>OZ007499.1:2656250-5312500 GCA_963931805.1 Microdon myrmicae | reverse complement strand
TGAAGAGCGAGTGATTCGAACCGACGCTATCACGGTTAGAATCACTAAAAGATAGAACCAAAGCTCCTACCCAACAGGCTACTGCCGCTTATGTGAATTTGATTCTTAAACTCAAATACATTCGACGCATGTGGTAATGGTATATTATTGCTATGGTATACGGCTTTAATGGATGTGCTTTTGGTGGTGTTGTTCTTTACTAGTCGTGTGTGTATCTGCTAGAAATGCCACACACACATATATATATATATATATATATATATATATATATATATATATATATATATATATATATATACATATATATATATATATATATATATATATATATATATATATACATATATATATATATATATATACATATATATATATATATATACATATATATATATATATATATACATATTTTTGTATATATATACATATATATATATTTGTTTTTTTTTTTTAATTACATTTCTCTCGGGAGAGGTGAACCTATAGGGCCGACTGGGCGTCCCTAGATGCCACCAAAAAACAGTTGTCGTTTCTCTTGTAACGCTCCGGGAAAACTCGTGCGGGAAGGGAGTTCCACAGCTACCCCGCTCTGTAACGGAACGAGTTCTGATGCAGGGATGTTCGCGCCGTCGAGAGATGAACCACAAACTGGTGCGATCCGTTGGATTGTCTGGTGGAGCGCATATAAACCGAATTGCGCGGAACAATACCACGAATCTCTGAAGAACAGTACCCGTGATAATATCTGTAAAATAGACAGAGGTCGATTTACCTCCGGTATTTTTTATATGAGGAGGTACCATCATGGTTTATCTTTGTGAAAAAAAAAATTTCGAAGATTTCCCTCGACGATATCGCGTAATGTACAGCGTGACGGGGTGGTATCTCACCTTGGAACTGACTACCACCTAAACCAACCTTTTCTCGAACCGGTCCATCAGCTAATTTCCAGAAGATGGCCAGGGATTTATCCCGATATTTCACCGAGTGACGAGGCGTTAGGACGCCACCTACCATTAGCCCTTTAGTCGCCTCTTACGACAAGCCGGCCTAGCTGTGAGTATCTTCTAACGCCCTATTCACAGGGCTTTGATAGAGAATAATAAATTACGCCGATACGAGTCTATATTGTTCGAACGCTTATTGTTTCGCATATTTTCACGAATTCTAAATCATACCTATGAAAATAAATCCGACATTAAGTCAATTCACAAAAGACTGGTCTTTTTTCTTAAGTCTTTCTCATCTATGAACTTATTATCGAGAGTACGCACAGTATTCATAACACAACACGATAATTTTCGGAGCATTCTATAAAAAAATAAAGCTAACCCAAAATGTATAAAACGAATGCACAGATAAACGTCAGCGTAATGTCTGTTTTCGCACGATAAATTAAATTAAAAGTTTAATAAAGAAAAATGAATTTTGTTTATCTTAAAGAAAAAAGAGAAAATCACAACAACTGGAAAAAAACCCCTGGGCTCTTACTACAATTCAGGTTCAGATAAGATTCTTGGTTTTTTTTCTCAGCGCTCTTGACGACTTTATAAACACAGTTGTACTAAATTGTACATAACGATGTATATATACGAGGACGTATGTGATATTCTGCTTAATTGCTGATACTTTTGGGTTTCCCCCCATCATAATACGTCCGATAGATAAAATAACGCTATATAATGTGCATTTAGAAAACCCCGTTCACGTTCCACTGCAAATGTACGTTTCATGTGAAACTTCCTAATTAGAGAGTATAAACTAAATTAAAAAATACACTAAAAACACATCCATCGGAAATAAATGATTTGCTTTATCTTCCGTCAAAAAGTATATTTTTCTGTAGAAGACTCTGTAATTGACGATAATTAGTGTATACTATTGAAATATTCAAGTTAGTCGTGCCTAGACTGGCGATGGCCTTGTATTCTTGTTTCTTTTGTCTTCATATTTATTGTGTACTGGATTAACAATAAACTTATACCGAATACAAATCAAATAATCACTTCTATTAGAATTAACAATGAAGATTCTTTACTGATTTATTTCACACATGTGTTATTTGAATTTTTGAAAACGAAACTCTCCAGTGACGGATCATGTTTTGTCTAGTGCATATGGAAGAACTTTCAAGAATAGTTTAGAAGAAATCTTCGTCCGCCAAGGTCGATAAACTAACGTAAAATCGAATCGAACAAGTTGACCTTCCATGATATTGTTAGATGGCATCAAAAACTGCTGCTGGGCTGTTTTTAAAAGAAAGCAAAAGCAGTAACGGCTCAAGAAAGTATAAAGACGAACTCACTCTAGGTCCTACTGTGGAGAAGATTAAATTACGAATCGAAGTTGTTTAGCTCGACCAGATAGACGCCGAGTGTTATTGGAATAAAGGAAGAAGAGTCTTGGTTAACGTCTTATTTAGAGCAAGATAGGGGTCTCTCCTGACAAAGTTTTTAAATTACTCACATGTAAAATTATAAATCTTCCCATTAATCTACTATTTATCAATATCAGGTTTTGATCGCGTTGGTACGAGTATGAGTTAAGGGCGTTTTGCTATTCAGCTCGGTTCGACAATGCAATTCAGTTCCATGGAATACTAATATCACTAGATTATCTGCTCTATGTGGATGTGGATACAAATAATGACTACATTAATTTCTATTTCTATAGAAATTATGTTTTTTCGCTGTGTTATCACAGGTCTTCCTTGTATATGGACTAGCTGGAAAGGAGAACTCCAATATATTGTGACTCATATGACAATCAGTACTAGAATATTCTAGAAAGTCCAAAACAAAGTACTAGAATATTCTAGAAAGTACTGGAAAACTGGAGACTAGGAGCTGTAGAAAATTCGAGGCTATGGAACGGATGGAAACGAAATGCCGAATCAGAATGAGGAAAAACGGTATAAATACGTCGCACGCAGATCAAGCAGAGAAGTAAGCAAAGTAAGGAACCGATAAGTCAAGAGATCGTTAAGTGTACGGTGAAAGTAACGGTTGTTATTAATAGACTAATAAAGTGTTACATTAATTCAATAATCGATTTAACGGCTCTTATTTATTAAAATAATTAATCCAGCGTACCCTAAGCGCGCTACAATATTTTTTTTTGTCGTTTATTAAAACCGCTTCCGACTTAATGTCTAAACTTCTATATAGGACGCGAAACAGCCCCTAAGTCAGTGATGTCAATTGTATCTACATATCACTCTGCAACAGCCTTTAAAGATTACTATGGACAAAAACTAATGATTTTTTTATATTAATATCGTTCTGAAAATAAAATTGTCTGGTTGATGGTTGTTAGATTGATTGTGAACAAGTCATCGAAATTTCATTACACATACTTTGTTACAATAAAAACGAGTGTCTTTCGTGCTTAAAGAAAATTTTAGTTGGAGATCTTTTTATACGGCGTTGCACCATATGCATCTATTATATGCAGTACTAATACTAAGACAAGACTCCTCGATAGTGTAGTGTTTAGTATACCCGCCTGTCATGCGGGAGACCGGGTTTCGATTCCCCGTCAGGGAGCCTCTGGCGCAGAACTAATGACGTTGCCCGGAAAAAACAAATCATTATGAAAAATTTAACAAGCCTCAGGACTTCCTAAATAAGGCCAAGACCGGTTCCCGGTTGTAGTGCCGATGATGATGATGATGAATACTAAGACAAATATTCGTATCCTATTTTTTACTCGTAGATTTGAATAAGTTCTCGTTGACTTTAGTTCAATTAGCGTCCGACATGAGTAACGCCATCTGTGGGAAGTCCAAGATCTTATTCAAGGTCCTACTAATTAGTTTTTACCTAATCAGAGGTTAGCCATCCTCTTTTCACTAAGGTGACAAGTCCCGTATAAAGGGCAGTCCTTATGACAAATATTCGAATTATGCGGAAATATTTTCATTTTTGATTTTAGTACCGTATAGAAAATCTGAATAGCCGTGAAAAGCGGTCATTTATTGACCTACCTATAGAACTATAGAAAGGCGGTCATTTACTGATCTGCCTATATCGTCTTTTGCTAACGAAAGATGTGATTTGGTTTTAAATTGAGATTTTCCTTTCCCCACTTAATTTTTTTCCTGTATTCATACATCCAAAGGCGTTGTGAACACAAGCTTAAGGGGGTGTTCTGGTCTAGACGCACGAATTTAATGCAATTTTTGAAGTACTGTAAAAAAAAGCAATCAATATTTTTACTATTCATTTTTTTATAGGATGTTTATTAATATTTCAAGAATACAGTAAAAAAATTGAAAGTAAAAAATTGGAAATTCAAAAAGTTAGCAGCTGATGAAGTGGGGATCTCAAAAAGTTGGCACAATACCCACGATTCAACCCTCCTAGCAATCTAAAAAAAAAAGATTATTAATTTACAGAAATGCCTCTATCGTTGGAACTAAAAAAAGTTGAAAAAAAAGTTTTTTTAACAAAATGGCGCCTGCTTGAAAATTTATTTTTATACCACTTTTTTTAGTTTTTCGAATTTTTTAAAAATAATTAACATTGAAATTTGGGGATGAGGATAGTTCATGCAATAGAAAAGCCTATAAAGAAGACATATACTAAATTTGAAGTAAATCGGTTCAGTAGAACTTGGAAATTCGTGGGTATTGTTTTAAAAAAGACAGTTTCGAGAAAAACGCGTTTAAAGTTTCACGTAAAGTTTCTCGCGGTCTAACTCATGAAATGATATTTTAGGCTTACGTTTATTCAATCTGCCATTCCTGCTGCATACATTGGACCTTCCTCGACTTCGAAATAAGCACCTTTCGCGCTTCTCTCTTCCAACCGAGCTGTTCTGGCCTCCTTTGATGCGTTAGACGCTCGTACGAGGGTTGCCTTTTATATTTCGGGATTAGAGAACAAAAACAAATATTGATCATCGAAAATCACTTTATTGTTTTTCAAAATATTCCCCATGACGATCTATACGCTTTTGCATGCGTTTGAACCAATTGTCGAAGCACTTTTGCCACTCTGATTGAGGTATCTCCAACACATGCACTCTGAATGCAGCAACCGCTTCTTCAGGTGTCGAAAAACGTTGACCTCTCAGTTTGTTTTTTACGTACGGGAATAAAAAGAAGTCATTCGGTGCCAAGTCAGGACTATACGGCGGATGACCCATCAAATCGATGTTTTGGGTGCTCAAAAATGCAGTTGTCGCAGCCGATGTGCGAGAGCTCGCATTGTCGTGGTGAAGAGTGATCCGTCTTCGGCGGTTGGTTTTCCTGATTTCTTGGAAGACAACTGGCAAACAAATGGTTGTGTACCACTCAGAATTGACTGTTCTGCGTTGTTCTAGTGGTACGGTTGCGACATGTCCAGTTTTTCCGAAAAAACAGGCGACCATTTGCTTGGAAGTGCTTCGTGCGCGAACAACTTTTGTTGGATTTGGCTCATCTTGAAACACCCAGACAGTCGACTGCTGTTTACTTTCGGGCTCATACGCGTAAATCCACGATTCATCACCTGTCACGATGTCATAGACGTGTTTCGAAGCACCGCGACCGTATTTTTTGAGCATTTCTTTCAACCAATTGACACGAGCCTTTTTTTGGGCGATTGACAAATTGTGTGGGATCCAACGCGAACAAATTTTTTTGACAATCAAATGTTTATGCAATATTGAATGTATGCTGGTCCCACTAACGCCTAAGGTTGTCTCAATCTCACGATAGGTCACATGGCGATCTTCCAATATCAGTTCGCGCACAACATCAATGGTTTTCGGAACAACAACTGATTTTGGACGACCTTCACGAAATTCATCTTGGAGTGAACTACGACCACGATTGAATTCACCATACCATCGATAAACACTGGTCCTTGATGGAGCTTCATCGGCAAAAATTGAATTAAGTTCATCCATGCACTGTTGCTGAGTTAATCCACGCCGAAAGTTGTAAAAAACAATCGCACGAAAATGTTGACGATTTAATTCCATTTTTGGGCCGAGATGAATCTTTTAAGTTACTGTAAACAACACAAATAGCGCTCGTATGTCAAAACGTTCTGAGTGCGTATAACCTCAAAAATGTCCAACTTTACGACAGAGCTGTCAATTGCCGGATTGCAACGCTAGGGTTGCCAAATCCCGAAACATAAGAGGCAACCCACGTATCTCTAAGCGGTTAATCCGGGCATTGTCTCGTTTCCCAGCGAATGAATAAGCTTCTGGACCAATTTTGACTCCCATAAGCATTATTATTTTTAAAAGAGGAATGTAGTCTTCATTGAATATGCAAACAGCAATAAACGTAGCAATTTCAATGACGTGAGTTCCGGAATGAATATGTTTCGGCGCGAAAGTCCAAATCAAGGAGTGTAGAGACTCATTATTATTTTGAGTTTCTGAGCCTAAACATCGAGTCAATAACTCCTCCGAGGATAAACTCTCGTAAATCGGCTTCATAATATCCAATACCTTCGCACGTGGAGGAGGATTTTCGTGGTCAAACTCCTTCATATGCACGTTTTTGCCATTTACACCAACTCTCTGCGCCAGGTGGGCAATATCGGTTTAGACGGCGCGTCAGCAAAACAGCCATACCTCCGAAAATAATTTGAATTTTCTAAAATCCTCTTAAAGACATATTCTTAGAGGGTTAAGGTTTGAAAATATGAAAAAAAAATGATTTTTTCAAATTTCTAGACCAGAATACCCCCTTAAAACTAAAATGTAAGACTCTTAATGCGTAGTATCACTTTATGTCCACTAAATTTCACGTGATTTTCTGAGAGGTACCATGAATGATAGGAAAGAGATCTTTAACTACAAAAACCATGTTTTATTTTAATTTTACGATGCAAAATGCCGACACAGCAGCGCACGCAAAGCAAAAAAAAACCACGAACGGTCGATATGGGCCCTACGCTACAGGTTACAATTTTTAATAGGGAATAAAACCTCCTTGATAGTATAGTGGTTTATATACCCGCCTATCATACAGGAGACTGGGGTTCGATTCCCCGTCGGGGAGCCTCCGGCGCAAGACTAATGACCTTGCCCGGAAAAAAACAAATCATTATGGAAAATTTAACAAGCCTCAGGACTTGCTAAATAAGGCTAAGACCGGTAGTGCCGATGATGATGATGAAAACCCGAAAAATTCCTTAAAATATACCCAAAATCTAGTGAGCATCATAGGATTTGTTGGAAAAATGATTTTTAAAAAATGGTGTTCATTTGAATTTTTTTCTGTTATTTTTTTTTGAAAAAATTGTCAGAAAAAAACCTAAAAAAATTCATAAAAATGAATTTATCATAATAATCATCCGAGTTTCACTAGAAAATATAGTTTTAAAGGTGCAGTTAAAACTTCAAGTCAATCGGATAAAAATTGAGGGGAGCTACTGGTGTGCCCAGTTTTAAAAACATAGAGCCAAGGTTTTTGACGTTAAAGCTTTGAGTAGATTTGTAGTTTTAACGGTTTTTGTGCAAACAACTGTTGGCTCACCTTGGGATAGGAGAGACATCCACTAGTCCAAATTAAAATCTGGAAACTGATATGAGTGGGAATAATTCATATAAAGATTAATAAAGACTCTGCGCATTCGAAAAGCCCCCAAGTTTGCTTCACGACTTTTTTATACCCCCTTACAAGTTTCTCCGCCTCATAATCGGTTTTTGTTATCATTTTTGGATACCTTAAGGAGTACTGAGCGCAGATGTTCCCAACCAAAAGACTCACTACAGAAAGTTAAATTGAGAAGTCAACTATGTTAAGGAACACGTTCCTTGGTTAGGAGTTAGCGTTGTGTCCATCAAATTACCCTGAGCCATTATTTCTCGGAAGTCGTTGAGGGGATTTTAAAACTATATTTTTGGCAGCAAATACACACACACGTTCGATCGTATAACACAGCCATCCATTGCAACTTGCCCAAATTGACTTTCGAATTTTTAAAAAGGGGCAGCCACAATTAGGGCAACGATATGTTTCCGTGCCCGGCTTTATCCATTCGCTGTGGGAGTGTAGTGTGTATTTCTTTGTTCTTCGTACTTTTGCAAAAATGGAAACATAGGGAACCGTACGAATAAACTGCTGATTGACATCTTTGCGTGGGGTGGGTGTAATGCCGAATCGCGTTTTATATCGGTGGTTGTCTTTATTTTTTTATATCACATTTCCTCTGTTAATTTCTAAAGTCATTGACTCCAAGAAGATATATTTTATCTTTTAGTTTTGATTAATATCGAATGTAAGTCACGTATACATCTCGAATTTCTCATTTCCTTCGAATGGCATAAAAAGAGGTAACAAAAGTCGTAAATAAGTAAATCCAACACATTTGATTGCAACATAGAGTGAGCTGTGTAAAATGTAGTTTGAAAAATAACTGCCGCCACACAGAAGTTGACTGAATGTACTTTGGGTTTGTACATTTTATTTATTGTACTCAGTGCAATATAAATTTGGTTTTTATTTATCTGCTAATAAAATGAAAAAGAAAAGGTACTGAAATGCACACCAGACAGAGACCGTCGACGTATAAAGAGCCGTGTAAGTGCATTTTGAAGGAAGATGAAACATTTACGGACAGAGAAAATAAAAGGATTGCGCAATGCGCAAGGGAGTTTTGTAAACTAGAATTTAAATCAGACTCTCTGATCCCTATAGGCAGAAAGATATGTACGCGGAATTCAAATTCATTGATTAGATAATCTCAAGCCATTTCATTTAATCACCTTCTTTAATGGTTAATTAGATTACTAAGTGATAAATCGTACTAAATAATTCGTTCACCTTATGCGGGCTCACAAATTGTTTAGGAAGAGATAAAGAAGTGGTCGAACTGGTCTAATATTAGACAGCAATAAGCACATCCGTCGAACAGCAGGAAAAAGTAATACTTCAATTGGTTCCGCAGCGAACGACATTCACTTAAAAAGGAATTGAAAGTTAAACATGGTCTTTATTACAAAAATGAATTTTGTATCTGTGTGTATCTTTGTCACTTCATTTAAACCGCCTTTTCGGTGGTCAATTATTAATAATGGCGGCAAAAAGAAAAAGAGCAGTTGAATGAAGGAATCGTTAAAAAAGTTTTAAAATTTGTTAAGTTAACTAAAACTAACTGAACTTTCTGCAGTGAAATTTTATGTTATACGACAATCTCCTGATAGTGGTTACATTTAGTCACTATGTTATAACGTAAGATGTTATTCACCCAAGTTAATGTTTACCAACAACACTGTTATTTAGTTATCAGAAATACTTTTGAAAAATTTACAAATAGTGGATCTCCGCAATTCAAAGGTACAATTGTTGTAAAAAGATACAGAGCTATAATATGCAGCCTTGACATATTTTAAAATGAACTTTTTTTTATTCTTTTATTTTTACTTTTACCGCACAATTGTCAAAATAGAACTTACCCAGTGTTGTACAATATTGTCCCTATATGCACGTATTAGCAGAGTAAAAATGAAACTCTTTTTTCCTTGACTCAATCTTTCAATAATTGTAAGTGTAAATTGAAATCGATAATTGCATTCATCCTTTCAACATGTCGATGGGTATATTGAATGTTGTTCTTTTTCTGAGACAGATCCTGGGACAATCGTTGTAAACAAGTGATTCGAGATAACTTCATAAAAAAGTCGCAGGTTGTTAAATCGGAACATAATCTAGGTTGGAAAAATACGTGTGATATCAAAGTTACCCACCTCGTCGTTAGCGTTAGGCTACGTATCAATGATATTAACATAAAATATTTATTTTAAAAATTTGGCACCTGCAGTACCATACCGGCTGCGCCAAATTGTATTGTTATGTTATATTTTTATTAATGTTAGTACCTGTGGTAACATCTGGCTGCCCGATGGTTGATAACATCTACTAAGGGTTCTGTGTGGTTTCCGGCTCGTTGAGCCCGTGGGGTGGACGGCTGCGGCAATCCTTATGTTAAAGCTTTTTCGTTCTGTAGGCCTTACCTTCCACCTGCCGCAATTGGAAATTCTTTCCCGAGTGGTAATGAACATCCTTTGCGACTGTGATGCAAACAGCCTTATTTGTCTCTGGACGGTTGATTCCCGTTGAAGTAGTGAAGTTACCCGCAACGGTTTATGGGTTAAAGGAAAAGCCTGGTCCATTGCTGAAGTTTTACTTTATTGTAAGTTTAACTCATTTGTTTTGTTATGTGTTAGCAGACTACTGCACTTGTAGCCAACGGACTAATGAATGCTCTATTAAACTTTATTTGCTTTATTTTAATTTTAACTAATGTTTTGTTACGTATTAGCAGATTACTGCACTGGTAGCCAACGGACTGATCAATGAATGAAATTAATGAATACAAACCCATTTATAGTGCCAAACCTAAACCTAGTTTTCTCTCCATTCCCACCGCTGTACCATCTCATTTGGCCTTTGACAGTCACTCGATGCCAGTTTTTTAGGCGCAGGCTATCCCAAGGTGTTGGGAACTGCAACTTTGCAATCTTGTTGTTACTCAAGGTAACATTATGCCCACCAAAGTTATGGGAATTGAAAATTTCATGCAGTAATAGCATAGGCTATCCCAAAGTGATGGGAATTTAAGAATTTCTGGGGCGAGTTATTTCAAGGTGGTGTGAATTTAGAATTGCGTATAACAATAACAGGTTACATTAGAGCATAGGTATGCATTCTCAAGGTAACATTGTGCCCACCAAGGTTAAGGGAATTTTAGAATTGCATGTAGCAATAAGTATGCGTGCTATCAAAATTGCAATTGGGATGGGCGATGGGATAGGCAGAGTTGCATGTACCAATAGGTACGTAATTTGGATGGGCGATGGGATATGCAGAATTGCATGTAGCAATTGGGATGGGCGATGAGATTTGCAGAATTGCATGTAACATACTACTCGAAGGGAATGGTGACTAAACGCGAAACGACAACTTATGCACAATAGCCTCGAATTTTACCATCTTCACAATTCTCGGAGCAACATTCGCTTCAGATGGCCCAATTAAAATCAACAAGTTCCTCGGCCCCACCTTGAACTATTCGATTGAAATTCCATACCCAAGTCTAGAGGGCTTGGACCCTCTAAACTGAGTTATTTTGCTGACAAAATTCTTCTACGTGGTTTCTTTCCTCTATATCTGAATTCATGCTTGGTCTGTTTTAGGTCGTAACATTCTTTAGTGTATGTTCGTTTGTTTTTCTGTATTCTTACTTATAACCACAAAGTTGCGTTCAGAGTCGAACTAGTCGTCCCTTATTCTATTGTGGGGAAGGAGGTCGCGACGCCAGCATGGACGAGAGTTCTACCGCCAACCCACTCGCCGTTTATTATAAAGTTCCGATGTCACTCGCGATTGTTCTGCTGCCTGCAAACGAACGATCACCAAGAAGAGGAATAACAACAAATAAAACGCACAGATTTAATTGGTGACCACCGCCTTTTTATTACTTTACTTAAAACTTATTATTAATATTAAATTGATTTTTATAAATTTAATACAGGATGAAACATTTCTTTCTCGACACGACTTCGACATATCTACGCTTCTGCGCCGCGCGACGAAGAGCGGGAGATCGCGCGACCGGCGTGGTCGGCCGATGGAAATAGACTCAACGATATTCATTCGTTGTCAAAAGAAATTCGGCCAGTGAAACTGGCTCTCTTAATTAAGGGGTGCATTTTCCTATTCCAAGAGAAACGTAAAGTCTCTCTTTGGGGTAACTAAACAGATCTCATAGAGAAGATCATCTCGGTACACATGTATGTGTGTACATTGGTTCTTTTATGGACCAAAGCCATGGGAACGAATCCAAAACAAAGAAAGAGAAAATGTGCACCCATGAGATGTGAGTTCGGCTAAGCAAACAAGCCGAATCTCATTGGATGCTAATTGGGTTTGTGTTTGCTTATGTGAGAAGGTCAATGGTAAACGGATCCAGGAATATGTAGGACAAAGGGAATTTATGATCTGAGAGTTCAACTGAGTAAACAAGTTGTAACTCAGTAGATGGGAGATGCATTTGGGATACTTCAACCGATATAGATTGTTTACCGTATCGCCAGAATGCCTGCGGAAGAACAGCGTTCTTTTGTTTGCACATGGTGCGAGTTAGGGAAATTGGCTTCAGCGTCGATTGCGCTAATTATATGCAGCTGCTCGGATTGTTTATTGTTGGGAGAAAAGGTTGCCAGCCAATGTATGAAATGGGATTTGTTGTACACATGATGAAGCTGGGAAAAGCCAACTCAAGGGTAAGATTCCCTGATTCCCGGTTGTATTATATGTAAATCGATGAATTTTCTTTCAGGGAATTTATGATAAGTTAGGAAGGAATTCTTATAGGGAATTTGTATGCGAAGAGATGCATGAAAGGTAAGAATTCTCTTCTAGGGTCTTTTAGATTATAAATTGCTCTATTTAATGCGTAAAGCGTTTAAGGTGCTAATGTGATTGCATTAGCGAACTTAAGGAAGTTGGGTAGCAGTTATGGGGGTTTTTTTAGGTAAGTGGGCCGTGGAGTTTGGCGGAACCGCCACACTATGACTGGTAAATCAGATGGCGGTGACAGTGATCTTATTCTTAAGAAGTATTTAATTGACAATTAAAATGCAATGGCCAGTGCTAACTTTCTCATCACCTACGACGAGATCAAAAACCCATCGTTTTCTCCGAGTTTCTTGTTTTTTAACACTAACCGTACCAAACCCGGTGAAATGACTGGATTCAAAATTAAGTATAAAATTACAAACTGAATGTTAGTCCTTTGTTCATCTGACGTTATGTATTGTTATGTTATTGAAATTAAATGAAAACGTATGAATGATTATGTTACTGTTTCCTTATAAGTTTCAATTGTTTAGTACAGTAGCTTGAAAATTTCTTTCAAACATAATTGGTGGTGAACGGACGGCCACCAATGACACAAGGGAAATGAGGCTACCAGGGAGGTGACGTCCAAGATGATGCGCTATAATTCTCTTCGGCAAATCACTAACTTTCAGTTATAAACTCACGGACACGCAAATAAACTAGCTACACTGCAACCAACAATGTCTATCTTTTATATTTTCGGTATTTAGCTTAGTAAAGTAAATAAATTAATTATATTTTAAGGAGTTGGTATCGATTCAGTACCGTGACGCTGTTTGCAGCGAGAGAACACGAATTACTCAATTACGAACGAGCGGTGCACACACAACGACGAGCTGGCAGGAACTGACCAAAAACCGTTGGTCACATTTGAAATGGGTGACAGTCCGATGGCGTTCCTAGGCGATGAGGCATTGTCAGCTGGCGGCTGACAGGCGTGTGGTGAGTATGCTGGTCGGGGAGTGTACTAGACGGTGAACGTACTAGATTCTCCCCGCTGTACTTAGTTGCGAATCCGCAACAATAACAAAACAATTATTATGTCCCCAGTCAAATGACCGATTACAGTACGATTAGTTTTAAGGCAATCGTATGATGCGAATCTAAGGCAATTACTATACTGTCCTATTTGACATCGTAATCCTCGCTAAAGGACTTCTTTTTTTTTCCTCTAATATGCACATAAAAAAGGGGTGGGCATGAAAACGGAAAGGATAATATTAATAGGAATGTTCGGAAATGTAGGAGGCAGGAATGGAGTGCTATAGTTCTTTGGTTCTGTGTATCTCCTAGTCGCTGTGCGTAGAACCTGATTTCTGATATATTCGTCACATAAGCCGAATAATCACATATACATAACTCTAGCGAAATACCACCAAGCAAAGGCGGAAGTCAACATTTCACACATTTTTCCAAACACAAATTGCCAAACATGACACACAAATAATAAATAGAACCGACAGTCGCTAAATATTGTATAACATGAGTTTTTTGACTCTAATCGTTTTTGGTGCCTAATCATTACCATAATCACCATCATTAGTTGCTTACTCGTGGAAGTTGTGGAGCTAGAAGAATATTCAAATCTCCCAGTTGAGTATGGTTAGGAAAGCATCATTTCTGTCACACCAACGGAACTTTCTGTAAGTTGTACATGCATACTATGCTATCATCAGAAATCCTAAAAGGGTGATCAAACATCTGATGAAGTGGATGTTTTTATAAACACTGACTTCCAGCGTAAATTTGTCCATGATTGTATTGCAATTAAAATGAAGCGTTGCTTCTTTCCTCTTAAAACAAATGACCTTATAATTCATTAAAACAAAATCCGCTGTTTTATTAATACGATTATATTAATATCCATGTGTCTGTCTCAAATGAAACACAATTTCACTTGATGTTATCCCATTCCAGGGCCAAGCGAATGTACTACGTCTTTAACCCTCAATGAAGCGCCACTCATTAACACTCCTGTATTTTCTCTTTATTGTCAAGTTGACTACGTGTCCATCATCAGATCGAACTTAACACCGATTCGCAATGCTACCACTTTAGCCAGCACCCAAACTAATTTGGGATGTTCGGAGAAAGTTTAACGAACCTTAATTGAAGCCAAATTTTTTAAATTGGCACAGGAACAAACCACGCTAAGTAAATAAAAGGAAGGCATTGTATTTACTTATCTACGTCCGTTTTCGTACTGCCACACCTTTTCTTCTTAGTACATGGTTCGGCGGTGCACTCCGTCCCGCTAATATACTTAAAAAGGTAAAATGTGAACAAAGCTTCACTCCACAAACCAACTTGCACATATCTGTATACCATATATTATACGTCGCAGGAAATAAACAACAGCGACATTGAATAAAATATTGTACGACAACCAAGTTTTACCTGCTCCTCCTGCCACTTATCCACGATATCCACTCGTGTGTTGGTCGCTGCGACCACATTGCCCATAATCACTTCCAACATTCGCAATACATCAAAGTGATTATTCGCACAGTTAAGCGAGAAATAAAAAAATGAGCCGCACTCGAGGTAAGAACAACCCCTTGTGAATATTGAATAATTAACTTGCCAAATTTTTTGCAAAACGAAGCCCACAAAGCCACAATAAATTTGTTTTTGAACTTTGATCCAAGTTCGTCCCCGAGTATCTCGGTGAACGAACAGCAAGTCGCACGACAGCCAGACAGACACCCCCTAAAGAATGGCGTGTCGCTGTTTTCTCCGTTTCACTCTTTCCCATTTAAATAATTTAATGAAATTGTGAAATCCCAAATATCTGGTGGTAAGTATAGATCTGTAAGGTTGATTTATAACATTTGGAACCATAGTTGCTCTTTCACCGTTCCAGCCGGCTAACAAAGAGCGAAGCACATGGCGGGGAGCAAAGGGAAAAGAGCCCACAGAGTAGCATGGTCGAATTTTATTTGAGCGATCACGCAATTAACAGGAGAAATGTGCCTTGTGTTGTCAGAGTGGTGCTAAAATGGTGTTGATAAAATGCTTAAACTGTCGGGCGTACAATTGGAATATCTGCAACGCAAAGTTTCCACTCGATGAGTTAGAGAAGGCCGTTTGTGATCTTCTTTGTCATGGCGCGGCCGGAAGATAATCTTCGCGTATACCACAAGGTAATCATAAGTACGTGAACAAGATAAGGGATGCTTAAATTTCAAGAATTAGTTCGCTATAGACGTTAATTTCGATCTAGTTGAAGCTATAAACAAATTTGACCTCCTTAGTCTTAGGTGTAGTCTGTTCCGTGTTTGCCGGGAAACCAGAGGAGAAAGAAGCATTTTTGGTAATTTGCCGTAACGTAAAGGGAAAGAAAATATTGATTCTGCATTCATCTAGCTGTTTTGCGGGGTTCTAGGGGTTCATTCGAATTTCGCTTTTAGTACAACCTAATATCTGTTTTTCGATTGTTGGGTATTGATGACAAGCATTTAATGGAAATGAGACAAAACTGAGACCAGTGCTAATAGAGAATATCTAAACGAAATGCAGTTGGTAAATAAGTAAAGTAGTAACTTTACATTTGTTCTAAAGAAAGAACTTAACTTCGAACAGTTTCGCTTTTGTGTCTTTTCAATCATATGCAGTGCGACTTTTTTGATTATGTTCAAATATTATAATTGCTTGTATCATACCAAATCCGAAGTTTATAGATGTAGTCATTCCATTATCTAAGTTGGTTGCCAATTAGGAAACGTACGTCGATCTCGGTGTTGCAAATGGGATTCATATATGGTACCTCAAGGGGTTTCATTAAATCGTCGCGTAACATATAATTCGGCTGTGGTAGACACCTGTCACTAATAAATATTGTAGAGGTCAGAGTTTAATGCGTGTTTTTTCTTTTTTAACTTAAATATGCATTCACTTAGCATTAATTTACAAATTTTCAATTGAGGACTAAATATTGTCGGGTTTGCAACTAAGTAATTGCCGATTTCACACATGGATGTCTTTGGCCATATTTTTAATGACTTCTGTCAATGACATATTTTTTTCCTATTTTGAGATTTGTTAGCTGTCAAGGTATTAGTTTGGCGTCCGTTTTAATATGGAGTGCAAAAACGAGCATTTTCATCATATTTTATATCTGACTCTTTTTTGAAACGATTCATCACCGGCGATAAAAAATGGGTTGTTTACAGTAACGTAAATCGAAAACGACCTTGGTCCAGGCTTGATGAGCCGGCACAATCCACCTCGAAAGCTGATATCCAGCAAAAGTAAATTTTGCTCTCAATGTGGTGGGATTGGAAAGGTGTGATGCATTTTGAGCTGCTTCAAAGGAATCAAACGATCAATTCGGATGTATGCTGTCAACAACTGGACTGATTAAAAATAGTGATCAACGAAAAACGGCCTGAGTTGGTCCATCGCAAAGGTGTCATCTTTCACCAGGACAATGATAGGCCGCACATCTTTGGTCACTTGGAAAAAAATTATCGGAGCTTGGTTGGGAATTGATGTTACATCCACCATATACCCCTGACTTTGCTTTATCATCATCATCATCGGCACTACCACCGGGATCCGGTCTTGGCCTTATTTAGCAAGTCTCTTCTCCGGTCCCGATTTCGAGCAGATGTCATTCAGTTTGGCACTCCCGGGCTCTGGGCATCCTGTTCTACGCCATTCCTCCATCCCAGACAAGGTCTGCCGCGCTGTCTCCTTTCATACATCCTGCCACAAAGGATTTTCCGGGCAGGCTCCTCTTCGCTCATTCGAATTAGGTGTCCCGTCTACCGAGCTTGATTTTTCTTACAACATTAACTTCAGTGTAGATCGCGTACAACTCGTGGTTGTAGCGTCTCCGGAATCGTCGTCCCTCACATACGGTGCCAACAATTCTCCTTAAGACCTTCCTCTCGAACGCGGCTAAGTTCAGAGTGCCTCTTATTGAGCACCCAGGTCTGGTACAGTAGCAGCTTGGATGTTCTGGATAAATTTCGGGATTTAAAGAGCCTTGATAGACTATAGTAGGCTTTGTTGGATTTGATCAGCCGTTCGCGTATTTCTTCTTTCATATTGTTATCGACTGACACTATTGACCCAAGGTACTTAAAGGATTGCACTACTTCAAATTCGAGCTCCACTATCCTGATAGTTTGACCACCGTTAGGTCTTCTCTTCGCAGGAGTTGCCACCATGTACTTAGTTTTCCCCTCATTAATGTGCAGTCCCAGTTTTTTTCCTCAATGCCTGTTCGATCTGGGTGAAGGAGTCCTGTATAGCCGAATCGGATCTACCAATGATGTCGATGTCATCTGTGTGGGCAAGTATCTGGCTGGACTTGGTGACAATAGTCCCTTTAGTTGTAACGCCAGAGTCTCGGATTGCTTTCTCCAACGTCAGATTGAAGAGGAGACAGGTCAGATCGTCCCCTTGTCGGAGTCCATTAAAGATGTTTATTGGTTTGGACAGCAATCCCGCTATTTTTACTTGACTAGTTACGTTGGTCATGGTCAATCTACAAAGTCTTATCAATTTGTTTGGAATGCCGAACTCTCTCATGGCATTATATAATTCTACCCTGGCTATGCTGTCGTAGGCGACCTTAAAGTCTATAAACAGATGATATAATGGAATCTTAAATTCCAGACATTTTTCCATTGACTTCCTAAGGGTGAATATCTGATCAATCGCTGATTTGACTGGGATGAAGCCACACTGATATTGACCAATGATGACTTTAGCGTATGGAGCTATCCGATCTTGTAGGATAGAGAAGAGTATCTTATAGGTAGTACTCAGCAATGTTATACCCCTATAGTTGCTGCACAATGTGATATTTCCTTTCTTATGTATGGGGCAAATTATTCCACGACGCCAATCTTCCGGCATCTCCTCTTGATCAACTCAGCTGGTATACCATCAGCTCCGAGGCCTTTATTTGATTTGAGCTGTCATATGGCTTTTAATGTTTTTTCAATGCTTGGTGACGGCAGCATTTGGTCTTGATTTCGCATTCTTGTGCGAGCTACCATTTATTTCGATCTCTGAAAAACTCTTCGGATGGAAAAACTTTCAATGATGATGACGCTGTGAAATCGCACTTTTTTGGCGATAAACATCAAAAGATTTACGAACGTGGAATTATGAAATTGCCAGAAAGACGTTCTATACGGACGCGAAACATGGGCTCTCACAAAACGAGAAGAAATCGAATTCCGCGTATTCGCGAATAAAATTCTAAGGGGTATCTTTGGCGGTAAATATAACGAGGAGGCAGGACAATGGAGGAAACTCCACAACCACGAACTGAAAGAGCTATACCGCAAACGTAATCAAGTCGCGAAGATTAAGATGGGGCGGACATGTAGCTCGAATGGGCAACGATAGGACCGTGTGTAGAATTCTTGACGGTAGACCAACGGTAGAGAGACCGGTAGGACGGCCGCGACGGAGATGGGAGGACAATGCTAGATTTGACCTTGAGGAGATCGGGTTGGATGGTCAAGCATGGAAGGAGAGTGCACAGGACACGTGAATGGTGTCGCAGCCGAGTCGGTGAGGTCATGAACTTCCGGATTGCTACAGGCCAATAAATAATACTAATTGTTCACCATATATTTCTACCAGCAAACGATCACTTTCAACAGCCTTTTTTTGATTAAATAAGAAAAGCAATGCGTGCCGCAAATGTTTGTTTTCAGGCACAAATCTCGACATGATCACTGAACGATAAAACAAAGACGCGAGTTTTTGGCAGACTCAACTTGTGTGTGTTTGTAGTTAAATCTCAGACGAACAAACTGACGCATGTGTCAAATTAATACGCTGCGTATTTTTCGCTGGCGCCATCTCTTGGTTAAACCGGAAACAACTTATGTAAGCACCTTGTAAACCATTGTGCTTCTGCATGCCATTAACTTTTGTAACATATTTTCTTTTTCTGCAATATTTAACTTAGCTTTACATTGAATTTGGTTGAATGCGCTGGCTCCAAATAGGCATCGTTTTATCCTACATTTAGCTATCGGTTTAAAGGTAACTTCATAATGACCCACCCATAGAAGCCCTGCGACATATTGGCAAAAAATTCTACTAAGCATTCTTTACTATCTTTTTTGATACCAATTTCTTACCACAGTTTGGCAGTGATAACAAAAGTAGGTGGTCACTTTGTACTAGGTCCGGACTATGAGGTGAATGAATTAAGACTCCCACCAAGCCGCCAGAGTTTCTGAGGAGTCATTATAGTGATAGAATGAAATGAACACACTACCTTTGGCTTTTTCCGAATTTGGTCAATTTGTGGTTTCAAAGAGTCTAATTTTTAACAGTAATGTTTGATTATACGGAAGTAGCTCATGTTAGCAAAACCTTTCTCGTTGTTTGTCCCGGTTTGGCCACCATTTGAAGCCCTTCGCATCGATCGCGACTGTTTTCTCACAATGTTGTTGCACACGGCGCATTTCTCATCCCTGGTTACTATCCCTTAAGAAATGTTATTGCTAGGCCAAGTCTTCGCAGATGGAAATCCGATCCATTATGTGTCCTTTTTTATGTCAATTTCAACTGGCAATCAAGCACCGACTTCTTTTTTAATTTAGTTTTAATCAGATGGTTTTAATCTGTTTTGTGGTCCAACTTTAGCTCCGGGACGATATCACAATTGTTAACGCCCCGGTCTACTTCGGCGACTTCCATGACATAATCGACATTTTTTGCGACTGCTCTGCTTGTGTGATGTGTGCTTTTAATATCGAAAATACCGGAAAGAAATCGGCGAAACTAAACGAATTGGTTATGACAGACAAATATCAATCACAGTTTCAACCGCTGGTGCATTTTGGCCTTTATTAAAGTAGCATGGTTAGTATACCCGCCTGTCACCCGGGAGACCGGGGTTCGATTCCCCGTCGGGGAGCCCCTGGCGCAAGACTAATGACCTTGCCCAGAAAAAATAAATCATTATGGAAAATTTAACAAGCCTCAGGACTTGCTAAATAAGGCCAAGACCGGTTCCCAGTTGTAGTGCCGATGATGATGATGATAAAATATACTGAATTTTGTCCTTGTTATCTTACATATTTTACATCCTATAATCACCAAAAATGTCAAGGAATTTTTTCAGTGAAGAATGTCACATTTCCAACGAGTGCAGATCTGAATGTATATCGCTAAGGCCATCTAGCAAAAAATAATGGATGTCTTTTTCCCAAACATATATAAAAATGTAGCATTATGGAACTTTTGGCGGATTTTAGTCTTGGTCGAAAGGAGTGTTCTGCCGAACACTGTCCGCAAAACAATTTGAAACGAAACCAGAAAGAAACACGCTGGAGCGAAACAACACAATTAAAACACTTATCTTTACTTTTATTTTTATTCGTAGAATTTGCTCTTCCCAGCACGTAAATTCCTGCAGCTTTACGATTAGTCTAGCCACTTACGGCCGCACATAAGAGTCAGATACTTAATAATGAACCGTTACCCGTTACAATAATAGTTCGGCTGGAGTCCAACAGAAAACACACAAAACTTTTGCCACACTTCGAACCGTATTCCTGTTTAAAGGTTCTATCTTTACTTTGGTCTATCGCCCATAGTCTTTCACGATTTCCTTCCGCACAAAAGACGGCAACGTATCTAAACGAGGGTAGTGATCCGGCGCGCGTTGATAAATCAAATATATGTTTTGATGTTGCCGTCGGTGGCAGTTGAGACAATTACTTTAATTACTCGCGGAACTTAGTGTACGTTTACGTCGTTATTTTCAACTTCGATGCGGCGCGGACTGACCTCGTCTAAAGGATTCTGCAACTGTACTCTCGATGACTATCCAACTTAGACTGTTTCTATCTCAATAAAAAAAAACCCTCATACAGATTGTATCTACATCTGCACAGAGAAATTTCCTATTCGCTCTGCTAACAGAATTTCCGAATCTTTGTTAGCAGCATATTATTAAGTCCCAGGGGTAATTTTAGATTCCTGAAAGGGAGAAAGTCAATCGACGCACACATCCTCATCATCATCCGTGGTGGTGATCGAACTCATTTCCCAGGCCTTGTGTTTGCACGGCACATCTGGCGCGCAGACCGGAGATATTCAATGGTTGTTTGGACGTACTGTCCGTGGGTCTTGTTTGACTTTTGTCAATACACCCGAAATCCATTAGATCTTTCTAATGGTGTGAAATTCAAAAGGGACTGTGGGATCGGAATTGTTGCTTTTGTAGGTTTTAACCTCATAAATTTTCCGAATTATCTCGTTGAGATAATTACAGTTGCCTACAATTTGGCAGCGGATAGGCGATATGCTTTATTGCATGAGGTTGCCGTTTCTTTTGTTTGCCGATGGATTTGATAGTCTTTGTGGCAGACCACCCGCACGTGCATTCGTTGGTCGGCTAATTTGCTGGTGCTAGCAATTCTTTGCATTGATACTCGGAATTGCCGATTATGCAGAGCTGGAATGCGAATTGCTCTTGGGAACCGGATGAATGTATGGTTTTACCTTTGTTTCAGGTATGCTACAACCGACTTGTTGAGCTTGATATTGAAAGCTTTGGGACGTTCAGTTCCTTGCTTTTTCGCGTCGGGTTCAACGTTGGCCAAATGTATCAGGGCCCTAGCGGACTTAGTGGCACGCGTCTGTGGGCGCGTGTAACGTTTTCAGGATAGGTATGTTCCTTGAAGGGTAGGAACCTTACCTGGGTGGAATTGTGCGTTCGTAGAACGCTACAAACTCACCTATTGTTTCCACTTTTTTTTCTTGCTCTCCTGGCCACTACTTTCATCATCCCTTCTTCACTGAATATGTTAGCCAGGTATCTGTAGAGTCGAAAATATTCAACGTCGCTTCCTTCGGCTCGCCCTCCGGGGGATAGGATGGGAAAACCCCTTCATCCGTACATTAACCGTCTCAAATTAATCAACCTCAGAACCCTTGAGGAGGACAGGGCCGTAGCTGACATAATGTTCCTTCATTGGGTCCTGCCCGGCTCGGTAGACTACACCTACCTTCTCAACTTATTTCCTTTGAACACAAACCCTCGAAATACGCGTAATCGTCGCCTTCTCTACATTACCCCCCACCCGACCACTTATGACCTCAATGAAACTCTTTTGTGGATGCTGCGAAATGTTAACTCCAATTCCACCTTGTTCGAGTTCGACCGCTCTATCCATACTCTCGAGCACCGCCTCCAAACCATTCTCACCACATATCTTAAGCGGCGCTTCTATTCTTCACTACAACCTGCCCCCATCTCTCGCCCATTCTCCTGCCTTCTTAATTTGTCCTGGTTACCTTAGGTTAAGCTTAGTTAAGATAGTTCTTAAGCTCTGTCGTTTGTAACTTGTATCGGGTTTTCCAATAGGGACTTGACAACTTTGAATTTAATTTGCGAATGTACCATTTTATTAATCATCGAACTGTCACTGTCAATTTATTCAGTAAACTCAACATTTTCATCATGGTTAAGTACACGAACGAACAACATCTGCAAATTATAAAAATTTACTACCGAAATTTGAAGTCGGTGATCGCAACTTTAAGAGCGTTAACTCCAATTATCGGCCGTAATTCTCGCCTTAGTAGACAGGGAATAACAAGTTTAGTGCAAACATTTGAGTCTACATATTCGTTGTGTGATGTTGCCGTGCTAGTGAGACAACGGGTTGGTCGAAGTGTCGAAAATATCGCTGCCGTTCAGGCGTCCGTAGCAAACGATCCAAATCCTTCAATTCCATGGCGTTCTCAAGAATTGGGCATCGCCCAGACCACTTTATGGCGAATTTTGCGTAAGGATCTTGGTTTACACCCATACAAGATCAAGCTGACTCAAGAATTGAAGCCGATGGACCATTTGAAGCGACGCACGTTCTTCGATTGGGCTCTAGAAAAGATGCGCCAAGATGATGAATTTCATCGCAAACCATCTTCAGTAACGAAGCTCATTTTTGGCTCAATGGGTTCGTCAATAAGCAAAACATGCGTTATTGGTCGGGTGAAAATCCACATGTGCTTCATGAATCACCACTTCATCCACAGAAAATAACTGTTTGGTGCGGTTTGCATGTCGGCGGCGTCATTGGGCCATATTTTTTCGTCGACAATAACGATCGTCACGTTACTGTTGTTACTGTTACCATCGTTATCACGCCATGATTACCGATTATTTTTGGCCCGAATTGGAAGATATGGACTTGGGAGACATGTGGTTTCAAAAGGACGGTGCCACAAGCCACACAGCACACGATACAATCGATTTATTGAAAAGTAAGTTTGATGAGCGTGTTATCTCAAGAAATGGGCCAGCCGCTTGGCCGCTTCGTTCGTGAGATTTAACGCCTCTAGACTATTTTCTTTGGGGCTACGTCAAGTCATTGGTCTATGCCTACAAACCGAAGACGTTGGAAGAGCTCAGAGCCAATATTGAACGCGAAATAGTGGCCGTTTCGGCCGAAATGTGTGGCCGAGTTATCGAAAATTGGGTCCAATGAATCAACTTCTGCAAACGTGCCCGCGGTGGCCATATGAGAGAAGTCGAGTTCCATTCATAAATGTTTTGATTGTGCTTCAAGCCGATAATAAAGTTTTTGAAATATCTCAAATGATTTGCGTTTTATTTAAAAAAAAGTTGTCAAGTCCCTATTGGAAAATCCGATATATACTTTAGATGTTGGTAATTATGTTGCTTGACTTAAGCCAATAATTGGGGTGGTATCCCCACTAAATTTCTTTTTCATTGCCTCCCTATATCATTTGAAATGTTTTAAGCGTCATTATAATTTAATATTTTGGCGCAGGGCTAATAACCTTGCCCGGAAAAATAAATTATTATTATAAATAAGGCCAGGACCGATTGTAGTGCCGATGACGACGATAATTTAATATTATAAATAATAATAATAATATTATAAAAAGAGTTAAATAAAACTTATATATAAAAATGTAGCGTTATGGAACTCACCCATTTGTTTCCACTTTTTTTTTTTGCTGTTCTGGCCTCTCTACTTCCGCCATCCTTTCATCTCTTTCATTTCCTCTCTATATCATTTGAAATGTTATAAGCGTCATTATAAACTAATATTATAAATAATAATAAATAATTAATAATAATATTATAAAAAGGGTTAAATAAAAACCATTTGTGACAAGTTGTTGACACCGATTGGAACCAAATTAAACAAACTTCAATTTTTAGCGCATAATATGAAATATTCATTAAAATGAGTTTTGTCGACCACAAGTGAATGGCAATGAATAATGAATTAAGGTGACTTTAAAAATAGCTTTCGCAATAGGAAAAAATAGGAGAAGTAAACACTTAAATGCCTAAATCGTCCATCCTTGCAATGTTACTGACCGTGTATAAAAAGTACCCGTAGTCCTGAAATTTAATAAAGTAAAGTTTGACTGTTTCATTGCAACTGCCAAACTAAATTTTCGTTTTCATGATCTTGTTAAAATTTTTAACATTTATATAACATTCAACTGTCCGCCGACATTTATACATAGTATATTTCTTTTGTTTGCTTGTTTGTCTTTTAATTTGAGTTGAATGCCTAACCTAATGATTGACCTTTTGAAACATTCATTGAAGAGCAAGCCTAAAAATGTCGGCAATTAATTTCGATGGCGGCAAGTTAACTGGGACACAGCTCAATATTAATCAAGTCCTACTTGAACCACTGCACCTAGATCTACTGGTTTCTGTGACGCGTTAACATCTCGGGTTATTTAAAATGGAAGCAAAGTACGAAAAATTTAAAGCTCTAATCTACTTGGTAATGCGTAGAAAAGACATTTTTACAGGCAGCGTTTTACCTGCCCACTCTGGCGTTTTACAACAAGCCGCACCTTTAGTATCTTATCTTCTTATCTCCTTTCCAGCGGAAATTGATACTCCAGTTTACTTTAAGCCCGCTTATCAATTGTTTACAATTCAAAAACGGTTCCTTTTGAAAACTCTGCACTTCTTTACCAAGTTTTCGCGACATTCAATTTATCGACCATCAAATGAAATTCTGTTTCTAGTTGAAGTCTTATCTCTACAGATTTTTGCGCTTTTTGTTTACTTTTCTTTTTGCGAAAAACAAGGAATGAAAAACAACCAAAAGGCAGTCAATTCCGTAAAGTTAAGTAAAAAGCTCTTACAAGTATCTTAACCTCCTTTATTTGTAACTATTTATCTGAAAGAACAACTCGAAAATATCTCGGGTGCTTTTGGCTCTATGAAAGCTTGTCTCTGTCCATCAAGCTCAGCTATAGATGAAACAGCAAGAAGTAGAAAAGAAAGAAAAAATTATGAAAACACGAATTGGAATCAATTCAAACTTTAAAAAAATTATAGAAAAAGTTAACAGAAATAACAACAAAAATCATAGAGTATACGAACTCGCGATCACGTTCATTTGCGCCCAATCACATGGCGGCCGACGCTGGGGTCTAAGCTTTTGCCGTATTCTTCAGATATTAGTAAGCGTTTGGCTTTTTACTAAATTGGAAGCGTGAGATACTAGTGTGCGCGCGGAGTTTACGCGAAAAAAAGTGTGAAACATTTTTGCTCGTATAAGGCGATACAATTGCAACAACAAGAGGGATCAACTTGCGTCATTTCATTAGAAATCGTTTTTAAAAATAGCTAAACACGTAAGCGATGTCGGTATGGTAAAACGTTTTCTTCTTTTTCACTTTGTTTAATATCTTTTTCCCCCTTGTTCATACTTAAAAAGTAGTAAAGCGGAGTGCGGTGGTATAATATGTGGAAGAAGTATTGCATGGGTTGCCACCACCAATGTCATGATCTGTCTTTTTAACTGAGCCCCTATATCTCTGCCTTGAGTCGGCTTGAAGATGTTTGTTTATTTTTTATTATCATTATTATTATTGTTATTATTCTTTTTTTTGTTGTTTTTCTGGAAGTTTTCGCCGAATAAGTTTGAAATGGAAGTGTGTACTTGGAACTTTGATTGTAGTTGCCGATCTTTTGTGTAGGGTTTGAAATGTGACGTAGGCGTTTGAATCGTAGTTCGATAGTTTTTTTTAACGTGGATTAATAATATGTGTTGGGGATAGGATTTAAATATTGCGTCTCAATAAACTGTAGACATCCAGATACAGAATGTTGTTGCTTTGTTTTGCTTAAAATTGGTTATGCATCGTCTGGTATGCGAGGAATGCGGGACTTATCTGGAAGCAAGGTTCTTTGACGTAATGTTGTATTATAGGTAAACCGTTAATTTATAATAATATCAATGTAATGTATTATATATATATATATATATATATATATATATATACATACTTTTTTTTAAATTCAAATTAAGTGTTTTGTTATTTTGGATGCAGATATTATTTTTATGCTGGTATTTTTCGCACTTTACTCCAAAGTGGGAACAGACTTTGAATGATGGTCAGATAAAACGAATAAGCCGGAATTCGAGAACACGTTGTAGATAGTAAAACTCAGTAAGCGGCTACGAGGATTAAATATAAAATTAGGCGGTAAATGACTATACTCCATCCTACATCAAACAAACACATACATTTCTATAGGTTTTAAACATTTATAAACATGCACAAACAACAAATGGATCCGACTCTAATGTGGCGAGTTGTTAATTCAATTTTTTTTATTATTTTTTTGCCTTTTTCAGTTGTTTTAAAATCGTTTTCGTAGTTTCTGTACCTTGGTTGGCCGACTCCGATCTATATCATTTTACTATTATTGTTGCTAATTTATGATGTGTTCGTAGTAGAAAGATGTTAACATTTTTAAGCTGTCTCAGTAGTGAAGCAAAAACATTGGGTTGAATCTCCCTGAATATTTTGTTTTATAATATGCGCGCTCGGGAAAAATTATTTTTCTATATTTGCTAGCCGTTGCGCGGGGTTTACCAAAAAACTTCATTTCAACTAAGAATAATCGCTAGCAAAACAAGCAACTAGCAAAGATGAAGTTGAACATGTCATATAGTTTGTTTGCAAAAAAAAAGTCGGAAGTGTTATGCCTGTACGACTTAGTGCCATAAAGCGGTGTGCATTTTCTCCGATTGCATATCAATAGTGCATAGAGGAGGCATTCAATCTGTAAATTCACGTGGTGTGATCAAAAAGTAATTGTACTTTCTGATTTTCGTGAACTTCATAAATGAAATTGTTGGTACAATTGTCCCTAACATATATTCACATTCGTCGTGTTTCACATCATGCGCTTGAACAAAGTTTGTGGTAATCTTTGTAGAGCAGAGCTTGATAGGGCGCATTCCGTCTACAGTCCAATGAACGAATTGAATGTGTTGCTCTTGATGCGCCTATATCTTTTATTGTGAGTTTTGCATTCTATTGAACAAGCGCAGTGATGATTTTAGTGCTCGTAGTATTAATATTTATGGTTCTCTAGGGATTCGGCTACGCCGTTGTTCCGTCATGTATACTATCCTATTCTTCGTCACCTGATTTAATTTCTTCCCCGTTAAGAATTCCACGGACTATTCTGTCGTGGCATTTCTCGCTAATTCTCATAACCAACAATTTTACATGAATTCCAATTTTAAACGAATATACGAATTGTAAGGCGGTCATCGTTCAGGAGTACCTACCCTTATTGCGGCTTCAGATATGTGCTCATTTGAACTCAATTCGAGGATACAAAAATTGGGAATTCTCTGGGTTCGGTGGTGCATGCATCATACACGAGTTCCTCTTTGATGAAAAAAAACAACATTGAATTTTGGAGGCATTGTACTCTACACACTGTCATAAGGTGCTCCTCAATAGTATAGTGGTTAGTATACCCGCCTGTCACGCGGGAGACCGGGGTTCGATTCCCCGTCGGGGAGCCTCTGACGCAAGACTAATGACCTTGCCCGAAAAAAACAAATTATGGAAAATTTAACAAGCCTCAGGACTTGCTAAATAAGGCCAAGACTGGTTCCCGGTTGTAGTGCCGATGATGATGATGATGGTGTACTCTACACACTATATCTTGTTAATGCCATAAACACTGCAATTCCGACAAAACCTCCAATAGTAAGAATCCACAGGTCTCGAGGACTAAGAGCCCATATAAAGAGAATGTGCAACGACAGAACCGTCGTTCATGGCATTTTCAACAGCAGACCAACATGAAAGAGAAAAGTACGAATGTCACAACGAAGACGAGAGGACAATGTAAGGTGTAACCTTGGGGTCTCATCAGGTGGCGAAGCCTGTAAGAAGAGTTCACAGGACACACATGCCGTATCCGATTCAGTGAGGTCATGCACTTTTGGGTTGATAAAGGCCAATAAATAGTGGTAAATTCCGTCAAAAAAGCAGAGTTCTAAATACCGTCGAATCCCTTAAAAATAAACTCGAATACTATTACTATACTATTTATTGGCCTATAGGAATCCGGAAGTTTACGACCTCACCGACTCGGCTGCCACACCATTCCGTGTCCTGTGCACTCTCCTTCAACGCTTGACCATCCAATCCGATCTCATCAAGGTCAAACCTTACATTGTCCTCCCATTTCCGTCGCAGCCGTCCTACCGGTCTCTTTCCCGTTGGCTTACCGTCAAGAATTCTATGCACGGTCCAATCGCGCCACGTGTCCGCCCCATCTTAATCTTCGCGACCTCATTACTCTCACTATCGTAGGTTTGCGGTATAGCTCTTCCAATCTGTGCTTGTTGAGCTACCTTCATTGTTCTACCTCTTCATCATATTTACCGCCAAAGACACTCCCTAAAACTTTATTCTCAACGGAATTTGTTTTCTTCCGTTTTGTGCGAGCCCATGTTTCGCATCCGTATAGAACAATGGGCTGATTATCGTTCTATAATCACGGAGCCTTATATTACGTGGTAGCAATTTGAATTTCAGCCGTTTGCTGACGCCATGCCAACTAGATGTACCGGAATGCCATCTTTTGTTAATTTCGTTACTGGCCGTCAGTATCGTTCCCAGATATTTAAACTCTTTAGCTTTTTGAAATATTTTGCACCTGACGTTTATGTGTGTTCTCTGAGATCCATCTGCTCTCGCCGTAATCAAATATTTTGTTTTGTCTTCATTCAATTCTAGGCCCACCTCTTCTGCCGCTTGGATGATGATTTCACAGTTTTTACTTACAGTTTCCACATTATCATCCAACGCGGTGATGTCATCCGCATATGCGAGTACCTGTGTGACCCTGTTCAGGGATTATTCGGTCATGTTGTCGTCTTGTACCGTTCTGATACTCGAACACAAGGTTGAAGACATGGTGAGAGGCCATTCCGCTGTTTTAGTCCGTCGCGAATTTCAAATGGTTCTGAGAGGTGGTTTTCTAACTAGCCCTTTATTTTCGTTCATGCCGATTTAAATGAGGGCGACACATTTTTTCGGGACTTCCAGTTCAACTACAATATGGTAAAGCCTTTCCCTTGCGACTGGGCCGTTGGCTTTTTTGAAGTAAACGAAAAGTTGGTGAACCATCTCTCCGTATCCCCACTTCTTTTCCAGCAATTGCTTTTGGTCGCTCGTTGATCGGTTCCCACGGAATTCGCACTGGTCATCATCATCATCATCGGCACTACAACCGGGAGCCGGTCTTGGCCTTATTTAGCAAGTCCTGAGGGTTGTTAAATTTTCCATAATGATTTGTTTTCTCCGGGCAAGGTCATTAGTCTTGCACCAGAGGTGCCTGGTCTCCCGCGTGACAGGCGGATATACTACACGCTATCACGTACCTTTAATTAGTTGGTGGATGATGAATTCTAGATACGGGTAGATCTGCACTGCTTGAAAGGAGTTTTCATGTCATGCATGTCAAATTCTTCCAGCAATCCACAACAGCACAAAATAATAATAAAAAGTCACTGATTGCCACCTTGAAAATTTAATCTTCTTTGTTGTGGTGGTCGTTCATCGACTACCATTGTAATAGAATTATAGCAGATTTGAACACATCATATTATTGTTAAAAACGCATCAGCCCTGGAACATATATCGTGCAGCTTAACTAAAGGATAATCTTTCTTTTTAGAAGAGATATGTTAATACGCATCCTAAGTGAGCTGAGTTTAATAATGAAAATAATCTATTGAATTTAGTGCCATTGAAAAAATTAGGCAAACAACTCAAAGAGGCTTATTAATATCTCCAAAACAATGTCGTCGAATCGTCAATATCCTTAGAGGAGGAGAGCAATGAAATATTAAAAAAGTAACACAAATAAACGATCCTTTCGGGAGCAACATCCACCGGACAATGCGATGTGTAATATTAAGTACATCAGTTGCACCACATTTAGTAATGCGTAGGTTCAATTCAAAATTATGTTGCCAAGTGGATTTATAGCGTTTGCGACGATAGTGAAGAGCATGTGATTCGAACTGACGCTATGACGGTTGGAATCACTAAAAGATAGGACCAAAGCTCAACACATCAGTCCAATGCCGCGTGTACGATTGCGATTGTTATTCTCAAGTACACTCAACTGATGTGGAATTGTTATGCTACTACTATGGTATACGGCTCTGAAGCTTTTTGTTCATTCGATTTTTGTTCGGCGATAGTCTTCACTATTTGCTTGTATATTCTATGTGTATCTGTTAGAAACGCCACAGATTAATTAACCAACAACAAATGATATTAACACCTATTTCATTACCTTATTCAAGCGCTCTAAATTAATGCGAGATTACAGACAATGTTTAGATGTTCTTGCACTGAAGTGTAATGTATTAATGTGATTCCATCGGATCTAACGTGTTTTCAGAACACCACGGGATCAAACATATGTTAATTTTCTACACAAGCGTGATCTTCTATGGGACACATGTTTAATATCCAATCCAGATCCCAATTATTAGGTCAACAAATTGAGTTTGCCGCCCCAAACCAGTTACACGGTTTAACTCATTTATTATTGGCAGATACAAATGGTTTGAGAGTGGCTGGGTTCTCAATATTTCAACGACTTTACCTTTCCTTAAAATATTTATATTACGTGTGCTTTGAAGTGAGCCCGTAAAGCAATTAAAATATGCTGCAGCATCGCATGAATGTGTGGTAGAGTTACTGTCGTAAAATAGGATAAGTTGCGGTGCTAACTAAGTTTTACGTTAGGTAGCAAAAGTCAATTCACAAAAGGAATGCGTGTCACTTCATAAAAGCAATGGGTGCTTACCTTAAACTTGAAACTGTTTTTAATAAGGTTGCTAAAATTATACACGGAATTTACTTTGCCTTTATGTCTGCTAGTGTTTATGAGGTTATATTTAATGGCATTGGAAGAGCTCTTTTACTTGTGTGTAAATTGTTAAAGAAAAAAGTCGTAGCACAAGACCATAAGGCCAACTTAATAAAAAGTGACATTAATATGGGCAAACTAAATTTGAAAAGAGAGGATCAAAAAAAGAAACACAAAATAAAAGGGGAAATTTGTTTTGCCTGGTTTCTAGAAATCGGGGACAATCAATGGAATAGACTATTAGTGTGGTATATTCTTAATATAGAAAAGGAAATTAATAAACATAATATACATCATTTCTACAATTCAAAGGATGGTTTAACGATCGGAAAATTGTTAAACATATGTTGTTTGTCAAAGCTGTTTTATTCATGCGATTTTTCTTTCGGTTATTTGAAGAGGTGCATATGTTTAGCGTGTCTTATATCCGAGTTGATATAATTAATTTCTGAGGCGGTATTGGTTTTCTGTGTCGGGTAATTTCGCATCGATCCTTATAACATTCGCGGCGTAAGATGCAATTTCTGCTCTGTGTCTGCCCATGTTTCGAACAGAAACCAGCAATCCCTGCACTTAGTGAAACCCAGATAATAACTAATACAGATAATTCCGATTTTACCATACCTGGTTATAACTTAATGTTTCTGTTCTTTCCACATTGTGGTCTAGCCACATACATACATACGAAGTGATATTGTTTATCAGCTTCTGTCCCAATACGAGTTCTGCTCCAATCCAGAATTTTATTTCTCGTGGCTAACGCTTAACGTTTGTAAGCATATCATGCATTACTGTTTTTTTTTATATAGAAATCCGAACTTGGATAGAAACGCATCCTTTAACGAAATTGATGCTCTACCTGATTCTATCGATAGGATCTTGACCTTATATCCGCACACTGAAATCGCGATTGCGGGTGATTTCAATGTGCATAACTCTCAGTTGTTTCAGTACTCCGTACAGACAACACAGCACTTTGCTGATTCTACTCGTCAATGAACCAATAGGGTACCAGACATCGATGGTCATTCCGCCAATACACTGGGCCTGTTAATCACATCCCGCCCGAACAAATACACAATTGACCTCAGACCACTGAGCCATGTCAGCTAAATTTGCTCTAACCAACAAAAATGTTAATGAAAAAACTCCCAAAAGAACAGTACGATTCTATGAGAAAGCCAACTGGGAAGGTCTGAACCACTTTTTTGGGAAGTTAAATTAGTCGTTATTTATTCTTAACAACGAAGTTGACATTATATCGGATACATTGACAGGCACGATTCTATTTGGTATGCGGACCTTCCACACAGGGTAAAGAGTATCAAACCCAAGATGCAAAAACGAGCAGTGGAACTTATTGGGGACTCAGCCGTAAGTCGATCAATTCCGTCGTTAGAACACAGGCGTAACGTATTATGCCTATCTCTTTTCTATAGGTGTTATCACGGTCGTTGCTCAACTGAACTTGCTGAATGTGTTCCGCCCCTTCACACCTTTTCCCGCGATACCCGTCAATTTGTGAATGCGCATCAGTTCACGTTGAAAGTGGACTTCAGGCGCACAAATAAACAGAGAGAGTCATTCTTTAGCCGAACCACACGAATGTGAAATGTTCTGCTTGATCATGTGTTTCCTGGCCGTTGAGATGTCCAGACATTCAAGACCAATATACATCGACACCTCCTTTCCTTATCCACTTCCTCTCCATCTGCTTGCACTGTGCTCTGACATTTAAGAGTACTTCAAAATCCCATTTTGCACGCGCGTTAGTGTAAAAGAAATAAAAAAGAGAATTATGTGGTTCGATTCTGGGTGCAGAGAAACCATTAAGACAAAAGAGTTGACCTTCCGGTTATATAAATCAAACAGTTCTGAAGAATACCGGAAAAGATCCAAGAGAGCTAGAAGTGATTGCAATATATTCTATGGGTATATTCAACGCGCGAAGTTCCTGCATGACCATAGAGTGAGAAAAAAACTGCAGACTTCCACAGATAGTAGAGACTTCTGGGGATTCGTAAATAATATCCCAAACGATCGCCTCATTTATTCCTTCGCTTATTCACTGACTGGTGATTCAACGCTGCCTGATATCACATCAGTTCCGCCTCAACTTGATCATAAGCAGCACATCATGCGCCAGATTCACTTCCGAACGCGTACTGTTACCCTCGCACTCAAGGAGCCTCAACGCAAACAAATCCGCTGGTCCAGATGACATTCTCCCAATTCTCTTGAAAATATGTTCTACTACACTCGCTAAACCGCTACGGAAAATCTTTCATATGTCTTATTCGATCGGCCGTTTCCCTAGTAGATGCAAGTCAGCGAACATCTAGCCAATTCCCAAAAAGGACGACAAATCGTCCCCATTTCTTCTTATTGACCCATATCAAACTTCTATTCTCTCGAAGGTAATGGAGTCACTCATTAACCGTCAATTTTCGATATATTTGGAATCAAATGATCTCCTCAATGATTATCAATATGGCTTTGGTAGAAATAGGCTCACAGGAGATCTGATGACGTACCTCACCGAAAAGTGGAGCCAGTGGTATTGGATATTTCAAAAGTGTTTGACACTGTTTGGCATCCGGCACTTTTGTAGAACTTACATTCCTTTGGAATGAACAATTCACTGATCCGTTGGATATGAGACTATATTTCTAGCCGTTCAATCTAGATAGTTCTTGATGATGTCAAATCTGCCTCCCATAAAATTAATGCAAGTGTTCCTCAGGTTTCTGTACTCTCACCTATTCTCTAACTCATCTTTATAAGTTATCTTGTAGTACGGTTCGCTTCCGTGCTTCTTGATCAACGAGGAAGAAAAGCGAACGATGGATCCTGAATGGATGGTTTTTCCAAGTAGCTACTATGGGATGCGCCGTCATTGTACAGGCGAAGCGCAGGATAATATCACTATGGGCGCAAATTTCAAAGCACACACACTTAAAGAGTTTTTCAAAAACCGAGAACAAGCCGTAGCCGTAGTAAAACACAGACTAATTATATTAGTGTACTCTTTATTCTTAGAACATCACTTCCGTCGAGCTACAACTAACTACTTTCTCCTCGCGCAACCAATTGACTACTTTATAATCTACTTTTCTTCTTCCTCGAAGTTTTGGACGCATCGTCCCTAATCGCAGATCCTTTTTGAGGTTTTTTGTTATCCATTAGCGTGTCTGCCTATGCAAACAAGAGTTTATATTTCGCTTTAAATGGGGTCAGTGTCATTGGGAAATACGTGAGAATATAGATGGGAATTTGGATCTATTTGTGCATGTCTTAAAACATTTGATTACAATGCATTGTGCTGTTTATATTGCCGGAATTGTGTGTCGGCGTATCAAATGGACATGGGTTTGTTTGGACACATGTTTGATTGTACATACAATGCATGTGAAAATATGCATTGTGATGTTTGAATTTTTAGAATTGAATTGAATGTTCGAGAATTGAACCCTTTGGTTCAATTTGATTGACATGGAATGGAACGTAGATTTGGAGATATAAATATATGATATTGGATGGGAATTCGATTTGTATCCATTATGGATGTGGGGGAAAAGGAAATCTGGGAAGGAAACAATGGAGCGCCACAATCTCTTGTCCACTACCCACAAACCAATTCATTCGTTTGCTGATGATACCACGTTGAGTTTCTCATACTCATACGAACATTCCCGACCAAACTTCGAAACTCATTACTAATCAGCAGGTTTATATATTGAATTTGGACCTCAACAATATATATCAATGGGGATTATCTAACTGGGTAGAATTCTATGCCTAAAAAGCTCAATGCTGCATCTTGTTGTCAAAGGCGAACCCCAAAGTAAATACACTGCCGATGAACCGCAGCTGCCTCGGCGAAGCCAAGGACTATCAACCCTCGCCACTTGAATTAATTCGACTCTTAATTGGAGAGACCACTTATTTAAAGCTGCGAAAAGTGCAGCCAAATGTATGGTGTTCCTTAAGAGATGCAAAAAATACTTCCAACCTGGCTACTATTCGTCCCAAAATGGAGTTCAACTCTCATATTTAGTCAGGTGCATCGAAAACTGCGCTACTCGTGCTCGATAGAAAGCAAAAACGAGCAGTGAAGTTGTGGAACTCCCTTCCCACGCAAGTGTTCCTGCATCTTGTTGTCAAAGGCGAACCCCAAAGTAAATACACTGCCGATGAACCGCAGCTGCCTCGACGAAGCCAAGGACTATCAACCCTCGCCACTTGAATTAATTCGACTCTTAATTGGAGAGACCACTTATTTAAAGCTGCGAAAAGTGCAGCCAAATGTATGGTGTTCCTTAAGAGATGCAAAAAATACTTCCAACCTGACTATTCGTCCCAAAATGGAGTTCAACTTTCATATTTAGTCAGGTGCATCGAAAACTGCGCTACTCGTGCTCGATAGAAAGCAAAAACGAGCAGTGAAGTTGTGGAACTCCCTTCCCACGCAAGTGTTCCCGGAGCGTTACAGCTGCAACAGTTATTTGATGGCATCTCGGGGCGCCCACTCGGCGCTATAGGTTCGCCTCTCCCGAGAGAAGTCTAATAATAAAAAAAAAGAAAAAAAAAGTGAAACTTATTGGCGACCCAGCGAAAAGCCGATAAATTCCGTCGTTAGAACATAGGGGCATCGTATCGTGCCTGTCTCTTTTGTGGTGTTGTCACATTCGTTGCCCAAATGACCTTGCTGAATGTGTTCCGCCTCTGCAGACAATTTCCCGCGATACCTATCCATCTGTGAATGCCCATCAGTTCACGTTGAAAGTTAACTTCAGGCGCACAATGAACTGAGTTGCCGCCTCAATGGCTGAGTTGGTAAGGAGGTTGTGTCTTGCATTTGATTGTGCAAACCCAGGTTCAACTGACGACTCTTGCTATTGTGCAGTTCGGTACAATTACTGAGTGGTAGGTAGGGCCCCAAAGCCCAGCCCTCCGGTGAAATACCACCCTATTAAGCTATAGGCTTCGTGAAATGGTTGGGAGAAAAATCTTGAGCATCTTTCGGAGCTTGTCTGATGGATCCGCTCGAGAAAAAAATAACACCTCAGGGCGCTGACTCAGCGCTATAGGTTCGCCTTTCCTGGGAGAAGTAAAATAAAAAAAATTCTTTAGTCGACCCACACAAATGTGGAATGCTCTACTTGACCATGTTATTCCTCGTCTTGTAATGTCCGGGCATTTAAGACCAATGTACATCACTAGCTTCTTTCCGTTTTCACTTCCTTTCCTTCCGCTCACATTGCGCTCTGACATTTACGGGTACTTCAATATACCCTTTTATACGCGCGGTAGTGTCAAAAAAATCAACACAGAAACGTTTTTTTTTTATCATCTCGTAGTCCAACTTCACTGCGTAGTTCCAAAACTTTCAAAAAAATCTGGTATTGCAGAAGATTGAACCTTAGATTACACATCTGCCATGATGGCAAGGTCGTTGCAGTATGCGTATAAATGTGTTGAATCTGTTCTATTGTGGGAATAGCATATAACAAACATACTAAAATTGTGGCTAGCTATCATATTTTAAATTTAACTTTTGGGGACAATAGCCCTTTATAGGATGTGATTCCATTGGTGTTGTTAGAATATACATCAAAAAGGTAGACCAAAACTGAACAAAAGTTTGTGACTGATAAATTCTGTCATTTGGTTAATTTGTCTGACGTCTGCTAGTGTTATTTCGCAAAACTTAGTACAATTTGATTATAGCAATCATACACCTAAGTATAGCAACTATAAGGAAGTTGATATACGTACTTGCGTAGGTTTTTGAATTGTGGTCGTTGGGAACTAAATTTACAAACTTATTTCTTTGAAATTATGTCGAGTAGAATTAATTTTACGATGTTTTGGCGACATCGAATTTGTTTCTTCATTGCTATCTTAATTTCGGTTATAGTTCGTTAATTTCTATAACACATTATTAAATCGAATCCTTTTTATTCGACTTTCACTTTCTATTAGTAGTGATACTAGACGCAGATGAAAATAAAAAGGTAGTAGATGTCATAAGGTGCTCCTCGATAGTATAGTGGTTAGTATACCCGCCTGTCACGCGGGATTCCCCGTCGGGGAGCCTCTGGCGCAAGACTAATGACCTTGCCCAGAAAAAAACAAATCATTATGGAAAATTTAACAAGCCTTAGGACTTGCTAAATAAGGCCAAGACCGGTTCCTGGTTGTAGTGCCGATGATGATGATGATGAGATGTCATAAGATATTACCAACTTTATAATAGGATATGTGAAACTTCAGGCTCTTTGCTTGCCTTGCACTTGTATTCGACGTGATTACTTGATGATATCGTAGTGTATCTGTGAATATAGACATACTCTCTTATAACTTGGTAACAAATCTGTGATGTTTTCTACCCGTGTTAGTATATGAGTATCACACTAATATCAATATGCAAGTGCACCGACATTCGTCCTTTTTCCTTTTGTCTTGTCTGCCTACTTTTTATAATCAATTAAGTGACTGTCATTTTCGTTTCGCGTTATATTTCCTGATACCATAAAGATTTCAATAACTTCTTTAGGTCCACAAATTAATAGAAAACGAATGGGTTTACAGTACAAATAGGGGTGCAGTCTAAATCTATTCTGGTTTTATTATTTGATACCAATGTACAGACAACAATGTCTGTGTATGTGTTATTAATCTATTGTAACATATCACAGGATTAAAAAACGATATAATGCTCTCTATCTAATATTTGAGACGTTAGACTTGGGAAGAACCTTATTCTTCAGAGCAGATTAAAAATGATATAACTTCTTATGAACTCAAATTGAAAGAAACTTGCGTACTCTTTTGAAAAATGCCCTTTGAAAATTGAGTCGTTCATTTAATGCAACTGAGGGCAGGGGAAAACAGGGTTAATATTCTGTGCCATTTCTATACCACTTTCTTGATGCTAACGTATTCACTTCAGCCACGTGTCACATGAATCAGTTATTTAAATATTTTATATTTAAATAATTATTTAAAATTTCGCATATAATGAATATATGTAATAAATTAACAAAACAAGGAAGTATAACAACCTAGTTTAGAACTGAATGCTTCCCAACATGCCAGTATACCGTATACTAAGTCACGACTTACTTAAGTTCTTGTTTTGCTGTACCAATGCTTTTACTTTTGCAGGCATGCCATATGTTCCTTTCTTCAAACGAAACATTAAAAAACGAAGTAATCGGTATATTTTTAACATATTTAATCAAAATCCTGTGCTTTATATGTCAGAACCCAAATAACGCCTCTAATAATGTTGCGACCGAGATGAAAATCCACACAAGTGTAACATTAGAGTGTAACCCCTAATATTAACATTTAATATTTGATTATCTCTCGGGGAAAACTCCTCCGAGGTTATTAATTTATTGATATTCACCTGGTCGTTCCACGTCTCCTGGGGGCGGTTTCTTCTTGGCGGCAGGTTCTTTGTGGGGGCTTCCTGCGGTCTTGATGTGACTGCTTAACTTACCGGGTGGCGGTCTTCCTTCGGTTTGTGGTTTTTGGTGTGAATTGAAACAACACTTTTTCTTTATACTACTTTAAAGCTTTACTATTTATTAGAAATACTGGGAATGTCCATCCCTTTATTTATTTTACATTTTGAATTTTAAAAATAAGAGAAATAAGAAGGTCCGCTGTGCAGTTCCGATGGCCGCAACCCTCTTATTTGGTTATTACGTTACACTGCAAAGAAACTCACTTGCACTGCCCTTTATACACCAAATTATTGGTGAATTAATGCAGATGATGCATTTTCCTCACCCAGAACGTGTAACCTATTCTGAGGTTATTCGCCTGACATAATCCATCCGCAATATTCAATAATCGTTTAATTGTTCTGCAAAAACTGCAGCGACAGAGAATTGAGCAATTCCATAATCGATTAATTTTCCTTGCCAAAATGCAACGGTAATGATTTGCGCAATTACTTAATTGCTTTCCATGCGGAGAGCCAATTATAGGCCATTGCCCGCATGTGCCAATCGTATCATACGATTAATTGCGCCTCACTGCTGTGTTCGCTACTTCGCCGAACTCAGCACTTTTCCGACGCTCGATTATTTCGTCGTCGGTGGCCGTTGCTAATACCGCTTGTGCTCGCATATCATGTATCAAACTTGTAAACATGTACTTGTAACATGAGACCGTGTAGGTCTCTGGACAGGTGCTTGTTTGATTTTCTTAGTACGAACTAGAATGCAAGGTCAAGTGTATGACTGATATATGCTTTGGCATGGATTATGAATGATCATGAATTAATTGTTCGTGGGGAAGGCTTTGCTTCTGAATGAACGCGAGTATTGCATTGTATGCAGAATACTTGTGACGATTGAATTGTTTATGGTATTATGAATGACCATGAAATGGATAGGCGTGTATCGCGATTTGAGTCAAGTGAATGATGATTGAATTGCTATGAAGATTGTTTGAGGATGGTTGTTTGGGATTACGTATTGTATTGTTTAAGAGGGGGTGAATAGCGAGGTGTAACACAAGTATATGACGAATGAATAATAAAATCAATGGAGATTCCTTTTCAACTGTCTTTCTGATATTTTCTGAAGTGGTATATTTAGATATCATAAGACCTATAGCGTATTTTTATCAGGCTTGAATTATATAAAGACAGAATGTACTGAAGAGTGATCCCAAATAGTTACATATTTTTTATCATTCGTGAAATGAAACAACTCGTTCTAATTATTTATCTTTAAAGAAAAATTCAAATACTCATAATACTATTTTACCAATTAATACCTAACTGCTTCTGGATTACCATCTGACATTCCATGCACTCTTCCTTATTGACAATCTGTGATGGCAGTCTTGCCACTTCGGTGTAGGATAAGTTACTTTATAATACTCACGACGCTATTAGATCCAATTTAATTCTCCTAATTTTATTACTTTCTTAAACGATCTTGGTAAAATTTTGCCTGTTCACAACTATAAAGTGTGTTCCATTCTTTCCACCAGAGGTGTTTAGTCAATATTTGGTTCCAGAAATCGTTTGTTATTGTTTGGCTCTTGTACAAGATGTGTCACATTCCTGATACAAAAAACATGTTGAAGTAAATTAAATATTTTTAGACAGAGGTGTTTATAGCTAATACGAGGCTTGCCTTTTATATTTCGGGATTAGAGAACAAAAACAAATATTGATCATCGAAAATCACTTTATTGTTTTTCAAAATATTCCCCATGAAGATCTATACACTTTTGCATGCGTTTGAACCAATTGTCGAAGCACTTTTGCCACTCTGATTGAGGTATCTCCAACACATGCATTCTGAATGCAGCAACCGCTTCTTCAGGTGTCGAAAAACGTTGACCTCTCAGTTTGTTTTTTACGTACGGGAATAAAAAGAAGTCATTCGGTGCCAAGTCAGGACTATACGGCGGATGACCCATCAAATCGATGTTTTGGGTGCTCAAAAATGCAGTTGTCGCAGCCGATGTGTGAGAGCTCGCATTGTCGTGGTGAAGAGTGATCCGTCTTCGGCGGTTGGTTTACCTGATTTCTTGGAAGACAACTGGCAAACAAATGGTTGTGTACCACTCAGAATTGACTGTTCTGCGTTGTTCTAGTGGTACGGTTGCGACATGTCCAGTTTTTCCGAAAAAACAGGCGACCATTTGCTTGGAAGTGCTTCGTGCGCGAACAACTTTTGTTGGATTTGGCTCATCTTGAAACACCCAGACAGTCGACTGCTGTTTACTTTCCGGCTCACACGCGTAAATCCACGATTCATAACCTGTCACGATGTCATAGACGTGTTTCGAAGCACCGCGACCGTATTTTTTGAGCATTTCTTTCAACCAATTGACACGAGCCTTTTTTTGGGCGATTGACAAATTGTGTGGGATCCAAAGCGAACAAATTTTTTTGACAGTCAAATGTTTATGCAATATTGAATGTATGCTGGTCCCACTAACGCCTAAGGTTGTCTCAATCTCACGATAGGTCACATGATGATCTTCCAATATCAGTTCGCGCACAGCATCAATGGTTTTCGGAACAACAACTGATTTTGGACGACCTTCACGAAATTCATCTTGGAGATTGAATTCACCATACCATCGATAAACACTGGTCCTTGATGGAGCTTCATCGGCAAAAATTGAATTAAGTTCATCCATGCACTGTTGCTGAGTTAATCCACGCCGAAAGTTGTAAAAAATAATCGCACGAAAATGTTGACGATTTAATTCCATTTTTGGGCCGAGATGAATCTTTTAAGTTACTGTAAACAACACAAATAAGGCTCGTATGTCAAAACGTTCTGAGTGCGTATAAACTCAAAAATGTCCAACTTTACGACAGAGCTGTCAATTGCCGGATTGCAACACTAGGGTTGCCAAATCCCGAAACATAAGAGGCAACCCTCGTAGTGAAATAAAATAAACAAACAAATAAGTAAGATTTGAAATATTCTATAAAGTAAAATAATTTAATTGAATCAGTGTAATGATGCACAAATAAAATGGAAAAGATCGCATTCCACGATCTACGACTCGTTCAATCTCAATAGCGATTGTCTTCAGTGTTTTATTCTTCATGAGACGTCAAACTCTAAACTTATTTCATTATTTAATAAATTTAGCGACTATTTATTATTTTGGAAGGAATATTTAATTACGTAAACGTCTACATACATTTTTGCATGGGATTATTTATCTGGATAATTATATCAAATTGCACACTGTTTCCTCTGTGTTCAAATACACTTCTGGTGATTAGAATTTGACGAAAGATGGTATAAAGGAATTCTTGTTAAAAATTTGTTTATTATAAATTACTTTGCACAGTGCATCAGGACATCACAGTGTCCAATGTTTCAACATATCAAAATAAAAATGACTGCTTCTACATACTCAACACAAAATCGTGGGTGTACTTCTTACTGTAAGTCTATCAACAAAAAAAAATTATGGTTTTACAACACTCAAGTTGTAGTCGTTTTTATGTACCATACGTTTTTGCAATGGGGCTGCTTGTATTCCGATAATTCGCATATAAAAACGAAAGTTTTTGATAAACTTGTTGATTTAAATTTTATTCTTCAAATCCGAACATCATGACATTAACGTCGCAATTCGTTTCTATGAGATAACTAATTCTTGCGGCGCAGCTGTATATCATGAAACGAGATTATTACAGTTAAATTCGTGAACATTGTACAATAGGATAAATGTGTACCGGACCTGGTGTCCTCTGATAAACAATTTTTGGTTGATAAGGAAACTCAGTAGCAGGCAGATTTTCTTAGAATGCCTCTAGTTAGGGTTATGGCATTGAAAAAGATTCTTTTATAGCAATATTGCTTCCTTATCGTTCTACGCATTTCTTAAAGTTAAAACGAGTTGTGGAGAAAGATCACCCTGCGTTTCTGAGAGCTTCGATAAGCGGTACTTTACCATAACCCTCTAAATGTTTTTTTAGATTCGTTTTTATTCTTTTTTGTTTGTTTTTGCCTTGAAGACGATTTAGGATACGTTGAACTTATACCTCAACATTTTAATTGTTGGTACTACATTATCACTACGTCTTTATGTGGTGTAGCAGTGCTTTGATTAAATATAAGAAATCTGATAAATGGATTCGGTGCCTAGTAGTAGTATTAAAGTAAATGAAATTTGGATAGTACCCAGATCCGTTATTTCTCGACTATTCAAAATGAAGCAAGTTATGAGTGTTGTATATTTCTATACAGCATTTACATTTCCCATAATAATTTATTTTTAGGGGCAAGGTTATTAGCCTTGCTCCATATATATATTATATATATATATACAATATTTATTAATCTCTTACCTTTTTGTCCTTCGGCACCTTGTGTGTTTTCGGGCCGACTTTCAACTTCCCGGTCCAGCTGGAGGTGTGAGAGAGTTTATTAAAGGGTGTATGTGTGTGTGACCAACCACCTTTGGTCCTTCGCCGGAGTTTATTTTTAAAAGTTTATTTTATTGGTTTTTGTTTAGTGTTGATTTATTTAACAATATTAATTGCAGGCGCTTACGCTGCCTACTTCTAATTGATTTATCCCTACAACAGAACTCCTTATTTATACCCAAAATCAAATCCAAATTTTACATTTCTTCCCACGATGCATTTCTCACCTTGAGACAGCCACCCGATGCTAGCCCCCAGTCGAAGGGCATGCCAACGACGATGGGAATTGCAACGTTGTAATTTTGCCACCATTCACCCTGAGGTGGCAACCTTACGCTTACACTGGCTGCAGCTCTGCCTCAAGGCCATGGGGAAATTTTGATTCAAGGTGATGCGAATCTGATTTGCCCATAGCAAATAGCATGCAGGTGCATGGGCATGGGTGGAATGTCCTTCAAGGTCATGGGGTGTTGGGTGATCATCAATGTGATGAGAATTTGTTGTTTGCTTATAGCAAATAGCATGCATGTGCATGAGCTTGGGCATGGATAGAACGTGGGAATTGCAGAATTGCAAGTTTAGTTATTGGAACGGAAAATTTATGATAGGAATTTGCGTTTAGCAACAGGTAGGCATGTGATAAAGTTTTACAGCTACACTGAAAGAAATTAAATAATAATTAAACAGGAAATTAATTTTAATATATCTATAGAACCATAATCATGCCGATTGCTCTATATGGATGCGAAACATGGGCTCTCACAAAGCGGGAAGAAAACAAATTCCGCGTATTCGAGAATAAAGTTATAAGGGGTATGTTGGGAGGTAAATATGACGAGGAGGCAGGACAATGGAGGAAACTCCACAACCACGAATTGGAAGAACTATACCGCACACCTACAATAGTGAGAGTAATCAAGTCGCGAAGATTAAAACGGACCGGACATGTAGCGCGAATGGGCAACGATAGGACCGTGCGTAGAATTCTTGACGGAAGACCAACGGGAAAGAGATCGGTAGGACGGAAGCGACGGAGATGGGAGGACAATGTTAAGTTTGACCTTGAGGAGATCGGTTCGGCTGGTTAAGCGTGGAAGGAGAGTGCACAGGCCAGGGAACGATGGCGGAGTCGAGTTGGTGAGGTGAACTTCCGGATTGCTACAGGCCAACAAATAATAATAATAATTGTTCACCATATATTTCTACCAGCAAACGATGACTTTCAACAGCCTTTTTTTTGATTAAATAAGAAAAGCAATGCGTGCCGCAAATGTTTGTTTTCAGGCACAAAACTCGACATGATCACAGAACGATAAAAGAAAGACGCGAGTTTTTGGCAGACTCAACTTGTGTGTGTTTGTAGTTAAATCTCAGACGAACAAAATGACGTATGTGTCAAATTAATACGCTGCGTATTTTTCGCTGGCGCCATCTCTTGGTTAAACCGGAAACAACTTATGTAAGCACCTGGTAAACCATTGTGCTTCTGCATGCCATTAACTTTTGTAACATATTTCCTTTTTCTGCAATATTTAACTTAGCTTTACATTGAATTTGGTTGAATGCGCTTGCTCCAAATAGGCACGTGAATTAACACGTGATGAAAAACATATTATTATATTATTGAAAGATATATGGAATACATGATTGACGGTGTACGATTTTTATTTATAAGATATTCCGTCAAGTTTTGTTTCTCTACCGAAAACTAATATTCAGCTGCCAAAAGTATATTCACAATTTCTTGGTATCGCTACTCGGTTTCTTTCGTCCGCTTAATTTAAGAATATATGTGATGAAAACCTGTATAATATTGTTTTATATATTACATCTTGCATCTGACAGAGAATGGCTATTTCGGTGGTTCAAGTGAACGCAGAAACTATATCATTGAAGTCGATGAAAGTACTTACATTTGAAGTTATTTCGCGAAATACTTGAAAACTTTGCTCGTTGAATTTCATCATATCTAGAGGTCGAGTCTCAAGATTGAGATCGATGGTAATAAACTTAACGCTATAACGTGGGCTATCGTCAAGATTTTATGTTTTTAAATTTCTCACACAAGCTAGTAAAATAAAACCACTGACTAATCGTCTTGCACACAAATTCCACGAGATTCCAAAAACAGCACGCTAGATTTTTATAATGGGACTGGAAAGTGTAGGAAGCACCGCTTAAGATTTGGGGTGTGATTGAGAGAAATGATTTAGGAGGAAGTGCTCGAGAGTATGAGTAGTGAGGTCGAAATCAAATAATAACATATGAATATATCTTTTTCATTTTCCGTAAACTGATTCAATTATATTACTCAGTTGTCTAAGACAAGCAGAACGCAGCACATGTTTTTGGAAAATACACATGGATACAAGCACAAAAGACCGCGAAGATCCACATTCTAAATCTAGACAAAATTTGACCTGAATCCTAGAACCATCTCAATCGTATGTAAAACGTAGCATGCCGTTTGATATTAGTACCTATTACACTACAAGTTTGTGACCTATAGGACCTGCCTCAATATAGTTCTACAATACCAAAACAAACCTTCCACAATAATGCTAGAGCTAAAGGCCTCAATCCTTTTCATAAATCATTGCATTCATTGAGCTGTTACAAGCATTTCGTGTTATCAAATTTTTGGTCATTGTATGTTACATAGAAGAAGCCATCTTTTCGACACTATTTAGTTTTTTATTTGTGATAACAGGTATCGAATATTCAACAGTTATACATTAGTTGGAAGCACGAATTATAACCGACAAATTTGATTTCCCAGTCCCATATATATCATGATATTATCTCCCACTCATTGACTTAATGATCTCATTGTTGATGTTTTTAAAGCCACATTATTTTCAAAGAACAAAGTCCATTTTTTTCCGGACTGAAAATTCAGTACAACAACCAGAAATTAAATTTATTGATGTTCAAAAAGGCAACTGCATAAAACATCCTAAACATGCAACGATGTTGGCAGAATCAAACTCAAGTATGCACAACGCAAAAGATGAGCATCTAAAAGATAAAATATAAAATAGCAAAGCATTGAAAATAAATTACGAACAATTCCTTTTATTATACGCTTTTATCGTTTTTACGGGCCTTCAATCTCAGTGAACTTTCTATATAAGAAAAATTGTAGATGAGTAAAAATGTATATGAAAAGCTCTAAATGTATCTAAACATGTCTCTTCATCATACAGACACCTCTTCAACCCAATTCTAAGTCATTCATATAAGAAACATCTAAGTAGTGCTACTAGCATATCAAAAAAACAACAAGTACAAGTGATTCCAACGAGAGAATAAACGCAGAAGAACTCGCAACTAAAGAAGAAAACAAAACTAGAATACAGCGCCGGAATGATATTTTCTCATCGCGAATATATCTGAAAATCTAAAGTGATTAGTCGAATCCGAGTCCGAGCCCCTGAAGCTTGAAAAGCTCTTACTTCAGCGGGATAAATATTTAGGAAATAAAAAAGATTTTAAATTGTTTAAACCCCGTGAATTATTATTTTACAAAATAACGAACGAACGAATTTTTTTTCTGTTTTTCTTTTTAACAAAAACGTTATTTATTTACAACGATTACGGCATTAAAGACGCGCGAACAAATACCCTCTTTTTTTTTGAATATCTAATACGGCAGAAGAAATTTGAAATTGCGAAGAAAAAAAGGAACCACAAAGAATTGATTATTATTTCATAAGAGTGGTTATATAATTTCGTACGTTGGATATAAATTTGAAATACAAATAAATATACTTAGGAGTACATCCCTCAATTCTACGGCATATCGTACGATAACTTACGGAACAGATATCATAATATTGTATTATGTTTTCGAATATAGGAAGTAGCGAGCAACTTATGACGAGACAGTTACCGTTGACTAAACCAAACGCCGAACAATTTAAACAACTTGTAAATAAATTTGAATTTGATTTTTTGATATTTAAAAAACCGCCAAGAAGCGACCCAGAGAGCCGTATTCCTACATAATCATCTGAAAAATTCACTTAAGATTTGATCGAACGATACATTTAACAATACGTACAATTAATTTATTATGCTATCTACGCATTAGATAAGTGAAAGGATACGACATTTGTTTGCAGAAGCACAATTAGTTTTAAATTCTTTTCTAAGAAAAGTTTGTTTGTCGTGCTTTTACTTGGTTGTGCCTTTAAAATATATATGAAGTATTGAATTTAATATAATACTCTATACAATAAATAACGAAATACTGAACAGAAGAGTTAACGACCCACATATATAATAACACAATATATATTAAAACAACTATACGTACATATTCGTATCTTTAACATGGATGCTTGCGAGATCGCAAATTTTTTGGCCAGTGAGCTTTTCATGCAACAGGTAACACATTTTACCAAATAATTCCTCTCACAATCCTCAATAATATAAATACGACTTTACAAATATAAATAGATGATTTAATTGAATGTGATTGAAAATGGAACAGATGGTGACCTCTACAGTGAGCTGAGAGGAGTGCATACAAAAATGACCATGTCATCATGGTTGGATTTCTCTTATTCAAATTAATTAATTTAATTGTACAATGTAAACTTTTGATGTGAATGTAGGCGGACATTTATTCCATGTTTGTCTCTACTACTCTTGGTTATTTTCTTCTCCTTCGGATATAATTTACTGTTCTTGTTGTTAGATGTATTTTGTTTTCGATTTTTGCGCAAATTATTTTGATTCGTTCACATATTATGGTTTAAAATGTGCGAGTTGTTGGCTTTTATTTTGGTCATAATGCACTTTTTGGTACTTTGAACGCGTTTGGATTTGGTGACAATAGTTAGAAATAATGAAGGACTTCCATCTTCAGAAAATAAGACGAGGGTTAAAAAAGGGTTTAATATATGTGTTTTTGCCGCTTATATAATATAATTTTAAAATAAGGCGTTTCAACAATTGTATGGTACGCTTCTCAAAACCGGACTGCAATATTATACTTTACACCCGTTGCGAGTGGAGTCGTTTAATTAATCTTGCTATATTCTTTATACCGCCTTCTCTTTTTATGTCACTTATTTTTTGCTGGTGTATTTAATTTTCACTTACTCGCTTGATTACTTCTTCATATATTTATGTGTAGGATTATCCAATTCGTTCCTCCGAAGTTCGCAATTTTTAATCGTACCACTGTTAACAATCGTGAGTGTATTAGTTAGTACAGCAGTTAATGTCGATATAGTAATAAAGCCAAAAATATTTATAATAATGAAAAGTTGAAGGACGCTCAATGCATTACAAATATTAATTTATTATATTGGGTTGTACCAGATGAAATGTCCGATTTTTGCTCAGTGCGAAATAAAGATCTCAAGTGAACATCTCTACCAGAACGTTAAATTTTATTTTTTATAAAGTAAAGTGGTACGTGTGCTAGACGTGTGAGAAATTTTAGGGTTTTTTACAAGTACAGTTTTTTTCTAGGAATTGTTTACCATGCTGTTCAAATTCCAACCCTCTTCCTTTATGAATTTAAAATGGGACATAATGCATCATTGGCAATGAAAAACATTAATGGCGCATTTGAGGATGAAGCGGTAAACGAACGCACTATACGATGTTGGCTTGGAAAATTCCGTTCGGGAGATTTCAGCCTCGAAAATGAACCACGTGGGAAGCCGGAAACGTTAATTGACGACGATGTTTTAAGAGCAGCGGTGGATGCGGATGCAACGAAATCGGTGCGGAAGATTGCACAAAGCATGGGAGTATCCCCACTGACAATAAATCGACACCTTTCTCTCATAGGAAAGGTACAGAAACTCGATAAGTGGGTATCCCATGAACTGAACGAGTCCCAAAAACGACGGCGCCTGGAAATCTGCGTATCGCGTAGATTAAGAAACCAAACTGAACAGTTTTCGCACGGGATAGTCACGTGTCATGAAAAGTGTATTCTGTATGATAACCGTAAAAGATCGAGCAGTGGATGCGGGTGAAAAACTAAAACACACCCCAAGCCCGATCTTCGGCCAAAAACGATTGTGGTGACATCGAAAGGACCAGTCCACTTTTCATTTCTTCAACCAGGGAAAACGATAAACGCTGTCAAATATTGTGAGGAAATCTACATATTGCATGCCAGATTGGCTGAAAAGCAACCTGCTTTGGTCGATAGGCACGGCCCGATCCTTTTGCATGACAATGCTAGACCCCATACCTCACAAGTAACGGTGCAAAAACGGTTGCAGTTAGGATTTGAAATTCTTCCGCATCCACCGTACTCTCCTGACATTTACCCAACGGACTACCATATTATCCGCAATCTGGGTTCATTTTGCAGGCAGAAGGTCTTCCGGAACCGAGCAGAGGTCATAAAAGATTTCATTACCTCAAAAAGTCAGCACTTCTAAGAAAAAGAAATAGTTGATCTTGTATCACATTGGAAGAATGTCATAGATGCCAACGGATCCTATTTTGATTGAATAAAAATTTACGGAAAAATGATATTGGCTTTTAAATGTTTACGATAAAATCGGACATTTCATGTGGTACAGCACAACCTAATACAAAGATAACAACGCAGGACGAATCTTATACAAACTTTAAGAACTGGTTCAATCGAACACTGATTGAATGTGTACGGTTAACATCGTAGATTGCACTTATCGGCGAAAGTGAGTAAGTTGAAGTGTCGCCTTAAATTCTAGGATGAAATATTGTACGAATTGTGGTATTTGTAAAATACTGCTCTCTGTGCTTCCCGACTTATTTTCCATTCACTCGAGTATCAAAAGTCCTATGTAATTTTGGTTGATCTTGCAGTGACTCTACCTCAAACGGGATGCACTGGATTCTTGTTTCCAAGTTTTCTTTCTCAGCTAATTGGTCTGAAAATACTCGTTCCTTATTGCATTTAAAGAAGAGTACATTTGGTTTATTCTGGTGCAAGGCTAATAACCTTGCCCGGAAAAACAAATAATTGAAGTTTAACAAGCCTCAGGACTTGCTAAATAAGGCCAAGACCGGATCCCGGTTGTGGTACCGATGATGATGATGATATTTGGTTTATTATCTCTTTAAGCTGAGCTCTTATGCACAATTATCGAACCTTAAAAAATGTGATAGGTAAACCGCTTTGGAATATTTGGACAAGCACTTCCATAGGCTCGATTAAGAAATATGTGAAAGGGGGGAGTTTTATTTATGTTACATATATAGTCCTGTGGTATGTTATCGGTATTGTATGTCGGCAAGGACAGGAATTCACCGATATTCCACCGATGGTACTTTCGAACAAATAAAAATCAAATCTCCATTCAAAGTTCATATAAGTTTTATTACACTACACTGAATTTTTTGTCAAATTTGTGCACATATGTCTGAATTCTGTTACATTACTTTAAAACTGGTCACAAGAAAATATCATATCAATAAAAGAAGAGAGTTGAAACAACTTATTTTTTTGTTTCTTACTATTTCTTCACTGTTTCTATCCATCACCTTAATTCAATAAAATGCTATTTGGAAAATTCAACATACGAACTTTTCTTAGGAATACCAAATTTTACAACTAAAATTAACTTTCCACTCGCGAATCTATCGACGCACATCTTTACTCTCAGCTGACCAGATTAAGAATTCCTGGTGACGTCCCTCTGCTCTGGTGACTAAAATCTGACTGGGTATTGGATGTCTCTTTACAGACATCCAACGAAAACGAACCTAAAGGATTCGCCGCCAATGGCGAAGGTCCAAATAAAAGGAAAAGGGAAAAACTCAGGTAGCAGATCGAATCCGTTGCTACATGTTTGGGCAAGATAAACTGCCGCCAGCTGCAAGGGATAGATTCTTGATTGACGTGAGTCAATAAAACCCTTGCCGAAGGCAGGAATCTATTTTGGAAAAGCCCCCAAAAAAAACGTAAGCTGCCTAATATATATTTATGTCGGTTATCCTTGGGGATAACCGAATTAATTCCAGCGAATTGGTTGGCGGTTAATGCCGTAGTAAGGTTGTATAATCTTGCTGAAGATTCGACTTCAAGGTAAGTCGCATTGCTGGAAATGGTGGGGATCGAGCGATGCATGGCTCTTCGGGCCCTGAAAAGCCCCACAGTCCCTCCTGGTTTAGTGCAGAGTAGGTCTCTAAGTACAAAGGCGGAGAGACGGTGAGAAGAAATTCGTCTGTTTTGAGTGCGATAATACTTACATTCGCGTCTTATAATCTGTCTGGGGCCTAAAAGAAGGGTCGAGGAAAGAGAGAAGGTTCTAAAACACGATATTCCCATAAAACTGAGTTCACGCTATTGTGGGGATTTTCGTGATGTTTCTACGAACTGTAACAATTATTCACCGATGGACCGAAAGGAGACATCGTAAAAGAAGTGAGAGTTTGTTTAATGGTGGTCATTAGGCTACGTAAAGTAGCTGATGATTTTTCTGCAGAGTTCTTCTGAACACTCAATGTCTTTTCATTTGAGCCCAAAAATTTAAAAGCGTATATTGGGAAAGCGGGCAATGTTCCAGATCGGATTAATTGGTTGTAGCAGAGAAATGTAACTTATATGTCAACATTGTTACTGTATCTTGTATCTGTAATTAATATAATTGAAGTAGTTCCCATCTGTATCCGAACATTCTGTGAGTATCGAGAAGTAAAGAGGGTTTTTGGCAGTTGTTTGTCTTGTTCGAATGTCAATGATGACTTACGTTAGAGTGTTCCGCCGAACACGGTTCACAGGTAAACACTACGGCGCAAAGAGACGCTGCCACAAATAAAACATCGAATTGATGTTCCGTTGAACTCTTCTCGTTTAAAATTTGCACACTGAATTACGAAGCGGACACTCGATCGACACGAAAACTAACGACTTCTCGCAACGCGTGTACTTGTTCTCTAACTCGACTACTGAAAGTTTTCATGTCCATTTCGAATTTTTCATCCCCTTATCCCCAATTTCGTTCCCATCATCTTATCTGTAAAAACAATTTCCAACACGATCATTATTCTCGTTCTCTTATCGGTAAGAGAAGTTTTCATCTGGATTCATATTTCCATCCTCTTATCGGAATCTTCTTTCGAAGGATCAAGCGTACCGCCACTCCTTTCTCGATCCTATCAAGGGATTTGTTTGCGTTAACATCTCGCTTAAGACAACAAGAGTTTTTGTGTGCTTCAGATGGGTAACAAAGGAACCGTGGGATGTGGTATCGGTTTCTAGATCGCATTTCCAAGTCATAAACATGTGACGTGAAATTGGCGTTAAGATGTTTATGATTGCAAGAATTCTGTGCCGGCGAGCGAATCGCTACGCCTTTGTTTGCGTACGTGCGCTTTTTAGTTTTGGGATCTTGCGAGGAATTTAGGGTGCTAATTGCTATTAGCTACATGAGGAGATATGCGTTATTCTATTTGTTTTCAGAATGTTTCATGGATGAATTGAACGGATGCATTGAATTCAATATTAGGAAATTTTGAACGTTAAGATCGATTGGTTTTTACTATTGAATTCAATGTTGGTTATTTGGTATGTTAACTTTGTTTGTGGGCACGAGTAATGGATATACTTGAGTATGTACCTTGGTGGAACGACGATATCTCAACCTATAGTGGGTTGTGTGGTTCGTAGAACCGCCACAGGTTTGCTGCTCAGGATTTCGGTGGCGGCTTTCGTTGCGTTTAGGAATTTTGGATGCAACTCCCCCTACGTCATACAAGTATATAACTGAAGCGTTCTGTTGTTTGCCACATATTTTGTTCATTTCCCTTTTATGCACCATTTTCGGCGCGACTTGTTAGTAAAAGTAGTAGTTACAAATGCCCACAGTGGTTTTCAAAAAATGCTGCTGATTTCAGTAAGTTAAAAACTCCACCGGGTGTTTAACAACTTTATCGTACAAACGAGTATTATGCCTGTAATAATTTGTATTTGAAAAACTGTTAGCCGTTTTGTTTTTTGCCTAGTGGTGCGGAGTTAATGTTTTGTGTGACTGCTGTATATTGCATATATACTATTGATGTTTTTATATTGGACGTATGTAAAATATTTCTTATAATGCATTACCGAAACTGGTTTTCTTCATACATTGTTTCACAGCCGTACAAAGTCATTTTGTATCATTTCTGTCCTGTTCTGGTGCTATAGCTTTTGATAGTATAAAATAGCAATTAATGGTATAACAGCATGAGTAGGATCAAAATTGCCTTTCAATTCATCACAAGTTCATATTCTTCGCCACTGGTGATTTGAAGAATAGTAATTGATTATATAAAAACAGCAGTTGCGAAATTTGTATGTCGTACCAGGTCATCCCTCCACTCATGGCTACAGTCTTTTTTTTCTTATCATTTTTTATTTCTTCCTCTTATTCTATTTTACAAAAATGATTCAACTCTAGCTTATGGTATCTTTTTTCCTAACTTACTGGTCCCTTTTTTCCCAACTTACTGGTTACATGCGTTCGCATAAAGCGTGAAAATGTGTCTATCGACATTACGATTGTTTTGTTTACTTTAATTTTAATGAACTTAATTGGTTACAAAGAAAATGAAGAACAGAAAAAATTTTGTTTTTGTTATTGCTTGACCTTACCTATATCTAACTTATATATTATACGAACTAAAACATTTTTTTTAAACTTAACTCTATCCTAAACCTACACCTAACATTTAAACTCAATCTTCGAAATGCTAAATCTATGTAAGCTTTCCATAGTTAATGGGCTTTTTTTTAATATCATTATTATTATTATTATTATTATTATTATTATTATTATTATTATTATTATTATTATTATTATTATTATTATTATTATTATTATTTTTCTAGTTATATGGAAACAGGTTTTTAATTGCCACTCAGCCACCAAAATCTCTGGTGTTGCTTATTCGTGTCTTTTCGGTTTTTCTGTGCTACTGTCCTACTGAACTGCATCGTTCTTCATCTATGTGCGCAATCTGTCAATTATAACATATTCGTTTATCTATGCCCGACCAAAGAACGTGATAAATCAACGGTATAGTGGATTCATTTTGTATGAGGCTGTTCATGTCAAGACTGAGGAATGCTTCTGGTGGAAGGAAGCCATTGCGACGCACCCCATCATAATACATATTGTTTGAATAATATGCACCAAAAATTAAAGCGTTCGGTGAGTTCATTGATCTCGCAAGATGTCCCCAGATCAACTTGATCATAAAGTTTTCCATTCTGTTTATATTGGCCTCAATGTACAACTCTTCATTGGGATGGTATATTTTGTGACCGGATTCAGGAGTCAGATTTAAGTTAAGGCACGTCCTGAGGCATTGTCTCTCAAAAATCCGAATCTTTTCTATTAAGCCAGGTCCCACATTAAACCACACTGGACATCCATATATGATCATCGGTCTGATGAGAGCCATGTAGCATATAACTTTAACCCTGCTGTCAAGTTGACTACAATGAAACAGTCTTCTTGTCATAGCATATGTTTTCTTTGTCCGTGTTTGTTAAAATATAGATACTGATCCAGCCAGATGCCTAAGTATTTGACTACATTTTTGGTTCCCATTGTTTGTTCGTGAGACACTGGGAGTAAAAACTGTGAAGTCATCATGCAAGCGGCAGAAGAGGTGGGCCTAGAAATAAATAAAGACAAAACAAAATACATGATTTCAGCGAGAGCAGGTGGACCTCAGAGAACACATATAAACGTCAGAGGCAAGATTTTCGAAAAAGCTAAAGATTTTAAATATCTGGGAACGATACTAACGACCAGTAACGAAATGTCGAAGGAAATTAACAAAAGACTACACTCCGGCAGCGCTAATTGGCACGCAGTCAGTAAACTGCTGAAATCCAAACTGCTATCACGTAACATAAAGCTCCGTGTCTATAGAACCATAATCATGCCTATTGCTCTATACGGATACGAAACATGGGCTCTCATAAAACGGGAAGAAAACTAATTCCGCGTATTCGTGAATAAAGTTTTTAAGGAAATCTTTGGTGGTAAATATGACGGGAAGGCAGGACAATGGAGGAAACTCCGCAACCACGAATTGGAAGAGCTATACCGCAAACCGCAAAAAATAGTGAGAGTAATCAAGTCGCGAAGATTAAGATAGGCCTGACATGGAGCGCGAATGGGCAGCGACAGGACCGTGCGTAGAATTCTTGACGGTAGACCAACAGGAAAGAGACCGGCAGGACGGCCGCGACGGAGATGGAACGACAATGTTAGGTTTGGCCTTGAGGAGATCGGATTAGGTGGTCAAGCGTGGAAGGAAAGTGCACAGGACAGGGAACGATGGCGGAGTCGAGTCGATGAGGTCATGAACTTCCGGGTTCCTACAGGTCAATAAATAGTAATTGTTTGTTCATGTGGTCCTATAATAGCTAGCTTTCGCCAGTTTTCTCTGGTAGCTGCAGCCAGTGGTGTTCTAGAGAGGATGATTTCACACTTCTGGATATTGATTTTGAGTTTCCAGTTGTCGCAGTATCGCTGAACATCATTGAAATCTCCTTGTAATAGTTCGTTAATAATTCCAATTTTTGGTGCTGTTCTATATATTATCAGATCGCCTGCATACGAATGAAGAGACTCTGTCAAGTCGCTAGGGTAAATATTAAAAAGGATCGGAGATAACACCGCTCCCTGTTGCAGACCGTTTTTTATTTTGTAAGTAATGTTGGAGGTCACTTTGCCACTTTTGACGACGAATTTTCTTTCATTCAACATGTCGTATAATATATACAGTAGTGGTTTGTGATTGCCTAGTCTCATTAGCTTGTAGTATAACTCTTCTACCCAAACGGTGTCGAAGGCTCTCTCCAAGTCAATCAAACAGCCACCTGTGCACTGTTTCTGACTTTTATTCCACTGAATGTCTGAAACCAATTTAGCTGCTGCATGTGTGTTTCATTGGCGCAAGGCTAATAACCTTGCCCGGAAAACATATTATTATGGAAAATTTAATAAGCCTCAGACTTGTTAAATGAGGCCAAGACCGGATCCCGGTTGTAGTGCCGATGATGATGATGATGATGATGTGTGTTTCATGACCAGTTTTAAAACCAAACTGGTTATTTGGAATAATGTTATTGTCCTCAACCCATTTAAGTACAGCCTTGTTTAGAACCTTCTCGAATGCTTTACTGATACTCGGTAACAAACTGATCGATCGCAGATTTTTTGGGTTTGTTCTTCTTTCTCTTTTTTTGATAATGGTTGGATGATGGCCGTTTTCCAATGTACTGGATAGTGTGCGTTGTTCAACGCGTTGTTAAACAAGACTGCATATATGTCCATTGCGATTGGAGGAATATGTTTGAGTACGATTATAGCGTATGGGATGATAGTGAAGAACTTGTGATTCGAACTGACGCTATGACAGTTAGAATCACCAAAAATTGAACCAAAGCGCAACCCATCAGGCCACCGCCGTGTGTACGAATTCAATTTTTAAACTCAAGTACATTCGACTGATGTGGATTTGTTATGTTATCTCTATGGTATACGGCTCTGATGCATTTTCTTATTCGATTTTCGTTCGGTGTTCTTCACTATTTGCTTGTGTATTTATTGTGCGCGTATCTGTTACAAACGCCACACGATATTGGGTACTCCATCGATACCAACTGATTTTTTCTGTCTTAATGCTGTATCGAAACAAATGTGCATCGATACGTCTTTGCGTACTCTTCTCCCTCTTCTTGCCTTCCCACTGTACATTGCCCTTTAAGAACATAAAATAATTCCTCTTGTACGCGTTTATTATAAAAAATGTCATTAGTAATATAAAAATATGGTATAGGGCTTCAACCAGGTGAAGGCGTCGTTTATGTTGATTGTGAGATAAATGTGTCAACTGTAATGCGGTGGCTGTTCTGTCACACTGCTGCATAGTCCGGCAGCAATGTAACATGTGATAAAGTCTGTTATCATTTGCTACATGTTTAAATATAAATATGATAAAGTTTGGCTTAGTACCTCCATATGTGATTCATATGACTATTTGTTATGACAACGGGGATTTTCCTGTGGAAAAGTTTATAATTTTACTTTATTAAGTCAGTCCGAGCGATGTATGAGAAGGCAGAACTCAAATATTCAGTTAAGCCATGTCCCTCAAAATATATTAGAAAATCATCATCTTGTTGCTAGTTCCATCAAGAAAGTTTTTTTTTCTACTTTGGTAGTTTCAATCCAAGATGCATATATTACGTTATGTCAGAAAAAATTGTAAATAAAATTTTCTTTCTGTGAATGAGTTAATGCATTCCAATTCCCTATTACTATTTATTGGCCTATAGGAACCCGGAAGTTCATGACCTCACCGACTCGGCTCCGCCATCGTTCCCTGTCCTGTCCACTCTCCTTGCACGCTTGACCATCGATCCCATTTCCTCAAGGTCAAATTTTACATTGTCCTCCCATCTCCGTCGCGGCCGTCCTACCGGTCTCTTTCCCGTTGGCTTACCGTCAAGAATTCTATGCACGGTCCGTAATGATGACTATCCTACTTAATTGTATGAAGACAATTTCGAGTAGATCCGTGTGTCCTATTACTATTTTTACTATTTATTGGCCTGTAGGAACCCGAAAGTTCATGACCTCACCGTCAGCATTGTTCCCAGGTATTTAAATTCTTGGACATTTTTAAATATCTTGCCCCTGATGTTTATGTGTGTTCTCTGAGGTCCACCTGCTCTCGCCATAATCATGTATTTCGTTTTGCCTACATTTATTTCTAGGCTCACCTCTTCTACCGCTTGCGCGATGATTTCACAGTTTTTACTTACAGTTTCTAGATTATCGCCCAAAACGGCGATGTCATCTGCATATGCGAGCACTTGTGTGACCCCGTTCAGAGATGATCCAGCCATGTTGTCGTCTTGTACCTTTCTGATGACATACTCGAGGGCAAGGTTAAAGTCCCGGATTTCAAATGGTTCTGAGAGGTGGTTTTTTATTCTAACTCGCCCTTTGTTTTCGTTCATGCAGATTTGAATGAGGGCGTCATATTTTTTCGGGATTCCCAGCTCAACTACAATATGGTAGAGTCTTTGCCTTGCGACTGAGTCGTAGGCTTTTTTGAAGTAAACGAACAGTTGATGAACCGTCTCTTCGTATTCCCACTTCTTTTCCAGTAGTTGCCTTATTGTGAACATTTGATCGCTCGTTGACCGGTTCCTACGGAATCCGCATTGGTAGTCTCCAATATGTCTTCTGCGTACGGTGTGATTCTCGCCAGTATGACATTTGTTAGTATTTTATATGTGGTTGTGAGCAAAGATATTCGCAGACAGACATTCCAATTACCTACGCAATCAAAAGGTCAGACCTATCAACAAGCATAAGAAACTCTTTCTTCAGTCGGCTTACATATCTAAGGATGTGCGGTCTAACAGCTCTAAACTTTAAGTGCAAAAGACCGAAGTGCGTCCAAATTTTCCCAGCATATTCTGTCTCTTTATTTACATGTAAGAAATTCCACTATAAAAAGGCAATCCCTTCGTGCAAATTATAAACTGTTCATGTTCCCCATTGTCCTTACAATACGCGAAGCTATCCTAGAAAAAAAATTGGTTAGCAAAACAAAGGGAAGAATCGTATACACCATATATAACCCTCTTTAAAACTCATCTTGCTAAGTGGCTAGCATACCCTGCGAATTTTTTCCGTACATTTCTATAAAATCTCAATATGAAACTTCGGCGGATTTTTAGTCTATGCCTCTGAAGTGTTCCGGCGAACACTGTCCACGAACAAAAAAAGAACTACCTGGAGCACGGAGCTAATGCAGCACAAAATAAAACACGAAACTGAGTGTATTTAGCCTTGCCTTTTATTCTTTCTTAATTCATTTTGTTTCTTTAGACTTATCCGTCTAGGGAACAATATTTATTTTTTTTTGTTTATAAGAATAGTTCGGGTGGTATACCAAAAGAAAAACACAAACTTCCACGACACCTCAAATCGTCTTAATTTTTGAAACAGCACTTAATGTAATTGTTCGAAAAACGCAGCGTAATTCTGTAAACGCAAATTTTGTATGTCCTTAGTGAGGATCACTTCGCAAAACCACAAGTTCGTTCGTCACTGGATGTTACTTTTAAACCACCAAACAAGTCCGCGACGGCACTATCAACAACGTCGTCCCGCCCCGCGATGTAATGTCTAAAAGAAAGTTCCGCGGGGATCAACGGAAATATGAGCCTGGCGGGAGGTGGTTTTAGCCGGTAAAAACCCGGCATGGCCCTGGATCCTACCGAAACCAAAAAAAAAAATAAAAAAACGGTCAACAACGTAAGCCTCCCGGGAACTCGGTCTTAACACCACCGTTCTTCCTCCTCCAGATTCTCTATGTCGACTGTCGTTTCTTCTCTGGGGATGATTCTATTCACCCCATAGTTTTCTTTTCCCTTTCGCTTTCCTTGGGTGGTGACTTTCTCTCAATCGAGAATCTCTCCACCAGGGAAGATAGCACTCACACATACAGACGCGGGGGTTGCCGTCTGTGGGTTCACTAGAATTTTCACATTTCTGTTCTGTTGCTTATGCAAACAATCGAATGTGTGGTTTACTTTAGGCGATCCTGGCATCGTGTTTGCTTTGCCCTATGGGACAGCGTTTTCGTTTATTGCTGTTGCTACGCAATGGCCTTTGTTTAGGCGAAATGCATTGCAGCAGACATCTCAGCCAATGGTGATTTGTGCGGTTCGTGGAACCGCCACAAAACTATCGTAAGTGCTGTCCAAACGTCATAGGTTTGCTGTATGTATCAGAAGGTAGATCATAAGCATAATTCTATTGAAACGTGCTGAAATTAAGTACTGTCATGAGAATAAAGTGGTTACAACGTGACAGCGGTTGAGCCGTCGTAACTAACTTTTAAGACAGCAAATATATAGGAAGTTCAAACGCAACAAAATATATAATATATAAAGAATGGTTTTATGCATCCCTTGTATAAAGCCATAAATACCTATAATAAGAACACTCTCAACTATTCGATTTCAACCGACAGCAATGAACAGTAAGTTCATTTCAGAATCCGTAGTTTGGGGAGACTTTACCTTCGCCATTGCTTCATACTTGTATCGTTAGGCTACTCTTTCGTATAGATGTTCATTAATGTAATGAGATTCTCCATTATGAAATGCTGAATATATTTTATACTGCATCATCAGTATATATTTCCTCGAAGCACTCGATTGCAGGCATATATTGTAATAGAATATTTAGACAATTTATTCAATTTTTTCTCATCCTTCGTGTCCCTTTATCTCTTTTCTACCTGGGCTGTACCTTTTGATATTATTAGGTGTTCACTACTCCTTTATATATAACAAAAAACTCCTTCAATTGTTGAATCACTGTGGCGACTAAACAACGTAGCCGATTACCTATCGAAATAGAGCAGCAGCTGAAGGAATATGAATAATAAGATCAGATGTGAGAGAGCATAAGTGAACTCTTTTGATAAGTCAAAAGTTTATTGCTTTAGATGCATTGTTCCTTCTAACAGAATTATTACTCACACTTGTGCAAACATGTATTTCCATTTTCAGATGGATAAACTTTCTATTCCTATATACAGATACAACTAATCTATTGGGGTAAAGTATTTCGCACGCTGTCAAATTGATACGTTAGTGGTCTTATATCAGTGAGTGGGTGTCCATTCTACATAGATGGCATTGTTCTCTGTATTCCACACCTGACATGCATCTCTAAAAGTACTTCATGGCTTGAGAGATATTTTAGGTTGCTAATTTTGTATATTAAGAGATGCCCCAATTTCGTTGTTCAGTTATTTATCCAATCTCTTTTTATATCAGTAAAGGCACAACAAACCTGAAATGTTTGCTACGATAACTGCGACACATGCAAAGCAGAAAAAATCCTGGAGAGAATTATTTGTTTTATAGCTTTCGAGGCCCATTCCCGCCGTGTTTTGTGTTCAGAAGGATATATTGCCAATATGTTTCACACAACTTTATAAACTACATTCTATTCAATTCGTGTAGCTGATGAAGGCGACTGGTGGTGCAATGTGACGCGATATAAGCTTTGCCGCCCAAGACGATGATTGTGCGATGGGTCTAACGTGTGCAAACAGACTCGTGGTTCCTAGTTTTTCACCCTGATTCTATTTTTAAAGATGAACTCGTTTCTTTATTTCATTTGAGAAACAAAAAATTAGATTTTGACTGAAAATGCCTCGTGATTTTGCTTTTATATTTGTTCTTTAATTGCTATTGCTCCTTTATTCTGATATAAATTTAAGGTTACTTTATTTTAAATTTTTTCGTTGTTGGCTTTTTTTTCAAAACTGAGACATAAATAACTTTTGACGCACTACAAGAATCTAAAATTGCGCACAGGTGTAGAGAAATGTCGGAAAGAAACATGTAAATGACAGGTTGACTGATTTTTTTTTGTATTTAATCCTCATTAAAAGTATGCAGGTCGAAACATATGGAATAAAAATTGCCACGAGTTCAAGTTGTTGATTAATAGCAACATTTAAATAAACGATTTATACTCATAGGTTCCCAAACTCGTTATTTGTTTTCGGGCTAACGTACTTAGCTAAAATAAATAGTCGTTGATTAGCCAACCCTTTCAACTACACGACTATTAAACTGAATGACATGGAGTTTGATATTAATTCAGGGAAATGTGTCCCTGTGCGGGTTGTAAAGATTTCAAGTTCTTTTTCCGTTGTTGTTTCTCGTCAAGTTTTATTTGACTGCTATAAAACGACAGAAATATGGTTCTTAGTCTTAAATGTGTATATTTCCGATACGCACTGATAAAAATTAGGCAGAGTTAACAAATGCGACGGTATATTATTTAAAAAAATTCTCATGATTACCAAGTTGATCATAAAATCGGTAGTTATTCATCGAAATTAAATTTCTTTGCTACAAATAAAAGGGAGCCTAAAGTCGATTATATCTTGATTTCTTTCCTTATTGTTTTTTATTCCATTGACCCACTAAAAAGATTACTTTACATTAGTATTTTCGTGATGTTGTTAGATGCAGTGTTAACAACGAAAGGGGGACGGGAAGCTTAGGTAGAAAGGAGTGTGCTGGTCAGGGTACATATATACTGTAAATTTGCGTGTGTAATTGCTGGGGTGTGAAAGAAAAATGTTGCCTTATTGTCCACCATTATAAAAGAGGGTTTGCACTTGTCCACCTTCAAAAACTCGCACAACAACGTCTAACGTAAAAAGACACTATAGTTTCACGAACTAAATTGTATATGCGTGTTGTGTTTAAACTGGCAAACGTTTTCGAAACACAAACAGACAAAATATATGAATAAGTCTGGACTCTTAGTCGCATCTTTCTAGGTTTAGTGGAGCTACCACCCCATTTATTGGCATTATTAATTCAAGCAACATAAGTACCTAAAGCCCTATCTATCCCTATAGCACTATCTGTAATGACGAAAGGATTTATCCTTCCTCTTTTTTGGATACTTGTTGACTTTTGGAAACGTTTGGCGTGACGATATATTCGCGATATTTAACGATACTTCGAAATCCGCTTTGTGCACTTGTTCCGTGTTAACAAATAATATTCACCGACATTAATTTTACTTTGTTCTTACAACTTTGAAATATAATACATTCAAGAGCAGAATAAAAATTTGTAACTCGGCGCATATGTAGCGCGGTAACTGCAATGATTTATTGCTTCATATTACGTGTGCTTTTACGAGGGTTGCCTCTTATGTTTCGGGATTTGGCAACCCTAGTGTTGCAATCCGGCAATTGACAGCTCTGTCGTAAAGTTGGACTTTTTTGTGGTTATACGCACTCAGAACGTTTTGACATACGAGCGCTATTTGTGTTGTTTACAGTAACTTAAAAGATTCATCTCGGCCCAAAAATGGAATTAAATCGTCAACATTTTCGTGCGATTATTTTTTACAACTTTCGGCGTGGATTAACTCAGCAACAGTGCACGGATGAACTTAATTCAATTTTTGCCGATGAAGCTCCATCAAGGACCAGTGTTTATCGATGGTATGGTGAATTCAATCGTGGTCGTAGTTCACTCCAAGATGAATTTCGTGAAGGTCGTCCAAAATCAGTTGTTGTTTCGAAAACCATTGATGCTGTGCGCGAACTGATATTGGAAGATCGTCATGTGACCTATCGTGAGATTGAGACAACCTTAGGCGTTAGTGGGACCAGCATACATTCAATATTGCATAAACATTTGACTGTCAAAAAAATTTTTTCGCTTTGGATCCCACACAATTTGTCAATCGCCCAAAAAAAGGCTCGTGTCAATTGGTCGAAAGAAATGCTGAAAAAATACGGTCGCGGTGCTTCGAAACACGTCTATGACATCGTGACAGGTTATGAATCGTGGATTTACTCGTATGAGCCCGAAAGTAAACAGCAGTTGACTGTCTGGGTGTTTCAAGATGAGCCAAATCCAACAAAAGTTGTTCGCGCACGAAGCACTTCCAAGCAAATGGTCGCCTGTTTTTTCGGAAAAACTGGACATGTCGCAACCGTACCACTAGAACAACGCAGAACAGTCAATTCTGAGTGGTACACAACCATTTGTTTACCAGTTGTCTTCCAAGAAATCAGGAAAACCAACCGCCGAAGACGGATCACTCTTCACCACGACAATGCGAGTTCTCACACATCGGCTGCGACAACTGCATTTTTGAGCACCCAAAACATCGATTTGATGGGTCATCCGCCGTATAGTCCTGACTTGGCACCGAATGACTTCTTTTTATTCCCGTACGTAAAAAACAAACTGAGATGTCAACGTTTTTTGACACCTGAAGAAGCGGTTGCTGCATTCAGAATGCATGTGTTGGAGATACCTCAATCAGAGTGGCGAAAGTGCTTCGACAATTGGTTCAAACGCATGCAAAAGTGTATAGATCTTCATGGGGAATATTTTGAAAAACAATAAAGTGATTTTCGATGATCAATATTTGTTTTTGTTCTCTAATCCCGAAATATAAAAGGCAACCCTCGTACGCAAAAAACTCAATATGAGCAAGATTTTTTTTATAATACGGTTCATCTCTTCAATCTCGAAATTTTTTAAGATTTGGGATCAAATGAACGTTAGAGTGTGGCATATCTGATGTACAGGGAGGTTCGTATAATTTATAGCTCAAATATCTCGGTTTTAATGTTATCAAAGCACGGAAGAGGGCTTTTTTAAAACCTGACTTCTTCTCTAAAATTTCTTGATCTATCTGGCCAAGAAGATATGAGTAGTATTCTCCAATAATTGTTTGAATCTTTGACACATAGTCTCATAAAAAAAATCACTTTCCAAAAAATACTGTGACGCATATGACAACCAATACTAGAATATTCTAGAAAGTCCGAAACAAAGTACTAGAATATTCTAGAAAGTACTGGAAAACTGGAGACTAGGAGCAATAGAAAATTCGAGGCTATGGAACGAACAGAAACGAAACACCAAATCAGGAAAAACGGTGTAAATACATCGCACGCAGATCGGGAAGTAAGTAAGAAGTAAGCAGTAAAAGACGCGATAAGTCAAGAAATCGTTAAGTGTACGGTAAAAGTAACGGTTGTTATTAACGGACTAATAAAGTGTTCCATTAATTGAAAATCGATTTAACGGCCCTTATTTATTAAAAATAATTAATCCAGCGAACCCTAAGCTCGCAACAGTACATTGTTTTTTCCAGTTAACCCAATAGTATTCTTACTTCGGAGCAGTCTCTCCGGATTCAATTGTTTGAACTGTTTTGGGTCCGGTATCAAAGGGTAGGCTCACGTTTTATCCCCCACGACAAACCGGCACAGAAAATTGGTTGGATTCTTCTTAACACGGCTTAAACTTAACTGAAAAAACCTTTGCTTGTATTCAAAATTTAACAAATGCGGCAAACATTTTGCACAAAGGTCTCTATAGTGATTTCCTCGTGTAAAACTAAATTAAGAAAAAAAAGGGTATTAATTGCTGCGACCCAGAGCGCCAACATAACAAAGCAGTAATTGCGTTTGCAACGCTGCCATCCGTGATTTGGTCTAAAAATGTTCCTTCTGTCCTCGTATATGCCATTTAGGTTTGTTTGTAGTTTGTGGAGCACTTTTAAAAATCAGTGGTGTACTGTCTTAACAAATAAGTATTTTTATCTACGCCTCAAATATTTACAGGTTCACGAATTATTAGTTATAAAAGTCTATTAGCACAAGACTAATAACCTTGCCCATAAAAATAAATTATTATGGAAAATTTAACAAGCCTCGAGGCTTGCTAAATAAGGCCAATACCGGATCCCGGTTGTAGTGCCGATGATGAAGATGATAAAAGTCTGTAATTGTACTACAATAAATTCAATATATTTCACTGCTTATGGCCCCCGTCTTTTTTATAAGTTACCAACGTTTAGTTCTCAGAGTATTTAATCTAAAGAAAGTTGTGGCGGTTCCGCCAAACCCCACTGTTACTTACCTGAAGAACCCCCATAACTTCGACCCAACCATATAAGTTTCGCTAATGCAATTGCATTAGCACCTTAAATGTTTTACGCATCTAGGTTATCTAAGGTATAACCTAAAAGTCCCTGTAGAAGAATTCTTACCTTTCATGCATTTCTTCGCATACAAATTCCCTACAAGAATTCCTTTCATTATACAGGTGCATAAACCAAAACCTATTCGGTACCTTCCGTTTCCCACAAACGAATTTCCCTGCATATACAAATGCAAGCAAGGGATTTGTTTAGTCCACCAACCCATTAGCACTTTTTCCAATGTCTATTCGTATATTTACACAAGGGCATCACTCATCTAAGACCTTTATGATGCCCTCGTCTCATCTTTTCTCTTACCACATTTCTTCGAAGCATCGTCGTCTATTTATTTAGATTCCTTTGTCCTTGCCGCCTGACTGCTTTGTTCTGCCATTGCCTTCGCGCATGGGTAAACAACACAGATCTAAACGCTCACACACATACCACCATGATCTTCATTACGAGATCTGGTTCTCTATCCCACCAAGAGAGAAGTAAATACACAACTAGGCTCCTCGATAGTATAGTGGTTAGTATACCCGCCTGTCATGCGGGAGACCGGGGTTCGATTCCCCGTCGGGGAGCTTCTGGCGCAAGACTAATGACCTTGCCCGAAAAAAACAAATCATTATGGAAAATTTAACAGTCCTCAGGACTTGCTAAATAAGGCCAAGACCGGCTCCCGGTTGTAGTGCCGATGATGATGATGAAGAGAGACTTTACGTTTCTCTGGTGGTAAGTAAAAACATATCCTTAGTGGAGAGGATATCTACCACCACACCACAAACTCACCCCCATTAGCGAGTCGGCTCTGCACGAGCCGTTTATCGCTGAGTCTTATTACATCCGCCGACCACCACGGTCGAGCCGCTCCCGCTCTCCGTCGCGGGGCGGAAAAGCGTAGGTCGTGTCGAGAAAGAAGTGTTTCATCTAGTTTAAAACTTATAAAAATCAATTTAATATTAATACCAAGTTCTAAGTGAAGTATAAAACACTAACATATTTTATAATGGCTGAGAAAAAAGAGAATTATCCTTCACAATTTTAAAGAGAATAAAACGGAATAAACTAAATCGGTGTGTTTCCTTTTCCTGTTGTGGACGTTGCGTTGTGGAGTTTCGATTGTGTTTCTCTCCCAGTGCGTACTTTCCTTTACTCCCGGTTGTGGACAAACGTGGCGGCGTTTCGTTCTTTCGGTTCGGCGTTTTACTTGATGGAACATTATGATGGAGGAGGAAGATGAACGGAGTGCCTGTGTTAGGCACAATACTTCCTCCCCACAAAGTCGTAGTGCTGTGCCTACCCAAATCTCTTAAAATGAATTAAAGTTCTTGTAACCTGCCACAATTTTGAAGGAATAAATAACAAGTCCATAATACTCGTTTCAGATACACAGAATGGTCAATTGAATTTACAAGTTTGAGCAGTAGCTAGCATATCAATCGCTCTATTAACACTCTGACGAGGATTTCTCTTGAAACATAAACAACCGACGGCATCTCATTTGAAGGAAGGTCATGGACGATTAAAACTCATCGTCATCAAATTATAATGGGGTGCCACTTTCTTCTTTTTTTTTTCATTCCAATACCAGTCCTTTTACTTACCTTATATTTTCAATACTGATATTAAAATTCTCGTTAGAGTCCTGTGCATAAAAAATGAGTTCAGATGTTTTTAGTTGTAATTTAATCTAGACCACAATCTATTAATTGTAAAGTTTGCTAATCCATTTTAGAAGGCTTTGATTCTAAAAGGGTTGTAGTGCCATCAATCGAATTGAAATTTTTTTTAGTATAGTATTTAGCTTATAGTTTTAAAATCGGCAAACGATGGATATGTATTTATCAACTCTATCAGGATGTTCTTGCATATCGTGTTTCTGTCCTACGAATTCTTGGGAAAAGTCGATATTTTTTTAAATAAAATTTGATATTAAATTGTGGTATTGCTAGATATAAAATCTGAAGAAGCAACCCCGTAGAACTTTCTGTAGACTTCGAATGTTCAAGTAGTTTGGAAATATTTAGTGAAGAAGCTTTTTTTTTTTTTTTTTTTGCTTTTATTACACTTTTCTCGGGAGAGGCGAACCTATAGCGTTGTGCTATGGCTTACGATATTCTAATATGTTTAACGCGAACATGTATCGGTAGAGCCTCCTTTGCTGACTATCATGGATCACTAAAATATTTTAAATTGATTTCATTTGGTCTTAAGTTCCACATTGACTTTTTTACCATTTTTTATTAGAGTTATATAGTCTATGTCGAATGGAAATTATTTATAATCTTCTCATTGCAGCTCGTCTCGCTGGATGGCATTCAAAGTGGTGTACCCACACTAACTACCTCAACATTAACGCCCACTACACTACGCAACATCGAACAAACATTTATCGAATTAACAACAGAACAGCAAAACCCTGCCCCGTATCAAGCCGGTTTTGTACCGCCGAGAGCTCCCTTCAATTTTGCCGAATTGAGCAATGAGACGAATAGTATGCCATCGTCCGATGACTCCCAAAATTCTTGGCAAGCTCCTCCCATAATTCACGATGATAGTTCGCTGGCGACAACTGACAATTGTAAGTGTTACTAAATTAACAGATAAATTTATTTTAATTTTCTGATACTTATTATTGCAGCGAGTGTGGCCACAACAATTAATGCCAATGATAGTCCGTCCTTTCACAGCAATGGCGGCAATATAACCGCAACACCCTCCACCACTACTTCAAATGATTCCATATCGTTGAACAGAGCGGTAGCAGCTGCAGCTGCCTGTGTTAATACCGTAAATTCTTTAACAACGTCATCACAAACTCCTTCCCGTCGCAACCAAGGTGGCCGACGTCCAGCAAAGCCGACAAATATGAGCCCTGAAGAAGAAGAGAAACGCCGCATTCGTCGCGAGCGGAATAAGTTGGCAGCAGCTCGTTGTCGAAAGCGCCGAGTGGACCAGACGAACGAGTTGCTTGACGAAGTGGCTGGTTTAGAGAAGCGTCGTGATATTCTTCAGAAAGAAATCGCAAATCTTTACGAAACCAAAGATGAACTGGAAGCGATTTTTGAAGCACATCGAACCCAATGTCGTAGAACAGATAATAATAACATTTTAGTAAATTCCTTTCGCACTTGTGAGCAGAATCGCAATTCGCCGATAGATCTCAAGCCTGTCATTTTGCCAGATTTTGATGTAAAAAGTATAAAAAGTGAGCCAAATGATAATCTGGACGGACTTGACGATGGGCCACCATCACCAAAACGTGTCATATTGTCTCACACTTCAGCGGTTGTACCACCACTACCAAATGTGTCGACGATATCGTCATCGATACCTTTAGCCTCAGCTTTAAACACTCCAACCATAACAAATTCACCTCCCATAATGTTAAAACCCGGCGGTCCTCCAAAACAACGACCCAGTTCCCTTAACGTTCCCCTACAACTCACATCCAATCCAACCATAGGTATGGGTAAAACACTAACTGATATTAATGGTGTAGCGATAACTACACCGTCAAGCGGTGTTACCTTTAACTTCGACAGTCTCATGGATGGTGGCACTGGATTGACTCCAGTTTCTGGTCCCCTAATACCGACGTGCTCGTCACAAAACAAACATCCCTTGGAACTAGCAACGCCCACCAGTGAATCCTCTAAGCTGGTGAGCTTATAATATTTAACTAAAACGAGCTTATAAACTGTGAAAAAGAGAAGAAACAAAAAAACGAAGAGAAAATATTGTTCAAAAGTCTAACAGAAAACTATTTTGACGACATTGACATTGTATTAAAATGTTCTTTTTGTATTATTTTTATGTTGTTAATAAACTTTTATATATTTTTGTTTTATTTATATATTAAAAGAACACGATCTGAACGTTATAGAACGTTATAAAGAGTGTAAAAGAAAAGAAAAAATAAGCGTAAATAATTAAAAAAATTCAACAAAATAGAAGGCGTTGTGATATTTATAAATAAAATTAAACAAAACACGAGGAGTAATTATAAATAGGAAGAAATAGGCGTAAACTTTATTTCCTTAGCGCAAAAACCTAGACGAAGAGAAAACAATGTAGTAAAATATTTTCTTGTGCGTTCGATTTGAATTCTTTTATAAAGAAAAAATGTTTCAATTGAAATATCAAATAACAAAAGCAAAAGTTTACAATTAAATTAGTTTAAGCGGAGGAAAATAAATAAATTTATATCTTTAAGCTAAATGAATGATTATACAGAAAGAAATCTTAAAAAGCCTTTTTCTGTAGTTTGTAAAAGAAAGCAAATGTTTTATATATACATAGATATGTATAAAACGCAAGTATCTAAAAGATAAAATAGTAATTTTTCAAGTGTAATTTTCTATGTGTAATGTGCAGTAAATAAAAATACCTTGTCGCCTTGTTTTTTGTGCAAAAGCAATAAACCATAAAATAATATACATATATATAACATTTTTTTAAAAATATTTTGTAAACAATAAAATATATATAATATGTAACTGCTACTTTTAATGAGACATTAAAAGCAAATAGTTAACTTTTTGATAAGTGAGGTGGAAATTAAGAAAGCAGCAACAAAACAAACGATTTCAATAAATACAATAAAATAAACGAAGTTGCATGTTTGTTATAAATAGAAGAAGAAAAGAAGAACTAATGAATAGAACGATTACACTTTTGTAGAGCATATATTTTTCCAAATCCATTAAAATATAATAAGATATTTAAAATAACGAGAGAAACTCATATTTTTTCTATTCAATTAATTGCTGTAAGACAAGCAGAGTAAACAAACAAAGAATCCTATAAATCATCAATACACTTTACCAAAATTAAAAAATAAATACAATCAAATTAAAACTGGAAAACATCTACAGCAACAGCACAATTATCGCAAATTATTTGTATTGAAGAGTTTCCAAAATTGTTGCAATATATTGTCCTGAGACAAAAAAAAATGCTCTTTTATTTAATTCTCCAGTTTTTGCACATACTGCCGTTTAAGTTCCACAATTTTCATCCCATTCATTCTATACGCGTGGGTTAACAAAAATTGAAGCAGAACTATTTGTATTTCTTATGTACTCAATTTATAAGCCGTTCATGTTTTTAAGAAATGATTTAGATTTCGATCTACCAGTAATCCGAACAATTTATTTGACAACAAATGGTTCTCTAGAAGCTTTCCAATTGTCTACATCTGCGGTTGCAAACATATGGCACGCGTGCCAAAGATGACACGTACGAAAATTTTGCTGGCACGGGGACGATTTATTATTAAATTGGATTTTTAATATAGAATAATTTTAAAATGAAATCATGTTTTGGATGAAGTTGCGCGTGCTTTTGTAAAATGAGCCCGTCCAGTCATTGCAAAGTGTAAATTCATGTACTTACATATAGTCCAGGTAGTGAAACTAATAAATCGATAGATGGTATCGCTGACTTACTTTCTCTTTGCTTTGCGTTCCGTGCTGCTTTTGAAATAAGTCTGAAAATAACATTTTCTAGAAATACGTAATATAAACATTTTTTATAAATTACGTATAGAGTTTGCTTCTGTTGTCCAATTACATTATTTTAATTCAAAATCAAATACTCAAATCAAACTAAATGTATGTCTTATTTAACAAATATTGTTCTTTTGTTAACTTACTGGTTCTTTGCAAGTGTGGGGGTTCTTTAATCCACTTCCGAGGAACCACCCATTTCCATAAATTACCTGCCTTCTACTTACTTGCAAATGAGTATCGTAAGCTACTCTGCATCACCTTCCACCTGAAAACATAAGCCCACGGCAGGATTACGATCTTACCGTGGCATCAAACTTTCACCCCGGGGCATGCTTGCATCCAACGCATCATGTTTCCGAAATCTAATTCGGTTACCTCTTCATGTAACCGACATTAATTCCCGAACATGTCAATACGCATTGCTGAGAAGCACTTTCTCACACACGTGCATGACAAGTCCATCCTCACCTTATCGGCTGGACCATCGGTCCATGGTCCAAACAACAATCCGTTGGTCCAGGTGACATCGACCAACGTACTTGCTGACACAACTGCAGCCGATAGTTTCTCTACCATTCGGTAATTAAATATTGTCCCCATATCGTTAGGCTCGCAATAGCTGCAACCAATGTCCCATTATCGGCTATCAACCGATCATGGGATTTGGGCATGAATAGGATCGTTGTTTAGGCAATCATACCCACGTTCATGCTATATGATGACCCTTCTGGAAATGAAAGTAAACACACAGTACCGCACTGTGTTTGTTTTGCTTACCAACGCTGGTCCATGGTTCCCATGGGTGGCGAATTCCTCACCACCATATCCATGTACCAGCATATTAACCCAAATAAGATAACATCCAGCCTTACCCTTAGCCACCGTCGGCAAGATTTCTGTTGACTTAATGCCAACAAAATATCTTCCTTTCTAGAGCACCAGAGCCATACGGCTACAACAAATAATAATAATAATTTACTGGCCTGTAGGAACCCGGAAGTTCATGACCTCGCCGACTCGCCATTGTTCCTGTGCGCTCTCCTTCCACGTTCGATCATCCGATCCGATCTCCTCGAGGTCCAATCTAACATTGTCCTCCCATCTCCGTCGCGGCCGTCCTGTCGGTCTCTTCCCCGTTAGTTTACCGTCAAGAATTCTATGCACAATCCTATCATCGCCCATTCGCGCTACGTGTCCGGCCCATCCTAATCTTCGCGACTTGATCACTCTCACTATTGTAGGTTTGCGGTATAGCTCTTCCAATTCGTGGTTGTGGAGTTTCCTCCATTGTCCTGACTCCTCGTCGTATTTACCGCCAAATATACCCCTTAAAACTTTATTCTCGAATACGCGGAATTTATTCCCTTCCCGTTTTCTGAGAGCCCATGTTTCGCATCCGTATAGAGCAATCGGCATGATTATGGTTCTATAAACAAACAAACCCCAAATCTTCGCTCGGGCTATTGTCACCGAAGAATGTATCGCCTACAACGGCATTACATAAACACAATGCCTGCAGCCCCTTGTTGCTCGTCCACTTGTTTGAACAGGTGCGGTATCGTCCGTTGTCGATATGCAGGCTAAGGGGCATCGTACTTGTCCTATACGGACACATGGGGAATCCTCCTATTTAACTCTTTTGTGATCGCTCATTGGCCGTCGCCAAGTTGAGCCTGTTCGCTTCTCCCACATCGATGTGATCCATCACCGTTGAATCTGACGGATTTGGATTGCATCGCAGATTTCTATCACCACAGCGCCGCTTAACGTTACGTTTTCACCGGCCGCGTTACAAAGTGGTCAAGTTCTTAACACGGTCAAGATACGCGATTCTAGAGTGCGAGTTGTAGTACAGTGTTTCCTTTTTAATCGACAATTCAAGAAATCCGTTGTTCTTTTTAAGTGAACTTTGTATTAAAACTTTCAACGATCCTGAAGGAGTGCAGGCGTCATCGCAAAGGATTAAGTGATTAACATTGTGAACTCCCAGTTTTAAGCGCATGTGCCGATGCCATATTGTAGATAAAAATAAAGAACACTAATCAACTAAGTAACATACGTGACTTTTCATTTGACATTTTTCTGTAGTGCATAGTCTCCAGGAACGCGAGTGCGGAGGTCGGTGTTCGTTGACTCAATTTTCATTGATAATTTCCTGTGAACACACCGTGGTGTTTTTCCTCAACCTGCGCCCGTGCCGACGCCCTTAGCAAAACCAACCCACACAAGCACTCTAAATTATACAGCATCTAGTTTTTTGTTTATGCCTTTCGGCGTACAATGATTTGTAATATTCTTTACCCTGACAGTCAATATAAAAGAAGGCTTCTTCTTTTACAATTTTTGCTAACGCAATATACATATAGGTTTTTTATATTATTATTAGTATTGTTTTTTAAATTATTTTTTTTCATATCGATATTTTTTTTAGATTTAGCATTCTAGAGAATGGAAGCAGTGAGGAAGAGGAAGCTAATAGTGTGGACACTAAATGGACATCGATCAGAGACACAATCAAACTAACAGCTCAAAAGGTATTAGGATTTAAGAAAACAATTAAGTCCAAACCTTGGTTTGACGATGAGTGCCGGGCGAAGATCGAACAACGTAAACGCCTCAGAACGATCCACTTAGAAAGATATGATGAAGCCACCGCAGAAAGATACGCGACGATTCGGAGAGAGACGATAAGACTCTTCAAACGCAAAAAACGCGAATGGGAGAAGACTTGGATCGAAAAAATCTTAGAAAATTCTAGAGCAAAGAACATCAGAGGTATGTACGCTGGCATAAATTCAAAAAGAAATGGCTACCGAGGGAGAGTCAAAATAATTCGAGACGCAAACGGCTGTCTGGTCACAGAAAAAAACAATATCGTGACAAGATGGAAGCAGTACTTTGAAAACCTGCTCAATGTACGCACCCATCAAACACAAATAAATCTACCAGAAGTACATACAGCCGAGCCCCAGATCCCAGAGCCCTCTCTCAACGAAGTTCTAGACGCAATAAATCGATTGAAAAACAACAAAGCTCCCGGAGTCGACTGTATACCGGCAGAGCTTGTGAAGCATGGAGGAGAGGCAACCGCTCGAAAGATCCACCAGCTCATTCAAACAATATGGGATAAGGAAGTCACTCCGGAAGAATGGAAAACTTCAATAGTCGTTCCCATTTTCAAAAAAGGCGACAGATCTGACTGCGAAAACTACAGAGGAATATCATTGCTCCCAACCGCATACAAAATATTAACAAATGTCATTCTAGCGAAAATCACACCGTACGCAGAAGAGATACTGGGAGACTACCAATGCAGATTCCGTAGGAACCGCTCTACACGCGACCAAATGTTCACAATAAGACAACTGCTGGAAAAGAAGTGGGAATACGGAGAGACGGTTCACCAACTGTTCGTTGACTTCAAAAAAGCCTACGACTCAATCGCAAGGCAAAGACTCTACCATATTGTAGTTGAGTTGGGAATCCTGAAAAAATTTGCCGCCATCATTCAAATTTGCATGAACGAAAACAAATGGCGAGTTAGAATAGAAAATCACCTCTCAGAGCCATTTGAAATCCGGGACGGACTAAAGCAGGGAGATGGTCTATCACCGTGTCTTTTTAACCTTGTCCTCGAGTATGTCATCAGGAAGGTACAAGATGACAACATGGCCGGATCATCCCTGAACGGGGTCACATAAGTGCTCGCATATGCGGATGATATCGCCGTTTAGGGCGATATTCAAGAAACTGTTAGTAAAAACTGTGAAATCATCATGCAAGCAGCAGAAGAGGTGGGCCTAGAAATAAATGAAGACAAAACAAAATACATGATTACGACGAGAGCGGGTGAACCTCAGGGAACACATATAAACGTCAGAGGCAAGATATTTGAAAAAGTTAAAGAATTTAAATATCTGGGAACGACACTGACGGCCAGTAACGAAATGTCGAAGGAAATCAACAAGAGACTGCATTCCGGCAACGCTAGTTGGCACGCAGTCAGTAAACTGCTGAAATCCAGACTGCTATCACGTAACATAAAACTCCGTGTCTATAGAACCATAATCATGCCGATTGTTCTATATGGATGCGAAACATGAGCTCTCACAAAACGAGAAGAAAACAAATTCCGCGTATTCGAGAATAAAGGACTAAGGGGTATATTTGGTGGTAAATATGACGAGGAGGCAGGACAATGGAGGAAACTCCATAACCACGAAGTGGAAGAGCTATATCGCAAACCTACAATAGTGAGAGTAATCAAGTCGCGAAGATTAAGATGGGCCGGACACGTGGCGCGGATGGGCAACGATAGGACAGTGCATAGAATATTTGACGGTAGACCAACGGGAAAGAGACCGGCCGGACAATGTTAGGTTTGACCTAGAGGAGGTGGGATCGAATGGTCAAGCGTGGAAGGAGAGCGCACAGGACAGGGAACGATGGCGGAGTCGAGTCGGTGAGGTCATGAACTTCCCGGTTCCTACAGGCCAATAAATAATAATAATAATAATAACAGATTTTTTTTTATAATTTTTTTTTGTAAACAAGCAAAAACTTAAAACAAAACAATTGAAAATGTAAACAATAATCTGAAATTTAAAACTAAATTAAATTAATTAAAATAACCCAAATATGAAGGAAGAGAAAGGGGGGAGCGTTGGGACTAAAAGGCCCTCTATTTTTAGGGACTTAGTCACTATTCCACCACAAGTTAGTCACTACTCCACCACAAGTTGGGATGAGATAGGTCTCTTTTTAAATTCATCTCTTTCACTTATTACCATACTGAGACGTAGGCGATCTGGAATTAGAGATATCGCTATCATGGAGAATTCATTTATCCCTGGCGCCGCGAAAAGCGGGGTAAATAATAGGGACTCCATGCTCGTCTTGGACAAGGCCTTCTCTACCCAAAAAGGAGAACGCTTCTGGGGGAATAAACCCATTCTGGAGAGTACTCTCCAGATACATATCATTAAGGTAGATTGCACCCGAAATAAATTCACTTTCACTACACGTTGCTCTTGTAGTGTGACCACGAATAATTTTGATAATGTAGTTGTCTATTCAGTTTGGTCCTGATTTGTTATATAGAATTTTATTGTGGTAGAACTTCTTATATTGCGACTCTGGGGTTCTGTAAATTCCTCTCGAACACGCGAAACTTCTCCGTGTAGAATGAGGATATGTTATACCATACCGGGCAACCATACATCAATACTGGTCGGAAATAATTTGACCTTGGGGTACAAAAGACTATTACGGAAGAGACTTCTTGTCAAAGCATAAGCGTTTTTAGCTACAGAAAAGGCAGCATATCAAAGTATTAATACTAATCAAGCCAGATACCAAGGTATCTAACTACACTTTTTACTTATAAGGGAGCATTATTACTTCCTACAATGGTAGTCTCTATTCTCTGGAAATTGATCTTTAATTTTCAGTCGGTCCAAAACCTTTGATTCTATTGAAGTCATCTTGTAGAAGTCTGTTGATGACATCAATCTTTTCTCCAGATCTATACACAACAATGTCGTCGGCGTATGCAATGACATGGTAGACCCACTAGATCACTAGTATAAATATTAAACAAAATGGGAAAATTCACTGCTCGCTGCTGTAAGCCGTTTTTGATGTTAAAGGTCTTGTTAGAGATGATATCTTCACATTTCACCACAAGTTTACCCATTACCATGTCGTAGATAATGTACCATATAACAAATATTCGGGCATACCTAGATTTGATAATTTATATACAAGTCCTTCTAATCATATGGTATCGAAGGCCTTTTCAAAGTCAACCAAACAGGCCCCTGTACATTGACGCTTTCCTTTGTTCCACTGTATGTCGGAAAGAAGTTTTATCGCAGCATGAACTGTGTCGTGTTGCGACCTAAACCCAAACTGGTTGTTCGGAATCATGCAATTTTTATCACATCAGATTATCAATGCTTTATTTATAATTTTCTCGAATACCCTGCTGGTGTTTGGAAGCACGCTAATCGAACAAAGATTGGCTGGATTGTTCCTGTCCTTGCCCTTTTTGGGGATGGGATGTACTGCAGTTTTCCAACGCTTGGGATAATATGCATTATTTAGAGCGTTGTTGAAAAAAGCAGTGTAAACCTTCACTGGTTCAAGAGGCAAGTGCTTTAGAACAATGCTTGGAGTGCCATATATACCAGTCGATTTCTTGTTTTTAACAGATCTAAGGATGCCCGTAAGTTCATCCTTGTGCACAAATATACTTGTGTTTAGATTTTTAAGCAGAGAATCCGTTTTACTGTTTTCGTTAAAAGTAGTGGAACTTCTGTTTCCGAGACACCAAACGTTAATCGCGTTGTGTAGCAAAACATGTTTTTGGAAGGCCCTGGCTTCGAGGTCATGGTTAGAATGAACAGATTTGTTTACTCTGTACACTGCCTCGAAACAGGCACCAATTGAATTCGCTTTGACCTGCGGATCCGCTCCCAGTATTAGTTCTTTTGCCTATACGGAGCGCCAACCATTGGGTTTCTGTATCGGTTTGTATGTCCCTCCATGTGAGATAATGATCAATTTCATCATTATAAAGATTTCTGTCATTCGGTGGATCTACGCTATTGGAGCGTAATTCTTTTTTTATTAGCGACCAGTGTGCTTTTCGACAATTAAAATGTATCTAGTCATACCGCTCGAGTAATGATTGTTCGTTTGGGACATGAATTACGGCGCCAAGTCCGTAATGATCACTATACTATACTATTTATTGGCCCCGACATTGTCCTCCCATCTCCGTCGCGGCAGCCCTGCCGGTCTCTTTCCCGTTGGCTTACCATCAAGAATTCTATGCACGGTCCGTAATGATGACTATCCTACTTAATTGTATGAAGACAATTTCGAGTAGATCCGTGTGTCGTAATTGTATTCGTCCAGCAAAAGTAAATCCAAGAAGGGATTTCCTCTTGAATAAGACGGCGTACTTGTAGCTCCGCGATAGTATAGTGGTTAGTATACCCGCCTGTCACGTGGGAGACCGGGGTTCGATTTCCCGTCGGGGAGCCTCTGGCGCAAGACTAATGACCTTGCCCGGAAAAAAACAAATCATTATGGAAAATTTAACAAGCCTCAGGACTTGCTAAATAAGGCCAAGACCGGTTCCCGGTTGTAGTGCCGATGATGATGATGATGATGACTTGTAGCGTACAATTCTAGTTTATGTTCGATGGCATTTGTTTGCCACCAGTCAAACAACGCATTGCCTCTTGTGTTCGAGATAGGGTTACCCCGCGAACTGTGCTTGGTATTGGAATCTTCCACCATAAAGAAATAATTATTTTCCGCGTCTAATTTGAGAACTCGGAAAAGGGCATCAAGTTCATTGAAAAATTGTGTAGAGTGGGGAGCTTCAGGAGTATAGACTACATCTAGATGCCTTTGAATTTTCAAAGGAATATCTACAATGCAGGCTTTTAGCACCTGGAACTTGTGTACATCTGTGCAGTAACCGCATCATCATAATCGGCACTACAACCGGGATCCGGTCTTGGCCTTATTTAGCAAGTAAGATTTGTTAACTTTTCCATTATAATTTGTTTTTCCGGGCAAGGTTATTAGCCTTGCGCCATCTTGTATGCATACCTTTTTTTTAATTAAGACGTCGACTCCACCTCCTTGAGTAGAGTTAGGACGATCACGTCTGATTACTTTATATTTTTGTAGCCTAATTTGTGCTTTTGGTTTAGCTTTGTTTCGCTAGCCAAAAGTATATCTGGGTGTTCGGCTTCAACCCATTGTTCAGATTATCTCTTCTTTCCATTCAGATTAGTGAATTCACATTCATAGCACTAATTTTAAGGGTTAACTCAGCCGAAGAGAAGATTGTGTCTATGGTGTTGAGTTATCTCGAGACAGTGTCGAATATATAATATCAATCGAGTCACTTGTTCCGTCCATTTTTTGTTGTTCTCGAATTTCTCGATTTTTTTTTTCAAACCCGGAAAACTGTGGTTGCATGGACAGTAAAATTGCTGTTATGTATGTTTGTGCCTCTGGCGCAGATATTTTCATGTTGTTGCTTGGCTGTTCCACGACACACTAGGTGTCACAAAGTTGTTGTAAGGAATAGTTTTCATTCGTTTTTCTTCTTCAACTTCTTTCTTTCTGGCTTCCAACTTTGATTTTAGTTGTTGGTTTTTACGGCAACCTCTGAAGTTTGTATTTTTACAGAGGACGCAGGATAACTGGGCATTCCTCAATAGCATAATTGTTGAGACACTTAACGCATCTAAATTTCATGTTGCAATTCGATGTCACATGGCCGAAGCGTAAACACCGCATGCATTGCAATACGCGTTCGTACTTCTTTATTTTCTCCTAACTTATGTTATTGTTTGATAATTGAGGGCTCAGATATATTAATGAGTGAATTACTTTTTACTGTTAGGGCTTAAAGAGACAATGACGAACGGCAATTTGCGGTTGCAACTTCTGGAGAGGGCAGTGGAAAATGGTTTAACACCCGTAAATTTTAAATAGTTGGTTTCGATATTTTTGACGTGACAACGTCTTATAAATCGGTATACCTTGGGAGGCATTCGGAAAAAAGTTTGTAGCGTTACGATAACGATAACCGAGAACGCACGAGCCGCAGTGAGCGAGAGCGCGACTCTCTTAATTGCTCCTAAGTCAAATGGAGAGAGACAACGGGAATACAGACAGCGCCTTGCAACATTAAATAAATCGGATATAGCTAAGAGAAAATTGTCTGTTCATAGTGGTTTCGCAGCGGCAAGCTCAAACAACGTTCAAGAACTACAGGTTGTAAACCTACAACAGCCTTCAGCAGCAGAACCCGTGTATTTTACAATACAACCAGTTATATCGGCGCAAGAGGTATGGGACATGAAATGGAACAAATCGATATCAAGATTTAAATTGATGTTTCCCAATGACTTTGGGTATGCTTGCTCTGTTTACGATAGACTTTGGTTTGAACGCGATTTAAAACCGATCACAGTGCAACAGATGAACGTAATTTCGGACTGGCACACAAAAGAAAATCGACAACTGTGTCCTGACGAATACACAGTAGTTTGCAATACTTGTAAAATTTCGTTAAGCAAACCAAAATGAATGCCTACACTTGGAGGCATTCGGAAAAAAGTTTGTAGCGTTACGATAACGATAACCGATAACGCCCGAGCCGTAGTGAGCGAGAGCGCGACTCTCTTAATTGCTCCTAAGTCAAATGCAGAGAGACAACGGGAATACAGACAGCGCCTTGCACTGTCGAGAACAGCTGTACAGGTCGAAGGTGTAAAGACAAAAAATTCACAGAGACAACGCTAATACAGGCAGCGCCTTGCAGCATTAAATAAATCGGATATAGCTAAGAGAAAATTGTCTGTTCATAGTGGTTTCGCTGCGGCAAGTTCAAACAACGTTCAAGAACTACAGGTTGTAAACCTACAACAGCCTTCAGCAGCAAAACCCGTGTATTTTACAATACAACCAGTTATATCGGCGCAAGAGATATGGGACATGATATGGAACAAATCGATATCAAGATTTAAATTGATGTTTCTTGACAATGACTTTGGGTATGCTTGCTCTGTTTACGATAGACTTTGGTTTGAACGCGATTTAAAACCGATCACAGTGCAACAGATGAACGTAATTTCGGACTGGCACACAAAAGAAAATCGACAACTGTGTCCTGACGAATACACAGTAGTTTGCAATACTTGTAAAATTTCGTTAAGCAAACCAAAATTAATGCCTACACTTGGAGGCATTCGGAAAAAAGTTTGTAGCGTTACGATAACGATAACCGATAACGCACGAGCCGCAGTGAGCGAGAGCGCGACTCTCTTAATTGCTCCTAAGTCAAATGCAGAGAGACAACGGGAATACAGACAGCGCCTTGCACTGCCGAGAACAGCTGTACAGGTTGAAAGTGTAAAGACAAAAAATACACAGAGACAACGCTAATACAGGCAGCGCCTTGCAGCATTAAATAAATCGGATATAGCTAAGAGAAAATTGTCTGTTCATAGTGGTTTCGCAGCGGCAAGTTCAAACAACGTTCAAGAACCACAGGTTGTAAACCCACAACAGCCTTCAGCAGCAGAACCCGTGTATTTTACAACACAACCAGTTATATCGGCGCAAGAGATATGGGACATGAAATGGAACAAATCGATATCAAGATTTAAATTGATGTTTCTTGACAATGACTTTGGGTATGCTTGCTCTGTTTACGATAGACTTTGGTTTGAACGCGATTTAAAACCGATCACAGTGCAACAGATGAACGTAATTTCGGACTGGCACACAAAAGAAAATCGACAACTGTGTCCTGACGAATACACAGTAGTTTGCAATACTTATAAAATTTCGTTAAGCAAACCAAAATTAATGCCTACACTTGGAGGCATTCGGAAAAAAAAAACACTTTAATTTTGATTTAATAACTTGTATATTCAATGTTAGATATTTAGGATACGTTGTCACGAATATAATGTCCGAACGCCTTGCACCCAGACAACCATTTTTTAATTCCTCGAGCAATTCCTCTCGGGAAAGGGACGGATCAATTCCTTTGAGGAGAATGGATACAGTTTTTTTTCTGCTTTAGGAGTGTACGTGTAGTACTCGCTACATGCTTTCCCTAACGCATATCTCAAATAGTCTTTCAAATTATCGCACAAGAAACTTACATTGTGGTTTTTAAATCGTTTTGTTCTAAAACTATTGCAGGTTAACTTACCCAGTTTAACAATATCTCTAGCCTCCACAAGGCTGACTATAATAGGAGCCACCTTCTCTCTCCTGCTTGTTGGTGGTTGTATCTGATGGTTTCTGGTTGCTGCTACTGTTGTTTCTGTTTCTGCTCTTGTTCCCTTGCTTGTAGAGCTTCTTATAATTGTTTTGGAATTCATTGTTTTTTCTCCATAGCCTGGCAATTCATTTGTTTAGCTCAATGTCTTGTTCGATAATGTCTCCGTTGTTGGAGACGTTATTTTCTTGTGTCGCCAGTTCTTTAAAGTTGTCCCCTGCTCCAGTAGAATAAGCATCATTGGGAATAATTAATTCTTCCTCATTTTCATTGAATTTCAGTCGCTTGGCTTGGTCGGTGTCCACTACTGGTCCAGGTTAAGGATCACAATCGAATTTAAACACCTTTGTTTTTTTTTCTTGAACCGCGGAAGCGGTAACTTATTTTATTTCTATTATTTCAACTTAAAGTTTTTTTTAAGTTTAAGTTTTTATGTTTTTAAATTTAAACTAAATCTCAACCGACGCCAGTACTCTTTGGCTGTCTGCTTCTAATTTTATTTTTCATCCACCGGAACTCCCTATTTATACTCAAAATCCAAATCAAAATTTTAATACCTTCCCACGGTTCATCCCTTACTTCCAGACAGCCACCCGATGCTAGTCCCAGTCGAAGTCCATGCAAACGGCGATGGGAACTGCAACGTCGCAATATTGCCGCCAGTCCTTAGGCGGCAACCTTACGCCTATTCTGGTTGTAGCTCCACCCAAGGCCGTGGGAAAATTTCGATTCACGATGATGCGAATCTGATTTGCCCATAGCAAGTGGCATGCATGTGCCTGGGTGAAATTACCTTGAAGGTGATCATCAAGGTTATTCGAATTTTAGGAGTTGCGTATCTGCAATTTGCATGTTAGAACATGGGCATGGGCATGGCTGGGACGTGGGAATTACAGAATTGCAATTTTAGGTATGAGAATGGGAAATGCATGCATCTCAAGGTGATGGGAATTTAATTTGCCTATGGCAAATAACATACAATATTAGATGCGTTGAAACAATATTACAGATGTGTTTCAGGTTGCAATGTTAGAATTTAGCGTAAACAATTTGCATGGATTATTGGTATAAAGATTATTGGCATTTTACGTACAGCGTACATGCGTATACATGTCACGTGTATGAATACGAGTATTGGATTGTTCGAGTATTGGATGTTATATGGCTGTTAATATCAGGGTATTGGAATTCTGCGTGTAACAGGTGCATAGATACACGATACACAGTGTTTGGTGTTGTTTGGTTTAATGATTGCACTCATTTCACTTTCCTTTTCGCCGGTCAATGGTCAATTTTGTACTGGCTTCACGATTACAAGTTTCAGCTATTTTTCTTATAGAATTAAAGGTAATTTAATATATTACCATCTGCTTAAAACGTTTTTTCACATATTTTTTTAAATAATTTTATTAAAGTTGCACTTAACATGGCTAATGAAAATAAAAGACCAAAGTTTTCAGAAATAAGCAGCAGGCCATTCCAAAATTGGTGTACTGATGAGAATGACATGATTAATGAAGGCAACAAACAGTATGTGTTTTATGTTCCGGGACAGTAGTGTGCAGTACGTCGCCAGTAAAACGGCATTTTGAAACAAATCATAAATGGCTCTCTGAAAAAAAAAGAAGAACATAAAGAATTTATTGCAGAGCAATTTGTAAAATAACGACGCCAATTAACGCATCAATCTTCGAAAATTTAAAGAATTCCGGGTCAGCTAATGGAACATTTCTTGGCATTTCAAGAGTGCTTGGATCAATAGTAGTCGAAGGCATTGGATGGCCAATCTGCGGTATGATTAGGGATTCAACCGCTTTCTCATACTTGGTGACCCGAGAATACAGTGTTGCCCGAACCAAATGCCTAACCGTGGTCGAAGTATTATCAATTCCTGAAACTGTTGGCAGGTTTTTTGACGAGATTCAGAAGCTCAGCTACTTCCTGAATCATGAAATGAACTTGAGAACCTGCATCCAAAAATACGCGGCACAGTTTGCTCCTACCTTGACTGTTGACAATATCAACCAAGGCAGTGGCTAACACTCCATGCGACGTGGTTTGAGCTTGCATGCTCGTAGTGTTGGTCGCGAAATGTGACGTAACCGAATCGAAATTGTTTGCTTTGTCAAAATGCAACAAAGTATGATGGCGTTGTTTACAGTTAGTACATGGTTGTGCCTTACAGTTAGAGACTCGACGCCCTTTCCTTAAACACTGTATGCACCAACGGCCACCCTTAGTTGCCTTGCATCGCGCTTGAGGAGCTATTGATGCGAACTTGCTACAAGAATAAATCTGATGACTTGTGTCATCGCAAAAAACACAACTCTGTGTGGAAGCCACGAATGCCTGCTGTGGCCGATGGTTGCGACGTGTAGAGGGCTTTTCCGATGCTGAATTGGAGGTGGTTTGCGTTCAGGCTCCTTCGGCTTGAGCTTGTCTTTTCAGGAAATCAATGAAGTTTTTAATGGTGCGCTGAGCTATACTACTACTACAGTTCTCCCACCGTTCACGGGAGGAGAAATCGAGCTTTTCACGAAGTAGGACGATCAATATAGCACCCCAAGCTTCTATAAGTTCTTTTAAGGCTTGGAGAGCGCGCAGATGTTTTTGTAAAGTGATCACAAACGACCGAAAGGAGAATTCCTTGGATACTGAAGGCATGTCGATAATAGCCCTAATGAGACAATCACGGATGGTTTTACGATTATCGTATCTTTCTTTTAAAAGTTCCCAGGCGACTTGGTAGTTTGCATCGGACGATTCGATGGCCGAGATAACCTGCGCTGCTTCACTCTTCAAAAAGCCTTTCAAATAAAACAATTTTTTGACTGGCGCAATTTTGAGGAATTAAACAAGTCGTAGAATCCTAGCCAGGACTCATACAAACCATCAAACGACGGCAAGGAGATAGTAGGCAACTGTAACGAATGAAAATTCTCGATTAGGTTTCGCGACAATTGGGAAAGTATTTGCTGGCTTAGATCTTCACCATTTTGCGAAGTACTCACAGGTGGTTTTGCGCTGTGGTTGGAGATTTCAGGTGGATCAGGAGCACGGGGAAGAGACGAAGATAGGTTGCTTGACGGGCTAGATGGGAGGCTAAGAGGGTCATTGTCACTAGTGATCGCCTTACCGTCAACCTCGCCAACATCTTTCAGTTCAGCTAAGTCGACCAATACCGGAGTAGATTTTTTGGCATGCTCGCTTAAAAGTCTCGCAGCGATACCATGCGTCTTGTAGTACAACTCATCAAAGACGGTCCTGTGTTCAAAAAGCTCATCAGTGGGTTCTAGTAAATCCTCCAGAGCCTCTTGAAAGGACATAAACTTATCGCGAACCGTTTCTATTTCCGAACACCTCTTTTCAAGCGTGAGAAGATCAGTATCGGGATTGAAATTATTTAAAAAATTCGTGTAGTTGGCCAAGTACCGCTTAGCACCAGCCCGCTTGCTGATCAATGCTTTAATTTGCTTTTCGGCCATTGTGGATAAGATTTTAGCAGACGCGACAATGTTTTGAAACGCATACGATTATTTAAGGCGTATATAAACAAGTAAAAGCAAGTATTGGGTAAGAAAACTTAGGAATAACCATGGTAGGTAGCCGATTAAAACTCCTTCAACACTATGTGACACTCACCTCTGAAGTTCCTGGGTTCTCCTTTTTGGCTCGGTTCAATGAGGCTCGTTCCAATGGCGAACCTCGTTGTAGTTGATTGTAGACGACACGACACTCTGTTATTTTGGTTGGCGCTGGTAGCAAGGTTTTTGCACGATTTACCCTTCCAAATGGTTGATTTATGTAATTGCTCGACACACGACCTATCTACTTCACTAGCACTGGTTCACGCGTTTTTTTTTTTTTGAAAAATGATCCGGCTCGAAGCACCAAAATATGTTGCACGGTGCGTTTACCGTGCCGGGTCAATTCGGAGCGAAACAAGACGACGACAAATAAAACGATACATGATGAAATGATTGTATAATATTCTCCTTTATTTGCTCTATTATCGAAATCAAAATACCAGGTGTACTGGTATGAAGTGAGCGTTTTTTTTTAAAGTAAAAAAAGTTTTTTTTGGGAAAGTAAAAGCCTGTCACCCGGGAGACCGGGGTTCGATTCCCCGTCGGGGAGCCTCTGGCGCAAGACTAATGACCTTGCCCGGAAAAAAATAAATCATTATGGAAAATTTAACAAGCCTCAGGACTTGCTAAATAAGGCCAAGACCGTTCCCGGTTGTAGTGCCGATGATGATGATGATGAAAAAACATTTTATTCGAAGTATTGGCCATTGCTTTCTACACATTTCGACCACCTTTCTGGCAATTTGTGGATACCACGCCAATAAAACCGGTCGTCTTTTGAGACAAACCATTCGGAGAGCCAATTTTCGACTTCATCGTAGGAATTGAATTGCTGCTCAGCCAATGCGTGTCCCATCGATGAAAACAAATGGTAGTCGGAAGGTGCCAAGTCTGGTGAATACGGCGGGTGGGGTAATACTTCCCAGCCGAGAGTTTTTATTGTTTCTTTGACGGGTTTTGCTGTATAACTCGGAGCATTATCATGCAGCAAAATTACCTTTCCGTGTCTTGTGGCTCATTCTGATCGTTTTCCGATCAATTCATGGTTCAAATTGATCATTTGTTGTCGGTAGCGTTGCCCATCAACATTTTCGCCAGGTTTTAGAAGTTCATGATACACCACCCCCTTCTGGTCCCACCAAACACAGAACATTGTCTTTTTTCCGAACCGATCAGGCTTTGCAGTCGATGTTAACGCTTCTCTTGGATGTACCCATGATTTTTTGCCTTTAGGATGTTTAAAATAAATTCATTTTTCATCACCAGTCACAATTCGATGCAATACTGACTTCCTTTCGTATCGCAGAAGCAACGTTTCACATGTGGTGTTTCGCTTTTCCATCTGCCTGTCATTCAATTCATGTGGCACCCAGTTTCCACACTTTTGGATTTTTCCCATAGCTTTTAAACGGTCAGAAATTGTTTGTTGCCCAACATTTAACATTTGTGCCATTTGTTTTTTACCTAAAGTGTCATCTTGATCCAATATTGCTTGCAATTCGGCGTCTCCAAACTTTTTGGTGGTCTTCCACGTTCTTCATTTCCCACATCAAAATCATTATCTCCGAACCGCTTAAACCATCTTTTGCATGTTGCTTCCGATAGAGCATGATCACCATAAGCCTCGACAAGCATTCGATGCGACTCTGCAGCACTTTTCTTCTAATGAAAACAAAAAATCAATACTTTCCGCAAATCATTATTTTCTGGTACAAAATTCGACATTTTTAACAGGATTATAAAAAAATGATGTTGTGTGTACAATGACTTGATGCATACTAAATATGTTTGACAGATGTCATAAAAAAAATATATGGGCTCGTTCACAACAAACGTTCCTTATCGATACATTTGTATCTTGAAGCTCACTTCACACCGGTACACCTGGTAGATGAAGCCGAAACGAAATATTAACTATACACATGCGAACGACTACGACGAAAACAGTATGTTTAACGATATAAACAGATATCGTCCTTGTGCTCCATACGACACGATTACACTTGAGGAAACTGCACGATAATATAAAAAAGATGAAAAAGAAGCTACAAACAGAAAACAAATTGCTTTTATAGTCGTTGAAGAGGGCAGTCCTCCTAAATACAAAATAGTGGTGGAACTCAGTGGCAACGAAACACTTTACCTTACGAGAAAATGGGCGGAGTATGCGTGGCCGCGTGGTTTTACAGGAGATTAAACGAACGTGTGGGGTTTCCTTAAGCATATCCAAAGAACCACCCACTTTCCTTAATTCAATTCCCCATTCCCAACCTGCAATACATTACCAATCATTATCTCTTACCTGCATACGAGCAGTACAAAGCTCTCTTTCAACCATTTCCCACCTGAAATATAACCCACGGCATGATCATCATCTCGCCACGGCATCAAGCAGTATTACTTTCTTCCCAAAGCATTTCGGTTCCTCTCGCCGGGACCCATGACCATCACGAGTCATTTAGGAATCTAATCGGTTCCTCTCGTCAGCACCCATGACCAGCACGAACCATTTGGGAATCTACCCTCTTGCTGGCGACCATGTCTATCATATACACAGTAATCCCCCTGTGTTTACTTTTCCCAACCATCCGTTGGTCCAAAGACAAGCCTGGCAAGTTGCCCGCTTTCACAGCTGCAAGCCAAATTACACATGAGCGGTCGCCTAACAGATAAACGATCCTCAAATCGGACACGACACATAATTTGTTTATCTACACAATCTAGCAATGGTGGTGTCCTATGATTCGTTTTCTAAATCAAACATGCACTCATCCATCCTAGCGCTTGCCATCGTAAGCGAATTTTCTGCTGGCATAACATCAACAGGAAAATCTATTTCTGCCTCCGGCAATATCCTCTATGTTTACGATAGCAATGCCTTCAGCCTCTGTACACGATCATTTGTTTGAACAGCCGCTGGTTGGTTTCTCTTCTTCCCAACCAACGCATTTTTCGTTGCCCTTCCTTCCAAGGTATGGACATTCAACCTGTCTGAACGATATCCATGGGAACCTTTCCAATGAGACGCGAATCGATTTTTCTTTGGTCGCAGTGCCAAAAGAAAGATCGCATGCCCTTGTTACCACACTAGTGGAAATCCACCTCACTCGCGGGGTGGGTTCTGCATCGAGCAGCTATCGAAGAGTCCATTTTCCATCGCAGCGTGTACACACGGTTATGGAGTTCGCGTCGTGAACTTACCCAGTTTTCTTGACCAATAGTACAGTACCAGCTAAGCCGACGTCATCAAAAAATCGTTCTGCATTTTAGTGTCAACGATAATTAACGTAGTGCGAGTAAAAAGAATACCATTGTTTAGTTTGGTTTCGTCGAATCCTATAACCAGGAGTATTAACGTTGTGGCGAAGCAACTTCAGGACAATCGAAGTGTTGGTTTGAAATACTCCACCAGTGCTGAGACAATAAATGACGCCGATTTAGTTAATACGTGTGAGACATTAGCTGCATTTTAATCGTCCTTAGAAGAACTCTTAGTCAAACCATTTGCCTTGTATCTTAAAACGAAATAAAATGAATACATCAATTCAAGAAAAACCAACCAGCGTGTTTTTATTGATTCTCCGCTTCTGTGTGACAATTAGTGCCGAGGAAAGTGTTGGGGGAATTGAGTGAACCGTGTGCCCGTGCATTGGCATATAACCAACCCCAACAAACGTAATAGAATTTTACTGTGAGATTACAAAATAAAGGCGATAATGGAGAAACGGCTGGACAGAACTACACGGAATTTTTTTTTTAATTGAGCTCTAGATAATTCAGAAAAGAATATTTCACCACGCAATGATGAGATTCTTGTTGAGTGGCATGAGTGCACTGTCCAAAACGCAGAAGCTATTCTCCACATACGTTACCAAATCATGGTATTAATAAATACCGAGCTCGTAAACGTATTGAAAAAATACATGGCAAGGGAAATGTGATCATTCCTAAAATCATTTATAGTCCCTCATACAGTTTACGCCCTTATAATTAGAGATGTCCTGATACATTGAACCTCGGCTAGTGTAATGTTGAAGTAATCTAGCGGTTATCTATACTCACGAATAAAACATTCTACTGTTAATTAAATACTCTGCTCACTAAGGTACTAAGAGGTGACCATGGCAACAGTGGAGCTGAAGAGAAAGTTAGTTATCTCTCACAAAGAGATTGATGCTCGTAGGTGGTTCCTCTTCGAAGAAATGTGAATTTATTGCTTCTATATATACGACTTCGGTATCGTCAACATTGGAAGTTCTGGCCAGACTTGAATTAGAATAATATTCCTATCTAGCAGCAGCTAGCATATAAAACCCTTACTGCCGATCGCAGCGTATGTACAACGCTATCATTCGCTTTCATTTGCATCTCACGTTCCTTTCGACTTTGTACAATTTTTGGACAACAGAAGTCCAGTATTGAGATTCTTCTGTTTAGTGATCTTCGGTTGTCCGGGACGATAATAGTTAGTGTTGGGAAGGCTAGCGACGATGTTTAAATATTTATTGAACTTAATCGGCTTCAAAAAGTTGAAAACTCTGTCTCCAAGAAGCATTGTTTTCGTCACTGGTTGCGACTCAGGCTTAGGGTGAGTTTTTGGCTAATTTTATCTCAAATTATCCAGAAGATAAACATATTATTCACTTTTTAATCTTTTAGATACAATATGGCGCTTTTTTGTCATTCATTGAACCTGACGGTGGTTTCGGGTTGCCGTGATATCAACTCAGATGGAGCAAACTTGCTACGAAAGGTTTCTGACTCTGAGCGAATGATTACTGTAGAAATTGATCTGTTAAAACAGGATACTATTGAAAACGTCAGCAAATTGCTAACAGATCTGATTGAAACGAAGAAGGAATACGAGTTCTTGGCATTGGTGAACAATGCTGGAGTTATGTGCTTTGGGGAATTCGAGTGGCAGACCAGACAACTATTTGAATATCAAATTAACGTTAATGTCTTGGGTACGATGCGGCTCACAAAGGTGTTGTTGCCGCTGATAAGGCGCCAGAAGGGAAGAATCATCAATATTACGAGCCATTGTGGAATACAGGTATGCACGATCTCATCAATTATTAATGGCATGAACATTAGAATTCGAGGGTTGGATATTTTGCATCTAATGTAAAAGGTGATTGAGACACCACGAAACAAATTTCGAACCGGACTAGAAAAATTCATGCGATAAATATTTATTCCAATTCTATTTTCACTTTAAACAGTAAATATGTAGATTATGGAGTCGGTTGATATTCGTCGGACTTTATTGGGAATTTATTATATATTCTTTTGATTTTATTAGAAGCGTGGAAATATTTTTAAATATTGAAAATTTGTAGTTCCCCTTAGACTAACCAAAAAAAAAAAAAAGGAAAAAAATGTTCTCATTCTTTAGCTATCCACATGCATATCTCAAATTATCTGTGTTGGGTGTAAGTAATTTTTAAGCCAATTTCAACGGGGGTATTCATACTAAAATATAAGCAACACGAAGAGCAATCGCGTTCTTGGAGTGAACTTTTTTTTAAATACGCGTGCACAAAATAGATAAACATTAATATAAAATGCGGATAGAAGGAGAGGAGGATTTGAAAAAGGCTCCTCGATAGTATAGTGGTTAGTATACCTGCCTGTCACGCGGGAGACCGGGGTTCGATTCCCCGTCGGGGAGCCTCTGGCGCAAGACTAATGACCTTGTCCGGAAAAAAACAAATCATTGTGGAAAATTTAACAAGCTTCAGGACTTGCTAAATAAAGCCAAGACCGGTTCCCGGTTGTAGTGCCGATGATGATGATGATGATTCATACTAAAATATAAGCAACACGAAGAGCAATCGCGTTCTTGGAGTGAACTTTTTTTTTAAATACGCGTGCCCAAAATAGATAAACATTAATATAAAATGCGGACAGAAGGAGAGGAGGATTTGAAAAAGCAGATGGCAACGCTCGTTAGTCTTTAATACCTATGGAATGATATCACGAGGAAACACTTGATCTCTTGAGTCGGTGAAGTTATTTTTTTTTTAAAAGACGCGGCACAAAATACACCTTAATACCTTTAAATGTTAATGTGTTGTAGCAAGCTTAGTGTTCACTGGATTAATTAGTTTAATAAATAAGAGCCGTTAAATCGATTCTCTTTGCAAACACTTTATTAGTCTGTTAATAACAACCGTTTCTTGATACCTCGCTTCTTTACTTATCGCGTCCGTACTTATCGCTTCCTTACTGCTTACTTCTTACTTATCTTCCCGATCTCCGTGTGACGTATTTATACCGTTTTTCCTCATTTCGTTTCCGTCCGTTCCATAGCCTCGAATTTTCTATCGCTCATAGTCTCCAGTTTTCCAGTACTTTCTAGAATATTCTAGTGTAATACATTGTTTTGGATTTTCTAGAATATTCCAGTACTGATTTTCATAAGCGTCACCGTATATTGTAGACAAAAGAAGAAGAAGATTAGGGAAGGGAGTCTCGATGTTCATTGGTTTTGAATACGTATGGAATGTAACAGTGAGGAGACCCGTGATCTGTAAGAGTGTTCCACAGTCGTGTACTTCAGCTAAAGAATGAGTCTGTGTGTTTATTCCTACGTTGATTTTCAATGTGAAATAGTACGTTGTTTCTGATTGATGGGTATGTCGGGAAAACATCTAAATGAAGTGGGGGCAGAACCCTCACTTTATTTCGCTTAGTACAAGTGGTATAAACATATAAACTTATCAATAGACTTGCGAACTAACTTTAACACTAACGCCTGAGAGCTGGAGAAGTAAGATTGAAGTCAAAGAAGGTGGAGTAAGGGTTTGTCCACCCCTGCATTCGCGAAATGGGTTCATTAGAGCCGTAAGATGTGTGATGGGTAGGCAAATAGAAGAGACGATGGTTTCTCAGGTTTCGGGGATTAGTGGAAAATGTGATGGCGGAGAGCAGGCTTGGGCAGTTGATTGAACCTGAGAGTAGACGGTGGATAAAGAGGATGTCGCCATGAATTCTGCGCTCTTCAAGTGTGTTAAGGTTAATTAGGTGTAGACGGCTCGTGTATGAGGGTTAAATCAGAGGATTTTCCCAATTCAATCCTCGGAGGGCAAAACGCAAAAAACGACTTTCCACGCTTTGGACCCTGCGAATATAGGATATGACTACCATATTCAAGAAGGGGGCGGACAAAGGCTGTATAAAGCGATTGGGAAACGCCGGGATTAGAGAATTCTTTCGACCAGCGTTTCACAAAACCAAGGAAAACCAAGGACGGAGTTGGCCTTGAGAAAATGTCATCAGCATGTGGGATGAAGTTAAGCTCCCTACCACATAAGATGCCGAGGTCACGAATCGTTTGTACATGTTTTATCTGTTGGTTGAGTAAGACATAGGAATGTAGCGCGGGGGGGGGGTGGTTTACGGAAGAAGGTGATTGAGCGACATTTGGCAATATTTAGTTCGAAGCAGTTGTGTAGCGTTCTACGAACGCACAATTCCACCCAGGTAAGGTTCCTACCCTTCAAGGAACATACTTACCTTATTCATTACATGTGCCCACAGACACGTGTCCCAAAGCTCCTAATCATACCCGTAACAAGGGTCATAGGAAGCCGCAACAATGTTGAACCCGATATCAAAAAACAAGGAACTTAACGTTCAAAAACTTTCAATATCGAGTCAACGCATCCATTCATCGTATGCAAAACCAATCCCAGAATACAGGTCATAAATCTTCCATCCTAAACATCAACGCGAGGTTTCCCAAGGAAATACCATTTTCGGTATATAGACCGAACGACGGATGCATACGCTCGTAGCTAAATGCAATTAGCGCCTAAACCAGGCACACTTGCGCAAACAATCAATTCGTTGCGCCGCTGATTAGCAGGCGAACAATCTTAAACTCTAAACACTATCCCAGATAGATAGATGTACGATGGGAAAGGCAAACAAAGCCTTACATCCCATAATCCGTGTACACATCCGAAATGCAGGCGAGCCTTTGCCGCATGCCAGATGTGCGGCATCCGATCCGTAAACAAAGGAAGAAACGAGATACCGACCACCAGCATCGAATGGTGATAATGATGATGATTAGGTAAGATCTCTCCTTCCAGATCCTATGGGAAATTCGCCTTTTGAGATGCAAAGGGAAAATTTTATGCTGCTAACAGATCCTGTGGGAAATTCTCCTTCTGAGATGAAAAGGAAGATGGTATGCTGCTAACAGATACTGTGGAAAATTCTGTTAGCAGATGAAATGGGAAATTTTCTCCGGTGCAGATACAGATCGGAAATCTGAATCGGGATATCTTTTTGGGCAGACAGGGAGTCGATATTGAACTTTCGAGCGGTGGTGACCAGACAGTCGAATAGCGAGGGAGACTTTCGAGGAGGAACTTGAGTCGCGTTAACGTGAAATTCACCGTGTTTAAAAACTTAGAACGTTATAACTTGTGTTGTCATTGCTAGTATGTCCTTAAGACCATATATTATATTATGTTAAACTATTAAATGCAAGGACTAAGTGACATGTTAATTAATACTTTTGTGACATTCACATCATCGAGGATTCGTCCTGCTGTAAACCAATAAGGACGATTAGTGCAAAAATAAAAATAAAGTTAAATTCAAAGGCGATTTCCGTGTTTTATTTGTGACGGCATTCGCTCCCGTGCATCGTATTTACCGTGTTGCGTACTTCATCGGCATTCGAATAGACAAATAATCACATCACCAAAGTGGCGACAATTACCGCCAAAGTTGTTTTGGCACCAAGTTGAAAAGCTTTATTTATTATTATTATTTTTTTTTTTTTTGGTTTTGGTAGGAAGGTGGAAGTCTTCAAAAGATACCTCTAGACCGATCCAGAGGCATGCTGGGTTTTTAGACTAAAACCACCTCTCGCCAGGCTCATATTCTCGCGGGGCGGAACGGAGTTTACCTGTTGCTCCGCTCGTCACGTCGCAACTGCTGCATCATTTCACAGAGAATACCATTTGTTACGGACCATGCCTGTTTTGAACTCAGCATGTATTCTATTACTCCAGCCGGAGTAACTCTCCGTCTCATGTCTCCAAAATCATGCGTGCGGTCTCGAATCTCACGCACTCTGTGATTACGTGTTCCGCATTTTCTATTTTGCATTCGCAATACAAGCAGTATAGGTGATTCACATGCTTATACTTGTGCAAGTATTGCCGAACGCATCCATGTCCTGACATTAGTTGACTCAAGTAGTAATTCATGTTTTCTTTTCACACATGTTTCTATATCAGGTATCATGGTGTGGGTCCATCTTCCTTTGGTGGAAGAATCCCACCTTCGTTACCATTTTCTTAGGCTTGAGAGCTCTAACTGTGGCCGCATTTTCCGACGATTCTCTTGGGAGACCTTATGCAATGCAGCGTTTTCTTTAGCTGAAATGTCAAGCGGTGTCCTCCCGGCCAAAATATTTATGGCCTCTTCGGATACTGTTCGAAATGCACAGCATACTCTTAGTGATGCCAGTCTATGCGCTGAGTTCACTCCCCTGATGTACGACTTATACTGTGTGGCTCCTGCCCATTGAAAAGCTGTCGAGATCCATTTGGAGAAGTGAGGAGTCGATAGAAGAGCGGATCGTCTTGAAGAGTTTAGTGTGTCGTCCGGGTATAGAGAGATGGAAGAGTGCTTGATACTGGAGTCTATATCATTAATAATATGAATGAATAGGAAGGGCCAAGATGACTGCCTTGGGGAACCTCTGATGTGGAAAGAAAAGGATTGGAGAGGATGGATCTAAATCTGACAGGTTCGATCGTTAAGATAGGAAGAAATCCACTTAATCAGTAGGGGTTCGAAGCTAAGAGAGGATAGCTTAAAGAGGATGAGATTGTGGGAGATTTTGTCGAAGGCCTTGCTGAAATCGGTTGTGATTACATCGACTTCGTTGCCGTTCTCGAAAGCGCGGAGAGCATGGGATGATTGGTGGTGGTCGACCTACCCGTAAGGAAACCGTGCTGGTTGGGTGAGATGATGGATTTGCAGCGGAAACATAACGCGTTGTAAAGAATGCCTTCGAACAGTTTTAAAATATGTGGCAGTTTGGTGATGGGACGGTAGCTACTAATATCCTGTTTAGGCCCCTTCTTATGTATGGGGTGACAAAAGACGATTTCCAAATATTTAGGAAGATACCTTGCGTAAGGGATAGATTGAATATCTTTGATAGCGGGAGAGAAAAAGAAGAGGGACATTTTTTTAAAAGGACACCCGCAAGTCCATCAGGTCCAGGGCTGAACTCGTCTTTAAGTAAGTTTAATTTTTCTACAACTAGGTTTTGCTGAATAATTTGAGAGATGAAGGAGCCAACGGAGAATTCAGGCAGGTCTTTGAAGTAAGACCAGTTAGGCTCGAAAGAGTTGCCCGTGAAGGATTTTTTAAAGAAAGAAGCGAAAAGATTGGCGGTGGTTTGTGGGTCGGTTGAAGTAATAGTGTCATAGGAAAGGGAGTTGGGATAGGCGTGAAAAAAAAATTGGGGTCATTTATCAGGTTGTTTTGTGTTTTTGTGAGATAATTGTAGTAACGGGAGTTGTAAAGCTCGGTGAATTTATAAAAGGAACCGAGAAAGTTGGTGTAGTCCAGGTAAGAGCGTGTTCTTAGGAAAACGTTTCACAAATTATTCCTCTTGTTCCGAAGAGTACGGAGTTTGCGGTTGTACCATAGAGGCGATGAAACCGATGTCCTATGTCGAGAATAAGTGACATATAGGGAAATGGCATTGTAGATTGGGAGAAGAAGATATGGCAATAAAATACCATCCTCATCAGGAAAAACCTTAAAGATGCAAGGGAAATGTGCTTGACTGCGAATACTGGGGGATAAAGGGATCGTCACCGATTTTCTTGCTAGTTTTTGAATCCTATCGACTTGCGGCACTGTTTTAGATGCACATGATCAAATATGAGAATTGAACTCGAAGTCCGATTGGATAGGGTAAAGTATTATTGCCCTTCTTAAGAAATCCAGCAAATTTGACCAGATTTTTAGAATCTTCAAATATGTGGTGAGTGGTCGTACCAATTCAGAGCTGAATTAATTCGAATGCTAAAAATTCATAATTTCTTGTATCAAAGTGCCGTTCATCGATTGAGTGTATACGTCTAATTCCAAAAGATAGTGCTGGGATTTCCCGACACTGACTTCCACTCAGTTAGACAATCCTCATTGTTATGTATATCTTATTGGCGTCGCCTCATTGTTATATCTTATTCAATGAGTTGATTATATCCTGCTGATTGATAATGAGGTCCTCTCAAGTTCTTGGATGGAGTAAAATAAACACAACGTGATTGTGAATTGTTGGTAATGGACAAGATATTGCCTAAAACTCTGGGGAACATCAGCATTCATTTGATCGGCAGCAGAATTCGGATAACTACAAGGATTGAGCAGTCAAAAAATAGTCTCTTATCCATCGCCAACTGCATAGGAATGCAATTTAATTGTACGGCTTGTGACAAACACTATCGAACGTTTTGAAACATTAAGTGTGGCAACAGTTTTTATCAAAGTAGATGGAGTAGCTTCACTTTTCGGTACGTTACACCATCAGATCTCCTGTGGACTTATAGCGTTTTGGATGTTAGTGAAGAACGTGTGATTCGAACTGACGCCATGACAGTTAGAATCGCCAAAAATTGAACCAATGCGTAACACATCAGGCTACTGGCCGTGTTTTGAATTCGATTTTTTTTTTAAACTCAAATATATTCAACTGATGCGAATTGTTATGTTATCGCTATGGTATATGGCTCTGATGCATTTTCTTATTCGATTTTCGTTCGGTGTTCTTCACTATTTTGCTTGTGTATTGTGTGTGTATCTGTTAGAAACGCCACAGACTTGTGCGAGAAGCCCATATTGGTGCTCATTAAGAACATCATTTGATTCTAGACACACTATTTAGAAGTTTTATGTTAATCAGACCTTATAACCCTGGACAGAGCTGCCTACGTTTCTCCAAAATCGGCTAATCCGTAATTTTGTAGAAAACTCCACTTAAAAATGATGAATTTTTTATTGATTCTTAAATTATTCGATATAAGGTTATGTACGAATCGGATTGGCGCCAAAACATAAGCCAAGTGCGTTGGCCTCTTGCAAACCAGTGGCTTCTTTAGTTGCGATATTTCCTTCTGGCCGTGATATGACAGCTTCGGATACCACCTGAAAAACACTACTTACTCTTAACGATGAGGACCTATGTATCTAATTTACTCCTCTTATATACTACTGCGCATATTGCAACAGAATTGTTATGAATTTCCTGATGCGATTCCGTGCTTCTCCACCATTGGGTAGCAGTCTAGTTAGTATTGTAGCGAGCTTAGGGTTCGCTGGATTTATTATTTTGAATAAATAAGAGCCGTTAAATCGATTTTGAATTGATATAACACTTTATTAGTCCGTTAATCACAACCGTTACTTTTACCGTACACAACGATTTCTTGACTTATCGCTTCCGTACTTATCGGGTATTTTACTTCTTACTTATCGCTTGGTTCTCACTCGAGACTTATTACTTTCTACTACTTCTTACTTATAACCCATTACTCAATCTGCGTGCGACGTATTTATACAGTTCCCCACATGCTGCTTGGGTATTTCCTTTCCGTCCGTTCCATAATCTTGAATGTTCTATCATCCATAGTCTCCAGTTTTCCAGTACTTTGTTTTGGACTTTCCCGAATATTCCAGTACTGACTGTCATATGCGTCACACTACCCTCCGCCTAGATTAGTTCGTCCCGAACTAAGTTCACTGATCTCCTGGGTTAACAAAAGTCGCCAGTCGGTCACGATGTACCACTTTCATCTTGGCGTTCGGTCTTCGCTGAATCCTATAGACAACGTCGTTAATTCTTGTGAGAATCTTATACGGTCCTTCCCAATGTTGCTGCGACTTTGGAGACCTTCCTTTTCGCCGATGAGGGTTATAAAGCCATACGTTATCGCCTGCATTAAATACGGATGCGTTGGCTCGAACGCCGTACCTTGTTTTCATCCTGTCACTGGATACCTTGATTTGCTTTCGAACCAAATGATGAATCTCATCGAGGCGATTTCTCCATTCGGCTACGTAGTCTTCGGTCTTATCTATGGCGTCTGGAGGTATTCCGAATCGCAGATCGGCTGGTAATCGTATCTCCCGTCCAAATATAATTCTTGCTGGAGAATGGCCCGTCGTATCGTGATTAGCCGATCTATAGCTCATGAGAAAGGTTTGTACATATTTGTCCCAATCTCGTTGGTGATCACTAACGACCTTCGATAAATACTCTTTCATTGTTCGGTTGAACCTTTCGACCATTCCGTCTGACTGTGGATGTAAGGGTGTGGTCCTGGTTTTCCTTACGCCTAGTGCCGCACAGATGCCTTTAAATATCTGTGATTCGAAGTTTCGGCCCTGATCGGAATGAAGCTCACAGGGAACTCCATATCTGCTGATCCAATTATTGATTAGCTGCTCAATGACGGTTGTTGCTTCTTGGTTTGGAATTGGAAGGACTTCTACCCACTTGCTGAAGTAATCCATGATAACTAACATGTATTTGTTGTTGTCGTTTGTTTTTGGGAATGGTCCTGAGATATCAATCGCAATTCGCTCGAAAGGGGCACCCACGTTGTACTGCTTCATGGCGGTCCTTCGAAGACACGTAGCCGACCTCTGTCTGTTTTATTATTTATTGGCCTGTAGGAACCCGGAAGTTCATGACCTCACCGACTCGACTCCGCCATCGTTCCGTTCTGTGCACTCTCCTTCCACGCTTGACCATCTGATCCGATCTCCTCAAGGTCAAACCTAACACTGTCCTCCCATCTCCGTCGCGGCCGTCCTACTGGTCTTTTTTCCGTTGGTCTACCGTCAAGAATTCTACGCATGATCCTATCGTTGTCCAATCGCGATACATGTCCGGCCCATCTTAATCTTCGCGACTTGATTACTCTCACTATTGTAGGTTTGCGATATAGTTCTTCCAATTCGTGGTTGTGGAGTTTCCTCCATTATTCCGCCTCCTCGTCATATTTACCTCCAAAGATACCCCTCAAAACTTTATTCTCGAATACGCGGAATTTGTTTTCTTCCCGTTTTGTGAGAGCCCATGTTTCGCATCCGTATAGAGCAATCGGCATGATTATGGTTCTATAGACACGGAGCTTTATGCCACGTGATAGCAGTTCAGATTTCAGCAGTTTACTGACTGCGTGCCAACTAGCGTTACCGGAGTGTAGTCTTTTGTTAATTTCTTTCGACATTTCGTTACAGGCCGTCAGTATCGTTACCAGATATTTAAATTCTTTAACTTTTTCAAATATCTTGCCTCTGACGTTTATATGTATTCCCTGAGGTCCACCTGCTCTCGCTGTAATCATGTATTTTGTTTTGTCTTTATTTATTTCTAGGCCCACCTCTTCTGCCGCTTGGATGATGACTTTACTTTAAACGGCGATGTCATCTGCATATGCGAGCACTTGTGTGACCCCGTTCAGGGACGATCCGGCCATGTTAACGTCTTGTACCTTTCTGATGACATACTCGAGCACAAGGTTAAAAAGACACAGTGATAGGCCATCTCCCTGTTTTAGTCCGTCCTGGATTTCAAATGGTTCTGAAAGGTGGTTTTCTATTCTAACTCACCCTTTGTTTTCATTCATGCATATTTGAATGAGGGCGGCATATTTTTCCGGGATTCCCAGCTCAACTACAATATGGTAGAGTCTTTACCTTGCGACTGAGTCGTAGGCTTTTTTGAAGTCAACGAACAGTTGGTGAACCGTCTCTCCACTTCTTTTCCAGCAGACCTCTGTCTGTTTTACAGATATTATCACGGATACTGTTCTTCGGAGATTTGTTCGCAACAGTTTGCGGTTCATATCCCGACGGCGCGAACATCCCTGCATCAGAACCCGTTCCGTTACAGAGCGGCGAAGCTTGTGAACTCCCTTCCCGCGTGAGTGTTCCCGGAGCGTTACAACCTGCATCCGTTCAAGAGGAACTGTAACCGTTTTTTTGTTGCATTTCAAGGCGCCCATGCGGGGCTTTAGGTGGGCCTTTCTCCGGAGATGTGTAATTTAAAAAAAAAAAAAAAAACTGTTTCGATTTTAAGAAATCACTAGCAGCGAGAGTAAATATTATTAAATATTTAATAATATGTTATATAGGATGGAGCAAAATTAATCATCCAGTATGTTTTTGAATTACTTTTTTACTAAATTAAAAAAATTATTTTGAGAAATGGAAATCTGTATTTGGACCTTTACAATTTTTTCTGTAAAGTTAAGAGATGACTGCAGCTGTCTAGTTCACAAATGTCAAATATGATTGACGTACGACGCCATTTGCAAAAATTATAACATCTTCTGATAGGGTGATTAGTTTTGCGCCACTCTATATAACTAAAGCACAAATTTTATGGAAAATAAACTGCGGTATTTACGGCAATTGCCCCAAGAGAACTCTAAACATACTAGAACCCACCTATCACCTAGTCACTAGAAACAGCACCTTTGGTTTCACAAAAACTCCAATAAAAAATCTTTTGGCTGAAGAGTAGAAATGATATACACAAGATTAAACTAGCGTTTTCGAAAACGCCATCATCGATAAAGATATGAAACTAACGCTACGGAACAAACATCGCAACCGAATTCCATCCAAAATTACCAGATATTTGTTGGAGTTATAAATGACTTGGGCTCGTTGATCCTCAATAAATAACAGTCTAGGGTTAGCAGTGAATGGAAATGTTAATTTAATTTGCGAAAAGTAAATTTGTGGATTGACACGGAATACACATGATAAAATTGGATGAAAAATTCAAGGCACGTTTTTCTATATCTTTTACTTGCTCTTGCGTTTGAATCAAGCAGTTGATTGATGGATGGGATCAGTGCCAACTTCAAGTCCAAGAAGTGTGTGAAGTTCGCACAGGCTGACGGTTGTGTTGAGTAAGACCAGCTGTTAATTTGATCAATTCTCAACACTCCTCCTTGATCAATTTACGGCGGAGCGTCTCAAAGACTCTCCTGTTCGGTGGCTTGGTTAGAATGTCTGAAATCTGCCTGCTGCCCTCGGCGTGTCGCAGTGTCACGGTCTTGTCAACGTGTTGTTGGATGTACTTTCGTGGTATCTCAATATGCTCCTTTCCCTTGCTTGTCTTTCCCTCGTGTGCATTCTGCAGCATGTGTATGGCTGACATGTTGTCGATGTGCAAGGTGATTGCCTGGTCGGTTTTCAGGATACCCAGTTCCAGCGCAATTCGCTTGATCCAGCACACATCGTCGATTACTGACACTGCTGCTCGGTACTCGGCTTCTGCGGTTGAGGTCGCTACCAGACGCTGTTTTTGTGAGTACCAGATCACTGGTCCTCCCCTCATCACTAACACTCCACTTGTCGACTGTCCTGTCTCCGAGTCTCCTCCATACTCTGAGTCGGTGTAGGCCATGAGTGTCTGGTCTCCTCCAAAATGAATTCCGGCTGTGGTTGTCCCTCTCAGGTACTGGAACACACGTTTCACCATCGCCTGATGGCTCCTCATTGGTTTGTTGCAAAATCGACTCAGGTAGTTCACGGCGAAGCTGATGTCTGGTCTGGTGATTGTAGCTAGGTACAACAAGCTTCCTATCGCCTCCCGATAGTTGTTGTTCGCCGGAAGTGGCTCATCGTTCTTGAAGTCTGTCTTCTTGGTGATCATTCCTTGCTCAATTGGTGTGGACGCTGGGTTGCATTGTTCGAGTTTCATTTTCTTCAGTATTTTCTCCGTGTAGCTGGGCTGGTTCACGAAAATACCTTCTTGATCAATCTTGATTTCCATGCCCAGGTATGTCAACTTGTCCTTTACTTTCTTGCTGTATGTGATCTCAAATTCCTTGCTTATCTCATTCAGAAGCTTGTATATCTGATCTTCATCTTTTCCAGCTACCAATCCATCATTCACGAAGAGTGAGAGCATAATGCTCCTGTCCTTGTTGTAGTAGATACACGGGTCGTCGTCTGTACTTGTCAGGCCTATCTTCCTTTCAAGGTGTGCAGTGACCCTCTCGTTCCACATCCTTGGAGCTTGTTTGAGTCCATAGAGACTGTTGTCCAACTTGCAGATTTTCCTTGATCTGCCGTCGAACCCTTCAGGCTGGTTCATGTAGACATTCCGTTCTAGGTTCCCGTACAGGAATGCCGTTTTAACATCGAATGATACCAACTTCATTTTCTCTGACGCGGCGTGACTTAGAAGCAGGCGAATGGATGCATGGCGGGCTACTGGACTGAAGGTTTCTCCATAATCCACTCCCTCTTTCTGTTCAAATTCTCTCGCCACGAGTCTGGCCTTGAGTCTCCCATCTGCCTTCTCTCGAAGTACCCAACGACAAGGCTTCACTCCTTCGGGACAGTCCACCAGCCTCCAGGTTTTCATTTTCATGAGAGAATCGTACTCCCCCTGCATCGCTCGTCTCTACTTCTCATCCTTGAGTGCTTCGCTCACCGGGATATCTGCTGTTTCACCGATCATGGCTGCTCTTGTGCTGTTGCCTCGGTTTGACATGTTGGCAACGTAGTCCCTGTACCTTGGCGGTGGTTGCAGGTTCCGACGATCTCGCAAGGTTCTTCCTTCTGGCTGCTCTGCTGGCGGCGTTGTCTCTTGTTCGTTATCGCTTGGCTCTTCGGTACTTTCGTAGGTCTCTTCTGCGTGTTCATATTCTGTCTCGCTGTTACTTTCATCTTTCTTTTCGAGATTGTCCTCGGGTGCTCGTGTCTGAGGTTCAGTGCCTTGTCTCAGTATCATTTTCTCCTCGTCGAAGATTACGTTGTCGGAGCTGATGATGTCTTTCCTATCTTTCAGATAAACCCTGTAACAGGGTGAATCGATATCATACCCAACCAAGATTGCTTCTTCTGACTTTTTGTCAATTTTGCCTCTCTTCTTTCCTTGTATTAGTACATAGTATTCACATCCAAATGGTCGCAGCTTTTCAATCTTTATTGTTCTTCCGAACCAGAGTTCCGCTGGGCTTTTCCCTGGCACATTGCTGGTTCCAGTCTGGTTGATCGTGAAGATCACATGGTTCATTGCTTCGGCCCACAGTCTTTCGTCCAAGTTCTCGGTATGTATTACTGTCCTGACTGCCTCGACAATTGTCCTCATTTCTCTCTCATCCCTTCCGTTCTGTTCTGGCAAGTATTCCCATCTGTTTGGTTTTTGCATTTTTCAGTTCCGTGCCGTTGTCAGATCTCAAACACTTAACTCTCCTCCCAAGCTGATTTTCCACGAGTCTCAAGTAGCTCTCTATCTTCTCAGGTGCTTCTTCTTTCGTCTTCATGAAATAGCAGCTCTGGTAGTGAGTGAAGTCGTCCTTGAGCATAAGCCAGTACTTGTCTCCTCCTAACGACGGGATATTCATTTCTCCAGTGTCGATGTGTACAAGATCTAGCGGTTGCTGGGCTCTCTTTGGGTTGATTCGGTGTGGGGCTCGCTGATTCTTGCCGTGTGAGCATCCCTTGCACACATAGTGCTTCCAGTCATCAATGTGTTTGATTCCCTTGCGTTTCAGTATGTCTCCCACATGCTTTACATTTTGATGGGCGAGTCTCTCGTGCCAAGTTTTGATTGACATTGTCATCAGACTTGTATCTTCTTCTGACCTGAGCATCATTTTGTAGAGGTTTCCTTTGCGCTTGGCAATTGCCACAACTTTCCTGCCATCCTGGCTGTAAAACGTTGACTGCTTTCCATTTGCCTTCTGAAGATGTCCCTTGTCCAGCATCTGACTTACTGAGAAGAGATTGAAGTTGAGTTTTGGAACGTAAATAACATCCTCAAGTACCACTGGATACCATTTCCGACCGTCAAAAGCCTCCATCTCGATGTTTCCGACAGCAACGCCATCCAACCTGGTTGAGTCTCCGATCACTATTAAGATTGGTTCGTCCAGTTCGACCAGCTGTGCAAACCATTCTCTATGAGACGTCATGTGCTGACTAGCTCCGCAGTCTTGATACCATGAGGTTGCCCTGTCCTTCGAGATGTTACTGTCCACTGTTGAAAAGGCTGTGGTCAGGAACGCCCTTGGTGGCCTTCCGCTTATAAACTTGCTTGAGTCTTCCTTGGAAGTGCATTCTTTGGCGAAGTGTCCTTTCTGTTTGCATATGTTGCACGAGTACTTCTTTTTGCAGTAGGCAATGTACTTCTCGCACGGTTTGCCTATGCACTGCTTCATCATGTGACCTTTTCCTCCACACTTGTAGCATACGAGCGTTGTCTTGTCCTGGTTGCCTTTTGACGACTGCCTTGGCTTCTCACGTCTTGCCAGGAGGGCGTTGTTGGCGTTTCCCTCTGGGTTTGTCGTCCCCTTCAGTCGCTCGTCCTCAAGTCTCAGACGTTCAATGAGAGTTTCCACATTCTTGGTTGCTCCGGTCACATTGTCCCAAGAAGTCCTGAAGTGCGCTAGTTTTGGCGGTAGCACACTCATGATTCTTGTCATGATCCAACTTTCTCTCATAGGATCATTTTCGGTTGACACTTCTTCAGCCAGATCCAAGATCTCCAAACAATTTTCCACTGCTGACTTGCTATCATCGTATTCAAAGGTAAAGAATTTGATTCGGGACATTTCTAAAGTTACATCAGTCTTTGTGCCGTATAAGCTGGTTAATTTGTCTGTCATATCTTTGGCAGTCTTGCAGTTGGCAATTTTGTTTGCGATCTTGCTGCTTAGATTTAGGCCTATCAGCGTTTGAGCTTCGACATCCTTCTTGATCCAAGCTGAGATTGTTTCAGATGACCCAGCGCCTGTCGGTCTGAGCTTGTCTCCTGTTACGATTTCGTACAGGTCCTTATTCTTCAGTGCTAGGTTCAGTTTGAATCGCCATGAGATGAAGTTGACGTTGCCCTGGCTGTCTTCGCTTAGCATTTCCAACTGGGATTTGACGGAGTCCATTTTGTTGAGAGGCTGCAATTCGACTGACTTGACTTACGTATGTGTTACTCACGGTTAATTTGCTGTGCGATGGCTGCTCCGATGTTTGACGATTTGTGGATCACGTTGTCCTTGCCAGTTCTCCCGCTCTGGCGGCTTTGGTCAATTTTGCTTTCACTTTCGTTGATGATGACCGACGAAACCCTTTTACTGCTGTCCTGGGCCCATAACCTGTTAGAGTTATAAATGACTCGGGCTCGTTGATCCTCAATAAATAACAGTCTAGAGTTAGCAGTGAATGGAAATGTTAATTTAATTTGCGAAAAGAAAATTTGTGGATTGACACGGAATACACATGATAAAATTGGATCAAAAATTCAAGGCACGTTTTTCTATATCATTTACTTGCTCTTGCGTTTGAATCAGGCAGTTGATTGATGGATGGGATCAGTGCTAACTTCAAGTCCAAGAACTGTGTGAAGTTCGCACAGGCTGACGGTTGTGTTGAGTAAGACCAGCTGTCAATTTGATCAATTCTCAACAATATTAGATACATCCAATCAACTGCAGTTACAATTTAAACCAGCTTTGAAGTTTTTCTCAACCTATCCGCCTTGGCTTCTAAATGAGTGTTATTATAACGACACTCACAACATTTAAAAAAAAACTAACACAAACAAGGAAATATGCAGTGCACTATTTTGATCAATTACTCCCCCGATAGATGGCGATTTCTATATTCCGACCGATCCAAGACAACCGAAAATACATCTTTCGCTTTTAGGTCTGAAGAAGGTGATGTAAAGAAAATCGGACTGTTACCCGAATTTTGCTCCATTTTTACGGCGGAAGTCTTCGGCATCCAACAAGTTGTAATAATTGCCACGAAGCACAGGGAAAAATATATCATCTGCACAGACAGCTTGTCAGTACTTAATTCAATAAGGCACACCAACAACACCGACGGTATCATTTCCAATATTCGAAACAATATCATTAAATATTGAATTGAAATAAAACTAATGTGGATTGCCAGCCATATTTACATCAGCGGTAATGAAAATGCAAACTGCGCAGCTAACTCAGGTAGAAGACATCCAGTTCGTAAATATAACACCTATATAAGAGCCGACCTACTAGCAACCACCCAAAACATATAATTCGAATAAATTGGGATACTTATCACCACACCTATAAAAACGTTACCCCTCCGAATATCACCCCCTCTATCCAACGATTTTAAGTAAATCTAAAATCACAAATTTTGTAAGGCTGCGAATATGTCATACGTCCGTTACGCATCTTTACCTGCTCAACAGAGACACACCCCAATCTGCCAAAAATTCAACACACTACTTACAGTCATTCATATATTAAAAGGCTGTCCTCACTTGAAACTTATAAGAGCCGTCTAATTCGTAACATAGATATTAAGAAAATTCTCGAAGATCCTATCCCCGACAATATTGAAAACATAGATAAGTTTATAAAAAGCCTAAAAATCAAATCATAATTTAAAAGTACAGAGCCAATAGTCTCAGCTGCTAAGCTCATTACGTTTAGTTATTGATATGTAATTTGAATTACTTATTAAAATAATAAATAATTAAGTAGCGTTTCTAGCAGAATACACACGACTAATAGTGAAGAGCAACACCACCTAAAAGACAAGTCGAACAATCAAAGCACATCCATTAAAGCCGTATACCATAGCAACAACAACATACATAGCATTTCAGTTGAGTGTACTTGAGTTCAGAAATCCAATCCGTACACGCGGCAGTGGCCTGATGCGTTGAGATTTGATTCTATCTTTTAGTGATTCTAACCCTGAGGGCGTCGGTTCGAATCACACGCTCTTCACTATCGTCGCAAACGCTATAAATAATAACATCAGTTCAACTGCCGCGTGTGCGAATTCGATTGTTATTCTCAAGTACATTCAACTGATATGCTTTTGCTTATTCGATATTCTTTTGGTGTTGCTTTTCACTATTTATTTGCCCGTATACTGTATCTGTTACTACTCCTTCCCCAGTAACTTTGTTATGATCAATTTCGGGTGCGGGCGACGGAGCGAGGAGCGAGCGAGCGAAAGAACGTCGGAGCAGGCGAGTGAGTTGGTGCTTTGTGCAGAAGTCGTGTCCGTAGTAGTAGAAGTCCCTTTTATCTCTGACAGAATATGTGTTGTGTATCAGATCACACGTGGTATTGCTGCATTTAGCAAGGATAGTGAAGGTGAATTGGTCAAACGATGAAACGGGTTAGAAGCGAATCTGTGGCGGTTCTACGAACCACACAATCCACTATAGGTCTAGATATCGTCGTTCCACCAAGGAACAGACTCACCTATAGATAAATTACACGTGTCCTCAAAAGTCCTCCTTTCCACCTGAAACCAAGGTAACATCCCTATGTATCCGCAGATACGTGGGTCACAAGTCCGACCAATTGTTCTACGCCTGCACGGCGATCGTAGGACACAACAAACCGGCAAACATTGCCTTACCAATGACATTTAATGCATCACCCAAATTCCTTGTAAAGAATTCTCTACCAATCATGCATTCACGCATCGTCCTAAATTCCTGAAAAGAATTCTGTACATCATACAGGCATCGTAAATTCGAAAACCTTATCGGCACCCCTGTTAGCCAGCGTTCCCTGCACACGTGTACAGCACATTTCCCTGGGTTATCCATGGCCCTGGCAGCCATTTGTCCTTCCTCTTTTCTCAATTTCGTTTTCCAATGATCTTCGTTGCATGAGAAAACAATGGATCTATTACCACACGTGCTAAGATCAAACCAGAGAGATCCTCGGCAATTCACCACGACAAAGAGAAACTTCACCTTTCTCTCGGGGAAAGAAAACTCACCGCGAGTCTGTGGCGGTTCCGCCAAACCCTACGGTTCGCTTTCCTAAAAAAAAACCCCATAACTTTCACCCAATCTTTAATTTCACTAACCCTGTCGCATTAGCATCTTAAATGCTTCACGCATTAAAGAGATCAAATCTGTGATCCAAAAAAGCCCCCGGAAAAAAAAAAACTTACCTTTCATGCATCTCTTCGCATACAATTCTCCATAAGATTTCTTTCTTAACTTATCAGGCAGAACCCCCATTATTACAACCCAACTCCCATTGTTTCCCGCCAATGCATTTGCATTGGCACTTGAAGACATTTTCCTTTTTCAAGGACATTTAATGCATACAATGCATTATCTAAAATTCTTAAAATAGTTCCTTAATGTGCATATGCACCATAAATACAAACCATCCGGCACCATTGTTTGCCAAGCAAGTTTGTTCCTCATGGCACCCTCATCTTCCCACAGGCTCGTATCTTGCAGACCCTTTGTCCAAGGGACAAAAGCAAATACGCGCATCTAGCGTCTAGTGCCATAAAACTGAATTCCTACGCATGTAAACATGCATAATATCGCGCCAATGATTTGTTTTCACACTAACAAACAATTTGCAATTCCTTTCTCTGCCGCAACGAATTACCCTGCATATACAAATGCAAACAAGGGATTCCTGCGGCCGCCAACCCATTAACACCATTTCTTCGATGTGTCGCGTCCATTTATTTAGCCGCGACGCACATCTCAAACAAAGATCCAATTAGCATCCGACGAGTTTCGGTTTTGTTTGCTTTACCGAACTCGCATCCCATGAATGCACTTATGCCCTTTCTTTGTTTTTGATTTGTTCTCATGGCTTTGATCCATGAAAGAACCAATGTGCACACATACATGTGTATCGCGACGGTCTCCTCTATGACATCGGTTTGGTTACTCCAAAGCGAGACTTTACATCTCTCTTGGAATAGAAAATGTGCCCCTTAATTAAGAGAGCCAGTTTCACTGGGCGAATTTCCTTTGACAACGAATAAATATCGTTGTCCTTTTCCATCCGCTGACCACGCTGGTCGCACGAACTCCCGATCTCCGGTGGGCACGGAGACGCGTATCTACCCGAATATACCCCGGAGTCGTTGTCGTGGTGTTGAGTGCCTTTTATAAACGAGACATTTCCCAATACATTTTGTACAGTGCAGTAAAGTCACATAATTACGTGTTCAGTCAATTGACAAATATTATTAAGTTTAAAATACCGCTGAACATAAACAATAAACTTAATTAAATTCAGTAAAACCTTCCGTGTTTTATTTCCTTTTCCTGTTGTGGAGTTTCGCTTGTTTAATTTTCCGTGCTGCAATATCCTGTGTTTAATTTTTTCGCGTAGTCTTGGCGAACAGTTTTTCTTCTCGCGGTTGTGTATCAGCGGAACTTATAGTGATGCTGGGGATGGAAGTGAACGGAGTTCCCATGCCTGGCACAATACTTCCTCCCCACAAGTCCCTCGAGGTTAATCCTTGAGTACGCAGTCGAGATACAGAATGCGCGCAACGCGAACAGTCTTGCATTAACAGTCTACTTCGAGAACGGTCGTCACAGAGAACCCCGACGGGGAGGTGATCCGCGCGTAAAATTGTACGGCAAACAGAAAGTCGAAATCGAGAATCTCAAAAGAAAAGTAAATCGAAAAAGGAAACGATAGTACGTCGCGTGTGTCATAAGGTAACATGTCTGTGAATTAATTAAGTGCGATATTTGTTAAAACCTTTTTGTAAAATCGCCACGGGCGTTCCAGTGTAGTAAATCCTGGACTTAACAACAATAAAATAATGCAAAATATAAAACAAACCTTTCGCTGTGTTTTTATTAATGTGCTGCATTCGCTCCGTTGTGTCAAACATTCGACATTGATTAAAAATCCGCCAAAAATCATTCAAGCATCCGACTAAAGGGCGCGTGTACGAATTCGATTGTTATTCTTAAGTACATTCAATTTGGATTGCTATGTTATTGCTATGGTATCCACCTCTGATGCTTTTGCTTATTCGACTTTCTTTCGGTCTTGCTCTTCGCCGTTTGCTTGTGTACTGTGTGTGTATTTGTTAGAACTAATACCGTGCGGGTTCTCTATATCACACGAAGAACCAACCCACAATTCTAACCAACCTCGACCGCTAAACAGCGCGTCACCCTACCCTAACCTGTAAACATGCAAAAACAAATCCCAATCTGCAAGCGCACCCACCCCGAACTTGCAAGAATCCATTTCCCAATCTGCAATGAAAGGCATTTCCCAAAACTCCCAACAGAATACAATTCAATAGAATATATTCTAAATCATCTCTTACATCCCCCACATATAATTTTTCCCAAAATTGCTTCGGTCAATTCTTTATCTAAACCATATTCCCTCCTTGCGACCAAGCAATCTTAATTTCCCCGAAATTCATATGCTGTAATGAAACGCATATTCAAATCCATAACGGAACATTAACCATCACCACCAACGATACCGAGCCGCATATGTTTCCCCGATATTACTTCGGTTAATATCTTATCTAAATGATATTTCTTGCTTGCACCCAAGCAATTCCAATTTCCCCCGAAAACCATTTCGGTTCATTTCCTCCTTAAATCGTACTTCTCGTCCGCGATCAAGCGACGGCTAATTTCCCACGATACAATCACAACGATCAAGACCCTTGATCATACTTGGCTATGCCAATTTCCCGGTATACACAACCAACGAATCCAACTCAGCTTATACGGCGAGGATTCGCCGGAACTGAATTCCTATGCAAGCATCTCGAAATTCCTCGTAAGTGGCAGTGAGTTTATGACGCCACTGCCACGACGCGATGAACTTTTGCTTTCATTAGTCAGTCGAGATTCAACCGCCACCGGGGCCGGACATATCCAGTCGCTCTTGCAATTACCCCCGCAAGTCTTTACCCAACCACCATCGCGGCAGGTCACGCCACGCCGGGCCATCGTTCAACTCCTACATCGATCGGTCGCGTGGCATTAGAGTCGAGAGTGTAGCTTCCTCGGGTGCCTCTTGTCGAGTTTCGGTTAATACGGCCGCCTGTTGATATTGCGGTTCATGAACAATTTCGTGGTTTAACAGTTAAATTTAAGTGTGTGGTACATCTAAGCTGGCCAATAAATGTAAACATAGTTTTTAGAACACCATGTAAGCAACTCCAGTTGCAACAAATATAGCTCAAATCGCGGATTCATTCCCGCCGAATAGTTTCGTGCGAAAAACTTAGCGTAAAATGAAATAACGGAGGACAAATGAAGAGAACACAAACAATATTTCCACAATTAAATAAAGAAGACCTTGTGCGACAGAATTTTCCACAGTGCCTTTTATTTACCACTTTCCTTGGTGCTCGAATTTCGGATGACGGTTTGCGACGAACTCTTTAATGGGGTGGTAGTGAACTAGTGCCCCACGCTGGCACATATACTGCTTCGCCTCCACAATACCACTGACAGCAGAAAGTTAATCAGGACGCAAAAAACTTTGGAAACATAAGTGTATCGATTACTTCTCTGCTGGTCCATGAACATTGCTACATTCATTAAAATCCACACGATAAAATATACTATCGGTGACCTTCGTTGGAATACAGTCAGTCATTGTTTCATACGTCATCTTATTTCTTGATAACTTTTTCTATAAAACTCAGAGATTTGTGCACTGTATGAAAATGTACGTTAATTAAAAAAATAAATTTATATTCTTGTAATACGCAGGCACTACCGGGTCTGGCACCGTATGTTGCATCGAAGAGTGCCCTTCGGTTTTGGACAGACTCTCTACGTATCGAGCTCAACAAATATGGGGTCAAGGTAATCAATTTTATTCCCGGGTCATTTGTCGGGGTCAGTAATATTTTAGCAGGGCAACAAGAACACGCCAAAGCAATGCTTAGTGAACTCAGTCCGGAACAGGAGAGTTTCTACGGCGACTACATTATGAGGTACAACGAATATCTCAAATTTCTTTCAGGTTACAAAACACCGAATATAATGAATGATGAGGTGCTCTTGGAAAAATTTAAAGACGCCTTAACTAACAGCCACCCAAAAGCATTATACATCCATGAACCGTGGCGGTGAGTTTAGATGGAAGCCGTAAATCATATTGCGTCTACAATCATATTTTGTTTCAGGTACAAGTTCTACAGGCTGTTGTTTACAGTATGCCCTACATCAATATCAGATTGGCTGGCGGTGAAGTTCTGTGGAATGCCAGAATATCGACTTACAAATTAAGCTGGGGATATCCTGCGAACCTTCATTTCACCATTCCATTACACAACAAAATAAATTTGACAAATATATAAAACGATTTATATATATGTTTTGTTATTAACCGTAATAATAAAAAAAATACGTTAAGAAGAAATAAAGTGTAGGAGTAGCCCATACAGGAGCGAGATGTTGCAACTAATGCTTTTCTTTCTATATTCAACGTATGGGTAGAACTTAATTTCTTCAGATCAATGTCGAATTGAGTTTATGCCAACAGTTTCTTATCGCGCATTGGGATTAGGGTGATCCCAGGTGTCATCAATGACATCGGTAGAACTTCTACGACCGAAGAACGCCATCAGATAAACGATAATAATAAAGGCAATCACACCGCTTAAAACGACGAACCACGTCCTTCTCCAAGGCGGCCGAGAAGATGGAGCATAAAACCGCCGCGACCACCGTGAGAATATCTCCGCAGGTGTTCGGCGGTGGTATTTGTTGTCATCCCTATCTGTCCCACCAATTGGCGATTGTCGGGGTAACAATGGACGTCTACTGTTAGCTGAAATAAAAGAAAACCAAAGCATTCGATACAAGCTGTTTCGAGGCATGAGAGAGAGAGAGAGAAAGTACCTTGAGAATCGCTAGAGGGAGGACTAAAAGCATCCATAAGTAGTACGGAATGTAATGTCTCCTGTTTATTGTTGCTATTAAAGTATCCGCCATTGGATTTAATCCGTTCAGAGGTGTTATGGTGAACTTTCGTCACTGTACTCATCGGGGTCGGTTGTGGATGAACATCTGATTGGGTTTCTTCTGAAAGCTTAACACGAAACATCACATCCATAGTCCATAAACTATAGAATCATGAATATTATACCATTGGTAATCCAAGTTCATTGCGTCCCCAATTAACCTGTGCTAATCGGCTTTTGAGCACATCAGCAACTGGGGAGATTAGATTTGATGGTGGAAAAATCGGATTCGAACATGTAGGACACGTATGACCGCCGGGTGCAGTCGTCAATGGAAGAGCGGCTTGCTGTGCATTCAAACAGTCCCAATGAAAAACATCTACAAATTTATTGAGTTGAACGGCTTGCTAGTACTGAAAGTAATACACATAATACTTACGATAACAAATTAATCGGATGCAGTCGCTGTTTCCTAGCACTAACCCACATAAAGCACAATTAGCTACATAATCACTGTCCTTGAGCCATTGGATATATGATTGAACGATGCACTAAGAATATATTGTCGATTCAAACAAATATTTCACATTCTTTTTATCTTTTACACTCAACTTACCTTTGGATGGCTCGTTACCATACAATGCTCACAAACATTTACTCGATGTTCAAAACAAAACTGATTTGTTACCTGTCGTTTTGGACATTTGCACAGCCCCATACTTATAATAAATATAACACAAATAAATACCAGGAAGTAATTTTTAACTAAAAAGTTGAAATATCGACGGATTATTCGTGTGGTTGGTTTTTTCACATTTCATGGGAGAAATCCAAACTCAATCACTTTTCTCTTTTGACATTTCAGTTGACAGGCCACGTAGAAATTCAACCAATAATGGAAGTTGTCAAAATAACCACCGGCTAGGGCCGTTGCATTTAAATAACACTAATTTTATTGCAGTTACAGTAATGTGTTTTATTAATCAACCTAACCATTCCGTCATATATTGACAAAGAATCGGTGTCACTTCGCCGCAATGTGAGCAATTTTTTATTACTGGACATAGTCCACATGGCATCTGAACTAACCCCGGCGGACTAAGAGGAGAGTTGACGGCCCTATAAGCATATGTACTATTCGGCAGTAAGATTCTCTCGGCATTGCCATCATATACGACTGTCTTCAAAATGGTTTCTAGGTCATCCTCATCCAAGTTGACCTTACTAATTCCTAAATCAGATATAAACTTATGTACTTCTTTCACAGTACAACAGGAAATTTGTTTTATGGTCAAGGGTCCTTCTCGCTTGTTCTCTGCTTCCTCTCGCTTCATTTGTAAGAATCGTAAGCATTGCTGATTAAGAACATCAACAAATTCTGCCTCAAAATCTTGATCTTGATACCACGCACCACCAGTCACTGAACGATCTGGCTCCAAATTGTAAAGCATATATACCTTCTTCTTGCTTGCCTGGAAGGAAACGAAACAGTTCATAAATAACACATCAATTATTAAAACCCATCTAACTTACACTAATTGATTTCACCGCTTTTATCAGCTTTTTCGTTTCTAAATTTTTTAAAATTTTATTTAACTGGGTCATATTTAAGTTGGACTTCAGTCGAATATCTCGAATCCAGATGCCGGTACTACTCGCTTCTTCGATGATACTATATACAATTTTCTCTTCATTGTCAGCTTCTTTTGGTAGAGCACTCTTCTTAGGATCCTTTGCTCGATATATAAGTTTTTCGCCTTTCTTTAGAACTTCTATAACTCCTTGCTGTAGTAACTTATTAAGCCCTTCAACTTGTTGAGCTGATGATACATTTGTAATATTTTTTTGAATATCGTCATTCGAAGCTCCGGCCGGTATACTTTGAATGATTGCAAAAAGTTGTTGACTAATATCTTCGGTGGACATCTTTGAAAGTGTTTGTTATTTTATTTCAAGCAGTACAGCCGGTGCCTTAGGAACGCGATTTGTCTAATGTCAAAATTAAAAAATTCGTCCGCTTGTAAACTTTGAGTGTGCTGAACTCTGTGTAATACTTAATTATGGATTCCAAAATATCACAAGAAATTAACAATGATTCTGAATTTTTAAATATCTCTAAATCGGACTTAGGTCGAGTACATACAACAGTCTCCAAGGTAAGTCTTAGCACAAATTTCAACACGAGTTAACACGATGCAGATAATAAAATAACAACTTTTTGAGCATGCGAATAGCTTCTACTTACACGAGAAATTGTTATTTAGTCTTAAGGTCCGCTTACAGTTGATAAATCAATGGAAATAGTGTTCGTGTGTCACATATTGTTTTTTTTTATGTGTAATGAGTGCATAAGTTAATTAAATGTTATTTATTGCTTTTACCAGCAAAATTTGAAATTAATTGCCATTAAATTTAACAAATGGTAATCCTAAATCTCGAAACTGTTTGCAAAGGATAGGTTTTGTTTTGCGACTTAAATTGCAATTTGGTTTTTAAAGTAACTAGAAATAAATTCAATGCCGGCAAATCTGCTTATTACTTTCATGTAAGATAATTGCAGTAACTTTAATAGGCAATAATAAAGATAGAACAGTTTATTGTCTATACTACTGTTACTTCTAATTTTCTAATAATGTTAAAAACATTGCATTTTAGGAATAGTTTATTTAACAGTTTAATTTTACTTCTAATTTTCTAATAATGTTAAAAACAATGCATTTTAGGAATAGTTTATTTAACAGTTTAACTGTGTCAGAACGTTCTTATTTAATTAAATTTTCATTTACTTATATTTATTTACATTTCCTGGATATCAAAGATCACTTACAATTCTACAGGAAGTTTTAGATGAATATCTTAATATGGTTTAAGCAACTAATGATGGGGAACCTAATCTATTTGAAATTGTATCCTTTATCCTGAAATTTAAATAAGTTATTATTGGCAATCTTCTTGAACAGTTGTAGATTGTAGTTTTCTAGGGCTAAAAGACACAGAGTAGAATGAGCGATTGTCGTATAACAGAATAAGTTTTGGTAAATAGTGCCGCTGTAAAATGAACTGTGTATTATTGTTGTTGTATTGTCTTGCGCAGAGTAAAGTAGACTGTGAAGCTGACTGTTAGTCATCAAATAAGTAATATGGTCTGCTATGCTTAGAAATGGATTATGCGTTTGTATGGACGAAATCCATATTAGCAAAAAATATTTATAGCGTTTGCGACGATAGTAAAGAGCGAGTGATTCGAACCGACGCTATCACGGTTAGAATCACTAAAATATAGAACCAAAGCTCAACCCATCAGGCCACTGCCGCGTATGTGAATTCGATTTCTAAACTCAAATACATTCGTATATATATTATTATTGTATATAATTGCTATGGTATACGGCTTTAATGGATTTTCTTTTGGTGGTGTTGTTCTTTACTAGTCGTGTGTGTATCTGCTAGAAACGCCACATCACTCCCTTTCCAGTAACATTCGTTACGATCAACTTTGAGAACGACTGAGCGCAGAGCGAGCAAGAGAATGTCAGAGCAGGCGAGTGAGCCGCTGCTCTGTGTAAAAGTCGTGTGATTGCAAGTAAAGTAAAGTTCCGTGTGCGTATGAGAGTGTGTGTTATGTCGTACAGATAACGTCGGGGTCACCAGTTCGAGGCAGAGCTATTCACAGAGCTCGCCAAATGCATCGGCGCGCAGATGATACACACAACGCCGTACCATCAGCAGTCCAACAGAATGGTGGAGAGATTCAACCGAACTCCCAAAGCAGCCCTAAGATGCTGCCCACATTCCTGTCTGCCCACAGTTTTGTTGGACCTCAGCACGGCGTACGAAGAGGATCTCGAAGCCTCCCTAGCCGAAATGTTCTTCGGCACAACCAATCGAATCCCCGGAGAATTCGTCGCATCGGAACCGGCACAGGCAAACAGAACCAACTTCGCCGCGAGCCTACACCGGCTTTTTAAAGCCATCCGCCCTGTCCCATTAACCCGGCACACCACAGGGCACCCGTTCATCCACAAGAATCTGCAGACCTGCACCCATGTCTTCAGACGACTCGACAGCATCCGCAAACCTCTCGAAGTGCCCTACACAGGCCCACACCGCGTCATCCGACGCACGGAATACAGAACGATCATCACCGACGTCAATGGCCAGGAGAAAACCGTCTCAACCGACCAAGTCAAACCAGCCTACCTGGAAAGGGCAGAGTCGGCCCACATCAACCAACAGATCCAGCCCCAGCTGCCTACACCACAATCCGGGACCCCTGCTCAGGAGGCCGCCCAGCCACAGGGCACCCACATAACCACTACACACATCCGCCCCAGCCCGGGGGCAGCGCGCAGCCACCGGGGGGGGGGGGGGGGTCGTCGTAGGCAAAGACACCGAGAGTGGCTTTCGACTAATTAAGTCAAGCACACTCTCGGTAACCCTCACACAAAGGAGAGTCACGGCTGAATTGGCGTGGAATCGACGCGGTACTACGTTGGTCTCGCTCACACGTAGAACGAGAACCGACGCCGGATCTTTCCCGCCAATTTCGTTTGACACATACCACATGTGTGGACAATTACCATTCAAAGGATTTATGGTCCAAGATAGGACTACGTCCAAAATACTCTTACTCTATTAATGGATTTACGATACAACATGGGACTACGTCCAAGATATTGATACTCTATTTATAGATTTACGATCCAACGTGGGACTACGTCCAAGATATTGATACTCTATTTATGGATTTACGATCCAACATGTGACTACGTCCAAGATATTGATACTCTACCTACGGATTTGCGATCCAACATAGGACTACGTCCAAAATACTCTTACTCTATTTATGGATTTACGATCCAACATGGGACTACGTCCAAGATATTGATACTCTACTCACGGATTTACGATCCAACATAGGACTACGTCCAAGATATTCATACTTGACTTACGGATTCACGATCCAACATGGGGCTACGTCCAAGATATTGATACTCTACTCACGGATTTACGATCCAACATGGGACTACCTCCAAGATATTGATACTCTACTCACGGATTTACGATCCAACATAGGACTACGTCCAAGATATTGATACTCTACTCACGGATTTACGATCCAACATAGGACCACATCCAAGATATTCATACTTGACTTACGGATTCACGATCCAACATGGGGCTACGTCCAAGATACTCATACTCTACTTACGGATTTACGATCCAACCAACATTTCAATTATCAACAAATATCAAGAACAACAACGACGGCTTTACCTCGAGCTACAACGTTAGCACACAGTGGCCAACTTCGCCCTTTTGTCACATATACACACAAACCCACTGATAACATCAAGTATGCTACGATAACCTAACTCATTATATTTCATAACTGAGATCAATCAGAATCAATATATAGTATAACAATATAAGTAATTATTGCCATCCTACCCTTGCACCGCATCGGTTCTTGAGTGGAACATTCATTGAAACTTCTGGCTCTCAACCACAATCATCCGTATACAACCAGCGAGCCTGTCTCAACGTGAACCAACTAGTGTAGTTGGATTTGCTGTTCCCAGTAGGCGATCATTCAGTGAACCAACTAGTGGAGTTGGATTTGCTGTTCCCAATGGGCGATCATTCAGTGAACCAACTAGTGGAGTTGGATTTGCTGTTCACGGTGGGCGCTGACAGGCCTCACATTGACAGCACCAAAGGGAATGACAACTACTGGTGCATCATCGCCGGCCCGGCAAGATGTTGCAGCACAAAGCAACAACAAACAACAATAAAGGATGAATCGATTCCTCAAAGATATAACAAAGGAGAATCGAATTGCCAGAATACAATCTAATCCTCCAGTTGTCGCTTCTTGCACTTATCCCGATTTCGGGCCAAATTATTTAGTTCCCCACCATAATACTTTCATGTCCTGGTCAATCCATATCAACAGCGGAGATGTAATTTTTTCGCTGTCATTTACAATCAAGGCAGTTGTAAAGGATTTTCTAATCTGGTTCCTCTTCCATCAGACGCACCATGCATTCAACTTATCGTACTTAGTTTAAATCACGTCTTCAATATTCTTTGACGGCAGACATATCTGCTCATTGTAGCGCTTTCAGAAGCCTTCACTCTCACATTTGAAGCCAACTATTTTGAGTAAAAGTTTTGCTAATTAATGACATATACGATAAAAGTTCCGATATTGCCCAACCGCACAGAGATGTCAGGTGAACCCACGTATTTTTTTTAAAGTCGCACCAAGGGTTTTGTAATCCTCTAAAGATACCACCGGCCCGAGCCTTTGGCGTGTGCAGTATGTCATCATCATCATCGGCACTACAACCGGAAACCGGTTTTGGCCTTATTTAGCAAGTCCTGAGGCTTGTTAAATTTTCCATAATGAGTTGTTTTTTTCCGGGCAAGGTCATTAGTCTTGCGCCAAACGGTTGTTATTAGGGGACTAATAAAGTGTTACATTAATTCAAAATCCAGGTGCCATGTGCAGTATGTCACAATGTAGTAAAACGCACCCTGCAGTTCCTACCACTCTCCACGCGGGTTGGCTTTCGGTTTTACCACGCAGGACAGGTTAACTCTTTAGGCGGGTCTTCTATTGTTCTCTGAGACTTCTTGTCTTGCTCCTTCGCGCAGCTTAATTTGTATTAGGATTACTAGAATACAGTTTTCGATTCAACAGTCCTCTGACCGAGGTGATCCATTGAGCGAAGCGGCTACAAACAAAACTGCAATGTTCTGCATCCTATTCCCGCTGTTCGCGTCGCAAACAAGGTCGCCTTGCCAAAACGGTATAGGTATTTTCAATACCCACCGTGCCCTGACAAGAACTGCTTAAGGTGGTAGATACAGTTCCCGCGAGAGCGTTTTATCCAAACTTCGACAGATGGGATGAGTTGAAAGGTCAATCTGCCTTTTAAGCTTGTGTTCCATCTTTCTGCCATAAAACAATAGTAGCTTCTTGTTGGCGATGCATCACGTCGACACGAATTCCCAGGAAAGGCAAGGCAAGTGCCATCACACAAGTTCCTGGGAAACAACTATCAGCGGCGCACCAATTCCAGTAAGCCACTAAGGAAAGCTACACCCAGGAAACGAGCGACCGAGAGGACGGCTGTGGGCCTATAAAAGCGGGCAGAGCAGGCGAGCTGTCACGGGAACTCCGAGTTGTAAAGAGATAAGTTACAGTTTTGCTGCACATGATTTACTGTAGTACGCTCCATTAGGCTACAATAAAAATCAGTGCATAACATGTAATAAAGAGTGAACATGTGATTATAGGAGCAGTTTTTTATTTCGAGAATACAACGATCGTATTGGGCACGACAACAACGTCCTTCATCGAGGGCAGGGTCCGCTTCTGGAGGTACGGTACGTTAGCCAAATAAATCGTTTGGCCAGCTAGCGCCGGAATACAGTACACACAGAGAGAAGGAAGCTGAGATGTCGCCCGAGAAGGCGCCGTCCACGGAGCAGTAACACTTCTCGTCCTTTTACCTTTATCGTGGCCGTACAACCAGACACTTCATTCGACGTGGCTTTTTTAATAGATTCGAATCATCTTCGCAGCTAGGATGTATATAATAGTCCAATAGTCCAGCTATAACAAATGCTGCTTCGTCAGAGATTGTCCTGATACCGCATATTGTCCCTTAATGCACAAAACCTGTTACCTGTTTGTTTTGTTTGTTTGGCAATATACCGGATAAGGCTGTTTGTACGCCTGCGGCTGTCTTATACGCATACTCTACGTGAGACTTAAGTGTTAGAACTGCATTCGTTTTGTAGCCAGCTTTAATTAGTCAAATTACATCTACTGCTTCTACCTCGTTTATATTGTAGCGAGCTTAAGGTTCGCTGGATTAATTATTTTTAATAAATAAGAGCCGTTAAATCGATTTTGAATTAATGTAACACTTTATTAGTCCCCTAATAACAAGCGTTTGGCGCAAGGCTAATGACCTTGCCCGGAAAAAAACAAATTATGGAAAATTTAACAAGTCTCAGGACTTGCTAAATAAGGCGCAGACTGGTTCCCGGTTGTAGTGCCGATGATGATGATGATGAGTAACAACCGTTACTTTTACCGTACACACAACGATTTCTTGACTTATCGCGTCTTTGACTTATCTCTTACTTCACTGCTTACTTCTTACTTCTCTCCATGATCTGTGTGCGACGTATTTATACCGTTTCCTCATTCTGATTCGGCGTTTCGTTTCCGTCCGTTCCATAGCCTTGAATGTTCTACTGTTCGTAGTCTCCAGTTTTCCATTACTTTCTAGAATATTCTAGTACTTTGTTTCGGACTTTCTCGAATATTCTAGTACTGATTGTCATATGCGTCACATTACCCTCCACCTAGATTAGGGTTAACAAAAGTCGCCAGTCGGTCACGATGGTCATCTTGGCGTTCGGTCTTCGCTGAATCCTATAGACAACGTCGTTAATTCTTGTGATAATCTTATACGGTCCTTCCCAATGTTGCTGCAACTTCGGAGACCTTCCTTTTTGCCGATGAGGGTTATAAAGCCGCACGTTATCGCCTGCATTAAATCCGGATGCGTTGGCTCGAACGTCGTACCTTGTTTTCATCCTGTCACTTGATACCTTGATTTGCTTTCGAACCACATGATGAATCTCATCGAGGCGATTTCTCCATTCGGCTACGTAGTCTTCAGTCTTGTCTATGGCGTCTGGTGGTGTTCCGGAGGGTTCGGCACTCTCACCCACTCTCTTCCTAATCTTTATAAATGATCTCTTGTCAATTACTCACAACCCAATTCACTCGTTTGCTGATGATAGCACGGTGAGTTTCTCATACTCATACGAACCACTCCCGTCCAAACTCTTCGAACGTCACTACCAACCAGCAACTTATGCTTGATACATTGAATTCAGACCTCAACAATATATATCAGTGAGGATTATCTAACCGAGTAGAATTCAATGCCCAAAATACTCAGTGCTGTCTCTTGCCGTCAAAGGCGAGCCCCAAAGTAAATATACTGTCTATGAACGGCACTTGCATCAACGAAGCTAAGGAACTATCAATCCTTGGCTCTCGAATAAATTCGACTCTTAACTGGAATGACCACATATTTAAAGCAGCGAAAAGTGCAGCCAAATTTAAGAGGTTCCTTAAGAGCTGCAAAAGATACTGCACTCCATCCAACCTGGCCACTATTTGCAAGGCGTATATTCGGTGTTCAATTCCCAAATTTGGTCAGGCGCTTCCAAAACTGCACTACTCGTGCTCGACAGGATGCAAAAACGAGCAGTGAAACTTATTGCGGACTCAGCCGTAAGTCGATCAATTCCGTCGTTAGAACACAGGCGCAACGTATCATGCCTATCTCTTTTCTATAGGTATTACCACGGTCGTTGCTCAACTGAACTTGCTGAATGTGTTCCGCCCCTGCAGACATTTTCCCGCGATACCCGTCAATCTGTGAATGTGCATCAGTTCACGTTGAAAGTGGACTTTAGGCGCACAATTAAACATAGCCATTCTTTAGCCGAACGACACGAATGTGGAATGTTCTGCCTGATCCTGTTTCTGGCCATTGTCATGTCCAGACATTCAAAGACCAATATACATCGACACCTCCTTTCCTTATCCACTTCCTCTCCTTCCGTTCGCACTGTGCTTTGACATTTAAGGGTACTTCAAAATCCCCTTTTGTGCGCGCGTTAGTGTAAAAAAAAAAAGCTCAGAGTTCGTGTATACGAACCTTATTAGATTGCCACCATCTCTTTTATAACTTTGGTGAATTTGGAAGGTTCATTATTAGTTCACTACAAATATAGTATATATTTAAATAGTTGGTATATATATCTATAATCAAATATTTTTTTCAGATTGGCTACTCCGATGGCATAACAGACGGGAGAGATAAAGGTTTCCAAGAAGGCTTCGATAATGGTTATGAAGATGGATTTAGAGTCGGATTCGAAATGGCTAAATACAAGATATTTTGCCAAACAACCGATGACGAAACTATTCCGAGATGCATCCGGTCAGAATCAAGGATTTTTAGAGACATATGCAGCACTGAAGGGGTCGACAAAATCCAGCTTGAGCCAATTTCTACAACTGATAATTTAGTTAAGATTAGAGAACGTCACCTCAATAGATTTAAGGAGCACAAGAAGATTTTGAATGAAAAGTTACCCTCTGTATCTAATTTATTTTCGTTATAAGCAAAAAACATTAAAAGCATAAAGGATGGGTTTTCTTTGAATTACTGATTAATTTACATGTATAGACCTTCTGGTGTTCCCTCTTTCTTTCTATAGAGGACACTCTCCTTGGATTTTTTGAAGTCTTCGTTAGTGACTTTCATGCGACGTTCACGGAGCGCCATAAGACCGGCTTCTGTGCAAATCGCTTTAATATCTGCTCCAGATAAGTCGTCCTTGGCCATAATCAATTCATTGAGATTAACATCTTCGGCGAGAGTCATTCGGGATGTATGGATTGTAAATATGCGGCGCTTTGTTTTTTCATCAGGTAGTGGGAATTCGATTTTTCTATCAATTCGTCCAGGACGAATCAGAGCAGGATCTAGTGTTTCAATTCGATTCGTCGCCATGATAACCTATGAATAATTAATGTTATAAAAGAAATGGTAAGCGATTATTGAGTCCCACCTTGACATCACCCCTGGAATCGAAACCATCAAGTTGATTCAACAACTCCAACATAGTTCTCTGGATTTCCCTTTCTCCACCGGAGTTTGAGTCGTAGCGTTTGGTGCCGACTGCATCAATTTCATCGATGAACACGATTGAAGGTGCATGCTCTTCTGCGACACGGAATAGTTCCCGAACAAGTTTTGGCCCATCTCCCAAATATTTCTGAATTAGTTCGCTACCCACAACGCGCAAAAACGTGGCGGATGTTTGGTTAGCGACTGCCTTCGCCAGTAGTGTTTTACCAGTTCCTGGTGGGCCATATAAGATTACACCTTTTGGTGGCTTAATGCCCATCTCCTCATAATATTCTGGATGTGTTAAAGGCAATTCTACAGACTCTTTAATTTCTTGGATCTGTGTATCGAGACCTCCAATATCAGCGTAAGTCTCCTGGGGTGCTTTTTCCAGTTTCATCACAGTCACCATGGGATCTGTGTCATCACTTAGGACGCCAACGACTGCATGAACTTTATGGTTAAGAAGTACCGAGCATCCCGGTTCTAGTTGATCTTTATCAACAAAGGACAAAATGCTGACGTAATGCTCGCTACCCACGGATGTGGAAACAATAGCGTGGTTATCATCGATAATTTCCTCTAAGTTTCCGACAGACATAGGCGTCCCACGCAAGTCATCAACCTTCGAGCGTTCCTCTTCATTCTTTTCATCTTGTGGCTTTAGTCGCTCTTGGTTGCGAATGAATTCATCCTCCATCATTAAATAATCCTTTATCCTTTCCAATTTAAGTAACTTTAAGCGACACCTTGTATGAGGAGTGACTTGAGGAAGTTTCATAGCGGCATCTGGACCCTTTGCGCGTCGCTTCTTCTTTCCAACTCTCGTTGGTATTGGGGGCTCATATTTCTTTTTCTTGTCTTTATCTTCCTTTTTGTCACCACCACTTCCTTGTCCAGATTGATTTTGTCCCTATAGAGAATATTAATTTTTATTGCAAATGTACGAAACAAAGACCGAGTCTGTGACTGGTAAGACATATTTTACATCAATTAAATATCACTAAATATTTAATAAAATGAATGGAACACATTAAAATACGTTGGGATATATATACATGCAATATGATTTACCATTTTGTTTCAGAAACTTTTCCTTCAATTTAACGCGAACAAAAACCGACTTGCTCTCCAAATGACAATTCAATAAAAATCTACCAGTCATCAACATGAAGTTTGTGTCAGTTCAAGCAATTATGGCGGACGATCCAGTACGTCGATAAAAATTCAAATAATAATGAGCTTCATAAATTACAAAACGATAGTAACTTTTCTATTTGGATTCACATAATTTTATTTTCATATGATTTAATTGAAATTTTGTCTTATTTACAAAGTATTATTTCGCAATATTTGTATTTTTGCTAGAATTAGGATCTTAAAACAACCCAACTTTTCACTGTCACTTTTGACAGTCTATGCCTAAATCTCTCATGCAATTAGTGTTATTATTAGTCAGTAAGTTATTTGCCGATTCATCTTGGTTATGTCGTTTAGAAAAGTGTTTAAACTAGCGACTAAAAATCCTATACGATGGTTTCCGGGGCATATGGGTAGAGGACTTCGTCAAATGCAACAGAAACTCAAAGCTGTTGACTGTATTATTGAGGTTCACGATGCACGCATCCCTCTATCAGGACGTAATCCCGATTTTCAGAACACAATTGGCGGCATTAAACCTCACATTCTTATTCTAAATAAGATGGACCTTAGCGACAGAAAAACACATCGCAAAATAAAGCACACGATCAAAGAAAGAGAAGGCATTGAACATGTTATCTTTACAAACTGCAAGAACCCTCAGTGCAATGGGATAAAACGGGTGATGCCACTGGCAGCCGAATTAATAGTAAACTCCAACCGATATAACCGGTCAGAGGAAACAGATTTTTGTGTTATGGTGGCGGGCGTACCCAATGTGGGTAAGTCATCTTTACTCAATGTCATGCGGAACCGGCATTTAAATAAGAGAAAAGCGGCTGCGGTTGGAGCTGTGGCTGGGATTACTAGGAGTGTGCTAACGAAAATAAAAATTTCGGAAAGCCCTCTTATCTATATGATAGACACCCCAGGGATCCTTGAACCAAAAATTAGCGACGATGAAATGGGCATGAAATTAGCATTGTGCGGTTGTTTTCCAGATCATCTTGTGGGCGAAGACATCATTGCTGACTATTTGCTGTTTTGGCTGAATTTAAATGAGAAATTTGAGTACACGGAACTCGTCGGTTTACCACAGCCAACAGATTCCATCGAGGAAGTGCTCGTGACATATGCAAATAAATTAGGAAAAACTAAAAAGTTGAAGACGTTTGACGGTAGCTCAACTATTATGCCGGACGTTATATTATCGGCTAATCACTTTATAAAGGCTTTTCGAACTGGACATTTTGGACCAGTTAACTTGGATTTAAAATTCCTCCAATAATAGCTGTGTTACATAGTTCAATACAATTAAATATGACGTAAGTTATATAGCTTGCTTTTGATTTGTAGTTAGAAAGGGACTTTTTAATACAAGTAAACTTGGAAGACGAAGGAGGCTATGGACAAGAAGTATTGTATCACATAACTGATATGATGTTCTACGCTGAAGCGGTGTTGGAAATATCTATAAAAAAGAAATAGGTGACACGTATCCCAATGACCGAATTGTATTACTCGCGTTCGAGCTCGCTTCTACCCTATAAAACCTTTATCTCGGATTTCACTAGCATGATAGAATATATAAAGCGAAGTACTCTTATACAACAACTTGTTTTGTTTTACTAGCATTGTGAGCAGCAGCCGTCTCTAACAGTGATTCCAATCTTGATCTAGTTTGACATGGACATGTAATTGCCTTTTACTTTCTGCTTTATGACATTTCATTAGTGGATATGTTTTTAGATATTTGCATCGGGTAAATCAAATAATGATTAAGGTATGTATTATAAGTTTGAAGAACAACATTTTTCCAATAGCGCATATCACTGTAGTACTTGTATCCGACAAATCAACATGTAAATTATCGTATCGTAGCGAGCTTAGGGTTCGCTGGAATAATTATTTTAATAAATAAGAGCTGTTAAATCGATTCTCTTTGTAAACACTTTATTAGTCTGTTAATAACAACCGTTACTTGATATTTCGCTTCTTACTTCTTACTTTCTTTCCCGATCTGCGTGCGACGTATTTATACCGTTTTTCCTCCTTCTGATTCGGTGTTTCGTTTCCGTTCGTTCCATAGCCTCGAATTTTCTATTGTTCATAGTCTCCAGTTTTCCAGTATTTTATAGAATATTCTAGTACTTTGTTTCGGATTTTCTAGAATATTCTAGTACTGATTGTCATATGCGTCACACTACCCTCCGCCTAGATTAGTTCGTCCCGAACTAAGTTCGCTGGTCTCCTGGGTTAACAAAAAGTCGCCAGTCGGTCACGATGTACCACTTTCATCTTGGCGTTCGGTCTTTGCTGCAACTTCGGAGACCTTCCTTTTTGCCGATGAGGGTTATAAAGCCACACGTTATCGCCTGCACTAAATCCGGATGCGTTGGCTCGAACGTCGTACCTTGTTTTCATCCTGTCACTTGATACCTTGACTTGCTTTCGAACCAAATGATGAATCTCATCGAGGCAATTTCTCCAGTCGGCTACGTAGTCTTCAGTCTTACCTATGGCGTCTGGAGGTATCCCGAATCGCAGATCGGCTGGTAATCGTATCTCTCTTCCAAATAACCCAATAATATGGACATCATATGGTTGAGGGTCGTGCTGAGGAATTCCGTTAAATTTCTTTGTTGTCTTTACCGCTCCCCGAATGACGATCGACCGGCGACATTTTTCGAACATCTTTCATATACCGTCGACTGGATACAGATCAACCACCCAGCTTCTGAAATTGTTGTCCTTGGCGATTTCAATGTGCACAATTCCGACTGGTTGTTACATTCTAACAGTACCGACGAGGCTGGGAGGCTGGCGGAGATGTTTGCTGTAAGCCACAACTTGACTCAACTCGTGGGGGAACCAACGCGAGTGCCGGATGCCCGAGGCGATTATGCGAACACCCTGGATCTGTTTTTGATATCCGAAGCGAGTATTTATACCGTAGAGGTTTCTGCGCCACTGGGAAACTCAGATCACTGCTTGGTATCTGTCGCGCAAGCACTTGCATATCAAGCGAATAACCGGCCTAGGCAAATTCACCATGTATGGAAGTATGGGGCTGCTAACTGTGACGATATGCGAGATTTCTTCGCATCCTTTCCATGGTCGGAGGTGTGCTTCGGAAACTCCGATGTTAACGCTTGCGCTGAGTCGGTATCAGAGATTATTCTTCTGGGGATGGAGATGTATATACCACATTCCATCAAACGAAGTTCGTCTGATAAACCTTGGTTTGATAAAAAATGCGAGCTGATTACAGCGGCAAAAAATGGAGCTTTTAAGCAATGGCGCTCCAATCCCACCAATGTTAACAGAACGAACTTTGTTAGAATCAGAAACGCGTGCAACCAGGCGATTGATACCGCGAAGAAAGCTCACAACGACAGGGTGATCAATAAGCTCCTTCGGTGCCCAACTGGTTCGCGCTCTTTCTGGTTAATGGCAAGGGCTGTCAGCGGTAACTTCGCATCCTCCTCTTTCCCCCCGTTGGTGACAGACAGCGGGACATTAGTCACGAATCCAAAGGATAAAGCTAATGTATTCGCGAATTTATTTTCCACGAATTCAAACCTCGATCCCGGAAATTTGGAGCCACCTGTGATCTCGCCGGTACGGTCTTCGATGCGGGATGTGAGATTTCGTCCGCGCACTATTCAACGCATTCTACGTGAACTGGATTGTAGGAAGGCAACCGGCCCGGACGGAATACCAGCAATAGTCCTTAAAAACTGTGCTCCAGAACTTTCGCCGGTTCTTGGCAGACTCTTCCGCTTATCATATGCACGGAGGACCTTTCCTGCATGTTGGAAAATCGCTCGAGTTCAGCCAATCCCAAAGACGGGAGAAAGTGTCTACCACAAAATTACCGTCCGATAGCATTACTCTCAATTTTATCTAAGGTGATGGAAAAAGTCATCAATACAGAATTGGTTAAGTATTTGGAGTGCAACGGACTTCTGAATGATCGTCAATACGGATTCCGTGGCAGGCGGTCCACAGAAGACCTTTTGACACTTATAACCGATATATGGACATCTGCTATTGAACGGCATGGTGAGTCAAGGGCGGTCGCATTGGATATCTCCAAGGCTTTTGACCGCGTCTGGCACGGGGCATTGCTGAGCAAACTTCGTTCATATGGACTTTCCCAACAGCTTTGCGACTGGACGAAAGCTTCCTTGAGAATCGATCGATCCGGGTTGTTGTGGACGGCGAGTGTTCGGATCTGTATCCTGTTAATTCAGGGGTGCCCCAAGGTTCTATTTTGATTGTTGGAGACAACGGATAACAAAGTGTTCAGTTTTGCAGATGATAGTACGCTTGTTTCCTCCTTTTCGAGTGATCGGCCGATTAGTGCATCAACGTTGCACCAGCTGAGATGTAGACAGATTGACTCTCTGAATCAGGATCTGGATAAAGTCCTGCAGTGGGGAAAGGCCAATCTTGTCGACTTCAATGCAACGAAGACCCAGTATACAACATTCACAAAGAAAACTGGATCATCAGTTCCATAGCTGATGATGAGTGGCCGGGCCCTCGAGGGTGGGGAAAGTTTGAAATTGCACGACGTCACGGTCTGTGGGAATGTATCATGGCATAAACACGTATAAATTAGACCCGCACTCGAATATTGCTCTCATGTTTAGAGCTCGGCTCCTAAACATACCCTCGACCTACTTGAGAGCGTACAAAGACGAGCGATCCGCCTGATCGGGGACTCGGCGCTGACGTCGGGACTACAGTCGCTATCACATCGAAGGCGCGTAGCCGACTTCTGTCTGTTTTACAGATATTATCACGGGTGCTGTTCTTCGGAGATTCTTGGCATTGTTCCACGCAATTCGGTTTGTATGCGCTCCACAAGACAATCCGACCGATCGCACCCGTTTGTGGTTCATCTCCCGACGGCGCGAACATCCCTGTATCAGAACTCGTTCCGTTACAGAGCGGGGAAGCTGTGGAACTGCCTTCCCACGCGAGTGTTCCCGGAGCGTTACAACCTGCAACTGTTCAAAAAGAACTGCAACAGTTATTTGATGGCATCTCGGGGCGCCCACTCGGCGCTATAGGTTCGCCTCTCCCGAGAGTAGTCTAATAAAAAAAAAAATAAAAAAAAAAAAATATATATATATATATATATATAATTCTTGCTGGAGAATGGCCTGTCGTATCGTGATTAGCCGATCTATAACTCATGAGAAAGGTTTGTACATATTTGTCCCAATCTCGTTGGTGATCACTAACGACCTTCGATAAATGCTCTTTTATTGTTCGCTTGAACTTTTCGACCATTCCGTCTGACTGCGGATATAAGGGTGAGGTCCTGGTTTTCTCTTCGCCCAGTGCCGCACAGTGCCTTGAAATATCTGTGATTCGAAGTTTCGGCCCTGATGGGAACGAAGCTCACAGGGGATTCCATATCTGCTGATCCAATTATTGATAAGCTGTTCAATGACGGTTGTTGCTTCTTGGTTTGGAATTGGAAGGACTTCTACCCACTTGCTGAAGTAATCCATGATAACTAACATGTATTTGTTGTTGTCGTTTGTTTTTGGGAATGGTCCTGAGATATCAATCGCAATTCGCTCGAAAGGGACACCCACGTTGTACTGCTTCATAGCGCTCCTTGGTTTTGCTGTTGGTCCCTTGGTCGCAGTGCAAGTTGTGCACTTCCTACACCAAGACTCGACGTCATCTCTCATGTGAAGCCAGTAGAAGCGAGATCGTAATTTTGAAAGTGTCTTATTAACTCCCAGATGTACACCGGAGGCCCCGTCGTGCATTTTTGTTAGTACATCCTTTACTTTTGATGGTGGGACTAGAATCTGCATTCGATGGGATTTTCCGTCCGCGGCTTCCCATTCACGCTTTGGAATTCCATCTTCCACCAGCAAGGAATTCTATTGTGCCCAATATGTCTTAAATGTTCCACTCTTGTCGGAAATATTGTTCCAACTTGGCCGCTCGTTCTCTTCTTTGTGTTCCAGGATTAGCGTCATATTTTCATCCTGAAGTTGAGCTGCACGTATAGCATCACTCGTCCACCCTTCTAGTACTTCTACTTGTACATTTGGCAGGTCGTACGCCTCTTCTTTCTCTTCCACTCTATGACAATGTTTACAATCTGGCTTACATGGTCTTCTTGATAGAGCATCAGCGTTATTATGCACCTTCCCTTGCTGAAGTGAGCTTATCATTGATTCGGGTGCACATTCTGCGGTTAACTCTCCTTTTCTTATTGCGACCGGCTCCTTGGACGCATTTAGTACTCTGACAGGTATAATGTGCTTCTTCACCTCAGGTTAGTCCGTTGATAGTCTCCTCTTATGATTATGTTGTATTCCAGAATACTACCCTTATTAAATTTAACACTGAATCTCCTTACACATCCTTAAAAACTTCCTTTAACATATATTACATTCTCACTTAATACATACCATTCATAACTTGCCCCTTTTTATTTCAAAACAGAGCACTTTGATTTTCGTTCAAATTTTATTCAATTTAAAAGTCACAGAAACTAAAGGAATACTTTGAGAAAATTTGTTTTGTTCATATTATAATTTACAGTAAATTAGAACACAATGTTCTATAAGTAGAGAAAAAATTCATTTGTAAAATCAGTTTGAGTTTGGAGTTGAGTTAGAGAACAGAGTTAGTTGAATTGCTTACAGTCTCAAGTAAATTTATGTTTTGAGCTGAGAATAAGTTTTCCTTGAGTGAAGATGATACACAAAATAAACAATATTAAGGAGGCGGAATTAGTTTTTTTTTTAATTAATTAATTATCAATTGCAACAAATTTCCGCTCAAACGTACTTTCTATCGGAGCGGAATAGTAAATAAAAGGAATAATAACTAAAAGAAAAACAAAGGGTCCCCGCTCTTCCCTCAACCGAGGAAGCACGGCGCCGGACGTCAACACTTAGCTCATGAACAACAATTCTCACTCGATGTTTCATTCATTCGTCGACGTTTCCTACAGTCAACAGATATGTGACCGACTTCGCCACATGTCCAACACTTTATATCAGATCTTGGGGTTCTCCGTTGTACATGCCCGATTCTTTGGCAGGAACATTCCTGGACGGACATTTCTTGGACTCTATATGTACTCCTGGTAGCCAGTTTAGCAGATTCATATGCCAATGCGAACGCCAGTATTTCATTAGTCGTCTTCTTTCCTGCCAAACGAACGGCTTGTTGCAAGTTCCGATCTTGGAGTGCATTTATAAATGCATCCATAAGACAAGTTTGCCAATCGCTCAATGTCTGCTTGCAACTGTTGAAGATTTACTCCAGGTTTCTGCGTTCTGCTCCGCAGTTGCATGCGGTAGACCTGCTGCATGTGGTTGTCTCCATACCTAGCTTCAAGGCCGTCTCTTAACGCTTGGAAATCTGTTTACTTCTCTGCTGGTATGGTTTGTAGCAATTCTGCAGCCGCCCCCCCGCGGAGTGACACGATTAGTGATGTTGACTTTTGCTCATCCGACCACTTATTATAATTGGCCACGGCGTCAAACTGATGTATAAATACGGAGAAGAGTCCCGTTCCATCGAAGGTTGGCGGTTGTATCCTTGTATCTTTGTAGTCATGTTGATTGCTAGGCGATGTTTTATTTCTCTCAATACACTGAAGTCTCTTTTCGATTCGCATTATTTCTTTGGTGACTTTTAGATCCAGATTTTCTACTTCGTTTCGAATTTTTGACTGAATTTCTTCCTTAAAGTGCTGAAAATTACATTTCATCCACTGCGTTTGGGCATCCAATTTTTCATTCAGATCTGCAGCTTGCGCGTCGAATTTTGAATTTTGGGCATTCAACTTTGCATTAACATCTGCAGCTTGCGCGTCCAATTTTGTGTTAATGTCTGTAGCTTGCGCGTCCAATTTATCTTCATCATCTTGAACATCTCCGAAATGTCCAACAGTGGCGAACTCGTCTCCGTTACATTGCCACCATCTCGACTCGCTGTTTCTTCTCCATCCGGACAGTCTGGCCCAATCATAAAAACATATGTGTCGACATCAATACCATCTTCCTCCATTGCTGCTTGCAGACGCTGTCGAGGAATTTGCTTCTGTCCTCTGCTATCCAGATTCCGGTCCTGAAGTTCCTTCTTCAACTCAGGAACGCGAAGATCCTCCAAATGTCGATCTGACATCGTCACAACACACTTTCGCAGACTTATTTACTTCACCATTGATTAATCCCACTTCTGACACCAATTGTAGCGAGCTTAGGGTTCGCTGGATTAATTATTTTAATAAATAAGAGCCGTTAAATCGATTCTCTTTGTAAACACTTTATTAGTCTGTTAATAACAACAGTTACTTGATATTTCGCTTCTTTATTTATCGCTTCCTTACTGCATACTTTCTTTCCCGATCTGCGTGCGACGTATTTATACCGTTTTTCCTCCTTCTGATTCGGTGTTTCGTTTCCGTTCGTTCAATAGCCTCGAATTTTCTATTGTTCATAGTCTTCTGTTTTCCAGTACTTTCTAGAATATCCTAGTACTTTGTTTCGGACTTTCTAGAATATTCTAGTACTGATTGTCATATGCGTCATAGTATGATATGCAATGAGAGAAAAATCACCAAATATTACTAATCTGAAATCAGTTTTTTACTGTGACTGTATTTGTAGCGTGAAACTGTTGTAATTCTTGTTACGTGTAGTTTTGCGAGCTTGTAGATTTCACGTGAGATAACTGCTATAATATGTTACTAGATCTATAGCTGTCGCATTCGCTCATCCCTCACGATTTCCCACCCATGTACTCCGAGCACTTGCAGGGGTCGTACATAAATCATGCAACGTTCTTTCTGGCCAATCCCCAATCATGATATTTACATTTAAAACTTTCGTTGTGTTTTTATCAAAACAACTTTTTTCAAACTTGCGACAAATGTGAGAACGTTCTATGCACTCGATCGCTCTAAATCTTGGAGTATTCTTTGGGTTAACAACTATGTGGCGTTTTTAACAGACACACAATAAACAAGCCAATAATGAAGAACATCGGAAGAAAATCGAATTAGAAAAAGCATCAGAGCCGTATACCATAGCGATAACATAACAATTCCACATCAGCTGAGTGTACTTGACACCCACGTACTTTTTATAAAGAGCGTACATTCACTCTCATTGTCTTGTGTCCTGGTTCCATAATAAGCATGGTTTAAAGAAGGTGTTCACTTTAAACTTGGAGGCGAGTTCTTACGATTATGTCATCTTTTTCTTTTGTAAGGACAGCTTTTGGATGACACCAAGGCAATTCATTATTGGATTTCCACAATAATTACGGCAAATACATTTTCTGTAGTACATGTTAATTCATCTATTCGCTTAGTAGCTGATTACCTGATATCAGATCCCATTTATGGTCAAATTCTTTCATAACTTACCACAAGAGGAGAATCCATTTCAATGGCATAGTTCTCAATTCAATGTATGAGTTATTAAAATATAAGAACAAAAAAATGAGTTGATTTAATTAATTCTAACGGCTAGCAAATCATTTCACAGCTACTCCACTCGTGTCAAATTTTTTTGCGACTAATTTGAAACGGTCGAGATATTTGATTTCCAAAGTTTCAATTTCAATTTTGAATATAATATTGTCTATAAATAAAATGCATAAATATTTATATATTTTTGTAAATAAAATTCGTTCAAAGGTCTTTAAATAATAATTTAATGTATTATACTTAAATATTAGTAAATTGTGGCCTTATGTAGCGCTAAGTTCTTCGGCAGGGATTTCTGTGCCATCGATGGGTAAATTCGATATTGAATTTAATGCTGCAGACTTAACGTCATCAGGAATTCCTTTCAGTCTATTATCAATTACTTGTTGAAACGGCGATCGACTAGTATAAAATTCTATTAGCGCTGACGCATCATGCTTGCGAACTTCAACACCATCCACTAAATCGAATTCGTTGCAGTCTTTCCATTTAATCAAATACGAGACATCGCCACCAACGTCGGTGGCGCCGAGAATTTTTTCTAATTTCAATTTTCTGTCGTATCCCCTTGGCTTATAAATTTCTACCGCTTTACTTTTGTCGCAACATTTCGCTGTTTTCATTCTGGCTTCTTCAAATTTGTGAATCAACTGTGGGCAGTGGCAATTCTCCTCGGGCTCCCATGTATTTTGTGAACTAAACAAGAAAATAAGATGACCATTAATGCACAATGTTAGATACAATTCGAATTCACTTTGAATATCCTTTCCATTTTATAAGGTACTCTATTTTTCCTTCTTCCGACACCCTTTTATCGACAACCTTCTCCACAGAAAACCCGACACTTTTAACTTTTCCCATTTGATTACTTCTGGATATAAATCTATGTCAGTAGGATTCATTCAAAACGTTAGGGACTTACACGGTTGTTGTATTTTCATCCTTCCCACTACTTACATTTATTTATATACATATTGACATTTAGCCTTGGTGCTGCGCTTGCATCTGCGCTCTCATGTGTGGCTATTGTTTTTATGCGTATTATAAATCCATTTTAGCCTTCGGAAGTTTTCTCATATCTGTGGGCGTACGTCATACTTCTTAATAAATGTATCAGGTGTATGCATACGTTTTTCCCGGTTTAACTAAAAGATGGCGCCAGCGAAAAGTGCGCAGCGTATTAATTATAATACGTCATTTTGTTCGCCTGAGATTTAACTACAAAAACACACAAGTTGAGTCCGCCAAAAAATAGCGTCTTTGTTTTATTTTGCAGTTATCATGTCGAGTTTTGTGCCTGAAAAACAACATTAGCGGCACGCATTGCTTTTCTTATTTAATCAAAAGAAAAAGGCAGTTGAAAGTCATAGTTTGATGGTAGAGGCATATGGAGAACACGTTTCATCAATTAGAACATGTGAGACATGGTTTCGATAATTTAAAAGTGGTGATTTCAATGTGAAAGACAGTGAGCGCTGTGGTAGACCACCAAAATGTGAAGACTAGCAATTTCAGGAGTTATCGGATGATGACCCAACTCAAACTCAACGGCAAATTAACAGAAGCATTACATGTGTCACAAGAAACAATCAGCAGACGTTTATGAGCAATGGGGAAGATCAATACCAGATGTATGTATACGTTTTTTTCGATTTAACTAAAAGATGGCGCCATTAAAAGTACGCTGCATACAGCAATACTATTGAAAAACACATAGAAATCGCTTGGATGGGACATCTTTCTGCACCCGGCGTAGTCCCCAAGCTTGCCACCATCTGACTATCGCCTATTCGCAGCAATGGGGCACGCGGTCGCGGAGCAGCACTTCAGCGAATTCGAGGAAGTTGGAAAATAGCTCGACAGATGGTTTGCGGCTAAAGACAAGCAATTTTTCTGGCATGATATTCATAAAATACCTGAAAGATGGGCGAAATGTGTAGAAGCCGATGGCCAATATTTTCAATTAAAAAAAAAATCCCTAGGAAAATTACTCATTATTTTTTTACAAAAGAAACCGAAAAACGTATGCATACACCTAGTATAGGCAGGTTATATCAATACCATTTACGTTACACGTTTGCTTGCCTTTAATTAGAATTAACTCCTTGGCACAAACAAACATTCGTGTTTTAAGTCATTTGTAAAAAAAAAGGTAGTAGAAAACAAATTGAGATGATCAGTAATTAACACAACAGAAACCATTATGCACCTGTTACATATTTTTATCGCTCCTCGATAGTATAGTGGTTAGTATCCCCGCCTGTCACCCGGGAGAGCGGGTTCAATTCCCCGTCGGGGAGCCTCTGGCACAAGACTAATGACCTTGCCCAGAAAAACAAATTATGGAAAATTTAACAAGCCCCAGGACTTGCTAAATAAAGCCAAGACCGGTTCCCGGTTGTAGTGTGCCGATGATGATGATGGTGTAGCGAGCTTAGGGTTCGCTGGATTAATTATTTTAAAATAAATAAGAGCCGTTATATCGATTCTGAATTAATGTGACATTTTATTAGTCCGTAATAACAATCGTTACTTTTTACCGTACACTTAACGTTTTCTTTATTATCGCTTCCGTAATTATCGCGTATTTTACTGCTTACTTATTACTACCACACTTATCGCTTGCTTCCCGTTCTACTTCTTACTCATCAGCTATCGCTTGTTTCACTTCCTACTTCATACTCATCACTATGAAAAAAAAAAAAAATTGTGGCGAGAAGGCCGAATTTGGCGAGACAGGACATATGTGTCCTTCATCTTGTCTCTGACTTCTGGTCATCTTGCGATAACCAGAATCACCCACATCCGTGAGGATGTTGGGTTCGGTCTCGCGGCATCTGAAAAGAGAAGAAAAAAAGGGGGGGGGGGGGGGTATCCAAGGATAGTGTGGACAGTGTTAGTCCAAGTGTTCTCTAACTACTTTTATAGAGGGATGGTGGGAAAGAAATCTTACAAGACGGGTGGGTCTTGGGTGCTGTAGTAAACGCAGATCACGTCTTTGGCGTCTGATAATCTGCTCTTTGGTCGGTGTGTATGTTTGTGTTTGTGCCGTCTTGTACTGTGCGTTCGTGTGTTTGGTTTGTTAATTGTAGACCCTATGGGATGGGTCCAGGAATCCTCTATTATAGAGGGGAATGTTGTTGGGAAGGGTGCTTTCTTCAGTTTTGTACTGAAGAAGAAATTGTGGGGGTTTGATCCGAAGAGATCGAGAGAGAGAAGGGTCAAGAACGCAAGAGTCCCGTACAAGTAGGTTCTCGCTGTTCTGAATGTTTTCGAGGTACTTATATGCTAATTGAAGCAAGTACTCGTCGATAGGGGTAATGGAGGCGCCTTCGTATAGGTGAGAGTTGGGGTAATGACGACCGTCAGGCCTTCTAGAATGATTGGTGCATCTTCTGAGGAGTTTCCTTTCGAAAACCCGAAGTCTTTCCATTTGAGCCGAAGATATGCAGGACCATATAGGAAAAGCGTACGATATTCCAGATCGGATTAGCTGCTTATAGCAGAGAAGCTTAATTTTGGTGTCAACTTTGTTCCCCCACTTCAAGATGTTGTGCAGTTGCTTAGACCGACCGAGGCCCCTTTGGAGAATGTGGGTCACATGTTTGATGAAATTCATTTTTGGGGTAGTACTCATCACTATGCTCTGTGTGCGACGAATTTATACTGTTTCAGCGTTTCGTTTCCGTCCGTTCCACTACCTTGAATGTTCTACTGTTTCTAGTCTCCAGTTTTCCATTACTTTATAGAATATTCTAGTACTCTGTTTCGGACTCTCTAGAATATTCTAGTACTGATTGTCATATGCGTCACAATAGTATATTTTTATCAGATTGTTATATATATTTGAAATTGTCGAATTGTTTTGTTATATATATTTAGAATAGTCAAATTGTTACGAAATTTGTTGCAGGCTTTATCGAACACAAATTAAATATTTTATTTGGTGATTTATTGTAGCGTACCTACGATTTCCTTATGGATATTGTGTCCTGTGCTCCGGGGCTCTTCTCACTATCAGCCTTCTACCCCCGAGGTTTATTATTCACCAACATCATCGGCACTACAACCGGGAGCCGGCCTTGGCCTTATTAAGCAAGTCCTGAGGCTTGTTAAATTTTCCATAATGATTTTTTTTTCTTGGCAAGGTTATTAGTAGTACCAGTACACTACTGAATAGTGAGCGCCGGCAGCGGCAAATTTGTTATAATGGGTTCTCCAATAGGTCAAAAATGCCAACTTTTTTCGGTAGTAATTTTTTTATAATTTGCAGACGTTGTTCGTGTACTTAACCATAATGAAAATGTTGAGTTTACTGAATAAATTGGCAGTGTCAGTTTGCTGATTAGTGAAAGGGTGCGTTCACAAATTAAATTCAAAGTTGTCAAGTCCCTATTGGAAAACCCGATATATTTTGATCAGATTGTTATATATGTAAGGAAAGTATCCTCAGTATAATTAAATTTAGTAATGTAAACACACAATGTAAACCATGATGTAAACCTCGTACAATTAAACTCAGTAATATAAACCCACAAAAAAACCTCCATGTAAACCACAAAGGGCACATGTCAGTAAAAGACTAAGAAGAAAAAACGTGTTCGCGAAATTGCATTTCAAATAGTGGAATTAATAACATTGAATGTTGTTTCTTTGTTATTATAGGTAAGAATAGTAATTAGTTTAAGCTATAATATTGTAAGGGTTCCTCGATAGTATAGTGGTTAGTATACCCGCCTGTCACCCGGGAGACCGGGGTTCGATTCCCCGTCGGGGAGCCCCTGGCGCAAGACTAATGACCTTGCCCAGACAAAATAAATCATTATGGAAAATTTAACAAGCCTCGGGACTTGCTAAATAAGGCCAAGACCGGTTCCCGATTGTAGTGCCGATGATGATGATGATAATATTGTAAATTTTGTATATTTTAATAAAAAACTTTGTTATTATAGAGAAACAATTCTATTATTAATTGCACCACGGAAAAAATCCATCAGATTATATATATATATATTTAAAATTGTCAAATTGTTACGAAATTTGTTGCAGGCTTTATCGCACACAAATTGAATATTTTATTTGGTGATTTATTGTAGCGTACTTACGGTTTCCTCATGGACATTTGGTCCTATGCAACCCAATGTTCGCTTACCGTTGGCCGTCCTCCTCGTGCCTTTTGCTGATGCTGTTTTACTTTTTTGTTGTCTTTTTATTTCAATTCACGGATGGGAAATATGTTCTTAAAAACTGAGGCTTGATAACTGAGACTAAATCTATTGAGACAATTCCTTTGTTGTTTATATTCATTCAACCACTTTTATTAATTTTTTCTTATTCAAAAACTGGGATTAAAATTGATTGTGACAATTTCTTTGTTTTTTTTATGTTCATACACTTTTATTAATTTGTTCTTGTTCAAAAACTGACTAAAATTTATTGTGACAATTCCTTTGTATTTTATTTTATATTATTATTTTTCTCTTTGTAAAGGGATCGAACCTCCGCGCTTCAAATTTGATTTTCAACTACTCCACTCCAGTCGACTCCTTGCCTCATCGACTTTTTATTTTTTGCCTCTCTGCCCGGAGTCGATCCTTATTGTTTGTTCTCACCAATCCATAATCCCTTTTGATTTCCTTCGTTTCAAATTTACTGTTAGCCAACCCTCTGCACTAGCTCAGAGGAGTCGCAATTATCCTTATCCTAATACAAAGGGTCGATGAAAACGAAGCAAACTTTTTGGATTGGGTTGTTTCTACGGGTAAATAATATTTTGGGCCAATCATACAGACTCCATAAATGCCTCTTCAGGTAGGCATTTCAATACTTTGCGATAAGGCGTGGGATATGAAAAGTTCTTGTATGCTACTGCAACGGACATGTGGCCAACAAAATATTAAGTTATTGGGTTGGGATTATGTATTTCTAGGGATGAATAATTTATTAAATGTGTCTATTGTATGGTGGGAATTTGCCATTTACATGGAATGTGATGCATTATTTTGTGGATAACGACATGGACTGGTAAGAACTTCATGGATTTCCAGGGGGGTAATAATAAACTTAGGTTAATTATGTAACACACCAAACAGACAACTTGACTTGCTTATGGTTTCCGCAGAAAGATAAATTTCTGAATTTAAATCTATCTCCATAATGTCTTTCGTTTCCTGTTTCTATGTTACCGTTACATAATTACTAGTGTCTACCGTGAGACATCAGTTTCAACATGACTGTTTTGGTACAATTAATCGGTAAATTTAAGTTCTTGGCCATGCTTTATAAATCTTTGCTGATTGTCCAAGTAATCCTCAAGGTGTTCAATCGCGGACTTCACCGTTGTTACGTATGGCGGCAACTCATCTGTACATAATATTTGCTGGTTGTTGGTTTATAAATATCTGTCTCTTGCTATTTTAGTATTTATTGGCCTGTAGGAACCCGAAAGTTCATGACCTCACCGACTCGACTCCGCCATTGTTCCCTGTCCTATGCACTCTTCCTCCACGATTGAACAGTCGATCCGATCTCCCCAAGGTCAAACCTAACATTGCCCTATCTCCGTCGCGGCCGTCCTGCCGGTCTCTTTCCCGTCGGTCTACCGACAAGAATTCTACGCACGGTCCTATCGTTGGCCATTCCCGTCACATGTCCGGCCCATCTTAATCTTCGCGACCTGATTACTCTCACTATCGTAGGTTTGCAGTAAAGCTCTTCCAATTCGTGGTTGTGGAGTTTCTTCCATTGTCCTGACTCCTCGTCATATTTACCTCCAAAGATACCCCTTAAAACTTTATTCTCGAATACACGGAATTTGTTTTCTTCCCGTTTTGTGAGAGCCCATGTTTCGCATCCGTATAGAGCAATCGGCATGATTATGGTTCTATAGACACAGAGCTTTATATTACGTGATAGCAGTTTGGATTTCAGCAGTTTACTGACTGCATGCCAACTAGCGTTGCCGGAGTGTAGTCTTTTGTTAATTTCCTTCGACATTTCGTTACTGGCCGTCAGTATTGTTCCCAGATATTTAAATTCTTTGACACTTTTAAATATCTTGTCCCTGATATTTATGTGAGTTCTCTGAGGTCCACTTGCTCTCGCCGTAATTATGTAGTTTGTTTTGTCTTCATTTATTTCTAAACCCACCTCTTCTGCCGCTTGCATGATTATTTCACTGTTTTTACTTACAGTTTCTAGATTATCGCCCAAAACGACTATGTCATCCGCATATGCCAGCACTTGTGTGACCCCCTTCAGGGATGATAGGCCATGTTGTTCTCTTGTACCTTTCTGATGACATACTCGAGGACAAGGTTAAAGAGACATGATATGGGGCCATCGCCCTGTTTTAGTCCGTCCCGGATCCTGATATCAACATAAAAATATCGAAGTTACTTACTTTGACCCGCAGTATCCTACCGGCTGCGCCAAATAGTAAGGTTATCTGCTTAAATATTACCCCTGCTGTTCTGGGTCTCAAGTGAAGAATCCAAATAAATGAAAGTATATTACTTGTTGTTATTATTTTATTTAAGGAACAAAAGCCCCGCTGTACTTTTGCCAAGGGCGCGACCTGTTCTTACAACTTATTTAACTATATTATTTTATTCATAGTGAAAGGCCCGCTGTTCCATCGCAAGGCTGCGACCTTTTACTCTGATCGATTGACTCTCCCTTTAATCCGTTGCAACCACTCTTTATATACCCCAAAGTCTGGGGGCAGAAACGCAAACGATGAACCCTCACTTGGACTTCGATCCAAACACATCACCCATATTGAGTCCGATTGCCTGGAACGAGTCGTCCGTATTTCTTCATTATCATTTGTAACTTAATTGACCCTCGCAAGGTGCAACGGCTTGCATCGTTCAAATGATGATTGCACCTTCCCTCAGGTCATTCGCACAGTTCAAACGATAATTGCACTTGACCAAACCGATTGAACCACAATAACCTTCGGTCGGGCCATTTGCACCGTACCACCGGTTGACGCTTTGTCGTTACGTTCGACTGGCGAGTGCTTTGCCGCTACGTCTCTACGCCGGTCACTCCGTTTAAACGGTACTTCTATTGCCTTTGAAGGGGGCGGCGGTGTCTTGTGTCAAGCACGATTCCCGGTTTTGGGGGTGAAGCCAAAGCTGTGTAATTTGATAGCGCGACAATCCGCTGTAGTGTGTGCGGTATCAGGTGCTAGTTAATTACCTGTGAATGGGAAATTGCATCGCGTGCAATATGAATATTGTAAGCATTGTATAGCGCGTCAATTGAATGATAGCGTATAGCTTGAGTAATGAGTATGCGTCATAGGTAGGCAATTAACGAGGGTATTGAATTATGAGTATCGCACCGTGTGCGATATGAGCATTAATTGTATTAAGTCTAATTAGCATTAATTGTATTATGTTCAATATGTGGTGATTGCATCGTTAGGGGGATGGGAGCGGACATACAGGGCAAAGTCACTGATTGCTTTACATCCGGCGAAGGCCAGGGCGATCCTTGTCCCTGTTCAATCCATTGACATGCTGTCTTCACGTGACACCCCTGGATAGCTACTTTGGGACTCGCCAAGTAGTGAACCAATGCATGCAGCGACATCCAGAGAAAGGTTGGCGTAAGACTAATAACTTTGCCCGGAAAAACAAACTATTATGGTAAATTTATCAAGCCTCGGACATCGGCCCGAAATCGGGACCGATGGAGAGACTTGCTAAATAAGGCCAAGACCGGATCCCGGTTGTAGTGCCGATGATAATGATGATGATTGCATCGTGTGGGTTAATTGGTTAATGAGTTAGGCGGTTTATGTAGCGGGATGCAACATTTATATTGCGTTCATCAGAGTCCACCCCGATAATAAACTCTAAGGGCGGACCATCATGAACATGAGCAAAACTCTTAAAAAATTCTGCATTATGTAGTTCAAAATATAAATAAATTGACCAAGCCCCAATCACATTTAATCATTCCTTCCTTTAAAAAACATTCTCAAAAAAATCAAAAACATCAGCCTCTTAATGTGGTCTCCCTCCAATTTTAGGTTCCCGTGTTTTATAACGCGAAAAGAAACATTCTCCCATAAATTATATTGCAGACAGAATATTCTCCATAGGAAATCCAACTTTCCCAACTATATAGTTTAATAGCTTCTTCGCTAAGTAGTAACAAAAGAATTTACTTATGTTGTGTATTTTTCTTTATTTGCAATTGTATCGATGTGCTTAAGTTCAACCATTTCACCACCTAGGCACCTTGACAGTGATTTATAAATTGTTTCTTATTTCAACTACTGCAAGTTACTGCCTTAAAAATAGCTATCAAGCGAAACCATATACTTGCAGCCTCTACATATAGCTTATTTAAACAATCTTCTTCATGCCTTTGTCCAGCTGAGGGTCATATCGTACCAGTTTGCTGTATTCTAATAATAGTTTCCTCCAATAACACTCTACATCCGTCATCCTTAAATGATCCCATATAAATTTATAGCCTCGTTGAGCGATTTCTCGTGCCAAGTCGTCATGTTTCATAAAGAACAACAGTATTTCTTTCAGTTCCACTTCGGTTGGGTATGACTTTATGGGAACATAATGAACCCATGGCTTCATTGCTAAATAAAAGAATTCGTTCCACTCGTCTCCAACATGGAAGACCAGGGATTTGCACAGAAATAAATGTTTAAATCGAAAACTGGCCGCTACACCTCTAAAATTGAATAAATACTTATATTGGCAGTGGTCTTCGAATGATACTTCCTTCGCTGGTTCGGCGTTCAATGTATCCTGAGGTGATTTCCAAGCTTGGTTTTTCGTGTACTGAGCATCAACTAATTGTGGATGTCTTCTCGATAACAAAACCAAACTGTCTCGTTCATCAGATGTTCGAGAACCACGAAAGAAGCCTTTATCCAGTTTCTTATCCCATGGCCACTGTTTTCCTGCCCTCGTGATTGAATGGCGATGGTTATCCCATCGACCAATTCCGGTGGGGTAGAGAGAAATCGCTGGACCACCTTCCCAGAAGGACCACGCTGGATATGTAATATCTAAATAAGTACTGGTTTTTGAAAAAGACAACACTGGACCTTGTACCCCACGTCTTTTTTCTACCTGTGGCCAGTCTCGACAGTTAATAACTAACTCCATATTTGGTAATTCGGATAGAAGCGGTTTTATGAAATGCTCCACTCCTGCACACCTGGAGGGAAACATACAAGTCTTTTGGCGATAGAGGGTGTGATTGACAATTTGATACTTCGTCCCATATTGTGATATATTTTCTAAATTCTCTTTACTAATTCCAGACTTACGAAATGGTTCAAGATCTCTTTCAATTACCGGCAAATGGCATGTACAATCTTCAGCAGTTTCCTTTGTACATGGCTCATAAGCTTCCAATGCCTTCTGGATTTGATTAAATATAGTGTTCGATTCTGAAAATGAAGAATCACAAGACAGGATTCAGTAGTCATTGGTAATTCAATTGAAAACAAACCCTTTGAGTATCTGGCTTCCGGTGTTGACATTGAATCACACATTTGCTGGTCTGAGGAACATTTCTGTGCACTTCCTATTAGCACCGAAATTTGCAGAATAAGAATTAATACAAGTAACATATTTTTTTATTAAAAATTAAAGCCATGTCCGGATTGAACAAACAGTTTGTTGGGTTCTATGATTTACTTGAGACGTCAGTTGATGTTGATGTGCCAACAACAGGTCTGTATAACGCTTTTGGTAATGCCAAGCCAAGTGAATTGAGCTTCGTATACCAATTCAGCACGTCATTGGAGATTGTTGTTTGTTTTTACCAAATTGAAGGATAAGTAATAGTGTTACATAGTAATTCCCCCGCCACTTTTGACCGGCTGCAAAACGAAAGCATAAAACATGCGATGGACATTTTTTGAATTAAATATGTAACATATAAAAGATACATTTTTAAACATATAAAATAAAACGTAAAATTAAGATATTAAACATAAACTGAAATAGAAAACCGTCTAAAGTTCTATGATGGACAGGTCCTACGGAGTGCAATGTGGTAAATAAAATGGTGGTGGTCTATCCCCCTTTTCCTTCCGCGTAATCTTTTAAGAAAGTAAGAAGAAGAAGGGGCAATACATTATTTGTTTTTCTACTTTCTTTCCTGTTTTTTTCATTACAAACAATCCACCACCAGCAGCGGAAACAACAATACCAAGGCCACCTACGATATAGCGCCCCATGCGAACCCATTGGTTCAACCCTCGATGTGTCATTCCTCTTCCAAGAATGACACGCATCTTCGTGAGAGGGAACGTTTGTTACGTAGTAACTCCCTCGCCACATCTGTCCCGCTACGAAACGAAACCATAAAACATGCGATTGACTTTTTTTTTTGATTAAACATATAAAATGTAAAACATTCTTACAATTTCACATTTTTAAACATATAAAATAAAACGTAAAATTAAAATATTAGACAAAAAAGATTTACATTCTTTTCAAATTAAATAAATAATACACAAATCATGAATTTACACAGAAAACATTCATTTACATTTAACATTTTAAATTACACGTAAAACACACATCAAATTTAGCATTATAAATTTAAAACATTAAAACAACAACTGGAGCTTACAAACGCCCAGTTACAAAAATAAACTAATACTGGTGGTGAGATCTCAGTTAAAACTCGAGAACAACCACCGCCGTTATTTGTCCAACAATCATATGACCCGATTTTGGTTCTAGGCGAGATAACGGGGATCGAGAAGAAAAAAAACATAGAGCCGGTGCGATCCCACCGTTGTGTTTGACAGTTGCGAGTAAAAGGTCAATGCAAAAACCAGTAAAAGGAGAATGCCGAGAAAGCAAGAAGTACATTTTTTTATAATATTCTTATGTTTAATTTCAAGAAGTCTATTTAATATTATAAATCATTAAGTTCTGAGTGAAGTATAATAACACATATGGGTTTAGTATAAAATTAATATTAATCACAGCATTCGCTGTCAATCGTGGTAGCTGGTCGGGAAGCCTTAGTGAGTGAATTATTTCATAGACCCTTAGTTTAACTTAGTTGAAGAAGGAATGCCAACATCGAAGATGGCCCTGTGAGCAAGGCGCTAGAATATACTCACAGCTAGGCCGACTTGTCGTAAGAGGTGTCTAAAGGCCGAGTGGTAGGTGGGGTCCCAACGCCCTGCCGCCCGGTGAAATACCGCCCTATCAAGTTATAGGCTCTGTGAAATGTTCGGAAGTAATCCCTGGTCATTTTTCGGAGCTTGGCACATGGACCGGTTCGAGAAAAGGTTGGTTTATGTGGTAGTCGGTTCCAATGTGAAATACCACACCGTCACAATGTAGATTCCGCGATATCGTCGAGAGAAATCTTCGACTATGTTTCGGATGTATGGCTGATGGCCCGGACTGACACGGAAATAAGGTACCTTTTGAGATAAACAATTCCGGAGGTAAACTAGTTTCCCGTTCGGGTCCCCGGGGGGACTATGTCAGGGGGAACATCATGCAGATATTATGATAAATTACCTAACTTTAAGAAATTCATCATGGCATAATCGGGTTCGTTCTTGAAGCTCTGTCGATGTTCGACTGAGAACAGCGTTTTGAACCATCAGGGGCACCGGTTTCACCAATACGAATGTAAACGTCGTCTACCAATATTTGCAAACAGCGAAACCTGATATTCTTGCTCTAACTGAGACCCAGGTCGATTCGTCAACTGATTCCACATATTTTCGTTGCTCGGGATACGACTTTGCGCGGTCCGATCTGGCTTGCCAGGGGGATGCAGACGTTGGAACGCAAAGACGAGTTTACATCGGGTCCTGATGGAATCACCGCAATCCTCCCCAAGAATGCTCATCCATTCTCTCTGCTCCCCTCTCACTTATCTTTAATCTCTCACCCTCTGAAGGCGTATTGCCCCACATTTGGAAAACCTCCTTCAACACCCCCACCCGCAAGAAGGGTCCCAAAAAACGTTGTCGTGAACTACCGTCCCATCACCAAACTGTCCCACTTACCCAAGATTCTCGAAATCATTCTATACGAATCTCTTAGTTTTCGTGGCAAATCTTTTATTTCACCAAGGTAACATGGTTTTCTCCATGACCGATCAACTACAACCAACCTCGTTGAATTCACTTCCTTTACACTCTCAGCACTAGAGGACGATTACGAGTGGATATGGCTTCGACCGACCCCAGTAAAGCATTCGACAAAATCTCTCACAATCTAATCATCTTCAGATTATCCGCAATCGGCTTCGAACCTGGATTGCTGAAATGGATTTCTTCCTATCTAAAGGATAGACTTCGCTTCAAGTCCATGATATCCAACCCCTTCCTTGCCACCCCTGAGGTCCCTCAAGGTATTTATACTTGCCACTAATGACATCGATAAGGTCATGAAGAATTTCAGTTTATCCCTATACGCTGATGATACCAAGTCATACAAGATCATCGAGTCACCACTTGATCCGGCACTGCTGTAATCTGACCTTGACAGTTTCTCGACTTGGTGTGATAATAATTGCTTTGTACTTAACATCGCCAAATGTCAATCTATAACCTTTTCCCGTTGAGCGTATTCACTCATCCTTTCGTTCCTATACCCTTCATAACCAACCCCCGACTATTGTCCAATGTATTAGAGATCTTGGAACCCTTTACGACAGGGAGCTTAGCTTCCTCTCTCACATTTATTCGACGATCCAGGAATTCAATTCTGCCCTCGGATTCGTGAAACGATGGTCTAAGGGATTCTCCGACCCCTACGTTACTCGATCTATTTACCTTACCCTCGTCCGTCCACTACTTGAATATGCTAGCCAGGTGTGGTCTCCTTATCACAAGATCCATATCTGTAGAATCGAAAGTATTCAACGTCTCTTCCTTCGGTTCACTCTCCGATGGCTAGGATAGGAAAACCCCTTAATCCTTCCCCCGTACATTAACCGCCTCAAATTAATCAACCTCAGAAACCTTGAGGAGCGCGGGGTCGTGGCTTGCATAATATTCATTCATCGGGTCCTGCCCGACTGCGCCTACATCCTTAACTTAATTCCTCTAAACACAAACGCTCGAAATGCGCGTAATCCTCGCCTTCTCCACACTCCCCCCCAACGGACCTCTTACGGTCGCAACGAACCCCTTTCGCGGATGTTGAGAAATGTCAACTACATTCCACCTTATTCGACTTTGACCTCTCTACCCATTCTCTTAAGCACCGCCTCCTAAACCATTCTCATCGCCAATCTTAAGCGGCGCTTCTACACTCTACTATAACCTGCCCCCAGCTGTCCCCCCGGCGGTCGGCCAGTCCTTATCCGAGACTTGTTAAATTGTCCATAATAATTTTTTTTTCCGGACAAGGTTACTAGTCTTGCGCCAACCTTTCTCAGGATGTCGCTGCATGCATTGGTTCACTACTTGACGGGTGCCAAAGTAGCTATCCAGGGGCGTCACGTGGAGACTGCATGTCAACTTGGATTGAACAGGGACAAGGATCGCCCTGACCCTCGCCGGGTTGAAAGCACAGACTTTACCCTGTATGTTCGCCCCCACCCCCCTTAGTATATACTTTAGATGTAGCTAATTATGTTGCTTGAATTAAGCCAATAAATGGGGTGGTGGCCCCACAAAACTGAACCCAATAACATGGACATCATATGGTTGAGGGTCGTACTGAGGAATTCTGTTAAATTTCTTTATTGTCTTTACCGGCCCTAGAATGACGACCGACCAGTGACATTTTTCGAACATCTTTCACGTTCAGTCGAACAGAATACAGATCAACCACCCGACTTCTGAAATTGTCGTCCTGGACGATTTTAATGTACACAATTCCGGCTGGTTGGTGCATTCTAACAGAACCGACGGGGCTGGGAGGCTGGTGGGGATGTTCGCGGTTAGCTGCAATTTGACTCAACTTGTGAACGAACTTAGGCGAGTGCCGGATACCCGAGGTGACTATGCAAACACCCTGGATCTGTTTTTGACATCCGAGCCGAGCATTTATACCGTGGAAGTTGCTGCACCAGTGTGAAATCCAGATCACTGCTTGGTATCGGTCGCGCAACCACTTGCATTTCAAACGAATATCCGACTTAAGCAGCTTCGCCATGTATGGCGGTGCGGGACTGCCAACTGGGACGATTTGCGGGATTTCTTCGCATCCTTTCCGTGGTCGTAGGTATGCTTGGGGACTCCGATGTCGATGCATCCGCTGAGTCAGCCGCAGAGATTATTCGTCTCGGGATGGAGATCTACGTTCCGCATCCCATTAAACGAAGTTCATCTGATAAATCTTGGTTTGATAAATACTGCGAGCAGATTACAATGGCAAAAAATAAAGCTTTTAAGCAATGGCGATCCAATCCCACGAGGTTAACAGAACGAATTTTGTTAGAATCAAAAACGCGTGCAACCAGACGATTGATACCACGAAGAAGAAATAACAACGACAGAGTGACCAATAAACTCCTTGAGCGCACAACTAGTTCGCGTCTCTTCTGGTCAATGACAAGGACTGTCAGCAGTAACGTCGCTTCCAAATCTTTTCCTCCGTTAGTGACGGGCAGCGGGACGTTAGTCACAAATTCGAAAGATGACTTTAATGTTTTCGCGAATTTATTTTCCGCGAATTCAAATCTCGATGCCGGTCTTTTGGAGCCGCCTGTGATCGCGGCGGTACGGCCTTCGATGCGGGGTGTGAGGTTCCACTCGCGTACTATTCAACGTATTCTACGTGGACTGGACTGTAGGAAGACAGCTGGCCCGAACGGAATATCAGCAATAGTCCTTAAAATCTGTGCTCCAGAGCTATCGCCGGTTCTTGACCGCCTCTTTCGCTTATCTTATGCACGAAGGACCTTTTCTACCTGCTGGAAAGTCGGCCTAGTTCAGCCAATCCCAAAGAGGGGAAAAAATGTCTCCCACAAAACTACCGCCCGATAACATTACTGTCTATGTTATCTAAGGTGATGAAAAAGGTCATCAACGCCGAGTTAATTAAGTATTTGGAGTGCAACGGATTTCTTAATGATCGTCAATACAGATTCCGTGACAGGCGTTCCATGGGAAACCTTTTGACCCTTATAACCTATATATGGACATCTCCGATTGAGCGGTATGATGAATCAATGGCGTCTTGCACGGGGCGTTGCTGTGCAAACTTCGTTCATATAGACTTTCCCAGCAGCTTTGCGTCTGGACAAAGAGCACGCTCGCAAATCAATCGATCTGGGTTGTTGTTGACGGCGAGTGTACGGATTTGCACGCCGATAATTCCGGAGTGCCTCAAGGTTCTAGTTTGGCTCCAACCTTGTTTTTGCTTCACATAAATGATTTGTTGGTGTCAACAGATAACAAAGTGCCCAGTTTCGCGGATGATAGTACGCTTCTTTCCTCCTTTTCAAATGTCCGGCCGATTAGTGCATCAAGGTCGCGCCAGCTAAGATGTAGCCAGATCGACTCTCTGAATCGAGATCTGGGTGAGGCGCTGCTGCAGGGAAAGGCCAATCTCGTCGACTTCAATGCAACGAAGACACAGTATACAACATTAACAAAGAAAAGTGGATTATCGGTTTCACAGCTGATAATGAGTGGCCAGGCCCTCGAATCTGGGGAAAGCATGAAATTTCTCGACGTCACGGTCTGTGGAAATGTATCGTGGCATATACATGTGTCGAACATCACTAGGTCCGCCTTAGGAAACCTGAGATACATTTTTTAGAGCCAAGAAATATTTTACTCCTGCCCAACTTCTTCTCCTGTATAAATCCCAAATTAGACCCGCGCTCGAATATTGCTCTCATATTTGCAGCTGTGCTCTTAAACGTACCCTCGACCAACTTGAGAGCATACAGACACGCGCGATCTGTCTGATCGTGGCCTCAACGCTGACGTCGGGACTACAGGTGCTACCGCATCGAAGGCGCGTAGCTAACCTCTGTCTGTTTTACAGATTTTATCACGGGTACTGTTCTTCGGAGATTCGTGCTATTCTTCCGCGCAATTCGGTTTATATGCGCTCTACCAGACAATCCAATCCGGGGCAACCGTGGGTATCCACAGTGTCATATTACTTAATTGTGTGCAAATATACCGGGCAACAGTAGCAATATTAAGTAGCAGAAGTACATTATTAAGATTTCATTTACATGACTGGTGCTTATATGCTATTCATCACCATCGGCTCACAGCCGGCATCCGGTCTTGGCCTTATTTAGCATGTCTCCCCACCGGTATCTGGTCCATATCTTAGACTTGTTAAATTGTCCATAATAATTCGATTTTCCGGGCAAGGTTATTAGTCTTGCGCCATATATGCTATTACATATACTTATTTTTTTGGCTAAAACTATAGACTAATATGTTGTTTCACTAATTGCGTTTTCGTTGACTTGTGTTCCTAAGATCATATGTTTAGTTATTGTAGGCGAGCGCCCTATTTCTATTTACCCTTTTATACATAAATAAATAACTTGTTTTTTTTTTATTGTTTTAATATAATTAATATGAATTTCATTTTACTTATCTTACTCATATAAGTACTTATACATAATCTATATGTTTTCTCTTCGGGGGATTTTAATTTGGGTTTTTTTCTCATCCGGGGTAATTACTTGTCTTTCCTCTATTTTGTTGGAAATGTTTACACAAATCGCAATTAATATGACTTTCATGTTTGGATTGTATTAAAATCTCATAAAACATGGATTCTAATTAAGGCGAGCACATGGCTTGTTGGAATTCTTTTCGATAGATACGCATTGTTGGCTGATGTTAATCTCTTCATTACGTGTTTATAGATTATGTAAAGTATTTAAATTGTATATACCACCTAACTTATTACTCTTGTACTTCTGATATATGAGATATAAGGGCATTAATAATCTTTTCAATGTGTGCACATTTGGAAAAAAAATTGCTGTGGAAAAGTGGATCAAATAATATATGGTATAATATACAAACCTATAAAAGTAGTTATCTGGAAGAAGCAAAATGTAAATGAAATGAGAAGTTATCAATTATTGAATAAATGAATATTCAGTAACTACAGATGGAATCGATATTTTTATAAGATATTTCCCAGTACAACTAATAACTATGTATTTGTCAAAGACTTTCATATCACGAAATTCATAAAACAAAACTTTTAAAGTTTTAACATCAACTGGTATACTAGACGAACAAATCTGCTATTGCATATTGTGAATGATGTGCTAGCTGCCTGACACTCTTGCATTTGTTTTCACATTTCCTAGTGGATAATCAGCGTGTTTCTCCCCTTGCTCGGTTTTCGAATATGATCTTTAGTCCGAATTTTTATCTAACAGTGTCGTTTTTCATGTTTCGCGACGACGTTGGAAAAGGAAAATAAAATGCACGAATGCGATATAAAATAATTAAGCAATCTGGCAAAACCCACGAAAAATAATTCATATAATTTTGTAAATATCTTCTTTAAAGCGAAAATTCCTTAATCTTCGAAGCTCGCCACAAAACAAAGTGGAAACAAGTGTGCAAAGCTATACTCCATCGTTAGACGTGATTAAGTGTTTTCCCGTAATTTGTTATTTTAATATATGTTAACACATAGAAATCGGTGGTTAAGTGCATTTTATTGATTCCTTTTGTGGATATTGAAATTACTTCGTTGCGAAGAAGGTGAGTGCCAATAAATATTCCTATTTATTTTCTTCTTTTTTTTGTAAGGACATACATGTGTGACATGTTGAGAGTTTGTTAAGAATGCCTTTTGGGTGACAAAGAAAAAAAATTGAATTGTTTTGATGCTTTTTTCAAATCAAAAGTTAATAGTCGAGCTAGCACCTGAAGTTGACAACATATTTGCATTTCGTGGAATGGAGTGCCAGATATTCGTTTCGTTAATTTCAATGTGAGTCATCCTTGATGTAACGCCAGGTATTTTGTCCGCTCTAGTATCGAGAGGCACATGAAATATGAGCGTTATTATTGTTATTATGAGTTATTACAATACACATGAATTATTGAGGAACTTATGACTAATGACACTAGGTAATGAGGCGTACGTCCACATCACGAGAATTGTTGATTGTACACGTGCAGAATTCTTCTTGTGATCTGTAGGGAATGTCTAATACTTCGCAACTGCAACGGTAATTATATAATTCGCTAGATAATACATCTAGTAAGAACAGCAATTCGGTAATGCATGAAAATGTCCGGAAAAGTGTTTGACATTGAATTGTCGGCATTTGTTTTCAGTTGGGCCAAGGAGTCGGCAGACATATTGAGGCAATACGACCTTCACTTTGCTATCGCAATTTAACGCTTTGAGAGGGCGCCTGCATGAGCAACCCCAAGGTCTATGGGCTCGACGTATTATTCTTGAGTATAGTGAATGAATGGAAGAGGAATGAATGGATACCCTTCTCCATTCATTTACATCCGTTGTTATCAGTACAAATTGACAATGTCCTTAGTATCGATAACCACAAACGTTATACTGAAATAAATACGCATTAAAACAAGAAACTGTGAAGGAAGTGACTAGTTATTCGTCGCGGGCTTTGTATCGACTTATATTACTTTTATGAATTTTGTGCCGGGTCGGCTCTTGTGAAGAAATATCAGAAAGACGTGGAAAAAGAAAAAAATGCCTATGAGAGAATTATCACAAAGTTTAAGGGGAAAACAATGCGTGACACAATGCTTAGGTTCTATACAACTGCTAGCCGTTTCCCACAAAAGAGACTACTCTTAATTTCACCAGCAAGAATTACAACAACAAACAATGTCACACAACCCTAGTGAACTTATATATACTTTAGTTGTAGGTAATTATGTTGCTAGAATTAAGGCAATGAATGGGGCGGTAGCCCCATTAAACTAAACTAAACTGAAACCTCAGTAAGCAAAGAGAAGGTGACTACTTTCATTCATTCTCAATGCACCAATCTCCCATCGTAAATATCAACGCGATGTTTCCAAAGATATACCATTGTCGGTAAATAAACCGAACAACGGATGCATACGCTGGTAGCTAAATGCAATTAGCACCTAAATCCTTGGCATGACCTAATGCAAAGGCACACTTATGCAAACAAGGCATATCGCTTAGCTGCCGTCCAATGGTCATGCAATCATAAACATCTTAACGTATATTGCTCGCTAGATGTTTATGATTCGAAAAGCCTAACAAAGGAACGATACCAATCCCACGGTTTCTTTTTATTACCCATTGGAAACACACAAGAGCATTGTTAGCTTAAGCCAGATGGCTAACCTAAACATATCACATAGTCCGTACACCCATCCGAAGTGCATGCGATCCTTTGCCCGCATGCCAGATGTGTAGTGCAAATAAACTACGGAAAGATCGGAGAATAAGCGGCGGCATCCGATCCTGAAACAAAAGAAACATGATTCCGACCACCAGGAATGAATGGTGATAATGATGATTAGTAGGTAAGATTTCTCCTTTCCAGATCCTATGGGAAATTCTCCTTCTGAGATGCAAAGGGAAATTTTATGCTGTTAACAGATACGATGGGAAAGTCTGTTAGCAGATTGGATGGGAAAATTTTCCTTTGCAGATGCGGGTTGAGTACTTCAATCTACAACGAACATCCGCCAAACGTCCTATATTCCTAGATTCTAAATTATAGGCTAGAAAAAAAATGCTTAAATTCTAGCTTAATTATCTTATGTTATAACTTACTGGTCCTACGCAGACGCTCTAAACTAAACATTACATGACTATTGTGTAGTTTGCCTTTCGGTGACAGAACTTTGTTTGTGGTTTTAGTATAATATTTGTATGACAAAGAAAAATTAGAAAAACGTTGTGCCTTTTTGACTTAAAAGAACTTAACTTAAATCTTATACTACCCTAATTCTAGAAAAGCTAAGTCACTGTAAGCTGACTGACGATGCAGTTATTCTACCGACATTGGTATTCAGTTCTTTATCTGCCGTTCAACCACCAGAAGTGTTGGTGCTGTTTAATATTATCGTCCCGGTTTCTGAGGGGGATAGCCCTACGGAAGCGCAAGAGCTCTGCTTCAGTGCGCGTGACTTCCCGATCGTAGCACAATCACACGTCTGCGGATGATCCACTTACATAATAGATTAGCGGAACTCCGGATCCATCCTGTATAAGCCCATTCATGTCCAAATAGAGGAACGCCTCTGGTGGAACAAAGCCGTAGCCACGTACGCTCTCATAATACAAAGTATTTGGATAATCATCATCATCATCGGCACTACAACCGGGATCCGGTCTTGGCCTTATTTAACAAATCTGTCCACCGGTCCCGATTTCGAGCCGATGTCATCCAGTTTAGCACTCCCAGGCTCTGGGCGTCCTGGTCTACGCCATCCCTCCATCGCAGACAAGGTCTGCTGCGCTGCCTTCTTCCATACATCCTGCCACAAAGGACTTTCCGGGCAGGCTCCTCTTCGCTCATTCGAGCTAGGTGTCCCGCCCACCGGAGTCTACCGACCTTGATTTTTCTTACAATATGAGCTTCAAGGTAGATTGCGTACAACTCATGGTTGTAGCGTCTCCGGAATCATCCTCCCACACATACGGGGCCAACAATTCTCCTTAAGACCTTTCTCTCGAACGCGGCCAAGAGTTCAGAGTGCCTTTTATTAAGAACCCAGGTCTCGGATCCATACATGAGTACTGGTAAGACCATGGTCTTGTACAGTCGTAGCTTGGATGTTCTGGATAAATTTCGGGATTTAAAGAGCCTTGATAGACCATAGTAGGCTTTGTTGGATTTAATCAGCCGTTCGCGTATTTCTTCTTCCATATTGTTATCGGCTGATACTATTGACCCAAGGTAGTTAAAGGATTGCACTACTTCAAATTCGTGCTCCACTACCCTGATAGTTTGACCAACGTTAGGTCTTCTCTTCGCAGAAGTTGCCACCATGTACTTGGTTTTTCCCTCATTAATGCGCAGTCCCAGTTTTTGTGCCGCCTGCTCGATCTGGGTGAAGGATTCCTGTACCGCCGATTCGGTTCTACCGATGATGTCGATGTCATCTGCGTAGGCAAGTATCTGGCTGGACTTGGTGACAATAGTCCCTCTTGTTGTAACGCCAGAGTCACGGATTGCTTTCTCCAACGCCAGGTTGAAGAGGAGGCAGGCCGGACCGTCCCCTTGTCGGAGTCCTTATAGATGTTTATTGGTTTGGACAGCAATCCCGCTACTTTTACTTGACTAGTTACGTTGGTCATGGTCAACCTACAAAGTCGTATCAATTTATTTGGAATGCCGAATTCTCTCATGGCATTATATAGTTCTACCCTGGCTATGCTGTCGTAGGCGGCCTTGAAGTCTATAAACAGATGATATAATGGAATCTTAAATTCCAGACATTTTTCCATCGCCTGCCTAAGGGTGAATATCTGATCAATTGCTGATTTGCCTGGGATGAAGCCACACTGATATTGACCAATGATGGCTTTAGCGTATGGGGATATCCGGTCTTGTAGGATAGTGGAGAGTATCTTATAGGCGGTACTCAGCAATGTTATACCCCTATAGTTGCTGCACAGTGTGATATCTCCCTTTTTATGTATGGGGCTAATTATACCACGACGCCAATCTTTCGGATTCTCCTTTTGCTCCCATACGTGCACGACGATCTCATGAATTGCGTGATGTCACACTGCCCCCCCTTGTTTGATCAACTCAGCTGGTATGCCATCAGCTCCAGGGGCTTTAATTGATTTGAGCTGTCTAATGGCTTTTAATGTTTCCTCAATGCTTGGTGGCGGCAGCATTTGGTCTTGGTCTTGCATTGGTGGAGCCTCCAATTCTTCTGTGAGCTGACCATTTAGCAATTCATTAAAGTGCACTTCCCATCGCTCCAGAATGCCTTCAGGATCGGTGATCAGATTACCCTCTTTATCCTTGCAGTAAGTACAGCGTGGTGTGTACCGCGTCATACTGCGGATTATTTGGTAGAACTTCCGCGCCTGGTGCGGACCTCGCTCTCTACTTTTCTCTATTTCACAGACAAGGTTTTTTTCCCAGGCACTTTTCTTTTGTCTGTGAAGTCTTTTTTCAGATCTTCTGAGCTCTTTGTAGTTCTCCTCGCGTACCCGCGTCCTATGAGACTGCTGCATTGCCCGGTATGCAGCATTCTTACGTTCAGTCGCTAGTTTGCACTCATCATCAAACCAGTCGTTCCGATCCCTACGACTACTGCCTAAGATGGAGTTGGCAGTACTAATGACAGTTTTTTTAAGGTGTGTCCATTTCTCTTCTACGCCCGGCATTCTGGCCCCAGGACTTACTCTCCCTCCGTCGAACTCTTCGAAGGCGAGTCTTAACGCATGACCAAAGGTGTTGCTGGTGTTCTCATTGCGTAAGGCAGCCGTGTTGATTCGAACCTGATCCGTGGATGCAATACGTCTCCGTAAGGCAATCCGCGCTCGGAAAACTGTACCAACAAGATAGTGATCCGTGTCGACGTTGGCACCTCGGTACGTTCGTACCGTCATCAGGCTCGAAGAGTGGCGGCGATCTATCAACACGTGGTCAATTTGGTTGCGAGTGGCTCCATCAGGTGATACCCAGGTGGCTTTGTGGATATCTTTACGCGGAAACCTGGTACTCGCAACGACCAAGTTTTTCGATGCTGCCAGTTCGATGACTCGTAGTCCATTGTCATTAGTGTTCTCATGCAAACTATGGGAACCTGCGTAGTGCCTGAAAACCGGCTCCCGACCTATTTTCGCATTCAAATCCCCAAGAACGATTTTCACATCGTATCTTGGGCAGGCATTGAGGGCCCGTTCGACGTTCTCATAGTATTCTTCTTTTTCGTCGTCAGGGGACTCCTCTGTAGGTCCGTGAACATTTATGAGGCTTATGTTCTTAAATTTGCCTCGCACGCGAAGAGTGCATAGCCTTTCATTTATTGCATTAAAGCCGATGATGGCAGGCTTCAGTTTTTGGCTGACTAGAAAGCCTACCCCGAGCACATGGTGTTTTGCGTGACAGCTGTAATAAATGTCATACTCTTTTCTTTGAAAAACACCACTCTCCGTCCATCTTATTTCTTGTAATGCTGTTATGTCAGCCTTATATTCGGACAGGGCATCGGCTAGTTGCAGTGCAGCTCGAGCTCTGTATAGTGAGCGTATGTTCCATGAAAAAATCCTTAAATCATTTAGCCGTTTTCGTTTCCGTGGTCGTCGTCGTGTATCCGGTCCATATCCGAGGCTTGTTAAATTTGCCATAATAATTCATTTTTACGGGCCTGGTTATTAGCCTTGCGCCAACCTTTCTCAGGATGTCGCTGCATGCATTGGTTCACTACTTGGCGGGTGTCAAAGTAGCTATCCAGGGGTGTCACGTGGAGACTGCATTTCAACTTGGATTGAACAGGGACAAGGATCCTCCTGGCCTTCGCCGGGTTGAAAGCAATCAGAGACTGCCCTGTATGTTCGCACCCATCCCCCCATTTGGATAATAAGCCCCGAAAATGTGGTCATTGGACGAGCTTATTGCTCTCGCAATATGTCCTCTGATTAATTTCATCATAAAATTATCCACCCTATTTATATAAGCTTTATTAAAGTCTTACTTGAATCTTACATTTTATAGTTCGATTCCGGTGTTCGATATAATCTGAGACATTTCCTTTAGAACACCCGAATCTTTTCCATCAAATTTGGACCTACATATGTTAAACCATACTGGGCAATCATATATATCCATTGTCCTGATTAGGGTCATGTAGCATGTAACTTTTATGCTGCTGTCAAGTTGGTTACTGTGAAATATCCTTCTTGTCATAGCTAAAGTTTTCCTAGCTTTTTTCCTATTCGCGCCAAAGCAGCCTCTACATGTCTGTTAAAATACAGATATTGATCTAGCCAGATGCCAAGGTATTTAACTACACTTTCCAGTTTACCTCCATGCGGTTCCACGAAAACTAACTTTCGCCAATTTTTCCATGTGTCGTTCTTGGCTTTATATAATGGGGCTCTAAATAGGATGGCTTCACATTTCTGGAAGTTGATCTTAAAGTTCCAGTAGTCGCAATAGCGCTGCACTTTGTGGAAGTCTCGCTATAGTAAACTATTTATGATTTTAACTTTCGGAGCTGTTCTGTAAATTATGAGATCGTCTGTGTATGCATAGGGATGGTGGAGATGACCTTTAAGTCGCTAGTGTATAGCTGGAACTGGATCAGAGAGTTTCATTCCCTATTGAAAACTATTTTTAACTTTATAAATTGTCACAATACCACTTTTAACAACAAATACTATAATGATAGTTTATTTGCCTAGCTTTACTAATTGGATAATTCCTCAAATGGTACGGTGTCAAAGGCTTGTGGGGTAAGAAGTAGGTGCCGACGTATGGCACGCGGTTCACTTACTCCCCAACGATATTTACGACGAACACTGTTCATAAGTCGTCAAAGAAACACCGGTATATTGTTTTGTATAATGTTTTTTATTTTAATCCTCCCTTTTTTTTGTTTTGGTTGAATGTTTTTGCTTGGTTTTTTTATTTGAATTTAAATTCACTTAACTAATATCTTATTATTAAATTCATTAACGGGACACAACGTTCGTCTGACAACACTTCTGGTTTGGTGGGGTTAATCCGTACGTGCGTGCGATAATCCAAGAACACGGTTGAGATGAAACAGCAGAATGTAAGGCACGCAAACACACTAAGTGAGTACGCCACGGTGATATTTCCACGAGTTAACACTGTGTGCATTATAAAATCGAACAATAAAAACTTGCTGACCAAACGGAATTGGAATGGATCTGATTTAAAATTAAACTCGTTTTAACTCTTTTGCTTCGCGCGCGAGCGTGTGCATCCGCATGCACACGCTGCGGTCGTTGGGGAACGACTTACTCCGTTGAAGGTTGTGAATCGACTGTCTGGAAAAGGGATGAAAATGGGTAATTTAATTTTCACACTTGACAACCAACAGAGAACATACTTCTGCTCTCTCATTGCCACGCCCGTCGATGTGTGGTGAATTACATCGTTTAATTCGATAGTCGACGAACATGGGAGAATGAGAGAACAGACGCACAAAATCTATGATCTCGGGGTGGGTTTGGTTGTGTGTGCATGAATCAATGCAGTTCTGAACGTAACCCATTGATCTAAATCGGTGAATATGGTGATCTCAGAGTACATTGATCTGTACGAAGACAGGACTGTGAAGGAGAGGAAAATTAAGCTGATGTTATTCACCTGCGAAAAGAGAGCATTGATCCCCAGCGAATGAAGTGTCTGGAGAAAGTGAAAAGGACGCCGACTTGGCTAGGGAAATCTGATCATGGGCACTAACTTAAATGCTTTGATAATTTCCTCAGCGGCCGCAAGATTAAGCAACCGCGTCGTTTGATCAGACTATGCCGTTGCTAACCGACATGATGCGATTTCCGGTGGAAATCTCATGGGTTAGCGAAATGGGGATGCCGTATGGCAAAAAGGTAGCTAAACTGAATTATGCATTATCTACATAGGATAATGAGTTTAGTTATGCGTCCGTTTAACATGATTTACAGGTGGAATAGCTTATAAGGGGAATGGGTAGAAATGACGCGCTGAAAGCGGTCGAAATAAGGTATGGAATTGTGGGTTGGTTCTCCATGTGGTATAGAGAACCCCCACAGGCTTTTTCCAATTCAAGCAGATAAGCACCTTGCATTTATTCCGTTGTGTATCGAAGGCCATTCTGGAAAGTACATACGACCCATCTTGGGTATTCAGAGTATTGTCGTCTGCTTATTTGAAAAGGGCTGTGACCACAACCTTTTCGAATACTCGCTGATACTCGGTAGTAAAATTATCGACTACAGCTTCATTCGATTCATGTTACCCATTTCCTTTTGGGGGATAGGCTCTGTTATAGCTGATTTCCACTGCGTCACTAGTGTGTATTATTCAGTGCGTTCTTAAATAGTGTGACGCATATGACAATCAGTACTAGAATATTCTAGAAAATCCGAAACAAAGTACTTGAATATTCTATAAAATACTGGAAAATTGGAGACTATGAGCAATAGAAAATTTGAGGCTATGGAACGGACGGAAACGAAACACCAAATCAGAATAAGGAAAAACGGTATAAATACGTCGCACGCAGATCGGGAAGATAAGTAAGAAGTAAGCAGTAAAAGACGCAATAAGTACGGAAGCGAAAAGTCAAGAAATCGTTAAGTATATGGTAAAAGTAACGGTTTTATTAACGGACTAATAAAGTGTTACAATAATTCAAATGAGTTGAGCATTTGCGGGATTGAGTACAGTTTACAGGTACCCCAAGGAAAAATTTAATTATTGTGGGTGCTTTTAAAAACAAAATCTTGGATGACAATAAATCTGTATTTAGTTACCCAACATTACTACCTTCGCATGTTCTTGTATGCTTTATTAATGAACCCACCAGGGCCTCTTCAGGAAGCTGCCTTAGTTATAATAATGGGCGCCTTATGTTGCTTTTAACGAGTGCGTGAAAAGTGTTTTTGATTTGCAAATCTCTGATCTGTGTATGACGTGTGGCTCTTCGTTCTCATTCGCAAAACTAGAGTTGTGATTCCTCGTATTCACCACTGGGGAGACCGAGAATTGATTTCGACAGGTTTAAGCGAAGATTATGTTATGAATTATGAGGGCGCGGTAAATATGAAGAGGAGTCAGGACAATGGAGGAAACTGCACAACCAGGAATTGGAAGAGCTATACCGCAAACCTACAATAGTGAGAGTAATCAAGTCGCTAAGATTAAGATGGGCCAGACACGTAGCGTGAATGGGCGATGATAGGACCGTACATAGAATTCTTGACGGTAAACTAACGGGAAAGAGACCGACAGGACGGCCGCGACGGAGATGGAAGGACGATGTTAGATTGGAGGGCGCACAGGACAGGGAACAATGGCGGAGCCGAGTCGGTGAGGTCATGAACTTCCGGGTTCCTACAGGCTAATCTTGGTAGGTATATTTCACTCTTTTCTTCCCTCCTGCCATCTAAAGAGCTGCACAAAAGACTTAACCCTTGAATATCGAGGGATCGGTTAAACAAGGTTGTAGCTAAGAACAAACTCAAGAAAAGATGCAATAAGTATACTGATAACCGAGTGGTAATAAGAAGGTATGAAAGATTATGTACTGAAGTCAAAAGTTATTCCTATTTTTCGCGATAATTACTATCATGCTAAGTTCAGATCTGCTCTCGATAATTTACGGAATGAGTGGCGTCTAGTGAATAGTACAATAAATAAATCCCCTACATCTAGATTACTTACTGTTCTCTTTGTTGAAAACTCTGAAGTGTATGATAAATTAACTATTGTTGACACATTCAATAAGTATTTCACCACTTTTGGGTGTACTCTTCAACCTAGTCTTGCTGTATTGGTCGTAATATTTACACCAGATCTGAACTATTGCTGAGTAGTAGTTTTGCTTTTCAGTCCTTTACTCCTTGCTAAATTATTGACACTTTACCAACTTTGAATTCGTGTGAACCTGATGGGATCTCAAATAGCATCCTTAAGAGAACAGCGTACGTCTTATTAACACTAAACCTACCGATACTTCATGTATACCTATTCCTACCACAGCGGGTCAAGTGACCCGTCTTTAAGATCTTGCTTATTTTACTATGTAAGCGTAAAATATATCATTTGTCACAGTTTGGTAGATAAGTAAAACAGTTTTTTAAATAAGGATTCAAAATTGTTTATTTATTAAACAAAAACATATAAATAATACAGGAAAAATTTTAAAACCTCTTCAATTGAAGCCTAAATTTAAAGAATAGTTTAATTATTATGCTCACTATTTTATGTTCACCGCATATTTTGGATTTAGTCGGTTTTCGAAAGCACATTTCCCACATACATATTTGTTGCATTTGAAACATGTTTTTGAAGTTTTGTTTTCTTTGCAAAACCCTATTTGGCACCTTTTTCGCATTTGCACACAAGAATCCGAAGCTGAAATTGTTGATTTTTTGTGTATTACATTTTTCTTGCTGTTACTCATGTTGAAAATGTTCGGCTAGTTCTTCAGCCAATTGGAATAAAAATTGTTGTCTAGAAATTTTTTCACCGGTTCTTTCTCTGTATAAAGCCCATGAGTTGATTCCAGCCAGGTCAAGAATGTTGAAGAAGATCCGCAAATGCCATCTTATTGATTTCGATTTCACGGAGTATTTTCTTGCCATTGGATCTGTCATGTCTACACCATATTTTGTATTATTGTAAAATCTGATTGTTTCAGGAATACGCTTATCGTTTTTTTCGATGCTTACAAATTTGTGCTTCGAGCTTAGTAGAAGCACTTTTTTGTTTGGCTTAGTTTTGTAAATGGTAAGTAAACAATTACTCGATTTATATAGTTTTGTTGAGTAGCGTGGCATACCATCTTTTATCTGCTTAGCGAATTTTGGTAGCTCCCTTTTATTTGCGCGGATTGTTCCAACAATAGTTGTTCTTTCTTTTAGTAATTTTGCAGCTAGTGAAGGGCTCGTATAGAAAGTATCTGTACTGACGCTTCTTCCGCATCCTGTGAAGGGTTCCAGTAGTTTGAGAACAACGAATTCTCCAAGCGGTGATGAAGCTCCTCTATTTTCATCCTTTCCCAAATATGGAAATCCATTTATAATATATTTGGTTTTGACGTCAGATGCTAGCCAGAATTTGATACCAAACTTATCGGGTTTGTTCGGCATATATTGCGTAAACCTACACCTCGCTTTAGTTGGGAAAAGCTGTTCATCGACAGTTACATGTTCTCCAGGCTTGTAACAATTTTGGCTATTCTCGATAAATTTGTGCCATACTTCAGAGATTAGAGCAAATTTATCTGTTTGTAAACGCTGGCTTCGTTGACTTTTTTTATCAAACCTGATAACCGCATAATTTCACAAAAATCACTTCTGTTCATGGTTTCTATGGAACATATCTTGTTCCATAGATATGAGATGTTCAAATTGATCGCCTGATATGCGCCCCGTGCGTATAGAAGAGCAATAAATGCATTTATTATATTTTTGCAGGAGTAAGATTCCATTGAGTTCCCAAAACTCGACAGGCTTCTTCTTCTGTGCATTTTGTTACGTGCTTTATTATAAGATTGTCAATAAGCAAAGAAAATGCAGTTTTCACTTTACCTTTCATAATATGACGTTTGGCATATGCTGTAGGGCTACAACCTTCCTAAAAATATTGTGAAGTGGCGATCGCCTTGTTCTATTTCTTGCCAAATTGTACCATCAGCCACAATTTCGATACATCGGTCTTCCACCTCGCTTTCACATTCTGAATTCAATAACGGTCTTTTTCTCTTTTGTCCTCTCGGTATATTCAGAATGTTTTCGTCTTCACTTTCTTTACCTGAGGACTCACCTTCGTCCGTAGTGCTAAATGAGTCATCATGTTGTTCTATACTAACCACTTCATTTTCAGATTGCTCCTCACTAAACTCCGAACATTCCTCATCTATAATATTTATGACTTCCAATGATTTCAAATGTTTTGAATGTTTCGACATTTTTGGGATAAGAATGATCAGTAAATAATGAAATAAAATTCTTGACTCAGAAAATAGCACTATACCTTGAAATGTATACTGTAATGCTCGTACTATAGCAAAAATGTCTATTGAAACGGTTATTATCACAACCACATATACGAGGGTTGCCTTTTATATTTCGGGATTAGAGAACAAAAACAAATATTGATCATCGAAAATCACTTTATTGTTTTTCAAAATATTCCCCATGAAGATCTATACACTTTTGCATGCGTTTGAACCAATTGTCGAAGCACTTTTGCCACTCTGATTGAGGTATCTCCAACACATGCATTCTGAATGCAGCAACCGCTTCTTCAGGTGTCGAAAAACGTTGACCCCTCAGTTTGTTTTTTACGTATGGGAATAAAAAGAAGTCATTCGGTGCCAAGTCAGGACTATACGGCGGATGACCCATCAAATCGATGTTTTGGGTGCTCAAAAATGCAGTTATCGCAGCCGATGTGTGAGAGCTCGCATTGTCGTGGTGAAGAGTGATCCGTCTTCGGCGGTTGGTTTTCCTGATTTCTTGGAAGACAACTGGCAAACAAATGGTTGTGTACCACTCAGAATTGACTGTTCTGCGTTGTTCTAGTGGTACGGTTGCGACATGTCCAGTTTTTCCGAAAAATCAGGCGACCATTTGCTTGGAAGTGCTTCGTGCGCGAACAACTTTTGTTGGATTTGGCTCATCTTGAAACACCCAGACAGTCGACTGCTGTTTACTTTCGGGCTCATACGCGTAAATCCACGATTCATCACCTGTCACGATGTCATAGACGTGTTTCGAAGCACCGCGACCGTATTTTTTGAGCATTTCTTTCGACCAATTGACACGAGCCTTTTTTTGGGCGATTGACAAATTGTGTGGGATCCAACGCGAACAAATTTTTTTGATGGTCAAATGTTTATGCAATATTGAATGTATGCTGGTCCCACTAACGCCTAAGGTTGTCTCAATCTCACGATAGGTCACATGACGATCTTCCAATATCAGTTCGCTCACAGCATCAATGGTTTTCGGAACAACAACTGATTTTGGACGACCTTCACAAAATTCATCTTGGAGTGAACTACGACCACGATAGAATTCACCATACTATCGATAAACACTGGTCCTTGATGGAACTTCATCGCCAAAAATTGAATTAAGTTCATCCATGCACTGTTGCTGAGTTAATCCACGCCGAAAGTTGTAAAAAATAATCGCACGAAAATGTTGACGATTTAATTCCATTTTTGGGCCGAGATGAATCTTTTAAGTTACTGTAAACAACACAAATAGCGCTCGTATGTCAAAACGTTCTGAGTGCGTATAACCTCAAAAATGTCCAACTTTACGACAGAGCTGTCAATTGCCGGATTGCAACACTAGGGTTGCCAAATCCCGAAACATAAGAGGCAACCCTCGTACAAATCTTCGTGATTTCACGTGAATCTTTGCACGGGTTAAATGACCTGTGCGGGTAGGTAAGGCAGATTACATATATTTCTCGGTAAAACAATTAACAAGAGAGAACTAATTATTATTATTATTTTATTATGTATTGGCCCGTAGGAACCCGGAAGTTCATGACCTCACCGACTCGGCTCCGCCATTGTTCCCTGTCCTGTGCGATCTCCTCCCACGTTCGACCATCCGATCCGATCTCCTCGAGGTCCAATCTAACATTGTCTTCCCATCTCCGTCGCGGCCGTCCTGTGCGCTCTCCTTCCACGTTCGACCATCCGATCCGCTCTCCTCGAGGTCCAATCTAACATTGTCCTCCCATCTCCGCCGCGGCCGTCCTGTCGGTCTCTTTCTCGTTAATTTACCGTCAAGAGAGAACTAATTATTGTAAAATATAATCGATGTTTTTTTAAATAGAAGTCGTAAAGACAAATGGCGATGTGGTAATGTTATTTACAAGAAATTCCAGCAAAAAGTCTAAAATGGGTCATTTGACCCGTCTTGGTAGGTTTAGTGTTAAATCAGTGGACGTTTTATCAAATCTTTTTAATCGTTGCGTGTTGGATGAGATCTTCCCTCTCAGTCTTAAATATACAGGCATCATTCCTCTTCCCAAGAAATGTTCTGTTGCATAGGTCTGCTCATCTTACTTTCTGTTTTTAGTAAAATGGTCGGAAAACTTTTGAAAATCAGAATAATACAATTTTTTGAAAAAGCATAGTTTGGTTTTCTTATTGGTAAATCCACTGAGGATACTTTCCTTTAGTTTTGTTCCCAAATAATTGTTCACTGCGATTGAGAAAAAATGTATGGACGGCCTATTTGTTGACATTACTAAAGCGTTCGACATGGAAAACCATAGTTTCTTGTTCAGGAAATTAGAAATAGCAGGTTTTCGTGATTTCATACTAATTTTAACTCGACTGGATTAGGTCGTATCTTGGAAATAGGCCGCAGCGAGTGAAGGTGAATGAATCCTTAACCTAGGCGTTCCACAGGGCTACGTTTTGGGTCGTGGCCTTTTTTCGGTCTACATTAATTCACTCTTTTTCTCTTGATTTCAGGGGCTCCCCTACTGCTTTTGCTGATGATATCGCTTTCTCGTATGGTTTTGATAGTGCGCTGGACTGAATCTCTGATGTTAACTGATATTTGAATTTTTGAGACACTGGTTTACTGAACATATCTTGGTAATCAGTTCTAAACCTAAACTAATGTTCTTCAAGTTATCTACCACACATGACCTGAAAGAAAACCTGTATTTCCATGCACCTGATTGTCATAGACTAAAGGTGATTACATTCTGCTGTTCAACTGGTTCTTCGCATTCTTTCTGTTACAATCTAACCGTTACTGGTAATTGTTTTCTAATTGAAAGTGTAAATTAATTTAAATATCTGGGGCTTACTCTTGACTCTAGGATGAGGTTTTCATGTCACGTAAATATTTCCCATGAACTCTTCGCCACTTCGATTTCTTTACGTAATGTTTGTTCCACTAAGTTTTGAAGGATAATTTATTATGGTATATTCCATTCTAAGTTACAATACGGTTTTTTGATTTGATTTGAAGTCCGCATTTATTTTAATTCAAAATCATATTATACATATTTCTTCATGTAGGACTATATGCATGTCCTATTTTACAATTATTGTTCTAATGTTAACATACTGGCTCTTTGCAAGCACTCTGAATTATACAATATCTGTTTTTTGTTTATGCCTTTCGGCGTACAACGATTTTTATAATTTTGTTTACAGTGGCATCATCATCGGCACTACAACCTAGATCCGGTCTTGGCCTTATTTAGCAAGTCTCTCCACCGGTATCCGGTCCTTATCCGAAACTTGTTAAATTGTCCATAATAATTTGTTTTTTCGGGCAAGGTTATCACCCTTGCCCCAACCTTTCTCAGGATGTCGGTGAATGCATTGGTTCACTACTTGGCCGGTGTCAAAGTAGCTATCCAGGGGTGTGACGTGGAGACTGCATTTCAACTTGGATTGAACAGGAACAAGGAACGTCCTGGTCTTCGCCAGGTTGAAAGCAGAGACTTTACCCTGTAAGTTCGCTCCCACTCCCCCCTTGTTTACCGTGTAATCAATCTATAAGAGGTTTCCGTCTTTTACAATTTTGCTAATGCAATATACATATATGATTTCTATTATATACAGTTGTGGCGAACTAATTAAGAACGATACTAGAAATTTTGTTTCCCTTTTGGGACGAAGAAGCTCGTGTTTTGGACATTTTACAAAGGAACGTTTTACCGTCGGCGAATATATTGTTAGTCTTCCAGATCACTTATTTCTCCCGTAATTTTCAATACCGGGTTGTAGAAAATTCTTCACTACACCTTGAGAGCAAATTATTTCATTGGCAATTTGTCTTTGCGTCATAGTGGTATTTTGTAAATCGACTATCTTTGTTTTTCAATGTCCGTTAATTTTTTCCCACGCGGCATATTTAGAACTTTAAAAAAATCCACAGCGTAAAACAAAAATCGGTTTATTATCATTCCAGAAGGTCTGCACTATTTTTTAAGAACTTTTGTTATACCAAGCTATGCGTTACAACTAAGCCTGAGACCGAAAAAAAGGCCTGAGTTTATACTTTTTCACAGGCAAAATTTGGGTTTTGAGTGATAAAGTGTATGATGGCCGCAAAGGGACTAAAGAAAACTATTCAACGTCAAGACGAAGCAAAATCGGAAACAGGCGTCCGCCTAACCGTCATTCTTTGGAGCACGACTCGGAGTACGTTAGGGCGTCAGCAAAAAAATTCTAAATGAACGATGAAAAGTGTGATAGAGAAATGGGCGAATCGTTTGGCTACCGTTTCATTAATTTTTTGACTGTTTTAAGTGCTATTTATCAAGTTGTGGTTTGCAGAGAATGCAAAGGTGACGTGACATTTTCAGAGGGCAGCACCCACGGGCTTGGCTCCAAAATGATTGTAAACTGCAGGAATTGCAGCGATCCTAAACAGTTGTCCATTAATTAATGTTCGTGCGTGTGAAGTCAACACACGTATGATTTTTGCAATGCGCTTTCTTGGTATTGGAATCAAAGGCATTAAAAAGCTCTGCGTTTTCATGGACCTTCCAAAGCCAGCTTTTTCAGTAATGTATGATAAGATTATTTCTAATATTGCGATTGCTACCGAACGCGTCCATACTTTATGTTTGAAAAATGCAGTTGAAAAAGAAAAAGTATTTTCTATAAAACACAATAACAGCGATGGGCTTACAGTATCTAGCAACGGTTCGTGGAGATAGCGACGTTTTTCTTCTCTTTTCGGGCTCGTTACGCTAATTGATTGGTATACTGGTTGGATGCTTGTGCCAAATCAAAGTATTGTAAAGTGTATGAATATTGGAAGAAAAAAGAAGGAACTGCAGAATATAAAGAAGGTTTTGCTGACCACGAATTGCATTGACAAGCAAATCATGAGCGTCCAGGGGGCAAGAGTGAGTTCGATGCCATCGTTGACATGTTCCAGCGCTCTAAATTACTTTATAATGTGAAATACGTCAATTATATTGGCGAAAGGGTACTCGAAAACCTATACGATCTTCTATCACGTTGCTTAGGTGGATACACCCAAAATCAAAACGAATTATTCAACGCAGTTGTGTGTGCTAAATGGGCATCGATCAGAGACACAATCAAACAAACAGCCCAAGAGGTATTAGGATTTAAGAAAACAACTAAGTCCAAACCTTGGTTTGACGATGAGTGTAGGGCAAAGATCGAAGAACGTAAACGTCTCAGAATGATCCACTTAGAAGCATATGATGAAGTCAACGCAGTAAGATACGCGACAATTCGGAAAGAAACAACTAGGCTTTTCAAACGCAAAAAAACGCGAATGGAAGAAGACTCGAATCGAAAAATTAGTAGAAAATGCCAGAGCAAAGAACAGCAGAGGTATGTATGCCGGCATAAATTCAATTAGAAATGGCTACCGAGGCAGAGCCAAAATAATCCGAGACACAAACGGCTGTCTGGTGACAGAAACAAAAAATATCGTGACACGATGGAAGCAGTACTTTGAAAACCTGCTCAATGTGCGCACCCATCAATCACAAATAAACGCACCAGACGTACATACAGCCGAGCCCCAGATCCCAGAGCCCTCTATCGACGAAGTTATAGACGCGATAAATCGACTGAAAAACAACAAGGCCCCCGGAATCGATTGCATACCGGCAGAGCTTGTGAAGCATGGAGGAGGGGCAACCGCTCGAAAGATCCACCAACTGGTTAAAATAATATGGGACAGGGAAGTCATTTCAGAAGAGTGGAAAACCTCAATAGTCATCCCAATTTTCAAAAAAGGCGACAGATCTGACTGCGAAAATTACAGAGGAATATCATTGCTCCCAATCACATACAAAATATTAACAAATGTCATACTGGCAAGAATCACACCATACGCAGAAGAAATATTGGGAGACTACCAATGCGGATTCCGTCGGAACCGGTCAACAAGCGACCAGATGTTCACAATAAGGCAACTGCTGGAAAAGAAGTGGGAATACGGAGAGACGGTTCACCAACTGTTCGTGGACTTCAAAAAAGCCTACGACTCAGTCACAAGGCAAAGACTCTACCATATTGTAGTAGTTAAGCTGGGGATCCCGAAAAAGTATGCCGTCCTCATTCAAATCTGCATGAACGAAAACAAAGGGCGAGTTAGAATAGAAAACCACCTCTCAGAACCATTTGAAATCCGGGATGGACTAAAACAGGGGGATGGCCTCTCACCATGCCTTTTTAACCTTGTCCTCGAGTATGTTATCAGAAAGGTACAAGACGACAACACGGCCGGGTCATCCCTGAACGGGGTCAAACAAGTGCTCGCGTATGCGGATGACATCGCCGTTCTGGGCGATAATCTCGAAACTATAAGTAAAAACTGTGAAATCATCATGCAAGCAACAGAAGAGGTGGGCCTAGAAATAAACGAAGACAAAACGAAATACATGATTACGACGAGAGCAGGTGGACCTCAGAGAACACATATAAACGTCAGAGGCAAGATATTTGAAAATGTCAAAGAATTTATATATCTGGGAACGATACTGACGATCAGAAACGAATCGTCAAAGGAAATTAACAAAAGACTACATTCCGGCAACGCTAGTTGGCATGCAGCCAGTAAACTATTAAAATCCAAACTGCTATCACGTAATATAAAGCTCCGTGTCTATAGAACCATAATCATGCCGATTGCTCTATACGGATGCGAAACATGGGCTCTCACAAAACGGGAAGAGAACAAATTCCGCGTATTCGAGAATAAAGTTTTAAGGGGTATATTTGGCGGTAAATATGACGAGGAGTCAGGACAATGGAGGAAACTCCACAACCACGAATTGGAAGAGCTATACCGCAAACCTACAATAGTGAGAGTGATCAAGTCGCGAAGATTAAGATGGGCCGGACACGTGGCGCGAATGGGCGATGATAGGACCGTGCATAGAATTCTTGACGGTAAACTAATGGGGAAGAGACCGACAGGACGGCCGCGACGGAGATGGGAGGACAATGTTAGATTGGACCTCGAGGAAATCGGATCGTATGATCGAACGTGGAAGGAGAGCGCACAGGACAGGGAACAATGGCGGAGCCGAGTCAGTGAGGTCATGAACTTCCGGGTTCCTACAGGCCAGTAAATAATAATAAAAAAAAAAGTTGTGTGTGCTATCGCACCGAAAACAGTGCCAAGCGGAAAGACTGCTTGATATAACGACTGATATCGCTGCTATCAGTTTCAACGAGGGGTTCTCAGGCGTATGTTCTATCCACGATGCGCTAGCAATAACGGTTGGACGTATGCATGGAATCGGACGCCAGTCGCATCAAGGCTACGGAGCTCCATTTCCGAGATTGAGAAACCGGATAGACGCAGCCTTACATCGGGGGGACAAGAGCTGGAGGACCAGAATACGACTTTGGAAGGACAATTATACAGTGTTGGTATAACAGAGTGAAGGCAAAAAAAAGTTATGAACTATATTATGATTTCGAAGAGTTATAGCGATTTTAAACTTTAAATACGTTTTTCGCGAAATCATGTTTTTGAAATCGGCACCCAGCAGAACTCGAAGAGTTTACATTTGATTGACTCGAAATTTCAACTGTAGCTTCCTGATTCGATGATATAGTGAAGTACACACGATTTTAACGATGGGTAAATAAGAAACAAATATATAAACAATTGAAATCGATTTTTTTCGTCGAAAACGCAATTTTATGTCTAAACAATCGCCATTTTGCGAAAAAAGGTTCTATAACTAAGGTCGTACGTACTTAACTATCAAAACTCATGTAGTTTATGAAAAAAAAAGTTTATGCTTCCAGATCTTGATCCAAGGGACTCCTACTGAGTGCCGCGGAGATACGTTTTTTAATGTTGTTTTTAGTTTATTGCCATTTTGCAAATTTATGCCAATAAAAATATTTTTTCATATTCCTGAAGAGTTGTTTAATGGATTCATATATTATCTGTTTATGATTATTTAAAAGCAAATTCATAAAAGAAAAATGAAAAAGGGTATTTTTTTTTGGGCCCCAATAAGATATAACCCCTTAATGAGTTGCTTGATCATATATCGCTCCATTGTTCTATTTGGCAATGCTTCAACTTCACAAATATAGAAAACTGAACAACATTTGAAGTTTTGATTTCGTTCTCAATTCACATTGTGACAACGTCTCACTAACCAAACTCAGCTTGCTCCACGGAATGTAAATCAGTTAAAAGAGGTCTAATGGTGTAATGGTTCAATCGATAAGTGAGTCAATAAAAGTAAAAATTGTTTATGGAAAAAATCGGGGACGGTGAGGCATTTATTAGTCAGCTGGAAGATGATATAATGTCATAACGATCTATCACCTGAAATCTGATGTCTTTTCGAGTCAATTCCAACACAGTCATTCTGTACTCATAAATCAATTCGGTCTGGAATGAACGTGTGTTTGATCTCGCGCAGAGTGTTTCTCAACTGGTGATTACAAGATACCATTGGAGGAAATGTGGTGTGATTTAATTTAAATGCAAATCACCTAAATCACGTTATGATCGTCTCCAGCAGTAAATTCATATGTGAATCATTTGTGTTACGTTTATTTTGTGCTCGGTTGAGCCTATCATAGAACTGAAAATATTTGACATGGAGATACTTTGCATTTGTTTGCGGTTTGGTTGCTGCTATCGCACTGTCATTCTCGTCATTTTATTTGGTTTTCCAAGCGATTGATAATATTCTTTTGAATCGCAAAGCTAGGTTATTGTATTCCGCTTGTGTCCAACAATAGAAATGTTTATTATAATTGGAGAAAACAAAGTTGACACGTTTCCCAAGAAAGCATTCCGATCTAATGGAAGTAAAGTGTCAGGTATTCTATAACCCAATTTCAATTCCGGTTTAAAATAACCGATTTGTCGAAAGCCGATTCAGTGAAGTTACCACTTGCTTTTGTTCAAGTTAAGCTCTTATCAATGCTTGAAGTTTGAGTACAAATCGCAACTACAACAACATTGCATAGTAGCGTAATAACAACAATTTTCTTGCAGAAACGTTTGTTTCGTAATATTTTTTTTTTGCTGAAAAGGGACACTTGATATGTTACTTTAAAATAATAATATCCATACTATACCAGATGGCTATTGCGCTGCAAAAGATGAAACTGCAGGGAACCATCGAATATATAATCTATTGCTACTTATGTTCACGCTGTTTCTACAGGATGGTGCTTGCATATGCCATTTAACTTTTTTCAGCTGTCGAAGAATCTAAAGACAGCAGCGCAGGTGTTCGTGTATATCTAGACAATTTTTGTAATTGCACTTCTGATTCGTTTGCTTTTTTTTTTTCCATTTATGCCTCTAAGTTTGCTATTTATGTATCTATCTATTTAGGAAAGCGAAAGTTCATAGCACCAACAAAGTGACTAAATGATTGCTGCAAGGTTAGTTTGTTACCTCTTTCCGTTTGGCTAATAATAATAGAGAGTAAGGACATGATTGATCGCGAGTTAAATGAAAAATATAATGATGTGGACTACAAGAAAAACTGGTGCGTGCCTGGTCTTTTTTATGCTGTCTGCATCCTAATTGATTAATGAGGTTAGTACACATGAGCAAGATGAAATTCATAGGTTAGGACGAAAGGTAGACCTGTGGGGGTTCTTAAAACTCACCTGAAGAACCCCCCCATATTTGCAACCCATATTTGCACCTCAATCTCCCCGCATCAAAGTATTTCCTTTCACAAGGGCATTCTCCATGCATCAACGCATCGGCAGAAAATTTCCTAAAAGGATGCTCAGGCATTCATAATCCATATGCATGTTCCTAGAAGAATTCCTTAAAGGTCAAACATTGTGCCTGAAAGAAAACAATTCGGTTACCGTACCAAGTAACCACATAATCAGGGAATCTTATCCTTGCGTCGGCTATTCCCAGCCTCATCATGTGTACAACAATGTTCCCCACATACACATTGGCTGGCGACTCTCTTGTCCAACGACAAAGCAACTCCAAGCAGCTTATTGACATAGCTGCAGACAATTAGCTCAATAGCCAGTAAAACCAAATTTTCCAGCACGCATCACGTGCAAACAATTTGAATTCTGTTCTTCCGCAAGCATTCTGGCGATACGATAAACAATCCAAATTGTTTGAAGTATCCCAAATGCATTGCACATCTAATGAGTCGCAGCTTATTTATTTAGCTGACCCTAATTACAGACCGATGCCTTAGGTCGCTCTTCCCTTTGTTTTTTTTCCCTCGTAGGTTTCGTTTATCCTTTGCTGTGTAGTGATCCTAAATCACTACTCTCACCCACTTACCTATAATTCCAATCCAATTGAATCATATGCACGATAGATTTAAACCACAAGTTCATTTGTTGCGCATTGATTCAATTTCCAAGTAACTTATATCCCAATCCAATTGAATCATATGCGCGACAAAATTAAACGAAAGTCCATTTGTCGTGCATTGATTCAATTCCCTATAATTTGAAATTATGAAATGCGTAATACTAAATGCATTTCATGATTTCTCCTTCCGGGAATTAGTTCAAATAGAGTTCGTGTACACTTCCGGGAATCCTATTCCAATTGAAGCACACACAATTTTGTTTGGGCTTCTTGGAATTCTTAAGTAATATTTTTAACAAATCTCTGTTGCCACAGAGTATAAAAGGGGAGTGCATTTTGGATTCGAGATGAGTTTTGATCCGGAGGCCAGAACGGCCACAATTACAAAAACCTTAAATAAATAAAATGAAATAAATATAGGAATAAATCGCCTTTCAATTCGGCCGTACAAGGAAAATACCCCAAAGGTGGTAAGAAAAATCGAAATAAAAATATAACCCTACATAATTGGCGCAGCCGGTAGGATCAAGGAAGCCAAAGTTAAACACTTGTAAGTGCTTGAAAACCCTTGATCACTACAATAACAATTCCAAGCGTACTGGGCACAAGACACCTTCAGCCCTGCGTCCGGAGCTGAGTCTGGCTTCGGAGGTACGACTTGGTAATTAAAATCTAAAACCAACAAAAAATAATTCAAAGCGTGCCTGGGGCTTAAACACCAGGAAGTGCTATAAAAAAATAATAAAAAAAAAAATAATTAAAAGCGTACCTGGGGCTAAATACCAGTGTAAAAACAAAAAAAGGTAAATTCAAAAAAAAAAAAAAATGGGAGAAGAGATACGAAGGCAGCAGTTATTAAACAGCAACCAACAGCAGCAGTTATTAAACAGCGGAAAACCAAACAAAACAGGCAGTAATCTACCAGCACGCCACTAGCGGCTAGAACAGCAAGGGAAACAGCAAGAGCTCCAACAGTAGCAGGACCAATGGACAGCAGCTTGCTCAACAACTACAACAACAGAGAACAGCTAAGTGACCATTTATTTTTCCTTTTTTATTCTCTTGTATACTTTACCTCTTTCACTTATAATTAATCAATTAATGACAACACATATTTTTATTGATCCAAAATTTGTTCTACACGCACATAATCTTTACATACAAAAAAACAACAAATTACTAGAAAATCAATTGTAATACTGCTGCTATTTCGAAAACATCCCGTCTCAATCTTGTGTGGCCAGTAATCCTAGGGAAGAATTTCTACCCCCAAATAATAAATAACGAAAATAATGAAATTAACGCGAAAACACTTACGGGATAGCAAATGTCTTAAATATTAACAGACTCCCCCCTAGTTATCATTACTACCATTTCTTCCTCCCTATCAGCACCCCTTACCATCATATAAAAACTTAACCATTCTACCGTCGGTCTATGGAACAGGGAACAACCTCAAACCCTAGTACATCCCACGACCAAGCACCCCCTTCACCGAAAAAACTTCGCAGCGGAACCATAATCGAAGCAAACCCTCCGATCAAAACTCGCGACCCCAGTCCATCCTTATCGGAAATTCCAGTTCTTCAGCACCAAACGGATCTCGCAACCTTTGAAACAATGGCCATTGATTACACAAAGGTTGCGAAGCTGTCAGCACAGCTAATCCCCATCTTCTCCGGGGAACCAAATCCGCATATAGGTGCAGAAGTGGAAACCTTTTTGGATTGCTGCAAGAGGGTTTTAAACTGCCTCAGGACTGAAGAACACGGGGCTTTTTTACAAATATTCCCTACTAGGCTACGGGGTGAAGCTTCTGCCTTATTCGCGTCCACTCCGTTCGCATCTTTTCAGGAAGCCGAGGATGTGCTAAGGAAGGTTTATTTACCAGTAGAAAACTATCAGGACCTGGTAAATAAGCTATTAGCTACTCGGCAAAATCCGGCAGAAGCTATCATCCTATTCCAATTACGACTAAAGAAGTCGTTAAGGGAATGTAAGAAAGCCGCGGAACTAAAATACGGTCCCATATTGTCTGAGGCCGTAAAGATACAATTAGATGACTTTGCAAAAAGCATCTACAAAAAGGGGTTGACAAATCCGTACCATCGTCAATTTTTATTACTGATGGGCGATGTACCAATAGATTCCTTAATGGAAAAAACATTAGAATTGGAACAAATCCAACAACCTCAGCGGCCATTAATCTCTTCGCAGGTTTCATTTAACTCTCCTTCGCCTTATACACCAGTAGCACCTCCAGAAGCTTATAACCCAACTTTAGGTACCGAATTGGGACAAACTTTAATGCCCAATATTCCAAATATAGAAGGGTTGCCACACATCCAAACCATAGCACAGGGAACTTCGCAACTTCAGGCGCAAATACCGCCAGCCGGCCAAACATACAGGGGAACCGAAGAGGTAATGGAATCAGACCCTCCCAACACATCACTGACACATGATGCCCCTCTCAGCAGGATAACCTGCAGTTACTGCAACAAAAGGGGGCATGTCTATGAGGATTGTGTCAAAAGAAAAAATACTCCCTTTTGCACATACTGCCAGCAATTAAATCACGATATCCGTGATTGCCGGCGCTTAAGGGAGGTAAAAAGAGTTCTGCACATAAGGCAGACTTGCGACTTCTGTGGCCAACAAGGTCACAATCTAGGATCCTGTCAGCAAAAGCTGAAATGGGAGTCGCGAATTCAATGCCAACCTGCAAAGAATTCCCCCACTTCGAGCCCAAAACGAAGGTCAAAACCCTCGGTGGCAAAAAGGACCTACCATGTAAGGACCCCACTCTCGCCATTAACCAGCATTCCCACCGTCCAACTACCGATAGATGTAGGTGTTAACAAAACCACAACACTAGTAGTGGACACCGGTGCGGAAGTAAGCCTGATTAACAAAAATTGCCTTGGAAAATCAGACGCCAAAATAAATCAGCAAGAGGCTTGCACTTTAGAGACACCGTTCGGAAGCATTAGGACCTTGGGAAGCTGCAAGGTCAACTTCAAATTAAAAGGTAGGTCTAAACTCCCATGCAAGTTCCAAGTAGTGAGCAGTATGCCCGATCTACCAGAAGACGGTCTGCTTGGAAATGACTTTTTGTCAAAATATTGCAATGTGGAAGGCCCCAAACAACGCGTCACTTTTCCTCGCACGGAAATAAACCCCAAAGCATTTAGTGTGCCAATAAAGTTCTCACAGGTCGAGAAAGAGGCACCTGAAAATAAATACGCTAAAGGGAAACAGGAGCAAGCCCAAGGTAAGCACAAAATCTTCAGGTTAAATCTTAACCATAAAAAGAGGAACCCCAAGGAGCTAAGTGGTAACATCAAAGGTATTAATCAAATAACTGACACTTCGTCAGCTAACTCAACAAACTCGTGCCCTAGCTCTTCTCAAAATAAAAACCCCACAACATCCGAAAAAATAACAAACCTCAATGAGATCGCGACGATACTCAGGGTTTACCACAATTCCCCTTCCGGTGGACATCAAAGCATCACCAAATCGTATAATAACATACGACAAAGATACTGGTGGCCGTCCATGCTCTCCGACATTAGGAGATATAAAAAGCAATGCGAGGAGTGCCGTTCTCTGAAGGCAACCGCACGCTTCGGAAATGAAACACAGTCACAAACGTTTCAAGTGGGAAACAGGGTGTTAGTAAGGTATAAAAACCGCAAGGATAAAGACACACCCATCTGGAAGGGCCCTTTCCTCATTACAGGAATAACTGAGCCAAACAATACGACCATCAAAATTGGTCAGAAGTCAATGGTAATAAGCAATAGGAGGCTGAAATCGTATTCCAAGGTTGATTAGTTCTGATCGTCGCCCCAGTTTCACCTTCCTTTCCACTATCAACCCCAGACATATACTATCCCCAGGGTGTATTATAGTTCGATATTTTATCACTTAAAAATACTAATGGACACACAATATTGACAAAGATGACAAAAAAGTGGTAATATTAAAATAAATGGAATGAAATACAAAAGAGAAATCACATACAACTAAAACAAAACAAACATTGTCCCCAATGAGGAAGACAATTTATAAATACTAAATTGTAAATAACTATTTGAAAAAATATATACGTAAATAAAACCAATACAGATATACGAAACCAGACCTAAGCTAAAATTGCCATGTAATCAATTGATTAAATCAAAATACAAAGAAAGAATGAAGATATAAAGAATTCTATATAATATTATAAAATATAATTCCTATTTACTACTAGTGTAAGGCGCTCTTTAAAAATAAATACACATCTATCTCTATTAATCTAGCATTAAATGAACAACAACAAAAAATAAATATTAATGGCTTAAGTATAGATTAGAAAAATAACATTATAAAACACGAAGTAAAATAAGAACATTTATTAATTCAAAATTTATTTACTTAGTCTTATAATACATATGTCTATTTTTAAAATTCACTTTCATTAATATACTTAAATGATAAATGTAAACATGACACCAGCCACAATTATTAGATAAATACCATACCATTCTTTATACAAACAAACTTAAGAACCAGTACCGCAAAAGAGAAAATACAACATGTAGCACACATATTAAACATAACGAATTAATGCATTAAATGTTAAACTAAAACAAAAAATGTAAACTATCGCGAATTCAAAATGCCACCGCCCCTTGCTTTTCACTCATTCTAGAAAATTAACCTCTTCCAGACTAATTTTCTTTTCTAAAGGGGGGAGGAATGTAGTGATCCTAAATCACTACTCTCACCCACTTACCTATAATTCCAATCCAATTGAATCATATGCACGATAGATTTAAACCACAAGTTCATTTGTTGCGCATTGATTCAATTTCCAAGTAACTTATATCCCAATCCAATTGAATCATATGCGCGACAAAATTAAACGAAAGTCCATTTGTCGTGCATTGATTCAATTCCCTATAATTTGAAATTATGAAATGCGTAATACTAAATGCATTTCATGATTTCTCCTTCCGGGAATTAGTTCAAATAGAGTTCGTGTACACTTCCGGGAATCCTATTCCAATTGAAGCACACACAATTTTGTTTGGGCTTCTTGGAATTCTTAAGTAATATTTTTAACAAATCTCTGTTGCCACAGAGTATAAAAGGGGAGTGCATTTTGGATTCGAGATGAGTTTGGATCCGGAGGCCAGAACGGCCACAATGATTAAAATAAATAAAATAAAAACTAATTAAATCTCCTATTTTCATCTTGGACACAAGGCCAAAAGACCCGGAACCGAGGTAAGAAGAACAATCTATACAAATATAACCCTACAGCTGAAATGCATCGATAAACACTGTGATCTGTATGATCACCCATACATACATACCACCATGATGTTCTCTATGAGATCCGGTTACCTAACCCAAAGAGAGACTTCATGTTTGTCTTGTAATAGGAAACGCACCCCTTAATCAAGAGAGCATGCACCACTGGCCGAATTTCCCTTACTAGCGAATTCACATCCCTGAGTCTTTATCCATCCTTCGGCCGAGCTGGTCGTCTACTCCCGCTCCCCGTAGCCTTGCGAGGACGCGAACGCGTATCGCATCGTACCAAAGTAAATACCAAAATGTTCAATTAAAAGTAATTTTCCTTGTGTCCCCAGTATAATGCCATACAAGTAGAGTACACCGTCTTACATTTTTTGTGGTGCATCCGTTTCATCGTCCGTGTAATCACAATCTGTTTTCTGTAATCTAATTAAATTCAATAAAAGTGAAGAAATAAAATTACAAAAACAAGACTAGTGTTTTTTATTTCTCCTGTGGTGATCGTTTGTTGTGGTTTGCAATCTTCCTTCGGCGACGTGCAGTGCTCATCATCAACCCCCCGCTTATTTTAAAGATACCGCGGGCCCGAGCTTTTGTCATTCACGTTTCACAGTGTTGTACAGTATGTCACAATATGGCCCCGATGTACTAAAACACACCCTTGCATCTCCTACCACTTTTCCTGCGGGACTGACTTTGTGCTTTCCTCCGTGGTTAGCTCTTTAGATTGGGCTCCTATTGTTTTCTGCGACTTCTTGTCTGGCTCGTTGAGCTTATTCTGTATTAGGTTTATTAAAGTACAGGTGTCGGTCCGAAGCTCCTCTGACCTCATCTCATAGTTAGTATGGCGCCTTCCCCACCAGGAGGTTGTTTCTCCATTGAGCGAAGCGGCTATATATAAAAGTCATCTTCAGCATCCTCTTCTCGCTCTTTGAATTGTGGACACAGAGATGAATTGTTGTGTCCAAAACGATTAAGGTTTTTCGATACCCATCGTGCCTTGAGAAGAATTGCGGAAGGTGGTAGTAGCAGTTACCGTGTGAGCGCTTTACGAACTTCTACAGATGTGATGAATTTTAAGGTCCATTTAAGCTCGGGTCTCATCCCCTTCTCTTTCCTCTAGCTTTATTCTCGCTATTCCGCCATCCACTTGTGGCTCTCCTATTATTGATCCGAAGAATCTCCTCAGCTAGGATGTCTATGGGGGTCGGGCTAAAACAAATCCTGCTTCGTCGGAGATCGTCCTGAAACCGCATATAGTCCTAAATGCACAAAGCCTGTGTGTTTCTCTCATCATTCTTTTCAGTTGCTTTGTTTGTAGAGGTTCTGCCCATATTGGCGCAGCATAAACTAGTATGGATATGACCACCCTTGACAGTATAATTCTCTTACTATATAGAGCGGATTGCGCTGCCTGTACGCCAGCGGCTTTCTTACCCGCATACTCTACGTGGGACTTAAATCTTAGTCTATTGTCGAGCATGATTCTCAAGTACTTAAACACTTCCTTTGATTGTATGTTCGGATGTCCGATTTCCGCGTATTCCACACGCTTTCGATTACTGATTGGGATTACCTTCGGGTTGCGGTCGTTTAAATCTAGTCCGGCGGATTGTAGCCAGTCTTTAATTAGTCGAATTGGCTCATTAGTTACTGCTTGGTCCTCGTTGATATGTTTAGCGATTGTTACAACCGCAATATCGTCACGAAGCCAACACGTTCTACTCCTTGTGGTAATTTTATTTGTAAAATTCCATCGATTATAATATTCCACAGGAACGGACCAAATACTGACTCTGGAAGAAATTCTGCTGGCTTTCTTACTCACATATTCCACATGAAACTTAAGTTTAAGTCCATAGTCTATATTAGAACGACCTTCCTTTTGGAGCCCGTCTTTAATTAGCTGAATTGGTTCATTAGTTGCTGCTTGCGCCTCGTTGATATGTTTAGCGATTGTTACAACCGCAATATCCTCGCCAAGCCAACACGTTCTACTCCTTGTGGTGACTTTATTTGTAAAATTTCAACGATTATAATATTCCACACGAGCGATCCGACAGCACTCCGTTGTTTTCCGTTATGACGAGTAATCTGCCATATATAATCTTCTCCAGAATTCCCACTGATCGGTTTTTCGCGGTACGAAGGTGGAAATATTAAAAAGATACCTCTGGACCGATCCAGATGGATGCCGGGTTTTACTGACTAAAACCACCTCCCGCCAGGCTCATATTCCCGTTGATCCCCGCGGAACTTTCTTTTAGATATTCCATCGCGGGTCGGGACGGAGTTTACCTGTTACTCCGCTCGTCGCGTCGCAACTGCTGCATCATTTCACAGAGAATACCATTTGTTACGGACCGTGCCTGTTTTGAACTAAGCATGTATTCTATTACTTCTCCCGGAGTAACTGTCCGTCTCATATGTCTCTCCGAAATCGTTCGCGCGGTCTCGAATCTCATGCACTCTGTGAGTACGTATTCCGCATTTTCTATTTTGCCTTCGCAATACAAGTAGTATGGGTGACTCACATGCTTATACTTGTGCAAGTATTGCCGAAAGCATCGATGTCCTGATATTAGCTGAGTTAGGTGGTAATTCAGCTCGCCATATTTTCTTTTCATCCATGTTTCTATATCAGGTATCATGGTGTGGGTCTGCCATTCTCTTAGGCTTCCCACTGATCATGTCACCAAGCAAATGCGTGCTCTTCTTAGATTTTATCTGGCTGTGCATCATAAACTGTGACACTGATCAGCCATTTGTTCTTGTAAACGTCCTCGTACCTTTGAATTTGACGAGATTAGTCATTCAAGTTATAGGATTTTGTACAGAACTCAATTTATGGAATTCACGGGGCTGCATCTCAGTTGGAGTGTTGGTGATACGTCAGCCGAACATTGGAAAACGAGAAATCGGTGTATAATCGTTCGCAAAGCTGAATATTTTGAAAACTACGGATACTAATAAATCATTAATATGAAGCAGAAATAGGGTTGGATCCAAGATAGAACTTTGAAATACTCTGGATTTTATACAATAGATATCCGAAGGCAAATCGCCTCCAGGAACCCGAATCCATCGAACTCCATGTGCACGAACTTTATATCGTAAGGCTCTGTGCCAGACATGTTCTAACGCATCAGGGGCATCCAATTCGATTGCTCTTCACTCACTGGATTTTTCAATTGCAGATGCCATAGAAAAAGGTCAAATGTTACCCTTGGTTCGCCTGTTGTGGACAACGAATTGGGGATTTTTTATGCGTCAGTTGCATTCTAAATATATATAATCAACTTGGACTTTTCACTTACCTGGGACTACTTAGACAGTAAGACTTTTGGCCGGTAATTTTGCGAGAGACATGTTTTCCCTTTCTTTGGTATTGGTTGAATGAAAGCAAGTAGGAAAGGTTTTCTGTGCATACGATTTGCGAAAAGGTTTGCCAAGAACCGGTGACAATTCCGGGGAAACGTTTTTAAGGGCTGTTCCTGGTATTCTATCTGGTCTGCTTACTTTTTTCAGTCTAGTTCATGGAGAATGCATCTAGGGTAGAATTCACGATCACATTGGCTTACTCTTTGAGTTCATGACTAGTGATTCGCTGCCCTTCACTAACGGAGGAAAGGAGAAGAAATTGAAATTACTGCAAATAGCATTTGCCATTGACATTAAAGGCAAAAGTGAACCAGTTGAGCCTTCAAGTTGTTTATTGGTAAGTTTGTGGTATTAAACCTTCTTCGTGGTCTCAATTGTTTGGTTGCAAATGTATCTGATTCTAACAAAACTAGTTCTGTTGGACTCTTTGGGATCAGAGCGTCGCTGTTTAAAATTCCTATTTTTAGACATTGTAATCAGTTCACATTTTCTTATCATGCGAATGTGTATCGAATGAATTTCGTTCAATGCAGTGCGGAATGTGAAGTTCCATACCGAGAGGAATTATTGCGATGGTTGACTCTGTGTAGGCGTTAACATAGGAGTTTCTAAACCAAGCCTCTGGCCATGGAAAGGACACAAAGAAAAAAATCTTTCCAGTTGGTAGTTGGTTTCTTACCATACTTGGAGAAGCTGTTTAGATTGATTAGTAGTGTGAAACGTAAGTGCTTGCACACCGGATATCATACAATGGTCGGGATTTCCCAATGGCACAGCCGTTCGTACGGAATAAAAAGGCAAGGTGGGATTTGATCTAAATTTTCTTATCATGCGAATGTGTATCGAATGAATTTCGTTCAATGCAGTGCGGAATGTGAAGTTCCATACCGAGAGGAATTATTGCGATGGTTGACTCTGTGTAGGCGTTAACATAGGAGTTTCTAAACCAAGCCTCTGGCCATGGAAAGGGCACAAAGAAAAAAATCTTTCCAGTTGGTAGTTGGTTTCTTACCATACTTGGAGAAGCTGTTTAGATTGATTAGTAGTGTGAAACGTAAGTGCTTGCACACCGGATATCATACAATGGTCGGGATTTCCCAATGGCACAGCCGTTCGTACGGAATAAAAAGGCAAGGTGGGATTTGATCTAAAAACACCGTAGCTCATACTCAGGCCAAGAATTTGTGCTACCAGATCTTTCGAGAGGCATTTATTTAATAATTGATGGTATTCACTCTCTGTGGAATAAAGGTAATCATAACATGTCAATTGAAAAGTCCCCGGCCTTCCATAGTAAAACACTTTTTTTTTGTTGGCAAAATTCGTTTTTTTTATTCAACATAATTCCCTTCGAGGGTGATACACTGATTATAGCGACCCTCCAACTTTTCGATACCTTTTTTGTAGTACGTTTTGTCCTTTGCTTCAAAATAGGCCTCAGTTTCGGCGATCACCTCTTCATTCGACGAAAATTTCCTCCCAGCGAGCATTCTTTTGAGATCTGAGAACAGGAAATAGTCGCTGGGGGCCAGATCTGGAGAATACGGTGGATGCGGAAGCGATTCGAAGCCCAATTCATGGATTTTTGCCATCGTTTTCACTGACTTGTGACACGGTGCATTGTCTTGGTGAAGCAGCACTTTCTTTTTCTTCAAATGCGGTCGTTTTCCGGCGATTTCGTCCTTCAAACGGCCCAATAACGCTGTGTAATAGTCGCTGTTGATGATCCTACCTTTTTCAAGATAGTCAATGAAAATTATTCCGTGCGCATCTCAAAATACAGACGCCATAACCTTGCCAGCCGACTGTTGCGTTTTTCCACGCTTTGGGTCGGGTTCATCGTGTGCAGTCCACTCGGATGACTGTCGATTGGACTTCGGAGTGAAATGATGGAGCCATGTTTCATCCATTGTCGACGCAAAAACTCGGGTTTATTACGCTTGATCATCTCCAAACACTGCTCCGAATCATCAACTCGTCGTTGTTTTTGGTCAAAAGTGAGCTCGCGTGGCACCCACTTTGCACAGAGCTTTCTCATACCCAAATATTCGTGAATGATATGATGTACACGTTCAGTTGATATCTTTAGAGTGCCTGCTATTTCATTCAATTTCAATTTACGGTCATTCAAAATCATTTTGTGGATTTTTCTAATGTTCTCGTCGGTAACAACCTCTTTTGGGCCTCCACTGCGTTCACCGTCTTCGGTGCTCATTTCACCACGTCTAAACTTAGCATACCAATCCTTGATGGTTGATTTTCCTGGGGCGGTGTCTGGAAACTCGTCATCAAGCCAAGTTTTTGCTTCAACTGTATTTTTTCCCTTCAAAAAGCAATATTTTATCAACACGCGAAATTCCTTTTTATCCATTTTTTTCACAATAACAGAAGTCGCTTCACTGAAAATACTATAATTCACAAACTAATGATCCGACACCTGTCAAATTTATACACGCGTCTCTTGGAGGTTAGGGCTAACTAAAAATCATATGGATTTAATTCTAGTGCCGCCATCTATGTGTCAGGCCGGGGACTTTTCAATTGACCTGTTATCTAGTAAAATCAGATTTATTGTGTTAGTTATGGCATCAACATCGTTATTAAGGGAAAATAGCAAGCCACACAATCAGATTTCCAGAAAAGTCATTTAGACTATTATATTCTCAAAGCCATACTATTCTCGTTGTGATGTCCAGACATTCAAGACCAATATACATCGACACGTCCGTTCCTTATCCACTTCCTCTCCATCCGCTCGCAATGTGCTCTGACATTTAAGGGTACTTCAAAATCCCCTTTTGTGCGCGCGTTAGTGTAAACAAAAAAATTCTGTTTGGAAGATTTTTTTAACACTGCTTTTAGTGGACGAGGTAGAATATCTATGCACATTTATATCTTCATCATCATCGGCACTACAACCGGGATCCGGTCTTGACTTTATTTAGCAAGTCTCTCCACCGGTCCCGATTTCGAGCCGATGTCATCCAGTTTGGCACTCCCAGGCTCTGGGCGTCCTGGTCTACGCCATCCCTCCATCGCATACAGGGTCTGCCAGCCTGTCGCCTTCCATACGTCCTGCCACAAAGGAATTTCCGGGCAGGCTCCTCTTCGCCCATTCGCTCTAGGTGTCCCAACCAGTGGAGTCTACCGAGGTTGATTTTTCGTACAACGCTAGCTTCAAGGCAGACTTTTACATCACCTGTAGCAACAATTCCAGTCTGTGGGCACGGGCGTGATATACAGGTTTATGCCAACACAGATAAACATAGCATTTTAAAAGACTTAAATTGCCATTTCAACGGCTCGGTAATTAAAATCAACACCGCTGTGGCGATTCCAGTAGACTACATGTAACCATAGGGAAGAACAAAAGAGTATCGAAAAAGTGTTTTTGGCGGTTTTATATGTTGTTCAAGTGTTCCGCCGAACACTGTTTACCGCAGAGATACGAAAACACCAACAGAGCGCACACAGCACAAAATTGAAACACGAAAAGAATTGTCTTTATTTTTGACTTTATTTTTTGTTTAGGGTTCGGTCTCCACTTACGTCTAGGACACACTTTTGGACACACTTAACTTAGGTTACATCGTTTTGAAACTATCTTGAACCACACATTCGACGTTATTTCTTCTTTTATTTTCGCGATATCGCAGCGCGGACCGACCTCCTTATTGGCTTCCTCTCTGTTCGAACGTATTTTCTAGACTCCATATCTCTATTTTTTCAATTCAATCTGAGGAAAATTTCCCCATCCAATCTGCTAACAGACTTTCCCATAGTATCTGTTAACAGCATAACATTACCCTCTGCATCTCAAAAGGAGAATTTCCCATATGATCTGGAAAGGAGAAATCTTACCTCATAATCATCAACACCATTAGCTGTTGGTTATCGGAATCTTGTTCCTTTTGTTTAAGGATCGGATGCCGCTGCTTATTCTCCGATCTTTCCGTGGGATATGTTCAGGTTAGCCATCTGGCTTAAGCTAACAATGTTCTTGTGTGTTTCAGATGGGTAATAAAAGGAACCGTTGGATTGGTATAGTTCCTTTGTTAGGATTTTCGAACCATAAACATCTAGCGAGCGATCTACGTTAAGATGTTTATGATTGCATGGCTATTGGACGGCAGTGAAACGACATGCCTTGTTTGCACAAGTGTGGCTTCTGCGTTAGGGTCATGAAAGGGATTTAGGTGCTAATTGCTATTAGCTACCAGAGTATGCATCCGTTGTTCGGTTTATTTACCGACAATGGTATTTCAAGGGAAACATGCATGGCGAATTTGCTTAGATGCGATGCTTTCCTGCCTTTTGGAATTCGGGTAGAATACAATGATGGATGCCTTGAACTCGTTATTGGGAGCTTTTGAACGTTTAGTTCCTTGCTTTCTGATATCGGGTTTAACGTCGTTGCATGTCCTATACCCTTTTGTTTCAGGTAAGGTTACTGACTATTGGGACACGTGTCTGTGGGCACGTGTGCTGAAAAAGGTGAGTAAAGTTCCTTGGCGGAAAGGATACTTCAAGCTGTAGTGAGTATGGTTCGTAGAACCGCTACAGTATCATTACTGTCGAATATCAGAACATTAGTGCAGCAGTCCACATCGTACAAGTTAGTTATCATCATATGCAGGCGTCCGTGGTCTTATGCGTTGGTGCTTTGTTTTTAGCCTTTTCATAGCGTGGGGTTGGAATCGCTTGCTTTTGTTATTCCGCAAAACGATTTACTACAGCCGAGAAATATGTGTTGAAGTTCGCAAGGGATAGGCAAATATGCGCAAAGTGATGTGTTGTGCTCCACTGGGTTTCTGAAGAACGTCAGCCTATAACCTGCCCATAAAAAATATTAACACTCCGAGACCTTATGCACAAATTACTATATAACAATTTGAAATTGCGTGAATTTAAGCAACGGTTTGCCTTTTTTAGGTATGAACCCTATCACATGCAAACCCACATAGACACCCGCATCGGTTCGGGATTAAACATTGAACCGCGTAGAATTGTCGACGAAGTATATCGCTTCAATTGACTTGCAATGGTTGGTTATAACGACTAAACGGCAAGTAACTGGTAACGAGCAATTGGTGAGTTGGTAACCCACTTCTCTTTGTCGTACACTATTCCCAGTTTTAAAAATGTGTTTTTTTAAAACAAGAATGTTTGCTTTGCCTTTGTTTCTCTTTAATGTGGCTGTAAGTTGGCGGGAAGGGGCCTAGTAAATGTTATCGACATCGTCTATAATATTTTTGTTTTCGATCACAATCCCTGCATCCTTTTCCTAAATCCGCAGTATTTGTTGATAGGGGAAACATTACCACATGCATAGACAATTAGATTGAGATACATCTCAGAAGGTTTATGGTCTGCATACGATGATATAAAATATCGGAAGGGAACAGCGATTGGCCGCCAGAAAATTGTAAATTTCCCCGTCATATGTAAGCTTTGTTTGATCTAAGTTGGGGTTCCGTTCGTATTTGGTTAACTGTCTTTTCGTTTACTGTTGTTTACCATCATTAACAACCACAATAAATTAACTGAAGTTCTTTGCATACATGCGGGGCGATACATTTCAAAAATATCCGGAAACCTTGCTTCCTACGGCTGAGTTGCTGAAACGTCGGAAAGTAGTCCAAGGCTACTCATGGTTTCATTGACATATACTGTAATGGTGTGCTGCAAACCTGTTCCCTCAAACCATCAACCCCACTGTTTCAAACAGAAATGTGAGCAGAGGGATCATATTAATAGAGATACTCTCTCCGTAAAGGGCGAATCCACAATACACCCTAAAATAAAATTCGCAAGAGCGTCGACTCACCACGGACGACCAGAAAAAATGGAGGAAGTTCTGTTTCCTCCCTTTTTTCATTCTTAAATTGTGATAAACTTTATTGAGATTGTGTTGTGAATTGTAATGTAGTCGGCGCATAAAAGGAAGGCGACTTCGTTACGGTCTCTGCATGCGAATGACGAAGATAATTGGATGCCTTTTTCCATCGGTGGTTGGGGGATTCTGGAATACAATATATTTGTCTGCAGTAGCAAGAGCCATATTCTTCTCTTCGCATTTGTCTTTTTTTTTAGTCAATGTGAATATGGTCTGGAATGGGAAGACAAGTCGTCTCACAAACTTGGTGATATACCGTGACTTGAAAGCATAATTTCGCTTTTCTTAAGTGAATCCTCGATTTCTTAAGTGAATTCTCGATTTATCCTGTTTGTACTGACTTGATTCCTTTTAAGGATATAATGCATTTCTAGGAAAGAGTGTGGACTCTCTATCGAGGTAAGTGTGTCGCTGATTCTTAAAAACACCAAGAAACCATTGCTTACTGACATTTCTTCGTATGCAAAATCCACTTGATTAAAAGTTAGTATTTGATGCTGATGTAATTAACTTATTACTGCTGGTAGTATATGTATATTTATTTTGTGCTTATTGGCCGTTGTGGACTTTAATCAATGTAGAAAAAAGCTTTTTACTACTGCCTTTTATTATATTTCTTGTTCTCTGAACACGTAGGAATAGACGTCCATGATAATTTGTTCAAGGTCTTTAACTGATTATCGGAACTATAATTATTTTTAGTTTTTTTTTTTTTTGTTGGATGTACTCAATAACAGTTTTTTAATATGTTTGAATAAATAGTGTATATTTGACTTTGTAATATACGAAACTAGTTTATTCACCTTTTACCATAGTTAGTTGTAAAATACTATAGATAAAATAGACTAGATTCCAATTACTACCGTCCACAAAAACATCTGAGTCGAGTAATCAATGGTAAGGTGTATTTTTTAATTGGATTTTGTCGACAGCCTTTATCTCGCCATACATTAGGTCCCAGTAAAACCAGCGCACTCTTGATAACATTTTGAATGAATAAAAAAACGAGTCTACAAGTGTATTCATGGCAATAAGAGCAACTTGAAAAACTAAATTTAAAATAATTTCATATACTATGAGCCTCAAAAAAGGAAAAAATATATATGTAATGTACTTATTAATTGCTTTTTCAAGTTTACCTTTTAGGAAGTGGAATACATTCACTTTAACACCAGAACATATGTCCTTCTGAAAGGTGAATTATTTGCAATGAACTGGAAAATGGAACTTAACAAAGAAACGTTATAATAAAATCACGTTAAACTATATAACAAAAAGCTTCTTTTTTTAACACATCAAAAAAAAGTTTCGCATTTTGCTTATCGAGCTTGATTAAAAGTAATGAACTTATATTATTATGTTAATTAACACCGTAACTTGTATTTATTGAAATCTGTGCCAATTCACCAGGGGTTTATCGCATTCTGTCATTAAAGTCGATATTATTAATTCATTCCTTGTTATATTCCGCTTTCGATTTGAAGCGTGGGCAAGAGCGCCTTATCGTGTGCGACGTTTGGATATCTGGACTTCTCTTGACAATTTTGATTATGTTCTATATAAAGAAGACCAAAAATTCCAATCTGGCTAACGGCGGTTTTCGAAACCATCTGTCGCAATTTAATTGTGTAAAAGTTAGTTTTATCGCGCGTTTCAACAGCAAACAGTAATTTTGATTCTTTGATGAAATTCTGGTGGTTCAAACAGACACCACACAGCACACGGATACTACAACGGCGAAACTACCCACGGTGTTTCGCTTCTTAATCAATTTTCCATGAATTTGATCCACCGAGGTTGTCTGTACACCCAGGCAACACTCTCCCACACTAATCCAGTACTTAATGACATAACTTACTCGTTCAGCCCACTGGGCACACTTCCTCACTGTGCACTGACTCACTCCGTCTGCGCTTTTGTATCATACGAAGTTGTTCGTAACAAAGTTTTGGGGAAAGAGTGGTATGGCGATTCAAATATCATCATCATCGGCACTACAACCGGGATCCGGTATTGGCCTTATTTAACAAATCTCTCCACCGTCCCCGATTTCGAGCCGATGTCATCCAGTTTGACACTCCCAGGCTCTGGGCGTCCTGATCTACGCCATCCCTCCATCGCAGACAAGGTCTGCGCGCTGTCTCCTTCCTTACATCCTGCCACAAAGGACTTTCCGGGCAGGCTCCTCTTCGCTCATTCGAGCTAGCTGTCCCGCCCACCGGAGTCTACCGAGCTTGATTTTTCTTACAAGCATCTGGCTGTGCTTGGTGATAATAGTCCCTCTAGTTGTAATTCCAAAGTCACGGATTGCTTTCTCCAACGCCAGGTTAAAGAGGAGGCATGCCAGGCCGTCCGTCCCATTTTCGGAGTCCATTATAGATGTTTATTGGTTTGGACAGCAATCCTGATATTTTTACTTGACTAGTTACGTTGGTCATGGTCAACCTACAAAGTCGTATCAATTTGTTTGGAATGCCGAACTCTCTCGTGGCATTATATAGTTCTACCCTGGCTATGCTGACGTAGGCGGCCTTAAAGTCTATAAATTGATGATATAATGGAATCTTAAATTCCTGACATTTTTCCATAGCTGTGCCTAAGGGTGAATATCTCATCAATCGCTAATTTGCCTGGGATGAAGCCACACTGATATTGACCAATGGTGGCTTTAGCGTATGTGGGTATCGGATATTGTAGGATAGTGGAGAGTATCTTATAGGCGGTGCTCAGCAATGTTATACCCCTATAGTTGTTGCACAGTGTGATATCTCCTTTTGCTCCCATACGTGCACCACGATCTCACGAATTGCGTGATGTAACGCTGTCCCTCCTTGTTTGATCAACTCAGCTGTTATGCCATCAGCTCCAGGTGCTTTAATTGATTTGAGCTGTCTAATGGCTTTTAATGTTTCCTCAATGCTTGGTGGCGGCAGCATTTGGTCTTGGTCTTGTTTTGGTGGAGCCTCCAATTCTTCTGTGAGCTGACCATTTAGCAATTCATTAAAGTGCACTTCCCATCGCTCCCGAATGTCTTCAGGATTGGTGATCAGATTACCCTCTTTATCCTTGCAGTAAGTGCAGCGTGGTGTGTACCGCGTCATTCTGTGGATTATTTGGTAGAATTTCCGCACCTGGTGCGGACCTCGATCTCTACTTTTCTCTATTTCACAGACAAGGTTTTTTTCCCAGGCACTTTTCTTTTGTCTGTGAAGTCTTTTTTCAGATCTTCTGAGCTCTTTGTATTTCTTCTCGCGCACCCGCGTCCTATGAGACTGCTGCATTGCCCGGTATGCAGCATTCTTACGTTCAGTCACTAGTTTGCACTCATCATCAAACCAGTCCCTCCGATCTCTACGACTACTGCCTAAGATGGAGTTGGCAGTACTAATGACAGTATTCTTAAGGCGTGTCCATTCCTCTTCTACGCCCGGTATTCTGGCCCCAGGACTTACTCTACCTCCGTCGAGCTCTTCGAGGGCGAGTCTTAACGCATGACCAAAGGTATTACTGGTATTCTCATTGCGTAAGGCAGCCATATTGATCCGAACCTGATCCGCGGATGCAATACGTCTCCGTAAGGCAATCCGCGCTCGGAAAACTGTACCAACAAGATAGTGATCCGAGTCGATGTTGGCACCTCGGTACGTTCATACCGCCATCAGGCTCGGGGAGTGGTGGCGGTCTATCGACACGTGGTCAATTTGGTTGCGAGTGGCTCCATCAGATGATACCCAGGTGGCTGTGTGGATATCTTTACGTAGAAACCTGTGTAGCGATCCTAAATCGCTACTCCTATCCAAATCCCCAATATTATCAAATAATATAACGCAAATCCCAATTCCATATTGAATCATATGAGCAATAAATTAACCCACAGTTAATTTATCGCTCATTGATTCAATTCCACATTAAATTCCATATTAAGTCACATGAACAACGAATTTAACCAAAAGTTAGTTCGTCGTACATTGACTCAATTCCCAAAATCCTGACATCATGAAATGCTTAATTCAAAACGCATTTCATGATTCCCATTCCTAGAACCCATCCAACTAAACTTCTAACAAATTCTCAGATCACAACTCAAATTGAAACACGCAAACTCTATGTGTGCTTCTGGGAATTTTGACCATAAAATAGTTGACAATTCTCAACTACAAAAGTTATAAAAGGGCAGTAAATTTCAATTTCGGGATCAGTTGAAGTTCCGAGGCCGAACCCCTGCCCGCATACCATCCCGAATGAAAAATAAAATATTCAAACCAAAAATAGTTAAAATAAAGATAATGATATAACCCCAGACAAATACCGGAAGTTTGACTCAAATCAAAGGATGCTGGGAAGCTTGCGCTCGACGCGCTACCTTTTTTGTTATTACACCGTTGACTAAAGCAAAGAGACCTTGACATCCCTTATTGCGAACCCTGAGATGATTCATCAACACCTGGTACTTGCAACGACCAGGTTTTTCGATGCTGCCAGTTCGATGACTCGTAGTCCATTGCCATTACTGTTCTCATGCAAACTATAGGAACCTGTGTAGTGCCTGAAAACCCACTCCCGACCTATTTTTGCATTCAAATCACCAAGAACGATTTTCACATCGTATCTTGGGCCCGTTCGACATTCTCGTAGTATTCTTCTTTTTCGTCGTTAGGGGACTCCTCTGTAGGTCCGTGAACGTTTATGAGGCTTATGTTCTAAAACATGTCTCGCACGCGAAGAGTGCATAGCCTTTCGTTTATTCCATTAAAGCCGATTATGACAGACTTCAGTTTTTGGCTGACTAGAAAGCCTACCCCGAGCACATGGTGATTTGCATGACAGCTGTAATAAATGTCATTCTCGTTTCTTTGAATAACACCACCCCCGCCCATCTTATTTCTTGTAATGTTGTTATGTCAGCCTTATATTCTGACAGGGCATCAGCTAGCTGCTGTGCACCTCGAGCTCTGTATAGTGAGCGGACGTTCCATGAAAAAATTCTTAAATCGCTTCGCCATTTTCGTTTCCGTGGCCGTCGTCGTGTATCGGGTCCATATCCGAGGCTTGTTAAATTTGCCATAATAATTCATTTTTACGGGCATGGTTATTAGCCTTGCGCCAACCTTTCTCAGGATGTCACTGCATGCATTGGTTCACTACTTGGCGGGTGCCAAAGTAGCTATCCAGGGGTGTCACGTGGAGACTGCATGTCAACTTGGATCGAACAGGGACAAGGATCGTCCTATCCTTCGCCGGGTTGAAAGCAATCAGTAACTTTGCGCTGTATGTTTTTAAAATGACCTCGTACGTGATGGTTTCGATACACTTATAGTATCGCTCTGTGCTTTGGTGTTATATAACACCTCAATTTTCGACAGTCACTGATCTAAATATTCACCTATTCTAAGACATATTGATATCTGCCCTGAGGTATAAATCCCTCCATCCCGTTCCTGAGCTAAGAAGGGTTTTTTTTTACGTTTATTTACTTGATTTAGTATAGACCTTAACAACTTATTGTTTTTAGATGTACAGTTATTTTGGAATAGGCTCCTCGATAGTATAGTGATTAGTACACCTGTCACGCGGGAGACCGGGGTTCGATTCCCCGTCGGGGAGCCTCTGGCGCAAGACTAATGACCTTGCCCGGAAAAAAAAATCATTATGGAAAATTTAACAAGCCTCAGGACTTGCTAAATAAAGCCAAGACCGGTTCCCGGTTGTAGTGCCGATGATGATGTTAGTTTGGAATAATTCTTAGCCATGTTAGTTGAGGTTGTGCAAGATAGGAGAGTGATTTTTTAATATATTTTTTTTAATTATTATTACTCTTCTCTTGGGACAGGCGAACCTATAGCGCCGCGTCGGCGGCCCGATATGCCACCAAATAAATGTTCAGTTGTGCAGTTCTTTTGAACAGTTACAGCTTGTAGTGCTCTGGAAACAGTCGCGGGGGGAGGGAATTCTACGGCTTTTTGTAGAAGGATTTTGAATAGCGAAAGTCTAACATTTCGATGATGTTGCAGCCATTGACACAACATTTAGTCGTCTCTTACGACTAAACGGCACAACTGTGGAAATAAGTTAATGCGCAAGTACACATGATAACGAAACCTATTCCAAGCATGTTTGCAACCCATATTTTTTATAAACGGCGACTTTCTTATACATACTACATGGTCTGAAAATCCCGGGATTTTTCAATAGGTGACTCCACTAGAGAATAAATATGACTCATTTCGAGAGGCTCATGTGTCATTAGTTTATGTATGAAGTTTCGTGACATTGCGAAGGCCATAACCTTTTCGGTGGAGGGTCGGTCTTTTGGAAGAGCTATACTGCAAACCTACAATAGCGAGAGTAATCAAGTCGCGAAGACTAAGATGAGCGGGACATGTGGCGCGAATGGGCAACGATAGGACCGTGCGTAGAATTGTTGACGGTAAACCAAAGGGAAAGAGACTGACAGCGCGGCCGCGACGGAGATGGGAGGACAATGTCAAGTTTGACCTTGATGAGATCGGATCGACTGGTCAGGCGTGGAAGGAGAGTGCACAGGACAGGGAACGATGGCGGAGTCGAGTCGGTGAGGTCATAAACTTCCGGGTTCTTACAGACCAATAAATAGTAATAATAAATAAAATAATAATAGTTGCTCGTTTGGCGGCTTTCATGGGTTTCCAGCCACATTGCAGAATGCCTATTGGACTCAGGTGTGTGGTAATGGATCCACGTTTCATCCATCGTCGAAAAAAGTCCAATCAATAACGCTGCAACAACCCCAAACCGGTCGTTGAATCATCAATGCGCTGCTGTTTTTGGTCGACGGTCAACAAACGCGGCACCCATCGCACCGATAGCTTTTTCATCTCCTAAAGATCGCGCAAAATATATCCCGTCTGCTATTTTGAGATGCCCAAGTCTCAGCTAACTCGCTAACTTCACTTTACGATCACTCAAAACGATTCGATGCATTTGTTTTACGATTCTCTCATTCGTAGCCCCTTTTGGCCTTCTAGAGGGAGGTGCGTCTGCGGTGCTTGTATGACTCATTTTAAATTCACTAAAGCACCGATAAATTGTTGTTCTCATTTGTGCAGCCATTGCAATGATTGTTCAGAGGTTTTTCCCACCAAAAAACCATATTTGATCAAAATGGGATATTGCTGTTTTTCCATTTTTTACGAAGGCGAAAGTAGCGACACTGAAACGACTGTAGCTTGTAAACGAATGCACCAAATGTCACGAAACTTCACACATCAACTAGTGACAGATGAGCCTCTCGAAATGAGTCATGTACATTTTCTAGAGGCGCCATCTATGGAAAAATCTCAGGACTTTTCAGCCCATGTAGTACAACTGGTGTCTCAGTATTATATATGTGCTGAGTTCGAATAACTGCTTGACAGATCGATGTTGCTCCATGGGTCCCTTTCTGGTTTATTAACTATCCGTCTTTAGAGATGAATTTATTAGCCCCACACTAACCTTGGAAAGAAGATCACGCGAACATATCCTACGCCCACTTTTTTTATGGAAATATATTGTAATTGTCATTTCCTCTAGGTCACGATCGCATTTATAGCAAATATGGGCAAATTATTTTTCAGAAAACCATTGGGATCCATTCTATATGCGAGATTGTCAAGGCAGAAAAGAGAAACTTAAAAAAATTCTGCGGGCGCATAACAGCGAAAAAGTGTGTAAAGGCATAAGTGAGTCCATGACCTTCCGAAAGACATGCAGAGAGATGCTGTGTGTGCATAATTTATTTTGTGACCACAATCTTGCTGATGTTATCGTTTAGTCTTAATTTTCTAATACTGAATTTCCATACGATCTGCATCGTCATTGCAACACATTTTTTCGTCAATAGTCTGTGTTGCGACTGCAGTGATGTCATTATACGTATAGGGGTTACTCGTATTTCTAGATGGTCACATAATAAATTCCATTTGTAATCCGGTATCTCTTTGTGGGCGTTAAAAAAAACGAACAAATAAGAAATACAATCTTTTCGCAGTCCGTCTCCAAATCTGAAGTCGAACTACGTGCACAACTTTTTACTAAGCGGAACAGTCCAGCCCCTCTGAGAAGGTCGTCGAAATACTGAAAAAAGAAATGAAGAAAAAATCTAATGAAAATACCAATGGAGCAGTTTCACTGGATTCCAAGAACGTTTTCCACTTGGTTTTACTAGCCGGCATTACTGTTAAAGTCTAATGTCATTCCCATGCGAATTGGGAGGCAGTAACACGCGCCGAGACATGTACCACACATGTGTACAGTGGTACAATTACGCAAGACTTGGATTTTGTGTGAGTCCGTCATTTAAAGTGGAACACGAGATTTTCACATGACTATTCCATTTGTATCTCAGTGATGATAATTTTATTTATCTCGATAGTCACGCGGTAACGGTCAGTTGAAATGTACTACCCACTCACGAATCGGGTGAGGAGTCTGCAGAGACTCACTCACCACACATGTAACTTCCCCTGATTTCCGTGCAGTGCATACATAACTCTTTACCACGATTTCCTCACCATTTATCAACAACATGGCCACTGTCAGAACGCCCTGGTATCAATGAGACGTCTGTCGCGTCCTTCTTCCTCTAGAAGACGTATAAAATTGTTTAATCGTTAAAAACCCTCTGTTATATTTCGCCTTATTTTAAAACCTTATTAGTGCGCGACTAAATGCGTTAAGTTGCTTATTCGAAAATTTGTGTAAACCTTGCGCACCTTCTCTATTTATTTTTTTCTTATTGTGTCGTATTTGTAGTACTTTGTCGTATCAATCTGTGGTGTAGTGTGGTGGGACAGTGCAAGATTCTCTATTTTCGAACAGTGCATGGATGAGGAGTGGCATAATGAATAAGGATCTATAAATCCTTGTTCAATATGAAAACGGAAGAATAGAAAAAAAAAGTAGAAAAATGTATCAAATGTTTAGTATGTTTAAGTTAATTTTATGGTGAATAATTATTCGTAGTGCTGTGAAAAATCGTGAAGGAAATCTCTTTCCAAAAACTTAGGAGAACGTAGTTTCACCCCAGCTAACCGTCATTGTTTTCACCTAAACAGGTAAATTGGTGCTGCCTAAATATTAATATCCTGCTTCTGAATTCGATTTGCATTTTCTAAAAAAAAAATACATTTATGACTACCGAATCTGGCCGTGACGTAAGTTTCTTAGCGATATCTAAAAACAAGGGTTAGAATCGATTTTTCCATTACCGTGTTGTTGGTGTCTCTTCCGAGTATTACAATGGCGACCGACATTCTAACGATAATGGCTGTTTGGCAATATCCACAGAAATTACCAAACAAATCGTTCTCCTTGAGGTCTTCTGCGTTTTTTTTCCTCGTCGTTTCCATTTAATCAAATGCGTTTTATTAAAAGTGTTTTTTGTTAGCATGAGAAATTCATGAAACAAAGTCTTATGCAAATTTATTTCCTTGGATCTCATTGACCTTATTTTGAATGAAAAGGGAAGGGAATCAGAATTTGATGTTGACAATTAACGGCAGATAAATTGGAGATTATAGATAGAGTGACTTTTTAGTGTAAATATATTGTAGGCTTTCGATAAACACTAAAAATTTGTTGGCTTGTTATTAATTTATGAACCATATTAAAAATTTATGATACATATTAATAAGTACATGTTAAATTTTTTACGCTGTGTCTTCTGTGGGAAAGTTCGTAAATAATTCGCTACACACTTAAGTGTTCTGTAGGAAAATCACCGGCATCAGAATTGCGGGTGAATTTTTAACTAATTTTGTTGAATGTGTAACAGATGTTGGCGAATCAAAATTTGACATATGTCTTACACTAGTTCTTAGTTCGAAAACCTATACACATTTTATAGGATGTAAAATGTAATTATAAAATACAACGTCAAGTATTTATAAATACAATAAATATAAGCAACGGTATTTCGTCATTTGAAATATGATTTCTTTTAATTTCAATGTTATTTTCTTTTCACTTCCCACAGAACTTCTGTGAGTTATAGAAGCAAAGCACTTGCGCGCATACAAAAGTTTAAGTTCTAAGAGAAAAATAATAAAATTTTGGAGAATTGATTTTGAATATTTTTTATTTTAATTTATTTTTATTGGATACTACATTTGTTTAATCATATGAAATTTGTTTTAATCATTAAAGTGCTTGAATCCTTTTTTATTTTTATGTCATTTATATAAAAATAAGTTCTTTCTTTTATAAAATACTATACATTTATTGGCCTGTAGGAACCCGGAAGTTCGTGACCTCACCGACTCGACTCCGCCATCGTTCCCTGTCCTGTGCACTCTCCTTCCACGCTTGGCCAGCCGACCCGATCTCCTCAAGGTCAAACCTAACATTGTCCTCCCATCTCCGTCGCGGCCGTCCTGCCGGTCTCTTCCCCGTTGGTCTACCATCAAGAGTTCTACGCACGGTCCTATCGTTGCCCATTCGCGCCACATGTCCGGCCCATCTTAATCTTCGCGAACTGATTACTCTCACTATTGTAGGTTTGCGATATAGATCTTCCAGTTCGTGGTTGTTGAGTTTCGTCCATTGTTCTGTGGGGGTTCTTTTAAGCTTGCCCGAGGAACCCCCCAATATCACAACCCAACTTCCATTGTTTCCCGCCAATGCAATCGCATTGGCGCCTGAAAACATTTCCTTTTCCAAGGACATTAATGCATACAACGCATTACCTGAATTCCTAAAAAGAATTTCACCAACAGGGGCATTTTTCCACGCGTCAACGCATCGGCAAAATTTTCCCAACAAAGAATTCTTTATGAATACTTTATTTACAGTACCATCATAACCAGAGATAATGATCATTGCGTCGCCTATTCCCAGCCTCACCATGTATACAATGAATTTCCCTACATACACATTGGCTGGCGACCTTTTCACCCAACGACAAAGCAATTCCTAGCAGCTTATTGACGCAGCTGCATATAATTAGCGCAATAGACGCTACAACCAAATTCGTCAGCACGCACCAGTGCAAACACTAGAATTCGGTTCTTTCGCAGGCATTCTGGCGATGCGATAAACAATCCAAATTGTTTGTTGTATCCCAAATGCATCTACCATCTAATGAGTTGCAACTTGTTTATTTAGCTGAACTCTCAGCTCATAAATCCCTTTATGTCTTTCAATATTTTCTGGTTCCGTTTCTCATGATCTCGCGGCATGAGCAAACAGAAATCAATTAGCACCCAATGAGATACAGCTTGTTTACTTAGCCGAACTCACATCTCATTGATGCCCATTATTCCCTTTTGATTTTTCAGCTTCGTTCTCATGCCCTTGTCCCATGAAAATAACCAATGTTCACACATACATGCATACCACCATGATCTTCTCTATGAGACCCGGTTACCTACCCCAAAGAGAGACTTCATGTTTCTCTTGTAACAGGAAACAAATCCCTTAATCAAGAGAGCATGCACCACTGGCCGAATATCCCTTGCGAATTCACAGAGCTGAGTCCTTTTCCATCCACCGACCGAGCCGGTCGTTTTGCTCCCGATGTCCGTAGCGCTGCGGGCACGCGTTCAGTACACCTCATAGTCGGGAGTTTTTCATTCTCTGAGTGCTAGTCGCGAATCGAGTTTTTAGCCTTCCGCAGTTACCATAAAATTCAAATCTAGTGCGTGGAGTTAGAATTTTGTTAAACGTGACAGTTTCCTTGATCACTCTGATAAGTGCAATCTTTTACGCCCGCGATGATATGGTTTTGTAAACTCCCTTAGGTGTAAGCTGTTAAATACACTACAGGATAAAAGAATAGTTTTTGTGTCTTACCAGTGACCAGTATCTAAAAATCTAAACTGTATGTAATTGAGAAACTCACCGATGGACCAATTATGATGGAGGAAGGACGTGAACCGGAGCCATACGCCGGCACAATACTTGTTCCCCACAGTCCTGCCTCCTCGCCATATTCACCTTCAAAGATACCCCTTAAAACTTTAGTCTCGAATACGCGGAATTTACTCTTCCCGTTTTGTGAGAGCCCATGTTTCGCATCCGTATAGAGTAATCGGCATGATTGTGGTTTTTTTTTTTTTTTTTTTTTTTTTTTTTTTTTTTTTTATATACATACTAACGCTCGCACAAAAGGGGATTTTGAAGTACCCTTAAATGTCAGAGCACAGTGCGAGCGGATGGAGAGGAAGTGGATAATGAAAGGAGATGTCGATGTATATTGGTCTTGAATGTCTGGACATCACAACGACCAGAAAACACATGATCCGGCAGAACATTTCACATTCGTGAGGTTCGGCTAAAGAATGACTATGTTAATTTCTGCGCCAAAAGTCCACTTTCAACGTGAACTGATGCGCATTCACAGATTGGCGGGTATCGCAGAAAAATGTCTGAAGGGGCAGATTCAGCGAGTTCAGTCGAGCAATGACCGCGGTAATACCTATAGAAAAGAGATAGGCATGATACGTTGGGCCCATGTTCTAACGAGGAAATTGATATGTTACGTGATAGTAGTGCGGATTTCAGCAGTTTACTGACTGTGTGCCAACTAGCGTTGCCGGAATGCAGTTTTCTGTTAATTTCCTTCGACATTTCGTTACTGGCCGTCAGTATTGTTCCCAGATATTTAAACTCTTTAACATTTTCAAATATCTTGCCCCTAACGTTTATGTGTGTTCTCTGAGGTCCACCTGCTCTCGTCGTAATCATGTATTTTGTTTTGTCTTCATTTATTTCTAAGCCAACCTCTTCTGCCGCTTGGATGATGATTTCACAGTTTTTACTTACAGTTTCTATGTCATCCGCATATGCGAGCACTTGTGTGACCCCGTTCAGGGATGATCCGCCCATGTTGTCGTATTGTACCTTTCTGATGACATATTTCGATCCATTGCACATGATCTGTCTTGCGCCAGGGGCTCCCCGACGGGAAATCGAACACCGGTCTCCCCCGTGACAGGTGGGTATACTAACCGCTATACTATCGAGGAGCCAGTCTTTTAGTACAAAAACTCGCCAAATGATGTTAGTGCATCTCATAACTAGCATCGATTGTCTGGCAACACCTAGTGTTGTATATTCCTTTAACACAACACTTACCGGTTTCCGACTCGTGGAGTCCGTAGTCTGTTTGTGTGGCTTCCGGCTGTTAGAGCCTTTGAGTAGGTGTCTTCCGGCTTGTTAGCCCGTATGTGTCGTCCTCTTCCGGCTGTTTAGCCCGTGTGTGTCGTCCTCGTGTGTCCGTCTCACCAGCCTGTGGTGTATACAGGGAATTCCGTAGCACACATTCCGTCTGGTCATCTCACGACGCGGGAACCTCCACTTCCGGGGGTTGGCATTCCTCAGTTGAGGGACGTTGACCGGAGTCTTCTCCTTTGGGACGCTTAATGGGACTTAATGGTGTTTTTTTTTTTTTTTTTTTTTTTTTTTTTTTTTTTTTTTTTTTTTTTTTTTTTTTTTTTTTTTTTTTTAATAAGAAGACCCCCCTTTTCTTCGTGTCTGGTTTCAGTGTTTATGTTTATTATTTTTAATTGATATAATTTAATTAATTTAAAGTATATAAATGACGCCAGCACTCTTTGGCTGTCTGATACTAATTATCGATGTACCCCTTGTGGGGTACTGACTAATTATTTCTATTCTGACGAAGCTCCCCTTTTTATATTCAAAACTTAAATCAAAACCCACATTCCTTTGTGGCGGTTCTGCGAACCACACAACCCACTATAGGTTGATATGCCCTTTCCACCAAGGAACATACTCACCTTAATCCATCACACGTGCCCACAGACACGTGTCCCAAAAGTCCTTACTCCCACCTGAAACAGAAGGTACCATATCACACACCAACATTGAATGCAATAGCAAAAATCAATCGAAATAAAAACGTTCAAAAGTCTCTAATATTGAATTCAGCGTGTTCAATTCGACGCGCCAATTCAACGCATCCAGTCCAACGCATCCAATTCAGGGCATCAATGCAATACACCCATTAAACGCGTTCTTCGGTAAACAAACCGAACAACGAATATCTCCGCTTGTAGCTAATAGCAATTAGCACATAAATTCCTAGCATGGCCCAAAACCTAAAAGGCACACTTGTGCAAACAAAGGATAGCGATTCGCCACCGACAAACAATCATGAAATCATAAACATCTTAACGTAGATCGCTCGCTAGATGTTTATGATTTGGAAATGCTAACAAAAACGGTTCCTTTGTACCCATCTGAAGCGCACAAGAACCCTCGTTGTCTTGGGCCAGATGGGGAACACAAACAAATCCCAAGAAAAGATCGAAAATTAAGCGGCGGTACGATCGATCGTTCAAACAAAGGAACAAGATTCCGATAAGGAAGACGGAAAGGAGAATGATCTATGATAGGAAATTTTTTTTTTGCAGACTGGGTGGGAAATTTTCTGTTTCAGATGGGGGATGAAAAAAAATCCGAAAAGGGGAGGAGAATTTTCAGTCTACTCCGAGTACCAGACGGGTCAACATAGAGAACCCCGACGAGGAGGTGATCCGCGCCGCGTCCGTAATAGAAATCAAGATAAACTGTCGCGAGTACAAACTATATATAACAACAACAAAATTGACAATAATATCGTTCCGTCGAAAGTGCACGCGTGCCGGATATCCGTTCGATAATTAACAGTCACGAAAGTCAGATACTCCGTCCAGAAAAAGGAGTCTTTGTCGAGTGTCTAGTCTAACGTGTGTAATAAAGGACGGGATTAATATGTGTCATGTGAAGTAATTAAGCGTGGTATTAAGCAAACCTTCCTTAACAGTAGTTTATGTGTTAATAAAAACATCATTAAATAAACAATAAAAAAAAATAGAAATCAGATGAAAAATAAATCTCGGTGTTTTCTTTGTGTGAACAGTGTTCGGCGGAATACTTCGACTAAGGCAACTATCCGCCAAACCTTCCCACGATCATAGTTGTCCTCCAGACAGCCACTTGGCGCTAGTATAAGGCCACTCTGGTTGCAGTTCCATCCCAACGCCATGGGAAAATTTCGATTCACTGTGACGCGAATCTAATTTGCCCATAGCGAATAGCATGCTTGTGCCGGGGTAAAATTACCTTGAAGGTGATTGGGCGTTGGGTGTGATCATCAATGTGATGAGAATGTTGGGTGTGGGAAATGCAGAATTGCAAATTTAGGTATGGCAATGGGAAATGCATGAATTTCAAGGTGATGTGGATTTGGTTTGCTTGTAGGGCATATATGGAATGTGGGAAATGCAAGATTGCAATCCTGAGCATGAGAACTGGAAATGCGTTTAATAACAGGTAGACATGTGATAAGGTTTCACAGCTACACCGAAATGATTCCATTGGTTGTAGCAGGAAATTATATTTGATGCTACACTGAAAGAATTCTTTCGGTTTTAACGTTAATAAAAGATGTCCCATATGCATGCAACTTTATTGTTTTTGCAGAATTTTGCGTAGAGTATAGAAATTCTGCGTGTAACAAATTTAATAGCCTATTGGCTACATGCGTGTAGTATATATATATATATATATATATATATATATATATATATATTATTATTATTATTATTATTATATATATATATATATATATATATATATATATATATTATTATTATTATTATTATTATTATTATATATATATATATATATATATATATTATTATTATTATTATATATATATATATATATATATATATTACATGGAAGGTATTGGTAATTTGCGTACAGCAAAGTGCAATATTCATGTTACCTGTAACACTAGTCAGAAAGCATTTGACTTGTTTAACGCGATTTTACCCGGAATTATTTAGAACTCTATGGAATAACAATTGCCGATAACTGTTGTTAAATAAAACATGTATTTTATAAATAATGTAATTACCTTCCATTCGAGGCATTTTTCTGACTAACGCATCTTTAGCACCTTATCCAATCCTGTCTACCAAAACCGGAAATGAATTTCAATTATCAAAAGGCAAGTCATTATTATTGCAAATCATTAACATAAATTTAACAGTTCCAATCGATATTTCAAGACGGATTAGTTACCTCACCTTTTAAATTATCCACAAATTCCGCCTCTTGTTACAAAGCAGGTAATGCTTGCAAATTAGCAACTACTACGTGACAAAGCGGAAAACCGACACGGAGCTAATTAAACGAAGCATAATTGCACGGGTTTACATATTATAATAATTATGTCGGAGAATAAAGGTGAGGAGTGTTGCAACTCAATACAAAAGACCATTGCAAATGTAATTGAGTCAGTATGGCGGATTACGTGCGCAGCTGATTTGCAAGTAAAACTCAACAGGTTAAATTTTAATGACCCCAGCCACGTTAGTTAATGTCCCACTTCCCAATAGCCTACAAAATGAATAATTCTGCATTTATGACAAGACAAGAAACATGGCTTCGTGGGAAAAAATGTGTGTGGCGATTTTCGCATCTAATTTCCTTGAAAACTGAAATTTTATGTTATACTGACCGAAATAATTTTATTGCTTTTATGATGACTGTTAGCCCATCAGAAGTGCCGCTCATTCTTTAGTGACAGTTTTATTTAACTCCACCATTTACCCAGTACTCGTCTATTTTATGCGTTCCAAGATGGAAGTACTCTTAAATGTTTTCTGACTGTTTTGTTTTTATTTTTGTTTATACGTATAAATAAGCAAACGTTTGAAAAATGATCTTGTGAAATTAGCAGTTGATATAATTGAAAATTTTATTACTAGAGTTGAAGAACAAAGCATGGCTGACTCGTTACTGGGCTTTGCACCTCCTCTTTTGCCTTTTTTTAATTAATTTTGTGAGGTTGTTTACTTCTCATAAACTGAGATAATTCGTGGGATTAGTTGGACTGTTGACATCAATACTGTTTAAAATTCAGTCCGCTGGCTGTGTATAAGTATATACATTTTTCTGCCCACATTCAAACTCATGGTAGTGTAGATATAAAATGTAATAAGTTTGGAACCAATTACGTTTAGTGAAAGGAAAACGGCCAATAACCTTAAAGACTGTACATTCAATGTGAGTATAAAAAACCGGCTTTTAATCCAATCGTATGGTGTTCTACTATGTGTAGATACTCCAATGAGGAGTAATGGGGAGTAACTATCGTCATCTTAGATAATTATTAATATAACGATCAACCAATGAACTATATAAAAACATTTTGGTTCTGTGGAATATTAACACGAAAATCTTTCTTAATTCCCTTCTTTCAATTAATTGCTGCAAAACTGTTTTCAATTATTTACCAGTTCAATTCGTTAGCCTCATGAAGACACTCACTACAAAACAACCCCTACGGCGTAATGTATGTCTGGAGGATAGAATTTAATTCTGCAGTGCCCATGTGTTCAGAAACAGCATCCAACCGGAAATAATGCTAAAGCAATTAATCACGGACTGGCGGTACTATCCTTCAGATATAAACCGTTCGGAGGCACTTTAAAATCGAGTGGTACTTCCACATGGACGAGAAATCTGCGACCGGTTGGGTAATGAAGTTATTCCGGGTTACAAATTTACGAGTTAATTAAAGGCTGTTATGTTTGTTTTCAGCTTATCTTTGCTTAAATTTAAACCCCTTTTTCATTTTTTTTTCGCATTTTATTTTTGAAAATATCTAGATGTTCTGCCATTCCGAATGTTAGAACATTCTGGTAGTATTGAAGAACTTATTGCCTGGCTCAACTAGGAATATCTGTTCTATCTCAATAATTGTAATGTGAAGGAAGTGACATAAAAGTCCTGGAAATATGTACCGGAAGTTCTCGTAAAAGTGATGTACATTAGTTTGCCAAGGCAGATAAAAAGGAAACATTAATAATCCAGGGGGGGTGCGAGCGAACATAAAGTCTCTGCTTTCAACCCGGCGAAGTCCAGGATGATCCTTGTCCGTGTTTAATCCAAGTTGACATGCAATCTTCACGTGACACCCCTGGATAGCTACTTTGACATCCGCCAAGTAGTGAACCAATGCATGCAGCGACATCCTGAGAAATGTTGGCGCAAGGCTAATATCCTTGCCCGGAAAAACAAATTATTAGGGACAATTTAACATGGACCGGATACCGGTGAAGAGACTTGCTAAATAAGGTCAAGACCAGATCCCGGTTGTAGTGTCGATGATGGTGATGATGATGAATAATCCAGATTTCGTTTGGAACAACGCAGTTTTGATGTGAAAAGTCGATTGACCAGAACCCAATTTCCTGCTTAAACAATAAAAGTATTAAGTAATTAACGGTCGTTTTTTATACGTATAATGCGCACATAAGGAGATGTCGATAAACCATTTAACACTATTTTTACCGTCCACCGTCGTCACATGCGCTATGTAGAAATTAGTCTTCAATTAGGGAAATCAAAACTTTTTGCTGAATCAAGGTACTTTTTCTTGGCTCATCACAGTTTATTTGTCAGCCCGGTCAGGGGGTTTGCTCTACCTACAAACATTGTAACATTCAAAGTTTGCAGACGCGACTTTGTGCTGAAATTTCGTTCCCTTTTATCTAGACAATTCATATATGGTATACTGTTATGTTATTTTTATTTATTTTGAAGACACTGCTCTTGTGTTGTTACCTCAACGTAACGTTGTCGCCTATTCTGTAAGGAACCCTTTTTTTTTGGTATTATCTGCTGGTGCGAGCGTGTCGGTCCCAGCTGAAGCGACAAGAGCCCACGTAATGGCGGCGTAAAGGATGAGTCTTTACAACTTCCTTCCTCTTGAAGCTCGCTGATGGGCCGATCTTCCAGCGTGCGTGCCTTTTGTCCGGTCGTTCTAGGAGCTACTCCCCGGCAGGTGATGAACGTCCTTTTTTGGCTTCGATCCCAGCAGGCTTGGGCATCCTTGAGAAATTAATCAGTAAACAATTCTCACCGTTGATGTGGTGAGGCTGCCCACAACAGCTGATTGATTAATAAAAGACTTTCTTTGGGTTTTGTTCGATTTTAATATTCTAAATCTTTCGACCGTAACTTTGGCTTCCCGGAATTTTGACTGATCCCGAATCCAAAAAAAAAAAAAAAAATTTCGAGAGGTGAGAGGCCGACTTTAGTGAGACAAGCACAGATGTGTCCTTCAGCTTGTCTCTCGCTTCTGGTCTTCTTGCGATAACCAGAATCACCCACACCCATGAGGATGTTGGGCTCGGTCTCAAGATATCTGAAAAATAAAGGGGGATAAGGGGGATCTAAGGATAATGTGGACAGGGTTAGTTCAAATGTTCTCTAACTACTTAGATGGAGGGATGGTGGGAAAGAAATCATACAAGACCGGTGGGTCTTGCGCACTCAGAACGTTTTGACATACGAGCGCTATTTGTGTTGTTTACAGTAATTTAAAAGATTCATCTCGGCCCAAAAATTGAATTAAATCGTCAACATTTTCGTGCGATTATTTTTCACAACTTTCCGCGTGGATTAACTCAGCAACAGTGCATGGATGAACTTAATTCAATTTTTGGCGATGAAGTTCCATCAAGGACCAGTGTTTATCGATGGTATGGTGAATTCAATCGTGGTCGTAGTTCACTCCAAGATGAATTTCGTGAAGGTCGTCCAAAATCAGTTGTTGTTCCGAAAACCATTGATGCTGTGCGCGAACTGATATTGGAAGATCGTCATGTGACCTATCGTGAGATTGAGACAACCTTAGGCGTTAGTGGAACCAGCATACATTCAATATTGCATAAACATTTGACCGCCAAAAAAATTTGTTCGCGTCGGATCCCACACAATTTGTCAATCGCCCAAAAAAAAAGGCTCGTGTCAATTGGTCGAAACAAATGCTCAAAAAGTACGGTCGCGGTGCTTCGAAACACGTCTATGACATCGTGACAGGTGATGAATCGTGGATTTACGCGTATGAGCCCGAAAGTAAACAGCAGTCGACTGTCTGGGTGTTTCAAGATGAGCCAAATCCAACAAAAGTTGTTCGCGCACGAAGGACTTCCAAGCAAATGGTCGCCTGTTTTTTTCGGAAAAACTGGACATGTCGCAACTGTACCACTAGAACAACGCAGAACAGTCAATTCTGAGTGGTACACAACCATTTGTTTGTCAGCTGTCTTCCAAGAAATCAGGAAAACCAACCGCCGAAGACGGATCACTCTTCACCACGACAATGCGAGCTCTCACACATCGGCTGCGACAACTGCATTTTTGAGCACCCAAAACATCGATTTGATGGGTCATCCGCCGTATAGTCCTGACTTGGCACCGAATGACTTCTTTTTATTCCCGTACGTAAAAAACAAACTGAGGGGTCAACGTTTTTCGACACCTGAAGAAGCGGTTGCTGCATTCAGAATGCATGTGTTGGAGATACCCCAATCAGAGTGGCAAAAGTGCTTCGACAATTGGTTCAAACGCATGCAAAAGTGTATAGATCTTCATGGGGAATATTTTGAAAAACAATAAAGTGATTTTCGATGATCAATATTTCTTTTTGTTCTCTAATCCCGAAATATAAAAGGCAACCCTCGTATAAAAGTTCCGGGAAGTACAAACAAGATTTTGTGTGCTTCAATCGAAGTGAAATTCTGGGAAGTGAATGGGAAATTAATTGAACAAATTTCCGGAAGGTAAAATTATGAAACGCATTTGATATAGAATTTCATCATGCTAGGCTTATAGGGAATTGAATCAGTGTGCGATAAAAGGACTTTTGGTTTAATTTGATTCACTTGGGATGATCATTGGGATTATGGATAAGGGTAGGGTAATTAGTTATGGTTATAAATGTATGATGAAATAATGGAGGATTGGAGGAGTTTAGTGATTTGGGATCACTACAATATTATGCAGCGGCGAGTGCTCGTCATCTCACTTCCAATTCTGTCTTTTTTAGTAGGAAACATATGAGATTGACTCCCCTTGTCTGCAGAATTACGTGACAACAGTTTATATCAGGTTGAGAAAAAAGAAGGATGTTTTTATTATTTAAATGTTTGTTATTCAAAAACAGAGTATTTCATCCAAGTATCATTCTTCAGCAGCATCCATTATTTCTCTTTATCTTCGTCTTATGCAGGGGCTTTTCACAGTTCTCTTTTGCGTTGATTTAACTCTTACAACAAAGTATTGCAGAAATCCCAACAATTATCAATTAGATAATTCGATTTTAGTCGCGTCACCAAAGATGTTTGATTCATTATTGCCATGATGAGACAAAACACCACTCCTGTTCATAAATTCTGGCTTATTTTTGAATTTCTTGTTTCAACCATATTAATTGACGATTGTAGGGATTCTCATCAACAGTGTTGTCAGCCGATAATAGCTAACAATACTGTAAGCCTATCAAACACGTTTGAGGGGCATCTTCTTTTTGCCACCAAAATCCATTTTCTTACAACATTATCGTTTACGATCAATTTTCCATCTGAGAATGTACACTTTAAAAATGTCTTGATTTCGTTCCGCTTCAACAGGCTTTTTCAAATAGAACTCGCTCTATTAATTTTTTTGTTCATTCAGTTCAAGTTGCCGTAAAATATGGGGCTTCGTTTTCTAGCCCATTTTACGCAAGTGGTTAAAAGCTTTTTCTGATGAAACCAAATGACGTGTTTGGTTATATGGCGGTCTTCCATAATTTTATCCACATTTTCGTCAACAGACAAAACTATAATCTTTTGTTGTTGTTGTCATAATGTATAAGGCCGTTTTGGCACGCAATACTTATCATATTTTGTTCTCGTTTCTTTACTTTTTTTTATCCTTACAAATCGTTTATACAATGTACCATATAATGGTTTTTTTTAAATATTGTTTGAGGAAAAAGTAACAAAAAACCTACCTAATTGTCGTATATATATTTTTTATCTATAATAAAACTACTTAAAGCAAGTATTACTTAAGTCTAATTAAGACTATATTAACTCCAACTAAGCCTGGCTTAAGACTATGGAGCTGTGGATCAAGTCTTGCCACACGTCTTCCGCCACACCGATCCTCCGTCCTTTGACTGCCAGACGGCCGAACGGTTCCATACAGCAGGACCTGCTCCCGAACGTTTATCAGCCAGTCTCAGCCCAGTCTAGGCACCTGTATTTTTTTCTATTGTGTCCTTCCGAATAAGTTTTGTCTTTTTCGGGTATGCTCACGCAGTATCTTAGGATGGTATTTTCATCTCCTATGCTTGTTGGCACATATTTATTTGTTTTATCAGTTGCTCGTGTTGCCACATGATATATAATTGGTACGTTTTTGGGATCTGATAGGTAGCTATGAGCATCCAAGTATAAAAATGTTTCATGTGGTATGAATCCACTTTCCAGTGTATTTCTGAAATACTCAGGGTTCGGATAGAACAATCCAGAGATTAGTTCATTATCTTTCATATTTGCCGACCGGACGAAATTGTATTATCAATTCTGGATACTCTGGATGCATTATTGCAAATGTAGTGACGAAAATTGGAATGCTCGCTTCTGTACATCTGCAAACAGCCCGTAAGGCATTTTCTTGCAACTATTCTTAGCTCCTCGATAGTATAGTGTTTAGTACTTCCGCCTGTCACCCGGAAGACCGGGGTTCGATTACCCATCGGGGAGCCTTTGGCGCAAGACTAATGACCTTGCCTGGAAAACCAAATTATCATGGAAAGTTTAACAAACCTCAGGACTTTTTTTTTTTTTTTTATTAGACTTCTCTCGGGAAAGGCGAACCTATAGCGTCGAGTGGACGCCCCGAGATGCCATCAAATAACTGTTGCAGTTCTTTTTGAACAGTTGCAGGTTGTAACGCTCCGGGAACACTCGCGTGGGAAGGGAGTTCCACAGCTCCCCCGCTCTGTAACGGAACGACTTCTGATACAGGGATGTTCGCGCTGTCGGGAGATGAACCACAAATGGGTGCGATCCGTCGGATTGTCTTGTGGAGCCCATATAGACCGAATTGTGTGGAACAATACCAAGAATCTCCGAAGAACAGCACCCGTGATAAAATCTGTAAAACAGACAGAGGTCGGCCACGCGCCTTCGATGTGATAGCGACTGTAGTCCCGACGTCAGCGCCGAGTCCCCGATCAGGCGGATCGCTCGTCTTTGTACGCTCTCAAGTAGGTCGAGGGTATGTTTAGGAGCCGAGCTCCAAACATGAGAGCAATATTCGAGCGCGGGTCTAATTTGAGATTTATATAGGAGAAGAAGTTGGGCCGGAGTAAAGTATTTCTTGGCTCTAAAAAGATAACTCAGTTTTCCTGAGGCTGATCTGGCGATATCCGATACGTGTTTATGCCATGATACATTCCCACAGACCGTGACGCCGAGCAATTTCAAACTTTCCCCAGCCTCGAGGGCCCGGCCACTCATCATCAGCTGTGGAACCGATGATCCAGTTTTCTTTGTGAATGTTGTATACTGGGTCTTCGTTGCGTTGAAGTCGACAAGATTGGCCTTTCCCCACTGCAGGATTTTATCTAGATCCTGATTCAGAGAGTCAATCTGTCTACATCTCAGCTGGTGCGACGTAGATGCACCAATCGGCCGATCACTCGAAAAGGAGGAAACAAGCGTACTATCATCCGCAAAACTGAACACTTTGTTATCCGTTGTCTCCAACAAATCATTTATGTGAAGCAAGAACAAGGTTGGAGCCAAAATAGAACCCTGGGGCACCCCCGAATTAACAGGATACAGATCCGAACACTCGCCGTCCACAACAACCCGGATCGATCGATTCTCGAGGAAGCTCCTCGTCCAGTCGCAAAGCTGTTGGGAAAGTCCATATGAACGAAGTTTGCTCAGCAATGTCCCGTGCCAGACGCGGTCAAAAGCCTTGGTGATATCTAATGCGACCGCCCTTGACTCACCATGCCGTTCAATCGCAGATGTCCATATATCGGTTATAAGTGTCAAAAGGTCTCCTGTGGACCGCCTGCCTCGGAATCCGTATTGACGATCATTCAGAACACCGTTGCACTCCAAATACTTAACCAACTCTGTATTGATGACTTTTTCCATTACCTTAGATAAAATAGACAGTAATGCTATCGGACGGTAATTTTGTGGGAGACACTTTTTTCCCGTCTTTGGGATTGGCTGAACTCGAGCGATTTTCCAGCAGGCAGGAAAGGTCCTCCGTGCATAAGATAAGCGGAAGAGTCTGCCAAGAACCGGCGATAGTTCTGGAGCACAGTTCTTAAGTACTATTGCTGGTATTCCGTCCGGGCCGGTTGCCTTCCTACAATCCAGTTCACGTAGAATGCGTTGGATAGTGCGCGGACGAAATCTCACATCCCGCATGGAAGACTGTACCGGCGAGATCACAGGTGGGTCCAAAAGGCCGGGATCGAGGTTTGAGTTCGCGGAAAATAAATTCGCGAACACATTAGCTTTATCCTTTGGATTCGTGACCAACGTCCCGCTGTCTGTCACCAACGGGGGGAAAGAGGAGGAAGCAAAGTTACTGCTGGCAGCCTTTGCCATTGACCAGAAGGAGCGCGATCCAGTTGGGCACCGAAGGAGCTTATTGATCAGCCTGTCGTTGTGAGCCTTCTTCGCGGTATCAATCGCCTGGTTGCACGCGTTTCTGGTTCTAACAAAATTCGCTCTGTTAACATCGGTGGGATTGGAGCGCCATTGCTTAAAAGCTCTATTTTTTGCCGCTGTAATCAGCTCGCACTTTTTGTCAAACCAAGGTTTATCAGACGAACATCGTTTGATGGAATGCGGAATATACATCTCCATCCCCAGGAGAATAATCTCTGATACCGACTCCGCGCAAGCGTTAACATCGGAATTTCCGAAGCACACCTCCGACCATGGAAAGGATGCGAAGAAATCTCGCATATCGTCCCAGTTAGCAGCCCCATACTTCCATACATGGCGAAGCTGCTTAGGCCGGTTATTCGCTTGGTATGCAAGTGCTTGCGCGACAGATACCAAGCAGTGATCTGAGTTATCCAGTGGCGCAGAAACCTCTACGGTATAAATACTCGGTTCGGATGTCAAAAACAGATCCAGGGTGTTCGCATAATCGCTTCGGGCATCCGGTACTCGCGTTGGCTCCCCCACATCTCCGCCAGCCTCCCAGCCTCGTCGGTTCTGTTAGAATGTAACAACCAGTCGGAATTGTGCACATTAAAATCGCCAAGGACAATAATTTCAGAAGCTGGGTGGTTGATCTGTATCCAGTCGACGGTATATGAAAGATGTTCGAAAAATGTCGCCGGTCGATCGTCATTCGGGGAGCGGTAAAGACAACAAAGAAATTTAACGGAATTCCTCAGCACGACCCTCAACCATACGATGTCTATATTATTGGGTTCCAACGCCTCCATCCTCTGGCAAGCCAGATCAGACCGTGCGAAGACGCAGACTTCGCCCTTAAAACGGAATCTCGAATGTAAGTCGTATCCTGAGCAACGAAGATATGTCGAATCAGTTGACGAATCGACCTGGGTCTCAGTTAGGGCAAGGATATCAGGTTTCGTTGTTTGCAAATATTGGTGGACGGCGTTTACATTAGTATTGGTGAAACCGATGCCCCTGATGTTACAAAATGCCGTCACCAGTCGAGCGTGGGCCGAGCCTCGAGAGCTAGCCCGGTTATGCGATGACGAACCTCTCAAAGTTCCATTATTTATCATGATATCTGCATGATGTTCCCCCCGACATAGTCCCCCCCGGAGATCCGAATGGGAGACTAGTTTACCTCCGGAATTCTTTATATCAGAAGACACCATTATGACTTATCCCCGTGTCAGTCCGGGCCATCAGCCACACATCCGAAACACCGTCGAAGATTTCTCTCGGCGATATCGCGGAATGTACAGCGTGACGGGGTGGTATCTCACCTTGGGACCGACTACCACCTAACCAACCTTTTCTCGAACCGGTCCATCAGCCAAGCTCCGAAAGACGGCCAGGGATTTCTCCCGACCATTTCACGGAGCCTAAAGCTTGATGGGGTGGTATTTCACCGGGCGCACAGGGCGTTGGGACCCCGGCTACCACTCGGCCTTTAGTCGCCTCTTACGACAAGCTGGCCTAGCTGTGAGTATATTCTAATGCCCTACTCACTGGGCATTCTAGACGTTAATTCAACTGCCATTTTGAATGGTTTAATCGGTGATAAGAGGAACGCCTTCCGATGTGCTTAGATGTTTCAAACCAACTATTAGAAGTAATGTGCTCGGACGTCCGAGCCATTGTTCCTTGCTTGATTCGTTGAAAATCATCTTGTAAATATAGGGTGGGCCATACATTTTTGCAAATGGCAACACTTGATTTCTTAAAAACCGTCAGAGGGAGGGGCGCGCGAATAGCGGGGCGTAATAAACGTACAACCAATTCCAAAAACAACGTAATAAACAATTCCCCGCCAGCCGCGCGAGTTACGGTTGCCAACGGGCACTCCGTCACCCCTTAATACCCCCTACACCTAAGTTCCACCCACTGTATATGCCCAAACAGCAAATTTGTAGGAGAGAAGTCTTGGCACCAGGCATGGGTGAGAGTCCTACTTCGTCCTCACCAGCTTAACGAAGACAAAGTTCCGCGGGAAAGGCAACAAGTCGAACATCGAGGCACGGGTCGGACAACACAGAAAATAAAACAGGAAAAAACTTTACAACACTGAAAACAATTTAAACCAGAAGAGTAAAACACTGGAATCTTACGTTAATGTTTTATTCACTAAATAAAAACCACTGCTTCTGTTACAATATTGATTTGGATGAAAATTAATATATACCCGCTTGTCACGCGGGAGACCGGGGTTCGATTCACCGTCGGGGAGCCTCCGGCGCAAGACTAATGACCCCGCCCGGAAAAAACAAATCATTACGGAAAATTTAACAAGCCGCAGGACTTGCTAAATAAGGCCAAGGCCGGTTCCCGGTTGTAGTGCCGATGATGATGAAAATTAATATTAACACTAATTTATATAATTTTGATGTTTCGAGAAAGGAAAACCCGTGCGAAAGCCGGAGGATGTCTATTAATTTATTCTTGGATAACACTGTACGTGGTAAATGGGAGTTATCTGTGTGGCACACTATTGTTACTTATTTAATTATTCCTTTTGTTACTTCACACTAGACTCCGGGTATTATCGCTCCCATCGGCGGAACGGGAGCGGAAGTCCGCACAACCATTGTCGTCGGCAGATGGAAAGGGACTCAGCGATATTAATTCGCTGACACGGGAATTCGGCCAGTGAAACTTTGGCGGTTTCGTAGTCTGTAAACCTTCTGCCAATAAACACGAAACGACACACGGAGCGGAGACAGCGACAATTAAACACCAAGTCTTTCCTTTCCTTTGCAGCGCTCCTTTTATTTTATGTTATTTCTCTTACACAAATTGTTACAATATCTTTTTTTATTTAGGGAATATAATAGATGGATTAAACGAATATATTCGAACATTGATTTTATAGCTTCTGTAGCACAACCAAACATGAAAATCAAATCGACACTATATTAATTCACCGTCCACATACTAATCTCGTCTTTTAATTAAATCACGTTGGTGAACTGGCGTACCCTTTTAAGTTTACTGGAGGCAAACGGTTTCTTTCGCTAATCGGCGCGGCGCGGACTGACGTCTTCCTCGGGGTTCTCTAACTGTCTGCTCGTCGATATAACCTCCTTGGTTGCTCGAAATAGGCTACCCGATTTGGCTATCAAAATCTGACTGACTATCTCAAACCTCAACAATATCCTGCTCACACAGATACCCAGATTCAAACTGGTATCTGTATCTATCCGGAAAATATTCCCTATTTGCTCTGCTAACAGAACTTCCGAATTTCTGTTAGCAGCATCTTATCACATCCCCCGATGTAGTTTCCTGAAAGGGGGAGTTGCTAAATAAGGCCAAGACCGGTTCCCGGTTGTAGTGCCGATGATGATAATTCTTAGCTTTTCCATATTTGATGGATTAAGGTTCCACCATACTGCACTCGCATAGTTCAGAATTGGACGTACACCCGCTTAGTAGCAAATGATCTTCGCATCGGATGTCATAATTCGAATAGAACAGGTTCGTCAGGGGCAGAAATCCCGCTCTCGCCCTCTTCAACTGTTCATGAACACATAACCGTAGTACACAAATTTGTTGAGTCGTTCCGAAGCCCATCCGCATTCATTATTTTGAAATTCTTCCAATTACGTCCCAAGTTCGAATTTCCGTGTCTTATTCGGGTGCGGAACAGTATGGTTTCACATTTTGCATAGGTGATGCTAAGTTTCCAATTGACACAAATTGATTGCTTGCATGCAGCGTAACGTCGTCAGCAAATACTATTGAATTTTCCAATTTTCTTAGCACATCGTATATTAAAAAGATACGGTGCACTTACTGGGTCCTGCAGGAGACCATTCATGACTCTTCGATATAGATTTCCTATCGACGACTTGTTTGTCGTAGATGATCTTTTTTACGTGTGGGGGAAATTCGTGTTGTATGAGTTTATATATTACTCCGTCGATCCAAACTGTATCGAACGCATTCTCTATATCTACAGACAGGCAGCTGAACTTCTTTTAGCGTTTAAATTCCAATTGATGTCCCGGACCAATTTCGTGACACCATCAGCTGCGAGTGGTTTCTTGTAAACCCGTACTGGTTCTGTGGTATATTCTCCTTTTGTTTACATTCGTGTAAGATTGATTTACTAATGACTATATCAAGGATCTTTCCGATAATATGCAGGAGACTAATAGGAATACAGCTAGAAAGATCAGAAGGGTTTTTCTTTTTTTTTATTAGTGGATATACGTCGGATATTTTACAATGATTCAGGAAGTAGTTATTTAAAAGATCATTGAAGATTATACAGTACAGTCATATAAGTTCAATAGGGATATGCTTGAGTACGATATTCGGAATGTTATCCAAACCGCTTGATTTCTTGTTATTCAACTTTCCAAATGGGTATGCCAGTTCGTCTATTGTCGTGAAGTAATTGTCTGTTCTGTTGTTAATTCACCGCTTTTAATCTCTCATCAAATCTTAGTAGAGTTGGTATTTCGATATTACGAAATCTCACCAAACCATCATTCACTTCACCAGTTCTGCTGCTTGAGATGTCTCTAGCATGAATTGCCTCAAAATGAGAGCTTATCAGATTAATTTTGTCTACCCCACCGTCTATAACAATTTTGTCATTGCTGATAGGGCAGTCTTTTATATTGAGGCGGGCCTCGGTGAGGAGCGACTGAGATGTTATTGGTAGTTTCACTTTCGGTATAGTAACAAAGTTACGTGGCTTAATTGCTATTGATTTTTGGGAACATATTCCTCCCATCTTGTTTTACAATACTTTCAGCCTTTTGATTCCAGTAATTGTTGGTGCTATTCCGAAACTATTGGGTTATCAGTGTCTTTACATTCCTGAGGAGGGATTTCAGTCTCTGTAGGTCAAGATTGTGCGACACGTCATGGAACTCTTCTATTTTCTGTAAGGTCTTTATGTCCCGGTTTAAATAACATTGTATATGATTACGTGATTTCAGTTTTGGGCCCCACGACTCTATACCCCGCAACAACACCGTGTTCAAGCTCCCAATATAGGAATCGCATTCCCTATTAGAGTGATTCCTATTGTTAGAAATACTAGAAGAGAAGGTACAACTTCTATACTTGCCGACCGTGCGATGCTGGAAACGGCACCAATCGGTCTGCATAAAACTCAATTTACGGACTGCGTGCGATATAACAAAGCCAAAGGTAGGGTCGTCAACAAACTTCGTCCGCATTTCAATCACATGATGATTACTATCATACAGCAGTACTGGAATTCTATTGCTATGGATCGTTTCTATTTGCAGTCGTGCGTTTACAATACAGCGGTTGAGGTTTGACTTTCCCGACGGAAACGTTGGTGTAATCAGTTTCATTTTGCTTTCCACCTGGTTGTCTTTAATAAAGTGATGAAGGAATCTGCCTCTTCAATTCGCCACCGTGTCCAACCAGGCTGGGTTTTTCGCGTTCAAATCTCCGGCGAAAACGAAATAGTTATTCAAATTATTTAATTTTAGTTTTTCGAACAACTTTTCAGTTTCGCTGTTAAATTGGTTACCGAAAGGGGACGGAGCATAGGCCGATATTAATTACAGGCAACGATTAACGCTAATAGACAGAGATGATGGTTGTTTCAAGCCAACTAAAGTTTCGGATATCATTTCTCTCTATGAGAGTATAGCGTTTGGGATGATAGTGAAGAACGTGTGATTCGAACTGACGCTATGACAGTTAGAATCACCAAAAATTGAACCAAAGCGCAACCCATCAAGCCACCGCCGTGTGTACGAATTCGATTTCTAAACTCAAGTACATTCGACTGATGTGGATTTGTTATGTTATCGCTATAGTATACGGCTCTGATGCATTTTGTTATTCAATTTTCATTCGGTGTTCTTCACTATTTGCTTGTGTATTGTGTGTGTATCTGTAACAAACGCCACAAGAGCGTAGCTAAAATGCTTTCGAAAGAGTATCGCCGAGCCACCGCCCTGGACTGAATTCTGCCTATCTGTACGTACGAACTTATAGTTTTGAAAGTATATTTGAGGTCTTTCGTTTAGTTTTGTTTTGTTTAGTAACAGCACATCTGGTTTGTGATCCCCTGCAAAGCGCAATAGATCACCGCGCCTCTTAATAGAAATAATGGTATTTATTTTATTTTAAGGCATAAGATAGCGTGGAAGGGTGTTGAATTTCGTCGACAGTTCTGCTACAATCTTGGCAAGCTTTAGCTGTACTTGTAGTGTGTCGTTTGTATTGCTGATGCTTGTTGCATCGGGTCCTCCTCTGGGTCTAATTGTATCTAGTCCCTGCCCAGTACTAGTGCATCCAGCTAGCATTCTTACGAAAGATACACCTCCCCGAACATAGCTTTTGATATTGCCAATTTTTTTAGAAGCACTTATCTGCGCATTTTGTTGGCGCTTGTTGAGTTACTCCGATATGACCTTACTTCTCACCCCCTTTCCATGAAGCCGAGTGGCCTCTTTTTTGACAGAGTACACAATGTAATTCTTCTTTTTTGGATTCCATCTGCACTTGGCATTTACCAGGCTCACGGGCATTTGGGCACTTAACGCCCCTGTGTGACATGCTGCAGTTCGAAGCAGCGTGTCCAAATCTTTGACACCGAGGACATTGGAAAATATCAGTTCTACGTAATTTCTCAAAATATATTAACATGATTAAATAAGTAAGGTTCATTTTTGGTTAATAAAACGCGCCGTTGCATACCTGATTGCTTTCTCAAATGTTATGTCTTTAAGGCGCAGGTTTCGTATTACTTGTAGGACTTCTTCTGAGCTGGAACTTGATCAAGTCCTTTTATTGAAAATGGTTGAAACTTATGTTTTCTACTTACGTATGTAAAGTATTCGGAGTTGGTCTCCCTTAAAATATCTTTAACTTTACTACAATCAGTTTTATCTTTAAGTTTTAATGATAACTTCTTCCCATTTATTTGTTTTATAGTGAATATATTACTACCTACTTTTTCTTTTAATATCCATTTGCTATCATCGTTCAAGATATTAATTGGTGGTGGTGCTTTGATTTTCCCTATCGTTTTTGTTGATTATTTCTGTGTCCATCGGGTGTATGTAGTCTACTTCGAGTATTCCGAAGGTGTTGTAATCACTTTTATTATTGTTTTTTTTTTTTGTCCGGTAATGCATTTTTTCCTCTTTAGCTCGGGTGATTGTTTTGCCTGAACTTTCAAATAGTTTTTGCTCTAATTGTTACGCATTTTCTTTGTATTCATTAATCACTTGGAGAGCTTGCTAATACATTTCCTTAGTGATAGGGAAATCGTCATCCCCACCGCTCTCAACAGCCATGGTTTGCGGCACTGGATTTCAGTCACTGTTTTTATTTGTACACTTCACTGTCTCAATGTTTTTCCGCTTGTGTTAGGTTTGTTTTTTTCACACTTCACACTTTTAGGTAGAGTGTAGCACAGAATGATTTTGATAATTTGTTCGTTCACTACACATATCAATTTAATTGTTAGAGAATACCACAAAAACTAAGAAAACAAATCCCCGCGGCACTTTCAATTGTTAACCGGTGCAATTTAAATATTGCGGGCAAGAGAAAACGTTCTCTTTGCTGGTCAGACAAAATTTCTTTCATGGACAGACCCATTAGAGGGAGGAGCATCTTTTACAGCCAAAATTACAAAGAATTTTTGGCAGTTTATTACAATAGAGTACCCCCAAATAAAATTTTAGGATACTCATCTTTAACTTTTAAAACGGTGCAGCAATATCAAGATATGTTATAAATAATCAGTTGATCTGCTATATGTCAACATAAAAAAAGTTGCCATAGTTTTCACAGACACTGTTTACGATGCCCTCTCCTTTTTAGATAGTTGTACTTTCATTTACTTCATTTCGTATACAAGTTTTCATGTCTAGAACATGCTGCTCTGCTACTTGCTTTTTCCTCTGGTAGACACAAAAGAAAAGTCAGATCATGTAGGTGTTGCCTTGATATATCACCTGTTGTTGTTATCTCAGTTTCCTCCAGCTAAAGAAACAGAAATGATGTGTTTTAAAGTGCTTTTATTGCTTACTTAAATAATTAAAATCAAAAGTTTTCAAAAAAGTGTTTTAAAGTTTCTCATAAAATATGTCCAATTTAATACCATCCTCTCACATGTGCTTTTAAATAAGAATCTTAGCATGCGGAAAGTCCAAGAATTGCACCCACACCGCTAGAGATACTAACAAAGCACCCAACATCAATTACCCTTCTTGTCTTATAATTGATAGAAACATAGAAAAGTGTGTCACGTCATTTCTCACACCTTTACTACATGTGGAACACCAAAGTTTCACTCTCTTCCCTGAGATGATTTGCCTTCAATGCGGTTTCTTTACATCTATGTATGTTCTCTTGTGCCATCATGTAGACATTTCTCAGATACTAAAGTGATTTCCTAATGCAATCTATCTGCGAGTAGATCTAGGTATGTATCATAGTACCTATGGTAACCTGAAACGGAGAAAAACACAAGAAAGTCATCTTTCAAGCTCAGACGTTGCGCATTGGATATGCGCCTTTCGGTGTCAGCAGTTGCAGGTCGCTATAATGGCTAAAGTATTAAAGTGTAGTTTCACTTTTGTCCGAGATATTATATGAGTTGTATTTCTTGATTTCAATAAGCGAAACACTTCTGATTTTATACTAAAAAGGTAACTGCTGATCGAATGAAATCAGATGCCATTCTCTGAAGTGTGTTATTGGAAGGAATAAAAGTGCGACGAAGAGAAAAGGCGTCGGACATAAACTACCCATGAGGCGGATGCTTTTAAAACTTAGCACTTTGGATTGTCATTCTGATCGCTTGACTAGTGCTGGAATGGAGATCCTAAAAAAATTCATGTTTCCAATTAAGTGTTGACATTGGAACCAATAAAATTATAGAAGCTCTTAGAATACAACTAGTTTTAGGAGTTTCAGTAAGCAATTAACTTCGAATGTAGGACAGATAACACAAAATGTTGTATGTTTCTTCGCGAGTAGAAACTTTCGCGAAGTCTTTACCTCGTGTAACGAGTATTCTTTCTAAATATAAATATACGTATATAATTAAATGTTGACGGCTTGACATACTTAACTCGTATAGATTTCTAAAATGTAAAAAACTAAAAACCGCTGTCAGAACTGAAATTGTTAATGCAAATTTTCTGCCAGAACATTTCGCGATCAACTCAATGCGCCTTGATAGCAATGGATATCAGATAAATTCTCGTTGAAAATCGCAAGGAGCTGAACATTCACAAATTTGCTGGTTCAAACGGTATTTCCACTATAATTTTGACTTTAGATGTTCTTCTTCACTCCTTAAAGCGCTGTGAAAGCCCTTGTATCTTTGCTGAACGGGAGTCATATGGTCGAGCAGCTTTTTTCTAATTCCCACAACCGATTTCCAAAAAGAATTGATTAACCGTCTCTTATCACCGTTCTTTAGCGCTAACTTTTATCGTATCCAAGGTTATGGAATTGTTAATCGCATGCGTGGGTATTCGCGCCATATCTTGGAATTGTCAATTCCGTTAAAGACCGTGGGTTTTTTGCAGCAAAAAGCTACGCCGGAGACCTAATGGCATACTTTTGGGGACCTGCACTTCCAATCGTCCACACATCCCATGCATATAGCGCCTCGCTTGTTTTCGTCCTGTGGGTGCTTAATTGGTCGAGGGTCTTCTGGAAGGTGTGTTACACTTTTCCTGAATAGGTGTAGTACCAGGTGCCCGACGGTGTCGCTCCGACAGCTGATATAAAGTAGAGCGGGGACTTTGCACTGCTTTATTTATTCATTGAAGCGGGTTACCCACTGTTGTTACTTAGGTATATTCTCCTTCTTTACCTTCGATTAATTACCACTCGCAAGTCCACTCGTCCGTTGTCCAAATGGAACTTGGTTGTTTCCGAAATTAGCACTCTCCTCGTTAATGATTTCTGGTGACGTTCAATATTCTTCTAGGGGGTGCTTTTTACCCAGCCTTGGGGCACTGACGGTATTTTAAAAATCAGTTCCTTCTTCAATTCAATAAATATATCACTTGATTTCTTACAACCAGAGTGATACCCCATCAAGCTTGGGAGAAATTCCTGGCCATCTCTCGGACCTTGGCTGATGGACAGGTTCGACAAAAGATTGGGCCAGGTGGTAAGTCTTTCCCAATGCGAGATACCACCCCGTTGTAAGGTTTTAGTTATTTACTTTCTTTAAACCACTCACCGTTTAAGTAAAACACTGTTTTATTTTTATTTAAACTATACTAACTTTATTGTTGTATGGTATGTCACCCTTATTAATACACATATCACTTGGTCAGTTGCACCGCCATCGTTTACATAGGGATTATTTAAAAGAGATAGATCTGGATTATTTAAACGAGTGCACTTCTTTATGTTTTGTATTGTCAAATCAATTTACCTCAGCATTGTTGGCACAAACTATTATGTTAAATCTAGCAATAATAACCACACACCAGAACGCTCCTCAAGTTGTTTAAACACGAAATCATACTCCTAATCAAAAAAAAAAAAAAAATGAACATATCACAACTAGAAACTGAGTCGATATCTTAAATCACCCGGCACACGATTCGTTAACCTCATCACGTCACTCGCTTCTTACCAACTCCCAACCAAGAACTCTTGAACGCACCGTCCCGGTCGTAATTCCAAACACAACTCCTGTATCTCACCGTCTCGGTCGAGATTCAAAAACCAACTTCATTCTCGTCTCATTCTTTTCGTTAGCATCGAAATCTGGTTTCCTTCGGCAGATAAAAGGATATCTCATTTTTCTCGCCTGATCCTTTTTTCGGTAAAGAAAAATGAATAGTGCTTTTATTGCGCCTGTTGTTTTCCTTAACCGTATGGGCAAGGATTTTTTCCGTGGGAAACCGATTGAAAGAAAGATCAATAGCGCCCAGGCGAACGTGCATTTTGTTGTATTGCCTGTTGTTTGTTTTAACTTAATGGGCAAGGATCTTTTCCGTGGGAAACCGATTGAAAGAAAGATCAATAGGGCCCAGGCGAACGTGCATTTTGTTTTATTACCAGTTGTTTGTTTTAACTGAGTTTGGTTAAAACGGAAACTGGTGCTGGTTGTTTTAATAGTTTTAGTTAACCATTTTTTTAAGGGATCATAAAATTGCTGGCGCGCATTTTTATGATTCTCAGTGATTTCGTTTGAAAGACGGCATCTGGCCTGCACATTTGGCTCTTAGGGGGTTTTTGTGGTGAACCTTTGGTTCGATGATTATGTCCAAGTTTTTTATGTGAGGAAATTGAACGTTTAGTTCGATTTGCTTGCTATCCATTTATGTGAGACCATTTGTTGTATGGGCTAATGTTTTTGTTTAGGTAATGTCACATCCTTTAAGTGGATGTTTTTGGCGTGTATCGCCGTTAGTGGTGGAGACTGGCTCCAAAGGGGTAAGTTTTATGGGATGGGTGATTGTGGCCGTAACAGTTCGAATTTGAACAGCCGACAGCATGTTAAGCAATTCCTAGAAAAAAAAAATGACTGTAGTTGTAACGAAGCCTAGAATTCTCACACGTCAAGCACACGTACCACTTTACTTTACAAAAAAAGAAAATTTAACGTTCTGGCACAGATGTTCAGTCGAGAACTTCTTATTTCCGACTGAGCCAAAATCGGACATTTCATGTAGTACAACCCAATGCTACAGAAAAAAGGAGAGGCTTAAAAAACGGAAAAGCTTCCCTCTAAAAAAAGACCAATATTTCTATTTCTTAGCATAAATTCATTATTACAAGGAAAGACCTAGCCATCCCTTGAGCTCTGGATCAGAACTCAACGGTTTACAAAATTTTCCTTTAGATATGCTACTTGTATATCCGCCATGTGCAATGCCATTGATGCCATGTGCCATTGTCTAATCAGCAGCTACCATATGTGGTTCTAATGTATCCCATCTTCCCAAGGGTGGAGTAGTTAGTGCTCGGGTAATTATCGCATCCCGCGGAATCGACACAATTTTTGTTACAGCGCCCAGCTGAGTATCCGTCCGACACCCTTACCTTTTATCATTGTCCAGCGTCTGGAGGTATTTGCTCGTTTTCCTTTTTTTAAACGCGGCTTTTTCCCAGGAGTCAGGTAATTATTTGTAGATCGCCTCGGATTCCTGGGAATCCCACGATGTTGTTTTACATGTGGTGTCTTCGGCGTTTTATGATGTCTTGGCTCGGCGTCTTTCCTGCACATGGAGTGACGCGTCGCTAACAAGTAATATAATAAATGCTTTTGGATGTGCAGTTAAAAGAATGAAATTGACGCGTTTGTTAGTTAGCAAGACCCCAATTTTGAAACTGCGAAAAAAAGCATTGAGCTGTTCAGTGTTTCTTCAGAGATGCTAGAAATGCTTCACCTTTGCCTATTTAGTTCCAAATAAAAAGAACTGAAATTCAATCCTCATATTTATCACACTGTAAGTGATTCCGATGAATGTCGTGCAATATCGTGAATTGAACATAAATGCAACATATTCTGCAATATTTGTACTACTTTGTCCTGATTCTTACCGACATTGTCCAAATAGACTACATTCCTCGTCCTGTTTAATTATTTGTGGCAGTGAGCACAGAATCGTTCTTCAGTCGAACTTCACGAATAAGGAACGGTCTGTGTAATTATGTTGTTGCATGCGTTCAAGGCCAATTTGTATCGATGCTCTCCTCTATTATCTTCTTTTTCTTTTTCCGATCACACTGTGTATCGAAAGTTAAGAGTATCGCCGAATTTCATTTGTCAAATAATGAAGTCATCATAAAACACGGCCATAAAGAATAAAATAAGAATCAAATAATCTGTATAGGGGAAAATATCTGAAATCAATTCAAGATCCTATTATTTATACAGTAACGTTCCTGTTGATACTTCATTGACAAAGATGCACGAATGTCGGAATGCCGGTAAATAATGAATAGCAATTAAAAATATGAAGGTGCACCCCCATGTCAGGTAGGCATACCTAAATCAGCACTGCATGCACAATAGAGTAGTGAAACTTATTGGGAATTCAGACGTAAGCCTCTTAATTGTGTTGTTAGAGCATAGGCGCTACTTATTCTCTATGTTGTTTATTGTAGCCGAATGGGCAAGAATCTTTTCCGTGGGAAATCGATACAAAGGCAGGATCAAATACACCGAGGCGAATGTTTGCCTTTTGTTTGTTTTAACTTAATTTGGTTAAAACGAAACTGGTGCTGATTGTTTTAATGGTTTCAGGTAAATGACTCTAAGGAGTCATAAAATTGCTGACGCGTATTTTTGTGATTCTCATCGATTTTGTTTGGACGACGGCATCTGGCTTTTAATGGTTTTTTTGGTTAAATGATTATATTTTCGGATTTTATGTGAGTAAATTTAGCGTTCAGCTCAATTTACTTGGCATTTAATTGATTAGCGCAAATTGCACGTTTTAGCTTGCTTTGCTTGCTATCAATTTATGCGGCACGAGTGGGTGTATGGGGTAATGGTTTGATTTAGATAAATGTCACATCCTTTAAGTGGATGTTTTTGGCGTGTATCGCCGTTAGTGGTGGAGACTAGCTCCAAAAGGGTAATTTTTATGGGATGGGTGGTTGTGGCCGTAACACCCCGGAACAAACTTTAGCAAACCATTTTTGTTCGGTGAAGGAGTCGCCTTTGTTTCCGCCACATATTGCAAGAATATCAACCATGAATGAGAAATCACGTTGAAAGTCAACTTCAGGCGCACAAATAAATATAGAGAGTCTTTCCTTAACCGAACCACACGAATGTGGAATGCTTTACCTGATCATGTGTTTCCTCGTTGTTGTAATATCCAGGCAGTTAAGACCAATGCGCATCGATGACTCCTTTCCTTATCCGCTTCCTCTCCTTCCGCTCGCACCGTGCTCTGACATTTAAAGGTACTCCAAAATCCCCTTTTGTCCGTACATTTGTGTAAAAAAAAATTATCGTTGTGCCGAAAATGCACCTTACTTTTTGTCACATTCACAGAGTTGTATCACGAACCGTTGCCAATGAATTCACATGTAACGGAGTAAGACACTGTTAGCTTTCCAAAACGTATTCTGCTTACTAGATAGGCTTATAATTCTAAAAAAAAAAAAAAAAAAGCTTTTACTGCTGGAAAAAAAAAACCGAACGGAAGGACAGCCCAATATGTTGGATTGCTGTGTTTTTGTGCCCCCATCAGATCGTATCATTTTTTATGGCAATGCCATAATAGACGCATGTTTGTGGGCTTCGCATTCAGGCAAATCTCTCATTAGGTAGTTAAAGGAAATTTGCTTGAACTCCTAAATTTTAAACTTTAAAGCCATCTATATAGCTGGGTAGTCTTGTCTTATTTTGAACTTGACGTTGAAGAAGTATAAATTTGTATAGGGCCATCCCAACACTGACTTATCAAGGGCTGCGAAGGAATAAGCTGAACCTCTACCTCTCGGACCTGATGGATCAAGATGCGGTGGTGGAGGAGAAAGGGATTCATGATTCGTAAGAAACGACGAGAAAAATAATTTTTGTATCAGTTCATCCAATTCAGATGACAATTACACAATCGCAGCGACTTTAAGAATCGACAGGAATGGGGTTTTACAACCCTCTTCTTGATTTTAACTTCGAGATGTGATTTTTGTTGTATAAAGATACCTTGATATTGATTGACGTCATTGCAAGAATATCAAGCATTTTAAATTTTCACCCATACAGATCCAGCATAAAGAAATCTGAGGCTGAGCATTAATAACGAAACAACATACCATATTCCACCAACATTTCCAGGCAGCAACCTACATTTCTTCCTAGAGGAAGGTGAATTTGAAGTAGTAGAATCGTTCATCTATCTTGTATCAATCATAGTGACACTATTGTCCCAGAGATAGCACTTAGTTTCTGATGGCTAGCAAATGCTATTATGGTTTGTAAAAGTTGTTCAAATTCAGAAACATAACTACCAGTTCCAAATTGCTGTTTGCTTGATTCTACCAGTATATATATATCTAGTATACACTGTTCGTATCGGTTAAGTGTTTCCAAATCTTTTAAAATGTATTTAAAAAAATATCCACTTGAGAGCAGTCTGTCTTTATACTAAGTACTTGAGGGGTATTTCCGCAACATTGGAATAAAATAATAAGTTGAAATGTAGACCAATCGTGAAGATGCGATTTTAAGATCTACTATGTGCATAATCTCTTCATTCCAATAATTTTTCTGTAACTCTGTAGGGGGATTTTTGTCATATATTTTGTCCTTTCATCACGCATCTTTGGTTCTCTGCCGCAACTACCAGCCTTGAGTGGTTCATAATTCGAGAAAATAACAATAAACTTCCTTTGAATTTGCATTTTAAATACCGGCTGATCCACATCCAGTTCATAAACAATGAACTCTGTGTAATAGTTTTACTGAAATAAATAAATTCCAAGTGTCTGATACAAATTACATTGTGATTCATTGCATGCGATGCCGGTGTATCAATTAACGACTACATTTCTTAATCGATGAGCACGGAACAGAAGTCATTTTAGATTCGAGACATGAAAAGATGTCTTCGTTTTGTCGATCATTGCATCTGAGTCATATTTTATACGTCGTCTGATGTATATCCAGTCTATTTTCGGACCCACGCATCTATCAGTGTAAATGCGGAACAACACATTTGGAAATTTGTCCGTATGTCTCTAGTGCTAGCCACAGAAAAAGGACTTATAGCGTATAAGTGTAAAACATAAATAACAGCACTCAACGTTCAATGAATTTAACTTCATTTCTCGATTGGGATTTGAATACGCGCTTGTTCTTTTATTTATTTTTATGAAGTGAATACCGACAGTGGAGGAGGAGTGGCTTTTCAGTCCGAGCGACTGGTTTTCTCCACCACTTGTCAGCAACCTTACAAAATCACACACTTAGCTCCGGTGACTATTTTTATCTAACTAAAGCCTCTGTGAACCTGCTATGGTGCCTAGGCTTAAGCTTATTGATTGTCCTATTGAAGATCGAAGAGGACGAGGTGTACTTCGATTATCGGGGCCCGTGGCTTATTATGTAGATCTTTGCTTTCGTGCTACAATAAATTATGCAAATGTTGTTAAAATTTGCTTTATTTTGAATAATAACATTTTCGTCTGTCAGGTGCTATGCATTAATTATATAATACACAAGGTGATTGAACTAGTGATTTAAATTTTTGAGATATGCAATTTTCAAGTGATTTTTTTATACGAAACGCACGTACAAAATATATTTTTAGGTGCTTTTAAATGTCGAAGTACATTGCAAACGGAGGAAGAGGGAAAGGATAAGGAGAGGAGATATTGATGTATATTGGTTTTATATTCTAGGATATAACGAGTATTCCAGATTCATGTATAGTTCGGCTAAAGAACTATTCTCCGTGTTTATTCAAGTCAACTTTTACGATGAACTTATTTACGCTTCCTGATTAATGGGTATCATTGGAAAAGGTTTGGAGAGATGTATTTACCAAGCTCAATTCACCAGACAACTTAAATAATAGCAAAGCGAAAAGAGACGATACGACAGGGAGACGCGGAACCAATTCCCTGTTCTCGGAGACTATGTCTTACTTGTGACGGCTCATTTATAAGTTAAGTTATATTATTTGAACAAGCGAAGAGTCAAACATACAGATTTTTATATTCTAGAATGACAGAACTAAGCAGATTACAATTGTCCTCAGTAACGATTTTTGTATGCAGGTATAGGATCAATTGCCAAGAAGGTAACATAGTCGGGCAAGGGATCGAATTTCAAAGGAATCATTTCTATTCGAGTTCGACTTTCTTCAAAAGAAGCAACAATTATATTTTTGGTAGCCGATAAAATTATTCCCACCAGTTTATTAATAATTTTTTTTTGTTAAGACCCAGTCAACCGGATTATTATTTTATTTATTTCGCGTTTGTATTTGAATTATCGGCAGTTTGTAAAGTCTTTTTTAAATTATTATTATAAAGTTTTTAACGTTTTTTTTTTAAACTTCTTTCCTAACTCCTTAATTGTGTCCCCGAAAATTACAACCGTTGTTTTGTTTTCACTTTTGCTGCCTTTTACAAAGAGCAAGAGGCAAAGAAAATTTGTTCTCCTCATTTTTCAATACCACAATTCGTTCAGGAAAAAACCGAACCTGTTACCAAACTACGAAATGGCGAATTTCGGAGAGAAATCTCAAACACTCCGAATGCGTAAAATGTAGCCGCCATACCGCCGGTCACGTAGTCATGAACACGAGTTCTCGGCTGTTAAAAAAGCAATGGTGTGGTAGTGACGGTTGTGTGTAGGCCTGTGTAGTGCTCGCAGCCCTACCGCTAAATCCTTAGCTCAATCCTTACTTACCCATTTAACCAAATCCCATAATATACATTAATACAATTTATATAATAACTATATCCTTTAATATCCTTTTTCCTCAAACACATTTGCATATAAATTCAATTTCCATAGTTCATACATTTACATATTAATCAATTCAATTATACATTAGAAATACAGTCATCATCCCTAATTCTCAAATTTGCATATCATAACATAACATACACATACCAAATTTCAAGCTATCCATTTTCATAACAACAGTTCATACAATTACAGTTATCCCAAAAATACCTAAGCAGCTGCGATAGTTTGCAATAGTTTCAGTTAACGAAAAATAATGAATCACCCCCATTAGGTAACTAGGGGCAACTGATTGATTTCGTTCATACGAAATCAGAAAGAAAATAACAGGAGTAATAATCGGACTTCCAACAAGGAAGGTTGTATTAAATAACGTTTTAGAGAGTTGTAATCGGACTTCCAACAAGGAAGGTTGTATTAAATAAAGCTTTAAAAAAGAATTAATGATACTTCCAACAAGGAAGGTTGTAAGAATGTTTTAAAAGAAAATAATAATTAGACTTTGTTTGTGTTTTGTGTTTCAAAATTTAAGAATGAAAAATATAAAATAAACACAGACGTGTGCGGACGTCTTGTGTTCGGAATAAAAATAACAGTTTCGTTTTATTTGAATATTAAGAAATTCCGTTTAAAATAAATTCCACGCTCTTCCTTCGGTCGTGACGAGGAAGTACGGCGGTGGAATACAACACCTGAATCGATGTTGCAAAGAAGCACCGTTTAGCAGTTTGAAAATAATACTGTTTTCTGCTTTCGCTGGTTGCGCGACCGTTGCCGCGTCAATGGCAGTAAGGGACTAGACGAGAGGTCTTTGGTGACAATTGAGTCGCCGGGGGTTTTAGGTTATGTAAGGCACGGTGTTATTTCGATCACTTACTCGAGGAATTGGGTTGGCAACAAAGTAATTGATATATTTTGTTGACCTCGTGATTCAATGTATTAAGCATAACATGCTGACTGGTAATGCCGTTCGAAGAGTTTGATCGGGTATGTGCATGTGAATATGAGAAACTCACTGTGCTGTCACCAGCAAACGAGTGGATTGGGTTTTGGGTAATTGACAAGAGATCATTTATAAAGATGAAGAAGAGAGTGGGTGAGAGTACAGCATCTTGGGGAACACCTGCATTAATTTGATGGGAGACAGATTTAACACCATCAAGAACCACATGGATTGAACGGCCAGAAAGTTTCTTCTCCATTGGATCAGGGAAATATCTACTCCATAGGAATGTAATTTTGATAAAAGGGCTGGTTGCCAAACTCTGTTGAAGGCTTTTGAAATATCCAGTGCAACAACCTTGCTTTCACCGAGGCAGTGGATGGAATGGCTCCACTCTTCGGTAGGGTATGCCGTTAATTCTCCTGTGAACCTCTTGCTTCGAAAGACATATGACATATTGGCGGCCATTGAGGAGGTCATTTGATTCCAGATATTTCGAAAGTTGACGGTTAGTCAGTGATTCTATTACCTTCGAGAAGTTATAAGTTACTGCTATGGGTCGATAAGAAGAGAGGGGCGATTTGTCGCCCTTTTGGAAATTGGCTGAATGTTCTCTGACTTCCATTTATTTGGGAATCGGCCAGTAGAATAAGACAAATGGACGAATATCCGCAGTGATTTAGCGAATGAAAAGGAACATATCTTTAAGAGAATTGAGGGATTTCCATCCGCACCAGCGGATTTGTTTGAGTTTAGCTCATTGAGTGGGCGGGCAACAGTACGTATTTGGAAGTGAATCTGGCTCATGGTGTGCTGCTTATGCTCAAGTTAAGATGGAACTGATGTGGAATCAGGCAGCGTCGAGTTAGCTGCAAAATGTGCAGCAAGCGGATTTGCTTTCTCTTTTGTGCCGGTGACTGGTCTATCATCGACTATTAGCGAATGTGTAAAATCGACAACTTTCTGACCAACCTATTATGTGGTTTAAGGCTTTTGATGTTTATTGTGAACATATTTACTCCATATATGTTTACTCTTTGATACCGTCGAGAATTCTGTGCCATTGCATGGGGACTCAAGGGGATTCTTCACTTTGTTTATCTGGGCCATGTTGGCCGCACGTTGAATAGAGTCGTGTGACGGTTCGCTGTACCTTCTCAAGTCTTTCTTGATACTTATTCTCGAACTTAGAAGGGCAGTAAATAGGGCGTCGAGCCACTGCCTTCATCACCTGTTGCCGCAATTGCTCAAATATCGCGCCTGTTTTTGTCTTCCTTGACAATATCGCGACTCTTCATTTGTCGTACTTTTTAGACTTATATATGATTTCATCGAATTTTTCGCTAGCAGGTGGAGCGGAGCGAGGAGAATTTTTCACAACTACATTTCCAGGATTGAACCTTTTCAGTTGACTATGGTAGTTTTTTTTTTTTTTTTTTTTTCAAATCTTTGTCACATTTTTTCCTTTATCGCAGTAAAATTCTAAAATGAGATAATTTTTCGAAAATGTTCTTATCATTGTTATGCAATAAATTTCAACTTAACGTAGTAATCTCAATAGTTGTTACCAATAATCAGCTAATCTGTTATCTATAAAATAAAATCAAAATGCAGCTAATCGTTTCAAAGTTACGACACTTAAAAATCAAGCGAGCAGAAAAATATTGAATACTTCTATCGCAGCCCAATAATAGATTATATAAATTTTAAACACGAGGATGGAACCATTGTTTGTAAACGTAGAAAATAGTAGACAAGAACTATTACTACTACTATTTATTGGCCAGTAGCGACCTGAAAGTGACTTCACCGAGTCGGCTGTGCCAATAGACAAGAACTAAAAGCACGTAATCATAATCTATTTTTGGTAACTGTTACTTATTTAAACCGAGTTTTCTCATGAAAGCCATCCAAAGAGTAAATGGCTCCTTTTGCAATAAGACCGATGTTCACTAGGGTGGACTGAAAAGTTTCAGACCCAACAAAGATACAAGACATTTTTTCTTAAAATTTATTTTTATTTGTCTACACAGTCTCCTTGTAACTCTATACACTTCTCCCAGCGATGCTCCGATCTCTCTAACCCGCCCAGATAGTGCTCGGCGTTTTTCTCTGCAAAATAACTGTTCACGAAGGTTATTGCCTCTTCATTTGACGAAAATCTGTGTCCTCCGAGCGCAATTTTAAATTAGGGAAGAAAGAGAAATCGCTTGGGGCTAGATCTGGCGAGTAAAGTCAAGCAGTTCAAACCGTAATTCGTGCATTTTCGCCATGGTAACCGCTGAGGTGTGAGACGACGCGTTGTCTTGGTTAAACAGGATTTTCGTTTTCTGCAAATGTGGCCGGTTTTCTGCAATTTCTGCCTTCAGTTGGTCAAGTAATGACGCTTAGTATGCTCCTGTAATGGTTTTTCCTTTTTGAAGATAATCGATTAAGATAACTCCATCATCATCATCATCGGCACTACAACCTAGAACCGGTCTTGGCCTTATTTAGCAAGTCCTGAGGCTTGTTAAATTTTCCATAATGATTTGTTTTTTTTCCGGGCAAGGTCATTAGTCTTGCGCCAGAGGCTCCCCGACGAGGAATTGAACCCCGGTCTCCCGCGTGACAGGCGGGTATACTAACCAGTATACTATTGAGGAGCTCCATGACTATCCCAAAAATCAGTCGTCATCACTTTCCCACCTGAAAAAACAGTTTTGCTTTTTTTGGTGCCGATTCCCCCTTTGCAGTCCACTGTTTTGACTGTATTTTTGTTTCGGGCGTATAATGGTGTATCCAAGTTTCATCGCAGTAATCAGTCGGCGCCAAAACTCCGATTTATTGCGCCTAAACTGCGCCAACAGAACGTTGAAAATCTTCATTCGAACACGTTTTAGGTCTAACGTGACAAACGCCACATCCATCGCGCGGACAGCTTTCTCATACGTAAATCTTGATTTAATATATGACAAACACATTCTTTGGACATTTTCATAGCCTCTGCTATCTCTCTCACTTTAATTCGGCGGTCGTTTAGCACCATTTGGTGGACTTTAGCGATGTTATCGCCAGTTGTTGCTGTTTTGCACGTCCCGAACGTTCATCGTCTCCCAAGCTCTCACGGCCACGTTTAAATTCAGCTGCCCAAAATTTCAGTGTGGTAAATGATGTTGCAGAGTCCCCATACACAGAGTCCAACTCATCTTTAATTTGCGTAGGCGTATTGTCTTTCAAAAACAAAAATTTAATGACAGCACGATACTAAATGTTGTCCATTTTCACAAAAACACACACATGGACTCACTCAAACGATTGTCAAATAAAAACTACGCATCCAAAATGCCTGAAATTGAAAAAAAAAGATGCACAACTACAATCACTAGCTTTTATTGACGAGCGTCGCTATCTTCACGTTGAGGTCGGAAACCTCAGACCACCCTCGTAAAATACAACTGTATTATTTGCAGTTCCTCGATAGTATAGTGGTTAGTATTTCCGCCTGTCACGCGGGAGACCGAACTTCGATTCCCCATCGGGGAGCCTCTGGCGCAAAACTAATGACCTTGCCCGGCAAAACAAATTTTCATGGAAAATTTAACATGCCTCAGGACTTGCTAAATAAGGCCAAGACCGGTTCCCGGTTGAAGTGCCGATGATGATGATTATTTGCAGCCAATTCTAGCCACAGTATTCGCTAGGATATTAAGGGATCTCTCTGAAGAAAAATTTGTTGAATATTTTTTTTTCTAGAATACCGTCAAATCAAAATATTGAGTCGATCCCGAAATATTTGGCTATATATAAATATATCCACGATATTATAAGAGCGAAGATATTTACATTTATAATTTTTACTTCATTCGCGTTTTTATCAAAACGAACTTTTTCAAACTTGCAACCATCGCTAAATCCCTTCTATGCACTCGATCGTCCTTAATTGTGGAACATTCTTGTTGTAAACATCTCTTATGGGCTGCGACGGTTTCAGCTCTCAAAACTATAAAATGTATTTCTTAGAGGTGGTGCTCCCTCGGAAAACCGATTTTTTTTTTGTAAGATGCGCAAGAACCACAAAGTTCACTCTTTGCTTTGTAATGGAATTTTCCCAGCTGGTTATTTCAATCTTTATCTTAAATAAAAATGGCACAGTACTCGTAGTATGTGTCGTAGGAGTAGAGATAATACAGACGTAGCGTCACATAAAAAAAGGTTCAACTTGGCGCGTCCTGTGGGTGGGTGGATGGCGGCAAAAAAATACCCCGATATAGTATAAGACCAATTTAATCAGAGGTATACGAGTATGTAAGTCCCTTTTGTATTGAAAAAAGAAAGTTGTCCACACAGAGTTGTAGTAGAGTGGTTGATTTTGAAGTTGTACTTGAGAGGCAAACCTTTATATGAAATGAATACAATTTTGAGGTCACATAAATGTATGTCGCTTGTTTAAGGTAAATAACTCGAATGGTTTTTGATTTATCTTAGCTGCAATCACATAGGTCTCGAGTTATTATATGTTATACTAATTTACGTATGAGGCAAAACAGTTCAACTTGCTTAGCTGGTCTAATGGACTTGCACATAAAAAAATATCTATATAAATCTTTTTTTGTATTGAATAAAGGACTTTTCCACAAAGAGGTGCACAAATGTTGCTTGATTTTCGAATAGTTTTAATTGAAAGACATCCCTAAAAGAATCGTCAGGCAATGTAAAAATTCTTGCCATGAAACTAATCTTAGATTTTAATCCCCTGGCATTTAGCTCTCTTATTTTCAATCTACTTTTTGTAATTTGCTGCTATAAAGACAATCACTATTTGCGTGGGATGCATTCTTATTAAAATAATACCCTGGTCACACGTCCATTGGGGTTATATGGTATTCAATCAAAACTTTCGAATGTTGTAGTAAAATAATCTCAGGCAGTTTATTTGTTTCGCGCTGTTTGTATTAAATGTGGTACACTAGCTTATGTATTGGACTTGATTTAGAGTACGTGACTACGAGAATTCGATTATTAGTTACATTAATTTCCATTCGCAAGAAAAGTGATCTAGGTCAGTCCGTTATCTATGTAGGATTGTTTATTAACACCAACTGCACTATCAAGGTTTCGAAATTGAAGTCAATGGGTGTCTTACAAGATTATTATAGGGACTTTCATGTTTGGAAGATATTGGTCCTACAATCTATATGAAAACAAAATTCCCCAAAAAAAATTGTCGATTTTTGCAACTATAATTAAATATCGTTTCTTTTAATTATCATTACCATTGTATTTTGTCCCAAGTGTAATATTCTGTGCTAGGTTACACTATAGTATTATATTCGATGTCATGAGCGTTATACTATAGTAATCTCTGTCGTAAAGAGAAATATGGGCCCAAACCTCAGATACCAAATGCGAGTGGACATCTTACTGATCTTCGTACATGACCGTCAAATTATTTTCTCTACTAAACAAATTTTTAATTGTTATACTCTCTTATTTTACTTACTCTCAAACGAGATCAAGTAAGTCTGTTACCGAAGAGGACATTTCTGATTTGCATTGCAAAATACAAATCTCCCACAACCTCAGTTTGTGGACCAGTTCAAGGTTACGTCTGAATGACTGAATTCTGTATATTTGAAATCGAACCAAAACCAATATATCAATATCTTGATCAATTCATTGTTAAACAAGCGTGACAGTGGAAATCACAACTGTGTCAGAAAACGACGTCAAAGCATTAATATAGTTTTTTATTTTTGAAATGACGGTAGTCAATCCATTAGATAAATGAGATGCATATTCGATGGTATTTTCATTAGAAGGCATTTAATGCCTTGAGTTTGGCCTATAATTTGAAGAAACAGGATTTTAGTTTAGATTTAAAAGCCTATATAAAACATTCAACGTAAATCTCAGAAATTGAGTCATTACCTTTCTGACTTTTTATTTATTATTAACAGTTCTACCTTTCACCATATTTTCTTTTCAGTTGTCTGAATTTTGTTAGAAACTATTTGTTTAAGTGTTCGTTCCTTAGTTAAATATTTTTTTCCATTACCGTCCGTTGTGGTTTTTTTTTCACCTTTTATCTTTACCACCTATTTATTTATTTAGTTGTCTTTAAGCACGTTCATAATTTGTGTTATTTTTTATTTCCGAATTTTAAAATGAATGTGAATATTTTTATTAATTTCAACTTAAGAAAAACAAAAGGTTCGATAATATAGAACTAATTTATGACTTCACACCTTTTATTAAATTCCATACACTTTGTTTTTGAAACGGACGTGTTTGACTTTAGAACAGTTGTCAAAATTCTTCGTCGTCGTCGTGAAGGATATTCTTCTTTCAGTTTCGCTACATTTATTGGGTTAAATTGTACCGCGTTTTCAAGACTACTTTTCTGTTGTTCAAAAATTGAGGATGAATGATCGTAGTATAGGTAAAGTAAGTAGTACCAGGCCAAACTATTGATATTGACACATTGCATGTTTTAAAAAACCCTACAAGTCGATGTTTTCGATACTCTCCCCAAACAGCTTCAAATGGTATTGGTTTAGAATGGCAATAATTGTGTGCAATAAATAGATTTGACCTTATAAGATTTGTACAACAACATTTCTTAGTTTTTAGTATTTGTGTCGTTTTTCAATACCTACGGGAAGGAGCGAATTTAGATATTAGGTAATATTAAGCCAGGTTAGCTGACAAATTTGTTTGTTTGGTTTAAATTAAAAAATGGTTTTCAAAATTTCGTAATCCTTGACCCACTACAAAATATATTGTGACGCATATGACAATCAGTACTAGAATATTCGAGAAAGTCCGAAACAAAGTACTAGAATATTCAACAAAGTACTGGAAAACTGGAGACTATGAACAGGAGGAGCATCAAGTTGTTCTAGATATCGATCAAAGAGCGCTGCGAATTGGTAACTTGGAGGTTGCTATTACACTGCAGGACAAACAATTGCGAAGACTGAAATGTTATGTGCGTGAGGAGGATGAGATCCCAGCTCGTTCAGACTCGGTAATTTGGACCAGTCTCGAGAGTGATTCCGGTGACAATCGATTGTACATCACCGAAGCTGTACAAAATCAGCGTAAGGGGAACATCCTTGTTGGGAAAGCCCTTATCGATGCGAAGAAGCACATCGTACCTGTCAGAGTACTAAATGCGTCCAAGGAGCCGATCGCAATAAGAAAAGGAGAGGTAATCGCAGAATGTGCACCCGTGTCAATAATAAGCTCAATTCAGACAAGGGGAGAGGACCATTCAATTCAACAGCCCTCTGGTGCATCCTCTGTGGTTAATAGGTTGATGTCCCAGAAAATCGGATTAACAGATAGAGAAAAGGCAAGCGTCAAATCACTCCTGAACGATTTTTCTGATATTTTTGTGACAGGAAATGATAAATTCGGACGCACCGGTATAGTTATACATCGCATTGACACGGATGGGTCAAGGCAGCCACCTCGTCGACTACCGTTGGCCAAACAATCAGAAGTCGGCAACATGATCTGAGAGATGGAAGAGCAAGGAGTCATCGAGAAATCACCGAGCCATATTGGGCACAATGGAATTCCTTGCTGGTGGAAGATGGAATTCTAAAGCGTAAATGGGAAGCCGCGGACGGGAAATCCCATCGAATGCAGATTCTAGTCCCACCATCAAAAGTGAAGGATGTACTAACAGAAATGCACGACGGGGCCTCCGGTGGACATCTAGGAGTTAATAAGACACTTTCCAAATTACGATCTCGCTTCTACTGGCTTCACATGAGAGATGACGTCGAGTCTTGGTGTAGGAAGTGCACAATTTGCACTGCGATCAAATGACCAACAGCAAAACCATGGAGCGCTATGAAGCAGTACAAAGTGGGTGCCCCTTTCGAGCGAATTGCGATTGATATCTCAGGACCATTCCCAAAAACAAACGATAACAACAAATACATGTTGGTTATCATGGATTACTTAAGCAAGTGAGTGGAAGTCCTTCCAATTCCAAACCAAGAAGCAACAACCGTCATTGAGCAGCTTATCAATAATTGGATCAGCAGATATGGAGTTCCCTGTGAGCTTCATTCCAATCAAGGCCGAAACTTCGAATCACAGATATTTCAAGGCATCTGTGCGGCACTGGGCGTAAGGAAAACCAGGACCACACCCTTACATCTGCAGTCAGACGGAATGGTCGAAAGGTTCAACCGAACAATAAAAGAGCATTTATCGAAGGTCGTTAGTGATCACCAACGAGATTGGGACAAATATGTACAAACCTTTCTCATGAGCTATAGATCGGCTAATCACGATACGACGGGCCATTCTCCAGTAAGAATTATATTTGGACGAGAGATGCGATTACCAGCCGATCTGCGATTCGGAACACCTCCAGACGCCATAGATAAGACCGAAGACTACGTAGTCGAATGGAGAAATCGCCTCGATGAGATTCATCATTTGGTTCGAAAGCAAGTCAAGGTATCAAGTGACAGGATGAAAACAAGATACGACGTTCGAGCTAACGCATCCGGATTTAATGCAGGCGATAACGTGTGGCTTTATAACCCTCATCGGCAAAAAGGAAGGTCTCTGAAGTTGCAGCAACATTGGGAAGGACCGTATAAGATTCTCACAAGAATTAACGACGTTCAGCGAAGACCGAACGCCAAGATGAAAGTGGTACATCGTGACCGACTGGCGACTTTTGTTAACCCAGGAGACCAGTGAACTTAGTTCGGGACGAACTAATCTAGGCGGAGGGTAGTGTGACGCATATGACAATCAGTACTAGAATATTCGAAAAAGTCCGAAACAAAGTACTAGAATATTCTAGAAAGTACTGGAAAACTGGAGACTATGAACAGTAGAACATTCAAGGCTATGGAACGGACGGAAACGAAACGCCGAGTCAGAATGAGGAAACGGTATAAATACGTCGCACACAGATCATGGAAGTATGTAAAAAGTCAGACGCGAGAAGTAAGCAGTCAAAGACGCAATAAGTAAGCGATAAGTCAAGAAATCGTTAAGTGTACGGTAAAAGTAACGGTTGTTATTAACAGACTAATAAAGTGCTACATTAATTCAAAATCGATTTAACGGCTCTTATTTATTAAAAATAATTAATCCAGCGAACCCTAAGCTCGCTACAATATAGACTTTTTCAATTCAAATCAAACATCGATCAAAAATATTGAGGAGAAGTTTGTTTTACAAACACTGACATTTCAAATGATTCCTCATTCTAAAGCAAGAGTATGGTGCAATACAATACATGACCCGACAATACATGCGCTTTTCGACTAATTTGTCCCCTATGTCGCTCAAACTCGAGTACCATCTGTTGGCACTGACTACTTCAGTTCTTAATTCCTTCCACCTTGCCCTCGAATGCTGATAGGATACATTGCTGCTTGTGTGGTCGAGGATGCGTTAAGGATCCCACCCTGATTTTGTTTTTGTTTGCGCTATCATTGTGTAGGTTTTGGAAGGAAACCCAAGCGGTACGAGAAATAATGTGGAGTTGTATCGGGATGTTTTTCCAGGCGATGCGATGTTAGGATTGCATTTCTAATATCATTCAGCTCTGCAATAATCATACCAATATACACAGCTTGTACACTAAGCGTTCTGTATGTCGGTGGCTCGATGTTTCAGGGAAAAAACTTTCTACAGTGCATTATAAAAATTTATTTGACATGCTTTGATCGGGAAATCATATCACAGTGAACATCCACACAAAACCCTAAGTAAGACCAAGGGAAATAACCTCGTATAGTTTTCCAAAAAAAAACTTCCCACAAGTGTTATACTTTTGTGTTATATATGACAATGTGTTTTGGCCTCCCAACTAAATAGTTACCATTGATCTGTTTGATTGCTAAATATTTACTTCATAGAAGAAATGAAGGCTTGTTTGTTTTTTTAAGTTCTCTTGGTAGTGCTGAATCTCTTTTCTACATAGAAAATAGTTCACAACCATAAATTGGATCACTCAGTACGTTGGGGACTTTGGAATTATTTTTGGGTAAAAATCTTTTTGTTGTTTTCTGTTTTTGGGATATAATATAAATATTGGGTTCTACCACATGAAATGCCCGACTTTCGTTCAGTCGGAAATAAATTCTTGATTGAACATATGGACCAGAACGTTAAATTTTCTTTTTTTTATAAAGTACAGTGGTATGTGCGCTTGACGTGTAAGAATTTTAGGGCTTGTTACAAGTCATCATCATCATCGACACTACAACCGGGATCCGGTCTTGGCCTTATTTGGCAAGTCCCGAGGCTTGTTAAATTTTCCATAATAATTTGTTTTTCCGAGCTAGGTCATTAGCCTTGCGCCAGTTCGTTACAAGTACAGTTATTTTTTTCTAGGAACTGTTTACCATGCTGCCGGCTGTTCAAATTCAAACCCTCTTCCTTTAGGTACTTAAAATGGGACATAATGCGTCATTGGCAATGAAAAACGTTAATGACGCATTTGAGGATGTAGCGGTAAACGAATGCACTATACGACGTTGGTTTGTAAAGTTCCGTTCGGGAGATTTCAGCCTTCTTGCACAAAGCCTCTAAGTATCCCCAATGACAAGTCGACACCGTTTTCTCATAGGAAAGGTAGAGAAATTCGCTAAGTGGGTACCCCATGAACTGAACGAGTCCTAAAAACGACGGCGCTTGAAATCTGCGCAACGCTTAGATTAAGAAACCAAACTGAATCATTTTTACACCGGATAGTCACATGTGATGAAACGTGGATTCTGTATGATAACCGTAAAAGACCTGGGCAGTGGTTGGATGCAGGTGAAAAACCAAAACACACCCCCAAGTCCGATCTTCACCCAAAAAAGGTTATGGTGACGATTTTGTGGACATCGAAGGAGACCAATTCACTTTTCATTTCTTCAACCAGAAAAAACGATGAACGCTATCAAATGTTGTGAGGAAACCGACATATTGCATCACAAATTGACTGAAAAGCAACCTGCGTTGGTCCTGATCCTTTTGCATGACAGTGCTAGACCCCCTTATCTCACAAGTAACGATGCAAAAACTGTTGCATTTGGAATTTGAAATTCTTCCGCATCCACCGTAGTGTCCTGACATTTCGCCAACAGACTACCATCTTTTCCGCAATCTGGATTCATTTTGCCGGCAGAAGGTCTTCCGGATCCGAGCAGAGGCCATAAAAGCCTTTGAAGATATGATTACCTCAAAAAGTCAGCACTACTGCGAGAACGGAATATTTGACCTTATATCACGTTGGAAGTATGTCATAGACGCGAATGGATCCTATTTTGATTGAATACAAATTTACGGCAAAATAATATTGGCTTTTAAATTTTTACTATAAAATCGTACATTTCAATGTGGTACAACCCAATAGAAAAAATCACGCCTGAGCAACAAGATGAGAAAATAATGGTCAGATATTACAAATCCAGAGAAAGGGGCGAAGATGGTTGGTGCAAATGTCTGGCCTTACCTGAAAAATTCTGATATACACTAATTCAGGTAAAGTTCAAGATGAAAAATGACTCAAACCACATTGCTGGTTGTTTTTTATACAATAAATCGATAGCAGTCACAAGTTTCATTGAAGAAGCAAACACGTGTCAACTCAAATCGTTGTTAATCGTATACTGTATTTTAAATTAATAAATTATGCATTTATCTGCAGGATTCATGTCAGAACCTGGCATACAATTAAATTCTCTAGCAAACTCTCGCATATTCAAGAGCGGTCCATTAACTCGAAACTTTTCTAATCTGTTGGGCACATCCCATGGGAAAAATCCCACTGTTTCTTCCTTGGATAGCGTTGCAGTGCAGAAATTTTGGGCAAACGCTATAAAAAATAGTTGAGTGTTCGTGTAATCCACGTCCGACAGGGTTTCGTCGTATAAAATGTGAAGCTCTGTTGTTTTCTGAAGCCATAGAAGGTACGCATTGAATGAAATATTTAGCGCTCCATTATCTGCAATTATTTCTCGAATTAATTCATCCAATTCCGCCGTGGGCACACTTGTGTTTTCTCCCACATAATTGAGGTATTGATTTTTAAAACACTTCACTTGTTCCTTGTATATTTCTGTTGAGTTGTGGTCCCACCAGAAGTGTAGTGCTGCGGTTTCATCGTAATTCCATCCACCTTCGTCAAACCCATGAACAAGCTCGTGCGCTATAAAAAACCCCAGTACTCCGAACTTGTACGCGGTAGGGGCTGTTTTGTGGTAAATGGGAGGCTGCAAGATTCCCAACGACATGTGAATAATATTTTGTACTGGAGAATACTCTACCGTGATATCGGATGCCTCAATACCATCTGCCCAATTGCGGGGGTTGCCATCATAATAGAGTTTCCTGACTTGCTGTTTCTGTTCCAGCTCCATTATATTTTGGATGTTCTCCCAGTAGAGAGCTTTGTCAATTTTTAAGTTGTTATATTCGGAGTGAAGCACATCTCTCGAGTAGGTGGAGAATTTTAGTTGCATCCCTGTAAGTTTGTAGATTGCTTGTCGCCGAGTCGTCTCCTCAATCCATAGTTGGTTAGCTATATCAAATTTAAATGCTTCTCGGAGCTTATTCCACAAAAGGTCAACATCGTCGGCCACTTCGGTGCGGAAGTTCTTCCTATGGTACATTTCCCCCACGACCTTCGGAAAGTGGTCGATGCACTTTTCAATGCAGAGCCGGGTGCGTTTGTAGTTGTTTCTTTCGTCAGGAAAGCTCATCGCAGATAAGGCACGATACATTATGTAGTTGGCGATGGTTTGCTTTGATGATAGCCGCATTACTTTGGCAAGGTTATTGAAATAGTTGGGGTTCTCGAGGTAAACGGTCTGTGGGATGGGTTGCCCTAAACTAGTTGTTACGAAATAATGAAAGTCAATGCTTGGAAATTGCACGTTTAGTTCTCCCAAGGACTTTCTCGGCAAACTGGTGTGCGCCTCACGGAGCTCCGCAGTGGAGGCCATACCTCGGCATAATGTGTTTTCAAATTCAAATATTTCGGTAGCAAGTTTCCTAGCATCGTGCGCACCCATATCAAACCAAAAAGCCATATTTTCGATGATTTCCTTTTGAATATCTACATATTGGCTATTACTAAGATCACCCTCCTTGCAAATGGTCTTCGGTATAAGAGTCCTTGGTTCACCGATATAGATGCGGCTATCCCTGTGGTTTTGGTAATCCGATTTAATATCTAGGCCGATTATTATGTCCATTCCGAACTTCATCCTCAAGGTACTAATTTGTATGAGCCAGTTGTATGAGTGCTCATTCCAGCGTTTATCTATTGCGGGCATTCCTCCATGAATTTTGACGAAGTTTGTGAACGCTTGTCGGATTGAACTTCCAGTTTTGTCGACATCCATACAGGATGCATAGAAATCCTTGACTCGACGCCCAACATTTCCATCGTATCGAGTAACATGATCTTCTAATAATTCGTGCACTTCCTTGACAACTCTGTCTTGCAAATGCTCAAGAGGTGTAGTGACAATATTCTCCTCAGAGGGCGGGTGGCTTTTGTGCCAGTTTCCACACGCGAATTCGTAGAAATCGTCACATGGGTCAACCGATTTATTAAGGTATTTCTTCAACTGATTCGCGCGCGGCACACGGAATTCGTGAAGGTCGCGGTTTTGAAGCCGTCGGACAGGTACCTGAAACCCGACTGCAAGATGGAGAAGTATTAAAAATATACAATAAGCTCTCATTCTGAGTTTCCTTCAACTAATACTAAAAGTGTTTCCTCACAGGCATATGAAGTTAATTATCAATTGTGATAGAAGCTTGAGCTCGGATTGGTTTCGTTCTATAAAAGGTTATCACTTGGGCTAAGTAATATTGATAAGACGATTCTTTGAAATATATAAATCAAATGCGTGAGTAGCGTTTTTTTTTTAGTGAATTTTAAGGGCACTTTTTTCGAGATGTAAGAGTTTTTGAAACGAAGAGAGCGGAAGTGTGTATAGATGTGTGGAATTATATGTCTTACAGATAGAGACTGTTGTAGCATTGCGCAATTATTGTTTATTAAAATTATCATTGCATTTCTACAATGCATTAGAAATGCGTATTTCGAAATTGATTCCAGTTTTGCAACCTATTACAATTTTTGGGGAGCATTTGTTTTTTGTATATCTGAATGGCGTCTATAATATTCATACATCATTGTTCATCTTTTCAACTGCTCTGCTTAGTGAAGATGATTTGGAGCAAATACCGAACTTTTTCTGTCTGATGATAAACAAAATGCAGTATTATATTCAGCCCTACTATCCTATTAGAACAGAGTCTTTGCAGCCATGTTTCTGTATGTATGAGAAGGCGTCTTTTATTCCATTGTTTGATCAGAAGAACAATTTTTTCTTTTTGATTTAATTGTTAGTAATATAGTTGGTAAAGTGGTTGAGATGTGCCCATAAATCTCACTGGATTTCGTCAACCTCTATAAATTCAAAGATTTTGATTGCAATCCTATAAAAACGCAGGTTTTTATTTTGAGTAACAGCATTTGTAAGAAACTTTGAGCCAACTTTGAGATTTCTCCCCTTGTCTGTGCATCCGTCGTTAAAATTATTATTTCTGTCTTACAACGTATTAGATTTGACTCCCCACTTCGTGTGCAGTGTTCCAAGGATAAAAAATTATATTTGCTGTATTTTATTGCCGCTACAGCCATCTATTGCAAAACGGCGGAAGCAAAGTTGTGCCCCAATATTATGTACGGTGTTAGAATATATTCACAGTTAGAGCAAGTGTGCGTTGCTCCAGAAATGTTTTAGCTGACAAATCCATCGCATATTTGGCCTTGTCCTTGTCCATTTGATATGGATATGCTATAGCAAACTGGATCATTGTCTCATTTTACCCTACAGGCATAACACATACAACGTTCTTCACCGGGAATTTTTGGATTCCATTTAGCTTACAGGAGTTGTGCTTGGCTGTTGCTGTGATGTAGACTTCGGGGTCGATTTTTGTAAATTTCAGAGGGCCTTGTGGGGGTTCTCTATACCACATGGAGAACCCACCCACAATTTCATACCGTATTTCGACCGCTTTCAACCCTTATTCCCCGTGCAAGCTATTCCACCTGTAAATCATGTTAAACGGCCGCATAGCTAAACTCATCTTATGCAGATAATGCATAATTGAGTTTAGCTATCTTTTCGCCATACGGCAACCCCATTTCGCTAACCCATGAGGTTTCCACCGGAAATCGCATCATGTCGGTTAGCAACGGCATAGTCTGATCAAACGACGCGGGTGCATAATCATGCAACCACTGGGGAAATTATCAAAGCATTTAATTTAGTTCCCATGATCAGATTTCCCTACCCAATTCGGCGTCCTATTCACTTTCTCCAGACACTCCATTCGCTGGGGATCAATGATCTCTTTTCACAGGTGAATAGCACCAGCTACATTTTCCTCTCCTCCACAATTCTGTCTCCTGTTACATTAACATTTAAAAACACACACAACTTACCGGCTTCCGGCTTGCTGGCCCGTGTTCTTCGGCTTCCGGCTTTGTAGGGTCCGCCCTCTTCGCTGGAAGTTTGTCCAGCGGCTTCCCACTCGTGGAGTCCGTAAATTGTGGCTTCCTGCTTTTCCGCCTATAGGTCGTCCTCTAACGGCTGGTTAGCCCGTGTGTGTCGTCCTCGTGTGCCCGTCTCACGAGCCTGTGGTGTATACATGGGATTCTATAGCACACGTTCCGCCTGGTCATCTCACGACTCAGGCACCTCTACTTCCGGGGGTTCCCCTGAGGTTGGCCTTCCTCGGCTGAGGGATCTTGGCCGGAGTCTCCTTTGGGCCGCTTGTTGGGACCCCGATGAGCCGATGGTGGTTTTTAATAGGTTTACTTTATTTTTTCTTCCTCTTTAATTTAATTTTAATTAATATAATTTATATGACGCCACGCTTTGTCTGTCGGAGTCTAATTGCCCGGAGTGCATTTGTGCAGATACACCCCTTTTGGCGTTCTAATTCTAATTGAAATAATTCCTAACGGAACTCTCTATTTATACCTGTAAACCCAAATTAAAAAGTACATGCTATCCCGCGATCGTGGTTGTCCACCTGACGCCAGTCGCAGTCGAAGGCTAAGCCAACGACGGGGAATCGCAAATTTTGCAAGTCTGCAAATTCTTCACCATGAGAACATTTTGGTTCACGGTGACGTGAATCTGATTGTTCATAGCATACGCGGTGCAGGTAGGGTTACCTGCGCGACGATGAGGTGTTAGGTGGCTTTTTCGTCTAGGTGATGAGACCGCAGGAATTGGAGAATTGCGATCTTGACGTGGCTTATGGGGATGAATGCATTCCAAGGTTATTCGTTTGGAATAAGAAAAATGTGGGAGAATGCAAGATTGCATTTTTAAGTATGGAATGCGTTTAGCAATGTGTAGACATGTGATAAGGTTTCACATGCTACACCGAAAGGATTTTATGGGTTGTAGCAAGAATTTATTGGTGCTACACTGAGAGAATTCTTTCGGTTTTATCATTAATTAATGCATGTAATATTATGGTTTTTGCAGAATAGTTAGGGTATTGGTTAGATTTGGATGAGGGTATTGTGCAGCAAAATGCAATGTCATGTTTAACAGATTTATATGGAGGGTATTGGTAGTTTGCGTACAGCAAAGTGCCATATTATGTGTAACACTTTCTACAGTTCAATGCACTCCGAGATCACCACAGACATCGCACTAGGTCAGTGGAACACCTCGGAGGTTGCATTAATACACGCACACTAAGCCAGATCAACCCTGTGTCATTGTGCTTTCCCTTTTTCATCAACGTGGAACGAATATACAAGTACTTATCCACCTCGATGAGCGTGGGGGATTGAAGGATGCACAAGAGAGCGCAATTACCATGAGCTGGCCAATGTGCACAATCGAAAAATCCAATTTCATCCCTAATTGGGATCAGTCACATCTCAACCACAACCGCGCCAGGTCACGCCGCTCGAGGCTAAATCTTATTTCGCGTTTATTTAACGCAATGGTTCTTAAGGGTACATTCTCATCAGTAAGGCCGAAAAATAGGCTATTTTCATGTTTTTTTTTTTTTTTTTTTTTTTTGTTGAGGAAAGTAATAAATCTAGACACGCGATTTTTCAGTTATATTTATTGTACTTTTTATTAATTTTCAATTAATTTCATGATAACCCTGAGGTAGGTGCACGTTGCGCCGTAGACCGCTGCGAAATAAAGGACGGCGACTGTCCTACATGTCATAAGATTTCTCTGAAACAAAAAATCGAAAAAGGTTGTTTAGTATGAGTGTGGTTATGGCATGAACCGCGAAAAATGAAATCTATCCAAAAATAACCAAATGGCGACGTTTTGAAATTTATGTGCGCTTTTAATGAATGTTTTCGTCCTTTTTTTTTGTTCATAAACAATTCAATTTACAACGTATCGACATAATTATGCGATAGAGAGTTCAATTACGCGTATTTAAAAAAAAAACATTAAGATTCGTTGAAAATTGACTGAGTTATCACAGTCGCCAGCTCGAAAAACGTTGTTTTCCAGAAAACGCGTTTAAAGTTTTAACGACGCTCGCTACCTGCTTTGACTCAGTCGGCTCGGAGGCTCATAACTTTTTAACCATTACGAATTTTTTCCTTTTAACATGATATTCTAGACAGTTATAGCTATCGAATTCCGCAAAAAAAATTGTTGACTAAAATTTGACCCAACTGATGAGAATGTACTCTTAATAATTCATCGAAGTTAGTCACGCCGCTGCGTAGAGTTTTCAATTCGAACTACCCGCGTAAAGAGTCGTCTCGTGATCCAACAGTAGTCGCGTGAAATAATTTTTGTTAAATGGAAATTAATTTAAAACTTTCATTAATTGGAAACGTGTGTTCTTGCAAATGAACTGCGGCATCATTTGTGGCACGAGGCCGACAAGTTATGATAGTCAAAATAAATTATTATTAAATTTAAGTGTATATAAAGAATCACAAGTATATTATCAACAAAAAAATAAAATAAAACGAAGTCAAACAACGAACTACCAGTGTTTTCGTTAATTGAGATTTTCTCCTGGATATTTTTGAAAACAAACTTCTGAGGATCATCGTTGGGGAAAAGTGAAACCGTGCCATTCGTTGGCAATCATACTTTTGACCCCCACAGCCTCATAACAGAATTAACGAAGAGCCCTATTTTTCATATTTCTATTATTGGTAATAATTTTTTTGTCCATATAGTCTGTTGTTTATGGCCGTTGATCATTCTAATATTGAAAAACATAATTTTTTATTCATTTAATACGTATATATTTGAATTACTCATTTAATTTCAGCAAGATTTCAATTTTTTTTTGTATCTTTTCAGGCAAAGCTTCAAACTAAATTTCTATGTATAACTCTAATAAGTACTCACCCAGAGTTTGCTTGTTTAAAAGTTAATTTGTAGAAATTTTTAGTGCTGGATGCTTGCATTAGATTTGATGATATACCCTCTAATCGACACGGTATGCATTAACTTCAATTGTTTTACTAAATTGTAATTATGTTATAAGTTATTTAATACAAACCGCTAGAATAATAATTTATTATTTATATGCTATTCTCGCTGCTAATATCCTAATTTTGTTAATTGCACTTTTGCTACTGAATGGGAAAAGTTCTTCCATTTATCTACTTTGCTTCTATGAACAACATTTCTTTTTCAGTAACACTGTTGCGATTTACAAACACACTTGAGTTTGAATACGAAACTGGGTATGTCTTATAAACCAACCCGCACGGCATCGTGAAAACTGATCGTAAAACGTGACGCCACTAAAATGTGTTTTTCCTCCGTTTTTAATAAGTTGCATGATTGTTGTAAATGGTATCTTTATTGTGTTATTCTGTCCTACTAATGCCAATCCAAATGCAGTCGAGTTTCATTTAATTTATATTTAATCGATACTATGCACTCTTTATGCTACAGAATGGGAATGCTCTAAAACCCCCGAGTATTTCTGAAAGCTGCGACTTGCAAAAAAACCACCCACAGCTACGTTTTTATATTTAAGGAGGTTGTCTAAGTGATATAGGCTCGCCCAGGAAAGTATATGGCCCATCATGTAAAAAAAAAAATCCTTTTACTTTCTTCCTACTTTTATTCTCTGCTCGCGTCCTTTGACATGACATATAAAATAAGTTGTTCTTTTCATTTGTGGAGTATAGTAAAGTTTTCCTAGTGCGTTGTAATTTTGACTTTGTGCATGTAATTTGCACGACCGAGATTTTGTAATAATCCGAAATGTCCCGGCGATGGGGAAACTGAAGGAAAGGGTTATGCAAACATAGTGTAAAGCGGTGCTGAATAACTAAAGCGAATACAACCCATCGATCAGCGTCTGCATGAGATGATTTCCTCTGCTATATTTTTTAAGCCCGAGCAAACATTTTTAAGCTGTTTAAATTCAATCACCGCCATACCAAAACCCCTATGCAATATATGTCATATTGAAGTATCATATCTTGCATGTAGTATAAACTTCAACAGGACTTAAGCTGATGCAATGCAAAGAATATACAACTATTATTGTTTTGGTCGTCATTTTTTATTAATTTGAAATAAATTAAAAATATGTTTAAAAACAGTATCCATTCTAGTCGTAACATGGTTTTACACAAACTTCGTATTTCATTAAGGAAATAAACACCAATAGTTATCTCATAAGACATTTATCTTAATGCCATGTATTCCACTGATGTGCTTTTTAAACTCTCTAGGTGCACAACCGGAATTTACTTTTACGATATTGTTTACAATAAATCCTAGTCTAACCGATTCTCTAGCTTTCATAAATCTCGTATCCGTAATCGTAATTTATTTTTAAGATGTGTCCTTTAATAAGCACCCTAGACTCGTGAGAACTATAATATAATTATAGTTAAAGTCCTATTAACTAACAGATATTTTCGGTGTTTGAGAAACATTGACACACTGTAATGGACGCTGTTTTCTTTAAGCAACCGCGCTGATATCTCCTTTCCTGCAATATGAAGGGTAGGTGAAGGAATTTTCTACATAAAATTGATGCTTCTCACTTCGATTGAGAAAGCTTTTTCTGTCTCGCAGATGATGATGATGATGATGATGTAGTGTTTTCTTGCTTTCATATTGGAACACATTTTTTGACTTTTCTGAATGCAGTATATTTTCTCACCCGCTCATGTTCTTCGATTGGTGCATTGCTCAGTAGACAGCTTACTTTTATTTGACTTTTCATTTCTTTACAAAAGGGGCTTTGCTTAGACTTTCCTAGCAATTCGATGGCGAATCACTTGGCCCAGACCTTCCACATGTTTTTCATTTCATTTTTAAAACATTTTTTTTTATTTTCTTTTTATCTTCTTAGTTTCTAAATTACATGCTAGACAAAAAATGCTTAAATTCTACCTTAATTATCTCATATTATAACTTACTGGTCCTACGCAGACGCTCTAAGCTAAACATTACATAACTATTGTATAATTTGCCTTTCGGCGACAGAACTTTGTTTGTGGCAGTACTCATAATTATTTAAATGACAAAGAAAAATGTTGAACACTTTGTGTCGAATTTTTTTTTTTGTTTTTTTTTTTCCTTAAAATTTACACAACATAATTTTTTTTTTTTTTTTAAATTTTATTTAAAAGAATTTAACCTTACTGAACTTAAATCTTATACTACCCTAATTCTAGAAAAGCTAAGTCTATGTAAGCTGGCTGATGACACTGTTATCCTATACCGACATTGGTATCCAGGTCTTTATAAGCCATTCAACCGCCAGCACTCTTGACGCTGTCCAATACTATCGTCTCGGTCTCTGTGGGAGATAACCCTACTGAAGCGCAAGAGCTCTTCTTCGGTGCGCGTTACTTCCTGGTCGTAGCACAATCGCCCGTCTACGGATGATCTACTTACATGATAGATCAGTAGAATTCCGGATCTATCCTGTCTAAGCCTATAGCGTTCGGGATGATAGTGAAGAACGTGTGATTCGAGCTGACGCTATGACAGTTAGAATCACCAAAAATGGAACCAATGCGTAACACATCAGGCTACTGGTCGTGTGTACAAATTCGATTTTTAAACTCAAGTCCATTTAAGTGATGTGGAATTGTTATGTTATCGCTATGGTATACGGCTCTGATGCATTTTCTTATTCGATTTTCGTTCGGCGTTCTTCACTATTTGCTTGTGTATTGTGTGTGTATCTTTTAGAAACGCCACACTACTCAGTAATTTTGTTACGATCAGCTTCGTGTGCGGACAACAGAGCGAACGAGAGAACGTCGTGATCGTGTCGTGAAGTTCTGTTTACTATGGGAAAGTATGTGCTGTGTGTACAGACCACGTCGGGGTCACCAATTATAGCGTTTGAGATGATAGTGAAGAACGTGTGATTTGAACTGACGCTATGACAGTTAGAATCACCAAAAACTGAACCAATGGCTACTGGCCGTGTGTACGAATTAGATTTTTAAACTCAAGTACAGTCAACTGATGTGGAATTGTTATTTTATCGATATGGTATACGGCACTGATGCATTTTCTTATTCGATTTTCGTTCGGTGTTCTTCACTATTTGCTTGTGTATTGTGTGTGTATCTGTTAGAAACGCCACAAGCCTTTTCATGTCCAAATCAAGGAACGCCTCTGGTGGAACAAAGCCGTTGCAGAGTGTTTGGATAATAAGCCCCGAAAATCAGGTCATTGGACGAGCTTATTGCTCTCGCAATATGTCCTCTGATTAATTTAATCATAAAAATATCCACCCTATTAATGTACGCTTCATTATATAAAGTCTCATTTGAATAATACTTTTTATAGTCCAATTCCGGTGTCCGATATAATCTGAGACACTTCCTTTCGAACACCCGAATCTTTTCCATCAAATTTGGACCTATGTTAAACCATACTGGACAACCATATATGAGCATTGGCCTGATTAGTGTCATGTAGCATATGACTTTTACCCTACTGTCAAGTTGGCTACTGTGAAATAGCCTCCTTGTCATAGCAAAAGTTTTCCTCGCTTTGAGCCAAGCAGCCTCTACATGTCTGTTGAAATACAGATCTTGGTCTAGCCAGATGCCAAGGTATTTAACTAAACTCTTGGTTTCCAGTTTATCTCCATGCGGTCCCACGATAACTAGCTTTCGCCAGTTTTTCCTTGTGTCGTTCGTGGCTTTATATAATGGAGTTCTAAATAGGATGGCTTCACATTTCTGGAAGTTGATCTTAAGTTTCCAGTCATCGCAATAGCGCTGCACGTTGTTGAAGTCTCGCTGTATTAAACTATTTATGATCTCAACTTTCAGAGCTGTTCTGTAAATGATGAGATTGTCTGCGTACGCAATAGCCTGTGGAAGTGCATCTAATAAGTTGCTAATGTAAATGTTAAAAAGAATCGGAGAGAGTACCGCGCCCTGTTGCAAGCCATTCTTGATATTATATGTTTTATTAGAGGTCACATTACCATTTTTGACCACGAACCTCCTGTCCTTTAACATATCGTAAAGTACATATAGTAAAGACTTATGTATGCCATGTCTGACCAGTTTGTAATATAACCCTTCGATCCAGACGGTATCAAAGGCTTTTTCCTAGTCAATCAGACAGGCCCCTGTGCATTGGTTCCTACATTTATTACATTGTTTGTCAGAGACCAGTTTAGCTGCGGCATGTGTGGTTTCATGACCCGCCTTAAAGCCAAACTGGTTATTTGGAATAATGTTGTTGTCGTCTACCCATTTTAGCAGAGCTTTGTTAATAGTCTTTTCAAATGCTTTACTGATGCTTGGGAGTAAACTTATCGAACGCATGTTCATTGGGTTTGTACAGTCTTTGCCCTTTTTTGGGATGGGCTGAATGATAGCCGTTTTCCAACGCGCGGGATAATATGCATTATTCAACGCGTTGTTAAACAGGATCGTGTATATATCTATTGCCATTGGGGGCAGGTTCTTGAGTACGATGTTAGGTACTCCATCTATTCCCACTGACTTTTTGCTTCTTAATGAGTCGAAGATACTCTGGATTCCTTCCCTTGTGATTAAAAGGCTATTAGCCTCACCATTGGCATTAATGTCAATTGACAGATTATCGTCACTGAATTCGGTAAAACGCGGAGTCTCCGATTGCCAAAGTGAAATTTCATTTCGGAGGTGCAGGTGAATTAGTAGAATTCTGTCCTCCAAGTCGTGATTTCGGCAAATGCTTTCATTAACCTTGTACATTTCCTGAAAGACAGCTCCCACAGGGTTCACCTTTTCCCAAGAATCTTCGATCACCAAGAGCTCACCATTGAAGATAGCGTTCTCTGTATCTATGCCAATGTTGGTTAGCAGCTGCTTGTTTACATCACTACGTGGAATTTGGAGACACTGAATCTCGTTTTGGTTATTTCTCCTGAATATTTTATTTATTTGTGGGAACATATTCGGGTTATTAGTTTTTATAGCTCGAATTCTGTTCCAATACAAATTTGTTGCTAATCTATAATTAGCTTTAAGTAATTGTTGGAGGTTTTTTAATCGGGATTTCAGTGATATTATCTCCTGGTCTTGTCTGTCTGTAAACTGTCTGTGTAATTGTTTTAGTTTCGATAGCAGTCTGCTCTTTTTCTTGTGGAGTGCGTTTATTGTTGTGTTTCTGTACATGTCTACAGTAACTGTTGTTTTGGGAATTGTTTTGTCCATTGTTCGTTTTACGGTTTCGTCCATTTGTTGGATGTATTTGTCGATTGCGTCATTTGTCAGGTTTCTGTTCACTGGCAGATTAAAGTCATTCGAGCGAAGTTCTCTTGTTAATTATCTGGTGAACCGCGGCCATCGCATTGCCCCGTAGTGGTAGGGTTGCGGGATCACGAATTCCTCCAGATCTGTGAGATCGCTCGGAAGCTCTATTACTGCCGTGAATGCACAGTTGTCACTGTCGTATTCAATTGTCCGTAAACAATTTCTGTTTTGTCTGTTGGTGTCAAGTAGTCTCAGTCGTGAGTCAATTAGCAAGATAGCTATCAGGTCAGTTCTATATTCAATATGATACTGATCTAACCAGCCAACTGATTTCCTCTGGCATTAGATATATAATTTCCCCAATTTCTATGCTTGGCGTTCATATATCCCCCTAGGATAAAGTAGTTTTTGTCCAGGTGCAATTGTGAGCATCGAAAGAGTGTCTCGAGTTCTGCTATAAATAGGTTATGTTGGTGCTCCTCAGGTGCATAGACTGCAATCGCATACAAACCCCTTCCTTGCTGAAGGGGTATGCGTACGATCAGGATTCCAGCACCCGGAACCTGCGCACTTCTCCACTATATATTACTTTATGATTGATTTCTTTTCTAATAAAGATCAAAAAAAATTTAGTTGAATTGGCTCTACTTCTCGAGTTGTGGCTGTTTTGAGGGTCGAAATGTCATTAAAAAACATCCTTTCAACTCCAATGTCAGTCTTGGGAACAGAGAGTAGTCGCGCGGGGTCAAATCAGATGACTGATTCAACACAGACTTGGTTTCGAGCTAAAAATTGGTGCACAGTGAGTCTTGACGGTGCATTATCGTAAAACAGTGATCAGGTCTCTGGATCACGATATTTAGATCGAAAAGGTTTGTTTTGCCCAAATCCTTGTATACAATAATTCGTATTGTTTCTCTGTCGATATTTGAAGCCTCTTCCTTCAATTTTAGTCAAGCATTGCGACCTTTTGCAATAAAATCATTTCAAGTGTTCGGTCTGAAATTGGCCTCCTTCACCATTACCATCTTCTAACCTATCTCTGCCTTTCAAACAATATTTATGCAACAGAAAAATATTTGTCCTATTTCCTAAAATGTTTTTACCAAGTTTTGCCTTGCGTGATAGTATTTCAACATAGACAAAAAAGTTTTATTCCTATATATCAAACGATTGAAGCAAAATTACTACCAGCTTTCAATTTTTTTTTCGTTTCAATTTACGTACATTTTTATTTTGTTCTTTTTCTTATATTTATCTTACATGCTCGACAAAAAAAGCTTAAATTGTAGCATATTTAAATTATATTCTAATTTACTGGTCCCCTGTGGACACTCTAAGCTAAACTTGGGGCGACTATAGTCATGCATTATTGCCTTTCGGCTTTGTTTCTTTTATATTTATTGCAATCGTCATTAACGATTTACCAAACAAAGAAAATTTGTAAAATTTAGCTTTCAAATGTTTTTTGTTTTTGTTTTATCTGCACATTTATTAACAATTCAATTACAGATTTTTTAAGACTAAATTTTAAATTCTATTTTACAAATATCATTCGTATATTACTCTGCGCAAGGCTAATAACCTTGCTCGTAAAACTAAATTATTATGGAAAATTTAGCAAGCCTCGAGATTTGCTAAATAAGGCCAAGACCGGATCCCGGTTGTAGTGCCGAGGATGATGATGATTCTTACATTAACTTATTGGCTCTTCGCAAGTACTCTAAATTATATATTATCAATCTTTTGTTTTTCTTATGCCTTTCGTCTTTCAAATGTCTGAACACATAGGTGGCGCTACTAGTAACTCAGAAATGGCTTGAGTTTGGGAACTTGTGGCGGTTCCGCCAAACCCCAGGGTTCACTTACCTAAAAAACTCCCATAACTTCCATCCAGTCTGTATCAACTTTCTGCTAATGCAATCGCATTAAGCAGCTGTAAAAGCTTCACGCAATAAAATTCACCCAATGTATTTATCTAAAAGTACCTGTAAGAGAATTCTTACCTGCATTCATTTATTTGAACTCAAAATTCTTAAGAATTCTGTTCCAAACAGCATATCCCTGAAAAAGAAAACTTATCGGTTCACATGTCATGTAACCATCTCAGCCAGGGATAATTATCATTGCGTCGCCTATTCCCAGCCTCATTCATGTGTACAACAAATCCCCTTTCATACACGTTGGCTGGTACCTACACCAAAGCAAATATACACATCTCGCGTCTTAAACCATAAATTAAATCGTACAGCATAGGCAAATGTAAATTGGTATGGTATGCTTACCCTTGGCAGCGATGTTATGAACACCAATTCCCTGTGAATACGCTAACACCAATTAGCACCATATGCATGGACATTGCGGCTATCGTTACAGCTTAGACAATGATCTACCCGATCCCGTTGTCTTCTTATATTTTGGGATCTGCTTTTCATCAGCAGCGGCAAGAGCAAACAGAAAACCAGTTATCATCCAAGGAGATTCGGTTTATTTGCTTTAGCGAATTATCATCTCATGAATACACTCTATGCCCTTTTCTTTGTTTAGATTCATTCCCATTGCTTTGATCCAAAAAAAAAAAAAAACAGTGTACACACATACATCTGTACTGTGGCGATTTTCTGTATGAGATCTGTTGGTTACCCCAAAGAGAGACTTTACGTATCTCTCGGAACAGGAAATACATCCTTAATTTAAGAGAGCCAATTTCACTGGCTGAATTTCTTTCGGTAACGATTGAATATCGTCGAGTCCATTTCCATTCGCCGGCCGCCATGGTCGCTACCGCTCCCGCTCTCCGCCGCTGCGGAGACGCGAAAATACCTCGGAGTCGAGTGTGTGCTAAAGTTCCAACTTCTAATTTTAATCGTTTGTGTTTCAGTGCGTGGTGTCTTCAAAGTAAATCGGGAGTTATGGTAATCACGACATTAAAATTAAATAATTGAAAACCAATAAAAACAATCACCACCAACAATCGAATGTGTTTTGATGTGTTTTCCTTCCTTCCGGACTTGCAGCGTTTTGGTTTTCTTTTGTTGCCTCTCCCGTGTAACCTCTTAGCGAACTGGTGAAGACCAGGTAGAACTCTCGCACATGCTGGCGTCGCGATCTCGTACCCCACAAACTCTTTTGTCGCCCTGGATATCAGCCCAGGAGATGAAATAATTGACTTTTTATATTATGTTCAGCAGTAACTACGAAGAAGCCAAAACACGTTTGAATTAAATTGCGCAAGGCACGTGAGAAAAAAGGAAGCGAATAGGAAAAGTACGCGTGTTTCACCTTGGTTTTAAATATCTGTGTATGGTAGCCGGGAGGAACACGACCCACAGCCGCGGCTTTTGACTGAAGGAAAATTTCCTGTTGATCTGTTTGTTTAAAATTGGTCTATAGTATAAACCGGTGAGTATGGTGATCGTTTTCGAAATTGAATGCTCTATTGGACTGAGCGTAATTTCCTAGATAATTTCAGCAAAGTTTGTGGTATTATGTGTAAAACAGGGACACGACACCTATGTCCTATAAATGTAGTCGAGGTGTGACATGATTTTCCCTGGTCGAGTTGGATTCCTTAATGTACATGCAGTGATGTTTTTGATATTCATCATTATCGGCACTACAACCGGGATCAGGTCTTGGCTTTATTTAGCAAGTCTCTCCACCGGTATCCCGTCCATATCCGAGACTTGTTAAATTGTCCATAATAATTTATTTTTCCGAGCAAGATTATTAGCCTTGTGCCAGCCTTTCTCAGGATGTCGCTGCATGCATTGGTTCACTACTTGGCGGGTGCCAAAGCAGCTATCCAGGGGTGTCACGTGGAGACTGCATGTGAACTTGCATTGATCAGGAACAAGGATCGTCTTGCCCTTCGCCGGGTTGAAAGCAGAGACTTTACTCTGTATGTTCGCTCTACCCCGCCTATGTTTTTGATGCTCCTGATCAAATATGGTAATGCAATTTCTTTGCGTTCCACAAGCGTCGAACGCAACTTCTACCAACAATTGGATCTTTTGTTGGGCCGTGGCGACGACGTCAGGAACAATGGTGTCTCCTGGCGTGCAGCGACGTTGGCTTGCTTTGGCTGCAACAATGACTACAAATGTACTTAAAAGAAAAGATTACCTTGCGTTGTAACACCAACTGTTGTTCTCCAGCAAATGAAACTCCGTTGAATCGTCCTTTATATCTGAACTATTTATTTTATTTCTACTGATTAATTAGAGTTTTCTCGATTACAATTGCTAACCCTATGTCGCCAAAAGCTTACGAAGAAAAGAGACAGTTGTCAACAATGACAGCTCGAAATTAACTATTCATGTCAGCTGTTTGTTGACATTTATTATTTTGTGAATGGCTGCATTTCATTGCGATTTCGCTGGTTGCATCCAGTGAATCCGCAACAGAATTCCATATTTGGACGAATATTTGTCCTATAAATGTTGGTCGCATTGAATGAAGTGAACTCTGGAAATATGTGCTCATTCCAGTTAAAGTTTAATTCATTGTACGAATAGAGAACTCTTTCTATAATTATGTAAGAGTCATTCATGAATTTCGTCGGAATTTGTCTTTGCTGACAGAATGCAACATCCGTTTTTGGAAGCATTGAATTCCACTCGGTTAGATGCATAGGCGGGAGAAAATTTAAACCCAAATCCTTTCAAACTTTTTTTTTCAAAAATTAAGCACAGAGGCAGAGAAAAGTTTAAATTAATACAATGTACAACAAATAAAAAATTAAAAAGTTAACCAAATGTACAGAAAGATTAGACGGTTTTCGAGCTATTGCTGTCTGCGGGATATTTACGGCCAACGGCTAAACTACTTCCATCTGTTTATAATGTTATTTGGTTTGAAAATGGTAAAAAAGCGGTACGCGGTTTATGGACAATCCTTAATGTGTTGTGTTTTAAAGTCGCAATGCAATCAATCAAAACTTCAAAAAGTTCGCCTTGACTCTCCGGAGCGGAATCGGAAAACAATCAATCGCATTACGAGTTCATGCGCGGTGCGCCACATACTTCCCCTATTACTTCGAGTTTGTTTATTTGGGGGCGCAAAAAAGGATATTCGACTTCTTTAATCTATCCAAGTATGACTCATCAACACGCTCCCTTATTCCCATATTCATTTGCTGTGTGCTAGGAAACAGAACTTTCATGAAATATACGAGCATTAGTCACTTGCCTGAGTCACTAAATATCTAAATGAACCCTCCTTGCAATGCAATACTTCACTGGGCTTATCTCCCCTCATCGGTCTGGAATTTAATAAATGAATTGCCATAACGAAACGCCACCCTTCAAATCCCTAACAGAAGCCCAAAATTTCCAACTAAATCCAGTAGAGATGGCCGAAGTCAATTCTACATTTTCGTCGAACAAGATGGAATTCCAAATTCATGAGGCACAGTGCCAGGAATTGTTTATTATATCCTGGCAATAAATTTGTGCATTCTAAAAATTCATTATGGCAAGGATGACACATAAGGAGAGCCGCACTCTGCTTTGTTTATTTCGCGTGCGGCTTGTTGAATTGTGCGAATTTCCCCTCTGCATCTAGCTGTCGAATCCTTGGTTCTTTTTTATTCCCTGAATCCTTCGGTGTGACATTGCAGCAATCTATTAATACCTGGTTCGTGCTCGGGAGTCATGTCTTCAACAGGAATAAAATTAACAAAGGTATACTAAGATATCAAGAGGGGAGAAACATAGCCGTGTGGTACCGCAAACTTGTTCCGTAAAGGTCACTTAGGAATTTTTAAAACGTCAACCCTGCTTATAATTGTTATTTTCCAAAGCTGTGGTCATTTCACTTTTACTGTAATACTATAGGAGTTTTTATAAAGTATAGAGATCTCGGGCTCCACACTTTTTCGGTGTTTTCGAGGAGACATGTTTTGAAAACCCTTACAACAAAGCAGAAATCGAGAAGAAGTTTATCAAGATTAATGTACCTGTCCTCATATCTAGCTAATATTAGAAAATGAAATTATGTGCCTGCAATGCGGTTGATTCTGGATCGGTCTCTCCTGCCTCCCTTTTCGACGTGACATCGTTTAGTGCCAGTTTTGAAGGTATATTCGGCCACGTACCACAGCGCTGCAGCTCTTTAAGAAAATGAATAACATGTGTCGGTTATTAATTTCTAATGTTCAGATTATTGTTGAATATCGAAAAAAGAAGTGTTCTGCTGTTCTTTTCTTATTTTGGTTCCAACATTCTGTTTTTTAAATAGACTTTTGTGGATTTGAAATATGATATATTTTTGAGATAAGCCAGTGCTTCGCGTTCTGTGGGTTGTGTTTGGAAATATTGTCTCCAGGTCTTAGTTTTATAGTGCATTGGCATTAAATTTATTCAATTTTAGGCTTGTTTATTCGGATATAAGCTTTCGTTTCAATTCATCTATGTTTTGAAGTGGAATTTTGGATGAGGGATGTCTGCGCCAGAAATAACCTGAATTGGTCTTCACTACATTTAGTTGTCTTTGGGTGATTGTAGATGGAAAATATGGAGTGATATATCATGTGGTTCTGAGGATGAAATAATGAAGGCCACTGCCTAATAGTGCCATCGAATTAGTGTGGAGAAGGTACATCAGATTGTGCTTTTGTAGTTATCATTCAATTGGGCATTATTAGGAAATTATGGTGAGACCATTTTTAGGGAGTCAGTTTTAGTAACAGGGTTACAGCTTAAATACAATAATAAAGCTACGACACTAAAAATACGTTACTTTTTGCTTGAATAACTCTATGATTAAGCTAATTTATTTGGTTACTTATCGAAAAAACAAAAAGATTTTATATATAAGAACCTTAAAAATTACTTTTGACGGTTTTATTTTTGCTGAAAATCTCACTTACTTAGTAGGTATTTGAATCGGACTAATTAATCGTTTTCACTAATCTCAGTTCTTTTCCCCGTCTGGACGTTTTTCGGTGTTAGAGCCAAAGACTCTTTAAGATAGAGCGTTGATGTCTGAATGTGACCTAGTCATCTGATACTGCATTCGTTACTCCATTTTCCGTCGATACAAATTTTGTATTCGAACCGAGCTTACAGAGATGATATGATGTCCATATTTCTGCGCCATACAGCAGATGAAGGGTAATAAGGTTGTCCGTTAACAAAACCTTAATACACAAGTCCTCTATATATCAAGGAAACATAAAATAAGTTTAGCTCCGCATGCCTACATACGAAGGAGTAAGACCTATTCGGGTATTAGAATCAGCAAAGTCACAAACTCAATATAACTAAGTAAAGGCAAACATGAAAGTTCACTGTAAGTTATTGTTCTCATATCAAACTTAATGCATTTGTGGCGTTTCTAACAGATACACACACAATACACAAGCAAATAGTGAAGAACACCGAACCATAATCGAATAAGAAAATGCATCAGAGCCGTATACCAAGCGATAACATAGCAAATTCCACATCAGTTGGGTCTCCTTGAGTTTAGAAATCGAATTTGTACACGCGGCAGTGGTTTGATGCGTTGAGCTTTGGTTCTGTATTTTAGTGATTCTATCCGTGATAGCGTCGGTTCGAATCACACGCTCTTCGCTATCGTCGCAAAAACGCTATACATTCCCATTTCCCAATAATCTAGTTTTATATATAGTATTACAGTAATGCTTAGCCTAAGGAATGAGAATCACAAATAGATAGATGGGTTGTTGTAAATGATGATGTTTTTGAGTGATGGAAATCACGTATTCCTGTTGAATCGTAGCACTGACATTCAAGAAATGGTTCACTAAGGTCGTAGTTATTTCAAAATCTGCCTATATGGGGTACAGAAACTGCAATTAGGTTGTGAGTGTTAAGCCAATGCTAGTGTTGTGATTCCAATAGATTCATACGCACTCTCAACCATAGGGAAGGACATGGATTGATTAGTGGTAGAACTTTTGCAGGATTAGGTGGTAGATCAACTTTAACACTTTTGAGGAGCGCAGAACTCATGCCAATATCCTTTTCGTCCACCGTCTCCTTTCAGGCGCAATCAACTGCCCAAGCTTGCTCTCCATTATTCCGCTTCACACTAACCCCCGTAACCTGCGAAACTCTCATCTCTTCTATTAGCTCACCCACCACACTTCTTACGGCTCTAATGAACCCATTTCGCGAATGCTGCGGCGGGCAAACTCCTACCCTACCTCCATCGATTTCAACTTTACCTCTACTGCTCTCAAACTTCATCTCCACTCTTTCCCCTCCTGACCACGCCCACTCCCCGTCTACACTCTTACATGCAGTACTAAGCGATAATGAGTGATAATTGATGGATAAACCCAGTAACCAAGCCGCCAAACATACGCCCCCCTCCCCACTTTTTTTTTTTTTTTTTTCGTTTTTAACCATAGTTTATATTCTTATATATAGTTTTAAGATAGTTGTTAAGTTTTATCGCTTGTACTAAGCTGAATATATGAGGGTTCTGCCCTCACTAAACTAGACTGGTGACTTTTTCGGCACTAAGTCGAAAGTTACTATATTAGTTTGTAATGGATGATCATCATCATCATCGGCACTACAACCGGGATCCGGTCTTGGCCTTATTTAGCAAGTCTCTCCACCGGTATCCGTACCTTTTCCGAGACTTGTTAAATTGTCTATAATAATTTGTTTTTCCGGGGAAGGTTAATAGTCTTGCGCCAACATTTCTCAGGATGTCGCTGCATGCATTGGTTCACTACTTGGCGGGTGCCAAAGTAGCTATCCAGGGGTGTCACGTGGAGACTGTTTGTCAAGTTGGATTGAACAGGCACAAAGCTCGCCCTAGCCCTCACCGGGTTGAAAGTAGAGAGTTTGGCTTGTATGTTCGCTCCCACCCCCGTGTAATGGATGATAGAATCTTCTTATCTGTCTTCATCTCGCCTGTTTAAATAAATAAACCTGACCCTTGACGTGGACAACCTCGTAGATTAACCATTTAAAGATCAGAATGTCGAGATGGTGACCTCGGGTCACACTAGATCAAAATAATGGGCACATTGGTTTTCTAAGTGCAACTTAATCTACGGCTTGGTTTAAAGAGGGAGATTTTGTCGAAAGCTCTTGGGAAGTTCGACGCTTTCTTCGTCATCGTCTTTTTATGATCGCTTGTAATGTAATGGAGCAATACAATGTCTACGATATTCTCAAATATCCGGTAACCAAGAAAGTTAATGCAGTTTCACTACAGAAAAGAAAAGTACCGAAAACAATGCGGTTACACAGTGTATATTCTGCAAAATATTCGCGATCCGTTTTACACCCTCCTCACATCTACTTACAAATTTGCAGAAGATATTTTTGAAGAAATCTTTTTCCCGGGAGTCATAAAACTGCTACCCCGTTTTCAATCTCTCCTCGAGTTTTGGACTACCGATGGTGCATATAATTGTCCATGGCTAAACTTCATCATCATCAGCACTACAACCGGGATCCGGTCTTGGCTTTATTTAACAAATCTCTCCACCCGTCCCGATTTCGAGCCGATGTCATCCAGTTTGGCACTCCCAGGCTCTGGGCGTCCTGGTCTACGCCATCCCTCCATCACGGACAAGGTCCGCCGCGCTGTCTTCTTCCGTCCATGGCTAAAAAGAGGTGGTACTTCAATGGAGCAACATCTGTAAAGAAAGGGGTCATCCTAGCTATATAAGACCTGGTGTTGCGTTGATTTAAAAGAACACTCTTCCTATGGTATTCATTGGTGTTGGCTGTTTTTCGAGTTCTTCGGCTACTCTGTGCAATTGTGCTGAGTAAACCTTTTTGGTAATGATTTTACAATTTTCCAAAAACTCATAATGCACAATCTCAACAGTAATCCACCACACACACATTAGAGAGAAGAGCGGGTTTATCACTCAAAGACATTGGGTCGTGTGACGAAGGACAATGGTACGATCGTTTTCTGTTATATAGGGTGGCGCAAAATTAATCATCCAATCTTGTTTTTGAATTACTTTTTTACTAAATAAAAATAAATGATTTTGAGTGATGGAAATCTTTACTTGGACCTTTACAATTTTTTCTTATATGTAGAAAAGATGATATCCGTCAAGTGGCTGCCACCAGTGTTGATAAACATTTGTACCCGTTTTATCACATTTTTCCTGACTTACCGAAAGATTTCCGGTGATGACTGTTCGCATTCCTGTCGAATATTCTCCTTAAGGGTTGCGATTGTCTGAAGCTTGTTGGCATAAACCCGCGACTTCAAGTAGCCTCAAAGAAAGAAGTCTGGGATGGTTAAATCGGGCGATCTTGCTGGCCATGCCAATTCACGCGACCAGGAAACGCTTCCTTCACAATATCCATTGTGGCTCGTGCTGTGTGTGCGGTCGCACAGGTCTTGTTGAAACCATATGTTCATCAAGCCTCGCTCATCTAATTCCGGCAGTCGTTTATTACGGCCCTGTAGCGTTCGCCAATAACAGTGACCATATTGCCGATAGCGTTCTCAAAAAAATACGGCCCAATCACTCCTCCCCCGTGAACGTCGCACACAGTGGCATTGAATGAATGTAATGGCTCTTCGTGCCTCTCATGCTGATTTTCAGTGGCCCAGAAACGAGGATTTTGCTTATTGATGTTACCACTTAAGTGGAAATGCGCCTCGTCGCTCATGATGATTTTCGACACAAAATCGTCCTCTTCGTTGTTGAGATTAAGGGTGGCTTGACAGTAATTCCCACGCCCTATATTGCTTGTCTGTTTGTATTCTGCAGCAGCCTAGTTTACAAATCATTGACGCACGACGCCATTTGCAAAAAGTATAACATCTTCCGATGGCGTGATTAATTTTGCGCCACCCTGTAGTTCGTTGTCCCCTTTTCGTTAAGTCAAAATCCGGTGCAAAATTTGACAACTTTTGTTTCTGGCGAGGAAGTAAAGGCAAATATTGAGCCGCTAGAGTCGGATTGCAGCAGTCAGTTCATGGGAGACCCATTTACTCATTTTTCATGATTTTCGCAGCTGATGCAAGGGTACGGGAACACGGACTGTTTCATCGCTTATCCCTAACCGTTAAGCAAGTTCTTGACATATTTGGCTTGAATCCTCTTCAGTTGTTGCCTTTAATTGGTCCAAATCGAGAGACTTTTATCTTCAAGGCTCTTATCGCCAGTCAAAAAGGTCTGAAACCACTTCGAGCTGTTCGGTCACTAATAGTACCCTCTACGAATGCTTCATATATTTTTCTTGCTGTTTCGGCAATGTTTGCGCCCAATTTGAATTTTACAGTGAACATGCCTTAATAATTGCGTTAGACAAAGCCATTCTTAACAACGAATTTCTTAACTGTTCTCTACGTTGACTTTTGGGAAGAAGTATGTACCAGTCACCGGCACTAGATTCACTCCTTCCTCCATCATAAATTGTTCCACCGATACAATTTCGCGACTGTTAGAAGGTCCGCCGAAAATAACAATCACGATCACGAAAAACAATGACAAACAATAGAACACCCAGAAAGGAAAACTGCGATGCAACACACTTCTGGAAACTGCAACACAGGAAAAGAAACGCACTGTTTTTATTTTGGTTTATTTTATTGTAAACAAACTATATTTATATTACTTTTGTTACGATTACAAGAGTTTATGATATTTCATTCGGTTAACACAACGCACTGCCACACGACTTGGTAAAAACTACTAATTAGGAAGTAGGGTATATACGCATCCTCGGCGCGCGACGAGGAGCGGGAGTGGCACACGACCTGCTCGGTCGGCGAATGGAATTAGACTCCAAGATTTAACCTTCGTTTGGGGTGAGTTTGTGGTGTGGTGGTAGATATCCTCTCCACTAAGGATATGTATTTGCTTACCACCAGAGAAACGTAAAGTCTCTCTTGGTGGAATAGAGAACCAGATCTCGTAATGGAGATCATGGTGGTATGTGTTATCGTTCAGATCCGATGTTGTTTACACGTGCTCGAAGGCAATGGAACAACGAAGTAGGCAGGCGGCAAAGACAAAGGAAGAAGCGACCAAATGCTTCGTTCGGTAATGAAGGTCATGTTTACGCTGTGCGTCGTCGCTATAATAGAGGTTGGGAAAAAGGTGCTAATGGGATTGGTGGCAGAAACGAATCCCTTGCCTGCATTTGTATATGCAGGGTAATTAGTTGCGGCTGAAGAAGAAATTGAAGATTGTTTGTTAGTGGGAAAACGATGAGTTGGATCTTATGCATGTTTACATGCGTAGGAATATGGTTTATGGTATCTCCGACTTGTATAGGAACCGAGTTCTTGTTTATACTAGAAAATGCTAGAGGATTCGGTTCCGATGATAATGATTGGAATGCGGGAATTGTTTGTCGATTGGACAAACGAATCGCGGGTCGGTTTATTGCAGCTGTAAAAGCAAGCTGTCCGACATAGCATTTTAAAGGATAACAGAAGGTGCGGAATGATTTGGTATCCATGGTGCATATGCACATTAAAAAATTATTTGTTAGGAATTTTACCTAATACGTTGTGTGTATTAAATTTCCTTGTAAAAGGAAATGTTTCAGGTATGCTGGGTGGAGATTGCGGTACAGGTGTGGGAAAGTTGAAATTTGCCTGGGAACCGAAGGTGCCGAATAGGTTTTGGGATACCTGAAAAGGTAGAAAAGAAATCTTACAGGAAATTATATGCGAAGGGATGCATGGAAGGTAAGTTTTCTTTTACAGGGATTTTTAGATTATAAATTTGATAACCTAGATGCGTAAAGCACTTAAGGTGCTAATGCGCTTGCATTAGCGAAATTAGGAGATTGGGTGATAGTTATGGGGGTTTTTCAGGAAAGCGAACCGTGGGGTTTGGCGGAACCGCCACAGACTGACACAACATACTGATGCATCAGATTTCAGAAAAACTCTAGCACTTGTACTCCTAGCGGTGGTGGGGATTACTATACCATGTAAAGTAACATCCGTCCCATGAATTTGTTTGGTTACCTGATAGTTTAGATATAGTAGATAGTCTGGTGGCTGGGCAGTTATTACTTATTTCTCTTGCTTTCGAAGAACTCTTTAGTCAAACAAGGTCTGGAAGAGGGCAATTAGTTGTTGGACTGGGTGTTCAATATTTGTGAATAATTGTGGGGAGACCGTTAAGCCCGGGGTTATCATCTTGATGTTAACCTTGGTAGAAATAATCTTCTACAAAAGTTTGATTACTGTTTTTTAGGTATTGGAATGTGTAATGTCAGGAGTTAATACTTTGTCTAAAAGGGGCTTTGTGGGTAAATTTCCAATAGTTTGGAAGGAAGCGAAAAAAAAATTATTTAAGATATACAAATACGATAATAATTCTATCATGCGTATCCTATCTCTATTTTATTTTGTCAGTTCACTTTAATGTTACCTTGTTATCTTGCAATAGGGTTTCGTTTATGTAGCATGTCCTTTCGCTTATCGTCTTCGCAAAATCAAATAAAAATGATCTGTACTATATATTTAATTTTTAGAAGAAGAAACCTACTTAGAGCAAACACAATAACTTTTTTTTAAAACTTTTTCATATATGTAACAACAATCTAACCGAAATGAGATTTTGAGTAGCTTAGCATTTATTTGAGTGAACTAATTACAAAGCTGACGCGATTAGAATTTGTTGACTCTAATGTATTACAGTAAAATGTGAGATTGAATACATTGTTATCATGACTGTAGTGTAGAGTGTTAAGAAGCTCTTGTAAACCCTCTAAGCCATTGGCTGCAAGCACAAACTACAATAAAATTACTGTTTATACCGGCAGCATATACTAATTGTATATTTCAATTGCGAATCCGAATAAATGTAAAAGTAACAAGTAATTAAATAAATGTCAGATTGGTGTGCAGAAATAATTGAATGAACTGATTATATTTGTTTTGCATATATAGGAGTTTAAAATTTGCAGAGGGGATACAAGTGCCGTTAATTTTAAAACACATCTTTTTATTTTCAATTAACCAGAAAGAAAAAAAAAAAGAGGCCAAGACATAAAATAATAATGTTAATAATTTAGTGAAGTTATTGATTTGTTTTACTGACGGTATCCCCTCTTCAAAATTTATTTTCAGAGTTGTTTTGTATTTTAATTCGCATACAAAATCAATGTGGAAAATGTTTTCATCTACCGAAGCGATTGTCATAAATTAAACTCGAACAATTAAAAGTCTTATCAAATATAACAACGAATATCAACGAGAAAAAGCGCTCAGTCTTCGCGTTAAGGACTCACCTTGCGTCAATGAAAAATCGAAATGGGGGCAAATGTATCTCAACTAGAACGGGAAATAGGAAGCGATTTGTTTCCTCCGAATGAGCATTACTTCGGGCTCGTCAACTTTGGCAATACTTGCTACAGCAATTCGGTCTTACAGGCACTCTACTTTTGTAAGCCGTTCAGGGAGAAGGTCCTTGAGTACAAGGCAAAAAATAAACGATCTAAGGAAACATTGCTCTCGTGTCTGGCTGATTTATTCTATAATATTGCCACGCAAAAGAAGAAAGTGGGCTCCATTGCTCCAAAGAAGTTCATTGCACGTTTGAGAAAGGAGAAAGAAGAATTCGATAACTATATGCAACAGGATGCCCATGAGTTTCTCAACTTCCTGATAAACCACATCAATGAAATTATTTTGGCAGAACGCAATGGCAATAAGACAAAAACTGGCAATGGTAATGGTATTGGTAACGGAAGTGGTAATGGTAATGGCAATGGCAGTGGTAATGGCAACGGGAGCGGTAACGGATCAAACGAGGGGCCTTCTGAACCGACTTGGGTTCACGAAATTTTCCAAGGGATCCTTACAAGTGAGACGCGTTGTTTAAATTGTGAGACAGTGAGCAGCAAAGATGAAAATTTTTTTGATCTGCAAGTCGATGTTGACCAAAATACGAGCATAACTCATTGCCTGCGTTGCTTTAGTAACACAGAAACCTTGTGCAGTGACAATAAATTCAAATGCGACAATTGCTGTAGCTACCAGGAGGCTCAGAAGAGGATGCGCGTCAAAAAACTACCAATGATTTTGGCACTACACTTAAAACGTTTTAAATATATGGAGCAATTTAATCGACACATAAAAGTATCTCATCGAGTTGTCTTCCCATTGGAACTGCGACTTTTCAACACCTCAGACGATGCTGTAAATCCAGACCGTTTGTACAATCTAATGGCTGTGGTAATACATTGCGGATCTGGACCGAATCGCGGTCATTACATAAGCATCGTAAAAAGTCACGGCCTGTGGCTATTGTTTGACGACGACATGGTCGATAAAATTGAAGCATCCACGATCGAGGATTTCTACGGGCTCACATCAGATATACAGAAGTCTTCAGAAACTGGATACATTCTTTTTTACCAATCTAGAGATTGTGTTTCATAAAATTTCGTTTTTTCTTTCTATTTATACTCGATTGTTTTAAGCAAATTGATGATGTCGTTTCTGGAAGCTAAGTATAGTATTAAATACAATTATAATTTGGAAAATAGTTTCTCCGTAAAAGTATATTTGTTCGAAAGTGGAAAATCTAAATCTATGTTTTCTTCATTTAAGTAAAAAGTTTATAAATTTGTTTGCCGTTTGTAATGATCATTTAATAACTTTTGCTGTACGACAAATACTTGTTATTTCTCACATAAAACTAAATTATCAAAACATAATTTCCATAATGATAATGTAGATTTGTATCCTGGAAGAATAAATGAGCATTATGATTTGACGAAAATAATTTGAAGATTAACTTTTGGAAAGTGAAATCCATTGATGGAATAGTGCTGCTTGTGTACCGTTTTTTTTTTAATTGTGAGGTTTTTTCCTTGTTTTTTCACTTGCATTTATGTGATAAGTATAAAATTGCATCACTGTAAAGTTTGTTGTATTTGCTTTTTTAGAATTTCTGTTAATTACAATCTTTGAGTGTGCTCCCTCTTTTATTCAGATATTATTTAGAAATAGAGATAAATATACTGGATAAGAGTTTTCACTTTTTTCTCTCTTATCGTATTCCTATCGTTCGACGGCAGATTTCGGGACTTAATAACTTACATTATTATTACACTTGCCGGACACACATTTCATTACTCTTCCATACACTTAAAGCCTAGAGTATCATATAACCTCTACTTTGTGCGTAAGGTATCAAAATAAAAAAAACAAATATTAGGGTCATGCACAATGGTTCTGAATTATTTTATTTTACAATAGATACGAGAACACGATTAGACAGTATTTCACGCTTGTGACATGGTTCAAGCGAGGGGCGATTTCCTGGGTTTATTGGACCATTTAATGCATGAAGATGTTTTTCTAGGCAAATGAGCATACTAAAAGAATGTGGCAAAATGTGTACGGAGGGAGCTATGGTAAGTTATTACCGGTTTAAAATGCAATATCGTATAAGTATTTGACCAAGTTGACTATCGCGTCGTTTATCTCCACAAAACCTACTTTGCTTCCATTTCATTTATAAGTCTGTTAATCATTAGTTATATTCTGGTTCGAGACGGCGACGATTTATTCAGATTGAGGTGTTGGAGGTCTCTATCAATAGCCAGAATCTAGCGCAATCATGGTAGGGGTTACGATATATGTGCTGTCCAGTTAATGGTATTTTACCGGTTGGTTAGTTATCAAATTATGTGTTCTGTAAAATTATAGCAAACCTGAAAATAATTTTACGTTTTAGTAATGATGCCATTGTTGTTTTTAAACATTCCGCCTATGATGGGAATGAGACAACTGATTTAATCGCAACGTTAATCGCTTTGAAACAGACCCATTTATCTTTAATGGGATGGATAGTGTTAAGCCAAAGCTGTGACAGTGTTTGACCCTCGCTATAGGAAAGTCGGTAAAGTGAAAAAAATCGAAATGAGGAAATCCTGAAAATTTTGAGATCAATTAAAAATATAGGTAATATATGGTTTAGCAGTATAGATTTCTCATAGAACGCTAGGTATGGCAATCTTTCGAGAGCAGTGTTTGGAAATTTTTTTACACAATTCAGTCTCATAATGTACTTTGATATTTAAAGAAACCTCAAAATCCTTTTTATGTGAAAAGACTAAAGGCACTATCTCGCCGGATTTATTAAAATGCACGACTCCATCATTTGACTGTTGCGGGGATATTAAAATATGTCAACCTCCATTAATTCCCAAACTCATTCTGAAGAGGCGTTTTTTTATTATATTACAATTTTACCTTTGCTATTCAAAAAAGAAACCAATCCTCTCCCTCTATTTCAAATTAATAGTACCTACATCCTTTATGGTCACGTAAGTATTCAGGAACAATCCATTCATGAAATATCTCAAGACGGGAAGTGTTCAATGAGCGGTAACAGGTGATGCGATGATTTGATGTCAAAAAACGAAGCTATTCACAAGGATAATGGGATCTTTGTCCTTTGTGGGTGGGAGTCCATCAATTTGTTCATCAATGCATTTGAAGTCACCTATCCGATCACTCAATTCAAAACGTTTTGGCCGCTTACAGTTGGTGCTCTTCAAAGGTTTGTTGTATTTCTAGTTATTATTATATTTATAAAACACCCAATTCAATACAATTTTTGTATTCGTTTCACAATTTACGACGCAACCTCCTATATGTGAATCGTAAACATCAACTATAAAAAGTTCGTTAAATTCCGCATAATTGTGTGAAAGATAATCTTTCAAAAACATCTCTTGTCAATTAAATTAAGTTGCCTTTTCTCTTTTATGCATAAACTCAATAAATGTCCACATTCAATATATATGTCAACCGCAGCTTGTGTTTTTATCTTCTCATAATCAATCTGCTACGGAAGCTCAACGATATACAATGCATACAACCTTTTCTCAAAAAGGTTGGTCTTAATCATTCTATCGACCCAAAGAACTAATTTTAATTTTATCGAAAGCTATGTGGACACTGAGTATTAACTTTCGAAATGTTTTTTAATATGCGATTTACTTGCTGACCGCCAATACGGTTTTCGTGTCAAATGAGATCTAGTGGCATACATTACCGATAAGTGGGTTCACTCAATGCTTTACTTTACGGAAGACTAACGTTGTCGTTGTTCAAATTACTTGACAGAGTTTGACGTCATGCGTGTGTGTCAAAAATTGCATCCTTATAGAGATAATTGATTGGACACGAGACTATATTTCAGGTCACATTTAGGTAGAACTTGATGATGTTAAATTTTCAACTCATAACTTTAATGCAGGTTCTCCTTTTAGTTCAAAACTGGCAATCAGTTCAGTTCTAATTTACATTGTGGAGGTCGCGTCTTGGCACCAGGCAAGGGCGCGAGTTCTACGTCGTCCTCAACCGCCACGAATGTTCCACCGTTGATTAATCGCCGAGGAAAGAAGAAAACACCAGGAGAAGTTCCAAAGTAAAGGAATGAACGCACTGCTTTGAAAGTAAATGTTCTGGTTTATTGTTTAAATTTATTTTTGTTGAGCTTAACCTTAGTTACACTGTTTTTGAGCGACAACGCGATTTAAAGATTTTGCTTCTAATGTGGTTGTAACACTCCACTGTACACGATTGACTTCTGCACGTCTAAACCTTTATGCAGCTAAAACTCGAACACTCTCAACTCCGGTTATATTATATTCGCGTGTCTGCTGCGCTACGGGCAGCGGGAGCGGCATGACCATTTTATATAATTATGCAGTTAATAGGTGTGCCATTAGAAACTCGGCTCTGAAGTTGATTGCATTAAAAACATACTGGTATGCATCATATTCTCCCGGCATTTTGGACATACTACGAGAGTAGGGCGTTAGAATATACTCATAGGTAGGCCGGCTTGTCGTAAGAGGCGACTAAAGGCCGAGTGGTAGATGGGGTTCCAACGCCCTGTCGCTCGGTGAAATACCACACCATCAAGCTCTAGGCTCCGTGAAATGGTCGGGAGAAATCCCTGGCCATCTTTCGGAGCCTGGCTGATGGGTCGGTTCGAGAAAAGGCTGGTTTAGGTGGTAGTCGGTCCCAAGGTGAGATACCACCCCGTCACGCTGTACATTCCGCGATATCGTCGAGAAAAATCTTCGACGGTGTTTCGGATGTGTGGCTGATGGCCCGGACTGACACGGAGATAAGTCATGATGATATCTTCTGATATAAAGAATTCCGGGGGTACTCTTGTCTCTCATTCAGATCTACGGGGCGTTCTATGTCAGGGGGAACATCAGTATGATAAATAGCCGAACTTTAAGAGGTTCGTCATCGCATAATCGGGCTCGCTCCCGAGGCTCTGTCCACGCTCAACTGGTAACGGCATTTTGTAACATCAGGGGCATCGGCTTCACCAATACGAACGTAAACGCCGTCCACCAATATTTGCAAACAACGAAACCTGATATCCTTGCCCTAACTGAGATCCAGGTCGATTGGTCAACTGATTCGATATATCTTCGTTGCCCAGGATACGACTTATACTCGAGATTCCCTTTTAAGGGCGGAGTCTGCGCCTTTGCGCGGTTCGATCTAGCTTGCCAAAAGATGGAGGCGTCCGAACCCAATAACATGGACATTATATGGTTGAGGGTCGTGCTGAGGAATTCTGTTAAATTTCTTTGTTGTCTTTATCGCTACCCGAATGAGGACCTCGACTGGATACAGATCCACCACCCAGCTTCTGAAATTATGGTCCTTGGCGATTTTAATGTACACAATTATTCTCTTAGCCACAACTTGACTCAACTCGTCGAGGAACCCACGTGGGTGCTGGATGCCCGAGGTGATTGTGCGAACACCTTGGATTTGTTTTTGACATCCGAACCGAGTATTTATACCGCCGCTGGGAAACTCAGACCACTGCTTCGTATCGGTCGCGCAACCATTTGCATTGCAAGCGCATAACCGGCCTAGGCATCTTCGCCATGTATGGAAGTATGGGGCTGCTAACTGGGACGATCTGTGCGATTTCTTCGCATCCTTTCGATGGTCGGTGGTGTGCTTCGGAGAGTCCAATGTTGACGCTTGTGCGGATTCGGTCATAGAGATTATTCTTCTCGGAATGAAGATCTACATTCCACATTCCATCAAACGAAGTTCATCTGATAAACCGTGGTTTGACAAAAAATGCAAACAGACTACAGCGGCAAAAAATAGAGCTTTTAAACAATGGTTCTCTAATCTCACCGAGGTTAACAGTACGAATTTTGTTAGAATCAGAAACGCGTTGAACCAAGTCATCGATACCGCGAAGAAAGCTCACAACGACAGTGACAAATAAACTCGTTCAGTGCCCGGCTGGTTCGCGCTCCTCCTGGATTAGTGAATGAACGTCGCACCAGTTGAGATGTAGCCAGATCGACTCTTTGGATGAGGTTCTGCTACAGGGAAAGGCCAATCTCGTCGACTTCAATCCAACGAAGACACAATATACAACAATCACAATGAAAAATGGATCATCGGTTCCACAGCTGATGATGAATGGTCAGCTCCTCGAGTCTAGGGAAGACATGAAATTGCCCGGCGGCACGGTCTGTGGGAATGTATCGTGGCATCAACACGTGTCGAACATCGTCAGGTCCGCCTCTGGAAAACTGAGTAACCGTTTGAGAGCCAAGAAATATTTTACTCCGGCCCAACTTCTTCTCCTGTATAAATCTCAAATTAGACCCGCGCTCGAATATTGCTCTTACGTTTGGAGCTCGGCTTCTAAGCATACCCTCGACCTATTTGAGAGCAAACAGAGATGAACGATCCGCCTGATCGGGGACGCGGCGCTGACGTCAAGACTACAGTCGCTATCACATCGAAGGCGCGTAGCCGACCTCTGTCTGTTTTACAGATGTTATCACGGGTACTGTTCTTCAGAGGTTCGTGGTGTTGTTCCGCGCAATTCGGTTTATATGCACTCCACAAGACATGCCGACGGATCGCACCCGTTTGTGGTTTAGCTCCCGACGATGCGAACATCCCTGCATCAGAACTCGTTCCATTACAGAGCGGGGGAGCTCTGGAACTCCCTTCCCGTGCGCGTGTTCCCGGAGCGTTACAACCTGCAACTGCTCAAGAGGAACTGCAACCGTTTTTTGTTGACATCTCGGGCCGCCCGCTCGGCGTTAAAGGTTCGCCTCACTCGAGAGAAGAGTAGTACAAAAAAAAAGTAGTCCCAGAATTAATCGGCCTGAAACATAGGTGGCGGTAGTTATTAAAATATAATAAATTTGTAAGCATGGAAAAATTTCACACATCTGTTATTGCAGTGGCCAAAATCAATGATTTGAAGTACGGATTACTTCTTTAGCACCCTTGAACTATTTTGTCTTTCCAAACTTGAAGAAATGGCTTGGTGGTTAACTGCAATAATGGATGTTTCGATTTTTTCCATGTTTACAAATTCACTGAGAACGTTCACTATTGATGGCCGCCAAACAAGTAATAAACAACGTAGCGTCTCAAATTGGAAACTTAATCTCCCTAAGATTGGAACTATCTACGGCAGTTTTTTAATAACTACCGCCATCTATGCGTCAGGCCGATTAATTCTGGACTGCCCTCGAATACGTAGCCTAGTCATTGCTGTTTTTTTGACTAACAATAAGTTTTAGTCATTTGCAAGCTTTCATTCCGTGTGCATTTGTTGTATAAGAGATGGATGTCGATAAGCAACATTTACGCCGCCGCATTCTATTCTGTTTTCAAACGTAAAAAAATGCTGCTCAAGCTATCATCATCATCATCGGCACTACAACCGGGAACCGGTCTTGGCCTTATTTAGCAAGTCCTGAGGCTTGTTAAATTTTCCATAATGATTTGTTTTTTTCCGGGCAAAGTCATTAGTCTTGCGCCAGAGGCTCCCCGACGGGGAATCGAACCCCGGTCTCCCACGTGACAGGCGGGTATACTAACCATTATACTATCGCGGAGCCCAAGCTGCCCCTGCTCAAGCTATGGAATTGATTAATTCGTCGTTGGGTTAACATTCTGTAAGGCTTTTTGAAAGTAAAAAAGTTTGTATGATTCTAAGATTTTGTGAAGGAAATATTAGTGTTGAGGACGCTTCACGTGCAGTTTAAAAAATTTTACGACGAAGAACTTCAAGTTTTACTGGATGAAAATCCATATTAAACTCAAAAGAGCTTATTCGGAATTTCACACCAAGCAACATCAATCAATCTTTGAATAAGTATCTTTTCTAATAAAGTTGAATTTGACAAAAAAGCGTTTCTACTTGCACATCTACTGATTTCCACAGGTTACTTCTGCTTCTCAATAGCTTTTACTCAAATTTTCCAATGTATTGATAACTCTACCGGCACAAGTCTAATAACCTTGTCCGTAAAAATAAATTATTATGGAAAATTTAACAAGCCTCGAGACTTGCTAAATAAGGCCAAGACCGGATCCCGGTTGTAGTGCCGATGATGATAATGATTGATAACTCTATGCAGCATATAGGCCAGACATATGTTAATATCCAATGGTTGGAAATAGTTTTGACTTAGTGTTATACAATTTTACAATTGTACAATTTGCTGATGCCGCCGAAAGCTTCATTTACTCAAACATTTCAGTTGCTTGATTACCCGATTCAGGTAATGCCGCACATTGCTCAGTCACAAGATATTCTACCATTCGATGCTTCGCAATCTTTCAGATACTGAGAGGAGAACTTGTTATTTTATTATAGTTAGAGAACTTATTTTGTATATAGTTTATAGCTGAGAAGCTCATTTTCGTATACACGAACTAGGAAAATGACCAAACTTGCTTCGGGAGTCTCTTAGTTTTTGTTTTTCAAGGCTTTTTTCGAGACCGTAATTCAAAAAAAAAAATCACTCACATCACGCACGTAGTTTTTTTTTCTTATGGGGGCGGGCAACTCATCAAACACCTATATTAATAAGATGCGCCAAATATCAGACGTACTTAAACCACGTAGTCACTTAGGATTACAGTTTGCCTATGGCAACCCAGACCAGTGAATCTCCGAATTTTGTACATCTTTCAAATTATTTTCAGATTACATTATATGCAGTTGTATCAACCAAAGCATTTTTCAAACCGAAACCCAAGAATCTTCTGCGAAAAGCAGCTTTACATACAGTGTAGTATGTTATTGGATACGTTGCATGCGCAACCTGTTCGAGCACTGATGCATTTCACCTAAAGAGAGGCGGGCGCTGTGCCCCCTGTCGGCCCGGTAACAAACTGTTGGCAGACACGTTAATGAAACAATTAAGATACGAGAGATTAAAAAAAACACTCGTTTTTTCTTGGACTGTATAATACAACAAGTCGTCGCACTGATTGTCACCTGAACAAGCGTGTGGGTAGAGTGCGCTTCGATTCCGTAAGTTCACCTTTGTCGGGGCGTTTTCGCTGGTGTGCAGCTCGGGTGTAGATATCAATTGATTGCAAAACGGTTGGTGTATTTTAATTCGTATGTTAATCTGTGCCATTAATCTCGAAACTAGAGGAACTAATCCTTTCAAGAAGTCGGAGTAAGTACTATTTTCTTGTTCGTCACGCGTGAGGGGATGCGTATACAATGGAATGGCTTAAAGCTATATAGTGTTTCACGTTTTCACTCCTTTGTGCTGGGCAAAGTTAAACCTAAAGGAATTTGTTGGTTCTAATAAAACGAATGGAATTTCGGTTGATCTAAATATGTCGGACTTTTAATGCGGTTGATGTACAACAATTTGATGCTGTAATCCTTTATTGGCTAGTGTTGAGTCTGTTGCGGATGGAAGGCAAGTACACAAAATATTTCAGGACCAAAACGTCTGTCGTCGTTAGTTTTGTTGGCTTCTAAAGAGAGATACCCAAAATGCTATTGGGAGAATATTTGGAATATCTTCGTTGTGCTCTGAAAAGCTCATATTTACGTAATTTTACCCCTTTGCGGTCTGCCGATTTTAAGTAACAGAATCAAACTCTATCTTATCTTATACTGTTGGGTGCCGGTATGTTATTATAATAATATTTCCATGTAATTAAAACTTATTCTACATTTCTCCAGCTTCTGATGTTAATGTCTCACAACACTCCTTGCGTAAGACTATAAATATAGACACCGTGCTGTTAGGTAATGATTAAGATACGGAACGATGAAGCGTGCAACCAATGGTGCATTCAACATGCTATTCATTCATAGATTTAGGCGCACGTGAAGGCCAGTCGGTTAATTGATCCATTGTGGGATGGGATCATTCTGTTTCTTAAAAATATAGTTAATTGCCCATTTGTGTGTTAGTCATTATTAATTTGGGTTTGGAGTTAGTATTGCTCTGGAGGCAATGCGGGTCGAATGTATAAATCTGTTATAATAGCCTTTAGTTGTTGCATTATCATTTTATAATAAAATCTTAAAATTAGTTTATTTATTGTATTATTTTTAAATATAATATAATATATTTTAAATTTATTAAGGCATTTATCTATTATTGCTCATTTGGATACGGTGGGAGTAAGGTTAGTTCGTGGACCATTTTACCTATTAATTTATTCAAGTAGCAACTTATCTTGACCTCCAGACTATCATACACTTGATTTGTTGTGTTTTAAGGCACTTTAAATCTTAGATTACAGAAAGAAAATATATATATACAATTCTTACCGTATGGGTCCTTAGGACCTATGGCTGGAATATACAAATACACAAGTAAATAAATTGTTTTTTTTTTTTTTGCTAAATAATTTTATTTAATGCATTTTATAGATTAATAGTAACATACTTGAATACAATAATAGAACTTATAAATATTTTAATGGAAAGTCAGAGAATGTTCTCCATAAGTAAATTTTTTGCACTGCACATTTTGTCCTGGTTTTTCAATCTTTTTTCGCTTGACATATATTACATCTGGTTTTTTATTGGAGGCTCGGGATCTTTAGATCGATCTAATGATACAGTGCTCGTTGAAGCAGTCATTTATTTTTCATCTTTATAACCAGTCAATTCTTTCCCAAGCTGAATAATAAAATTTCTTTTTTGTTGAGTTCTGGTCACAACGAAAATTCAAAAATAACCACACTATATATGCATACATGGTACTAATGTCAAGCAATTCGTAAAAAACTACTATGGGCCAGCGTCATGTCATGTGTTTCATGCTATAAGTTTTTATCATTTGTTGCGTACTTTTGTTTTATTGTAGTCCACTTTTATTTCTGGTTTTTGTTTGAAACTAGTAGTGTCATCTATTTTACTGTTATGCATATCACTGTGACAACTCTACCTCTTGTTGTCCACCGCGCGACGGAGAGCGGGAGACAGGTCGACCGGCTCGGTCGGCTGATGGAATTAGACTCAACGATATTAAATCGCTATCAATAGAAATTCGGCCAGTGAAGCTCTCTTTGGGGTAACCAAACAGATCTCATAGAGAAGATCGTCACGGTACGCATGTATGTGTGTACATTGGTTCTTTTATGGATCAAAGCCATGGGAACGAATCTAAAACAAAGAAAGAGAAAATGTGCATCCATGAGATGTGAGTTCGGCTAAGCAAACAAGCCGAATCTCATTGGATGCTAATTGGGTTTGTGTTTGCTTATGTGAGAAGGTCAATGGTAAACGGATCCAGGAATATGTAAGACAAAGGGACCGTTGATGATCGTTGTCTACAATATGCATAGAAGCTGTATTGACAACCGCAATGCATCATGAACATTGTGCTAATTGGTTTTAGCTTGTTTACTGGGAAATGGGGTTTATGGCATCGCTGGTACGGGTGGGTATTCAATTCCTATTTGCATTTGCTTATATTGTAGGATTTAATTGATGCCTTAATACGCAAGATGCGTATATTTGTTTTTGTCCCTGTGATAATGGTTACATTGTATGTGAACCAAATCATTTTGTTCTCAGGAATTCGTCTAAGGGGAAATGCACTTGGTGAGATTGGGATTCCTGATAAGTTATGAAAGAATTCTTACAGGGAATATATATGCGAAGGGATGCATGAAAGCTAAGGATTCTTTACAGGGACTTTTAGATTATAAATTTGCTCTATTTCATGCGTGAAGCATTTAAAGTGCTAATGTGATTGCATTAGCGAACTTAAGGAACTTGGGTAGCAGTTATGTGGGTTTTTCAGGTAAGTGGGCCGGGGGGTTTGGCGGAACACCACAGTTCTGCTTTATTTTATCGGATTGTCCCAAAAAGAGATAATTTTTTTCGAAATAAGGTGTGGAGCCAATGAATGCGTTTAATGTTGCGATGAACATTTTTTATTTCTTTTGTTAATCTCTTGACAACATTTTCACCTTGATGCGTTTCTCTAGTTTCTTTCTTTCCTGTGTAAATTTCCAAGTTCCATGCGTATGATGTTCCGCTGTCACCGGCAATACAAAATTTCGTTCCATATTTACTTGGGGTACTTCATATATATTGTCTACAAGGCCGTTTTCCTCGGAATGAAGGTAGATGTTAATCAGTTGTCTTAGAATAGTTAGGAACATAAGCCTCTTGTAAATAACTATTCCACATTTCAAAGATTTCTATTGTAGTTTCTAATTTATTTTTTGATCTAATTTTACGTCTTACAGCAGCATTATCTAAACGAATACTTATAATCTGTTACGGCTAATAAAATCGTTGAACACTTCTCTTCCATTTGTTAGGCTCCACGTTTCTCATATTTATTCATTTTTTGATTTGTAAACTCCAATCAATAATAAAAATCCAGTAATTTTTTTTATTTCTGTCATATCTACTGGTTTCCACTTTTTATCATAAGATCTATTTCCTTCTGTATTTGTCCATTTTACAATAACTTCTAAAAGTGTATTACGTTCTTTTATAAAACAACCCGACGGTATACAATGACCCTACAATTTTTTCATTGTTTTTACTTCTTATAATAATTGTGGTGTCATGTTGAAGAACCCTTTGGCGATAGAGTTAACGTGTTTTCATATATGATATTGCACAAAGATAATTGCATTAGTCCTTGGTTGGGATATTCTTGTAGTTCATGGTTATTACTACTAAGGATATTCTTGCAGCACGTTTTGGATGTTATCATTTATAGCATTTAATACACACAGCTTTAATACTTGGCCCGCAAGGTAAGTGATGCTAGAGTTTCTAAAAACTCCCTCCTCCACATTAAAAAAAATTGAATCGAACTAGTTATTTAGAAGGATTAATCTAATATAGAGAAAGTCAAGAAATTTAATATAGAGAAAGTCAAGAATTAAAAATGTCAACACATATTTCTTGTGCGAAATTTTGCATTGAATATTGCAATCGGGTCCATTGGACCCGACTGTTAGATCTAGGGTTAATTAAGTAAATTTATACAAGTGCATTTTTAGAGTAAATCGTCCAACGTTGTTGGTTGGTTGTTGTGTTTGAAAGCACTTTAATTAAGTAAAACTTATACAAATGCATTTTTCCAACGAACAGTATAGTATATCTGTGATCTTATATCAAGAATGTTTTTATGCAATGGAAAATTCGAGTCACAACTTTTTATTTATTTATTTGTGCAGTTATTTCTGAAACTTTGATTTTCCTAAAAATAATTTGAAATTCTAAAATATTAGTCAGATACATTATTTGACATTCATCATCATCATCATCATCGGCACTACAACCGGGATACGGTCTTGGCCTTATTTAGCAATTCCGAAGCTTGTTAAATTTTCCATAATAATTTGTTTTTACGGGCAAGGTTATTAGCCTTGCGCCGTATTTGACATTCAAGAGTATCACAAAACAGTGTTACTCCTCATTTTGATACGTGTCTTATATGTTTCGATATCGGCGTGTTAACCGATTCACTGCCAACAACGAGATATTTCGTAGTACAGCACTATTCCAAAATTTCCGGTTATGGGACATTTCGTAGTTTGTGTTATGAGGTAAGATTTGTTGTATAGGAGTTAGAAATTATTAGAAAAGATGAGTGCATATTTTATTTAATGTTTTTTCAAAAACACATTTAATATCAGTTTTTATTAACAAATTAATAATTCGGTTATAGATCTTGTGAAAATCCATGTTCTCTTCGAAACAAAACCCTGGTGCCCAGGGCAAGACATTCTATAGAAAGCAAAATACTTCATGCCCATGTAGCGGCTCCGGAATCGTTCTCTCGCGCATATGCGACCAATAATAATTTTTTCTGTTGGACACTGCTAATGGGAGTCTAGTGCAAAATTCCCAAACTTCGAAGTACTAATAGACGTCTTATAAAGTGGTAGCTAGGAGGTTACATACAGGGCCTTGGTTTTAATAAACCGACCGTTGTGGGGTGTGTGTATCTCCGATGGTCCAATGGTCAATAATACTGAGTGCCAAATCTGTTGAACGCTTTTGAAGGTCACAACCCCTTTTCAAAAAAGGTGTCGTTCCACTTCTCAGTAAGATTACCTTTCTGGACATATAATTGAATTTGAATTTCGTAAGAACAGAGCCCTGATTTATAAATAATAAATAAACAAGTTATAAATTAATATAAAAGCTACTATTACTATTTATTAGTATACCTACCTGTTACGCGGGAGACCGGGGTTCGATTCCCCGCCGGGGAGCCTCTGGCGCAAGACTAATGACCTTGACCGGAAAAAACAAATCATTATGGAAAATTTAACAACCCTCAGGACTTGCTAAATAAGGCCAAGACCGCTTCCCGGTTGTAGTGCCGATGATGGTGATGATTACTATTTATTGGTGTATAGAAACATGGAATTTCATGACCTCACCGAATCGGCTGCGCCATCGTTCCTGTCCTGTGGGCTATTCTTCCACGATTGACCATCCGATCCGATCTCCTCAAGGTCTAACCTAACATTGCCCTCTCATCTCCTTCGCGACCGTCGTACCGGTTTCTTCCCCGTTGGTCTTCCGCCAAGAATTCTACACAGGGTTCTATCGTTGCCCATTCTCGCCACATGTCCGGTTCATCATAATCTTCGCTAGCTGATCACTCTCACTGTTGTAGGTTTGCGGTATAGTTCTTCCAATTCGTGGTTGTGGAGTTTCCTCCATTGTCCTGTCTCTTACCATATTTACCGCCAACAATACTCCTTAAAACTTTATTCTCAAATACGGGGTATTTGTTTTCTTCCCGTTTTGTGAGAACCCATGTTTCGTATTATGCGATAGCAGTGTGTATTTCTGGAGTTTACTGACTGTGTACCAACAATGCAGTGCTAGAATGCAGTCTTTTGTTAATTTCCTTAGACATTTCGTTACCGACCGTCAGTATTGTTCCCAGATATATAAACTCTTAAATTTTTTCAAATATCTTTTCACTGACATTTATGTGTGTTCCCTGGGGTCCACCTGTTCGTGCCGGAATCAAATATTTTGTTTTGTCGTCATTTATTTCTAGGCCCAACTCTTCTGCCGCTTGCATGATGATTTCACAGTTTTTACTTACAGTTTCTAGATCATCGCCCAACACTTGTGTGACCCCGTTCAAGGATGATCCGTCCATGTTGCCGTCTTGTACCTTTCTGATGACATGGTGAGAGGCCATCCCCCTGTTTTAGTCTGCCACGGATTTCAAATGATCCTGAGAGGTGATTTTCTATTCTCACTCGCCCTTTATATTCGTTCATGCAGATTTGAATGAGGGCGGCATATTTTTTCGGGACTCCCAACTCAACTACAATATGGTAAAGTCTTTGCTTTGCGACTGAGTCGTAGAATTTTTTGAAGTCAACGAGAAGTTGTTGAACAATCTCGCCGTATTTTCACCTCTTTTGAAACAAATGCCTCACTGTGAACATTTGGTCGCTCGTTGACCGGTTCCTACGGAATCCGCATTTGTACTCTCCCAGTATTTCTTCCGCGTACGCTGTGAATTTCATCAGTATGACATTTGTTAGTATTTTGTATGTGGCTGGGGGCAATGATATTTCCCTGTAGTTGTCGCAGTCAGGTCTGTCACCTTTTTTGAAAATGAGGATGACTATTGAGGTTTTCCATTCTTCGAGAGACTTTCTTATTTCATATTGTTTTGATCAGTTTGTGGATGTTTGAAGTGGTTGCCATGCTTCATAAGCTCTGTGGGTATACAGTCGACTCCGGGAACCTTGTTTTTAAATCGATCTATTGCCTCTACAGCTTCGTTGAAAGAGGGATCTTGGGATCTGATGCTCGGCTTGTGTTTGATGGGTGCGCACATTAGGCAGGTTTTCAAAATACTGCTTCTATCTTGTCACGATATTGTTTGTTTCTGTGACAGGCAACCGTTTGCGTCACGAATTATTTTGGCATTCCCTCGGTAGCCATTTCTAATTGAGTTTATGCCTACATACATACTTCTGATGTTCTTTGCTCTGGCATTTTCTAGGATTTTTTCTATCCGGGTCTTTTCGCATTCGGGTTTTTTTGCGTTTCAAATGTCTCGCTGTCTCTTTCCGAATCGTCGCGTATCTCTCTGCGTTGACTTCATCATATCTTTCTAAGTGAATCACTCTGAGGCATTTACGCTCGGCACTCATCGTCAAACCAAGGTTTGGACTTCATTGTTTTCTTAAATCCTAATACATTTTGGGCTGTTTTTTTTTTTACGTCTCTGATCGATGCCCATTTAGTGTTCATATGATTGGTTTCCTCTTCCTCACTACTCGCATTCTCTAGGATGGTAAATCTATTCGTTAGTTCCTCTTGATATTCAGCGCTTTCGCGCAGGCCTTTTAGTTTATCAGTGTCGAACTTCTTGCTCGTCTCCCGTGATCGCCCGTGTGGGTTTGCTGCGAGCCAACTCCTGATTTTGCCCATCACTAGGAGATGATCGGAGTCGTAATCTACTCCTCTATATGATCCTACGTCAAGGATGTTAGAATGGTGTCTTTTATCTATGAGGAAGTGGTCTATTTGGTTACGCGTTACACTGTCGGGTGATATCCATGTGGTTTTATGCATTTGGTTGTGCTTGAACATCGTGCTTTTCAGTACTAAATCTTTTGACGTTGCGATCGTGATAATTCGAATTCCATTATCATTTGAAACGTCGTGTAGGTTTTCTTTACCTATAGTTGGTTGGAAGATATCTTCCTTTCCAATTTTCGCGTCGAGCTCCTCGAGGATTTTAACATCGAATAATGAGATTCCATCAAATACTACTATAGCGTTTGGAATGATAGTGAAGAACGTGTAATTCGAAGTGCCGCTATGACAGTTAGAATTACCAAAAATTGAACCAATGCGTAACACATCAGGCTACTGGCCGTGCTTTGAATTCGGTTTTTAAACTCAAGTATATTCCACTGATGTGAATTGTTATGTTATCGCTATGGTATACGGCTCTGATGCATTTTCTTATTCGATTTTCGTTCGGTGTTCTTCACTATTTGCTTGTGTATTGTGTGTATGTATCTGTTAGAGACGCCACACTACCTCTAGGGTGTCGTAGAACGTGTCCTTCGTGTCGATAGATTCTGTGGGGCGTGTACGTTTATAAGTACATAATTATACCATAGTTTTAGCACCAGCATTCGGCCATTAATAAATCTCACATCTTTTACATAGGGCGTAATCTTATTGCTTATGATGACGCCGGTTCCGAGGTTATGTGTATCGGTACTTCACCACCCCAGTGTAAACCCGTTGGCTTCGATTACTTGATGTGGGAGTCGGACTTCTTGAAGCCCGACGGATCCATTTTATATTGTTTCGCGTTTTCTACGACCGTCTATATCGCGCCTGATTTATATAACATTCCACGTGTCGACGCGTATATCCCGCTGTTTCCGTTTTTCCCTACGTCTTCTTTTTGCCAGGTGTTTTCTTGATGATTTGTTTCCTTATGGTAGTATCGGCTCATCGCACATACGCCTACTGTTTTTTTTGTGGGATTGTTTTGTGTAGATTGGTCATTCAGTTTTGTTCCCACGAGTCCTGGGGGTTTCAAATAGTCCGCCATATCAGAGCCCCCTTTTGATATGATAAGGTCTGCTTACTGCTCTGATTCGATCCGGTGTGAGAAAGGCGCCGTTATAATACAGCCGGTATACCCCTGGCTGCAAACCATTCAATGGTCACGGTGACCTATAACACCCTTGATTAGGGGTGGCAAATCTTTGTGCGTTACTCCTCGCTAGCCTGTCTGACATGGGTGACCCTACTGGAAGCGTATGCTTCCGTCAGCATAGCCTGAGTGATTCATTGTAGTTTAAGCCCCTGCACCATTTCAAGGTTTCTACCAAGCGGGGGTCTTTCACTTTATAAACCTTTATACATTTCAGACAAGCAGTCCTAACGGAATTGAAATGCGCTGTATATACGAGGACGAAAGTTACCACCCTTGTTTGGATAATTGTTTTGACATGTACGATGATTGGCGATAGCCGCTAAGAGATGCTTGCGTGCCTGGGGGTTGTGTACTCAGCATGCTACTTAAAATTGATGTATTGTGGAGCTTTTGTATTGAGTCTTAGACTGGTTGTTTTAACTTATAGTATTGTAGGCACATTCCAATTATTTTTGGACGTTTGTCTATTGTGTGGCTGACTGGTTCCGCTTAAGTAGACTGAAGTAAATCTCTTACTTCACTCTACCTCGTAAATGTAGTTTGCGATGTTGATCAGGATAACATCATCGGCCTACCCAGTTATGTTGATTCGCTGTGGTAACGTTTTTTTAAGATGCCATCGTATGAAATATTTTCTTTCGCTCGTATACATCACTTTCCTGTTTAACATTTGACGATTTTCAGAGTTTTTTTTTTGTAATTTCAGTAATAGCTTTGAGGTTGACGCGGTCAACGGTAGCGTTAATTTTTTAATTACTTTTGCCCTTGGCGTTTTTATGTACTTGAAATTCAAGTAATTCCTGCTGCTGCTATTTATTGAAGTATAGTTTTTTGTTCAATAGTTACGGAATTTGTTGTTATTGTAAAGCGTACTACTTAACCTTTACGTACTTTCGAGACTACCAAACAAAAAAATTACTGTTTACTCTTTGTTCTTTATTTTGCTGTTGTTATTTATCTACATTGGGCATTCGCAATTGTATTTATCAGTGAACATCTACTTTTTTCACTTTATATGATAAAATTTCATTTTGAAGAAACCAAGGAATGCTTGTGATCATCATCACCATTATGTTGTATTAACTTTAAAATAAATTTCCAACAGTATAACATTATGTTTAAGGACTTGAGACTGATAAAACTTATTTCCCCAGTATCCCATTACGGATACACGTTTATGCAAAAGTCATTAGTAGACTCTAAGGAGCGGGAAAGAATAAAATTTTATCTAACTTTATACGCTATTATGCTACCGATAGAAGTGCTTTCCTCTGTGCTTCAGTCTGACCTTGATTTTGCTTCCACATAAAACACTTGGAAAGCAGTACGTTTTCAATTTTGTTGTGCACCAGATAAATCAAGGGTAATTGTATTTCTGAAACATCTTCTGAGCATACCGTAATGACATTTTAATGGCACGAGGAGGGACCTTCGCCCTCTTTGGGAAACTCTCTTTTTAGTGTTACAAGATTCTACTAACATATGAATTCATTTTTCCAGAAATATCGACGGGCAGTGAGTATCAGACCTGATTGCACTGGTTTTGGACAGTACTCATTAAGTGCGGAATAGATGTCTAATAACGTGGTGGCGATGGAATACGCGTAGGCAGTTGGTAGAACCAGTTATTGCCAATTGCACACTTAATACAAAGTTGATCGCATCGTAATTATCGATTTTGTGTGTTTTTGTGAAAGTGTGCCTCTCCAACAATTTCGATGGGCTTGTGTTACAGACTTGTCGCTATAAAATGCTGGTCTCTAGCAGCTTATCCAGGAAGCAGTACTTCAAATGTGAATTTGAAAAGTTGTTTTTATATAACTAAGTTTGTAGCGCTATTTTAGTTGATATATTTGTCATTTAGTTGGGTCTGGGTTGTTTTGACTCTGCATGGAACTTTTTTTTCTATGTTGCTGTTGCCTGCAGCCGATCTCCGTTAACGGAAACCACTGTCCAAGAAATAGGAGGTGAACTGACAGAACAACATTTTTAGTCGCCATTCTCTGCACGGAGCAGATTGTTGTCTAACAACTGTTTGTGGCAGCAGTTTACACCTAGACATAGGAAATTGATTTTAAGGTCTAGATTGCATGGGCTGGAATATTATTACAACAACAGAGTGGTGATAAAGTGTAAAAACCTTCTTTTATAAATATCAAAGTAGAACAAGATGCGTATGAACAGAACTGTTCGCAGTATAAGAGATTTAAACGTATTGCATTAGCATATGCAGTTGTTCCAAATACAAACTGTTCCGGTATTTGAAGTAAACGACGTAGACAAAGTCAGCTTTCATAAAAGGTCCCCTCATTTTTTAGGACATCCACCTGAAATCACAGACTCCTTTACAATGTTTGAGGAATCAGTAATAGTATGTTATGTTATCGTACAAATATCAAGCGGTGTAAAAGCACTATTTTTATTTAATTCCATTTTGTCAAATCAAATTGTCAGAAGGGTTACACCCCTAATATGGGATATCGTTTACTAGTAAAGCGATCATATGCCTATTCCAATATTCGACCAAACTTTAAAAGAAGCGCAAGGGTTTCTTCCACGCCTTGGCATGATGAAGCGACTGGATTTTGGGGATGTTTTTAAAGTAGAATTCTCGATAATAGTGGTGAATGTTTGGTTAATGTTAATTATTAAACGAGGGATAATATTAAATTGTTGCATCAATATTTGGCTGAGAGAGAGAGAGAGAGCGAGAGGGGAACTTGGTTAGAATTATATACTATTATTTTATTATATACTATTATTTTATATATTACTAATTATGTGCTTATTGCAATATAAATACGAGATATTTAATAACAATTGTTGACTTGATTTAATTGCGTCCAATAGTTACTTAAATGTTATTACTAACTGGCGAGCCTCTGGTAGTGTTATAAGTAACATAAAAGCTACATAACAATTGCTCGAGGGCATGAGAATTTAATCATAGTGCACGACTCCGCTATTTCTGTGTACCTGAGAGAAACATACCATTGAGGTAAATCAAAATTAATTGAGGTCATTACTATACGTATTTATTTATTACAAAAAAAAACGACTCCAATGGGATAGAAATGAACGGCTCTGCAGCAACTACTACATTAGTCGTGTTTCGCTGCTTCATCCATTGCAGAATTTGTTCTATATTTACTCTATGCTATTTGTAAGTGGGGTCTCCAGAAACAATATGTGGCTCCCACACATTGTTGAGCAAATATTCAGTGGAGGACAACCTGGAAAGTACAAAGCATATACAGACCATCAGTCATTTTGCCTTTTAAGTTATACATTCGCTTTTCTGCCCACCATCTGTTCTCAGTTGTGTATCTATACGTAGAGAGCGACTCATTTTACTTTTACTTGATCACTCCGTGTTAATAAGATGCCCGTCTGAGTCTCTTTTTATATTATTTTTCTCGATGGGGATGCTGACGGAATAATGACGGCCTCCTGGTTTTAAGGGACCCCATCAGTAGTTTGCTCAAACCATATCTGCATCTGTAGATTAATTGGCAACTATTCAAATAAGTTTTGTGTACACATCAATTTCAAAAGATATGAACGTTGTGGTAGTGTATGGATCTCATGACCAATATAAGATCTCTTCAATCATCACAAGGGTCTTCGTGGAATTCAGCTCGGTGGGTGGGAGTATTGCGCGCTATAACGTGCAAATACTTTTTACATTTTAGACCAACAATCGCATATTCAAATTATTAGAGTTGTCTGTCAAAGATAACATATCGATGGTGTAGCGCAAGAAGGACCAATCTGCATAAGAAATCTGCATCAGATTGGCCTTTTTTGCGCTACACATCGATGTTTCATTTTTAAATCGGGTTTGGTAGATGGTGTGTTTGAATGCCATATTGGTCAAAAGGATAGAGTGAATTATTTTGAAGGTATCTAGTGTGAGAACTTTCTTTTTAACGTAGTAGCGCATAGAATGACTGTACTTTTCGGTGGGGTACACTATTATTACGTAGCCACGCGAAGTACGTAGATGGTCGCTATGGAGATCAAATATTGTACAATATTTCGACTGTTGCCAGTTAAATAATGATTTCATAGCATATGAGAAAGATGTTAGTTTTACTGAAGGGGGGGAGACGAGTCGCTTTTTCATTGCTTATGAATTGTTCAATTGACCTGGAAAATGCAAGACCTTCAGACGCGGTTTAACTACTCAGGAAGAACATTTTTTGAGGATTCCCAACAAATTCGTGGTGTTTAAAAGTTCGAGAGTGTATTGAGGTCACGGCATTCTCCTATCACTCAAGCAGGGTAAAACTCACTGGGAGGGAGGGTTGAAATATGCAATAAGTCGAATTCCTTTCTTTATATTGTTGACACTGGACCGTCATTAACTACGAGAGGCGAACGACGAGTTTTTGATGCTCTTCACACATACTTAAATATTTGTAAACATTTCTCACTTACTGGTCATGGAAGAAGTTTGTACATTGTATGCGCCTGTTTTTAAATTTCCAACGGTTTTACATTCTATTATCCCTAAAATTAATTTTCCTGCACACAAAATAGGACACACATTCGATTTGGGCTTTGTGTGGAATAAGGACATAGCGTTTGTCATTTCACTTAGTTGGAGCGATGGTGTCATTAATTAATGGCGCTTGTTTTAATGGCTGTCATACTGATTAAATAATGCAACATGCATTAAAAATGTGTTGATAAGGACGGATGTCTACTACACAGATGATAGTCAACAAGAGCTTTGTGGTATTTTGGCGGATTTTTGTTTATCGATGCAGGTGTTCTTGGAAATAAAAGCAACTTTTTTTTTATCTGGACATACGCCTTTATTTATTATTAAATAAAAGAAAAAGGATTCGCGGCGACACACTCTTCGTTTATTTTACGGTGGGGAACCCTCCACGGCGGATGTTATGACTTGACTCGTTTTGTTTATCTTGAGCATCGTTTCTCCACCAACGCTCTAATTTGACTAACTTAAAAACTTTCTTCAAGGGATGGAAAGCTCACCCGGTTGTTCTTCCTTTCTCTTCCGTTCTCTTATCCCTTGGTGTCCTCTCTTTACCAAGGGATTTCTTCTTTCCAGGAGATCGCACCCTCACTTGTCCTACGATTTCGTATTGTTCGTAGGAATACTGTGTGGATGCACCCCCACACACAGACGCGAACGTTGCTGTCCGTGTGGCCGGAGATATGCCGAGGATCGTCAAGATTTTCACACATCTCCGGTATCCCTTTGTGTACAAAACCAGCCTGTGGTTTATGGCCCTGGTGATTTCCTCGGCCGAAGTCATTATCTTCGGCTGCCATATTTACATGGTTTTTATTTCCTTGTAGGAACAGTGTCGGTTGTTTAGTTTAGTGTTTAACCTTTGTTCCCACAATAGTCCCTTCGATAAGGAAAACCAAATTGCGGTTGGCTCAAGGGAAGATTGTGGGGTTCACGGGCACCAGGTTCACTTCACCCGCCAACAATTACGTCGTCAAAATTGTTCTTTAGTGGAAAGAGGAAACGAAAACACCGTTTTTATTTGTCGAGATTATGTTCTTTATTATTTTGAGATTAACAAATACATCACTAGTTACTAAACCGCCTGAATAGATATTTAAATTATAATTGTTCACGATCATCCATTATTACACTACTCCCAGAACTAATTAACATTAAACGTATATACATGTCCACTTGTTACCACTTAGTCACTAGTTACTAAATTGTTTTAAGGTTTCGGTTTAGTTCTTCTTATTTTTAATTCCTGAGTTACTAAAACGCGGAATATGTATTTAATTTTTTCTTGATTGTTCACCATGAAAGATGGTATCCGCACGGAATGAGACCGAGACAATTCTCGACAAATAATAAATTGTTTCGACACAAACAACGACACTTTAGGACACCGCTCACGACTCACACCTACTAGAAATGAAACTTTGGCTTTAGTAACGCGTGTCTAGACGACGAGGACTGAACAACCACTTCTCTCCGCGAGTGATAGTAATCGACAGAACCCAATTAGGGATGAAATTTGTCATTTGGGCTTTGCACGGCTATTAGCCCATCATCATCGCGCTCTCTCATGAATCCATTAAGTTGCATGTCTCAGCGAGGTGAATAAATACTTTCATTCGACAGTCGCTGGGCATGAGAAGGATGGAAAGAACGAAAGAGAGAGCGCAATAACTTCGGGGTTGACTTAGCTTGTGTGCTGGTACCAATGCAGCCTCTGAGGATGACCCACTGACCTAGTGCGGTGTGATCTCAGAGTGCAATGAACCCAGGGAAGATAAAAATGGGAAGGAGAGGAAAATGTTTTGTAGCTATTCACCTGTAAAAAGAGATCATGGATCCCCAGCGAATGGAGTGTCTGGGGAAAGTGAATAGGACACCGCTGATACTTGGGAAATAATCAGCGTGAGAACCAGACTCAAAGACGCTGAAATAACTCCAACAGTTTTGCTATGATGCAACAGCGTCGTTTGGTTAGATTAAGTTGTTGCTAACCAATATGAGGTTGATATTTCCGCTAGAAATCTCATAGGGTTAATGAAATGGAGTTGCCGTATGGCAAAAGGGAACTGAATTCAATTCTGCATAGAATAATGAATTCAGCTATGCTTTCTTCTACAGGTAAAATAGCTGAACGGTGGGATAGGGGATAATGTGACACGCTGTAGGCGATCGAAATTAGGTTGAAATTGTGGGTGGTTCTCCATGTAATATAGAGAACCACCACAAGTTCATACATTTGTTTATTCCTTTGCCATATATTTATCGCCTGGAATTATTCTGGGTGTCGGCATCTGGCGATGCCGCGCCAGCCCCTTGTGTTTGCCCATCTAATGGGTCGTCAAACAATTCCTTTTCTGGGTAGTGTTCTTCGATAGCCGTGCATGCATGAGGAATCTGTCGAGAAATTGGGCCCACGTGTCTGTGGGCACATGGGGTTGAGGACACGGTAAGTATGACCCCTTTGGCTAGGCGAAAGGTATTTAATCCCACAGTGGTCTTGTTTTTTATTTTCAAGTTGCAATAAGCGAAATTGAAAAAGTCATAGATTTATTGATCACATATTCGTATAAAACGTTTTAAATGCTGAGTATATAAAACAATCTAAAATTATAATGCTATTATAGGATATTATAGTAATGGTTAATAATATTATTGACATAGAATTAACAATGTAAAGTACTGATCGGAGTCACATCTACGTGTTTTGATATTTTCGTCAACGATGGATCTTTTCGTAATGTAAATCATGGGACCATTGATAACTTTATTGGTCGTTCTCGTCCTTTCTTTTTTTTAAGTTCCGACGACCCGTAGAACCCTTGTGTGTGACTGTTATCCCCTTAGTTATATGTTTTGCATCATTCAGAACGCAAATAATTTATAGCTTTTATTTTTAAAGCCTTTTTCATCATATTTACTGCATTAATAAGTGATCTACTTGGTCATTCTTGTACTTTGTTTCCTAAAGCACCTCTCAAAAAGAATTTATTGTCCTTAAAGATGATTGGAATCTTAAAGTATCATGGATTTAACTTTCGTTCTTTTAAAATGCATTCAAAAAATGCTCCAATTGATTTATTTTCCAGCTTCCCCACCTGCTGTTCCTTTTTAACTGTTGGTAACGCTTAGTGATGGCCTTTCCAATGAAAAGTAACTTTCCAGAATGAAATAAAATATGACGGTATTGAATGTATCGCGTTCTAACACTACTTATAGGTTGTCATAACGTCCCCCATAATATTATTCCATTTTTCAATTTCCCGACCTCTTGTCCGTTTCTAACTATCGGTAATACCTAGTAACGTTCTTAACTTTTTAAGAATGAGGTAAAATATGTTCATAGCGAATCACAACAAATCGTATAGAGTCATAAAAACGGTGTGCAAAACCGATTGACAAACGGAGTTTTGCATTGAGTGACAAAAGATATATCAGAATAGAAGCATCATCATCATCATCGACACTACAACCGGAATCCGGTCTTCGCCTTATTTAGCAAGTCTCCCCACCGGATATATCCGAGACTTGTTAAATTATCCATAATAATTTGCTCCTCCGGGCAAGGTTATTAGCCTTACGACAACGAACAGAAGCATGCCTACCGATAAAAGGTTGTACCACCAAAACATAACATTTTCTTGTGTAAGACTAGTTCTTCGCAGATTAGGCTACTAATATCCTTCAATTGAGTCTTGCACTCAAGAAGGTAACAATAAGAATCCCTTATATATTTTGTGTAGAAGGAATTATGCATCTACGATGCCTCCTAACAATGCTGAAAGAGTGAGCCAGAAAAATGCTTTGCAAAACAGATTATGAAACTTTCTTTTTTTTAACATACCTTGTTTATTTGACCAAAAATCAATTTTTACATTAAGTACTACAGCTAACTTATAATTCTGGTTATGCAATTGCTTACATGTATACGAGGGTTGCCTCTTATGTTTCGGGATTTGGCAACCCTAGTGTTGCAATCCGGCAATTGACAGCTCTGTCGTAAAGTTGGACATTTTTGAGGTTATACGCACTCAGAACGTTTTGACATACGAGCGCTATTTGTGTTGTTTACAGTAACTTAAAAGATTCATCTCGGCCCAAAAATGGAATTAAATTGTCAACATTTTCGTGCGATTATTTTTTACAACTTTCGGTGTGGATTAACTCAGCAACAGTGCATGGATGAACTTAATTCAATTTTTGGCGATGAAGCTCCATCAAGGGCCAGTGTTTATCGATGGTATGGTGAATTCAATCGTGGTCGTAGTTCACTCCAAGATAAATTTCGTGAAGGTCGTCCAAAATCAGTTGTTGTTCCGAAAACCATTGATGCTGTGCGCGAACTGATATTGGAAGATCGTCATGTGACCTATCGTGAGATTGAGACAACCTTAGGCGTTAGTGGGACCAGCATACATTCAATATTGCATAAACATTTGACTGTCAAAAAAATTTGTTCGCGTCGGATCCCACACAATTTGTCAATTGCCCAAAAAAAGGCTCGTGTCAATTGGTCGAAAGAAATGCTCAAAAAATACGGTCGCGGTGCTTCGAAACACGTCTATGACATCGTGACAGGTGATGAATACCGAAAGTAAACAGCAGTCGACTGTCTGGGTGTTTCAAGATGAGCCAAATCCAACAAAAGTTGTTCGCGCACGAAGCACTTCCAAGCAAATGGTCGCCTGTTTTTTCGGAAAAACTGGACATGTCGCAACCGTACCACTAGAACAACGCAGAACAGTCAATTCTGAGTGATACACAACCATTTGTTTACCAGTTGTCTTCCAAGAAATCAGGAAAACCAACCGCCGAAGACGGATCACTCTTCACCACGACAATGCGAGCTCTCACACATCGGCTGCGACAACTGCATTTTTGAGCACCCAAAACATCGATTTGATGGGTCATCCGCCGTATAGTCCTGACTTGGCACCGAATGACTTCTTTTTATTCCCGTACGTAAAAAACAAGCTGAGAGGTCAACGTTTTTCGACACCTGAAGAAGCGGTTGCTACATTCAGAATGCATGTGTTGGAGATACCTCAATCAGAGTGGCAAAAGTGCTACGACAATTGGTTCAAACGCATGCAAAAGTGTATAGATCTTCATGGGGAATATTTTGAAAAACAATAAAGTGATTTTCGATGATCAATATTTGTTTTTGTTCTCTAATCCCGAAATATAAAAGGCAACCCTCGTACATTATCATTATTTGAGTATTATAGGTTTAATATGGATACTTTTTCTGGAAAAGGTCAGAAAACCAGTATTTTGATTTTTTAATTCAATTTAATCTAATAATTAACTTAACCTAATTAATATTCATCATCATCATCGGCACTACAACCGGGATCCGGTGTTGGCCTTATTTAGTAAGTCTCTCCACCGGTATCCGCTCAATACCAGAGACTTGTTAAATTGTCCATAATAATTTGTTTTTCCGGGCAAGGTTATTAGCCTTGCCCCAACGTTTCTTATGATGTCGTTACTTGAATTGGTTCACTACTTGGCGGGTACCAAAGTAGTTCTCCAGGGGTGTCACGTGGAGACTGCATGTCAACTTGGATTGAACAGGGACAATGATCGTCCTGGCATTCGCCGGGTTGAAAGAAGAGACTTTACCCTATATGTTCGCTCCCACCCCCTTAATTGCCGTGTACCCAATATTATTTATATTGGTGGACCTAATTTCGGAAAATTGGAATTTCTTGTGTATTCGAATTCTATATCCTCCACGAGGTCCAGTGGTTCGTGGATTAGAAACAAGTATATAATTAGGGATAGATACTCGGGAGTTTGGCTTAAGCCACGTTTCCGAGAGGAGGAGGGTGTAGCGGTTCCGCCAATCCCCACGGTCTACTTACCTGAAAAAAACCCCATAACTACTACTCAACCCCCTTAAGTTTGCTAATGCAACAGTATTAGCAGCTGTAAATGCTTCACGCATTATATAGATCACCATCTATAATCTTAAAATCCCTATAAAGAAAACTTACCTTCTCATGCATCCCTTTGCATACAATTTTCCGTAAGATTTCTTTCTTTGTTTATCTGGTATTCTAAACCAATTCGGTACCAGACAAATTCCTGTAAACAAAATGATTCGGATTGCATTCAATGTAACCGTCATGACAGGGACCATAAATATTGCGCCGTCTATTTTCCCAGCCGCGTCATGTACCTTTTCATACACATTGCCTGGCAACCTTTTTTGTTTGTCTTATCAATAAACAACCCAAGCAGCTGCATATAATTATCGCAATAGACGCTGAGACCAAATTCTCCAGCATTTCCTAATGCAAACATGAACCCGGTTTCTACTGCAGCCATAGGTGCCATAAACATCCAATTTGCTTTTAGCACCTTTTTTCTCCCAACGTCGATAATAGCGACGAGGCATCGTGTAAACAATGACTCGCATTACCAACGGCGCATTTGGTCATTTTCTTCCTTTTGTCTTTGCCGCCTGCCTGTTTCGTTGTTCCACTGCTGTCAAGCACGTGTGAATAGCATCGATCTGAACGATCACCGCACATACTACCATGACCTTTATCACAAGATCTGGTTTCCAATACCACCAAGAGAGACTTTACGGGTCTCTGGTGTTAGGTAAATACGATATCCTTATTGGAGAGGATATCGGTTGAGTGCTATTCCAACCACAGAACGGAGCGGTCGAGCCGTTCATCATCCCTTGTAGGGTGTGCTCGTAATGCACACTCTAGCGAGTCTTTTTTTTTTCGATACAGTTCCGCGAATTTTCAATCCTTAAAGTTAAACATACCGTAAAACGAACAATTAATAACCAAAATTTAAACGGTGTCAGTGGAGTGTCAGATGTGAAACAATCTAATTAAACAAACAATTCGCAACGAATCACTTCACCAGTGAAGACAAAAAATCATCCTAATTTATCAACTGTTCTTAAATGTAATTTCAGTTTAAGTACTTGTTACTAACAATAATTTCCTCATCAAGCCGCTCCTTACAAATTGTAAACTCTCCACGTGAAAATAAAATACATTAGCAATAAGTGTTTCCTTTTAGTTGCTTCTTGTGGACGGTGTGTTGCAGAGTTTAGTTTTGTTTTGTTTTTCTTGAACAAATTTCTTCTCTCGGAGTTTGCGGCGACCCGCCTAAGTTGTGTGGACGAAGTACAACCCTGCGCCCATGCCGGCGCCATGACTTCGTACCCCAACAACGGTATCCGGAGGAAACTTGTCAAAGAACAACCGGAGGTGTTGCCTGCGAATATTGGATCATATAGACTCTGCATTGAGCGAAATTATGGTTAAATTAGCCATTAAGGGAAAGGATAAGTGAAGTTATAAGCGGTAAGATATGATCTTTTTTTTCTATTTCTGAGCTGTGCTTTAGCGTGGGCAGCATCTTCTGTAAGCTATTTATGTATCCTGTGATGTCCAGATTAAGATCGTTACAGTTGAATTGGTGATTTTTTGTCAAGTTATGGGAATCATTGACAACCTTAGCGTATGACATTCCTGGACTTTTAGGATATGTTGATTGAGGTGATGTTTTTGCGGATATTTTATAGTTGGCGATCGGAGTGGCGGCTGATGATTAGTTTATCCACTTCTGGACACAAATAAGGGTCAACCACTTAGGATCGAACAGTCACCTTTTTTATAATTTTTTTTTTATAACATACGACGGGTCCGCATTGGATTTCTTTCCTTTTTTACACTTGTCTTCTATTGCATGCATAGGACGAACTTTTTGGATAGGAAATTAAAACGATCTAACCACGAGCTTTTGCTAGCACATTAATTCGATTGCGACGTTGGATGGCACTCTAGATTTTAGACACACGTTGCGCGACCTTCCTCGTAAACACTTCCTGCGAACTCTCTAAATGGACTCAGGTAACCTCTCTGGGGATGATTCCATTCACTCCACAGTTTTCGTTTCCCTTTCGCTGGTGGTGACTTTCTCTCAATCAAAAATCTCTCCACCAGTGCAGATCGTGCTCACGCATACAGATGCTGAGGTTATTATCCGCATGCTTACATAAACAATCGAGCGTGTGATTTACAGTAGTCGATCTTGGGGTAATGTTTATTTTACCCTGTGAGAACAGCGTTTTCGTTTATTGCTGTTGCATCGCAATGGTCTTTGTTTAGACGAAGTATATTGTGGCAGGGACAAAGGTTTTGTCGGCGGATTGGTTTTCCGGTAATTCGCTTATCGCTGGAGATGTGATGTTTGTCGACATCTGGCGCAGCTGTGCCAACCGTTTGTGTATATCCAGTTAATGGATCGTTACACAATTTCTGTTGGTGAGTCATGTCCTTCGATCGCCGTGCAGGCGTAGAAAAATTATTCAGAACTTGTAGCCCATGTATCTGTTGATACGCGGGGTTGCTGACTCTAGGATGAATGTTACCTTTTATTTCAAGTGGAAAGGAGGACATTTGGGGGCACGTGTCTGTTGGCACGTGTAGTTTAGCTATAGGTGAGTGTGTTTGTTTGGGGGGTTCAATGTATTGCAACTAACGAGGGCACTAATTTCACTAAAATCCCCAACGATTGCTCAAAGAGAATAGTTCAGAAAGTAAATCCAAGCGGAAAATAAAAATTTCACTGTAGTGGTTCTGTTGTCTTCGTTTAACTTTATTAGTTGATATGATCCTTTACTTTGATTTCACTTAGAACTTAATATTAATCTTATTAAATAGTTTTTATATAAATGTTGTACAAGATGTAACATTTCGCTTTCTTCTACCGTATGACCGCAATAATTAAATATTTTACTTGACTCCGGCGGGTGTAGAAGTTTGACGCAGCATGTGTGCACGCAGCGGTGGATGGAAAATGACTTGATTGAAAATTGAAGAAATTAAGGTTAGGCCCGAGCGGCGGCGTGACTGATCACGGTGATGATTCAACGGTGACTGATCCCAATTAGGGATGAAATTTTAATTTTGAATTCGCACGGCTATTAGCCAATCACCATCGCACTCTCTCATGAATCCTTTCAGTTGCACGGCTCAGTGAGGTGAATAATACTTGCACATCATTCGAATGTCGCTGGACATGCGAAGGATGAAAAGAACAAAAGAGAGCCCGCAATAACTTCGGGGTTGGCTTAGCTTGTGCGCATGTATCAAATGCAGTTTCTGAGGATGACCTACTGCCCTAGTGCGGTGGCTGTGGCGATCTCAGAGTGCATTGAACTGTAGGGAGACAGAATTATGAAGGAGAGGAAAATGTAGCTGGTGCTATTCACCTGTGAAAAGAGATCGTTGATCCCAAGGGAATAGATGGTCTGGGAAAAGCCGAAATGACGCTACATTGGCTAGAGTAATATCGTGAGAACCAAACTCGAATAATTTGGAATTACCCCACCCGTTGCATGATTATGCAACAGCGTCGTTTGATTCGACTTGTTGTTGCTAACCACATGGATTGGAATTTCCGGCGGAAATCTCATGGTTAGAGGACTGGAGTTGCCGTATGGCAGAAAGGTAGCTGTATTCAATTATGCAATACTTGTGTAGAATAATGAATTCAGCTATGCGCCCGTTATTGCAACATGCTTTACAGGTGAATAGATAAGTAGGAGAAATTGGGGTTTGTTTGACACGCTGTTGGCAGTCGAAATTAGGCGGAAATAGTGGGTTGGTTCTCCATGCATTTAGAGAACCCTGACATGTTCTTTGGTGGAACGACGACATCTCGACCTATGGTGGTTTGTGTGGTTCGTAGAATCGCCACAATATTGTTTTGGTTGTTGAAGGTTTGCTTGTTGCCATGGGTGTTGTTCGCTTTTGGAGAATCCTCAGCTTATGAGGACATTGCAAGAAGTTAGCAGGATGGGATCTTTCACAGTTATAGCATGTCACTGTGATTTTGTTCGTTGTAATGGATCCACCGGGGTTTGTTGTTTGGATTGTTCCTGGTTCCATTCCAGGTGGGCTGACCTTGCATTCTCCAGGTTGATGGTGCTCTGCACACTTTACGCATCGTATGCTTAGATGACGTGTGGCCGCCAAGTGTCCTAAGCCTTGGCATTTTTTTGCAATGAAGGACGTTTTGTTTATGTGGTTCCTCAATGGCAATTTTATGCGTAAATGGGTATTTTATTTGTTTGAGCCGGTTGACATCAGTTGGAGGAATTTGTATAATTCGTAGATACAGAGTCTTGTTAGTCCCCATATATGGCGTTTGGAAGTAGTCCAGCCTGTTTATTTTCAGTTCCGGACAGATCCTGAATAATTCTGCTGCAAGCTCCTCATTGGTCCACGCTGTATCAACATGTCTTATGATGAAAGTCGCTGGTTTCAACTGTGCATGTTGAAAAGTGAAAAATTCAAGTTTATGTTGCGAACGTTTTTCTACTGCGTTGTTGTGATCCATTAAAGTGGTTGTTGTGATCCGTTAAAGTGGTTGTTGTGATGGAAGTCAAAGCTCCCCTTGTGTTTGTCGAGAAATTGCGGTGGCCTAAAATACTTTCAAGCATCCTAATTAGCTCCTTGATGTTCGTTATATTTTTAATGTAGATGGGTGGTGGTCTTATATATTTGGCATTTGATTCCCGGCAGTCTTCTTTTGTTGGAGAGATGGTGCTTTAGAGGACAATGATTGTTGCTTTGGAAATGATGGGTCTACTCCTGGGCGTTGAGCAGGCGTTTCTTCCATGTAGACGTCATCTCTGTTGTTAGTGGGTGCTTGTAGGGAGTGAATTTACTCCCGGAGTTGTTTCATCTGCACTCGAAGCGTATTAATGTATTCCACGGCTTCCAGATACTTTTTTTTTTTGTAGTCAATAGCTTGTGTCTCCATAGTTGTCGGTTTCTTTGTTATGTTAAGTAAAATGTATGTGGCTTTTCTTTTACACTCTATAATGAATTCTTGGTTATCACTGGGGTCGTCGCCCAGCCTTCGTTACTATTAGCTTTACTGTTTTCACTGTTTTATTACACTTTTCTATTAATATTAAAATAATAAAAGTATTTTTATACGTGCATTTCACACACTTTCACAAACACGTGTTTCACTTATGCTATGAGCGAGCGTCTGTACGCTCTGAAGTACTCGATAAGAATCAGATTATGAAGCAGATTTCTTCTTTGAGCGACAGAATAAAACCAGCATGTACCATAAGAGATAACTTTTTTTTTGTTGTGGAAGATATTGTTGCGAGCTTAGGGTTCGCTGGATTAATTATTTTTAATAAATAAGAACCGTTAAATCGATTTTGAATTAATGTAACACTTTATTAGTCGGTTAATAACAACCATTACTTTTACCGTACACTTAACGATTTCTTGACTTATTGCTTACTTATCGCATCTTTGACTGCTTACTTCTTACGTCTTACTTGTCTTCCTGATCTGCGTGCGACGTATTTATACCGTTTCCTCATTCTGATTCGGCGTTTCGTTTCCTTCCGTTCCATAGCCTCGAATTTTCTACTGTTCATAGTCTCCAGTTTTCCAGTACTTTCTAGAATATTCTAGTACTGATTGTCATATACGTCACAATATGTTCTTTGGAAATTAGTCTACCAACATCCTTCAAATCAGTTTCGCACTCAAGGTAATTCGAAGGTGGTCAAGTGACTAGACATTTACACATTTATATTTATATTTTTGAATATCATTCTGGGAACGCCAATCGGAAGAATAATACCATACCAAAGTAGTCTAATGTATCACATAAAGCTCCATATAGTCATTGTCATTTCTTTTGGAAACATATCTTTCTTGAATTTATTTTATTATGTGATTTTCCTTATAGGGGTTGTTTACAATACAATCTTTGCCATATCGAAAGCTAGAGTAAGTAAGTAAGCAAGGCAAATAAATAAATGCATTTTGGTTTTTCAGGCCTGTACAGTCAAATTTCAGTAGTGCACAGTAGCTGAACATACGTGAATTTAACACTTACTTGGCCACTGAAGAGATTGTAAATTAGTCTGCTTTAAATTAATCTTTCTGTGTCCACTTTACATAGAGTTATCACGACTACGGTGTTTTAATATTTTATTGATGGTTGCCTTTCATACGTTATTATAACAAGTGTGATAATCTAATATCCTAGCTGACTTAACTCTTCTTAAATCAAGTAGTGATATTGTACCAGAGTCTTTTTCGAAAAAAGAAACTGGCCACAACAAATGTGGGTAAATGTGGACTAGTTACAGAAAATATGAATAAGCTGAGACCAGGATTAGAAGTTCTTGTGCTAGCGTTTTATATTAAAAATGGTTGTAATGTTTAATGTTTAATATATGTTTAACCTCCTTTTCATTCAGGTAACTTTGCTCAATATTTCTCCAATAAATAAAAACCGTCTCTGAAGACAATGGGTTTGGGGAAGGTCATCAATGATATCCACTCTATCACTGCCTTCACTTGGTCGTTTGACGTAATAAGTTGTCCAGTCAAAATTTCATAAGATTTATGTAACTTTGAGCAAAGTTATCTGAATGAAAGGTGGGTTAAACATACATTCAACATTACAACCATTTTCAATAATGGATAAAATGAGGAGGACATTCTAACAATTCGCACCCTTACCCTCAATTTTCCCGTTGCCAAAATTTGAATTATCATGACGCTTTTTTCTTATGCAAACTATTTATTTTCTCTAGTTTTTTAATCTCGCTTGATTAAAAGATGCGCCTAACATTCACCATCGATTGTTTGATCCTTTGGCGGGAAGCCAACTCGAAATCGAAAGAATAAAAGTAACCAATATTTTTTCAGCCGACGCAATTGTCTTCGCTTTCATTGGTGCATTTTATCCATCCCCTGGACTGTGGTTTTGAACCAGGTGTAAGGGTGTAGGGACGTTTCTCCTGATATGCTTATAACAACTTTAGATATGTTATACACTTTACCCGTCGTTGATATAAATGAATTTATGTCATATTGAAAGCTCACGTGGGTCAGCTTCAAGCAGGGTACAGCCCATTTTAACTCAGATGGGATAAATTTGATAATTTCTGTTTGTACTCGGCAAAGTAAATGTGGATGATTGAATTTCGTTTCATTGAGGCTAATCAGTAGTTCATTGATTGACACTATTTATTGAATGCTATAATTTTTCGGCTGTTGTATAAGGTTGGCAACTAAGTAATTGCCGATTTTTTTTTCAAATAAATAAAACCCTTTTTTTAATATAAAGAATAAATTTTAATCAATGATATATTTTCCAATTTGTTCGATGACCTTTTGTCATCTTTCTGGCAACTTCAAATTGTTCGTGGAACGTCTGATCTTTATCGGCCAAATCCTGAATCAAGTGCGATTTCACAGCGTCATCATCATTGAAAGTTTTATCATCCGAAGAGTTTTGCCAATATCGAAATGAATGGTAATCTGATGAAGCAAGGTCAGGGCTATAGGGTGGATGTAACATCAGTTCCCAACGAGATTCCTATAATTTTTGGTGAGTGACCAAAGATGTATGTGGCCTAACGTTGTCCTCGTGAAAAATGACGCATTTTCGATAGATCAACTGTTGCCCGCTTTTCGTTGATCGCTGTATTTAATCGAATTGATCATCTGATTCCTTGAAAGCAGCTCAAAATGCACCAGACCTTTCCAATCCCACCAAATTGGGATCAAAATCTTCTTTTGGTCAATATCAGCTTTCGAGGTGGATTGTGCCGACTCATCAAACCTGGGCCAAAATCGTTTTCGATTGGCGTTACTATAAATAACCCATTTTTCATCGCCAGTGATGATTCGTTTCAAAAAAGGGTCGGATTCATTGCGAATAAGATTCAAATCGCAAGCGTTGATGCGCTTCGTTAAATGGATTTCTTTCAAATTATGTTTCATACGAATTTCATACGTTTTAAATGTTTCTCAATCGCTGTATACGACATTTAACTTTTTTGCTATCTCTCGTACAGTTACATTGCGATCCGTTGATGCGCTTCGTTAAATGAATTACTTTCAAATCATGTGGTGTAAGGACGTTTCTCCTGATATGCACATATACACATTTAACTTTTTTGCTATCTCTTGTACAGCTACATGGCGATCCAACTCGATTATGGCTTTAATTTGATCATCATCAAGCTTACCTGGTCGACCTGTTCGTTATTCGTCTTTCAGTAAAAAATCTCCGGAACGAAATTTGGCAAACCAATTCCGGCACTGTCTTTCTTTTAAGGCGTATTCACCATACACATCACGTAACTTTTTAGTAGCTTGCTCTGCGTTCTTTCCTTTACGGAAATAAAAAACTAAAATATGACGAAAATCCTCGTTTTTGCACTTCATATTAACACAGACGCCAAACTAATACCTTTACACAAAAATACGCGGAATTTGCTTCTAAAGCAAAGTAAGACTGTGAACTAACAAATGTCAAGAGGAAGAAAGTATGTCATTATGTCGCTGTTGCCAGTACGACCCTGTCATCAGCAAAAATACCCTTGAATATTTCTTCTATGAATGTTAGTATATCAATAGTGTACAGACGATACTGGAGTGGCTGTAGAAAACTTTCCTACGGTACACCTGTCTGATTGGAAACAAGTTCCATTAAGCCAATTTGCTATTTTTCTTCTGCCAGGAAAGCCGAACCTACACCCTTGATTCGGTGCCTTGAGGTACTATTTTTTGTCAATCAGCTTAAGCTTCGAAAGGTGATCAATGGATACTTTTCGACCACTTTACGAAATCTATAGCCGAATGGGGTGTATTTTACCCCACTTAACGCACAGTTAAACTTCCGCACACAAATTGTGCAGAAGTGCCACAATGGCAAAAGTCGTCAGTTGGAGCTAAGTATGCATAATCATTACACAACTTCTTTACTAACTCTGCCATTGAGGGAGTGGATATATCAAGTTAATATTTTTTGCGATAAGTGTCCCAACATGACAGTAATCATTTGTAAAAGTGCCATCTGTGGGCTAAGCCGAGATCTTTTCATTTTGGCCAAGTGCCATCGCTTGGCGTGAGATGCATTATGAGTGTTTATGGTATCTATATGGTATTTAAACGATATCGATAAAATATCTCTACTGTTAGCCGCTTCTTCTTCTGCGTGTTTTATAAGTCTTTCATGGGTTTACTTGATTGTTTGGTACGAATCAACATCTTTAAAAAGAGCAACAGCTCATGCTATCGCTCCTACATCGCATAGGAAGTTTTTTTAAGGTTCCAATGAGTAAGGAAGAATAAGTATCCCTCTTGTTTAATTTGCTTGAATTGGCTTAATAAATCCTCCAAGGGTTCCTCTCCATTTGCGTTTCCGTTCGCACATAGTTCGCCTGCCTAATAAGCACTTGGATAAATGAACCGAAACATAGTAGCCCCTCATAAGTAGAACCATTCTAATGAACCGGAATAGCGTACTTGAAACCTCCTTTAGTCTCAGCATCGATCCTTGTGCATATGTGTTCCTACAACCCTAGTTTGGAAGCCCCAACTCCAGCTAATGGATTTCTTGTCTAATATAATTCTCCGAAAAGATTGACTGCTTCTCCACAGTCCTTAAACCCAAATTCCTCCTTCGGCCTATTATGTAATTCCAAAACCAAATTGAATTTTTCAAGTGTTTTCAATTCAAGTGCATAGGGTTCCGCCTTGCTCAATAGCCCGGACATGTGCATCATATGGGGGCTACATATGGTTACATAAAAACCTCAGCGACCCATCAATCAATTTTGAGGACCTTATCTGATAGACCTTCAGCCAAGCGTCCCTATTGAATTCCTCACACAGCTAGAAAGGCGGGCGTCTGGTAAATTCGCTTAATACACATCCTCAGTAATTCTAATGAATCACCCTATGAAATGACGATTTTATCGCAAGTACTTACTACATTCGAGCCCTCTCGGTTACACGTAGCCCGTGGGGTGTTCTTTGATTCAGTGCAGTTTCGCTGCTGCGGTTAGTAAGCCGGGTGATATATTTGTGTTGCTTTTAAAAACCAACATATGAGTTTTCCACATCCACAACCACATTTGTTCGTTCTCGCCCGCGATTAAGAATTCGTGAGATACTTTCGGTTTTCGTGTGTGCAATGAAAACACCCGCACGATTCGTCAGATAGACACAGGCAACACTAATAACATTTTATTCAGAATACAGTGTGCGCGTGGTGCTAAGCAAATTAACGAGCCTTCAGCATCCCGCAGTTACAATAAAATTTAAATCTAGAGCAGTGTGTGGAAAGAGAATTTTGTAAAACGCGACAGTTTCCTTGATCACTCTGATGAGTGCAATCTTGTACGTCCGCGAATATATAGTTTTTTAAACACTCTTAAATGTTATCTGTTAAATAAGCTACAGAATAAAAAAAATTTTTTTTTTTGTGTTTTATCAGTGATAAGTATCTAAAAAATTTAACGTATAATGAATCGTGAAATTAACAGTGACTACTGCTTGTATTTGTATGTGCCTTATCTTGATGTTTCCCCCTTTACTTGCTGACATTCCTTAACTATGACGTTTTTAGTCAATCGGAAACAAGCAAACATTTAAAAATGTGAATTGTGTGTCAAACAAAGATTATTATATAAACAAATAAATATTAATATAATATAAACAAAGGTAGTGAATGTGATATTATAACCGGTTCAGAGTTTCAAGTCAACGAATTGAAAGTACAGATGAGTTTTTGAAAATATTTTCATTCTCCTAAAGACATTCCATTAAAAATCTGTTCTGCCTTATAAGCAAAAATGTGACTAGTGTAGGATTCATGTGACGAAATTATTAACTTTTGCTGAAATGTCTTTGTTTTACAATTTCAAGCAAGAAAGCGGAGCTAATATTTACTTAGGCTTTGTTGAACTTCTCTCATTGTGTCACGACATTTTAAATGTAGTAAAAACCTCTGTTGTAGTGGTAGGAAATTTTTTTTTAACAATATTTTGAATATGCAAATACTACAGACGTATAAATTGTTCGACGCTTCAATCCCCTGTTGGGGGAATGTCAGAGACATTCTCTAAAACCTGATGCCTGATGCATTTGTGATTTTATCTATACTTTTTTAATTAAAATTTTAAGTTTTTTTATCCGAAAGCAATTTTATATAAAAATAGCTCATTTTTTTTAACCATTTTTACTATTTTTCGTCTAGAATCATTGTCACCTCTAGACATTGAGGAATTGTGGTATCTTCTAAAATCCGATGTATATACTTTTTACAATCGTCTTTCGCACAGATTGTATCAAATGGTAATTTGAGGGAACAATATCAGAAATGTGCTATGGATGCATCAGTACATCATAGCTAGGGTCCTTTAATTTTTTCGGACTATCAAAAAAGTGGTCGGATGAGCGTTGTCATGATGATTTAGCAATTTAGGTCCTTTTTTCCAATAATTCCCAATCATTTCGTTAACATCTGGAAGTAGAGATTCGAATCAATCCTTTCGCTAGAAGATAGTAACCCAATGTATCTAATCTGACACATAAAGTACCATCTTGCTTGTAATCAATTTCGAGCTTGATCGTTACGGATGCGAAACATGGGCTCTCACTAAACAGGAAGAGAACTAGTTACGCATATTTGAGAATAAGGTTTTAAGGGGTATCTTTGGCGGTAAATATGATGAAGGGGCAGGACAATGGAGGAAACTCCATAATCACGAATAGGAGGAGCTATACCGCAAACCTACAATAGTGAGAGTAATCAGGTCGCGAAGATTAAGATGGGCCGGAAATGTCGCAAGAATGGGAAACGATAGGACCGTGCGTAGACTTCTTGGCGGCACACCAACGGGAAAGAGACCGGTAGGACGGCCGCGATGGAGATGGGAGGACGCGTGGAAGTAGAGTGCACTGGACAGGGAGTGATGGCACAGTTGAGTTAGTGACGTCCGGGTTCCTATAGGCCAATAAATAGTAAATAGTAGTGGTAATATTGCTTGATCTGGCTTCCACTTTTTCTGATCAAAATGCTTATGTATTGAGAAACACAATAAATTGCTAAATTATATTTAAACAGATCAATTTGGTCCCCGGCAATCACAAATACTAAATTTATTGTAATCAAAAACACAAAAAGGAACTTAACTAGAATTCGAATTCCAAGACAGATACTTTTTATACCGTTAAAAATACATAGGGTATTTCATTTCGAGGTATATAACTGTGAATAAAACACAGGAAAATAATTGTGGTCTGTGATCCATTTCTCATCACATCATCATCATCATCATCGGCACTACAACCGGGAGTCGGTCTTGGCCTTATTTAGCAAGTCCTGAGGGTTGTTAAATTTTCCATAATGATTTGTTTTTTCCGGGCGAGGTCATTAGTCTTGCGCCAGAGACTCCCCAATGGGAAATCGAACCCCGGTTTCCCGCTTGACAGGCGAGTATACTAACCACTATACTATCGAGAAGCCTATCTCATCACACATTTTAAAAATGGCCAAAAAAAAGTTTTGCTGCATTTTGTTACATATGTTCTCTTTTCCTATTCTTTCTTGTCACATGTGTTCTCTTTTCCTATTGCATTTTGTCACATATGTTCTCTTTTCCTACTTAGTTTCTTTTTCATTTTGATGATCCCATCCCAACATGCACACAAATCAGACTAACTTCGGCCTTACCACAATTGGTGTAGTGTGATGATCATTTCTTTGTGAAAAGCGATAACAGACTTCCCGACATCTTCAAATTCACATGATCGCGGCCCTTCTTCAAATTCACATGATTCTCTGTCCCATTGACGTTATTTTACTGATTTTAAATACTTAAATTCTGTACCCAACTCTTCAAAAGTGTTGGTAGATGTCAATCGATCCAAAAACAAAATACTTTCTTACATACCCTATATCAGGTGTATGTCACAAGATGACTCCAACGGTAGGTATTCGCTTATAACGAGACTACTGTCAGTTTTATTGAACACCTGTCGCAGGTTGTTATCTTTCATTAGTCCAAGTCGTTTTATTACATTTTATGGCGCCAATGTTCGATTTGTAGAGATGATCTGGTAAAAGTTCAAGTACACATTTTGTTCAGAGATCTAGCACGTCCTTTATTCAGTTTGAGTTGTTATCATGGGTGAATCCATATTTATGTTATACCATTCGAAATTCTTTTAGTTTAATTTAAAATGTTGTTCACTGTTTGCACAAAACTTCCTCTAAAATTTTTAGGTTCACTGGACATTCCATAGACAACAATTCGCTTAAGGGATATGCTTTGGTGACCTAACCTCCATAGCTTTCAGACTACATTTTGACATTTCCACCGGGCATCACTGGTGATTCAGACACATGAACGAATCCGTTGTACTATATTGTTATTATGAATACGTAACTAGTCAGTCATTTTCGACGGCCTATTATCAGCGTAGTAGTGTGACGCCCAATGTGCTTTGCTTTTGAATAATTCCTGTTGTTTTCACACATTTCAAAACTGTTGCTCAGTTTGGCCTTTCCAATTGCAGAACCCTATCCAGATCCCGATTCAGTGAGTCGATCTGGCCACATATCTACTGATGCGACGCTGATGGACTAATCGCCCGATCACTCGAAAAAGAGGAAACAATCGTACTATTATCCGCGAAACTGAACACCCTGTTATCCGTCCACTCCAATAAATCATTTATGTGTAGCAAAACCAGGGTTGGGGCCAAAACTGAACCTTGAGGCACCCCGGAATTAACAGGACGCATCTCTGAACACTCGCCGTCCCCAACAACCCGGCTTGATCGTTTTTCGAGGAAGCTCTTCGTTAAGTCGCAGAGCTGTCCATATGAACAAAGTTTGCTCAGCAATGCCGTTTGGCAGACGCGGCCAAAAGCCTTGTAGATATCCAATGTGACTGCTCTTGACTCAGCATGCTACCTAATCGGAGATGTCCATATATCGGTTATAAGGGTCAAAAGGTCTCCCGTGGACCGCCTGATATCGAATCCGTATTATTCAGAAGTCCGTTGCACTCCAAATACTTAATTAACTTGACATTGATGACCTTTTCCATTACCTTAGATAACATGGACAGTAATACTATCGGACGGCAATTTTGTGGGAGACACTTTTTTCCTCTCTTTAGAATAGGCTGAACTCGAGCGACCTTCCAGCAGGCAGGAAATGTCCTTCGATCATAAGATAAGCGAAAGAGTCTGCCAAGAATCGGCGATAGTTCTGGAACACAGTTCTTAAGGACTATTGCTGATATTCCGTCCGGCCCGGTAGGCGTCCTACAGTCCAGTCCACGTAGAATTAATTGAATAGTACGCCAGCGGAACCTGATATCCCGCATCGAAGACCGTACCGGGGCGATCATATGTGCCTCCAAAAGACCGGCATCGAGGTTTGAATTCGCGGAAAATAAATTCGCGAACACATTAGCTTTTTTTTTGAATTTGTGACTAACGTCCCGCTACCCGTCACTAACGGGGGAAAAGAGGATTAAGCTAAGTTACTGCTGACAGCCCTTGCCATTGACCACAAGGGATGCGAACCAGTCAAGAAGTCTATTAGTCACTCTGTCGTTGCAAGCCTTTTTCGCGGTTCAATCGCTTGGTTGCACGCGTTTCTGATCCTAACAAAATTTGTTCTGTTAACCTCGGTGGAATTGGGGCGCCCTTGTTTAAAAGCTCTATTTTTTGCCGCTGTAATCTGTTCGCATTTTTTATCAAACCAAGGTTTAGCAGATTAACTTCGTTTAATGGAATGCAGAATGTAGATCTCCATCCCGAGAAGAATAGTCTCTGTGACCGACTCCGCGCATGCGTTCACATTGGAGTCATTAAATCACGCCTCCCACCACGGAAAAGATTCCCAGTTAACAGCCCCACACTTCCATACATGGCGAAGCTGCTTAGGTCGGTTATTCGCTTGAAATGTAAGTGGTTGCACGACAGATACTAAGCGATACTAAACAGTGGCCCGAGTTTCCCAGTGGCGCAGCAATCTCCACGGTATAAATACTCAATTCAGATGTCAAAAACAGATCCAGGGTGTTCGCATAATCACCTCGGGCATCCGGGACCCGCGTGGGTCCTCGACGAGTTGAGTCAAGTTGTGGTTAACAGCAAACATCTCCGCTAGCCTCCCAGCCTTGTCGATTCTGTTAGAATGTACCAACCAGCTGGAATTGTGCATATTAAAATCGCCAAGAACAACAATGTCAGAAGCTGGGTGGTTGATCTGTAGCCAGTCGACGGTACGTTAAAGATGTTCAAAAAACGTCGTCGGTCGATCGTCATTCGGCGAGTGGTAAAGGCAACAAAAAAAATTATAAGAATTCCTCAGCACGATCCTTAACCATATGATGTCCATGTTATTTGGTTCGGACCGCGTGAAGACGCAGACTCCGCCCTTAAGACGGAATCTCGAATGTAGGTCGTATTCTGAGCAACGAAGACATGTCGAATCAGTTGACGAATCAACAAAGTTAGGGGGAGGATATCAGGTTTCGTTGTTTGCAAATATTGGTGGACGGCTATTGGTGAAACCGATGCACCTGACGTTACAAAATGCCGTTACCAGTCAGGCGTAGACAAAGCCCTGAGAGCGAACCCGATTATGCGATGACGAATTTCTTAAAGTTCGGTTATTTATCATAATATCTGCATGATATTCCCCCTGACATAGTCCCCCTGGGAGATCCGAATGGGAAACTAGTTTTCCTCCGGAATACTTTATATCGTAAGGTACCATCATTGCCTATCTCCGTGTCAGTCCGGGCCATCAGACACACATCCGAAACACCATCGAAGATTTCTCTCGACGATATCGTGAATGTGTGGTGGTATCTCACCTTGGGACCGACTACCATCTAAACCAACCTTTTCTCGAACCGATCCATCAGCTCCGAAAGATGGCCAGGGATTTCTCCCTACCATTACACGGAGCCTAGAGCTTGATGGGGAGGTATTTCACCGATCGACAGGGCGTTGGGACCCCATTTACCAGTCGGCCTTTAGTCGCGTCTTACGATAAGCCGGCCTAGCTATGAGTATATTCTAACGCCCTACTCACAAGGCAAGTCTGGATTGGAAAAGCGACAACTAATTCAAATTAGCGAGAACCTATTCAGGGTCCGCTAATATAATTTTGTACAATTCACCCATTAGTAAAGACGTCTAGGGCGATTTTATTCCATTAGACATCTGCCATTGCGATGGTTGATCAACAACATTATTTTATATTTGTATTTAAATTGATGTGATTAGTTCAATGAGGCAAAATGAATAATTATTGTCTAAGGGGGTATTCTGTTCTAGACGCACGAATTTAACGCAATTTTTGAAGTGCTGTAAAAAAAAGCAATCAATATTTTTACTATTCATTTTTTTATAGGATGTTCATTAATATTTCAAGTTTTACTGTATACTTAAAAATTGTAAGTAAAAAATTCAAAATTCAAAAAGTTAGCAGCTGATGAAGTGGGGGATCTCAAAAGGTTGGCACGCGACCATACCCACGATTCAGCCCTCCTTAGCAATCTGAAAAAAAAAAAAAAAAAAAAAAAAAAAAAAAAAATTATCGATTTACAGAAATGCCTTTATCGTTGGAACTAAAAAAAGTTGAAAACAAAAATTTATTTTTGTACCACTTCTTTTTAGTTTATCGAATTTTTAAAAAATAGTTAATATTGAAATTTGAGGATGAGGATAGTTCATGCAATAGAAAAGCCTATAAAGAAGACGAAATAAGCATCTTTCGCGCTTCTCTCTTCCAACCGAGCAGTTCTGGCCTCCTTTGATGCGTTAGACGCTCGTATCTCTGAGCGGTCAATCTGGGCATTGTCTCGTTTCCCAGCGAATAAATAATCGTGGCGCGTCAGCAAAACAGCCATACCTCCGAAAATAATTTGAATTTTTTACAATCCTGTTAAAGACATATTCTTAGAGGGTTAAGCTTTGAAAACATGAAAAAAAAATAATGATTTTTTCAAATTTCTAGACCAGAATACGCCCTTAATACAGTGAACGCCACCAAGTTAATTCATTCTTTAGGCGTTGTTTTTTTTTTTGCCCCCCCGAGATGTCACCGAATAACTGTTGCAGTTCTTTTTGAGCAGTCGCAGGTTGTAACGCTTTGAAAACACTCGCACGGGGAGGGGATTCAGCTTTCTCGCTCTGTAACGGAACCTGTGCAGAGATGTTCGCGCCGTTGGGAGATGAACCGCAAATTGGTGCGATCCGTAGGATTGTCCCGTAGAGCGCATATAAACCGAATTGCGCGGAACAATACCACACATTTTTGAAGAACAGTACCCATAATAATACCTGTAAAACAGACAGAGATCAGCTACGCGCCTTCGATGTAATAGCGACTGTAGTCCCGACGCCAGCGCCGTGTCTGTAATCAGGTGGGTCGCTCGTCTATTTATGCTTTCAAGTGGGTTGAGGGTATGCTTAGTAGTGGAGCTCCAAACATGAGAGCAATATTGATCGCCGATCCAATTTGTGATTTATACAGAAGAAAAAGTTGGGCGGGAGTAAAACATTTCTTGGCTCTCAATATAAAACTCAGTTTTCCAGAGGCGACCTGGCGATGTTCGACACACCCCACACAATATTGTGTGTTTATGCCACAATATATTCCCACAGACCGTGACACCGAGCAATTTCATACTTTCCCTAGATCAGGGGCCTGTCCATTCATTATCAGCTGTGGATGATGATCCACTTTTGGTTTCACGCGTGGGATTGGAGCGCCATTGCCTAAAACTCTCTTTTTTACCGTTGTAATTTGCTCGCAATTTTTATCAAACCAAGGTTTATGAGACGAATTTCGTTTAATAGAATGCGGAATGTAAATCTCCATCTCGAGATGAATAATATGCGTGACTGACTCCACGCATGCGTTAACATCGGAGTTTCTAAAACACACTTCCGAACGCGGAAAGGATGCGAAGAAATCTTGCAAATCGTCTCAGTTAGCAGCCTCATATCTCCATACATTGCGAAGCTTCGTAGATCGGTTATTCGTTTGAAATACAAGTGGCTGCGCGACCAATACCAAGCAGTAATCTGAGTTTCCCAGTGGCGCAGCAACTTCCACGGCTCGAGTGTCAAAAACAGATTCACGGTATTCGCTAATCACCTCGTGTATCCGGCACTCGCGTGGGTTCCTCCACGAGTTGAGTTAAATTGCGACTAGCAGCGAACATTTCCCCAACCTCGCAGCCTAATCGGTTCTGTTAGAATGTACCAACCAGCCAGAGTTGTGTACATTAAAATCGCCAAGGACGGACATTTCAGGAGCCGAATGGTTGATCTGAATCCAATCGACGGATGTTCGAAATGTGTCGCCGGTCGGTCGTCGTTCGGAGAGCGGTAAAGACAAGCAAATAATTTAACAGAATTCTTCAGCAATGTACAAGTTATTGGGTTCGAACGCCTCCATCCTTTGGCAAGCCAGATCGAATCGGGTGAAGACTCCACCTTTAAAACTGTATCTCGAATGCAAGTCGTATCCTGATCAACGAAGATATGTCAAATCAGTTGACGAATCGATCTGAGTCTCAGTTAGGGCAAGGATACCAGGTTTCGCTGTTTGTAAATATTGGTGGACGGTGCTTTGATTCGCATTGCTGAAACCGATGCCCCTAATGTTACAAAATGCCGTTATAAGTCGAACGATTACGCGATACCGAATTTCTAAAAGTCGGCTTATTTCTCAAAATATTTGCATGATGTTCCCCCTCACATAGCTCCCCGCGGAGATCCGAATGGGAAACTAGTTAACCTCCGGAATTCTTTATCTCAGAAGATACCATCATGACTTATCTCCGTTTCAGTCCGGGCCATCAACTATACATCCGAAATATAGTTGAAAATTTCTCCCGACGATATCGCAGAATGAACAACGTGACGGGGTGGTATCTCACCTTGGGACCGACTTATCACCTAAGCCAACCTTTTCTCGAATCTATAGCTTGATGGGATGGTATTTTACCGGACGACAGAGCGATCATGATAAGTAAGGCAGTGCATTTCTGATCTTCAATGTTAAAAATACTTTGGGAGTACAAATTATAAGCACCAGTAAATGATTTATTTTGGCGCAAGGTTAATAACCTTGCCCGGAAAAACAAATTAGTATGGAAAATTTAACAAGCCTCGGGACTTGCTAAATAAGGCCAAGACCGGATCCCGGTTGTAGTGCCGATGATGATGATGAAATGATTTATTTATTCCCGCAATTGGACATGTATATTTTTCCCGTTTGATAGTATATCCAAATTTCACATTAGTGTGTGCAATGTAGAAAAACAAAACATATCTTTACGCCCGCGCATCTAATAATCTTTTCAAAGTTCCTCTGAAATGTACGTATAATGTACAATTTCCATTGACTCAGCGGAATAAAAACTAACAAAAACATGCGAGTAAACTAAGTATGTTGAGCCTCTATTAACTATTCAATTGTGAGGGCGATATCAAATCTCTGTTTATTAGATAAACGGGAATAAAAAGTTTACATCCGGAGGCGACATTAACTGCACTGATGGGAGTTGTTATAGGGGGTTAGAAAATTGGTTTATTACTTTAAATCTATTTGCAGGCGACGGTCTCTGCACTTTATTATATTTCATAAACATTCAACAAGCGTACTAAATACAAGGACGTCCATAAAGTGTACAAGTGTCAGTTAACATTTTCGGTTATTACAACTTCAAAGATATAAATTATCTTCAAATTTCCGAATAATTTTAGATTATCGTTTTTTTTTTTTTTTTGCTTTATGATAAGATAATGTTTTATTGTTTTATTTTTATGTCCTTCTTTTGTAAATGATTTAAGATTGAAAAGAATGGCACGGGCACCCACGCCGTATCAAAATTGTGTACAAATTAATTCTAGGGTATATAAATTTCCCCAATTTTGCGAGAATAAAGTCCTCATTGTACAACTGCTACAATAGCACCGAGTCGTCAGTTGAGCACAACCATGTTGGCCGGTAAGGCATTAGAATATACTTGCTGTTGAGCTAGCTTGTAAAAAGCGGCAGATTGTCGATCATTTCAAAAACATCGGAGTTAGTCAACTACCAAATTTATTATTATTTTTTTTTAATAACTTCCTTTATTGGATATGAATAGTACAATCTTAACATTTTAATTTAATACTAGGTTTAAATTGTACTTAATTTAGTTTAATTAAGTAAAACCTGTAAGTGTTTACTGGACCAGTGTTCAGCTCCCAACTCGATTTTATTATGTTAGATTTGGACATATTAATTCATGAGGTTTCGTCCGTTTTAGCCGTCTCAATTCGTGGGTAATATCCAAGAGCTGAATGGCTTCTACGTTGGTATGATTATGTAGGCGTCTTTCGTGTTTGACAGCATATTCTTGGATAACTTCATAAATCCATTTCATCTCTAGGTCATCATGAATTTCCTGATTTGTCACAAAACGGTAGGCATTCGTGATAATGCGAAGGAATTTATTCTGGCTTCGTTGAATTATATCTCTATTGGATTGCTTTGTACAGCCCCATAATTGGATTCCATATATCCAGATCGGCTTGATGATAGATTGATAGATCAATCTTTTACAATAGAGATTGAGTTGAGAGTGATTCCCGATTAACCAATACATCTGTCTACGTTTCAGCTTTATTTGTTCAGCTTTTTGTTTCACATGATGTCTCCAGTTTAGTCTGCTATCTAGATGTATACCGAGATATTTCGCTGAATCTGCTTTGGGAACTGGAATTCCGTTGAGATATGTAGAAATATTGTTATCTGATCGTCGTAATGTAAATGTTACGTGAATAGATTTCATCTCGTTGAGTTTAATTTTCCAATCAGTGGTCCATTGGCTAATTTCGTTGAGTGCCTGTTGCAATTGTTGTGTAGCTTTTTTTTTGATTTTCGTCAGCTGATATTATAACTGTATCATCTGCAAAAGTGCCTATGAATGTGTTCTTGGCTGTTGGAATGTCTGCTGTGTATAGCAAGTAGAGGAAAGGTCCCAGGACACTTCCTTGTGGTACGCCTGCTTCTGTTGGATAGAAACTAGAGTGAGCTCCATCGTGTGTTACTTTGAAGGTTCTATCAGACAAGTATGATTCGAGTAGATGGCAATAGTTTGCTGGAAACAGTTTACTCATTTTATATATAAGTCCTTCAAGCCATATTCTGTCGAATGCTTGGGAGACATCAAGAAAGACAGCTGGGCAATATTTCTTTTCTTCGAAAGCCTTTTCTATTGCTGTGGTCACACGGTGAACCTGTTCAATAGTTGAGTGTTTATTCCTAAAGCCAAATTGAAAGCCTGGAATACTGATGAGAGGCTCAAGTCGCTTGAGGAATATTTTCTCAAACAGTTTTGAAATGGATGGCAATATCGATATGGGTCTATAGGACGTTACTTCTTCTGCTGGTTTCTCTGGTTTCTTGAGCATTATTATCTGGGCTGTTTTGAATGAATTTGGAATGTATCTTAGTCGAAAGCAAGCATTAAACAGATATGTTAGCATAATGACAGCTTTTCGAGGTAATTCCTTGTACATGCCAGGTGATATTTCATCGATGCCTGGTGCTTTTTTGTGGTTCAAAGTTTTGTCGATTTCTTGGGCAATCTCCATTGCGTCACTGGTGTGATTGTTTGCTCAGTTTGATACCTGGGTGAAGATCAATACTACTGTGGATGTTGTGTGGTTTGAACACTGAAGCCAGGTGTTGTGCAAATATTTCAACTTTATCTTCAGTTCTGCGTACCAAAAATCCCTGCGTATCTTTTATAAGTGGCACTTGGATAAGGGGACGTTTAAATTTACGTGTTGCCTTCCAGAGAGAGTAATCCGTATCCGCTGACGGACTTAGTTCACTTAGATACTCATCTATACAACTACCAAATTATTGTTTTGATTTGATCATAGACAGTTCAATTGATATTGTAACATATATGAACACATGCAATGGCTGGATTATGACAATCAAATGGCATATGGTGACCATAGGGAATTTATTTGCTGTGAACCACCACATTTTATCCTGAAAGCATAACACTTGGAACAACTGGGACTTGGAAAATTGAACAAGATTTCAAGTTGATGTAATATGATGAGTTTTTGCTGTGGCAGTATGCAAAATGCAATTTATAGCTCTCATAGCGACTTTCTAATATGCGATCAAAACACTTATGCACTCTACTATTATTTAGCATCACTTACTTTGGCAACGCAATGATTTTTGCTCTTTCAAATTATTTCTTCACCTGATTGGTGGGTTCAACGTTTGTTTTTCTCGCTGACTGAACAAATTATATATTCAGTTTTTTTTTCAGAAATGTACAATTGCGGTTTACATGAAAACTACATATGTTCTTTTGTAAGGCAGTATTTGAATGGTCACCCAAATCTGCCTGAGTGTCAGTGATGCTTAGTTTCTAAAAAAAAAGGACAATCTGGCATCTATCGAACACCGTTACACATGTTGATGAATTTGCAGTACGTAATATTTATATTTTTACTTTGCGTATCAATACTAAATTGGCTACTATGTGAGTTGCGAAATTTCTTCATGTCTTCGATTATATCACCTTAGGTAGCTTCACAAATAAGTAGTGCATCCAATTTTTAGAATTTCAGACATATTTTTGTGTATGGTTTCATTGTAGGAAAGGTGGGAATTTCTTGTGTCTTCTATTTGGAATTACGGTAGTTTCTGAAATAGTGCTTTTTTCATCGTGCGATATTGCTTCATGTTCTAATAGTTGAGACCCTCGGTGTTGCAAAATAGTAAAGAATCGTTGATATTAAGCAGGCAGGTGCAGTCATGAGGGCGAAAAAGAAGTCATTCGATTTTCTACAATGTATTTGTACAATACATTGTATGTATTTTCATTTTAACGATAATTGGTTATTAGATTATAAAAACGTTGAATAATTATAACGTTATTAACAATTATTGCTCGGGTCCTAAATAAAAGCGACTTCTTGTGAACATGATTAGCCGACACAGGATCATCTGAAATCAAAAAATGAAAGAGATTCCGTTCGTAGATTACTCTATCTCGGGGCTGGATGAGGGAGTTGCAAACAAAAGTTAAATTTTGAGTTATTTAGAGAATTTTAAATTCAACACCAAAATTTTTGTTAAAAAATATGGCCAACAAATAAATTCCAATCATTGAAAAAAACCCTTTGTCCACACCTGAGCAAATCTTACCTATAAGACTATATAAAATTGTAAAATAAGTGTTTAATTATTTTTCTAGATACTATGTTCACCAACTTTGAAAATATTGTTTTGAGATAAACGCGTTTAAAGTTTTCAATAAGGATAGAAGCCCGTGTTTGGGGCGGAGCTTGAAAATGCTTTATCTCATTCAATTTTATTCGAATCGGTTTAAAATTTCGGGAGCACATTTCTGAGATGTTGTATTTTGTATTTAAAAAATGGATTTCTTGATTGATTTCTTTTTCATGACTATATATGCCCCATTACTTCTAGGTTACGTAAATTGCCCCAATTTTGCGAAAAAACAAACAGTCGTCAGTTCAATATAACCGCGTGGGCGGTAAGGCGCACACATACTCACAGTTGGAATGGGTTGCCGTTAGAGGGTTTTAACACACTATCGGCGGGAAGGGTGTTAATACCTTTTCCACAGACTGGCGCCAATCGGCGGGTCGGGTATTAATACCTTTTATGCAGAACGTACTCTTAGTGTTAGTAAAGCATTTACCAATGCTTGTTTGTTTTTTCAAGTAAAGAATATTAATATATATTATATATAAAAACGTATGAATATTAATATATATTATATATAAAGACGTATGAATATTAATATATACTATATATAAAGACGTGTGAGTCAAGTCCATGGTGTTACCCGCCGATAGTGCGTTAAAAGTCGGTGGCATGGGTTTTGAAAACTGTACAGCATTCAATGTCAAACTGCGTATAAGTTTATTTAGGTTGTCTCATTTTCTCGCGGCTTTGAAAATACGTGGTTTATCAAGTTTTGGAATTTCAGGCATATTTTTGCATATGGGAGCTTTTCTTTTTGTAGGTGAGAATTTCCTATATGCCTTATACTCTCTTATACTGCGGTAGTTTCTGATACTCCATTTTTCCGATGTATGGGGCATATAGTGTTCTTTTTTCATCTTACGATATTGTTCTAATGCATGGATTCTTTGGTGTTTTAGGGTAGTGAAGAATATCTCATATTAATATGTTTTACCAATAATTATTGCACTTTGGGTTATTTTTTTTTTTTGAATCTATTCACTGCCAACTACGAGATATATTGTAGTTTGTATTACGAGATTAGATTGATTACAATTGGTCCAGAATAAGTTTTTAGTTGTTTGAGTTAGGAAAGGATGAATGCAAATTTTATATAATTTTTTTTTCAAAAACATTTTATATTACTTTTTATTATCAAAATAACAATAAATAGACAGATTTTATGAAAATCTGTGTTTTTTCCCAAAACAAAATCCTGGCGCACAGGGCAAGACATCTAAATTAAACCAATGTGCAATGGCACCTTTTCTGCATATAACCTATCCCCCCCCCCACCCTTTCTCCCCCCCTTATCACCCCCCTCTCACCCCCTTATCACCCCCCCCCTCTCTTCCTCTCTCCCCCTCCCCTGTCTCCCTCTCCCTATCCCCCCTATCCCACCCATCCGTCTCTATCACTCTCTTTTTATCCTCGTAGTGCCTGTGCGTTCTGTGCTTTGACATTTAAGGGCACCACAAAGAACGATATGTGAAGCTAGCCAAGGTTTGGAAGAAAAAAAAGCCGAAAAAGCCTATGTAAAAATAGTGATTTCAATGGTCTTGTGCGCTTTTATTTTATTTTAGATTGTGCAATCACATATTGCAACGAACGCCAAAAAGTAAAAGTAAATAATTCAACTGATTCTATATTACCTGCAATCAGTCAACACATTTGGGTTAAGATTGGGTATTATATTGTATATTTTGTATTAGATATCTAGGAGGTATTTGGGGAAAGTATATATTGACTGTATTTTCACCTTTTTAAGCCCTCTAATCACACCCCCTTCGGGGGAAGTATTGTGCTGCGAAAAACTATCCCAAAAAACAAATAAATGTATTAACAAGTCGTTAGTCTATTTGCTTCAATATCTAAATTCTAAACCATATTTTTCTCACACTATGCGTATTTTGAATCCGTTATCGTTACTCTTATAATGCCTTTATTCTGAGGGCGTGCGGACAGTTCAATGTCTTTCTAATTTTGTATATGAGAACGATAATAAATTAGTGAATCGCTAGTGTTTTAGCTGGCGCCACCAATAATGACAACCACCTCCTTTACCGGCAGTTGTAAAGACTGTCCGCCATTTCCCAGTGTACTATAATCTGCACTAGTGACGAAGACGGAAGCTCTTTATTTTCTTGGCACATGTTTCGTTAGTACTTTAGTTTCACTTATTTATTTATGTCCTTCTTAAGGCTTTGGCTTTCATTCTGCTTTATTTACTCCAATGTAATTTATTATCATCTGATTTAGCTTTCTTTTTAATTCGAGTGCCTAGTCAACCCTAACAACACGTTGCTATTGTTTTGTAATACCATGGTATACGTACCGGCATAAATAATTCATTCTCATCCAACTATTCGCATGTGTGAGCTGCTCTTGAAATTATGTATATAGTAGAATATGGTGCATAAGTTTTGGCCCTTCTTCAACAGCCAAGGAGGTAGCTTTGTTTCGAGATGTCTTTGTGCTTTAATCTAGGGGTATTGTCTTCTTCCCTTCAGTGTCTCTGCTGTTGCTGTAAACCGATTATATTAAAGAAGAAACAAAAACAAGCGACAGAAAATAAGAATGATGTCGACAAAAATTAGTTTCATTAGATACCCACAAGTTCTCAGGCACGACACAATCGCCACAAATATGAATAATTCTGAATGCTTATTCTTTGGAAATAAGGAAATTCCCCTTGCTGCTATGTCCTGTTAAAGCTTGTAGTTGAATTTCGAGTAATTAGATGTCATGTTGATGCATCAGGATTTGTGACACATGTTTTCTTATAGGTGTACTTGTCGTAAAAGCATCGGTTTAAGAGTATTTTGCCGTGCTGGAAACATCTGTGATTGTTGGAATTGTGTTTTATGGAAAAACCTGTAAATGTAGTATTGTGCTTTTTTTCTTTTTTACACAAACGCGCGGACAAAGGGGGATTTTGGAGTACCCTTAAATGTCAGAGCATAGTGCGAGCGGACCGAAAGGATAAGGAAAGGAGATATCGGTGTATATTGGTCTTAAATGCCCGGACATTACAACGAGGAAACACGTGATCGGGTAACGCATTACACATTCGTGTTCTTCGGCTCAAGAATGACTATCCATGTTTATCTCTGTGCTTGAAGTTGGCTTCCAACCTGAACTGGTGTGCATTCTCAATTTGACGGGTATCGCGAGAAAATGTCTGGGGAGGCAGAACACATTGAGCAAGATCAGTTGAACAACGACCGTGATAATACCTAAACAAAAGAGATAGACATGATACGTTACGCCTATGTTCCAACGACGGAATTGATCGACTTACGGCTGGGTCCCCAATAAGTTTCAAAAGTCATTTTTGCATTCTACCGAGCACGTGTAGTGCAGTTTTGGCTGTGCCTAGCCAAATATGGGAGTTGAACTCCATTTTAGAACGAATATACGCCTTGTAAATAGTGGCCAGGTTGGATGGAGTGAAGTATTTTTTGCATCTCGGAAGGAACCCGATCCATTTGGCCGCACTTTTCAAAAAGTTGGTCGCTCCAATTAAGACTCGAATTATTTCGAGTGTCGAAGATTGATAGGTCCTTGGCTTCGTCGATGCAAGTGCCGTTCATCGACAGTGTATTTATTTTCGGATTTGCCTTTCACGACAGGAGACAGTACTGATTTTTTAGAGCATTGAACTCTACTCGATTAGATAATCCCCATTGATATACCTTGTTGATGACGTTCGATGAGTTTGGTCGGGAATGTTCCTATGAACATGAGAAACTCAATGTGCTTTCATCAGCAAACGAGTGAATTGGGTTTTGGGTAATTGACAAGAGATCATTTATAAAGATCAGGAAGAGAGTGGGTGAGAGTACAGAACCTTGGGGAACACCTGCATTAATTTGATAGAAGGCAGATTTGACACTATCAACAACCACTTGGATTGAACGGCCAGAAAAATAGTCCCTTATCCATTGGATCAGCGAATTGTCCACTTCATATGAATGTAATTTTGATAAAAGAGCTGGATGCCAAACACTGTCGAAGACTTTCGAGATGTCCAGTGCAACAAGTAGTGGATGGAATGGCTCCACCAGCTATTTAGCTCGATATGGATTTAAAGAGAGAAAAGACAAAAAGTATAAGATATATTGACAATATTTCGTTTTTCAGCGGTTCGTCACTTTAATTTTAATAAAATAAATTAATTTAGGAATAATTAGAAAGAAAGAAAATAATTTTATTTAGGATTTTTCTGTATTCATTTTTTACCGGATCGGATAGTCGAATGTGGAAGGAGAGCGCACAGGACAGGGAACAATGGCGGAGTCGAGTTGGTGAGGTCATGAACTTCCGGGTTCCTACAGGCCAATAAATAGATAGATAGATAGATAGATTTATTTTTTACCTTCAGAATCTCATATTTATCCTTAAATATATTTGAACGAATTTTGTCACGCTTAACGTACTCATAAAGTTTTGCATAATTTTGATTAATTTTAGGTACTTTCACCTCATGTTATATGAAAATCTTTTGGAAAAACTCATTTAGTTTTTCAATAGGTGTGCACACTCTGCCCCGCTTCCTATATAGCTGCTATCCTACCATTCAAAGGGGATGAAAGTACTTCCGCAACATTGTTTTCCCGATCTATTGCCTGTCAGCAAAAATACTAATTTTAATTTTTAGCAATGGCTGGTTCTACTCTACAGTCAGATCTTGCTTAATCTTTTAGGTTTTAAAAGTATAATAAATAACCAAATCAATGCAATGATATTTTCGTAGTAGAATTTGTTTCTTTACTATTTATTTTTTTCCTTGAACAACACGCATATAGTGCACTATTAGTTTATATTTAGTAGTGCATTGTGACCATCTAGTTTTATGGCAATGAAACATTGCATGAACGATTCCCGGAGAACGAAGTATTAAAAAAAATTGTTGTTTTATAATATTAAATAAAGGTAAATACATTCCTCATGTATGACTGTGATAAATTTCTGTTTATAATGCGAGATACGTAGGGGGCATGACATTGAAAACATATTTGGTTTGATGCTTTTAAAATAAAAAACGGTAACAAAGTGATATCACTCTTAGGCTCCGTGTTCCCATGTGGGATGTAACCTCAGTTTTTCTTTGCGTTGTGGTCTAGTTTGGGCGGATATCACCTTGATATACCCAAACCTGATCGTATCACGTAAATCACTTCTTACTACTTCACTCTGTGGTCGTAGACATGTCACATTTTAGTTTCGTCTAAAAGATTGTAATTGACAGTGTCACCGAGATGTGTTGGGTGTTATGTTCCCGTTATTATCGCGAGTTATGTTAAAACTTGGAAATTATATTGTAGTAGATTCATTCTAGTAAGCATAATTACCAATGGAAAATTACAAATAAACACATTACTCTTGGTGTCAAAATCTCTTGCAATTAATTTAATTTAATTTCGTAAGTTAGGCTGTACGTGTATAAAATTAGCAGTGGTTACAATTTGGCTTGAAATTCTTTAAAATGTTATGTTATACACATAAGGTGACTACTTAATAATGTAATAAGTAACAAAATAGCAATCCCAAAGCTTAGGTAACGCAAAGTCCTTCGAGAATTATTTTAGGTTTCTAAACTTAGGCCAATTTTACAATTATCATCATCATCGGCACTACAACCGGGAACCGGTCTTGGCCTTATTTATTATTTAGCAAGTCCTGAGGCTTGTTAATTATTCCATGATAATTTGTTTTTCCGGGCAAGGTCATTAGTCTTGCGCCAGAGGCTCCCCGACGGGGATACAATACACAAATATTAAATTCATTGTCGAGTAAACAAAATAGTATCGAATCGGTTGAACTTATGTAATAGATGTTCAAGTAGAGATTTTTTTATCAAACTCAATTTTATTGGAAAAGATACTTGTACAAAAGATTAATAATCAAAATATTCGCGATTGCTATTTATAGTCTTTTGCCATTTATCGGGTAGATGATGAATAGCTTCGCAATGGAAATTTGGTGGTTTCGAAGCAAAATAGTTATCAAGCCATTTTCTCACATCTACAACTTTCGTAAACCGCTTGCCTTTCAAATAAGACGACTTCGATCTGAATAAGTGGTAATCAGAAGAAGCTAACTCTGGAAAATATGCCGCATGCTGGACAGCTCTCCACCCTAAGGAGAAGATTAGTTCCTGGGTTGGTTTTATTGTATGTGGACGAGCATTGTCATGCATCAACATTACGGCGCTTTCCATTGTCTGTAAATGGTCCTTCTTCTTCTATAGCATCACCTAATTCGATCAATTGGACCTGATAACGTTCAGCTGTAACAGTTTGACCAGGTTCCAAAAGCTCGTAGTAAATGATTTCTTTTCAATCCCACCAGACACAAAGTAACACTTTCTTAACATGAATATTCGGTTCTGCAATCGGTATTTATAGCTGGTCTGGAGCAGACCATGCTTTTATGCGCTTAGGATTGTCGTACAAAAATCCTGTTTTCATCACCCGTAAAGATTTTGTGCAAAAAATTCTTTCCTTTGTATCGAGAAAGCAAATTCATGCAAATGTCAACTCTCCGTTTTTGTTTCCTTGTTTTAGTTTATGAGGAACCCATTTTCCTTCTTTCTGTATCTTTCCCATTGCATGTAATCGAAGTAACATTGTTTGGTGAGAAACTCCTAACTGTTTAGCAAGCTCTTCTCGAGTTTGACATGGATTTTCATCCAGTAAAACGAAGTTCTTCGTTGTCAAATTTTTTTATTGTACCTGGACGTAGAGCCTCCTCAAGACTAAAATTTCCTTCACGAAATCTTGTGTTGCGGACGCGCAAATAAATATAGCGGGGAGAATCTAGTACGGTCACGGTCTAGTACACTCACCACGCAGCATATTCACCACATGCCTGTCAGCCGCCAGCTGACCATGCGTCATTACCTAGGGACGTCATCCGACTGTCACCTTTTTCAAATGGAACCAACGGTCTTTTAGTCAGTGATCATCAGCCCTTCGTCGCCTCCAGTTTATATTAATTAATTTACACGAATAAAAGTCATTCCAAGCCATAATAAGCTTGTGTTGTTTATTATTGGCGGTTTTCATCATCCTACCTGCACCACCTAATCACTTGGCGTCTTCTACCACTCCTCTTCCATCAACTTGGCCGTCCGTTCGCCAACATCTTGCAAACCACTTTTTTATTATTGAAACCAAATTCGAATTAATCAATTCCATGGCTTGAGCAGCATTTTTTTTTTCATTTGAAAACAGAATAGAATGCAACGGCGTAGTGTTACTTATCGACATTCATCTCTTATACAACTGATGGTCATGGAATGACAGCTTGTAAATGACTAAAACTTAGTTATAAAAATAGCAATAACTGAGCTACTGTTGTAGAGTAGTCGAGACGAAGGGAGGATACCACGTGGTTGGATGGACGTGCGCTGAAGCGGCTGGTTGATGAAGAGGTGATGATGTGCACGTACATCATCAGGAAGCCTTTGCAACTTGACAAAATGCAAAATGGTGGATGTTCGTCAAGTTTAACCAATTTCATTGTCCCCGGTGTGCGCATCGGATGTACACTAATGTAGAACATTAGATGTCCAACACTTCCCCTCGATGAGCGCACCAGTGCGAAAAATTTACATCAGGTTTAAGAGGTCGAGGCACATCGTGCTTCGGTTTGGATAGGGCCTTAGTGAGAATGTCTGCAGGCATTTGTTCCGTGGGCATGTATTCGACCGAGAGTGTTCCGCTGTCCAGCGCTTCACGGATGAAATGATGTCGGACGTCGATATGTCTGCTCCGGGAGTGGAATACGGGATTCCCAGCCAGCTTCCGAGCACCGTTGTTGTCGTTGAATAACTTCAGCTTGTCTGGTAAGGCGAATCCCAGTTGACTAATCAGTCTTCGTAGATGTATGGCCTCTTTCGCCGCATCGGATATGGCCATATACTCTGCTTCTGTGGATGATAGCGCGGTGGTTCTTTGTTTACGCGATTCCCATAAGACATGTGTGCCGTTAAGAGTGAAGGCATACCCGGTGTACGATCTCCTGTCGTCCGGACAGTTGGCCCAGTCCGCGTCGGCGTATCCCGTGAGATATTGCCCACTCGTTTTGTAGGATAAGCCAATGTTCGCCGTGCCTTTCAGGTAGCGTAAGACATGTTTGGCGGCTTCCCAGTGATGCTCGTCGAAACAGCTGTTGAATTGGCTCAATCTGCTCACGGCAAATGCTATATCTGGTATTGTGCTTACTTCCAGGTACATGAGAGATTCAATTAACGAAACGGCAGGTTTCTGTCGGGTTCCTCCTTTCCTTTCTGTAGTATAGTGCCGCTGTCCAGGTGTGTACTTACGGGCTTTGGAGTCGGTCATGTTGAAACGGTCTAGGACTTCGGATATGTATTTGGTTTGAGTCATCCGCAGTTCTTCCTTGTCTCGATGAAATTCGATTCCAAGACAATGCTTTATTTCGCCGAGGTCCTTTGTGTTAAATGTTTTTGAGAGCTGTTTCGATAGTTCCTCGATCTTTGCTGTGCTTTGTGTGGAAACTAAAATCTCGTCCACGTATACGGTGACATAGCACAGATAGCCTGTGGTGGATGCCGTTTTTCCTTAAGAAGGTATTGAATTCGTTGTTGTCGTACTCGGTCCCATTGTCAGACTGTAAGCGCTTGATCTTCCTTCCAGTCTGTTTTTGGGCAAACGCTTTGAAATCTCTGAAGGCGTTTAAAATCTCGCTTTTGCTTTTGATCATTTTCACTGTGCACCACCTAGAACAATCGTCGATGAACGTGACGAAGTATACAGACCCGCCCTATGTTTTGACGCTCATTGGCCCGCAAGTGTCAGTGTGAACCAGGTCCAATATGCCGGTTTTTCGCGTTGACCCCTTCGGGAATGGGAGCCTTGTTGTTTTCCCGAGAGCGCAAATATCGCACTTCATGTCTTGTGTGGGCTGCCTGAAAAACATTCCTCGTATAGTCGCGTTTCTGTGGCTCGAGGTTAAATCCTTAATATTCAAGTGACCCAGTCTCCGGTGCCAGTTTTCCAGTAGTGATACATCCAGGGTAGTAGTAGCGGCGGCTGCGTGGATTTCTTTCTGGCGTCCTGGAACGAAGTACAGGTCGGTTTTCCTTACAGCCTCGAAGATGATCTCCCGTTTTGAGCTCGTTACTTTCGCTCCTTTATTATCGCAAGTGATTGTGAATCCTCTGTCAGCGATTTTGCTCACAGACATTAGATTCGTCCGCAGATCGGGGACGTGTAGAACATTATCCACTTTTACGTTTCGATATGTGCCTTTGTACTGGGTGATAATGTTTATGTCGCCTCGTCCGGTGATGTCGGTTGAGGCACTGTTGGCAAGGTTTAGTTTCATCGGATGAATTTCGTTGTATCCTGCGAATGCTTCGGTGTTACCCGACATGTGGTATGTGCTTCCGCTGTACAGGCACCACCCTTTGCTGACAGTCGACTTAAAAGCCTGAAATCCGTATTGCGCTGAGGTGGTGTAAGCTAGTACACTTGTGCCGTAGTTTTACGTCTTGTTTTCCTTTCCTCGATCTTTAGAAGATCCCGGTCCTTTTCTGTTGAGAGAGCGGTACTCGGTGACCTTGTTCCCGGCTTTTCCGCAATGGTAGGATTTGTAGGAAGGTTTTTGTTGGTTTCCGGGGTGATTGTGTCCATGGCGTTTATCCTCCGTCCTCGTGTCGCGTTGTTTGGCGGCCATCGCGCCTTCGGCTTCGTGTCGTTCGTTGGTGCGCCTGGCGTCACTTTTCTCGATTTTCTTGATTCGTAGCGCCTCCGGTGAAGGTAACACGTCTCGGGATTCTATGGCGCATCTGAAGTTCTCGAACTTCGGGGAGAGACTATACAGGAGCATGATGCATAGCAGATCGTCGTTTATTTCGATTTCCATGTCGTTCACTTTATCGACGGTGTCAAAAAAGTCGCTTAAATGTGTTCGCACGTCGTCGTGATCGCTCATTCGATGAAGCGTCAGTCTCTTCAGTAGACTGGCTTTCCTGACCTTTTGACTCGTACACGGAGATGAGTTTCTCCCATACTTCTCGGGAAGTTTCACACCCTTTAATGATCTTGACTGCAGATGGTCCGATCGCTAGTATGATGTCTGCCTTAACCTTCCTGTCTCTTGTTTTCCACTGCTCGACCTCGCCTGTGCGCGCCTCCGTCTATTCAGGTTTCACGATTTCTTCAGTCACATAGCCCCATGCGTCGTTCTTTACTAGGATCGCCTCCATCTGCAGCTTCCACGTGTCGAAATTATCCTTCCGCAGTTGTTTGATGCTCGATGTGGATGGCGCCATTTTGTTGATAGACAAGAACTTAGCTTTCCTGTGTTGTTTGTAGGTTTTCCACGCGTGTATCCAACCGTGACTCTATTTCGCAGTGCTCTGGTGAATGCCTGGGCCCATAACCTGTTGTAGAGTAGTAGAGACGAAGGGAGGATACCACGCGGTCGGATGAACGTGCGCTGATGCGGCTGGTTGATAAAGAAGAGGTGATGATGTGCACGTACATCATCAGGCAGCCTTTGCAACTTGACGAAATGCAAAATGGTGGATGTTCGTCAAGTTCAACCAATTTCATTGTCCCCGATGTGCCCATCGGATGTACACTAATGTAGAACATTAGATGTCCAACAGCAACATATATCCAAAATAGCGAGCAAATTGGATGGTTTTAAGTATGTTTTTAATGCAACCAACTTCAGAGCCGAGTTTCTGTTTGCACACCCATCATTTGCGGTCAACTGCACGCTTATTTCAACCTACTATCCAAGTAGATTAATAACAACAATACCTACGATTTATTTTCGATATTTGATATTACCTTTTTTTGCCATGATTTTATTGCTCAACCATTTTACTGCTGAGAAATCAATTGAACCTGTAACTATTTCAACTACTTTAGCAACCGTACCAATGAACGTAGTTTTGTGGTACCCTCAAAGGCGCAGTGCATGCGGAAAAAGAGGGCAAAGCAGGGAAAGGAGATATCGATGTGTATAAGTTCCGAATGTCTAAATGTATCCAACAGGCGTTGAATACACGCGGTCAGAAACACGATGATGTCTCCTGGCCAAAGAGATTTGTGTGTCAGACAAGCGCTGCACACACGCGGTTGGAACACGATGGTGTCTCCTGGCGTTTGAATTCTCGATCGAATACGGCAACACAGCAATGGCGTCAGCAGTTTGATTCCTGAAACCCAATACGTTATTGAAAACTGAAACAGAATGAATACCTTTTTTCGAATGAATATCGCAGTCCAAGGAATCCTGCTGCAGTCCCCAGAAGTATTTATAAATTCTTGATGAAATTATTATAAGGCATTCATAGAATATTTTCTATTTTAAACAATTTATTTCAGAGTATTAAAAACGAACTGGTCGCTACAAAAGTTGAACAAAGAAGAAGGATTTGTTATTGGTTGCTTGACAACCAAAGCAATTCATTATTTCAGCTCGTTGCTGACATTTGTCATTCGGTTGCCACGGGTAACATTCAGTTGCGAATTCGCTGGTTGTGTCCAGTGCGAATCCGCAACATTCCGCCCGCCTTCGCCAATCATTGGCGAATCCGTTGGTTCCCGGGGACGGAGGCCCAGGGCCGTGGTCGTCTGGTGAGGCGGGGATCGGGAAAGAGCCGTCCATATGGTTTGACTAATTTTCGTTTATTTGTTCATCTGAAGGGCATGTTCAAAGTGAACTGATGCACTCTAAATGACGGGTACATAGGAAAATATTTCGACTAGTGGAAAGCACTCATCAAGTTCTGTTGAGAAACAGCCTTCCTCTTTACGAAACTCACTCGTTGCCATAATATTGTTTCTGTAACAAACTATTCCCCGTACGTGCGAATTTCTTGCACACTTTATATGTTCATTTTGTGTGATTGCTCTCTCGATTTGCTCCTAGACAATTCAAGCTCTGTATGGGCGTGCGCTCATTCTGCGAAAAAATGTATAAGTAATTAAGCCTTTAGCGGTGCCGTAGATAGACCAACCTTCGAAACCTATATCGCATATTAGACGGCTCTCATTGGGCTTTCGTTAATTTTATTCACCACTACGTATGGGAAGTGAATATTTTCATGTATTCGATATTTTTCTACTAATCGGATGGTATCTGGACACCCTGACTGTAATTTACCCTTTTACTTTTGTACTGAGATGAGTTTAGTAAGAAAAAAAAATTGAAATTCGATATACGCTCTCAGTTAAAATTGACTACTTCATACAGATTTGATGTTCTTGTTTTCCCTCGATGTAAATTGAGCTTGCCTTTTCTGTTGATTTTTGATCAGCGAGTCAGGCAGAACATGGTATTGAAATTAATCCGACATTTTACTATATTCAGGAAAAACTCTGCTTGCAGGATTATGTAGATTATAAAAATTTTGTTTGAACAATAAATAATGACAGAAAAAGTTCCATTCCACTAAGCAAAACCGAGGTTGTGGTACTTTGATGGATGCGAATTTATTCATTATTTATTTTTGTAAAATATAGTTGGGGCCTCGAAATAGTTTAAGAAGCTTTTCGCCCATTACCTGGGCTTTGTTGTCATTGATTGTCTATAATAGCGAGGTGATGAAGTAAAATGTGAGTGTTAAAACTTTTGTGGATGTAAATAATTTGACCTCCGAATTAGTAAGAAATATTAAAAAGTATTAATTTCTTAGGGCGCTCTTGGTTGACAGAATATCACCTAATTACTAGATTGAGAACAACCTCGCCTGTGATTATTTACGCTTGAGTGGTATTAGATGTACAATACATATAATGTATAATCAATCAGCAGAAATACGTGTTTTGCCATTACGAACACCATCGGCCATAAAAAGAGTGTGAAACCAACAGGATAGGTATGGTTTTAACTAAATAAATAATAATAAATAATTACTATGTTTTTGTTTATTATTCTTATCGAACGTTGCACCGAAAACCACGGTGCCGATCTTCGTAATACATAATTCAAATATTTATAATACGTACCGGTTATTTAATTAATCATAATATAATAAGTCCTTAACACCTAATAAATTCATGTCCATTGACATCTCGTAACCTGCACAATTTTCAAAACAGCAGTTTTTCTTCTTAATTTCGTGTTCAAATTAGACACTTGTACTATCGTCCCACGATACTTTAATATGTTTTCTTTTTGTGTTTTTACTCATTTCGTTGTTGATTACGAAATCCATTGGGCAACAAACTTGTCCAACGGTTCAGTGTACATGTTCGCGCTTTAGTTTCACGGCAAACGACTCTACACAAATTTATTTTTACTCACGGTGATCCGATTTGATCAGCCTCATATATTTTGCCATTTATAAAAAGAATAAGGGAATAATATTTCGTGACAGAAATGAACAAAAACCAAAAATCAACAAGAAAAATTAGTGTTACGAAAATTGTGGTTAGAAAATTAAGTTTGATTTTCGAAAAAAGTTTCGTCGTAAATTTGATGGTTAATAAAGACGAATATAGTAATGCCCTTGAAATCTAACAAAAAGCTCTCTTTAAGAGAATATTAATGTGCCCCAAGAAAAATAAATTATTCCACGAGACTTCGTTCTCGTACAACTCCTGTCTGAAAGTTTGCGCAATACTCTGTTTTGTAAATTAGTCAGAGGGCGTTATCTCGTAGAATTTAGGTCTTATGTCGTTGTCAGGAAGTTTTGAAAATAAAAATTGGAGCCATTGGTTCTGCTGCTGGGAGTTGGGGATATTTCTTTGAATGTTAATATTGTATATTATACAGTGTCGTGAAGACCTAAGGCTATGTCTATGACAAATTTTAGGTTCTTCTATTTGACAAGCCATTGCCCTATTTTCAAATACAATCGTATTTTGCGTTTTGTTTTAACAATACAACTTTACTCGAAAAATTCCGTTCATCTAAATAAAATATTTTTAGGATCACCGCTTGTTTGTGTTCGTATTGCATATTTTTTGCTAAATAAATAACTTCGCCGTTCTTGGCTTCGTCTGAGAGGATAATAATAAATAACATACTGTAAAGAATGGCATGACGTTTCGTCGCCCCCGCCAAGACCAAAATATTGGCAACTTGAACTTTTATTCTACTCGTATTATTTTACTAGATAAAATGTAATATATAAAATACGTGGTAGCGGTGAGGTAGTGGTTTCAAATTCACCTGGTTGAAAAACATTTTCCGTTTATTTTGCTTAATTTTCTGATTGATTGTGAGATCTGTCTACCAGTGTTTTATAATTACGCGAAAGTCATATTTATAAATTTAAGCCAAAACAAAAAAAAACATTCAGTTAATTCAAACATTTAATGATGCAGTTGCTAAGAAGGTTGTGACTGTACGCAGTTTGTTGCAACTGATCGCATCATTTAGATAGTTGGATAATTAAACTGCTATTCACTCTCGAAAAATTGTGGCAAGCTGCGGGGTTTACAATCAACTACAGAATGTTCGTGCACTGAGTTCGCTGTAACGTTATAATTTTTTTAAAAAGCTTAAATTTCCCTGCACGGGAGAGATGTGCTTCGTCGGTTTACCGACATTACACGGAGGGGAGCAAACTGGACGACCGAAAATGAGTTATCTTTTATGAATTTTTTTTATAGGTGATAAAGTAACTGCTTCATTTGAAAAGGTGGTTGTGTTATTACAGCTTTCAAGTGTTGAAATATACTTGATTTAAACGAGCAAAGCTGCGTTGTGTAAGGTATTTTGCTAGGCGTCTCGTGAGACATCAAAAATAGTGCATTTGTTATACCATATACTCGTATTAACTGTTGATATTAAATAGAAAACAAAAATACCTTTTGAATGGAAGTAAGTAGGGAAGGATAAGCATCTACAATTATAAAAAGTGTAAAATTAAAAAAAATAAATACAAAAACAAAAATAGTACAAACCCAGCTTTTAAACCTCATTATCATCTGCCTTACGCCTGCGTTTTTTTTGTGTTAAATAGAAAAACCCGGTCAAAAATTGGGTTTGTGCACCACTCTTAAGCTCCAAAACATAAAGCGAGTGGAAGAGGAGGGAGACAATGAGGAAAGGGAGTCTCTTTTTACATTGGTTTTGAATGTTTGCATATGACGAGATAATGTTATTACATATTCAACACTGTGCTTTCTCACGACCGAGGGAAGAGCGCTGAATGCGAAGTTTTGGAAAGATATGAACATACGATCTTTCAGTGTTTAAATTATTAATTTCGGCCTCGTCGGTACGTTGTTCTCAAAACTGAGCTCTTAAAAACTATAGATGAATCTTAATTTATCTGGTCAATAGGAATGTTCCATCTCGGTTATTAAAAGGATATTAACAAAAGGTACCTGAAATAGAATATGATCCCTGCCGTGGTCATTGATTTATTTGTCAGATGCGAAAACCTGTAATTTCCGCCATCTGGGTTTTTTAGATTTATTGTAAAGTAATTAAGGTGAGCTATTTTTCGAGTCTTAATTGTTATGTTTCCTTAATATTCCTTTGAGCATAAGACCGGCTTGGGGGGATAAAAAATGAAAACAGGACCTTGTGGGAAAGACGTCGGATTTCGAGAATACTACAGTAAATATGATTATGTAGAGCATACCACACTCGTGTCATTCGCTAAAGAACGAATATTTCTTTTATCCGAATGTAGTTAGCTTTTAACCTGAACTTGTGCATATTGTCTAAATAATGGGTATTTGGGAACATGTTTGGAGAGGTGGAATATATTCACTATGTTTAGTAGTGCAATGACCGCCTTAATGCCTATAGAGAAGAGATAGGCACGGTATGTTGCGTGTATGTTCTATCATCATCATCATCGGCACTACAGCCGGGATCCGGTCTTGGCCTTATTTAGCAAGTCTCCCCTCCGGTATCCAGTCCATATCTGAGACTTGTTAAATTGTCAATAATAATTTGATTTTCCGGGCAAGGTCATTAGCCTCGCGCCAGCGTATGTTCTATACTAGTACTATTTATTGGCCTATAGGAACCCGGAAGTTCATGACCTCACTGACTCGGCTGCGCCATCGCTCCCTGTCCTGTGCACTCTCCTTACACGCTTGAATATCTGATCCGATCTCCTCAAAGTCAAACCTTACATTGTCCTACCATCTCCGTCACGGCCGTACTACCGGAGAACTACCGGCCACGGTAAATTGGTTTTCGGGGTTTTAGGTGCTCTAGGAAGAAGTTTCTTGTTGTACCTGCAAGGGTTAAGCAGTGGCGTTAGGTGGAAACGCCACAATACTATTTATTGGCCTATAGGAACCCGGAAGTTCACGGGCTCGGCTGCGCCATCGTTCCCTGTCCTATGCACCCTCCTTCCACGATTGACCATCTGATCCGGTCTCCCCAAGGTCAAACCATCTCCGTGGCGGCGGTTCTACAGTTATCTTTCCCGTTGTTCTTCCGTCAAGAATTCTACGCACGATCTTATCGTTGCCCATTCACGCCACATGTCCGGTCCATTTTAATCTTCACGACCTGATTACTCTCACTATTGTAGGTTTGCGGTATAGCTCTTCCAATTCGTGGTTGTGGAATTTTCTCCATTGCCCTGCCTCTTCATCGGATTTACCGCCAAAGATACGCCTTAAAACTTTATTCTCAAATACGCGGAATTTGTTTTCTTCCCGTTTTGTGAGAGCCCGTGTTTCGCATCCGTATAGAACAATCGGCATGGTTATGGACCTATAGCGTTTGAAATAATAGTGAAGAAGGTCGTGTGATTCGAACTGACGCTATGACAGTTTGAATCACGAAAAAAATTGAACCTAAGCGTTACCCATCAGGCTACTGACCGTGTTTTGAATTTGATTTTTAAACTCGACTATACTCCACTGATGTGAATTGTTATGTTATCGCTTGGTATACGGCTCTGATGTATTTTCTTATTCGATTTTTCGTTCGGTGCTCTTCACTATTTTGCTTGTGAATTGTGTGTGTTTCTGTTAGAGTCGCCACAGACCCATAAATGAGATGCGCGTATGTTCTAATGATGAATTTGAATTGTTTCTTTGCTGGTTTGTACATCCTATCGAGCACTTGTAGTGTTGTTCTGAATACGCCTGATCAAATATAGGAGTTGAATTCTATTTTAGGGCCAGTATACACCTTTTAAATTAAGGCCAGATTGGATGAGGTGAAGTATTTCTTTCATCTCTTAAGAAACCACGTATAATTGGCCACTAGTTTTGCAGTTGTTCGCTTTTGCGATCGTTCCAATTGATTCCATCAGTCGATGAGCGAATTGGGTTTTAGATAATAGATCGGAGACAATTTATAAGAAAGAATCTATGTGTGGGTGAAAGGAAGGTGTCCTGAAGAACATCAGCATTAATTTGAGGAGAGGTAGATGTGAAACCATCCAGACTCACTTGCATAGAGCGGCCAGAAAGATAAACTTTTATCTATCATTTAATACCATCTCCATAAGGAATTATTTTTTCCAGTGCTGGGTGTCAAACCCTGGAGAACGTTTTTGAGGTGCGAGAGGCCTTCAATGAAGACTGACACTTCACGAGGGAATACAGACACAAGCAAGAGAATACGACCATACGCAAAATTTTGTACGTGTTTTTTATTTCACGCTTCACGCGAGACTGGATGCGCAATCGTCCCCAAGTTTGATATGTTTACACCAATTTCTTCCCTCTTTTAGGTGCATATCACAAGATGGCGGTAATGGTACGAGTTCACCTACGACGGCAGTAGTATCAGTTCTTATCGAACACCTTTCGTATGTATTGGGACAGCCTTGTTTTTACCGAAGCAATATTTGGACTGGCTCCATTTTTTGCTAAGGAACGTCTGTGAATCAGTTGCGATGAAAATACAAATAATATAGGTCTTCTCAGTAGTGTTTGTTTGATCAGTAACTGTACATCATCTGTCAGAATCGAAGTTAAAGCTATAGGTTCCCTAGTAATAGGGGAAGCTGGATCATATTTTTGGTAATTTATTGGACGTTCGCCGATTTCTATCAGTTTTGGTTTGATGACTTGAGGGACATATAGAAGATAAAGCTATAGATTCCTAGTATGAGGGGCTGGTGGATCATATTTTTGGTAATTGGCTGGATATTCGTCGATTTTTATCAGTTTTGGTTTGATGACTTGAGGGACGTATAGAAGTTAGAACTATAGATTCCTAGTAAGAGGGGATGCTGGATCATATTTTTGGTAATTGATTGGCGTTCGCTGGTTTCTATCAGTTTCGGTTTAAGGACTTGCGGGATATTTGGAGGGCCTCTGGCAGCGGCTTAGCGAGCAAAAAAGAACAACTCTTTAAAAGAATAAAAGGCATGTCATCCATGTAGCCGATTTATTAATGTCCAGCTTTTTGAGTGTTCGAGCAGCAGTACGAGTATGTGGAAATCCACGGATTTATCTTGCGGGAAGTATCTCTGGTGAATCATAGCTCTGTAGATTCACACGCTCATAAGAAATGTTATTTAGGTAGTAACACCGAAACATAGGTTCATTGTACTCCCAATAATAATCTTATACAATATGGTAACCGAAACACTTGATCTGTATGCAGTGAAGCATTTATTAAAATGGTGCTTCGCTAAAGGCTGAAATATTACAAAGCGTGGTTCTATATATCAATAAGATACTTAGTTTCTTTTATTTCTTCTATTTTTGTTGTTATTAAAATTGATAAGAGAAATAGAACGGAAGCACATTATTTGTTTTCTCTATCATGGTCATATGCTAAAGGGATCATTAATACTCTTATTATTATTTATCAAAAAATCTAGCTTGGAATGTGAATTTCTAATTTTGGATTCTATTTTAAGCCTATTTTCGCATCACTTAACTATTTATTTCTAAATATCTGTAATTTATCGTCCCCAAAAAACACCATAAAAATGCAATGTCAGGATGCAGATACCTTGTAGATATGTAAAGTTATTTTAGCTCCGTGTAATTTATATCAAGTGCAGATAAACAGCTAATTGCAAAATCCAGTTCAGAGTGAGTTATGTTGGTGTCCATTGATATAATTAATGTGCATTTCTAAGGATATAAATCGTCGTAGGACTCCTTAATCGCATCTAAATCTTATAATCCTGCAGAGTCGTCTATTCAATGTTGATATTATGGGCGTTTCTAGGATTCCTTTTGGTCATTAACGTTTCTGCTTAAAATGGAGAATTATAATCTTGCACCTTTAGGTCCAACTGATATATTACGCCGTACCTAAATTTAGAGACAGTTCCAGCGTACGAAGAAGAATGAAGAAAATTTTCAAAAACTCATAACACTCGATTTCTTGACTGTGCTTTTTTCAAGAGGAAAAGTTCTCGTTTTTTTTTTAAATTAGTATCTTTTTAATTTTTTTTTCTTTTAATTAAGTTGGATCTTGGCTTTTCTTATAAGACTCTAGAAGAGATCGTACTAAAAATACATGCATTGCGCATAGTATATGTAATACATTCATGTACAAAGAATCAACCGAACTGAAAGCTATGAAACAAGAAGAAAATATCGAATTAAAAATACACATTCAGTGAGCATCGAAAGAGTGAACGCGAACACATCGGCCCAAGGAGCCAACGGACGGGCAGCGATAAATAAATACGAGTATTGTGTAATCTGGAGAAGAGAAATCGTTCCAACCAATTGCGACGGCGCTGATCGCCCAACGCCCTGCATCATCAGATTTGAATTTACTGTGTTCATCGAATCGATCTTTGATCAGTGGTCTTCTAACTTCCTGGATACAAAAATATAAACATAAACTTAGAAAAAAAAAAAATTAAATTAAGGAAAAGGAGGCTATATTCTCGGGAGGCCACTATTGAGCGGCAAGTAAGCAAAACGTACGCGTCTTGTGCATCGCGTTGGTCTGCAATTTACAATTTCGACACGCTACCGCATCATGAGATAAAGTTCAATAAAAAAAAAGTGTAATAGAAAAAAAAATAGATGATTTGAATATCAGCGTGTGTGCGCGTGCTAAATTAGTCAAAAAGGAAAAGTGAAAATAAAAATAAAACTGGAAAAGTGAATGCGTTTTAAATTTCCCCGTGAAACAGATACCTGAGATCTAAACTGATGTTTCTATTTATGATCTAATGTTTTTCATATTGTTCGTTATTATAATGAAATATGTAAATCAAGCTATAATAAATCGGGCCGCGTATAAGGATCCGAAAAGTAATGCCACCACCAGCACGGGTAGCAACAACAGCAGCAGTAGTGGACATGGCAGCGCCACTAGCAGCTCCAATTCCTCGTCAAAGGAGAATTATGATTTCGGTGGAACTCAAAACAATAAGAATTCCTTGTATTCAATTGCCGCACAGTACGTGCAAAAGCTACGGTGGTACAAACACTTGCAAGAGCAAAGACTAATGTTGTTGCAGCGCGAATTGCACCGCAGACAACTTCTGCGACAACAAGGTGATGTCCTTAAACAACATCACAACATTTTACGGCGGCCTAATGAGGCAGTGAAATCAACAAAACAACCAAAACCAACAAAACTGACAAGACCAACCAATTGGTCGAATGGTGGTCTATTTAGAGGTATTTCAAACTTTATTTTTTTGCTTTCAAAACAAATTTTTATTTTTATTTTTGTTGTTGTTGTTGTTTCGAGTGTGTGGGAAAATTTATGCATCTTGGCCAGTGACCAAAAGTTAGAGAAACATTTACAATTGGTATGTGGAGAAAGGTGTATTTAAATCTCCTAGTAGCTTCAGGGCATTTGGAATGATTGACCTGGTTTGAGACGACCTGGGCACTTTTTTCATCGTCGTTTTATGTAATGGTTGTTTATAACTCTAATATGGGGCATTTGGGAATTTTATAAAAGAATGGTGATCTATATATGTATACATGTATATATATATATATATATATATATATATATATATATATATATATATATATATATATATATATATATATATATATATATGGAAAGAATAATAGAAACAAGCTTGTTTTTAGACATTAATCGTTAAGAAAATATGTATTTGGGGAAAAATAAGAAATAAAATATACTAATAGATTTGGTGCACTGTAATACATAAAAGAAATATTAAATTTTTAATTAAAAAAAGCGAGAAATAGTGACAAAAAAATATTGATTCAGGTTTTCCTTGGATTTGTCTGGAAAAAATAATAGAAACAAATTAGTTTTTTGTTTGTGTTTTGTGAGGAATTAATTTACAGTAAAAGTGTTTCATATCCTTTTAATACTTAGTTGTTGCGTGTTTGTTTTTAGTGACCGCTTCGCCTCTTCGTCCCATGGAATTGACTAGTTTGGTACAAGTCGCTGGTGGCATAGAGTACCATTCATCCTTTATTTTGGACCAAAGTTCTTCCTTAGTTTTGGGTTTGCAGTTTCCGATCCAGCGCTTAAGAATGCCCCATAGGTGTTCTATTGGATTACGATCAGGGGACTGCGATGGCTACTCCATAACATCGACTTTGGTTTGAAGAAACCATTCTTTAGCTAATTTTGAGGTATGCTTGGGGTCATTATCCTGCATAAACTCCCATTTAATTGGCATGTCCTTTTCAGAAAATGGTAGCATAACGGTGTTTAAGATTTCTACATAATCTTTAGCACACATTTTGTCCTTTATAAGAAAAATTAGACCAACACCAGATACTGAAAAGCACCCCCAAATCATTAAATTGACTCCACCATATTTCACTGTATTTTTCGTATACTTTGGATCGAATTTTGAGTTCATTGGTCGTCTGACGAACATTTTTCCATCGGAACCAAACAAATTAATCTCGGTTTCATCCGACCATAAGATGTTATTCCAATTCGCACGGTGGACGTGTTTTTTGGCAAAAACGAGTCTGCTTTATATTTTTCTTGCTCAAGTATGGAACTGTGGGGGTACGAAGTATATGTGCCGACGTACGACATTAGTTTCACTTGTCCACCGAAAAATTGTTCACAGGAAGAAGGGAAGAGATGATATAATAGAACGCACTGGGGTTGATTTGAAGTTAATGTTTTCTTTTATTTTCATAAGTACCCACATTTATTTACATTAAAAAAAAATCCTATAAATTTGATTTACCAAAGTTCACTTCACCTGCGACCTCCTTAGTACTTGAGTTTTTGTTGTATCTATTTTCTTTTTACTCACAAAGTCAAGCTTTGCACTGGTGATAGCAGATTGGAATGTAAATTCCAATGCACACTCTTCATATCACCACGAAACTTTTAAACAACAATATGTAACGTGTTTTACAATACCACGAGTATTTTAATTACACTGGAATATCCACGATGATTATTGTAAAGCGACTAGGTTAAACTGACGCGAAATAACGTTTAGCCTCGAGCGGCGGCGTGACCTCCGGCGGTAGTGGTTGGATAGCGGCTGACTAATTAGGGGTGAAATTCTGGATTCTACTTTTGCACACACGACAACCAATAGAGATCATACTTCCGCTCTTTCATTGCCACGCGCGTCGATGTGTGGTGAATACATTGGTCTATTCGATAGACGACGAGAATGAGAGAACAGAAACACGATGTACGATGATCTCGGGGTGGGTTTGGTTGTGTGTGCAGGTATCAAATACAGTTTCTGAGAATCACCTACTGCCCTAGTGTTACGGCTGTGGTAATCTCAGAGTGCATTGAACCGTGTGGAAACAGAATTATGGAGGAGAGGAAATGTAGCCGGTGCTATTCACCTGCGAAAAGAGATCATTGATCCCAAGCGAATGGATGATCTGAAGAAAAGCCGAAGTGACGCCAAATTGGCTAGGGTAATTTATCATGAAAACCAAACTTGAATAATGTGGAATTACCCCAGTTATGCAACAGCGTCGTTTGATTTGATTTGTTGTTGCTAACCGACGGAAATCTCATAGGCTAGCAAAAATGGAGTTGCCGTATGGCAAAAAGGGTAGATAAACTCAATTATGCATTATCTGCATAGGATAATGGGTTTAGCTATGCGTCCTTTGGGAAATATGATATTTCAGGTGAATAGCATGAACGGTGGAATAGGGGTTGGTTGATGTGATCCGCTGTTAGCGGTCGAAATAAAGCGGAAATTGTGGTTGAAATTGTGGGTTGATTCTCCATGTAATATAGAGAACCCCCACAGAACTTTTCTGGGACTTCTTCCAGGAAGACCTGCTTCTATTAGTCTGTTTCTAATTGTACGACTCGTACAAGGTGCGTTTAAGTCATTTTTTAATTCCGTTGAAAAAAAAAAACGGCTTGTTCTTGTATAGTCGGATTAGCAGTTTGTCGAATCGTGAGGTTGTTTTCCTTTTTCTGCCGCTGGTTTCCATTTTGGGACCTGAATGAAGAGCTGTGAATATTTTTTTCTTAAAGCACTTCATTAGCTTAGCTATTTCATCCATTGTTTTCCCGTCATTTCGTAACTTTTTTATCAATTCACGATCGGAACTAGTGCAATGTACTCCACGTCCCACTTTCACAACATTTTATTTTTATTGTTTTTTCTTTTTCTAACAAACACTAAAACACAAGTCTAACAAATTTAAGAAGATTTCAATAAATACGAACCAGTAGTTTACTTCACAATCACGATTGAAGACCGTGGTGATGATTTGTTTCTATTATTTTTTCCAGGCAAAATATCCCTTTCGCTTGCATTTTTTACTACTAGGCAAAAACAGAAAACTGATAAGAGAAAATTGATGCACCATATCAAAGTACTGTTAGGTACGGTTCGGGTATAGAATTGGTGTCGAAGAAAACCCAAATTGTACGTAGTTACTGATTGTTGATCGTTATCTAAACATTTGTTTCTATTATTTTTTCCACCACTATATATATGATTTAAAGAATCGGCTGTAAAAAATGCATCCCCTAAGTATAATCCCCCTTGCCAAATTGATAAGTTTTTATATTTCTAAGTAAATTGTCCACATACGGATCTTATGATTATAGTTCTCAGAATAGTAAAGGACCTGAGTTTGTTGGGTAAAGTTTGTCGCTGCATCGTCGTTTGATCATTGGTGATCGTACTCAAGTTTTTTGCTGGTTCGAAGTCATTTTGATAATAAATAATAATAATTGGATCTGAATACTTTTTCCGGTCCTTTTAGTGGAGTTTAATTACTTAATAAAGTAAAAACAATATTGTCTAACTGCCGCCATATCAGAGCCGTCAGTGGCACTTACATCTGTATAGCCGCTACCATGTCGCAATCTGTTTATCAACTGAGCCGCGATCAATGTATTAATAACATGGTTTATGCTGTTTTATATTCATATTATATGTCACACATTTTATAGAATTGGTGCATCCCTCATGCAATGGATACAGGGTATCTTTTTGGGGTCTTAGTTTAGTTAGTACTTGGTGAGGGTAGATTTGGCTACCATTGATACTGACTGTTCACTCTGTTTTCAATTCAGATCAACGATTTGTTGGCCATTATCCAAATATAATCCACTACTGTGCTGATGACAGTATTTATTAATTTTTTAGCGGAATGAATTCTCTGCCTGTTTTTATATTTCCTCATTAACATACTCTTTTTCGTTACCCTCTTCTTCCGCTCGCTTTGTGTTTTGAAATTGAAGTCCCTCAAAAAATGTTTTATACTAATTGGAAAATGTTCGACCAAGCCGTTATCTTTTGTTGTCCAAGAAAAACTCCAATGTAAAGCTAGTGTGTGGGAATGGCAGTTGCTTCATTGAAATGCAAAATGTCACTCCTTATTGGAATGAGGATTTATTTGAAGCCGCTTGGTTCAAATTGTTAATATTCTTCAAAGTATTCTCCGCCAGCATCTACACATTTTTCCACCGACTCTCCCATGCCCAGTACGTCGTCTGGAGAACGTCTTTCAGCTAGATTAGCACGGTTGTGCTTCATCAGGAACTCACGGCCGTCCAGAGACGTGTAGACCGACGCATTAGCATGATGCAGTACTCAGGGAATGGTGATATTTATTCCCACGTTTCGGGATCTTTTTCGTTGAGTTTTGTGCAAAATTTAATTACCAATGTTGGTCGATAGTATCTAGATCCCACGTTATGACGTGTCTCGAAACAAGGTTGTCATCATCACCGGCACTACAACCGGGAACTGGTCTTGTCCTTATTTAGCAAGTCCTTAGGCTTGTTAAATTTTCCATAATGATTTGTTTTTCCGGGTAAGGTCATTAGTCTTGCCCCAGAGGCTCCTCGATGGGGAATCGAACCCCGGTCTCCCGGGTGACAGGCTAGTATCGAGTAGCCTAGTAAGTCAGTTATCCCGGTTATTCTGGATCTCGTAGCAGTCTAAGCATTGGTGTGCTATGAGGCCCACTCACCCAATCGAATGGACAACTTCAAAAAAAGCAAAACAAAAAAAGTCGAAAGCGCACTCAAATATATTCTTATCGCTCTAGAACAGAGTTAACTTTTATTTTATCAAAGGTTGTGGAATCCTTGGTTAACCGCCAACTTTCGAAATATTTGGAAATCAACCACATTCTTAAAGATCATTAAAATGACTCTGATCTTCGCCCCTTGTTAATACCGAATGAAGTTTCATGAACTTTAGATTCTACCCCAAATGTTTGAAATAATTGGACGATTTGATATTATGTACCGCACAATAGTTATCGCGTTCATTCTGTCAGATCTTCTCTTTCGGGTCACATTAATACGAGACCAGGGGACACACGCAACCCATCATTGGCAGCAGCTAAAACATTTCTTGCTGGCATTTTATGGTTGTCTTGTTTCCACTTTTCATGCATCAATTTATTAATTAATATTGATTTACCGAATTTCACTTCTCCCTTTTATTAATCTTGCACTAAAATGCCTAATAAATTTTTTATGTTCACGCGATCGACAAATTTACTGTGGGATCTCCATTTTGGTTTTGCTTCTGCTGCTCATGACCATACTACGTTACTTGTCGGTTTTATGTTCGGATGCCTATGTTCACCCGAATATATTTAGTAGCCGTACAAATGGTTTTTAGTACTAAAACATAATAAATGTATCGGTCTTAAAATGCATCTATACATTCAGCGGAACAAACACAACTCTTCCTGTAACTGAAGAATCCCATAAAAATGTTCAAACCAAGCCTTCAACTTCTGGTGTCGGATTGTATCCATAAAAATCTTATTTGATGACTTGTCAAGGGGAGAGCAATCTTCAAAGAAAACTTCATCTTGCACGATCCCATTAGGTCACGGCTGATTGCATGCGAGGGAATCATAATACATAAATGTTAATTGTCGTGCTGCTAAGGTCGTACTACTGTTGGTAATTGCTCTTTGAGCGCTACGGAAGTAATAATAAAAACCCAGTAAAAGCAGGCCTGGAGGACTTGTTCGATTATCGTCGAAAGGGTACATTCAGTTCGACCATTCAATGGTCAAATGGGTTGCATTTAGTTTGAGGTGTTGAGAACCAACTGTTACGAATAACGCCGATGGCAGTGGAAATACGAAAGAGGTCGATTAATATTTGTGGGCCCATTTGTAGTCGTATGCGGCCTACAAACATGCGGCTAGATTGTGGTTTCTAAGGACTCTCAATTAAGTTTATCGAATTCTTTTGTTTGGTCGCTTCGCACTATCTGCAGTAATCGATTAGGGGCTTTCAAGTTTATCGAGGGGATGTGTGCATTATTGCGCAACATCCATTGATTCGAGTATATATTATTGGCATGCAGTATAATGCGTATTATGTGAGGGTGTTGTATGTAGTAGAAGGGATATTTCTAAATGCGTGGTTCAGAAAGTGAAATAATTATTTATCGCATTTACACGCTAATAGTGCTCATAATAAACTGTAGGTAGGGAAAAGTGGTTTAAATTCATTTAATTTCAAATTCAAATTACAAAGATTCATAATCCAATTAACATAAGCTAAAGTGGTGGTTAAATAATTCCTTTTGTATTCGGTGTATCCTTTCTCTTTTTAGCCAGGAAAACACCTAAACATTCAATAAAAATACTCAATCGACAGACGTTTGATCTTGTATTACCCCGCGCTTACAATTTTCAAAAGTGCAAGACTAACGTCCTTATTTCCCACCCTCTCGTCTTTCAGCCCACATTGTTTTATATATTTAGGAACATGAACGAAAAAAAAAAATATTACATATCTCTGTATTATAAAGCTTAAAACGATGAATCGACTTTAGACGCACAAACAGTAAAACCATTGCAACATGCATATGACATATGTATGCTGGTGGTCGGTGTTATGGAACCCAACATTAATTTAAGAGCTTTTATTTATCTTTATTATTTTTCAATTTACAAAAATTTAAATATAATAGGTGTGAAAACAGAAACTCGGCATTTCCTGTCAAATTCAACTTTATTGACAAAGATACTCATACCAATCGAAGTGATGTTGCTTGGCGAGAAACTCCTAACTCTTTTGCAAGCTTCTGAGTATGACCTGAATTTTCATCCAGTAAAATTTGAAGTTCTTCGTCGTCAAATTTTTTTACTGCACGTGGACATGAAGTGTCCAAAACAATAAAATTTCCTTCACGAAATCTAGCACTTTTCTACCATTGAATGACTTACAGAATGTTCACCCAAACAATGTTCACCAAAGAATTGGATGCGCTGAAGTATGTTTTTAATGTCACCAGAGCCGGATTTCTACTCGCACACCTATTATTTGAAATCAAATATTATTTGTTATTGAGCTAGACAATTCCCAAATGGATGCAAAACCGCGATTATCCAAACAATTTTCAAAAAGGACGATGATTCATTTACATTCCATAGTGCGCTACGCAGTCATTAATCGATTGTGATCTTGAAATTTTCATATACTTTGAAAAATGTAACCTCCTTAGTGATCGTCGACGTGTTCTTTGTAGTAACAGATCCACAGGAGATCAAATAATGAAACTTTTTGAAAAGAGGAACCACTTCATGTGCTGTGTCGATGAAAGCATCGCTCTGGACATCTGCAAACCAAAGGGACTATATTTCCGTGTATTCATTTCAGGTGTAATGGAGGGCCTTAATCTTTCATCCTATAAGACCCTGGCGTACCTCAGGGTGCTTTGTTTTCATCCATTACCTCTTACCTAATGAGCCAATTCACGTTTTTGCTGACAATAGCACCTTAAATTTCTCATACTTCTTCGAGCGTGTTCGACCATCTCCCAGATTTTCCACCCAAACATTAGTTTATGGTGAGCTTGTTGAACTCCGACTTCAAGATGTAAGACAAGACATACTAAAGGAGACTATCTAACTGAGTGTAAATCAATGCTTTTAAAACAGAATGCTGGCTTCAGTTATGAAAGAAAACTTTCAACGTTGCCCTATTGTCCAATAATGGCATGTTCATCTCTGAAGCCAACAAATTTTTTTATACCTGACACGAATTAATTCAACACGAAATGTTCACAAAATCGAAGCCACAAAAAATGCAGAGAATTGCTTAGAATTTTTTAAGTGGTACAAGAAAAGTACGGCCGAAAGTATGAAAAAAAATACTTCATTCCACCTAACCTGGCCACTATTTGCAAGGCGAACATTAGGCCCAAAATGGAGTTCCAACCTATATTTGGTCAGGAGCATCCAAAACATAACTACACGTGCTCGATAGGATGCAAAAACGAGCAGTGAAATATATTGTGGATCCAGCCATAAGGCGATCAATTCCATTGTTAGAACATGGGCGCAGCGTCTCTGTTCTATAGATATAGCACGGTCGTTGCTCAATTGAACTTATTGAATGTGTTCCGCCTCTTCACATTTGCCTGCGATGCCCGTCAATCTGAAAATGTTCACATTGAGAGTCACCTTTTGGCACAGAAATAAACATGAAGAGTCATTCTTGAGCCGAAGAACACGAATGTGGAATGCATTACCCGATCATTTGTTTCTTCGTCGTTGTAATGTCCAGGCATTTAAGACCAATGTACATCGATACTCCTTTCCTTATCCAATTCCAATTCCGGTCGGCTCGTACTGTGCTCTGACATTTAAGGGTACTCCAAAATCACCTTTTGTGCGCGAGTTAGTGTAAAAAAAAAAGAAAAGGTGCAACCCAAACAATTTGTTTGCAATTTTGACGGTATACATTCGCCAAAAACTGAAATCCAAACGCCATGGCAGACAGGGACACACACGGAATCGAATTAGTCAATCTATACGAGATCTGCGAGGTTATATGTTCATTACAGTATACCGAATGTATTGTCGAAACGATTTTCATTTTTGGCTTCCACTCCGGTATTAATATGCCACCTTTTCTTTTAAACGCATATTCTTCAATTTTTAATTTGGAATGTTTTTTAAAACTCGACTATTTGCTCCAAGTGTTTTCAAAACCAATTCTGTGGTATGAATGCTGTTATAATAATTGTCCATATATAAGTGATATCCCAAACAAATGTTTTTATCCAATAATGACGTTATAGTCTAATCGAGGTGTAAGACTCCATCATCATCATCATCGGCACTACAAGCGGGATCCGGTCTTAACCTTATTAAGTCTCTCCATCGGTCCCGATCTTGAGCCGATGTCATCCAGCTTGGCACTCCCAGTCTCTGGGCGTCCTGGTCTATGTCATCCCTCCATCGCAGACAAGGTCTGCCGCACTGTCTCCTTTCATACATCCTGCCACAAAGCACTTTCCGGCCTACTCCTCTTCGCTCATTCGAGCTAGGTGTCCCGACCACCGGGACACTTCAATTCATTGAAGTGCACTTCCCATCGCTCCAGAATGCCTTCAGGATCGGTGATCAGATTACTCTCTTTATCCTTCCAGTCAGTGCAACGTGGTGTGTATCGCGGATTATTTGTGTAGAACTTCCGCGCCTCGTGCGGGCCTCGGTCTCTATTTTACAGACAAGGTTTTTTTTTCCCCAGGCACTTTTTTTTTGTCTGTGGAGTCTTTTTTCAGATCTTCTGAGCTCTTTGTATTTGTTCTCGCGCACCCGCTTCCTGTGAGACGTCTGCATTGCCCGGTATGCAGTATTCTTACATTCAGTCGCTAGTTGACACTCATCATCAAACCAGTCGCTCCAATCTCTACGACTACTGCCTAAGATGGAGTTGGCAGTACTAATGACAGTATTCTTAAGGCGTGTCCATTCCTCTCCTACGCCCGGTATTCTGGCCTCATGACTTACTCTCCCTCCGTCGAGCTCTTCGAAGGCGAGTCTTAACGCATGACCAAAAGTGTTGCTGGTATTCTCATTGCCTAAGGGAGCCATATTGATCCGAACCTGACCGCAGATGCAGTACGTCTTCGTAAGGCAATCTGCGTTCGGAAAACTGTACCAACAAGATAGTGATCCGAGTCGACGTTGGCACCTCGGCACGTGCGTACCGTCATCAGGCTCGAGGAGTGGCGGCGATCTATCAACACGTGGTCAATTTGGTTGTGAGTGGCTCCATCAGGTAATACCCAGGTGGCCTTGCACATATTTTTATCCAGAAACCTGGTACTCGCAATGGCCAAGTTTTTTGATGCTGCCAGTTCGATGATTCGTCATTAGTGTTCTCATGCAAATTATGGGAACCTGCGTCCTGCCTGAAAACCGGCACCCGACCTATTTTCGTATTCAAATCACCAGGAACGATTTTCACATCGTATCTTTGGCAGGCATTGATGACCCGTTCGACGTTCTCGTATAATTTTTCTTTTTCGTCGTCAGGGCTCCTCTCTGTAGGTCCGTGGACGTTTATGAGGGAGTGCATAGCCTTTCGTTTATTGCATCAAAGCCAATAATGGCAGGCTTCAGTTTTTGGCTGACTAGAAAGTCTACCCCGGGCACATGGTGTTTTGCACGACAGCTGTAATAAATGTCATACTCGTTTCTTTGAATAACACTATAGCGTCTGGAATGATAGTGAAGAACGTGTGATTGTAAAATAGTAGACAGGTTTAAGGGAATAAGATTTACAAATAGTTACCTTGGGTATTTATTTTGAAAAAATGATCTCGTCTAAATGTGTTTCGTTATTTTGTGGGCACTCTGAAAAATGTAAGGCAACATTTCAGGAGATGCTATTTTTTCTCGGATAATTTCCTTTAATTGGTTCAAAGATTGAGGTCTCTTGCTATATACGGTTCCCTTGAATATAAAGTACCTTAAGGTAAAAGTCCATTTCAAGTCTGGGGTACATACAGGCCAGTTGATGTCACCCCTTCGGGACATGAGTTTTCTAAGGAAAATTACACGAATTGTCAGGCGCGAGAGCTATTGCTTCATCTTGCAACTTGCAAATCATGTAAAGCTAGAGTAAACAAGTTCACAATCATTGTCACATATTTCTCTGATACAACACTTGACCGCAGAGCGATCGGAAATGTCGCAAACTGACTGAAATAAATCCACAACGACGTATAATACTTTAATAAAATAAAATATTTTAATAACCTTGATTCATTAAGCCTGTCGAGTATTTTATTAAAGAATTTTTGGTTGCTAAAATGTTCGGGGTACTTTGTATTATTCTTGTAAACTTGTGGCTAATTATGGAACTTGAAAATAGCATCATAGTCTGCTGTAAACAATCTGTGATGCTATTTTTGTTTTTATTTTCTAACTCCAACAATACCACCGTGTTTTGTCCCACAGTTTAGATTTTTAAAGTCACAGTTAGGCAATTACAAATAAAGATTCTATATATGACTATTTGTTGTTATTAATATCGATAATAGATATGCAACTGTAATATATCTAGATAAACGAGACTAATACAACTTTAAACATTACTCCCACTCCCCTGCACTCGCATAGTGGGATATGCTGCAAGACAAACATGTCATTCGTTAGTCTCTTATCTTATTTGATTCCTACTTCTAAGAAATTACTGAACCCTTATAGATATACCCCTAAATATCAAAATAATCAGTTTTTAAAGTCGTTCCGAAAGACGCAATTATTTTATTGAATAGGTTGTCTGGAGAGCAATCCGCCCCGAGGCACTTCAACCCCAGAAAAGTCGTAATTCTGTCTCACTCACCCATAATTCTGTAGACGTTGCATAGAACTTTAAGATCACTAATTTGACCTCATCCAAAGATGGTCCTCGCACGCCAGAAAGTGCTTCTTGTCAATTCAAGTGAATCGAAGGCGCAGTAGCCTCAAAGAACACGTTTGATTAAGTGCATTTAACATGGTCTTGGTCATGCCCCGCAATTTCTCGTGCATTCAAGTCGTGTACAAAAGAAATATTTCTCACAGACGAGTCGGACACACCCTTAGCCAAATACGAAATCAATAAAATGAGAGTCCCTGGGAATAGTTTCCCCTCGTAAAGGCGTTCAGCTCTATTCCCTCGAGGAGTTACATTTACAGCTTGAGAATTTATTTCAATCGAATAACAAAAATGTTTTTTTCCTCTTTGTGGCGAGTTCTGTAGAATGGGGAAATATTTGGATTATCAGAAATGTTTTTTTTTTGTGCTGGAGCTTAGCCGTCATCGTTGAGGGAGGAGCTGGTGGAATTCTTGTGATCTCCACATGATGGCCTAAACAAGTGCAGCTCTCAGTGAAGATAAATTATCTCTCCCAAGTGGTTTTATTGTAAAGGTTTTTAAATAATCTTTGTATTCTTGCTAAGCAATCACATGTGGTTCGGAATAATTGGTCTGAAGTAGGGGGACTGTTGTGTGAAAGAATACGCTTTTGTATCATCGTTGTAGATGCTTGACACTAAATAAACTCATATGTGAATATAGATTGTCTTGAATGATTACTTTTTCTTTTTGCCTTGTTTTTATTACTTTATAGGGGGGGATTAAGTCCTCGAAACAAGACCACTTTAATTACGCAACGGCACACATTTAATCTACAGTAGTGGCTCCATGATTACGCTTATACGTGTATTGGGTTGTAGCACATGAAATGTACGATTGATGATTTTATAGTAAAAATTTAAAAGCCAATATTATTTTTCCGTAAATTTTTATTCAATCAAAATAGGATCCGTTGGCATCTATGACATTCTTCCAACGTGATACAGGGTAAAATATTCCTTTTTCCTAGAAGTGCTGACTTTTTGAGGCAATGAAATCTTCAAAGGTTTTTATGACCTCTGCTCGGCTCCGGAAGATTTTCTGCCGGCAAAATGAATCCAGATTGCGAAAAAAAACACTGGTTGTCTGGGCGCAAGGCGCTCGGACATTATATTCGTGACAACGTATCCTAAATATGTAACATTGAATATACAAGTTATTAAATCAAAATTAAAGTGTTTTTATTCCTTAAATGATAATTACATATATAAGTAATATTTTTTTTTATTTCTTAATATTTTACATTTTGTGATATATTTTTATAATTATGTTCGATATTTTATTTTATGTTGCATTATTTCTTTCGATTGCTTTTACTCTGCTGACGATAGGACAATGATACGAGAAGTAGGATATCAATGGTAACATCTCAACTGTAACGTGTCTTGAGAAGCTTAGGTCGAGGGTTGTTCCTCCCAATGTTGTAGGCTTGCTGACATTCGACGCGCATTCGAGATTGAACGTACTCTTCATGAAGTTAATAAATGCGCTATCAGTTGTGACATTTGTATTGAAGTCGCCACAAAGAAGAATTGGTATGTCTGCATCAACTTCATAGATCGTCGGTACACTCTGATTGTGTACATATGGGAGTAATGCTTGGTGCAACAACAAACAAATGTTCGGGATAGTTGATCCAGGATGAATGTACACCGCCCCGAGTAATACTTTGTACATCCTATCGACAGTGAAGCATGAAATTTCAGCCAAGCACACATCACCCGTGTTTTTAATATGACGAGCTGAATCGGACAATTCAACTCGAAGAATTTCCTTTGCCATGGGCGGCGATGATAATCTTCTATAAATCGCTACTCCACCAGCTGCGTTTGTTTCAGAATCCGAACGATAGTTCTGCTTCGTAACGCACTCATAATCATTGATTCGCGTTGTCTCTGTGTATTTTTTGTCTTTGCACTTTCAACCTGTACAGCTGTTCTCGACAGTGCAAGGCGCTGTCTGTATTCCCGTTGTCTCTCTGCATTTGACTTAGGAGCAATTAATGTTGGTGGCTCAGTAATTGGTATTTCGTCCATTGATACGATATATTCTTGCTTCTTCGACAGTTCACAATACTCTGAAAAATTAGTGAATCGTGGTCCGACTCGAAGAGGTCGATTATTTTTCTTTTATTCGTTTTGCTATTCATTTTTACGGTTTATTTATTTTGCTATTTTATCTCCTCCCGCCGCGCTCGAAATCGATTACTATCGGCGCTACTATTTTACTATAGGGGCTACTATTTCCCTCTCTCTCGCTTGTCGCGCTCTCGCTCACCGCGGCGTTATCGGTTACTCTCGCTCAGGGACCCGACCGTAACGCTACAAACTTTTTTCCGAATGCCTCCCAAGGTATACCGATTTATAAGACGTTGTCACGTCAAAAGATGGTAGTCCGTTGGGCAAATGTCAAGAGAGTATGGTGGATGGGGAAGAATTTCAAATCCCAACTGCAGCAGTTTTTGCATCGTTACTTGTGAGATATGGGGTCTAGCATTGTCAAGCAAAAGGATCGGGCTGCGCCTATTGACAAACGCAGGTTGCTTTTCAGCCAATTTGGGATGCAATATGTCGATTTCCTCATATTTGATAGCGTTTATCGTTTTTCCTGGTTGTAGAAATGAAAAGTGGATTGGTCCTTTCGATGCCCACCAAATATTCACCATAACCTTTTTCGGGTGAAGGACAGGTTTGGTGGTGTGTTTTGGTTTTTCATCTGCATCCAACCATTGCCCAGGTCTTTTACGGTTATCATACAGAATCCACTTCTCCAATGTACGACCAATGTACGCCTTGCAAATAGTGGTCAGGTTGGATGGAGTGAAGTATTTTTTTGCATCTCTTAAGGAACCCCATAAATTTGGCCGCACTTTTCACACCTTCAAATATGTGCTCCTTCCAATTAAGACTCGATTTAATCCGAGTGTCGAGGATTGATAGTTTCTTGGTTTCGTGGATGGAAGTCGCGATCATCGACAGTATATTTACTTTGGGGTTCGCCTTTGACGACAAGAGGCAGCACTGAGTTTTTAAAGCATTGATTTCTACTCGGTTAGATAATCATCATCATCATCGGCACTACAACCGGGAACCGGTCTTGGCCTTATTTAGCAAGCCCTGAGGCTTGTTAAATTTTCCATAATGATTTGTTTTTTCCGGGTAAGGTCATTAGTCGCCAGATCGGTTAGATAATCGCCATTGATATATCATGTTGAGGTCGGAATAGAATGTATTAGGCATAGCCTGCTGATTGGTAATGAGGTTCAAAGAGTGGGAAAGAGAGTGGGTGCGAGTACGGAACACTAGGGAACACCTGCATTAATTTGATGGAATGCAGATTTGACACCATCAACAACCAATTCGATTGAAAGGCCAGAAATATAGTTTCTTATCCATCGGATCAGTGAATTGTCCACTTCATAGAAATGTATTTTTGACAGAGGGGCTTGAAGCCAATCGCTGTCGAACACTTTTGAAATATTCAATGCGACTACCTTGCTTTCGCCGAAGTAGTGGATGGAATGGCTCCACTTGTCGGTAAGGTACTCCATCAAATCCTCTGTGGACCTGTTGCTATGAAAGCCATATTGGCGGTCATTGAGGAGGTCATTTGTTTCCAGATATTTCGAATGTTGACGGTTGATCAGTGATTCCATTACCTTCGAGAGAATAGGAGTTAGTGCTATGGGTCGGTAAGAAGAGAGGGATGATTTGTCGTTCTTTTGGGAATTGGCTGAATGTTCCCTGACTTCCACCTGTGGCTCTCTAACAGATACACACACAATTCACAAGCAAAATAGTGAAGGATACCGAACGAAAATCCAATAAGAAAATACATCAGAGCCGTATACCATAGCGATAACATAACAATTCACATCAGTGGAGTATAGTCGAGTTTAAAAATCAAATTCAAAAATCGGCCAGTAGCCTGATGGGTAACGCTTAGGTTCAATTTTTGATGATTCAAACTGCCATAGCGTCAGTTCCAATCACACGTTCTTCTTCACTATTATTTCAAACGCTATACACATATTTGGGAAGCGGCCAGTAGAATATGACAAATGAAGGGGTGTTCGCAATGGTTTAGCGAGTGAAGAAGAACATCTCTTCAAGAGAATGGGGGCATGCCATCCGGACCGGCAGATTTGTTTGCGTTCAGCGCCTAGAGTGCGCGGGAAGTGAATCTGGCTAATGGTGTAGTGCGTATGCTCAAGTTGTGGCTGAATGGAGGTGGTGTCAGGCAGCGTTGAGTTGGCTACAAAATGTGCAGAAAGTAGAGTCGCCTTCTCTATTGTACTGGTGACTGGTATGTCATCGACTATTAGCGAAGGAATGGGTGAAGAGACCGAGTTTTGGATGTTTTTCACGAATGCCCAAAAGTTTCTACTATCTGTAGGAGACTGTAGTATTTTTTGTTTTACTGTCTGGTAATGTAAGAACTTTGCGTGCTGAATATATGCATTGCAGTCATTTCTGATTCTCGTGAATCTTCTCCGGTTTTCCTCAGTATTGTTTGATTTATACAAGCGGAAGCTCAACTCTTGAGCCTTAATGGCTTTTCTGCACCAGAAATCGAACCATATATTTCTCTTGGGTTTGTTACTCTTTACTCTGTGTGGAATAAAGGGTCACATGCCAAGTAGAGATACAGTATAGAGAACATCATTATTGAGGAAAAATAACGACCAATTTAACTTCCCAAAAAAGTGCTTCAGATCTTCCCAGTTGACTTGGTCATAGAAACATACAGTTCTTTTGGGAGTTTTCTGCTTAACGTTGCTGTTGGTTATAGCAAGTTTAGTTGACACGACACAGTAGTCTGAGGTGCCTAAGGGCGAAGAAACTTCTATTGTATTTGTTCAGGTGGGATGTGCGAAACAGGTTCATTGTGTTGGCGGAATGACCAACCACGACTGATACCCGTGTTGGTTCATTGACGAGTTGAGTTAGTCTATTCTAATCAACAAAGAGTTGGACGTATTCTGTTGTGTGTTGTGTGCGGAGTGGTGAAACCACTAAGGATTATTCACGTTGAAACCACCCGGAACAACGATTTCAGTGTGCACATATAGGTTCAAGATCCTATCCAAGTTTGGGCTTCTGTAAAGAAAGCAGTAATGTGTGATATTCTTCCGTATGTGAAGTTTTATCCACGAGAAATTCTTGACTGGAACAGAGCCCATATTGTGGCAGAAGCTCATAAGCAATATCACCTCGTATGTATCTGGCTAGATCACGATGTGGAAAGAACAAAGACATCAAGTTACAATCATGTAGATTGAAGTCGGAAATATTTGTATTATTACATGGGTTTTGCTAAGCGCAAGGATCGCTGGTTTCTTGTTAGAAACATGGGCAGACATCGAGGAGAAACTACATACTAGGCCGCGATGTTATACTACTTTTAAAATTATGAAAATGTTCTACGATGTTTTGAAAACAAAAACTCCATACGACATATTTATCTTTTACGCAAAGCTTTTGAGTAATTGTAGTTTGCGTCGACATCATGCGCAGTCGATAGACCGGTTCACATTTATCGAAGACTGGTACATTTTCGGTAGCAGCGACTTTTTCATTATACTCCGAACTTAGTTTTATTGAACCTGTTTCGAAATTATGATGGCGTAATAAAAATGGCTCCTCGATAGTATAGTGGTTAGTATCCCCGCCTGTCACGCGGTGGACCGGGGTTCGATTCTAATGACCTTGCCCGGAAAAACGACTTATCCTGGAAAATATAACAACCCTCAGGACTTGTTAAATAACGTCAAGACCGGTTCCCGGTTGTAGTGCCGATGATGATGATGATGAATAAAAACGGCAAGTTGTGTGAACGCCGTCTACCGGTGGTGTAGAACGGCATTGCTCCTGGACCACTATGTTGGGATTGTCAATCGCGAATCCCGTGTTTCCGACATAATTAATTTTATTATAAACGTATACATTGTTAGTTATTATCATGCGCAATTCTCGCTGGTTGAAAAATTGTTGACATTTTTTTTTTATGCGCCCTTTCATGACGCATTCCGCGTTTTTACAGTTTTTTTTCTGAAATCTTGTTCCCTTTAATGCAGGTTTTGTGGAACATGTGAAATTCAAATGACGACATAAATGTATATAATAAGACAGATGATCTAACTCTTAGGTGTTATACTAAGCTAGATATGTTTTGACAGACAATAGGGGAGGAGCTATCCATGTCTTCTTTCACATTTCGGGTTGTTTTTTTCTTAATGTTCACCGAGATAGGTAAGCACTTAGAAAGGACACAGTCTCATGAATATCGAAATATAATTGAATAAAATAATAATAACAATAAATGATTTTCATAACAGAGAGTGCACCAATCGCGGACCCTCTTTTTTTTTTTTTTTTTTTTTTTTAACGTCGGACATCGTAATAAACTAATTAATCATCATCATTATCGGCATTATAACCGGAAACCGGTCCTGAGGCTTGTTAAATTTTCCATAATGATTTGTTTTTTCCGGGCAAGGTCATTAGTCTTGCGTCAGAGGCTCCCGACGCGGAATGGAACCCCGGTCTCCCGCGTGACAGGTGGGTATACTAACCACTATACTATCGAGGAGCCTAAACTAACTAATACTAGTAATCATTTTTAGTTTGTATGAGGTTTATCCACGATTGATCAGAGAAGGAATAGCATAAATACATCAAGTCCACTGTTTAGACATATTTCAACGCAGTTCTAATCAATGCTTACAGACGTTAATGGCAGTAAATGAAACTTGGATTCATATATCATATATCAAAAACCGAAAATCTATGGAAGCAATGGATTCACCTCTATCGTTGAGCTGGAAAGGCTATAGCTACATATTTTGGGATTCTCGTTATTTAAAATTAATTATTTGTAAACGGGGAAGTCTATCACACGACATTATAAGATTTCATGTTGTTGTGATGAAAAAGCGATCCCATTTGTTTGAAAAGTTTATTTGGAGGTCACTGACTTATCAAACAACCCTTTTATATCCATGTGGATGTAAATTTATTTTATTGTATTTTGTTCTACTTTACGGAGGTTTAATATACATAAGGTAGTCTTAATATATATTTTTTTTTTTTGAAGGTTCTCTTTGGCTCTTTAGCGAACCACCTGTTTTGCCCCTCAGGTCAAATTCGTGTAAACGGTGCCCGGGGGCATTTACCACTAGGATTTCGGAAGCAAATACATTTTGACTTCGGTATTTTGATGTCATCCTCCGCCGGAGGATAATATTTTATCCAAGTGTCAACAAACGATTTTATAGATTCTTTTTACGAGATCTGTTGTCTCCATAATTAGTTGTGTCGTCGATGGATAGGTGGTCATTTGATTGGTCAGTGCGTTGACAGAAACACTCTCGTGGATAAAATCGTACATCTAAATGCTGTTTTGGTCCAGAGTTGTACTCTGAGGTGAGCCTCGATTGATGGTAAAGTTATGTAGCTTAGGCTGTAGTCCTTCCGTCTATTCAAAAAGTTTTATAACATGTTACTAATATAGGGTTGGCGCGGGGCTAACGACCTTGCCCGGAAAAACAAATTATTATGGAAAATTTAACAAGCCTCAGACTTGATAATACGGCCCAGACCGGATCCCGGTTGTAGATCCGATGATGATGAATGATATAGGGTATGGGACTGTTGGATGCAAAGGACTTTTTGCTGCTATATTACCCAGGCACGACGTTGGCAAATAGGTTGCGGATTGTATTTAGCTGCTTACGTACTTTCAATTGAATACTCGATTATGACAGATGTGCAAAAATATTACTATTTATCTTATTTCACGAAGTTTCAGTCCTGGGTGAGCCACATGATTTTTATATTATCTTATTATATAATAGTAATTGTAGTAAGTTTTTATAATTATTATAACAGGCTGAGAGTATTTCTCGATTGTTTTCATATGTGTTAGTGTCTGGGAGAGAAAAAAACTGATTTGGCCATAAAATGAGGGGTGGAGCATAATATAAACTTAAAAAAACTTTTTGACCCTATTTTTCGAAAATTATAAGTCATTTTCCCCCTTCTATTCGCTATTTTAAGACCTATGTCGTACAGCCTGCATCAAAAGTGGTCTTAACAACATTTCCCACAATCGAAACACAAGTCACCGCTGCTCACCTTAGAGAAATACATACAGTATGATAAACCTTATTCAAACACCTTATCAGCCAAATTCGAAACGACACGAAACAAGCTTGTTGTTCGAAAACCAATAATACTTTTTCGCAAAGTTTAGCCTGCGATCGTGAGCTCCAATATCTAACTAACCGTGACAAATATTTAACCTGCCGTTTTTTTTTTAACTTTGTCAGTTGTTAAAGCCGTCAATTTACGCAACTGATAAAGAGACAGTCTTTAAACTGTGATAATTGAGGATAATTTTTGTTTTGTCGAGAATTGCTGTTGTAAAAGCATTTCAGTTGGTCTCAAAGCGTAGCTTCACGAATGGCTGAGCAGGTCTGCTTAAGGGTAATACAATTTTAAGTGCACACACTCTAAAAACAGATAACACAAAAAGCATTGTTTTGCTAAACAAGCACAAGAAAAAAATAATAATAAAGAAACCAACCACAGAAATTCGACGAATGTATTAATGTACTAAGGTTTGCGTCAGTAAAGCTAAAGGTGCTACCAATTTACTTGCACATAGTTTACTTAATTTTTTTTATCTTTGTCGACCAGTATTATTTTAATAGGATTTCTACTTTTATTATCTACATTTTTAGTTTTTTTTTTTTTTTGCTTTAGCTTGTGTCTGCCGGTTACAATTTTCAGTTAATACTATAGTGTGTCTTTAGATATCAATATTTTTACAGTAAAATATTCTATGAAATTAGTCAAGTAAATCGTTTGAAACTGACTGTGAATATACGTAATAATAAGTCTACACAATAAGTCAAAACAATAAATTCTCTTTTTGGTCGTTTCAATATTCTCTGTATACGAATTTTTCTTCAAATTCTGTCAGCAGAAATGAGGCCGATAATTGTAACAATTTAAGCGTTGGTATCACACATGTTTACAATTAGACAAAAAAAAACACACACATTTTATAATTGGCCATTTTCGCGAGGTTTTTATTGTAACGTGTTTAGAGTTTATAGAGGCCTCGATGTAGGCGAACTCAGTGCGATTTTATGACCCCTATAATTGCTAGTCCCACTCCACTAGACCAAAACGAATTCTAAAAAACATATAGCGAGCGAACCAGTACAAGAGAGTTCACCCAACAACTAAACTATCGTTCGCAGCACGTAGTTTAAATTGGCAAACCTGTTGACTCGAAACATTAAACGGTCAAAAACACCTGCTTTAATGATTATGAGACAATAGACACTAATCCTTTGGTACAAAATAACTGTGGATATATTCTAACGTCTTAACGGTAACCGAAGTGATGAAAAGGTGATATAAAAGTGACTAAACTTGTACTGCCTTTCACAATGATTCAGTACGAGAAACAATTGATTTGCGAGTCTTTTACATGTCTGATATTTGGTATGCGAACGAGTGGGATAAAAAATGAACTAACGTCTTATTCCTATAAGCTCGTGGTGAGTTCTGGAAGTTGAAACATATTTCAAAAAGTGATTACTTTTATTTTTATGTTCACTGGTTTAGAAGATAACTAAAAAGCACCGGAAAAATAATAGCACACGTAGGGCCAAAACCATCTAAAATTAATTCAAGATTCGGCAACTTGCTACTATTTTATATGAACAACCAACCACATAAACGTATGCGTCGAAACCATCAGCATACAGCCGCATGCTTGTTATAATCTACATGTCAGCACAGCTACTAGGGCAGGTGAGAAGGACGTTTCAAAACCAGTTTTGATTTTTTATCAAACCTGCAAGTCAATTGGTAGCACCTAGGTATTATTAGTTTACTGGTATACTACCTCCAGCAAAAACAGAAGTGTGGATGTGTGTTATATTAATTTACCGACTGCTGAAATGCAATGCTTAGACTGCTACGAGATCCAGAATAACCGGGATAATTGACTTACTAGGCTACTCGATAGTATAGTGGTTAGTATACCCGCCTGTCACGCGGGAGACCGGGGTTCAATTCGCCGTCGGGTAGCCTCTGGCGCAAGACTAATGACCTTGCCCAGAAAAAACAAATCATTATGAAAAATTTAACAAGCCTCAGGACTTGCTAAATAAGGCCAAGACCGGCTCCCGGTTGTAGTGCCGATGATGATGATGATGATGATGATTTATAATATGGGAAATGGGTAAATGGGTAAATTGTATGGGATGTGAAATGGATATATTGGAATTGTGGGAGCACTAAAAAAGCAGCCCATACTGCACTATATCACGCGGAAGGAAACTTTTAAAACAACTTAATGAAGATTTGTTTTCGAGGCGAAAATGCATGCATTATTGACGTTCTTTTATTATTGTTTTTCATTTATCGCCTATTTTTGAATACTCCATGCCCTTGTGTTTATAATTCCGTTTCCTCTCGCTCTTTCGAATGATTATAAGTGATCAGATACATGAAATATACAAAATTTAAGGAGAAATTTAATATAGTCGACTTTACAGTGGTACCTATTTACAGGAAAAACTTATCTCAAAATCGTTTACATTATTTTCTTTGAAGCTATATTTTTTTTTACAAAATGTAATATCTTTCATGAATGCAAATTTGGCACCACTCTTTGCGATAAAATTTGTTAATTAGTCAAGATTTGGTACAAACATTATTATCATTAAAACGATATATTTTTTTTAAAGAATATATTATCTCTCATAATAGCGAATATGGCATCACTCTTTATGATAAAATTTGTTATTTAGTCAAGATTTGGCAGAAACATTATTTTCATTAAGCACCTTCAAATAAAAAAAAATTTTTTTTAAAGGTCAATTTTTTATTGTATACGAAGACATATCTTAATGAAACTTTGAACATATGTTTAATTGGCCTCATAATATAGAAAATTTTTTTTTTATTTTTTTGTCCCCACGTCGTCTGCTACATTTAAAAAAAAAAACCAAAAAATCACACGGCGTGCGGGATTATTGCCCTCAGAATAGTCTGAAAAAAAACGGATTTTTAGTCAGCACCAAAGCGGCCATGGAATGACCTAAAAAGAAAAAATTGTTGAATAATAACCAAATGGCGACGTTTTTTCGAAAATTGACTTTTTTGCCCCCAACTCAAAAATTGTTGTTGTAACTCGAGGAATTAAATGCAGATTTTTTCATCCGTAGGTCATTCTGAGCATTAAAATGTGTAGATTGACGTGTTAAAATTTCAGAACGATCGGATAAATACTTTTCTTTTAATCGTGCAACACCAACAACCAACTTGAAAAACGTTGTTTTGAGAAACTCAGGTTTAAAGTTAAAATACAATTTTTTTTTTTAAAAACCTTACCAAAATTTAATCTGCGATGCCTAGGCGCGCTATAGCGAAGTAAATAAAAACACTATAAATGCTCACAACATTTGTTTTGTTGCGAATTTCACTTTCATATTATTAAAATCATCTTTTAAAGGTTTTTTTTAGTTTTTTTTTTACTTTTTAAACCACATTTATTTTCCTAATTCTTTTTACATGTATACTATTAGGGGTAAATGTTAAACCCTTTTCTACAATCACAGGCCTTAAATTAACTTACTGGCTCTATGCGAGTTCTCTAAATTACACATTACAACTTGATTTTTATTTATGCCTTTCGGCGTACATCTTTTTTTTTCTTCTTATATATATATGAAATAGGTCATATATTAGAGGGACTCCTCGTTTACATCTATATGTATACATTGTTATTATTATTTTTTCTTTATGTTTTTAAAGGTTCATTCTAACATATTCCATCAACAAAAAGAAATTCGATTTTATGAAAATTTGTAAGTGATATGTCTCCTTAAAACGACCGATTTTTTTAAAGAATATATTATCTTTAATAATAGCAAATTTGGCACCACTTTTTGTGATAAAACATTTGGTAATTGGTCCAGATTTGGGAGAAACTGATGCTGCTAGCGTTATTTACAGCATGCTTGCATTTTGTTTTTTTTTTTTTTTTACTCATTTTGGTACTAAGAAACACTTGTTGCGCATTTTGTTATAAACTACACACCCTGCTCCGTTCGGAATTTTTCAAAAGTCCTGATGTATATACTAAATTGCTATAATTTATTCGGTAAGAGATTGAATGTATAACCAGTCGCTAATAAAACCCTTAAAAAATTTCTCTTGTACCCATATTTTAATAATACTGTAAATAATACGCAATAACAATCGCCATGGTTGCAGTTAAGAGAACTTGTTGCAGTGTAGCTACTATAATTAATTCGCAATTTAGTGTTTATGATAATGTAATGCATTCATTGCTTATGGTATTATTCTCAGCCGCAGATAATATTCTGCGTACGTACTACTTTTCAATGTAATTTAAAAATTTAAACTTAACTAAATTCTCAATATGGTAAAGCTAAAATATGTTGTTTTATTTATTTGCAGGACCGAAATCCCGACGTGGCATGACAGAATTTTCAACAAACGAAAACCAAAAATCACTCTTGCCTCAGCTTAATCATAATTCATCCCCTCATCTCCAACATATTCATCAATCGAAACCTCCATCAGTCCTTCCTATCTCACCGCATTCCCCTAAAAATTATTGCAATCATCATAATCAACAGCACCAGCAACAGCACCAGCAACAGCAACAGCAACATCAACAACCTCAACAAAACCCATCAAATAATCACTATAAGCGCCCATTAACAAGCCCAAATAACTCTCCATATAATAACTTTTATGGTCATGTCCTTCCTCTTCATCACTCTAACACAAATAGCCCGCAACAACATCAACTTCCGTATGGATGGCCACCAGGAAATCCTTATCTCAATGATTTGCTCACCAGTAACGACGAATTAACTGACGAATGCTTAAAGAAAAACGTCCAAATTGTCCTTAATAATTTGGACCGGTACAACAACGCCTTGCGTAGTATAATTTTGAATGAACAAGTGAACGGAGGCGCTATTAGTATCCTTAGCAGCGGCTGTAGCAGCTTTAACAATAACTTAAGCAATCTCAGTAATATGGCTGGCAACTTGGTTACCACACCGGAGTCGGATTACAACAGTAACGCGACAACTCCTCATCACGGTCATTTGGTAGGTTTAACTGGTATCATTGGGGGTGGTGGTGGTGGTGGTGTTGGTGCCAGCTATAGTCACAGCGGTGGCGGTCCTTGTTCGATAGCATCATCGCATGACTTTACTCATGATAATTCCGATTATCAGTGGTTCCTGGACTACGGCTACCGAGATGGCGTGGCACACCAAAGTGTCCTGTCGTCGTTGTCTGCATCTTACAATGGGATCGGCGAATTATCTTACTATGACGACTTGGCCAAGAATATTGACGCAAATTTAGCCGAAGTTGACATGGAGAATTTTAGAACGGAAGACATTCATTCGCTGCTGTCGCACATTCCAACATTTCATCAGCACCACAAGGACGTCGATAAAATCGAGAATTCTATATGCAAATCGGAATTGTTGTTTTCGCCCGTGAAGGAATCACACATCAGTATCGACTCTCTAGACTTGGACTCATATCCAGACGACGGAGACATGATACTGACATGCAAGGCGAACAAAGACAACTACACCATTGCCTTCGAAGAGGGCAGTATCGTCTATTCGGATGAAAGTTTCTATGGTGGGTATCCTGGCATTTAAGTGCGACCACAACTTCTTTGTTCTTACAAAACGTTGTAGTTTCACTTTCTTTTCCTTGAAAGTTCAACGATTCCTAAGTCTGTGTGTGTTTTTATTGTAGCAGAACCAAGTGATATCGCAATGAAGAACAAGCAAAACTTTATAAATCTGCACAGCAACTTGGATGACATTGTTAAGAGGAAGTCATTGGAGGTCTCCATGTCACGTTCGGATCACGCCTTCACGACATGGAGCAAACTGAAAAAGAACAGCACATCTCAGCTGCAGCGGTGAGTTTTAATTGTTGGTCACTGATTATTTGATTTTATACGTTCGACCTATCCACGTCAGCCTTATGTGAATGCTGTGTCGGTTCGGTTTTGCGTACCCTTGCCAGGGGTGGGGAGCTGTATTGTGTCGGTAGTTAAATAACGAAATGAGCGGCATATACAAGTAGTATGTAATAACATTGTTCTCTGTTGGGTCATTTCAATTACTTTCAATTTGCTTTGTGAACAATGAATTGATGACGGGAATCTAGTTGATTTAGTGGTCGTTGAGTACGAAGTGGAGGCTGTGTGTGGTGAAACCTTAGAATCAATGTGTTTCGAATTTGTTTTAGTTTGGGTTAAACTCCACACTGCCTATGTTATATTATTATTCATTTGAAAAAGACATGACTGATGTTGAGATCGGACAACCGGTTCCTGTGTTATCTTAGATTTCAGGAAACTCATTTGCAAATGAGGCGGGCTTACCACAAGGAACGCCAGAAAATGATAGAAAATGACATAAAATAAACTATTCAGTTTATTTTGAAACATCGGTTCTGTGGTGAACATAATGTGTGCCTTTTAATTTACATTACATTAACATTCTGCCTCTCTTTAATAGAAGAATATCAATTGATGGTGTTTTGTTATATGGACCTGGACTTATAGTCATTACTATACTTACGTCTTGTGTACTAAAAAACACAATGTGGGCAAGCAATTCAGAAAGGTGTATAGTGAATACAAACAACTTACCATCAATATTTATACATGACCATGTTTATGGTAAATAGTTTCCACCAATCTTCACTAATGCAGTATGTTAATATAATAGATTTCTATGCGACAACGCCTATAGGACCACCCCTTTCACTTGTGCATTATATTGGTATAACAAATTTAATTGAAGTTGGGAGAACCTCACTTCTTCGATTGAGCTAAGATTCTCTTTATAATTTCTGTACAATTTAGGGAGCAAAATGTGAAAAATAGGAATTTTAGTGCTCTTGTCGTTTCCAACAGCCGCACACAGTACATAATCCACAGAAGTGAAGAACAACACCAAGAGTAAATCAAAGAAACAAACTATCAGAGTCGTATGCCATAGCAATGCACAAAGCGTTTCGACTTCAGTAAAGAGTAACTGAGAATAACAATTCATCTCCAACATTGCGACAATGATCGGATGTGCTGAGGCTTTGGTTGCATCTTTTACTATGATTATAGCCATTTTTTCACTATCGTCACAAAAATGATGTACTCTCATTTGACTTTCTTGCAAAGAATTAGATCCATTTAAGACTTTTTGGTTTCGTTCCTCTTACAATAGATAGTTTCTTTTTCTATTCCGGTCATTGAAAACTCCCATCTCTTTTGTTTCCAAATAACGTTTACATTGTTTTCAAAAGGTCCTCTTGCTTTCGTTAATTTGTAAGTTTTAAAATTAGAGTATTTTTTTCTTTTGCTTTTTTTATTAAGATCATATTTAGAAAAGCACCTGGTTAAATCGATTGTCTAGGACCAATTTTCGCCTTTCTTTTTACTACTATACTATTTATTGGTCTATAGGAACCCGGAGGTTCACAACCTCTCTGACTCGACTGCGCCATCGTCCTCTGTCCTGTGCACCCTCCTTCCACGCTTGACCATCTGATCCGGTCTCCCCAAGGTCAAACCATCTCCGTGGCGGCCGTTCTACCGTTCTCTTTCCCGTTGCTCCACCCTCCAGAATTCTACGCAAGGTACTATCGTTGCCTATTGCCGCCACATGTCCAGCCCATCTTAATCTTCGCGACCTGATTACTCTCACTATTGTAGGTTTGCAGTATAGATCCTTCAATACGTGGTATTGGAGTTTCCTCGCTTGTCCTCTCTCTTCATCATATTTACCGCTAAAGATACTCCTTAAAACTTTATTATCGAATACCCGGAATTTGTTTTCTTCCCGTGTTGTGTGAGCCCATGTTTCGCATCCGTATAGAGCAATCGGCATGATTATGGATCTATAAACACGGAGCTTTATATATTACGCGAGAGCAGTTTGGATTACAGCAGTTTACTGACTGCGTGCCAACAAGCGTTGTCGGAATGCAGTCTTTTGTTAATTTCCTTCGACATTTCGTTACTGGCCGTCAGTATTGTTCTCAGATATTTAAATTCTTTAACTTTTTCAAATATCTTGCCCCTGACGTTTATCTGTGTTCCCCGAGGTCCACCTGCTCGTGCCGGAATCAAATATTTCGTTTTGTCTTCATTTATTTCTGGACCCACCTCTTCTGCCGCTTGGATAATGATATCACTGTGTTTACTTCCGGTTTCTAGATCATCGCCCAAAACGGCGATGACATTCGCATATGCGAGCGCTTGTGTGACCCCGTTCAGAGATGATCCGGCCATGTGGTCGTCTTGCACCTTTCTCATGACATACTCGATCACAAGGTTAAAGAGACATGGTGGGAGGCCATCCGCCTGTTTTAGTCCGTCCTGGATTTCAAATGGTTCTGAGAGGTGGTTTTCTATTTTAACTCGCCCTTTATTTTCCTTCATGCAGATTTGAATGAGGGCGGCATATTTTTTCGAAACTCGAAGCTCAACTACAATATGGTAAAGTCTTTGCATTGCAACTGAGTAGTGGTGGGCTTTTTTGAAGTCAATAAAAAGTTGTTGAACAGCCTCGCCGCATTCCTTCTTTTCAAACAAATGCCTTACTGTGAACATTTGGTTGCTCGTTGACCGGTTCCTACGGAATTCATACTGCTAGTTTCCCAGTATTTTATTTATTGCGGACATTAAGCAAGTTTCCAAAGTACTGTTTCTATCTTGTCGCGATATTGTTTGTTTCTGTGACCAGATAGCCGTTTGCGTCTCGAATTATTTTGGCTCTCTCTCGGTAGCCATTTCTAATTGAATTTGACATTATTCTCAAGGCCAACTCTGTCCTTGGTTTTGTGAAACGTTGGTAGAAAGAATTCTCTAATCCCTACGTTTCTATGGAACCAAATCCGCCTCCCATCAAATTAATACAGGTGTTCCGCAGGGTTCTGTACTCCCACCCACTCTCTTCCTGATCTTTATAAATGATCTCTTGTCAATTTCCCAAAATCCAATTCACTCGTTTGCTGATGATAGCACGTTGAGTTTCTCATACTCAATTGAACATTCCAGACCAAACTCTTCGAATGTCATTACCAATCAGCAGGTTTATTGAATTCATACGTGAATACATTGAATTCCGACCTCAACACTGATATACCAATGGGGATTATCTAACCGAATAGAAATCAATCCCTTCAGAACTCAGTGTTGCCTCCTGTCGTCAAAGGCGAACCCAAAAGTAAATACATTCATGGGACAGCATTTGCATCGACGAAGCCAACGAACTATCAATCCTCGGCACTCGACTCTTAATTGGAATGACCAAGTTTTTGAAGCTGCAAAAAGTGCGGTCAAATGTGTGGGGTTCCTTAAGAGATGTAAAAAATATTTCACTCCATCCAATCTAACCACCATTTGCAAGGCGTATCATCATCATCGTCGGCACTACAACCGGGAACCGGTCTTGACCTTATTTAGCAAGCCCTGAGGCTTGTTAAAATTTTCATAATGATTTGTTTTTTTCTGGGCAAGGTGATTAGTCTTGCGCCAGAGGCTCCCCGACGGGGAAACGAACCCCGGTCTCCCGCGTGACAGGCGGGTATACTAAACACTGTACTATCGAGGAGCCTGCAAGGCGTATATTGGTCCCAAAATGGAATTCAACTCCCATATTTGGTCAGGTTCACCCAAAATTGCACTACACGTGCTTGATAGGATGCAAGAACGAGCAGTGAACCTTATTGGGGGCCCAGCCGTAAGTTAATCAATTCTGTCTTAGAACATGGGTGCTACGTATCATGCCTGTCTCTTTTCTATAGATATTATCGCGGTCGTTGTTCAACTGAACTCCCTGAATGCGTTCCGCCCCTTCAGAAATTTTCCCAAGATACCTGCCAATGTGTGAATGCGCATCAGTTCACACTGAAAGTCAACTTTAGGCGCACAAATAAGCATTTTTTAGCCGAACTACACGAATGTGTTCTACCTGATCATGTGTTTCTTTGTCGTCAAAATGTACAAGCATTCAAGACCAATGTACATCGATACTTCCTTTCCTTATCCACTTCCTCTCCATCCTCTCCCACTGTACTTTGACATTTAAGGGTACTTAAAAATCCTTTTTTGTGCGCGCGTTAATATAAAAAAAGGGATAAAAACACATTCCGAATATATCAAAGTTCACATCAAAGAAATTGATTTAATTTTTTAGGACTGAAGGATATTTTACTACGCCACAGCAACTTCTCCATAAATCTTAAATTAAATCCGCGTTCGAATACTGTTCATGCTTGGAAATCTGCTCTTAAGCATAGCCTTAACCTTTTCAAAAGTGTACAGAGATGATCAATCGGTAAATTGAGAACACAACACTAATAATAAGGCCACATCTATTACCATATCAACGCGCGTGGCGGCCCTTTGTCCATTTTACGGATATACCATGAAGATTGGTTCTTGGAGATCCGTGATATTCCAAGGGATTCCGTTGATTTGCTTCCCATAAGTCATTCTGATAGATCCCTTATATTTTTCTCAAGGTTAACGCGCCATCTTTATACGACTACTCTAGAACTCTTTTTTACCACGAGTATTTCTAGAATGGTACAATTTGCAACTGTTAAAAAATACCGACAGTTACCTATTAGCATCTAAGGATGTTGTCTGCCATCATCATTTTAGATTGGCTTTTCCCAAGGAACATTTTATTTTACATAACGATTTGCTGTCAGAGTATTTAATAAGAGATGATTTACGTGTAAATAAATGAAAAATTGAATTAACTAATTTGGGAACAATCCGTGTTTTGAATCTTAAAAAAGTAAAATAATAAATAACTAAAAAATATATAAAATATTAATTTAATTAATTCGGGAACAATCCGTGTTTTGAATCAAAAAAAAAAAATTATAATAAATAAAAAAAAATTACATAAAATCTTAATTTTAATTAATTCGGGTACAATTAGTGTTTTGGATTTAAAAAAAAATTATGATAATAAATAAATAAAAAATATATAAATTCTTAATCCACAATCGTATAGCTATTTTAATTATATTGCTATACGAGGGTTGCCTTTTATATTTCGGGATTAGAGAACAAAAACAAATATTGATCATCGAAAATCACTTTATTGTTTTTCAAAATATTCCCCATGAAGATCTATACACTTTTGCATGCGTTTGAACCAATTGTCGAAGCACGTTTGCCACTCTGATTGAGGTATCTCCAACACATGCATTCTGAATGCAGCAACCGCTTCTTCAGGTGTCGAAAAACGTTGACCTCTCAGTTTGTTTTTTACGTACGGGAATAAAAAGAAGTCATTCGGTGCCAAGTCAGGACTATACGGCGGATGACCCATCAAATCGATGTTTTGGGTGCTCAAAAATGCAGTTGTCGCAGCCGATGTGTGAGAGCTCGCATTGTCGTGGTGAAGAGTGATCCGTCTTCGGCGGTTGGTTTTCCTGATTTCTTGGAAGACAACTGGCAAACAAATGGTTGTGTACCACTCAGAATTGACTGTTCTGCATTGTTCTAGTGGTACGGTTGCGACATGTCCAGTTTTTCCGAAAAAAACAGGCGACCATTTGCTTGGAAGTGCTTCGTGCGCGAACAACTTTTGTTGGATTTGGCTCATCTTGAAACACCCAGACAGTCGACTGCTGTTTACTTTCGGGCTCATACGCGTAAATCCACGATTCATCACCTGTCACGATGTCATAGACGTGTTTCGAAGCACAGCGACCGTATTTTTTTTTAGCATTTCTTTCGACCAATTGACACGAGCCTTTTGTGGGCGATTGACAAATTGTGTTGGATCCAACGCGAACAAATTTTTTTGATGGTCAAATGTTTATGCAATATTGAATGTATGCTGGTCCCTAACGCCTAAGGTTGTCTCAATCTCACGATAGGTCACATGACGATCTTCCAATATCAGTTCGCGCACAGCATCAATGGTTTTCGGAACAACAACTGATTTTGGACGACCTTCACGAAATTCATCTTGGAGTGAACTACGACCACGATTGAATTCACCATACCATCGATAAACACTGGTCCTTGATGGAGCTTCATCGCCAAAAATTGAATTAAGTTCATCCATGCACTGTTGCTGAGTTAATCCACGCCGAAAGTTGTAAAAAATAATCGCACGAAAATGTTGACGATTTAATTCCATTTTTGGGCCGAGATGAATCTTTTAAGTTACTGTAAACAACACAAATAGCGCTCGTATGTCAAAACGTTCTGAGTGCGTATAACCTCAAAAATGTCCAACTTTACGACAGAGCTGTCAATTGCCGGATTGCAACACTAGGGTTGCCAAATCCCGAAACATAAGAGGCAACCCTCGTATTAGATTATGAATGATGAGTTTGAAAAAGAAACACAATTTTTTTTATCACAAAAACGGGGAATCATTTGTTAACAATGTCTTTAAAAAACAATGTAAACGAATATAATTTGTTTGTAAGAACACCTGTTAGTGTATTCGAGAAGATAGATATCAAAATACGAATTATTGTGTTGTACCTGTTGAGCATGTATAATGACGTAGGATAAGGGGATTATCTTAAATCCAGCCAATATCTAAAAATTAGAAAAGCCATAATGCTCTCCTTTCTAGTAATATTTTGTCAGAGGTTATAAGATCATTGATCAGCTGTCAAATCTCGAAAGTTTGAGAAAGATATGACTTTCTTAATGACCGCTAATAGTGCCAGCGCAACACACACCTGATGGTATACCCAACTTAAAATTAATGATATTGTTATATTATGGATATTTTTAGCCTTCTTAAATAGATTCACTGGGTTGCTTTCTTAGTAGTACGATTAGATTTACCAAAGTGCCTTTGTGAATTTTGTTGCCGTTGTTAATTTTAATAAATATAGTATATACACTAACCGTTTGTAAAGATCTCCAATTCGTAAACACATTTATGTGGTCGGTATAAGTGCCTAATATAACGTTATCAACTTTGGAAACTTGAAGTCGACTCCATTGTTTAATTTATAGTTCTATAAATTAGTTAATTTTATTTTTTTTTAGTTCGGTTGATAACATTCGATTTACAAAGTCCATGCTTTTATTACGTGTGTCAACTCTATGGTTGAGTTTGTGTTTATTATGGATTGAGTTATTGAATAATATGGTTGACATTTAATCCTAAGCTGAGATGTATGTTATAACTAATGCACCTCTTATCATTTGACGAAATACATAATCGAAATCCACATGAAATCGAAATTGATATTTTTCAATTGATTCCTTATCTCTTTGTGTTTGTTGAGATAGTAAGTCTCTCGCTTATTTTGTTTTGAGATTATGTTGCCGAATGCACAAGAAAGATGCCCCAACTAACTCTATGATTCCAAGTATGTTTTATCACCGCGCTATCTTTTGTCTCTTGTCTACTCATATGACACATCAGAACTTTCTGCAAATACATCTATGAATTTTTGGTCATTTGCCTGCCCGGGTCACAGTTATAGACTGAGAGAATCCTTATTTTTCCTCTAGTATTTAATGAATACATCAACAGAAATAGACGCCACCCGCCAAATTCTGTTGAAGTAATCGAAATTCAACTTTAAATCCACGGGCGGTAGTCAATTTATATATATATATAAGAGTTTTTAGTAATTTTTCTGAGTCACGGGCACTTACTCAAAATCTTATTCTAGCTTATCGATGGTATCCTCCATTTTCGATTTTTATATAAATAAATAACTAAAGGCGTTATCTGAAATTCCAAACCTGCGACGAGGAATAATAAATTTTAAAATTATCATGAAATGAAATGGAATTTCAAATCCGACTACATAGCGTATATATATATATATATATATATATATATATATATATATATATATATATATATATATATATATATATATATATATATATATATATATATATATATATACCTTAGCTTATCTACAAGGCTTACTTCATCTCTTCAACTATTGGTCTTCCAGCAATCTCGATCTCGACAGCCGACATTTCAAGTCTCTTCAAATTCATTGACTAGACTACAAAATGGTGAATGGAAATGAATAAAACAGAGCTGTGGTAAAAGGATCCGTTTGCTACGCATAGTTTAATATGTTGTTAAACTTCATAATCCAAATATGCGACATTTGTCTGTTGTATTGGGTGCAAATTTGGAATTTGAATTTGGATTACAACACATTGTTCAGAACGGACCATTATTTTCAACTTCTATAAACCGTTTTAAGAATGGATGTTTTATTCAATCCACTAAAGCTATCTTGCCAAATGATATTCATTATTTGTTAATAGATAACTCTCAATTTTTGTGGACGCTGATGTTATTTAGCTTCCGACCAAAGTAAGTAGCCGTATGATGTGGTGCGCCCACAATTGAATAATGGTTGTAAGGCCCTTCAAAGGAGTTTTGACATGGACGAAAATCCCGTTCAAATCCCCTTGAAACGGAATCCGAACTTATTTATTTTCGCTGAAATTAAAGCGGCTGTCTGAATATCACAGACTACAATAGGCATTATTTAACTAAAATTCACTATGCTTTCTTCTATATACTATTCTATTCTATTTATTGGCCTGTCGGAACCCGGAAATTCATGTCCTCACCGACTCGACTCCGCCATTGTTCCCTGTCCTGTGCGCTCTCCTTCCACGTTCGACCATCCGATTTCCTCGAGGTCCAACCTAACATTGTCCTCCCATCGCCGTCGCGGCCGCCCTGTCGGTCTCTTTCCCGTTGGCTTACCCTCAAGAATTCTATGCACGGTCCTATCGTTGGCAATTCGTGCCACGTCTCCGGCCCATCTTAATCTACGTGACTTGATTACTCTCACTATTGTAGGTTTGCGGCATAGAGCAATTGGCATGATTATGGTTCTATAAACACGGAGCTTTATATATTTCGTGATAGCAGTTTGGATTTCAGCAGTTCTTCGAAGATTCTTGGTATTGTTCCACCCAATTCTGTTTATATGCGCTCCACAAGACAATCCGACGGATCTCACCCGTTTGTGGTTCATCTCCCGGCGGCGCGAACATCCCTGCATCAGAACTCGTTCCGTTACAGAGCGGGGAAGCTTTGGAACGCCCTTCCCACGCGAGTGTTCCTGGAGCGTTACAACTTGCAACTGTTCTTTGATGGCATCACGGGGCGCTCACTCGGCGCTATAGGTTCGCCTCTCCTGAGAGAAGTCTAATAAAAAAAATAAAAAAACGTGTACTGACTGCATGCCAACTAGCGTTGCCGGAGTGTAGTTTTTTGTTAATTTCCTTCGACATTTCATTACTGGCCGTCAGTCATCATCATCATCGGCACTACAACCGGGAGCCGGTCTTGGCCTTATTTAGCAAGTCCTGGGGCTTGTTAACTTTTCCATAATGATTTTTTTTTCCGGGCAAGGTCATTAGTCTTGCGCCAGAGGCTCCCCGACGGGGAATCGAACCCCGGTCTCCCGCGTGACAGGCGGGTATACTAACCACTATACTATCGAGGAGCCTGGCCGTCAGTATTTATCCTAAATTCTTTGACATTTTCAAATATCTTGCCCCTGATGTTTATGTGTGTTCTCTGAGGTCCGCCTGCTCTCGCCGTAATCATGTATTTTGTTTTGTCTTCATTTATTTCTAGGCCCACCTCTTCTGTCGCTTGCATGATGATTTCACTGTTTTTACTTACAGTTTCTAGATTATCGTCCAAAACAGCGATGTCATCCGCATATGCGAGCACTTGTGTGATCCCGTTCAGGGATGATCCGGCCATGTTGTCGTCTTGTACCCTTCTGATGACATAACTCGAGGACAAGGTTAAAGAGACATGGTGAGAGCACATCGCCCTGTTTTAGTCCGTCCCGGATTTCAAATGGTTCTGAGAGGTGGTTTTCTATTCTAACTGACCCTTTGTTTTCGTTCATGCAGATTTGAATGAGGGTGGCATCTTTTTTCGGGGTTCCCAGCTCAACTACAATATGGTAAAGTCTTTGCCTTGCGACTGAGTCTTAGGGTTTTATGAAGTCAACGAACACTTGGTGAACCGTCTCTCCGTATTCCCACTTCTTTTCCAGTAGTTGCCTTACTGTGAACATTTCGTCTTTCGTTGACCGGTTTCTACCAGTATTTCTTCTGCGTACGGTGTGATTGTCGCCAGTAAGACAATTGTTAGTATTTTGTAAATGGTTGGTAGCAATGATATTCCTCTGTAGTTTTCGCAGTCAGATCTGGCGCCTTTTCTGAAAATGGGGACGACTATTGAGGTTTTCCATTCTTCCGGAGTGACTTCCTGATCCCATATTGTTTTAATCAGTTGATGGATCTTTCGAGCGGTTGCCTCCTCCATGCTTCATAAGCTCTGCCGGTATGCAGTCGACTCCAGTAGGCTTGTTGTTTTTCAATCGATTTATTGCGTCTACAACTTGGTTGAAAGAAGGCTCTTGGATCTGAGGCTCGGCTATATGTAAGTCTGGTGCGTTTATTTGTGGTTGATGGGTGCGCACATTGAGCAGATTTTCAAAGTACTGCTACCATCTTGTGACGATATTGTTTGTTTCTGTGGCCAGACAACCGTTTGCGTCTCGAATTATTTTGGCTCTCTCTTGGTAGCCATTTCTGCTTGAGTTTATCATACATACCTCTGATGTTCTTTGCTCTGGCATTTTCTAGGATTTTTTCGATCCGAGTCTTTTCGCATTCGCGTTTTTTGCGTTTGAAAAGTCTAGTTGTCTATTTCCGAATCGTCGCGTATCTTTTTGCGTTGACTACATCATATCTTTCTAAGTGGATCAATATGAGGCGTTTATGTTCTTCGATTTCCGGCCTGCAGTCATCATCAAACCAAGGTTTGGACTGAATTGTTTTCTTAAATTCTTTTGGGCTGTTTGTTCGATTACGTCTCTGATCGATGCCCATTTAGTGTTCACATGATTGGTATCCTCTTCCTCACTACTCCCATCCTCTAGGATGCTAAATCTATTCGTTAGTTCGTCTTGATATTCCGCCCTTTTGCGTAGGTCTTTTATTTTATCAATGTCGAACTTTTTGCTCGTCTCCCGTGACTGCCCGTGTGAGTTTGTTGCGAGCCGACTTCTAATTTTGCACTAGAAGATGATCGGAGTCGCAATCTGCTCCTCTATATGATATATATCCCCGAGGAGGATTTTAACATCGAATGATAAGATCCCATCAAATATTTCCTCTAGGGTCTCCTAGAACGCGTCCTTCGTTTCTTCGTCTGTAGATTCTGTTGGGACGTGCACGTTTATAAATACATATTTACATTCGGTCATTTTATAAATTGCACATATTTTACATGGGGCGTAATCTTCTTGCTTATGATGAACCCAGTCTCGAGGTTATGTGTATCGGTACCTCCACAGGCCAGTGGAAACCCGTTGGTTTCGATTAGTTGATGTGAGAGTCGGACTTCCTGAAGCGCGACGATGTCCATTTTATATTGTTTCGCGTTTTCTACGACCGTCTGTATCGCGCCTGATTTATATAACATTGGAACATTCCACGTGTCGACGCGTATATCCCGCTTTTTCCGTTTTTCCCTACGTCTTCTTTTTGCCGACTCTGTGTTTTCTTGATGATTTGTTCCCTTATGGTAGTGTCGGCTCATCACACCTACGCCTACCGGGTTTTCGTGGGATTGTTTTTTGTATATTGATTATTCATTTTTGATGCCACGAGTCTTGGGGTTTCAAACAGTCCGCCACATCAGAGCCTTTCTTTGATATGGTAATGTCTTCTTACTGCTCTGATTCGACCCGGTGTCAGAGAGGCGCCGTTATAATACAGCCGGTATACCCCTGGTTGCAAACCATCCAATGGGCACGCTGACGCGTAACACCCTGGATTAGGGGTGGTAGATCGTTGTGCGTTACTCCTCGCTAGCCTGTCTGACATGGGTGGCCCTACTGGAAGCGTATGCTTCCGTCCGCATAGCCTGAGTGATTCATTGTAATTTAAGCCCCCGCACCACGTCAAGGTTTCTACCAAGCGGGGGTTTCTTCCTTGTCTGCGATGGAGGGATGGCGTAGACCAGGACGCCCAGAGCCTGGGAGTGCCAAACTGGATGACATCGGCTCGAAATCGGGACCGGTGGAGAGATTTGTTAAATAAGGCCAAGACCGGATCCCGGTTGTTGTGCCGAGGATGATGATGATGTGGACGTCGGACTTCGTGAAGCGCAACAATGTCCACTTTATATTGTTTCGCGTTTTCTACGACCGTCTGTATCACGCCTGGTTTATATAACGTTCGAACATTCCACGTACCGACGCGTTTATCTCGCTTTTTCCGTTTTCCCTACGTCTTCTTTTTGCCGAGTCGGTATTTTCCTGATGATTTGTTCCCTTATGGTAGTGTCGGCTCATCACACCTACGCCTACCGGGTTTTCGTGGGATTGTTTTTTGTATATTGATTATTCATTTTTGATGCCACGAGTCTTGGGGTTCCAAATAGTCCGCCATATCAGAGCCTTTCTTTGATATGGTAATGTCTTCTTACTGCTCTGATTCGACCCGGTGTCAGAGAGGCGCCGTTATAATACAGCCGGTATACCCCTGGTTGCAAACCATCCAATGGGCACGCTGACGCGTAACACCCTGGATTAGGGGTGGTAGATCGTTGTGCGTTACTCCTCGCTAGCCTGTCTGACATGGGTGGCCCTACTGGAAGCGTATGCTTCCGTCCGCATAGCCTGAGTGATTCATTGTAATTTAAGCCCCCGCACCACGTCAAGGTTTCTACCAAGCGGGGGGTTCTTCTATCTACAATGTATTTTATTTACATGTCTATTAGTCCAATTATTTTTTCCAAAGGGTACATAAATGTCAGTGTTGATAAATTAAATATTATTTATCCTTTTGATTTTACAAGTCATTCGTGTCAAACATTTATTCCAAAGTGTATAAAAGTTCAATTTTGACTACACCATTTATTTGGTTTCAGTCCGAAGTTTTTAGACAATGAAATATGTGTTTCATACTACGAAATTATTCTTCAGCCCCTTATCGAAATGTCACTCGTATTCCAGGTATCCTTCTGGTAATAACAATACATCTGTAAATATCGTAGTGCGCCATGCGCCGCATTGTACAGTGCGTAAAAGTGCGAGTTTACCAAACCTTCGACTGAAAAAGGATATTACCCAACAGCAATTAAATGTATCACAAGCTCTTTGTAATTCCACGGTAAGTAACGTGCACATTGTGTATAACCGTTATTAACTACAGCTCTTTCTGGATTCTAGATGGAATCGTGCAAATCCCGAAATCTTCTTCCAATGTGCCAGATGCCAATTTCCACAGCTTCCGGCGGTAGTTCGATTCATTTTTCCCCAGCCAACAGCCATCATGATTCATCGCACGCTGACATGACCACAGCTACAAACTCCGACTCGGAAGCATCCCGAACCGCACATAATTTACAAACCACGAAGCAAATGAATACTAACCAACCGGCTTTTAATCTAGTCAAGCTTTTTATTAAACAAAAGAGCAGCTGTTCCAGTGATACGACTTGCATGGATATATCATCAGGCTGCTGGCCATCAAGTGAAGGAAGCTCGTCCTTGGAACAGCGTATGCGTAAGAAGAGTATGAATGACTCGGGTAAAGGATCAGCACTTAGTCGTCACGATGAAGAAGAAGATCCTGATGATTCGAACTATCAGTTAGATAGTCTTGATATATGTGATAAAGAGAGAAATGAGACAGCAACAAAGGCAACTCCCACAAAGAAGATCAAAAACGATCTTTATAGGGAAGTTTTCGAATTAAATGCCTCACCTCCTTTGGCAGTTAGGAAGCCGTTAAAAAATCCTCATGTACAGAATCTGGCTAACAATCAGCAGCAGCAGCAACAACAACAACAACAACATAGTCTATCTAGTAGCGGCGGTAACAATAATAATTCATCCTCAGAAGGGAGTCACACTTCGGAGAATCTTACACAAGTGTACAATGGCCATAGGAGTGAACGCATGAAGCTGTCAGTAGAGATGATCACAAGATCCATGCAAACATCGTCACGTGACAGATTTAGGTTTGTGCCACCGTCATTCCTGGCGAAATTGAATACATTGGGAGAGGAAAAACAGGCGCCTATCTATGTGATTTACCCTAATTATGCTCTGCCGGATTTGGGCTTTGTAAAGACTAATACCACTGACGTAATATTTTCACCTTTTAACTACAAGAACGCCGTCGGGGTGAAGAAACGCTCTAGCACAAGCTCAGTCAGCGAAGATGAAATTCTGAAGAACGTTGACTACAAGCATGTCGTTGATTGGAAGTCGTTGGCTACTCTGTTGCCTGCGGAATACCGAAGACGTTTGAAACACATTCCAGAGGTCGATGTCGTGGATCTTGAAGCGGATTGCTCGATGAAGCCGCTGTTTTGTATGACTCCGCCAATAAGACGAAATAATCGGGCAAATATCTGTGATTGCGCTCAATATTTCCAAATGGGTGATGCGACGGGAATTACAGCCACAACTGCATGTACTTCGAGTTCTGGATCTAGTCAACCACCTAGTTCAGGTTATCGAGGCTCTTCAACTCTTCTTACTGACTCTGAGTTTGACACGCCTCGAAAGACAGACGACTCTGATCCCCTGAAAAACATGTACGTCTACCAATATGAAAATAATAGGATGGATGGTGGTTCCGAAGAACGACTGTCAGCGCGAACTCCACGGGGTATCCTCCGCAAGACACCAAATCGACAGGCCCCTTCAGTTCGCGCCAAGCGTTCAAGTTTAATCGAGGATCAGAAGTCAAATGTCCGAAACCTCGAGAAGCGGCGCAGTCTACAGGAGCCTTCTGCGTATTTTTCATCAAATGACGACTTACAAAACCCGCTAGTGGAAGACTATTTGGCTGAAATGGAAGAGTATTACGATGAACTGCATTCAAACCTGAACCTCACCCAAGGAACCCAGCGGCTGTCTCGAAAGGACCTAGATGCTAGAGCGCGTGCCGAGAATTTCCTTGCCAACGTCCCTAAGTCAGAACTAAAGTATTACGCTGAGATTGCAAACATCTTAGAATCAATAGAAGAAGGAAACCACCCATCTCAACAATACGATGCGGCTGAACTGAAGAAAGAAGTCAGTCGGGCCCTGAGTCAGAAGAAGGTGTCCTTCATTCAAAAGAACGAATCGAGTCCTATCGGTTTGCCAGGCACGGGAGGCCTGGGACAACGCTTCACAACACCCCCCAATTCACCAAATATTTCAATAGCTGCTTTGCGACTGAACCAACCCGGAGGACTCCTTCAGCCCCGAGGCAGTAAACGAAAGGAACAAGAACTGAAAAAGATCTCCAGCAACCGCTTTAAACGACTGCAAATCCAATGGGAGCTGTTAAGTAAGGACTCCAGTATGATGCTCAAAGACTTGGCTTGTGAACAGGAAACCAAAAGCGGTGGTTCCACGCCAACATCAGCGAATGCTGCTCACAAATCCAGGATCCCTCGCCCCGTCAGCTATCCTGCTGGAAAGTAAGAACGAATTCTGTTATTTTGTTATTTGAGCTGCCATGTTCTCGCGATTAATTAATTATGATTATTTTTATTCAGAAGCTCACTTAAGCGCACCGTAATTTAATTTGCTTTTTAATTGATTTAAACTTCTCCAAGGTCAATATTAATTTATTTTTTTATTGTTTTTTCCCTTTGTTATGTTACCATGTATTTTGGTTGGAATTTTATGTGAAATTGCACTTTACATGAACTTATTAGGAAACCCATAAATTCCACTCCCGAATCTCCTTCTTCTAACCTCAGGGCGATGCAAGATCCAAAGTGTCTGCGATCGCCTAGTAGACTAATACCACCTAAGAGGTACAGCGTGCCAGCCCCGTCTCCAGCAATTTCGACACCTCATCATCAGCCAGCTGTGACAACACCCACGCCAGCTCCGCGTGCACGCACTCCAAACAGCCGAGCGGGAGCGAATAACTCTGGCAGTCATCCAACTACTCCTAAGAGAAGAGTGCAGTCTCCAAGGTAAGTGTATTTTAAACGCATGCCAAAATATTATTTGCCTATAATAATGTGCGGGGAATTTTTTGTATACTGTGGTTGGAGCATTTCTCGATGTTTCATGAATCTTGGTAGTGCTTCCCCCATGTGATGGTTGCTGAAAGTATCTTTATCATGATTTTATAGTAAACATAATAAGGGAGACGAGAGCCTGGAATTGGAACCTCGATGCACATGTATATCAGGAAATACTGAATACTGAACACACTATTATGGTGAATTCAATCAAATGTCACTGAAAAAGTAGTGGGTTGCTCGTTCCACAATAGCAACAATACTACTGTTTTTAAGTGCTACGGCACGCTGTTCAAATATTTTCTTTAATTATCTTGGCATTTATGATTCCAAGTAATTTTTGTCGCGCTCTATTGTTCACTTCTGGTTTCTGAGTGACCATTTATAAGGACTTATTACAGTCGCACAGTACGGGAGAATACTACTATTACTATTACTATTTATTGGCCTGTAGGAACCCGGAAGTTCATGACCTCACCGACTCGACTCCGCCATCGTTCCCTGTCCTGTGCACTCTTCTTTCACGATTGACCATCCAATCCGATCTCCTCAAGGTCAAACTTAACATTGTCCCCCCATCTCCGTCGCGGTCGTCCTGTTGGTCTCTTTCCCGTTTATCTACCGTCAAGAATTCTACCCACGGTCCTATCCTTGACCATTCGCGCTACGTGTCCGGCCCATCTTAATCTTCGCGAACTGATTACTCTCACTATTGTAGGTTTGTGGTATAGTTCTTCCAATTCGTGGTTATGGAGTTTCCTCCATTGTTCTGCTTCCTCGTCATATTTACCGCCAAAGATACTCCTTAAAACTTTATTCTCGAATACGCGGAATTTCTTTTCTTCCCGTTTTGTGAGAGCACATGTTTCGCATTCGTATAGAGCAATCGGCCTGATTATGGTTCTATAAATACGGAGCTTTATATTACGTGATAGCACTTTGGATTTCAGGAGTTTACTGACTGCGTGCCAACTAGCTTTGCCGAAATGCAGTCTTTTGTTAATTTTCTTGGACATTCCATTACTGACCGTCAGTATCGTTCCCAGATATTTAAATGCTTTAACTTTTTTAAATATCTTGCCCCTGAAGTTTATCTGTGTTCCCTGAGGTCCACCTGCTCTCGCCGTAATCATGTATTTTGTTTTGTCTTCATTTATTTCTGGACCCACCTCTTCTGCCGCTTGCATGATGATTTCACTGTTTTTACTTACAGTTTCTAGATTATCGCCCAAAACGGCGATGTCATCCGCATATGAGAGCACTTGTGTGACCCCGTTCAGGGATGATCCGGACATGTTGTCGTCTTGTACCTTCCTAATTACATACTCGATCACAAGTTTAAAAAGACATGGTGAGAGGCCATCCCCCTGTTTTTGTCCGTCGCAGATTTCAAATGGTTCTGAGCGGTGGTTTTCTATTCTATCTCGCCCTTTATTTTCATTCATGCAGATCTGAATGAGGGCGGCATATTTTTTTTCGGGACTCCCAGCTCAACTACAATATGGTAGAGTCTTTGCCTTGCGACTGAGTCGTAGGCTTTTTTAAAGTCAACGAACACTTGGTGAACCGTCTCTCCGTATTCCCACTTATTTTCCAGTAATAGTCTTACTGTGAACATTTGGTCGCTCGTTGACCGGTTCCTCCCAGTATTTCTTCTGCGTACGGTGTGATTCTCGCCAGTAAGACATTTGTTAGTATCTTGTATATGATTGGGAGCAATGATATTCCTCTGTAGTTTTCGCAGTCAGATCTGACGCCGTTTTTGAAAATGAGGACGACTATTGGGGTTTTCCATTCTTCCGGAGTGACTTCCTTATCCCATACTGTTTTAATCAGTTGATGGATCTTTCGAGCGGTTGCCTCTCCTCCATTCTTCATAAGCTCTGCCGGTATGCAGTCGACTCCGGGAGCCTTGTTGTTTTTCAATCGCTTTATTGCGTCTACAACTTCGTCGAAAGATGGCTCTGGGATCTGAGGCTCGGCTATATGTATGTCTGGTGCGTTTATTTGTGCTTGATGGGTGCGCACATTGAGCAAATTTTCAAAGTACTGCTTCCATCTTGTTTGTTTCTGTGATCAGATAGCCGTTTGCGTCTCGAATTATTATGGCTCTTCCTCGGTAGCCATTTTTGATTAAGTTTATGCCAACATACATACCTCTGTTGTTCTTCGCATTTTCTAGGATTTTTTCGATCCGAGTCTTTTTGCATTCGCGTTTCTTGCGTTTGAAAAGTCTCGTTGTCTCTTTCCGAATCGTCGCGTATCTTTTTGCGTTGACTTCATCATATGTTGCTAAATGGATCACTCTGAGATATTTCCGCTCTTCGATCTTCGGCCTGCACTCATCGTCAAATCAAGGTTTGGACTTAATTGTTTTTAAAATCCTAATACCTTTTGGGCTGTTTGTTTGATTACGTCTCTGATCGATCCCCATTTAGTGTCCACATGATTGATTCGTCTTGATATTCACCCCTTTGCGCAGGACTTTTAGTTTATCAGTGTCGAACTTTTTGCTCGTCTGCCGTGACCGCCCGTGCGGGTTTGGTGCGAGCCAACTCCAAATTTTGCCTATCACTAGAAGATGGTCGTCGTCGCAATCTGCTCCTCTATATGATCTTACGACAAGGATGTTCGAGTGGTGTCTTTTGTCTATGGGAAATTGATCTATTTGGTTACGCGTTACACTGTCGGGTGATATCCATGTGGCTTTATGGATTTGCTTGTGCTTGAACATCATGCTTTTCACTACCAGATCTTTTGACGCTACGAACGTGATAATTCGAATTCGTCGTGTAGGATTTCTATACCTATAGTTGGTTGGAAGATATCTTTCTTTCCAATTTTCGCGTTGAGCTCCTCGATGATTTTAACAGCGAATGTTAAGATTCTATCAAATACTTACTCTAGAGTCTCGTGGGACGTTTCTTCGTCCGTAGATTCTGCTGGGCGTGTACGTTTATAAGTACATAATTGTACCATGGGCCCATATATTTTTAACACCGATATTCGGGCACTAATAAATCTCACATCTTTTACATAATCCTATTGTATGTTAATCTTCTTGCTTATGATGAAGCCGATTCCGAGGTTATGGGTATTGGTACCTCCACACACCAGTGTAGACCCGTTAATTTCGATTACTTGATGTGCACCAGGATCAGATATTTATCCTTAGGCAGGCGATGGAAAAATGTCAGGAATTTAAGATTTCATTATATCATCTATTTATAGACTTTAAGGCCGCCTACGACAGCATAGCCAGGGTAGAACTATATAATGCCATGAGAGATTTCGGCATTCCAAGCAAATTGGTACGCCTTTGTAGGTTGACCATGACCAACGTAACTAGTCAAGTAAAAATAGCGGGATAGCTGTCCAAACCAATAAACATCTTTAATGGACTCCGACAATGGAACGGTCTGGCCTGCCTTCTCTTCAACCTGTCGTTGGAGCAAGCAATCCGTGACTCTGGCGTTACAACAAAAGGGACTATTGTCACCAAGTCCAGCCAGATATTTGCCTACGCAGATGACATCGACATTATCGGTAGCACCGAATCGGCTGTACAGGTATCCTTCAACCAGATCGAGCAGGCTGCACAAAAACTGGGACTCGACATTAATGAGGGAAAAACTAAGTACATGGTGGCAACTTCTGCGAAGAGAAGACCTAACGTTGGTCAAACTATCAGAAGTAGTGCAATCCTTTAACTACATTGGGTCAATAGTATCAGCCGATAACAATATGGAAGAAGAAATACGCGAACGCCTTATCAAATCCAACAAAGCCTACTATGGTCTATCAAGGCTCTTCAAATCCCGAAACTTATCCAGAACCTCCAAGCTACTACTGTACAAGACCATGGTCTTACCAGTACTCATGCATGGATCCGAGACCTGGGCGCTCAACAAAAGGCACTCTGAACTCTTAGGTGCGTTCGAGAGGAAGGTCTTAAGGAGAATTGTTGGCCCCGTATGCGGGGGAGGACGATTCTGGAGACGCTACAACCATGAGTTGTACGCAATCTACCTTGAAGCTAATGTTGTAAGAAAAATCAAGCTCGGTAGACTCCGGTGGGCGGGACACCTAGCTCGAATGAGCGAAGAGGGGCCAGCCCGGAAAGTGCTTTGTGGCAGGATGTATGAAAGGAGACAGTGCGGCAGACCTTGTCTGCGATGGAGGGATGGCGTAGACCAGGACGCTCAGAGCCTGGGAGTGCCAAACTGGATGACATCGGCTCGAAATCGGGACCGGTGGAGAGATTTGTTAAATAAGGCCAAGACCGGATCCCGGTTGTAGTGCCGATGATGATGATGATGTGGACGTCGGACTTCGTGAAGCGCAACAATGTCCACTTTATATTGTTTCGCGTTTTCTACGACCGTCTGTATCACGCCTGGTTTATATAACGTTCGAACATTCCACGTACCGACGCGTTTATCTCGCTTTTTCCGTTTTCCCTACGTCTTCTTTTTGCCGAGTCGGTATTTTCCTGATGATTTGTTCCCTTATGGTAGTGTCGGCTCATCACACCTACGCCTACCGGATTTTCGTGGGATTGTTTTGTGTGCATTGCTTATTCATTTTTGTTCCCACGAGTCTTGGGGTTCCAAATAGTCCGCCATATCAGAGCCCCGTTTTGATATGATAAGGTTTGCTTACTGCTTTGATTCTGAGGCGCCGTTATACTGCAGCCGATGTATCCCTGGCTGCAAACCATCTAATGGCCATGGTGACGCGAGTTATGGGTATTTAAGTGGTTGCTGGAAACTAGTGTCTCGACGCCTAGGGAATGGCGACCCAATCTTCCTTTAACACAAAAAAAAAAATAAAGAATTTTAGAAAGCAAAACTCGTAGTCACCATGTTGTTTTTCAGTCACTTTTATTATTTCTTTTATTTGTATTATCTTTTCTAGTCACTCGTCTTTCTGTTTCATTCAATCAACACTTATTTCTATTTCTTAAGTCTGTTCAAAATTTTCTATTTTTCTCTGAGTAATGGTTTGACATCCACTTCTTTTTCTTAGATCGATTCACAAATTTCTCTTAGTATCGGTTTGATATTCACTTTACTCGTTTTTCTACTTATATTAACTAACAATCACTTCTTACTTTTTGCTTTATTCACAACTTTTTCAAAGTAACGATCTGATATTTCACGTTATTCGTTTTACTGCTTACATTAATTAGCATTTATCTCTTATTCCTTAATCTCTCCTGGATTCTCTCCGAATTTTCATTTCGTTTTAGATCAGCTACCTTACTCCACTTTTACGACCAAAATCAGACTGCCCCCTAACTTGTTCTTGTTTCTTTTCGTCACCTCGGGGTCAACACCTCCCGATGACGATAATGCAATTTCGATTTCCATTGACCCACTTTCCGCTTCGCAATTCCGATTTGCAATTTGCTTTGAAATGCGACGTCAGCCGATATACCTCCATCGGTTTGCGTCACAATTAAACATCCGCAATTGCAAATTGACCTAATAAATTTCCGTGTGCAATTATACATTTTTTCTTTTTCTTGCTTTATCGACTGTGACGAAATGTGGGGCAATGAATTGCAATATCGCTGGGGGCTATCCGAGTTCAGAATCGGTTGGCGTTTTTTGATTTAAGTGCATCAATGACCTCATATACAGCATCTTTATCCATGTCGTCACTGATACACTTAACACGCGTAACACCCTGGATTAGGGGTGGCAAATCTTTGTGCGTTACTCCTCGCTAGCCTGTCTGCCATGGGTGACCCTACTGGAAGCATATGCTTCCGTCAGCATAGCCTGAGTGATTCATTACAGTTTAAGTTCCCGCATCACGTCACTGTTTCTGCCTACAGGGGGATACGAGGGATAGTGCTGTATATCCGAAAGGCGTCGTCAAGACTTTATTGTTTAGTAGCAAGAACAGGTGTTTTGCAGTTTTGCATTTTTCCGTTTAAGGATAGCATTGGTGCAATTACTTTGGTGAATGACAGTGTTCTCCCGTTAAGGTAATCAATGAGCTTTTGCTAGATGAGGACTTGGCATTGCAGATTACGCACTTTAGAAAATTTGCATTTTACAACTTTTCCCCAAGAAATATAGTCTTGTTTTGTTTCACTTATTAACACATATGGCTTATATATCACATTATTATCCGCCTTTTGTAAATTTCCATTATTCTTTGAACCCAGTCCCGTGTGACGGATACCCGGAAAAGCACCAATCCTAACATTCCACCACCATATAAATTTTAACATAAATCAATTAGGTTGATAAACAATTCATTTATTTTTTATTGTTAATTTAAACTCGCCATTAATCTGCCGGATATATAACGCAATTAAATTATTAAATTAAATAAACTCACAACCTGATCATTAAAAATTGTTGTTTTGTGTAATTTCAGGACAATATCAAGAGGCCGATAAAATCTATTCTTCCCTATGAGTTGTGGACAACCGGAACTTCAACTGATGCACTTATTTAGGAAAAGGGATTTATATATTTACATATTTATTACAAAGAGAACGAAATCTTATCATAAAAGTTTACAAAACAATATTTTTAAAGCGATTGGCGTATTAGGCAGGGGAGCGTTTATTTTGCTACAGTCATATTTTCCTCGATTTTGATTTTACATTTTCCTCTTGCTTTGTTTTTCAATATTTGCAAAATAGGTTAAAGTGAACTGACTCCTTTAATCATTTTAATTTGAATCTAAACTAATTAAATGTTTATGTATGAAAATAAATAATATAATAATAACCTGTAATAAAGATATTAAAATTTATATAGTAATCCGAATGAGAGCGTCTTGTGGCACCTAAATGGAATCATTACCATGGTGACTGTGTATTTTTGTTTTATTAATATATAATACTATATGCAACTTTATTAGAACATTTCAACCACTCAAAATATATATATATATAAAATAACTCAAGTAAAAACAATTTAATTTAAGTGTAAAGGGAAAGCGCGCTGCATGTTCGATTTTTGAACATTATATTTAAATGCTTTATTTGTATGCGTTCGTGTATGAACAGGAAACAATTGTTTTAACCTTTAATTAATTGCAATGATTTGAGTAACAATTTACGGCTGTAAACCCAAAACATTGATTGTATTACATGCTTTTCTTTTCGAATTTTAATAGTAATAGTTTATTCCAAATAAAGTGCTTAATTTAGTGGTAAGTGCTTAAAGTCGAAAAATCAAAATTCATATAATAAACAAAAATGTTTTAAAGGATAATTTCAAGAGTTTTGCTTTGTATGCTTTTGTTTCGTTGTCCTATGTTTGATGTCCTTTTTGAGTTTTACAAATTCGATTCTTTTGCCCAGTTTTGGATAAATGCATATTTAGGTTTTCGTTTTACAGAACTTTTACATATGTTTATCATGCGCTGTCATTAATACAAATAGCATTTATGCACGTCATTGATGAACCTATAAGTGATAGCTGCACCTTTAAACTATTTCCTGCTTAACAGATCATCTTGAATTTGAACCCTTACTTCACTCCGGTAACCTTTGTGTGCCTAAAGTGTGTCAATGGGTTTTTGAGATGCTATCGAAACACAGTTGTGCGAATTATTGAAATCAAGTGAGCATTCCCATCAAAGCGGCTACATTTATAAAAATGTGTGAATTGACTTGGTTTAGAAGTAATCACCACTCATCTACGTGTCTTTTTTTGACTTTATAACGTTATTCTGTTCTGAATCAAGTTATTTGCACATTATTGTTAAGGTTTCCGGGGTTAGGCTTATGTTTTTAAAATTGAATAAATAACAAAATACTAGAATTATATGTTTAGCAAAACTATTTTAGCATAGAGAAATTTTGCGGAATTAACATTAAAAAACAATGTTATCCAGGTGTCATCCATCGAGTGAGCTTAGTGCTTTACATCCCATGCTGCAGTAAGCTCTGATGAATTTCGTAGCGAATATTTTCTTTGAGGTCAGCCATAGTACGCGGATTGCTCTGGTACACTTTTTTTTTTTAGATACACCCTGAAAAATTCATGGTGATCTCGGTGAGCCATTGAATACCGTTACATCCATCGATCAGTTTTTCAGGGAAAGCATTTCGTAGCCAGTTTATCAAATTTTTAGACGTGTGTAGCCTGTCGATCAATCGCGTTGAAACTAGGCGTGGGATGAAAACAATGAATAAGCTCTTAGATTCGTTAAAAAAAAATTCGTACTTTTATAATTCTCGCCGACATTTGTGACCTAGTCTCGGACATTTCTTTAAAAAAAAACCATTATCCTATATGTGGATAAAGTTCACTAAGGGGTCACTCGGAGAATGCATTGACTTTTGGTGCTTGAGTAGTAGATTAGAGGTTCTGTTGATAAATCTTTTACCACTTTCGTATAAACACCACACACCCTTTAAGTAAAACACTGTTTGTTCCTTTAAAGAATATTTAATGTTAGATTGTTTCACTTGTTATTACAATTTTTTGATTCACTTGTGTTTTTATTTTAAAATTGCTGCTTTGCCTATGTCCGTTCTGATGGTGTTGATGGTGGTTTCCTCCTGATGTATAGTACTTTGGTGCTGATTTGTTGAAAGACCGTTGAGGTCCAATACGGTTCTTAAGTCAACCCTGGAGCAATTCTCTAATGGCAGTTCTTTTTTTTTTTTTTTTTTTTTTTTACTAATTTCCATCTCTTATTATGAAATGTAATAAAAGAAGTTCCACATTACTTTTATATGTGTTACTATATATAATTAGAGTACTTTTGTTTTTTCCCTTATTCTAGATGTTTCTTATACATTTCACAAACACACAGCGCATAGGACACGTTAACGCACAAACGATGGTTTACAAGTCACTCTCTTTTTTTTCTGCTTATTCAATGAGGAGCAATTAATTATTTTCAAAAATACCGGACACGTCACCAGACAAACTTTTCGTTCCCTCGTTTCCATCCAACTCACTTGAAGATTTTTAACCCACTGCATCAATTTTCGTTTTTTCATCGGACGAAAACTTTGCTTACCATGTAGATAAAGGATTTTCCTTTCTTTGTCTTTCCCAAATTTGGGATCGAAAGAGGAAACACCAAAGAACAATCAACAAAGGATCTTGCCGAAGAGCATTTACGATCCTTTGTGTCGGCCGGCGATAAACGTACATGTAGTTCGTTTTATGACGCGAGTTGTTTGTTTTAACTTGGTTTAGTTAAAACGGAAAACGACGCTGATTGTGTTAATGGTTTTGGGTAACCATATTTCTAGATGATCCTAAAATTGCTGGCGCGCAATTTGGAGAAAGACATCTGGTCCGCACATTTGGGTCCTAGGGGATTTTTGTGGCGAACCTCTGGTTATTATATTTCCAAGTTTTTTATGTGAGCCAATTGAACGTTTAGTTCAATTTGCTTGGAGTTTAATTGATTAGCGCAAATTGAACGTTTAGTTTTTATGTGGAACCATTTGTTGTATAGGCTAATGTTTTTGTTTAGAGACTGGCTCCAAAGGGGTATGTTTTATGGGATGGGTGGTTGTGGCCGTAACAGTTCTTGGATACCAGTTACGCTAGTTTTGTTTATAGACAAGCCCATTTAAATGAAAATAGGTCAAGCAATTCCAAAAAAATTGAACTTACACTCAGAAATCTCCGAAACATCGTGCCACTAAATTCTTTGCACAAAACAAAGTCATTTTCCTTGACTTTTTTAACGATTTGCATCCTAAAAAGTTGGAACTTCAGAACCTTTTTCAAAATTCTGTATAAGGAATTTTCATTTTTCTTTTTCATTTCATTTTATTCAGTTAATACATATAACGTTTTGTTTACGTAGAAAAACCTACGAAGCCTAAAAGGCTTTTTTGTTTAGTGTTTAGTGAGGGCAGGACCCTCATTTATTTTGCTTAATGAAAGCTTAAATTAAACTTAAATTAATTAATATAAAAAAAAACCTTACAAGACTATCTTCAATCTAGAGTAAGAGGGAAAATAAAAGAGAAAAAAAGAAAAACCAGGAGGTGAAAATGTCTGGAGATAGGGGGGTAGGAGGCTAGGGAAGAGCAAGTATATGTGGGGGAGGCAAATTCGGCATTTGTGAGACAGTGACAGTGAAGAGGACGTCTACGTACTGGTATAGGGTCGGAGTTGGTGGGCTGGGGTGAGAGGTTGAAATTAGGATGGGGCGGGGTTAGGACGGGTTTCTTCTGAGTCGTCGTTTGAGGGCAGGAGTGGAGAGGTTGAAATCGAAGGAGGTGGGGAAAGAGTTGGCCTGTCGTAGCATACGCGAGATGGGCTCGTTAGCGCCGTAAGAAGTGTGATGAGCGCGCACGTAAAACAGACGAGGGTTCCGCACATTACGGGGGTTTGTATGAAATGATAAAGTGGAGAGAAAGTTTGGGCAATTGATTAAGCCTGACAGAAGGCGATGGACAAAGATGATGTCAGCATGGATTCTGCGCCCCTCAAGTGTGTTGAGATTGATTAGAAGGACCCGGCCTATGTATGGTGGTAGAATGAGTGGGTTTTCCCAGTTTAGTCCACGGAGGGCAAAGCGCAAGAAACGACGTTGAACGCCCTCGATCCTACGAATGTGAGACAGTTGATACGGGGACCAGACCTGACTAGCATATTCGAGTAGTGGCCGGACAAAAGTTGTGTAGAGTGATCGGGTGACGTAGGGGTTTAAGAATTCCTTTGACCAGCGTTTTACAAACCCAATGGCGGTGTTGGCCTTAAGGATTATGTCATCGATATGTGCGGTAAATCTAAGTTCCTTGTCGCATAGGACGCCCAGGTCGCGAATCGATTCAACCAATGTTATCGGTTGGTCTAGCAAGAGATAGGAAGGGGGAGCGTTTCCGAGAGAAGGTGATTGTTTGACATTTGACGATATTCAATTCTAGGCAGTTATTTTGGCACCAGATCGAAAAGCAGTTAAGATCCGATTGGAGAAGTGAGGAGTCAAGGGGAAAGCGGATTGTCTTGAAATTGTTAGTATCATCCGCGTAAAGCGAGATGAGGGAGTGATTGATGCACGAGCCTATGTCGTTTATGGTTAGGATAAATAGGATGGGACCGATATGACTGCCCTGGGGGACACCTGAGGTTGGAAAAAAAAGTATCGGAGAGGGTGGATCTAAATCGCACACGGCAGGTTCGAGAGTTGAGATGGGATGAGATCCACTTAATCAACAGGGGTTCAAAAGCAAGGGAAGATAATTTAAACAGAATGAGGTTATGGGAGATTTCGTCAAAGGCCTTGTTAAAGTCGGTAGTGACTACATCGACCGCATCGCCGTTTTCTAGGGTAAGGAGTGTGTGGGATGTGAATTCGACAAGGTTGGTAGTAGTGGACCTGCCGGAGGGGAAGCCGTGCTGGTTAGAAGAGATGATGGGTGAACAGCGAAAACATAACGCTTCATATAGAAGGCCTTCGAACAGTTTAGGAATGTGCGAAAGCTTAGCAATGAGACGATAATTGGATATATCGTTTTTTGGCCTTTTTATGTATGTGGGTTATGTAGGAGGATTTCCAAATGTCGGGGAATAGACCTTGTGCAAGGGATAGATTGAAGATTGAAGCGAACGGGAGAGAGAGAGAGAGAGAGAGAGAGAGAGAAGAGAAGCATTTTTTTAAGAAGATAGCAGGTCTGTCGGGACTGAAATCGTCTTTCAGTTGTTCAAGTTTTTCTTTAACTTGGTGTTGTTGAATGTGTAGAGGGATGAGTGGGCCGAGGGAGAATTCAGACATGCCAGTAAAGTAGGAGGGGTTCGGCACGAACGAGTCGTCCGGGAAGGATAGTTTGAAGAAGGACGCGAAAAGATTGGCTATGGTATGGGAGTCAGTTCAAGTAGTTGGGTCGTAGGAAAGAGAGTTGGGGTGGGCATCTGATTTCCGTTTGTAGTTGATGAAGTGGTAGAAAGAATTGGGGTCATTGATCAGAATGCGTTGGGCTTTGGCAAGATAATTGTGGTAGAATGAGCTATGAAGCTCGGTGAATTGGTAAAAGCAACCGAGATAGTTGGAGTAGTCCAGAGGAGAACGCGTATTTAAGAAAGTGTTCCACAACTTATTCCTCTTGTTACGAAGTGTGCGGAGTTCGCTGTTATACCAAGGGGGCGATGAGAATGATAACCTGTTTCGGAAATATGGAACAAAGAAGGTTGCTTAAATTAAATATTTACAATTTTTAGTGAAATATTCTTAAAAGAGTTTACATTCAAAATATTCCCTATTTCCTTCCCTTTCCCTTCTTTTCTTCTTTGCTTCCCTTTTTTCCTATTTTTCCCACTTTCTTTAATTGAGATTTAACAGATGATTTCCTAGTAGTTTTTCCCTCAGGCCATCAGAAGATATATTGAGTAGTTCTCTGGGTACTTAATTGAAACTCTGCGGAATACTAACACGATAGTTGTTGTCGGCCGTTGTTAAATCGTGATGTTTGTAAGGAGCCTTGCGCTTTCTTGTATTAAATTGATGTTCTATAGGTCGCTTGTAGAGCTCGTTGTTATAATATTCTTCGAGAATATTTAGTTCGAGTAGTTGTTTTATGTTCAACTACCCAAGTTGTTTGTAAATTGTATGAGGATCCCAATCAAACTGCGCTTATCCGAATTCATACTCGAAGATTTTTGCTTAAATTATGTTCCGTGCCTTAGATGTTTGCAGGGGTCACGGCTAAGGCTGTTTGTAGCCCAAACAGTAGCCCAGAATCTCTGCACAATCTCGGCATATCATTCAATTGCGGAATATTGAACCGCGAACAAAATTATCGACGAGCGACAACATAAGAATCGTCAAAAATCAGAGATTTGTTTTTCCTTTAGATGTTTTGTTGCAATATATGTTCCTTTACTGGTGACACAATCGATCTGCGTTTTGATCACGTTTAATCAACCGAAAGAGTTCAGTGAAAAATGAATCGGTGAACAATAACGAGTGGAAAAACGTTATTTTCCAAAAGAATATGAATTTTCAAGGACGGAATGCTCAACGGTGATTTATGAACACATGAATCTGTCACTTAATTTAATATACTCTCCCGACTATGACAACGCAACGACCTCGACTTGACTTCTTCAGAGTTGAAATTTGATTCAATCCCAATCAGGGATGAAAATTGGCTTTAGCACACGATCAACCGATCGAGAGCATACTCCCATCTCTCTCATTTTCCTCGCCCATCGAGGTAAATAAACCGCTTTGGTTAATTCAATAGTCGATGGACTAGAGAGAATGCGAGAACCGAAACGAAGAGCGTAATGATCACGGGGATGATTTGCTTATGGCATGCACGAACACAAAATCTGGTGATGGCCGAGTGATCTAATTAGGACATCGGTTTGATCCCAGAGTGCAATGCACTCAGCGAAGGGGAAAATAAAATTGAATGGAAAGTGGTTTGTGCTATTCACCTGAATAAAGAAGGTATTGATCCCCAGGGAATAGCGTGTCTGGGAGAAGTCGAAGGGACGCTGCAATAGCTTGGGAATTATGAGCGTGAGAACCAAAGTCGAAGAATTTGAAAATTACCCCAGCGGTTTTGCGATGATGCAACAGAATCTTTTGGTTAGACTTGGTTGTTGCTAACCAATATGACATTGAGATTTCCGGTGGAAACTCATGGCGTTAACGCAATGAAGTTGCCGTATGGCAAGTGGTATTATTATTATTATTTATTGGCCTGTAGGAACCCGGAAGTTCATGACCTCACCGACTCGGCTTCGCCATCCTTCCCTGTCCTGGGCACTCTCCTTCCACGCTTCACCATTCGATCCGATCTCCTCAAGGTCAAACCTAACATTGTCCTCCCATCTCCGTCGCGGCCGTCCTACCGGTCTCTTTCCCGTTGGTCTACCGTCAAGAATTCTATGCACGGTCCTATCGTTCCCCATTCGCGCCACGTGTCCGGCCCATCTTAATCTTCGCGACTTGATTACTCTCACTATTGTAGGTTTGCGATATAGTTCTTCCAATTCGTGGTTATGGAGTCTCCTCCATTGTCCTGCCTCCTCGTCATATTTACCTCCAAAGATGCCTCTCAAAACTTTATTCTCGAATAGACGGAATTTGTTTTTTTCCCGTTTTGTGAGAGCCCATGTTTCGCATCCATATAGAATAATTGGCATGATTATGGTTCTATAGACACGGAGCTTTATGTTACGTGATAGCAGTCTGGATTTCAGCAGTTTACTGACTGCGTGCCAACTCGCGTTGCCGGAATGCAGTCTCTTGTTAATTTCCTTCGACATTTCGTTACTGGCCGTCAGTATCGTTCCCAGATATTTAAATGCTTTAACTTTTTTAAATATCTTGCCCCTGAAGTTTATCTGTGTTCCCTGAGGTCCACCTGCTCTCGCCGTAATCATGTATTTTGTTTTGTCTTCATTTATTTCTGGACCCACCTCTTCTGCCGCTTGCATGATGATTTCACAGTTTTTACTAACAGTCTCTAGATTATCGCCCAGAACGGCGATGTCATCCGCATATGCGAGCACTTGTGTGACCCCGTTCAGGGATGATCCGGCCATGTTGTCGTCTTGTACCTTTCTGATGACATACTCGAGCACAAGGTTAAAGAGACACGGTGATAGACCATCTCCCTGCTTTAGTCCGTCCCGGATTTCAAATGGTTCTGAGAGGTGGTTTTCTATTCTAACTCGCCCTTTGTTTTCGTTCATGCAAATTTGAATGAGCGCGGCATATTTTTTTGGGACTCCCAGCTCAACTAGAATATGGTAGAGTCTCTGCCTTGCGACTGAGTCGTAGGCTTTTTTGAAGTCAACGAACAGTTGGTGAACCGTCTCTCCGTATTCCCACTTCTTTTCCAGCAGTTGTCTTATTGTGAACATTTGGTCGCTTGTTGACCGGTTCCTACGGAATCCACATTGGTAGTCTCCCAGTATCTCTTCTGCGTAAGGTGTGATTCTCGCCAGAATGACATTTGTTAATATTTTGTATGCGGTTGGGAGCAATGATATTCCTCTGTAGTTTTCACAGTCAGATCTGTCGCCTTTTTTGAAAATGGGGATGACTATTGAGGTTTTCCATTCTTCCGGAGTGACTTCCTTATCCCATATTGTTTGGATGAGCTGGTGGATCTTTCGAGCGGTTGCCTCTCCTCCATGCTTCACAAGCTCTGCCGGTATGCAATCGATTCCGGGGGCCTTGTTGTTTTTCAGTCGATTTATCGCGTCTACAACTTCGTCGAAAGAGGGCTCTGGGATCTGAGGCTCAGCTGTATGTACGCTTGGTACATTTATCTGTGGTTGATGGGTGCGTACATTGAGCAGGTTTTCAAAGTACTGCTTCCATCTTGTCACGACATTGTTTGTTTCTGTGACCAGACAGCCGTTTGCGTCTCGAATTATTTTGGCTCTTCCTCGGTAGCCATTTCTAATTGAATTTATGCCGACATACATACCCCTGATGTTCTTTGCCCTAGAATTTTCTAGGATTTTTTCGATCCTAGTCTTCTCCCATTCGCGTTTTTTGCGTTTGAAGAGCCTCATTGTCTCTCTCCGAATTGTCGCGTATCTTTCTGCGTTGACCTCATCATATATTTCTAAGTGGATCACTCTGAGGCGTTTACGTGGCAAGTGGTACTGACTTCAATTATGCATTACCTGCATAAAATAATGAATTCAGATATGCGTCTTTTATGTAACTACCTTTTGCAGGTGAAACAGCTGGTGGAAGGAATTGGGGTTGAGCTGGTGCGCTGTTAGCGGACGAAATCGGGCTGAAATTGCGAGTTGGTTCTCCGTGTAGTGTAGAGAACCCCCACAGGGACACTAATTTATTGACTCAAGTTATGTGAAATGCATGTTTCTATATTTTGATTGTCAAACCAAATCTCATATTATACTGAGTAACATTGCTTTCATGCCATATCCTCGATCTAGGTCAAATTTGTACGTACAGTTTTGATATTTGTCCGATGATATTGTGGGGAAGAAGTATGTTGCGCCGGCGTACGGCGCTGATTCCCTTCTTCCTCCATCATCACTATAAGAAGATTGGCCGATGTTCCAAAAGAAAACTGTTTTCATCCGCGGGCCGCCCGAATGCGGAACAATGAGACGCCATCGATCCTTCAGCCGAAAATGTCACCAACACAAGAAGTAAATCTCCGCCACAAGACATGTACCCGAAAAGAAAGTAAAATAAAACACTGTTTTTATTTATTGTAATTGGTTTTTATTGTTCCGGTTATTATTTTACAGCTGTTATATGTTTATTGTTTACACGTTCTACTTTATGTGAAAATGTTTATAATACTTTCACTGACTATTATAATAATACATTCACTGAATAATTATTATTCACTTCAAAGGGGTGCCAGGTAAGGTACGTGGGAACCATTGTAATTCTCAACTTTAATTTTATTTCGCGCGGGCCACTCGCACGATTCAAAACTAACTAGGGGGTGTTGATTCGCGACTTTCGTGTCTCGCACCGTACCGGTGCACACGGTACGACGGATGGTGACGCGACCTGCTCGGTCGGTGGATGTAAAAGGACTCAACGATATTCAATCGTTTGGGGTGAAGATCGTTGGTAGTACACATGTATGTGTGTACATTGATTCTTTTATGGATCAAGGCCATGGGGATGAATCCAAACAAAGAAAGGGAAAATGTGCATTCATGGGATGCGAGTTCGGTAAAGCAAACAAAACCGAAACTCGTCGAATGCTAATTGGATCTTTGTTTGAGATGTGCGTCGCGGCTAAATAAATAGACGCGACGCATCGAAAAAATGGTGTTAATGGGTTTTAGCTAGATTACCGTGAAATGGTATTTATGGCATCACTGGTAAGGGTAGGTAATGAATTCCTATTTGCATTTGCTTATGCCGTAGAATTTAATTGGTGCCAAGAGGTGCGTATGTTTGTTTTGGTCCCGTGGGTGTAGGTCGCCAGCCAATGTGTTTGTATGGTGATTTATGATACACATGATGAAGCTGGGATAAGCCAACTCAAGGGTACCATTGTTCTCTAGGTAAGCTAGAATTTGGATGGGCGTTTGCCTTTCGTTATCAAATCCAAATTTGGAAGTACAGTTGAGCTATTATTTCACGAATCGCTTTATGTATTGCCCCCGTCTATATTTTAATAATTCTATGGGGACGCCATCTGGTTGGAATGGCAGAGCTATCTTCATCTTATCTTGTGGTATGCGGCACAGGATCTGTGTTTGTCAGTTTGGCAGTTTCCAATTCCCCTGTTAACTGGTTGTTTAGCAATTCATAAAAATATTCCTATCGTTCTAGTGTTTCGGATCAGTGGTCATATTACTCTTGTTGTATATGCAATATTTCTTTTTTTTGCATTAACGCGCACACAAAAGGGGATTTTGAAGTACCCTTAAATGTCAGAATACAGTGCGAGTGGATGGACAGCAAGTAGATAAGGCAAGGATATATCGATGTACATTAGTCTTAAATGCCTGGGCATTACGATGACGAGGAAACACATGATCAGGTGGAGCATTCCACATTCGTGTGGTTCGGGTAAAGAATGACTATTTTTATTTGTGCGCCTGAAGTTGACTGTCAACGTGAATTGATGCGCATTCTTAGATTGACGGGTATCTCGGGAAAATGTCTGAAGGGGCCGAACACATTCAGCAAGTTCAGCTGAATACCACCGTGGTAATACCTGTAGAAAAGAGAAAGGCATGATACGTTGCGCCTATGTTCTAACGACGGAATTAATCGACACGACTGAATTCTCAATAAGTTTTACTGCTCGTTTATGCATCCTATCGAGCACGTGGAGTGCAGTTTTGGATGCACCTGAACAAATATGGGAGCTGAATTCCATTTTGGGACGAATGATGCCTTGTAAATAGTGGCGAGGTTGGATAGAGTGAAATATCTTTTGCATCTCTTAAGAAACCCCCTACATTTGGGCGCACTTTTCGCAGCTTCAAATATGTGGTGATTTCAATTAAGACGAATTAATTCGAGTGCCGAGGATTTAAAGTTCCTTGCAAGTGCCGTTCATCAATGTATTTACTTTTGGGTTTGCCTTTGACGACAAGAGGCAACACTGAGTTTTTAAGGGATTGAATTCTATTCGGTTAGATAATCCCCATTGGTATATCTTGTTGAGGTCGGAATTCAATGTATCAAGGATAACCTGCTGATTGGTAATGGCATTCGAAGAGTTTGGTCGGTAATGTTCATATGAGTATGATAAACTCAACGTGCTATCATCAGCAAACGAGAGAATTGGATTTTGGGAAATTGACAAGAGATCATTTATAAAGATCAGGAAGAGAGTGGGTGAGAGTATAGAACCCTGCGGAACACCTGTATTAATTTGATGCGAGGCTGATTTGATCCCGTAGAAACGTAGGGATTATAGAATTCTTTCGACCAACGTTTCACAAAACCAAGGACAGAGTTGGTCTTGAGAATAATGTCATCAATATGTGGGATAAAGTTAAGCTCCCTATCACATACGTTGGCAAGGTACGAATCGTTTGTACAGGTGTTATCTGTTGGTTGAGCAAAACGTAACAACGTAGCGGGGAGGGGGATCATTTACGGGAGAAGGTGATTGAGTGATATTTGGCAATATTTAGTTCGACGCAGTTATTTTTGCACCAAGTTGAAAAGCTGTCGAGATCCATTTGGAGAAGTGAGGAATCGATAGAAGACTGGATCGTCTTGAAGAGTTTAGTGTCGTCCGCGTATTGAGAGATGGAGGAGTGCTTGATACTGGAGTCTATGTCATTAATAGTAAGAATGAATAGGAGGGGTCCAAGATGACTGCCCTGGTGAACCCCTGACATGGAAAGAAAAAGATTGGAGAGATTGGATTGATCTAGATCTGACACGGTAGGTTTGATCGTTAAAATAGGAAGAAATCCACTTAATCAGCAGAGGTTCGAATCCAAGGGAGGATAGCTTAAAGAGGATGAGGTTGTGTGAAATTTGGTCGAAGGCCTTGCTGAAATCGGTTGTGATTAGATCGAATTCGTTGCCGGCACGGAGTGCGTCGGGTGAGAATTTAACTAGATTGGTGGTGGTCGACCTGCCCGTAAGGTAACCGTGCTGGTTGGGTGAGATGATGGATTTGCAGCGAAAACATAACGCGTTGTAAAGAATGGCTTCGAACAGTTTTGGAATATGTGACAGTTTGGCGATGGGACGGTAGTTACTAATATCCTTCTTTGGCCCCTTCTTATGTATGGGGCAAAAAAGGATATTAGTAACTACCCCTTCTTATGTATGGGGGTGATCATCAGACTTTTACATGAAAAGACGTTTTTTTTTGTTTTGTTTGTGCAATATATTCATTTTTTAGCATAAGGTCCTTTTTTTAAATATCTGCTCGAATGAGATTCTATTTATTTAAACCTTCGGAATTGTATCTGTTTTCGAATTGATCGAAATAAGTTTGTTTCAGTAATCATCTCATCATTAGTTTCTACCAAATAAACAGGAAAAGTCACAGGAAGTCAAATCGCGAAAAGAAAAGGATACAATTCATATTTCAATTCCAGTATTTCGACAAAGGTAATTGCCACTATGTGAACAAGTACGTTCTCGTAATTCAAAATATTTTTTTAACCAATGAGATGATTTTGCTTACCAGAATTAGGTGTAATCGGTGCAATAATGTAGCCTTATGATAGAGTTTTCTTTTCCACAGTACTCTAATTACAAAACTTGTGGCCATTAATTTTCAAGTTCATTGGGACCAAAATATTGTTTTAAATAGATTTTGGGGTCAGATGTATAATAATGCAATCAACGTCTTGTACTTTCATTGGACCTGTGCTCAAATGCGTCCAAACACTGTTTTGATTTATTTTTTGAATAAACGCGACACTCAGACTCCTTATAGCCACGTACGTGATAAACTCGTACATTAAAAACCCTTCACTTAAGATGTTTACGATTTTAGCTATCTCACGTACCTTTCATCTTCAATTAGTTAATACCTTGTCATGGATTTTTTCCATTCTTCTCCTTTTATATCAATTATCGAATTTGCAACAGCATTATTCCAGTTCTAATAATCCAATGAAATTCCGTAAATCACTTATTCACCATTCCATGTGTTGGTGTGTCACTTTTGCACCATTTCGCTGCAAAGCTTCCATAGTAATTTATTAGAACTTATCTCTGGCTCTTTAAACCGCTTTTAAAAAAATGTTTTATGAAAACAATTAACTCACTTTTCTATTTTATTGAATTACCAGGTGTACCGGTGTGAAGTGAACGTCAAGATACAAATGTATCGATAGGGAGCATTTGTTGTGAACGAGCCCTTATATATTTTTTTATTTGGTTGCTATGACATCTGTCAAACATATTTAGTATGCATCAAGTCATTGTACAAACGACATCATTTTTTTTAATCCTGTTAAAAATGTCGAATTTTGTACCAGAAAATGATGATTTGCGGAAAGCATTAATTTTTTGTTTTCATTTGAAGAAAAGTGCTGCGGAGTGGCATCGAATGCTTGTCGAGGCTTATGGTGATCATGCTCTAGCGAAACCAACATGCAAAAGATGGTTTAAGCGGTTCAAAGATAATGATTTTGATGAGTGAAATGAAGAACGTGGAAGACCACCAAACAAGTTTGAAGACGCCGAATTGCAAGCAAAGCAATATTGGATTAAGATGACACTTTGAGTCAAAAACAAATGGCACACATGTTAAATGTTGCATAACAAACAATTTCTGACCGTTTAAAAACTATGGGACAGATCCAAAAGTGTGGAAACTGGGTGCCACATGAATTGAATGACAGGCAGATGGAAAAGCGAAACACCACATGTGAAACGTTGCTTCTACGACACGGAAGGAAGTCAGTATTGCATCGAATTATGACTATGTAAAATGGATTTATTTTAAAAATCCTAAACGCAAAAAATCATGGATACATCCAGGAGTAGCGTCAATATCGACTGCAAAGCCCGATCGGTTAGGAAAAAAGACAATGCTCTGTGTTTGGCTGTACCAGAAAGGGGTGGTGTATCATGAACTACTAAAACCTGGCGAAACTGTTGATGCGCAACGCTACCGACAACACATGTTCCATTTGAACCACGTATTGATCGAAAAACGACCAGAATGAGCCTCAAGACACGGAAAGGTAATTTTGTTGCATGATAATGCTTCGAGTCATACAGCAAAACTCGTCAAAGAAACAATAAAAGCTCTCGGCTGGGAAGTGTTACCCCACCCGCCGTATTCACCAGACTTGGCCGCTTCCGACTAATATTTGTTTTTATCAATGGGACACGCATTTGCTGAGCAGCATTTCAATTCCTACCAAGAAGTCGAAAATTGGGTCTCCGAATGGTTTGCCTCAAAAGACGATCCGCTTTATTTGCGTGGTATCCACAAATTGCCAGAAAGGTGGTCGAAATGTGTTAGAAAGCAATGGTCAATACTTCGAATAAAATGTTTTTTTACTTTCCCCATTTAAAATTAGTGTTTTATTAAAAAAAACGCTCACTTCATACCGGTACACCTGGTATATTTATTAAAACTCTCTACACATTTTTCTAATTAAGATGTGTCTTTGAAAATTAGCGAAAAAGTCTAATTTAACACAGACTTATAAAAAAAGCGTATACCCGCCTGTCACGTGGGAGACCGGGGTTCGATTCCCCGTCGGGGAGCCTCTGGCGCAAGACTAATGACCTTGCCCGGAAAAAACAAATCATTATGGAAAATTTAACAAGCCTCAGGACTTGCTAAATAAGGCCAAGACCGGTACCCGGTTGTAGTGCCGATGATGATGATATAAAAAAGGCGTAGCGGTAAGGAGGTCCTCTTTAATATTCACTGACTTATAATCATGTAGTGTGCGTCAATTTTGACTGAGTGTAATAAAAGAAAAACAAAGTCAGAAATAATAATACAATAAAATAAAAAGCAAAAATTAATTAAAAATCAAATACATAACAAAAATAAAATTTTTTTAATAAAAGTCCACGATAAAATGAGTTCTGTAGATAATAAAAAAATGTACCCTTTTTATTGTTCTCGCCTAAAATGGAGAAGCATTTATTGCAATCGTTTGGTAAGACTATAAGCTTACCAAAAGCACAATTAGTAGATTTCTAACAGGCTCGTGAAACTGAGTAAATTCTATATCTCACATATCGTACATTGTACAAAATATTTGTTCTCAGGGGTAAGTCGTGGCTTTTAATTGTTTTCGGTTTTAGCACATTTATAAGCAGCCCAATATTCAAAAGCATTGCCACATGTAAGGGAAACAGAATTTCCATACATACTCAGCGAAAAATAATAATATAAAGACAATTACGGCCAAGATCAGGATCAAGTTTTATTACAATCGAAGGTGGCTAGCTCATCACACATTTCCTCATTATGCTAGGTGCCTTACATTCGCTATTTATTGCCATGAAAATTACACGCTTGCTTTTTATCCCAACTTAACGTATAGCGAAGCGGCCGCCAAGGAACGAGTACTTTGCATTATAAGTGCTGAAAATGAATCGCTATAGCTTTTCTTCGCCTTTTAATTAACGGTCAATTTATTTCTTTTTAAAGTTGATATAAAAATTAGAACAGGGTAATCATTTGCCTTGACATTCGCTTTGGATGGATATCGTATTCGAATGGCGGATACTACTTTTATATAATAGTTACAAATTAAAACTAATGAAAAATCTTTATATATACATATACATGTTTATGTCGACTTCGTTTTATTGAAATAAATAATTTCCAGTTGAAATGAATCATTTTTATATCTATACAGTGATCGTAGAGATGGAAAGAGTATTAATTTTTATATGAGTGTAAGAGGGAAAATGCTGAGATTATTTATATATTGTATAAAACAAATGCAAGTTACTGAATATTATTGTATTCGCTTTATTATGCATGTTACGTCTTTACATATGTAAACATTGATATTCTCACAACAGCTTTTCATATCACATACTTGACTTGTTTGACCACAAAATGTATTCTGTAATATTAAACAAAAATACATGAATTAAAAAAATAACACTAAAAATTAAAAACACAAAAGACACATTAAAATGATTTAAATTGGTATTTTAAAAATGGAAAACAAAACTTTATTTTTTAAGGACTGTAAATAGAAAAGCTGAAAAACGTCTTATAATTTTTTATTTGAAGAGAAGCAAAAATATAAATAAAAAAAAATTAGATGCAGTCAACTTAAGATAATAGAAAAAAGTAATAACTATAACTATAGAATTCGTTGCTTTTTACAATATCATTGTATTGGATTTAATAACAAGTGTATGAAATATTACTATAATATAAAGAGCATAAATGTAATTTAATTCAGATATATAAAATATTTTAAATATAGATTAAAATTAGAAAGGTCTGCTCAATCTGTTTCATTCAATATCGCTTGCTGTATTTAATCTTCAATGTGCTCTAGTGCAGCGGTTTCCAACCTGGAGGGCGCGGACTATTGCCAGGGGAGGCGCCAACATTTTTTAATAAATTAATTTTTATACCATACTATCTGCAAATAAATAAAACTTCATATCTTAACGTAATAGTGAAAATTCAGTGCATGAATGTTTATTGTTATTTTTTTTACATTTACATATATTTACTTCCTATTAAAAAAATTATTTGGAGTGGAGTAATTTAAAAATGGCGCGTTTGCAAACGCTCTGTTTCGGTAATGCACAATACGACCGCTAGTTGCATGAAAACAATAACCCCCAATTTAAATGTCACTCGTAGCTAAAGTTTCAACTGAAGCGCGCCGGCGGTTGTAATCTTGTTTTTTAAAATTGTTTTTGACGTGATTTCTTTCTGAAAATAATCGTTAGTATATTTTAAACTTAATTTTTTTTATTTAAACTATTATTTATTTTAATTTATATCAATAAAATATTTTTTAGACGAATGAATACATTTTTGAGTGGTTGCGAGAGAAAGGTCAAAAATAATGAAGATGCTGATACTAGTGGGAATAAAAGCAAAAAAGAACAAGGAAGTAAAGCTCCCAAGAAAAGGCAATACAGTTTATCCTATTTATCATTAGGATTCACTAGTGTTAGTATAGATGGCTTGGAAAAACCAATGTGTTTGTTGTGCTCGAAAGTTTTGGCATCGGATAGTATGAGACCAGTCAAATTAAAACGGCACCATGAAACTCTACATTCTAAATATGTTGATAAGCCCATGAAATTTTTTCAAAGAAAATTGGATGAGCTTAATAATCAAAACCAAACGTTCAAAAAAATACTTTCTGTAACTCCAAATGCATTATTGGCTTCGTACCATGTCTCTTACCGAATCGCAAAATGTAAGAAACCACATACAATAGGAGAAACTCTAATTTTACCAGCAGCTATTGATATGGTTCGAATAATGTTCGGCGAATCATATGCAAAACAGGTGCGACAAATTCCGCTTGCTGATAATACACTCGGAAGAAAAATCAATGATATATCTGAAGATATTTGCGATCAATTAGTTTCTCGGCTGCGTACTTTGAAATTCGTCATACAAGTAGATGAGACAACTGATATAGCTAAAGATGCCCATTTAATTACATATGTTCGATATGTTGTGGAAAATAATATATTAGAAGATATATTATTTTGCAAACCCATTCCCGGAAAGACCACATCCATTGAAATTTTTAATATAATGGACAGTTTTTTTTGAAGAAAACGACATAACGTGGAATAATTGCATTGGACTGTGTACTGACGGAGCTCACTCAATGACCGGGCACAAAGCAGGTCTTCAAGCATTAGTTAAAAAGAAAGCACCGCATGCTATCTGGACGCACTGTATGCTTCACAGAGCAACTCTAGTGTCAATAAATATGAGCAACAAATAGTGTCAACAAATAATCTAGTGTCAACAAATAGTTCACACTGGAATCTGACCCTTGAGTCGCCATAGATGCCATATACAATCGGCATAGATGTTATACACAACCGTCATTGTGTAACCATCTAAATTGCTTCTCAATGACTTGCAACTATTGATTCAGCTGCAAGCACTTCTCCCAGAAATGCTCCTTTGTTTGAATCTCCAAACAATCACCAACTTCGCGCTTAGCCACCGGATTCGAATTCAATAGCATAAACAAATGCAAATAAAGAATACGTTTCTTACAACGACCAAAGATACGATATACAAATTGTATGATGTATCCCAAACCCATTAGCACCTAATGAGTGGCAGCGTATTTATTTAGCTGAACCCTCATTACAGAACGATACCTTAGGTCGCTTCTCCCTTTGTTCTTTTCCCCTTGTTTTAGGTTTCGTTTATCCTTTGCTGAAACGCATCGATAAACACTATGACCTACACGATCACACATACACATACATTACCAAGTCCTTCTTCCTTGTTGTCACCACGAGAGAAACACTTTCTCTCTCGAGGAAACTCACCCCAGTTGCGAAGTGGTTGTGCATTGAGCAGAGCTACGCGGATTCTCATTTCAACCACCAACGATCGCACATCGCTGGTTCGCGTTTCCTCCTTAGTAGAGTGAGAATGGGGTGCGTACCGGAGTGCACCCCAGAGTCGAAGTCGGACACAGACAATTACGTGATCCTTGAAACTGTGCAACTTAATTTAACAATAGTTTTGTGAAAACCAATAAACCATTTGTAAATTGCATTAACTGTTCGAGTGTCAAACTTTAGTGTTAAATCCAAATAAACAACATTCATACGAAACAATACCACCGTGCGTTTTATTTCTTGCTTGGTGAACGATTGTCCGAGGTATTCCCTGGAGTTTTTGTTCTCATTGTATTGAACAGTCAACTTTCGATCGTTGGAAAATAGGAGGAGTATTTCATGAGCGTGACAATGAGTTAAAAGTGCATCTGACACATGAACATGATAGGAAATCTTTGTGAATCTGTGCCAAAGCCGGCACATGACGAAGACATTTCCTACACTTCTACCGTTTGTAACGTCGTTTTTATGCGAAACGGACTTTTCGGCACTGGCTGCAATGAAAACCAAATATCGAGCCCTGTTAGTAGTCGAAAAAGAGATACGAGTGGTACTCTACACATTGCCCCAAGATTTGATAAATTTTGTGCCAGTAAACAACAACAACACTCGCATTACATTTTTATACGATAGATGTAGTTGGTTTAAATGTTTAACAATGATTTATATAAATATAAATATACACGTATCTGTATGTTATTGCTAAACCTTGTTATTATTCTGTTGATTGTAGTTTTCAGTTTTTTTTTGTAATAAAAGTTTTATTATTTAAAACGTGTCTATATTATTTAATCTATTAAAACAATAAAAGGTAGGGGAGGCGCGGAAAAAATTTTTTTTTTCGGGGAGACGTGCTAGCATAAAGGTTGGAAACCGCTGCTCTAGTGGATAGTGCTACGCAAATGGTATTGGGATTTACTATTTGTTGGATAACAAATAATATATCTTTGTGATATCGACGGTATCTTTCAGATAAGAAGATTCTTTTGGGCTACGGAAACTTCTGGTTATATATTTTTTTGTTCGACAGGTAGAGTTCATCTGTTACTCTGGTCTTCTCGTCGTATAATTGCATTTTTTTTTATTACACTTCTCCCGGGAGAGGCGACCCTATAAGGCCGAGTCGAAGTCGATTTGGAATCCACATAAGGAAAGTAGTTGGAGTAAAATAGTTTCTTGGCAGTGAGAAGATAACTCAGTTTTCTTGCGGCAGACCTGGCGATGTTCGACATGTGTTTATAGCACGATACATTCCCACAGATCGTGAGGACGAGCAGTTTCATGCTTTCCCCCCAGATTCGAGGCCTGGCCATTCATCATCTGCTGTGGAGTTGATGACCCACTTTTCCTTGTGAATGTTGTATATTGTATTTTCGTTGCATTGATGTCGACGAGGTTGACCATTCCCCTTTGCATGACCTTATCTAGATCTCGATTCAGAGAGTCGATTTGGCTACATCTCAGCTGATGCACGTTGACGAATCGGCCGATCGCCCGAAAAGAGGAAACAAGTCAATCTGAACACCCTGTTATCCGTTGATTCCAACAAATCATTTATGTGAAGCAAAAACAAGGTTGGAGCTAAAATAGAACCTTGAGGCTCCCTGGAATTAACAGGATACAGATCCGAAGACTCACCATCGACAACAACCCGCATCGATCGATTTTCGGAGAAGCTCTTCATCCAGTCGCAAACCTACCGGGAAAGCCCATATGAAGCAAGCTTGCTCAGAAATGCTCCATGCCAGACGTGGTCCTTGGAGATATCCAATGCGACCGGTCTTGAGTCACCATGACCCTCAATCGCAGATATCCATATATCGGTTATAAGGGTCAAAATGTCTCCCGTGGAATATCTGTCATGGAATCCGTATTGATGAACATTCAGAAGTTCGTTGCACTCCAAATACTTAATTAACTCGCCATTGATGACATTTTATTTGGTAGCATCTCGGGGCACCCACTCGGCGGTATAGGTCCGTCTCTCCCGAGAGAAGTGTAATAAAAAAAAGAATATAAACCATAGATAACATAGACAGTAATGCTATCGCGCATTAATTTCGTGGGAGACACTTTTTTCCTCTCTTTGGGATTGACCGAGCTTGAGCCGCCATACAGCAAGTAGAAAATATCCTCCTTGTATAAGATAAGCGGTCTGGCGCAAGACTAATGACCTTGCCCGGAAAAAACAAAATCATTATGGAAAATTTAACAAGCCTCAGGGCTTGCTAAATAAGGCCAAGACCGGTTCCCGGTTGTAGTGCCGATGATGATGACGATAAGATAAGCGGAAGAGTCTACCAAGAACCGGCGACAGTTCTGGAGTACAGTTCTTAAGATCTACTGCTGGTATTCGTCCCAGGCCGTTGCCTTCTTACAGTCCAGTCCACGTAGAATGCGTTGAATAGTACGCGAACGGCAACTCATCCCGCATCGAAGACCGTACTGGCGCGAACACAGGTAGTTCTAAAAAACCGGCATCCAGATTTGAATTCGCGAATACATAGCTTTATCTTTTGATATTGTGACTAGGCTCCCGATGCTCGTGACTAAGGGAGTAGAAGAGTTGGAAGCGAAGTTATTGCTGACATCCTTTGCCATTGACCAGAAGGGTAGCAAACCAGTTGGACACTTGACGAATTAATTCGTCACTCTGTCGTTGTACGCCTTCTGCGCGTTATCAATCGCTTGGTTGTATGCGTTTTTGATTTTAACAAAATTCGTTCTATTAACCTCGGTGCGATTGGAGCGCTATTGCTTAAAAGCTCTATTTTTTCCCGCTGAAATCTGCTCACATTTTTTATCAAACCAAGGTTTATCAGATAGATTTCGTTTGTTGGAATGGGGAATGTAAATCTCCATTCCGAGAAGAATAAACTCCGTGACCGATTACGCGCATGCGCTAACAATGGATTCCCCGAAGCACACATCCGACCACGGAAAGGACGCGAAGAAATCTCGCAAATCGTGCCAGTTAGCAGCCTTATACCCCCATACATGGCGAAGCTGCTTAAGTCGGATATTCGTTTGAAATGCAAGTGGTTGTGCGACCGATACCAAGCGGTGATCTGGATTTCCCAGTGGTGCAATAACTTTCACGGTATAAATGCTCGGCTCGGATGTCTAAAACAGATTCAGGGTGTTTGCATAGTCACCTCGGGTATCCAACACTTGCGTAAGTTCCTCAAATTGCGGCTAATAGCGAACATCTCCGCCAGCCTCCAGGCTTAGTCGGTTTGTTAGAATGTACCAACCAGCCGGAGTTGTGTACATTAAAATCGCCGAGGACGACTCTTTCAGAAGTCGGGTGATTAATCTGTATCCAATCAACGTTATGTGAAAGATGTTCGAAAAATATCACTGGTCGGTCGTCATTCGGGGAGCGTTAAAGACAACAAAGAAATTTAACAGAATTCCTCAGCACGATCTTCAATCACATGATGTCCAAGCTATCGGGTTCGAAGGCCTCTATTCTTTGGCAAGCCAGTTCGGACCACGTGAAACGGAATGTCGAATGTAAGTCGTATCCTGAGCAACGAAGATATGTCGAATCACTTGACGAATCGATCTGGGTCTCAGTTATGGCAAGGATATCAGGTTTCGCTTTTTGCAAATGTTGGTGGACAGAGACCGCAGCAGCTACAGCGACCGCTCCACGGTCGATCAAGTAAGTCCCCTTTACTTACATTTAAATACCTTTAAAAATATTTAAATATATTACAAATATATTATAATTAAATTGTGAAAACATTATACAACAGTGGTGTCTCACCTTGGGTCCGACTTACCACCTATTCCAACCATTTCTCGAACCGGTCAAACAGCCAAGCTCCGAAAGATGAACAGGTATTTCTCCCGACCATTTCACAGAGCCTATAGCTTGATGGGATGGTATTTCAACGGGGTACAGAGCGTTGGGACCCCGTGGGGGTTCTTAAAGCTCACCTGAAGAACCCCCCATATTCGCAACCCATATTTGCACCCCAATCACCAGCATACCTAAAACATTTCCTTTCTCAAGGGCATTTAATGCATCCAATGCATTATCTGAAAATCCCTAAAGAGAATTCTCACAGCATTCACGCATATAATGCGTTATTTAAATTTCCTATAAAGAATTCTTCACATCGTCATCATCATCATCATCATCATTGGCAACTACAATGCACAGCGTAAACAATGATCTATTCGATCCCTTTGTTCTTTTTTCCTCGTTTCAGGTTTCGTTTATCCTTTGCTTAATGCATCGATAAACACGGTGGTGGGTACGATCCCACACGCACACCATCGCGTGCCAGAGATCGCCTTCCATTCGTCACTGGTCAAAGGAAATTTCATTTCCTTTTCACCACACCACTAAACTCACCCCAAACGAGGGTTGAATCACTGAGTCTTATTCCAACCACGTATCCGGTCGGTTCGTCTTCCGCTCCCCGTTACGCGCACCGGGAGGCGTACAACCAGAGTCGTGTGTGTTTCATCCCTTAGTCGAAGTTAATTTCCGAACAGTGATCCGAATTAAATTAAAACTATCGATGTTAAGTGTTGTTGTCCCATTAAGTTAAGTTTCCAAGTTTTTTTTTCAATCAGAATATAATGACATTTGTGTTTGAGTAGTAAAAGTTCACAGCATATTGGTCTAGTTGTAACAATAGGCAAAATTTGAACAATAAAATAGAAGTCATTCGGACATTTAAACAGTGCCTTTTACTTTCCTCCTGCTGATGAACGAAAAGTGGTGGAGTTTCGTTCTTTTGTTGGTGTTTTCTTTCAGCGCAATCCTTTAGTTGCCAAACATTCGATTAGTGACGATGGGGATAGAAGAGAATCAGCGCTGTGCGCCGGGGCACCATGCTTCTTCCCTACAACCCCAATTACCACCCAGCCTTTAGTCGCATCTTAAGACAAGCCGATCTAGCTGTGAGTATCTTTTAACGCCTTACTCACAAGGGTAATGGTGTTTTATTTGTCATAGGAAGTATTCCTTATTTTCTTGAATTGAATTTACTTACCAACATGAGATTAGGTTAGACTAAAAAGAATGTCACATATTCTTTAATTTCCAATCGACTTTTGGATTACCAATCCTCAGTTATAAATTCGGATACTCTCTCGCCGATCATGATCGTAGGGGCATTGGCCTTACCACTAATTACATTTAGGATAATACTGGAATCAGCTACGCTAGAACAGCAGCCGGGTCCTACGCAGGACCTATTATCTTCTACATGTCTGTTTTTTTATGTAAGTTGCCTAATTACAGGATCTCGATCCATTGTATTAATTCACCCTTTTTGCCTATCTGAGGCTGGCATTTTGGAAGTCGAAGAATTCTCCTACCCCTTCTTCGGAGCACTCTTTGTAAAGTTTATGTTTTAAAGATAGCCACTTGTTAATAGGTTTAAGGCAGCTAAGGCAATAATTCATGCAGGGGCTGATTACGTAAGCTGATTCCAATACATTAGTTCGGGGAAAAAGAAATCAATTATTTTTAAGTTTATGACAAGACTTTATCTAACGTGGTTGAGATTGTGCGATTTGGGTTTGAAAGGTGTCTTTCAACTCAGCAAAAAATATTAGAATTCAAAAAATATTTAACTAGGAACTATATCATCACCTTCTTCTCTCTAATTTTAGAATACATTTCTATTAGAATACTATATCATCACGTTCTTCTCTCTAATTTTAGAATACATTCTAACTAGGAACTATATCATCACCTTCTTCTCTCTAATTTTAGAATACATTTCTATCCGTAAGAGCCGTATCAAGTTACTTTTTCTTTACCGAAATTTTAAACGCTGCAAAGAAAACAGGAAAAAACTGAAACCTTTAGTTTGTCACCGTTTGTTGTTATTTTTCTTTTTTCTCTCGAAATGGCCGTTGAGCCAAAAATCTCTCATCCGCTACAATATTGGTGTTCTCCAGCAACGGGGTCTAATATCAGCTGGCTGAATTGTCTCCACAATCAGCGAGCACTCCGAAAGGTATTCAGTGGCATGATGATTGATTGTACTATAGCATACCCTCGGGCGTTGTAACTGAGGACATTTGCCAATTCAAATGAATTAATTTAATCATTTGATCCAACAGACGAAACCTTATATGTTGTGCTGTTGCGTTTGCAACATCTTCCCGGGCCGGCGACGGTGGACCAATAGGGATCCGGCTCGAACAATGTAATCTGCGCCACGGTTCCCCTCGACGAGACAGCATAAAAAACCAATGTTATTGGTATTCCAAAAGAATGTCGACATGCAAAAATAAGAAAACAATGAAGATTTAATGATATTGAAATCTTAGTTTATTTTTTGGAACCGTCACCGATTCAATCTCAACTTACACTACTTCTATTAATCATTTTAGTTTACAATCCGTTCTTTTTACGTTTTCTTAACACAGTAACTAACGACTTTTCCTTCTCGAGCGCAAAAAACAAAAACCGCCAGTCTTATTAACAGCCCAACTAAAAAATCTTCCTCCAGCTACGGTTCTGCCTTTCTCTCACTTACTTCATCGATCATAACAACGGGGCATTCTATCAGCCAGGTGAACCCTCTCCATAGTCAGTGCGCACTCCGAAACGTATTCAGTGACATGACTGAATTTCGAATATACTCTTGCATACTCTGAGGAGCTTTCTGTATATTTTTCGCCGAGTTGTTGTTGCTTCTGTTTCTTCCGTAACAGGGTTAAATATGCACCCTTTTGTGTCCATTTAAAAGTAACATCATATTGCCTCTCTCAATGAAGTCCCGATCCCTACTGACGCAAAACTTGACAAAGCGATTTTTACAATACACTTTTAATACCAAAGGTTGGAGGAAGTATCGCAATGATAAAAAAAAGATTATAATTGCTTATTATTGGGTCGGGATTTCTTCACTTTGTTGGATACATCAAAACTTCCCGACTAAGGTCTCCGAGTTTCTAACGACTCGTTGCTGACATGCATGGCCTGATCCCTACTGTTGACTAATTTTGGTCGATTCTCGTCAATTGCTGGTAGGGGAGCGAATTTAGTTTTCGGTCATTTGGAAGTAGCTCGTGTTAGAAGTTTATTCCTTTTCAGTCCCTCCACATGCACAGCAAAACCCTACGGGTCGTGAGCTGTAGTTAACCACGGTTGTTTTCACTCAAAATTTTCGTACGTGATTCATTTTCTATTCCCAGTTACCAACTCTTTATGAAACGTCCGATACGTTTAGCCAAGGTATCGCAGATGGAAATTCGAACCATCGTTTTTTTTTTTTGCGTTAATTCGTGTGGGGCTCAAACCTTGAGCGTCTTATTGAATCCAATTTTATGCAAATGGTTTAGAAATATTTTGTGCTTGATCTTCAGTATCTGTACGATACTATGACTGCTAACGTGTCGGTCTACTTCGATCATTGCCACGGTTTTTTGATTCATATTTTCGATAAGAGCGAGTCTGTGCATTCACATTGAAAATACAGGGACCTAATCGAAGAAAACAAAATTATGCGTAATCGGCTGTGACAATACTGCGCGCTTAAAGGCCGATGATAATTTCAGCCGAACTTTCGGTTGGATTTTCGCCTTTGTGAAGGCAAAACTTTAAAATACACGAGATTTTTCCTGTTTAACTTCCATATTGTTTAATTTTTTAACTGACAACTGCCTCGAACGATCAAAAAACTGTCAAGGAGTACAACTTTTCGAACGGACACAGGCTTGAATTTGTTTGATCAATACTTTACGAAATATGTATGACTACAGCCATTTATCGAAATGAATTTCTTTTTCCCCAAATGAATATGTCATAATTCTACTTCTATAAGATACTTTCTCATGTTGCTCGTTGCACAAGTATGTATGTATTAAATGGTAGTTATGAAGCGTTAGGTGTGGGCAGGGTATTGACTATTTACGCGCCCACTTCTTGAGAAAATTCGTAATTTATCAAGCATATATTGATACAGTGGCCCCCGGCCGGTATCGGCCTATTATTCATGACTGCTTCCGGGTGGGATGAATATTTGCGTATTAAATTATACGTCATTAAATTATTCACATTTGTTTCACAATCAATGTTGCAGTAATTTTCCGTGTACTTTGTCAAGTAGGTAGTGGTTATCATCACGTGTTTTCATTAACAAATGAACGGCTGGTGGATGTACTCTGGATTGAATAACGTATAATAATATACAATAACCGATGTTAAAATGCAGCAAATTGTGTACTAATTTGCACGGTTTTTGAAAGTAGCGAGGTAATCGCTATATATTTCGCTCTCGATTCACTGGTTAGACTCTGGACAATTTTAAAGTCCATGAACCGTTTCATCGCAAAATAGTCTTGTGGTAAAAGTTCATGTTGATACTCTGTTATCAAGCAGAATTTTCAAATATGGTCTGAGTCAGCCCTCGCTAATATTCGAGTAGACGATGTTAGTGAAAATCATAGTATACGACCAAGAATCTTGACCGCCATAAATGCAATTCCAAACGTAATAAAGTTACTTCTATAAATCAATTTATGAAAGTATGTTGTAGATAACATGTGTTACTGTTGTTTTTGGGTAACACTATATATTATGATACTTTGAGCATAAAGTCTATTTAATACGCGAATAAACATCTCAATTTTTTTTAATTAGCCGCGCACCTGACGATCAAATTTGGTTTCAAAAATACCAAATGCGTTTGCCCAAATTGAAGTGTTGGGACAACTGATAAGCTGTTTACAAGTAATCCCCAGCAGCGACATAACTAATAACATTCTGTTTGATGCTTATCGCCGGTTCGATAACAAAAACACGCACCATTTACCCGTTTAGGAGCTTACCGTTCCGCATTGGGGAAGCTCTGAGTTCCGATGTATCAAGGCTCTCATTTCGATTTTCTCGCAGCCCTCTCTCCAATCTAATCAACCTATTCAATCATATATCTGCGCTATTTTCACTTTCGAAAGTAATCTTTCCGACCGCTTATCGCCTTAATGTGTAATGATCGATGGTACGTTTGTAGCTTGCAAAATTAGCTCAGTTGTTCCTAGGCCTCGAGTCTGACTGGAACCGGTTTTGGTTGAAAAGGAAAGTATCGCTATTAGATTGAATTTGAATGTTGCATTCGCTGATATTGTAATTCAAGTTCATCAGAATGTATTCTAGATACATTTTAGTTTTCCTTATTGTAATTGTCGGAAGTGACTGGAGTGGAAGTGAGAGTGTCCGTGAAATTGAATTGGTGTCCGGTTGGTCATTAAGCAACCAAAACGGATGTGAGTTTATTGTAGTTGCCTTAGGCAGTTTTATCACTGTTTTGCTTACAGTCGACTAGACCGGTAAGCTTAACACACAGATTGCAAACACCTTTCATTAGTTAATTGTGACAATATAATTGATAAAATAATAAGTGGATAGCGAATAATGTATGCCATGTGAAAACGTTTGTTTATTAAGTATTGGCAGATCATTAACATTTCAAATGCTTTTTGTTATTATATTATTTTTTGTCGACAGCCATAAAAGTATTCGATTTGCATTCATTGATAGCAAAGCTCCGTATAAGGTGACACAGAGAAGTCTGCATGATATGTATGAAAATTGCACGAGATGGAGCAACTCGCTCTCTTGACAGGGTGGACTATTATTTTTGTTTGTTTTTTTTTTTGTGAAATAGTATGTGATTAGCGTTTTAACGCGCCTAAAGTTGTCACTTATTTTCTGTTAATAAATAATATCTGTGACCAATAAATTTCACCTTAACCTTTCCAGTAAGATAATCCAGTTCATAAATACATGTATAAATACTGCTGTTCAATTTGCGCCTTATACTTCCTTTTTTTTTTATAGAACTTCAAAGACCTTAACAATAATTCTTGCAAAACTGGTATCACTTTTTTTTTCCATTTTTTTATTTTCTTTTTATATTCTTAGTTTCTAAATTAAAAGCTAGATAAAAAATGCTTAAATTCTAGCTTCATTATCTTATATAATAACTTACTGGTCCTTCGCAGACGCTCTAAGCTAAACATTACTTAATATTTGTATAATTTGCCTTTCGGCGACAGAACTTTGTGGCAACACTTATAATTATTTGAAAGACAAAGAAAAATTTGAAAAACTTTGTCAATTTTTTTTTGTTTTTTTTTCTAAAAATTAAAAAATTTATTTATTTATTTATTTTTTTTTTTAATTTTATGTAAAATCACTTAGCTTAACTTAACTTAAATCTTATACTACCCTAATTCTAGAAAAGCTAAGTCTATGTAAGCTAGCTGATGATAGTGTGATTCTATACCGACTTTGGTATCCAGCTCTTTATATGCCATTCAACCACCAGAACTGTTGACGCTGTCTAATACTATCGTCCCGGTCTCTGTGGGAGATAGCCCTACTGAAGCGCAGGAGCTCTTCGTCGGTGTGCGTTACTTCCCGGTCGTAGCACAATCGCCCGTGTACGGATGATCTACTTACTTGATAGATCAGCGGAATTCCGGATCTATCCTGTATAAGCCCCTTCATGTCCAAATCAAGGAACGCCTCTGGTGGAACAAAACCGTTGCGACGCACGCTCTCATAGTAAAGGGTATTTGGATAATAAGCCCCGAAAATTAGGTCATTGGACGAGCTTATTGCTCTCGCAATATGTCCGCTGATTAATTTAATCATAAAATTATCCACCCTATTTATGCAGGCTTCATTATATAAAGTCTCATTTGTGTAGTACTTATTGTATTCCGATTCCGGTGTTCGATATAATGTGAGACAGGTTCTCAGACACTTCCTTTCGAACACCCGAATCTTTTCCATCAAATTTGGACCTATGTTAAACCATACTGGACAGCCATATATGAGCATTGGCCTGATTAGCGTCATGTAGCATATGACTTTTACCCTGCTGTCAAGTTGGCTACAGTGAAATAGCCTCCTTGTCATAGCAAACGTTTTTCTAGCCTTGACCAGAGCAGCCTCTACATGTCTGTTGAAATACAGATATTGATCTAGCTAGATGCCCAGGTATTTAACTGAACTCTTGGTTTCCAGTTTATCTCCATGCGGTCCCACGATAACTAGCTTTCGCCAGTTTTTTCTTGTGTCGTTCGTGGCTTTATATAATGGCGTTCTAAATAGGATGGCTTCACATTTCTGGAAGTTGATCTTAAGTTTCCAGTCATCGCAATAGCGCTGCACGTTGTTGAAATCTCGCTGTATTAAACTATTTATGATCTCAACTTTCGGAGCTGTTCTGTAAATTATGAGATCGTCTGCGTACGCAATAGCCTGCAGAAGTGCATTTAATAAGTCGCTAATGTAAATGTTAAAAAGAATCGGAGAGAGTACCGCGCCCTGTTGCAAGCCATTCTTGATATTATATGTTTTATTAGAGGTCACATTACCATTTTTGACCACGAACCTTCTGTCCTTTAACATATCGTAAAGTACATATAGTAAAGGCTTATGTATGCCATGTCTGACCAGTTTGTAATACAACCCTTCGATCCAGACGGTATCAAAGGCTTTTTCCAAGTCGATCAGACAGGCACCTGTGCATTGGTTCCTACATTTATTCCATTGTATGTCGGAGACCAGTTTAGCTGCGGCATGTGTGGTTTCATGACCCGCCCTAAAGCCAAACTGGTTATTTGGAATAATGCTATTGTCGTCTACCCATTTTAGCAGAGCTTTGTTAACGATTTTTTCAAATACTTTACTGATGCTTGGGAGTAAACTTATCGAACGCATGTTCATTGGGTTTGTACAGTCTTTGCCCTTTTTTGGGATGGGCTGAATGATAGCCGTTTTCCAACGCGCGGGATAATATGCATTATTCAACGCGTTGTTAAACAGGACCGTGTAGATATCTATTGCCTTTGGGGGCAGGTTCTTGAGTACGATGTTAGGTACTCCATCTATTCCCACTGACTTTTTGCTTCTTAATGAGTCGAAGATACTCTGGATTCCTTCCCTTGTGATTAAAAGGCTATTAGCCCCACCATTGGCATTAATGTCAATTGACAGATTATCGTCACTGAATTCCGTAAAACCCGGATTCTCCGATTGCCAATGTGAAATTTCATTCCGGAGGTGCAGGTGATTCAGTCGAATTCTGTCCTCCAGGTCATGATTTCGGTGAATGCTTTCATTCACCTTGTACATTTCCTGAAAGACAGCTCCCACAGCGTTCGCCTTCTCCAAAGGATCTTCGATCACGAAGAGCTCACTATTGAGGATAGCGTTCTCTGTATCTATGCCAATGTTGGTTAGCAGCTGCTTGTTTACCTCAGTACGTGGAATTTGGAGACACTGAATCTCGTTTTGATTATTTCTCCTGAATATTTTATTTATTTGTGGGAACATATTCGGGTTATTAGTTTTTATAGCTCGAATTCTGTTGTTGCAATACAAATTTGTTGCTAATCTATAATTAGCTTTAAGTAATTGTTGGAGGTTTTTTAATTGAGATTTCAGTGATATTATCTCCTGGTCTTGTCTGTCTGTAAACTGTCTGTGTAATTGTTTTAATTTCGATGGCAGTCTGCTCTTTTTCTTGTGGAGTGCGTTTATTGTTGCGTTTTTGTACATGTTAATGTGATCTGTAACTGTTGTTTTGGGAATTGTTTTGTCCATTGTTCGTTTTACGGTTTCGTCCATTTGTTGAATGTATTTGTCGATTTCGTCATTTGTCAGGTTTCTGTTTACTGGCAGATTAAAGTCATTCGAACAAAGTTCTCTTGTTAATGATCTGGTGAACCGCGGCCATCGCATTGGCCTGTAGTTATAGGGTTGCGGGATCACGAATTCCTCCAGATCTGCGAGCTCGTTCGGAAGCTCTATTACTGCCGTGAATGCACAGTGGTCGCTGTCGTATTCAATTGTCCGTAAACAGGTTGTGTTTCGTCTGTTGGTGTTAAGTAATCTCAGTCGTGAGTCGATTAGCAAGATATCTAAGAACGATCTACCTCTGGGGAAAAACTCAGAAATGATATTATAGCGAGCTTAGGGTTCGCTGGATTAATTATTTTTAATAAATAAGAGCCGTTAAATTGATTTCGAATTAATGCAACACTTTATTAGTCCGCGAATAACAACCGTTACTTTTACCGTACAACTTAACGATTTCTGGACTCATCGCTTCCTTACTTATCGCTTGCTACTCTGCTTACTACTTTTTACTTCTTTCTTTTTTACTTCTGTGTGCGACGTATTTATACCGTTTCCTCATTCTGATTCGGCGTTTCGTTTCCGCCCGTTCCATAGCCTTGAATGTTCTACTGTTCATAGTCTCCAGTTTTCCAGTACTTTCTAGATTATTCTAGTACTTTGTTTCGGACTTTCTCGAATATTCTAGTACTGATTGTCATATGCGTCACAATATGTTGACATTTAAAACTGTATCTATTTTTTTTGTTATTACAAACTTGTTGTGAAAGAAACTTATTTATTCGTAATGCTTTTACTAGTAGCTAATACGTGGTGTGGTAAGAGAATAGGTTCTGACCTAACAAAGATACAAGATATTTTTTCATACATTTTTTTTTCCTACAAAGTCTCCCTGTAACTCGACACACTTCTCCCAGCGATGCTTTCATCTCTCTAACTCGTCCAAATAGTACTCGGCGGTTTTCTCTGCAAAATAACTGTTCACGAAGGTGATTGCCTCCTCATTTGATGAAAATCTCTGTCCTCCGAGCGCGATTTTTACCATAGATTAGGGAACAAAAAGATGTCGCTTGGGGCAAGACTGGTGAATAAGGCGGATGGTCAAGCAGTTCAAACCGTAATTCGTGGATTTTTGCTATGGTAACCGCTGAAGTGTGAGACGACGCGTTGTCTTGGTTAAACAGGATTTTCGTTTGCTGCAAATGCGGCCGGTTTTCCGCAATTTCTGCCTTCAGTTGGTCAAGTAATGATGCATAGTATGCTCCTGTAACGGGTTTTCCCTTTTGAAGATAATCGATTAAGATAACTCTATGGCTATCCCAAAAAACAGCCGCCATCACTTTCCCAGCCGAAAAAAAAGTATTTGCTTTTTTTGGAGCCGATTCCGCCTTTGCAGTCCATTATTTTGACTGTATTTTTGTTTCGGCCAACTCATCTTTGATTTGCGTAGGCGTATTGTCTTTCAAATACAAAAATTTAATGATAGCTCGATACTCAATTTTGTCGATTTTCACAAAAACACACATTGTCAAAAACGGCTGAAATTTTGGTGAGTAACTGTCAAAAGATGCACAACTACATTCACTAGCTTCTATTGATGAATGCTGCTATCAAAGTTGTCCGACCACCCATGTATCTTGATCAATGTTATCATCAGCCCTGTGATTACGGCGATAGAATATACTCACAGCTAGGCCAGCTTGTCGTAAGAGGCGACTAAATGCCGAGTTGTAGCCGGGGTCTCAACGCCCTGTGCGCCCGGTGAAATACCAACCCCATCAAACTTTAGGCTCCGTGAAATGGTCGGGAGCAATCCCTTAGGTGGTAGTCGGTCCCAAGGTGAGATACCACCCCGTCACGCTGTACATTCCGCGATATCGCCGAGAGAAATCTTCGACGGTGTTTCGGATGTATGGCTGATGGCCCGGACTGACACGGGGATAAGTCAAACAATTTTTTACAATTGAATGTCAAATATTGTTTTACAATACGATTATAATTATCACAGGCAGTCTAAATGCATGCGCCGTTGTTTTTATATATCTTTTTTATTCATCTCTGCTTAATTTAGGTTTTGTTTTCGTACGAGAGTATGGAGTTTGATCAATTATTATTGTTGTAGCAGTGTGTTAAACAAAGTGGCGGCTCCTCGCCTGAAAAGGATTATTTATTATAATATGAAAACTGTACAATGTAGTTATAAAGCGGTAATGACAATCTTAAGCGCCGTACCACGTTGCTGCTTCTGTTCTTCTGTCAGAAGTACTCGTGCGTTCGTTCTCCTATGGCTCGCAACGCTCGGTCCGGCGCTGCAATCGCATAGAGCACGCAGCTTAGGGCCATTCCACAACACTCCCCCTCGACTGCAGCGTCGCGTCGATCTCCTGGGGAACCCTCGAGGCCGATCAGGTCCAGGCACTTCCGATGTTTGTCCTTCGACAGTCCCTTCGTGAGGAAGTCCGCAGGCATCTCATCCGAGGGAAGGTGTCTGATGTCCAGTCGACCATCGCCCAAAGCGTCCCTGACGAAATGATGTTTGATGTCGATGTGTTTCGACCTCGCGTGAAACGTGTGGTTCCGGGTCAGCAGCTGTGCCCCTCGGTTGTCGTTCATCACCGGAACTCTTTCACACTCGCACAGCTTGAACTCCGACAGGAATCCCTGTCTGTATATGGCCTCTCTCGCAGCCTCAGTTAGCGCCATGTACTCTGCCTCAGTGGACGAGAGCGCGACGGTGCGCTGTTTCCTCGACTCCCAGCTGATGGCGGCGCCGGTCAGGGTGAAGACGTATACGGTGCACGATCTCCGGTCTACCGGGCACCCAGCCCAATCGGCGTCAGCGAACCCTTCCAAGCCTTTCATGCCCCTCGTGTACGTGATTCCGTAGTCGGCGCTCCCACTTAGATACCTCAGTACGCGCTTCGCCGCCTTCCAGTGTGCCTCGTCGTGACAAGTGTTGAATTGACCGAGACAACTGACAATATGCGAAATGCCCGGTCTTGTGGCAATCGCCAAGTAATTCGGAGCTCCGCCAAGCTCGCGATAGGGCCGGTCTCCTCCTGGAGATTTGCCGTCGTCGTCTTTCTTGAGCCTCGAACCCGGTTCGACGGGGGTACTGACGGTGTTGCAGTCCCCCATCCGAAATCGGGAGAGTAGTTCCCGGATGTAATTTGGTTGAGAAATGGTAATCTGATTTCCGTTTCTGGCGATCTCGGTCCCCAGACAATAGCGAGCTGTTCCCATATCTCTTGCCTCGAATTCCTGCGACAAGCCTCGTCGGATCAAGTCGAGGCCCTCCTGATCGCGATAAAATATCAAGATGTCGTCGACGTAGACCAGTATTATCAGCGGTTCTTCCCCTCGCCTGAGGCGATAAACGCACGGGTCCACGCTCGTTGGTGTCATATTCAATTCCTCGAGCTTTCCGTTCAGTTTCTTGTGCCATTGTCGCCCGGCCTGTTTGAGGCCGTACAAGGCCCTCCTCAAACGGCAAACCTTATCGCCGTACTGAAGTTGTTTCAGCATTTCCTTGGCGCGGCTCCTGACACCGGATTTGTCTTGTTTCGCGACGATTTTCCTCAAACATTCCGCTAGTGAATCGGGCAGTTCCATGTACGTCTCCTCCTCGATCGTGCCGTTCAGGTATGCGGTCGTGATGTCCATCTGATGCACCTTGAAGTTGTGCTCGACCGCCAGTGCGAACAGCAGGCGCATGGATCCCAGGTGAGCGTAGGTATCGTGAAAGTCGATCGCGGGTCGCTGCGCAAACCCCCTTGCCACGAGTCGTGCCTTCCTTCTCTCGACATTGCCGCCCGAGTCGTACTTGTTCCTGAGGATCATTCGACATCCGACCACGCTTCGATTCTTGGGTCGATTCACGATCAGCCATGTGTCGTTCTTGATTAGGCATTTGAGTTCCTCGACGATGGCGTCCACCCATTCTTCTTTGTCCGGTCCGTTCAATGCTTGCCGGTACGGGGCCTCCGAGTGAAGGCTGGCTAGATTTGCCTCCAGGGCGTCCGGGGTGTTCGACTCCTCGTCGTCGACGCTCCGGTCGAACGAGTCCCCGCTCGATCCGCGAGGGTCCTCGTCCTCCAGCGTGATCTGGTACTGCTTTTGCGGGCGACCGGGTCGTCCGGTGAGAATCCTTCTAGGCCTGCCCGGGGCTCTTCTGGTCGCTTCGGTGGGCTCGTCTCCTTCCCCCGTCAGGTCGTCGTGTTCCTGCGTCTCATTTCTCAATTCCTCGTCGATTTGGATTTGGCGGAGACGACGGTGATTTCTCGGGCATTCCCGTTCTTACATCGGTGTCGATAAATCTGATGTCTCGTGTCGTGGTTACCTTTTGTCTGCTTGGTACCCATACTCGATAGCCTTGAGTCGACTCGTCGTACCCGAGAAAAACACATTTCACGCCTCGCGGCTCCAGCTTTCCCCTCCGGGGAGTTTTGTCCAACATACATGCGGTGTCTCCGAAAACTCGCATGTTCCTCACGTTCGGGCGTCTTCCGTGCCACCGCTCGTAAGAGGTCTTGTCCCCAAGCGTCCTCGTAATGCATCGGTTCCTTACGAAGTTCGCCGTGGCGATCGCTTCCGCCCAAAACGTAGTTGAGAGGCCCGACTGCGCCAATATGCAACGCGCCATTTCCATGAGCGTGCGGTTTTTCCTCTCCGGTACTCCATTTAGCTGTGGGGTGTACGGCGTCGTGAGCTTTCGCGCAATTCCCCCTCGCTTCAAAACCTTGTCGAATTCCTCGTTAGAGAACTCTCGTCCGTTGCCGGATTGCACGCATTTAATCTTTCGTCCTGATTGATTTTCGACGAGAGCCTTGAATTCCTTGAAGAACTTCAGGGCGTCGCTTTTCCTTTGTAGGAACCTTACTTCTGTCCAACGAGAGTAGTCGTCGGTTAGCGTGAGGAAGTATCTGGCTTTGCCCCTTGATTCGTCCCCCATCGGTCCGCATACGTCGACGTGGACGATGTCCAGTAAATTTTCGCTTCGGTGCGACTTCCTTCCGAAGGGCAGCGCTGTCATCTTTGCTTCCGAACAGATCTCGCACGCATTCCTGGTTCCGTCGTCTTCAAGGTTGAGTCCGGACACTATCTCCTTTTTGCTCATTTCCAAGAGATCGCGCCAGTTCAGGTGGCCGAATCTCTCGTGCCAAATGGTTATTGTGGACGTACGTGTACCCATCGACAAGGCGCAGACCGATTCTTTTTCGGGCTCGCGGAGGAAGTAGAGGTCTCCTTTTCGATCCGCTACTGCGATCGCAGATCCGTGGCTGTTTTCGATTTTGGCTCACTCGCGCGTGAACGTCACGCTGTTTCTGGCCTCCGTGATCTTTGCGACCGAGATGAGGTTGTTTCGCAGGTCGGGTACGTGCAGTGCGTTTTCCAGACGTATGAGTCGAGTCGTGTCTCCGTCAGATGCTACGATTTTAACGGTTCCTTTTGCCTTAACGTCGGTGGTGCCGTGATTTGCCAGATTAATTCTCAGGTTTCCAGCACTTGCGGTTTGTTCGAATGCGTCCTTGTCGTGGCACAGATGTGAAGTGCATCCACTGTCGAGACGCCACGTGTCGTTTTTCTGAAGCGTTCCCTGCGAAGTGAGAGTCCGCATTTGTGTGGGAGATCGTGAAGGAGATGTCTTCGCCGATGGCGGCTTTTTCTTTGTTAACGGGATGTTTCGCACTTCGTTCGGCCTTCTCCGGGCAATTTATGGCCTTGTGACCGATTTGGCGACATCTGTGGCATTTGTACCTGAATGTTCCGCCGGTACGTTGGTCGTCCGATCTGTCGACGGGCTTGTTCGACGCTTTGTTTGTGGTCCTTTTCCTGTACAGCGTCCCTTTTTTCGCGAACATTGCTTGGTCTTCGGTTTGGCTGCGTTGTCTTCTTGTCGCACTTTCGTTGAAGATTTTTATATTTAGGTTTTCTGGCGAGGGTAATTCGTCTCTCGACTCGATGGCCCATCTAAAATTTTCGAAGCTCTCCGGCAGGCTGTGTAGAAGCATGGTGGATTGTAGTTCGGTGCTGACCTGCACGGATAGTTCGGACGTTTTGTCGACCATGTCGGAGAATTCGTCCACGTGCCGTCGTATTTCTCCGCCTTCGTTGAGACGATGACCCAGCTGTTTCGCAGTGTCTGATTTGCCTGAGTTCGGCGTCCCCAACGGCGAGATATAAGTCGGCTTTCGCCTTTGCGTCCTCGTCTTTCCACGCTGGTAATTCCTCAGCAGCTTCTGGATTCGGTCTTTCACCGCTTGCGTGAGCCCACGTTTTGTTCTTGGTCATAAGGGCCTGCATTTTAAGTTTCCAGGTGTCGTAGTTCTCCCTTGTTAGCATTTGTATGCGCATTGCACTTGAACTTTGGCCGTCCATTTTGTCTGCAGTGGGGTTATGTTTTCCTGGGTGCTTTCCAGTGTGTTTTCCCCGTTGTCTTGTCCTGGGCCCATAACCTGTTGTAGCAGTGTGTTAAACAAAGTGGCGGGTCCTCGCCTGAAAAGGTTTATTTATTATAATATGAAAACTGTACAATGTAGTTATAAATCGGTAAAGACCATCTTAAGCGCCGTCCCACGTTGCTGCTTCTGTTCTTCTGTCAGAAGTACTCGTGCGTTCGTTCTCCTATCGTTTGCAACGCCCGGTCCGACGCTGCAATCGCATAGAGCACGCAGCTTAGGGCCATACCACAACAATTATAAAAACATTAAATATATTATATGTATTATTTAATTGCAATTCTTTTTTTTTTAGAGAGTTTTTCTATTTTTTTTCTTAGTTCTTAATATTTACAACATAAGTATTTGTCTACCTAACTCGAACTCCAGATCTCTATCATAATTGACTAAAAATCGTTGGTAAAACTATACGTTTTTTTTTCAAACGCGCGCACAAAAGGGAATTTTAGAGTACCATTAAATGTCAGAGCACAGTGCGAGCGGGCGGTACCTACATGTATATGGTAAACTAGGTTAAATCGGATGGTTACCTTTCCATTCATACATAAATACTCTATACGATAATATCTAAGTAATACACTAGCTTCTATCACTAGTTGTTTATAGTACTACACGGGCTGAAAAGTCCCGAGATTTTTCAATACGTGGGACCAGTAGAAAATGAACATGACTCATTTCGAGAGGTTGATCTGTCACTAGATTATGTATGAAGTTTCGTGATATTTCGACCATTCGTTTACAAGCTACTAGTTTAAGTGACGCTACTTGCGCCTTCGTAAAAAATGGAAAACAGCCATATCGCATCTTAATCAAACATGGTTTTTTATAGGAAAATCATCTGAACAATCATTGCAATGGCTGCAGAAATATTACCCCACATCTGCTCCTTCGAAAACAACAGTTTTTCGGTGGCTTAGTGAATTTAAAATGGGATATACAAATTACCATCACGTTGGCAAGAAGTCATAAATAATACAGGAAATTATATTATTCAACAACATTTATTCAAGGTATTACACAGTTATTATGTTGTTTTATTCCAAAAACGGACAGAACTTTCCGCTAGAATTGTGGGTCCTCCCTTAAATATCATCATCATCGGCACTACAACCGGGAACCGGTCTTGGCCTTATTTAGCAAGTCCTGAGGCTTGTTAAATTTTCCATAATGATTTATTTTTTCTGGGCAAGGTCATTAGTCTTGCGCCAGAGGCTCCCCGACGGGGAATCGAACCCCGGTCTCCCGGGTGACAGGCGGGTATATCCCTTAAATATAGGAACAACAAATCTTCGGTGTATTTTCTCTCGGATTCATATGTCGTATTGATAGAGCAATAGTAGTTTCGCTTGTGTGACTAATCGGGTACCCAAGTATACACAGGAATTTTTTGAATCGTTCTTCAACTAAAAAACCTCCCAAATCACCACGATTTCACAGATTTTCCATTGAATTATGCACGGATTTTTTTTCTTATTTTTAACTATAACAATTTTGAATTAAAAAATTAGTACAAGTATAGACTAACAGGGCATCCACATACAAAAATAATTGAATACATCAACAAAATATTCTTGGGCAAAAAACCAATGAATAATTATAAATAAATGAAGTATAATAAATATTATACATTTTTAAATGCTTATATATGAAATGCAGTTATGGAATATACAACAAAAAAAAAAAAAAAAAAAAATACAGAAAAATAATAATAATCAACGGAATTTACCATAATGATAAAATTACTATGAATAATTTGTTAACGACATTCAGTTTTGTTGCTGTACTCTACGCATTTTATGATTTTTGTCGTATACTAATCGCAAACAGGTTTCTAGCATTCAATGCAGCACTTCCTGTTTTCCTGCGTTTGTGAATGGGCTGAGTGCTGAAAATGAAACGTGAACCAAGCACAACTGTTCTGCCAGTATTGGCCGGAGGCTGATTGTCAGGATTAAACTGAACCGTGATCGGTTTATCAAAGTAACTTTCGTCGCCAACTTTGATACACGGTTGTGTAGGATGTGCTGATTGGAGCAGGCTTTTCAATCAAGAAAAGTCTGCGTTGGCTCGTTTGTTTTGATTACTATCTTATTTTTTTCATCATAAACAATGTATGCATTACGGGAGCTGTAAAACCCTTCGCACATTTGATCTATAGTATCGATGCCGACTTTCTCACTATTATAAATTATAATCATTTCTGCTTTTCAGTTCGCTGCGTTAGACGTTATATCACCATTGCGCATGCTTTCTTTTTCTTAGCAACGTTTAACAAATTGTTACCTTTTCGTGAAACTAAAAAGTGTGTACAGCGCTTATATTTGATGTGTTATACCTGACGTACTTTTTAGGTTTTGGCTTAAAATACCTTCGTTAGCTATAAATAAACTTATATATATCCGATATATAAAATTATTTTAAATTAAAGACGCATTTTATCGACAAATTCTTATGTGGGTACCCGGGTATTCCGGTTAGTCAAGGACGTCGATTTATTTTATTAGTCACAAAAGGGTTAAAACAGACCATAGGTTAATAGACAATAGACACAGTGATGCTTTTTTATCAAATTAATGCCACTACACAAATGTTAAATTTGAATTAGCTCATTCAATTGACGCAAATGGGACTGAAAATAGACAATTGTTCGTTTGAAACAACTCAGCCTTGTGAGTAGGGCGTTCGAATATATTCAGAGTCAGACCTGTTGAATATATTGTTGCATACAAATAAATTTATTTTATTAGAGGGTCTCAGCTCATTGTTTTTAAAGGCAGAAACGCGAGTTGTACAAACAACACTATTCGCTGCCATAATAAAATCAGAATTAAAATAAATAACAATATAATTAAACCCTCCAAAACCTTAAAGTATCTAGGTATAACCTTTAACAACAATCTGTCATTCTCCGCCTACATTAAAAATACGATTCGTAAAGCCACAACCCAACTGAACCTCTGCAGAAAAGTCATGTACAAAGCGAATGGTCTCTCTCCCAAAGTCAAATCACTTATCTACAAACAAATAATCAGACCCACTCTCACATATGCATGCCCGGTATGGTACCATATCACACCCGCCCAAATGGAGAAGCTACGCATTTTCGAAAGGATATGCTTCAGACTTATCACTGGCCTCAACCGACATCCCAACTCCCACAAATATTACAACAGTAGTTCGCTCTACTATGCCGCTAATATTGAACGTATAGATCGATGCTTCCTCAAGCTGTCCATCAAATTTATCGAAAATCTTCCCAATAATCCCAATCCGATAATAAATACGCTCACATCGACTCCGTCAGATAACCGAACTGCCTACCCGAACTGTCTCCACACCAGAACCCTCTTCACCTCTAGCAGGTTGGTCAACGACTCCATTGAGATTGTATACCACAATACTGAACTCTCACCTCACCAGTTTAAATATTGTAATATACAACCCTTCTCTAATATCTTGCGTTTCGAAAGTGTTCCCCCAACCCATATCCCCGACTGATAGTACCCACCCTAACCCAAATCCTACCCATCGACCACTATACCTCCCGCCCCACCCTACTCTAACTTATTGTAATAATAATAGATTTAATAATTAGATAAGCTAGGCTAAGCTAAGTTAAGTTAAGCAAATTAGTTACAGGTTAAGTAAATAATTATATCCAGGTTTTCTGACCTTTTCCAGGAAGCCCCACCTACTCCTATCTTGTCCACCCATGAAATATGTAACTTTATATTAATGTTTGAAAAATGTACTAGCAAGTATGTGTAAACGATTAAAGCTAAGCTAATTATAAGTTATCTGTATTACTTATTGTAACAAATCATTTATGGTCAATAAATACAGAAATGTAAACAAAAAAAATAAAAAAAATTGTTAGAGGGCACTCACGGTTTCCTTAACGACATTGGGTCATATGGAACCCAATCCACGCCTCCGTGGTTGGGATATCCTTTCTGTGCCTTTCATTGTCCGACAGTTTCTTGTGGAAGTTCACTAACTTTTGGGAGAACCTCCCTTTAATTAAAACACAGGTGTCTTACTTTTAATTAGTTTTTATTTTAAATGTTATTTTTGTTTTTGTGTTCAATGGTAATTATTCACAATTTACTTTTTTCAATTTGGCCTTTAATATGGCAGATCCAAAAACGCTTACACTTAATTTCAATTCAACTATGATAATTAACGTTTGTTAATTATGTAACAGGTCGGGAGAAATCCCTGGCTTTCTTTCGGGGCTTGGCTGTTTGACCGGTTCGAGAAAAGGTTGGTTTAGGTGGTAAGTCGATTCCAAGTTGAGATACCACTCTGTCACGTTGCACATTCCGCGATCAGTGGAGACATTTTCGACTATGTTTCGGGTGTATGGCTGATTGCCCGGACTGACACGGAGATAAGACATGATAGTAACTTCTGAGATAAACAATTCCGGATTCCCCTTGGGATCTCTGGAGAGGGAACATAATTAAAATATTCTGATAAATAACGAAAATTTAAGAAATTCGTCATCGCCCAATCGGGTTCATTGTCGAAACTCTGTCGATGTTCGGTTGATATCGGCATTTTGTAACAACAGGAGCATCGGTTTCACCAATACGAATGTAAACGTCGTCCACCAATATTTGCAAAAAGCGAAACCTGATAGCCTTGCCCTAACTGAGACCCAAATCGTTTCGTCAATTGATTCGACATATCTTCCTTGCTCAGGATACGACTTACATTCGACATTCCGTTTCATGCGGTCCGAACGAATTGAGGCGTTTGAACCCGATAACTTGGACATCATGTGATTGAAGATCCTGCTGAGGAATTTTGTTATATTTCTTTGTTGTGTGTAACGTTCCCCGAATGACGGCCTACCAGCGATATATTTCTAACATCTTTCACATACCGTTGATTGGATACAGATTAATCACCCGGCTTCTGAAATTGTCGTCTTTGGTGATTTTAATGTACAGAATTCCGGCTGGTTGGTACATTCTAACAAACCAACTAAGCTGGGAGGCTAGCGGACATGTTCGCTGTTAGCCGCAACTTGAGTCAAGTCGTGGAGGAACCTACGCGAGTGTTGGATACCCGAGGTGACTATGCAAACACGCTGGGTCTGTTTTTGACATCCGAGCCGAGCATTTATACCGTGGAGGTTGCTGCACCACTGGGAAATACAGATCACCGCTTGGTATCGGTCGCACAACCACTTGCATTTCAAACGAATACCCGACTTAAGCAGCTTCGCCATGTATGGGGGTATGGGGCTGCTAACTGGGACGATTTGCGAGATTTCTTCGCATCTTTTCCGTGGTCGGATGTGTGCTTTGGGGAATCCAATGTTAACGCATGCGCGGAATCGGCCACGGAGTTTATTCTTCTCGGAATGGAGATTTACATTCCCCATTCCAACAAACGAAACCTATCTGATAAACCTTGGTTTGATAAAAAATGTGAGCAGATTTCAGCGGCAAAAATAGAGCTTTTAAGCAATGGCGCTCCAATCTCACCGAGGTTAATAGAACGAATTTCGTTAAAATCAAAAACGCGTGCAATAAGGCGATTGATAACGCGAAGAAGGCGTACAACGACAGAGTGACCAATAAACTCGTCGAGTGCCCAACTGGTTTGCGACCCTTCTGGTCAATGGCAAGGGGTGTCAGCTTACTAACTTCGCATCCTCCTTTTCCCCTCTTAGTGACGGCCATCGGGACACTAGTCACAAACTCAAAAGAAAAAGTAATGTGTTCGCGAATCCAAACTCGGATGCCAGTTTTTTAGAGCTACCTGTGATCGCGCCGGTATGGTCTTCAATGCGGAATGTGAGGTTCCCCTCGCGTAATATTCAATGCGTTCTGCGTGGGTTGGACTGTAAGAAGGCATCCGGCTGGTACGGTATACCAGCAGTAGACCTCAAAAACTGTACTCCAGAACTGTCGCCGGTTCTTGGCAGATTCTTCTGCTTATCTTACGCTAGGAGGACATTTCCTCCTTGCTGGATGGTGGCTTGAGTTCAGTCAATCCCAAGGAGAGGAAAAAAGTGTCTTCCACGAAATTACCGCGCGATAGCATTACTGTCTATGTTATTTATGGTTTTTTTTTTTAATACACTTTTCTTGTAAGAGGCGAATCTATAGCACCGAGTGGGCGCCCCGAGATGCTATCAAATAAAAGGTCATCAATGACGAGTTTGGCTTCTCGATAGTATAGTGGTTAGTATACCCGCCTGTCACACGGGAGACCGGGGTTCGATTCCCCATCGGGGAGCCTCCGGCACAATATTAATGACCTTGCCAAAAAAAAAAACAAAAAAAAATTATTATGGAAAATTTAACAAGCCTTGCTAAATAAGGCCAAGACCGGCTCCCGGTTGTAGTGCCGATGATGATGAATGGCGAGTTAATTAAGTATTTGGAGTGGAATGGACTTCTGAATGATCATCAATACGGATTCCATGGCAGGCGGTCCATGGCCCATATAACTGATATATGGACATCTGCGATTGAGGGGCATGGTGAGTCAAGAGCGGTCGCATTGGTTATCTCCAAGGCTTTTGACCGCGTCTGGAACGAGGCATTGCTGAGCAAGCTTCATTCATACGGGTTTTCCCAGCGGCCTTGCGACTAGACGAAGCGCTTCCTCGAAAATCGGTTGTTGTAGACGGCGGGCCTTCGGATCTGTATCCTGTTATTTCTGGGGTGCCTCAAGATCCTATTTTGTCTCCAACCTTGTTTTTACTTCACATAAGAGATTTGTTGGAGGCCACATATAACAGGATGTTCACTTTTGTGGATGATAGTGCGCTTGTTTCCGGCTGAATCAACTTTCTGAATGGGGATCTGGATAAGGTCCTGCAGCGGGGAAAGGCCAATCTCGTCGACTTCAATGCAACAAAGACACAATAAACAACATTAACAAAGAGAAGTGAATCATCGGTTCCACAGCTTATGATGAATGGCCAGGCCCTTGAATCTGGGGAAAGCTTGAAATTGCCTGGCACCACGGTTTGTGGGAATGTATTGTGGCATAGTCCGCTTCTGGAAAACGGAGTTATCTTTTTAGAGCCAAGAAATATTTAACTCCGGCCCAACTTCTTCTTCGGTATAAATCTCGAATTAGACCTGCGCTCGAATATTACCCCCACGTCTGGAGCTCTGCTCCTATGCATACCCTCGACTTACTTGTGACCACACAGAGACAAGCGATCCGCCCAATCGGAGACTCAGCGCTGACGTCGGGACTACAGTCGGTATCACTTTGAAGGCGCGTAGCTGACCTCTGTTTGCTTTGCAGATACTTCGGGGTTTACAGATGTTCTTCGGCGATTCGTGGTATTGTTCCGCGCAATTCGGTTTATATGCGCTCCACAGGCAATTTGCGGTTCATCTTCCGACGGCGCGATTATCTCTTCCTCCGAACTCGTTCCGTTACAGGGCGGAAAAGCTGTGGAATTTCCTTTCCGCGCGAATGTTTCCGGAGCGTTGCAACCTGCAACTGTTCGAAAAGAACTGCAACGGTTATTTTGTGGCATCTCAGGGTGTGGGGAAGAAGTATGTACCTAACAAGGGCACGAGATTCCCTTCTTCCTCCATCATAGTTGTTCCACCGATACAATTTCACGATTGTTAGGAAGTCCGCTGAAAATAACAATCACAATCACCAAACACACTGACAACAATAGACGCCCAGAAACGAAAAGTACGATGCAAATATATTGGTGGAAACTGCAACACAGGAAAGAAACGGAAATACACACAAACACTTCAGGAACTACAGCCGGAAAATTAAACACGCGGATTTTGTTTATTGTTAAATGTTTATTCCTTAATACTTTCATTTGGTTTGGAGGTATCCAAGTACTTTGATTTACACAGATTTTACGGGGTCAATACGCACAAGAAACGACAGTGATATTTTATACATATACAACTACTCACTCGACTTCGGAAATTTAATTTACGCATCTCCGCTGCCGGCGGAGAGCGGGAGTGAACCAACCGTCGCGAATGGTGGTTGTAATAGGACTCAGCGATCGTCATCTCATGCAGAGATGATTTCGCCAAGGAAAAAAGGAAGAGAGAGAAAAACTTTTCTCTTAAGGGTGTGACCACTAAGAAAATGATATCTTTTTGGTGTAGTGGTATATGTGCGCGATCGAACAGATTCAATGTTGTTGCACGTGTTCGAAAGCAGGCAGGCGGCAAGGACAATAGGGAAAAATGACCAAATGCGCCGTTGGTAATGCGGGTCATTGTTTACACGATGCCTCGTCGCTATTTTCGACGTTAGGAGAAAAAGGTGCTAAAAGCAATTGGATGTTTATGGCATCTCTGGCTGCAGTAGAAACCGGGTTCATATTTGCATTAGGAAATGCTGGAGAATTTGGTTTCGGGGTCTATTGCGCTAATTATATGCAGCTGCTTGGGTTATTTATTGATAAGACAAACAAAAAAGGTTGCCAGGAAATGTGTATGAAAAGGTACATGACGCGGCTGGGAAAATAGATGGCGCGATATTTATGGTCCCTGTCATGACGGTTACATTGAATGCAATCCGAATTATTTTGTTTACAGGAATTCATCTAAGGGAATTTGACTGGCGACGTAGATGCCGAAATTGATTGGAAATTCCTGGTAAGTTAATAAAGAAATCTTAAGGAGCAATGGTATGCGAAGAGAATGCATGAAGGTAAGTTTTCTTTACAGGGACTTAAAGATCATAGATTTGATCTCTTAAATGCGTGCAGCATTTTTAGGTACCAATACTGTTGCATTAGCAAACTAAAGGGAGTTGGGTAGTAGTTATGGGGGTTTTTCAGGTAAGTAGACCGTAGGGTTTGGCGGAACCGCTACAAGGGCACTATAAATTCGCCTTTCCTGAGAGAAGTATAATGAAAAAAAAATAACGAAATATAATCTCATCCAATTTCTTAATGCCTATGCTCCTGAGCAACTTTTCAGAGGCGTCCGCTTTGATAACAGTTAGAAACTATAATTATTCGTACAATTGTTCCGGTCTCTTAAAATCTGAAAGCTATGGCGCAAAGAATATTTTACACCATCTGATCTGGCCATAAGTGAAGCTATTCTTGGTCAGCCTCATCAAAAATATCATTGCATGGATTTGATAGGTTGCACACATAATCAGTTAAGGAAAGTAAGTTGTTTAAACTCCTCACGCAGGTCGGACGTATTTCGTCTATCCCTTTTTGTGGCTTAGTCGACTTCTATACTAGCCTACTGATGAGGCGTGCCTTAAGATGCCATTTTAATAACAGTATATGCAACCTTAATTAAACTTAGGAGACAAAACTTACAGCATAAGTCGAACTAATAATCTATTTTTAGTTGTCCGTCGGAAAGGGACGTGAAATAGTTTTTACCTCAAAAAGGTAAGCAAAGAATAAACAAAACGTGACGCAGCAACAGTCCGAACAAGTCACTTCATCAGTTCGAAGACCTTGACAGTGGACTTACAAAGATTCAAATAATGCGAATTTAAAGCCATTATTCCAACTACACTGTGCACATTCTAATGAAATTAGCTATTATAGTTAACGCCGATATAGCATTCAAAACACAAACAAGGTAAAACTAAGAGAATCACAGAGGTCATCTAGTGCTGCTATTAATGATATAACATTTTGATGAACTATACGTCAAATCTATATAAATTAGTTCGATTCGGAATGTTCTGATCCATCTAAAGACAAAACTAAAAAAGAGGGATTTTCTTAAAAGGTTATAAATAAAAAAAGTGATATTACAGAACGCATTGGGCCGCAATCTTCGGAAATTAATTTCTCACATTATTGGCAGAAAAAGAAAGGAAGAGTTTTTTTAAATGTTTGCTGCAAACGCTCCATTTTGTTTAATTGGCGCTTTTGTGTTATTTATCTCACGCCATTAAAAATGTATCCATTTCACTAAATTTTGAGCGTACGTGGGCTATAATCCCAGTTACAGTTTCTGATTTTAATGATAAGTTCATTGGACGTGAGCGATGTGTTCGCAAGATCAAGGAAAGCCGAAAATACATATCCAAGTAACATGAACAAAATTGACCGAAGCATTGCTCGTAGAAGTGGCATGGTTTCCAAAAGGTTGTGTAATCGTTTGCCAGGCCATTAAGAGGGAAAAATATCTTTCTCTTCTGCTTTCTAATCTAAAGTCGACTTCAATTTTCTGGGTTTATGAATTTGTGTACGATTTATATCCTTTTCTTGGGGTTGTCGCTCTTACGCTAAGCACTCATGTTTTTTTTTCTTCTATTTACCATTTACTTTTACTGTGCTGATTGCTGATTTACTTTTACTGTGCTGATATTTTGACTTTTATCGCTTTGATTTATAAGAGTGCAGTCCTAATTGAATTCACATGTCGCTGTCGTATTTGGTTCTGCTTCTGATTTAACAAGACCGAATTTGGTTTATAGTTTTTACTCAATTTATCACCTGCAATCAATCAGATTGCAATTGACATAAACAAGTCACATAATATACATATATTACTGGCAGCGTATATTTATCTTCTTAAATTTTAATACTTATGGGAGAATATATTATTTGCACGAAATACGGGTCTGTTGGCGATTTGTAAACTTCGGAAATTATTTAACAAAGGTAGTCCTCGTTTCTCAGAGATGTCCCAAAACTTTTGGAGCTAAAAATAAAAGTAGTATTTTTTTATATTAAATGTTATTATATAAAGAAAAGTACATCTTGTATATTAAGCATTATGTATTTGAGGTAAGTTTTTGGGTATTACTTAAATTTAACAAAAAAATTAATAAAATATGAATATAGTTTTCGGTGTATATCAAGCTGACATTTTTTTGTTGACATGGCCGGTGAGTATTGGTTAACAGGTATCGCATTAGCTATGGTATAGCCTATGCATAAAAAAGAGCTTGGTGGGGAACATTTTTGTTTTGTTTATCCGGGAGGATCTCGGAGTACACCCGCTCGGTCTCAAGATATATGAAAAGAAAGGGAAAGGACGTATCTAAGGATAGTGTAGACAGGGTTAGTTCAATTGTTCTCTAACTACTTGGATGGGGGGTGGTGGGAAAGAAATCGTACAAGACCGGCAGGTCTTGAGTGCGGTAGTAAACGCAGATCACGTCTTTGGCGTCTGATAATCTGCGATTTGGTCGGTGTGTATGTGTGTGTATTTGTGCTGTCTTGTACTGTGCGTGCGTGTTGGTAGTGTGTCAGCAGTAGACCCTATGGGATGGGTCCAGGAATCCTCTATTATAAAGGAGAATGTTGTTGGGAAGGGTGCTGTCTTCAGTTTTGTACTGAAGAAGAAATTGTGGTGGTCTGAGTTTCGTTGTTTTTCGATACTACCAAGAATGTGTATTTTGCTCTTGATGCCCCTGACGAAATATAAGAATTGAATTATACATGTAGCTCTGTGACTTGAGGCCAGAATGAGATGACCTATTTCTTGTATCTCTTAAGAAACACTAAACATTACATTGCACTTTTCACAGTTTCAAATAAGCGACACCTACTATTAAGAGACGAGTTAATTCGCCTGTCAAAAATTGAAAGTGAAGTGACTTCAATTATGCGTGCACCTTTCGTCGAAAGTGGTTTTGCCTCGGGGTCTCTTTTTGACGATAATAAGCAGTATTGGGTTTTGGATGCATTGTGTTTCCCTTTGGTAGATATTCCGCGCTGATATATTTTGTTGAGAATATTCTGCGGGTTCTACTGAAGTCCGAAGAGTTCGATTAAGTATATTAAATCGTGTATGAAAAGAGAACGCTCTTGTTTACTGAACGAGGGCATCGTCAATTCAACAGATCTGCGGCTATCGATAGTTTATAGATTCCGTCCATAGAATTAAGTAGTATACAGAGAAACAACATAGCTTTTTTTTTATAAAGTGCACATCGTATTTCACTGAAGTAGATTAAAGTGCATATAGTGACTCCAGTTTTGTTACATCATTACATCATTTTTTTGTCCAAAAACCAATTTGTTGTTCATCAAAACGATGGTTCGTTTCAAGATAAATATTGCGCGAGTTGAAGATTTTGAGTGGCTCCATAACCTCCATACGACTGGAAGAGAGACTCGATAGGAAGAAAGAGAGCATGAGAGAACTAGGGGTCTTCGTTTTGATAACTGACTGTATGTTCGTAGCCTTCCATCTATTTAGTAAGTTGTGACGTACTAGGAGCCCATCGCAAATCAATAATTTATTAAGGAGGGAACCTCATGTAAAATGAAATTTTTTAGCCATTTTTTGTTTTTGCATAAATTGATAGAAAATTTCCTCAAAAATACGAGAAAAAAAGTTAGAAAGTGATCCGAGATCTCCTTGTACTTTATTTTTACAAAGAAAGTAAACAGTCTAATTTAGCGGAGCACTCAAATACGTTGAACGCTCGTCGGACGCTCGGCTTTTCGGTTCAGACGAGAACAGTTTGAAGAAAAGGAAGGTCTACTCTATGACCCTGGAATCGGAGATTAGCAAAAAACTGCGGTAAGTTAGAACGAATTACGAATTTTTTCACGACTTTTTTTTAGTCAAACTTTAAACGCGTTTTTCTCGAAACGTAAAATTTTGCACGCCGTGCAACGTAGCTCAAAAACTAATCATTCGATCTTTATGAAGTTTGGTATAGAAATTCTATAGATATTTGGCCTCAGCTCCGATTTTTTATTTTTTTATTTAAAACATTGTTATTAAAATTGTTTATAAAAGAAAATCCTTTTTTCTTCAAAACTTCGCCATTTGCAAATTTTAAGAAATGGGGAGCGTCATGCTGGGCGTTTTTGCATAAACTAAAGATTCCATTTTGTATTTTTTGTTTCAGATCATTTTTGTGACCTGTATGCTGCACGGCGCATTTTCAAGGCGCTGTTTTCAAGCCGCCATTGCACCGTTTTATTGTTAACGATTAGTCTTAAACAAATATTTTCTTTAAATATTATAACGTAAATAAATTGTGCCTTAAATTGCAAATTAATCCACGCATTACATTTTTCAAAAAAAATTCCTGAAAAACAGGCTATTTACATGAGGTTCCCCCTTTAAAGCGATGTCCCTGTGGAAATGACAAATAAGGTTTCTAATTGGTGAGCGGAGTTCGGTGGTCAGTCGATGGTCTGCGAAAAATCATTTTGATAACAAAACAGTCCGTCCCGGTCGATTGAGGATATCGATTTGATAGGAACTCTTAGTGTTGCGGGGAAGGAAGTATTGTGCCATGCACGGGCACTCGGTTCACTTCCTTCCACCAGCATCACAAAGACAAAGTCCCAACGTGCACCAAAGAAAAGCACCAACAGGAGAAATAAAACTGTTCGCCAAGACAACGCGGAAAAATGAAACACAGGATTTCTTTGTTCAGTTTTATTTTTATTTTAAAGAAAAACACTACTATTGGAACAACTTGTTTGAATCCATGGATTATTGTTCCGTTTCATTTTCTTATTGGATACTAACATTTTACGGTTGCACTGCGTGAAAGTTACAATGTGAAGTCAATAAAAACACAATCTTCGAAGACTGCACCAATATAATATTCGACATGGCGGTTGCAAACACGGATAGAACATTGATTTAAATTACACGGAAGATGACCCGTATGCACAAGAAAAATAATAAAAGGCTGGTGTGCACTACTTGTACGACTTTTTACATTTTTAGTGCGCTACTCCACTCGCCGGGTATTCGCGTCTCCGTGTGCACCGGCGGAGAGCGGGAGTGACAACAACCACGACCTGCTCTGTCGGTGGACGTAAAAGGACTCAGCGATAATCATCTCGTGCAGAGATGATTAGCTTATGGGCTGAGTTTATGATGTCGTGGTATATATCCTCTCCACTAAGGATATCGTATTTACCTACCACCAGAGAAACGTAAAGTCTCTCTTGGTGGAATAGGAAACCAGATCTTCTAATGAAGATCATGGTGGTATGTGTGCGATCGTTCAGATCTGAGTTGTTTACACGTGCTCGAGGGCAATGGATAAACGAAGCAGACAGGAGGCAAAGACAAAAGGGAGATATGACCAAATGCGCCGTTGGTAATGCGGTTCATTATGTACGCGATGCGTCGTCGCTATTACCGACGTTGGGAAAAAAAGGTGCTAATGGGATTGGTGGCCGAACGAATCCCTTGCATGCCTTTATATATGCCAGGTAATTAGTTGCGGCAGGGAAAGAAATTGAAGATTGTTTGTTAGTGGAAAACAAACGATGAGTTGAATCCTATGCATGTTTACATGCGTAGCAATATGATTTATGACATCTGTAAAAACAAGCTGTCCGACATAGGATTTTAACACAGACACAGGGTGCCGACTGGCTTGGGATTCATGATGCCATATGCAGTTTAAAGAATTATTTCCAGGAACCTTATCTAACGCGTTGTATGCATTAATGTTCTTACAAAAGGAAATGTTTCAGGTATGCTGAGCGGAGATTGCGGTGCAGGTGGGGGAAATTGAAATTTGCCTGGGAACCAAAGGTACCGAATAGGTTTTGGGATTCCTGAAAATGTAGAAAAGAAATCTTACAGGAAATTATATGCGAAGAGATGCATGAAGGTAAATTTTCTTTTACAGGGACTTTTTAGATTATACCTTAGATAATCCTAGATGCGTAAAGCATTTAACGTGCTAATGCGTTTGCATTAGCGAAATTATGTGATTGGATAGAGGTATGGATGTTTCTTAGGAAAGCGAGCCGTGGCGTTTGGCGGAACCGCCACAGTGTCATATTGATTAAAAATTATTGAACAAAATTCTCTTTAAATCGAGCGTAAAATCCAACTTTAGATTCTAAAAAGGACGTAAAAAGGTTTAGTTGTAATATTTTTAAATTTAAATGAGTTATTCAGAGACAAACAATTAATTGGAATATTTATAAATTGAAATGAGTTATTAGTTAGAATAAAATACATATGCTTAATTAAATTTTAACTGAATGAATTATTTAGAATAATATATTATTAATTCTCATAATGCGCGAACGTTATTCAGTAGCATAACCAATTAATTCAGAAAGATGGATACGGTTAATAGTGAAAGCAATTTGTCGTGTTAGCAATAATAAGTGTAAATAAGCATATAATTAGTGTAGAAGTAGAAACTCGGCTTTTTTTTGTCAAATTTTTTTGGAACAGATACGTATACAAAGATTAAGTGATATTGCTTAGTGAGAAAGTCCTAATTATTCTGCAATCTGTTACATGAATAAGAGCATGTTACATTTGCCCCCTGTGACTATTTCTTGCTTTCAAACTTGCAGAAATGGCTTGGTGGTAAGAGATTTGGGTCGAAATGCCTATTTGAGCGCCTTGAAGAAAACCATTATTTGGAAGGAATACAAAAATTGGAAAAATGTTGGAGGAAATGTATCGAGTTAAAAGAAGACTATGTTGTGAAATAAAATGCTTATTTGCCGAAAAAAAAATCTTTTATTCACACAAAGGCATTCTTAAGTTTGACACGGATTTTCATCCATTAAAATTTGAAGTTCTTCGTTGTCAAATTTTTTACTGCACCTGGATGAGGATGGCCCTCAAGACAAAAATTTCCTTCACGAAATCTTGCAAACCACTTTCTTAGGCTGCAAATATACTGGATCAGTTAAAACGTTTTTGATTCATAAAGTAAGGAAACGTTTTTTATTCAAACATCCACCAAGCGAAGCAGAATGTAGCAACAAAACCTTTCATTTTATTCTTTCATTTGGTGTGCATTGAGGTAAAACAAAACTAAATTTAAAATAACTACTCTAAAATAAATTGTTCTTCTTGCCTCAACTAAAAACAATAATTTTTCCGCGTCAATGGCCATGTCGACGAAGATTTTAGGTAGAATATAAAGAACGAAGAATGAGGAAGAAAAACAACTGACCAGCTATCGACAACGAACCATGTTTTCCTGTTTCCCCATTGTTCTTTTATTGTTTCGATGCATGCGGTGTGTGCCATAAGATATAACGCAAATATGAGTTTTTTTTTCATTGGGTGTTGTTGCCCGTATGCAATGATATGTGTTTTCGACAATCACTCGGAAACACTTTGAAGCAAAAACTATGTTTTCATCAAACCATCAAACGTTTTGATTGATCCGGTTTGTCTTCAGCCTTGCAGTTGAATGCTTCACAGAATATTTTCCCAAAGTCGAATTAATCGAATCCATAGCTTGAGCAGATTTTTTTTTTATTTAAAAACAGAATAAAATGCAATGGCGTAAATGTTGCTTATCGGTGTTACTTATCGACATTCATCTCTTATACAGCTGATGCACGCGAACTGACATCTTGTAAATGACTAAAACTTGGTCATAAAAACAGCAATGACTAAGCTCCATATATCCGAGCGAATTGGATGCCATCAAGTATGTTTTTAATGCAACCAACTTCAGAGCCAAGCTAAATATGTCTTATTGAGTTAGAAATATAGAACAGTTCTGGTAGCTTCTTAACGAGGTATAATACATCTCTAGAACTATAGAGGGAGTCATCTGGATAAGTGACTCTTTCCAGGAAACAGTCGAAAGCGAGTAAAGAATGTTTTATTTCGGGAAACAGTACGAGTTCGAAAGTGAGTAGAGAGTATTTGATATCGCGAAGCATAAAGTTGGCCCATTTAATAATTCAGCTGAATAACCTTTTATTATCTGCCAAAGAAAACAAAGGCAATGAAAGTAACACACATTGCAATAACGATTTTTACGTGACCGTGTAATCGGGAGTATAGTGGTTAGTATACCCACTTGTTACGCGGGAGACCGGGGTTCGATTCCCCGTCGCGGAGCCTCTGGCGCAAGACTAATGACCTTGCCCGGAAAAAACGAATCATTATGGAAAATTTAACAAGCCTCAGGACTTGCTAAATAAGGCCAAGACCGGCTCCGGTTGTAGTGCCGATAATGATGATGTAATCGGAAGGTGAGGTTTCACGACATTATAGTGAATTACTAAGTCATCTAACTTAAGGATTACACGATCCTGTTTGTTGTCAGTGTCAGTAGGAACCGGTCAACAAGCGACCAAATGTTTACAATAAGGCAACTGCTGGAAAAGAAGTGGGAATAAGGAGAGATGGTTCACCAACTGTACGTTGACTTCAAAAAAGCCTACGACTCAATCGCAAGGCAAAGACTCTATCATATTGTAGTTGAGCTGGGAATCCCGAAAAAATATGCCGCCTTCATTCCAATCTGCATGAACGGAAACAAAGGGCAAGTTAGAATAGAAAACCACCTCTCAGGACCATTTGAAATCCGGGACGGACTAAAACAGGGCGATGGCCTCTCACCATGTCTCTTTAACCTTGTCCGCGAGTATATCATCAGAAAGGTACAAGATGACAACATGGCCGGATCATCCCTGAACGGGGTCACTCAAGTGCTCGCATATGCGGATGACATCGCCGTTTTGGGCGATAATCTAGAAACTGTAAGTAAAAACAGTGAAATCATCATGCAAGCGACAAAAGAGGTGGGCCTAGAAATAAATGAAGACAAAACAAAATATTTGATTCTGGCACGAGCGGGTTGACCTCACGGAACACACATAAATGTCAGTGCCAAGATATTTGAAAAGGTTAAAGAGTTTAAATATCTGGGAACAATACTGACGGCCAGTAACGAAGGAAATTAACAAAAGACTACACCCCGGCAACGCTAGTTGGCACGCAGTCAGTAAATTGCTGAAATCCAAACTGCGATCACGTAATATAAAACTACGTATTTATAGAACCATAATCATGCCGATTGTTCTATACGGATGCTAAACATGGGGTCTCACAAAACGGGAAGAAAACAAACTCCGCGTATTCAAGAACAAATTTCTAAGGGGTATCTTTGGCGGTAAATATGACGAGAAGGCAGAACTGGAGGAAACTCCATAACCACGAATTGGAAGAGCTATACCTCAAACCTACATCGGCGCAAGGCTAATAACCTTGCCCGTAAAAAAAAATTATTATGGAAAATAACAAGCCTCGAGACTTGCTAAATAAGGCCAAGACCGGATCCCGGTTGTAGTGCCGATGATGATGATGATGATACCGCAAGCCTACAGTAGTGAGAGTAATCAAGTCGCGAAGATTAAGATGGGCCGGAACCGTGGCGCGAATAGGCAACGATAGGACCGTGCATAGAATTATTGACGGTAAACCAACGGGAAAGAAACCGACAGGTCGGCCGCGACGGAGATGGGATGACAATGTTAGGTTTGACCTTGAGGAGATCGGATCGGATGGTCAAACGTGGAAGGAGAGTGCACAGGACAGGGAACAATGGCGGAGTCGAGTCGGCGAGGTCATGAACTTTCGGGTTCCTACAGGCCAATAAATAGAAATAGAATACCGCGTCAGTCGGAAATTGATTTTTCGGCGAGTAAAAGCCATCGTTATCGTTTCACCTAGCACTGTCGTAAAACAGAAAATACGTAATGATATAATAGCTAGAATTAGTCGTAATAAATTTCCACTAAGATGTACGCTTACAAAAATAAAAATCGTTTTATATTGGGAGCATCGTTCCAATGGCTAGTTTAAAACAGTACGTTCACAATTAATTGAGAATGGGTTAATAATTTTTACTTATTTTACTTATTATTTTAATAATAATCTGCAATGGAAGTAATTAGTGGGAGACTGGTGTTACATTTCATGTAGATTTATGGTCTGCTATATGATCGAGTTCCTTTGTTGTGGATTATTGATTTTGTCTTGTTGCCCATGTTTTGAGACGTTGCCGCTTATCCTGTACATGATAACCGGATGAAAGGGGCGCATGCAAACTGCTAGAGATAAGTTCGATGATATGAAACATTTACTCAGGTGCATGTGTGAGCGGCCCGGAGATGCATATGTTTTCTCATCTAATATTTCGTACGCCTTCACTGATCTTGGTAGCGAATAGTTGCATGACATTGTGACAACTACAAGAATGCGAATGGACTCATCAGATTCACGATGTGTTTCATTATTCTACTAAGAACTTATGCCACAGGAGGTTGTTCACCTAGTTAATGGAATATTTTAAGTCTTCTATTGGATGCCGCCCACCATGCCCCACCTGTTGACGTGGTGATTTGACTGTGTTAAGAATGGCGACGGATGATCGCCATCGTGTTTATGTTTTGTGGTTCAGCGATCTTTTTTTTTTGTTTGGGCATAATTTGGCATTTGTAAGTAGTTGATATTTTGGGATTATTCTAGAATGCCTTAAGGTTGAGGGAAGTTGGAAGGTTTTGCAATTCAGGGGGCTGTTGAACTCTTGAGACTACTGGGTTTGAGATAGTTGATTTGTTGAACTTACTTAGAAGTACTGGTAAGCCTACGAGAGTATAGTGGTTAGCATCCACGCCTGTCATGCGGGAGACCGGGGCTCGATTCCCCGTCGGGGAGCCTCTGGCGCAAGACTAATGATCTTGCCGGGAAAAACAAATGATCATGGAAAATTTAACAAGCCTCAGGACTTGCTACATAAGGCCAAGACCGGTTCCCGGTTGTAGTGCCGATGCTGATGATGATGGCAAGTCTACGATGTCGCAGACAATGAATGACACGGGGAGCAAGGAGCTATCGTTATTTAAAGAGAAAGTGGGCGAACATGGGGCACTGCCACGAGAACTGGTTCCTCCAACTAGGTAGACCGAGGTACTTGACAAGTGCGGCCAGACCGGACATGGAACTTCGAACGACTGGTGATCTTCGTTGAGAGTTGATCAAGTCACTGTGTCTTGTGGTGTAACGGTCGACTGGGAGTTGACGTTGTGAATTGACCAGGACACTGTCTCTGGTGGAGCAACAGACGACGGTTTGTTGTCGTTGGGGATTGATCAGGCCATTGCTTCTTGTAGAGCAACGGACGGCGGGCTGTCGTGTTGGGGTTTGATCAGACCACTGATTTTGATTTTGAAGCTACTCGATGTTCAGAAGGCATGTGTGCGATGCAATCTGGAACTTGTTGACTCATTTCCTGAGTAGGACGTCGCCCGCCATGCAGAGATGATTAACTTGTTGAACCTTCAATATTTTTTCGTCAATGGTATCACCTCCACCAAAGAGAGCATCAACATATCGACCTCTTGACAGAATGTCGATTGCTAACAAATGCTCGTGACTGAATTAGTTCTTGGATAGTCCGAAGCGTACAAAAGGGCTCGCAAGCTAACCCATACGTAACGGTTTAGTTGATATTTGGTAATTTTTTCAGAGACATTTAGATTGCGGTCCATTGTGTCATATAAATCTAAGAGAGGCAGAACTCTTAAAGGTATGCTAGATTAAATTAATTCATTTATGTATGTAAGAGTAGTACCAGCCTTCCACATCGTTGTTTTTAGTCTATTGAATTCCTTACTATTATGTACTCGCTGACATTTCTCTTCTTAATTCGCATAATGTGCTCGAAGGGTATGCTGAGATTAGGCCTAGAACCAGCATACAAGCCAGTATTCAATAACAAACTTCATAGAATTGTGATTAATGAATAAACCTTTGAATGTTACAAGTTCGATTCGGTACGGCAACACGATTACAATCACGTTTTTTATGCATTCGGTGACGCCCATGCTGACTTCTCATTTGAATTTCCATTGCCCTACAGTTAGTAAAGCCCTCATGTGTAGGTTTCAAATCAACACATTCACTTACATAACCAACGCGTTTATAAAACTAATATTTATGGTTAATAAATGATCAAAAAATTCCATATATACATCACCTTTAAGATAAGAGCCTAAGCCCTGAGCCTAAGCAACAATTTTAACTGCCATATGTTCGACTGTGAAGAAAGTGAAAACTGCAACAACTTTGAGTTACGTCATTAGATCCGCTGTCGTGACCCTCAACAGTCAAGATTAAACCTTAATTAATTAGTTAATTTGTTTTACTACAACATTTTCAATTGTAAGGTGCTTTGTTGGGGGTTTTAGAGCACTAAAGGTAATTCCTATGGGGTAATATCAAGTCTTAGGACCGTGATAGTTGGCCGGTTTAAAATAAATTCTCAGGGTTACATTGTTCAAGATTGTATGGGACATTAATAACCTATTAGCGTTACATGAACAAATTGTTCGATGGGGTCAAGAAGTGCAAGTTAATAGTTGACAATTTAATACTATTACTTTGTTTGTAACTTGTTTATTTTGTTAAAGTTACTTTACCAGTCGTTGTGATGTGAGCTGTATAGTAGTTCACTTTTTAGCGATGCGCAGATTTAATAGAATTTCGAGGAATATGACTTTGAGTATTGTTTCAGTTCGGTTTCACTTCAAAGGGTTTTTTAATTGGCTTTAAAGCACTCATATACATATATTAAGTGATGGAGACTGATTAAACGAAAAGGATTTTTTCTTTGTCTCGAGGTTTTGAGGCTGGAGTAGGATACTAATTTAGGGTTAATTCGGTGATTACGCACTATAAAACTATGTTATCAATTTTAGCCTAAGAAAAATTTGATATTCGAAGTCGATATATTGTATTGTCTCTGGAGCGACTTTGGCATATGCACAATTATTGTAGCGTAAGCGCTATCTCGTTATTTTAATTATAGAATTATAAATTCATGTTTTAGTAATGACTTCTTATTAATTAATGAACCTGATATATGTGGAACACTCAAGGGTTCTTTAGTGAAATGCAGGTGCAATTTGCTTTTTAGCTATTCATATGGCGGGGTATTATTATCAATTTTTTTCTGCAAAATAGTGAAAACTATAGTAAAAACATAGAATCATCTACATCATCGGCATTACAACCGGGAACCGGTCTTGGCCTTATTTAGTAAGTCCTGAGGGCTTGTTAAATTTTCCATATTGATTTATTTTTTCGGGCAAGGTCATTAGTCTTGCGTCAGAGGCTCCCCGACGGGGAATCGAACCCCGGTCTCCCGCGTGACAGGCGTGTATACTAACTACTATACTATCGAGGAGCCTAAAAAACATGGAATACGACTTGTTTAATATATGGTTTTTATGTTCGTCTCTTCTGTTTAGTGTTTTTATAGTGTTAAAGCAAGCAGTAGGTGGGTGATGGGTGATTTCCTTTCTACAATATATGCTCACAAAAAGGATTTCGTAATACCCTTAAATATCATATCACGGTGCGAATGAAAGCTGAGATCGAGGAGAAGGAAATGTAGAAGAAGTACAAAAAAAAGGCGTTGATGCCTTTCGGTTTTAATATACATTGATTCAAAAGTGCAATATTGACGAAAAATTTTATCATACGTAGCGTTACACAATTGTGAGGTTTGGCTGCCAAAGATCTTTTGGGCTTCTCCGTGCGTCTGAACTGTGGGATATCGGCGGTAAATATTTTTTTGTGTGCGATTCATTTACTGGGTTCAGTTATGCAAAGATCGCTTTAACGCCTATAGAAAGAGGCAGACAAGATATTTCAAATTTCACAGCTTTGTATCTTTGCGTGCTCAGCGCAGTTTTTTGATGTTCCTATCCAAATGAGGGAACTTAATTTCAGTTTTGCTATAAACGTACTATAATTATCAAAAGGAAGAATTATCTGAAAGGAAGAATTATCTAAAGAAATAATTCAACGGACTGGGACTGAAGCTGAGCAGCCATCCCTTCTTCGCCGGGTTGAAAGCAGAGACTTTGCCTCGTACGTTAAATGACTGACCATCGTCTACACCGGAGGTGTTAACGTGTTTCACAACCGAGTAGCTCAGTTTTGTCTACATCGAGCTGTGATACTATAGCTAATAGGGCAAATCCAAGAGAACAGTGCAACAACACTGCTCTTGAACTAAGATCATCGTCAAAGGCCCTAGAGAGAAGAGGATCGAAAAAGCGGTGGAAAAAAAAACACAACGAAGATCAGATGGGTGATAAGAGAACAAAGGGACCGAATAGAGCAAACGTCAAGAGAGGAAAAAAAAAACGATAAGTCGTTGGAACGTAAAACCGAAAAAAGACAAAGGTCGAAAAGAAATCGAGAAGCGGAACAAAGACGTAAAAATCGAATCAACACGTAAAAAAAGCAAAGATAGGACCAATCGAGGTAAAACACAATTCAACGCATAGCTAGGTGCGGTGAACCAAAAGTCAAACAATATAATAATTTGCAAGCAAAGACAAAGGAAGAAAAAGACCGATCGGGGTCAAAAACAATTCAACGCGGAGTTTGGTTCAGTAAAACAAAGTTGTGAAGACTCAGTTAAAAATGTCTGCTTCAAGGCTCCATTCACCGAAGAACTTGTGGGAATCGTGTATTGAATGAATGTGCGGCTTTTCGTCACGAGTGGATACCGTCAGAAATAGTCAAAGGAGTATAACGCAGCGAGCGTAACACAGTGTTTAAAGGCAGGCGTCAATTGCCTTTCGGTAACAACTTTCAATTCCACCCGTTTGATCAGCGCATGGAACCAAGGAATAACGTCCTAAAGAAGGAGAAGTGAAGAAGAAATCATCAGCCATTGGATTCGACTCACTGTGAGGAATGATTCATCTAAACCTTTTCGACTGAATTCATACAAGCGTTCTGGGGTGATTCTGGTAGGATTCTGATTTGATAACATTTCTGCACCTCTTATCTGGCTACACAGGACGAAACACGGTTTTGTACGAAATAAATATCAATATAATTTATGAACTAAGCGAAAATCACTGCGTTTCCTTTTTTTACGCCTCGAATTCGAATCTGCATTACAGTCCATTTACTACACGACGCCTATGGCATATAAAGACCTGGATACCAAAGTCGGTATAGAAGCACACTATCATCAGCTAGCTTACATAGACTTAGCTTTTCTAGAATTAGGGTAGTATAAGATTTAAGTTAAGTTAAGTTAAATGCTTTTACATAAAATTAAAAATTAAAAAAAAAACCAAAAAAAAAAAATAGGTAAGTTAAGTAAGTTAAATTTTAAGAAAAAAAAAAACAAAAAAAAATTCACAAAGTTTTTCAAATTTTTCTTTGTCTTTCAAATAATTATAAGTACTGCCACAAAGTTCTGTCGCCGAAAGGCAAATTATACAAATGTTAAGTAATGTTTAGGTTAGAGCGTCTGCGAAGGACCAGTAAGTTATTATATAAGATAATTAAGCTAGAATTTAAGCATTTTTTGTTTAGCCTTTAATTCAGAAATTAAGAATATACAAAGAAAATAAAAAATGTTTTAAAAATGAAAAATGACCACACGACGCCATACAGGACACAACATTAGCAAACACATGATCAGCAGAGTATTCCGCATTCATGGGGTTTGTTTAAGATTCTTCGTAGCGACGCATAATTGCTCGATCTTCAGAACGACACAACAATCAACTACTAACTACTCGCAAGATTCCCAGAAGGACACTGCCGACACACACAGCAGCTGCTCCCAGGACAACGGCACAATGGAGGATGGTCACCGTGTGCAAGATGATATAAAACGCGAGCAATTTCGCCACTAGTTGAGTTTTGGAAAACCGGCCCAGATATGCTATACGGATGACATCCTAGTGTATACCTCTATAAGCCCTAAACTGACAGCAAATCGACTCAACCGCCACCTGGTCGTCAAAGCAGTCGCAATGATTCGGAGATTTCTTCCAACCTACTTATCGATATTCACAGAATATTCGAATACAAATAAAAAGAGGTGCTATGATTAGACCGCAGGGCAGAATGGAATACCTTTGGGTCGGTTATACCCTAAACATTAATTTCATCAAACATGTGACCCACATTCTTCAAAGGGCCTATAGCGTTTGGAATGATAGTGAACTGACGCTATGACAGTTAGAATCACAAAAAATTGAACCAATGCGCAACACATCAGGCTACTGGCCGTGCTTAGAATTCGATTTTTAAACTCAAGTATATTCCACTGATGTGAATTGTTATGTTTTCGCTATGGTATACGGCTCTGATGCATTTTCTTATTCGATTTTCGTTCGGTGTTCTTCACTATTTGCTGTATATTGCTGTATTGTGTGTGTATCCGTTAGAGACGCTACACTACTCCCTCCTCAGTAACTTTGTTACGATCAGCTTCGTTTGCGAACGAGAGAACGTCGGAGCAGGCGACTGTGCCTCATGCTCTATGCGGAAGTCATGATCGTGTGTGAAGTTCTGTTTACTACGGAAAAGTGTGTGCTATGTGTACAGATCACGTCGTAGTCACCAATTATAGCGTTTGGGATAATAGTGAAGAACGTGTGATTCGAACTGATGCTATGACAATTAGAATCACCAAAAATTGAACCAATGCGTAACACATCAGGCTACTGGCTGTGCTTAGAATTCGATTTTTAAACTCAAGTATAGTTCACTGATGTGAATTGTTATGTTATCGCTATGGTATACGGCTCTGATGCATTTTCTTATTCGATTTTCGTTCGGTGTTCTTCATCATCATCTATCTTTTAGAGACGCTACAGGCCCTCGATCGGTCTAAGCAACTGCACAAAATCTTGAAGTGGAGCAACAAAAATGACACCAAAGCTTCTCTGCTATAAACAGCAAATCCGATCTGGAATATCGTACGCCTTTGCCACATGAGCCTGTATATCTTCGGCAAAAATAGAAAGATTTTGAGTTTTCGAAGAGAAACTTCTCAGAACGTGCATCAACCACTCTAGGAGGTCCGATGGTCGCCATTACCCCAACTTTCACATATACGAAGATGTCTCCATTACCTTTATCGACGAGTACTTGCTACAATTAGCATAAAAGTACCACAAAACCATTCAGAACAGCCAGTACCTACTTGTACGGGGGTCTTGTGTTCTTGACCCTTCTTTTCTTCGATCTCCTCGAATCCGACCGCCACAATTTCTTCTTCAGTACAAAACTGTAGAAAGCACCCTTCCTAGGAACATTCCCCTCTATAATAGAGGATTCCTGGATCCATGCCATAGGGCCTACTGCTGACACACTATACACATGCACGCACTGTACAAGACAGCACAAAAACACACATCATCATCATCATCGGCACTACAACCGGGAACCGGTCTTGGCCTTGTTTAGCAAGTCCTGAGGCTTGTTAAATTTTCCATGATAATTAGTTTTTTCGGGCAAGGTCATTAGTCTTGGCTCCCCGACGGGGAATCGAACCCCGGTCTTCCGCGTGGCAGGCGGGTATACTAACCACTATACTATTGAGGAGCCAAAAACACACATACATACCGACAAAGCCGCAGATTATCAGACGCCAAAGACGTAATATGTGTTTACTACCGCACTCAAGATCTTCCATTTGATCTATCCCTGTAGACACTATCCTTAAATACCCCCCCCCCCCCCCTTTTTCAGATATTTCGAGAGCGTGCCAACATCCTCACAGATGTAGTGACTCTGGTTGTCACAAGATGGCCAGAAGTCAGAGACACGGTGAACGACACAATTGTCTTTGTCTCGTCTAAATCTGCCCCTCGCCTCTCCTTTTTTTTCTAATTGAGTCCGATGACAGAGCTTCTAGAGTTGCGTTGGTATCCATTATACAGGTGCATAAACCAAAACCTATTCGGTACCTTCGGTTGTCAGGCAAATTCCAACGTTCCCACACCTGCACCGCAATTTCCCCGCAGCAAAAACATTTCCTTCCCAAGGATAGTTAATGCTTTCAATGCATTACCTGTAAATGCCTGGCACAATACTTCTCCTCCCCACAGATTCCCCCCACCTCCGCATGTAATAGATAAGATACTACGCGGTAGAATCGGTGTCAATAGAGTTGGATAGGAATAAGTATTTAGTTTACTACCCAGTTCCTTCAAAAATGCTAATTATGCGATAATGATGTACGTGTACGTATAATCTATTCAAATATAACGTCTAGGCCAACAAATGGTTAATACAGTTTTATCTATATATTGGTGCGGTAACTGTCAGAACCAACCAAGTTTCATGCGGTTGTCTTTAAAGAAGGAAGTATACTGAAGATTACACAACTCAGACAGGAAGTTGTAAATACTCATCTCTTTAATTATCTGCTCTACAATCGAGATCTGATCTTAATTTTCAGTAGCCATCTCTTCTAATGTCCCTGATTTCGAATCGATATCATCTATATTAAAGGGGGGTGGGAGTGAACATACAGGGTAAGGTCTGTGCTTTCAGCCCGGCGGGGGCCGGGACGGTCCTTGTTCCTGTTCAATCCAAGTTGACATGCAGTCTCCACTTGACACCCCTGGGTGGCTACTTTGGCACCCGCCAAGTAGTGAACCAATGCATGCAGCGACATCCTGAGAAAGGTTGGCGCAAGGCTAATAGCCTTGCCCGAAAAAACAAATTATTATGGACTGTTTAACAAGTCTCGAATAAGGACTGGATACCTGTGGAGAGACTTGCCAAAATAGGCCAAGACCGGATCCCGGTTGTAGCGCCGATGATGATGATGATGATCATCTATATTAAATTGCCTTTTGCCTCCTGGTCAACGCCTTCCCTGGTACATACTATAAATAATATTACAAAAGGCTTTTCAGAGGGGAGCGAGCTAAGTGACCTTCCCAGCGCAGACTGCCCAGCTTTTATCGCAACGCCACCGAAACGAAAAAACTTGGAAACATCGGCATTAATATATCTACAACATTAAATCATTGTCAGTTCCGTATTGTTTTTAATGTCAACATATTTGCATTTTCAATAGTCCTTTACTCCTTTGGTGCTTATGCCGTAACTGTTATTATTACAAAGGTATTAGTAATCCCATAATCATGTGCATATTATATGGAAATAAATAAGATGGAAGAACAGGGAAGGAAGGTTCGAGAAATATGGTCCTTCATTAATCGTATCTGTGAACCACTAAATGCGGATTATAATGATCTCATAAACTTATAAAAACATATGGAAGGAGAAGAGAGATAGATTGATCTAGAGAATTTTGTTACTTTGTTATTGCTAGCCGAAAATCATTAATCAAAACAGGTATTCTTGGTTTGCCTGTAACCAAGATTAACGAATTTTGTTGCGGGAATGTATTTGGCTTTTGTCTAACCGTGCCAATACTTTAACTATTTTTGAAAACCAATACGTTATTAAATTAAGCTGAAACCGGTATTAAAAAAATATGTAAAGCAACTATTATCCCAACAATCTTGGAACTTTTCCTCGAGAGAATAATATAGGATTCTAATTTTTCACTACACGAATATTGAGTTTAGTCTCAGACTTTTAATACAAACAATGATATAAGAAAAAAAATATTTTTGTTAATCATGTTCGTATTCTTGTTTTTCTATCTTACGTACGACGAGTTTTCGCGATAACATATATTTCTTAACCCCATTTTAGGACAAACGGCATTAATTATTAAATTACATTACTGCCCCTAACAAATTTAAATTAGAAATCAACACAAGCTGAGTACTTACATCACTTTTGGAAACCGGTATGGGGTCCGCAAATACCAGCCATGTGAGTGCTTCTGAACAAGGTGGCGTTGTAAGCGATCCTAGAATAATTCAATGAGGTAAAAATCAAAAAATTTCTCCGTAAAAAATCTAATCACCTCTATAAGCAAAAAACTCGGATGACTCCAAATTAGGCAGCAGCGATTCCAATGATATTGGCTTTTCGATCGTCGCACTACTATTGAAGCGACGTACTTGGTCTAGTGTATTGAAAATCTCGTTTAAGGACGTACTTTCCTCAGGCTCCTATTTACGCACGTTTGCAAGAAAACTTAGATTGTTTTGATTCCAGATAAATGCTTTAATTAAGCTTATACGAACCGAACTTCCCTCAAGCAATACGGATATCACTACTAGACCGTCGGGATAGTTTCGTGCTTTCTCCACACCGTCAAATCTTGAATTCGTATGTACAATGTGCATCTCGGCGTCGAAGCGCCTACCATCGATGACGTGCTCCGATCCTTTCACTCCTTGTGATCCCCAGTGAAAGTGAACAGAGTTCACTTCGTATTCCTCCCAGTATTCACCGATTTTCACAAACGGAATGCTCCCGTCTTTGGCGCTCGGAATATTGATTTCAACTAATGTTAAACAATTTTTTGTCGTAATAGTCGTTAATTGAATGGACACAAATCTTACCAGATCGGCCGTTGTTTGTGACTGTGATTGGAGAGGTTAGTGTCTTGGCGTAGTTGAAGAGCTCCACCTCGAGGTACGGATCGAAAATCGACTGAAAACATATTGGAAGCGAAGAGCACGTAAATCAAATGGAAATAGCTACACTACTATTATATTTTCGGTTTTCAATAGTTTCAACGGGCTTAACAATAATTAAGTATACGAGTGCCTTTTAAACGACAGGTACGAACACCATGATTAGTTCCACTATCATGTAAGTGGATTGTTGCCTGCTACATAGGCCGCTAGATGCGATTCGCATGCCAGGTGACTAAACGCAGAGTACTAAGGCGGTGTTAAAATAATTAAAAAGTTGACTGCCTAAGTGGGCATTTTCGTGCGCGGCTACCTGTGCCTGTATGAAGTAATTTTATTTAAACATAATTAGAAAAAAAAGTGTTTATTGCTTTGGCGGCAATTATTTGAAATTTAACGACATAATGTTTTTGATGCTCCTGGTTGTGCCGTATGCGGATGTAACTTATTTTTATTGGCGCGTGTTATTCGGTTTCACTCATCACGAGTTTTTTATTAAATAAAGCCATACTACTTACGTCGGAAGTATGCAGAGCGATCGGCGACTGAAACATTCCTTTACATGATGGAATGGTTAGAGGCCAAACATCGGGATTATCGTAGTTCCAGCTTTGCGATGGTGGCCTCGGCTGGAAATAGAAATACGCTAAAAAGTAACGTTTCTTTAATTTAAAATGAAGTTCCATAAAAATCATTTAAATTGTTCACCCGAAATTGGCGCGACCAATAGGCAACTACAGAGAAAAAAGTTAAGTTGAAAATTGTACATCCTAATGAGTAGAGAGATCAGTTAACTGGTCCCTTTGACTTTCGAAGCACGAATGAAACTGTAGGCAACTGACGCGGAGATGTTAGTTCAATTGGCTGCTCTCAATAATCTTGTTTATAATCAATTCAAAAATAATAAGTGTTTACTTCCATAGATGTTAAATAAAATTTTAATTTATTTAAATCGAATCAATGAAATTGTTCACAGTTTATAGAAGTGCATTGCCCATGTCCTTGAATTCTTTATTATTTAGTCCTATGTTATTACATTTTCTGGTTTTACGATAGCTGTAAGAGTGTCCGGGTTGGATGTAATCTGTTTTCTGTTCTACATCATAGAATAGATTTAAAAAGTAACTCTTACCGGTATATCTAGATACGATCGGAGAATAGAGAATATGAAGATTGGTTCCAGAGTTAACTGGTAGACGCAGTAAATTATCTCATTTCTCATAATAAAACGCACTTTTTAGTGTCTACGCGTTAACAACAAATTTATGGCAAAAAAAAAATACAAATCTTTCAAAGTTTATCCTATTAGTGTGAATCTTTTTATTTCGTGTCGTTAAATGTGGAATTTATTTCATAGCAATGGTAAATATTACTGTCAAAAAAACCATGTTATTCATAATCACTTAAGGGAAAGAAAAACAAAATCAGAAAATGGGAAAGGTAATTTTATTTTCATTAATTTAATATAATAAATTTATTAATTTTTTGTAATTCATTATGTATCACAATGTAATTCCTCTTTACTCGGTTAGTTTTACATCCGGTTTTTTTTTGGTAGAAGAAATAAGTTAATATTTGGTCGTCAGCGTAATGCCGAACTCGCTATATTATGGTGGTATGGAGGTTATGGCATGCGTGCATCTTTGCTATTATTGCGGTGGGAAATAAACTGATCAATTATTACAAGTTATCGAACATGTGATTTATTACAGAAAGTCAGCTTTGCATAGAACATAATATCCGCTATTCTAATGTCGACAATTGAGAATAAAATTTTTTTAAATATTGTAATATTGTTGTTAGCACAAAAAGATTAGCTCGTTTCGTTTTTTTTTTATTTAAAGCGGGAATTTTTCGCGGCTTTTTTTTCTTTTCAAAGGTTTATTTTAGAAACTCCGCACCGTTGAGGCTGCGAAGAAGGTTCAGAATGGTAATGTAACCAACAAACTACTCTAGTGCCTAGGTGATTTACGTTATGGTACTATGATAAGTAAGGCATGTACAAATCTATATCAAAATTCTTACGGACATTCCCTATGTATGGATGGCACGTTTTCAGATATGTTTTTTATTAACACTGGAATAACTCGAGCAATTAGCACCAATTCTATATCATATTGATGATTTAAAAGTACCAACGGATAATAGGCTTTTAAGCTTTGTCCACAACAGACGAACCCCGTAAATCGAGATCCTGGTTACAATTTCATTGATTTCGAAGTGAAGGAGATGGAATATCCAACATTTATAAGAAAAATAGGATCATCATTGTCACAGTTTGTGATGGATGGCTAGGCCATCACGCCTGTTATACACAAAAATGTAATTAAACCAATTATAAGAAGGGTACTCACTGTTTCGCTGTGGTGGCTGTAGTTGTGTATCTGTCGGCAATTATTCTGGTTGCTGGGGGTGTTGGGTTCTTGAACCCCCAGTTGGTTGTTGTGCGGCACTGTTTGTAGTACCTAAGTTTCTATATGTTAACACGGTAAGCGTACGTGACGGGACTGCTTTTCTGTTTAGTTTCTATATGTTAATTAATACGGTAAGCGTGCGCGACGGCACTATTTTTCTATATATGACGAAGTATTGAATATTTTCTTTTGTTTTTATTAATTACGACTCCTTTTTTTAGATTGTAGTGACGCCTGACTTTTTATTTTTTCATTTTCTACTTTTTTATTTTTATTTTCAATGCCTATTTTGTTTTTTTACATTGTAGTTTTTTATTCGCCTACTTGCAATTATATTTTTAATTTGTTATCATTTGTTGTATTTATTTGCAGGAGAGAGGGCGGGTTTTGGGTGGTATCTAACATGCCTAAATAAAGTGAAAACTTGATTGGTGTCATTGATCGTGATAATGATGATCAAGCGAAATATATTGGTTCATAAGTGGTTATTTTGTATCTACTCACACTGGCCTGTGTGGTAGGGCATTATAAAATACATACATAGTTGAGCCCACTGGTCGTAAAATCGGATCCAGGCCGAGTGTCAATCTCTCCAAAAGTATCCCAGTCGATAAATTCACCATATGGTCGTTTTGTTTAACCACCGTCTGTTAAGTTTGACGTTTACGCGTAGCAGACTTTGCAATGGTTTAGTAAATTTTAGTTAATAAAATGTCAAAGAGCGGATTAAAAGTGATTGCTTCCTCTATGTTTGCTTAGTGGTGTTGTGCTAGGACTGTGTATGGTTGCTATTTGTTGGGATGCTATTTTCGTGTGAACACACGTGAAATAGGGTTCCCCATCCAACGGTCAGTAGAAATATATGTATAACCAAACCCCGTTCCTTTCTTTCTATTATTTCCGTTTCAACTTCTTCCAACCTCCATATTTTTATTTTCCCCTTGATAGTATCGTCATGGGGTAAAAATGATACAAAAAGTCTAATATTACAGTCCATTGTGTTGTTTTCTCATAAATACATGTCTCATATTTTGCCGTGCATCTTTGAGACCTGCGTCCCTATTTTTATTTCCTCCGTTTCTTGAGCTCTCACGTTAGTTTGGTATCATAAGACTATTCACTTACCTCTAAAATCTGCCCAATTTCCATTTGCCCATTTGCAGCGATGTAAGGTGTTCATACATCTATGGGGTTTTAAGTAGGGTGCGCCGGCGTACGGCGCTGGTTCACTTAATAACCCACCGTTCTTTTACGTAGACAATTGTTCACAAAACTCCGTTGTTTCAAAATACGAGCGGACACAGAAACCAAACAAATAAACTTCGGAAATCGTTTATAAATCCTTTATTACGTTCATTAATATAGATACACAGCGCTTAATTTAGTTCACTATCTCTTAGTTGAATGCGGAATTCAATAGAATATTGTTCCCAGATTTAAATTGGTTAACTCATAAAATTTCACACAGGAGTCTTTACTACTTTTACACTCGGGGCCACTTATAGATACGATATTTCTTACTACCGATACTTTATATAAACGTTAAATTATGTCGCGCCTTTTACGGATTCACTGTACTAGTATAAACAGTTTAGGGAACAACTCGACTCTCAGCGCGTGTATACCCGACAGGGCATGAAATCTGACTACTCGAGCTGGGCGACATTGACCCAGCCTCTGGTGATTGCGATGAGTTTCCACGCATGTCATCGCAGGGGAAAACAATCTTTCCAGATAGGGTGAATGTCTTGTCCTCTGCAAGAAAGACACACGAAACACTCGCTGGGCGCAGGAAAGGAAAAACAAACATCCAGCTGGTCAAATATGATGATCGGTGTACGGGCTGGCTGTATCGCCACCGTACGATAGGGGATCGGATTTTTGATTGACGTTAAGTCAACATAGCTTCGCGGCGACGGCAACGGCTACTACATTTGGGTGCATGTTTATTTTAGGCATTGGATTATACACAGGAATGCTGGCATGCAGGCAAAAATAATTTCTTCTGTTTACGTTGAGTGCACAGAAGCATTTCGTTCAGAATAGCCTGCGTGAGAATAGTGGCTGGTCGTTGTTTAGACAACGAATCATTAGACATGACCATGGATTTGATTGTCTAACGTCAATCATATTCGTGCCCAAATCCCATGATCGGTAGATAACCGATAAAGGAAATCGGTCGCAACTGTAGCGAACCTTGGGATTGGAGCGATATTCACTCATGAACCGTAGCCAGAATACTGGCTACAGCTGTGTCAACAATTACGCTGGCCAGCGAGTATTTATCGTTTATAATTGCTGACAAGCCGAGCCGGTTCATGTAATATGAATGAAATAACTTGTTTGATGTGCATGCCTGCTGGGGTTTTACTTTCATGTGAAAGTTATTTAAAAGAAAGCTTACACTGCTCGAATGCGGGTAAGTATAGTGGTTTATGGGGTGAGGGAAAGGTAGGTTGTTTTAAAGAAATGGACGGTTCTTTAGGAAGGCTTTAAAGAACTGCCACACATTCATTCATACGTTTCAGTATGGTGATCAGTGAAAAAGATAAATCTAAAAGAGACCGATCCTATTCCAACTAGTGGTGGGTTTGTGACGAAGAGAGGACCACACCTTCCTAAATATATTATGCCCTTTAAGTGCAACGCTCCCCCCTCCCCATCCTTAATTTAGTTATTTTTGAATTGTTGTTTACATCTTGTTGTTTTAAGCGTTTGCTTGCTAAAAAAGGGATATATATATATATATATATATATATATATATATATATATATTAATATATATATATATGGGCTCCTCGATAGTATAGTGGTTACCCGCCTGTCACGCGGGAGACCGAGGTTCGATTCCCCGTCGGGGAGCCTCTGGCGCAAGACTAATGACCTTGCCCCGAAAAAAACAAATTATTATGGAAAATTTAACAATCCTCAGGACTTGCTAAATAAGGCCAAGGCCGGCTCCCGGTTGTAGTGCCGATGATGATGATATATATATATATATATATATATATATATATATATATATATATATATATATGTATATATATTTATATGCTTGCTAAAAAAGGGTTATATATATATATGTGTATTTATATGCTTGCTAAAAAGGGTTATATATATATATATATGTATTTATATGCTTGCTGAAAGGGGTTATATATATATATATATATATATATATATATATATATATACATATATGAGGGTGGGCTGAAAACTTTTTATTTTTTTACATGGTCTCCTTGTTAGTCTACACACTTCCTCCAGCGATGGTCCCATCTGTCTAACCAAGCAAAATAACTGTTCACGGAGATGATTGCCTCCTCATTTGATCTCTGTCCTCCGATTGCGTTCGCAATTTTTAGATTAGGTAACAAAAATAAATCGCTTGGAGCTAGATCTGGTGAGTAAGCCGGATGGTCAAGCAGTTCAAACCGTAATTCGTGGATTTTCGCCATGGCAACCGCTGAGGTGTGAGACGGTGCGTTGTCTTGGTGAAACAGGATTTTCTTCTTCTGCAAATGTGGCCGTTTTTCCGCAATTTCTGCCTTCAGTTGGTCAAGTAATGATGCATAGTATGCTCCTGTAATGGTTTTTCCTTTTTGAAGATAATGGATTAAGATAACTGCAGGACTATCCCAAAAAACAGTCGCCATCACTTTCCCAGCCGAAAAAGAAACAGTTTTTGCTTTTTTTTGGAGCCGATTCCCCCTTTGCAGTCCACTGTTTTGACTGTATTTTTGTTTCGGGCATATAATGGTGTATCCAAGTTTCATCGACAATAATTAATCGGCACCAAAACTGGGATTTATTCCGCCTAAACTGCGCTAATAGAGCGTTGGTGTTTCCGAAAAGAAAAAGCAAATTGTTAATGTTTAAATTAGTATACTTTATTTAACACGATGACCCTTTACATCAAGAACTTCAGTTACACACCATCACCTTGTTAAAAAGGAATTTTTAAGAAACAGCGAGCTTTCAAATTTTAACAGCACTAGTTGGCGGATAGTTTTTCCTTCAATTGTACTCATTGAGAGTGTCACAATGATTTAATCAATATAATTACAATTGTAATAGTCACAAGATGAACTAGATAATTTGGTGTTATTTTTGGTATTCAGTAGCTGTTTGAAAAACAAAACAACCGGTTCTTTCCGTTTTTTACCTTGTTGAATCGCCACCGAGGTTAATGGCCAGCGACCCGTTTCCCTCCAAGGCACTGAAGAGAGGATTATTCAGTTGGCAGCGGTTCTAACTGAGAAATCACTTCAATGCCGTTCTCGTTGCCTCAGAGCTCACCTCGAATTCTATCCAGCGGCATGGCTAAGTTTCGAGCAACCTCGCCACTGCATACCCTTAGGCGTTTTAAAGTATGCGTCTTCGTCGAGTCATTTGAATCATTTGACTCATTTAATCGTTGCACTTTGTTTGTGCAACAGTTGGAAATGTTCATTTGAACGCGTTTTTGGTCTATTGTGAGCAAACGCGGCACCCAATGCGCGGACAGCTTTCTCATGCCTAAATCTTGATTTAATATGTGACAAACACGTTCTTTGGACGTTTTATGGCGCAAGTGATTTGTTCTAGGAAAATGGACAAAGATGACCCCCGTGGGAAATGGTTTGGGTAAACAAACCTTTAAAGGATCATAAAATTGCAGACGTGCATTTTATGATTCTCAACAACTTTACTTGACAGTTGGTCATCTGGTCCACGGATTTGGATCCAGGGGATCTTGCGTGTTGAACATATGGTTCGTTCTTTCACGTTTTGGATTCAAGTTAAATTCAACTACACGTTCAATTTGTTTGATGTTGAATTGATATCGTGATATTTAATGTATGCGCGATTAATGATGGAGCTTAGCTCCAAAGAGGTAGGTATTAAGGGGTGGAGGGTTTTGTGCGTAACAGTGAGCAAACGCGGCATCCAACGCGCGGACAGCTTCTCATGCCTAAATCTTGATTTAAAATGTGACAAACACGTTCTTCACACATTTTCATAGCCTCTGCTATCTTCGTCGTCGTCTAGCACCATTTGGTGAACTTTAGCGATATTATCGTATATTACCCGAACATTCATCGTCTCCCAAGCTCTCACGGCCAACTTTAAATTCAGCGGCCCAAAACATCACTGTGGTAAATGATGGTGCATTTAATGACAGCTCAATACTCAATTTTGTCCATTTTCACAAAAACATTCACATCGACTCACTCCAACCACTGTGAAATAAAAACTACGCGTCTAAAATGGTTGAAATTTTGGTGAGTAACTGTCAAAGATGCACAACTACATTCACTTTTATTGACGAGTGCTGCTATCTTCAGGTTGAGGTTGTGACATTTTCAACCCTCGTATATATACAAAAGTACGATAACGCTATTGGCAATTTCGTGCTAACCACCCCAAGTGTGTGAAAGAGACACGAGCACAAAATATAATTGAAGTCAGTCGATATCGAGTTCTCCATGGATCAAGTTGTTTGAAGTCGTGATAGGTTCATGAGTGGATGTTTTAGTAGGTTCAGTTGTTGTAGCCGACTTGCCTCTTCTTGTTCAGGGCGGCATTCAACATCGTCTCCGTCGTCGAATAGCTGTTCGGCTATAGCCTCCCGTGCTAAACCTTCATCGACGTGCTGTTCCTCTCCCATTTCATCCTGCCTCGCCTGCAGTCTGGCAGAATTCCCTTCGATGCGCGATCGTTTTTCCTGCAGTTGTGAAGTGTGTTGTGCCAGTTGCTCCTCCATGCGTGAGGACTGCTGCGCCATTGCTGCTAGAAGTACATTCATGTCGAATGCTGGCGCTGGCTGTGACTCTACCCTCTGCTCTTCGGCTTTAAGTGAAGCCCCTGAAGCATCGTGATAAAACTCGTGTCCATCAACCTCGATGCCCTCGCTCTCCATTGCTTTACGCAATCGTGCTTGTAGATCCGCCTTATTCCCTGTTACAAGCAATCCTCGAGACTCTTCTCTTAAATGGGTTATCCTCAAGTCAACAAACCTTACCATTCTGTAGGACTATTCAGCAATCCCACTTTGAGGCCAATTGTTACGTTGATCGACTTCCTCGGTTCGATCTCTGGATTGTGAATAATCCAAATAGAATTCCAAAGTTTGTTCTTTTTACTTCTCTAGCTTCATCATTTTCTTTATTACTTTTCACACTTGTTAGTTTTTCCAAATCCGATTATTGACTGACATTTATTATTCCGCTGTCAGTTTGCCTGCTTCTCTATGTCGTCTATCTCGCGCTAGATGTCGCGTTAAATCCTTGCCTGCTATTCACTTCGGTTGTAAATTCGTCACAATATATTTATTACACTGTAAATAAGATTATAAAAGTCATTGTACGGCGAAGGCATAAACAAAAGCTAGATATTGTATAATTTAGAGTGCTTACAAAGAGCCAGTGAGTTAACATAAGAACAATATTTGTAAAATAGGTCATACATTTAGTCATAGATAAAGGAGAAATGTATAATTTGATTCTGAAAAAAATAAAAGCGGATTTCAAATAAAATAAAAAAGCTGTTCATACACTGCCGCCCAAATTTATCGAGACAAGTTGTTCATTTGTATTTTTAAAAGTTCTATAACCTATAACCAACATTACAGAAAGAAGCATGACATTTTACCAAACGTTTCGTTAAGTTTTTGCTTCGTCGTCATTTGCTCTTTCCGTTAAAAGTTTGAGTGCTTGGGCATTCTTCGATCAATTTTGATTGATTTTCTTATAATGTAATCATTTTCAAAACAGCAAAGCTATACGAAATTGCTCAGATTCGCAGCTTAAATACTAAAGCCTATTTTTGCAATAATATCTCATTTCCTGGCTCTCTGTGAGTACTCTAAATCATTTTACATTCACTTTTTATTTTCAGTATGCCTTTCGACGAATAGAACTTTTGGTTGGTAGTTAATATTGGTTGTCACTTGTTTTGCAGTACATCTCTGTTTGGTATAAGTTGGGCAGTATTTTCTCATTTCTTTGTCCAATTTATTTTAATCTATATTGTTGGGCGGGGATGGCCACATTGTTACTGTCTGCACTCTTGTCCGCAATAAAGCTTGCAAACATCTCTTGATTGGTACTGACTTCTCTCTGGGATCAATGTCGTGTTGAAATATGAAGTTTCTACCAACTATGCCATTTTTCTGTAGTACTTTTAATGTCCCTCCTTGCAGAGATCTCCTATTATTTTTATTGAACGTCCTGGAAACCAGTACAGACCACTCATCGATATACATGCTTCAAACATCCGCTCTGTTAAATTTCTGTGCCCAAAACGCGCTTACTTTTGGTCGGAGAATTTCAAATTTATATTCGTCAGGCCAAAACATATTTCTCCGCTGCTACTGTGTTCAGGTTCATGGTCCCATTGAAGACTTTTTTTATTTTATTGTTAAGTCAAGTAGATACTTTACTGAAAAAGTCCCGGGATTTTTCAATAGGTGGTGACACTAGAAAATGAACATGACTCAATGTGAGAGGCAATGCCTAATACTTAATATTAATACAATACTTAACTTTCGTTTTACTATCGAATTTTATTGCCATATATTTATTTGGGTTTTGTTTCGTGGTACCGTGAATATTTGGACACGTTAACTCACCGGTCTATGTAATTACCTTTACTTTCGCCGCTTTATGAAGCGATTTTTATTTACAAAACCAGTATTATCAATCTATTTTTTTACTTTGTATTCAACTGTTCTCCGACATATTTTTATTATAGCAACAATTTCGTGAGTCCTTTTCTTTTTAATTTGTTTGAACTGATGGTCACTGCTTAGTTTTCCTCATTTAAATGCCTCAATTTTTTTTAAACTACTATGTTAGTATTCTCCCCTTTCTTTCGCTCGCGCTGTGCTTTGTTATTACCATAATATTCCTTACAAAAACGATGATTACCAACATTATTTGAAATAAGTTTTTATATTTGCATTTAAGGTTTTATTTGTTAATATCACGCGTATGTTAAATACAATAAATAATACTACCTTAGATCTGAGTTAAAACATAAACAGTTTATCTCTATAATAATATAATACAATGTAAATAAAAACACTTTCTCATTAAAGTATAAAAGTAAACATTAATTAAACTGTTGTCGTGTGACACAGAAGCAGATATCAGAACCGTTTTAATTAGATTTCCATTCCAGTTGTTAAATAACGAAACATTAAAGTGAGTAAATACTTTTGTATGGTGGTGTAAAATGAGAGCAAGTTGGTTTGAAGTTCATTTTTAATATACCAATGTCAAGGGAAGAAAAATCACCTCATTCGCTTCAATTAATGTTTTTTGATATTTAAAATTATGTATTATTAATTATTATTAACTATTAACAAATTTTGTATTATATACAATGGTTTTATTTGGTTTTCGACTAGTCTTATTAACAAATTTGTTGCACTTTCGAGATAGCGAAAACTTAGGAAAATCTCTTTCTGGCAAGATGTGAAGGTAACCTTCGAAACGAAAATAGTTGTAACGGCGCCTCAATAATGACTGGACAGCCAAAGCTGGAATGATCAGAATTTCATTTTACTTGAGACGAAATTCCTAAAAGATGTGAAGACTGACGTTTTTGTGTTTTATAATGTATTTATTTTTCAAAGTCGTCAAATAATTAAAATGTTCTTACACTGCTAGACTAAATGCTGACGTATATTTTTACAATATCTCTTAATGTAATTAATTGGTTTTCTACGAGTATTCTAAATTATATAATATTTTATTTGCTTTTTATATTTAGTGTGATTTTCGGTGAAAAGTAACTGTCTGTTGATAACTTTTGTAATTCATAATTTCGGGGTAACGAAAAAAAAATTTAAATTTGAAATATGACAGGAAGTATTTCAACTGAAGCAACATCGTCTAACCCTCTACGCTATGAAAAGTTAAATTTTGTATGTAATTCTTGGTGGCGTAGCTATTTTGCGCCAAACAAAACTAATTTAATTCTAGCAATACTTTAGATCTGTAATGCTCCATGAGACACTTTTAGTAATGTATTATATAAATCTTCCACGCAGAGTAAACAAAAAAAAAAAAAAAAAACGTCACACAAAAGCCAAATATGTTTTTCTTTTCATCTTATTTCGTATTTATTGGGAAAAATATGTACACTATTAAATAAGCGCATTCTTCGATTAAATGCTAAACCTAATTTTACAATATTGTTTCTAAATCTAATCTACTGGCTCTTCGCGAGCACTTTAAATTATGTAGTATTATATTGATTTCCATTAAAACCATTTGTCGAATGATGTATAGGCGTTTGAGAGAGAGCATTATAATGGATCCAGGTTTCATACATTGTCACAACCTTCGTAAAAGATAACGAGGACTAGGCTATAACACACCCAAATACATTTTGATATGTTTATGAATTCAACCGTGGGTACATTCGGGATCCTTGAACCCAATTAGTCATGTAAAATATGAAAAAGGTTTTCACATGACATTTTTAGTATCGAACAATACTTGAACAATGTGGCGGTGCCTCCCTTTATCTCTTTGTGGTGTGAAAATGTGCAGTATGTAACCCACGATATGGGGCCTAAATTTTAATTTCTGATATGACATTTGGTAGTAATCCTTATTGGTCGGTTTCCGAAAAAAAGAAACACAGACGTTACAACATCCAAACAAGGATAGTAATATTTGCGTTCGCTTAATACATTTTTATCGCTTGTGATTTTCCTAGATAGCCAACGTCGTTTGAATCAACATACAGTTTTAATTTGAAGAACCATATGTCATGGAGTGACTCCTTTACTCGTAGAGAACTCGTAGATTCGTCACAAGTTGGCTTCTTTATTTGTTTATTGCATAATTCCTTAGGGCAACGCAACACTTCTTACATTTATTTAAATAACAAACTCTGGTCTAAGGAGGAGTGGTACTATTATCATTTATTGGTCTATAGGACCCCGGAAGTTCATGACCTCACTGATTCGGCTGCGCCCTCATTCCCTGTCCTGTGCACTCTCTTTCCACATTAGAGCATCCGATCCGATTTCCTCAAGGTCAAACCTAACATTGTCGTCCCATCTACGTCGCGGCCGTCCTACCGGTCTCTTTCCCGTTCATCTATCGTTAAGAATTCTACGCGCGGTCTTATCGTTGCCCATTTTTGCCACATGTCCGGCCCATCTTTATCTTCGCGACCTGATTAGTCTCACTACTGTAGGTTTGCGGTATAGTTCTTCCAATTCGTGGTTGTGGAGTTTCCTCCATTGTTCTGCCTTCTCGTCATATTTACCGCCAAAGATACTCCTTAAAACTTTATTTTCGAATACGCGGAATTTGTTTTCTTCATGTTTTGTGTGAACCCATGTTTCCCATCCGTATGGAGCAATCGGCCCGATTATGGTTCTAGAAATACGGAGCTTTATATTACGTGATAGCAGTTTGGATTTCCGCAATTTACTGACTGCGTGCCAACTAGCATTCCTCGAATGCAGTCTTTTGTTAATTTCCTTCGACATTTCGTTACTGGCCGTCAGTATTGTTCCCAGATATTTAAACTCTTTAACCTTTTCAAATATCTTGGCACTGACATTTATATGTGTTCCGTGAGGCCAACCTGCTCGTGCCAGAATCAAATATTTTGTTTTGTCGTCATTTATTTCTATGTCCAGCTCTTCTGTCGCTTGCATGATGATTTCACTGTTTTTACTTACAGTTTCTAGATCATCGCCCAAAACGACAACGTAATCCGCATATGCGAGCACTTGTGTGACCCCGTTCCCGGATCATCCGGCCATGTTGTCCTCTTGTACCTTTCTGATGAAATACTTGAGCACAAGGTTAAAAAGACATGGTGAGAGGTCATCCCCACGTTTTAGTCCGTCCCGGATTTCAAATGGTCCTGAGAGGTGGTTTTCTATTCTAACTCGCCCTTTATTTTTGTTCATGCAGATTTGAATGTGGGCGGCATATTTTTTCGAAACCCCAAGCCCAACTACAATATGGTAAAGTCTTTGCCTTGCGACTGAGTCGTAGGGTTTTTTGAAGTCAACGAAAAGTTGGTGAACAGTCCCGCCGTATACTCACTTCTTTTCAAACAAATGCCTTACTGTGAGCATTTCGTCGCTCCTTGGCCGGTTCCTACGGAATCCGCGCTGGTAGTCTCCCAGTATATCATCTGCGTACGGTGTGATCTTCGTCAGTATGACATTTGTTAGTATTTTGCATGTGGTTGGGTGCAATGACATTCCTCTGTAGTTTTCGCAGTCTGATCCGTTGAAGTTGGGGATGACTACTAAGATTTTGCATTCCTCCGGAGTGACTTCCTTATCCCATATTGTTTTAATCACTTGGTGGATCTTTCGAGCTGTTGCCTCTCCTTCATGCTTCATAAACAGTTCACCCGGAGCTTTCGACTGCGTTTGACGTGTTCATCTCTGTCGCGAGTTCTCATTACAACCATTCCCAAACGCGATAGATCGCCTGATACCGGGGACAATTGCTTGTCCTCGGATAAAAAACTTCGTTCCACTATGCATCCAACAAGTGGGCTTGGTAAAAACCCCTACCGTAATAAATTCACTCCCCTACAATGCCATCCAGATACAGATAATTCTGAAATGGACGAAACTGATTCGCCAATAATCAGAAAAGTGTATGTGCCACCAATCAAAGTGCTGCAAAAATCACCAGAATATGTGCATAGCCTCATGAAAAAGCTTAAAATATCCAGTTATTCAATAAAAAAATTAACAATTGGTATAAAAATAATGTTCGGAACTATTGCATCATATAATATTGTGTTAGAAAAACTAAAAGAGGATAACTGTCAATATTTTTCTCATGATATTAAAAGTGCTAAAACTTTCAAAGTTATTTTGTATGGACTGGATGATATAAAAACTAATGAACTCAAAGCTGAACTCATTTCGCTTGGCTTAAAATGTTCTGATGTTAAAAAAATTGAAAAAAAAACATGATAAATTTACTGACTTTTTTTATCTCATTCACTTTGAAAATGGAACAATTAAATTAAGTGAACTTAAAAAAAATTATCGCTCAATTTTTCATACCCAAGTGAGCTGGAACTTCCAAAGGAAAATCAAAGGTAAGGTGACACAATGCTTTAATTGTCAAATGTTTGGACATGGTGAGAGAAATTGTCACATAAAAACATATTGTGCTACTTGCGCTGGTTCACACAAAACAAGCGAATGTAATAACGCTTCGGTAAATAAATGTGCCAACTGCAACGGCAATCATAAAGCTACTGACGTCACATGCACCAGTAGATCTAAATACTTAGAAATAAAAGAAAGATCATCTGGAAGATCCAAGATCCATCCAAGAACTCATTTCGCTGCATCAACTCAAATTTCAAATCATCAAGCTTGCCAAAAACCGATTTCGTTTGCCTCTATGAGTGATTTTCCTACGCTTCCACAGCCACAGCGACGACTGGGACTAACCAATGCTCCGAGCAAAAGCTTTCCAAATCCAAGCCCGCAAATTCAAAGTTTACCACCAACAATTAATGCATGGGAAAATGACTCACGCGGCGCTTCTTCATCAAACAATAACAATAATTTACCCAACAACAATTCAGCACTCTTCACAATCGAGGAACTAAATTCCTTGTGCATGGAAATGATCTCAAATTTATCAGTTTGTAAAACGAAAATAGAACAATTTAATGTGATCGCGCATTTAGCCACTAAGTTTTTATACACTAATAATGTTAAGTAAAATGGCAGATACACATATAAAAATAATTACTTGGAATGCTAAAGGCATACGTAATAAATTTCATGACTTTTTAAACTTTTTAAATAGCTATAAAGTTGATGTTGCTCTAGTAACAGAAACTTGGCTTAATTTTGATATAAGACTCCCATCATCTGACTTTAACTGCTATCGCATTGATAGAGTAGACCAAAGGGGTGGGGGAGTGGCGATTCTTATCAGGAAGTCGATTCAACATTCGCTTTTACCTGTAATTCCAACTAGGCTTGTGGAGAATGTAGGTGTAATGATTAAGTTAAGAAACCATAAGACAGTAAAAATCTATTCTGTTTATTTCCCTGGTGGATCTTCGTCGGATATTAAAAGATAATGGCTCAAGCAGGATTTAAAAAAGTTATTCACAATGAATGGTGAATTTCTATTAGGTGGTGATTTTAACTGCCGGCATAGAGATTGGGGGTGTGTAAGAGCAAATGCTTGGGGCAATATATTGGCTGCTCTTCCATTGGCACTACCAATTAATATTTTTTATCCACCTTGTCCAACTTATTTTCCCGCAGGTTCTCGTGGCATCCCCTCTGTCCTTGACTTGTTTGTGTCAAATGTCCCTGGTCTTATAACAGAACCCGTTTCGTTAAGTGCTCTCAGTTCAGATCATAATCCTGTTTTTTGTAACCTTTCTTGGCTGGGTGAAAGAAAGATTCAATATTTCCTGGACATGAAGAATGCTAATTGGAATTCATTCAAATCAAAGATTAAAATGAGCCTTCAAAATAGTACTACAAATCTTGAAAGAGTGTCTTGTAAAGATGATGTTGACCTTATTGTACAAAACTTTACACAAGCTATAATTTCTTCGGTTGATGAAAGTATTCCCAAAAGAGTAAAAAAAGATATTTTTAAAAAACTTCCAATCCATATCTTAGAGCTTATTAAAGTGAGAAACATTCATCGAAGAAACTGGCAGAATTACCGTCAGCCCTTTTCTCGATCAATGGTTTCCCATTTTAATGAGCGCATTACTGACCAGATACAAATCCATCGTAATAGAGAATGGAACAAAAAACTGAGCGTTATGGATAAAAATGCTAAACCGTTCTGGAATGTGGTGAAGTTAATCAAGAATAAAAACCGTAAAATACCATTTCTGAAGGATTCTTCTACTACTTTTTTTTACAGGTTTTGAACAAGCAAACCTATTTGGAACAAGTTTTTCAAAAAATCACTTGGTCTCTCAGCATTTGGGTGAATTTGAAACTAATGAACTTGTCGGTAACAGAATCGAAAGATTCGACACCACAAACGAATTAACTCCTCTAAATGCATTTGTAGAAGAAGAAAACGTAAGAAATGTAATCAAGTGCTTGCAAACACGAAAAATAGGAGGACTAGACAAAGTTAAGAATGCCTATCTAAAACAATTGCCTCATATTGGAATTAAATACTTAACATTTATAATCAATGCATGCCTTAAATGTCAATACTTTCCTCAATGTTGGAAAAAAGCAATGGTTGTACCTATCCTTAAGGCTAGAAAAGCCCCAGATAAACCTGAAAGTTACAGGCCAATTAGTTTACTTAGCAACATAAGTAAAGTTTTTGAAAAAATCCTGAAACAACATATTTTAAAAGTTGTTTCAGATAAAGATATTTTCCCCGATATCCAATTTGGATTTCGACGCTTTCACAGCACCTCGCACCAGGTTAAACGAATTTGCAGCCATGTTCTAGACCATCGTTCACGTGGTCAATCAACGGGCATGATATTGTTAGACATTGAAAAAGCTTTTGATTCCGTATGGCACAATGGGATAATATATAAAATGATACAGTTCGACTTTCCTTTGTATTTGTGTAAGGTCGTCCAGAGTTTCTTATCCAATAGATGTTTTCAGGTTCATGTCAATTGTGATGTTTCTAGATTGATATTTTTTGATTGTGGCGTCCCCCAAGGCTCAGTACTTGGTCCAGCTTTGTACAATATCTACACTTCGGATTTTCCAAATCTACCGCAGTGTGAATCAGTTATCTTCGCTGACGACACTGCAGTATTCGCGTCGCATGAATTTTCTCTCAACGTTGAGACAAATCTAAAGCATGCGATCGAGATACTTGAAAAATATTATATGAAATGGAAAATCAAGCTAAATGTTGGGAAGACACAAGCCATCTTTTTTACCCGAAAGAGAAAAGCTTGCTATCTTCCCAGCAGTCAGCTGCAAATAAATGGTACCACGATTGCATGGGAGCAATCCGTAAAGTATCTCGGAGTTCATCTCGATACAAGACTCACATTTAAACAACATATTCAAAGTACTCTTAATAAAATGAGTATTGCTATTAAGATGCTTTACCCTTTTATAAATCGCAAGTCTTTACTCACAAATGAAAATAAGATTATTATTCATAAAGTTATTTTCCAAGCTATACTGTTATATGGGTGTCCAGTATGGGGTAACGCTGCAAGGTGCCATTTAAAGAAGTTACAGGTATCACAAAACAAAGTTTTGAAAATGATGCTAGACCTCCCTTGGCACTATTCAACCTTAAGTCTCCACGGAAGGGCGGATGTTGAATTGATTTCTGAAAGAATTCGTAAACTAGTATATAACTTTAACATCAGCTGTGAAAGTTCTGAAAATCCTCTCATAACCCAGGTTCTTGCTTAATTTGTCATAATTTCATGTAAATATTTACATTTTATATTATTTATTATTGGTTTTATTTTTTTTTATTATTTTTTTTTATTTTTTTATTTTTTTTTATTTTTTTTTTTTTTTATTTTATTTTTATTTTTTTTAAATGAAGGTTTTTCTTTTTCGTATTTTCCTTCGATTTATTCTTTTAATTATTAATTATACATATTTTTCTTTTCTTTATCCAAGATAATGTTTCAGTTGTAAGATATAACTTATCAAATCTCTGAATTGTAAAATGTGCGGTCACAGACTTTTTTTTTGAAAATATTATTACGAAATAAAAGATCTCTCTAAAAATGCTTCATAAACTCTGCCGGTATGCAGTCGACTCCGGTAGCCTTGTTTTTTTCCAATCGGTTTATTGCGCACACTAAGCATGTTTTCAAAGTACTGCTTCAATCTTGTGATGATATTGTTTGTTTCTGTGACCAGACAGCCGTGTTTTCTTGATAATTTTTTCCCTTATGGTAGTGTCGGCTCATCACACCTACGCCACCGGGTTTTTCGTGGGATTGTTTTGTGTATATTGATTATTCATTTTTGTTTCCACGAGTTTTGGGGTTTTAGATAGTCTGACATATCAGACCCCCGTTTGGATATGGCAAGGTCTGCTTACTGCTCTGATTCGAGCCGGTGTCAGAGAGTTGCCTTTATAATACAGCTGGTATGCCCCTGGCTGCAAACCATCCAATAGGTACGGTGACACGTAACACCCTGGATTAGGGGTGGTCGAATTTTGTGTGTTACTCCTCGCTATCCCATCTGACATGGGAGGCCCTGTAGCGGTTCCGCCAAACCCCACGGTTCGCTTCTTTAAAAACCCCCATATCTTCCATCCAATCATATAATTTAGCTAATGCAATCGTATTAGCATCTTAAATGCTTTACGCATCTAGGATTATCTAAGGTATAATCTAAAAAGTCCCTGTAAAAGAAAACTTACCTTCATGCATCTCTTCGCAGATAATTTCCTGTAAGTTTTCTTTTCTACTTTTTCAGGACTTCCAAAACCTATTCGGTACCTTCGGTTCCCAGGCAAATTTCAATTTCCCACACTTGTACCGCAATCTTCACCGCATACCTGAAACATATCCTTTTACAAGGGCATTTAATGCATACAACACGTTAGATAAAATTCCTAGAAATAATTCTTTAACGTGCATATGTCGGCACCCTTTGTCTGTGTTAAAATCTATGTCGGACAGTTTGTTTTTACAGATGCCATAAACCATATTTCTATGCATGTAAACATGCATAAGATCCAAGTCATCGTTTGTTTTTCCACTAACAAACAATTCTTCAATTTCTTTCCCTGCCGCAGCTAATTACCCGGCATATACAAAGGCATGCAAGGGATTCGTTCAGCCACCAATCCCATTAGCACCTTTTTTCCCAACGTCGATAATAGCGACGACGCATCGCGTAAATAATGAACCGCATTACCAACGGCGCATTTGGTCATATCTCCCTTTTGTCTTTGCCGCCTGTCTGCTTCGTTTACCCATTGCCCTCGAGCACGTGTAAACAACTCAGATCTGAACGATCGCACACATACCACCATGGTCTTCATTACAAGATCTGGTTTCTTATTCCACCAAGAGACTTTACGTTTCTCTGGTGGTAGGTAAAAACGATATCCTTAGTGGAGAGGAAACTACCACGACACCACAAACTCACCCCATAACCGAATCATCACTGCACGAGATGGTTTTCGCTGAGTCCTTTACCATCCGCTTACCGTCATGGTCATGCCGCTCTCGCTGTCTGTAGCGCTGCAGACACGCGAATATAATATAACCGGAGTCGAGAGTGTTCGAGTTTGCTGCAGTGTTTTTTATTGACTTCACATTGTAACTTTCACGCAGTGCTGCCGTAAAATGTTAGTATCCAATACGAAAATGAAACGGAAAAAATAATCCATGAATTCAAACAAGTTATTTCAATAGTAGTGTTTTTCTTTAATATAGAAATAAACTAAACAAAAGAAATAGTGTGTTTTATTTTTACTTGTCCGGTGTTTGTGCTTTTCCCTCCGCGTTGCACTTGTTGGAACCTTTAGTGATGTGTGGGGACGAGGTAGAACTCTCGCCCATGCTGGCGTCGCGACATCGTACGCCCACAGCCCTACTGGAAGGAGTAGTGGTATATATTAAAATTCCCATTAAAGGAATGGTGACTTGGTTTTGCCTGCAACGGAAAGCAAAAATAGAAGGTCAACTGTGATGTATGTTTCCTATTATTGGCTTAGAATCTCGTGTAGAGGATTTGGTAATTATTCTATTGTAGAATTATGACGTATTGCGTAGAAAGGAAAACGGGGAGGTTTGGAAAGTATACATATGCAAACTTTCCAAAGAAATGTGAGTGTTCATAAATAAATAGACTATAAGGGAGCAACGGCATTGGTATTTTTTTAATAAAAAAAAGGAATTTCATCTCCTTTATAAGCCTCCCTTCATATCAGATATCAGCTTTAACTTTGATGTGCATTCAGTAAAAACTGCATTGAAAGGATTTTTGTGCGGGTATTAGTTTTGCGATGTTGGAACTTTAAAGTTACTGAATAAATTAGAACCGCAATTGAACACAAGTTTCTTAAGGTCTTGATAGTGAGTTAAGGATGGATGCCGATGGGAGCTAAGCTTAGCAGAGGTACATTGAAGTAGTGCCACTTAGTCAATATTACGTTGCATTAGTTGATAAACAAATAATTTGTGAACACAGTTATTGTGTTTGATCAGCATCCACAAGCCAATTAACAGCAGTCGGTTTCTATAGAGCTAGCTGGTCATTGCAAAGAACCAAAGCAAATCAAATATATATAAAATGTAATTTGTACAATACGGTTAGTCGAATGAATATATTGCAAACAAATAGTGGAAACCAAATTTTTAAAATTGTAGTTAAATGTTTGGGATGTATTGTTAATTATAAATGGATTTAATAAATATTCCTTTTTTTAGTTTATTTATTTTACAAAATATTTAGATTTTGTTTTTGTTTTATTAAGACTGCGTGCTAAGTCCGATTTACATTTATTCTTCTTATATTAACTTACTGGTTTTCACAAGCAAATTGTACAATGCCTTTTTGTTTCATTTTGTCCTTCGGTGTACAAAAATTTATTAATTAACATATAATATATTATTTGTATATATAAATATATAAGAGTCGTTCTTCTTTCACATCTCTTTAAATTCTGGAAAGTGCTTAATGAAAAGGATAGTTTTTGTTTTCTGAAATTTGATCGTTAATTTCCAATTGTCACTAAAACGTTTGAGAGTAGATGTTCCTTCGCGGAGTGTGATGCGCAGTGGTAATATGGCTACCACATTAAACCGTTTAAATATTTAAGATTCAAAGTATTCAACCACATTTATTCCATTTTGAATTCGATTGACATCGAAATCCTTCACCAGAGCACTAAAGCAGTGATGTAATGATCTGAGTCAACGTTAACATCTTGGTGAGTTCAATATCGGTTGGCCAAATAGCGACGGTCTATCAAAACGTATGACCAGGCTGTATGAATGTCCTTATTCACAATTTCTGTCATACTCGCAATAACTCAGTTCTGTCATATTTACTACTCGTCGCATTGTAATGGTTATTTCCATCCAAGTGAAAGTGATGTATTGTCTATACATGAGTTTCCGATCCATGTTAAGCACATTTAAAAACCATGGCGAATATTTTGTGAAAAATTATTAAGGTACAACATTTTAGTTAAGGCATCTAATGAACTAGCCTGGTAAGGAAACAAAATTACTGGTTTCTAACAAGTTTATATAATTTCATATAAATATTTTGTTATATTCTTCAATTCACATATACTTTACTACAAGAAAAAAAGGCTCGAGACCAATTAAACCAAATCGGGAGATAAATTTCAAATTCTACAACTTATTTGCCACTTTTAAAATTTATATAGTATTTTGCTTTATTCGTATGCAAATGAACTTTAATATCAATTTAAGTAAAATCTGTTTTGTATATTAAAGAAATAGTGACTTAATAACCCTGATAGCATGTGATGTTATGTAAATTTCATTTTAATAATAGTAATAAAATGTTCGTTTCAAAAATTTCAATAAAATAGTTAACTATCTCAAATGAATTAAATTGCAAAAAAGCCGGGGGGGGGGGGCTTAGTTGTGTAGGATCAGCTCGAAATAAAATTATTACCGAATGGGAAGAGCAAGATGGGAACGTCATAGCAGGTTTTACTCGGTTTGCTAATTGTTATCATGGTAATTGGAAAGGCCGGTTTATATTGAAAGTGGTGCCATTGGTGAAGTAAAAGTATATCTTAATATGTTATCCAGAATATTTAAGTCTGGCAACTTGACAAAAGATTACTGGTCAAGAAGAATGGAACGGACGTATCTTTCCGATATTATTGCCAAATGTCTTTTCAACTTCGAGTTAGACCGAGTGACCGAGACAAGTGACCGAGGAAATAAATCAGCCTCATAAAATGTATATTGACGTATTTGCAACGCTTTTAAGCGTAATCGACATGGTAACATTTCAACATTTGTTTACTTTTAGAGTTTATTTATAATTCGTTGCTATCATAAAGGGTGGCAAGCTTCAATATCGAAGTAATAGTCCAATAATTAAATAAAGTCGACGCCTATGTCGGTGTAACTGTAGTCTTTTTAAGTTATAGTCTAATGACACGTTTAATCTAAAAAGCAATCAAAATATTCATTCTTGGAAGAATGTTTTTCATTATATCGTTTCTTAACACAATTAAATATTAACATTCCACAGTGTAATAGGTTTGCTTTCAATAATGATAATACTCGAAGCCAACAATTGAATCCTGCTTTGATAACAAAATCGTTACAATTATAAAAAGAATATCTAATTACGAGGGTAGGCTGAAAAGTAATGCAAATGTGCCAGCAGACGCGAATGGAACGACCTTTAGAAGCCCGCCTGGCGGCAATTGGAAGTAACACTTTCTCTTCATACGCATCCGCAGGCTCGAGGTTGCAGTTTGTGGCCCAATTTATAGATTTTACTTGATTATGCTTAATCAATATGCATCGAACTGTGCTCTGACATTTAAGGGTACTCCAAAATCCTCTTTTGTGCGCGAGATAAATGTGGGTTTTATTAAATTATTCCACGAAAACACAACTTTTATTTTATTCTTAATATTACTTTATTTTAAATAAATTTATGTACTTAAAACTAAGTTTACTTTATTTTAAACTGCTCGGAGGCTAGTGGACGACTGACTTACATTTTTCACTTAGAAAAAACTATTCTAACTCGAAAACACAACTAGTGTTTACATATTCGAGATGACGAATCATTATTATTATTATTATTATTTATTACAATGCAAGTAAATTACATGGTAACTTAAGACTAATAGCACTAGCGACTAAGGCTTTCGGCCAGCGATGGCGAATCATAAAACGAATTGGATTTGGGTATTGTATACATTTTCGGAATAGCGTAGGATGAAAGGAATTGGGTTTAGGTTTTGTTAGTATATTCAAGATAACATAAGATCGAGGAATTGAGTTTGAGTATTCATTACATTTGAGATAACATAAGATAGAAGAATAGAACTGAAATATTGCTTACAAAGTGTGAATGCAATATAAATAGGATTTAAGATAATGTTACGATTCCTTTGGAGGAAATTATTTCTATTTTTATTTTCGGCTTGTTTTGCGGTTAGGCTTTTGATGTTCTTATCTTGAGCCTCAATTAGCGGACACTTGGGTGGTAGGTATGGTAGACATAACCCGCGCGTTTGTGTAAAAAAAAAAAATACGATATTCATGATTTTCCATTTTCGTTAAAATTCACGAGGTTGTCTGCTTTCAATGGCCATGATAATAAAAAATATTTTTATATTTATTTAATTATCGCTATAAAAGTCACAACATCGTGGCCGAAAAATAAATTACCCCGATGCAAGGATTTTAAGTTAAAATTGTAAAACCAGTCATTTTGACTAGTGCGTTAAATCTAATGGTTTTTACTTATATTACACCTATTTGTAAGGTTTACTATTTTGATTTAGGTATTAATTCTAAGTTTAAACTATTAGCTTCGACCTTTTACTATAGACGTTAGATAATGCTTATTGTAAGTAATGGTTTGGATGTATGTGTTATTGTGGGGGTGAAGATGTATGATGCCGATCGTATAACTGCGGCACCAAGGGGAAACAAACACAGAAACACCACTGGTACAGATGATTATTTTTCTTTAATAGTTCTTTTATTGTTCACATGCTTTTTGTGTAGTACTTAGACACAACATTCCGTAAACGGCACATTTTAGGAGAATGCTTATTTTATTTTATTCTATGCAGCGATTAAATCCCTTTTTTTTTAACTGGTATCCGTAAGTTGGTATTTTTTTATTTGGTACTTGGCGCTCAACCACAAACGATCGAGAGACGATACAAAATTTACACTTTGACTGTGTACACACGATGGTGGATATTTTAACTCGGTTAATAATTTATTTTCTCGAACCGGGTAGCGTGACTTCGCACGAAAGTGGTTGTATAGTGACTGATCTGAATTAGGGTGGAAATTGTGATTTCTGCTTTCACACATCGATCAGCCAATGGTAATCATGCTCTCCCGTGCATTCCTCAACTCACCACACTCATCGAGGTAGAAACGTACTTGTGTATTCGTTCGACGTCGATGGGCGTAGCGAGGATAGAGAAAACAAAAGGAAAGCACAATAACCCAGGGTTGATCTGGCTTAGTGTGTGTGTATCAGTGCCGCGTATGCGACTGGTCTACTGACCTAGTGATGACCTCATAGGTCATCGCACTATAGAAAGACAGAATTTCAGAGGAGAGGAAAATTTAGCTAGTGGAATTCAACTGCAAAAAGAGATCATTGATCCCAAGTGAATGGATGATCTGATGAAACGCCGAAGTGACGCCAAATTGGCTAGGGTAATTTATCATGAAAACTAATTAGATATTTTGATAAATTCGCCAGCGGTTTCGCTATGATGCGACGGCGTCGTTTGCTTCGACTTGTTGTTGCTACCCGACATGATATGATTTCCAATGGAAATCTCATGAGCTAGCAAAAATGGAGTTGCCGTATGGCAAAAAGGTAGCTGAATTCAATTCTGCATTATCTGCATAGAATAATGAATTCAGCTATGCTCTTTCACAGGTAAAATAGCCGAACATTGGGATAAGGGATAATGTGACGCGCTGTTAGCGGTCGAAATTAGGTAAAGAATCATGGGTTGGTTCTCATGTAGAATAGAGAAACCCCACACTATAAACAGTCTAACAGTCACGGACTCTGCTTGAGGGTTGATTATACTCCACGATATTGTATCTAGTATAAGAATCGTTATTTACAAACTATGTAGACGTTACATATTCTGGATTGCAGCCAATCACTTGAGTTATTCTGAATATTGGTTAAAATTACTCATAGTTTGCCCCGAAGAGCTACGGTTGTTTTGCCTGACTATTGTTTGTATATTTAATGCTTAAAGTTAACCATGAAGCATTTGCAACATTATTTTAGTTACCTGGTAGATCAACATACTTTGCCGTAAAGACAGTTGGGATAATTTGTGCTTGAGAAACTTACAAGATTTCCATCTTCGGCTTTAATAAATGTTGTTGAGTTTCTGTTCTGTGCCGCTGTTATTGGTTATGGTGTTATTGGTGCGAACGACTATATTTTATATCCCACCTTCGAAGTCTATTTAATCGAAGCATTATAGACACAGGATGATATTGACATTTTCTCCTTTCTTCCCATCCTTTTTCTCTTTCAGACCATGTTCCATTTTTTGGTATCAAAACGTTAGTGTCGTAGTCAAGAAAACACACAGCGCATTCGAATCAGAGCAGTAAGCAGACCTTACCATATCAAAGAGGGGCTCTGATATGGCGGACTATTTGAAACCCCAAGACTGTTCTCACGAAATGATTAACCAATATACGAAAAACCCGGTAGGCGTAGGTGTGATGAGCCAACACTACCATGAGGGAACAAATCATCAAGAAAACACCGTCTCGGCAAAAAGAAGACTTAGGGAAAAACGGAAAAAGCGGGATATACGCGTCGACACGTGGAATGTTCGAACGTTATATAAACCAGGCGCGATACAGACGGTCGTAGAAAACACGAAACAATATAAAATGGACATCGTCGCGCTTCAGGAAGTCCGACTCCCACATCAAGTAATCGAAACCAACGGATTTACACTGGCATGTGGAGGTACCGATACATATAACCTCGGAACCGACTTCATCATAAGCAAGAAGATTACGTCCCATGTAGAAGATGTGAAATTTATTAATGACCGAATGTCTGTGCTAAAAATACAGGGCCCATCGTACAATTATGTATTTATAAACGTACACGCCCCAACAGAATCTACCGACGAAGGAACAGAGGAAACGTTCTACGAGACCCTAGAGGAAGTATTTGATGGGATCTCATCATTCGATGTTAAAATCCTCCTCTGGGACTTCACTGCGAAATTTGAAAAGGAAGATATCTTCCAACCAACTATATGTAAGAAAGTTAACACGACGTTTCAAATGATAATGGAATTCGGATTATCACGTTCGCAGCGTCAAAAGATCTGGTAGTGAAAAGCACGATGTCGAAACACAAGCAAATCCATAAAGCCACATGGATATCACCCGAGGAGGAGGATGTAGAGGAGCAGATTGCCACTCCGATCATCTTCTAGTGATGGGCAAAGTCAGGAGTCGTCTCGCAGTCCCATATCCAGTCACCGGAGACAAGCAAAAAGTTCGACATTGATAAACTAAACGACCTGCGCAAAAGGGGTGAATATCGAGACGAACTAACGAATAGATTTAGCATTCTAGAGAATGGAAGCAGTGAGGAAGAGGAAGCCAATAGTGTGGACACTAAATGGACATCGATCAGAGACACAATCAAACAAACAGCCGGAAAGGTATTAGGATTTAAGAAAACAATTAAGTCCAAACCTTGGTTTGAAGCCTCAGAGTGATCCATTTACAAACACATGATGAACTCAACGCAGAAAGATACGCGACGATTCGGAAAGAGACAACGAGATTTTTCAAATGCAAAAAACGCGAATGGGAGTAGACTCGGATCGAAAAAATACTAGAAAATGCCAGAGCCAAGAATATCAGAGGTATGTGTGTCGGCATAAACTCAATTAGAAATGGCTACCGAGGGAGAGCTAAAATAATTCGAGACGCAAACGGCTGTCTAGTCACAGAAACAAACAATATCGTGACAAGATGGAAGCAGTACTTTGAAAACCTGCTCAATGTACGCACCCATCAACCACAAATAGACGCACCAGACGTACATACAGCCGAGCCTCAGATCCCAGAGCCATCTTTCAACGAAGTTGTAGAGGCAATAAATCGGTTGAAAAACAACAAAGCTCCCGGGTCGACTGCATACCGGCAGAGCTTGTGAAGCATGGAGGAGAGGCAACCGCTCGAAAAATCCACCAGCTCATCAAAACAATATGGGATAAGCAAGTCACTCCGGAAGAATGGAAAACCTCAATAGTCGTCCCCATTTTCAAAAAGGCGACAGATCTGACTGCGGAAACTACAGAGAAATATCATTGCTCCCAACCACATACAAAATACTAACAAATATCATACTGGCGAGAATCACACCATACGCAGAAGAAATACTGCGAGACTACCAATGCGGGTTCCGTAGGAACCGGTCAACAAACGACCAAATGCTCACAATAAGGCAACTGCTGGAAAATAAGTGGGAATACGGAGAGACGGGTCACCAACTGTTCGTTGACTTCAAAAAAGCCTACGACTCAGTCGCAAGTCGAAGACTCTACTATATTGTAGTTGAGCTCATTCAAATTTGCATGCACGAAAACAAAGGGCGATTTAGAATAGAAACCCACCTCTCAGAACCATTTGAAATCCGGGACGGACTAAAACAGGGAGATGGCCTATCACCGTCTATTTTTAACCTTGTGTTCGGGTATGTTATCAGAAAGGTACAAGACGACAACATGATTGGATCATCGCTGAACGGGGTCACACAAGTGCTCGCATATGCGAATGACATCGCCGTTCTGGGCGATAATCTACAAACTGTAAGTAAAAACAGTGAAATCATCATGCAAGCGGCAGAAGAGGGGGGCCCAGAAATAAATGAAGACAAAACAAAATATATGATTACGGCGAGAGCAGATGGAAGCCAGGGAACACATATAAAGGTCAGAGGCAAGATATTTCAAAAAGTTAAAGAATTTTAATATCTGGGAACGATACTGACGGTCAGTAACGAAATGTTGAAGGAATTTTGCAAAAGACTACACTCCGGCAACGCTAGTTGGCAGTAAACTGCTGAAATCCTGTGGGGTTTTAAGTAGTGTGACTGGCGTGACATGGGTTCACTTAATCCCCAAAGATTGTTCACGGAGGAATTGTTCACCGACAAAGAACGAGTGAGTAAAAAAAGAACGCTAGAGTCGTTTTACTGATTTAATGCTTGATTATTTTCCCCTTTAAAATTTAAGTAAATACTTGTTGTTATTGGGACTTATATTGACTCCAAGGTTAACGAAAGGGGCTTATTGTTTAACACAGATTTACAGAACTTATTGTTATTGAAAGTTTACATCGAAATTAATGTCAGGACTCGGTGTTAAAACACATCAGTATTGGTAACTTGTTATCGAAACTTATTCTTGACTCCAAGGTTAACGGAAGGAACTTATTGTTTAGCCCGGATTTATAGAACTTACTGTTATTGAAAATTTACATCGAAATTAATGTCAGAACTTGGTGTTAAAACGCATCGCTGTTGACTCGACTCTTAATTATAAGTATGAGACTCCTCGTTACCGGTGCATTTAGTGCGCATTGGCAATGGTTCGACCGACTCCAACAACAGATACACTCCGACGGTAGGGAAGAACGTCTGTCCTCCGGGATGGTTATTACTCGGCTGTGTACGAAGGCAAGAATCCATTCACGGTGTCGTGGCAGTGGAGGCATAGCTAAGTAAACTCACTGCCACTTACTAGGAACATGAAGAAGGGTTGCTATGCCTACATAGGAAATTTTGTTTCAGGGAAATTCTGCCGTACGGGTTGAATTCGATTCTTCTGTTACTGTGTATACGGAGAAATCGGTTTCGGAGGCATAGCCATGTATGGTCATGGATTGTCGGTTAGACAATAGAACAAGGGTCTTGACCGTTGCGATGGTTGTTCCGTGGAAAGACGACGCATCATGCTGGTGACTTGCCAGTAAGAAGAATTGATATGATTTTAAATGGTTTAAGTGGAATGGGAACTGAAATGGTTTTCGGGAAAAATGCATGCGGTTTGATTGTGGGTGAGGGAGGTGATTAAAAATGTATTCTATTGCAGGATTTGAAATGTATTCTGTTGTAGGTTTTGAAAATGTATTCTATTGTAAATTTGGGAATGTATGCTATTGCAGATTTGGCAATGTACTCTTTGTAGGTTTTGAATGGGGAGTTGGGTTAAGGTGACGCGCTGTTAGCGGTCAAAATAAGGTTGGAATTGTGGGTCGGTTCTCCATGTAATATAGAGAACCCCCACAATCCAAACTGCTTTCACGTAACATAAAGCTCCGTTTCTATAGAGCCATTATCACGCCGTTTGCTCTATACGGATGCGAAACATGGGGTCTCACAAAATGGGAAGAACAATAGTGAGAGTAATCAAGTCGCGAAGATTAAGATGGGCCGGGCATTTGGCGCAACGATAGGACCGTGCGTAGAATTCTTGACTGTAGACCAACGGGAAAGAGACCGACAGGACGGCCGCGACGGAGATGGGAGAACAATATTAGGTTTGACCTTGAGGAGATCGGATCGAATGGTCAAGCGTGGAAGGACAGTGCACAGTCGGTGAGATCATGAACTTCCAGGTTCCTACAGGCGAATAAATATTAATAATAATAATAATAAAGTATTATCCTACTGGGTTTCAAATTTGTCAATGGTATACGAAATTCTGCGTTCGATGGGCCGGTTATGTGGGCCATAAGTTTGTTGTTGTAAGGTAAACACAATCTATAACTTGTTCAACTGTATCAAGCTAAGTTCTACCCTGTTGAAATTTAAAACATTATTCAACAAAAATTCAGTTTAACAGTTGTTCTATTTAAAATCTTAAAATCCCTACTGGAAGAGAACTTGCAAATTAATCACCCTGTATCAAACCGAGACGATACGTAATTACCTGAATTGTAAGAATAACTTTCGTCATTCGACTTTTTTCCTCTGATGAAAACTACAATAATTTTCTTGGTTAAATAATTGTAAGCTGCTTGGATTAAGCCTAAATAAATAAATAAATAAATAAATAAATATTTGACACTTATATCGATCTTCATTAATATGTCCTGTTCTAAAAACGTCGCATACTAACTGTTTCCTACCGTGCCATAATGATTAATATATATGCGGCGTTTCTAGCAGATACACATACGACTAGTGAAGAACAACACCACCAAAAGCACACCCATTAAAGCCGTATACCATAGCAATAATATAGCTTTTCGCATCAGTCGAATGTACTTGAGTTTAGAAATCGAATTCATACACGCGGCAGTGGCCTGATGCGTTGAGCTTTGGTTCTATATTTTAGTGATTCTAACCCTGATAGCGTCGGTTCGAATCACACGCTCTTCACTATCGTCGCAAACGCTATATATATATAACCAAAAACGCCATGGATTAAGCCTAATAATAAAATTAAAAAATTAAATTAAAATTTTTGCGTCATAGCCAACTGATGAAAGTGTAAACTGTGAGAATATGAGACATATAACATGAACACGGAATTTGTTTATATGTTTTTTTTTTTTTTAGAAATATTATTAAACAAAACTGGTATAATTATTAAAAGAACCTTTTGGTGAATTTTCAGCAATTTCATTGAATAACATTCGCCTGCCGTCCGGTGTTTACAGTGCCTACTCCAATGAAGATGTTCTTCAATCGTACAATGATGTTAACCTCCGCTGGATATCCTATCACAACTGGACGTACGTAAAAACCTTCACAGGTAATATTTCTAGCCATTTGTTACCAATGAAATGATTATTATCCTTTTTATCCCTCGGAGTATAGTTAATAAGGCTGATTTTGAGAGCGTGAAGTTTATTAATCTTACGTTCCATGGCATTGATACCATTTCCAGTATTTACCTCAATGGTCACTTGATTGGGAACACGAACAACATGTTTGTGCGCTATTCCTTCAGCATACGACCTTATTTGTTAATAGATGTAAATAACGTCCTAGAAGTTGCTATAACATCTCCTGTTTGGGCAGCTAAGGAATTGGCTGCTAAATTGCAGAACCAGAATATAACAATTCCTCCAAATTGTCCTCCAGAACGGTATCACGGCGAATGTCACATGAATATGCTACGGAAAATGCAGGCCAGCTTCGCATGGGACTGGGGTTTGGCAGCACCTTCTATGGGTATATGGTAAGAAACATCGCACATTTTATCAAACACCAACACAGAGTGTAAGTTATCCACTGCCTTTGCAGGAAGACTGTTACATTGGAGTTTTATCAAGTTGCTGTGATTCGGGACGTGGATGTGGTTGTGTCGAAAAACAATACTCACTGGCTTATGGACGTTCGAGTTTTTGTTGACAGTGGGAGGCAGGAGCCTTTTCATGGACTACTTACACTTTATGCAGTGTAAATGAAATTTACTTGAATTTCAGGCCGCTTTCATTTCATTCAATTTCGTTAACAGGGAACTGCTGCCTAGCCCGGTCACCGTGAACTTTCGAAAACCTCCAGAATCACAACCATTTTCTTCAGTAATTCGATTTATGCAAGTGATACCGGTGGTAGAATATTTCGCACTAAAAACCTCTGAAAACAAAAGTTGTCACCTAATAATTTTGCAGGCCGACGTGGTACTCTGGTGGCCGAATGGATATGGACAGCAAAAACTTTATCCTCTGCACTTCACTTTAAATGCTTGGCGAGATGGCGACGGCCCCAAACCGCGCGATCGGACGATTTCTCAAAAATCTATTCGAATAGGTTTTCGGACGATAGAGCTTATTCAAGACGAGCTAGGTACAGGTTCAAGTGGTAGCACAGCAACCTTTTATAAATAAATTTTTTTTTTTAAATAAACTTTTAAAGCGGACGGGACGAGTTTTTACTTTAAAGTGAATGGAATCCCGATTTTCATGAAGGGGACAAATTATATTCCTTCCCACATTTTACCAGAGCTGAGTGCGGATCAAAGCCGAAGTAAGTTGTCTCCCTGTACGCAGGAACACTCGTTAAGGTTCTATAAGATATTGTATTACATTGCATAACTTTTTAGTTAATAATCTTCTGAGATCAGCCAAGGACGCTCACATGAATATGATTCGCGTTTGGGGTGGAGGTATTTACGAATCAGACTACTTTTACGATATGGCTGATTACTACGGCCTTCTCATTTGGCAAGACATGATGTTTGCCTGTGCGATGTATCCAACTGATCCCGAGTTTTTGGAGTTTGCTTATTTTCGGTAATAGAAACGAACACTTGGATTGATTATCATAATTTTCCAGGTCTGTTCGGGTTGAGACAATTCAGAATGCCAAGCGCCTAGCGAGACACGCTAGTGTTGCTATTTTTGCCACAAACAATGAAAACGAAGTAGCTCTCGCCCAAAATTGGTATGGAACCGAATTAAACAGGGAACATTTTGATGACGACTACCGAAAATTATACGTGGCGACTGTGCATCATGAATTAAGGATAATAGCTGATGGGTCTCGACCGGAGCCGTTGATTTCATCGCCGTCAAACGGGATAAAGGGCCGAGAAGACAATTTTATTTCACCTAATCCACAAGACCCACTATATGGCGATGGTGAGTATAATTTTCACATGAGGTGCTTTTTTAAGGTATTAATGTCCATTAACAAGACTAAAAACTAAAACGCCAATTTTCGTGAATTTTTTACTTAACTCCCTTATTAGATAATACCGTAAAATTTGTTTTTAACTAATCCTACATTCTTTGATTACAACATTTACTTATTGGGTTGTACCACATGAAAAGTCCGATTGATGATTTTATAGTAAACATTTAAAAGCCAGTATTATTTTTCCGTAAATCTTTATTCAATCAAAATAGGATTCGTTAGCATCTATGACATTCTTCCAACGTGATACAAAGTCAAATATTCCTTTTTCGTAGAAGTGCTGACTTTTAAGGCAATGAAATCTTCAAAGGCTTTTATGACCTCTGCTCGGCTCCGGTAGACCTGCCGGCAAAATGAATCCAGATTGCTGAAAAGATGGTAGTTCGTTGGGGAAATGTCAGGAGAGTACGGCGGATGCGGAAGAGTTTCAAATTCCAACTGCAGAAGTTTTTGCATTGTTACTTGTGATGTATGAGGTCTAGCACTGTCATGCAAAAGAATCGGGTCGTGCCTATTGACCAACGGAGGTTGCTTTTCAGCCAATTTGGCATCCAATATGTCGATTTCCTCACAATATTTGATAGCGTTTATCGTTTCTCCTGGTTGAAGAAATGAAAAGTGGATTGGTCCTTTCGATGTCCACCAAATTGTCACCATAACTTTTTTTGGGTGAAGATCGGGCTTGTGGGTGTGTTTTGGTTTTTCACCTGCATCCAACCACTGCCCAGGTCTTTTCCGGTTATCATACAGAACCCACTTTTCATCACAGGTGACTATCCGGTGCGGCTCCTCGATAGTATAGTGATTAGTCACGCGGGAGACCGGGGTTCGATTCCCCGTCGGGGAGCCTCTGGCGCAAGACTAATGACCTTGCCCGGAAAAAACAAATCAAATCATTATGGAAAATATAACAAGCTTCAGGACTTGCTAAATAAGGCCAAGACCGGCTCCTGGTTGTAGTGCCGATGATGATGATGATGATGATGACTATCCGGTGCAAAAACGGTTCAGTTTGGTTTCTTAATCTAAGCGATGCGCAGATTTTCAGGCGCCGTCGTTTTTGGGACTCGTTCAGGTTATGGGGTACCCACTTATCGAGTTTCTTTACCTTTCCTATGAGAGAAGGGTGTCGACTTATTGTCATTGGGGATACTCCCATGCTTTGTGCAATCTCCCGCACCGATTTCGTTGGGTCCGCATCCACTGTTGCTCTCAAAACATCGTCGTCAACTAACGTTTCCGGCTTCCCACGTGGTTCATTTTCGGAGCTGACATCTCCAGAACGCAACTTTCCAAACCAACGTCGTATAGTGCGTTCGTTTACCTCTACATTCTCAAATGCGTCATTAATGTTTTTCATTACCAATGACGCATTATGTCCCATTTTAAATTCATAAGGGAAGAGGGTTCGAATTTGAACTGCCGACAGCATGGTAAACAATTCCTAGAAAAAACAAAATTGTATTTGTAACGAACCTTAAATTCTCATACGTTAAGCACACGTACCACTTACTTTATAAAAAAAGAAGATTTAACGTTCTGGCACAGATGTTCACCCGAGACTTCTTATTACCGACAACCCAATATAATGTCGATTCTTTGCAGAATCTGCACCAGGCATCTTAGTTGAAATCTAGAAAAAGTCCTTGTCCCAATGCAGCCAGTTAATATTAAGCAGTCTGAAATAGAAAATTAAACAGCTTATTAAGGAGAAATGTTCCCTAAATAGTTATTCACTTTTAAATTTTTTAAAACAAACAAATGGCAGATATTTGAAAACATTGAAAAATTGACCTTCTTTCATGTTCTTCTTTCTTTCAAATCGTTAGACATCGAAAACATACCAAGAACTAGTTCAGCGGATACACAAACTAACTATCCACATTTTTAAGAATAACTTGTTCAAAGTTTTATGCGCGTTATGCCCTGAATCTTCTATCAGAATGTTAGAGGCCTTCGCTCCAAAACACAATCGACTCTTGAAAAGGCATATTCCCTCCTCTCTGGCTGAGACCAACCTTATCCCGAGTATTAATAGTTTTGAACTATTCCCTCTCTCCTTCAACGTTTTTCGCTCATCGAGAAGGTACCAATTCCCCATGCCGTGGAGTGCTGCTTGCCACTCATAGCAGACTCGCTTCGTCTCTAATTGCCATCTCTTCTTCTTCTGATCTTGACTACGTCGCAATAAAAATCGACAAGCGCCATAAGTCTCTATTCATTATCTGCTTCTATATATCTCCTTCACGACCCATCATGTCATACGAACTCGCAATAGAAGCGGTAGATAACCTAACCGAGTTAAGCACCTCCCTAGACGATTATACCCTCCCCCATCCCCAATGGATATTGGCTGACGAACAGGCCTTCTACTTCTCAAACCCCACAAGTTCCAAGGAGCGCATTTTTATAAACGGTCTCACCGACTCATGCCTTCATCAAATAAGCAATGTCCCAAGTCATATGGGGAGACAACTGGACCTCGTGTTCACAACGGACCCAGACAAGTCCTCAGTTGCCCCCAGCCCACAGCCGTCTCCACCATTGATAATTACCACCCCCCGCTGCTCTTATCCCTATATCTTGATCATGAAACCCAGCCTTCTGTACCTCATGACAGCTTTTCCTACAACTTTCACAAAGTTAACTTCCGCCTTCTAAATGAGCATCTTAGCAAAACAGCGTTTCGCTTTGATCATCTGGGGGTAGAAGAAGCTAATGCCACTCTCTATAAGGCGATTTAATATGCCATCGCCCTATATGTCCCCTATTCTCGTCACAGGTCATAGGTTTCATCGCCGCCATGGTACAACCGCACAGTTCGCACTCTTCGGAACAAGAGAAATAACTTGTGGAACATTTTCCTCAAAACGCGTTCCATCCAAAACAGCTCCAACTATCTCGGTTCCTTTTATAAATTTACCGATCTCTACAACTCCCTCTACTCCAACTACCTCACAAAAACACAATCCAATTTGATCAATGACCCCAAATCTTTTTTCTACTTTATACATTACAAACGTAAATCCGACACCTCTCCTAACTTTCTTTCTTATGTCGCGACTACTTCAACCGACCCTCTAACTATTGCCAATCTAATGGCTTCGTTTCTCAATAGATCCTTGACAGACATCTCCTTTGTGACCAATCCGTCTTACTTCAAAGACTTGCCCGAATTCTCCCTCGGTCCCTTCACCCTTCAAATTATTCAGCATCACTTAGTTGAGGAGAAATTAAACTTACTCAAAGACGATTTCAGCCCTGGACCTGATGGACTCCCGGCTGTCCTTTTAAGTAAATGTTCCCCTTCTCTTTCTCTCCCGCTATCAATAATCTTCTATCTATCCCTTTTACAACGTATTTTCCCTAGTATTTGGAAATCCTCCTATATCACCCTCATACATAAAAAGGGACTTAAAGACGATATAAGGAACTACCGTCCCCTCGCCAAACTGTCTCATATACCTACACTGTTCGAAGGGATTCTTTACAACGCGTTATGTTTCCGTTGTAAATCCATCATCTCACCCAACCAATCTGGGGTCCTTTCGGGTAGGGCGACCACAACCAATCTGATCGAGTTCTCATTCCATACTCTCCGTGTCTTAGAGAATGGCATCGAAGTCGATGTAATCACCACAGATTCACCAAGGCCTTTGACGAAATCTCCCATAATTTCATCCGTTTTAAGCTGTCCTCCTTAGGTTTTGAACCTCTATTGATCAAGTGGTTATCTTCTTATTTGAAAGATCGATCCTACCGTGTCAAATTTTCCAATCCTTTTCTTCCCACGTCAGGGATTCCACAAGGCAGTCATCTAGGTCCCCTCCTATTTATCCTTACCATCAATGACATCGCCCCCATTGTGACAGTTTTGGTCTCTGCCACAGAAAATTAATTCTAATTTAATTTTTACCTGTAATCTTGGTGTCAGGAATGGTCAGGAATGTACAGTGTTCCCATTCTCGGCCAGATTAGTCCTTTCAATGGTGAATGATTTAGTTAGAATCCATAGGTCATATATGGAATGTACAATGTTCCCGCTCTCGGCCAGATTAGTCCTTTCAATGATGAATGATTTAGTTAGAATCCATAGATCATATATTCATGCTCTTCTATTTGCATGGGCACCATTGGAACAATTTGGTATTTTAGAAACAGCTCTCCAGGTCAGTGATCAGCATTTAATTGCAAATAGATGTTCGTGACACTGTACAAAAAATTATAGTTGATTGTTTTTGCACGTTCACGCTCGGGTCATATCTGAGTTAGGATTTATATGAAGGGTAAATTTTGGCGACCGAATCATTTGAAAGAATCTGACACTGAGAACTTTAGTTAATCATGAGATATATTTAAAATTCTTCAAACAATTTTAACACTTTTGGGAATCTAGTGTGTTTTTGAAAAAACTCTTTTTACTTTTTTAATTTTCTAAGTTTACTTTTTAATTTTAAACCAAAAAAAGGCACGGGCTTCTTTTCTTTCCTTGCTCCAAAAAATGCACCGGGACGACCAACAACCGTCTCTTTTGCCGCTCTTTTTCAATCGAATCGAAAACGGAATTGCAAAACCGTATATCAAAAAACATTCACGTGTTCTCTCTCTCGCTCCCCATCAACGTCCACTTCGAAAACCGAATTCGAACTCGAAGAGCTGCACGATCCACACCCGAATCGGGGCGTGTTCGAAAACTCACTTGTGGATCGTGCAACTCCTCCACCACCTCACCATCACACCACTTTAAAACAAATTATATCAAAATTACAAATTATCGAATGATGGTGGCGGCGGCATCCGCACGTAACACCATTATTAAATACTAATCCATCTCCCTCTATACGGACGACGCCAAACTCTACAAAGCGATCATCTCTCCTCTCGATTCTTCACTTCTCCAAACGGATCTCGACAGCTTCTCAACTTGGTGCCGTAATAACTGCCTCGAACTCAACGCTGTCAAAAGTCACCCCATTACCTTCTCTCACAAACGTCCCCTACAGCGTTTGGGATGTTAGTGAAGAACGCCTGATTCAAACTGACGCTATGACAGAATCACCAAAAATTGAACCAATGCGTAACACATCAGGCTACTGGCCGTGTTTAGAATTCGATTTTTAACCTCAACTATATTCCACTGATGTGAATTGTTATGTTATCGCTATGGTATACGGCTCTGATGTATTTTCCTATTCGATTTTCGTTCGGTGCTCTTCACTATTTGCTTGTGTATTGTGTGTGTATCTGTTAGAAACGCTGCACCTCCTTCCCCCCACGTTCCTAATTCCTGCTAAACCAGCAGATATCATCTGTATCCTCGATACGTGACCTCGGGATCATATTTGACAGGGAGCTTAGCTTCATCCCGCATATTGATGATATTATTCTTAAGGCCAACTCTGCCCTTGGGTTTGTGAAACGTTAGTCTAAAGAATTCTCTATTCCTAACGTTTCCCGTTCTCTCTACATAGCCTTCGTCCGCCCCCTTATTGAATACGCCAGTCAGGTCGGGTCTCCACACTACTCGTCCCATATCCGCAGAATCGTCGTTTTCTACGTTTTGCCCTCCGCGGACTGAATCCCTTTTTTTTTTTTTTTTTTTTTTTTTTTTGTAATATCATTTTTTATTTCTTCCTATTATTATAATTTACTTACTCGCTAGACAAAAATGATTAAACTCTAGCTTATGTTATCTTATTTCTTAACTTACTGGTCCTTTGCGGACTCTCTAAGTTACATGCATACGCTTAAGCATGAAAATTTGTCTTTCGACATTATGATTATTTTGTTTACATGAATTTTTATGGAACTTAATTAGATATAAAGAAAATGAAGAACAGAAAAAACTTTGGTTTTGTTATTTTTTTTTTTTTACCTTATATCTAACTTAAATACTAAACTAATTTTTTTTTTTTTTTTTTTTTTTTAAACCTTAACTCTATCCTAAACCTAATATCAAGACTTCGAAATGCTAAATCTATGTAAGCTTTCCGTAGTTTGTTGGGCTTTATTATTATTATTATTATTATCACTTCCATTTTTTTGCCAGTTTTATAGGGAAACAGGTTTTTAATTGCCACTCAGCCACCAAAATCTCTGGTGTTGCTTATTCGTGTCTTTTCGGTCTTTCTGTGCTACTGCCTTACTGAACTGCAGGCGCTCTTCATCTGTGTGCGCCACTTCTCGATTATAACATATTCGTTTATCTGTACCCGACCGTCGCATGTGATAAATCAACGGTATAGCGGATTCATTTTGTATAAGGCCGTTCATATCAAGACTAAGGAAGGCTTCTGGTGGAATAAAGCCATTGCGACGTACCCCCTCATAATACATATTGTTTGGGTAATATGCACCAAAAATTAAATCATTCGGGGAGCTCATTGATCTCTCAAGATGCCCTCGGATCAGCTTGATCATAAAGTTATCCACTCTGTTTATATTGGCCCCATTGTACAACGCTTCATTGGGATAGTATTTTTTGTGATCGGATTCAGTAGTCCGATGTAAGTTAAGACACGTCCTGAGGCATTGTCTCTCAAAAATCCGAATCTTTTCCATTAAGCTAGGTCCCACATTAAACCACACTGGACATCCATATATGATCATCGGTCTGATGAGAGCCATGTAGCATATAACTTTAACTCTGCTGTCACGTTGACTACTATGAAACAGTCTTTTTGTCATAGCATAAGCTTTCTTTGCCCTGGCCAGCGCAGCCTCCACATGTTTGTTAAAATATAGATACTGATCCAGCCAGATGCCTAAGTATTTGACTACATTTTTGGTTTCCAGTGTTTGTTGGTGTGGTCCCATAATAGCTAGCTTTCGCCAGTTTTTTCTGGTGTCCCTGGCAGCTTCAGCCAGTGGTGTTCTAAAGAGGATGGTTTCACACTTCTGGATATTGATTTTGAGTTTCCAGTTGTCGCAGTATCGCTGAACATCATTGAAATCCCCTTGTAATAATCCGTTAATGATTTCAATTTTTGGAGCTGTTCTATATATTATCAAATCGTCTGCATACGCAATAGCCTGATGAAGAGACCTTATTAGATCGCTAGTGTAAATATTAAAAAGGATCGGAGATAACACCGCTCCCTTTTGAAGACCGTTTTCTGTATTGTAGGTAATGTTGGAGGTCACATTGCCACTTTTGACGACAAATTTCCTTTCATTCAACATGTCGTATAGTATATACAGTAGTGGTTTATGAATGCCTAGTCTCATTAGCTTGTAGTATAACCCTTCTAGCCAAACGGTGTCGAAGGCCCTCTCCAAGTCAATCAAACAGGCACCTGTGCACTGTTTCAGATTTTTATTCCACTGAATGTCTGAAACCAGTTTAGCTGCGGCATGTGTGATTTCATGACCAGCTTTAAAACCAAACTGGTTATTTGGAATAATATTATTGTTCTCAACCCATTTAAGTAGAGCCTTGTTTAGAACCTTTTCGAATACTTTACTGATACTCGGTAACAAATTGATCGATCGCAGATTTTTTGGGTTTGTTCTGTCTTTCCATCTTTTTGGTAACTGTTGGATGATGGCCGTTTTCCAACGTACTGGATAGTGTGCGTTGTTCAGAGCGTTGTTAAACAATACTGCATATATGTCCATTGCGATTGGAGGAAGATGTTTGAGTACTATATTGGGTACTCCATCGATTCCAACTGATTTTTTGTTTCTTAATGATGCAAAGACGCCATGGATGTCTTCACTAGTGATCAAAAGGCTGTTGCCGCTTTCGACAGTGATCTCGGCGTTTGCCGTATTTTCATAATTGAATTCGATAAAACCTCGGTTTTCTGCTCGCCACTGTGAAATGTCATTTCGAAGATGACGATAATTCAGTAAAACTCTATTTTCCAAGCCATGGTTGCGGCGAATTACTTCATTTGTCTTGTACAGTTCTTGAAAGACGGCCCCTACAACATTCACTTTTTCCAAGGGATCTTCAAACACAAAAACTTCGTCATTTAGGATGGCGTTGTTTGTGTCTATGCCTATATTTGTCAGCATTCGTTGGTTTTCGTTAGTTCGTGGTATTTGGAGACACTGAATCTCGTTTTCATTATTCCGTCTAAATATTTTATTAATTTGCGGAAACATACTACTTGTTGTTCCAATACAAATTTGCTGATAGCCTATAATTGGCTTTTATCAGCTGTTGGAGATTTTTTTAATCTGGACTTCAGTGATATTATCTCCTGGTCGTGCCTATCAATAAATCGTCTGTACCGTAGTTTTAGTTGCGACAGAAGTCTACTCTTTTTTCTGTGGAGTGCGTTGATTGTGGCGTTTCGGTACATGTTCATGTTGTCCGTAGGTGTAGTTTTTGGTATTGTTTTGTCCATAGTTTGTTTTATGGTTTCGTCCATTTTTTGTATGTATTTGTCGATATCATCGTTGGGTATGTTTCTGTTGGTAGGAGGGTTAATATCTTTTAAACGAATTTCTCTTGTTAAGGTTCTCGTGAAACGCGTCCATCGCATACCCCCATAGTTATAGGGTTGCGGTATCATACATTCACCGAGTTCCACAACTTCGCTTGGTGTTTTTATCACGATTGATAATGCACAATGGTCGCTGTCATACTCAATTGTGCGTAGGCAGTTTATATTTTGTCTGTTAGTATGTGTATGTTTAAGTCGTGTGTCAATAAGCATAATATCGAGGAACGATCCCCCTCTGGGGAAAGAAGGATATTCTGTAGCTAGCAGGTCAGTCTTATATTCAATGTGATGTTGATCTACCTAACCAGCTAGTTGATTTCCTCTCGTGTTGGATATGCTATTTCCCCAATTTGGGTGTTTGGCATTCAAATCGCCACCTACGATCTAATAGTTCCCTTCCGAGTAAAGCTGTAAGCATTGGAAAAGAGTCTCTAGCTCCACCACAAATAGATTTTGTTGATGTGCTTCTGGTGCGTAGGCAGATATCACATACATCCCCCTACCTTGTTGGAGGGGTATGCGGATAATGCACGCTTCAAGCACCTGAAATCTGCGCATCTCACCACTATATCTTACCTTATGTTGAAGTTCTTTTTTAACAAAGATTGCCACCCCTTCTCCTTGTGTGGAGTTGGGTCGGTCTCTTCGTATAATGTCGTAGTTTGTGTGACATAGTTTATGCCTCTGATTCAGCTTAGTTTCGATAGCCAGAAGCACGTCAGGATTTTCGTCTTGCAACAGTTTAAAGAGAGCGGCTCTTCTCTCGATTCTGATAAGTGAATTTACATTCACGACTAGAGCCTTAATTGTGCTTTCTGTTGGGGAGTTTATATTGACGGCTGGCTAGACAATTGCGAATAGACCCAGTCTAGTCTAGTGTCCTGGTCCTTTATTTGTTTTTGCATTTGTGTCATCTGCGTTTGAATAGCGAGCAAGGTGGTGAGCACATCTGCTAGTGTTATTGTTTCTGGAGGCCCAGTATGTTGCGGCGGTACCCGTGTGGTGGGTTGTGGCGTGTTTCTCCTACCAGCTGTTACCTGAGCATACTAGAACTGGGGTGTTACATTTAGTGCTGGTCGGGCTTGAACTATCGGTCGTTCTATTTTTCGTTGCTGTGAAAACTTTTTTTCCTGTAGTTCGCGGAATTTAGGACAGACTCGATAATTAGCGGGGTGTCCCTCACTCTTACAAACTGCACACTTTAGAAGAGATCTGTCGTCTACCCTTTCTTTACCTAATGTGCATTGTTCTGCGCTGTGGTCCTGTCCGCATCTTACGCATCGATACTGCATTTCGCAGTTTGCTGCTGAGTGCCCGAACCTTTGGCAGCGAGGACATTGGATTATATCTCTGCCTTTTTTCAATTTGTCCCATGTGACAATTTGATGGTTCAGGATAGTGATTTTCCTAAGTCCACCAATTTTGCTACCGGGGCCCAGCTGCACCAGGAATGGTAATTTACGATTCTCCCATCTAGCCCTAGCTGTATTGAAAGGTTTTACCACGATAAACTCAATATCATTACAGTTAAGCTCTCGTAGCGTTTGTAATAGAACTTCTGGTTCTGTTTCAGGGTCAACGCCTTTTAGTAGAACCGTTATATTCTTTATTTCTTTCGGGGTGTACGTGTAAAATTCCGCGGTGGCCCTTTTTAGCATATTTTTCATTTTTTCGAAATCCTCAACCGAATTTATCTGTATGGCAAACCTGTTCCCTATCAGTCTTTTAATTGAAAAAATGTCCCCAATAGAAAGCTTACATAGACTTACCAGTTCGTTACAGTCCATATCTGTAATGTTGATGGGTGACATCTTCGATTTCCGTATTGCTGCCTGTTGCTCTTGTTGTGGTTGTTGTTGTGTAATCTCTTGCGGTGGACATCCTTTTTGTTGGCTTGGCTTCTGTTGTTCACATTATTGGTGATTTTTCTGCTGCTGTTGTTTTACTACTAGCTGCTCCTTTTCAGCAAATTCCTTTTCCCTGCGACGCTTCTCTGCTAATTGCGCCCTTGCTCGGGCTAGCCTTGTTTCAAGATCGCTGATTTCCTCTTCTTCGTCCTCAGTCTCGGTACTCGCTAAACATGCAAACATGTTATTGGTGACCGTCATTATATTAAACCGGGAGGAATGTATTGTCCTCTTCCATTTTTTGCGCCATTTCGAGCAAGTCTGCTATTGCCTCGTTTGGCTTGTTTATTTTTGATGTCGCTCGTGTTAGTGGAGAGCTCGCCGGGCGTTGGGGTTGCATCCAAGATAGCAGGCCAGTCTTTGTTTTAAACCAGTTATTAGGTTGGCTTCACTTTATAATTTCTCTATATTTTAGTTCCTTTTGTTTCTTTTTTATTTTTATTTGTTATTTCTGTTTTGTTTTTCTTTTACTGCTTTGTTTTACTTTTTTTTTCTAAACATGCGCTCACATACACTCTCACAGTTGGTTAGTATTAATCTGTGTTTGTTTTGACTGTCAAACCCGTGGCTTCGTTCTCTTTTATTTCATTATATTTATAAATAATCACTTTGTTTTTACTGTTTTTATCAAGAGAATTTATTTATTTAATTGGTCTTTGTATGTTCACTGTCGCTGTCACTTTTCACACAACAAAACACGGCGCGAAAACAAAACTGTACTGTATTGTTCAGGTATTTGGTACGCCTGCTAGGTCACGTAATGTGGGAAGATAATTAGAATGTAAAACGTATGAAAGGCAGGACGAACCGTACCGTCTGAATGTTAGCTGATGAATGGGAATATTCTAGTACTGATTGTCATATGCGTCACAATATGTATATACAATTTTCTTTTTTTTTCTCTCTTTTTTAATTACTACTTTAGTTTTAAGTTAGTTTATAAGGTATTATATTTATATTAACTAAGCTTGGATTAAGCAGAATAATAATAATAAGAAACACCAATATCTTTTCAAGCGGCAGCAGAGAACAAGCACGTACTAAACAGTACTAGTATTACTCACTTAATGGATATCTGTAGTCCTATATTTTTGTGATTGTGAATTTATACTTTTTTAGCTTTAGAGGATGACAACAAAAACGATGTTATTGCAGTTGATTCCAGCACACCTTTCGATTAGATTTCACGTCAACTGACAATCCGCAACTTGTTGGCATCGGGTTAGCCTAATTTAGTGCAATGGGTACCTGTTAACTCTATAACACCTTTCTGTGGTATGGCTTTAAATTCATTTACACACCTCTTTTCGCGGACATGTGGTAGCAATTTAGTTTTGCCTCAAAAATGAAGTTGTAAATACTTTGCAAGTGTCCCCGAAACCGCAAACCTGTCCCTCTTTTTTTTTCATCAAATTTCGTATTCAGCATTTTAATTGTGTCGGATTTTAAATATCGGTCGCATTCACGTTTATCGCTCGTGCTATAAACTGTTTTCAAATGGATTGGTTGTAATCGTTCTTATTAAAACTTATGTAATGTGTAATTAACAATAATTGAAAACTCTACTGAAACACAGTTTTTTTTTATTTGTGGCGTTTGAGGAGGCGACTCCCAAACATCTCGAAAATCATTAAACCATTTCTCTCGCCCTGTCTACTGACGATACTTACTTTTTCAAAGCAATTTCATTACACCTTAGACTCCTTCTACTCAATATTTGTTACATTTACCTGTTGACAGACTTCTTAAAGCTCAACATATCCACACGTGAATTCATAAGTTTTTCAGCAAGTGCATCAACCCAGTTCCCGGTTTTATCCTTTTCAAGGTCAAACTGTACACGTTTCCTTACAGTACAACTTTCTACCATTTTTCTCTTGTCTATCTACCGGCCAGACCACACCTGCTATAGGTTCAATGAATCGATTTCCTGGTTGCTCCGTAAAATTTTAACTCAATCTTAACTTTATTCGATTTTATTCCCAACACTCCGCTCGTAAAATGCATCTGCTTCGCCATCTTTCTCAATCTTAGGTTTTTAGTTGTAGCCCTTAATACTAGTTCCAAGCTCTGATTAAAGTATATAAGTGGGAGATTTGATTCCGCACAAAATAGATCAAAAGACTCTCGGTCCGCTGTTATTGGTGTTCACCTATAAAATGTGAAATCAGATGTACTATCTGTGTAGGGTCTCCAGAGGTTTTAGAAGACTATTCCCTAGGATGGCGCACATTGTCAGACATTGAGTTACCGACTGACCATTGACTAACTCGAAGTGTTCTCTTTTCTGTCTTCCGGGCTGTCCTGTACATCCTTGAGCTTTTATGAGGCTATTATCCAGAAATCTGTCTCGCACGTGAAGGAAATTTCATTAATGGGTTAAATCTCATAATGCAGAGAATCAAACATCTCCTTCTGTGTGAGAATTACACTATCCGTAATATAAGTTTTTTTTGGAAAACACCATTCCCTGTTTTCTGAATTCCTTGTACAGCTATTTTGTCGGCGTTGCACGTGGATAGAATGTAGGAATTCTACATAGGGAATCTGTGTTCCAAAATGCGTATACCGTTGAGCCACCTTCGTTGCCGTATCGCGTTAGGTTTCCCCCTGCGGTGGTAATGCATTTTAAAGATGGGGTCAGTTAATTCAATTTGATATAATGTAAAGCATAACGAAGATTTTGTTTATTATCTTTGATGAAACTCAATTTTTCAGTTCATTTCTACGAAGTATTTAAGGATGTGTGGGATCCGGATATTTACCCAAGGCCAAGGTTTTCATCTGAATATGGTTTCCAGAGCTTGCCTTCCGCAAGGGCATGGCAGCGTGTTTTGCACAAGAACGAGAAGATTGTTGATCTGATTAATCACCGACAGCACCATCCTCTTGGAATGTTACCTATAAGCAATATGGTGATTCGACATCTTCCGACCCCTTTTAAAGATGACGACATGGAAGCTTCGATATACTTAAGTCAAGTAGCTCAGGCGATGTCTACCAAGATCGAAACGGAACTTTATCGCAGTCTTCGGGATACAGAGCATCATACAATGGGCGCACTGTATTGGCAACTAAATGATGTTTGGGTTGCACCTTCCTGGTCTAGCATTGATTTTTATGGAAATTGGAAGGTAAGCTTATATATTAAATTTAAATCCTTTTACCAGATGGCAGATAGAAGTAAATAATCTCCGATATGTTAAAATAAGTACGTAGATCATGTTGAGCCGCTGATATTGTCTTCAACCGTCCAATGAAAAATTTGATAAACGTTTAGTAATTCATGGGAAATTGTTCGGGTTATTTTTTGGTCTCATCACAGCCCTGAACTGGCACTACTAGATGGTAACCCACATTTACTTCACAGTACACGAATTATGAAGTTTTGGGAAAGGGAGACAAAGATCGTTGAAAAATATACAATTGGGTAAAATTAATTCAATGTATTGTAAATCTATTACTTCTATTAAAGGAGCATTTAATTTAATTTAATTTTCATTAAAAAAAATTAATATTGTGAAATGGAAATGACGGAGGTGAATTTGATATAAACTTATAGTTCACAGTCACATCGTGGCAATGGAGACGAGCTGAACTTTGTTTAGTCCTATAATTCACAGTCAATTAAAGCACGGCCCGCTTGATACGGTGAGCAAAATAATAAAAGAAGGTCGGCCATGGAAAGTTGAATAAAGTGAATATTTTTATCCCACAAAGTGAATATTTTTATCCCACGGGGGCGCGTCCGAGAATTTATAGAAAGAATAAAGACGGCAACAAAGGAATAAGAACGGCAACGAAGGAATAAAGACGGCAAAGAAAGACTAAAGACGACGACGATGGGGTAAAAACGACGAATAAAGACGGCGAGATAGCTTCCAACTTTGAAAGGATAAATTAACTATCTCTGAAGCGATTTCACAGTTAGCAAATTGCAACAAAAGGCCAAAATGTGTGGATTAGCCATCGGCGGTACGGAAGCCGAGATAATCGCCCGACTGGTTGAACATGATCCAATGGGCAATTGGATGGGAATTACCAACGAGAAAGAGAATCAGAATATCGCGTCTGACACAGGACTCCTCAATAGCGTAGGAAATACTGAAGACAAGGATCGCAGCCAAGAATCTCAATCCAGTGCAGCGATAACAAACCCCGAAAGATAACTTCATATGGAACTAATGCAGCGTGAACTCTAACTCGCTCGACGTGAATTTACGATGCTGTGACAGGGCGAGAACTTAGCCACAGACGGGTCGCGAGCACGAGAGGTGCGCCGAAGACGAAGCGAAACAGCCGCTATATTTTCCCCGCACTCAAACATAGGCATTAACATGATTGATGAATTAGTAAGTGAGTTCGACGGTACGCCTGATAATTTCCATATGTGGGAAAGGCAGACCAAGTTCATGAAGGAGTCGTATGAGCTAGCGGATGACATGACGAAAAAATTGATCGGAATAAAACTCAGGAAGAGAGCGTTTGAGTGGTTGCATTCAAAAGCCGAACATCTTAAAATGACCTTTCACTAGCTCATGAACGAGTTGGGTCAGATGTATCGCTCGAAGCAAACCAGGATGGACTTACGCAAAAAATTTCAGACATGAATATGGAAGAATGACGAGACCTGAGAATACGCATATGATAAAATTGTGATGGGTAACCATGTGCCGATCAATAATGAAGATAGATTATTTTATCGAGGGTATCTCTGACAAATTGTTATTCACTCAAGTTCGCATGCAGTGCTTTCCTACGAAGGAATCCTTAATAGATGCAATCGATAAGATAACCTTGTGGGAACAAACGTCAGCAAACGCGATTAACAAAAAGGATGAAACGTCACAAAAGAAACCCAATGCAAGAGGCGAGAAGAATAAAGCCACTGCCAACGAAGGAAGGAGATATCGTAAAAGGTGCTTCAATTGCGGGGCAATAGGTCACGTAAGCGCAACATGTTCCTCGAAATATTTACGTCCAAAATGTTTCCATTGCAACGAACACGGTCACACCACAATAAATTGTCGACAGAAGAAAGAGACTTGCATTGTAAGACGCAGTCCAAGGGCGAAGTATATGGAGATGGTAATGGTTCATGGCAAGAATATCGACACACTTATCGACACCGGGAACGATCTGACTCCCATCTCCAGAGACGAGTACGAGAGAATTGGATCCCCACCGCGTCAGCTGACCGATGTACAGTTCACAGGAATAGGCTCACCTGCTCATAAGACGATAGGAGAATTCCAAACGGAAGTCACGATAACGGGCACTTTTTTCGCCTCTCATGCGTGTTGTTTCAGATACTACTTCTCTACTACTGACTTCTTGGGGCCAACAACTTTTCACCCAGAGAACGGTACAATTTACATTAATCCTGATGACCTTGCTAAAGAATTACCGTAGATTTTGCAGATCAGCTTGCTCTAAGAAGTGTGAAGACTGACCTTCCTCACGATACGAAGGAAAAAATAATGGCGTGCATAGAAACTTACAAGCCCAACAAGTCGTTTGCAGTGAGTATAAGACTAATATTAAAAGACAACGGATCAGTATATCGAAAGGCAAGGAGGCTTGCGTCCAACGAAAGGCACATAGTCAACAATCAAATAGCGGAATAATAGAACCAGGGCATCATTCGACCCTCATCGTCTGACTTTTTTTTTAATTGCTTGAGAATCTAATTTAATATAACTTAAATCTTACTCTACACTAATCCTAGAAAAGCTAAATCTATGTAAGTTATCATCTGTTTATGCCAGCCCAATTGTGTTAGTCAAGAAGAAAGACGGAACACGCCGATTGTGCGTTGACTCTCGACTTCTGAATAAAAAAAAAATTATCCGAGACAGACATCCCTTGTCGATAATCGAGGACCAACTGGATAAACTGTAAGACGCGAAGATCTTCAGTACACTTGACTTGCAGAATGGTTTCGACCAGGAACCAGTCGATACCGAGATATACCGCATTTATTGTTCCAAACGGGCAATTTGAGTTCCTGCGTGTCCCTTTCGGCCTGTGTAATTCACCATGTGTTTTCCAACAATATGTAAATGCCATAGTCCAAGACGCCATTCGGGATGGGCATGTCTTAACGTACATGGATGGCCTGATTGTTCTTTCCAACATTCGCGAGGACGAGATGAAAAGATTCGAGACGGCAAGGAGGTCTGAGCTGAGTATTAATTAGAAGAATTGTTCCTTCCTGAAAGGACGTCTTGAATTCTTGGGCCACATTATCGAACACGAAACCGTCCGGCCGACGGAGCAGAAAACTGGATCAGTTAGATGCTTTTCCGTGGCTAAGAATATCCATCAACTGCAAGCTTTTTGGGACTGACAGGATACTTCAGGAAATTCATTCTGGACACACCGAAAAAGAAGATTTTGAACTATTGAAGACGTTCCTAAGCAAAAAACCTGTGTTTAATTTGTATCGAATAGGAGCTGAGACGTGATTCCATAAGGACGCAGCGAAGTATGGTACGGAGCCATCCTCTTGAAACGCGACGACAACGATGGGCTGCTGGAACCAATTTACTTCGCTAGCAGTAAAACAACGCTGGTGGAGGAGAGGTATGAGCTTGAAGATTTGGCAGTTATCCGGGCACTTCGACAGTTCCGTGTAAATCTGCTAGGTATACATTTCAAGATTGTAATCAATTACAAACCCTTCACAATGATAACGAGCAAAGGATCTTCGCGTTCGAGTGACTTGATGGGCATTTGCTGCTAGAAGAATTCTAGTATTCGATAGAGCATAGATCGGGATGGGGTATGAAGCTGTTACATAATTAACAAACGTTATGGCATCTTCGGATACCATTCGGAATGCACAGCATACTCTTAGTGATGCCAGCCTATGTGTCGAGTTCACTCCCCTCATGTACGACTTATGCTCTGCGGCTCCTGCCCATATGTGAGCTGCATATATTATAATGGAGGTGTTGACACTGGTTATGAGTTTCCTTATGTGGGGCTGTGGTCCTCCAACATTGGGTAGCAGTCTCGCCAAAACGTTGCATACTTTTGCCGTTTTTTCACTCGTTTTCCTCAGGTGTTCCTTGAAGCTCAACCTGTTGTCGAATATAACACCAAGATATTTAATATAGGGACTGGATCTGATTATTTGTCCTTCTATTTCCAAATCAACGTGTTCAACTTCCTTGCGGCTGCTTATTAAAATTGGCTCCATCTTATGTCCAGCTAGTTTCAGTCCGGCCATATCTAGCCAGCATTTAATGCTCTGGATTGCTTGGAAGCAAATATTCTCCAGGTCATCTAGATGGTTAGCTAGGGCCACTATTGCCAAATCATCTGCGTACCTAATGATTTAAACCCCTTCTGGTAGATTGGCCCTGAGCACACCATTATACATGATATTCCATAACAGCGGGCCTAATACAGATCCCTGGGGTACACCGGCTATTATTTTATATTCCTGTGGTCCCTCATCTGTGCCATAGAGCAATCTTCTATCCGAGGGATAGTTTTCCAGTATACGCATCAACGTTTGTTAATTATGTAACAAAACACGCCGACGCATCAAGCCAAACCCACTTACCGGATGCTTGGTAATTAATGAGAGACACGAATGCCTGACTGCGCCACTCAAAAAAGCCCAGCACCGCGGCAACAATCTACAGGAGAAGCTCAAACGGTTGGAAGAAGGAAAGCTCAATGGCTATATGTAGCAACGTGGTTTATTATATAAAGATGTTGGTGACGAGTGGCGGGTTGTGATTCCGAATTCAATGCAGCTACAGGTGATACGAAACGCCCATGAACGAGGCCGCTTTGGGATATATCAATAAGACAGAGGCCCTGCTCCGGAATGATTGCTGGATAATTGATTTAAGGGTTAAGATTGAAAAGGTAATTCGGAACTGTATTTGGTGTATACTGGCTGAGCAAAACCGAGGAAAACGACAAAGATTCCTGAATCCTGTGCAGAGGGGCAGTGTGCCTCTCGACACCATCCACATCGATCACCTTGGTTCATTGGCGTCAACCAAGAATTCTTACGCACAGATCCCGGTCATTGTAGACGTTTTTCGAGGTGCATTTGGTTGTATGGTACAAAATTGACGGCTCCGCAGAAGTTATCTGCAATTTTTGAAGGCAGTCATTTAACTTTACAAATCCTCGGAGGATCATTTCGAACAGGGGTATCGCGTATACTTTAAAGGAGTTCGAGTGCTATTGGCGCAAAGAGATCATTGAGCATGTTCTGGCAACTACGGGGTTACCAAGGGCCAACGGTCAAGTTGAATGGGCGAACCCCTAGGGATAACAAAGCCAACAGCTCCTAAACCATGTGAGTGGTATCGGTACCTAGACATCGTATAAAGACGCTGTGCCGTTCCCAGCAGATACACACGACCAGTAGTGAAGAATAATACCACCAAAAGCATAATCCATTAAAGCCGTATACCATAGCATTAACGTCGGTTCGAATTACACGCTCTTTACTATTGTCGCAAACGCTATAACGCCACAGCGCCACGCCGCAGTATAGCGATGTCACAATTCCGATTAATGTTTGGAGTCGATGCTCGTTTGAAGAGTGATCTGCAGATTAAGAAGCCTCTGGAGGAAAAAATGAACAGCCATGAGTTTAATCTCTCGCAGGATGCTTTTACACGTTGAGACATACCTTCACTCTACTTAAAAGGTAAGGAAAATTATATAAAAAATCTATAATGCCAGAGCTCTAATCGGGTGTACATTTATAAGCTTGTCTTTGATATTTTTTATTTTTTTTTTTATTTTTTAATAACATCTTTTATTGGATATGAATAGGACAATTTTAACAATTTAATTTAATACTAGGTTTAAATTGTACTTAATTTTGTTTAATTACGTAAAACGTGTTAGGGTTTACTGGACCAGTGTTCAGCTCCCAACTCGATTTTAGTATGTTTTTTTTTTTTTTTTGTTTTTTTTATTAGACTTCTCTCGGGAGAGGCGAACCTATAGCGTCGAGTGGGCGCCCCGAGATCCCATCAAATAACTGTTGCAGTTCTTTTTGAACAGTTGCAGGTTGTAACGCTCCGGGAACACTCGCGTGGGAAGGGAGTTCCACAGCTTCCCCGCTCTGTAACGGAACGAGTTCTGATACAGGGATGTTCGCGCTGTCGGGAGATGAACCACAAACGGGTGCGATCCGTCGGATTGTCTTGTGGAGCGCTTATAGACCGAATTGCGTGGAACAATGCCAAGAATCTCCGAAGAACAGCACCCGTGATAATATCTGTAAAACAGACAGAGGTCGGCCACGCGCCTTCGATGTGATAGCGACTGTAGTCCCGACGTCAGCGCCGAGTCCCCGATCAGGCGGATCGCTCGTCTTTGTACGCTCTCAAGTAGGTCGAGGGTATGTTTAGGAGCCGAGCTCCAAACATGAGAGCAATATTCGAGCGCGGGTCTAATTTGAGATTTATATAGGGGAAGAAGTTGGGCCGGAGTAAAGTATTTCTTGGCTCTAAAAAGATAACTCAGTTTTCCTGAGGCTTGATGATAGATTGATGGATCAATCTTTTACAATAGAGATTGAGTTGAGAGTGATTCCCGATTAACCAATACATCTGTCTACGTTTCAGCTTTATTTGCTCAGCTTTTTGTTTCACATGATGTCTCCAGTTTAGTCTGCTATCTAGATGTATACCGAGATATTTCGCGGAATCTGCTTTGGGAACTGGAATTCCGTTGAGATATGCAGAAATATTGTTATCTGATCGTCGTAATGTAAATGTTACGTGAATAGATTTCATCTCATCTGAGTTTAATTTTCCAATCAGTGGTCCATTGGCTAATTTCGTTGAGTGCCTGTTGCAATTGTTGTGTAACCTTTTTTTGATTATCGTCAGCTGATATTATAACTGTAATCATCTGCAAAAGTGCCTATGAATGTGTTCTTGGTTGTTGGGATCTCTGCTGTGTGTAGTAAGTAGAGGAAAGGTCCCAGGACACTTCATTGTGGTACGTCTGCTTCTATTGGATAGAAACAAGATCGAGCTCCTTCGTGACAACAGTCATAAACAAAATACAATACCGACTGTAAACAATATGACGTCAGTTCGTGAATCTACAAATGAGGTTACCAAAGAAAGGAAAATTCCCCTGCCACCACCAATCAATGTGAGGAATATAAGGGATTTTCATGCATTTAAAAATGCCATTTTGTCTGTAGTGAAAGACAAAATTCAATTCAAACCATTATCTAATAATGACATAAAAATAGCATGCGAACAGAAAATGCATACAGAGCAGTTAAAGAGAAATAACAATCCCTTATGACGAATGTAAGAACCCAAGACTTAGAGTATCATACCTACCAACTAAAAAGTGAGAAACTATTTGATTGCAAATGAATTATGCTCACTAAATCATAAAGTGGTAAAGGTAACAAACATCAGGAAAAGCACCACGTCAAATAATGGAGAAAAAATATTTAAAGCCTTTCCTTTGTTTTATGTCGATATAGTTCAAAAAGAGAATAATAAATCAGTTTATGAAATCCAAGAATTATTATGGTGCAACGTATCGATTGAACCACCTAAAAAGGTCAGATCGATACCTCAATGTAATAATTGCCAACAGCTTGGTCATACCAAACATTTCTCAAACTATAATTCAAGATGTGTTAAGTGTGCTGGGCCTCACCACACAACCCAATGCTCAAAAGAACGCAACAGCATAGCAACATGTGCGCTTTGCCACGAGAATGGCCATCCAGCTAGTTACAAGGGATGCACAGTGTATCAAAAATAAAATAAAAGCACAGCATCCAAAGAAAACTACAGTCACTCAAAGACTGCAATCAAAAAATACAGAGCGAGCGGGCCAACCACAACCTTGTACTAACAACACACAAATGAACAACAAACCAAATGAGAAAGCAGATAATAAAAGCAGACAACAACCTGTCAATAACGAGCCTACCATCATGGATATGATGAAGATGCTCAATGTATTCCAGGACGACATCAAAAAAAGCGCCTACCAGCTAGCAGAAAGGGTAGGTAAACTTGAAAATTTTCAAAAACTGCCGACAAGAAATAAAAACAATGAGTAATCGACTCCTACGAATAATCACTTGGAACGCAAATGGGCTCAACAAAAGGGCTCAAGAATTAGAAATATTTATAAAAGAGCACAACATAGATATTGCGTTGATATCAGAAACATACTTTTCTCATATGAGCTTCATAAAAATCAGGGGTTATATAGCCTATTGGACTACGCACCCCAGCGACCGTGCCCGTGGAGGTACAGCTCTGATAATAAAATAAAATATACCTCACTTCCAACAAGAAGAAATAAAAGAAACTTTTATTCAAGCATCCATTGTTACTATCAACATTAATGGAGCTGATTTAAATGTAGGTGCTGTATATTGCCCACCTAGACATACAATCTCAAAACAGCAATTCACGGATATTTTCAAGAAGCTCGGACCAAGGTTTATAATTGGTGGAGATTTCAATGTCAAGCACACTGCTTGGGGGTCAAGGTTGATTACTCCAGGCAAGGGAAAAGAGTTGCTTGCAGCCATCAAGGAAGCTAAGTGCGAATTTCATTCGTCTTGTTCACCAACATACTGGCCTACTGATAGCAACAAAACTCCTGACCTGATCGATTTCTTTATTTCGAAAGGAGTGTCATCGAATTATATTGAAGCGGATAGTTTAGTTGATTTAACGTCAGACCACACTCCAGTACTACTAAATCTGAATGCAGCTGTTCCCAGAAAGAACAGAATACTAAATCTTACAAACAAATATACAGATTGGGAAAAATTCCGAACAGAGCTTGTGTTACGTACGTCGGCCACCACCATCATTTAATAATTTTAAATTTTAAATTTTAATTTTAAATTTACATTTAATAATAATAACAATAATTGAATTTAGTACTTTGTTTCAACATAGTATGATGGTAAGGTGGTGGAAGAATTGCATGATCCTGAAGTGAGTTTCTGAACCCACCCTGATTCGGGTGTGGATCGTGCAGTTCTTCGAGTTCGAATTTGTTTTTCGAAGTGGACGTGAGTGGAGAGCGAGAGAGATGGAGGGTTGACCCTTTTAAAAACGATACGCTTTAGAGTTCCGAGGAGAGAGTTGAGGCACAGGTGAGAGAGAATAAGATCTGATCTCCTCGAGGAAGGAGCAAAAAAGTTTTAAGCCCAGTCCCACGAAGCGAATTAATTTATTTTTGTTATGTTTTTCTTTAAGTTTTTGCGTTTTAGTTGAAAATGTGTTGAATTCTATTTAAGATTAAAAGTTTAAAATAATGTTTAAAAATAATATTTAAAGTGATTAAATAAATACGCAAAATTGCAAGACTCTTTTGTTGGAGGAATATACCGTTTGGTTCTCTGGTGATCTTTGCGGGGCATTGAGGCGCACCCCACACTAGTGAAAGAGGAGGTGTCCCCTTGTTGGAGTCCCCATAATTGACGAGTAAGTAATTAACGAGGCCAAAGCGATTCCAAGAATTCGACCAGGAGGTTTACCGTGGTCGCCCCGTTACCGAATAGGGTGACTGCCAACTGCACGTAACGGGCCGTTACGCTGCATCCAGTTGCTAAATCAAGCACCGTTGACCGAGTAACCGCCACCGGGGAATTACGGCGTATGCAATCCGGGAGCCACTTACGCTTGTTGCTAGGCCACACAACTGCTGGGGTATGAACCCCCGAAATCGGCGTTGAATGGATTTTCCCAACACCTGGCGCAGCCTTTTATATCAGCTTTAACCAACTCACTTCAATTCAACTTAAAACCAGTTTTACAATACATCAACTCATACCTGGCACAGTTAACCTCGTTCTTTCATTTGTAATACTTATTTACATATAATAAGTTGCTTAGCCGGTTGTTCAACAAAATCAGTGGCTCAACTATACATCATCATCCAAAGAATGAAGCTATCACTATTGTCGCATCTGCACTTTCCCAATTGACGTACCTACAGTAAATTCTTATGACACAGTTGGTGCAGCATTATTGTGTCACAACCCTCTGTATATAACAACTGGCACAAAACATACGTTATGATATACATGACAACTATAACAACAATCCCATAACAGCTGACTCGGTTCTCCAAAGAATTCATACATTACATTACACTGGCGCTGCGGACAAACCTACCGGAGGGACCACGGCAGGTTTGATTATTTAATCTTTCTTGTTTACGAGGAACGAAGAAATTTATATATGAATTTTTTTTTTTTCCCTTTTCTTCTTCTTGTTCTTTATATTTGTAAATTAATGCATACTGTTTTTTAATTATTTTTATTTATTTATTTATTTCTAATGTTAAGTGCGAATTGTGTTAAAATTGCAGTAGAAATGTTTTGATATTAGCTTTAAGTTAGTGCTAATTTGTTTGTTGATTGTTTGCGTCGAGTCGCATATGTTGATGGGAGATTTTCTTTTTTTTTCTTGCTTTTCTTTCTCATGAGAATAATGTAATATTGATTGATTTTTTTTGGAGTTCTGATTTTGTCTTCCTCCCTCACTGAGTACGCGTTGAGTTCGTGGTTCGATTGTTTTCCTTTCTTCCACCTTTCTCTCTCTCTCTCTCTTCTCGTGTGGTGTAGTGGTCATTTGTGTTGTGTGGTCTTTCTCGCGGTCTGCAGTTTTGCAGCTGCGAGTAGAGTGGTTGTCCCCCTTTGGGAGTGTTTGTTTGCCTGTTCTAGAAATCGTATTCCTTGTTGTTTTTCGCGCCCCTCGACTTTCGGAGAAATTTCGAAATAGAACGTTGTTCGGAACAGACATTTTGGGTTTGTGTCCGATATACGGCCGGCTCGTGTACGGATTGGTTTTGCCGCGTTCGGGGTGGTTCGCTTGTTGAGGGCGTTAGAATTATTGCGGTTGGAGGCTATATTTCTTGTTGGAGCTCGGGGGTGGACTGTGTTTTTCCCATCACTAGGTTGTTTTTTTTTCCCGGTTTTGCTGTTGGCCATAGGTCTTGTCGGGGTTCCGGGTTTAACAGCGTGAAATTTTGAGTTTGTTAGACGGCCTAGCAATGCAAACAAGGCAACGTCAGAGAGATGTCCGAGAGGGCACTCCTGCCCGGGCACGACCCGAGGCATTTCCCGAGCCGCCGGTTGACGAGGTGGATCCGGAGGCGTTCCATGATTCGAGGGACGAATTTGTGGACGACCGATCGCCAACACGCCCCCCTCCCACCGTCGGTAAACAGCCTGTCGGGAGCATGGAGGACACGCCGATGCCCTCGTATTTTAAACTGGGCCCACAACCATGTCCTATACGGACCATGCTGGGCACAGATAGGGTTTTCGACCTTGTGTCGAAGGCGGTCCCCATGTTTTCAGGACAGGAGGGACCGGATACGGCCGAGAGACTCTCTTCGTTTCTCAAAGGCTGTAGAAGGACCTTGGATGGGCTGGCGGTGGAGGAGGAACATACCTTCCTCCGGTGGCTGCCCTCTAGGCTGAGCGGCGAGGCCTATCGGATGTTCGAGGAGAGACCACCCACGACATTCCTTGAAGCGGAACAGCGTCTTAAAGAGGCCTACGAACCCCGGGTGTCGTATGAGGAGTTGTGTGCACAACTTTCCAAAATGCGACAACTTCCTTCCGAGGATGCCACAGGCTTTGTTTCCCGAGTGAAGCGGGCCGTGGTACGGTGCGAGGAGGCAGCTGAGCGCTTTTATGGTCGCCAGGGTAGGTCCGTCTTCGCCAGCCAGCTTGGGGGCATGGCCAAACCGGTGTTGGTAAGGGGTCTGAGGGAGGAGGGACTAAAGCACTTCCTCCTCACGTTGGGTAATGTCCCTTTTCGTAGCCTGGTGGACCACCTAACCGGATTCGAGCGAGCTCGAAGGGAAATGCCGAGGCAGGACGACCTGTTAGTGGATGCGCGGCCGACAGCGCCAGGAACATTAGAGTTGGGACCGGGGAGTTGCTCGACCCTTTTGGAGGGTTCATCCTCCACTTCTAGGGATTACACCGCGGCGCCGGCGCCGGTTTTATCGAACTTAAATCCCCGGGCGGTGTCATTCGTGTTGCCGGCCGAAGAGCCTGATAGTCGTCGACGGGGGGAGGATGGTTTCGTTCGGGAGCAGTCGTACGGGCCTCTCAATAATAGACGGGATGCTGGTGCCTATGCTCCGGCCTCCTCTAGCGAGGGAGCGTGGTCAAATACCGTGTCTTCCTCGGGTCGGAGTGAAGGGTCGCAGGGTTTGGTTCAGGGGGCGTATGTGCCTGGAGATCGATCGGGTCGGGACAATTCGGTCCGGGATTCGGTTGGTCGATCGGCTCGCCCCCTGGAATCCCAGGCAACATGCAGTTTCTGCAAAGTGAGGGGTCACGTGTACGACGAGTGCCTGAGGAGGAGGAACACTCCTTTCTGTCGCGAGTGCTGGCGGTATGGCCACGACATAGTGGACTGCCCGGATCGTCCGAGACAGACGCGCCAAGCCCAGGCTCCATACAGGGGTGGTGGTCAGCAGAGCGGGACCGCGCGGCATGGGCCACAACATCAGCGGCCGCAGGCTCAGCGGAGAGCCCTACCAGAGCCGCAGCCCCCGTCTACGGGCGGTGGGCCGGCGACATCAGGCCCAAGAGTATTCAGCGTCCGGTGCTGTTGCGAGTTTTGTGGCCGACAAGGTCATAGCTTGCGCGGGTGCGAATACAGGCAAAGGTGGGAACAACAACAGCGTTCCCAGGGTTCTCCCCACAAGCGGCACGCCGGAACAGCACCTGCTGCGAGTCGAGAGCAGGACACCCGTGTGGAGAGTAGGGCGGGCGCGAGTAATAGACGCAGACAGCGTCGGCGAAATCGGAAAGCCGGTAATAGTCGCGCGGAGAGTGTGGTTTACCGGGGGGTGGAAGGAGTTGATGGGCGACGATCGCCCGCGTCGGTCGATGACGAGAGACGAGCCGACTCCGTGGACTCGGAGTCCTCAGAAGCGGGTGCGAGGCGTGGCACCTCACCAAGGGATAAAAGAATTAGGAGGGAGCGACCTCAGCACCGTGGGCCCAGGTTGGGCCAAGGCCAGTCCAGTCCCGCTGGTTCGGAGTCTATTGAGACTTCCAAGCGGGATAGTCCTGAACGGAAAGACAAGGCACGGTGCGAATCTTGCAGCCGACGCACTTATGCGGCGACGGTGCGTCGGCAGGAGACATCTAATCAGAGGTCGGAAAACTCCCGGAGGTCGGGTCGGGAGACCGTAACCCGACCGCACTGAACACGTTGATTGGCCAATACTGTCCTCAGCTTTTGCCAGTAGAGGTCCCCATGGTCCAGCTTCCTTTGGACATTGGCCGTAGGAATACTACGCGTCTCATGGTGGACACTGGCGCTGAGGTCAGTCTCTTGAAGCGGGGGGCCCTTCACCGGGGCCAGGCGGTGGACGTTCGGCAATCCACACCATTGCAAACCATATTTGGCAACGGCAAGTCGAGTGGGTCCTGCCATGGGACTCTCAAGTTGCACCATGAGATTCCCTGCAGTTTCCACGTGGTCGACTCCATGCCGGGGTTGGAAGCAGATGGCTTGTTGGGTAATGACTTCCTGTCCAGACATTGCAACATCAACGGACCGGGTGGATGTTTGGAATTTCCACGAACAACCATAAACCCCGAATTCTTCTCCGTGGGTTTTGTTAATGGTGGGACAAAGGGGCTGAAGCATAAGGTAACCAAACGGGGAGTTGGGACGCGGGGACCTGTCAGGGTCGATACCGAGGTCCACACTTCACCGGAGACCCCACCCACACGGGGAAGGGATACGAAAAAATGCTCAGCCAGGTCACCCCAGCGAGAGGAAACATCGTGGATGGATGAACGTGAGCCGCCGAGGATCGAAGTAGCCCTGAGTAGGCCGGTGGAAGTGCCGGCTCGCTCCCAGATGGAGGTGGCTATCCCCATTGACATCCGGGAAGAGGCCATTCTGGTGCCGCAGGACGCGCGAGGAAACATTTTATTCTCGCACTGCGTTACTGGTAGGGCAAGGAGTGCCAGATTATTGGCACTTAATACCCAGAGTGGTCCTCAAAGGATCGAACAGCTTACGGTGAAGGTATACCCTACCAAGGACTATAACACCATCCCCTTGGTCAAGCGTAAAGATACGTCGCCGGGAACTGACTCTGACGACGAGTCAAGCAGGCCCGTGCCCGAGAACCAATCTTCGGAGGGACGATCCCTCCATTTCATTCGACACCTGTTCTCGGATGGTCAGTCGCCTGATGAACCCGATTTGAGCTCCAGGTTGGCACAATTGCACGGGGAACTTCGTTTAGGGGATACCCTGAACACACCCGAGTGCCAATCGATAACGGAGCTATGTCGCGAGTTCAACGACATATTTCATTTACAGGGCGACTACCTGACGTACACCAGTGCAATCTCGCACGAAATACCTTTGGTACGGGATCAGGCACCCATTAACCAAAGAATGTACCGATTGCCCGAAAGCAAAAGGCAGGTTATAAACGAGCAAATTCGGGAAATGTTGGATAACGACATTATCCAACCAAGCAAGAGCCCGTGGAATTCCCCCCTTCTAGTGGTTCCCAAGAAAGCGGGCCCCGACGGAGAAGCCCGATGGAGAGTTGTGGTGGACTTTCGCAAACTAAACGAAAAAACCATCGGGGACGCGTATCCTATTCCCCGTATAGAGGACATTTTAGACCAGCTCGGTCGCTCGCGTTACTTCTCCACCCTCGATTTGGCCAGTGGCTATCACCAAGTTTTGGTAGATCTAAACGATCGGAATAAAACCGCCTTTAGCACCAACTATGGGCATTATGAGTTTCGACGTATGCCGTTCGGGTTAAAAGGAGCCCCGGCTACGTTTCAGAGACTAATGAACCATGTCCTTACTGGTCTGCAAGGGGTCGAATGCTTTGGTATCTGGATGACATCGTCATATATGGTAAGAACCTGGCTGACCATAATGACAAGCTCCGGAGGGTGTTCGACCGGTTGAGATACCACAACCTCAAACTTCAACCGGAAAAGTGTAGATTCCTGCAAAGGGAAGTGGTCTACCTGGGACATGTTTGTTCAGAAAAAGGGGCTTCGCCAAATCCTGACACGACAGCTAGTGTCAGAGATTTACCCATTCCAAAGACGGTACGTCACGTCCAATCATTCATAGGGTTGGCGAACTATTACCGGAAATTTGTGCCAAATTTTTCCCGGATAGTGCGCCCCTTAACGAACTTATTGAGGAAGGACGTGAAGTTCACGTGGTCGTCCAAATGTCAACAGGCATTTGAAGAGATAAAGGGGAAGTTAATTTCGCCACCACTATTGGTTTACCCCGACTTCACTAAACCCTTTAATCTAACCACGGATGCGAGTAATGAGGCGCTTGGAGCGGTGTTATCCCAAGGTGAGATAGGCAAAGACCAGCCTGTTGCTTATGCCAGCCGCACCCTGAATGGGGCCGAACGTAGATATAGCACAATCGAGAAGGAGTTGTTGGCCATTGTATGGGCGGCGACGAATTTTCGGTGCTATTTGTTGGGTAGACGCTTCACCGTGTACACGGACCACAAACCGTTGAAGGGAGTGTTCGGCGTGAAAGAACCCACCTCACGCCTTACCAGATTTCGTCATAAGCTATCGGAGTTTGACTACTCAATCGAGTACAAACCCGGCAAATACAACACCAATGCGGATGCGCTAAGCCGTATTCCCCATTCTGTAGACGAAACCCCTTCACCACCGCGATGCAATGTAGTGACTCGCGCCCAGGCAAAGACCCAACGGGACAGCGAGGGATCCCCGGGACGTCCAAGTGACGAGGAGTCACCTTCTGAAGAGGACGCCATTCCCTCCTGCACGGAAAAAGGAATGGAAATAACTAATCCCGAGGAGATCCAACACTTATTACGGGATTACCATGATCACCCTCTAGGTGGGCACCAAGGGGTGATCAAGACGTATAAGAAGATACGCCGGCACTACTGGTGGAAGAATATGATGCGCGATATCAAGCAATATATTAAAGTATGCAAGATTTGTCAGCGCATGAAGTCTTCCCCAAATTTACGAATGCCGATGGTAATCACCGACATTGCCAAGAGGCCTTTCGAAAAGGTTTATTTAGATATCGTAGGCCCCCTGGATCGTACTCCTGAAGGCAATCTATATATACTTACGTTCCAAGATAATCTATCGAAGTATATAGATTGCTATGCCCTGCCCAATGCAGAGGCTGAGACGGTGGCTTCGGTCTTTTTCGACCAAATAGTTGCAAGGTATGGTGTACCTACACAACTGGTCACCGATCAGGGCAGCAATTTCCTGAGCAGCCTGTTTAAAAGCGTGTGCAGGCTGCTCCGCATCAAAAAACTGCAAACCTCAGCGACCACCCACAATCGAATGGTGCCTTGGAGCGAGCCCATCGACCGCTGGTAGAATACCTACGCAGCATTGTGGGCACAAATCCCCAAACCTGGGATCAGTACCTGAGGGCGGCCACCTTCGTGTACAACACCAGCGTGCACGAGAGTACCCGATTGACGCCAATGGACTGTCTCTTTGGTTTTACTCCGGAGGTTCCCTCGAACATCAAATTACCTCCGGAACCGGTTTACAACCACGAGAGCTTCCATAAGCTATTGAAGTACAAGCTTCAGAAAACATACGAAATAGCTAGGCACAATCTGTTGATCTCGAAAAAGAGGTCCAAAGGGTACCATGACCGCCAGTTACGCCCGTTCACGTTCCATGTGGGCGATAAAGTCTTGATGCGGGAAGAAAACAAAAAGGGAAAATTGGTGCCCCTATGGAGAGGTCCTTATGACGTGGTGGAGGTGAAAAGTGCGGTCAACAGCGCGGTGAGGCAAGGCAAGAGGACGGTGGTTGTGCACAACAACCGTTTGAAGCCCTACTGGGAGTAGGGGAGTCGTGGGCTCGGGGATTGGATTAAATACATGAGAGCGGGACGTTTTCGCCGGCCGGGTGACATTTTGGAGTGGTTGAACGAGAGGGGATCACCCCGCCTTGGCGGGGGAGTCCTAACCGGATCGTGTGGGCGGTCGAGCTTTTGGTCGGACCATCGGATTGGGTGTCGGACCCGCCGCGGGCGTTTGTGTTGTCATTGGTTTTGTGGAGCGCTAATCTGTTGTTCCCCCCCCTCTTATATTAATAACTACGTGTTAGTTAATTTATTTATTTATTTATTTGTACTAACCCTCATATATAAGTAGTATAATCCCTACTAACATTAGCACTTAAGCATGTAGACTAGTTAATTTATTTATTTATTTATTTATTTGTACTAACCCTCATATATAAGTAGTATAATCCCTACTAACATTAGCACTTAAGCATGTAGACTAGTTAATTTATTTATTTATTTATTTATTTGTACTAACCCTCATATATAAGTAGTATAATCCCTACTAACATTAGCACTTAAGCGTGTAGACTAGTTAATTTATTTATTTATTTATTTATTTTTACTAACCCTAGTATATAGGTAGCTTAAAACGTACTAACATTAGCACTTAAGCATTATTTATTTTGTTTCACTAACCCTAATATATAGGTAGTACTAAATATATAGAAAATCCTTACTAACCTTAACACCTAAGCATGTTTATTTAGTTATTTATTTATTTGTTGATTGGTTTGTTAATTGTTTGGTCGTTTGCTCTCCACCGTCCACTCTCCGGCGTGACATTCCTCTCCTAAGAATGGCACGCAGTCTTGTGCGGGGGGGAGGTGTGTTACGTACGTCGGCCACCACCATCATTTAATAATTTTAAATTTTAAATTTTAATTTTAAATTTACATTTAATAATAATAACAATAATTGAATTTAGTACTTTGTTTCAACATAGTATGATGGTAAGGTGGTGGAAGAATTGCATGATCCTGAAGTGAGTTTCTGAACCCACCCTTATTCGGGTGTGGATCGTGCAGTTCTTCGAGTTCGAATTTGTTTTTCGAAGTGGACGTGAGTGGAGAGCGAGAGAGATGGAGGGTTGACCCTTTTAAAAACGATACGCTTTAGAGTTCCGAGGAGAGAGTTGAGGCACAGGTGAGAGAGAATAAGATCTGATCTCCTCGAGGAAGGAGCAAAAAAGTTTTAAGCCCAGTCCCACGAAGCGAATTAATTTATTTTTGTTATGTTTTTCTTTAAGTTTTTGCGTTTTAGTTGAAAATGTGTTGAATTCTATTTAAGATTAAAAGTTTAAAATAATGTTTAAAAATAATATTTAAAGTGATTAAATAAATACGCAAAATTGCAAGACTCTTTTGTTGGAGGAATATACCGTTTGGTTCTCTGGTGATCTTTGCTGGGCATTGAGGCGCATCCCACACTAGTGAAAGAGGAGGTGTCCCCTTGTTGGAGTCCCCATAATTGACGAGTAAGTAATTAACGAGGCCAAAGCGATTCCAAGAATTCGACCAGGAGGTTTACCGTGGTCGCCCCGTTACCGAATAGGGTGACTGCCAACTGCACGTAACGGGCCGTTACGCTGCATCCAGTTGCTAAATCAAGCACCGTTGACCGAGTAACCGCCACCGGGGAATTACGGCGTATGCAATCCGGGAGCCACTTACGCTTGTTGCTAGGCCACACAACTGCTGGGGTATGAACCCCCGAAATCGGCGTTGAATGGATTTTCCCAACACCTGGCGCAGCCTTTTATATCAGCTTTAACCAACTCACTTCAATTCAACTTAAAACCAGTTTTACAATACATCAACTCATACCTGGCACAGTTAACCTCGTTCTTTCATTTGTAATACTTATTTACATATAATAAGTTGCTTAGCCGGTTGTTCAACAAAATCAGTGGCTCAACTATACATCATCATCCAAAGAATGAAGCTATCACTATTGTCGCATCTGCACTTTCCCAATTGACGTACCTACAGTAAATTCTTATGACACAGTTGGTGCAGCATTATTGTGTCACAACTCTCTGTATATAACAACTGGCACAAAACATACGTTATGATATACATGACAACTATAACAACAATCCCATAACAGCTGACTCGGTTCTCCAAAGAATTCATACATTACATTACACTTGACAATCAGATTGAATTAAACGTTAAGCTTTAAGATTGTGAAGAATTGGAACAACAAGTACAACAATTTATCGAAACATTGAAAAGCGCAGCCGCAATAGCAACTCCGGAGCCAAGTGATAAACCAGAACCAGCAACCACATACCCTATTGAGATTAGAAATCTAATCAAAGACAGGCGCAAATCTATACGAACCTGGCACAGATCCAGGCACCCTAACGATAAAAGAATATTCAACAAGGTGAGCAATCTAGTTAACAAATTAATTAAAGACCATGTTAGTGAACTAAGTCCGTCAACGGATACGGATTACTCTCTCTGGAAGGCAACACGTAAATTTAAACGTCCCCTTATCCAAGTGCCACCTATAAAAGATACGCAGGAACAGTGGGTACGCAGAACTGAAGATAAAGTTGAAATATTTGCACAACACCTGGCTTCAGTGTTTAAACCACACAACATCCACAATAGTATTGATCCTTCACCCAGATATCAAACTGAGCAAACAATCAAACCAGTGACCCCAATGGAGATTGCCCAAGAAATCGACAAAAGTTTGAACCACAAAAAGCACCAGGCATCGAAGAAATATCACCTGGCGTGTACAAGAAATTACCTCGAAAAGCTGTCATTATGCTAACATATCTGTTTAATGCTTGCTTTCGACTAAGATACATTCCAAATACATTCAAAATAGCCCAGATAATAATGCTCAAGAAACCAGAAAAACCAGCAGAAGAAGTAACGTCCTATAGACCCATATCGCTATTGCCATCCATTTCAAAACTGTTTGAGAAAATACTCCTCAAGCGACTCAAGCCTCTCATCAATATTCCAGACTTTCAATTTGGCTTTAGGAATAAACACTCAACTATTGAACAGGTTCACCGCGTGGCCACAGCAATAGAAAAGGCTTTCGAAGAAAAGAAATATTGGCCAGCTGTCTTTCTTGATGCCTCCCAAGCATTTGACAGAGAATGGCATGAAGGTCTTATATATAAAATGAGTAAAGTGCTCTTCTTCGTCTGTGTGGTATTCTGTTGGTAAAGGGATAGTGGCACATACCCGCGATTGCATTTGGTTTTCCATTGCGTTGATTTTGTGAAGCATTTGATTTATCATCGCTTGTTGTTGTTGGCACATAGCTGCTTGCTGTTGGTATGCGTATTTGAAAAAACGATTGCAAGTTGATCTAGAAGAATACAATTTTTGCAACCTTAGATTAAATGCTAAATCTATTTTTGCAATTATTTCTATTTTCTGCAATAATTCTACTAGCCTCTCAGAAGTTTCAGCGCATAATTTTAGTTTGTTTTATTTGATTTTAGTTAAATTTGTGTTACAAATAGAACATATACAATTTAAAAAGTACATATATTTTTTTATTTTTCCCCCCTCGTTAGATAAAGTGGTAAACAGCTTGCGGGGGAATGACTCCAAGAAAAGTATTCATGCCCTTTTGAATTTTCTTACATATGGTTTCAACAGAGAACGATGTAGCACGTTTTGGATCAAAAATTATTACAAGAGTTTGAGTGACTATATCCATTTCGGCATTTTTAAATCGGACGCCCATTTTTTTTTTTTAAATTCTACGTTGTTCTGTTTTTTGAATCTCATATGATACTGAGGTAAATAAACATTTCCATCTTTTTCTAATTTGTTGAGGGTTGCATTGGTGCTCCCACGTAAAACTGGATCGTGTCATACAAATTTTAATTTTTTATACTATTATATACTACATTCGGCGCAAGGCTAATAACCTTCTCCGTACAAATAAATTATTATGGAAAATTTAACAAGCCTCGAGACTTGCTAAATAAGGCCAAGACCGGATCCCGGTTGTAGTGCCGATGATGATGTTGATGATGATATAGTACATTAATGTACAAATTTAATAAACAGAATCGTCCGAAAAACTCTGACAGTTTCTTGAGAAGAAGTTTGTAAAAAATACTTTTTTTTTCCATAACTTTTTGTAAATACCTCTTAAAAGAATTTTTTTCAATACACAACCAAAACTCCGTCCTTTATATTCAATAGAGTCGATTTTTTTTAATGCCGATATCCAAGAGGTAAAATAATAATACTAAAGGGCTATTGAAACTAGTTTTATTGGGTTGTACCACATGCAAAGTCCGATTTTATAGTAAAAATTAAAAAGCCTGTGGGAAAGAAGTAATGTACCTGCATGGGTACTCCGTTCTACTTCCTCCTCCATCATGAATTCTTCGCCGCGCAAATCACCGAACCGAAAGAACGAAACAAAACAAAACCTACGCCACACAAAAACACTGGAGGAAAAGTTAATGTTCTTTTATTGTATTGGGTGTATCTTAACTGTATTGTATTCTAATTATGTCTTGTTAACATTTTACAAACATATATGTCATGCGTTTTGGAAATTTCCAGTCAGTGTACACTATAATTTTGTTTTATTCGAGACTTCACAAACTTCAAGCTCACGACCGCGGAGGAAAAACGACTCATAGATAACCCACCGTACCGCCGCCGGTACGGTGGATGGCAGGCGACCCGACCGCCTTGCTGGTTGCATTACGACTCAACGATATCTTGCTCGTTCAGAGCTTACTCGCTCATCGTGATCATGATGGTATGTGTGCCTAGAACAAAGAAAGACATAAAGTGCATTCCTAGGGTACGATTTCGGTAAAGCAAATAAAACCGAAATCGTCGGATGCATGTGCGTAACAGCTCAACAAAGAGACCACGATGCGATGTGGAAATGTGCTAATTAGTTTTAGCTAGGTTACTAGGAAATGGTGTTTATGGCATCGCTAGTAAGGGTACGTATTGAATACCTATTTGCATTGTTTATGCTTGGATTTCAATTGATGCCAAGAGACGTGGAATGCGTATTTGCTTTGGGTTGCACATTGTGCGAGTCAGGGAATTTTATTGCTAGGAGAAAAACGTCGCCAGCCAATGTATGCATAAAGAAATTTATCGTATACATGGATGAAGGTGAGAATAGGCGACGCCATGATAATTATCTCTGGCTGGAATGGTTACATGACATGTGAACCGGGGTTTTTCTTTTCAGGATAATTTATGATAAGGAAAGTAAGAGCTCTTACAGGGGATTTGTAAGCGAAGGAATGCTTGAAAAGGTAAGAATTCTCTTGCAGAAGCTTTACGACTAAAGCTTTGCTCCAATTAATGCGTGTAGCATTTTCAGGTGCCTAATGCGATTGCATTGGCAAAATTATAGGGGAAGATTGGTGTTATGGGGGTTTTTAAGGAAAGCGTACCGTTGGGTTTGGCGGAACCGCCACAGTACTCCTCCCCCAGTGACGTAGTCACGAAAAAAAGGTAGGGGCGAAGGGATGCTCGATGGTGGGTGCTGTGATGATAGGGAGGCCAGCTTGCTTCGGGGTGCGCATCTAGTAACCCTAGGGCGCCCTGGGGTTGGACACAATCAACCACCCACCAGGAGCCCCCTAACCAAAGTCCCCTATTTTTTTTTAACAAGCGTAACCGGCCGGCACCTCACCACAAGTTCCCGTTCGGTCGAGGTCGCAGCTACCGCTACATTGGCACCAATTTACCGGTCCTCCCTCGATCGGTAAAACGTGCAACTGAGGGCCCGCCCTCCTTTACCAGCCCCAGCGGCAAACAATATACATACAAACGTATGGACAAAAGACACCGGCTCTGGACTTGGTCCCTTTCCACCCCGCACACGGAAACCCGTCACTGCGGATGGGAATTACCCTAGGATAAGTTCTCCTCCATCTCGCACACGGCATTTCGTCACTGCGGATGCGAGCGGATTTCCGATGGGTTCCGACCTATTCGGACGATAAACCTGTTGGTCCACGAGACCCATAACAGGCCTATGGACCACGTCGCACACCTTTGCCCTTGATGGCATCAATCGGTAAGATCTGCGTCCACCTTATTTATCGACAAAGGCCCATACTATACTTGGAACTAGCCACCATGACAGTTCCCCCGATTTAATCACAGCGCCTCCCGAAGTACACAGGGCCACCTTGTTCGCCAAGCGTCTAGCCCTGCGTCCAGCATAGCACCATCCATTCGAGCACCCCTATTTTTCGTGACTACGTCAGTGGGGTGGGGGGCGGGGGGAATACTGTAGCGGTTCCGCCAAATCCCACGGGCCACTTACCTAAAAAAAACCCATAATTACTACCCAACTTCCTTAAGTTCGCTAATGCAACAGTATTAGTACCTGTAAATGCTTCACGCATTATATAGATCACCATCTATAATCTTAAAATCCCTATAAAGAAAACTTACCTTTTCATGCATCCCTTCGCATACAATTTTCCGTAAGATTTCTTTCTTTGCTTATCTGGTATTCTAAACCAATTCGGTACCAGACAAATTCCTGTAAGCAAAATGATTCGGATTGCATTCAATGTAACCGTCATGACAGGGGGCATAAATATTGCGTCGTCTATTTTCCCAGCCGCGTCATATACCTTTTCATACACATTTCCTGGCAACATTTTTTGTTTGTCTTATCAATAAACAACCCAAGCAGCTGCATATAATCAGCGCAATAGACGCCGAAACCAAATTCTCCAACATTTCCTAATGCAAATATGAACCCGGTTTCTACTGCAGCCAGAGATGCCATAAACATCCAATTGCTTTTAGCACCTTTTTCTCCTAACGTCGGAAATAGCGACGAGGCATCGTGTAAACAATGACCCGCATTACCAACGGCGCATTTGGTCATTTTTCCCTATTGTCTTTGCCGCCTGCCTGTTTCGTTGTTCCACTGCTGTCAAGCACGTGTGATTAGCATCGATCTGAACGATCGCACACATACCACCATGACCTTTATCACAAGATCTGGTTTCCTATACCACCAAGATAGACTTTACGTGGCTCTGGTGGTAGGTAAAAACGATATCCTTATTGGAGAGGATATCGTTGAGTCTTAATATAACCATCAAGGCGGATGGTCGCTCCGCCACCCACCCTACCGGCGCCGGTACGGAGTGAATCGATAAACCAGGAGTCGAATTTCAGCCGCAGACCACCACGGTCGATCTCCTGCTCCCCGTGCCGCCACGGGGGCGCATCAATTCCGGGGTCTTGTTTATCAACCCCGGAGTATCGTCTCTAATATATTGAGTAACACCTAATCAATGAAAGCCAAACATTTAAGTCATAGTGAATAACGTGTGAATTATCTGTTTTAACACTTTTATAGTAGCGGGGAGTGAATTTGATAGTACATAACTACCAAATGTACTAGGTGTCGAAATTAGAATTGTGAACTCTAAAAATATTTATGTGTAATTTCTGTCCATGTCTTTTTGTCGTGATTAATCAATAAAGTAACCTCTTAATAAATAGACAGTACTTAGTGTATTTTATTTCCAAGCGGCAGTTCCTGAGTGTTTTCTTTTATACTTTTCACTTGTGCGACCAGTGTTTCGATCTCTCAGCAGTGCACCAACCAGCGAACAATTCGTGGGACGAAGTGGAACCCCGTGCCGTACGCCGGCACAATGACTTCCATCCCCACAAGCCAATTACTTCTCAATACAGAACCGAAATTATTTTCTTGCTATCTAATACACTAACTTTTTTAATATTAAAATTCCACACATTGAAAGGCTATTAAGACCTTGTCGTGGAAAAAAATAGCTTCTCTTTTATGTTCCAATAGTTTAAAAGAGCAAAACCAGTTATTTCGACATGTGTATTTTTCACACTTACCTCACGATCAAAATTTTAAGCCAGTGACATTGACGGATACAAGGCACAACCTAGTTTTAAAAGGAACTAACAGCTAGTCTGCTCAATATTTGTAGAACAATACTGAGATCAGACACTGGTTTAGAATAAAGTAACGACATTGTTAAATACAAAAACGTTACAGACTCATTTTGAATTATTAGAATGTATTGCCCCGCACAAGCTCTGAAAAAAACGTATAGTCATGTTTAGAAACCAGACTCCTTAATCTTGTTTGTCTACACGAACTATCAAGAAATGTAATCGAAAAAAAACAAACAAATTTCATTTTATGTTAAGAGGATGCAAATGCAAAATCGTGCTTGAAATGGAAAGGGCTTGAGAACGGAAAATGGATTAGTTACAGCAATTGCTCGTGCTGCAATTAAACAGCAGTAAAGAAATCACGAATAGCAGACATTTAATGCATTTCGAAGACTAGTTGGAGGTCAGACGTAAAAAGGCACTATAAGCAGTTCAACTAATTAATGTTGATTTTAGCGAATTCATTTGAGATGTCTAGAGTCGTTGACAATGGTAACCCTCCTGTTTCACCTATTAACTCAGATTCATTATGTCGTTTAGGCCTTTTAGCAGATGCAGTGGCTTTGTGTTAAAGCATTGTAAGCTTGGTTAGTGTATTGTAACACATTTACGGGCACAAACTGGATTACAAACGAAGAGCCATTATGTTAACCTTCAGGTTTAAATTGTTATTGATGTTTGTGTAATGGTTGGTGATGAATAAACAAATAAATTCATGTCATTCAGTTTATTGGTTTATTTAATTAGTTAGTTCTTTTCTTTAACCTTTATTAAAATTCCCTTACATTTTTTTCTTTTTGCCCTTTTATCCTTTAATCTTCTTTTCTTTTTCTTCTTTCTTCTGTTATCATTTGGATTCCTCTTTCTTTTTTGTTCTCTTTTTATTTAAATTCCATATTTGTTCTTCAGATGTTATTGCATTTAAACTTCTTCATTTTTCGTTATTCTTAAATTTGTTCAAATTTTTTCGTTCCTCTTTATTTTATAATTTTATTTAATCTACGAATATCTTCTCATAAGTCTTGTTTCAATATTATTATAATTTAATCTGTTCTTCAAGCAATTAAAGGCGTTTTTTCTTCAAATCTAACTTTATGTAAATTCATTTGACTCCAGATATTCCTTTGCGATGGTTTTAAGCTGGATTTCATCGAATACGAATCAATCTTAATTGGTTTTTGCTACTTACTTGATTTACCTCTACTTCTGCCAACTGTGGGCTCTAGTTTTGCATTGCAACATTACGTTTTGTGTCTACGTAATATTAATAGTCTACGTATGATTTTGGTCGGAAGTCGTCAAAATAAGTCAACTGCTTAAAATTGAATTAACCCTCTCGCAGTGGTCATGATAGAAAGGGAATTTTTAGACATACGCGATAAAATCACATGCCTGTGCTTTTTTTTTACTACTTCTCCCAGGAAAAGCGATGCTATAGCGCCCTGAGATGCTATTTTTTTTTCTCTACCAGGTCCATCAGACAAGATCCGAAACATGCTCAAGGGTTTCTCCCAAGCATTTTACTTGCTTGATGAGGTAGTATTTCACCGGGCGACAGGGCGTTGGGAGCCCATCTACTACTCGGCCTTTAGGCGACAAGGCGACCTAGCCGTGAGTATATTCGAACGCCCTACTCACAAGGCGTTGTTCAATATCTGTTCAAGAAAGCGAAAATTATGGGTCGATTTTAAGATCATCATTTCAGGAATCCAATGGGATTAGTCACAAATTCAAAAGATAAGGCTAATGTGTTCGAGATTATAATTTTCGTGAACTCAAGCCTCAATGCCGGTCTTTTGGAGCTACCTGTGATCGCGACGGTACGGTTTTCGATGTGGGTAGTGAGGTTCCGACCGCGTACTATTCAACGTATTCTACGTGGACTGAACTGTAAGGATGCAATCCGCCTGACGGAATACCAACAGTAGTCCTTAAGAAAGAACTTAACCTAATTAACTGCTCCAGAACTGTCGCCGGTTTTCGGCAGACTCAGCTGCTTATCTTATGCACTAAGGACATTTTCTACCTGCTGGAATAGGGGGAAAAAGTGTCTCACACAAAATTACCCCGCGATAGTATTACTGTTTATGTTATTTAAGGAGATGGAAAAGATCATCAATGCCGAGTTAATTAAGTATTTGGAGTGCTACGGACTTCTGAATGATCGTCAATACGGATTCCGTGGCAGGCGGTCTACGGGCGACCTTTTGACTCATATAACCGATACATGAGCATCTGCGATTGAGGAGCATGGTGAGTCAAGGGCGGTCGCATTGGATATTTCCAAGGCTTTTGACCGCGTCTGGCATGGGGCATTGCTGAGCAAAGTTCGTTCATATGGACTTTCCCAACGGATTTGCGACTGGACGAAGAGCTTCTTCGAAAACCGATCAATCCGGGTTGTTGTGGACGCCTAGTCATCGGATCTGTATCCTGCTAATTCCGGGTGCCTCAAGGTTCTATTTTGGGTCCAACCTTGTTTTTGCTTCACATAAATTATTTGTTGGAGTCAACGGATAACAGGGTGTTCAGTTTTCCTTGTTTCCTTTTTTTTCAAGTGAGATTAGTGCATCAATGAGATGTAGCCAGATAGAATCTCGGATCGGGAAAGGCCAATCCCGTCGACTTCAATCCAACGAAGACACAATATACAACATGCACAAAGAAAAGTGGATCATTCGTTCCACAGCTGATGATGAATGGCCAGGCCCTCGAATCTGGGGAAAGCTTGAAATTGCTCGGCGTCACGGTTTGTGGGAATGTATTGTGGCATAGTCCGCTTCTGGAAAACTGAGATATCTTTTTAGAGCGAAGAAATATTTTACTCCGGCCCTACTTCTTCTACTGTATAAATCCCAAATTAGACCCGCGCTCGAATATTGGTTCCATGTTTGGAGCTCTGCTCCTATGCATACCCTCAACCTACTTGAGACCATACAGAGTCGAACGATCCGCTTAATCGTGGACACGGCGTTGACGTCTGGACTACAGTCGCTATCATATTGAGGGCGCGTAGCTGACCTCTGTCTGTTTTGCAGATATTTCGGGGTTTACAGATGTATTTCGGAAATTCGTGGTATTATTCCGTGCAATTCGGTTTATATGCGCTCCACGAGGAAATCTGACGGATCGCACTATTTTGCGGTTCATCTCCCGCCTGCGCGCCAGAACGCATTTCGTTACAGAGCGGGAAAGCTGTGGAGTTCCCTTCCTGCGCGAGTGTTTCCGGAGCGCTACAACCTGCAACTGTTCAAAACGAAATGTAACAGTTATTTGGTTGTATCTCGCGGGCCGACCCGGCGCTATAGGTTCGCGTCTCCTGAGAGAAGTGTTAAAAAAAATTGAAACGTCAGATCACATTAACGACCAGCACTAATAGCATTACTTTTCATTGTGTCGAAAATTGTGAAGAAAAACGTTGGAAACGTCTGAAAACATATGTGTATGATCTCTGCCGAGCGAGGAATGTCATCGGGGAAGAGTTGTGTTCTGAAACACTTGATTGATGATGATGCACCAATGTTGGTTTTACGTTGGGTCTGCTGCAGACTGATGCAGCTGATGAGATTCTGCTGCCAGGAAGTCGGTTTCCTCTTTGCCCCTTCGATGTACTGAAAGGTGACAAGTGATTGTGAAATATTTTTCTTTGTAAGAATACATAACTTTAATTTTAGACTTTTTTATTTCCTTAATATTGAAATAAGTTTCCTTGCACACAGCCGATGATGTTTTTATATTCACAACCGTAGGTTTAATGGAAAAGTAGTGATTAACGACAAATTCAATTAATTGGAGTATCCAAGCAAAGGTCCGTAATCCATACACCGCTTATCTCTTATGATGTTTTCAACTGTACAAGTTCCAATATGACAATAGCGCTGATCTCCATACAAATGCTGTAATCGGTTGCCTTGTTGTTTGTAATACATACACTTATCTCAAAATTGTTGACAAGATAACCAGCAAACAGCACTTCATTAAGGCACCAATTAAACTTTCAACATTCATAAACCCAAAAGCCACATGGTTTTCTCCGCAAGTTAACAATCATCATCATCGGCACTACAATCGGGAACCGATCTTGGCCTTATTTAACAAGAACTGAGGCTTGTTAAATTTTCCATAATGATTTGTTTTTTCCGGGGAAGGTCATTAGTCTTGCGCCAGAGGCTCCCCGACGGGGAATCGAACCCCGGTCTCCCGGGTGACAGGCGGGTATACTAACCACTATACTATCGAGGAGCCCCAAGTTAACAATAGAATTCATTAATAGACAGTTGATGCTGCACTCTCAGTGGGTTTCTGATAGGTGTGGTGAATATGTTTGTCGGGGAGTGTACTAGACGATGAACGTACTAGATTCTCCCCGCTGCATATAATTGCGAATCCGCAACAATATGATACCTGAGAAAATGTTTTTTTTTTCTAGACGACTAAGAGCATACGTTTCTCACATAAGGTCAGTCGACTAGTTGCTTGCCGTGTTAAATGTCCCTAAAGTTTACGATAGAACGTAGCATGCAGCTCTTTTTTTTAATACTTCTCTCAGCGGCGAACTGTGGCGTTTCTAACAGATACACACACAATACACAAGCAAATAGTGAAGCACACCGAACGAAAATCGAATAAGAAAATGTATCACAGTCGTATACCATAGCGATAACATAACAATTCCACATCAGTTGAGTTTCGGTTGGCAGTGCGATATCATTGAGTGCGTCCAAGAGTTTTATAACGAAGCTTAACAGAGTGTTTTGTCGAGTTAGAGTTGGGCTTTGCTGAACAAAACCATTTTTACAAAAGGCAGACAACGAAAAATTCGAGACATTTTCCGATACAATTCGTGCGTGTTCTACAGTTCAGTGAATTTGCAATCATTATTAAGTTTAAAAATGCCGTCAAACATGAATAATAAACTTGTACTAATCGGGACCAGAAAATACAATCCAATAGCATTAAGACATACAATTTGTGCAATACTTTTGTAAAGTATATCAATTCTAACCGAAAATATATTAAAGCAAAAAACATGACTTTGAAACAATATTCTTGTGTTACAACAATAATTGACCCCTTTGGATACGTAATCCATAATAGCATACAAACCATCCATTAAAATCAATGTGCCGAACGAACCAAGTAAAGGATAAAATCAAATTATAATAAACGATACCTGTGTTTCATTTTTCCTTTGGTGAACGGCTGTCGGCGGAACTATCGTGGTTGTGAACAATAACAGACAGTGGAATCTTAGTGGACCCGTACCCATGCCGGCACAAGCCAAAGAATTAAACCAATAGAACCCGCAACGCTGCTGCGGCGCCCTGAGATCCAATTAGGTTATTAATCGTTGATGTTTGTTTTTATCAGTTGTAAATGGTAACGTTCCGGAAATGTGTTACTCGTTTTTCAAGGGGTTTCCAGAGAATCACTTTTATAGCAAAACGTTTCAACTGAAAGACGTATTTCGTGTTTACCATTATTTTACAGTAACACATATTTCAATAATATTAAATGCCAACAGTATTACATTTAGAAAAAATGTAAATTTTTTTTCATAGGTTGATGTTCTTAAAAATAATGATTAGAATATATTTATCGATTGCTGTTCCTCTCTTCTAGATTCTCCACCATTGGGCGAAAGATTTCTTTGCACCTTTGCACATCATACCCCTGTATGATTCACAGTCGAAGAAACTTAATTTGACCCTAATCCGAGATGAAATAGGCACAAAAATTCTGGCCGCCAATGTGTCTATGAATGTATACCTGTGGGCGGATTTATACCCCAAGAAAACAATAACCTGGCAAGCAGAACTTGTAATCTATGAATTCGAACCACCTATTGGATAAATACTTATTAAAGTTTCGTTTAGAAACCCAATTCCGCTACATTGAATAAAGTGATTCCAAAGGACCAAATGTTTGACCAAAAACTAGAACCCGCTAATAGTTTCGTGGAATTTGTCTTATGGAGGAATGAAACAGTCCTTGCACGCAATTATTACTTCCCATGTCCCCTGAAGTTAGCTGCCGGAATGTCGGATCCTGACTTAAAGGTGAGTCAATATAAATATAAATACAATAACATGTGGTCAAAAAGTAGTGGTAATTTCTGAATTTCACGGGATGAATGATGACTTTTACTTTGAAGAGGGCAAAATTGATCAATTTATGAAGATTGATTAACAAGTAAAGAAAAAAAATTGCGCTATTTTTTGACCACATCACATATAAATTAAATTCGGTTTTGTGACACAATCTTCATTTCAGATTGAAATATCATCTAAATACTGTGTAGAGCCAAAAAACAGTTATAGTTTGGTGGTAAAGGTACAACGACCAGCGGTTTTCGTCTACATTGAAATAATCCACAATGATGTGGAGCAATATCATATTTCGAGAAACGGATTCATTCAATTAGAGCCGGCACAAATGATACATGTAGAGTTCCGTAGCAAAAAATGTGTAGAATTATCTTTAGAGAACATTAAAGTCATTACTCTGAATCAATTTATGATTTAAGAGACCACATATTTAAGTTCAACAAATTCAGTACATTTTCCAGTTCATTTTTTAAACCTTCCTTTGAACACTTGCTGAGTGTCGATTGCTCTCTAAGGTGATGGAATAATTAAATATTTAAACCGAAACGCAGATCCACGGGGAATCTTGAGAAATTTCTGAAAAACATTTAGACATAGCCAAATATGGTGATCCAGGATCTGTGTGAATGGATATATCCAAGGCCTTTGACATTATACAACCTACAGGGGGATAAGAAGTTTCTTGAAGGTTCGATCAATTCGGATTGTTTTAAACGGTGTGTTCTGGGATCTTCTAAAAAAAGGAGAGAGAGTGACGGGACGCCGATTTAAATGAGACAAGGTTAATTGTGCCCTTCATCTTGTCTCTGGCTTCTGGTTATCTTCCGACTACCAGAGTCACCCACAGTTATGTTTTTTACTTGTCCAGTCAGGTGTGGGGTGTATCGCCTCGCAAGTTGAAAGAAACTCGTTGCTCCTTTGTATACTGGCGTTTCAAATATTTCGTTGGCCATAGGTTCGGCCTCTGGACTTCTACTAATGGTCGGTCAGCGGTTCGACCTCTGGAATCTTACTGATCACGAAATTAAAAAAAAAAAAAAAAAATGGGTGGCGAGAGGACCGACTTTGGCGAGACAAGGACAGATGTGTCCTTCATCTTGTCTCTGGCTTCTTGTCATCTTGCGATAACCAGAATCACCCACGTCCGTGAGGATGTTGCGCTCGATCTCAAGATATCTGAAAAATAAAAAGGTGTTACACCTCACTTTACACCCCCCCCCCCCCCCCCCCCCAACACACATAACTTAAGATGCCATCATCTTAAGATCACCAATTCCTACAATTCCATCATCAATTTCTATGATCTCATAATATCAAAACAGTTCCATCATATATTCTTATGATTCCATCTATTCTGCATATAATGCAATACTCGCCTCCCCAGCAATCGCAATTCGTATTCCGCATACCATGCAAAATATACAAACCCGCGTTCATTCAGAAGTAAAGACTTCCCCAAATTAAAACATATCGCATACCTTGCGAAAATCGTCCAAAGCATATCCATCGTGCACTTGACCTTGCCTTTCGTTTCGCATTACGAAAAGCAAAACAAGACCTAAACGGTTTCAGTTTACGAATACACATGTTAACAAGAATAATACATGTTATTCGAGCGCCAGCAGCATGATCGAGGAAGACCGACTGCGACACAGTTGAACATCGGATAAATGCTGAGCGCAGCGAAAATGGCGGACGCAGCGAGTTGTCGCAAATTAAACGTATGATACGATTTGCACGTAGGGCAATGCACTGAAATTGGTTCGGTCATTGCTGCTGCAAATCGAGTCAATATATGAATCGCTTCTGCTGCAATTTTTGCAGAACAACTAAGCGATTATTGAAAATTGCGAATTGAGAATGACAGGCAATTAACCCCCAATTAGGCTACACGCGCTGGGTAGAAAAAATGCTCCATCTGCAATTGCGGACAATTAAAATGGTATATAAAGTGGCTGCAGGTGAGTTGAAAGTCGCACAATAACGAAAGCAAGAAGACTGCAGCCAACCATAAGCAGAGCTGGTCTTCTTGCGAGTAAGTTATTATAGGGCAGTTAAAGTAATAATCCAAGCAAAAGGACTTGTCCTCCTGCAAATGGAATAAAGGTTAATCAGTCTTGTTTTGACTAGTGAATTAAGTAATGTAGTTGTTGTAAAGTCTTGAATTAAATAGTGGTAATTTTAAACAATAAAATTTAAGTGCAAGTAAAAGAAAAGGTTCTGTTTTAATTGCTACAAACAACCCAACCCAGAAGGAAGCACGCTGACCTAAGGCGCAAGAAGACAATCAAAGAGGTCACAACCCAGAAGAAAAGGCCCCGGTTGAGAAAGACGCCCGCTGACCAAAGGCGCAAGTAAGCAACCCTCAAATATCATGAATAAATATTAAAATTAGAAGTTGTATGTCCAATAAACAATTATACAACATCTTGGCGCCCAACGTGGGGCTATAACAAAATACTAACAACAACAACAATACGACATTTTGGCCATTAGCCGCCCAATAATTAAATAACAAATGATAACATCTGGGGTTACGCTCAGGTGTTACATTTTGATAACTAATTAATAAATGATAATATCTGGGGTTACCCTCAGATATTACATTACAATAACATTTTGGCGCCCGAACAGGGACTCATAATAAACAACATAATTAACCCAATAGAAATTCTGATAACTAATTATTTAAATGTTTATATCGGAGGTCAAACTTCGATATACCAAAGGTCTCTATCTACTTGGAGGGGGGATGGTGTGATAGAAATCATAAAAGACCAGTAGGCCTTAGTAGGGGTAAGATTATGTCTTTGGCGTCTGATAATCTGCGCTTTGGACTGTTTTTTTTTTTTTGGTTTCGGTAGGAAGGTGGGCCGATCCAGAGGCATGTTGGGTTTTTACCGACTAAAACCACCCCCATCAGGCTCATATTCTTCTTGATCTCCGCGGAACTTTCTTTTAGATATTCCATCGCGGGGCGGGACGGAGTTTACCTGTTACTCCGCTCGTCGCGTCGCAACTGCTGCATCATTTCACAGAGAATACCATTTGTTATGGACGCTTTGGTCGGTGTATGTGTGTATTTGTACCGTCTTGTACAGTGCGTGCGTGTATGTAGTGTGTAATGTGTAGCGGTAGACCTTGTTGTTACGTAATTAACCCAAGTTAATTATCACCCGCCTGTAATTCCTTAAAACTCTTACTAATTCATATCCTTATACACACACAGCATATTTTAAGCCCACAATTAACATTCCAACCATGAAATAGGCACATTTTATAAAATTATTACCCCTTAAACTACAAAATCCTATCTCAAACACTTAATATTTTGTGACCAAAACTTTCATTGCAGTTCGATGCAAAAAACTTCTCAATTTCCCACATTAAATTGCACGTGTTCAACATTCCTAATCTGTACGATTTGCCCAAAATACCATTTACATGTAAAAAATAACAAAACTTCCCCCAATTTGTTTTTGGTTTACCGTTATTTACGACTCTAGCATTAGGATGAAAAATGGTCGCGGTTGATTTCCACGCCTATGCAGAGAGTCGATTAAGGGTGAATTTGGAACTAATTGGAATCGAAAAAGGATTGTGAGTTGGTAAGGAGTTGAAAAGTAATGAGTACGTTTTTAACAATGACAGTCCGTTGTGCGTTTTGGTTGCTTTGATCTTGTTTTAACTTAAGATTGTGAATGTCGTGTGTACTCTAACTATTATTCAATTCTTACATTTAAATAAAAATCAAGTGATTGCGAATTCCATGTTAATGTGATTAGTAATTTATTGAGATCAAAATAAAAAATTATCAACATGCTTTGTTCAATTTGTACGCAAGTCCTCGGAGCGTGGTACGTGTCGCAGAATTAGAAAAACAGTTTGTCGTTTGGTGAAGTGCTGGTTCATTGGATAGCTCGTCCCGCATTTAAAGCGATAGTGAAGATAAAGTGTTCGTAATTAAATAAAATGCAAGCGAACTTTTCTTTCAATAATTTAATAAATTGACTGTCAGAAACAAATTAATGAGTTCAGTGATCGGCTACATCTTCAAGGGCATGTGGAAATGATTTGGGAGTAAGGCAAATTCGAGTTCATTCATCACAAGAAGGCATATCGAAACAGAAAAAAAAATGCGAGGCGAGAGGGCCGACTTTAGCGAGACAAGGACAGATGTGTCCTTCATCTTGTCTCTGACTTCTGGTCATCTTGCGATAACCAGAATCACCCACATCCGTGAGGATGTTGGGTTCGGTCTCGCGATATCTGAAAAGAAAAGACAAAAAAAGGGGCGGGGAGTGTGGACAGTGTTAGTCCAGGTGTTCTCTAACTACTTGTATAGAGGGATGGTGGGAAAGAAATCGTACAAGACCGGTAGGTCTTGGGTGCGGTAGTGAACGCAGATCACGTCTTTGGCGTCCGATAATCTGCGCTTTGGTCGGTGTGTATGTTTGCGTTTGTGCCGTCTTCTACTGTGCGTTCGTGTGTGTGGTTTGTTAATAGTAGACCGTATGGGATGGATCCAGGAATCCTCTATTATAGAGGGGAATGTTGTTGGGAAGAGTGCTTTCTTCAGTTTTGTACTGAAGAAGAAATTGTGGGGGTTGATCTGAAGAGACCGAGAGAGAGAAGGATCAAGAACGCAAGAGTCCCGTACAAGTGGGTTCTCGCTGTTCTGAATGCTTTCGAGGTACTTATATGCTAATTGAGGTAAGTGTTCGTCGGTAGAGGCGCCTTCGTATAGGTGAGAGTTGGGGTAATGGCGGCCGTCAGGGCTTCTAGTGTGATTGGTGCATCTTCTGAGAAGTTTCTTTTCGAAAACTCGAAGTCTTTCCATTTAAGCCGAAGATATGCAGGACCATATGGGAAAGGCGTACGATATTCCAGATCGGATTAGCTGCTTATAGCAGAGAAGCTTAACTTTGGTGTCAACTTTGTTGCTCCACTTCAAGATGTTGTGCAGTTGCTTAGACCGACCGAGGCCCCTTTGGAGAATGTGGGTCACATGTTTGACGAAATTCATTTTTGGGGTATAAGTGACCCCAAGATATTTCATCCTGTCCTGTGGTCTAATGGTAGTATCTCCCATTTTTATTCGAATATTCTGTGAATATCGAGAAGCAGGTTGGGAGTGTTTACTACTCAGAATTATAGCTACTGCTTTGGATGGATTAAGTCGAATTTTCCATCGACTGTAATACTGTTCGTCCAAGTGACGGTTGAGTCGATTTGTTGCGAGATTAGGGCCTTTGGTTGACGTGTACACTAGGACATCATCCGCATAGCATATCTGGTTTACTCTGCCGTCCACAGGGCGAGGAATATCGGAGGTGTAAATATTGAATAAGATGGGGCCTAGAATGGAGCCCTGTGCTACGCCTGGAGCTGCGTTGAAAGTTCGGGAAAGCTTTCCATTCACTCTAACTTGGAAGGCTCTGTTTCGAACGAACTGGTAGATGATACTACATATCGTTCTACTGAGGCCAGTATTCAATAATTTAAATGCGAGACCTTCGATCCAAGTCGTGTCAAAAGCTTTTTCAATGTCCAGGCTCACCGCAACGGTGGGTTTGTAGCGATTCTAACAGATACACACAATTCACAAGCAAAAATAGTGAAGAACACCGAACGAAAAAAAAAATCGAATAAGAAAAATACATCAGAACCGTATACCAAGCGATAAAATAAAAATAATTCATACCAGTGGAATATAGTCGAGTTTGGAAATCAAATTCAAAACACGGTCAGTAGTCTGATGCTTCACTGCTTCGCTTTTCAACCGTTTCATCGTGTGTTCAATTCACCTTCTTCACTATCCTTGCTTAACGCTATATAATTGGTGACCCCGACGTGATCTGAACACGCAGCATCCACTTCCCATAGTAAAGCAGAACTTCACACACGGTTACGACTTCCGCATAGAGCCCAGCCTCCGACGTTTTCTCGCTTCTCTCTCGTTCGTCCGTCGTCCGCATACGAATCTGATCGTAACGAAGTTACTGCGGCGGGAGTGTGTAGCGATTCCTACAGATACACACAATTCACAAGCAAAAATAGTGAAGAACACCGAACGAAAAAAAAAATCGAATAAGAAAAATACATCAGAACCGTATACCAAGCGATAAAATAAAAATAATTCATACCAGTGGAATATAGTCGAGTTTGGAAATCAAATTCTAAACACGGTCAGTAGCCTGGTATGTAACGCTTAGGTAAATTTTTTTTCGTGATTCGAGCTGTCATAGCGTCAGTTCGAATCACACGATCTTCTTCACTATTATTTCAAACGCGTAGTACGTTCTCCGATTGGGCTCTGGAAAAGATGCGCCAAGATGGTGAATTTCATCGCAATATCATCTTCAGTGACGAAGCTCATTTTTGGCTCTATGGGTTATTTAAAACGCTATAGGTTCCTTATTAAAGAGCCGCACGCAGCCGGGGTTTTGAAATATGTTAGGAGCCATAGTGGTGCTGTGCGCTCTTCGAAATCCAAATTGGAAATCAGGTATTCGGTGCCTGGCACTGACAAAGTTATTTTGTTTCTCGTATATGAATTTGGTAGGTAGGGTACCGAGGTAGGGCGGAAGCTTGAGGGGTGATACGTTGGTTTCCCAACTTTTGCTATTGGACAAATAATAGCGTACCTCCAAGCTCGGGGAAAGTACCCTATGTTGTAAGCGTGGTTGAACAGAATGGAGAGCTTATTAAAGAATAAGGCAGAAAGTCTTCGCAACGAGTGGTATGACATGTTGTCGATACCGGGTGACTTCTTAGGGTTTCGAGATTTAACCAGCCTCTGTAGGGTATTTGGTGTGATGAAACCGTGACCATTATCACGTGTGTCATTGAAGTATGCACTGTTAGTTGGGTTAAAGACAACAATTGGCTCATTGAAGTCGTCCAACTTACTGTGGACCTCTGAACTAATGATCGCATTAGTATCCGGGTCGCCATCTTGGAGAGTAAGTTTGTGATTGTTTTCGAAGGTCTCTCCAATGATATTTGCTTTATTGGTGTCAGTATTAACAACAACACCATTGTGTATGATTGGCCCAGTGATACGGGACATATATCTGCCATATCTTTTTAACATTTTTATTAACGTTCTGGTACATCTGAATACCCTTGTCTTCCAATTGTCGGGTACGATTGTTTTGGATTCTCTGGTTTATCAGTGTACCAATATTGTGAATAATTGATCGCAATAATGGCTCCATTTGCGTAAAGCGGCGACGATATCTTATTCTGCAGAGCTTTTTACGCTCCCGGATGAGACGAAGAGTGATGTCGTCATGGGGAATCTGATAGGTCTTTTCAAGTTTGTACTTCGGGACATGAGTCTCAGAAGTTTCAACTAGAATCTCATGAAGTCGTTTTGCAGCAATGTTTATCGCAACCGTCGTTAGGTTCCTGTCAGTGGGGGGAGAGAGTTGGTGGAGTTTTTCGTTCAATGTAATATTGAAGTTGTCCCAATTTGTGCGCCCATAATCGGTTATGTATCTGATATGAGCCCGGGATGCTCGATAGCCGCGAATGAATGTAGTCACAGCGTTGTGGTCAGATACACCCACTGAAACTTGAGGAGGAGTGATTTGTGGAAGTAAGTCTTTGGACACAAAAAATATGTCCACAATTGAGTCACCTCGAGTACCAACCATAGGTGCGACTATTTCGAAGTTGAGGTCATAGGTGGTTTCGGTGTACCATCGGTACAGTTTTGTGCCATTTGGGCAAGAGACAGAGTTGTTCCAGTGGGGATGTCTGGAGTTAGAATCACCGCCTATGATGAAGGGTGTATGTCCCGAGGTCCTTATTAGTTTGCTATATCGAAACAGAACTGACAACGCAGAGTATTTATTCGCACGTAAGTAATTATTAAAAACAAAAATTGTTTAAATATACGTAATACTATGTGATATATCCAGGAATCCTCTGTTATAGAGAGGACTATTGTTAAAAAGAGTGCTCTCTTCAGCTTCGTCCTGAAGAAGAAATTGTAGCGGTTGGATCCGAACCTCACGGTTATATATTCCCGTAAACATTTTTCTTCTCCATATTATGAAATATTAAGAATTGCCTATGATGGTCACTAATTTCTTCATTTTCGAATGATTGACGAGTTAATGCATCAAAGGTGTATCAGCTGAAATGCAATAAGATCGATACTCGAAATCGAGATCTAAACAAAATTTTACAATGGGAAAAGATAAAGGTCGTTGATTTCAAAGCGAACATATCTGGCAAGCTGGGCCTGTTTGCGGTCTTAATCTCCCAAGAACCCATCGATCTTTAGTCCCGCCCCGAAGGAAGAACGATAGTCCGTGTACTGACGTCAGTTTCAATATCTCAGCACTCAATAGCAGTTTTTGGTGATTTTTACTATAATATTATGTTTCCTAGTGGTATTTCTGTGCTTTTAATGGCTGTAGTCACTCCACTTTAGTTATCTTCATAGTCTTATGTTCTTAGCATATATATATGCAGGTGACAGTGTTAGCTGTCGCAAGAGCATATAATCGTAGTAACTTTTGCTGCATTTTGATTTTCTTTACATGGCGATGGCTTTTCTTTGAATTCATTAGAGACGTTTCTTTTATTTGCTTTGGTCAGCTCCTTATCTGACACTCTGACTTCATGGTGAGATTTTGCTTCGTTCACCTCTTTTCTTTCTCGAGTCCGTTTTCCGTTCCTGTTTTGCAGAATACTCGCACGATATATGTTGTGACTATAGAAAGCTTTGATACCAGATTGTTATCATTACGGATTGACCTTGTAAGGTGGACCTCGGTATTCACGCACGAGCAGATGCATTTTTGTACATCTTTCTGTAGAAGGATTATCCGGTAAAAACAACGTTTTTGTTCACATCGCACTTTGTCCCGATGACTGAACACTGTCGAAATTAATATGACCGTATAAAATGATGTGAAAGTGTGGGTTTAGATAGGCGATCTAATGTCAGAAATTGTTTCATTATATTTCGGCCACAATGCACAACTCTTAGGGTTTAAAACAGAACAGTGTACATATTGTATTCGTAGATATTAGGGATGTTATCAAGGTCCGTAACCGTAACCGAAACTATCGGATATCCGAAATAAAATTCTATCCGGATAGGGGCGGAGTCTAATATTTCTTAATAATAAAAGTGTGTGAATTGTTTATATCTGGACAAAATGGTTCCTAAGTCGAATTTGTTTTGAACTTTTTTTGATCAAGTGAATGCAGATTCCGCAAAGTGTAAACAGTGTGGTAAAAAATTTGCAGGGAAGAGAGGGGGCGTAGTCGTGGCGCCGGCGTGGGCGCAGGGTTCTACTTCGTCCTCACAAATTAGAAGTTCCGCCGAAAACTCCAAGAGAAAAACTGTTCACCAAATCCAGCACAGAAAATAAAACACACTAGTTTGTAAGTTGACAAGTTCTTTTTATTTAATCACTTGGAAACGGTCTTCAAAGTATTAATTGCAATATTATCGTAATTATTTATTGTTCTATTCGCACTTATTTCACAAAAAAAAACTAGCTCCCGTTAATAAATTTAAGAACGCGTACGCGTCACGAACGAGGACGAAAAACTGGGAGGAAAAACGCGACTCTGATGTGTGCGCATCACGGGAGATGAAAGTTGACTTTGGGCTTCCACCGTACCGGCGCCGGTACAGTGTATGGCGGGCGGCCTGGCCGCTCTGAAGGCTGTGTAACGGCTCACTGAGGAAAAAATTCCGACTTGCATTCTATTTGCGTTCAGCAAGCGTCTACTAACAAATGTTTTTTGTTGGTGGGCCGGGGGAATGACATCAGGACCGAAATGCTCCTGGCGTCCAGCGATCTTTGCCGTTGTCTATAATCAATTGATTGAAATGCCTTTTAAATGTGAAATGATTACCTCAAGAGTAAAGGTGCAATGCCCAATAATAGCTCGATTGACGGTTGACTATTGATAACTTTTATTTGTATTACTGATTATGTTAATTTACAGAGATTAGTTGTTTTGCGATCTGAGACGCATGAATAGCAAACGAAGAAGAAATTGTTGATTTTGCTTACTTGACAACCAGAATAAATTGATTATGTCAGCTAGTTGCTGACATTTGTTTTCCGTTGCGACGTGTAATATTCAGTTGCGAATTCGCTGGTTGTGTCCAGTGCGAATCCGCAACACATTCAATCCTCAGTTAGAGGTGAGATTCGGAGAAGAGAGAGAAAATGTCTCTCAATGTGGTGAGTAACCAGTTAGGGAATCCTGCTGGCTAAATTCCGTTGATGTGTGTGTGCGATCGTGTAGATCTTTTTTTGCTCATGCACGAAGGCGATGGGAAACATAATTAAACGTCGAAATTTGGGCAAAGGGATCGTGTAGATCATTGTTTTAGATGTGCATTGTAGCTATATAAATAGACGGCAATGCATCGGGGAAGTGGTGCTAAAAGCAAATAAGGGCATCATTACAGTCATGGATGAGTGGTGCAGTTGCGTAACTAGACGTATCGTCATTAGGAAAAGGTGCTAATGGGTTTTAGATGTTTATGGCATCTCTGACTGCAGTTGATTTAAATTTTAAAACACTGTAGGAACCGAGTTCTTGTTTGCATTTGGAAATGCTGAAGAATTCGGTTATAGCGGCTCTTGCGCTAATTGTTTGCAGCTGCGTCAACAAGCTGCTTTGGTGTTGCTTTATGTCGTTAGACAAATAAGTCGCCAAGCGGTTCGCATGCAGGGAAAATTGATGAGATTACAAGGTTACATTAAATGCAAACCATAATGTTTTCGGGGAAACGCAATTATGCTTTGATGCAAGGAATCATGATGGCCTTGGTGGTGGAAATGTGGTGTACACGTGTGTAGCAGGATTGCTTGGCATACAAAGGGTGCTGAATTTAGGATGCCTATAAGACGAAAAGAATTATTTGCGGGAATTTTGAATGCGAATTGATGCATGAAAGTATTTTCTTTTACAGGAACCATTAAGGTTAGAATTCTTTTACAGGAACCATTAAGGTTATGCATTAGATAACCTTGATGCTTGAAGCTTTTGCAGATGCTAATGCAATTCCATTCGCGGGAAACCATGGGGTTTTAGGCGCTTCAGGACAGGAAGCTTGGGGCAATTGGGCAAGTAGGTAGTGGGGTTTAATGGAACCGCCACAGCACTACTTCGCTGAAACTCCATCTTAAATCAAAACACAGTGATAAGTATGCAGAACTGTTGTTACTGGAAAATGGTAATCAACAAAAAAACCCGACAACAGACACCCTTACAAGAGTGTAAAAAAGAATTGTCAATATCAGATAGAAATAGACGTGTCTGGGGTGATAGTAATACTCAACAAAAAGCAATTGATCTATTAGTGACTGAAATGATTGGGTTACGAAACTAACCACTTAACTGTTTGGAAGGTGTGGCATTTCAAAGATTACCACGTTATCATCAAAGAGGTCGGGAACATTTTACTAATTTACTGACCTTTGTTCAGAAATCTACGATAAAATGAAAATAAATGTTTTGGGGTTATTATTTAAAAAGATATAATTTACTACAGATGTTTGGTCCGAGCCCGGTGCAAATGTTTCATTACTGAGTCTTACTGCTCATGGTATCACAGATAAATGTGAAAGAGTGACTATATTACTCAAGTGTAAACAATTGGAAGGTCGGCACACAGATGAGATTATAGCGAATAATTTAAGCAATATTTTGAATGATTGGGGGTTAAGCACGGAACCAGTTCACTGTATTTACGCGACAAAGGATCCAATATGATAAAGCTATGAATATTCACTGATGCAAAGAGTACTATACATCAACTGCAATTGTGTCCGGTCAGCGATGGATATCGAAAAAATTCTCTTGCCAATGATTACAAAATGCCAAAAAATTGTGACTCACTTCAATCACTCTCTAGTTGCTTAAGTTGAATTGGAACAAATTGAAATAGAAAGATTGAACCAATCGGTTCTAAGTATAATTCAGGAATGTTCTACACGGTTAGACCGGGAACCAGTCTTGGCCTTATAGCCATGATGAAGTCCTGAGGACTGTTAAATTTTTCCATAATGATTTGTTTTTTCCGGGCAAGGTCATTAGTCTTACGCCAGAGGCTCTCCGGCGGGGAATCGAACCCCGGTCTCCCGCGTGACAGGCGGGTATACTAACCACTATACTATCCAGGAGCCAATTACTTTAAAATATATCTACCTATATATAACTTTTATATTATTGTTTTTTTTTACAATTTTATTTGATAACTTTTTATTACAGATGGAATTTGACCTATTATAATACATGATGGAAATAATACTTCTTTTTTTTACACTAACGTGGGCACAAAAGGAGATTTTGAAGTACCCTTAAATGTCAGAGCATATTGCGAGCGGATGGAGAGGAAGTGGATAAGGAAAGGAGGTGTCGATGTATATTGGTCTTGAATGTCGGGACATCACAACGACAAGGAAACATATGGCCAGGCAGAACATTCCACATTCGTGTGATTCGGCTAAAGAGTGACTCTCGATGTTTATTTGTGGGCCTGAAGTCCACTTTCAACGTGAACTGATGCGCATTCACAGATTGATAGGCAACGTGGGAAAATGTCTGAAGGGGTGGAACTCATTCAGCAATTTCAATTAAGCAACGGCCGTGGTAATACCTATAAAAAAGAGATAGGCATGATACGTTGTGCTTGTGTACTAACGACGGAATTGATCGACGAGTCCCCAATAAGTTTCACCGCTCGCTTTTACATCCTATCGAGCACGTGTAGTGCAGTTTTGGATGCGCCTGACCAAATATGGGAGTTGAACTCCATTTTTGGAGGAATATACGCCTTGTAAATAGTGGTTAGGTTGGTTGGAGTGAAGTATCTTTTGCATCTCTTAAGGAACCTGATACATTTGGTTGCACTTTTCGCAGCTTCCAATTAAGAGTCGAATTAATTCGAGTGCTGAGGATTGATAGTTCCTTGGCTTTGTCGATGCAAGTGCCGTTCATCGACAGTATATTTACTTTGGAGGTCGCCTTTGAGGACAAAAGGCAGCACTGAGCTTTTAGGGCATTGAATTGTACTCGGTTAGATAATCCCCATTGATATATCTTGTTGAGGTCGGAATTTACTGTATTAAGCATAACCTGCGGATTGGTAGTGACGTTCGAAGAATTTAGATGAGAGTGTTCATATGAGTATGAGAAACTCAACGTGCTATCATCAGCAAACGAGTAAATTGGGCTATGAGTAATTGACAAGAGATCATTTAGTTATAAAGATCAGGAAGAGAGTGGATGAGAGTACAGAACACTGGGGAACATCTGTATTAATTAGATGGGAGACAGATTTGATACCATCAAGAACCACTTGAATTGAACGGCCAGAAAGATAGTATTTTATCCATTGGATCAGGGAATTATCCACTTCATAGGAATGCAATTTTGATAAAAGGGCTGGATGCCAAACTTAAAAGCTTTTGGAATATCCAATGCGACTACCTTGCTTGCATCGTGGTAGTGGATGGAATGGTTGTTACGAAAGCCATATTGGCGGTCATTAAGGAAATCATTTGATTCGAGATATTTCGAAAGTTGACAGTTGATAAGTGATTCCATTACATTGGAGAAAATAGAAGTTAGTGCTATCACTCGATAAGAAGAGAGGGAGGATTTGTCACTCTTTTGGGGAATTGGCTGAATGTTCGCTGACTTCCATCTATTTGGGAAACGGCCAGTAAAATAAGACAAATGGAAGAGTTTCCGCAGTAGTTTAATGAGTGAAGAGGAATATCTCTTCAACAGGATTGGGGCAATGCCATCCGGACCAGCGGATTTGTTTGCGTTTAGCTCTTTGAGTGCGCAGGCAACAGTACGCGTCGGAAGTGAATCTGGCACAAGGTGTGCTGATTATGCTCAAGTTGAGCCGGAACTGATGTGGTATCAGGCAGCGTTGAGTTGGCTACAAAATGTGCACCAAGTTGATTCGCCTTCTCTATTGCAGTGATGAGTGGTCTGTAATTGACTATAAGTTATGGAATACAAGTTTCTACTACCTGTGGTAGAGTGTAGTATTTTTTATCTCACTCTCTGGTTATGCAAGAAGTTTGCGGGTTGAATATGCTCATTGGAGTCATTTCTAGGTCTTTTAAATCTCTTTCGGTTTTCTTCAGTATTGTTTGATTTATACAACCGGAAGCTCAATTCCTTAGTCTCAATGGCTTCTCTGCACCCGGAAACGTATCACATATTTCTCTTGGGTTTGATATTCTTTACTCTGTGTGGAATAAAGGTCCGCATGCCAACTAGAATCGTGTTTGTCAATGTGTCCGCTATAGAGTCAACATCGTTATTGATAAATAACGATCAATTTAACCTCCCAAAAAAGTCGTTCGGACCTTCCCAGTTGGCTTTCTCGTAGAACCATACTGTTCTCTTGGGAGCTTTATCATTAACGTTGCTGTTGGTTAAAGCAAATTTAAGTGCAAGGATAGTTGGTTTCTGGTTAGAAACGTCAGCAGACACAGAAGAGAAATCGCATCTCAATCCGTGAACGTTACACAAATCAACGCGAAATTCCCACTCCATTAAAATGACTCTACAGAGAAAACCAATACCGCCTCGGGAAAGGATGCAAGTCGGGACCAGCAATAGATAAGCGAAAGCAACCACTACAGGTGTTATACCCCTGTAGTAGGTGTCCCACTAGATATGTGCCGAAATCCAGGTCACATCCCTTCTATGAGGAACATTATGCTACCCAGACACCAAAAACTTTCCAAACATTATAAATCAATCGAGAGTATCGATGCCATAGGTGCGAAAAAAGGAAAGCAGACACAAGGCATGAAATGAGTGGAGGATTTTCCCGCACTGCACATCACTCGCTTGTATAACCTCGCACTTTACATAGCACTAAGATGCGTGTGTGGAGATCTGTTTATTTGCATTAGATCACACCGCTAACTTTGCACTGCACTCGGATGCGTGAGTGAAGATCCGTTTGTTTGGTTAGGATCTCACATAAAGACTTCTCGGGGGAACCGATAGTGCAATTGGGTATCTTGTGTATATTTAAGTTTCCCAAAACGAATTGCACAATTGATCCGATGGTATGGACCACGGGGCAGAAGCGCACGTGCTGTCTTAAATCGACTGAAATTATAAGAAGACACTTCTGAGAACTTTAAATTATTGATTACGAAAATGATTCAGGATATCAATGTCAGATTTCAGAACATTCAAAATATTAAAATGTATACAACAGCTATCTATCTAGATTCACGGTGCAAACTCAAGTGTTTCAGTGAAATTATAAAGGACTAGGTACAGTCAGAGATTCTGAGGATACGCCTAAGATATCATGGGAAGAGTTGCCAATAACAAGCTCCAGTAACTATTCACACATTTAGTCTTATCTAACTAAAATATCAAGCGTTACTGACGAGGGAGAGCAAAATTTAGATTGTGGCGACGAAGCGTACATTGCCAAAAAGATATTATTTAATGAATACAATAAAGAGAAGTGGTTAACACTCATTGTCATCACTTTTATGGTGGAAAATGCATACCAAATACCATAAGTTTAGTAACATAGTAAGACAATACCTCCCTCCACCTTCTGGAATTGTACCGACTGAGCAATTTTTCAGTTCCGCTGGGTTAATTTACGACATTTTGAGAAATCGTCAAATAGAAATGATAAAACAGCAAAATGGCTTTTTGTTAAGTATAATTATTCTTTGCTCAGTTTTGACTATTAAAACTATAATTAAGTGAAAGTTAAGTAAATACTTTGTAATGGTTTCATTACTTACAATAAGGATATTTTTTTATGTTATACATTGCAGTAAATATGTACATTTCAATTGTTAATTTAGTTTTTGCTCTTTAATATGCAATGACTCTTAAAAAGACTGATTGATAGGTTGCGCTGTAGTGGTTGATTTATGTATAAAAATTATTTTTGTCTTCTTCTTAACGAAGTATTAGATAAGATATATTTTCAATCCATAATAATATTCTTTTTTGTTTATTATGATTTTATTTTTGCATTTCTAAGTAGGTAACACTTAAAAATGAGTAGCTACGAGTACAATAATTATTTATATGACCGATTGTAGTACCGACGGATAACCTAGAAATAAAGTCAAATCATTTTTTATTTGCATTTTACTTTTACAATTCCTTCAAAATCTAATATCCGTAACTGAAACTATCCCAGACTAATGGATAATCCGAAATAATTTCATATCCGCAACCGTATCGGCAACCGGTGTAATTTTATTCATATATCCATTTCCATATCCAGACCCAAAATTTCATATCCATAGCATCTCTACTAGATATCGATTATTCGCCTTCAATTTTTTTTTCTTTTTTTTTTTAAGAAATTCAGCTTTGCCTAAATAATCACTAAAGTGGTAGCAAATATATGACCTTCACTCTACAAACATATCCTGTACAAATAATGCATGCATATTTTCGAAGCCAAATTATTAGAAGAAGAAACGCGGAGGAGGTGGGAGGATAATGTTAGGTTTGACCTTGAAGAAATCGGATCGGCTGGTCAAGCGTGGGAGGAGAGTGCATAGGACAGGAAACGATGGCGGAGTCGAGTTGGTGAGGTCATGTACTTCCGGGTCCCTACAGGCTAATAAATAGTAAATTGTAGAAATGCGGAGGAAAGAAGTTAGCCTTTTTCATGTGGTTTCTAATCTTAGACAAAATTCCGACTAATGGAACGCAACCTCCTCTTTTATTTGGGCAAAAACTTTCACTATGAAACACCCTTAATGTTTGCATTACGAGTACCATTAATCATTTTTAACAAAAAAGTAAACTCTATTGTTTTGGTTTTAATAAATTTTATTTTATTAATTCCATTATCGAAGGTTTATCCAGAGAGATTCTGCAGTAGTTTCATCGGAACCTGTAAACTGATTTTACCATAGGTAAAAACAACTCGATTTCCATTTTTGTCGGCAATATACTCTACTAGGAGGTGATCATTTTTGTCGAAAATAATAGAATACGAACCGTCAACTGTGATTTGTGCGTCGTCGGTATTGGGATGCTCAATTTTCCCTCTTTGTTCTGCAACTATATTGTTTGATAAAACATACCTGCAAAATACGGAAAAACAAGAGTATGTAATAGTTTTCACAAGTACGAATCAATAATAAGTAGTAAGACCACAAGTGATCCAATGACATAGCTCAATGTAAAGGGGAATTAGATTGTGGGCTATAGTACTTCGATGAAAACCAAGTTGTCACACCGAATATTTCCAAAGCGTTAGATAAAGTTTGGTTTAATGAAAATTACTCTTTTTAGGCGATTAATTCAACTAGTATTTGGTACAGTTAAATCTGATCCTAGAAAAAAAATGCTGGTGTCATGATACCCATCATTAGAAACTGAATTCTCTTTCTTGCTGACAACAGCACCTTCGCTCTTTCGTCTTATATTATTTTTAAAATGTCCGACGAACACTTCCGACTTCACTGACGTCCGACGTCATTGAATATGTTGCGTTTTAACCCTCTAACCAAAAGATCAATTAAAGCCCCTGTCGTGAATGTAAATTCACTTATAAGGACCGAGAGAAGAACCACTCTTTTTAACCTGTAGCAAGACGAAAACCTTGATATGCTTCTGGGTGGGGAAATTACGTTAAACCAGAAGCATTAACTTTGGCACAAAAACGATGATATTATACGAAGAGGCCGACCCAACTCCTCACAAGGGGGAAGTCTCGCCATCTTTATTAGAAAAGGGATCAATCATAAAGTAATATATAGTGGAGAAGTGCGCAGGTTCCGGGTGCTGGAAGCCTGTATCGTACGCATACCCCTTCAGCAAGGAAGGGGTTTGTATGCGATTGCGGTCTACGCACCTGAGGAGCACCAACATAATCTATTTATAGTAGAGCTCGAGACTTTCTTCCGATGCTTACAATTGCACCTGGGCAAAAATTACTTTATCCTAGGGGGAGATATGAACGCCAAGCATAGAAATTGGGGAAATTATATATCTAATGCCAGAGGAAATCAGTTGGCTGGTAGGTTAGATCAGTATCATATTGAATATAGAACTGACCTGATAGCTATCTTGCTAATTGACTCACGACTGAGACTACTTGACACCAACAGACGAAACAGAAATTGTTTACGGACAATTGAATACGACAGTGACCACTGTGCATTCACGGCAGTAATAGAGCTTCCGAGCGATCTCACAGATCTGGAGGAATTCGTGATCCCGCAACCCTACCACTACGGGGCAATGCGATGGCCGCGGTTCACCAGATCATTAACAAGAGAACTTCGCTCGAATGACTTTAATCTGCCAGTGAACAGAAACCTGACAAATGACGAAATCGACAAATACATCCAACAAATGACGAAACCGTAAAACGAACAATGGACAAAACAATTCCCAAAACAACAGTTACTGATCACATAAACATGTACAGAACCACAACAATAAACGCACTCCACAAGAAAAAGAGCAGACTGCTATCGAAACTAAAACAATTACACAGACAGTTTACAGACAGACAAGACCAGGAGATAATATCACTGAAATCCCGATTAAAAAACCTCCAACAATTACTTAAAGCTAATTATAGATTAGCAACAAATTTGTATTGGAACAACAGAATATGGGCTATAAAATCGAACAACCCGAACATGTTCCCACAAATTAATAAGATATTCAGGAGAAATAATCAAAATGAGATTCAGGGTCTCCACTTACCACGTAATGACGAACATAAACAAATGTTAATCAACATATGCATAGATACAAAGAACGCTATCCTCAGTAACGAGCTCTTCGTGATAGAAGGTCCCTTAAATTTTCCATAATAATTTATTTTTCCGGTCAAGGTTATTAGCCTTGCGCCAGCTAATATTTATTACAAATTGTTTGTGAAGGGAATATTGCACAGAATGAATATTCCCATTTTTTGCAAATGGAATTATGATGACGAAATTTGCAGTCAAACAGTTGCGGCGGCAATAGACTGTGGCGGCTCTTGCGAACGCCACTACTTACCTGCTTACCTACCACCAAGTAACCCCTTTTTTATAAGCGTTCGGTGCCAATAAATCGTGTACTTACCTGCATTAGCATTTCGAATAACCGCAATGTCTGCTGATACCAAAAGTATATCAGCAATAACAGGCATCCCCCAAAATAGAAAAGCTTAAAATATCTAAAAGTATAACATGGGCATTTTTTAAAACCTGAAAAGTATGACTTTCCTGCCCATACGACTAACCACCAACTGCAATACTTAACTGCGCTGTTTAAACACCATCAGAAACACAAGCATGGCCATAGGAAGGGCAAATTGGTCGCACATCTAGCAACCAACATTGCATTACTTCCTACCAAGGAAATGGTCATAAGAAGTGGCGACAATGCAACAAGAGATGTTTATATTTCTCTCGATTCGTACACGAAATGCCCGCATCGGCCGCTAACTCGAGCCACACACAGGGAAACTCGCATCTGACAGCAAACAGGCAATAAAGAACTCGCCAGTGTAAATACACGTACGCCGGTTCGACTTTATTAATGCCAACATCCAACATGCGCACGATCAGCAATCATGCTACACGTAGGCGCTGATCGTGCAAATACAATGATCCGTTCAGAACAACTCGCCCCAGCTGCGAATGTGTTATTTTTCATGTATACGCAATGTCTATGGTTCGCATGCTGGGCGACACAAGCGATGAGCACCAACAGGGGATCATGGTGTTTCACCAGTGACACAGTGACCGTGTTCGGATGCTCGCTTATTAAGTGAAATTAAAATGTTGTTTTTGTGAGTCCGGGAGCGTTTAAAACAAAAAAACTATTTATAAATAAATGCCATCGATAAAACAGTCAAAGCTAAATGAAGATATATTATTTGATTTAGTCGACCAAAATAAAAAAAAAAACAAAAGACAAAACAAAGAAACTGCAAATCAGTCCAATGAAGTGAGAAAAAAAACAAAAACAAAACTGGTCTTCAGTGCCATACTTAGTTCAGTTCATTTATACTCGTAATCCAATTCATAAACAAGAACGAAGCCACGAAATAGAAAAACAGTGACGTGACGTGTTGTGACAACTAAAACAAAGTGCAACAACAACAAACAAACAAAATGTTAAAAGTGACAATAAACGTGCTTACAAAATAACTTCAGTAAGGTGCAACAACAACGTAAGACGTAAAACCTCGGTCGCAAAAGTGAAAACTAAAACAGACAATATATTGCTAGTTACGCACAGAGTTTTCAAAGCATCATTTGGCGCGAGTGCAAGTTCACTGACTCTTAGCCGACGGTAGCCGAGTTCGAGTCGGCCTACGGAAGAAATCGACTTCGTGGTTCGTATTGCAGGTCGCCTTTGTTTTTTTTTTTAATGAAAACAAACTGGAAAGAACCAGCATGAACACGGAGGAAGACAAAAACGTGGCAAACAAACGAAAAGGTACACCGAAAATCTCCATTGTGACGCGAAGTAAAACCCCGAAATTAACAATGGAGAGAAAAGGTCAGCAAATGGAGGAGGACAGTGAGCGTTCCTCTCCCTACAATTTTAATATGTATGGGGCAAACAATTCGTTCGCTTCTCTTGCATCGTCAGAGTCTGAGGATGAAGAAGAGGAAACTACTGAATTGGAGGCGAAACTTGCGATGGCAAGAGCCCGTCTAGAAGAGAGACGCCGAAAGAAAAAAATAGCGGCACTCGAAAAAGAAACAGACTCCGAACAACAACAAAAGCCGAAGCCAAAAGTCGGCCAACAGCAACAGCAACATCAACATCAACAGCAACAATCAACACAAAATCGACCACAGCAAGCAACGCGACAGCGGCAAAGCAAGAATAACAACCAAAAAATAAAGATGCCACCAATCAACACTATAGATATTGAGTGTAAGGAATTGGTAAGTCTTTGTAAGCTAGCTATAGGAAACAATTTTGTAGTTAAAAGACTGGCTGGTACCAGGCATGCCATTCAAACCTATGCGGTGGCAGACCACGATAAAATTAAAGAGGTCTTAAAAAGGGCCACCGCGGAATTCTACTCGTTCACGTCGAAGCAAACAAAGAGGGTAACGGTTCTATTAAAGGGTGGCGACCCTGAGGTGGAACCGGAGGCTCTGCTCGAGATGCTTCAAAAGTTGAGACACGACGATCTCGAGTTTATCGCGGTAAAACCGTTCACCACAACCAAGGCAAGAAGGGAAAACCGCAAGTTACCCTTCTTTTTGGTTCAACTAATGCCCAGCAGCAGAATTGGTGGTCTAAGAATCTTTATTAGAAAAGGGATCAATCATAAAGTAATATATAGTGGAGAAGTGCGCAGGTTCCGGGTGCTGGAAGCCTGTATCGTACGCATACCCCTTTAGCAAGGAAGGGGTTTGTATGCGATTGCGGTCTACGCACCTGAGGAGCACCAACAAAACCTATTTATAGCTGAGCTCGAAACACTCTTTCGATGCTTACCATTGCACCTGGACAAAAATTACTTTATCCTAGGGGGAGATATGAACGCCAAGCATAGAAATTGGGGAAATTATATATCTAATGCCAGAGGAAATCAGTTGGCTGGTTGGTTAGATCAGTGTCATATTGAATATAGAACTGACCTGCTAGCTACGAAATATCCATCGTTCCCCAGAGGTAGATCGTTCTTAGATATCTTGCTAATCGACTCACGACTGAGATTACTTAACACCAACAGACGAAACACAAACTGTTTACGGACAATTGAATACGACAGCGACCACTGTGCATTCACGGCAGTAATAGAGCTTCCGAACGAGCTCGCAGATCTGGAGGAATTCGTGATCCCGCAACCCTATAACTACGGGGCAATGCGATGGCCGCGGTTCACCAGATCATTAACAAGAGAACTGCGTTCGAATGACTTGAATCTGCCAGTAAACAGAAACCTGACTAATGTCGAAATCGACAAATACATTCAACAAATGGACGAAACCGTAAAACGAACAATGGACAAAACAATTCCCAAAACAACAGTTACAGATCACACTAACATGTACAGAAACGCAACAATAAACGCACTCCACAGGCAAAAGAGCAGACTGCTATCGAAATTAAAACAATTACACAGACAGTTTACAGACAGACAAGACCAGGAGATAATATCACTGAAATCCCGATTAAAAAACCGCCAACAGTTACTTAAAGCTAATTATAGAATAGCAACAAATTTGTATTGGAACAACAGAATTCGAGCTATAAAAACTAATAACCCGAATATGTTCCCACAAATAAATAAAATATTCAGGAGAAATAATCAAAATGAGATTCAGTGTCTCCAAATTCCACGTACTGAGGTAAACAAGCAGCTGCTAACCAACATTAGCATAGATACGGAGAACGCTATCCTCAATAGTGAGCTCTTCGTGATCGAAGATCCTTTGGAAAAGGTGAACGCTGTGGGAGCTCTCTTTCAGGAAATGTACAAGGTGAATGAAAGCATTCACCGAAATCACGACCTGGAGGACAGAGTTCTACTCGATCACCTGCACCTCCGAAATGAAATTTCACTTTGGCAATCGGAGAATCCGGGTTTTACCGAATTCAGTGAAGATAATCTGTCAATTGACATTAATGCCAATGGTGTAGTGGCTAATGGCCTTCTAATAACAAGGGAAGGAATCCAGAGTATCTTCGACTCATTAAGAAGCAAAAAGGCAGTGGGAATAGATGGAGTACCTAACATCGTACTCAAGAACCTGCCCCCAATGGCAATAGATATATACACGGTCCTGTTTAACAACGCGTTGAATAATGCATATTATCCCACGCGTTGGAAAACGGCTATCATTCAGCCCATCGCAAAAAAGGGCAAAGACTGCACAAACCCAATGAACATGCGTTCGATAAGTTTACTCCCAAGCATCAGTAAAGTATTTGAAAAAACCATCAACAAAGCTCTGGTAAAATGGGTAGACGACAACAGCATTATTCCAAATAACCAGTTTGGCTTTAGGGCGGGTCATGAAACCACACATGCCGCAGCTAAACTGGTCTCCGACATACAATGGAATAAATGTAGGAACCAATGCACAGGTGCCTGTCTGATCGACTTGGAGAAAGCCTTTGATACCGTCTGGATCGAAGGGTTGTATTACAAACTAAGCCTTTACTATATGTACTTTACGATATGTTAAAGGACAGGAGGTTCGTGGTCAAAAGTGGTAATGTGACCTCTAATAAAACGTATAATATCAAGAATGGCTTGCAACAGGGTGCGGTACTCTCTCCGATTCTTTTTAACATTTACATTAGCGACTTATTAGATGCACTTCCGCAGGCTATTGCGTACGCAGACGATCTCATAATTTACAGAACAGCTCCGAAAGTTGAGATCATAAATAGGTTAATGCAGCGAGACTTCAACAAAGTGCAGCGCTATTGCGATGACTGGAAACTTAAGATCAACTTCCAAAAATGTGAAGCCATCCTATTTAGAACTCCATTATATAAAGCCACGTACGACACAAGGAAAAACTGGCGAAAGCTAGTTATCGTGGGACCGCATGGAGATAAACTGGAAACCAAGAGTTTAGTTAAATTCCTGAGCATCTGGCTAGACCAATACCTGTATTTCAACAGACATGTAGAGGCTGCTTTGCTCAAAGCGAGGAAAACTTTTGCTATGACAAGGGGGCTATTTCACAGTAGCCAACTTGACAGCAAGGTAAAAGTCATATGCTACATGACGCTAATCAGGCCAATGCTCATATATGGTTGCCCAGTATGGTTCAACATAAGTCCAAATTTGATGGAAAAGATTCGGGTGTTCGGAAGAAAGTGTCTCAGAAGTTGTCTCAGATTATATCGGACACCGGAATCGGACTATAAAAAGTATTACTCAAATGAGACTTTATATAATGAAGCGTACATAAATAGGGTGGATAATTTTATGATTAAATTAATCAGAGGACATATTGCGAGAGCAATAAGCTCGTCCAATGACCTAATTTTCGGGGCCTATTATCCACCTTGTACTATGAGAGCCTGCGTCGCAACGGCTTTGTTCCACCAGAGGCGTTCCTTGACTTGAATATGAAAGGGCTTATACAGGATAGATCCGGAATTCCGCTGATCTATCATGTAAGTAGATCATCTGTAGACGGGCGATTGTGCTACGACCGGGAAGTAGCGCGCACCGAAGAAGAGCTCCTGCGCTTCAGTAGGGCTATCTCCCACAGAGACCGGGACGATAGTATTAGACAGCGTCAACAGTTCTGGTGGTTGAATGGCATATAAAGACCTGGGTACCAAAGTCGGTAAAGAATCATACTATCATCAGCTAGCTTACATAGACTTAGCTTTTCTAGAATTAGGGTAGTATAAGATTTAAGTTAAGTTAGGTTAAGTGCTTTTACATAAAAATTAAAAAAAAAAAAAAAAAAAAAAACCTAGGTAAGTTAAGTAAGTTAAATTTTAAGAAAAAAAAACAAAAAAAAAAAAAAATTGACAAAGTTTTTCAAATTTTTCTTTGTATTTCAACTAATTATCAGTACTGCCACAAAGTTCTGTCGCCCAAAGGCAAATTATACAAATGTTAAGTAATGTTTAGCTTAGAGCGTCTGCGAAGGACCAGTAAGTTATTATATAAGATAATTAAGCTAGAATTTAAGCATTTTTTGTCTAGCCTTTAATTTAGAAATTAAGAATATAAAAAAAAAAATAAAAAATGTTGTAAAAATGAAAAATAAAAATGGGATCATGGTGTGTGTTCAACCCTTCGATGGTAGGGAAAAAGTAAAAAGGAAAATGACCAAATATGGTCATCGAGGCGATAGATAGATTTTTGGTATCCTGTCGCTTCGAGAGCAATTCGACAGTAGCGTTTTGGATATAACGAGTATACGTTGTTTCATGCAGTGTAACCTTACGATTGTACAGAATTGAAAGAATTATAACTCACCGGTTCTACATAATCAAAGTACTGTAATTACGCGACATTTTTATACTCCTCAATGAAACTAACAAGATCAGTTCATACAGTGTAACTTTCCGATTGTTCATAATCGACAGTAGCGTTTTGGATATAACGAGTATACGTTGTTTCATGCAGTGTAACCTTACGATTGTACAGAATTGAAAGAATTATAACTCACCGGTTCTACATAATCAAAGTACTGTAATTACGCGACATTTTTATACTCCTCAATGAAACTAACAAGATCAGTTCGTACAGTGTAACTGTCCGCTTGTGCACAAACGAATGTAACCTTCCGATTGTTCCTAAGCGAAGTAAGGTAATTAAGTGACATTTTTATAAGTAAGTTGATAAGTTCACGTTTCATGCAATGTAACTTTCCGATCGATCATAATTGAATTAACTTCACGATTGTAATTAAGCTAATAAGTTCATTTTCATAGAGTTAACTTAACGAATGTACTTAATAAAAATAAAATTAATTAAGCGACATTTTTGTAACTAAGTTAATAACTTCATTTCTAATACAGTGTTAATCACAACAATTGTTCATACTAGAAATAAAAAAAACTAATTAGGCGACATTTTTGTAACTAAGTTAATAACTTCATTTCTAATACAGTGTTAATTACACAATTGTTCCTACTAGAAATAAAAACTAATTAAGCGACATTTTTGTAACTAAGCCAATAATACAGTGTTAATTACAACAATTGTTCATGCTAGAAATAAAAACTAATTAAGCGACATTTTTGTAATTAAGCTAGTAATACAGTGTTAAGTGCAACAATTGTTCATACTAGAAATAAAAACTAATTAAGCGACATTTTTGTAACTAAGCCAATAATACAGTGTTAAGTTCAACAATTGTACATACTAGAACTAACAAACTAATTAAGCGACATTTTGTGTAACTAAGTTAATAACTCTATTTTTAATACAGTGTTAATTTGATATCACCTTGTTCATTTTGGTTGTACGCTGTTCTTTTTATTCCTTCTGTATTAACGATAAGGCTGTAAAGTGTGTTTATTTTTAATTTGTATAGAACCACGAAATTTTGTTAAAGAAACAATAAAGAAAATAGACTTAAGGAAACAGCGCTTCTTTATATTGAGCGCCGAAACACGACGATCGAGCAAGCAGTTGGGACGTCTCGGTGAACCAGTGTCGGACGGACACCCTACCGAGACCAGGCTAAAAGGTGAGCCACCCACAAGACCAACAGAGCATTTGCTAATCGGATATATCTCCATCCCACCGGATACCGGTTTAACCTGCGGTATCGTCACTGATGGTGTGCTGACCATTGCCCGATTACCTACACAAAACCTTTATTTCAACGAGGAGTCTCTGAAAATATTTGAAACTAAACAGCTTGCTCAAAACAACTACGAACCAGGGAAGAACCGCTTATGTGCTACATAAGTAAATGACGTTTCTGAAGAACAATAAGAAAGCAAATGAAAAACTCCTAATATACGTAGATATCCGGAATATCTATAGAGGCAATGTCTCTCTACAAGACCCCAACGGATGTCGTTCTCTTGTGCAGTGCAACTATGGTTAGGGTTCAAAGCTCCACAAACATCGAAAACGACCAATGACTCAAAGCTTCGGTGGCAAAATAGGCTTTACACAAAGTTTGATAATACGCATACAATGAGGCTTTGTATCAAAGCAAGTGCGAATGGGAGCATAAAGAAAGGATATAAGCATATATTATGGGAAAAGTATTGTAATGCTCTTAAACACAGGATTGTAATTGGGATGGAGGATATAGCCTGGCAAAATCGGTAATGTTCATCAATTTCTATACAAGCAACGTGACATCCAAGTGTCTCGTGAGTCAACTCGTTACAATCCTAACCGCGGTCAATAGAAGTATCTCGTGAGCAAATTTTCAAATTCCTATATTTGTTGGAACGTAAGCTTTAAAACTTTCATCATTTGGAACGTAAATTCAGAATATGTAAAATAGAAGATACACATATTTTTAACTGATCAAAAAGCTTTGAAAATGTTATTTTAATTGTGTATGAACAGTTTAACAGTGAGATGCTGGGTGTATTTTGAGAGGCATACTCACCACGTATGAAAAAAGAAAAAAAAACGGCAAATAAATTATAAATAGACTTAAAAAAGAGGATACTACTGACTGTCTGGCACGATATTCCCACAGATAATTAAAAACTTGATCATCAAAAACGTTAAAAGTCTCGTAAGAGTGAACTAACGTAGTTTTAATTTATAGCGAGTGTATATTTGACGCTGTGCGGATACATACATAGATCCCATCAATTATGCTAACACAAGATTTGTCAAATTTTTTGCGAAAGTAATAAGGGAATTGCACTCATAAGAAGTATTGCTTCTTTTCTAGGGATTTCTCATTTCTGAACGTAAAAATAGGTGATTTCTATAAACTTGTACAAATTGTAATGTTGAGATGCACACATGTGGCTCTAGTTCTGAATTGTGTCCATATCCATTTCCTGCTTTACTTGTTCCTCTTTCAATATTAAAAATCGCTAGACTCGAGATTTTGTTCTCCGATTTATTCCTTGTTCTTTGTGTTACTTAAATCAACTTTATTTTGAAAAATAAAAAAAACAAATTACAAAATTGATCATAAAAAGCTCTACCTGAATGCCAAGCATAATTCGCCCCTGTCCGTAACAAATAGATTTGTTTTCACTAATACTCTCATTTTAATATTCGCAGTATGTGAACAATGCGATTACACGACAAATTGTAAAATCAGATGTGTGATGTCAAAATAATAGAGCCTCGTAATTAATGTTTGCAACGACCATCAAAAGTAGCATTTAACATTAATTAAGTGATCTTCAGTGAGCATAATGTAGAAACCGTCAGTAGGGCACGCATAAGACCTAAACCAGTTTTTAAAAAACGTGATCGCGATGGATTTTACGCGTGCTTCAAATTCTCTCGATTAATGCGAGGGGCTGTTAACTTAATAACTTACTAACTTAGCACTTTAAACGACTTCGTTACGAGAAATTAATGAATATGTAACACGTACTTATAGCGGTATCCTTCTGGTGAGGGAGGTTCATTAAGTAGGTACAGAACTTCTGCATTCGAATTGAGTCCCGCTTTGGACCGGCCAATCCAAAGCACCTATGTGACGAAACAAATAATAACAATAGTTTCGTTTAGTTGTTGCTCGTAAAAATGTACGAATTATTGAGTTACCAAGAGTGCCAATACAGAAATGTGCAAATATCTCTCAGGGTGCATTATGTGTGGCAAACTATTGCTTCCAATGCTGGTGATCGACTGTTTGAGAACATTGATTAATTTTGCATATTTGTTGGTCTCTGCACTGATCTCAGTTTTAGATAATAGTTGAATTACAGGTTTGGGTATTATGCTACTAGCATCAAGTCGCCGGTCATCTGACCATCCCATATTTTTTTTATGAGTTAAGTGTATTCCGACTGATTTATGAGCTGTCCGAAATATACAAATACTTTGAACAATTGAATAGTTACTAGGATGTGGGAATTAGAATTGATGTCATCAATACTCTTGATGCCCATATGACTGGTCCCCGTATAATTTTATAAACAAGAGATAAACAAGAAATTATCGTGATACGCCGGCCTATGTAAAAATGTTGTACAGTGTAAAATATGAACTACTGTTGATATCCTTGAATACATTATTCTATTGATCTTCATTAATAATCTTTTATTATGTCGTTGCACAATATTTTTGGTAGAACACTCTCAGTCACAATGGCAACAATTTCACCTGACAGTAAATCTAAGCCGAATTTAGTAGATGTCAATCAGGAGGTTATGTGTTGGAGAAGAAATTCTATCAACCGCTTCAATCAATCCTCCAGTCAATCAAGGGTGAATAAGCTTCCATCATGAATTCATTAGGGCTGGAATTGAACCAATTCACTGTACTGATGGGATGACCCGCGGTGGCTCTTTCATGAGCTGAGCTAGATTATTTCACTTGTCGAGTGGCTGTCCTTCAGGTGTTGTCTGCCTAGAGTAGTAAAACAATTGAGAATTATGCACATTGTCATACATATTTGAAATGTGTAAGATTTGAACTATGAAATACATTTGTAGAGATAAGGAACGGGATGGTGGGCTTTCCTAAGCCCGTAAGACCCGAAAAATCTATGCCGGCGCCATTATATGAAAGTGTTAAATTTGTATGAAATAAAATAAAGTAAATTATCCCGAAATTAATTTGCTTTTAATTGTTTGCCTTTGTATAGTAGATTAGTAGTAGCACGTTCCAGGAACTTTAATATAAGCCCTAGTTTTTATGTGTTTTCTTTTTTGAATATTATTAATTTAAATTGTTATTCAAGCCTTCAAGTCTCTAGTAATACAAAAGTTTTTGTAAAAGTTTGACATTTTTATTGCATTGTTTTCTCAATATAAGAGATCAAGCATCGATTCTGATATTTCACCCAGCGAAATCTCTCTGTAATAGGAGTAATAATAAATACTAATAGTTAAACATTTTAAATTTATGTTTGTCGGGGTTTCTACCTCTGTTCGCATCTAGCAGACATTTTTGCAAATGTGAGCACGAATTATCTTTAACCTCTGACATTTTTCACAAGACACACAATTGTTAAGTCATGGCAATTCCATTGTTGTCTCTATCGGCGGTACGAACTGAACCACCTTTAGCTTTGGTAACATTTCTGCTGAAAAGCAACAGCTTGGAATAGGTTTAATAAAAGTCGCTGAGTGCCTTCTTTATGGAAAGGTTAACTCAAGTTATAGATTTTGACTTGATACTTTAAAGCTAAGACCAGATTTCCTTGAGTTCGAGTAGCATATCACGCAAATGCTTTGTTCACCTACGAGGTCTGATAAAAAAATAACAGCCTTTTTTGAATTTCGTGGGATTTATGGATCAAATTTTCGAAAAAGAGTTTATCATTGATATTTTGAATGTTTAGTTTAGTCGAAAAGTTATACGTGTGTTTTTGGGTTCACCGCGATTTTTTACGTTGGCTCAGAGCTCACCATTTGATGGTGACTTCTTGGTGAAAAACATGATCGATAGGAACAAGGTTATCAAAAACTGAATTCCAAAATTCCCGTTCTGATATATATCAAAGATAAGATGTCAGTCATAAGCCACTACACTGTTTTTTTGCCATTTTTTGCGCCACCCCTCCCTCATTTTTCAGTAAAATTTTGTAGTTTGAAAACGGTTTACACATTGATACCGAAGAGTATACAAATTGATATTTAATTAGATTATTTAATTGGTATTGTGGGGGGTTTCTCTATTCTACATGAGAAACAATCCACAATTCCAACCAACATTTCCTACCTAATTTCGACCGCCTTTCAGCGCGTCAAATCAACCCCATTTCCCCCTACTTACCTGTTCACCTGCAAAGCATGTTTCCACCAAGGACACATAGCTAAATTCATTGTACCACGCAGACAATGCATAAATAAGTTTAGCTTACCTTTTTTGCCATACGGCAACTCGTGTCCATGTCGATTAGCGACAACCAAATCCAGCCGGACGAAGTTGTCGCATCATTGCAGATCCGCTTGGGAAATTTATCACCACATTCGATTGAATCACGTGATAATATTTCCCTAGCGTTACTTCGGCTTTTCTCCAGTCACTTCATTCGCTGGGGATCAATGTTCTCTTTTTGCATGTGAATATCACCAGCTCAATTCCCCTCTCTTTCTCAGTTCTGTCTTCGTATTGATCAATGTACACTGAACTCACCATACTACCGAATCAGGTCAACGGGTTCCGCTCAGAACTACATTGATTCATGCACATACAACCAAATCCACCCCTAGGATAATCGTACATCGTGTTTCTGTTCTCTTATTGTCCCGCTCTCTTCGATCATCAGATTACCGATGTAACCTACCACACATCGAAGGACGTGGCAATGAGAGAGCAGAAGTATGTTCTCTTTTGGTTGTATCCAATTTCTTCCCTTTTCAAGTCAGTCGATTAACGTGTTTAACCAAGGGAAGTGGTGTCGCTAATTGCCGCCGCGTGTGCATGCTCATGCACACGCTCGTCCGCGGACATCCTATTTTTATGCGAAATAAGTCGTTTCAACCAGTACGTTGTGTGGTTGAAGTTATTAGAAATATTATCTGAGTTATGTGTTGTGTGATCGCATCGGAATGTTCTCACTAGTGAATATTTTCAATAAATTAAAACGCTTGCTGGCAGTGCTATCTGTTATCCTTTTTTATTGATTACTTTGGAGTCTTAACTCACCTATTCGAATTACACTTCAATCGTTTATTTATTTATCCACTCGAGGGAGATGTCGTCCAATATGCGCATCGGATTCGGCACAACCAGGAAGTGGACGTGCGTCCCATAAATGTTTACAATTACACATTCCTCAATAAAGGTGAACATAAATCGATGCCGCATTTTGAGAGACGAATGGCTATGCGACAAACCTGGGGTTACGAGCAACCCTTTTCTGACGTGATTATTCGAACAAATTCTTCCCACGGATCGATGGGAGATATAAAGAATACGTGCCATACGCTGGCACATCACCTTATACCCCCACAGTATCATAAAGACTGCGTATTTGATGATGAAAAACATTATTACATGCACATGTTGTGTTACGTAACTTAAACGTAGACTTCCACGTAACAGTATGTAGACATGTAACTTGAACACTCGCCCTTCATCCAAGGTGGCGCAAAATTAATCATCAATAATTCATGAATTACTAACTAAAAAAATGATTTTGAATAATGAAAATCTTTATTTGAACCTTTACAATTTTTTCTGTTAAGCGGAAAATATGATATCCGTCAAGTTGCTACCGCCAGTGTTGATACGCATTTGTACCCGTTTTATCGCATTTTCCATGACTTTCCGCAAGATTTCCAATGATAACTGTTCGCAGTCCTGTCGAATATTCTCCTTAATGGCTGCAATTGTCTGAGGCTTGTTGCCATAAATCCTCGACTTCAAGTAGCCCCAAAGTCTGGGATGGTTAAATCGGGCGATCTTGTTGGCGTCCTCAAAAATTACGGTCCAATCACTCCTCCTGCGTAAAAGCCGCAACACACAGTGGGTTTGAGTGGATGTAATGGCTCTTCGTGCATCACATGTGGATTTTCAGTGCCCCAGAAACGAACATTTTGCTTATTAACATAACCGCTTAAGTGGAAATACGCCTCGCTACTTATGACGATTTTCGACAGACAATCGTCCTATTCGTTGTTGAGATTAAGGATGGGTTGACAGTAATTCACACGCGACTGACGGCCAGCAGGCGTTAACTGATGCACTGTTTGCACTTTGTACGGGAACATGTGTAAGTCTTTCACTAAAATTCATTGTAGGGTCCGCCTGGTGATGCCCAATTGCGTGGTCCGTTGTCTGGTTGGTGTTTCTTCGTTCTCAGTGACATCGGCAGCCACAGTCGCGATATTCTCGGCCGAACGACCAGTCCGGCGGTGGCCACGCCCTGCATGGTCTCCTGTAGTTCCAGTCTGTTCAAGTCGCGTAGCTAAGCGCCGAAATATTTGCCCAATTGGCGTGACACGATTAGGAAATCGACGTCGAAATTTACGCTGCGCTAACACCACCGACCGATTATTGGTCAAAAAAATCGACACAATTATTCCACGCTCTTGCGGAGTATAGCGCTCCATTGCCGTGTCTGTTTGTATACAGCAGCTATTCCAGAAATGGCAAATATGATTGACGTACGACACTATTTGCAAAAATTATAACATCTTCCGACAGGGTGATTAATTTTGCGCCACCTTGTAGAATCGTTACGTGGTTTTTACCGACGGCCCATAATTAATATTGTGAGGTATCTTACTTTTTATCTTAATCTTCAGTTATCACAAATGTGTTTTATACCATGAATTGAACAAGCATACATTAGAAAGCTTTCACCATATTGTGAGGGCTTTCTAGTGTATTACTTGATTACTATAATATTAAATATGGTACACCTTAGGTTGGTAAGTATAATGTATGCCATGTTTTTTTGTTAATCTTTTATTTTTTCATTTGATTTGTCCTCTTGATCCTCTTGATTGGAACTGCATCTGTACAATTTTGACCTCTTAATTCAGACATATCTAACGCCCTTAGCAATGTCGTCATCGGCGCTATACCATTTCCCATGTAGGTCCTTATTGTTATGCTCCGACAATTGAGAACACAATAACATGACATTGGAGGAAGGCATAATGCCCATTTTTTTGCATATACTTGTGGCGGTTCCACTAAACCCCACGGCCCACTTACCTGAAAAACCCCCCATATCCACAACCCAACTCCCATTGTCTCCCGCCTGAAAATATTTCCTTTTCCAAGGACATTAATGCATACAAGCATTACAGAAAAATTCCTAAAAAGAATTGCATCTACAAAGCCATTCATACATTACCAATGCATCTCTGCATTAGCGACCCAAAAACCGAATTTCCAATTAGTGTAGATATTCACACTATAATGCGATCCAGCCGTCGCCATAGATGCCATGCATAATTGACACAGATGGTATACACAACCGTCATTGTGTACCCATTTAAATTACTTTCCGAAGACTTGCAACTATGGATTCAATTGCAAGCACTTCGTTGTTTGAATTTTCAAACAATCACCGACGCCAAGTTTCGCCATCAGATCGGATTCAATAGCATAAACATATGCAAAACAAAAGAATCCGATTCTCCCAGTCGGCAGAGAGACGATATACGATCTCTATTGTATGAATTATCGCAATCCCTTTTAGCATCTAATGAGTGGCTGCTATTTAGACAGCTGACCCTCATTACCGAAAGATGCCGTAGGTCATTTCACCATTGTTCTTGTTTTCCTCGTTTCTGGCAAAACGCATCGATGAACACGGTGATGTGTACGAACACACACATACACCACCGCGTCACTGAGATCGCTTTCCATTGGTCACTGGTCAAAGGAAATTTCATTTCCTTTTCACCACACCACCAAACTCACCCCAAACGAGGATTGAATCACCGGTGTCGTAATTCAACCAGCAAGGCGGTCGGGTAGCCCGCCATCCACCGTACCGATGCCGGTACGGTGGGCTCTCTAGAAGTCGTTTTTCCTTTCCAGTTTTTCGTCCTCTTCGTGATTCGTGTGTGTTCTTAAATGTATTTCGGAGTTCTAACATTGTGTGAATTAAATTCGTTGTAACAACCCATAATTACGCGATTGTATTCGCATCCGTGCTATTTATCGTTATTTGATTGATTATGTATGTCAACAGCATTAAGTTTAAATTGTCGTCAACTACGGTTAATAAATATCGAGGCATTATTAATAACATTACAAGAGTGTTTTGTTTTCGTTGCTTCTGGGTGCACAGTGTTCGGCGGAACTTTCTTTTAGTGGCGGTGGGACGAAGTAAAACCGCGTGTCGTACGCCGGCACACGACTTCGTACCCCCCATATACTTCTCTAGGAAAAGGCCAGCCTACAGCGTTTTGGGACGCCAAGGACTAGTCTGCTCCTAGCTACCTGGTTTGGTTGATTTGTAATTTAATCAACAGAGAATGCATTGAACAGTACTCGGACAGAACTTTACATCTGGAATTGAAGGTTGTACTGATGCAATAGAAGATGGCTGGAAAAACCAAAATTTGATGTTGCATTCGCCGAAAATGAATTTGCGAAAGAATTGACTTTGCCCGTCACTAACGGAAGAAAGGAAGCGGAACTGCAATTACCGTTAATAGGTTTTGCCTTTGACCAGAAGGGACGTGAACGAGTCGGTACTCAAGTAGGTTAATTTGTTGGTTACTTGACCTTAATGAGCCTTTTTCGTAATCTTACTCGTTTGGCTGTAAGCGTCTCTGATTCTGAAAAAATACGTTCAGTTGACCTTCGTTGGAATGGACCACCACTGTTCAACAACAGCTACCGTTATTTTTTTCGAAGTTTCTATCCAGATACACACACGTTTCTAACAGATATACACACCACGTACAATCAAAGTAGTGAAGAACACCAAACGAAATTAGAATAAGCAAATCGTTAGATCCGTATACGATTGCGATAACATAGCAATTCCCCATCAGTTGAGTGTATTTGAGAATAACGATCGAATTTCAACAGGCGGCCGTTAGTCTAATGGTTCAATGCTTCACTTCCACCTGTTTCATCTTGTGTTTAATTGATCTTCACTATCCTTGCTAAACACAACAATCGTAATTGTGACCTGACACACAGCACTCTGCCATAGTAAAAAGGACTTTACTATTGCGATCATGACTTCCGCACAGAGCGCCGGCTCACTCACCTGCTCCGACGTTCCTCGCTCGTTCGGTCCTCGCTCCGTCGTTCGACCTGGAAGTAGATCGTTACAAAATTACTGTGGAGAGAGTAGTATGGCGTTTCTAACAGATACACACAATACACAAGCAAATAGTGAAGAACAACACCGAAAGAACATCGAATAAGCAAAGTATCAGAACCGTATACCATAGCAATAACACAACAATTCCGTATCAGTCACCCGCGAACTCTCTTACAGAGAACACCAGTTTAACAGTGCGCCAGTTAAAAAGTGAAGTGACTACATATTTAAAAAGTAAAAGTATGTCAAAAGCAATTTTTGACAACAAATACAATTCCTAAGAGTTCACAAACAAAAGACAACAAGGACACACCAGTAAACTAAATATTAATGTAACAAGCGCGACAAACAATAAATATACTCGAGTTCACGCCAAAAGTTTAAATTCAATAGACATGTGGTGACCAAAATTAAAACAGTGAAGATAGTCAAAACAATGAAATTCAGAATCCAAACAAAACAAATAATAAACGTAAAAACTTAATTGTAAATACTAAGTGAATTAAAAACACATAAATTAAAATAAAACCTAAAAGCAAATGTGCATATTGCAGTGAAGTGCGAAAAATAAAATAATAATCAACTATAAGAAACATAATATATCACCTCGGTCGCAAGCGCAAAAAACAAAAATTAAAATATATTGCTCGTTAAGCAATCTGTATTTACCAGGTGTACCGATATAAATGCATTAAATAAAATCAAAATAAGTGCATATAAAAACAGTTGAGTGAGGTGCAAAAAGTGTTCGAGACAATAAAAACAAAAACAATAAAAAGATAACACTTCGGTCGCAAACGCGAAAATTAAAACAAACAATATATTGCTTGTTAAGAAAGCGATCTTTAAATCGTCGTTTGGCGTGAGTGCAAGCTTACTGACTCTTAGCAGGCGGTAGGCGAGTTCAACTCAGCTTGCAGCAGAAATCAAGTCGCCGTGGTTCAAAGGGTCGACTTTGTTTTTTTTTAATGAAAACAAACTGGAAAGAACCAGAATGAACACGGAGGACGATAAAAACACGACAACGCACAAACGAAAAGGCGCCCCGAAAAACTCCATTGTGACGCGAAGCAAAACCGCGAAATTGACGATGGATAAAGGAGATCAACAATTGGCGGACGACAGTGAGCTTCCCTTCCCCTCCAATTTTAACATATATGGGGCAAATAATTCATTCGCTTCTCTTGCATCCTCAGAGTCTGAGGATGAAGAGGAAGAGATAAGTGAATTGGAGGCGAAACTGGCGATGGCAAGAGCCCGATTACAAGAGAGACGCCGAAAGAAAAAAATAGCGGCGCTCGAACAAGAACAAAACCAGCAACAACTACAAAAGCTAAAGCCAAAAGTCGGCCAACAGCAACAATTTCACCATCAACAGCAACATCAACTTCAACATCAGCACCATCAACAGCAACAGCAACAGCAACAATCAACACAAAAGCGATCAACGAACCAGCAAGCAACACAGCAGCAGCAAAGCAACAATAACAGCGGAAAAATAAAGATGCCACCAATCAACACCATAGATGTTGACTGTAAGGAATTGGTAAGTCTTTGTAAGCTAGCCATAGGTTAGGCAGTTAAAAGACTGACGGGTAACAGGCACGCCATTCAAACATATACGGTAGCAGACCACGACAAAATTAAAGAGGTCTTAAAAAGAGCCACCGCGGAATTTTACTCGTTCACGCCGAAACAAACGAAGAGCGTAACGGTTCTATTAAAGGGTGTCGACCCTGAAATGGAACCGGAGGCTCTGCTCGAAATGCTTCAAAACCTGAAGCACGAAGATCTCGAGTTTACCGCGGTAAAACCATTCACCACACCCAAGGCAAGAAGGGAAAACCGCAAGCTACCCTTCTTTTTGGTGCAATTAACACCCAACAGTAGGATTGGTGGTCTAAGAAAAATTACAGTCTTGGATCATCAAATGGTCACATGGGACAAATTAAAAAAGGGCAGAGACATCCTGCAATGTGTACGTTGCCAAAGGTTTGGTCACGCGGCGGCTAACTGTGAAATGCAGCGCCGTTGCGTAAAATGCGGAAAGGACCATAAGGCAGAAGAATGCCCTCTGGGAAAAGAAAGGGTAGAAGACAAAGCCCTTCTAAAAGGCGCAGTGTGTCGGAATGAGGGACACCCCGCTAACTATCGAGGATGTCCTAAATTCCGAGAAATAATGGCAAGAAGTGTGACCCGGCAAAAAAACACAGAGCCAGCTCGTACTACAACAATGCCCGTAACATCGCAGCGGTCGTACGCACAAGTTGCTTCGGGTGGGAGAACACCAAATCAGGCTACATCACAGGTAGTCACAAATACTCCCACACAGACTGAAACAACACCGCAAGCGGACGTGTTCGCAATCCTGCTCAATCTGCAGAGACAGATGACACAGCTACAAAGCCAAATAAACGAGATCTACTCGCATTTGCCCAGTCTAAATAACAAGTCGATATAAACCCTCTAACCACAACATCAATAAAAGCTCTTGTCGTGAATGTAAATTCACTAATAAGAACTGAGAGAAGAGCCAATCTTTTTAACCTGTTGCAAGCGGAACAACCTGATGTACTTCTGGCGGGGGAAACAAAGTTAAACCAGAGACATAAGATAGGACATAAAAACTACGATATTATACGAAGAGATCGACCTAACTCCTGTCAAGGGGGAAGTCTCGCCATCTTTATTAGAAAAGGGATCAATCATAAAGTAATATATAGTGGAGAAGTGCGCAGGTTCCGGGTGCTGGAAGCCTGTATCGTACGCATACCCCTTCAGCAAGGAAGGGGTTTGTATGCGATTGCGGTCTACGCACCTGAGGAGCACCAACAAAACCTATTTATAGCTGAGCTCGAAACACTCTTTCGATGCTTACAATTGCACCTGGACAAAAATTACTTTATCCTAGGGGGAGATATGAACGCCAAGCATAGAAATTGGGGAAATTATATATCTAATGCCAGAGGAAATCAGTTGGCTGGTTGGTTAGATCAGTATCATATTGAATATAGAACTGACCTGCTAGCTACGAAATATCCATCGTTCCCCAGAGGTAGATCGTTCTTAGATATCTTGCTAATCGACTCACGACTGAGATTACTTAACACCAACAGACGAAACACAAACTGTTTACGGACAATTGAATACGACAGCGACCACTGTGCATTCACGGCAGTAATAGAGCTTCCGAACGAGCTCGCAGATCTGGAGGAATTCGTGATCCCGCAACCCTATAACTACAGGGCAATGCGATGGCCGCGGTTCACCAGATCATTAACAAGAGAACTTTGTTCGAATGACTTGAATCTGCCAGTAAACAGAAACCTGACAAATGACGAAATCGACAAATACATTCAACAAATGGACGAAACCGTAAAACGAACAATCGACAAAACAATTCCCAAAACAACAGTTACAGATCACATTAACATGTACAGAAACGCAACAATAAACGCACTCCACAAGAAAAAGAGCAGACTGCTATCGAAATTAAAACAATTACACAGACAGTTTACAGACAGACAAGACCAGGAGATAATATCACTGAAATCTCAATTAAAAAACCTCCAACAATTACTTAAAGCTAATTATAGATTAGCAACAAATTTGTATTGGAACAACAGAATTCGAGCTATAAAAACTAATAACCCGAATATGTTCCCACAAATAAATAAAATATTCAGGAGAAATAATCAAAACGAGATTCAGTGTCTCCAAATTCCACGTACCGAGGTAAACAAGCAGCTGCTAACCAACATTGGCATAGATACAGAGAACGCCATCCTCAATAGTGAGCTCTTCGTGATCGAAGATCCTTTGGAGAAGGCGAACGCTGTGGGAGCTGTCTTTCAGGAAATGTACAAGGTGAATGAAAGCATTCACCGAAACCATGACCTGGAGGACAGAATTCGACTGAATCACCTGCACCTCCGGAATGAAATTTCACATTGGCAATCGGAGAATCCTGGTTTTACGGAATTCAGTGACGATAATCTGTCAATTGAGATTAATACCAATGGTGGGGCTAATAGCCTTTTAATCACAGGGGAAGGAATCCAGAGTATCTTCGACTCATTAAGAAGCAAAAAGTCAGTGGGAATAGATGGAGTACCTAACATTGTACTCAAGAACCTGCCCCCAAAGGCAATAGATATATACACGGTCCTGTTTAACAACGCGTTGAATAATGCATATTATCCCGCGCGTTGGAAACCGGCTATCATTCAGCCCATCCCAAAAAAGGGCAAAGACTGTACAAACCCAATGAACATGCGTTCGATAAGTTTACTCCCAAGCATCAGTAAAGTATTTGAAAAAATCATTAACAAAGCTCTGCTAAAATGGGTAGACGACAATAGCATTATTCCAAATAACCAGTTTGGCTTTAGGGCGGGTCATGAAACCACACATGCCGCAGCTAAACTGGTCTCCGACATACAATGGAATAAATGTAGGAACCAATGCACAGGTGCCTGTCTGATCGACTTGGAAAAAGCCTTTGATACCGTCTGGATCGAAGGGTTGTATTACAAACTGGTCAGACATGGCATACATAAGCCTTTACTATATGTACTTTACGATATGTTAAAGGACAGGAGGTTCGTGGTCAAAAGTGGTAATGTGACCTCTAATAAAACGTATAATATCAAGAATGGCTTGCAACAGGGCGCGGTACTCTCTCCGATTCTTTTTAACATTTACATTAGTGACTTATTAGATGCACTTCCGCAGGCTATTGCGTACGCAGACGATCTCATAATTTACAGAACAGCTCCGAAAGTTGCGATCATAAATAGGTTAATACAGCGAGACTTCAACAAAGTGCAGCGCTATTGCAATGACTGGAAACTTAAGATCAACTTCCAAAAATGTGAAGCCATCCTATTTAGAACTCCATTATATAAAGCCACGTACGACACAAGGAAAAACTGGCGAAAGCTAGTTATCGTGGGACCGCATGGAGATAAACTGGAAACCAAGAGTTTAGTTAAATACCTGGGCATCTGGCTAGACCAATATCTGTATTTCAACAGACATTTAGAGGCTGCTTTGCTCAAAGCGAGGAAAACTTTTGCTATGACAAGGAGGCTATTTCACAGTAGCCAACTTGACAGCAAGGTAAAAGTCATATGCTACATGACGCTAATCAGGCCAATGCTCATATATGGTTGCCCAGTATGGTTCAACATAGGTCCAAATTTCATGGAAAAGATTCGGGTGTTCGAAAGAAAGTGCCTCAGAAGTTGTCTCAGATTATATCGGACACCGGAATCGGACTATAAAAAGTATTACTCAAATGAGACTTTATATAATGAAGCGTACATAAATAGGGTGGATAATTTTATGATTAAATTAATCAGAGGACATATTGCGAGAGCAATAAGCTCGTCCAATGACCTAATTTTCGGGGCCTATTATCCAAACACCTTGTACTATGAGAGCGTGCGCCGCAACGGCTTTGTTCCACCAGAGGCGTTCCTTGACTTGGATATGAAAGGGCTTATACAGGATAGATCCGGAATTCCGCTGATCTATCATGTAAGTAGATCGTCTGTAGACGGGCGATTGTGCTACGACCGGGAAGTAGCGCGCACCGAAGAAGAGCTCCTGCGCTTCAGTAGGGCTATCTCCCACAGAGACCGGGACGATAGTATTAGACAGCGTCAACAGTTCTGGTGGTTGAACGGCATATAAAGACCTGGGTACCAAAGTCGGTAAAGAATCATACTATCATCAGCTAGCTTACATAGACTTAGCTTTTCTAGAATTAGGGTAGTATAAGATTTAAGTTAAGTTAGGTTAAGTGCTTTTACATATTAAAAAAAAAAAAAAAAAAAAAAAAAAAAAAAAAAAAAAAAAAAAAAAAAAAAAAATTGACAAAGTTTTTCAAATTTTTCTTTGTATTTCAACTAATTATCAGTACTGCCACAAAGTTCTGTCGCCGAAAGGCAAATTATACAAATGTTAAGTAATGTTTAGCTTAGAGCGTCTGCGAAGGACCAGTAAGTTATTATATAAGATAATTAAGCTAGAATTTAAGCATTTTTTGTCTAGCCTTTACGTTAGAAATTAAGAATATAAAAAGAAAAATAAAAAATGAAAAACAATTCCGTATCAGTTGATGTGTGCACTTGAAATTAACGATCAAATTCTTACACGCGGCAGTGGCCTGATCTGTTAAGCATTGATTCAATTTCTTTTTAGGGATTCCAACCGTCCATTGTCAGTTCAAATCACACATTATTCACTACAGTCGCAAACGCTATAGATGCAATGTGGAATGTGAAGTGGTGATTGGCTCTGCGCAGGTTAACTTGTATTTCAAACGACTAGCCAACCTAACCAACCTCGAAAAATATAGAAATATAGAGATCACAACAACAGGCTCGGTTTATCGTCGGGCTGTAGTGCTTTAAAAAGCCCTACCATCTCCTTCCCCCACACATACATTCAAATCCCTACACCCAAATTTAAATTCGTGATAAACGAATCAAATGTTTGTTTATCGGCCATACATCCAATTCCCCAATAATCCTTACACCTAAGCTCAAATCCATCATCCAAATTCACAAATTCATTCTCCAGATCAAACAAAATTCCTGATAAACGAATCAAATGTTCGTTTACCGCCCATACACCCAATTCCCCATAATACCCAAACTAAAAATCTCAAATTTCCAGGAATTCGCTTAACCAAATTCCTAATACAACTTCTCCGTACTCGACTCCAATCGAAATATATATATAAACCACGGTAAATCGAATAACTATCTGCGAAACTTTGTCCAAACGGAACGAAGTCTACCCATTTCTTTAAACGATGCTAATTGGTGTTGAGAAATGTCAAAATGATCGTGATCAAAGTGCGGTGAGAGGGTCAAACGGTGGGCGAACTGGTACTAACGACGAGTAACGTATTACTGTTTTCTTAACGGGATTGGGAAAGATTCATCTGCTGCGAGTTGCCCCCATATAATCAAACACTAAATTCGAAATTCTACAGTCAACAATTAGACCGTTTGAACTTAGTGATTGACTAGAAGCTCTCAGATTTGGTCAATAACATAGGTGCTGTGTTCCATCAGAAAAATGCCAAACTACACATTTACGGCAATTCCAAAAAGTAGATACACAACCCGAGAAAAGTATACACAAAAATGGAAAAAATTATAAGCACCATACATTAGAACATTAACGTATCAATCACAGCTTTTGTAGGGCAGTGATACACGTTCTTGTACATCAAACCATGGGTGATGTATTTGTGGCTTGGTTCTAACATTTTTATAGAGTGGGTTTGAATCACGTTTTTCACTGCTTCGTAGTTATAACTGACCACCACGACAGTCTTCCACAGTAAAAACAACGCTTTATGTCACTTACTCGGTCAGTTCATTGGATTCACTCTGTCTGCTTGTTTACTCTCCATGCTCTTTCGCTCCACGCAAAATGATCGTAATGCAAAACTTCCTTAGCGGTAAGAAATTGTGAAACTTCGCTTGGGCGAGTTTTACTTCAGAAGTTCCAAAACCCGATGAGAATTTTCTTTTCCTCAAACTAATATATCTAACATATCGGAATGATGAATGATCGCCAATGGGCGATCCACGGTGGACCTTTTAAGCTTTGTGAGTAACATAGGGACATCTAAAATCAATATGCTAAGTCACGAGAGACACGATCAAACTTTTATCAGTATAAAATAATTTTGGCGGAAGCATATTTGGAGATGCTAATGCGAAATCGTTTTATTATACAAAAGAACCATTGTTTACATTTTTAAACATTGTATAATATAATTCAGCGATATTTAATATCTTTTTTCAACGACTGTATTTAAGATGGCCCATTCTGAGTTTCCAATCTTCGATTACGACCTAGAGCGGGATTTGGAGAATTTTCCGAGTGACTTCCAATTCCTCAATCGTATCCCGCTTATCCAATTGGAGTTTACTTACCCCTAAGGGAGAAAGAATTGGTGATCTCGACCACTGTTTTTTTTCCAAAATTTTTTATTTCCTTTTTTCTTATATTCTAACTTATAGGTTAAGCAAAAAATGCTTAATTACCTTATATTATAACTTACTGGTCCTTGGCGGACGCTCTTAGCTAAACACACCATGATTATTGTCGTATATTTGGGCCTTCGGCGACAGAACTTTGTTCGTCTTTTAAATTGTCTAATCTGTTTATTTCAATAACAAAGAAAAACTAAAAAAAAAACGTTGTGCCAATTTTGTTTTTTTTTTAACTTAAATTGAACTTACATCTAATTTTTTTTAATTGCTTAAAAAATTTATGTATGACGAAGTGCGAAACCAGACCTGCAGGACAAACTTCGGTGATGACTTTCGGTGACCCTCACCAGAGCTATTACATTCTTGCTTTTCTTTTCTAGATCCTCATCCAACATTACTGGAGGATAAACTCTGCACTTCTCCACATTTATTAAGCTTTCATGATTTTGTCACCATCGACTAAGACGTGACGCCTTCGATCCTCTGTCGCCCCTTTCAGCACAAGACTTACATGAGGACTACTGTCTGGTACGCTAGTACGCCTAATCAATCAGTTGTCAACAGCCAATGCGGGTAACAACGAACCATCCTAAATAAATTCAGCTATGATCATAGCGGCCACCACCACTGCTGTGCATTCAATCGCGGGACTGGAGCAGCGCTCGGGCGGGCATCGGGATACGTTTTCACTCCGCTACCAACGTGAGCTAAGGTAACCCAACTTTTAGACGATTTGACGGCGGCTTCGGGCCGAAAGATCTCTGACGTTTGCTAGTTTGGTTGCCCTAAATCCTTGCGAGTACCAATCAGTCGTGAACCTCGTCGTCTCGTCTCGTAATCACTCTCGTCGCTAGCCTCTGCGCTCGAATTTTCTCGACCTGACGTCGATAATATCAATCTGTGGTTTTTTTCATGATTACTCTGGCAGGTTGCGAAATCAGTAGCACGACTGACCCTGCCAGGTTGCGAAATCGGTGATTTGTTAGAAGCTCGTTCCTCCCGAGCGCCTTGACAGGTTGCGAAACCAGAAACTCGACCAGCCCTTTCAGGGATCGAATTCGGTGAGAAGACCTACGACAATGGTACCCCGATCTATTGCTGGCCAGCACATCATGATCACCACACAGTTCAAGTTCATTTCGGAAACATGTTCGAGGTCACGACGTTGGGGTCCTTCACCCGTTCTCTCCTTTATGTAACAATCAAAGTCACAGGAAATTCATCGATGGTTGTTTCGCTTCCTTCTATATGAGATGCTCATGTATTTAAACACAGTGGAAATATAACTTTTAGTACAGAATGCTTACAAAAACTTTGTGGATGTGGGAAAGTTTGGCGATGGGACGGTAGCTTGAGATATCTCTTTTTATGCACGGGAGTGACAACCGAGATTTTATAAATATCAGGGAACTCACCTTGAGAGAGCGACAGATTGAAAATAGACGAAAGAGGGGAAGGGAGAACGGAGAAGCATGGTTAAAGTATATTACGGCGAGACCATTAGGCCGCGGGTGAATTCGTTCTTAAGTTGGGTTAGTTTGTTTTCAATCATGAGTGGTTTAATAAATTGCGAAAGAAATGGACCATGGGAGAAATTTGGTAACTATTTGAAACAGGTGAGGTCGGGTCATCGTTGATGGATTGTTTAAAAAGGTTCGCGATGACATGTGAATCCATTGTGGTTTCCAAGTTTAATGAGAGGGATTTGGGGTAATCATCGGATTTACGTTTGTGATTAATAAATTGGAGGAAAGTTATTGGGTCAGTGATTAGGTTGACCTGAGTTTTTGTTAGACATTTTTGGTAAAGGACGTTTTAGAGTGCGTTGAACAGGAGATAAGTGCCATGGTAGTTGGAGAAGTCGCAGTCCGAGCGATTACGGAGGAAGGTAGCCCACAGCTTGTTCTTTTATTAAAGCTTGCGAATAAATCAAGGAGATAAGAGATCAGGAGTTTTTACGCCTGGTTAGGAAACGTAAAGGGAAATTGATTTAAACATTTCGGTTCGAGTCGGTTTGAGATTGATGGTAGCATCTTCTACCGTCAGATGATCAAAATTGAATGAAAGTTATTGGTGTACCACTTTGCTCCCGCCGTTTTTTTTTTTCGGAAATTCGAGGCTTTATTGTAAAAAACTGGTTATACATTTATGATTCAAAGTATTGTCCATCGCTGGCCACTACTTTCTCCCATCTTTCGGGCAGCATACGAATCCATTTCTTCATATTAAAACAGAAAATTAAAACCTCCCGCAAATGACGAGAATTTGGCTGGTAAGCTGACATGTTTAATCGAGAATAACTTTCTGACGCAGACACAAATCGACTAATGTTTCGATGGCGTTATGTTTACAAATACCTAAGCTTATTGTATGACATTTATGATCTATTTATTTCAACTACCACTTACCTCTAGTCATCTATTGCAAAAGCCGAAAGTTCGCTTCGTGGAAGTCATGTAAGTAAATGTCGCGGGGTAGAGCTGCGCTGCAGATTTATTGAAAAAAGACAAGATATGAGGCAGGTGGTGATTGTCGATGGTACACAGAACGAGAAGGGTGGGGGATTAATAGGGTGCGTCGTGAAAATAAGGTCTAGTTGTCTGCCCAGGTGGTTTACGACATTACTAACTTTATATAAACTTGAATCAGTTAGGTGCTCGATGGAGAGGGATTTCTTGGCACTGGAGGGGGTGGTGATGTACGAATCACCGGTTAATTGTTGGAAAAATCTCATCAGAAGTGGATATCAGCTATGGAGGTGTTCAATCCCACACTAAGTAAAAAGCCTTGTTTAGGTTAGCAGTGACAGTCCTTATATATATATATATATATATATATATATATATATATATATATATATATATATATATATATATATATATATATATATATATATATATATATATATATATATATATTAACAACAATATGAACTCAAAATCAATTAATTAACAACAGTGATAGTCCTTGTATATATAGTTAACAACAATATTAACTCAAAATCAATTAAGTGAAAAGCCTTGTTTAAGTTAGCAGTGACTGCCTTTTGATCACCATTGTGAATTATATTAACTACAATAGGAAATAAAAACAAGTATAGCAACGATGTGCTGTGTAAAAGGAACGAAAGTGCGTTTTAATCTCGTTCGACTCTTTTGATTTGGCTACATTCGGGAAGTGCATTTTCACAATTCAACCTTCGGCACTATCGATAACGAGCAGATACTGGAACTATTACCCGACCTGAGTGACGACCAACGGGGCAACAGCGTGGAATAGGCGTAGAACCCGCACCAACGACGGCACACATCGGCCTAATAACCACATATTTGCCTCTTGGCAGCAGATTTCTACTGCACCCAAAGTTGTTGTGATGAACAAGAGGTTCCAAAGACGATACTATAAAAAACAATTCTCACAAAGCGTTCTCTTTTCTCTTTCATTTTTATTGAATATTATTAATTTAAATTGTCATTCATACTGCCTCTTTTCTGGTAATATAAAAGTTTTTGTAACAGTTTGACATTTTTATTGCTTTGTTCTCTCAATTCAATAGTATCCTTTATTAGGTTTTTTTTTTTTGAATACTTGGGATTGAAATTATCTGGTTCCGAAATTTCACACAGCGATATCAAACTGTAATGGGAGTAATAATAAATATTATCAATTAAAAATTTTAAAATATGTTTGTCAAAGTTTCTTCCTCTGAGCTCGAACTTTTTCGAGTGTAGCTACGAATTATGTTTCACCTCTCATATTCATCACCGTACACAATTCTTAACTCATAGAAATTCCATCGTCGTGTTTATCGGTGATACGAACCAGTCAACCTATAGCTTTCATTAAAATTCACGTTTTTGCAGAAAAGCCATCGTGAGGAATGGATTAACTAACACTCGACGAGTATCTTCTTTACGGAAGGGTGAACTGATACTTTAAAGCTAAGACCGGATTTCCTTGAGCTCGAGTTGCATCTCACGCGAACGTTTTGTTCACCTACACAGAACTATGAGATTCAAATATCCGATTGCATTAAATGGATAACCGGCCAGAAAGCTTCTTTAGATGTCTCAATGATAACTAATATTATGAGGGAACATCTAACATATCTACAGCTCTATTACTCTATTAGTTGAAGCCATTGTATCTTAATCTTCAGTTATCACCTGTTGCTGGTTTCTTAACTGACATGACAAGAGTATTTTAAACCACCAATTGAGCAAGATCAGTCTCAGTCTGTATAAGCATCTCATTGTGTGAGCTTCCTCCTAGTGAATTACTTACCTATTTTCAGCTCAAAAATGGCTCATCTAAAGTTGGTAAGTAAAACGATGCCATGATTTAGAGTGGATTGTGATATTCGTTTCCGTTTGACAGTTTGTCATAGCAATCCTTTTGGTTGGAACTGCATCTGCACAATTGGGACTTGGTCTTTCAGGACTAACTGACACGGTTAGCAATGCTGTAAACAGTGCCGTCCCTTTTGCCAGGCAGGTCCTCGATATTATGATCCCAAAAATTATGCTTTTGGAATATAATAATGTGCCGTCGGAGGAAGGCTACCGTTTCAAGTAAGTTTCCTTTCTATAATTATTTATCTTTTTGCTTCTTTTTGTGGGGAAAATAATCAGAAGATTGTAGTGTATTTATTGAAAACACTCTGTTTACAACTCAGTGTATACTGCATGTTACTAAGGATGATGCTCCAAACTTGTATAGAAAGAAGATAATTAATACAACATCGATTCACTGAAAATACTTCAAATACTCTCAAATAGTCATTGGATATTTACATTTTAATTATTCAGACGTAATTATTTAATAGTTGGCAGTTGCCCTCCTTGGACCATATTTGAATTCCGTTGCAACTTTGTACTTGATTGTGTATTTATAGATTTGCAAATTGTTAATAATTTGTTGAATCTGAATACCGTGATTCGGCTGGGATCTTGCCAATAAGTTTTCTCGCATAGTCTGATCAAAACATAATATTTTTGCTACATGGCGTCGGAGTATTTGGAATTGAATCTTTTTTTAACTAAATCACGACATGGAATTACCAGTGTGAAAACTATTTTGTTGATATATTGTTCATGCTCGCCATGGATTACGTTTGCTTTTGAGCCATAATTATGTTGCACTCTTTTTTTTAAATAATGTTAATCGAATATATATTGGGATACGCATTTTTTTTTACACGAAATTTAGGCATAAAAGGATTTTCCAGCGTCGTTAAATGTTATATCATTATGACTATTAAATTCTAGAAACCGGCTTCTGAATTCGCACAAAGCGATTTCCATTTGTGCCGCGCTTTTCCTAATTAGTAAACAAAGTCGCAAATGATCCTGTAATTGAATATCCAAATGGGGTCATGGGAGAGCGGATGAAATTGCGGCGATTTTTTCTTGGACGTGGGACGAGATATAAAGCCAACCAGAAAAGGTCAGTTGAGGAGTGCGATTCGATTAAGGGGAAATTAACCCGACACTTGCAATTCAGTGGGCAAGCATACCAATATATTACGCTCTTAACTCTGACATGCAAACGCGCCGAAGATTAAACTTCAAGCAAAATAACAGATAATATAACAATCTTGACGGCTGGAGTATTAAATAGAATATATATGTATATACTATAGCATACTCAGCAAACAATTTGCTCTTTAGTGCTTGGTATTTATCGAAATAAAGTTTTGCCAGGTAGTTCACTAGATAAACTAATTAGGCCGTATTTGTAATGAACTGTATTTTTGCATTTGACATTTGGCATTTCACCCTTTACACCAATACGGCTTGGTTATTCAGGCAATGAAACAAATGTTTCAAGCAACAAAATTAATGATAATTAGTACTAAATTGATTGCTGGATTTGAGATTCAGACAGACTGGCTCAATATAACGATTTATTATCCAATCGGAACCAGAATTTCGTCTATCGTTAAATGTGGTTCTTGTTTTCAGAACTTGGGTAATTTTTTTTCGAAAACAATATTACCCATTAGTATAGGCACAAGTTGTTCCACCTTTCGTTCCGGTTTTCTTGCTTGATTTAATTTGGTAATGAGAAAATAAACAAATGCAACTTAGGCAGCGATTCTGCGCCACTACAAGTATTATTATTTTGAATTTTTTGATATGGGGAATTTGTATATCCTGTAATACATGAACAATTAATTACACTCTTGGATTCAACACGTTGGAAGCAATGGTTTCGGTTTCTTTTGACTAGTAGGAGTGGAAATATGCTAAACATTGCGTTTAGCGCTCTTAATCTTTTCCGTTTTGTTGTTTGATGAAGGACCTAGAGGACGTTTTCAACTGATTATGCATAAAACAGCTTTTTGAATTTATATATTTTAGATCATAAGTTTTAAGCTGAACATCAATTTACAAAAAAACCGTAAATTTGATTTTTTTTTGGATTTCGCTTTTTAATGTGAGGTATTAAAATACTTCCTCTGTTACTACAAATCAGAAGAGAGTATTAAATAGATATAAAGGAATATTCACGCCATGTCACTGTTGCCAGTTGTAACGGCAAAACTAGTATGCAACTGGTTTTCTATTCAGCGTTCTATACACTTATCTAATAAAACTAGAGTGTTCAATTTATTATGTATGATTTATCATTTTTCTTACGTGGGATACTTTTAAAATTTGAAAGTTAAAATTAAAAAACCAAAATATCAAAATTCACCCAAAATTTAAAACTTAAGGCAAATAATGTGAGATGTTTGTAGACACACTGTCCATAACCCTTAAAATAAATTAGTGTCAATAGAACGGGCATAATTGTCTGAGAAAAGCTGATAAGTGCAAAGTTTAAGATGCTGCAAATCAATTATTGCCGAGATATTGTGACATATTGGGAAAAATAATTCACTATGTGTAATTCCATTTTCGAGAAATTTTGAAATATTATCTACGGCTCCAGTTAACTTTATTGAGACATACAATCCACTAAAGACAATAAAAGGTCCCATAAAAAATCGCAAAGGTCTCTCTTCAAGAATATGTATTGCAAAATTACGAATCGGCGTTAAACGCCCAGTTCGCTTTTGTCCACTTCATGAAGGTGACTAAACTGAAACGATAACGTAAAAAACCAAATTCTGCAATCGGCCTACTCCTCAATCCTCAGAGCAACTTTCGCTTAAAAATGCCCAATTCAACTAAGCAAGTTCCCCAGCCTGTGTTACCACGGTGATCCTTTTCCGAGAAATTCGTTTTATTTGCACCCCACAAGACATTGCGTTAGATCCCATTAACTTGTAATTCTTCTCTCAGCGGTTCGTTCATCTCTATGTCATAATTCGTGTTGCTACAGAACGGGAAAACTGTGGAACTCCCTCCATCGCAAGTGTTCCCAAAGCATTACAATTTACAACTTCCACGGTTATCTCCTAACATGAGGGCGCTATCTCAGCGTCGTAGGTACGCCCTCCCCCAGATAAGTATTTTATATAAACATAATTGAAGCTGCCAAAAGTGCGGACAAATTTATAGGATTTCTTAAGAGATGTATGAAATATTTTTCACCCTATCCAAACCGACAATAACTTACAAGGGGTATCATCATCATCGTCATCGGCACTACAACCGGGATCCTTACTTATTTGGGCTTATTATTTACCAAGTCTCTACACCGGTATCCGAGACTTATTAAATTGTCCATAATAATTTCTCTGGCTGTCGCTGCATGCATTGGTTCACTACTTGGCGGGTGTCAAAGTAGCTAACCAGGGGTGTCCTGTGGAGACTGCATGTCAACTTGGATTGAACAGGGACAAGGATCGTCCTGGGATTCGCCGGGTTGAAAGCAGAGACTTTACCCTGTATGCCTTACAAGGGATATATTTGTTTAAAATTGAAATTATATTACACCTAGTTAGACGTATCTAAAACAATGCTACATGTATCCGACAAGAGGCAAAAATCAACAATGGAACTTATTGCAGAGCCAATCCCGTTATTGGAAGAAAAGTGTAGCGTACCCCGTTTAACTCGTTTTGTAGATATTATTACGCTTTTTATTCAACTGAACTACAAGAATGGCCACTACTTCAAATTCCTATTCTTCAATTTGGCGTCAGGATTCGTACTTTTCACACACTGCATTATTAAGTGTTTTCGCTCCATCTGGACAAACGTTTCTTATATACTTCCTGCTGTTGTATTGATGATGGCAAGGCCATTTACATAACCCAGTTTATGAGTGAAATTATACCGGATTATTTAAAGATTATTCCATTGCCCTATCACATAGGGAGTACCCTTACATTCATACTAGTTTGTCTGTGATTCAGACTTTGCTCATGAAAGGTATATTTCTTCATCGGATGTCCACGAAAATGTGACCGGTTGTTGCTTTACCTGGCCTGAAGCCGCCATCTTGTCGGCAGATATTGAGAATCAATAATTCTAGCGGTGAAACTTCTATCTTTCTTTTTTTCACCCTTTTGTAAACTTATCTATCTTCATTAAACGTTCCTCAGTTACATGTCTGCTCTCTATCCCTAGGAAAGCGTTAAATAAAACCTTTTGGGTGCGTTCGCTATAAAAAATTGTTTGAAGTCGAAAAGGGGTTCATCTTTTTGTTAATTACGAATTCGTCCAGAAAACATGGTGTTTTGGATGCTAGCCTTAATAATCGTAATCGCGTCTTTGGAATTTTTCGTAAAGCTGATATATCAGTACAATATAATATCCATTTCTAGCCGAAAGCCTTAGTTGCTAGAGCTACTAGATTTAAGTTACTATGTAATTTACTTACATTGTAATAAATAATAAATAAAAAAATTAAAAAAAAAATATCCATTTGTACAGATTGATGCAACGCAAAAATTATGAAAAACACAGCACAAAAGAGACACGAATGTTCACTCTGGCGATAAGATGTTTTAAAGCAGGTTTCATAATTAAGCGTTTTTCCAATTGAGCTCATCCGCTCACGACAATTTTTCTCTGGCTTTCTTCGTTCTCGGTGGTAACCGGAGTCACCAGTGGTTGGACATTAGGGTGCATGTGTAAATACTTCTTCCAGTAATAGTAAGAATAGTTTCGGCCGATGTATGTTTGAATATACTATTGTATTATATATATTATTCCCCCTATTCGGCTTATAGAGGTTCACAATCTATAGTGACTAATGACGAAAAATGTAGCTATTACAACAAACTTGTGAAAAAAAAACCGGATCTCCTTTTGAGAATTTATTTAGTATTCGTTGACTTCCAACCATGTCAATAAACTGATACAGTTTAAGATTGCAAATAGGAGAGTTTTCGTGTGACTGACAACGTCTTGTTGATACCAAATTCTCATTAGGTTTAATTAATCCAATTCGGGAACAAGAAAGTTTTGCAACATTTCCGATAGCGGCCACAGTAACTTTAATAACGTTGCCTGTAGCATCCGCAAAGAAATATGGTCCAAAAATTCCGCCGGCATAAAACCGCATCATAGTCTACAAGAGTGTAGTGATCTTTGGTGTATCAACTGAGGATATTCAATGCCCCATTAGCAGCTATTCCGGTTATTAACAAAGCCAGCCAAGTCGTAATGTTCTTCGTCTTCAATAAATATTTAAATAGCAACAGCATACAATTATTTAAAAATATTTTAATAGTTTTAACACACTGTTGCCACATTAGTTGCTCGATAATAAACTGTTATCGATCACTTTATAAGGCTCTCAAATTCCAGTTGACAAACGTCATCTAAACTGAAATAGCGGCCGAACAAAAGCCGCCTGAAACAAAAAAGCAATCTGTATATGGTCCGAAATTATATCTACCATAAATGAGTTGTGTATTCCTCTTATGTAAAAATAAAACTTTTAATAGATGATTAACATTACAAAAGTTACATACCGCCCCAATTGCCGGTTAAACTGGTTATGGAATGAGCATGCCATTGCGTACAGACTATTCTGTTCTACCTGTTAGACTTTTAATTTACTACAAAATAAGCAAAGTTGCTTACAAAATAAGCAAAGTTAAGGCATTCGACATATATTGTTGCATATATACATATATTGTTGCAGTCATATATACCATTATCAATCAGGTTCAGTTGGCCCACCTTGAGGTATGTGAGTAATCTTCAAATATGCAACTAAAAGTATCAAAATTAGATTATTATTAAACTCTTGCTTAACTTTTTCGAAGGTTAACATCTACATTCAGGCAACCTAAGCAATTTTATTAGCCAAGGAAATATTTTTTTATGTAGGAATAAATATATAGTTCACTGCTAAGTGAACTACAAACGAAACAGGAATTTGTTAACACCCACTAGGTATTAAAATTTTAAAAAATTATCAAGATTAAATAACATTTCCGCAATAGAACAGGTTGGCCAGCTGAAATTCTATGTAAGAACATTTAGCATCTAATTCAATTTGTAATTCATAAAATAGAGATTCAAGTTTCCATTGGATTAAAAACTTGTTTATAACATAGATTCCCTCTTATCGTTGATGAAATCATAATACCGAACTTAAAATTGTGCTTGTGATAATAAATATACACAATTCAATTTAATACCATAATAAAAAAATGGAAATTCCTATATTTAAGATGCCGAAATAACAAATTGTTTAGTACCTTAGCTCAAAAATGTGGAAATGGCTGATTACTATACGATTCAATCAAAAACAACCGCTGAAAGTTGGGTTTACTTTTACTTGTAAGAAGTGATGTTGAATCTTCCACGGGTAAAGAACACATTGATTTCAGCATAAACTAAATTCCTCTGTACTGCATTTAACTCGTTTTATTTTTAACTCTAATTTCAGCTACAAAACATCAGATGGATCTAGTCGCGAAGAAGTTGGAATAATCATGAATCCTGGCACCGACAAAGAAGAACTCGTTGTTATGGGTACATACAGCTACACAGATGGAAACATTGAGACTGTTACTATGTACACCGCCGATAAGAATGGCTACAGGCCCCGTGTTCAACTTAAAAACCGAGGAGTTTCACCAAAGCTTCTTTCCAACTTATCTGGTTAATTTATGTAGCATTAGTAGAGCTAAAAATTTTAATAAACAAAAAGTAAAACGTCGACACAACGGTTTCATATTTTGGTTAATCAATATAGTCGGTAGTCGCATTTCAAACTGACGTCAATGTCATATAAATTATCGTTCATCTACTAGATAAAAAAAAAAGAAGATTTATGTATTAGAGACAATGATTCCTGAGGTCATTAGAGCTGGTTAAGAGGCAATATAGAGATACAACTAATTGATTTGGCCAATGAGGGGACTTACAAAAATGTCTGTCGGATTGATGATTTCCCCATGATTTGGTTTAAGTGACTCATCCTCTGTACGAATTTGAATTCAACGGTTAGCTACAACAAATAACCGATATCAGGTATTTTCCGTTTAATACGACTGATGGAAGTTTATTAATATCGGCAACATGCGGATGTGAAAAAGATAATTATAGAAGGAGGATTAAAATATAACCAGTTGGTTACTATAATCCTCCTCACGTGAAATTCGCTTGACGACACTTAAAATTGCTTTCCGTAACACCAAGTTCAAGGTTGTCTTCAATTTAAGTGTTTAATTCGTACCCTAAGCTTGGTTTATTGCAGCCAAGTATACGTATCATACTCAAGGTATAAAAATATCTCGTATAATTAAAACTACAGCACGCAACATAACTTGCACCTGACAGTGGTGATTCAATTTAAACCTTAGTCTTTCACAGTTTTTATCTTTAGCGGTTATGGTAGTTCAGGAATTTTGCCCCATTTTAGGACTAATGGCATACCAACTCACCATTGAGTCTAATAAGCACCAAAATTGTGATTATTTCAGTTTTAAGATGCGTCACTAGTACACATTAGCACACATTATTCATTATATCGAAAATGCATTATTTATTGACGCGGACGGCTTTAATTCCACGCCTGGATGGTTCTAATCAGGCAAAAAGAAGGACGAGACATACTATATATGCCGAATGGTATTAACTTATAAAATGTTGTCAGCTTTTTAATCGAACTAAATTTTCACGATTTAATTTGGGATTCTTTTGATAAAAGCTTTAACAATTTTCTCATTACCATCAATTAATAATTAATTAATCATTGCCAATGTTTTTTAAAACGGAGCTTGCATCGCACGCCGCTGATCATCATGAAATCATAGAAAATAGAGAGTCTTGTTATTTTATTTCCGGCCGCGTTCCTGTGAGGAGCGTAATGATTTAATCGGTTCAGGAGAACAACGTTTATTCGAGTTTCCATATTCTTTTAACGTTATTTTACATAACAATCACTGAAATTTGTATCAAGATTGTGGTTGATTTATGAATACATTTTCCTTCAAATTCACCCATAGGAACAAATCTTGAGGAGGCAAATCAGCGGATGTATGTATGAATAACACATTTATTGTACAATAATTTAACAAATCTTGACTTAGGACTAAATGCTAAATCCTATATTACAAACTCTTCTTATTCTTAAAATAATGTACTGGCTCTACACGAGCACTCTAAATTACACGATACAAGTTTGTGTAATGCCTTTCGGCGTACAATAATATTTTTATATATTTATATTCTTATATATTTATATTCTTATATTTTTATATTTTTATATTTTTATATATTTCCTGGAAGAAGTTCTCTCTCTCCTTTTTGTTTTTTTTTTGTTTAAATAACGTAAGATAAAATAAAAAGTTAACAAACAAAAAAAAGAAAAGAATATTAACAAACATATTAACAAAATGTTAACATACAGAGATTTTAAAACGAAAAGGAATCCAAATGCAAAATGGAAACGAAAAGGAAGAATAAATATATATGAAAAGGGAAATGAGGAATGGGAAGGGAAAGCGTAGCGTCTAAAGATCTGGCTATATTTGGGGATTTAACCCCTTTCTTCATTGTCAATCCACCACCAGTTGGGATGGGATCGGTCATTCATAGATTTATCTCGATCGCCTTTTGCCATGCTAAAGCGCAAGTGAACTGCAGCATATGATATATCACTGTTATAAAGAATCCGTTTGTCTCTGGCACCCCGAAAAGCGTGGTAAATAATAGGGACTCCGTGCTTGTTTTGGATAAGACCTTTTCTACCCAAGAGAGGGAACGCTTCAGGTGGGATAAACCTGTGGCGTCTCTAACAGATACACACACAATACACAAAGCAAATAGTGAAGAACACCGAACGAAAATCGAATAAGAAAATACATCAGAGCCGTATGCCACAGCGATAACAAAACAATTCACATCAGTGGAATATATTTGAGTTTAGTAATCGAACTCTAAACACGGCCAGTAGCCTGATGTGTTACGCTTAGGTTCAATTTTTGTTGATTCTGACTGTCATAGCGTCAGTTCGAATCACACGTTCTTCACTATCAATCTCAAATACTGTAATTGGTGACCACGACGTGATATGTACACACAGCACACACTTTCCCGTAGTAAACAGAACTTCACACACAAATCATGACTTCCGCATAGAGCCCCAGGCACACTCGCCTACTCCGATGTTCTCTCGTTCGCTCCGTCGTTCGCAAACAAAGCTGGTCGTAACAAAATTACTGAGGAGGGAATGGTGTAGCGTCTCCAACAGATACACACACCACACCCAAAGCAAATAGTGAAGAACACCGAACGAAATTCGAATAAGAAATACATCAGAGCCGTATACCATAGCGATAACAAAACAATTCACATCAGTGGAATATATTTGAGTTTAGAAATCGAATTCTAAACACGGCCAGTAGCCTGATGTGTTACGCTTAGGTTCAATTTTTGGTGATTCTAACTGTCATAGCGTCAGTTCGAATAACACGTTCTTTACTATCAATCTCAAACGCTATAAGCCCACTTTGGAGTGTATTCTCCAGGTACATGTCATTGGGGTAGTATGGTCCCGAGATAAGATTATTTTGGCTGCACATTGCCCTTGCAGTGTGACCACGAATAATTTTGATAATGAAATTGTCTATCCTATTCAGTCCTGATTTGTCATACAGTGTCTTATTAGGATAGAATTTCCTGTATTCAGACTCGGGTGTTCTATGTGATCCGAGGCGGGAACGCAAGCACTGCCTCTCGAACATGCGAAACTTTTCCATGTAGGATGGGGAAACGTTAAACCATACCGGGCATCCATACACTAATATTGGACGGATAAATGCTGAGTACGAAATTATTTTAACTTTGTGATCTAGGAGGCTATTTCGGAACAGACTTCTTGTCATTGCATATGCACTTTTCGCTGCGGAGAGGGCAGCTGCTATGTGCTTATAGCCAACCCAACTAGATCACTAGTATAAATATTGAAGACAATGGGAGAATTTACGGCTCCCTGCTGTAAGCCATTTTTAATATGGAAAGTTTTATTGGAGATTTTGTCCCCACATTTTACCACAAATTGCTTATCCATTATCATATCGTAAATGATGTATAACAGATATTCGGGCAAACCTAGATTTGATACTCGTAACTTATATACAAGTCCTTCTGGCGCACGACTAATGACCTTGCCCGGAAAAAACAAATCATTATGGACAATTTAACAAGCTCAGGACTTGCTAAATAAGGCCAAGACTGGTTCCCGATTGTAGTGCCGATGATGATGATGATGATGATACAAATCCTTCTAACCACACGGTATCGAAGGCCTTTTCAAAGTCAACCAAACATACGCCTGTGCATTGTCGTTTTGCCTTGTTCCACTGTATATCGGAAACAAGTTTTGTAGCTGCATGAACTGTGTCGTGCCCCGCTCTAAAGCCAAATTGGTAGTTCGGAATGATGTCGTTTTCATCACACCGGTTTATCAATGCCTTATTTTTGATTTTCTCGAATATTTTGCTAATGTTTGGAAGCAGACTAATCGAGCGAAGGTTAACGGGATTGCTCCTGTCCTCGCCCTTTTTGGGGATGGGATGGACTACTGCTATTTTCCAACGTCTTGGAAAGTATGCATTATTTAGAGCGTTATTGAACAAGGTAGTGTACATTTTCAGCGCTTCCGGAGGCAGATGTTTAAGAACTGTATTCGGAATACCATCTGTTCCAGAGGATTTCTTGGTTTTAACGGATCTAAGGATGCCCATGAGTTCATTCTTATTCACAAATATATTTGTGTGCAAATTTCTAAACGGCGCATCCGCTCTATTGTTTTCACTGAAGATGGTAAAACTTTTGTTTTCGGAGCGCCAACTTTGCCGTTCGTTGTACTGTGGAATATGGTTTTGGATAGCTCAGTTTTCGATATCGAGGTTAGAATGAATGGTTTCATTCACTTTGTGTACTGCCTCGAAACAGGCGCCAATGGAGTTCGCTTTCTCTTGCGGATCCTCGACTACTATTAGTTCTTCGTTGGAGTTGATGTGTTCCGGGGTGAGTCCTGCGTTCAGGAATATTTGACAATTCTCGGGAGTCCTCGGGACTCGAAGGCAGGGAATATCATTATGATATTTTCTTCTAAATACTTTATTTATTTGCGGAAACATATTCCCACCACTGGTTTTAATGGAGAGAATTTTGTGTTTCCATTCTTCATTAATTACTGATCTGTAGTTGTCACGGATCAGCTTTTGAACGTTTTTAATCAATGACTTAATTGTTTTTATTTCCTGGCTATAAGGATCGCTGAACTGTCTGTAGAGCAGTTTCAGCTGGCAGAGCAGAGCGGTTTCTTGTCTATACAGGACATCAATAGTTGAGTTTCTGTATCTATTAATATGCTCCTCCATGTGAGCCGCTTTTGGAATGGAACGATGCATTGTTTTGATAACAATGTTGGCCATCGCTGATAGATAATGATCTATTTCCTCATTTCGAAGGTTTCCAATAGTCGGAGGATCTACGCCATTGGAACGTAGTTCTCTTTTTATTATGCGATCAAAGCGCGATCAGTATGCTTTTCGGAAAACTAACGAATCTATCTGGCCGCTTCTGCTTAAGTATTGCGTGTTCGTTTGGAACATGTAAAACTGCACCGAGGCCGTAATGGTCACTATCATACTCGATTGTGCGAAGGCAATTTCGGGTATTTAGGACCGTGTCTAATAATTGTAGTTTCTCGGCCATCATAAGTAAATCCAGAAAGGAGTTTCCTCTTGGATAAGATGGTGTACTTGTAGCGTACAATTCTAGTTTATATTCTGTTGTATTTGTTTGCCACCAGTTGAATAGTGCATTACCTGTTGTGTTCGGCGTGATATCACCCCAAGCACTGTGTTTGGAGTTGAAATCTCCCGCCAGAACAAAATAATTGTTTTACGAGCCTAACTTGCGATTACGAAAAATTCACAATTCACATCAGTGGAATATACTAGAGTTTAAAAATCGGATTCTAAACACGGCCAGTAGCCTGATGAGTTGCGCTTTGGTTCAATTTTTGGTGATTCTAACTGTCATAGCGTCAGTTCGAATCACACGTTCTTCACTATCAATTCCAAACGCTACTGACACAATCGCCCGTCTACGGATGATATACTTACATGATAAATCAGCGAAATTCCAGTTTCATCCTGTATAGGTCCTTTCATGTCCAAATCAAGGGACGCCTCTCGTGGAACAAAGCCGTTGCTACACACGCTCCCATAAAACAAAGTTTTTGAATAATAAGCCCCGAACATTAGGTCATTGGACGAGACTATTGCTTTTCCAATATATCCTCTGATTAATTTGATCATAAATCATCCACCCTTTTTATGTACGCTTCATTATATAAAGTCTCATTTGAATAACACTTTTTATAGTCCCATTCCGGTGTTCGATATAATCTGAGACAAGTTCTAAGACACTTTGTGGCGTTTCTAACAGATACACAACCAAATAGTGAAGAACGCCGAAAGAAAATCGAATAAGAAAAACCATCAGAGCCGTATAGCATAGCGATAAGATAGCAATTCCACATCAGCTGAGTGTACTTGAGTTTGGAAATCGAATTCGTACACGCGGCAGTGGCCTGATGTGTTGAGCATTGGTTACATTTTTAGTGATTCTAACCGCCATTGCGTCAGTTCAAATCACACGTTCCTCACTATCGACGCAAACGCTATAACTTCCTTTCGAACACTGGAATCTTTTCCATCAAATTTGGACCTATGTTAAACCATACTGGACAACTATAGATGATCATTGGCCTGATTAGCGTCATGTAGCATATAAGTTTTACCCTGTTGTCAAGTTGGCTACTGTGAAATAGCTTCCTTGTCATAGCAACAGTTTTCTAGCTTTGGCCAGAGCAACCTCTACATGTCTGTTGAAATACAGACTAGCCAGATGCCAAGGTATTTAAGTACACTCTTGATTTTCAGTTTACCTCCACGCGTTCCCACGATAACTAACTTTCGCCAGTTTTTCCTTGTATCATTCGTGGCTTTATCTTCAAAATGGGATGGCTTCACATTTCTGGAAGTTGATCTTAAGTTTCCAGTCGTCGCAATAGCACTGTACTTTGTTAAAATCACGCAAAAGTAAACTTTTTATGATCTCAACTTTCGGAGCTGTTTTATACATTACGAGATCGTCTGTGCACGTAATAGCATGCGGATGTGCGTCTAATAAGTCGCTAATCTAAATGTTAAAGGTTACATTACCACTTTTGACCACGAACGTTCTGCCTTTTAACATAGCATAAAGTACATATAGTAAACCTTGTCTGACCAGTTTGTAATGTAACCCTTCGTTCCAAACGGTATCAAAGGCCCTCTCCAAGTCGACCAGACAAGCACCTGTAGATTGGTTCTTACATTTATTCCACTGTATGTCGGAGACCAGTTTAGCCGCGGCATGTGTGGTTTCATGATCCGTCTTAAAGCCAAACTGGTTATTCGGAATAATGTTGTTTTCTTCTATCCATTTTAGTAGAGCTTTGTTAATAGTCTTTTCGAACACTTTACTCATGCTTGCGAGTAAACTTATCGAACGCATGTTCATTGGGTTTTTACAGTCTTTGCCCTTTTTTGGAATGAACTGTACGATTGCCGTTTTCCAAAGTGTTCTCTTTTCCCACTGACTTTTTGCTTCTCAATGAGTCGACGATTCCCTGAATCTCTTCCCTCGTAATTAAAAGGCTATTAGTCCTAATATTGGTATTAATGTCATTTGGCAAATTATCGTTTCTGAATTCGGTAAAACCGAGATTCTCTGTTTGCCGAAGTAAAATTTCATTTCGGTGATGCACGTGATTCTGTAGAGCTCTGTTCTCCAAGTCATGATTTCGATGAAGGCTTTCATTCACCTTGTATTGTACATTTCCTGAAAGACAGCTCCCACATCGTTCACCTTTTCCAAAGGGTCCTCGATCACAGAGGTCATTATTGAGGATAGCGTTCTTTGTATCTATGCCGATGTTGATTAGCAGCTGCTTGTTTACATCGGTACGTGGAATTTCGATTTTTGATCGTTTTGATTATTTCTCCTGAATATTTTATTTATTTGTGGGAACATATTCGAACATATAAGTTTTTATAGCTCGAATTCAAGCTCGGGTGACAAATCATCCCTTTCTTCTTATCGGCCCATAGCACTAACTTCTATTCTCTTCAAGGTAATGGAATCTCTTATCAACCGTCAACTTTCGAAATATCTGGAATCAGGTGACCTCCTCAATTACCGCCAATATCTCTTTCGTAGAAACAGGTCCACAGGAGATTTGATTACCGAAAAGTGGAGCCATTCTATTCACTATCTCGGTGACAGCAAGGTAGACGCATTGGATATTTCAAAACCCTTCGACTGAGTTCGGCATCCAGCCCTTTTGTCAAAATGGTATTCGTATGGAGTGGACAATTCCCTGATCCAATGAATAAGAGACTATCTTTCTGGTCGTTCAATTCAAGTGGTTCTTGATGGTGTCAAATCTGTCTCCCATCAAGTTAATGCAGGTATTCCGGAGGGTTCGGTACTCTCACCCACTCTCTTCCTGATCTTTATAAATGATCTCTTGTCAATTACTCACAACCCAATTCACTCGTTTGCTGATGATAGCACATTGAGTTTCTCATACTCATATAAACACTCCCGTCCAAACTCTTCGAACGTCATTACCAATCAGCAGCTTATATTTGATACATTGAATTCAGACCTCAACAAGATTTTGTCCTCCTATCCACCACTTCCCATCCTCCTTATTTCTTGTAATGCTGTTATGTTAGCCTTTTAATCGGACAGGGCATGAGCTAGCTGCTGTGCAGCTCGAGCTCTGTATAGTGAACGGACATTCCAAGAGAAAATTCTTAAATCGTTTAGCCATTTTCATTTCCATGGTCGTCGTCGTGTATCCGGTCTATATCCGAAGCTTGTTAAATTGTCAAGAATAATCTGTTTTTATGGGCAAGCTTATTAGCCCTGCGCCAACCTTTCTCAGGATATATCGCCCCATACATTGGTTCACTACTTGGCGGGTGCCAAAGTAGCTATCCAGGGGTGTCAGGTGGAGACTGCATGTCAACTTGGATTGAACAGGGACATGGATCGTCCTGGCCTACGCCGGGTTGAAAGCAATCAGTGACTTTGCCCTGTATGTTCGCTCACATCCCCCCAAGTTAGCTGTAGTACTTAATGTAAAAATGATTATTGGTTAAATAAAGACAGTATGATAATAAAAAAAAACTTTCTTGATAGGTGATGTTTATTTTCAATTAAATACCATTATTTCTGCAATAATGACCACTGCTTAGTTAACACAAGTCGTATAATTTGATACAGGCCAACCCACCTTAACGCTATGTAAAAAAAAAAAAAAAAAAAATGTAATAATAAAAGTCAATTTGTAATGTGTAATTTAGAGAGCTCGCATAGATTGTAAAAGAGGGTTTAACATGTATCACTAATATTATACATGTAAAAAGAATTAGGAAAATAAATGTGGTTTAAAAACTAAAAAAAAAAAAACAAGTACAATTCCAGAATTGATGTTTTTCTTTCTTTTCTTTTTTAAAAATTCACAATATAATTAAACTGTCTTCTAACAAATTATATTTTATTTGTGGGGTGCGTAATGGTCATGATTGCATTCGTGCTCTTCTTGTCGAAACTGCAAGTTATGTTGGTCCACCTTAAGGTATGTGAGTAATCTTCAAATATGCATCTAAAAATATCAAAATTAGATTATTACATCTACATCTACATTAAGGCAATCTGAAGAATTTTATTAGTTTCAGATCTAACATAATGTACGCCAAGGAAATAATTTTTTATGTAAGAATAAATAAAACGTTCACCGCTAAGTGAATTACTAACGAAACAGGAATTTGTTAACATCCACTGGGTATTAACATACAAAAAAAAAATTATCAAGATTAAATATCATTTCCGCAATAGAACAGGTTGGCCAGCTGAAAATCTATGTAAGAACATTTAACATTTAATTCGATTTGTAATTCATAAAATAGAGATTCAAGTTTCCATTGGATTAAAAACTTGTTTATTTATAACATAGATTCCCTCTTATCGTTGATCATAATACCGAACTTAAAATTGGGCTTGTGAAAATAAAGAAACAAAATTAAATTTAAAACTACAATAAAAAAATGGAAATTCCTATATTAAGATGCCGAAATAACAAATTGTTTAGTACCTTAGCTCAAAGATGTGGAAATGGCTAATTACTATACGATTCAATCAAAAACAATCGCTGCAAGTTGGGTTTACTTTTACTTGTAAGAAGTGATGTTGAATCTTCCACGGGTAAAGAACACATTGATTTCAGCATAAACTAAATTCCTCTGTACTGCATTTAACTCGTTTTATTTGTAACTCTAATTTCAGCTACAAAACATCGGATGGATCTAGTCGCGAAGAAGTTGGAATAATCATGAACCCTGGCACCGACAAAGAAGAACTCGTTGTTATGGGTACATTCAGCTACACAGATGGAAACATTGAGAATGTTACTATGTACACCGCCGATAAGAATGGCTACAGGCCCCGTGTTCAACTTAAAAACCGAGGAGTTTCACCAGAGCTTCTTTCCAACTTATTTGGTTAATTTATGTAGTATTAGTAGAGCTAACAATTTTAATAAACACAAAGTAAAACGTCGACACAACGGTTTCATATTTTGGTTAATCAATATAGGCAGTAGTCGCATTTCAAACTGACGTCAATGTCATATAAATTATCGTTCATCTACTAGATAAAAAAATAAAAAAAGATTTATGTATTAGAGACAATGATTCCTGAGGTCATTAGAGCTGGTTAAGAGGCAATATAGAGATACAACTAATTGATTTGGCCAATGAGGGGACTTACAAAAATGTCTGTCGGATTGATGATTTCCCCATGATTTGGTTTAAGTGACTCATCCTCTGTACGAATTTGAATTCAACGGTTAGCTACAACAAATAACCGATATCAAGTATTTTCCGTTTAATACGACTGCTAGAAGTTTATTAATATCGGCAACATGCGGATGTGAAAAAGATAATTATAGAAGGAGGATTAAAATATAACCAGTTGGTTACTATAATCCTCCTCACGTGAAATTCGCTTGACGACACTTAAAATTGCTTTCCGTAACACCAAGTTCAAGGTTGTCTTCAATTTAAGTGTTTAATTCGTACCCTAAGCTTGGTTTATTGCAACCAAGTATACGTGTCATATCTCAAGGTATGGAGATATGTCGTATCATTAAAATTACAGCACGCAACATAACAGTGGTTCAATTTAAACCTTAGTCTTTTACAATTTTATCTTTTCCGGTTATGGTAGTTCAGAAATTTCTCACTATTTTAGGAGTAATGGCATAACAACTCACCACTGAGTCTAATAAACACAAAAATTGTGATTATTTCAGTTGTAAGATGCATACACATTAGAACATATTATTATTATTATTATTATTATTATTATTATTATTATTATTATTATTATTATTATTATTTATTGGCGTGTAAGAACCCGGAAGTTCATGACCTCACCGACTCGGCTTCGCCATCGTTCCCTGTCCTGGGCACTCTCCTTCCACGCTTCACCATTCGATCCGATCTCCTCAAGGTCAAACCTAACATTGTCCTCCCATCTCCGTCGCGGCCGTCCTACCGGTCTCTTTCCCGTTGATCTACCGTCAAGAATTCTGTGCAGGGTCCTATCGTTGCCCATTCGCGCCACGTGTCCAGCCCATCTTAATCTTCGCGACTTGATTACTCTCACTATTGTAGGTTTGCGATATAGCTCTTCCAATTGGTGGTTATGGAGTCTCCTCCATTGTCCTGCCTCCTCGTCATATTTACCTCCAAAGATGCCCCTCAAAACTTTATTCTCGAATACGCGGAATTTGTTTTCTTCCCGTTTTGTGAGAGCCCATGTTTCGCAGCCATATAGAACAATCGGCATGATTATGGTTCTATAGACACGGAGCTTTATGTTACGTGATAGCACTTTGGATTTCAGCAGTTTACTGACTGCATGCCAACTAGCGTTGCCGGAATGCAGTCTCTTGTTAATTTCCTTCGACATTTCATTACTGGCCGTCAGTATCGTTCCCAGATATTTAAATTCTTCAACTTTTTCAAATATCTTACCTCTGACGTTTATATGTGTTATCTGAGGTCCACCTGCTCTCGCCGTAATCATGTATTTTATTTTGTCTTCATTTATATCTAGGCCCACCTCTTCTGCCGCTTGCATGATGATTTCACAGTTTTTACTAACAGTCTCTAGATTATCGCCCAGAACGGCGATGTCATCCGCATATGCGAGCACTTGTGTGACCCCGTTCAGGGATGATCCGGCCATGTTGTCGTCTTGTACCTTTCTGATGACATACTCGAGCACAAGGTTAAAGAGACACGGTGATAGACCGTCTCCCTGCTTTAGTCCGTCCCGGATTTCAAATGCTTCTGAGAGGTGGTTTTCTATTCTGACTCGCCCTTTGTTTTCGTTCATGCAAATTTGAATGAGGGCGGCATATTTTTTTGGGACTCCCAGCTCAACTAGAATATCGTAGGGCTCTCTCTGCCTTGCGACTGAGTCGTAGGCTTTTTTGAAGTCAATGAACAGTTGGTGAACCGTCTCTCCGTATTCCCACTTCTTTTCCAGCAGTTGTCTTATTGTGAACATTTGGTCGCTTGTTGACCGGTTCCTACGGAATCCACATTGGTAGTCTCCCAGTATCTCTTCTGCGTACGGTGTGATTCTCGCCAGAATGACATTTGTTAATATGTTGTATGCGGTTGGGAGCAATGATATTCCTCTGTAGTTTTCGCAGTCAGATCTGTCGCCTTTTTTGAAAATGGGGATGACTATTGAGGTTTTCCATTCTTCCGGAGTGACTTCCTTATCCCATATTGTTTGGATGAGCTGGTGGATCTTTCGAGCGGTTGCCTCTCTTCCATGCTTCACAAGCTCTGCCGGTATGCAGTCGACTCCGGAAGCCTTGTTGTTTTTCAATCGCTTTATTGCGTCTACAACTTCGTTGAGAGACGGCTCTGGGATCTGAGGCTCGGCTGTATGTACGCTTGGTGCATTTATCTGTGGTTGATGGGTGCGTACATTGAGCAGATTTTCAAAGTACTGCTTCCATCTTGTCACGACATTGTTTGTTTCTGTGACCAGACAGCCGTTTGCGTCTCGAATTATTTTGGCTCTTCCTCGGTAGCCATTTCTAATTGAATTTATGCCGACATACATACCTCTGATGTTCTTTGCCCTAGAATTTTCTAGGATTTTTTCGATCCGAGTCTTCTCCCATTCGCGTTTTTTGCGTTTGAAGAGCCTCATTGTCTCTCTCCGAATTGTCGCGTATCTTTCTGCGTTGACTTCATCATATCTTTCTAAGTGGATCACTCTGAGGCGTTTACGTTCTTCGATCTTCGCCCTGCACTCATCGTCAAACCAAGGTTTGGACTTAATTGTTTACTTAAATCCTAATACCTTTTGGGCTGTTAGTTTGATTGTGTCTCTGATGGATGTCCATTTAGTGTTCACACTATTAGCTTCCTCTTCCTCATTGCTCACATTCTTTAGAATGCTAAATCTATTCGTTAGTTCGTCTTGATATTCAGCCCTTTTGCGTAGGTCTTTCAGTTTATCAGTGTCGAACTTTTTGCTTGTCTCCCGTGACCGCCCATGTGGGATTGCTGCGAGGCGACTCCTGATTTTGCCAATCACTAGAAGATGATCGGAGTCGCAATCTGCTCCTCTATATGATCTTACGTCAAGGATATTCGAGTGGTGTCTTTTGTCTATGAGGAAGTGGTCTATTTGGTTACGCGTTACGCCGTCGGGTGATATCCATGTGGCTTTATGAATTTCCTTGTGCTTGAACATCGTGCTTTTTACTAACAGATCTCTTGACGATGCGAACGTGATAATTCGAATTCCATAATCATTTGAAACGTCGTGTAGGCTTTCTTTACCTATAGTTGGTTGGAAGATATCTTCCTTTCCAATTTTCGCATTGAGGTCCCCGAGGAGGATTTTAACATCGAATGATGAGATCCCATGAAATACATCCTCTAGGGTCTCGTAGAACGTGTCCTTCGTTTCTTCGTCCGCAGATTCTGTTGGGGCGTGTACGTTTATAAATACATAATTGTACCATCGTCCCTGTATTTTTAGCACAGACATTCGGTCATTAATAGATTGCACATCTTTTACATGGGGCGTAATCTTCTTGCTGATGATGAAGCCGGTTCCGAGGTTATGTGTATCGGTACCTCCACACACCAGTGTAAATCCGTTGGTTTCGATTACTTGATGTGGGAGTCGGACTTCCTGAAGCGCGACGATGTCCATTTTATATTGTTTCGTGTTTTCTATGACCGTCTATATCGCGCCTGGTTTATATACCGTTCGAACATTCCACGTGCCGACGCGTATATCCCGCTTTTTACGTTTTTCCCTACGTCTTCTTTTTGCCGAGTCGGTGTTTTCCTGATGGTTTGTTCCATTATGGTAGTGTTGGCTCATCGCACCTACGCCTACCGGGTTTTTTGTGAGATTGTTTTTTGTGTATTGATCATTCATTTCATTGGATCACTCTGGGGTTTCAAATGGTCCGCCATATCAGAGCCCCTCTTTAATATGGTAAGGTCTGCTTACTGCTCTGATTCGACCCGGTGTCAGAGAGGCGCCGTTATAATACAGCCGGTAAACCCCTGGCTGCAAACCATCCAATGGGCACGGTGACGCGTAACACCCTGGATTAGGGGCGGTAGATCTTTGTGTGTTACTCCTCGCTAGCCTGTCTGACATGGGTGGCCCTACTGGAAGCGTATGCTTCCGTCAGCATAGCCTGAGCGATTCATCGTAGTTTAAGCCCCCGCACCACGTCAAGGTTTGTACCAAGCGGGGGACACATTAGAACATAGCACACATTATTCATTATATCGAAAATGTATCATTGTTTGACACCGACGGCTGTAACTCCACGCCTAGATGCTTCTAACCAACCATAAAGAACGACGAAACATAGTACATATTTCGAATGGTATTAACTTATAAAATGTCGTCAGCTTTTTAATGGAACTAGATTTTCACGATTTCATTCGTTTTGATAAAAGCTGTAACAATTTATGTTAATGAGCATCAATTAGTAATTAATTAATCATTGCCAATGTTTCTCAAACGGAGTTTGTATCATACGCCACTAAGATGATAGAAAACAGAATATTTTCGGACGCAATTTAGTATAAATGACATGAGATGTTAGGTTTTGGCATTTAGGGGGTATTAAGCAAGTCGAATGGTGGTGACCTTAGTAATGTTATAAATTGTAAACTTTCAAGAACTGGTTTCATACCAGAACTTTTGAGTTTCCCCATGCGTGGGATGCAAAATGTTCCAACCTTCGAGTCTTCCGGATTCAATACCTCAGGTACATACCGCATATTGAAAAAAAGGGAATTTGCATTCGATAACATTGACGGTTGTTGGATATAAATTATTTTGGGTGTGCCAACTGGTGGCGATTTGGCAATATTATTTTACATTCCAAAGCTGATAAAAATTGTTGATTCATTTCCATATTAAATGATTTGTAAACAAGTAAGATATAAAAACAATAGCAAGTGCGGTTTCGGCAGTCTTTTAATTCGTGTTGCTCCGAACACAGGCCAAAGTAATAATCGTTAATTTTTCTTTTATTTGTTTTCTTTATCGCTTTTACCAGTAGACAAACTGGTTTCAGTCTAGAATAACTGTCGGCCTTTTTATGTTGTAAATTATCGACCGCTTATTATTATACAGAAAATGAACATGTTAAAAAATGTCGTGTCTTTTTAAATGATTTTTTTTTTCTTAAACCTTAATTTTTCTCAAACACAAATGTAATCTACTTACTCTGTCGATTTAGATAAACAAGTCTTTTGTGATCATTCAACAATCACTGAAGGCCCTCCTGTTTCTCTGAAATATCGCCCTTTTGGACTTTAGGTACTGTGCGAGATGCTGTTCGTAACATGTTCGTTTGTATACGGTCGACCGCTCCACGTGGAACATCAATAGAATGCCAAATTAATCTTACATGATATCGTTTACGTCACAACCTCCTACGATGTTAGATCGTATTTGGACAAAAAGCCAGTTTAACTCGTTAACCTCATGTCTGAATCCGTTTGATCGTAAAGTTATCCCCATGACTCCATTATATTCTAAAGTTTCATTGCTACAGTATTTAAGCGGAAAACCTTGAGTGTCCTAGAATCTATGTTTTAACATATCCGTAAAGGTTGGTTTGGGCTCCTCGATGGTATAGTGGTTAGTATACCCGCCTGTCACGCGGGAGACCGGGGTTCGATTCCCCGTCGGGGAGCCTCTGACGCAAGACTAATGACCTTGCCCGGAAAAAACAAATCATTATGGAAAATTTAACAAGCCTCAGGACTTGCTAAATAAGGCCAAGTCCGGTTCCCGGTTGTAGTGCCGATGATGATGATGATGATTAAAGGTTGGTTTGGTCAGAACTAAGAGAACTTTCACTATTATCTGAAGGCTACTTCACAGTAGTTAACTTGTGCAAAGGCCCTAATCAGGCCGATGATTATCTATGTGGTTGGATTATCACTGTGGTTCAACATCGGCCTAAATTCGATATGTGAAAAGAAATTTCTCAGAACTTGTCTCAGATTATATCGAATGCTGGAGTCCGAGCAGAATTGAGACTTTGCATAATAAAGCCAACATAGACAGGGTGGATAACTTTTTTTATTTTACTTCTCCCAGGAAAGACGTGCCAGCGCCCTGAGATGCTATTTTTCCTCAACCGGGTGCATCAGCCAAGCTCCGAAAGATGCTCAAGGGTTTTTCTCAACCATTTAATGAAGCGTATAAGTTAAGCCGGTGTATTTCACCTGGCGGCTGTGCTACTACTCAGTAATTGTGCCGAACTTCACAATAGCAAGAGCAAACCTGGGTTTGCAGAATCAAACGCAGGACACAACCCTCTTTTAAAACTCAGCCATTGAGGCGGACATACGAGACAAACAACTTCGTCAAATGATCTACTTTTCACGGCTCATTACACAAATACTTTGTATTATTAGGGTGCGTTGCAACAGCTTTGTTCCACAAAACACGCTGCTCGAATTTGATATAAATGGTCTTATATAGGATCAGTCCGCTGATGTATGACGTACGTAGCTCTCCTAGACGGACGATTACGTCGCAATCGGGAAGTTACGGGCATTGAAGTAAAGGTTCAGTAGAGCCATTTCCCATAGAGACCGGGAAGATATTATTAAACAAGACCAACAGTCATTTTCCATTCATTTTTCATATCATTTTTTATTTTTTCCTCTTATTCTATTTTACTTACAGGCTAGACAAAAATGATTAATATGTAGCTTATGGTTGTATCTTATTTCCTAACTTACAGGTCCTTGCGGACTCTCTAAGTTACATGCGTACGCTTAAAGCGTGAAAATTTGTCTTTCGACATTACCATTGTTTTGTTTACCTGAATTTTAATGAACTTAATTGATTACAAAGAAAATGAAGAACAGAACAAGTTTGGCTTTTGTTATTGTTTTTATCTTATATTTAACTTAAATACTAAGCTAACTAAATTTTTTTTTATTACCTCACCCCTAACCTTAACCTAACATCTACACTTAATCTTCGAAATGCTAAATCTATGTAAGCTTTCCGTAGTTGATGCGCTTTTTTTTATTATTACTATTATTATTACTTTTTTTTTCTTTGCCGGTTTTATATGGAAACAGGTTTTTGATTGCCACTCAGCCACCAAACTCGCTGGTGTTGTTTATTCGTTACTTTTCGGTCGTTCTGTGCTACCGCCCTACTGAACTGCAGGCGCTCTTCATCAAAATTAAATCGTTCGGTGAGCTCATTGATCTCTCAAGATGCCCTCGGATCAACTTGATCATAAAATTATCCACCCTGTTTATATTGGCCCCACTGTATTCATTGGGATAGTATTTTTTGTGATCTGATTAGGGAGTTCGATGTAAGTTAAGGCATGTCCTGAGGCATTGTCTCTCAAAAATCCGAATCTTTTCCATTAAGCTAGGTCTTACATAAAACCACACTGGACATCCTTATATGATCATCGGGTCTGATGAGAGCCATGCAGCATATAAGTTTAACTCTGCTGTCAAGTTGACTACTATGAAACAGTCTTCTTGTTTGTTAAAATATAGATACTGATCCAGCCAGATGCCTAAGTATTTGACTACATTTTTGGTTTCCAGTGTTTGTTCGGATGGTCCCATAATAGCTAGCTTCTGCCACTTTTTCCTAGTACCTCTGGTAGCTTCAGCCAGTGGTGTTCTGAAGAGCATCGTTTCACACTTCTGGATATCGATTTTGAGTTTCCAGTTGTCGCAGTATCGCTGAATATCATTGAAATCCCCTTGTACTAGTCTATTAATGATTTAATTTTTTGGTGCTGTTCTATATATTATCAGATCGTCTGCATCCACAATAGCCTGATGAAGAGACCCTATCAAGTCGCTAGTGTAAATATTAAAAAGCTCCCTGTTGCAGACCGTCTTCTATTTTGTAAGTAACGTTGGAGGTCACATTGCCACTTTTGACAATGAATTTCCTTTCATTCTAATGTCGTATAGTATACACAATAGCAGTTTATGAATGCTTAGTCTCATTAGTTTGTAGTATAACGGTGTCGAAGGCCCTCTCCAAGTCAATCAAACAGGCACCTGTGCACTGTTTCAGACTTTTATTCCACTGAATGTCTAAAACCAGTTTAGCTGCGGCATGTGTGGTTTCATGACCAGCTTTAAAACCAAACTTGTTATTTGGAATAATGTTGTTGTCCTCAACCCACTTAAGTACAGCCTTGTTTAGAACCTTCTCGAATACTTTACTGATACTCGGTAATAAACTGATCGATCGCAGATTTTTTGGGTTTGTTCTGTCACCCCTTTTTTTTTTTTGGTAACGGTTGGATGATGGGCGTTTTGCAACGTCCTGTATAGTCTGCGTTGTTCAGCGCGTTGTTAAATAAGACTGCATATATGTCCATGACGATTGGATGAAGATGTTTGAGTAGTATATTGAGTACTCCATCGATACCAAGTGATTTTGTGTTTCTTAATAACGCCATGGATTTCTTCACTAGAGATCAAAAGGTTGTTAGTGCTTTCGGCAGTGATCACGGCGTTTGCCACATTTTCATTGCGGAATTCGATAAAACCATGGTTTTCTGATCGCCACTGTGAAATGTCATTTCGAAGATGATGATAATTCAGTAGAACTCTGTCCTCCAAGTCATGGTTGCGGCGAATTACTTCATTTGCCTTGTACAGTTCTTGAAAGACGGCCCCTACAACATTCACTTTTTCCAAGGGATCTTCAAACACAAAAAGTTCATCATTTAGGATGGCGTTGTTTGTGTCTATGCCTATATTTGTCAGTACGAGGGTTGCTTTTTATATTTCGGGATTAGAGAACAAAAACAAATATTGATCATCGAAAATCACTTTATTGTTTTTCAAAATATTCCCCATGAAGATCTATACACTTTTGCATGCGTTTGAACCAATTGTCGAAGCACTTTTGCCACTCTGATTGAGGTATCTCCAACACATGCATTCTGAATGCAGCAACCGCTTCTTCAGGTGTCGAAAAACGTTGACCTCTCAGTTTGTTTTTTACGTACGGGAATAAAAAGAAGTCATTCGGTGCCAAGTCAGGACTATACGGCGGATGACCCATCAAATCGATGTTTTGGGTGCTCAAAAATGCAGTTGTCGCAGCCGATGTGTGAGAGCTCGCATTTTCGTGGTGAAGAGTGATCCGTCTTCGGCGGTTGGTTTTCCTGATTTCTTGGAAGACAACTGGCAAACAAATGGTTGTGTACCACTCAGAATTGACTGTTCTGCGTTGTTCTAGTGGTACGGTTGCGACATGTCCAGTTTTTCCGAAAAAACAGGCGACCATTTGCTTGGAAGTGCTTCGTGCGCGAACAACTTTTGTTGGATTTGGCTCATCTTGAAGCACCCAGACAGTCGACTGCTGTTTACTTTCGGGCTCATACGCGTAAATCCACGATTCATCACCTGTCACGATGTCATAGACGTGTTTCGAAGCACCGCGACCGTGTTTTTTGAGCATTTCTTTCGACCAATTGACACGAGCCTTTTTTTGGGCGATTGACAAATTGTGTGGGATCAAACGCGAACAAATTTTGTTGACAGTCAAATGTTTATGCAATATTGAATGTATGCTGGTCCCACTAACGCCTAAGGTTGTCTCAAACTCACGATAGGTCACATGGCGATTTTCCAATATCAGTTCGCGCACAGCATCAATGGTTTTCGGAACAACAACTGATTTTGGACGACCTTCACGAAATTCATCTTGGAGTGAACTACGACCACGATTGAATTCACCATAGCATCGATAAACACTGGTCCTTGATGGAGCTTCATCGCCAAAAATTGAATTAAGTTTATCTATGCACTGTTGCTGAGTTAATCCACGCCGAAAGTTGTAAAAAATAATCGCACGAAAATGTTGACGATTTAATTCCATTTTTGGGCCGAGATGAATCTTTTAAGTTACTGTAAACAACACAAATAGCGCTCGTATGTCAAAACGTTCTGAGTGCGTATAACCTCAAAAATGTCCAAGTTTACGACAGAGCTGTCAATTACCGGATTGCAACACTAGGGTTGCCAAATCCCGAAACATAAGAGGCAACCCTCGTATTTGTTGGTTTTCGTCAGTTCGTGGTATTGGAGCACACTGAATCTCGTTTTCATTACTACGTCTAAATATTTTATTAATTTGCCGGAACATACTAGGGTTGTTGGATTTTACCGCCCGAACTTTGTTGTTCCAATATAAATTTGCTGCTGGCTTATAGCTTTAGTTGAGGCAGAAGTCTACTTTTTTTCTGTGAAGTGCGTTGATTGTGGCGTTGCGATCATGTTCATGTTGTTCGTAGGTGTGTTTTTTTATATTGTTTTGTCCACAGGTTGTTTTATGGTTTCGTCCATTTTTTGTATGTACTTGTCGATGCCATTGTTGGATATGTTTCTGTTGGTAGGAAGGTTAATATCTTTTAAGCGAATTTATCTTGTTAAAGTTCTCGTGAATCGTCTCCATCGCATTCCCCCATAGTTATAGGCTTGCGGTATCACACATTCACCGAGTTCCTTAACGTGCTTTTATCACGATTGATAATGCACAGTGGTCGCTGTCATACTCAATTGTGCGTAAGCAGATTCTATTTTGTCTGTTAGTATGTGTATGTTTAAGTTGTGTGTCAATAAGCATAATGTCTAGGAGCGATACCTCTCTGGGAAAGGAAGGATATTCTGTAGCTAGCAGGTCAGTCTTATATTCAATGTGATGTTGATCTACCTAACCAGCTAGTTGATTTCCTCTCGTGTTGGACATGCTATTTCCCCAATCTGGGTTCAAATCGCCACCTACGATGTAATAGTTCCCTTTCGAGTGAAGTTGTAAGCATCGGAAAAAATTCCCTAGCTCCACTATAAATAGATTTTGCTGATGTACCTTTGGTGCATAAGCAGATATCGCAAACATCCCCTTTCCTTGTCGAAGGGGTATGCGGATGATGCATTCAAGCACCCGAAATCTGCCCATTTCACCACTATATATTGCCTTATGTTGAAGTCTTTTTTTAGCAAAGATTGTCACCCCTCCTCCTTGTGTGGAGTTGGGTTGGTCACTTCGTATAATGTCGTAGTTTTTGTGACATAGTTTATGCCTCTGATTCAGCTTAGTTTCGATAGCCAGAAGCATGGCAGGACTTTCGTCTTGCAACAGTTTAAAGAGAGCGGCTCTTCTCTCGATTCTGATAAGTGACTTTACATTCACGACTAGAGCCTTAATCGTGCTTTCTGTTCGGGGGTTTATATTGACGGCTGGCAAGACAACTACGAATAGGCCCGATCTAGTCTAGTGCTGCTCCTTTATTTGTTTTTCCGTTTGTTTCATCTGCGTCTGAATTGCGAGGAGGGTTGTGAGCACATCTGCTAGTGTTACTGCTTCTGGAGGCACAGTATGTTGCGGCGGTGCCCGCATTGTAGGTTGTGACGTGTTTCTCCTACCAGCTCTACTTGAGCATACGAGAACTGGGTAGTTACGTGTATTGCTGGTCTAAGTTGAACTATCGGGCGTTCTGTTTTTCGTTGCTGTGAAATCTTTTTTTCCTGTAGTTCGCGGAATTTAGGACAGACTCGATAATTAGCGGGGTTTCCCTCGCTCTTACAAACTGCACACTTTAGAAGAGATCTGTCGTCTACCCTTTCGTTACTTAACGTGCATTGTTCTGCGCAGTGGTCCTGTGCGCATCTTACGCATCGATACTGCATTTCGCAGTTTACCGCTGAGTGCCTGAACCTTTGGCAGCGAAGACACTGGATTATATCTCTGCTTTTTTTCAATATGTCCCATATGATAATTTGACGGTTCAGGACAGTGATGTTCCTAAGTCCACCAATTTTGCTACCGGGGCCCAGCTGCACTAGGTAGAAAGGTAATTTACGATTCTCCCGCCTAACGCTACCTGTATTGAAGGGTTTTACCACGGTAAACTCAATATCATTACAGTTAAGCTCTCGTAGCGTTTGTAGTAGTACTTCTGGTTCTGTTTCAGGGTCGACGTCCTTTAGTAGAACCGTTATATTCTTTATTGCTTTCAGGGTGTATAGCGTTTGAAATTTTCGTTCGGTGTTCTTCACTATTTTGCTTGTGAATTATGTGTGTATCTGTTAGGGACGCCACAGGTGTACGTGTAAAATTCCGCGGAAGGCCTTTTTAACACATTTTTCATTTTTTCAAACCTCAACCGAATTTGTCTGTAAAATCTGTTTCCTGTCAGTCTTTTAATTGAAAAATCCTCCCCAATAGAAAACCTACGTAGACTTACCAGTTGGTTACAATCCATATCTGTAATGTTGATGGGTGGCATCGTCGCTTTCCTTTTTGTTGCCTGTTGCTCTGGTTGTGGTTGTTGTTGTGTAAATTGTTGCGATGGGCATTATAGCGTTTGAAATAATAGTGAAGAAGAACGTGTGATTCGAACTGACGCTATGACAGTTTGAATCACCAAAAATTGAACCTAAGCGTTACCCATCAGGCTACTGGCCGATTTTAGAATTTGATTTTTAAACTCGACTATACTCCACTGATGTGAATTGTTATGTCATCGCTAAGGTATACGGCTCTGATGTATTTTCTTATTCGATTTTTCGTTCGGTGCTCTTCACTATTTTGCTTGTGAATTGTGTGGGTATCTGTTAGAGTCGCCACAGCATCCTTTTTGTTGGCTAGGCTTTTGTTGTGCTCATTGTTGTTGTTTTTTCTGCTGCTGTTGTTTCACCATTAGTTGTTCCTTTTCAGCCAATTCCTTCTCTTTGTGACGCTTCTCAGCTAATTGTGCCCTTGCTCGGGATAGCCTTGCATCAAGGTCGCTGATTTCTTCCTTCTCGTCCTCAGTCTCAGTAGTCGCTAAACATGCAAACATGCATTGGTCACATTGGCGTCATTATGTGGAACCGGGGGGAATGTATTGTCCTCTACCATTTTGTGCCCCTTTTCGAGCAAGTCTGTTATTGCCTCGTTTGGCTTGTTAATTTTTGTCTCCGATCGTGTCAGTGGGAAGCTCGCAGGTCGTTTTATTATCGCAAACTTTGATTTAAATTTTTAAATTATTTGTTTTTTTCTGACATTTTGCATGCTGAGTATCAGTACACCAAGCTTGTTGCATCCAAGATAGCAGACCAGTCTTTGTTGTAAACTAGTTATTAGTTTGGCTTCACTATATATATTTAGTTCCTTTTGTTTCCCTTATATTTATTATTTATTATTGCTAAACACATGCTCACATGCACTCTTCCGGTTGGTTAGTATTAAACTGTGTTCTTTGTTTTGACTGTCACAACACGTGGATTCGTTCTCTATTATTTGATTATATTTATATATATATATTAACAGCACAGGGAACGATGGCGGAGTCGAGTCGGTGAGGTCATGAACTTCCGGGCTCCTACAGGCCAATAAATAATAATAATAACTTTGTTTTGACTGTTTTTATCGCTGGAATTTATTTATTTATAAATAGTCTTTATATTTCAACCACTCACGACTCATAAAAGCAACTTTTTCATTTAATTCGATCGCCGAATTAAAAACACGTCCGCGCTCGGTCACTGTGTATTGTTGTGATAAGACCAACAGTTCTGGTGGTTAAATGGCAGATAAGGTCTTGTGAACCAAAGTCGGTAGAGTCGGACTTGTATTTCGATAACCTAAGGAGAATAAGGTTAAATTTAGGTTTTATATTCATACAAAAAAAAAAAGGTTAGAAGTAAATTAAACTTAAGAAAAACGAAGCACAAAGTTCTTGAAATTCGGGTTTCTCTGCAATAAAAACTAACCACAATAACTGAGACAAATAAAATTCTACCACCGAAAGGCAAAACTTCACGACGATAGTCATGATATGTTTAGGTTAGAGCGTCCAAAGCTTTTTTTTGTCTAGTGCGTAATTCAGAATGCAAGAAGAAGTGGAATAAAAATGTATCAAACAAAAAAGAAACTGAAACCACATACCGCTGATCAACTCATCAATTATTTTAAAAGCGGTTCCGCTTGTTGTATTATAGCAATCACAATAATTTTTTAATAAATGTATTTTGTATTATGATCACATACAACAAAATAATAATTCTTTTAATATATGTTACAAATGTTGTATTATTAATATTTTATAGCGCCAATGTTGTATTTTTAGTATTTAAGAGCGCCAATGTTGTATTTTTTTTTTTTTTTCAATTCAATTCAATTTTATTTGGTATTATTATTTTCAATATAATGTTCAGTAATAAATGTTGTATTTTTGTTTGGGCAAATTGCTAAATTGTTCTTTTAACACCAACACGTACTCACGTGTGTGGCTGCTGTTCGATGGATGTCTTCTTACAGGTATTCTTATTTAAATAGCGTTGCTAGATGAATTCGGAACATACCAGCGATTATGGGTCGAACGCGGTATATCATTTTTCGCTCCAAAGAAAACTTCAAATCAACAAGTTCCCGTTTTATTTCGTTAGTTTTTTCTTTATTGATGAAACTTTCCCCGGTCTTCCACCATCTATAATCGCACCGAACCGTTGACAACCTTGCTCTGTCAGGCACTATTGAAGACTCCTTAAGAAAAACTAAACTCTCTCTCTCTCCATTCCCCCGCTACCTCTCCGCAAAAAACTCTGCCATGACTGACCCTTCGAAATTGATTGACAATCGTAGCGATCCAGGTCTGTGCATCAGCTTGTATTTCAGTTAAATTCAAGATGTGAATATTGTTAGGCAAATGCTTAATTGTAAAATGCAAATGAATGTTTTAATTAAAAAGAAAAATGCAAATAAATGTTTTCAATTCAATCCAATTTTTATTAGGTAGATAATATGGTACATTTATATTTTACAACTAGTATTTAAGAGATTTAGGACAGCAATTCCTTTACAACTACAATCTTAAATCTATATAATGACAATAGCACAATTTTAATGTATAATAAATAATAAATTATTAAGGGAAAACTACAAGAAAAAACCCTTAATCTTAAGACTAATATTGCACAGGTTTCCGGTTATTTTATGTAATAATGACCTCGATATAATTTTCATAGACAGGGTACATACGTAGTGATTTAGGATAACGCAAGACGGGAAACGAGAACATTGTCAGAAAAAGAGCAATTGACGAAGAAGTTTCGATTGATTTTGTCAACAAGGAACTCTACCGGTTTAACGTTAGCATTTTCATGTAGTTCATGTGTCGAATAATGCCATGGCAAATTTAGCAACATTTTCAATATTTTACTTTGACACCTTTGCAATTTTATTTTGTGTGTGCGAACGCAATTACACCATACAGGGGCCCCGTACAGGAGTATAGTTTGAAAAATGGTTTTAAAAATTATAATCTTATTTTCGAGGCTAAGCTTTGACTTTCTACACACTAATGGATACAGAACTCTTAGGACTTTGTTTATTTCGTTAATTGTGGTAGCGATGTGTTTTTGGAAGATACGTTTTTTATCTAGAATAATACCTAGATATCTACAGTCTTCGGACCAATCAATATCAACTGCACACCCACTGAGTTTAATGCCATTTGGTTGGTAGCAGAATTTCCTACATCTCGAAAACCAGACAGCTTGTGTTTTATTACCATTTATTTTTATGTTCTATTTCCTGTAATACACTGCTAGTTTGTCAAGAGCTGCTTGCAACGAGTTGTAGACATTAGTGAATAAGGCACCCGAAGAGAAAATAGCCGTATCATCGGCAAACATAGCTACCTGAATATTTCACGACAAACAATGTGAATAATATGGGACCAAGGACCGAGTCTTGGGGTACACCATAGTGGATTTGGTGAGTAGAGGATATGTCGGTTCCTATACTCACAACATATTTTCTCGAACGAAGAAAGCTCTGGATAACTTTGATAAGCGATATTGGCAGCTTAAGTTTTAGTAGCTTATAAATCAAGGCATCGTGCCATACCGTATCAAAGGCATTTTCGATGTCTAGAAGAACCAGTCCCGTTGACTCCTTGTCGATGAATTTACCAGCTATGTGGTTTTTAATGCGCAAGACTTGGTGGATTGTGCTGTGACCACTACGGAAACCAAACTGAAAGTTTGGTAAGATGTCATTGGCTTCCACAAAACGATCAATCTTTTCATTCATGATTTTTTCTAAGAGCTTACTTAGACAGCTAAATAGACTAATAGGTCTGTAGCTTTCGGGGCTGTTCTTCGGTTTGCCGGGTTTCGGGATAGGTATTACTTTTGCTGTTTTCCAACAGTCCGGAAAATAACAGTTCCTAAGACAAGCGTTGAAAATGAACGTTAAATAGTTACTTGCAGCAGGTGGAAATGCTTTAATTAATTTGTTGTTAATATTATCAAGACCAGCAGCCTTTTTTGATTTAGATTTTTTTTTATCAATTCTTTAACTTTAAATTAAGTACTTTCAGCTGGTGTTTGAGAAAGTACATGGATAGTGTCCCTTAGATGCATAGATATGGAGTGGATCTTACTAAACGTGTAGGAACATTGTATTTCCTGTACCACGTCGACGTGGGGATAATTTGCGGCGAATGTCTATGTATTGCTTTCAGCTAATGCATTCTGGATGGGTCGATATATGTGGCCCACTGCAATTTGCACACTTGATGACCTCATTCGTTTTGCAGTCGGATGTTTTGTGGTTTCCCGAACAGATTGCACAGAAGCTATTTATGTGACAATGCATCGAGCCGTGGCCGTAAAGCTGGCAATTATGACATTGCGTGACCTTACCTGGATGATGTTTTTTGAAGTTCCAGTGAACGATGGTTTTGAACAATGTGGAGAAGTTACGTTTGAGTTCATTTAGTTTTATAGTACCGCGTGGGATGTAAACAATGTACAGGTAGTGTTTGTACAAGACTTTTGTTGTTGAATTTATGGTGATGGTTTTAACATCTAAGCACTTAATCCCGAGTGCAATTCACTATATCGTTGCTAATCAAGTCTAATTCGGATATCACTACCTTTAATGGACGATTTTCCTTACGCGAGTGGGTAAAAAACTCACATTTTAACCGTAAGAGTTCAGTTTTAATTTGGGGGCAAATATTTTATGTCCAAGCGATATGTTTTTAATTAAGTAGTTGTCTATTTTAATGTTACTCAAAATATTACGCACTTTAGCACTAGTTGATTTTAACACCACAATTGGCGGAACGGTTTCTTTGGTAACTTCTGCGCACTGATCGACATTGGTCGAATCCATTTCAGGTGATACCTCCATCAGACTTTGAAGTGGTTGGAAAAAGTTAGTTCACTTTTGTAAGTTTATCGGGAGGAGTTTGGCCTCCAATACCGGGGTCGTAACGCAACCGTTTACGCTTAATTTTGTTTAACACACGTGGCCCAGGCGCCATAACTTAACGGTTTTAACACTTGTTCAAATTTTATGTATGCGGAAAACGAGGCAAAGAAAACAAGAAAACCAGATAATGGGTTGTGACAATTGTTGTTAATATAAGAGTAGAAGTAATTACTGAGAATAGCACGAGCAAGACTGTAAGACAAGTTGTCGGCTTGAAAGTCAGTCAGGTACTGAAATAAATGTTTTAATTAAAATGAAAATGGAATTTCTTTACCATGCATGTGTAATTTTTAAATTGTTTAAAAGTTTTATATTTCATGCATTTTTTATTGTGTTTTTAATTTCGCGTTGGGACAATGGCGGGGAGGTTACTACGTAACACGCTTAGTTTGTGTCCAGTTTCAAATAATAATCTGCGATGCAGATGTCTTCATTGACTTGCTTTAGATTGCTCAAAGTCAAATTACGAAGCAAGCTTATTCCCGAAATATTTTTTTTAGTTTATCTCACCGTCAAGAATTATATGCACAGTCCTGTCGTTGCACTAGAAAGTTCCCTTTGGGAAAGTTCATTTAGTGTAATATTATTTGCCTTTCAAGTTCGATATGTTGAAAATATAGTTTGAAGACATCTTGAACCTATCTCGAACTCCTAATTCCGTCAAAAATATACATTTGGTACTGGCAAAAACCACGTGCTCGAATTAGGGTATCTTGGCAAATTAAAACGATGGCACTGTAACAGTACGGTAAAACATTATAGCCCGTACATTTAACACAAGAAATATGTTATATATTACATATAATTTATAAGCGTGAATCACGTAAATCAGACTCAATAAAGTTCTACCACTACCACGTATTGGAAGATCACTTGCAGTGAACAAAAACGAAGAAATTTCGAAAATAAAAAAGAAGACAAACAGATAATGTGTATAACTTGTGTATGCCTCCCACTGGTTGGCCATACGTGTTTTTTAATTTTGATATACATTTTAATAGCTATGACACAAAAATAACGATTATGTTCCCGCTTATCTAAACTAAATAGCATACGTACATTCAGTCATATTATCACTAGAAAGATTGAAACTTATTATATACCTATATTGCCCAAAAGTAGTCAAAATGAGTGCTGTGTGAAAGAATAACTTATGCATAAAATAATTTATTTCAACTTATAATATTGTCTTATATTATTTAATGTTTTATAATATGTTATTATATTAGTAAATATTGAGTAATAAAGAAAATTTACTGCACTTGGAAACCACAACAAAAAAACTTCATGCTTTATTAGGTGCACATTTTTTGCAAATAAAAATGGACATTTTTTTATACGTGTATTTTTCACAAACGTACATTTTACATTTTTCACAAATATTAATTGTTTTGTTATTGTGGGAAAGTCGTACTTGATAAATTCTGCGTTTGAAAGGATGGTTTGCACTTGATGATGTGTAGTTGACCTTTGTGGGTGTTCAGGGTCTGGTTAAATTTTAAATTAAATATATAAGTTAAATATTTGTAGGGTGACCCTGCCAGAAGTAGATTTAACTGATTTTATCGGGCATATCAACTCCAAATTTTGTTCTATTATAAAAATGAATAGATTCCGATCAAAGTTTTTTATTACTTTTATCAATTTTCACAAATTTATGCTTAGAACTTAGAAAAGCCATTCTTTTATTTGGTTTGACGTTATATATTGTAAGGATGTAAATAAAACCATTAATAAATGCGTTTATATCATGTATAAAAAGTGTCAAACCCCTAAGAAATTATATCACATGTCATTATAAATACAATTACTAATTGAAATTAAAAGGCAGCCAAAGTAAAACTTCTTTGGGTAATCTAGTGTTAAAATCGGGACTGAGTCTTTGAAAGAGCCCGCTGTGAGGTCTTTTTCCTATGTTAGTAAAACAGTTATATTTTGATGGTACATTTGTGTTCCATATGCCAACTAGTTTGTTTCCAGCAGCCAAAAATATTTGTGTGCTATCGGGGATTGTCACTTAATTTATTATTACGTATGTGAATCAAATATAAACGGTAATTTATTTTTATACATTTTTTGAATAATTTTATACACTAACTGTACTATTAAAATTTTTCAATATAGCCTCCTACATGATTTGCACACTTTTGTCATCTCTTTGGAAGCTTTAATATCTCTTGTTCGTAAAAATATTTATGGCGAGTTGCTGGCCAATTGCGCACGTGCTCCTCGACTTCTTCATTACTTTCGGATGTTTTTCCTCCAAGTGATTCTGTGGGGGTTCTCTATATCACAAGGAGAACCAACCCACATTTCCTACCTAACTTCGACCGCTAACAGTGCGCCACCATAACCCAACTCCCACATTCCACACTCGCAAAGAATACATCCCCCAATCTGCAACAGAGTCTGTGGTGGCGTTATTTTAGTGCGTCAACAAGGACGCGGATTCAATCCAGCACCACGTACTTCACGCCGCGAAAAGGAAACAAAGTTCTCGGGATAAAACACTTCCCAAACGGAGCGAACAGAATGAAATAAAAACACACTGGTTGTTGTTTCGTTGAATGTTCTTTATTTGGAAGGAAGCACTGGTGATACAATGGCTGCAACAATATTCCTTTAGTCTGCGACTATATCAGCTTATTCGTCTATTAAATTCACATCGATGCAGTTAAAGCTTGAGATGGGATTAGACTGTGTTCTCTTAGGAAATTTAATTAAAAAGATTTTGGAGCATTATTTTATACTACACATGTACATACTTTTGTTTTTTTATTTATTAAACACAATGCAAACGGAACACCCGCAACACCACCCGACACGACAGGGGAAAACAATTGAATAAAAATTGGTACTCTACCATTCGGCACTTCGGACACGAATGTGTAACGAAGGGATTCACTGTCATATAATCAGACACATTTATTACTCCGACGGCGACGCGGGTGACTCCTTCGACTGGTGAAATCTGACTGACTAATCCCATTGGAAATCATTAAAGTGAAAGAATCCCGAAAGAAACTGGAAAGGAGGCGGAGTTACACGATTAACTTGATGTAGTTAATCGTGATTGGACCTGACGGAATAGGCATACATTACGCATGTGTGCGTATGCCATGCATACGATCGTTCAGCGACCGTGGATGGCGGGCAACATCGCTAGTGCATTTTCTAGGAATGCACACACTAGCATGTGGGGTGTGAAAAACTGAAACCGATAATTTGGTCATCCTAATGGAAGGCCATAAATCATCATTTCGGATGTCGATGATTAAACATTGCAACGAACATAGGGTGCAGCCGTTGCCAGATGTTGAAAGTAAACATTTTCTGGCTGCATCCTGGTCGTTGCGCGATTACGGTCTCTGAACATGGGGACCGATAATTGGAAGCCAGCGATTGCTGGTAAACAGGGACATGTTTGATTTGCGTCAACAGAAACCTTGTCGGCGGTAGTAAATCAATAGGGGCAATAGCCGTATGCATGTTATGCCGGGGGTAAACAAATACAACGAGTCACAAGGAACTCTTGTTGATTGTTGTTTCCATAGCTTAAGGCTATGGAAACGAGATGCCCTGGCAGAATGTATGCCTAAAGATAAGATTTCAGATGCCATGGCAATGTGATGATTTTGCCATGGACTTATGTTCTTTTCAGGAAATGATGTACGCCTCGGGGGTAAATTTTCGATGCCACGGCAAGGTGATAAGCTTTGCCGTGGGCTTAATGTTTTTTAGGGAATATGGTCTGGCCGAGGGTGAGTTTTCGATGCCACGGCAAGGTGATAAGCTTTGCCGTGGGCTTAATGTTTTTTAGTGGTGGTGATGGAGAAAAAGGGGTTTGGAAGGAAATCCCCTACAGAATAGGTAAGCTGCCTAACAGAACTTCAAAACAGTTATCCGATTGGGTAACCGTAATAATTCCGGCGATTTGGCTGGGGGTAAATGCCGTAGCAAGGTTACGCAACCTTGCTGAATTTCGACCGAGAGGTAAGTCGTTCGCCTGGAAAAGTGGGGATCGAGCGATGCCTGGCTCTTCGGGCCCTGAAAAGCCCCACTTCACTCCCTCCCCAGTGACGTAGTCACGAAACAGGTAAGGCAGGTTAGGGGGTGGTTAGTTGGTTATGGGCGCGCGTTTGAGCGCGAGTACGGGGAGGTTGTGCTGGTGGAGTAGGAGCGGTGTCAGTAGATGGAGGTGATTCTGGAGCGGAAGCTTCCAGAAAACAGGGCTTAAGCCTTTCGACGCTGACCGTGGATCGCTTGCCTCTAATGTCGATCTCGAAGACGCGGTCACTGATGCGGCGGAAGACTTTGAATGGGCCATCATAAGGTGGGTCGAGGGGTTTTTTGACCTTATCCACCCTGACAAAGACGTGCGTGCAGCTGTGCAGTTCAGGGTGGACGAAAAGTTTTTTGGAGCCGTGCCTGGTTACCGGGGTTGCCCTAACCTTACGTAGCAGGTCACGGAGATGTCCCAATTCGCGAAGTTGGTCACGCGGTGTTTCGCCATTCAGGAAGAGTTCTCCTGGTAGAAGGAGGTTGGTACCGTAGGTAAGCTCTGCTGCCGAAGCACCCAGGTCCTCCTTAATACTTGTCCTCAGGCCGAGGAGGACAGTTGGAAGGGCGTCAAACCATTGAGTGTCATTATGACACATGAGTGAGGCTTTAAGAGATCTGTGCCAGCGCTCTATCATCCCATTTGATTGCGGATGGTAGGCGGTGGTACGACTTCTTTGGCAGCCGAGAAGATCTGTTAGCTGCCTAAAGATTGTCGCCTCAAATTGTGGACCTCGGTCCGAAGTAATGGTGGTTGGTACACCGAAGCGTGTGACCCAAGTTGAGTAAAAGGCCTTGGCGACTGATTCGGCAGTAACTGCCCGGAGAGGTGTCGCTTCTGGCCATCGCGTGCAGCGATCCATCATAGTGAGGATATAAGAAAATCCTCTTGATGGAGTAAGCGGTCCCACTATGTCTATATGGACATGGGCAAAGCGTGCCGTGGGAAGCTTGAATTGCGCTGGCTCCAGTACATTATGCCGTGCTACTTTGCAGCGCTGGCACTGGAGACAAGCACGGGCCCAACCGGTGAGATCTTTATTCATCCGGGGCCAAATGAATTTGCGACGGACAGCAGCGGCCGTTGCTCGGCCGCTGGGGTGGGCTGGGTTGTGGTAAACCTGGAACACGCCCTTACGAAGTTTCTCGGGAATGTAAGGTCTAGCGGTTCCAGTGGAGACATCACACCAGATTTCGCCCAAAGGGTCGCGAAGGGTAATTTTCTTGAGCTCTAGTGCCGTATCGGCAGTTAGGAGGGACTTGAGCTGTTCGTCCTCCTCTTGAGCTAGGGCAAGGTCAGTGTTATTCAAGGCGGTACGCAAATGAATCGTATCGATTCGAGAAAGGGCGTCCGCCGTGACATTCTGTTTACCGGAGATATGCCTTATCTCCGTGGTATATTGCCCAATGAGGTCTAATTGACGCTCTTGTCGGGGGGAGGCATTTCCCGACTTCTTCCGGAACGCATAGACCAATGGCTTGTGGTCTGTTAAAATTGAGAGCGAACGTCCTTCTATCATATGACGGAAGTACTTAACAGCGCTGTAGATCGCGAGTAATTCGCGGTCGTAGGCGCTGTAACATCGCTCAGTGGGACTCAGTTTCCTTGAAAAGAAACCAAGTGGTTCCGGACGGCCTTCAATGTCCTGTTCGAGGACGGCTCCGATTGCGGTATCCGATGCGTCGCATTGGATAGAAAGTGCCGCTCCCTCGAGAGGGTATCGGAGTAAGGTGGCATTTGCCAATTGTTCTTTGGACAGTTGGAATGCTCGATCTGAGACTTCTGTCCAATTAATGGGGCGCTTATCATTGCGCTTAGCTCCTTTTAAAAATTCATTTAAGGGAGCTTGAATCTGAGCGGCATTCTTCAGGGTTGGGCGGTAAAAGTTAAGCATGCCCAAAAATCGACGCAGCTCACTCACGTTAGTAGGCCGGGGGTACTTCATGAGGGCCTCCACACGGTCTGGAAGTGGGCGAATGCCCTGGTTGTCAACGACATAACCCAGATAGGTGATTTGCTCCTTGGCGTATTGACACTTATCTGGGTTGATGACAAGACCGAATTCGCGGAGGCGCTCTAGGACCTGACGTAAGTGGCGCTTATGTTCGGCGTGGTCTTTGGAGGCGATGAGAATATCATCAAGATAAGCATGGCAGCAATTAAGACCACGTAAAGCCGTGTCGATATACCGCTGGAATGTCTGTGCGGCATTCCTGAGGCCGAAAGTCATCACTTTGAACTCGAAGAGTCCGAAAGGTGTAATGACTGCGGTCTTGGGGATGTCTTTAGGTGCCACCGGAATTTGGTGGTATGCCCTGGTGAGATCCAGGGTAGTGAAGACATTGCACCCTCGTAACTTGTACGAAAAATCGTAGAGGTGTGCAATTGGGTATCTGTCCGGGACAGTTGCTGCGTTCAACAGCCTATAATCGCCACATGGGCGCCACTCACCAGAACGTTTCTTCACTAAGTGGAGTGGGCTTGCCCAGGGACTGTCCGACGGTTGGCAGATACCCAGTTCGATCATATGCTCGAACTCCGCGCGCGCCGCACGTAATTTTTCCGGAGCCAGTCGACGTGGACGCTGGCTCACAGGGGGACCACGTGTTTCTATATGATGAAACACCGTGGGTTTATGTCGGCGTTGGTTAGGTAGAGGAATTGTTGTACTCACAAATTCCTGTACCATAACCTGGAATGGGTCTAAGCACTCTGTGGCCCCTGAAGTAGCCGCTGGTGATGCCGTCATGGGCAAGGGGGGTGCGGTTGGAGCCACAAGTCTGTTATGGGTCGAATCGACCAACAGATTATGTGCACCTAATAGGTCGGAACCTATCAGGGGTTCATTCACGTCCGCAATGACGAAACGCCAAGTGATCGGACGACAAAGACCCAAGTGAAGTGTCAACTTTTTACGTCCGTACGTAAGTATCGGCGTATTATTTGCGGCTGACAATTTGAGTGCGGCTGGCACGCGGTTACGCGGAGCAAACGATCGCGGTAGGACTGAAATATCGGCGCCGGTGTCGACAGTTAAAGCGATATTCAGTTTCGAATCCCGGATGGTTAAGCGACTTATCGTAGGGGTGCCGGCCGATTGCGCGAGGGTGTCGGTCGGCAAAATTAGTTTAAAGAGCGCCTCTGGTTGGTGGAAGGTTGCGTCCAACCACAAGGCGCTTTGCAATTGAATGCGCGATCACCATATCGCTGGTGATTGGCGCACCAAGGCAGAGTAACGGCATTATCAGGTGTGTTCTGCCTATTAGTATTGCCGTTACGGGAAGGTCGAGCCGGAGCTCGCTGGGAATTGGCCCGGTGAGGGCCGTTCTGGGTGGGATTGGCCCTCTGTGGGGCATTTTGGGGGATATAGGCCCTCTGAGGGGCATTTTGGGAGAAATTCTGCCGATTGAGAGAACGGCTCGGCATGGCTCGATTCTGGGCGCTTCGAGGATTGTTCCTCACCTCCGCGCGCAATTGCGTTATCTCGCGGAGGAGTGAGGTTTGGAGCGCCCGTAGGTCAGCAGGAGTTAGTTGTGTGGGTGGACTTCTTTGGTTGAATGCGTTGGGGCCTGCCTCTGGATTCCCCTGAGGGAAATTGGTTGAGGCGGGCCTTCTAAGGGGTAATTGGTTTTGAGTAGGATGGAGGATTGGGACCAATTGAGGGGCTGAGAAAGGCAGACGAGAGTGCCGTGCAGGCTGGGCGGCGTGTTGAGAAACCGCCGCTACCTGGTACGCTGGAGGCTCAGAATACTGATCTGAGCTTTCCATAATCGCGTCCGCAATTTTGGATAAATAGCCCAAACTCTGATTGGGTTGGGCTATAAGTGCCGAACGGGCATGCTGGGGAAGACACCTCAAAAAGTGAGGCTTTATTAGGTCGTCCCCAATCCTGGTCCCCGCTATAGAGCGTAAATGGGTCAGGAAAAGAGATGGTCTCATCCCAGAAAGGTTGGTTACAGCGGCTAAACGTTGTTGCCGCATACTTCCAGGTTCGTCCAAAGCGTCGAGCAGAGCTTCACGCATGTTGCTATATGGGTTGCGGCCGGACGACCTTATTAAGTGTGCAACATGCGGTCGTTGAGTGCGGTCAAGCACTTTCAACAGCTCAACTGCACGAAGTTGTTCGTCGTGCAAGGCTGAGGCCTGGAAGATGCGGTCTGCCACTGCAAACCAAAGGTCTGGGTCCTCCTCATCGAAGGGGGGAAGTCCTATATTAGGGTGACGAGTCCCATTCCCGAGGCTGGAAGCATCGTGGAATTCTTGGGACTCTGAAGGTCTTTGGGGTTGTTGTGAGGTGCTGGCACCAGTTGTGGGCATTAAAATGCCGGAATTTACCAAAGGGCCGGTACCAGGGGCGTTAGGAGCAGTCGGGGGTGTGTCTGTGTAAGTAGGCTGGGGTCGGTTCACGACGCTGGGGGCAACGGGTGGTGCCAGGGGAGTAGCTTGTCCGGGCAAGTCTAGGTCAGCATCGACTTGCTCAGTGGGGAAATCGACGCTGGAGGCGTCGTGAAATTCCAGGGGCTCGGATTGTTCCTGAGCCTTTTTGGCCATGGTGTTTCTCGTGTTGACCATTATGGGTTGTATGTGCCGCGAAACGGGAGTCAAAGGCGTAAGAGAACGCGAAGAAAGGTGAAGGGGGGCCAATTGGTCAAAAGAAGTCGCAGGGCGTCGAGAGAATCACGAAAATCCCGGAACAAGGTTTTACTAATTAAAATGAGTCGAGCGAAGGTCGGAAGTGGAGTCAAAAGAGAATCGTGCCGAGTCGAGTGGAGTTGAATGAGTTGGCGCCTGTTTGAACCCAGAAGGGGCTTATTGAATTTATTTAATTCCGGATCGTTTCTATTTAATGTAGAATGTTTTTCTTACTTAATGCTGTTACGTAATTCTGGTACGATCCTGAAATATATTGTGCTAATTCGAAGTAGAATTTTAACAATTATTTACAATTCGACACGTAATATTATCTTTATTTATTTGTGGTTTATTATTAAATGTGATATGTTTGTGCCGTTGTCACCGAAATAAAAATGTTTGCCGATCAATACCCTGAAGGGGTTCACAATTGTTATTATTTTCGTGGCCAAAGTTCGTTTAGTGTGCCGAATGTTGAGTAAGTAAAGATTTGTGTTTTGCACGGCTTTCTTAATGTATTTCTTAATGCGTACGACTAACGAATTTAGAGTGCAATTCTCCATGCAGTGACACAGACGAAAGGAGGAAAAAGAAAAAAAAACTGAATAAATTTACATTTATATGAGAATATGCCTCGCTTGAGGAGCTTGGCCGTAAATAGTGTCACTGTGCTTATTTCTATGACGTTTGTCGATATAAATTTATGTTTTTGCACGGTTTTCTGTCGCTAATTTTTATTTTAGTAAATTTACAATATGGTTGATCCTAATCCCAAAAGGAATATAGAAATTGATTGTTTCAATTATATTAGGGTTACAAATACTTTAAAAAGGTTTTTGTTTTTAATTTTTATTATATAAGGGGATACTACTGCCTTTTGGGTGCAATAAATATGAGGGATGATGATATAGGAAATATATTTTATTCCCGTGCGTTACGGTCCGGGTAGATTTCTTTTTTTATTTAATTTCTAAATGTTTTCGGATTCAAGCAAAATTAAATGTGGTTTCGTTAATTTATATCTATAGTGTGTGAGGTGGGAACATTGGTTCTTAAAAGGCTGTTAAAATTGTTGGATTATGTACGCATATATATGGTGATTTCCGTGTAACTGGCTTATTTAGTTTCCCGTGACTAATATAAAATTCGGATTCCCTCGAGAGGCAAAACTAAGATAAGACAAAAATGTACATATATATATATAACACAAGAGTGATGAAAGTATTATTAATTACTTTATAAGTTGTCGTAGGGAAGCTCTTAAAAAAAAAGGAATTTTCTTTTTTACTCATATAATTGCGAAATAACAATTGAAAATAAGGATTTTGTATTTTGTTGCTAAACGATACCAGTACCAAAAGGTTCAAAATCTAGGAACACATTGCTGTCAGTTAATTTTAATATTTTTCATTTGATTTTATTTCTTTAACGTATCATTTAATTACTTCTTTTAATGTCTACTCAAAGTTTTACTGAATTAAATGTTTTCTTATAGTTGCTTTAGAATGTAATTACAAAATGGCAATTGAGAATAAGGAAATTGTTCAAATTTAGCCGATTTAGCTGTGAAAAGTTAAACACTGAGCGTACCTGTTGTATTGTTGGTGAGGTGTGCTGCTGGCGTAAATAGCTGCGGTCAGGTGGACGTCGCTGTGGTGCTTCTGTTAGAGTTGTGGTTATCCTTTCTGCTTACTGGTTAGTTGGGGCGGTTGTTGCCCTTTTAGTCCTTTTTACTAACGTAGCACAGGTCACTTTAACTGGGTGCTAGTTAGCGCTGCAACCGATGGGATGGGGCTCTACTTGCCCTTAAAAATTCTTTTTAATGTTTTTGTCGCGCACCGGTTTTCAAAAGCACTATATGACCCGACCGTCTATTTGTGCACTGTTCAGGAGGTGGCGTGTTCACTTTTTTAAAACGCGAATAAAAAACTGTCGCGGTCACCAATGTGGTGGCGTTATTTTAGTGCGTCAACAAGGACGCGGATTCAATCCAGCACCACGTACTTCACGCCGCGAAAAGGAAACAAAGTTCTCGGGATAAAACACTTCCCAAACGGAGCGAACAGAATGAAATAAAAACACACTGGTTGTTGTTTCGTTGAATGTTCTTTATTTGGAAGGAAGCACTGGTGATACAATGGCTGCAACAATATTCCTTTAGTCTGCGACTATATCAGCTTATTCGTCTATTAAATTCACATCGATGCAGTTAAAGCTTGAGATGGGATTAGACTGTGTTCTCTTAGGAAATTTAATTAAAAAGATTTTGGAGCATTATTTTATACTACACATGTACATACTTTTGTTTTTTTATTTATTAAACACAATGCAAACGGAACACCCGCAACACCACCCGACACGACAGGGGAAAACAATTGAATAAAAATTGGTACTCTACCATTCGGCACTTCGGACACGAATGTGTAACGAAGGGATTCACTGTCATATAATCAGACACATTTATTACTCCGACGGCGACGCGGGTGACTCCTTCGACTGGTGAAATCTGACTGACTAATCCCATTGGAAATCATTAAAGTGAAAGAATCCCGAAAGAAACTGGAAAGGAGGCGGAGTTACACGATTAACTTGATGTAGTTAATCGTGATTGGACCTGACGGAATAGGCATACATTACGCATGTGTGCGTATGCCATGCATACGATCGTTCAGCGACCGTGGATGGCGGGCAACATCGCTAGTGCATTTTCTAGGAATGCAAACACTAGCATGTGGGGTGTGAAAAACTGAAACCGATAATTTGGTCATCCTAATGGAAGGCCATAAATCATCATTTCGGATGTCGATGATTAAACATTGCAACGAACATAGGGTGCAGCCGTTGCCAGATGTTGAAAGTAAACATTTTCTGGCTGCATCCTGGTCGTTGCGCGATTACGGTCTCTGAACATGGGGACCGATAATTGGAAGCCAGCGATTGCTGGTAAACAGGGACATGTTTGATTTGCGTCAACAGAAACCTTGTCGGCGGTAGTAAATCAATAGGGGCAATAGCCGTATGCATGTTATGCCGGGGGTAAACAAATACAACGAGTCACAAGGAACTCTTGTTGATTGTTGTTTCCATAGCTTAAGGCTATGGAAACGAGATGCCCTGGCAGAATGTATGCCTAAAGATAAGATTTCAGATGCCATGGCAATGTGATGATTTTGCCATGGACTTATGTTCTTTTCAGGAAATGATGTACGCCTCGGGGGTAAATTTTCGATGCCACGGCAAGGTGATAAGCTTTGCCGTGGGCTTAATGTTTTTTAGGGAATATGGTCTGGCCGAGGGTGAGTTTTCGATGCCACGGCAAGGTGATAAGCTTTGCCGTGGGCTTAATGTTTTTTAGTGGTGGTGATGGAGAAAAAGGGGTTTGGAAGGAAATCCCCTACAGAATAGGTAAGCTGCCTAACAGAACTTCAAAACAGTTATCCGATTGGGTAACCGTAATAATTCCGGCGATTTGGCTGGGGGTAAATGCCGTAGCAAGGTTACGCAACCTTGCTGAATTTCGACCGAGAGGTAAGTCGTTCGCCTGGAAAAGTGGGGATCGAGCGATGCCTGGCTCTTCGGGCCCTGAAAAGCCCCACAAGTCCCTTCCCAAATCTGCAATCGCATACATCCCCAAACTAGCAAAGAATTCATTTCCCAATCTGCAATAGCATATATTTCCCAATCCCTAATAGAATACATTTGTAAAACATACAACAGAATATACCCCGAATCCCACAACAGAATACATTTTAAATCATCTACACCAAACCGCATTTAGTTTTCCCCGAAAACCATTCCGGGACACTTCTTACTTAAACTATTTTCCTCTCTTGCAACCAAGCAGCACTTATTTTTCTCAAAAACCATTTCAGTTCCCATCCTACTTAAACTATTTTTCTCGCTTGTAACCAAGCAGCAATTAGTTTCCCAGAAAACCACCCCCCCCCCCCACCCACCCTTCAACCGACCTAAACTAATTGAAACAATACCAATTCTCCCTACTGGTAAGTGACCAGGACAATGCGTTGCGTTCCCACGAAACAACCATCGCAACGACCAAGGCCCACGTCCCTTTGTCTAACCGACAACCCATGCCCATACTTGGTCATGCCTCCGAAACCGATTTCTCAGTATACACAGCAACAGGGGAATCTAACTCAGCCTGTACGGCAGGAATTCCCTGGAACAAATTCCCTATGTACGCATAACAGCCCTTCTTCACGTTCCTAGTAAGTGACTGTGAGCTTACTTAGCTATGACACCACTGCCACGACACCACGAATGGATTCTGGCCCATTTTTAGCCAGTCGAGAAATAACCAAGAGAAATAATTAAGAGTCAAGTGCGTAGCTTCCTCGGGGTGCCTCTGTCGAGTTCCCATCTATACGGCCGCATGCCAATATCGTGGTTTAAGGGTGATTTCGCTGTTTATCAATTAAACTTGAGTGTACAGTACATCTAAGCTAATCAATAAATGTAAACATAGTTTTAGAGCACTTTTGTAAGCGAATCCAGTTGCAACAAATACAAGTAGAATCGTGAATGCGTTTCTGCCGAATTGTTTCGTGCGAAAGACTTATTGTAAAAATTAGACCAATAAACAAAACCTTATGCATCAAAATCTCCCACAGTGCCTTTTATTTATTTTTACCTTGGTGGTCGAATTTTGAATGACAGTTTTGTGAAGGACTAGTCGGTGGGTGATAGTGAACCCGGCCCGTGCCGCACTTACTTTACCCCCACAATTCCTTTAAGGGTGCGAACAAAAAATAGCCACAGGGAGACAAGCCGGGGTATGAGGAGAGTGTTCGGGGGCTTTCGGCCCATTTCTTCCAAAGTATCCCTTGTCAGGGAAGGGGTGTAAGACCCGGGGTTATCATTTGCCGACTGTAACAAGTGACAGCGGTAAACTGCATTTACTGTTCGTTGTTCGTGAAGAAAATCAATCATTAAAACTCTCTTTGAGTCGAAAAAAATTGGGCGTCGATCATGACTTGCATTTTCGATACGTTCTCGCGCACTTTTAAATTCTCTGGCTCACGTATACACACGATTCTGAGACAGTGCCACATCACCAAACTGTGCCTTCAATCGAGACAAATTTTCCGAGGGGTTAACGCTTTCATTTGTTACAAATTTTATAATAATCCGTTGCGCAACATCCGTATGTACCTCTTGTTCGCTCATGGCTATACTGACTACAAAGTCAAGCGCGACCGCTAGCCAAGCTGGTTCCCCATACGCCTCATAAACCAAACAACAGCCAAGCACATGATGATCTAGCACGCAACTTGTTGTTAAGCAAAAAAGTGAAATTACCGTTTATATTGGATTCACCCTCGTATTTTTATATATTATTTATTACACGATAATGGATCAAGGGTATGTTTGAAATCTTGTGATGCGAACCGATTCGGAACTTATTCGGCCGCGCTGAAAATTGTGGAGAAACGGTTCAAAGAATGTTTTGAAGCATAATACATGGTTGAAAACGTGCCTCTCCGACACAGCGTGAACTGCAGTTAGTAAAGAAAACGCATCTTTTTAAAGAAAATGGTGCTCACTATCATCGCTATAGTTAAAGATATCTTTCACAAGAAGTATCGATCTCTCACGATACAGTTCGTACCGTTTTGGTTGATACTTTATGCATGATATGCATGGCAGCACGGCTTCGTCTAAAATATTTGTATTTTTTTCAAATGGATCAACCCAAACGAACAACTTTTGAACAAAGATGTTTCCAATGTGAGATCGAGCAAACACCAGATATTACACAGGCTGTTGCTTTTTATTGTTTTTCAAATTTAATTTACCAGTTCGTGCATCTGAATTTGAGTCCATTGAAATCTTAAAAAAAAGAACCCACACTATGTGTGAATTATAAAGCTCCCCGACGGGGAATCGAACCCCGGTCTCCCGCGTGACAGGCGGGGATACTAACCACTATACTATCGAGGACCGCATCAATTTGTTACGAAATAAATTTTAGAAACCATTAGTTGCTTGCTCAAATAAATTTGTTATTTTTCAATACAAAGAATTTAAAAGCACAAAATTGTGTTATGTTAATAATATCTGGACTCCGTACATTTTACCATGTTCCCTGAATCATGTCATTTCTTTAGTGTCACAATTAGAAAACTAATTTATGTATTCAATTATTATTATTACAATTATTATCAGTGCAACTTTTGTTCTAATCACAAACAGATGAAAATAAATTGATGAGTTATACAGTGGTGTGGTGTTTCGGGTCGTGTAGTCAAGTGGTGTGAGCGGAGATAGGATCGCCAATAAATTTATATTGTAATATATTTTGGGTGACCAGTATGTGAACTTTAACCAAAAAATTGTCTACAATCTAACTGCCCTATGTTTTGCTGTTTAAAGCGCAGCACCCTACAAGTTTATGGCGAAATGCGCCGCAGTGACAATGAATCAAAAACGTATGGTTAATGATTGATTTATTTCCAAAAATGCTGGGGTATTTATACTCCCAATCAATCGCTCAATTATTTGCAATTCTTATTGTACACTCATATAAATATTGCTTAATATGCTATTCTGTTCTTAATAGCAACTTCACTCATACGAATTTTGTTTACTTAAGCTATTTCATTCCTTCCAATCAATTAAGTGTGTAATGCAAGAACCACGATACGAATTGACCCAATTAATTCATTAATTGCTTGCCAATGATAAACTCATAAACGTTTCTTCGTAACCGGAGCTGTTCGTTTGTTTATGAAAATGAAATGAGTTGACCTTGAATTTATGGTCAACAACGAACGCTGGTTATTTGATATTTGGAAATTGTGACACGGGCAATTAATGCATTTGATATTATTGTCTGTGGTCATGTCGTGCGTATGTTGTTACACTACAGTGGCCATACGTCCTGTTTTCGGCGCAGTAGTACCCGACCCCACACCTCTCGACAATTTTCAGTTTACTCTTTCACTTCACGATTACTTTCCTTTATTATCACGTAGTTTTAGCATTTTGTGATAGCAAAGTTTTTCTTGTAGGCAGTGTGCTGTAATGAAAAAGTCGAAACACAAACGGACTCCCACTGTTAATTTACTAAAAAAGTATAAAGCAAATACGCAAATGTGAAAAGAATTCAATGTTTCTAACGACATTAACAGTGGTATGAACAGCATTTAAAGCGTAAAAAACGTAAGATATTATGTAGGTCGCTATTTAGAGTTATTCAATGTTAACTCTTTTTTTTAATCTGTGACGCCGAAGAATAAAGTTTTGGACGCTTAAGGGTTCATCACACAATACAGGAAAAGCACAGTTTACGATCAAACGATTGTGCATCGAAATTAATAGTCTTGTTTGAACCCAAATTCTGATGCGCGAGTTAATTATTTGTTCCCGCGGAATATAATAAAAATTATTCTTCCTTTTTCCGACTTATAGTCGGTTTTTTTTTATTTATATATTTGCCGCTAGAACAATGGTTGTCGTAACACTATGTGTGACCTACTGACTGTTCGGTCTTTCGTCTTAAGTTATTTATACTTAGGTTTTGAGGAAACTCCACAACCACGAATTGGAAGAGCTATACCGCAAACCTACAATAGTGAGACTAATCAAGTCGCGAAGATTAAGATGGGCCGGACACTTGGTGCGAATGGGCAACGATAGGACCGTGCAGAGAATTCTTGACGGTAAGCCAATGGCAAAGAGACCGACAGGGAGGCCGTGACGGAGATGGGACGACAATGTTAGGTTGGATCTCGAGGAAATCGGATCGGATGGTCGAACGTGGAAGGAGAGCGCACGGGACAGGGAACAATGGCGGAGTCGAGTCGGTGAGGTCATGAACTTTCGGGTTCCTACAGGCCAATAAATAGTATACTAATACTTAGGTTTTATCTTAACTTAGGGAACTAAAGCAAGCAAGACCATCGCGTGCATTCTTGCTATGTCATACATTATATCGCCGGGCGTCAAGTGGCGTGATTTTGGAGTGGCTTTGGACGTTAAACACTTCGCTTGCATCTTTGCCTTGTTATACATTGTATCGCGAGACCGGAAGTGGCGTGGTTTTAGAGTGGCTTTGGACGTTAACCACTTAGCTTGCATCTTTGACTTGTTATACATTGTAACGCGAGACATGAAGTGGCGTGGTTTTGGAATAGCTTTGGACGTTAACAAATTCAAGTCATCATAGTGTATGTATTAATATGTACAACAATAGATGATTTAAAAATAACCCAAGTAAAACTAATTGCGTTGCAATAGCAACCGACGCGTCTAGTCATAGTAACTAGAAGATATTTACTATTCGGGTGTGACTTTTTCGTCTGTACAAAGAAATACAACTAAATATTTTAGATTCCCAAGACCAACCAGGAGAAACGTCGGACGTCATTGTAAATTATTAATTTAGAGTCTTATCAGAAAACTTAACAAAACAAGTTGTGGCATTTTGTGGCATAACATTAACTGAAACTTTAGTGTTAGGAGACAACAATGCTTATACAAAATTAAATGAGCCTTCCAGAAAATGATAATATGTGTTGAAAGTGGGGGTCATACACTACACAACTGACAACAGTTGCCGATTATTTACTTTGAAGTTATAACAGTGATGTTATTTTAGTAGTAACTCCCCCACCGGCGTTGTCTTAACAAAAACATAAACAAAACTACATTACATATAAAGCATTTAAACAATTTAAAAATTAAACACATACATTGCAAACAATTATCACAATTTCAATTTAAGAGCAAATACTGTTGTATTACACCAACATTAATTTACACTTTATATTTAAACATTTATCTATAAAATAAACACATTCATAAATATAATGTACAATTTCACATAATTAAACACGCAATACAAAAAACATTAAATTACATTTAAATTTTAATTACATAAAACAAAAATAAATATATGTAGCTGGTGCATAAACCCAGTTTTTTTCTCCGGCGATGACATCTTTGAATAATTTCGAAGTTGATCGTAGGCGAATTTGTTCGTCGCGACAATGGAGCAGATGAACAAAGAGATAACGGAGAAAACTAGGAACCGGTGACACAGTTAGTCTCATAAAAATGAATTGACGGTTTTCTTTTCCCGTGGCTGTGAGCTGTCGTTTTTTCTGGAGAACGGTGGTTGTTCAAAGGAAACGGGTGTGAAAAAAGAAGAACCGTGGTGTCAGTTGTGTGGCGGTTTTCTGAGAAAAAAGAAAAGACAAGTCCAAAAAGTAAAGTGAGTTCCACAAATTGTTAATAAGTCAAAAGATTGTAAATAAACTCTAATTCATTAATATCATCATCATCATCATCATCATCGGCACTACAGCCGGAAACCGATCTTGGTCTTATTTAACAAGTTCTGAGGCTTGTTAAATTTTCCATAATGATTTGTTTTTTCCGGGCAAGGTCATTAGTCTTGCACCAGAGGCTCCCCGCCGGGGAATTCAACCCCGGTCTCCCGCGTGAGTTAACACCCCCCACATAATATATCATACATCCGCATACCTAAAACTCCAAACAAATCTCTATATACACCAACCCTTGTATTTTAAAATACCTATTGTAATTAACCTTAGTAGCATTTCTATTATCAATCTTTGTAATATAAATACTGTATAAATATTATACAAACTCTATCTATTGTAATTAACCTTAGTACCATTCATATTATCAATCTTTGTAACTGTGTAAATATTATACAAACTCTATCTATTGTAATTAACCTCAGTACGATTTCTATTATCAATCTTTGTAATATAAATACTGTATAAATATTGTACAAACTCGCACTATCAAAACAGCCAAAAGCATACCGATGATAATCAATCCAAACCTATCATAAATCAACACACGGCCCCAGTACAGAAAAACTCAAACTTTTCCACAACAGACCAACAAATAGGCTGAACCCCACACTCAACCTTATTACAATTCGAGGCATAAATACCGCCACCGAAGAGGTACCGAGGCGATTGATTTCTCAGCTGTGCAGGAGCACACTTAGCGCCGTTTATTATTAAATAATAAATAAAATAAGTTAGAAATAACACCAAGTTGTTTTTATTAACTCGTGAAAGGCGGGTATACTAACCACTATACTATGGAGGAGCCAATTCATTAATATACCACTTCAACAAATACTTTTGGTCGAAACAATACTATTGGTCGTGCATTTTTGTCGTGGCGCTAAATCAGGTTGTGCAAAGAAAGCAGATGAAAGAGGCCGGCGAGTAAAGTGCAAGGAATGAGCTTGATGGATTAACAGCAACAGCGAAGAGGGTTGGTGACTGGAGGCAGACACCCACCCGGATTCCTACACAACAATCACGTGAGTACCACCCTAGTACTCCATATCAATATTGTAGTGAGCTTAGGGTTCGCCGGATTGATTATTTCTAGTAAATAAGAGCCGTTAAATCGATTTTTAATTTAATTAATATAACACTCAACGATTTTCTTTTCTATCGCTTGCTTCGCTTTTTCTCTTCCTTTTTTGTCTGTCACCATCAGCTGTCCGACGTCTTTCTATCGTTTTTCACATTCTCATTTCGTTTCCGTCCGTTCCATAATCTTGGATGTTCTAGTCTCCAGTTTTCCAGTACTTTATAGAATATTCCAGTGCTTGTTTTGGACTTTCCCGAATATTCCTGTACTGACTGTCATATGCATCACACTACCCTCCACCTAGATTAGTTCGTCCCGAACTAAGTTCACTGGTCTTCTGGGTTAACAAAAATCGCCAGTCGGTCACGATGTGCCACTTTCATGTTGGCGTTCGGTCTTCACTGAATCCTATAGACAACGTCGTTAATTCTTGTGAGGACCTTATACGGCCCTTCCCAATGTTGCTGCAACTTCGGGGATCTTCCTCTTTGCCGGTGAGGGTTGTAGGGCCACACATTATCGCCTGCATTAAATCCGAATGCGTTGGCTCGAACGTCGTACCTTGTTTTCATCCTGTCACTTGATACCTTGATTTGCTTTCGAACCAAATGATGAATATCGTCGAGCCGATTTCTCCATTCGGCTACGTAGTCTTCGGTCTTATCTATGGCGTCTGGAGGTATTCCGAATCGCAGATCGGCTGGTAATCGTATCTCTCGTCCAAATATGATTCTTGCTGGAGAATGGCCTGTCGTCTCATGATTAGCCGATCTATAACCCATGAGAAAGGTTTGTACATATTTGTCCCAGTCTCGTTGGTGATCACTAACGACCTTCGATAAGTGTTCTTTCATTGTTCGGTTGAACCTTTCGACCATTCCGTCTGACTGCGGATGTAAGGGTGTGGTCCTGGTTTTCCTTGCGCCCAGTGCCGCACAGGTGCCTTGAAATATCTGTGATTCGAAATTTCGGCCTTGATCGGAATGCAGCTCACAGGGAACTCCATATCTGCTGATCCAATTATTGATTAGCTGCTCAATTACGGTTGTTGCTTCTTGGTTTGGAATTGGAAGGACTTCTAACCACTTGCTGAAGTAATCCATGATAACTAACATGTATTTGTTGTTGTCGTTTGTTTTTGGGAACGGTCCTGAGATATCAATCGCAATTCGCTCGAAAGGGGCACCCACGTTGTACTGCTTCATAGCGCTCCTTGGTTTTGCCGTTGGTCCTTTGGTCGCAGTGCAAGTTGTGCACTTCCTACACCAAGACTCGACGTCATCTCTCATGTGAAGCCAGTAAAAACGAGATCGTAATTTTGAAAGTGTCTTATTAACTCCCAAATGTCCACCGGAGGCCCCGTCGTGCATTTCTGTTAGAACATCCTTCACTTTTGATGGTGGGACTAGAATCTGCATTCGATGGGATTTTCCGTCCGCGGGTTCCCATTTACGCTTAAGAATACTGTGGGGGTATAAGGGTGAAGTGCCGACGTATTCCTTATATCTCCCATCGATCCGTGAGAAGAATTTGTTCGGTTAATCACGTCCGAAAAGAGTTGCTCGTAACCCCAGGTTTGTTGTATAGCCATTCGTCTCTCAAAATTCGGCATCGATTTATGTTCCTCTTTATGTTCCACTTCCTGGTTGTACCGAATCCGATGCGCATATTGGACGACATCTCCTTCGAGTGGATAGATAAATAAACGATTGAAGTCTAATTCGAATAAGTGAGTTAAGACACCAAAGTAATCAATAAGAAAGATAACAGATAGCACTGCCAGCAAGCGTTTTAATTTATTGAAAATATTCACTAGTGAGAACATTCCGATGCGGTCACACAACACATAACTCTACAACTAAAATTCGGATGTCCACGGACGAGCGTGTGCATGAGCATGCACACGCGGTGGCAATTCGCGACACCACCTCCCGTGATTAAACACGTTAATCGACTGACTTCAAAAGGGAAGAAATTGGATACAACCAAAAGAGAACATACTTCTGCTCTCTCATTGCCACGTTCTTCGATGTGTGGTAGGTTATATCGGTAATCTGATGATCGAAGAGAGCGGGACAATAAGAGAACAGAAACACGATGTACGATTATCCTAGGGGTGGATTTGGTTGTATGTGCATGAATCAATGTAGTTCTGAGCGGAACCCGTTGACCTGATTCGGTAGTATGGTGAGTTCAGTGTACATTGATCAATACGAAGACAGAACTGAGAAAGAGAGGGGAATTGAGCTGATGATATTCACCTGCAAAAAGAGAACATTGATCCCCAGCGAATGAAGTGTCTGGAGAAAAGCCGAAGTAACGCTAGGGAAATATTATCACGTGATTCAATCGAATGTGGTGATAAATTTCCCAAGCGGATCCGCAATGATGCGACAACTTCGTCCGGCTGGATTTGGTTGTCGCTAATCGACGTATTAGACAACGTTAACAGTTCTGGTGGTTGAATGGCATATAAAGACCTGGATACCAAAGTCGGTATAGAATCACACTATCATCAGCTAGCTTACATAGACTTAGCTTTTCTAGAATTAGGGTAGTATAAGATTTAAGTTAAGTTAAGCTAAGTGATTTTACATAAAATAAAAAAAAATAAATAAAAGAAAAAATAAAAAAAAAAAAGTAGATAACTTTAGGTAAGTTAAGTAAGTTAAATTTTAAGAAAAAAAAAACAAAAAAAATTGACAAAGTTTTTCAAATTTTTCTTTGTCTTTCAAATAATTATAAGTATTGCCACAAAGTTCTGTCGCCGAAAGGCAAATTATACAAATATTAAGTAATGTTTAGCTTAGAGCGTCTGCGAAGGACCAGTAAGTTATTATATAAGCTATTTAAGCTAGAATTTAAGCATTTTTTGTCTAGCCTTTAATTTAGAAACTAAGAATATAGAAAGAAAATAAAAAAATGTTTAAAAATGGAAATGGAAAACAATGAGTTTAGCTATGTGTCCTTGGTGGAAACATGCTTTGCAGGTGAACAGGTAAGTAGGGGGAAATGGGGTTGATTTGATGCGCTGAAAGGCGGTCGAAATTAGGTAGGAAATGTTGGTTGGAATTGTGGGTTGTTTCTCATGTAGAATAGAGAAACCCCCCACAATACCATCTTCCACCAGCAAGGAATTCCATTGTGCCCAATATGCTTTAAATGTTCCACTCTTGTCGGAAATATCGTTCCAAGTTGGCCGCTCGTTCTTTTCTTTGTGTGCCAGGATTCTTCCTTCGTATAGCATCACTCGTCCACCCATCTAGTAGTTCTACTTGTACATTTCGCAGGTCGTACACCTCTTCTTTCTCTTCCGCTTTATGACAATGTTTAAAATCTGGCTTACATCGTCTTCTTGATAGAACATCAGCGTTATTATGCACCTTCCCTTGCTAAATTGAACTTATCATTGATACGGGTGCACATTCTGCGGTTAACTCTCCCTTTCTTATTGCGACCGGCTCTTCGGACGCATTTAGTACTCTGACAGGTACAATGTGTTTCTTCACCTCAGGTTGTTCCGTTGATAGTCTCCTCTTATGACAAGCGCATGAACAACAATTCTCACTCGATGTTTCATTCATTCGTCGACGTTTCCTACAGTCAACAGAGATGTGGCCGACTTCGCCGCATGTCCAACACTTCATGTCAGTTCTCGGGGTTCTCCGTTGTACATGCCCGATTCTTTGGCAGGAACATTCTTGGACGGACGTTTCTCGAACTCTATATGTACTCCTGGTAGCCAGCTTAGCAGATTCATATGCCAATGCGAACGCCAGTATTTCATTAGTCGCCTTCTTTCCCGCCAAACGAACGGCCTGTTGCAAGTCCCGATCTTGGAGTGCGTTTATAAATGCATCCATTGCTACCTCGTTCAGAAATTCTTTAGTCATATTTGTATAAGCCAAGTTTGCCAATCGCTCAATGTTTGCCTGCAGCTGTTGAAGATTTTCTCCCGGTTTCTGCGTTCTGCTCCGCAGTTGCATGCGGTAGACCTGCTGCATGTGGTTGTCTCCATACCTAGCTTCACGGCCGTCTCTTATCGCTTGGAAATCTGTTTGCTTCTCTGCTGGTATGGTTTGTAGCAATTCTGCAGCCGCCCCGCGGAGTGACAAGATTAGTGATGTTGACTTTTGCTCATCCGACCACTTATTATAATTGGCCGCGGCGTCAAACTGACGTATAAATACGGAGAAGGGTCCCGTTCCATCGAAGGTTGGCGGTTGCATCCTTGTATCTTTGTAGTCATGTTGATTGCCTGGCGATGTCTTATTTCTCTCAACACACTCAAGTCTCTTTTCGATTAGTATTATTTCATCGGTGACTTTCTTGAATTCAGCTTCGTTTTTTAGATCTAGATTTTCTACTTCGTTTCGAATTTCGTCCTTAAAGTGTTGAAAATTACATTTCATCCATTGTGTTTGGGCATCCAACTTTGCATTGACATCTGCAGCTTGCGCGTCCAATTTTGAATTTACGGCGTTGAATTTTGAATTTTGGGCGTCGAATTTTGAATTTACGGTGTCGAATTTTGCATTAACATCTGTAGCTTGTGCGTCCAATTTTATCATCATCATCCTGAACATCTCCGAAATGTCCCACTGTGGCGAACTCTTCTCCGTTACATTGGCACCATCTTGACTCGCTGTTTCTTCTCCATCCGGGCAGTCTGGCACAATCGCAAAAACATATGTGTCGACATCAATACCCTCTTCCTCCATTGCTGCTTGCAGACGCTGTCGAAGAATTTGCTTCTGCCCTCTGCTATCCAGATTCCGGTCCTCAAGTTCCTTCTTCAACTCAGGAACGCGAAGATCCTCCGAATGTCGATCTGACGTCGTCACAACACGCTTTCACAGCTTATTTACTTCACCAATAATCAATCCCACTTCTGACACCAATTGTAGCGAGTTTAGGGTTCGCTGGATTGATTATTTCTAGTAAATAAGAGCCGTTAAATCAATTTTTAATTTAATTAATATAACACTCAACGATTTTCTTTTCTATCGCTTGCATCGCTTTTTCTCTTCCTTTTTTGTCTGTCACCATCAGCTGTCCGACGTCTTTCTATCGTTTTTCACATTCTCATTTCGTTTCCGTCCGTTCCATAATCTTGGATGTTCTAGTCTCCAGTTTTCCAGTACTTTATAGAATATTCCAGTGCTTGTTTTGGACTTTCCCGAATATTCCAGTACTGACTGTCATATGCATCACAATATTATATTGTAGAAGTAAAATACTACACATTTATAGAGTGGAAACTTTTAAAAAGATACTGTGAGCAATCTGTGACAGAATACAACCAATTGCTATCCTGTAGGAAGACCAGATAGCTTGCATTTAAATTGTCAAAAATTCGCTACTAAAATATTTTTTTTTTCTTCGGTAACGGAAAATTCCCTGCTATTTTGAAAAAGATTTTTTGAAGATCCTAACTCAGAATTTTAGTCTTCAAGTTTTTATCAAACTCTGTTAAGGATTGAAGGTCAAAATATTTCGGGAATTGAAGCTGCTAGTGAAATCAATAAACTAAAGCTCAGGTTCTTTTACATACAGTTCGTAGTTTATTGGTAAAGTTGACATAGATACCGACCAGAAGTTTTTGAAAACTAAGTCCACAAAATTTTACAAAGGTAGTTGAGAATATTTAGAGCAATGGACTGTTTTCACGAAAGAATTAGAAATGTTTATACAGCAAATTTAACAAAGGTGTTATAACGGTTAGATGTTCAAAAAGTAGTATACTATACTATTTACTATTTGTTAGTCTATAGGAACCCGGAAGTTCATGACCTCGCCGACTCATCGTTTCCTGTCTTTTGCACTCTCCTTCCACGCTTGACCATTCGATCCGATCTCCTCAAGGTCAAACCTAATATTGTTCTCCCATCTCCGTCGTGGCCGTCCTGTCGGTCTTTTTTCCATTGGTCTACCGTCAAGAAATCTGCGCACAGTCCTATCGTTGCCCACTCGCGCCACATGTCCGGCCCATCTTAATCTTCGTGACCTGATTACTCTCACTATTGTAGATTTGCGGTATAGCTGTTCCAATTCGAGGTTGTGAAGTTTCCTCCATTGTCCTAACTCTTCATCATATTTACCGCCAAAGATAATCGTTAGAATTTTATTCTTCAATACGCGGAATTTGTTTTTTTCCGTTTTGTGAGAGCCCATGTTTCGCATCCGTATAGAGCAATCGGCATGATTCATCATCATCATCATCGGCACTACAAGCGGGATACGGTCTTGGCCTTATTTAGCAAGTCTCTCCACCGGTATCCGGTCCTTATCGGAGACTTGTTAAATTGTCCATAATAAGGAGAAGGAAAAGAATCGTCCTGGGATTCGCCGGGTTGAAAGCAGAAACTTTGCCCTGTACGATCGTTCCCACCCCCCCAATCGGTATGATTATGGATCTAGAAACACGGAGCTTTATATTATGTGATAGCAGTTTGGATTTCCGCAGTTTACTGACTTTGTGCCAACTAGCGTTGGCGGAAAGCAGTCTTTTGTTAGTTTCCTTCGACATTTCGTTACATTTCGTGGTGCCAGGGACAAACGGATTCTCCATGATAGTGATATCTCCAATGTCCCATACCGCCTGCGTTTTAGTACGGCGATCAGTGAAAGACATAAATCAGCCAAAGATCGAACATCTCCCAAATGGTGGTGGGTTCTCAACGAGGAGAGGACTTTATAGCGTTTGAAATGATAGTGAAGACCGTGTGATTCGAACTGACGCTATGACAATTAGAATCACCAAAAATCGAACCTAAGCGTAACACATCAGGCTACTGGCCGTGTTTAGAATTCGATTTTTAAACTCAAGTATATTCCACTGATGTGAATTGTTTTGTTATCGCTATGGTATACGGCTCTGATGTATTTTCTTTTTCGATTTTCTTTCGGTGTTCTTCATTATTTGATTGTGTATTGTGTGTGTATCTGCTAGAGACGCTACAACTTCACTTCCTCAGATATAGTATGCCTCTCAAGTGCAACGCTCTCCTTCCTCTTGTCCCTCCTCCCCGTGTCCCTCTTCCTATATTACGTTTATTACCTATTTTATAGCTATTCTGTTTTATTGTTATTTACCTTTTCGATCGGTTTTGGTAAGTTAATTTAAGGACTGTAATTGTAAAATAGGGTGTAACATTTACCCCTAATATTATACATAATATGTAAAAAGAATTAGGAAAATAAATGTGGTTTAAAACAAAAAAAAACTAAACTAGTATTCGCAACTTTTTCAAAATGATGACGATGATTATAATTAAATATATTTTATGAACTCCTAGCACAAAAAGGGCGATCGAATGGGTATTGTCGTTAATGGACAAGAGAAAACTCCATTATAGGCTACATTAATTATTATTATTATTATTATTTATTGGCCTGTAGGAACCCGGAAGTTCATGACCTCACCGACTCGGCTTCGCCATCGTTCCCTGTCCTGGGCACTCTCCTTCCACGCTTGACCATTCGATCCGCATTATAGGCTACGTTAATTATTAAGATTAATATTCAACAAACTGGCCAACAGTTTTACAAAAACTTTAAAATGTCGCCTGCAATATTAAAATGAATTTGCACATTTGAAAAAGAACAGAAAGACTACAAGTGTTTAATTTTTGAAGTGAAAACTTCTTTAGCACCATTGTGATTTGAAACTCGATGCAACGAAAAAGCGACACTAAAAAGAGTCAGGATTTATCCTGGGCGAGAATGAGATAGAATGTATTATACAGTGTTTCTTATTATCTCGGAAACGTATAGTGAGTATAGTATCTACATTCCATTGCCTACTACTTGCTCTTGTTGGAGTGTTCTACATGCCTATGTTTGTATCGTATAAAGCAACAACGCCTCATTCGCTATACAAATTATGATATAGCCTCAGTTTTTAATGAGTATAAATACGAAATGGTTATTTTGCAAATCCCATTTCATAATGAAGACAACGACGTTCTTGAATGAAGAGATGACATTTATTAGAATTAAAATACGACGATATTGAAAACCAGATTTTGGAGCGTCGTAAAGAGTTCGAATCTGGCTTAGACATTAAAATACCGTAGAGATTTGCCGAAAACTAGTTCGTGAAGATGAACACGCGCACGATGGCGATAAGATCCATGATATTGCCACCAGATTTCCAGAAGCCAATCCATTCCATGCACTAGATGGCAACCCAAGCGTAAACCAAATTTACGCTTAGCGACAGTAAATGTACTTGGCGCCATCGCCAAACGGAAGGAAAATCTGATGCCTAAAGAACAATATTATGAGCTGATGAAAATGGCCACCAAAAACAAAAGGATCTTTTGATTGATGTTATTCACAATCAGGTCGAAAATCCCTCTTCGTTGCAAATATTTTTCAGTGGGCCCTTTCGGTTTTCTTTTTTACACCAACGCGGGCACAAAAGGAAATTTTGAAGTACTCTTAAATGTCAGAGAACAGTGCGAGCGGATGGAGAGGAAGTGAATAAGAAAAGGAGGTATCGATGAATATTCGTCTTAAACACCTGGACATCACAACGACGAGGAAACACATGATCAGGTAGAACATTCCACATTCGTGTGGTTCGGCTAAAGAATGAGTCTCTATGTTTATTTATGGACCTGAAGTTCACTTTCAAGGTGAACTGATGGTCATTTACAGACTGACGGGTATCGCGAGAAAATGTCTAAAGGGGCGGAACACATTCAGCAAGTTCAGTTGAGCAACGACCGTGATAATACCTATAGAAAACAGATAGGCATGATACGTTGCATCTATGTTCTAACAACGCAATTGATCGACTCACGGCTGGGTCCCCAATAAATGTCACTGCTCTTTTTTGCCACCTATCAAGCACACGAAGCGCAGTTTTGAATGCGCCTGACCAAATATGGGAGTTGATTTCCGTTGTGGGACGAATGTATGCCTTGTGGCCAGGTTGGATGGAGTGGAGTATCTTTTGCATCTCTTAAAGAACCCCATACATTTGTCTGCACTTTTTCAGTTTCAAATATGTGATCATTCGAATTAATTCGAGTGCCGAGGATTGATAGTTCCCTGGCTTCGTCGACAGAAGTGGCGTTCATCGACAGTATATTTACTTCCGGGTTCGTCTTTGACGACAAGAGGCAGCACTGAGTTTTTAAGGCAATGAATTATACTCGGTTAGATAATCCCCATTGATGTATCTTGTTGACGTCGGAATTCGGAATTCAATGTATCAAGCATAAACTGCTGGTTCGTAATGACATTCGAAGAGTTTGCTCGGGAATGTTCATATCAGTATGAGAAACACAACGTGATATCATCAGCAAACGCGTGAACTGGGTTTTGAATAATTGAGAAGTGATCATATATAAAAATAAGGAAGAGAGTGGGTGAGAGTACAGAACCCTGGGGAACACCTGCATTAATTTGATGGGAGACATATTTGACCCCGTCAAGAACCACATGAATTGAACTTCCAGAATGATAGTTGTGGCGGTTCCGCCAAAACCCACGGTTCACTTACCTACAAAAAATCCCCATAACTCCCATCCAATCACATAATTTCGCTAATGCAACCGCATTAGCACCTTAAATGCTTTACGCATCTAGGATTATCTGAGGTATAATCTAAAAGGCTTCAGTAAAAGAATTTTTATCTTTTCTTGCATTCCCTTCGCATATAAATTCCTGTAAGAGTTCTTTTTTACCTTATCATAAATTCCCTGCAATAAAATTCATCGGTTGGCATATCATACGACCGCACATCAGGGAATCTCACCGTTGAGTTGGCTAATCCCAGCCTCAATATGTGTACATAAAAACGATCTATGCACACATCGGCTGTCGACCCTTTTAGCCAGCGATAAATAGTCCAACACCACCTGCATGTAATTAGAACCATCCACGTTGAGACTATTTCCCTAACTCACACCATGAGTAAACAAAAGATCGCTGTCCTTCAGCAGGCATTCTGGCGATACGCAAACAATTCAATTATCCTAGCATCCCAAATGACGGTAGACCAACGGGAAAGAGACCGGTAGGACGGCCGCGACGGAGATGGGAGGACAATGTTAGGTTTGACCTTGAGGATATCGGATCGAATGGTCAAGCGTGGAAGGAGAGTGCCCAGGACAGGGAACGATGGCGAAGCCGAGTCGGTGAGGTCATGAACTTCCGGGTTCTTACAAGCCAATAAATAATAATAATAATAGCATCCCAAATGCACCTACCATCTAATGTTTACTCAGTTGAACTCTCAGGCCATAAATTCCTTTTATCCTACATAGTTCTGGATTCGTTTCCCAGTAACCTCTCACATAAACAAACAACTCCACGATCCCGTTTTCCTTTCTTTGTTTGAGGTTTATTCCCATGGCCTTGTGTATGAAAAAAAACCAATGTGATCTTCACTCACACATACACATACATTGCCAAGTCTTTCTTCCTTGTTTTCCCCACGAGAGAAACACTTTCTCTCTTGGGAAAACTCACCCCAAAACGATTAAATATAGTTGAGTCGTTTTCCATCCACCGACCGAACAGGTCACATCACTCCCCCTGTCCGTAGCGCTGCGGACACGCGAAATTCAACTGCGAGTAATCATTAACGAGTCGTAAAGTTGTGAACGTATAACAACCGCAGACGTTTGGCGATCGTGTTAAGAAGTAGTGTTTTCACCTTGATTAAAATCCATAAAAATCAATTTAATATTAAATATAAGTCCTAAGGAAATATGAGAACCTTTTGTCGCTTGTTTCGTTACCAACCATTTTAAATAAATAAACACATCAAAAGAACATTTACTTTTAAATCAGTGCGTTTTACTTCCTTTGCTTGGTGATCTAGTTTGTGCGTTTCGTTCGGTGGTACCGTGGAACATTTAGATGAAGTAGTGGGCGGATGGTAGAATCATCGTCCATGCCGACGCACAGACCATCCTCCACACATAGTCTCTTATCCATCGGATCAGCGGATTGTTCACTCCATAGGAATGTAATTTTGACAAAAGGGCTGGATGCCAAACTTTAAGGCTTTTGAAATATCCAATGCGACTACCTTGCTTTCACTGAAATAGTGGACGGAATGGCTCCACGTTTCGGTAAGGTACACCATCAAATCTTCTGTGGACTTGTTGCTACAAAAACCATATTGATGGCTATTGAGGAGGTCATTTGATTCCAGATATTTCGAAAGTTGACGGTTGATAAGTGATTCCATTACCTTCGAGAGAATAGAAGTTAGTGCTGTGGGTCGATAAGAAGAGAGGGATGATTTGTCACCTTTATGGGGATTGGTTGAATATTTGCTGACTTCCATCTATTTGGGAAACGGGCAGTAGATTAAGATAAATGAAAGAGTTTTCGCAGCAGTTTAGCGAGTGAAGACGAACATTTCTTCAAGAGATTTGGGGGAGTGCCATCAGGACCAGCCGATTTGTTGCGCAGGCAACAGTACGTGTTCGGAAGTGAATCTGGCTCATGGTGTGCTGATTATGCTCAAGTTGAGGTGGAATTGATGTGGTATCAGGCAGCGTTGAGTTCGCTGCAAAATGTGCAGCAAGTAGATTCGCCTTCTCTGTTGTACTGCTGACTGGCCTGTCATCGACTATAAGTGATAAATGGATGACGAGACCGAGTTTTGAATATATTTCACGAATGCCCAAAGGTTTCCACTTCCTGTGTGGTTTATATGTGCTCTACAAGACAATCTGACAGATCGCACCAATTTGCGGTTCATTTCCCGACGGCGCGAACATCCCTGCATCAGAACTCGTTCTGTTACCAAAGATCGACGAGCTGTATAGGCAAAAGAGTATTCTGCTCTCTAAGTTAAAACTGCCAAATACCCAGGAAATAAAAACAATTAAGTCATTAATTAAAAATCTTCAAAAACTGATCCGTGACAACTATAGATCAGTAATTAATGAAGACTGGAACAAGAGAATTGAAGCCATTAAAGCTATGTGCCCACAAATAAATAAAGTCTTTCGAAGGAAAGATTATAATGACATCCCATCTCTGCGAGCTCCGCGGACTCCCGAGAATTGTCAAACGCTGCTGAACGCAGCACTTACCCTGGAACACATCAACTCTAACGAAGGGTTCATAATAGTCAAGGATCCGCAAAAAAAGGCGAAATCAATTAGTGCTTGTTTCGAAGCACTGTATAGATTGAACCAATCGACTCATTCTAACCTTGACCTGGAAAATAGGGCGCTCCAAAAACATATTTCGCTACGCAATGAACTTAACAATTGGCGTCTCTTAAGTCGAAGTTTCACTATCTTTAGTGAAAATAATAGAGCGGATTCCCCGCTTAGAGATCTAAACACTAGCATAATTGTACACAAGGATGAACTGGCGGATGATTGATTGATAGATCGATTAAGAACAAAAAATCTTCTGGAATAGATAGTATTCCAAACATTGTTCTAAAACATTTACCACTTGAAGTAGTGAAGGTTTACACTATTTTGTTCAATAACGCTCTAAATAATGCATATTATCTAACCCAATGGAAATCTGCAGTAGTCCATCCCATCCCCAAAAAGGGCAAGGACAGGAGCAATCCAGCCAATCTATTATTTTGCTTCCGAACATCAGCAAGGTTTTCGAGAAAATTATGAATAAGGCATTGATAAAGTGGTGGGAGGCAAATGGTATTATACCGCATAACCAGTATGGTTTCCGATCGCACCATGACACAGTTCATGCTGCGACAAAACTTGTTTCCGACATACAATGGAACAAGGCTAAGCGACAATGCTCAGGGGCCTGTTTGGTTGACTTTGAGAAGGCTTTCGACACCGTATGGCTAGAAGGGCTAGTATATAAGTTATCAAACATAGGTATGCCCGAATATTTATTATACATTATCTACGATATGATAATGGGTAAACAATTTGTAGTGAAATGTGGAGATATAAGCTCTAACAAGACCTTCCACATAAAAAACGGTCTACAACAGGGAACAGTGAATTCTCCCATTTTATTTAATATTTACACTAGTGGTCTAGTGGGTTCTCTCAACCATGCAATTGCGTATGCCGATGACATTGTGGTGTATAGATCTGGAGAAAAGATTGTTGTCATCAACAGACTTCTCCAAGATGATTTCAACAAAATCAAATCTTTTTGCGACGACTGGAAATTAAAAATAAATTTCCAGAAAACAGAGACTATCCTTTTCAGAACGCCACTGTCCAGTGCATCAAGGGATACAAAACGGAATTGGAAAACATTTTCCATTGCAGGAAGTAATAATCTTCCTCTACAAGTAAAAACTGTAGATACCTTGGAATCTGGCTTGATCAGTATCTTTACTTTGATAAGCATACAGCAGCTGCTCTTACAACAGCTAAAAACGCATATGCCATGACACGAAGACTCTTCCGTAGTAGTCTGCTGGACCCCAAGGTGAAAATAATTTCATACTCAGCATTCATCCGATCAATAATGGCGTATGGCTGCCCGGTATGGTATAACATATCCCCATTTTACATGGAGAAGTTTCGGGTGTTCGAGAGGCTGTGTTTGCGTTCCTGTTCGGAATCTACAGAACCCCAGAGTCGCAGTATAAGAAATACTATCCCAATAAAGTCCTGTATGACAAATCAGGACTAAACAGAATAGATAACTTCATTATCAAGATTATTCGTGGTCACACAACGTGTGGTGAATGTGTGGTGAAAATGATCTCAATTCGGGAGCATTCTATCCCAATGATATGTATATGGAGAGTACTCTCCAGAATGGGTTCATTCCCCCAGAAGCGTTCCCTTTCTTGGATAAAAAAGGACTTATCCAAGACAAACGCGGAGTCCCTATTATTTACCACTCTTTCCGTGGTGCCAGTGATAAACGAATTCTCCACGATAACGATATCTCTAATTTTCCAGAGTGCGTTTTAGTATGGTGATCGGTAAAAGAGATAATCAATAAAAGATCTGTAGGGTTATATTTTTTGGTATATTACTTCTTACCTTCTTGGGGAGATTCGGTTATTTCCGCTGTCCAATAGTGAAAGACGGTTTTAATAATTTATTAATTTTATTTTCTTATAATATATAATATATTCACTTGTGGCCGTTGCCTATGACCTCTGGATCCCAACTCATCTCGAATCAAAAAAAAAAAAAAAATGGGTGGCGAGAGGGCTGACTTTGGTGAGACAAGGACAGATGTGTCCTTCATCTTGTCTCTGGCTTCTGGTCATCTTGCGATAACCAGAATCACCTACATCTGTGAGAATGTTGGGCTCGGTCTCGAGGTATCTGAAAAAGAAAAAGGGGGGGAGGTATCTAAGGATAGTGTGGACAGGGTTAGTTCGGATGTTCTCTAACTACTTGGATGGGGGGATGGTGGGAAGGAAATCGTACAAGACCGGTAGATCTTGAGTGCGGTAGTAAACGCAGATCACGTCTTTGGCGTCTGATAATCTGCGTTTTGGTCGGTGTGTGTGTGTGTATGTGTGCTTGTGCTGTCTTGTACTGTGCGTGCGTGTTTGTAGTGTGTCAGCAGTAGACCCTATGGGATGGGTCCAGGAATCCTCTATTATAGAGGAGAATGTTGTTGGGAAGGGTGCTTTCTTCAGTTTTGTACTGAAGAAGAAATTGTGGTGGTCTGATCCGAAGAGATTGAGAGAGAGAATGGTCAAGAACGCAAGATTGCCGTACAAGTGGGTTCTCACTGTTCTGAATGCTTTCGAGGTACTTATATGCTAATTCTAGCAAGTACTCGTCGATAGGGATAATGAAGGCACCTTCGTATAGGTGAGAGTTCGGGTACTGGCGGCCGTCAGGCCTTCTGTAGTAGTTGGTGCATCTTCTGAGGAGTTTTCTTTCGAAAACTCGCAGTCTTTCCATTTGGGCCGAAGATATGCAAGACCATATGGGAAAGGCGTACAATATTCCAGATCGGATTAGCTGCTTATAGCAGAGAAGCTTAACTTTGGTGTCAACTTTGTTGCTCCACTTCAAGATGTTGTGCAGTTGCTTAGACCGACCGAGGCCCCTTTGAAGAATCCGGGTCACATGTTTGATGAAATTCATTTTTGGGGTATAGATGACCCCAAGATATTTCATCCTGTCCTGTGGTCTAATCGTAGTACCTCCTATTTGTATTCGGATATTCTGTGAATATCGAGAAGTAGGTTGGGAGTGTTTACTACTCAGAATTATAGCTACTGCCTTAGATGGGTTAAGTCGAATTTTCCATCGACTGTAATACTGATACAGTTCGTCCAGATGACGGTTGAGTCGGTTTGTTGCGAGTTTTGGGCTTTTAGATGACGTGTACACCAGGACGTCATCCGCATAGCAAATCTGGTTTACTCTACTATCCACAGGGCGGGGAATATCTGAGGTGTAGATATTAAATAAGATGGGGCCTAGAGTGAAGCCCTGTGGTACGCTTGCAGCAGCGTTGAAAGTTTGGGAAAGCCTTCCATTCACTCGAACTTGGAAGGTTCTGTTTAAAACGAACTGGTAGATGATACTACACAGCGTTTTACTGAGACCAGTATTCAGTAATTTAAAAACGAGACCCTCGATCCAGGTTGTGTCAAAAGCTTTTTCAATGTCCAAGCTCACCGCAATGGTGGGTTCCTTATTAAAGAGGCGCACGCAAACGTGGTTTTGAAATATATTAAGAGCCATAGTGGTGCTGTGCGCTCTTCTAAATCCAAATTGGAAGTCAGGTATTATGTTCCTGACACTGATAAATTTATTTAGCTTCTCGTATATGAACTGTTCATATATTTTGCTTCTGCAGGTGAGGAGCGAAATAGGACGAAAGCTTGAGGGGTGATAATTTGGTTTCCCAACTTTTGCTATTGGGCAGACAACAGCGTGCCTCCAAGCTTGGGGAAAATACCCCATGTTGTAGGCATGGTTGAGCAGAATGGAGAGTTTTATAAAGAATAAAGCAGAAAGCCTTCGCAACGAGTGGTAGGACATATTGTCGATACCGGGTGACTTCTTGGGGTTTCGTGATTTAACTAGGTTCTGTAGGGTATTTGGTGTGACGAAGCCGTGACTATTATCACGTGTGTCGTCGAAGTATGCACTGTTAGCTGAGTTAAAGACAACTATTGGCTCGTTAAAGTTGTCCAATTTGTTGTGAACCTCTGAACTAATTATTGCATTAGTTTCCGGGTCGCCATCCTCGAGAGTGAGCTTGTGATTATTTTCAAATCTCTCCGATGATGTTTGCTTTATTGGTGTCATTATTGACAACAAGATCGTTGTGCATGATTGGTCCAGTGATACGAGAGGTGCCACATATCTTTTTAACATTTTTATAAATGTTCTGGTCCATCTGAATACCCTTCAGTTTGTCTTCCAATTGTCGGGTGCGATTGTTTTGGATTCTTTGTTTTATCAGTGTGCCAATATTGTGTGGCTCGCAATAATGGCTCCCTTTGCGTAAAGCGGTGACGATATCTCATTCTGCAGAGCTTTTTACGCTCCCGGATGAGACGAAGAGTTAGGTCGTCAAGGGGAATCTGGTGTCTTTTCAAGTTTGTACTTCGGAACATGAGTCTCGGAAGTTTCAAGTAGAATCTCGTGAAGTCGAGTTGCAGCGTTATTTATCTCAACCGTCGTTAGGTTCCTGTCAGTGGGGAGAGAGAGTTGGTGGAGTTTTTCGTTCAATGTAATATTGAAGTTGTCCCAATTTGTGCGCCCATAATCGGTTATGTATCTAACATGAGCCCGGGATGCTCGATAGCCGCGGATGAACATGGTCACAGCGTTGTGGTCAGATACACCCGGCGAGTGATTTGGGGAAGTAAGTCTTTGGACACAATAAAGATACTCATCTCGAATCCAAAATGCACTCCCCTTTTATACTCTGTGGCAACAGAGATTTGTCAAAAATATTATTTAAAAATTCCAAGAAGCCCAAACAAAATTTTGTGTGCTTCAATTGGAATAGGATTCCCGGAGGTGTATACGAATTTTATTTGAACAAATTCCCGGAAGGAGAAATCATGAAATGCATTTAGTATTACGCATTTCATAATTTCAATAGTTATAGGGAATTGAATCAATGCACGACAAATGGACTTTCGTTTAATTTTGTCGTGCATATGATTCAATCGGATTGGGATGTAAGGTACTTGGAAATTGAATCAATGCGCAACAAATTAACTTGTGGTTTAAATCGATCGCGCATATGATTCAATTGGAATTACGAGCAAGGATAAGGTATTCGGGAATTGAATCAATGTGCGGCAAACTTACTTTTGCTTTAACCTGTCGCTCATATGATTCACTTGGATTGGGATTATAGGTACGTGGGTGAGAGTAGTGATTTAGGATCACTACAGATCGATCCCATCCCAACTGGTGGTGGATCAGTGATGAAGAAAGGACTACACGTCCCCAAACATAGTATGCTTCTCAGGCGCACCGCTTTCCTTCCCCCTATCCCCAATTCCCAATTATTTTTATTTTTTTTTATTTTCGTTTTTAATTTAATTTCATTTTTTTTTATGTTTATTTGCATTCCTTGTTTATGTTTGTCCGTTTTGTTTCATTATTTTATTTTTTATTTTTTGTGTGACAACCCCCTATATATGTAATTTAAAAAAGAATTATAAGTAATACATGATGTAGAAAAAAATAGAATATATTTAAAAAAGAAAACATCAATTATTGTGACATGTTATAAAAACAGTTATTGTACGCCGAAAGACATAAGAAAAATAATAATGTATAATTTAGAGTGCTTGCGAAGAGCCAGTAACTTAATGTAAGAATGATATTTGTAAAATAGAAATTAACATTTAGTCTTAAGTAAAATATGTAATTAATTTGTTAAATAAATGTGGATTTAAAACAAAAAACAAACTCGTTCTGTTACAGAGCGGAGAAGCTGCGGAGTTCCCTCCTCGCGCGAGTGTTCCCGGAGCGTAACATCCTGCAACTGTTCAAAAAGAAGTCCAACAGTTATTTTGTGTGGCATCTCGGGGCGCCCACTCGGCGCTATAGGTTCGCCTCTTCCGAGAGAAGTGTATTAAGAATAAGAAAACAGGCTTATTTTTATTTGACGCCCTTTTATATATTCTCTACCATTATTTTATTATATGGGCTGTTATGGGCTGTGTTCTAGGGGGTGGAAATATACCTACAGCTGAAACGACAAATCGACTAAAGATCGAGAAACAATTGTTCACTAGTCGAATTCGATACCCGGCCACATAATTGTGGGCTTTTGTCAGTTCTGTTTGATGTTTCTGCATCGCATGGTTATTTTTTTTTTTTTAGCTATTTTGACGAATTTTCAATGGACGGGTTATGACAATAAAACGACTTGGTCGAGCATTCTTGACCATTTCCCGGGTTCGTCTTTTGATATTTCGACGGTACATTTTCTTATGTGAATACAAAAAAAAAAGAAAAACAAGCAGACAAATTGTTTTAACATTGTTATTCTACCAATTTTTTGTTCTTTTAGTGCGCTTTGAGAACAGTTGTAATTATTTTTAGTGGTGTTTCTGTTAATAGCACATGTCTAATAAAATGTCATAAATCTATAAAATTTACATATCATTACGCGAAACGAGGAAACAAAAACCGGAGACATCCGGATGCCATATTTATTCCGATTCGGCTTTTGAATTTAATTACCACCAAAAATGTAATCTTGACATTAAAGTACAAACTGGTTTAGCATATTTTTTATATATGTCGACCGTCTACTCAAACAATACTGGTCTATTTCAGGAGTCTGCAGATACTCATAGCATTCTGAAAGCTTTCCATATTCAATATGGAAATGGCTTAACGTCTACTTCGCCCATTTTCCACGTATTAATAGCTTTTAACTATTTTTTTGTGTTCTCATTACAACAACAAAATGTAATTATTAAGTAAGCTAAAAGTAAACGGATGAACTAGTTGTGCTTTCGCCTAAAAATATTATACTTCTTAATATTTTTGTAGAATATTCAATTTACAGTTAATTTTTGAAGCACACTTTTTGTTGCTAAAGTAATATTTTCGTAAAGAAGTTTGATTTTAGGCGTTCGTTGGACAAACTTAAATTGATTGATAGAATTCACCTCTGAAATCCACACCAACTTTTAAATGTTGTCTTCGTTGAGCGTTTGGTCCATGTTTATGTGCCCATAATTTTGACTTCTAATAAGATGAAATTTGGTTTCTGTGGATGGCAGGGGCGCAAGGGCGCGTCACTTCTATAGAGGAGTACTTCTAAGGAGATCGAATTTCTGTACATGAACAAATGAAGGAAAATCTCTTCACATCATTCTACGAACTTTTCGTACCAATCTTATACTTTCTGGAGCAAATATAAACGCTATTTACTAGTTTTGCAAAGCAATTGTTACATTTCTGAAGTTATAACGTAATATTGAAGAAAAAATGGGATGGCGAGAGGCCGACTTTAACGAGACAAGGACAAATGTGTCCTTCATCTTGTCTCTGGCTCCTGGTCATTTTGCGATAACAAGAATAACCCACATCAGTGAGAATGTTGGGCTCGGTCTCAAGATATCTGAAAAAGAAGAGGGGGGTTTCTAAGGATAGTGTGGACAGGGTTAGTTCAAATGTTCTCTAACTACTTGGATGCAGGGATGGTGGAAAGGAAATCATACAAGGCCGGTAGATGTTGAGTGCGGTAGTAAACGCAGATCACGTCTTTGGCGTCTAATAACCTGCGCTTTGGTCAATGTGTGTGTGTATTTGTGCTGGCTTGTACAGTGCGCACGTGTGTATAGTGTGCCAACAGTAGACACTGTGGGGGTCCTCTAATATCGCCCCGAGACCAACCCACAATTCTAACCAAAATTTTACCCACAATTCCTGCACACAATTCCACCCACAATTCTACCCGCAATGTCTACCCCAACTCCTTACGATTACCTGAGGTTACCTGCAAACATTCCCCTTCCCCAAGGGCACCATATCATGCACTCAATGCATCTCCAGAACATTCCTGAAAAGAATCCAACATTTCATGCTTCACAAGGCATCATACAAAATTCCCTGCAAACAAAAACATCGTTCATGCATTTATTGCATAATCATAATTCCCTGAAAATTATTCTTAACATGCAATCAACATACATGGGGAAACTTAAACGGCGCCCTCATCAGCAAGGGTTTCCTGCCACACACGTGCGCAACACATTTTTCTGGCTTATCCTCATTTACGATGGTCTTTTGCGCAACCGACAAAATCGAGAATCGAATTCTTCTGCATGGTGAACATGCACACAGGGAATCCAACCCTTTCCACGGCCATGGATGCCGTGCGCAACCATCGTTGTGCGAGAATCTCATTTCCTTCTAGCACAGGTTTCACTAATGGCGAGCACCCGGTTTTAAGCACCTATTGGCGTGCCACTAGCGATACCCTTTGTATCATATCCTTTTTTTCGTTTTTGTTTGCCCATATCCTGGTGGCATGGGCAAGCGAAATAATCCCGCCAAGATCGGCAGGGAGATCCTCTCCTATTGGTCAGCACAGAGAGAAACTCGACGTCTCTCTCGAGAATGAAAACCCATCCTTAGCGGATGACTGTCTCTGCACGAGTCAGTTTCAAGAGTCGGAATTCAACCACCGCCGGGGTCGGTTCGTGTGATTAGTTTGCTGGTACTATTAGAGTCAAATCTCAGCCACCACCTGGATCTGTCGCGCTCATCCGAAGTGGATTGTCGCCTACTGGCGGAAGCCAATTGGAGAATTTGATTCCCTGTGAAGTGTGCGCTAACCAGGACTTCTCATTTTGTAATTCGTGTCTGTTAATTAATGAACTAAACTCAAGCTTACTGTGAATATGTGCTCATATCAGAGCTCTTTATGTTTACAATTCCTACATGTTAATTAATGAACTAAATCAAACTTACTGTGAATAAGTGCTCTACCCAGAACTCTTTATGTTTATAATTCATCATCATCATCGGCACTACAACCGGGATCCGGTCTTGGCCTTATTTAGCAAGTCTCGAGGCTTGTTAAATTTTCCATAATAATTTATTTTTACGGGCAAGGTTATTAGCCTTGCGCCGATGTTTATAATTCCTATCTGTTAATTAATGAACTAAAATTAGGTTAACGTTCTTATAAGTGTAACCCTTGAACAGTTAATAAAACAAAGAAGAAAAGCGGAGTATTGTTTTAATGCAGTAGTGATGTCGTGGATAACGACATACTGATCGTCGCCGGTGGGACTTTATTAAACCTATTCCCGTGCAGGCAACCAAACAAATGATGGCCCTAAATATCCATATCCAACTACCATCACCCGAGCACATCTTCTTATTACACACACACTTCCCGCTCCCACAACACTATGGGATGGGTCCAGGGATCTTCTATTATAGAGGGGAATGTTGTGGGGAAGGGTGCTTTCTTCGGTTTTATACTGAAGAAGAAATTGTGGCGGTCGGATTCGAGGTGATCGAACAAAAGAAGGCTCAGGAACACAAGACTCCCATACAAGTAGGCACTGGCTGTGCTGAATGATTCCGTGCGTATGATATTCCAGATCGGATTAGCTGCTTATAGCAGAGAAGCTTAAATTTGGAGTCAACTTTGTTGCTCCACTTTAAAATGTTGTGCTTAGATCGACCGAGGCCCCTTTGTTATAATTATTTATACAATCTAATTTAAATATATATGTAAATAATATAAGTATTTATTTCATTTAATATATTGTAATAGTGAGCGGAAGTAACAGAACTTACTTTGGTAAACCGTTGGGCGGTCGCTGTGTATTGTTGGATGTGTTAGCGGTCAAGTTGCAGGGGGCGTTGAGTGTGGTGCTCCCCTGTTCAGTTTCCTTTGGTTTGATTGTTGTTTTGATCTTATTGGATCATTGTTCGAACGACTGTTTCCTCTAGATCTGCAATCTCGGCAACGATATTTCGGATGGACTTTTGTTTGAATAACTTTTTTATAATTCTTGTTGTACTATGAGGAGCGAGAGTGGATGATACGAAATATCAACGAGGTATCATGACCAGTCACCTTCACCTGAAAGGAACGACGAATACCATGCCCCCATCTCATCAAATAGGCAGCCAATTCTAAAAAATAACCCATTTTACTATTGGGAGGATGAACAAAATCCCCCAGAGGAAACAAATGGAGTTTTAGATAGGACATACGGGAATAATCGACCAAACCCCCAGGAATCGAGGCAAAGGCAAAATAGACCTATATGCGATGCGTCTCGGGTAGTAGGGATACAGAATAGAAATTCTATTAGTGGATGTTAGGGAGGAACTGGACGCGAGGTAGGTCCGTAACACCTTTGAAGAATGTGGATCACATGTTTGATGAAATTCATTTTTGGTGTATGGATGACCCCAAGATATTTCATCCCGTGTGGTCTAATCGTAGTACCTCTCATTTGTATTCGTATTCTGTGAATATCGAGAAGTGGGTTGACAGTGTTTACTACTCAGAATTATAGCTACTGCTTTTGATGGGTTAAGTCGAATTTTCTATCGACTGTAATACTGATACAGTTCATCCAGGTGACGGTTGAGTCGATTTGTTGCGAGTTTAGGACTTATGGATGACGTGTATACTATGACGTCACCGGCACAGCCCACGTAGTTTGTTCTCCCATCCACAAGGCGATAAATATTTGAGCTGTGGGTATTAAATGGGATGAGGTTTAGAATGGAGCCCAGTGGCACGCTTGCTGCGCCGTGGAAAGTTCGGGAAAGCTTTTCATTCACTCGAACTTGAAAAGTTCGACTTCGACCGAGTTGATAGATGCTAGGTATATAGCAGTCTTCGCAGACCAGTACTCAATAATATAAAGACAAGACTTTCGACGCACGTCGTGTGAAAGGCTTTTCAATGTCCAGGCTTACCACAATAATAGGTTCCTTATTAAAGGTGCGCACGCAGATGTAGTTTTGAAATACGATAAGAGTGATAGTGGTGCCGTACGCACCGCATCCTCTCTACGAGCAATATATATTGTAGCGAGCTTAGGGTTCGCTGGATTAATTATTTTAAAATAAATAAGAGCCGTTAAATCGATTTTGAATTAATATAACACTTTATTAGTCCGTAATACAACCGTTACTTATACCGTACACTTAACGATTTCTTTACTTATCGCTTCCGTACTTATCGCGTCTTCTACTGCTTACTTCTCACATGAGACGTATCGCTTGCTTCACTGTCTTACTTATAACTCTCGTCCCGATCTGCGTCCCACGTATTTATACCGTTTTTCCTCATTCTGATTTGGTGTATCGTTTCCGTCCGTTCCATAGTCTTGAATGTTCTATTCCAGTTTTCCAGTACTTCCTAAAATAATCTAGTACTTTGTTTCGGACTTTCTCGAAGATTCCAGTAGTGATTGTCATATGCGTCACACTACCCTCCGCCTAGATTAGTTCGTCCCGAACTAAGTTCACTGGTCTCCTGGGTTAACAAAAGTCGCCAGTCGGTCACGATGTACCACTTTCATCTTGGCGTTCGGTCTTCGCTGAATCCTATAGACAACGTCGTTAATTCTTGTGAGAATCTTATACGGTCCTTCCCAATGTTGCTGCAACTTCGGAGACCTTCCTTTTTGCCGATGAGGGTTATAAAGCCATACGTTATCGCCTGCATTAAATCCGGATGCGTTGGCTCGAACGTCGTACCCTGTTTTCATCCTGTCACTGGATACCGTGATTTGCTTTCGAACCAAATGATGAATCTCATCGAGGCGATTTCTCCATTCGGCTACGTAGTCTTCGGTCTTGTCTATGGCGTCTGGAGGTATTCCGAATCGCAGATTGGCTGGTAATCGTATCTTCCGTCCAAATATAATTTTTGCTGCAGAATGGCCCGTCGTATCGTGATTAGCCGATCTATAGCTGATGAGAATGGTTTGTACATATTTGTCCCAATCTCTTTGGTGATCACTAACGACCTTCGATAAGTACTCTTTCATTGTTCGGTTGAACCTTTCGACCATTCCGTCTGACTGCGGATGTAAGGGTGTGGTCCTGGTTTTCCTTACGCCCAGTGCCGCACAGATGCCTTGAAATATCTGTGATTCGAAATTTCGGCCTTGATCGGAATGAAGCTCACAGGGAACTCCATATCTACTGATCCAATTATTGATTAGCTGCTCAATGACGGTTGTTGCTTCTTGGTTTGGAATTGGAAGGACTCTACCCACTTGCTGAAGTAATCCATGATAACTAACATGTATTTGTTATTGTCGTTTGTTTTTGGGAATGGTCCTGAGATATCAATCGCAATTCGCTCGAAAGGGGCACCCACGTTGTACTGCTTCATAGCGCTCCTTGGTTTTGCCGTTGGTCCTTTGGTCGCAGTGCAAGTTGTGCACTTCCTACACCAAGACTCGACGTCATCTCTCATGTGAAGCCAGTAAAAACGAGATCGTAATTTTGAAAGTGTCTTATTAACTCCCAAATGTCCATCGGAGACCCCGTCGTGCATTTCTGTTAGAACATCTTTCACTTTTGATGGTGGGACTAGAATCTGCATTCGATGGGATTTTCCGTCTGCGGCTTCCCATTTAGGCTTAAGAATACCATCTTCCACTAGCAAGGAATTCCATTGTGCCCAATATGCCTTAAATGTTCCACTCTTGTCGGAAATATTGTTCCAAGTTGGCCGTTCGTTCTTTTCTTTGTATTCCAGAATTAGCGACATATCTTCATCCTGAAGTTGAGCTGCGCGTATAGCATCACTCGTCCACCCATCTAGTACTTCTACTTGTACATTTCGCAGGTCGTACGCCTCTTCTTTCTCTTCCGCTCTATGACAATGTTTACAATCTGGCTTACATGGTCTTCTTGATAGAGCATCAGCGTTATTATGCACCTTCCCTTGACGGTGGGAAATTTGGAAATCGTACGTTTGAAGTCGTTCGATCCATCGAGCTATTTGTCCTTCAAGATTCTTAAAATTTAGCAACCATTTCAGGGCCGCATGATCCGTCCGAAGGTGGAATCGACGTCCGTAGAGGTATTTATGGAAATTCTTAACGGCTTCTACGACAGCCAGCAGTTCCTTTCTTGTTGCGCAGTAATTTCTCTCTGGCTTAGATAGAACTCGACTATAATATGCGACAACTCTCTCTTTACCATCGACTTCCTGTGACAACCCTGCTCCGATTCCTGTGTTACTTCCATCAGTATCCAATATAAATGGGCAATCCGGTTTAGCCACATTGGCGAAACATTTAACAAACCGTCGGTAGTATGTGGCTAATCCCATAAAGCTTCTCAACTGCTGCTTGTCTTCTGGAGTAGGCCACTCACGGACGGCTGCTATCTTGTCAGGATCCGTTTGAACTCCTGCAGATGAAACGATGTGTCCCAGAAATTTTACTCTCCTTTGGAAGAGTTCACATTTCTTCGAATTGAGCTTTAAGTTGGCCTGTCTTAGTCGTTCGAAGACGGAGCGCAGATTATTGATGTGTTCTGGTAAATTCCTTCCAACAACGATGATATCGTCCAAGTACACAAGACACGTCTTCCATGTAAGTCCCCGTAGAACACTTTCCATTAATCGTTCAAACGTTGCTGGGGCATTACACAATCCAAAAGGCATCACGTTGAATTGATAAAGTCCGTTTCCGGTAGTAAACGCTGTCTTCTCCTTGTCCTCCTCCTTCACTTCCACTTGCCAGTAACCGCTTTTTAGGTCCAATGTTGAGAACCACTGAGCTCCAGAAAGGGTATCTAGTGTGTCGTCGATTCGAGGAAGTGGGTAACTGTCTTTCTTCTTAACGTCGTTTAACCGGCGGTAGTCGACACAAAATCTAGTTGTCCCATCCTTCTTCTTGACGAGCACTACCGGCGAAGCCCAGGGGCTCGATGATTTCTCGATGACTCCTTGCTCTTCCATCTCTCGAATCATGTTGCCTACTTCTGATTGTCTGGCCAGCGGTAGTCGACGAGGTGGCTGTCTTATAGGTCTTGACTCACCCGTGTCAATGCGATGTTTAACTATACCGGTGCGTCCGAATTTATCATGTCCTGTCACAAAAATATCAGAAAAATCGTTCAGGAGTGACTTAACGCTTGCCTTTTCTCTGTCTGTTAATCCGATTTTCCGGGACATCAACTTATTAACCGCAGAGGATGCACCATGAATTGAATGGTCCTCTCCCCTTGTCGGAATTGAGCTTATCATTGACACGGGTGCACATTCTGCGATTACCTCTCCTTTTTTTATTGCGATCGGCTCTTTGGACGCATTTAGTACTCTGACGGGTACGATGTGCTTCTTCGCATCGATAAGGGCTTTCCCAACAAGTATGTTCCCCTTGCGCTGATTTTGTACAGCTTCGGTGATGTAAAACCGATTGTCACCGGGATCACTCTCGAGACTGGTCCAAATTACCGAGTCTGAACGAGCTGGGATCTCATCCTCCTCACGCACATAACATATCAGCCTTCGCAATTGTTCGTCCTGCAGTGTAATAGCAATCTCCAAGTTACCAATTTGCAGTGTACTTTGTCGGATATCTAGAACAACTGGATGCTCCTTCATGAAATACATTCCAAGAGTGCATTCGTCCGTAATATCGGCAACCAAAAATTTGTGGGAGATGGAAATATTGCCCAGCACTATTATTCTCTCGACTTCTCCGTAGACTGTAGAACATTCTCCTGTGGCAGTCCCCAAAGCGTATCTTCTATTTTTATTAAGGGCAATTTGGCCCACGACATCCGGCCGAATTATGGATCTCGTTGCTCCAGTGTCGATTGTCACTGTTGTTGTCCTTCCATTAACAATCGTAGTTACAACCAAACTTTGGTTATCCCGTTGGAGTTGTGATACAGTTACGATGCTGGGGCTACACATTCCACCAGGCGACTTTCGCCCCTTAAAGTCTGCCCTTACAAGTTTCCCGAGCTATTGGCCTCAGGTTGGTCCGTTGATAGTCTCCTCTTATGATTAGCGCATGAACAACAATTCTCACTTGATGTTTCATTCATTCGTCGACGTTTCCTACAGTCAACAGAGATGTGGCCGACTTCACCGCATGTCCAACACTTCATATCAGGTCTCGGGGTTCTCCTTGTACATGCCCGATTCTTTGGCAGGAACATTCTTGGACGGACGTTTCTCGAACTCTATATGTACTCCTGGTAGCCAGTTTAGCAGATTCATATGCCAATGCGAACGCCAGTATTTCACTAGTCGCCTTCTTTCCCGCCAAACGAACGGCCTGTTGCAAGTCCCGATCTTGGAGTGCGTTTATAAATGCATCCATTGCTACCTCGTTCAGAAATTCTTTAGTCATATTTGTATAAGCCAAGTTTGCCAATCGCTCAATGTTTGCCTGCAGCTGTTGCAGATTTTCTCCCGGTTTCTGCGTTCTGCTCCGCAGTTGAATGCGGTAGACCTGCTGCATGTGGTTGTCTCCATACCTAGCTTCAAGGCCGTCTCTTATCGCTTGGAAATCTGTTTGCTTCTCTGCTGGTATGGTTTGTAGCAATTCTGCAGCCGCCCCGCGGAGTGACAAGATTAGTGATGTTGACTTTTGCTCATCCGACCACTTATTATAATTGGCCGCGGCGTCAAACTGACGTATAAATACGGAGAAGGGTACCGTTCCATCGAAGGTTGGCGGTTGCATCCTTGTATCTTTGTAGTCATGTTGATTGCCTGGCGATGTCTTATTTCTGTCAACACACTCAAGTCTCTTTTCGATTCGTATTATTTCGTCGGTGACTTTCTTGAATTCAGCTTCGTTTTTTAGATCTAGATTTTCTACTTCGTTTCGAATTTCGTCCTTAAAGTGTAGAAAATTACATTTCATCCATTGTGTTTGGGCATCCAACTTTGCATTGACATCTGCAGCTTGCGCGTCCAATTTTGAATTTACGGCGTTGAATTTTGAATTTTGGGCGTCGAATTTTGAATTTACGGTGTCGAATTTTGCATTAACATCTGTAGCTTGTGCGTCCAATTTTATCATCATCATCCTGAACATCTCCGAAATGTCCAACTGTGGCGAACTCTTCTCCGTTACATTGGCACCATCTTGACTCGCTGTTTCTTCTCCATCTGGGCAGTCTGGCGCAATCGCAAAAACATATGTGTCGACATCAATACCCTCTTCCTCCATTGCTGCTTGCAGACGCTGTCGAAGAATTTGCTTCTGTCCTCTGCTATCCAGATTCCGGCCCTCAAGTTCCTTCTTCAACTCAGGAACGCGAAGATCCTCCAAATGTCGATCTGGCATCGTCACAACACACTTTCACACACTTATTCACTTAAACAATAATTAATCCCACTTCTGACACCAATTGTAGCGAGCTTAGGGTTCGCTGGATTAATTATTTTAAAATAAATAAGAGCCGTTAAATCGATTTTGAATTAATATAACACTTTATTAGTCCGTAATACAACTGTTACTTATACCGTACACTTAATGATTTCATTACTTATCGCTTCCGTACTTATCGCGTCTTCTACTGCTTACTTCTCACTCGAGACGTATCGCTTGCTTCACTGTCTTACTTATAACTCTCGTCCCGATCTGCGTCCGACGTATTTATACCGTTTTTCCTCATTCTGATTTGGTGTATGGTTTCCGTCCGTTCCATAGTCTTGAATGTTCTATTCCAGTTTTCCAGTACTTCCTAAAATAATCTAGTACTTTGTTTCGGACTTTCTCGAAGATTCCAGTACTGATTGTCATATGCGTCACAATATTCTCTTTACCAACAACCTTAGTGAACCCGACGTTGATATAGATATATTTGTTGTTTTCTTTTTGATTCAAAAAGATGCCTTATACGAAGAGATGTATACACTTATTAAAGTTTGAGTAATAGAAAAATCGTGAAAAAATTCGGAATTCGTTCTAACTTACCGCAGTTTTTTACTAATCTGCGATTCCAGGGCCATAGAATAGACCTTCCTCTTCTTCAAACTGTTCTAATTGTGCTGTTTTTTCCTGTTGTCGAAGAGTACGAGCCTCTTTGGTGGCATCAAGCCCAATTAGACTGTTTACTTTCTTTTGAAAATAAAGTACAAGGAGGTCTCGGATAGCTTTCTAACTTTTTTTTCTCGTATTTTTGAGGAAATTTCCTTTCAATTCAGGCAAAAACAAAAAATGGCTAAAAAATTTCATTTTAAATGAGGTTCCCCCCTTAAAGCCGTTAAAGAATTTTTAATGTAAACGCCACATGAAAAAAATTAAAAATGTATTATGGCCTTGCTTTCAAGGTAAAAAGAACTCAAAACCCGCTACTTAAAAGTTTCCTGTTAAAATAAAACAACATTCAATTGAAATAACTGACTCCATTTTGAAAGGCACTGATGTAAAATCTATGCGCATTTTTCAGAACCTTGAGGTGACTGTATAACACATTTGGGAGTATTTATTTAACGTTTTGGGAAACTTAAATTTGAGTATCGAATTACAAAAATCTATTATTAACATGATATTTTATTAAAGTAATCAAAAACGCGCAAGAGTGTCGTAAGTAAATGATTTTCAATAGAAAATCTTATCATTGATTGAGATAACCAACAACTTCGAACGTAGTACACCAACCTTCCGCTAGATGCCCACTGCTCGCGCATGGAATCGAATTAAGCAGTAAATGTAGTGTGTTCTAAACAAAATTGTTTAGATGCTTCAATAAAGAAATAATGTTTTATTACCTTTGATATGGCAAATGCATTGGAACGAAAATACAAAAATCGTTAACGTGTTTTTTACAACTCGGAATTATACTTTTCTGATTTAAGCTCCGCGTTTGTAAGCACATTATTCATTATTTTATTTTTCGTAGAAACCCGAACTAAGGTAGAATCGAATTGAATGGCCCAATCAATGACGTCAAAACTCTATATCCGCACATAATTTTCTTATGGCAGATAATTGCCGTATCGCTATTGTTGCACTTAAAACAGGTGCATACAAAATTTCAAATAACCAACAGAAACTACGTGTGGCATTTCTAACAGATACACACGACTAATAGTCAAGAACTACACCACCGAAGGACAAGTCGAAAAACTCAAAGAACATCCGTTAAAGTAGTATTATAGCTACCATAGCAATAACAACATTTCCACATTAGTCGAATGTACTTGAGTTAAGAAACCGACGTCGTACAAGCGGCAGTGACCTGATGTGTTGAGCTTTGGTTGTATCTTTTACTGATTCTAACCGTTATAGGGTCGGTTCGAATCACCCACTCTTCACTATCGTCGCAAAACACTGTAAACGTACTCCACATTTCGTGGGGCTGTGATTCCCTCGCTGGTATTTCCAGTAGGAGCGCTCTAGTCACAATGGAAACCCCAAATGACTACGGATTGAGCATTGGCTTATCGTTCTCTTTAATATAAAAGTGGAAACTGATTATTCTATCACGAATAAAACGCAACATTCACGGTTTTGTGGTTTATTCGTAATTGCCTATTTTCACAAAAGTAAAAAACTGTTAGCTATTCGCCCTAGGCTTCGGCATTTTATGTACTTTTCCTTTTTTTTTAAATATAGGGAAGTCAAAAAGCAAACGAATAAAAACGAAACGAAAAACCAATAAAACAATAAGGGGATTACGAGAAAGGGGGTGGATTAAAACAAACAAAAGGGCAGTAGGAAAGGGAAGCGCTGCATCTGATATGCGTTCTATATTTGGGGACGTTCAGTCCCTTCTTCATTACTGAGCCACCACCAATTGGATTGGGTTCTATCTTTAATGGATTCATCTCTTTCATTGATTACAATACTGAAACGTAGGCGATCTGGGGCGTAAGAGATTTCACTAGTATGTAGAATACGTTTGTCCGTAGCAACATAGGAAGCGTGCTAAATAATAGGGACTCCATGTTTGTCTTGAATAAGGCCTTTTTTATCGAAGAAAGGGGACGCTTCTAGGGGAATAAACCCATTCTAGACCGCACTCTCCAGATACATGTCATTGAGATAGTGTCCTCCCAATATAAAATCGTTTTCACCGCCCATTGCTCTTGCAGAGTGACCGCGAATGATTTTAATTATAAAATTATCTATCCTGTTGTTGCAGTTCAGCAACAATACGAATTATACCATTACGGCAAAACATGCTGGCACTGAACGCCACCAGTTGCTGAATAGACGAGCAATAATTGTCTATTCATTAACCGTTCACCTCGTTGCTGTTATCACACAGTTTATTTTTGTTGTACTGTTTTTCTGACAGTATATTTTAACGTTGTTAAATCGAAGTGTATACGGTTTTTATGTCTGAACCTTTTTATGTGAAATAAAGTTTAAATTTGTGTATTGAAATTGTTTAATTTTTGCTAAGCTGGGCTATAACGCCAAAACTATTTGGTGTTCTGCTGGACGCAGAAACACCCTTTTGCTGTTTCCCAGTTGGCGAACCATCGGCAACATCGGAGTTGCGGTTCCCAGCTGGCGAAAGCCCTGATTGGTTATACAGGACTTTATTAGGATAGAATATCTTGAATTGAAACCCTGGTTTGACGATGAGTGCAGGGCGAAGATCGAACAACGTAAACGACTTTGAGTGATTCATTTAGAAAGATATGATGAAGTCAACGCAGAAAGATACGCGACAATCCGGAGAGAGACAATGAGACTTTTCAAACGCAAAAAACGCGAATGGGAGAAGACTCGGATGTAACAAATCCTAGAAAATGCTAAAGCAAAGAACATCGGAAGTATCTATGTCGGCATAAATTCAATTAGAAATGGCTATCGGAGAGAACCAAAATCAGTCGAGACACAAACGGTTGTCTGGTCACAGAAACAAAAAATATCGTGACAAGATGGAAGCAGTACTTTGAAAACCTGCTCAATGTGCGCACCCATCAACCACATATAAACGCACTAGACGTACATACAGCCGAGCCTCAGATCCCAGAGCCCTTTTTTAACGAAGTTGTAGACGCAATAAATCGAATGAAAAACAACAAGACTCCCGGAGTCGACTACATACCGGCAGAGCTTGTGAAGCATGGAGGGGAGGCAACAGCCACAGATCCACCAGCTCATCAAAACAATATGGGATAAGGAAGTCACTCCGGAAGAATGGAAAACCTCAATAGTCGTCCCCATTTTCAAAAAAGGTGACAGATCTGACTGCGAAAATTACAGAGGAATATCATTGCACCCAACCACATACAAAATACTAACAAATGTCATTCTGGCGAGAATCACGCCGTACGCAGAAGAAATACTGGGAGACCACCAATGCGGATTCCGTAGGAACCGGTCAACAAGCGACCAAATGTTCACAATAAGGCAACTGCTGGAAAATAAGTTGGAATACGGAGAGACGGTTCACCAGCTGTTCATTCACTTCAAAAAAGCCTACGACTCAGTCGCAAGGCAAAGACTCTACCATATTGTGGTTGAGCTGGGAATCCCGAAAAAATATGCCGCCCTTATTCAAATTTGAATGAATGAAAATAAAGGGCGAGTTAGAATAGAAAACCACCTCTCAGAACCATTTGAAATCCGGGATGGAGTAAAACAGAGAGATGGCCTATAACCATGTCTTTTTAACCTTGTGCTCGAGTATGTCATCAGAAATGTACAAGACGACAACATGGCCGGATCATCCCTAAACGGGGTCACACAAGTGCTCGATAATCTAGAAACTATAAGTAAAAACAGTAAAATCATGATGCAAGCGGCAGAAGAGGTGGGCCTAGAAATAAATGAAGACAAAACAAAATACATGATTACGGTGAGACCAGGTGGAACTCAGGAACACATATAAACGCAAGAGGCAAGATATTTGAAAAAGTTGAAAAATTTAAATATCTAGGAACGATACAGACTGCCAGTAACAAAATGTCGAAGGCATTTAACAAAAGACTACATTCTGGCAACGCTAGTTGTCAGTAAACTGCTGCAATCCAAACTGCTGTCACGTAACATAAAGCTCCGTGTCTATAGAACCATAATCATGCCGGTTGTTCTATACGGATGCGAAACATGGGTTCTCACAAAACGGAAAGAAAACAAATTCCGCGTATTCGAGAATAAAGTCCTAAGGGGTATCTTTGGCGGCAAATATGACGAGGAGGCAGGACAATGGAGGAAACTCCACTACCACGAATTGGAAGAGCTATACCGCAAACCTACAATAGCGAGAGTAATAAAGTCGCGAAGATTAAGATGGGCTGGACATGTGGCACGAATGGGCAACGATAGGACCGTGCATAGAATTCTTGACGGTAAGCCAAGGGGAAAGAGACCGACAGGGCGGCCGCAATTGAGATGGGAGGACAATGTGTTAGGTTGGACCCCGAGTAGATCGGATCAGATGGTCGAACGCGGAAGGAGAGCGCACGGGACAGGGAGCAATGGCGGAGTCGAGTCGGTGAGATCATGAACTTTCGGGTTCCTTTCGGGTTTGTTTGTGAGATTTTTTTTTGAAGAAAATTAAACAAATGAGACTAGTGCTGTAAAATAACGCATTGTTACGTGGTAACTTCCCCCACCGCCCTTGTCTCGGCGAGAAAACTATTGAAAGTAATAAAGCACAAGACATATAAAATATTTAAACATTAATTAAGCACATGCATTACAAACAATTTGCTTTTTAATTGAAACATTCATTTACATCTTTAAACTATACATTTACCTTACTAAACATTAAATAGTGGGTACATACATCGCAAGGAGGGACAGCGTTACATCACGCAATTCATGAGATCGTGGTGCACGTATGGGAGCAAGAGGAGATGCCGGAAGGATGGCGTCGTGGTATAATTTGCCCCATACATAAGGAGGGAGATATCAGAGCAACTATAGGGGTATAACATTGTTGAGTACCACCTATAAGATACTCTCCACTATTCTACAAGACCGGATAGCCCCACACGCTAAAGTCAATGTTGGTCAATATTAGTGTGGCTTCATCCCAGGCAAATCAGCGATTGATCAGATATTCACCCTTAGGCAGGCGATGGAAAAATGTCAGGAATTTAAGATTCCATTATATCATCTATTTATAGACTGTGAGGCCGCCTACGACAGCATAGCCAGGGTAGAACTATATAATGCCATGAAAGAGTTCGGCATTCCAAACAAATTGATACGACTTTGTAGGTTGACCATGACCAACGTAACTAGTCAAGTAAAAATAGCGGGATAGCTGTCCAAACCAATAAACATCTTTAATGGACTCCGACAATGGAACGGTCTGGCCTGCCTTCTCTTCAACCTGGCATTGGAGCAAGCAATCCGTGACTCTGGCGTTACAACAAAAGGGACTATTGTCACCAAGTCCAGCCAGATATTTGCCTACGCAGATGACATCGACATCATCGGTAGAACCGAATCGGCTGTACAGGAATCCTTCACCCAGATCGAACAGGCGGCACAAAAACTGGGACTGCATATTAATGAGGGAAAAACTAAGTACATGGTGGCAACTTCTGCGAAGAGAAGACCTAAAGTTGGTCAAACTATCAGGGTAGCGGAGCACGATTTTGAAGTAGTGCAATCCTTTAACTACCTTATGTCAATAGTATCACCCGATAACAACATGGAAGAAGAAATACGCGAACGGCTAATAAAATCCAACAAAGCCTATTGTTACGGACCAAAATTGAGTCCAGGCCCCCCCCAGAATCCACTAATCCCCTTTGATTCCCCTCCTTACCTGTAAAAGGAAATAACGCGCCAAGTAGCTAATTTGCATAAACTACTTTATGCAAATTCTACTTGGCGGAGAAAAAAAAATAATAAAATAAAGATAATACATTGAAAATAAATTCGGATATATGACAATTCGACGTTAATTTTCGAACACAACGAGTCGGAATAAATAATCAAACCAATTAAATCCTCGTTGTGTATAAAATAGAAAGTGACATATTTGATTTGAAAAAATCTACTAGTACAACTAACATTGGTTTAAGTGTATCGTACTAAAACACTATTCGTCGAGGACATATCATACCGCTACGGACAAGCTGATCAGGGGAGCAACGACGCCCAACGCCCCCTGCAACGAGCCAGCGGACCTCAGCGCAACATAACAACACTGCGACCGCTCAATGGTCGCACGAAAACAAACTCCAAAGTAAGTCCCATTCAATATTACTAAAAAATATATTGTTAAATAATATAAATTGCCAAACACACGTAACAAATTGGCGCAGCCGGTAACCACCAGCTGGAAATTTATATCAAAGCCGTCGGGGATATAAATCCAGTGGTGGAAGAGCCCCGAGGCTCTTACGTCCCTACGCCGACTAGCGGAACTAGCGGCTAGGTTTAAAAAGCTATCCGAAATAACAAATAACATAAATAAAAAATATATATTCTCCTTTTCTCGGTTTATTTTCCAATTACAGGAAAGAGGACGAAATCAACGTTGGGAAGAATAATTGGAGATAGTTTACCAAACAATTTTTCCACTGTTTTAGTGTTCTCTTTGCAGATTTTTGTCTTTTCTTTCCTTTATTAATATAGATTGGGTCTAGTCTCTCATCGTTGGGTCGTATAAATTACTTCTTAGCTCTCATCGTTGGGAAGTTTATTTAAATAATTTAAATAGATTTAACCCCTCATCGTTGGATTATTGTTCCACTATCGTGTTTTCGTTCGCTACGGGATAAAGCGAACTACGGTTAGAATAATCCGGGTAGTCTCCGTACGAAATTAATTAAACGCGTGTTAGCATTACCGTTAATGCAGACGAGGAGCCACACAAGGCAGCTATCCGCGGAAATTATATCAGTAGAACCCGTCGCCGCTATGTTGGGTGCGGAAAAAATTCTGGACCTAGTCCAAGCAAACGTGGAGGTATATAGTGGCCAGAAAGGGACTAACGCAGCGAGGGAACTACATGGTTTCCTCGAAAGCTGTGACAGGACACTGGACTGCTTATCGGAGGAGGAGAAAAAATTTTTCCTGCGGTGGTTGCCCATGAGGCTAACTGGGCAAGCTCGCCGCATGTTCAAAGAACAACTCCCAACGACTTTCAAGGAGTTTGAACAGCGACTCCGAAGAACAATCTTACCACACGTGTCATACGAAGAGTTACATTCGAAACTCTCTCGTATACGACAATCCCGCGAAGAGGATGTCGCCGAATTTACCCACCGCATAACGCAAGCAGTAAAGGACTGCAACGAAGCGGCAACACGTAAGTATGGAACTACGAATAACATAGGGTTCATATTCCAGAACGAAAGATTGGCTAAATCAGTTCTGATGGTAGGAATCAGAAACGACCAACTGAGACATCTGATAGTAAAATCAGAAAAAGACCCTTTAGAAGAGATTATAGCTAGAATTCTCGAGTTAGAGAAAACCGAGAATGAGATGAGGAGCGAAAGTGGATGTTATGAAATACCAACGAGGTATCATGACCAGTCACCTTCACCTGAAAGGAAAGACGAATACCATGCTCCCAACTCATCAAATAGGCAACCAATGCTTAAGAATAATCCATTCTACTATTGGGAGGAGGAACAAGATCCCCCAGAGGAAAGAAATAGGGTTTTAGATAGGACCAACGGGGATACTCGACCAAAACCCCAGGAATCGAGACAAAGGCAGAATAAGCCTAGACACGATGCGTCTCGGGTAGTAGAGAATAGGAACTCTAACACTAGATTCCAAGAACAATCTCACCCCGTTACACGCTCACCACCAGGGAAAAACCCGTTTAGGTCGGATACACCACCACACAGTTCAAGAAGACCAACCGGGTCTAGGCCAAAGAAGCCCGAGGCACCACGACACCTTCAAAGAGGCGGAGGTGATTACCTTAGTGACTCCTCTAGCCAAGGTAGGGACAAGCGTACACCAAATCCATGGGTAGCACGCATGACTTGCAGCTTCTGCAATAGAAAAGGGCATGTATACGATGAATGCCTTCGACGCCGGAACACACCAAAGTGTACAAAGTGTGATCGATATGGGCACGATGCCCAGGATTGTCGGACACTTAATACACAAAGGAAGGCGGAGAATCCTGAACCTACACAAATAAGGTCACAGAACCAAAGGAAGTCACCGGTGAATACCTCAAACCAGCAGGACAGACCATCCACATCGAAACAAGCAACTACATCGAATCGTAGAGTGTACAGCATTCGATGTTGTTGTGAGTTTTGTGGCCGAAATGGTCACACAGGGGACGAGTGTCGTATCAAGGCAAAGTGGATAAAACCACAAAAGCCAACAAAGACACCCAATGTGGTTAAGTCTGTACGTAGGGACCACACCCCAAGGACCTGCACGGTCAATACAGAATGGCACACAGTCCAAAAAGGAAAAAAGTCAAAGGACAGCAAACAGCCATGCGACAAAGGCGGTAAGCAGACTCGAGCCAAGAGTAGTATTAGTACGAGCAGTACTGAATACTCAGAGGCTCGAAAAATAAAACAACGCCAACACCGATTACAACGCCATCGACCCGAATCGAACCGTAGACAGTCGAATTCAACCGCTACGGACGCGTCAGAGACGCCAAAAAAGGGACATAGGCGACAGAAGAACGGGGAATGGTGCACATTTTGTAAGCGACACAACCACATGGCGACAGTGTGTCGACTAAAAGCAAAATGGGAGAAGTCGGAAAACTCCCAGAGGTCGGGCAGGAATTCCCCAACCCGACCGAATTAAAGCCGCCAAATAAAGAAAACTGTCCTCAACCACCAACAAAAGTTCCAATAGTCCAGCTCCCATTAGACATAGGATGTAGAAACACTACATGTCTAATAGTGGACACAGGTGCGGAGATGAGCCTTCTTAAACTGAAAGCACTCCAGAATGGAACAACACTGGATACAAAAAAGGCCACTACTCTCCAAACGCTTTTTGGAAAGGGAAAGTCTAGGGGTTTTTGTAAGGGAATATTCAAACTGCCCCAACCAATCTCCTGTAACTTTCAGGTAATGGACTCCCTACCGGGATTGTCAGAAGATGGGTTGTTAGGAAACGACTTCCTAGCTAGGAATTGCAAAGTCAACGGACCCGGGAATTGTTTGGAATTCTCCCAAACCAATGTAAATCCGGTAAGTTTTTCCGTTGAATTTACAAAAGGTAGGAAGCGGACGCCAAGACATAAGGCAACCAGTCGGGAATCCGAGCCAAGGGGATCCATAGAGATCCAGACCGCGGTCGGAAATACACCGGATACCCTACCCAAACAGGGAAAAGGGGGCGATATTTTGTCAGGCTCCAAGCATTCCAACACCACATTAATAGCTGACAAATCAAAGAAAGCTAAAAAAGAAGCAACAGTGGTGAAACAATCACTGCCAAACGCTTCGGAGGTAGAAATTTTTCTGGACAAACCGGCAATAATACCGGCACGTTCACGAAAAATGCTAAGACTTCCCATAAAAATTCGGGAAGAGGTAGTGCTAGTACCTAAACAAATGCAATCAGGGATTTTCATATCCAACTGTATTGTAGGGAAAGCGAAGAGTGCCCATGTAGAGGTACTCAATATCGCAAACTACCTCCAAACCATAGACCGAATCATGGTGGAGTTACATCCAATGAAGGACTTTTCCACCTTTCCGCTGGAAAATGAGGACAACCGTTCTACGGAATACAATGCGGATAAAAAATTTTCGGAGGGAGACAACCTCCAGTATATCCGACATTTATTCTCACAGGAGGAATTACCAAAAGATCCAAGGTTGACACAATTACACGAGGAACTCCACTTAGGTAAAAACCTAAGTCCTCAAGAATGTCAATCCATAGTGGAAATATGTGAGGAGTTTAACGATATTTTCCACCTTAAAGGTGATCTCCTAACATATACCAGTGCAATAACGCATGAGATACCGGTGATACAGGATCAAGCACCGATAAATCAAAGAATGTACCGTCTGCCTGAGTGCAAGAAAGAGGTGATCAACGAGCAAGTACGGGAGATGCTGGAGAATGATATCATTCAACCAAGCAAAAGTCCGTGGAACTCGCCACTATTGGTAGTTCCTAAGAAAGCGGGCCCCGATGGAAAAACCCGATGGAGAGTTGTGGTCGATTTCAGAAAACTGAACGATAAAACCATCGGTGATGCGTACCCTCTCCCTCGAATAGAGGACATTTTAGACCAGCTCGGTCACTCACGCTATTTTTCCACGCTCGATTTAGCCAGCGGCTACCACCAAGTCTTAGTAGATCCGAAGGATCAAAATAAGACAGCGTTCAGCACAAATTACGGGCACTATGAGTTCAAACGTATGCCATTTGGTCTGAAGGGAGCACCAGCTACGTTTCAGAGACTCATGAACCATGTCCTAACCGGGTTGCAAGGAATCGAATGCTTTGTGTATCTGGATGACGTGGTCATATATGGAAAAAACCTAGAACACCATAATGACAAACTCCGGAAAGTATTCGATCAAATTAGATACCACAACCTCAAATTGCAACCAGAGAAATGCAAGTTCCTCCAGAAGGAAGTAGTATATCTGGGACATGTTTGTTCCGAAAAGGGGGCAATGCCAAATCCAGACACGACAGCTAGTGTCAGGGATTTCCCCATTCCCAAAACGGTAAAGCACGTCCAATCGTTTCTAGGGTTGGCGAATTACTATCGAAAATTTGTTCAAAATTTTTCGAAGATAGTACGCCCCTTAACAAATTTGTTAAGGAAGGACGTCAAATTCACCTGGTCAGACAAATGCCAACAAGCATTTGATAACATAAAGGAGTTATTGGTCTCGCCGCCACTGTTAATCTATCCAGATTTTACCAAACCCTTTAATCTGACCACGGATGCGAGCAACGAAGCACTGGGCGCCGTACTGTCGCAAGGCGAAATCGGTAAGGACCAGCCAGTCGCATATGCCAGTCGAACCTTGAATAAGGCGGAAAAGAACTACTCTACGATTGAGAAAGAGTTATTAGCCATTGTTTGGGCGACTAAGAATTTCCGTTGTTATTTACAAGGGAGAAAATTTAATATATACACGGACCACAAACCGTTAAAGGGAGTATTCAACGTGAAAGACCCCACGTCACGTTTACTAAGATTCAATCGCAAACTACTGGAGTACGACTACCAAATCGAATATAAACCCGGTAAATACAACACTAATGCGGATACCTTGAGTCGTATCCCGCAAATTTGTGATGAGACTCCCACACTACCAAGGTGCAATGTACTAACACGCGCCCAAGCTAAAAAGTTAAGAGCAAGCGAAGGAACTCAGGATAGTCCAAATGACGATAAGTCCTCTCTTAACGAGGATCCCATTCCGGCCTGCACGGAAAAAGGAATGGAGATAACCAATCCTGAAGACATTCAGTTCCTACTCCGGGAATACCATGATCCTCCTTTGGGCGGACACCAAGGAGTGAGTAAAACGTACCACAAAATACGTAGAAATTTTTGGTGGAAGAACATGATGCGCGACATTAAACAATACATCAAAGTATGTAAAACATGTCAAACCATGAAATCTTCACCGAACATACGTATGCCCATGGTAATAACCGACATTGCAAAGAGGCCTTTCGACAAAGTATACTTAGATATAGTAGGTCCTCTTGATCGCACTCCAACCGGCAATCAATATATACTTACATTCCAAGACAACTTGTCGAAGTATATAGATTGCTACGCTCTCGCAGATGCGGAGGCAGAAACGGTGGCCACAGTCTTTTTCGACCAAATAATTGCTCGGTATGGTGTTCCGAAGCAATTGGTCACCGATCAGGGAAGCAATTTCCTAAGCAGTTTGTTTAAAAGCGTGTGCAAACTACTCCGTATTAAAAAACTACAAACCTCAGCGTACCACCCACAATCAAATGGAGCCTTAGAAAGAGCACATCGTCCACTCGTAGATTACCTGCGAAGCATTGTGGATGGGAATTCCCAATCATGGGACCAATACCTGAGGACGGCAACATTCGTATACAACACCAATGTACACGAAGGTACTAAGCTTACGCCAATGGACTGTCTATTTGGATTCACCCCGGAGGTACCGACAAGCATAAAGCAACCTCCGGAACCGGTATACAACCATGACAGTTACCATAAGCTATTGAAGTACAAACTTCAACATACGTACGAAATAGCAAGGCGTAACCTATTAACTTCCAAGAAGAAGTCGAAAGAGTACTACGACCGTAAGATACGCCCATTCACGTTCCATGTGGGCGACAAAGTTTTAATACGTAATGCTCAAAAGCAAGGAAAATTAGCTCCCATATGGAGGGGTCCCTATAAGGTAGTACAAATAAATAGTCCGGTAAATAGCCTCGTTAAGGTAGGGAGAAGAAATGTGGTGGTGCACAATAATGGGCTAAAACCCTACTACGAATAGAGGAAGCCAAAAGCAGAAGAAACCACGACAAACAAGGGAAGAAAATACACCACCGACGGTGTAAAGATAAATGCTACAGTTTAATACTTAAGTAGCCAAGCTTCATTCCTCTTCTAAGAATGAAGCTATCACTATTTAAGGGGGGAAGGTATTGTTACGGACCAAAATTGAGTCCAGGCCCCCCCCCAGAATCCACTAATCCCCTTTGATTCCCCTCCTTACCTGTAAAAGGAAATAACGCGCCAAGTAGCTAATTTGCATAAACTACTTTATGCAAATTCTACTTGGCGGAGAAAAAAAAATAATAAAATAAAGATAATACATTGAAAATAAATTCGGATATATGACAATTCGACGTTAATTTTCGAACACAACGAGTCGGAATAAATAATCAAACCAATTAAATCCTCGTTGTGTATAAAATAGAAAGTGACATATTTGATTTGAAAAAATCTACTAGTACAACTAACATTGGTTTAAGTGTATCGTACTAAAACACTATTCGTCGAGGACATATCATACCGCTACGGACAAGCTGATCAGGGGAGCAACGACGCCCAACGCCCCCTGCAACGAGCCAGCGGACCTCAGCGCAACATAACAACACTGCGACCGCTCAATGGTCGCACGAAAACAAACTCCAAAGTAAGTCCCATTCAATATTACTAAAAAATATATTGTTAAATAATATAAATTGCCAAACACACGTAACACTATTATGGTATATCAAGGCTCTTTAGATCCCGAAATTTATCCAACACATCGAAGCTGCTACTGTCTTACCAGTACTCATGTATGGATCCGACGGCTGGGTGCTCAATAACAGGCACTCTGAACTCTTAGCCGCGTTCGAAAAGAAGGTCTTAAGGAGAATTGTTGGCCCCGTATGTGAGGGAGGACGATTCCGGAGACGCTACAACCATGAGTTTTACTCGATCTACCTTGAAGCTAATATTGTAAGAAAAATCAAGCTCGGTAGACTCCGGTGGGCGGGACACCTAGCTCGAATGACCGAAAAGGAGCCTGCCGGAAAGTCCTTTATGGCAGGATGTATGAAAGGCGACAGGGCGGCAGACCTTGCCTGCGATGGAGGAATTGCGTAGACCAGAACGCCCAGAGAGAGTGCCAAACTGGATGACATCGGCTCGAAATCGGGACCGGTTGAGAGATTTGTTAAATAAGGCCAAGACCGGATCCCGGTTGTAGTGCCGATGATGATGACATACATCGCAAACAATTGCCACATTTTCAAACTAAACTAAAATACAAACTGATTATTATTGATATAAAACAAAAACAGTTGGTGCACAAACCTGCATGAGCTAAAATGCGGTCATTACGTTGTCGATCAATTTAAGGGGACAGTGATGGCTAAGTTTCTTCGCCGAAGTAATCGCGCCGGGAAATGGAGGGATGGCGAGGGAGGAGATGGCGTTTTTGATGAAAAGTTGTTGATTGACGGTTTTTCGAACGGAGATAGAACGGTTTTTTTGAAGGAAACTGTGTTGAAGGTACTTTTGACACAGTACAGAGTCCGTGATCGGATGTTCTAGGGAGTAGAGTAAAAAGAAATAAATGAAGAAGAAAGCGTTACGGTGCGGTGTGTGTTAAAGCCGTTCTTTTGTCTTTTTTTGTACAAGTCTTTTTGTTTTTAAAAGGAAAGTTAAAGTTATCGTTTGAATTATGGTTCAAGAATAAAGAGACCTTTTATATAAAACCCAGTGAACGAGTTAGAGCGTTTTTTTTTTGGTGTTGTGGAAGTGATTCGACGTTTTTGTGGTTTCTGCGACAGTGCAAATGCTAAAATGCGGTCATTACGTTGTCGATCAATTTAAGGGGACAGTGATGGCTAAGTTTCTTTGCCGAAGCAATCGCGCCGGGAAATGGAGGGATGGCGGGGAGTAGATGGCGTTTTTGATGAAAAGTTGTTGATTGACGGTTTTTCGAACGGAGATAGAACGGTTTTTTTGAAGGAAACTGTGTTGTAGGTACTTTTGACACAGTACAGAGTCCGTGATCGGATGTTCTAGGGAGTAGAGTAAAAAGAAATAAAAGAAGAAGAAAGCGTTACGGTGTGGTGTGTGTTAAAGCCGTTCTTTTGTCTTTTTTTGTACAAGTCTTTTTGTTTTTAAAAGGAAAGTTAAAGTTATCGTTTGAATTATGGTTCAAGAATAAAGAGACCTTTTATATAAAACCCAGTGAACGAGTTAGAGCGTTTTTTTTTGTGTTGTGGAAGTGATTCGACGTTTTTGTGGTTTCTGCGACAGTGCAAATCTCCAGGTTTGCACCCTTAAACACTGCACTTGCATAATTCAATGCCTTGCCTTATATTCAATAGACCACAATGGAATGAAACAGAGGAGCTGCGAAAATTGAGGAATCCTTGGATCGACGCATTCCATGAGGAGGCTGTTGATGAAATTCGCTTACCAGGTATTGAACACGTTATAAGATACGGATGACATGCGCCTATTTATGGGATCGTACGAGATTCTACTTGAGAAGTCGGCCTTGACACGCCCCGCATAGAGCTATCAAAACTTTTTTAAGCAATCAGGAGGGCAATCGGGGGAGACGGCAAATCCGGGTTGGTTCGTGAGTACCATTTTACATAACATAATTTGGCGTAGCCACCTATTTGTACCTCGCCCGCTGCATAATATAACAATATTGAACCTTTTCACATCACTTATTCGAATCTTTTCACATAAGATTCTGGCGCAGCCGCAATTTATTGTATTTATTGTATTGTTAATATTGCACAACAAAACCTCACCATCATTGTATACAACATTTTGGCGCATCAATATACAACAGTTTTAATCGCAGCAGCCGACATTTATACACAACACCATGTATTTTTTATTTTTTTTATTTTACTTCTCCCAGGATGTTTTTTTTTTTGTTCTCGACCAGGTCCATCAGCCAAGCTCCGAAAGACGCTCAAGTATTTCTCTAAATCATTTCACGAAGCCTATAGCTTATGGGGTGGTATTTCACCGGGCGGCTGGGCTTTGGGAGCCCACCCACCACTCAGTAAGTGTGCCGAACTGCACAATAGCAAGAGTCGTCAGTGGAACCAAGATTTGCACAATCGAACGCAAGACAAAACCTCCTTACCAACTCAGCCATTGAGGCGGCACATATGTATGTATGTTTTTTGTAATACATGGATAATCTTATTATGTAATACTCACATTTCGCAATTACAATTGTTGCTAATCCGGAACAATCGGAACCGCTGAATTAAGTTAGCTATAATTTTATTTTATTCTTCAAATTATCCCCTGTCGACTTACCTATGCCTCTTTTTTTGCTCAATTATGTATCAAAACATTTCTTTTCGTCAGTGCTTTTTCTTGTATTGTACTATATATTTCAAAACACCATTCGAAATTCCAAACATCATTTAAAGTTAAAATTTTATAATCGTGCACATTTTATTTAGAGAGATTCTTAAACGTTAACCTTAAAATAAATCAACAATTAGTTAATTGCAAACGTAGTGAAATTTTATGCAACGCTTAGGCAGGATTACTGTATTCGCTTTAAATATCTTTAGGACAAAAACTTATTTTTATTGTATATGTATTCGCTTCATCTTCGTTGAGTTGATTCGCTTTCCTTTGGCTCCTTCGAATATTCTTGCTATGAGTTCTCAATAGAAAATCATTCGATTGAATTATTGTTATCAGTACTGAAGACCTTGCACATAACTAATTTGACCGATGCAAGAAAGTCCGAAGGATAACATCAGGATGATTGTGACGGTAGACCGGGTCGCCGTTGAACAGGTGGAGGTGGCGGCGCAATACGCATTCGTTGAACTGGCATGGGAGCTCTACATCCCGATAGCATTACCGTTGAAGTTGGTCTAGTCATTAGCCTTTCTACCGGCGGCTTTGTTGCTGGTGGTGCGGGGGGTGGAGGCAACGTTTTTGGAATCATTTGCCTTGGTGAGGTATTACGCGGTTGTGTCGGGGATGATTTAGCTGGTGATCGAGGTGTGGGTGTAGGTGGTTGGGTGCTTCGAAATGTCGGTTGTTTTGTTATCGGTGATTGTGTAGGGTCATAATCAAGCACAGTTTTGGGACTACCAACTGGGCTGGTGGATGATTGAGAAGTTCGCAAAATATCTGCTTCAGTGCGATTTTGAATTTGCGTCTGAATTGAAGGTGAGAGATCATCATCGACATCCGAAGAAACCGAGTCATACGGCGATGGAGAACGAGATCGCGTAGGAGATGGCGAGTAACATTCCTGATCGTCCAACAATGTTCGGAAATTCTGAATTGAATCGTTTAGGGTCCAAAGCTGAGATAAGAGAGATATATCCAATTGGCGCAGTCCGTACTGAAATAAATGAATAAATAAATACGTGTACATAATTTTAAATGATTTTCAAAAAAGGGCTAATTTAATTCATTTTCTTTTATAATGATACGACAGCACATAAAGGTCAGACTCTGCAAATATAAACTGTCAATGCTAAAAAAACTTATTATTTTCAATATTCTCTCATATCACATTTCGGAAACTACACCACCACACAGCTACACGGTCACGAGAGATATAACAAATACTTCGAACAATTTATATACTTTGTTATGACGCCGCTCGCCGTTCTTCCTCAATAGTGAGAAAAGAGCGAGTAAGCGGAGACTTAAATAAAAATATATTACCCCTTTTCCTCGAGTTTAATTTTATTATGGTATTTATGTTTATAATTGACTTTTACTCTTTTAGTACAAATTTAACCCTGAGTTTTAATCCGTTACAACCACTCTTTATATACCCAAATTATCGGTGTAGAAACCCAAACAATGCATCTAATTCTCCTAAACCCCAAGCTCAAATTCTTCACCCTGCAGTTCTGCTCAGTCGGGTTTCACCCATATTGAGACAAATTTCCTGTCTCGAGTCATTCGCATTGCTTAATTACCATCATCATCATCGGCACTACAACCGGGAACCGGTCTTGGCCTTATTTAGCAAGTCCTGAGGCTTGTTAAATTGTCCATAATGATTTATTTTTTCTGGGCAAGGTCATTAGTCTTGCGCCAGGGGCTCCCCGACGGGGAATCGAACCTCGGTCTCTGCCATTTAATTCGTCTACTTAAGGTGCAACTGTATTCGCACTTGAAAAAAGTACAATAGCCATCGCTTAAGCCATTCGTGTCGTTTAAGTGTTTGGAGTTTCGTCAAAATCACTCTTCCTTGGAAATCAATCTTTGTCATGTTCTTCTATATCTTGCCATCCCAGCATATTAAAGTTTACAAGCTAGATCTTAATGCTGTCGACCATATAGTCGACCATATAATCGAGCTGAGTAATTGCGAGGACGACATCATCATCTTCGGAGATTTTAATATTCCACAACTCAATTGGGCTTTATATGACAACCATTCACACTTCACCTCCCACCCCACCTCAGCCAAGGAATGTCTCTTCATTGATCGACTAGATGATTCCGGTCTCTGTCAGATCAGCAACGTACCAAACCTTTTGGGTAGGCAGGTTGGTCTCATCTTTACAACAGACTCTATCAATATATCTGTCTCACCCAGCCCCTTCGCCCTTACATCTAGACCATCACCGCCCCCCTCTTCCCGTGACCTTCTTCCGAATCCACTCGCCTGAAGTGAAGTGGGATTGGTATGTTATTGCGTGGTATACGGTTGATACTTTTTCTTATTCGATTTTCGTTCAGGGTTCTTCACTATTTGCTTGTGTATTGTGTGTGTATCTGTTAGAAACACCACACCATAACTCACTTATATACCGATATCCTTTATTCTATTTCCTTGTTCGTTCCCTACTCTAGACAAAGAACATGAACCTCAATCACAAGCTTCGCTCCCCGCGTGACAAAAGTAATACATTATGGGTGATCTTCTCTCGGAATCGAACTATACCTGACTTCTTCAAGTTTCTCGGCTGTTACCTCCAATTCACGGGATTTTTCAACACCCTTTATCGCAACTATCTTACCAAAACTCAGACCAATATCAAAAATTACCCCAAACCCTTCTTCCAGTTCGTCTATTATAAACGTAAATCCGAAGGTTACCCCATATCGCTTACCTTAAACTCGCATACCCCGTCTGATCCTGTTACTATGGCTAACTTCTTGGCCACTCACTTCAATCAGTCAGTCACTAATGACTCCTTTGTTCCTGACCCGTCATACTTCAACTACCTAACTAACTTTTCCCTCGGGGCCCTTCTCCACACCTCCTTTGATCCGCCCTTAATTGAATCCAAACTACTGCAACTCAAAGACGAGTTTACACCGGGCTCTAATGGTATCCCTGCAATCCTCAAGAACTCATCCACATTCTCTGCTCCCCTCTTACTGATCTTCAATCTCTCACCCTCTCAAGGCGTATTCCCCCACATTTGGAAGACCTCCTTCATCACTTCCATCCACAAAAAGGGCCCCAAAAACGATGTCGCAAACTACAGCCCCATCGCCAAACGGTCCGACTTATCCAAGATTCTGGAAAGAATTCTATACGAATCTTTTAGTTTTCGTTGCAAATGTGTTATTTCATCAAGGCAACATGGTTTTCTCAATGGCCGATCAACTACAACCAATCTCGTTCAGTCCACTTCCTTTACACTCTCAGCACTAGAGCACGGTAACGAGGTCGATATGGTCTCGATCGAACTCAGTAAACCATTCGAAAAAATCTCCCACAATCTAATCCTCTTCAAATTATCCGCCCTCGGCTTCGAACCTGGATTGCTGAAGTGGATTTCTTCCTATCTAGAGGATAGACTCTATTCCCTTCGGCTCAGGTCTATGATATCCAACCCCTTCTTGCCGCCTTTGGGGTCCCTCAAAGTAGCCACCTGAGTCCTCTCCTATTTATTATATTATACTTGCCACTAATGACATCGATAAGAACATTAAGAATTCCAGCTTATCCCTATACGCTGATGATACCAAGTTATATAAGATCATCGAGTCACCTATTGATTCTGCATTGCTGCAATCAGACCTTGACAGCTTCTCGACTTGGTGTGACAAAAATTGCTTTGTACTTAACATCGCCAAAAGCCAATCTATAACCTTTTCCCCTAACCGTATTCACTCATTCCCACGTTCCTATACCCTTCATAACCATTCTCCAATCTATTCGAGACCTTGATCCTTTGCGACAGGGAACTTAACTTCCTCTCTCATATTGATGAGACGATCCGGAAAGCCAATTCTGCCCTCGGATTCGTGAAACGATGATCTAAGGAATTCTCCGACCCTTACGTTATTCGATCTCTTTACCTTACCATCGTCCGTCCACTGCTTAAATATGGTAGCCAGGTAGGGTTTCCTTTTTTTTTTTTTTTTATTAGACTTCTCTCGGGAGAGGCGAACCTATAGCGTCGAGTGGGCGCCCCGAGATGCCATCAAATAACTGTTCAGTTCTTTTTGAACAATTGCAGGTTGTAACGCTCCGGGAACACTCGCGTGGGAAGGGAGTTCCACAGCTTCCCCGCTCTGTAACGGAACGAGTTTTGATACAGGGATGTTCGCGCTGTCGGGAGATGAACCACAAACGGGTGCGATCCGTCGGATTGTCTTATCACAAGATCCATATCCGTAAAATCGAAAATATTCAACGTCACTTCCTTCAATTCGCTCTCCAAGGGCTAGGATGGAAAAGCCCTTTAATCCTCCCCACGTACATTAACCGCCTCAAATTAGTCAACCTCAGAACCCTTGAGAAGTGCAGGGTCGCGGCTGACATAATGTTCATTCATTGGGTTCTCTCCGGCTCGGTCGACTGCGCCTACCTCCTTAACTTAATTCCTCTGAACACAAACCCTCGAAATACGCGCAATCACCGCCTTCTCCACATTCCGCCTCAACGGATGTCTTATGGTCTCAACGAACCTCTTTCGCGGATGCTGAGAAATGACAACTCTACCTTGTTTGTCTTCCACCTCTCTACCCATATTCCCAAGCACCGCCTCCTTAACCACTCTCACCACCAATCTGAAACGGCGCGTCTACACTTTACTATAGCCCGCCCCCTCCACTCAGCCCTACTCCTGCCTTATTAATTTGTCCTGGTTAAGCCTAGTTTAGATAGTTCTTAAGTTCTCTACTTTGTAACTTATATATACTTTAGTTGTAGGTAATTATGTTGCTTGAATTAAGCCAATAAATGGGGTGGTAGCCTCACTAAACTATTCGCAGATCTCAGCACTTTGATGGAGACTCCGTTAAACGGTGCGTCAATTGTCTTTGAAGACGCCGGCAGTGTTACGGACCTCGCGTCCATGCCTTCGTCCAACACTAATCCCCACCAATTTCCCCTCACTACCTTTAAATAAGAATTATCGTCAAATAGCTAATTTGCATAAACTACTTTATGCAAATTCGACTTGGCAGGAAAAATGATAAAAATACGGCGCTGGCGGCGAATAAAATAAAAAAAAACGTCAAACGGCAAAAAAAAACGAATTGAGCAGTTGAAATAAAACTGTTCGAACGAAAAGACAGAAACAGAGACACGAATTATACGTACGCGATAGTCGGAAAAATATAGCGACAACGAAACCGCGCGTGAATGACACAACACCATTACACAAAAACAGCGCGAGTGAAAATATTCAAGGATACAAAACCGACTAGTCAGCTGAACAGGGGGTCTCAAGCATCAACGCCTCCTGCACCCTGAATACCGGTCAACCATCAACGGCCGCTCCACGGTCTATACAAGTAAGTCGGTTCCTTATATCTCTCGTTTAAGTATATTATACCAAATAAATTGTTAAAATTATATAACATTTTTTAAACTACTTGACGATAAGTCTTATTTAAAGGTAGAGAGAAAATATTGGTGGGGAATAGTGTTGGGCGAGGGCATGGACACGAGGTCCGTAACAGCAGTTTCCCATGCCAGAGACACTTGTTTTCGGATGCTAGGCAAAAAAGTGCATTCGCAATCTAATAGCGTGCGAAAATATTTCATGCCAGGTGCGGAGCTGGCTTTTGGATATGAGGCAAATAATGTACTTGCTTTACAATTACTAGCCGTTCACCTTATTTTCTATCAACAAAAAATCACAAAAACCACTTTATTAAAGAATTCTACAGTGGCATAAATATGAAACTCCCTCAGGGACGCAATTTTGATGATAATATTCAAGAAAACACACTTCATGATCTAATGGTAACGCAGATGAATCCATCCTCTTTATCTTTTTCTATTTCCGCGTATTCCTTTTGAGTTTTCTCAGTTTTTGTTCCTTTATTCAACGGAATTGAGACATCCCCGCATGCATTCGGTTATGGTATGATGCGTTGATGCTTTGGTTCTGTTTTTCATAGCATGGTTTCGTATCAGATTAGTCACTACTTCGTAAAACGCAAATTGGTGACCCCAGCGTGATCTATACACGCGGCTCAATACACCCCTATAGTAAACCCTGACATACCGCCACTTTATCGCTCAGCTCGCTCGTTTCACTTCGCCTACTTCGTCGCTCCGTACAAAGGGATCATAAAATAGCTCCTAGAGAGGGAGTAGTGTAGCGATACCAACACAAAAACACACGCACACACGTCCTCGATCCTTCTATACGCCGCCCCTGTTTGGGCCCGTATACTGACGACGAAGGAAGTGAGGAGAAAGCTGGAGTCAGTCTATAGACTCTGTGCCTTAAGAACCATCAGCGGTTTCCGAACCATCTCGGACGAAGCTGCTTTTGTCGTAGCCGAAATGGTCCCAATCGATATCCTTGCGGACGAGATGTTAAGAATCTACAACAGGAGAACATCAAGGCAACTGGAACCAACAGCAGTCAAGGAGGAAGAGAAAGCAACCTCATTAACCATATGGCAAACTCGGTGGGACAACACTACGAAAGGCAGATGGGCGCACAAATTAATCCCATCTATCGTCGCCTGGATGAAGAGAGACCACGGTGCCTGCAACTACCATCTTACTCAGTTCCTGACCGGCCATGGTGTATATCGCAAATATCTGCACCGTTTTGAATACATCTTACCGTTGTGTCCAGCGTGCCCAAACCAAGAGGAACATACGGAGCATGATGTGTCCCACTGTAGACGCTTCAACGAAGAAAGACCCAATCTCCCAGGCCCGCAAGATCTCATAGAGCAGATGCTATGCTCCGAGGATAACTGGATGGAGATAAGCGCATATGTGACCAAAGTGCAACTCAAACTTAGAATAATCGAGAAAGTAAGGCAAGCAGGAATAGCCGACATTGAGAGAGCAGCTTAAAAAACAAAAACATAAAGCTAACCAGCCCCGCGAAGTAATACCTAACGGCAGTCTCGCGGGGAGAGTGGTTGGCGGGGGCGAGGGTGTGGTTTAGTACGCTGGCGTTCGACTTGGAACCGTCGTTCCAGTTACACGAATCGTGCATGCTAGTAGCACGGGCTGCTAGTATCTATGAAGTTTCCACATCCGTTGGCGCATCAAAAAAAAAAAAAAAAAAAAAACACAACCAATTTTAATGAAATACACACCACCAATATCAAAAAACATTACCGGTGCCATATACTAGGGCATTAACGTAGCAATTATAAGCTAATGTGGCGATGTGTAATATTCTCGCGCATACGCAGCGGTTCTCTGACGCGTTGGTGTCTTGGTTCTACGCTTTACATAGAGCGGGTTCGAATTACTTTCGTCAACAGTAATATTTGAACGTTTAAAAATATGTCCAATTGTAGAATCTAGAAAAATATAAGAGTACCAAATTAACGTTCTCCGCCTTTTTATCGTTTATAAAACCATGTGTGAGATGAGCCGATATCGTTTGATCATGTGTAATGTTAATGGACAGTGCTCAATGTTTCAAAACATTTTGGCCCAAGAATTACCCTTATCATATTTGCCCCTTCCGCCCTAAGAAGGCACTTTTCTAGTAAGATCTTGTCAAGAAAAAAAAAATTGCTGTATCCAGTTTGTAGTCCAGGAAAATTGATTCTTTTCTTCAATCCGGGCAATCAATTATTCATCATCATTATCGGCACCACAACCGGGATCCGGTCTTGGCCTTATTTAGCAAGTCTTGAGGGTTGTTAAATTGTCCATAATAATTTGTTTTTCCGGGAAAGGTCATTAGCCTTGCGCCAAATCAATTATTACAACGCGTATATAAAGAAAACGAAGCAATTAGTAAAGATATACTCGTAGTTTGGTGGTTTTCTCAGGAATGTCAAAAATGTTTACCACGGGAATTAGCAAGTTCGCAGCGTAATGGAATACCTTCCTAAATATTAATGAAGATTACATTGCAAATTGGTATGGGCTTGTTTGTCATTATGTAATCGTTTTTTTTTTATATATGGACAACCTCGTTAATTAGTCGAACTGATTATTGAACGTCCCTCGTATGTCGTTGTTACTTCTCTTAATTAATAATAATTAAATTAATTAAATCATTTGTATTTTGTCAATAGATGACAGCCGTTGACTTCTCAATAACATTTTTTTTTCGTTCCTCTAATCGGCTTAATTAGGAAAAAATATATTGACTTGTATCTCATTTGATGCATAAGATCCAACAAGTACTGAGTTTGTAGGTTAATATTAGTACAGTAAAGTGGTTTTCTATTACCATTCATAGTATTTCCCTTGCTAGTCTAGTTAGCGGACGTAGAAATATGGCGCACCTACATGTTTCTGTAGTACACATTCTTGTGCTTTGTTCGCATTTGCATTTCTAATCAGTGTGAATTCTGAGAGGTTAACAATTCCGGCAATGTCCACTGTACGATCTTTATCCATCGACGCAGCAAGATTAGAATTTTATGTTAATTTTGTAGCGATTGAACATACGTTCAGCTTGTAATTTACGACATGGGCTTTGGAAAACGTAGTTTAAAATAAGCTGAACAAGCAACTTAAACATAATATTCACTTTCATTTCTTTTCTAGCGTTTACCTGACTTTCCGATTAGAAACGACCCCAGCTCTCTCTGTGACCTAAATTAAGTTCCTAGCACTTAAACCACACCTACTTCCTTGTCAGTATCGCCACAACCGAAGGAGTTACCTGAACGGATATGGTTATGCCCGAATCTCTTAATGGTTACAATTTTATCTTCTTAGTTTTCTTCGGTGTGTGGCGCATATTTTTTATAGAGTGTGTCATTTGATATTCTAGCGCGTCATTGATGCGGGATGGATACGTCGACTTAGCTGTGGTTGAAACTCGTTTGCACCCTTGATGGAGTGTAACACCATCTCGTATAGTAATTGAACAAGCCAACCGTGCGACAGCGCTGCAATGATAAGTTTCGCTTAGTATGAAGAAATAATTTAACGTAGTTTATTGAATTAATAGTCATTATACAATAACTCCTCTGGATAACCGAAGGTTGTGCATTAGATACAATTGAATGAGATGCGAAATCAAATCAATCTCAACTGAGTCGAAGTCGTGTCAAATATAATATGATATAGTACTTTATTATTGTTAGTAAGTTGAAGGATTTCAATATTTTATATTCAACGAATTCATTCGGAAGTCCAAGACTAGTTTGAATACTTGCGTTTCCGGTTCCAAGCAGATCTCTTCGCCGATCTACTGCTCCATTATAAATCGAAATACGAAAGAGGCTGATGCCGTTCAATGTCCTGAATACGATTAATAGTAATCACGATAGCAATCAACTTTGCTAATATGATTGAAACAGTGGTCTATGGATGTTAGTCGTGTGTAACTTGTTAGGAAATTAGGTCATATACTAGTTTGTTGGCATCGCCCGCGCTTTGTAAACATTTGCAATGATTAATATATTATAATATAATAAAATTAATAATTCAGTAGAATGGCAAAGAAAGGACAAAACCCAGGTATCACTCTGCGTTTAATATTCATTCGAATAATAGTAGTAGGAATAGTAGTTCAGTAGGTGAAATCGACTTGCAAAATGTGCCACAAAGATGGAAATTAATGAGATAAAGAGTTAATAAACTATGAAAGACCTTGTATATTTATTGGCTAATTTACATAATTTACAAAACTCACAAACATTCATGAAAAACGTAGAAATAACTTGTGACCCTTCAAAATTATGAACTCGCAAGGACGCAATGTGTGCAAATTCTCACGGAAGCCTATTGAGAATTAGAAGTTTCCGATGTGGCAAACATCTTGCAAATTTAAAAGATCGTGGACGAATTGATCCATCAACTTGTTATTACCTAGAGTATAGACATAGACTCAGTAATATAAATTTAATATTTAAGGTATGCAGCTAAAGTTTAAGCTTGTTTTTTTTTTAAAATATAATAATTTTTTTCATAAGGTTTTAAAAAACCGTTTGTATTGTTATTGTTAATGGAGAGACCAGAGCGAAGGGGAGACTCCCCAGAAAATGATAAAAATGATTTTTTTTTTGGACAGACGCACCTAGGGTTATTTGAATATTAAGTTAGTTTGGATGTCCGTATATAAGAGGACATGAAATTTTTAATAGCAACGAGGAATAATGCAGAAAGCGGCAAGCAAGGACTTTATTATTGAAAGCACAATGTTTGCTTGTAAAGATATCAGTAGCGTCACGTAGATGATCCACACTAGCGACACTTACACTCACTTGGGTAGAAAATGTGTTAATCGAACGCCATCACAATTCGAGTTTGGTTGAGATGGGAACGTGTTGAGGTACCCAATCGTTTTGTTTTGAAAGAACGTTGCATCTGGCAATAAAGTCTACATAAACTCGTCTGCTTTAGGTAGCAAAAGGCCCAGAATAAGCTATAGCCGTGTTCCGGAACACGCTCTGAGTGTTAAGAGTCAATGGCATACGTCAAATATGCCAAATAGGATTAGAAGATATGTCTTTAAAAAAAATACGTCTTAAAAGCATTTCCATTTGCATTCTACGTACAGTGACAGTCGTACATATTGGAACGACCAGTTCGATGAACGTAAAAATGCTGCTCACCGAACAATCCTGCTGTTTCAAAGAATAGGAATACCTGATGTGAAGTATAAGAACTCTGATAATTCAAAAAATACCTTCACGAGTGAAAGAAGGAATTTGGTGCAATCTTAACATTACAAAAATTGGATATTGTACCACGGCTAGTTTGTCTCCTCTTCAAATTTGCGTTGGAGGAAGTTACTCGTAGTTGGCGTCGGGTGCACTAGATGCTGGAGACAACATAGGCATACTAAAGGTCTTATAATCATCATCATCATCATCATCGGCACTACAACCGGGACACGGTCCTGGCCTTATTTAACAAGTCTGAGGCTTGTTATATTTTTCATAATAATCTGTTTTTCCGGCCAAGGTTATTACCCTTGCGCCACAAAGGTCTTATAATGGTCCTAAAAAAATAGCCTTAACAAAGAAATGCAGTACTAACTTGCACAAAAATTTGACGGCAACGAAAATGGCTACATGATTTAAGAATTTTCTCATGGAACGTCCGCTCACTATACAGAGCTCGAGCTGCACAGCAGCTAGCTGATGCCCTGTCCGAATATAAGGCTGATATACGAGCATTACAAGAAATAATATGGACGGGGAGTGGTGTTATTCAAAGAAACGAGAATGACATTTATTACAGCTGTCATGCAAAACACCATATGCTCAGGGTAGGCTTTCTAGTCAGTCAAAAACTGAAGAGTATCGGCTTTAATCCTATAAGCGAAAGGCTATGCACTCTTCGCATGGGAACCAAGTTTAAGAACATAAGCCTCATAAACGTTCACGGACCTACAGAGAAGTCCCCTGACAACAAAGAAGAAAAATACTACGAGAACGTCGAACGGGCCTGTAGCATCTCTAACAGATACACACACAATACACAAGCAAATAGTGAAGAACACCGAACGAAAATCGAATAATATATCAGAGTCGTATACCATAGCGATAACATAACAATTCACATCCGTGGAATATAGTTGAGTTTAAAAAAAAAAATCGAATTCAAAACACGGCCAGTAGCCTGGTGTGTTACGCTTAGGTTCAAGGTGCCAACGTCGACTCGGATCACTATCTTGTTGGTACAGTTTTCCGAGCGCGGATTGCCTTACGGAGACAATGTGCATCCGCGGATCAGGTTCGAATCAACACAGCTGCCTTACGCAATGAGAATACCAGTAACACCTTTGGTCATGTGCTAAGACTCGCCCTCGAAGAGCTCGACGGGGGGAGAGTAAGTCCTGGGACCAGAATGCTGGGCGTAGAAGAGAATAGGACACGCTTTAAGAATACTGTCATTAGTACTGCCAACTCCATCTTAGGCAGTAGTCGTAAAGATCGGAGCGACTGGTTTGATGATGAGTGCAAATTAGCGACTGAACGAAAGAATGCTGCATACCGAGCAATATAGGAGTCTCATAGGACGCGGGTACGCGAGGAGAAATACAAAGAGCTCAGAAGATCTGAAAAAAGGCTTCACAGACAAAAGAAAAGTGCCCGGGGAAAAAAACCTTGTCTGTGAAATAGAGAAAAGTAGAGAGCGAGGTCCGCAACAGGCGCAGAAGTTCTACCAAATAATACGCAGTATGACGCGGTACACACCACGCTGCACTTACTGCAGGGATAAAGAGGGTAATCTGATCACCGATCCCGAAGGCAGTCTGGAGCGATGGGAAGTGCACTTCAATGAATTCCTAAATGGTCAGCTCACAGAAGAATTGGAGGCTCCACCAATGCAAGATCAAGACCAAATGCTGCCGCCACCAAGCATTGAGGAAACATTAAAAGCAACCATAAGATAGCCCAAATCAAATAAAGCCCCCGGAACTGATGGCATAACAGCTAAGCTGATCAAACAAGGAAAGACAGCGTTACATCACGCAATTCATGACTTCGTGGTGCACGTATGGGAGCAAGAGGAGATGCTGGGAGATTGGCGTCGCGGAATAATTTGCCCCATACATAGGAAGGGAGATATCACACTGTGCAGCAACTATAGGGTATAACATAGCTGAGTACCGCCTATAAGATACTCTCCTCTATCCTACAACATCTGATAGCCCCATACGCTAAAGCCATCATTGGTCAATATCAGTGTGGCTTCATCCCAGGCAAATGAGCGACTGATCAGATATTCACCCTTAGGCAGGTGATGGAAAAATGTCAGGAATTTAAGATTCCATTATATCATCTGCTACCTACGACAGCATAGCCAGAGTAGAACTATATAACGTCATGAGAGAGTTCGGCATTCCAAACAAATTGATACGACTTTGCAGGTTGAACATGACCAACGTAACAAGTCAAGTAAAAATAGCGGGATTGCTGTCCAAACCAATAAACATCTTTAATGGACTCCGACAAGGGGATGGTCTCGCCTGCCTTCTCTTCAAACTGACCTTGGAGAAAGCAATCCGTGACTCTTGCGTCACAACCAGAGGGACTATTGTCACCAATTCCAGCCAGATACTTGCCTACGCGGATGACATCGACATCATCGGTAGATCCGAATCGGCTTAGAGGACTCCTTCACCCAGATCAAGCAGGGGGCATAAAAACTGAGACTGCACATTAATGAGGGAAAAACTAAGTACATGATGGTAACTTTTGCGAAGAGATGATCTAACGTTGGTCAAACTATCAGGGTAGCGGAGCACGATTTTAAAGTGGTGCAATCCTTTAACTACCTTGTGTCAATAGTATCAGCCGATAACAATATGGAAGAAGAAATACGCGACCGCCTGATCAAATCCAACAAAGCCTATTATGCTCTATCAAGGCTCTTTAAATCCCGAAATTTATCCAAAACATCCAAGGTGCTACTGTACAACCCCATGGTTTTACCAGTACTCATGTATGGATCCGACGGCTGGGTGCTCAATAACAGGCACTCTGAACTCTTAGCCGCGTTCGAGAGGAAGGTCTTAAGGAGAATTGTTGGCCCCGTATGTGAGGGAGGAGACTCTACAACCATGAGTTGTACCCGATCTACCTTGAAGCTAATGTTGTAAGAAAAATCAAACTCGGTAGACTTCGGTGGGCGGGACACCTAGCTCGAATGACCGAAAAGGAGCCTGCCGGAAAGTCCTTTATGGCAGGATGTATGGAAGAAGACACTGCGGCAGACCTTGTCTGCGATGAAGGGATGGCGTAGACCAGGACGCCCAGAGGCTGGGAGTGCCAAACTGGATGACATCAGCGCGAAATCAGGACCGGTTGAGAGATTTGTTAAATAAGTCCAAGACCGAATCCCGGTTGTAGTGCCGATGATGATGATGTGACCTAAAACACTTCAAATAATTGAATAATTTTGATCAGGACGAAGAAAGCATGCTAAAAAGAGGACATCAGCCAGCGATCGAAATCAGTGGTAAGGGCATCTAATGTACTGACTTATAATACCGAATAAGTAAGTAAGCAGCTATTTCTGTTCTCGTTGTTCGTCAGAGTAATTCGTTTTTGGCCAAAGTGGAATGCGATTTATGTTTATTTTAGAAAAGAGGAAGGAAAAAGCAAAAATAATTGCGAACGTTTAATACTTGTAAATCTAGATAAACCCGTGCAGTGTGATACTCAATGGGTTGACATTGGCACCAACATTATAAGAGATGAATAAATCCCGCGCAAACTCTAAGTTTCTCAGAGATCTATTTACATGGCATTCTAAGACTATTCAGAGGAGGTGTTTTTCCAAGTAATCTTGGGTAACGATAAAAAAAGGAAAACAACCCTCTATGCTCCTTCTAAACCAGAGGTAAACAAAACAAAGGAATTCGCTACACCGAAACCCAGTTTTGTGACAATGTCCCACATATACTGTAACTACAAACTCTACGCGCTGCTCACCACAACAAGGTCATGCCGGCCCTTTAATGGGTATAACGAATCAATCAGTCGCCTACATGTGAACAATAATTGCATTAAAACCGCCCCAAAACGTATCCCCACCCATTTAATTCCGCTTCCTGGTCCGACCTACTTAGCCTTGACAATTAACCTAATCCACATTGCAATCGCCATATCAAGCATAATACGTCTTAGCGCCGTTGCCACCTGTCTCATACCGCCCATCTTCCTCCAGGAACTGCACACTCAGTTCGATCCATCGATTAGGAATTGATTTTTTTGCGATAAATAATTCGACACCTCGGGCAGTGTTCAAGCGACCAGCATTCGAATGAAAGCACAGAAGAAAAACAAAACAAGAAAACCATGTAAATTATTTTTTAATTGGATTAGCTAAAGGGGGTTGCTACCCTTCGTAGAAGTACTCAAGCGAAATGGTGTACATTATTGCAGCTCAGAAACGGTGCAATCTCGACCAACTAACGTCCGGTATGAGCATCGGTTTTCCCACTCTTTCTCCACTTCAATTTCTTCAGTTTCGGTTTACGACTTTTGGTATTAAGTTTGTTCTTTATGATTGTTTTTGCAGCCAACAAAGGTCGAATTGCTTGCATAATTCAACGGTAGGCGCTGAGGAATGTGGCAGCAGCCCTAGGATCGGTCTGACGCTAATTGCTTACTCTATCCGTCGGTTGTTTTTGCAGTTGAGCCATGAAATCAAGACGACTGTATCGCGTTTCAGTAATAGAACAGGAATATATATGGGCTTAATGCACGAGGGGACTGTCGCCTGCTTGGTGTTAGACAATTGCATTATTATTTGCAATTGTTGGAACTGCAGAGAATAGAGTGTGCTGGCACCAGAATGGGGGGATTTCTTATGGCTGGCCGAACACGTGTTATGTGGAAACTTAATTTTCCGGAAGCATATTTCAAACCCATTCTTCCCGAAGTGACATAACAAGTAAGTAAAATAACCTTAGGGAGAACATTGTTGTTCTTCTCAATATAGAAAAGATAGCTACCCTTTGTGCAATTTTAAAAGTTTGTACTCGCAAAAACGTTATGTTTTTTGCAAGTATAATCGTTTCTCTTATGTGGAGAGACTGTTTTTGGGTATGTCAAGTAAGCTCTTTACATCTTTATCACAGCTGCCGGATGAGTCAAAGATTAGTTAGACTTCAGTTATAAAATTAAAGGCAATATTAAAGAAAAATTTTTTTTATTTTAACAAAAAGAAAACGATGAAATGATATCCTCCAATGCATGGCAAGCCACAAATCCGGTGAGAGTTCTTCGTACAGCTGGGTTGTTGTGAGCACCTAGAAAGTATTTGATTGGAAGGATTAGCTTCAATGACACATTAAACAATAAAAGGGGTGCCCCTCCTATCAATGAGTCCTCCATATTCCACAATAACTCAGTAAATGAAAGAGATTGAATTCGTAACAGTCGGCAAAAGACAAATTCTGAGAAATTCGGAGATTAAAGGATAATTCTCGCGGAATCGAAAGAAAAGAAAGAAAGCTGGACGAGATTGTTATTCCCTTTTATGTTACGGAAAAAAAACGGTCTGACGCGAAAATAGATTCATAATAACCAACTACTAAACATCATCATCATCGGCACTACAACCGGGAGCCGGTCTTGGCCCTTTTTAAAAAGTCTGAGGTTTGTTAAATTTTCCATAATAATTTGTTTTTCCGGGCAAGGTTATTAGCCTTGCGCCACTACTACTAAACACCAATGTCAAAACACTTCAGAATACAAAAGAAAATCAATGGTGTTTGAATTTAATTCAACTAATCTATAAAATAGTATGACAGAAAAAAAGTATTGTATTGTCTATTTGCACCTTCGCAGTCGAAAGCCAGAAAACCATGCCACTTCTTGGGATTGCAAAAGCTACGAAAGACTAGCAGCTCCGCACAAAGACCGCAAACCGGAATAGGAGTAAGGCGTCCTGCGAAAAATCACGATGACTAATAGCCGCAAAGGGATAGTAACCCTTCCTCAAGTGGTCAGAAACAGCACTGGTAATAACATGATTAATTCCAATGGAATTCCACGCTTTTCAGCAGTTTCACTATTGAAGATCTCTCCTACGAAGATAATCTCTGTTAAACCTCATTTTTGGTGAATATCGGACTGAATTGAATGACTATCACTATGCTTCATACCAATTTAAAGGGCTGTATCGTATAACACATTAACCAACCTTGATTCGAAATTGGAACGCGGCAATATTCGTGCGGACAACACTTTGACTAGTAATGTCTCAAACCAAATGACTTGGATAATTGCTTACGATAATTATTATTTCAGTGATGAATTTCGAAGCTCCTTAAATTAAACTAAAACAATAAAAATATCTCTATACATTTTCACTACGTCAAGTTATCCTTTCGAGATACTTTCGAGAGGTAGCAATCGCATTCCCATGTTTATTATTTAAGCAAGTCTACTTTTCATCTAGATTTAAGCTTGACTACTACTATCACGAAGTATATTTGGGTTTTTCTTCACTCTGCCAAGCTCCATATTCTTATTACATTGGCAGCATGTATAAAAAAACATTTTTCCAAATGTATGAATACCCAATGTAAATCAAACGGTTACTCCTCCACTATTAAACCAACCGCTTTTTTTCAAAATGTATGAAATGTGCAAAATGTATGAACAAGTCTTCTCAAAAATCTTTTTTAGGCCAAGTCCAAGTTGGACCTAAATCACTCTTCCTCGGAATTCATTCTTTGCCATACCAGCCTATTGAAACTTACGAGCTAGCTCTTAATGCTATCGACCTAATAATTGCAAGGATGACATCATCCTCTTTGGAGATTTTAATCTACCACAACTCAATTGGGCCTTATCTGGCGATCAATTACACCTCACCTCCCTCCCCACCTCTGCCAAGGAATGTATCTTCATTGATCGACTAGATGATTCGTGCCTCTGTCAGGTCAGCAACTTTCGAAACCTTTTGGGATTCTTTACAACATACCCTATCAATACATCTGTCTCACCCAGCCCCTTCGTCGTTAGATCTATAGACCGTCACCACCCCCTCTTCACGGGACCTTCTTCCTGACCCATCATACTTCAACTACCTAACTAAGTTTTACCTCGGGGCCCTTCTCCACAACTCATTTCATCCGCCCATAATTGAATCTAAGCTACAATTCAAAGACGAGTTGTCGGGCCTTGATGGTATTGTGGGGGTCCTCTATATTACATGGAGAACCAACCCACAATTCCATCCAATTTTGACCGCTAACAGCGCGTCACCTTAACCCAATTCCCCATTCAAAACTTGCGAAGAATACATTTCCCCAAACTGCAACAGCATCCATTCCCAAATCTGCAATAGCATACATTCCCAAACCTGTAATAGAATACACATTCAAAATCTGCAACAGAATTCATTTCTAAAACCGCATAAAACACATTTTTAACCGGCTCCCATTCTACTTAAACCATTTTTCTCGCTTGCAACCAAGCAGCATTTAATTTTGGCCGAAAACCATTCCGGCTCACTTCCTACTTAAACTATTTTTCTCGCTTGTAACCAAGCAGCATTTAGTTTTCCCAAAAAACCATTTCAGTTCCCATTCTAGCTAAACCATCTAAAATCATATCAATCATATCGTGTCACCAGCATGATGCGTTGTATTTCCACGGAACAGCCATCGCAACGGCCAAGACCCATGTTCTATTGTCTAACCGACAACCCATGACCATACTTGGCTATTCACCCGAAACCGATTTCTCCGTATACACAGCAACAAAAGCATATAATTCCGCCCGTACGGCAGAAATTCCCTGAAACAAAATTTTCTAAGCAGGCATAGCAACCCTTCTCCATATTCCTAGTAAATGGCAGCGAGTTTACTTAGCTATGACTCCACTGCCACGACACCGTGAATGGATTCTCGCCTTCATTCAAGTCAGTCGAATAATAACCATCCCAGAGGACAGACGTTCCTTACTACCCTCCAGTGTGCGTCTCGGAGTAGTCAATAGTCGCTTCTCAACCACCGCCCGGTCCACAGGCGTCAAAAAATTTGCTCCACAACCACCGCGGTCGGCCGTGCCGCGTTACAGTGAAGAGTCAACATCCGACCACCGCAGTATGCACATTCAGAGTCAGGTGTTAAAGTCGTTCCAAGTAGGATTGCCCGCGCTTCAATATGTGCATTCCTTAATACATATCCCAAATTAATACATATTCATTTATATCCCAAACGCAGTAAACGAACAGGCCGACAATAACAAATGATATCATGATTTGTACGATTAACTAGCGAATAGAATGCGACGAGTAGGACTAATTTGTGAAACCAATCTACTGTTTCTGTGTAAGACACTCCGGCCACGGCCGAAGGTGTTCAACTAAACGCATGTGCGCAATATACGTAGAATTAATCGCCTTCCCTGTATCGAGACACTCTTTAAAAATTAAGAAAATAACTGAGAATCCATAAACCAAAAAACCTTATTTGCTGTTGCCAAAATACACCAAACTCGTGTAGCGTTTGTCATTTTGGCGGTCGTGAAGTGTCATTATTGTACATAGATTCCCTCTTGTAATATAAAGATTGATTTGAGAAAAATAATAAGTAACAACATAAAAGGAACACAAAACAACATTTTTACAGTTAACTAAAGAAAGCCTTATACAACCAAACTCCCCCGGTGCCTTTTATTTACTTTTACTTTTGGTGCTCGAATTTTGGAGGGCAGTGCTTTTGTGAAGGATTCGTTGGTGGGTGATAGGAACCCGTGTCGTAGGTCGGCATCCATACCTTCACCCCCACAGTATCCCTGCCATTTTTTGTTTTGCTTTTTATTGGCAATTCAATTACAGATTTTACTTAAGACTAAATTTTAAATTCTATTTTACAAATATTATTCTTACATTAACTTCCTGGCTCTTCGCAAACACTCTAAATTATACATTATCAATTTCGGTTTTCTTATGCCTTTCGGCGTACAGGTAACCCTGTAATACTCCTCAAGAAATCATCTATTCCCTCTGCTCCCCTCTCACTGATCTTCAATTTTTCACTCTCTCAAGGCGTATTCCGCCACATTTGGAAAACCTCCTTCATCACCGCATCCAGAAGAAGGGTCCCAAAAACGGTATCACGAGTTATCGCCCCATGGCCACACAGGCCCACTTAACCATGATTCTTATAGTTTTCCTTGCAAATCTTTTATCTCATCACGGCAACATGGTTGAGTTCACTTCCTTTACACTCTCACCACTAGAGCACGGTAACGAGGTCGATATGGTCTCGACTTACCTCATTAAAGCATTCGACAAATTTTCCCACTATCTAATTCTCTTCAAATTATCCGCCCTCGGCTTCAAACCTGCATTGCTGAAATGGATTTCTACCTATAATAAAGTCTCCATTCGGTTCAGGTCCATGATATCCAACCCCTGCCTTCCGCCTCTGGCGTATCTCAAGGTAGCCACATGGGCCCTGCCACTAATGGCATCGATAAGGTCATTCAGAATTGTAGCATGTCCCTATACGCTGATGACACCAGGATATACAAGATCATCGAGTCACCACTTGATTCTGCACTGCTGCAATCAGACCTTAACAAGTTCTCGACTTGGTGTAATAAAAATTACTTTGTACTTAACATCGCCAAATGCCAATCTATAACCTTTTCCCATAAGCGTATTCACTTATCCTCGCGTCCCTACTCCCTTCATAATCAACCCCAGACCATTATCCAATCTATTCGAAATCTTGGGATCCTTTGCCGCAGGGAACTTAACTTCCTCTCGTCACTAAAGAGAACATGTCCCCAGAAATGAACGAGAGCAAATTTGAGATTTTTGGTTCAATAAAACCACAAAAAATATGGAGAACGAAAAAAACCGAATTTGAACAAAAAAATTTAAATTCAACAATTAAGCACGGGGGCGGTTCGGTAAGGGTCTGGGGATATATGGCGTCATCTGGAGTTGGGAACCTCGTCTTTATTGACAGTACGAGGGTTGCCTCTTATGTTTCGGGATTTGGCAACCCTAGTGTTGCAATCCGGCAATTGACAGCTCTGTCGTAAAGTTGGACATTTTTGAGGTTATACGCACTCAGAACGTTTTGACATACGAGCGCTATTTGTGTTGTTTACAGTAACTTAAAAGATTCATCTCGGCCCAAAAATGGAATTAAATCGTCAACATTTTCGTGCGATTATTTTTTACAACTTTCGGCGTGGATTAACTCAGCAACAGTGCATGGTTGAACTTAATTCAATTTTTGGCGATGAAGCCCCATCAAGGACCAGTGTTTATCGGTGGTATGGTGAATTCAATCGTGGTCGTAGTTCACTCCAAGATGAATTTCGTGAAGGTCGTCCAAATTCAGTTGTTGTTCCGAAAACCATTGATGCTGTGCGCGAACTGATATTGGAAGATCGTCATGTGACCTATCGTGAGATTGAGACAACCTTAGGCGTTAGTGGGACCAGCATACATTCAATATTGCATAAACATTTGACTGTCAAAAAAATTTGTTGGCGTTGGATCCCACACAATTTGTCAATCGCCCAAAAAAAGGCTCGTGTCAATTGGTCGAAAGAAATGCTCAAAAAATACGGTCGCGGTGCTTCGAAACACGTCTATGACATCGTGACAGGTGATGAATCGTGGATTTACGCGTATGGCACCCGAAAGTAAACAGCAGTCGACTGTATGGGTGTTTCAAGATGAGCCAAATCCAACAAAAGTTGTTCGCGCACGAAGCACTTCCAAGCAAATGGTCGCCTGTTTTTTCGGAAAAACTGGACATGTCGCAACCGTACCACTAGAACAACGCAGAACAGTCAATTCTGAGTGGTACACAACCATTTGTTTGCCAGTTGTCTTCCAAGAAATCAGGAAAACCAACCGCCAAAGACGGATCACTCTTCACCACGACAATGCGAGCTCTCACACATCGGCTGCGACAACTGCATTTTTGAGCACCCAAAACATCGATTTGATGGGTCATCCGCCGTATAGTCCTGACTTGGCACCGAATGACTTCTTTTTATTCCTGTACGTAAAAAACAAACTGAGAGGTCAACGTTTTTCGACACCTGAAGAAGCGGTTGCTGCATTCAGAATGCATGTGTTGGAGATACCTCAATCAGAGTGGCAAAAGTGCTTCGACAATTGGTTCAAACGCATGCAAAAGTGTATAGATCTTCATGGGGAATATTTTGAAAAACAATAAAGTGATTTTCGATGATCAATATTTGTTTTTGTTCTCTAATCCCGAAATATAAAATGCAACCCTCGTACAATGAGAAAAGATGATAATCTTAATATTTTAAGACACAATTTGCCAAGTAGTGTTGCGAAACTGGGTTTAAGTGATTCATGGGTCTTCCAACAAGACAACGACCCCAAGCACACATCGAAAATAGTCAAGGAATGGTTACTTTACCGTACACCTAAGCAACTGGATCACCCTCCGCAATCCCCAGACTTAAACCCCATCGAGCATTTGTGGGTGTATCTGGATAAACGGATCCGAAAGAGGAACATTTCAGACAGAGAATCACCAAAGTCAATTCTAGTTGAAGAGTGGCAAAAAATCCCAAACGGACAAGCAACTTTCGATGGAAATGAACTCAATAACATTTTTAATCAATTAGTTATGAGTTGTAAAGAAAACAAAATAAATTTAACGGTTATTTTCCCGATAAGCGGACAGTTGCACAGTATGTGTGGCAAGTTGTACACTTTTTTTTGACGCTTTAAAACTGAACTATTTTTTTTTATTTTTTATTGTTTTTCTACTTCATTATTTTCTGTTAAGTTTTATATAGCAATTCATTGAAAATAAACTACCTTAAAAAATAACATAAGTATTTTACTAAAAGATCGAACCCGCTTGCTTTAACAGGGTTGCAAAAATGCAGTTCATAACTGTACACTTTCTTTTGACGCTCACAGTATATAATACTCGTATTTCGCTGCAAGCTATGTTATGTTCAAATAAAATTCAAAATAAATCGGGTGCTTGATTTCATAAGATATTCTTTTAAAGGGTTCTCCTCCTTAATTCGCCGAATCCCTCTGCATGCACGCACGTCAAGAATGGTCACTATACCATGAATTTCCCCGAAATTATCAACACAGCTTTATTCTATTTTATAGGTAAACTATACCAATGTTTGTTAAAATCAGGATCTGGAAATTAACTGTCTACACATTTCAAGTTCACATTTTTGGAACTTCTCAAAAAGTATTTAGGGTATAAGATGTGAGGAATTGAAAAACAGAAAAATTTCGAATTTTTGAAAAATGTTAATTCATACTACACCCTTATTATAATGGTGCCCGCGACAACCTTTGAAATGCCGTTTTCGCTCCCTCCAAATCTAAAGTTTCATAGCTTCATAGGTGTAAGTCATCAACTTCTAAATACTCACACATATCTGTGTATTTGTTATGTATGTAGTCATTGTCTACTTCCGGGGTCATAATTTTGGTTTTAACTATTTTTATCGTCTTTCCAATGAGCAGCTGAACAGTCGTAAACCTTAACGGAGGCAATACTCCGGCTTAAATTATGGAATCCCTGCTTTTGGGATACGAAATGACCATTTGGCATGCGAATCCTTATAATCATTGCTAAGTGAATTGGAATGTATGACGGTCACTGTGCAGGTCGTGCACACACCACTCCCAGCCATTTTGACAATAAACCAAACAATTCAAGTGATGAGCAAAACTTTTCGTTATCATTGAGGTTGATATAATTAAAGTGCTCCCGGTATCATTGTCCGCAAACGAAAATATGATGAATGTTTATTGCGTGTAAGCCGAATAATGGTTAAGTTCATTAATGAACAGTTTACTAGAATGGCTTTGGTAGTCACTGGGATTTCCATCATTTTAACCGCATGATTAAGCATTGCATGAGAGTGCGTCTTAAACTGCATCATTCGGTTCTGTCACGCGATTTACCACGTTGAATGGGTATGTTAGAATCTTAATTCCAGGGTCGCATTATCGTAATAATATGCCATTAGAACATATTACGGAAGCAAGCTAGCCATCGTGAAATTTCAAATCTCAAGCGACATTTTTGTCGTCTTGTCTACAAAAGTATCGATTTTGCCAGCCTTCACTTTCAAGGAAGCAAACGTAGCCTTAGAATCATAAGCCTTCGATTTATACCATAAGCCAATATTACCTACTGAAGAGAACAATTGTAAATAAAGCGAAATCATCTAGATGGAGATGAATGTAACATGAACCGCATATGTTGAGTTATTGTTACCTCCTTTCCTTATCCTCTACTTCTTCTTCTGCTCAGTGTACTCTGACACTTAAGGGTATTTCAAAATCCGCTTTTGTGGGTGAAAAAAAGTTGAGCCGTACATACATTTACCAATTGCATTTGTACTCTTTAATTGCTTAGCTGTAGGAGTCAAATTAATCAAATAATTAGTTCTGGCTAATTTTAAAATTAAAATATTAGCTTAGAAGTATAGGGAAGAAATTCTGCATAAAAGTCTCTACAAACAGACTATCAGTTTTAACTCAACCTTCAAAGAAAAACACGCCCGCTTCCTGCTTTCGTCACGAATATGAAGGAGTTTCGCGTCGGTCAGTGCAACATTTGGATCATCATCATCAACGGCACTACAACCGGGATCCGGTCTTGACCTTTAGCAAGTCTCAGGGCTTGTTAAATTTTCCATAATAATTTATTTTTACGGGCAAGGTTATTAGCCTTGCGCCGTACAATGTTCCGTCGGTGACTCAGAGTTTCCTAGAGAAATTGAAAAATTATCAAACAGTGTTATTGGACATAAGGATATGGATATAAAAACAATCATAATTTACATTTCAATATTAACCACCAGTGAGAGTGCATATGAGCAGGTGTTTAGCAAACAAATAAAAAGTGAAGTGAAAGAAAAACAAAACAAAAATAATAAATAATAATTTAAAAAAACAAAAGGAACTAGACTATATATTGAAATTACAAAATGAAGGAAAACTAATAACTGGTTTACAACAAAGACTGGCCTGCTATCTTGGATGCAACAAGCTCGGTGTACTGACACTCAGCATGCAAAATGGCAGAAAAAAAACAATTAATTAAAAAATTTAAACCAAAGTTTGCGTTAATAAAACGACCTGCGAGCTCCCTACTGACACGATCAGAGACAAAAATCAACAAGCCAAACGAGGCAATAACAGACTTGCTCGAAAAGGTGCAAAAAATAGAAAGGGACAATACATTCCGCCCAGTTCCATATAGTGACAGCTATGTGACCAATAACATGTTTGCATGTTTAGCGACTACTAAGACTGAGGACGAGTAGTAAGAAATCAGCGACCTTAAAGCAAGGCTATCCCAAGCAAGGGCACAATTAGCTGAGAAGCTTCGCAAAAGGCAGGAATTGGCTGAAAAGGAACAATTAGTGGTGAAACCAGCAGCAGAAAAAACAGCAACAATGTGCACAACAACAGCCTAGCCAACAAAAAGGATGCCCATCGCAACAAATTACACAACAACAGTAACAAGCAGCAAAAAGGAAAGCGACGATGCCATCCATCAACATTACAGATATGGATTGTAACGAACTGGTACCTTTCTAACAGATACACACACAATACACAAGCAAATAGTGAAGAACACCGAACGAAAATCGAATAAGAAAATGCATCAGAGCCGTATACCATAGCAATAACATAACAATTCCACATCAGTTGGGTGTACTTGAGTATAGAAATAGAATTCGTACACGCGGCCAGTAGCCTGATGTGTTAAGTATTGGTTCAATTTTTGGTGATTCTAACTGTCATAGCGTCAGTTCGAATCATACGTTCTTCACTATGATCTCAAACGCTATAAAATCTGTGTAAGTTTCTATTGGGGAGGATTTTTCAATTAAAAAATTTATTTTCCATACATTTTCCATATTAATTTATTTTTACGGTCAAGATTATTAGCAAGGTTATTCATAAACCACTACTGTATATACTATACGACATGTTGAATGAAAGGAAATCCATCGTCAAAAGTGGCAATGTGACCTCCAACATTACTAACAAAAAAAAAAAACCGGTCTGCAACAGGCAGCGGTCTTATTTCCGATTCTTTTTAATATTTACACTAGCGACTTGATAGCGTCTCTTCATCGGGCTATTGTATGCAGACGATCTGATAATATATAGAACAGCACCAAAAATTGAAATCATTAACGGATTATTACAAGGGAATTTCAATGATGTTCAGCGATACTGTGACAACTGGAAACTCAAAATCGATATCCAGAAGTGTGAAACCATCCTCTTCAGAACACCACTGGCTGAAGCTACCAAAGATACCAGGAAAAATTGCCGAAAGCCAGCTATTATGGGACCACACGAACAAACACTGGAAACCCAAAATGTAGTCAGATACTTGGGCATCTGGCTGGATCAGTATCTATATTTTAACAAACATGTGGAGGCTGCGCTGGCCAGGGCAAAGAAAGCTTATACTATGACAAGAAGATTGTTTCATAGTAGTCAACTTGACAGCAAAGTTAAACTTATATACTGCATGGCTCTCATCAGACCGATGATCATATATGGATATCCAGTGTGAGTTAATGTGGGAGCTGGCTTAATGGAAAAGATTCGGATTTTTGAGAGACAATGTAGCGGTTCTACTAACGGCACTGCCACCTTTTCAACCTACCCCCAAAACCTCCTGCCCTAAAGCTTTAGGAGCCTTACCACTTGTCGCTTATGCAAGCACATTAACTCCCCCAAGCATTCTCCCACCAATTTTATCATCTTTCGATTATGCAAATCGCATCCAACACCGCAAGCATTTTCCTCGCCAAGGATATTCACGCATTCAATGCGTAATATCGTTTTCCCTGGAAAAATTCGGTACACCAGCACCGCATACATCAATGCATCTCAGCATTGCCCTAAAGAAAACACTTTGGTTGCCATATTAGATAACCGAAATGAACAATAGAAACAATCAGCGGAACCCCTGCCTGCGTTTCCTGTCACACGCGTGTGCGACAGATTTTCATGTTGTATCTGTACTCAGGGCGGCTTTTACGCAACCTACAAAGTACCAGCGCAATTCGGGTCTAGCTGCCAAGAGCCGAATTCAATGCCAGTGTAAATACTCACACTGGAATTCGACCCGTGACTCTTTAGGAATGCAATATGCAATCGTCATGGATGTAAACACAACTTTCATTATGTAATCATCCCAAACGCATCCTAATCCCCAGCGCAATATTTAGACAGCTGCAAACACTTCTTCTCAAAGATGCTGTTTCACGAATTTGCATTTCCCACGGTTCGTGCACCCCTGACCTCGCATCACGACCAAACAAAGTGATCCGCGCGCAAATGGACACACCCTCGTTGGGATCTATGTACTGGAGATCCAATCCTATTGGTCGAGCCAGCAGGAAAGTTTCATTGTCTTTCTCACCACAGCGACCAACTCACCCCAACCCAGAAAGTAGTTCAGTCGAGTATCAACCCTTGGTGTGAGCGGATGGGCAGAATTATAAAAACGGAATTTGATTGCGACAAAAATAAAAATAAAGGAGAATTATAAAAGCTGAATTTAATTGTGACCAAATTAAAATGAAGAAGAATTACAAAGACAGAATTTAATTGTGACAAAGTTAAAATAAAGGAGAATTATAAAAGCTGAATTTAATTGTGACACAATCAAAGTAAAGGAGAATTATAAAAACGGAATTTGATTGTGACTAAATTAAAGTAAAGGAGAATTATAAAAACGGAATTTGATTGTGACTAAATTAAAGTAAAGGAGAATTATAAAAACAGAATTTTATTGTGACAAAGTTAGAGTAAAGGAGAATTGTAAAAACAGAATTTAATTGTGAATCAAATAAAAGTAAAGGAGAATTATAAAAACAGAATTTAATTGTGACAAATGAAAGAATTGAATAAAAAGTTTATGTTCCACTAAGCGGTGAGTTTCATTTGTCTACGGTTTACGACAACGGAAGACCTGCTCATAGCTTAACGCAAGTAGGTGGTAGGGGACCAAAATATTCCCCACTTAACCCTACAAAAATGCCTCAGGACATGCCTTAACTCACAACGGACTCCCTAATCCGATAACAAAAAATACTATCCCAATGAAGCGTTGTACAGTGGGGCCAATATAAACAGGGTGGATAACTTTATGATCAAGTTGATCTGAAGGCATCTTGCGAGATCACTGGGCTCACCGAACGATTTAATTTTTGGTGCATTTAACAAATAATATGTATTATGAGGGAGTGCGTCGCAATGGCTTTATCCTACCAGAAGCATTCCTCAATCTTGACATGAACGGGCTCATAAAAACTGAATCCGTTATACCGTTGATTTATCACGTGCGTCAGTCGGGCATAGTTAAACGAATATGTTATAATCGAGAGGTTGCGCACACAGATGAAGACCGCCTTCAGTTCAGTAGGGCAGTAGCACCGAAAGACCGAAAAGGGGCGAAAAAGCAACAACAGCGATTTTGGTGTCTGAGTGGCAATTAAAAACCTGTTTCCATATGAAACACCACAAAAAAAAGAAGAAGAAAAAAAAAGGAATAAGTTCATGACCTCACCGACTCGACTCCGCCATCGTTCCCTGTCCTGTGTACTCTCCTTCTACGTTTGACCATCTGAATCGATCTCCTCAAGGTCAAACCTTACATTTTCCTCCCATCTCCGTCGTGGCTGTCCTGTCGGTCTCTTTCTCGTTGGTCTACCGTCAAGAATTCTACGCACGGTCCTATCGTTGCCCATTCGCGCTACATGGCCGGCCCATCTAAATCTTCGCGACCTGATTACTCACATTATTGTAAGTTTGCGGGTATAGCTCTTCCAATTCGTGGTTGTGAAGTTTCCTCCATTGTCCTGCCTCCTCGTCATTTTTACCGCCAAAGATACCCCTTAAAACTTTATTCTCGAATACACGGAATTTGTTTTTTTCCCGTTTTGTGAGACCCCATGTTTCCCATCCGTATAGAACAATCGGCATGATTATGGTTCTATAGACACGAAGCTTTATGTTACGTGACAGAATAAAAATAATATTAATAATAATAAAAAAATATAATAATAATAATAAGCCCACGGAAAACTTACGCAGATTTAGCATTTCGAAGAGTTTAGATGTTAGGTTTAGTTAAAAAAGTTTTTGTTGGTTTAGTATTTAAGTTAGATATATGGTAAAAACAATAACAAAAACAAAGTTATTTTTTGTTCTTCATTTTCTGTGTAACCAATTCAGTTCATTAAAATTCATGTAAACAAAACAATCGTAATGTCGAAAGAGACGCTTTAAGCGTACGCATACGACTTAGAGAGTCCGCAAGGAACCCGTAAGTTAGGTACTTACAAGATACAGCCATAAGCTAGAGTTTAATCATTTTTGAAATAAATAAAAAATGATATTAAAATGAGAAAAAATTAATGAAACTCGGGTAACCGCTGACACGTTATTGTTTCAAATTACATGAGTTAGTTCCCGTACTCTTCTCATATCATGTCATAGCAGTCTTTGGCAGTACAACTTTTGGTCCAAATTATTCAAGCCAGACACTTCACATTTCTAAGCATATCTTGTATTACTTGTAGAATTCCAAGCGTGGATAAGTGTGAATTCGGCGAATTCCAAGCTTGTACAAGTGTGACCTGATAAGGACCTACGGTTAAGTTTACATGAAGTGGAATTATTTAACGTAGCTTGTAAATTGGCTCACTAGAGTACCATGACATCACAGCATGATCTACACATATCATTTATGCTGTACAGCAAAGAAAGCCGCGTAATATTACTGAGAATGTCCAATGTTTGCATATCTAAAATATATATAGCAGAGGGTTCTTCACTTCAGTGAGCAGATTGGCTCATTAAAATCCCAGTATAGTAGAAGGGGCTCCTCGATAGTATAGCGGTTAGTATCCCCGCCTGTCACGCGGGAGACCGGCGTTCGATTCCCCGTCGGGCAGCCTCCGGCGCAAGACTAATGACCTTGCCCGGAAAAACAAATTATCATGGAAAATATAACAAGCCTCAGGACTTGCTAAATAAGGCCAAGACCGGTTCCCGATTGTAGTGCCAACGATGATGATGATAGTAGAAGGTAACTGTCTCTTTCAAGTTCATTATTTTCATCCTCACAAGCCGGTATTATTAGCGAACAGTTGGGTTCACAGCAATTTGTTTACCGAGAGAGCCAGAGCAACGGCCTAGATACGCAAGCTAAATTTAAAATCTCAACAAGATTCCACTGGGTAGAAAATCTAAGTATTGATTAAAATATATTTTATTATTGGCAATATCACCGGTGATATTAAGTATTAGATAAGGTAACTTGCATAAAATGACATCAGTCACTTGAGTGCAGAAGACGTTTCACGAAGAAGGAGGATCCAACATGACTTATCCTTTGGGAGGGTGGACCAGAGTATGGGTTTTATTGCAATATCTGCACGTGCTTAAACGCTCTGCAGATACCGTTGGTCTTAAGTGAAGAAAATGATTTCAGAATCCGGAGGGTCTACAAAAGCGGCATTCTTCTCCAGTTGTTAAGGAACAGCTTGAACATAAGAAACAATATCGAAAGTTAATTTCGAAGATTTGGAAATCGACATTTTTGTCAGACCAGCTTCATCTGGCCTTTTAGATGTGCTTCTCACTCTCTGAGAACAGCGTTGTGACACGCAAAGTGCCATTCGTATTCGTCCCACAGTGGAAGTAAAAAATTGCAGGAATCTGGAAATATGAAAATTGTATACGTTGTTTGTCGAACTCATAAACAAACTTTCAAAACCCCCTTTTGTAGGGGTATTATTGTAAAAAGAAACACTCAACTAATCAAATCTCTTAACTTGATAGAGATTGCAAACATTTTTGGCGGGTTGATGAATCCGAGTGAAGAGAAATGCCTATTCTACAATAAGAAACACGCCCATTGTAGGAGGATAATTCCAAGGTAATCAATCATTGAGCATTGGTGGGCATTTCACAAATAAATCTGCTTCATGTGCTCTATCACAAATAATTAAAGAGGAATAATAGATGTAATTATTGAGCCTGAGCATATTTAAGGAGATAAAGATGGACATGTGACTATATGGAAAGCTAGATGGAGTACCAGTTAAAGTTATTTGCCTATTATGAGTCTGGACTGAGGTCTAGTTCTGCAATATTCTTCTCGCCAAATTTCTGTCAGGGTACAGCAGGTATTACGAATGTTTCAATTATAGTGTGCACGAGAGTTCCTATCACTATTAAAATTCAAACCGTGAGATGAAGGAGCAAAGCCTGTGAGTAGGGCGTTAGAATATACTCACAGCTAGGCCGGCTTGTCGTAAGAGGCGACTAAAGGCCGAGTGGTAGCCGGGGTCCCAACGCCCTGTGCGCCCGCTGAAATACCACCCCATCAAGCTTTAGAAATCCCTGGCCATCTTTCGGAGCTTGGCTGATGGACCGGTTCGAGAAAAGGTTGGTTAGTTGGTAGTCGGTCCCAAGGTGAGGTTTCGGATGTGTGGCTGATGGCCCGGACTGACACGGAGATAAGTCAAGATGGTACCTGTGGGGTGGGAAGTATGTGCCAACACGGACACTCGGTTCACTTCCATCCCCATCTCTAATCAAATGTTCAGCCGCGGAAAAGCAAGTCACAAACACGATCACCAAGCAAAGGAGAAAACACATCGTCGCGATTCGAAGTCCTCCACTATCCACCGAGGAAAAGAAAATAAAGCACTTAGATTCACTTGTTTTTGTTGTTTATTAATCAAAAGGTTACTTCGTTGACGGTAACCGATAATTACTTTTGGATTTAGTAAATGATAAAACATGGAGCACAGGTTGGATATCAATTTATTTAATTATTAAAGGAAAATTTCGCTTACAGTTTATTTAATTTCGAACACTTTAGTCTTCACTATAGCTTTAAATTTGAGACGAGCTATCAAGTCAACCAGCACTTCACACACGACTCGTTATAAACGCATCTCCGCAGACGACGGAGAACGGGAGTGAACCGACCGTCGCAAACGGTGGTTGTAGTCAGACTCCCCGATATTTAATCGTTGTTAAAAGAAACTCAGCCAGTGAACTGGCTCTCTTAATTAAGGGGTGCATTTTCCTATTCCAAGAGAGACGTAAAGTCTCTCTTTGGAGTAACCAAACCGATCTCATAGACGAGATCTTTACGATACACAAGTGTGTGTGTACGTCGGTTCTTTTCATGGGTCGAATCTGAAACAATGAAAAAGGCATAAGTGCATTCACGAAATACGATTCCGGTAAAGCAAATAAAACCGAACTCGTCGGATGCTAATGGGATGTATACAAATGTGCGTCGCGGCTAAACAAAAAGACGGCGATACGATGTGGAAATATGCTAATTGGTTTTAGCTAGGTTACTGGGAATTGGTCTCAACGTCTATGGTGCTAATTACATGCAGCTGCCATTTATCGTTGGTTAAAGTGGTCGCCAGCCAATGTCTATATTTGATGATTTATGATACACTTGGTGAGGACGGGAAATAGACGACGCAATGTGTATGGTCCCTGTTATGATGGTTACATTATATGTAAACCAAATCCTTTTGTTTACAGGAATTCGTCTAGGGGAATTTGTCTGGCAACGTAGATGCCGAAATTGGTTTGGAATTCCTGCTAAGCTAATAAAGAAATCCTATAGATAATTGGTATGGGGAGAGAATGCATGAAAGATATAAAGAATTCCGGAGGTAACAAGTCTCCCATTCGGATCTCCGGGGGGGGACTATGTCAGGGGAAACATCGTGCAGATATCATGATAAATAATGGAACTTTAAGAGGTTCGTCATCGCATAACCGGGCTCGCTCTCGAGGCTCTGCCCACGCTCGACTGGTGACGGCATTTTGTAACATCAGGGGCATCGGTTTCACCAATACGAATGTAAACGCCGTCCACCAATATTTGCAAACAACGAAACCGGATATCCTTGCCCTAACTGAGACCCAGGTCGATTCGTCAACTGATTAGACATATCTTCGTTGCTCAGGATACATTCGAGATTCCGTTTTAAGAGCGGAGTGTGCGTCTTCGCGCGGTCCAATTTGGCTTGCCAGAGGATGGAGGCGTTGGAACCCAATAATATGGACATCATATGGTTGAGGGTCGTGCTGAGGAATTCCGTTAAATTTCTTTGTTGTCTTTACCGCTACCCGAATAACGATCGACCGGCGACATTTTTCGAACATCTTTCACATACCATCGACTAGATACAGATCAACCATCCAGCTTCTGAAATTGTTGTCCTTGGCGATTTTAATGTGCACAATTCCGGCTGGTTGTTACATTCTAACAGAACCGACTAGGCTGGGAGGCTGGCGCAGATGCTTGCTGTAAGCCACAACTTGACTCAACTCGTGGGGAAGCCAACGTGAGTGCCGGATGCCCGAGGCGATTATGCGAACACCCTGGATCTGTTTTTGACATCCGAACCGAGTATTTATACCGTAGAGGTTTCTGCGCCACTGGGAAACTCAGATCACTGCTTGGTATCTGTCGCGTAAACACTTGCATATCAAGGGAATAACCGGCCTAGGCAGCTTCGCCATGAATGGAAGTATGGGGCCGCTAACTGGGACGATTTGTGAGATTTCTTCACATCCTTTCCATGGTCGGAGGTGTGCTTCGGAAACTCCGATGTTAACGCTTGCGCGGAGTCGGTATCAAAGATTATTCTTCTGCGGATGGAGATGTATATTCCACATTCCATCAAACGAAGTTCCTCTGATAAACCTTGGTTTGATAAAAAATGCGAGCAAATTACAGCGGCAAAAAATAGAGCTTTTAAGCAATGGCGCTCCAATCCCACCGATGTTAACAGAACGAATTTTGTTAGAATCAGAAACGCGTGCAACCAGGCCATTGATACCGCGAAGAAAGCTCACAACGACAGAGTGAAGATAAACTCCTCCGGTGCCCGACTGGTTCGCGCTCCTTCTGGTCGATGGCAAACGCTGTTAGCAGTAACTTCGTTTCCTTCTCTTTCCCTCCGTCGGTGACAGACAGCGGGACGTTAGTCACGAATTCAAAGGATAAAGCTGATGTGTTCGCGAATTTATTTTCCGCGAATTCAAACCTCGATCCCGGCCTTTTGGAGCCACCTGTGATCTCGCCGGTACGATGTTCGATGCGGGATGTGAGATTTCGTCCGCGCACTATTCAACGCATTCTACGTGAACTCGATTGTAGGAAGGCAACCGGCCCGGACGGAATACCAGCAATAATCCTTAAGAACTGTGCTCCAGATCTATCGCCGGTTCTTGACAGACTCTTCCGCTTATCTTATGCACGGAGGACCTTTTCTCTCTGCTGGAAAATCGCTCGAGTTCAGCCAATCCCAAAGACAGGAAAAAAGTGTCTCCCACAAAATTACCGTCCGATAGCATTACTGTCTATTTTATCTAAGGTAATGGAAAAAGTCATCAATACAGAGTTAGTTAAGTATTTGGAGTGCAACGGACTTATGAATGATCGTCAATACGGATTCCGTGGCAGACCTTTTGACACTTATAACCGACATATGGACATCTGCGATTGAACGGCATGGTGAGTCAAGGGCAGTCGCATTTGATATCTTCAAGGCTTTTGACCGCGTCTGGCACGGGGCATTGCTGAGAAAACTTCGTTCATATGGACTTTCCCAACAGCTTTGCGACTGGACGAGGAGCTTCCTTGAGAATCGATCGATCCGGGTTGTTATGGACGGCGAGAGTTCGAATCTGTATCCTGTTAATTCGGGGGTGCCCCAGGGTTCTTTTTTGGCTCCAACCTTTTTCTTGCTTCACATAAATGATTTGTTGTAGACAACGGATAACAAAGTGTTCAGTTTTGCGGATGATAGTACGTTTGTTTCCTCCTTTTCGAGTGTTCGGCCGATGGTGCATCAGCGTCGCATCAGCTGAGATGTAGACAGATTGACTCTCTGAATCAGGATCTAGATAGGGTCCTGCAGTGGGGAAAGGCCAATCTCGTCGACTTCAATGCAGCGAAGACACAATATACAACATTCACAAAGAAAAGTGGATCATCGGTTCCACAGCTGATGATGAATGGCCGGGCCCTCGACGCTGGGGAAAGTTTGAAATGGCTCGGCGTCACGGTCTGTGGGATTATATCATGGCATAAACACGTGTCGAGCATCGGCAGATCCGCCTCAGGATAACTGAGTTATCTTTTTAGAGCCAAGAAATATTTTACTCCGTCCCAACTTCTTCTCCTATATAAATCCCAAATCAGACCCGCGCTCGAATATTGCTCTCATGTTTGGAGCTCGGCTCCTAAACATACCCTCGACCTACTTGAGAGCATACAGAGACGAGCGATCCGCCTAATCGGGGACTCGGGGCTGAAGTCGGAACTACAATCGCTGTCACATTGAAGGCAAGTGGCCGACCTCTGTCTGTTTTACAGATATTATCACGGGTACTGTTCTTCGGAGATTATTGGTATTGTTCCACGCAATTCGGCTTATATGCGCTCCACAAGACAATCCGACGGATCGCACCCGTTTGTGGTTCATATCCCGACGGCGCGAACATCCCTGTATCAGAACAGTTGCAGAGTGGGGAAGCTGTGGAACTCCCTTCCCACGCGAGTGTTCCCGGAGCGTTACAACCTACAACAGTTCAAAAAGAACTGCAACAGTTATTTGATGGCATCTCGGGGCGCCCACTCGCCGCCATAGGTTCGCCTCTCCCGAGAGAAGTCTAATAAACAGAAAAAAAAAGCACGATATTTTGTCTGAAGACGATTCGGTTAGTGGATTAATAATCTCCCAAGACTATCGCCTCTCGTTAATTATCTGATGTGATCATGTGATCAATCTGTACTCTTTAAACGCGAGTCCAAAATAAATTGCAAGCATTTGAAGAGAAGAGAAAAACTCATCTAAAGGACTACCTATTATAGGTTTATTACGCGAACTTTTTAATGGAACTTAAATTTACGGATTTAACATTCTTACTTTTCCCCTTAAAGTTTGAACAAATTCAGCTCCTTAAAAAATATAATGTACTATAGTATGAGCACTTATGGCGCAAGGCTAATAACCTTGCTCGTAAAAATAAATTATTATGGAAAATTTAACAAGCCTCGAGATTTGCTAAATAAGGCCAAGGCTGGATCCCGGTTGTAGTGCCGATGATGATGATGATAGTATGAGCACAAAAATACAAAATGTCAGCTAAAGAATTAATTTAAGTTACAACTCTATCGCGGAAGGAACCGTGCTCTCTCAAGAATGATCCCCTATTCCTAGACACTCCTTTTGTATGCTTAAATTATTCTGCTCCCTACATCTGGGCTCGGCATAATTTACTTCTACCCCAAAATTTTACTTAAGGTTAAATAAACACTATCAGTGTTACTTTGTACAAAAAGCACACTAATCCATTGATTTGCAAGCAAAACCACATTTTACACGCCTCGTTACTTAGGTGTTACTCTGGCGTATACTGAAGAGGAATGCCAATGTGGCGAAGGTCGAACTCCATTCGCGACTGGTGCAGGCGGAATGGCAAAGAACAAGTTTCAGACAAAATGTCAGCAGCAAACATTCATCATTGAGCCAAGTCATCTAACGAGTGCTATATCAATATTTGTTAGATGCTAGTAGTATTTCCTCGTAGAAGATTGTGCTTGCATAATACGGAAAATATGTAAACGAAGAAAGGGGCGAAGCAAATATCAGGCTACCTCTGCAGACAGCCTCAAGATGAATGAATACGTTGGGCAACTGTTACCTACACAATTTTTTCTGAGAGAAGCCAACAATTTTGTATGAAAAGTTTCCAAATCAACTTGAAATATTTCCAACTATTTTTTCAACAAATCTTTTCATTAAATTCAGTTTGAAAACGAAAATTAATTAATGATTCAAATTAGCATTTTAAATAATTTACTTAAGAAGTCAATAAAGAGTGTAGAAATGGATTTTTTTTATACAAGGTTGACGTTGAACAACGTCTTGTAGATATTCGTCTGGTATACAGCCACAGTCATTCAGGATTTTCCCACATGCTATCTAAAACGGATTTAAAACCAAAGGCAAAGTACTAAGGCACAAGCGAAGTAGGAAGGTGTTGGCACTGGAAAAGTTCGAAAGAAAAAGTTAAACAACTAGATTCTATTCGATAAAGCCAATTGTACATTCTACATACAAGTTCCAAGACACTAATTCATTAAGCCGAATTTTATACTATCTACACCTTTGAAGAGTCGAGGCTTTCTTGCTAAAACAGAGGACGATTTTTGAAGAACAATGATAACAAACGATCGATTTCGTAAATTAATGTCGTACAAAAGATCTTGGTCGAAAACGGCAGGTAACCCGGGAGTAAAAAGAAGAAAGGTGTTACTGGGTATTTAGAATAATTTCAGGGGAATCATCCATTACGAGATACTATCGCCTAAAGATATGGTTGATTCGAATCGCCATAATGCGATTGAAGCAAGGAATTGCAAACTTCATGTTTCATAATAACAACGCTAAACCACGCACTTTTTTGATGACACAGCAAAAATTGAGAGACCAGGGCTGAAAAGTTTTGATGCATCCGGCATAAGGTCCCATCACTGTGCCGTCAGATAATTATTTTTTATAAACATCCTCTTGATTTTAACCTCATGAAAAAAATGTTTTCCCAAAATATTAACCTCGGAATAATGGTTTTAGCAAAAAAACAGCAGAACATTATCAAAAGTAATGAGCAATGTTTGAATAAAAACTCCTGGGAGTTTTTACTGAAACTGATATCAATGCCAAGACAATCATAACAAAAATAAGAGATTTTGGCACTAAACTTACACAAACAGGCGACGAACATGATAAATCAAATAACTAAATTTCTCGAACGTATTATAGTTTGTAGCTAAACTCGCCCATACGGAAGCAATTGCTGCAACTATGTACAGCTTGATCTTGGCCTCTATCTGAACACTCATCACAATATATTCTACCTGATTTCGGTACATCCAACGCGAAGATTGATCAAAACACGAGATTATTTTCGATTGGCAAGACTCGCCCATTCCCCTTCTTACAACTTCAACGGTATGTGCCGCTCCACTGACTCTTTGGATTTTAGACGAATACAAAATTAATTCCTGCCCGACGTGCAATTATTTAAGTTGTTGGAGCGGGTGCATCCACCAGAACGTCGTGATCACAGATGCCGGTGATGACCAGTGGAAAGCACAAAAAAGTTAATAAAGCAGTGGACGATGGAGGTATCTTTCGTACCTGACTGACTGTGAGGGAGGATAAATCGCGAAACCGTGAATAGGGGAACTCGCCGCACTTGATATCAAGTAGGACAAGGTTTGGCATTCGATGCTTTTCAAGGGTTCTTCTCGTCGGGCTTATTAGGGCGTAGCACACATGCCAAGATTTTGACAACTCTCAAGGCAACGCCGGTGGGAGTGAAATTATTGTTTTCTGGTCCTACTTTAATGGGATTAAAAGATAGTTTCGACAGTAATTCTATTGTTTCGGTTGGTTTCCAGGTTTGTAATTGTCTTCTTCTTTTTTTTTTTTTTGTTCACTTGGCGGTCCTCTGGTGTATTGTTTAACAACCTTTCTCATGGCTACATGGGGCTTAGTGGACGAACAAAATGGTATTTGTATTTTTAGAACGCCGTTAATTTATGTTAACTTTCTTTGGAACAATTTGATACAGAATTAACGATTGGTCACTTTAAAAGATCTAAATTAAACGAGTAGCTAAGGAATGTTTTCGAGTACAGTTACTAATATCTGTAAAACCTATTAAAGGCTATGTAGAGAATCATAAGTACAGTTCGAAATTGGCTTATTGATATTCTTTTTTTTTTTAATATACTTCTCTCGGGAAAGGCGAACCTATAGCGCCGACACGGCGCCCCGAGATGACACCAAATAACTGTTGCAGTTCTTTTTAACAGTTGCAGGATGTTACGCTGCGGGAACAGTCGCACGGGAAGGGAGTTCCACAGCTTCCCCGCTCAGTAACAGAACGAGTTCTGATGCAGGGAAGTTCGCGCCGTCGGAAGATGAATCGCAAATTGATGCGATCTGTCGGATTGTCTTGTAGAGTGCATATAAACCGAATTACGCAGAAGAATACAACGAATCTCCGAAGAACAGCACCCGTGATAATATCTGTAAAACAGGCAGAGGTCGGCCACGCGCCTTCAATGTGACAGCAACTGTAGTCCCGATGTCAGCGCCGTGTCATCGATCAGACGGATCGCTCGTCTCTGTATGCTTTCGAGTAGATCGAGGGTATGTTTAGGAGCAGAACTCCAAACATGAGAGCAATATTCGAGCGCGGGTCTAATTTGGGATTTATACCAGGTGCATTGGTATGAAGTGAGCGTTTTTTTTTTAATAAAACACTAATTTTTGAATGAGAAAGTAAAAAACATTTTATTCGAAGTATTGGCCATTACTTTCTGCACATTTCGACCACCTTTCTGGCATTTTGTGGATAGCACGCCAATAAAACCGGTCGTCTTTTGAGGCAAACCATTCGGAGACCCAATTTTCGACTTCTTCGTAGGAATTGAAATGCTGCTCAGCCATCGATGAAAACAAGTGGTAGTCGATGAAAACAAGTGGTAGTCGGAAGGAGCCAAGTCTGGTGAATACGCCGGGTGGGGTAACACTTCCCAGCCGAGAGCTTTTATTGTTTCTTTGACGGGTTTTGCTGTATGACTCGGAGCATTATCATGCAACAAAATTACCTTTCTGTGTCTTGTGGCTCATTCTGGTCGTTTTTCGATCAATACATGGTTCAAATTGATCATTTGTTGTCGGTAGCGTTGCGCATCAACAGTTTCGCCAGGTTTTAGAAGTTCAGGATACACCACCCCCTTTTGGTCCCTCCAAACACAGAGCATTGTCTTTTTTCCGAACCGATCAGGCTTTGCAGTCGATGTTGAGGCTTCACCTGGATGTACCCATAATTTTTTGCGTTTAGGATTTTTAAAATAAATCCATTTTTATCACCAGTCACAATTCGATGCAATACTGACTTCCTTTCGTGTCGTAGAAGCAACTTTTCAGATGTGGTGTTTCGCTTTTCCATCTGCCTGTCATTCAATTCATGTGGCACCCAGTTTCCACACGTTTGAATCTTTCCCATAGCTTTTAAACGATCAGACATTGTTTGTTGTGCAACATTTAACATTTGTGCCATTTGTTTTTGACTTAAAGTGTCATCTTGATACAATATTGCTTGCAATTCGGCGTCTTCAAACTTTTTTTGGCGGTCTTCCACGTTCTTCATGTCGCACATCAAAATCATTATCTCTGAACCGCTTAAACCATCTTTTGCATGTTGCTTCCGATAGAGCATGATCACCATAAGCCTCGACAAGCATTCGATGCGACTCTGCAGCACTTTTCTTCAAATGAAAACAAAAAATTAATGCTTTCCCAAAATCATCATTTTCTGGTACAAAATTCGACATTTTTAACAGGATTAAAAAAAAATGATGGTTTTGGACCATAAATTGATGCATACTAAATATGTTTGACAGATGACATAGCAACCGGATAAAAAAAATATAAGGGCTCGTTCACAACAAACGTTCCCTATCGATACATTTGTCTCTTGACGCTCACTTCACACCGGTACACCTGGTAAAGGCGAAGAAGATGAGCCGAAGTAAAATATTTCTTGGCTCTAAAAAGATAGCTAAGTTATCCTGAGGCTGATCTGCTGATGCTCGACACGTGTTTATGCCACGATACATTCCCCCAGATGCTGAGGCCAAGCAATTTCAAGCTTTCTCCAGATTTGAGGGCCTGGTCATTCATCATCAGCTGTGGAACCGATGATCCACTTCTCCTTGTGAATGTTGAATACTGTATCATCGTTGCATTGAAGTCGACAAGATTGGCCTTTCCCCATTGCACGACCTCATCTAGATCCTGATTCAGAGAGTCGATCTGGCTACATCTCAGCTGGTGCGACGTTGATCCACTAAACAGTCGGTCACTCGAAAAAGAGAAAGCAAGCATACCATCATCCGCGAAACTGAACAATATGTTATCCGTCAATTCCAACAAATCATGTATGTGAAGCAAAAACAAGGTAGGAGACAAAATAGAACCTTGTGGCGCCCCGGAATTAACAGGATACAGATCCGAACACTCGCCGTCCGCAACAACCCGGATCGATCGATTCTCGAGAAAGCTCCTCGTCCAGTCACAAAGCTGTTGGGAAAGTCCATGTGAACGAAGTTTGCTCAGCATGCCCCGAGCCAGACGCAGTCAAAAGCCCTGGAGATATCACATGCGACCGCCCTTGACTCACCATGCCCCTAAGTTGCCATATAACGGTTATAAGTGTCAAAAAAATCCCCCGTGGACCACCTGCCACGGAATCCGTATTGACGATCACTCACAAGTCCGTTGCACTCCAAATACTTAATTAACTCGGCATTGATGACCTTTTCCATTACCTTAGATAACATAGACAGTAATACTATCGGCCGGTAATTTTGTGGGAGACACGTTTTTCGGGTCTTTGGGTTTGGCTGAACTCGAGCGACTTTACAGCAGGTAGGAAAGGTTCTCCCTGCATAAGATAAACGAAAGAGTCTGCCAAGAACCGGCAATAGTTCTGGAGCAAAGCTCTTAAGAACTATTGTTGGTATTCCGTCCGGCCCGGTTGCCTTCATACAGTCCAGTCCACGTAGAATGCGTAGAGTAATACGTGTGCGGAACCTCAGATTCCGCATCGAAGATCGTACCGGCGCGATCACAGGTGGCCCCAAAAAACCGTCATCGAGGTTTGAATTCGCGGAAAATAAATTCGCGAACACATTAGCTTTTTCCTTTGAATTTGTGACTAACGTCCCACTCCCCGTCACAAACGCTGGAAAGGAGGAAGAAGCGAAATTACTGCTGACAGCCCTTGCCATTGACCAGAAGGGACGCGAACCAGTCGGGCACTCAAAGAGTTTACTAGTCACTCTGTCGTTGTAAGCCTTCTTCCTGGTATCAATTGCCTGGTTGCACACATTTCTGATTCTAACAAAATTCGTTCTGTTCACCTCGGTGGGAGTAGAGCGCCGTTGTTTAAAAGCGCTATTTTTTGTAGCATTTTTTTATCAAGCCAAGGTTTATCAGATGAACTTCGTTTTATGGAATGCGGAATGTAGATCACCATCCCGAGAAGAATAATGATGGTAACCGACTCCGCGCATGCGTTAGCATTGGAGTCTCCAAAGCACCTCCGACCACGGAAAGGATGCGAAGAAATGTCTCAAATCGTCCCAGGTGGCAGCCCCATACCTACGTACATGGCGAAGCTGCCTAGGCCGGGTATTCGATTTAGATGCAAGTGGTTACGCGATAGATACCAAGCAGTGATCTGAGTTTCCCAGTGGCGCAGCAATCTCCACGGTATAAATGCTCGGATGTCATTTTTATTGATATTCAATTGGAATTATTAAGAAATACTGCTGAAAAAAAAACAACGTAGAGCAGACAGTATATTTGAAGAGAAACAATCATGGATAAGTTTATCAATAAGTAGGACTATACGTTAACCAAGGCAAGTACATTATAGACCCATTTCGTAAAGTAAATATACATATAAGACCCAGGAGTTATTTATTTCTACATGCCTTTATAGCGTTTTAAATAATAGTGAAGAAGATCGTGTGATTCGAACTGACGCTATGACAGCTCGAATCACGAAAAAAATTTGACCTAAGCGTTACACACCAGGCTACTAACCGTGTTTAGAATTTGATTTCCAAACTCGACTATATTCCACTGGTATGAATTATTTTTATTTTATCGCTTGGTATACGGTTCTGATGTATTTTCCTTATTCGATTTTTTTTTCGTTCGGTGTTCTTCACTATTTTTGTTTGTGAATTGTGTGTATCTGTTAGAATCGCTACACACTCCCGCCGCAGTAACTTCATTACGATCAGATTCGTATGCGGACGACGGACGAACGAGAGAGAAGCGAGAAAACGTCGGAGGCTGGGCTCTATGCGGAAGTCGTGACCGTGTGTGAAGTTCTGCTTTACTATGGGAAGTGGATGCTGCGTGTTCAGATCACGTCGGGGTCACCAATTATGTAGCGTTAAGCAAGAATAGTGAAGAAGGTGAATTGAACACACGATGAAACGATTGAAAAGCGAAGCAGTGAAGCATCAGACTACTGACCGTGTTTAGACTTTGATTTCCAAACTCGAATATATTCCACTGGTGTGAATTATTTTTATTTATCGCTTGGTATACGGTTCTGATGTATTTTTCTTATTCGATTTCTTTCGTTCTGTGTTTCTCACTATTTTTGCTTGTGAATTGTGTGTATCTGTTAGAATCGCTACACCTTCATCGAATGAAAATGATTATAACTATTCTCTATACATCTATAACTAGAATAGGATCAGGGTATATGTAGATACGGTATTTGTTTTACATAAAATGTGTCCAAACAAGGAATTTTGACATGTCCTTAAAATATAAAAGCTGTGCGTGTAATATCTAATCGAAAAACTTCATTATTTCTTATACGATTTTAATATTAAATAACGAGGGTAATATTAAATAACGAATGTTCTATGATAGCTGCCAAGTATAACATCTCAACGTTAGACATCCACCAAGTTGAAAATTACATTAAAAGGAGAATAATTTCAGAAAGGCGAAGCAGAGAAAGAAAGCGTCACACATTGTAAAATAACTGTCAGAAGAAAATTGCCATCACTTATAAAGACTTAAAAAAACATAATCCAGGTAAGGTCACACAATTTCATAATTGCCAGCTTTACGGCCACGGCTCGATGCATTGTCACATTAATAGCTTCTGTCCAATCTGTTCTGGAAACCACAAAACATTAATATTGATATTGCACTTGTTTCAGAATCCTGGCTCAAACAAGACATTTCTTTCTCTCATCTAAATTACAGATATTATCGCCTAGACAGGGTACATGGTAGTGGTGGAGGTGTCGCCATTATTGTGAAAAAAATTTATAGAACATACTTTGCGTCCTTCATTGCACCTTAAATTAATTGAAGAAATTAGTGTTGATGTAACATTAAGTGATAACTCCAAGGTGAGTATTTTTTCGGTTTATTTCCCTGGAGGAAATGGAAACATTGAGAAATCTACTTACTTTAAGCGGGATCTGCAAATATTGTATAGACTCAACACTCGAAACAAGGTAATTATTTGTGGTGATCTAAACTGTAGACATCAGTCGTGGAATTTCCTTAGGGCAAACTTCAGGGGTAACATTTTACTAGATATTATTGAATCCAGACCAAGTTTTTCATTACTTTATCCAGTTCTCCCCACCTATATCCCATCGACTGCTAACAAGAACTCCTCAACTCTTGATCTATATATCACGAACATTCCAAATTACTGCTCAGTACCATTAACTCTAAATGCGTTAAGTTCAGACCACCTTCTGATCAGCCTCACAAAGAACCATACAGTATCTGTAAATCGTACCAGTTTATACCACAACTATTCCGCCGCCAACTGGAATTGTTATAAATCATATATAAACACGAACTTGGTTCTAGGCGATACCAGACTAAATTCTATAACCTGCAGCGACCACATTGATATCCTATGTAACAATTTTGTTTCTGTACCAATAGAGCGGCCGATCTTGCGATACCTAAATGTTCCACTGCTCCAGTTGATAAGGCATCGCTTCCTGAAAACATCTTACAAAACTACAAACTCTGAAAGAAGAAAATGGCTTCGTTATAGAATCGATTGCTTTGTAGTTAATGTTAAAGTCTTAAATAATATCATTAAAAATAAAATCTCAGCATATAGGAACAAGTGTTGGAATAAAAACCTTTCCTTTCTTGACAAAAAAGCAAACCGTTCTGGAAAATATCAAAAATTAAGAAAAAAAGACTGTCAAGTATTCCGCCGTTTAAGTTCCACGACAAGTTGTTTATTTCTTCAGTGGAGAAATCGAACCTACTTGCTAGCACGTTTAGTAAGAACCACTCCATATCTATGCATCTAAGCGACGCGTATACTGAGGCCGACGTTGCTAATACTATCCATGTACTTTCTCAATCACCAGCTAAAAGTACTTACGCAACTAATATTAGCCAAATTAAAGAATTGATAAAAAAAAACGTAATCAAAAAAGGCTGCTGGTCTTGATAATATTAACAACAAATTAATTAAAGCACTTCCACCTGCTGCAAGTAACTATTAAACGTTCATTTTCAACGCTTGTCTTAGGAACTGTTATTTTCCGGACTGTTGGAAAACAACAAAAGTAATACCTATCCCGGGACCCGGCAAACCGAAAAAAAGCCCGAAAGCTACAGACCTATTAATCTACTTAGCTGTATGAGTAAGCTCTTAGAAAAATTCATTAAGGAAAAGATTGATCGTTTCGTGGAAGCAAAAAACATCCTACCAAACTTTCAGTTCGGTTTCCGTAGTGGTCACAGCACAACCCACCAAGTCTTGCGCATTAAAAACCTCATGGCTGGTAAATTCATTGACAAGGAGTCAAGGGGACTGGTTCTTCCAGACATCGAAAAAGCCTTTGATACGGTATGGCACGATGCCTTGATTTATAAGCTACTAAAACTTAAGCTGCCAATACCGCTTATCAAAATTATCCAGAGCTTTCTTCGTTCGAGAAAATATGTTGTAAGAACTGACATATCCTCTACTCACCAAATCCACTATGGTGTACCCCAAGGCTCGGTCCTTGGTCCCATATTATTCACATTGTTTGTCTCAGATTTACCATGTCTAGGTGAAAACATTCAGGTAGCTATGTTTGCCGATGATACGGCTATTTTCTCTTCAGGTGCCTTATTCACTAATGTCTACAACTCTTTGCAAGCAGCTCTTGACAAACTAGCAGTGTATTACAGGAAATGGAAAATAAAAATAAATGGTAATAAAACACAAGCTGTCTGGTTTTCGAGATGTAGGAAACTCTGCTACCTACCAAATGGCACTAAACAGTGTGCAGTTGATATTGATTGGTCCGAAGACTGTAGATATCTAGGTATTATTCTAGATAAAAAACTTATCTTCCAAGAACCCATCACTACCACAATTGACAAAATAAACAAAGTCGTAAGAGTTATGTATCCATTAGTGTGTAGAAAGTCAAAGCTTAGCATCGAAAATAAAATTATAATTTTTAAAACAATTTTTCAAGCTATACTTCTGTATGGTGTAATTGTGCTCGCACACACAAAATAAAATTGCAAAGGTGTCAAAATAAAATACTGAAAATGCTGCTGAATTCGCCATGGCATTATTCGACACATGAACTTCACGAAAACGCTAACGTTAAACCGGTAGAATTTCTTATTGGCAAAATCACTCGAAACTTCTTAGTCAATTTTTCCTTTTTTTCTGACAATGTTCTCGTTTTCCGTCCTGCGTTATCCTAAATCACTACCTATGTACTCTGTTTATGAAAATTATATCGAGGTCATTATTACATAAAATAACCGGAAGCCTTTGCAATATTAGTCTTAAGATTCAGATAAGGGTTTTTTCTTGTAGTTTTCCTTTAATAATTTATTATTTATTATTCATTAAAATTGTGCTATTTTCATTATATAAATTTAAGATTATAGTTGTAAAGGAATTGCTCTCCTAAAACTCTTAAATAGTAGTTGTAAAATATAAATGTACCATATTATCTACCTAATAAAAATTGAATTGAATTGAATATAAACAAGGGAAAATGCACATCACGTTACTTAGGAACATAGGAACGAAGTATCTTGAAGGATGATAATTAAATGTATTCCAATTTGAAGTAAAGTGTTGCCTAATATTAGTCTTTTTTCTTTGGGAAGCAAACAAATTCCGATCTTATAACACTGTATAACTAATACTGTTCACAAAGTCGTGAGGGTCGGAAATCAAAAGAGAAAATGTCACGCTACACTGTTGTCGATCGTACGACTTTGTCGCATATGTGCGTAGGGGATTGTTACAGAAATTCACCTTTATTGTACGAGGGTTACCTCTTATGTTTCGGGATTTGGCAACCGTAGTGTTGCAATCCGGCAATTGACAGCTTTGTCGTAAAGTTGGACATTTTTGAGGTTATACGCACTCAGAACGTTTTGACATACGAGCGCTATTTGTGTTGTTTACAGTAACTTAAAAGATTCATCTCGGCCCAAAAATGGAATTAAATCGTCAACATTTTCGTGCGATTATTTTTTACAACTTTCGGCGTGGATTAACTCAGCAACAGTGCATGGATGAACTTAATTCAATTTTTGGCGATGAAGCTCCATCAAGGACCAGTGTTTATCGATGGTATGGTGAATTCAATCGTGGTCGTAGTTCACTCCAAGATGAATTTCGTGAAGGTCGTCCAAAATTAGTTGTTGTTCCGAAAACCATTGATGCTGTGCGCGAACTGATATTGGAAGATCGTCATGTGACCTATCGTGAGATTGAGACAACCTTAGGCGTTAGTGGGACCAGCATACATTCAATATTGCATAAACATTTGACTGTCAAAAAAATTTGTTCGCGTTGGTACCCACACAATTTGTCAATCGCCCAAAAAAAGGCTCGTGTCAATTGGTCGAAAGAAATGCTCAAAAAATACGGTCGCGGTGCTTCGAAACACGTCTATGACATCGTGACAGGTGATGAATCGCGGATTTACGCGTATGAGCCCGAAAGTAAACAGCAGTCGACTGTCTGGGTGTTTCAAGATGAGCCAAATCCAACAAAAGTTGTTCGCGCACCAAGCACTTCCAAGCAAATGGTCGCCTGTTTTTTCGGAAAAACTGGACATGTCGCAACCGTACCACTAGAACAACGCAGAACAGTCAATTCTGTGTGGTACACAACCATTTGTTTGCCAGTTGTCTTCCAAGAAATCAGGAAAACCAACCGCCGAAGACGGATCACTCTTCACCACGACAATGCGAGCTCTCACACATCGGCTGCGACAACTGCATTTTTGAGCACCCAAAACATCGATTTGATGGGTCATCCGCCGTATAGTCCTGACTTGGCACCGAATGACTTCTCTTTATTCCCGTACGTAAAAAACAAACTGAGAGGTCAACGTTTTTCGCCACCTGAAGAAGCGGTTGCTGCATTCAGAATGCATGTGTTGGAGATACCTCAATCAGAGTGGCAAAAGTGCTTCGACAATTGGTTCAAACGCATGCAAAAGTGTATAGATCTTCATGGGGAATATTTTGAAAAACAAAAAAGTGATTTTCGATGATCAATGTTTGTTTTTGTTCTCTAATCCCGAAATATAAAAGGCAACCCTCGTAACAATTACCAGAACAACTCTTTACACTCACTTGTACTACAAAATTGTTGGGATGGGAAATTAGTGGCAGATGCTTAGATTAGATGTTCCAAAAAAGCCCTATTATTATCACCGAAGTGATAGGAAATTCTTCCAACTTCCAACATACTACATGGCATATATACTAACTATTGAGCTTTGCGCTCTTGCATGTTGACTCACAAGAAAAGCAATTGTGTTTGTGATGATTTTGTGTCGAATTTTGTAATGTGGCAAATCTCTCATAGTCTACTTTTGATTCGAATTTCCAAATGTATCGTGTATTAGTCACCCGAACCAGCAATATATACATAGTTACCAAAATCTACAAAGTCGACGGTTCAAGAGATCTACCAGTACTTAGGTAGGGATCTAAAACTTGGGTGCTTAGTAAAAAGCTCTCTAACCAAGTCGTGTTCCAAAGAAAAGTGATATGGATAATCGGCAGCCCCACATATGAGAGAGGGGAATTCGGAGGCGCCACTTGTGCTACCACGACTTTGGTGCTGTTAAAAATAAGCTTGTTCCATTTTCTTGAGCAGGACATCTATTGTAGTTCGTAGAAGTGAAGAGGAACAGGAGTGTCCTTTATGATAGGATGTACAGTGAACAACTAGGGAGAAATCCTTGACCGTAAGGGCGGCTCAAACTGGATGACATCAGGCGTCAAACTGGTTAACTAATGATTTAAATCAGATACCGATTATAAAGCCGGATAAGTAAATAAGCCAATATTTAAATTCACAAATCATTCTCTTGTACGCATGCACAATTGAGTGCAAGCACGGGAATTCAAGTTGACAGAGGTACGAATGAGGAGGTGCGAAAGATTGATTAGAATGAATGGAATTCGTTTTGTGATAGAATCCATCGTGTAAAAGGGAAAATAAGCAGTTCTTTTAAATTAAATTAAAAAAAGTTGGTAAAATTTTAAGAGAAAACAAAAAAAAAAATGCGACACAAAGTTTCCCAAATTTTTCTTTGTCATTCAAATAATCATAAGTACAGCCACAAACAAAGTTCTGTCGCCGAAAGGCAAATTATACAATAGTTATGTAATGTTTAGCTTAGAGCGTCTGCGTAGGACCAGTAAGTTATAATATAAGATAATTAATTAGAATGTAAGCATTTTTTGTCTAGCATTTAGAAACTAAGAAGATAAAAAGAAAAAAAAAAACGTATACAAATGTTGTAAAAATGAAATGAAAAGGGAAAATAAGTTAAGATCAAACTGTAATTCGCTCAGTTTATAGATTAATAAACTTAGTATTAGTATCTGGTAATTAATAGTATGAAGCTTTCAGTATATTCCAGCACAAACAGAAGAAAAGAAAAATTGATTTGCTCAAAGACACTTTCATTAAAATCGCCGATATATTTTAGCTCATTTAGTAAACTTTCAACTTCCGTCGAAAGTCATTCGCAAAGGTATGACTATTGCGAAACAGACTGCATTAAAAAAAATCGAGGTTCAAAGATAATATCAATTAATCGTAAGCGTTAAATTACAATAAATATCTGCCGAATAATTCCCTGTTAAGTTTTAATGTATCGCAATTTAATTTTCAGCCATAATTTATGAAACCAATAGTCAAGTTGTAGTCATGAACATCGAAAAGAGCAGACACCGGCTTTAAATTAAATCAGCGTTCGCATTACACAACTCACATTGGCATTTATATAACTGGGTGCTGGCCCTAGTTGTGGCATTGACATGGATTGTTGAACTACTAACCTTAACAAATCGTACTCTGCGTATATATTCAGATGCTCGTACGTATTCGTACCGTATAGCAACGTCAACCGCCTCCATTGTGAAACTAGATTGCGTCTATTCAACATTGCTAAAAAGCTGCTTTGAGAGTACATGTCCAGCAGGTCAGTCGGTGGTTCGGTCAGTCAACTACCTATTACAAATAAACTTACATAAATCTATACCTGTAGTTTGGTCTGCCGGTTTTTGAACAAAACAACTAACGTTAACTTCACGCTATATATTATTCAATGAAATTAACGAAACAGGAAATACATTTATTGAAATTCCTTGCACGTCTAACCAATAGATTAGTTTGGCAACACGCGCTATTACCCATAACGCATATATACAAGGTAACTCACCAAACAAATTTATATAACACTCTGATAGGTGCCTATAATAAGGAAATCGCTAAGGATGTTTGGGTCATTGACGAAAAGAAATCTGCAAACTGGTCCGTTAGGCATCAAAGTAATTCAGACCACAAAGTAATACTTTCATGTAAATGTGTTCATTTTCGTGCCTTAAATTGGTGATCTTGACTTTCACGCACACTTTCAGTGAATATGTGAAAATGTCTACATTCTCTCCGACCAAGCGTAATACGATCTTCATTGATATAGAATAGCCCTTAATTAGTTAATGCAACAAACATCGTTTGCAGAACATAAAAATACTTGATAAACACATGTGTGCTCATCGAGTTTTATTATTATCCAAATAATGTCACGTAAGATGAAAACGAACGCGTTTTTTTTTTACTTGCTTCAATAAATCTTTTAACTGTTGTGGAACTCCGTGGAATCACGACACCCATAAATTACGCCACTTAATGTATCCACAATACTGTTAACCAATCGCCTGATATACTAAAATTGATCGTATACCTCAAAATGAGGTTAAACGGATTCATCTTCCAGATGTCATTCAACTTAGAAGAACCATGATAGACATATCTAATATCAGCCATAGAGTGAGTTGTGGTCAAATGTCTAAATACGTCAGAAAAAAATCTGAAAAAGTTGTTCCTCACCCAATCAACTAGGCCGCTGATCTGTATCTAATGCATAACTGTGAAACAAAATTAACTTCAAATTCGCATAATCTAGCGATTACAAACGCGGTATAATTCTTAATGATGTATTGAACAAGATGTCTCATTTTATTATTCATTCAAAATTGCAGAAAACCAATGCCGAGAACAAATGGCAAGCTTAAATGCAACAAAAATTAACATAACTCTCGAATATCATTGACACAGTAGAATGGTTCTATAGAAAGACAAACGTTCGGTCACATTTTGTGTTCCATGCTATAGAATTGTAGGTCAGCGTCAAGTGGCATATTTGAAATAAAGATAACATGTCCATGACACTAGTCTTCAGCCCCGTTTAGTGACCCATAAAGTTTAAATAATAACCGAGGCTGTGGAAGGCTTTCTGTTTGCCATTAAATACATTTGCGAAGAGTAAACATACCATTTCCTTTTGTAGGACTGCTAGCTGCTTCCCCAATGTGTTATCTACAGCATCCGTAGTGCGTCCGATGTCGTTATCCTTTGCTAAAATTTCTTCGCATGACTCCGTAAATGTTTGATTCATACTTAGACTTTTTGGCAGTGGTGGTAGATCGATTGCCGACACTTTTCTGAAATGAGAAAATTACATAAAGTCGTGTTTTCAAGGTGATATACAAGTGATTGGGATTAAAGATTCTAATTAAGCGTTTTCAATTAAAAAGAACTTCGAAAAAAAGAGGCACCAGAAACACTAATATGCAGATTTTGGATGTGTAATTAATTCCAATCAGGGAGTACCAACCAATATTTACATTTTCCGCTATTCCCGACTACCTTGGACTAAATTGTCGAACGAATCTATCAAGTTCGTTAAGACATACATTCCTAATTAATAACCACCCTTATCTGGGGAAGGATGAATTTCTAACCATGGCAGCGCACTGTCATCCGATATTTGGATTGAATATTTCAACGCAGGTCGAACGGTTTATTGACGACCAAAAAAAGCAATGTTAGAAAGTTTTAGTGTGTTCTATTGTGTTATGTGTATTGGCCTGTGTTCAGCAGAGATGGATTAAATGGCGAACTACTGTATTGTGTATATCAAGTCTGTAACCGTTGACGCTTATTTACGCATTGTATAGGCTCAAGCGCCTCAATGACGAAGTTGGTATGTGTTATGCGTTTGATTGAGCAATTGTAAGTTCAACTAACAATTCTCGCTATTGTGACAGTTCGCCACAATCACTAAGTGGTTGGGTCCCAATCTCCAGTAAGCTGATGCAATATCATCCCATTACTCTATAGGTTCCGTGAAATCGTTGACCATCTTTTGGAGCATGGGTGATGGAACCGATCGAGACAAGAATATCATCTCGGGGCGCCAACTCACTACTGTAGCACTATAGGTTCGCCTTTCCCAGGAGAAGTAAGATATGAAACAAAAAGAATATGTCGTGTTAAAAACAAATCGTCATACATATACAGATTGATGCAGATTGTTCAATAATGTTAATATCCCAAAATTTGACAGATGTCAAAAGTGTTAATATGTTTGAATTAATTTATTAAATGGGACGAATATTTGCTCTCAATGTCTTAAAATTCATTAAAATTGTTCTAGAAAATAACGATTCCGTATAAACTTGAAAACATTGTTATCCATAGCTAAAATATGGTAAAATACCCAGTAATAGATCTTCGTAAGTGTTCTCATTTGGCGCAAGGCTAATAACCTTGCCCGGAAAAACAAGTTATTATGGACAATTTAACAAATCTCGGATAAGGACCGGATACCGGTGGAGAGATTCGGTAAATAAGGCCAAGACCGGATCCCGGTTGTAGTGCCGATGATGATGATGAAGTGTTCTCATTATTGGGGCATCTCCCTTTCTTGCACTTATTTTGGTCACAAAATTCAGTCAATGCAGGAACTGAAATGTAGATTATAAACAATCCACACAGCTTAGGTGTTAAAGCAAAAAATCCAGATGCTGATTATTCAGGAAGATGAATAGTTTTATAGGAAAATTATTCAAAACAATTATAAAGGTAAAAGGAAAATCATTTCGGGGGGCAGACATCATGTGTTAGAGATGAAAAATTTGCTCGTAATATGCTCGGCTTCGTTGGAAGTATGAAATTTTTTAAAAGTAAATGTCCTTTCCTAAAGTAGTTAAGTATTCCGCACATGACATAAAGCCTAATAAGCCTGGATCGACCAGCAGGAACCACACCACTTTTTTGTCATTTTACCTTCATAACGAATTGAGTTTCATTTGCTGTGTAGGTAAACAGTAATTGTAGTAAAAAAAACCCAAGAGTCGTTCCAAAAACAACCTTTCCCACGTACGTGTTTCGTATATGATTTACAATTTCGCCCACAGTGGCAAGCCACCTGTTGGGATTTTTTTTTTACACAAACAAAGGGGATTTTGGCGTACCCTTAAGTGTCAGAGCACAGTGCAAGCAGAAGGAGAGGAACTGGATAAGTAAAGGAGGTATCAATGTACATTGGTCTTAAATGCCTGGACATCACAACGACGAGGAAACACATGATCAAGTAGAGCATTCCACATTCGTGTGGTTCAGCTATAGAATGGCTCTCTATGTTTGTTTGAGCGCATGAAGTTGACTTTCAACGTGAATTGATGCGCATTCTCAGCTTGACTGGTATCGCGGGAAAATGTCTGAGGAGACGGAACACATTCACCAAGTTCTGTTGAGGAAAGACCGCGTTAATACCCATAGGCATGATACGTTGCGCCTATGTTCTTACGACGCAATTGATCGACTCGCAGCTGTGTCCCCAATACGTTAGGGAGTTGAACTTATAAAGAGTGGCCATGCTGGATGAAGTGAAGTATCTTTTGCATCTCTTAAGGAACCGCATGCATTTGGCCCCACTTTTCGCAGCTTCAAAAATGCGGTTGCTCCAATTAAGAGTCGAATAAATTCGAGTGCCGAAGATTGATAGGTCCTTGGCTTTTCGATGGAAGTCCCGTTCATCGATAGCATATTTACTTTGGGGTTTGTGGGTGGGTTTTGCTAGGGGCGTCGGCACGGACGCAGGTTGAGCAAAACGCCACTGGTTGTTCACTGAGAATTGTCCGGAATTGTAACAACGCACACGGTTCTTCACCAAAGTTCACCCAAACCGTACACAACAGGAGTAAAATAAAACACAGGAGCTTTGTTTTTATTATTTAACCATCCTTTATTTAAGTATTTATCCGGTCTTGCACTTAAGTCTAATACAACATATAGTTTAAAGGCACGTGTCAATTGACATAAGTTTTACAAACACTTCCAAGTTAATGGGATTCACATCAATTAATCATTATCCCGAATTCTCGTTTTCAGCACGGTGACAATCCTGGTTTATTATTATAACGGGTTCAAAGTTAGTGGGATACACTTTGTTTAAGGATTATTAAATTATATTAAATTATATTTCTTTTACACTGGTGAAACACGGAATGGCAAAAAGACGCACACCTAAAGAAATGACTTAGTAAAGAAGGAACTCTTGGACGAACTCTCGATGACTCTCCGCAGGAATTCGTTAACGTAGGTGCGGACCCTTCAAAGAATAAAATATGACCACGATACAATCCACATCCCGTCAGATGCAACAGTGGTGGATCACATCGATGTAGGTAGAGCGAACCAGATCTCCTTGGCGACTGCCAATGGGCGATCGAAACGGCGTTAAATGGGAGGATTTTCTTATGACCGTACGGTCAAGTGTAATGCCTTTTCGCTCGTAATACCGACAACGAACGATCCTGCACTTGTTCAAACAAAGAACAAGCATAAGGGCTGCAGCCATCGTTGTTGTAAATCATCGCAATGGTCGCCTGAGAACGAAATAGGTTTATGCGTCCTAAGTAAACAGAAACGCTATTTCGAGGGACGTACATTAGATGCACTTTGTTTGGTTTCGCATTGGATATCTGCAAGGCTTTTGACCGCGTCTGGCACGGGGCATTGCTGAACAAACTTCGTTCATATGGACTTTCCCAACAGCTTTGCGACTGGACGAGGAGCTTCCTAGAGAATCGATCGATCCGGGTGTTCGGAACTGTATCCTGTTAATTCGGGGGTGCCCCAAGGTTCTATTTTGGCTCCAACCTTGTTATTGCTTCACATAAATGATTTGTTGGAGACAACGGATAACAAAGTTGTTCAGTTTTGCGGATGGTAGTACGTTTGTTTCCTCCTTTTCGAGTGTTCGGCCGATTGGTGCATCTGCGTCGCATCAGCTGAGATATATACAGATTGACTCTCGGAATCAGGATCTGGATAAAGTCCTGCAGTGGGGAAAGGCCAATCTAGTCGACTTCAACGCAACGAAGACCCAGTATACAACATTCACAAAGAAAACTGGATCATCGGTTCCACAACTGATGATGAGTGGCCGGGCCCTCGAGACTGGGGGACGTTTGAAATTGCTCGGCGTCACGGTCTGTGGGAATGTATCATGGCATAAACACGTATCGGGTATCGCCAGATCAGCCTCAGGAAAACGGAGTTATCTTTTTAGAGCCAAGAAATATTTTACTCCGTCCCAACTTCTTTTCCTATATAAATCCCAAATTAGACTCGCGCTCGAATATTGCTCTCATGTTTGGAGCTCGGCTCCTAAAAATACCCTTGACCTACTTGAGAGCGTACAGATACGAGCGATCCGCCTGGTCGGGGACTCGGCGCTGACGTCGGAACTACAGTCGCTATCACATCGAAGGCACGTAGCCGAACTCTGTCTGTTTTACAGATATTACCACCGCTACTGTTCTTCGTGGTATTGTTCTCCGCATTTCGGCTTATATGCGCTCCACAAGACAATCCGACGGATCGCACCCGTTTGTGGTTCATCTCCCGACGGCGCGAACATCCCCGCATCAGAACCCGTTCCGTTACAGAGCGGGGAAGCTGTGGAACTCCCTTCCCACGCGAGTGTTCCCCGAGCGTTACAACTTGCAACTGTTCAAAAAGAACTGCAACAGTTATTTGATGGCATCTCGGGGCGCCCACCTGGCGCTATAGGCTCGCCTCTCCCGAGAGAAGTCTAATAAAAAAAAATAAAAAAATAAAAAAAAAATGCTGGTGCACGATGGAGGATAGATATTTTGTTGACATTAAGTCAACAGAAACCTCGCCGACGATGGCAAAGGACTGTTACACGCAACGCCTACCCTCCCCTAATACTCACCCTTTTTGGGGGCCACCCCCCCACCATTAACAGGATTCACCTTCATGTGAAGCCCCATATGTTGATTAATCCAATGAGTACCTGTAAAAGGGCATTAGCTACAAAATGCATATACGGGCAAATCGTGGAATCCAGATACCACATCTGGGAAAAATCCATGACGGCACAAAGAAAATAATGTGCTGCTCAAAACAAAGAATAATTCTATGGTAACGAAGCAATAAAGTATACAAAATATCTTTGCCATCGTTGACCATAAATGAACACTTGTGTAAATACAAGATTCTAAATTGTATACAGGCATCCACACAATCAGATCTCGCAGATCATAAACATTTTCAATGTTTATTATTCTCAAGAAATGTACTGCAAAGCATACCTCATGGGTATCAAAAAGGATCTGTTGTGAGTAAACAATGGATGAATGTATATTTCGGTCTACACGACCGAAAGAGAGATAAGGAGGTCGATGTATGAACGTCGTCCGGTTTGGACATTGATAACTTGAAAGAGTCTAAGTCAAACCATCGTCCACAACGGACATAAAAATAAAAAAAGTCGAATACCAATCATCGTCCTGGACGGACGTAAATATAAAGCCGATCGCGTATCTAAAGTCGCGAGTGTTACCCGTCGTTAGTAAAGGCGGACGTATGTTCATAGTCGAGCGGTTAAGTCGTGTGTGTAATTTTACGTTAACAAGCCGCAGAGCTTAAAATAAAATTAAAACTAATGTGTAAAAAATGAATTGTGTGTTAGTTGGTGTGCATGGTGTAATCTTCAAAAATAAAGCACTGCATTTTGTTTAAACAAGTGTCTTTCATTTAAGTAATTGGATTGTATTATCTGTGTGTGTGTATATAATTAGTGCAGGGCATATATAGTGCAGTGCAAAGAATCTTTAACAGGACCAGGCTGGATGGCTGAATCGTAGGGCATGGCCATTACTATGATTATTTATCTTAGGAAACGATATTTGAGACATGACCAGAGTATGATTGTTTACGTAGCAATCATGTTCATATCTAGTTCTACGATCGGTTGGTAGCCGATAATGGGAATTGATTGCAGCTATTGCGAACCAAAGAATATGGGGGCAATATTTAATTACCAAATGGTAGGGAAACTATCGGCTGCAGCTGTGTCAACAAGTACGCTGGTCGGCGTGTCTTCTGGACCAACGGATTGTTGTTTGGACGATCGACCGATGGTCCAGCAGATAAGGCGAGGATGAACATGTCATGCACGTGTGTGAGAAAGTGCTTCTCAGCAATGAGCATTGACATGTTCGGGAAATTATGTCGGTTACATGAAAAGGTAACCGAATTAGATTTCAGAAACATGATGCGTTGGGTGCAAGCATGTCCCGGGGTGACATGGACTTATGTTTTCAGGAGGAAGGTGATGTAGAGTAGCTTACGCTGCTCATTTGCAGGTAAGTATTCTCCTGTCAATCTTTGCTGAACGCAGGACTTACCCTGGAACACAACAACTCCAACAAATAGTTCATAATAGTCGAGGATCCGCAAAAGAAAATGAACTCAATTGGTGCCTGTTTCCATGCAGTATATAGAATGAACGAATCCATTCATTCTAATCTTGACCTGGAAAATTGGGCTCTTCAAAACCATATTTTGCTACGCAATGAACTTAACAGTTGGCGTCTCCGAAAGTCGAAGTTGCAGGAACTGTAGTGAAAACAGTAGAGCCGATTCCGCTCTTAGAAATCCAGACACGAGATGTTTGTGCACAACGATGAACGAACATCCTTATACGAGTATCCATTAAGAACAAGAAATCCTATGAAATAGGTAGTATTCCAAACATTGCTCTAAAGCATTTGCCTCTTGAAGCAGTGAAGGTTTACACTGTTTTATTCAACAACGCTACAAAGAAGGTTTACACTGTTTTATTCAAACGTATAATATCAAACCCGTTCGAAAACTGCAGTAGTCAATAGGATGCATCCCCAAAAAGGGCTAAGACAGAAGCACCTCAGACAGTCTTAGTAAAATATTCGAGAAAATTATAAATAAAGCATTGATAAACTGGTGTGATGAAAACTGGATCATTCCGAACAACTAGTTTGGTTTTAAGGCGCAACAGGACACCTTCCATGCCGCGACAAAACTTGTTTCCAACATACAGTGAAACAAAGGAAAGCGACAATGCACAGGGGCCTGTTTGGTTGATTTTGAAAAGACATTCGACACCGTATGGTTAGAAGGGCTTGTATATAAGTTATCAAATCCAGATAGGCCCGAATATTTGTTATACGTTATCTACGATATGATAATGGGTAAACAGTTTGTGGTGACATGTGGAAACATATTCTCCAACAAGACCTTTCACATTAAAAATGGCTTGTAGCAGGGAGCAGTGAATTCTTCCGTTTTATTTAACATTTACACTAGTGATCTAGTGGGTTCTCTCAACCATGCAGTTGCGTACGCCGACGATAACGTGGTGTATAGATCTGAAGAAAAGATTGATGTCATCAACAGACTTCTGCAAGATGACTTTGTGGGTAGGTTTTGCTAGGGGCGTCGACACGGACGCAGGTTTAGCAAAACACCACTGGTTGTTCACTGAGAATTGTCCGGAATTGTAACGACGCACACGGTTCTTCACCAAAGTTCACCCAAAACGTACACAACTGGAGTAAAATAAAACACGGAGCTTTGTTTCTATTATTGAACCTTCCTTTATTTAAGTATTCACCCGTTTTGCACTTAAGTCTAATACAATTGATAGTTTTACGGCGCGATTCAATTGACATAAGTTTAACGAACACTTCCAAGTTAATGGGATTCACCTCAATTAATCATTATCCCGAATGCTCGATTACAGCACGGTGACAATTCTGGTTTATTATTATAACGGGATCAAAGTTAGTGGAATACACTTTGTTTAATGAAACTATATTAAATTATATTTCTTTTGCACTGGTGAAACACGGTATGGCAAAAGACGCACACGAACAGAAATGAATTAGTAAATTCGTAAACGAAGGTGCGCACCCTCTGGATGTTAAAATCTGACTCAACGATGCAACTCACATCCATCAGATTCCATGGCCGCGAACTGCATCGATAGGGGAGGATTCTATATGTGTCCGTATAGGACAAGTACGATGCCCTGCGATGAAAACGATGATCGGTGGACACCTGATTAAACAAACGCATGATCATCAGGGGCTGCGGCGATGTACCCATACATCGTTGATGATGTATGCCAGGGATAGAAATAGATGTTTGTTTCAAAGTAAACAAAAACGCTATTTCACAGATCAAATGGTGGCACGCATGATGTACATGATGTGCCTATGATGCAAAGGGGTCGTCATGGTATTTGCCTAAGATTCCTTGGAAACACCGATGTAGGTAAAATGCTATTGAGGAGCCCGTAGATTAATGTGTGGGTAAGTAAAACGAACACAGTGAGATACTGTATGTTTAATTTAGGTTTTCAGGCGGTCATCATAGGCTTGGCATGGGTAAGGTTACCTAAGCAATGATCATATCCATGCCCAAATTCATGATCGGTTGATAGCCGATAACGGGAAATTGTCGCAACTGTCGCGGACCTAGGTATAGGCGCGATATACCATTGTGAACTATGGAAAGAATATCGGCTACAGCTATGTCAACAATACGCTGGCCAGCGTTTGTTTATCGTAATTGAAGACAGGCTGAGCCGATAGGAGATGAACTGGTTCATGGAATATGAACCAGAAAAGTTCAGGATATATGGAAATTAAAGGTCAATTTCCAGAAAATAGAAACTATACTTTTCAGAACGCCCCCGTCCAGGGCATCGATAGATACAAAATAGAATTGGAAAAAATTCTCCGTTGTAGGAAGTAATAATCTACCCCTACAAGTAAAAACTACAATTAGATGGTACCTGGCTGGATCAGTATATTTACTTTAATAAGCACATAGCAGCTGCTCTTACCGCACCTAAATAAGGGATGCAAAACGGAATTGGAAAACATTTTCTATTGCAGGAAGTAATAATCTTCCTCTACAAGTGAAAACTGTAGTCAGATACCTTGGAATCTGGCTTGATCAGTATCTTTACTTTGATAAGCATACAGCAGCTAAAAGCGCATATGTAATGACAAGAAGCCTATTCCTTAGTTGTCTTCTAGACTCTAAACTGAAAATAATTTCATACTCGGCATTCATCCGACCAGTATTGGTATATGACTGCCCGGTATGGTATAACATATCCCCATACTACATGGAGAAGTTTCGGGTGTTCGAGAGGCAGTGTTTGCGTTCCCGCCTTGGAATTTATAGAACACCAGGGTCGCAGCATGAGAAGTTTTACCCCAATAAACTCCTGTACAATAAATCGGAACTAAACAGGATAGATAACTTCATAATCAAAATTATCCATGGTCACATTGCAAGGGCAATGTGCAGTGAAAATAATCGTATCTCGGGGGCATATTATCCCAATGATATGTATATGGAGAGTACTCTCCAGAAGGGTTTATTGCCCCAGAAGCATTCGCCTTCTTGGGTAGAAAAGGTATGGCGATTAGGAGTATTGTGCCAAACACGGACACTCGGTTCACTCCTATCCCCATCCGATTGTCACTAAAGTTCCGCCGAGTAAAGGACCGAAACGCCGCCACGTTTGTCCACAAGCGGGAGTAAGGAAAACACCAACACGATCAACACAAGTAAAAATGTTTTATTTTTCGATTGTTGGTTAATTGATTAATGTTTTTTATTTGTAATAATGGTGCTTTAATTATATTACATTTTGTGGGGACATCAGCAACTACGATGGCGACCAGTGCAAAGAGTGCACCGATCAACAGCAATTTAGAGTTCATTGTTTTAAAATAAAGTTCGTTTTCTCACTTATAAATTCTTTTTCTGGTTCTTTTATGGATCAAAGCCATGGAAAGGAATCTAAACAAAGAAAGGGAAGATGTGCATTCATGGGATGCGAGACTGGTAAAGCAAACAAAACCGAAACTCGTCGGATTCTAATTGGATCTTTGTTTGAGATGTGCGTAGCCGCTAAATATATAGACGCGGCGCAACGAAGAAATGGTGTTAATGGGTTTTGGCTAGGTTACCAGGAAATGGTATTTATGGCATCACTGGTAAGGGTAAGTATTGAATTCCTATTTGCATTTGCTTATGCTGTAGGATTTAATTGGTGCCAAGAGATTCGTGTATTTGTATTACTCCCTTGGGTGTAGGTCGCCAGCCAATGTGTTTGTCTGGTGATTTAAGATACACATGATGAAGCTGGGATAAGCCAACTCAAGGGTAAGGTTTCCTGATTATGTGGTTGTATTATATATGAACCGATGAATTTTCTTACAGGTAATTTATGATAAGGTAAGAAAGAACTCTTACAGGAATTGTATGCGAAGAGATGCAAGATAAGGTAAGAATTCTTTTACTGAAGCTTTTTAGATTATACCTTAGATAATCCCAGATGCGTAAAGCATTTAAGGTGCTAATGCGATTGCATTAGCGAAATTATGTGATTGGATAGAGTTATGGGTATTTTTTAGGAAAGCGAAAGCGGAACCGCCACAAAGGTCTTATCCAAAAAAGCATGTGGTCCATATTATTTACCACGCTTCCGTGGTGCCAGGGATAAACGAATTCTCCATGATAGCGATATCTCTAATGTTTCAGATCGCCTACGTTTCAATGTGGTGGTTAGTGAAAGAGATAAATTTAAAAAGAGACCGAACTCATCCCAACTGGTGGTGGGTGTGTGACGAAAAAAGGACTTTACGCCCCCAAACATGGTATGCGCCTTAGGCACAGCGCTTTCCTTCCCTATCCCCCATTACTAATTATTTTGGATTTTTTGTTTTTTTGTTAATTAATTAAATTAAAAAAAAAAAAAAAAATTGAAAATGTATATATCGCAAAAAAGAAAATTTAAAGAGGAATGCCTCTTACACATAGACACCTCGATTATTACCATACGTTAAAAAAAAAAAAACAAAAAGTAAACGTAATTTTACGCCGGAAGGCATAAGAAAAGAAGATTGATACCATATAATTATTGTAAGAATGATACGAATAAAATATAATTTAACATTTACTCTTACGTAAAATCTGTAATTGTATTAGAAAGAAATGTGGATTTACAACCAAAAAAGAAAAAAAACGCCCCGGACGACTTTCACCAGCTGCTCTCCACTTAACTGGCTGCCGATTTGATTCCAGAGTGAAAACCTGAATCCATGTTTCAACCATTGTCACGAACCAATGCAAAAAATCCTCTTTATTCCGGGTAAACAGTGGCAAACAGCGCTTGAATCATCGACGTAATGTTGCATAATGAGCAAACAGTTGTAAAAATTCCATCGCTTAAATTACTATAACTCAGTATGTTATGGTCTGATTGTCATGAAATTTTGAGACATATCGTTTGAATGCTAGAACTTCCTAAAATTCATACAGATATTTCATTACAGGCGCCATTTCTGAGTTAGTTTTGGGACTTATTAAACGATGTGTTAAATATTGATCGGTGGAGGGCAATGAATAAAATACATATGTTCATAACGAAAATTATCCGTGATAAGGGCAACCAACAGCGTAAATAGGTGGTAGTGTGATCTTTCTACTGCCAGGGCATATATCTGGAAATTTTTCAACACAGGTTAATACCACCCGAAGCATTTCTTTCTTGAATGCAAGAGGCCTCACCCAAAACACATGTGGAGTTCCTATCACTTACCATGCTTTTCCTGAAACTAGGTACACAAAATACCCTATGGAAACAGTATCTCCAACTTCTCTAGTCGCCTACGTTTCAGTGTAAACGAAATTGTCATAAACAGACTAACAATGTATCCCACACTTCATCACTCAATCATAAATCTCATCAAAAGTAGTTCTCAATGTAAATCACCGTGATTCAGTAGCACAAGTCGTCATCTATTGACATAAATGGTATCACATTCCAATCGCCGGACCAGACTATTCATCAGAGCAATTTGTTAATAGTATAGCGCCACCTGATTATGACCTTTCTACCAGAGTCACGGCACACTGGCGCGTTTCAAACACTTTCACTTTGTATGCAGGCAGTAGAAGCAATAATTGTTCGCGGATGATAACTTCCAATCAATCATAGCCTAGCTCCAGGAAAAGGAAGTTTTTACCGAGTGGATCAGAAGCCGTATCGAATCAGCGAGTGAGAAATATACATTGGAACAAGTTTTTTTGCTTTTTTACGGTACGAAGATGTCCGGGGATTTAAATTGTCTTTCTAATCATAAGCTTGTGACTTGTGTTGTTAATTTTCTGTGATTCCCACGATTGTGGCTATTAATAGTAGAAGAAGTCGCATTTACGAGGAATTGTCTTTCCACGTTCTTTTTTTATCTTCAGATAAGTCTCAATGAAATAAGTTTGTTTCGCGTATTAATTGATGACTTCACAAGCTATGCAAATGCCGAAGATATGGACGACGGCAGTAAAAGTCAGGTAAACAAATTAGGAGAACAAATTAACAAAAAAACTCGCACCTACGATGCGGGCGAATGCACATGAACAGAGATCGGGTTGAAAGGTTGGACTGTGTTTTTCCTTTGCCCGAAGGAAATGGGCGTTTCGTGGTGCCCAACTTTCTTATGCAAGTGAAGGTTTTCTTAGATGGAATAGAAAAGTAAATATGGCAATCGGGTGGAATAACGTGAATTAAAATCCCACAGTGCTGCTTAGAGAATTCACAAAGAGTCGTATATGTTTACTGCATGAAAAGTATTTCATAGTAACCACAATGAATTATTTCTAACTAAATTTAGTAGATTAACCTATTGCTTCTCAATACAATGCTTGCCCAGCACAGATGCAATATAAACAGACTATATTTGAATGCAACCCACAAAGACTTAGGACGTAATTTCTTATAAATGTTTGCTGCCGTCGTAGCTGAGACTTCCTCAAATCTTGTGTGATTCCTGGTTCCATCTGCGATTTCGCCTCTTTGCTTTGTTTTGGTTAGCACTTTGTATTGCAATTTCACAAAAAAGAAAACGTTAATCTTTTGGTTTTGTTTGGGAATATGATATTTACTGATGTAAATATCCACAAATAACCACTGAATGTGCTCCTGTTAGTTTATATTGTGTTGTCTTTGTTACTCTCTTATTTTTCATTCAACTTTTAATCCATATTTTGTGTATTTAATTTTATCTATCTTTCCGTACAAACGATGAATGTTGACCACTCACGCTCTCATAGACTACTCTATTGTTTGACTCCTGATTATCGATTACCACTCGATGCCAATCAACCGGCTTTTTCGCCTTATCCCTTTAACACCGCTGCTCCCCTGAGAAACCAGGTCACATGCTTAAGTCGTTTAAGGTTGTCCTACGTGAATATAGTGTGATATTTTGCCATGTTAGTCAGGAAAACTGTTATTTGCGATTTTAAATGAGATATCACAACAGTATGTTTGTGTCTTTTTTTTGATTTGAAATTGAAAGTATGTTATGACTGAATGTCTATTTTGAATTTTTTGTGTATGAAAATGTATGAACGAATGCAAATAAGTGAAAAGGTGAATTAATGTTTTGTTTTGATTTTATGTATTCTTGTTTTATTTATGGATACTTGTTTTATATATGTATAATGCAAAACTGTGAAAATGTGAAAGAATATTTTATGTTTTATTTATGTGTACTTATTTTATTTTGTTGGTTTCTCAGCGGAACAATTACGGTGGTGGAGTTACTTGGTCACATATCCTTCTCGGTGTTTTTTACCTAGTAGAAAACTTCGGGCCGGTCAACCGTTGAGAAAGGCCTTCCGCGGCTGTCCTGGTGAGACATTTGCCGGTCACCCACCAGGAGTCGTCTTGCGTGCATCAAGTGTACTTGCCCACTGGTGAGAGAAGAATGGCAACGGGGCTTTCAACATTATCCACAACCTCTCCCATCCAAGCGCTAGAGGAACAACGAAAGCTTTGGTGCGGAAATTTCTCGGAACCGGTGTACTTAAGGGCGACATCGCTTGGGCAAGTCACTGCGCAGACTGCCATCGCTGTAAGGTGGGTCAGCACGACAGTCAAAATTGTTTCAAAATTGTTAAAACCAGAAAAACATTACCTGAAACTGCCTTTATATAACAAAACTAAATTTGGTAGTGACACAAGAATATAGTGTGAAATCAGGTTGAAGAAGATGGCCACTTCAATTTTTTTTCCAATATTCTAGATTTAGCTGGAATAAACGGTTTTTCTAAAGACAAGTAATTTTGACTGGTTTCGGTTAAAATAGGCATACTTCAATCACCGGTATATTTAGTGTTAAATAATCCTTAAACAAGAGAGCTCTTGATAGTGTTGTGACATACATATATGACATTACCTACCAGTAACTGTCATAAATTGGACCGCCTAAAAACAAAGTATTAAATAATTTTCAATCAAAACCCTTTCGGTGTAGCATCAAAACAAATTTCCTCTTATAACCAACAGAATTCTTTCGGCGTAGTCACGTCTACATATTGTTTAACGTAAATTGTCATCACCTACGCAATAGCCTATGCTATCATCATCATCATCAGCACTACAACCGAGAACTGGTCTTGGCCTTATTTAGCAAGTCCTGAGGCTTGTTAAATTTTCCATAATGATTTGTTTTTTCCGGGCAAGGTCATTAGTCTTGCGCCAGAGGCTCCCCGACGGGGAATCGAACCCCGGTCTCCCGCGTGACAGCCTATGCTATCACTGCATGTAAAATTTCCATTTCCATAACTTTGATGGGCATAATTTTACTGTAAGTAACAACTAAATTGCAATTTTGCAATTCCCGTGTTCCATTCTATTACATGCATGCATACCTATACTCTAAGGTTGCATGACATGCAATCCTAAACTCCTAATACGAGTAGCATATGCCTTCTGTTCTCATCACCTTGAATCCGTTTGCACTTGGAAATTTTCCCTTAGGCTTGGGGAGTAGGCGTAATGTTGCCGTCTCAAGGTAAATGGCGACAATATTGCAAGGTTGCAATTCCCATCGTCATTGGCATGGACTACGCCTAAGCTGGCATCGACTAACTCAGGGTGACCGATGCGACCGTGGGAAGGAAAATAAAATTAAATTTGAATTTTGACACTATAAAAGGGTTTTGTCGGAAGCTAAATGCGTGTATTAATAGATTGATCGTTGGACCACAACTACACTCTGCTACCAAAAAGGTAAATAAGACACAAGTTACCGCATCCGCGGTCAAAGTAAAAAGGTAGTTGTTTTAATTTTGGCTGTGCACCCAACTAAGCCAGCAGGACGCTCTGTTTGGCCGATCAACTCCCAGAACAGTTCAACCTAGGTCGGAAGCCACCCACGGGCTCAACGAGCCGAAAGCCAACACCCACAGGTAACAAGCCCTCTAAAAAGAATATAACAATACAACCTGGCGTAGCCGGTATGGAACTGTCGGTGCCAAATTGTTAACATATTGTAGCGAGCTTAGGGTTCGCTGGATTAATTATTTTTGAATAAATAAGAGCCGTTAAATTGATTTTTGAATTAATATAACACTTTATTAGTCCGTTAATCACAACCGTCACTTTTACCGTACACAACGATTTCTTGACTTATCGCTTCCGTACTTATCGCGTATTTTCCTTCTTACTTCTAACTTGAGACTTATCCTTCCGCTCTGTGTGCGACGTATTTATACCGTTTTTCCTCATTCTGATTTGGTGTATCGTTTCCGTCCGTTCCATAGTCTTGAATGTTCTATTCCAGTTTTCCAGAACTTCCTAAAATAATCTAGTACTTTGTTTCGGACTTTCTCGAAGATTCCAGTACTGATTGTCATATGCGTCACAATATTTATTTTACGTTAATATCAGTTGATGCGTAGCCTAACGCTAATGGCGAGGTGCGTAAACATTGATATTACAGCGTTTGACCCCGAACTGTGCAATCAATCTTTGCCAATACACAGTCAGAGCGGCACACTTCAAACTTACACACTGAGAAACAGAAGTCTCATTTATATTTGATCCACCCAGGTATTAATCAAGTTTTATATACTAATCACTGTTGAGCCCTTCAATGAAAAAGTACTCTCGTTTAGATTTAACATATTTGTGTCAACAATGTTTATCTAACTCGGGAAGACCTCTGGAACTCCGTTTACCGCATCCTTGAGCAATTCCCCTTTTATCCCAACAATAGTGGTAAAATGGCGTATTTTCGTGGTTCTATCAGCCTTGGGAAAAACAGATTACAGAGTGTCATGCAAGCCGAATACGGTCGTTGAGGTAAAATAACGATATATTTTTATACCAAAAATTACCAACGGCAATGAAGAGTAAGCATGATTACGGCGAGAGCAGGCAACTGCTATCACGTAACATGAAGCTCCGTGTCTATAGAACCATAATCATGCCGATTGCTATATACGGATGCAAAGCATGGGCTCTCATAAAACGGGAAGAAAATAAATTCCCTGTATTCGAGAATAAAGTTTTATGGAGTATCTTTGGAGGTAAATATGACGAGGAGGCAGGACAATGGAGGAAACCCCACAACCACAAATTGGAAGAGCTGTACCACAAACCTGCAATAGTGAGAGTAATCAGGTCGCCAAGATTAAGATGGGCCGGACATGTGGCGTAAATTGGCAACGTTAGGACCGTGCGTAGAATTCTTGACGGTAGACCAACGGGAAAGAGACCGACAGGACAGCCGTGACGGACAATGATATGTATATGGAGAGTACTCTCCAGAATGGGTTCATTCCCCCAGAAGCGTTCCCTTTCTTGGATAAAAAACGACTTATCCAAGACAAACGTGGAGTCCCTATTATTTACCACGCTTTCCGTGGTGCCAGGGATAAACGAATTCTCCACGATAACGATATCTCTAATTTTCCAGAGTGCGTTTTAGTATGGTGATCGGTGAAAGAGATAAATCAATAAAAGATCGATCACATCCCAACTGGTGGTGGATCAGTGATGAAGAAAGGACTACACGTCCCCAAACATAGTATGCCTCTCAGGCGCACCGTTTTCCTTCCCCCTATCCCCAATTCCCAATTATTTTTATTTTATCTTCTAATTTTGTTTTTAATTTAATTTTAATTTTTTATTTTTTTATTTTTTTATTTTTATTTGTATTCCTTGTTTATGTTTGTCCGTTTTGTTTCATTTTTATTTTATTTTGCTTGTCAACCCCCTATATATGTAATTTAAAAAAAAAAATTATAAATAATACAGGATGTAGAAAAAATAGAATATATTTAAAAAAGAAAGCAATTATTGTGACATGTTATAAAAACAGTTATTGTACGCCGAAAGGCATATGAAATATGATAATGTATAATTTAGAGTGCTTGCGAAGAGCCAGTAAGTTAATGTAAGAATGTTATTTGTAAAATAGATGTTAACATTTAGTCTTAAGTGAAATATGTAATTGAATTGTTGAATAAACGTGGATATAAAACAAAAAAAAAAACAAAAAAACAAAAAATAGCCGTGACGGAGATGGGAGGACAATGTTAGGTTTGACCTTGAGGAGATCGGATCAGTTGATCGGGCGTGGAAGGAGAGTGCACAGGACAGGGAACGATGGCGGAGTCGAATCGGCGAGGTCATGAACTTCCGGGTTCCTACAGGCCAATAAATAGTAAAAATAGTAAATAAAAATGAAGAGTGAGCGAACGTAAAAATCGCCAAACTATACTTGTGTAGCAAGAAGACACATTTTTTGGTTTAAAAATCTGTTTCATAAAACTGTGGGGGTTTCGTGTTTGGGTGCCGGCGCACAACACGGGGTTCACTCTTACCCACCGACAGAAATCCGGGGAACGGCGAATAGTTACGGGCAATGGCAAGCCAGGGAAGAGTCACCGCTGGGCCGGTTTAGATTGTTTGCAATTATCCCAAAAGTTCGATTGATTGGGTCATAACTTGAAGTTATTCAGCGGGGGCCATCCACTAGAGGACCGCACTTCGGGCACGTTGCACTTGAAAACCTGATGCAAAACCGTTATCCGCAAGGAGGAAGCACCACAAATGAAACACCCGGGGTTTGTTGAGCTAAGTATTTTATTTCTTCAATTTCTCAAGTATTTGGTTAACAATATCAGTTCCCTACACACATATTCCTGTACATACATACAATTGTCCTAGGTACACGCAATAGCAGTCCGGAAATTTGTACACTATGAGTTAAATACATCCAGTTAACAATATTGGCTCTTTACACACATATTCCTGTACATATATACAATTGTCCTATGTACACGCAATAGCTGTTCGAAATATTACTTGTGCGAAATTTGTACACTATAAGTTAAATACACCCAGTTAACAGTATTGGCTCTTTACACACATGTTCCTGTACATATATACAATTGTCCTAGGTACACGCAATAGCCGTCCGAAATATTACTTGTGCAAGATTGCGCGTCACGCACTGTCGACGGACTCCCGAGATACCACGGCGGCACCGACCGAGTGGACCGAACGGAAATACCGAAAACCGAACAAGATACCTGTAGGCGGGGGGTATGGCACTGGTGGCGGTCGGATCTCGCTTGACTCCTCGGTGAGCTGATATTCCACTAACTGTGTACGGCTTGGCGGATGGATAGCGACTGACTAATAGAATGGAAAAGTTCATCGAGTCGTGGCAGTGGGGTTATAGCTAAACTAAACTCGCTGCCACTTACTAAGAATTTTGTGGAAGAGTTGCTATGCCTGCATAAGAATTTAGTTCCAGCGAATCCTCGCCGTATAAGCTGAGTTGGATTCGTTGGTTGTGTGTACGTGGAAATTGGTGTTGGGAACACGAGCAAGTATGGGCATGAATTTTCGGGTGAAATTGGAATTGTTGTATAATTGAAGTTCAATTAAATAAACTCCCCCTTTGAATAATTAACATCTCGTGTCTTCACATACATATCCTTCCCTTCCCTCCAAATAACTAATTTCCCTTTGCAATAGAATGTCCCCAAATACAATAGTAGATAATTTAAGTAAAAGTAAAACACCCATTTAAAACCCCACATGCAATAGTCATATTCTTTTTATTTGTCATAGTCTCCCCCTATTAGACAGCGGAACGAAAAAGGATGTGTGTCGAAAGACACGAGATTCGGTCTTCTGTATTGTGTCGTGATTGCGAAAGGTTGTGTGCTCCGACCATTTTTAAATGTATAAAGTATAAAATAAAAAGTTAGCTTAAAAATTCAGTCGTGGCGCGAGGCGGTTCGTTCGTCATTAAAATAAAAGGAAATAAAAGAAACAATCGGTGTATGCAGAAGGATGTGAAGTAATTGTGAAAAATATAAATTTGGTTCAAATAAAATACAAAAAACAATAGACCAAGTTTATGATACGCAATAGAATGTTATTATGTGTATAGAAACAAAATATTGTTCAGATTAAATACAAAAAAAAACACTAGACAAAGTTTAAAGGTTGTGTAAACAAATAAAAAGCTTAATTACAAAAGTTAATAAACAATTGGTAAATTTAATTGAAAATAAAGGAATTGAAAAGGAATAACAGAGTTATCATTTGAAAAACCCGCTTCACATACATCCCCCAACAGCTTAAGCCGCCCACGTCTCAACACTCAAGACCGATCCGGGGTAAGTTTTATGAAATAAAAACCTATATCAATTGTTATAAGAAAAATTATAACCGAATTGCTTGGGTGCAAGGAATATCATTTAGGTGAGATATTAACCGAAGTAATTTCGGGGAAATGTGTGCGGCTTGGTATAGTTGGTGGCGATGGTTAATGTTCCGTTATGGATTTGAATATGCGTTTCATTACGGCATATGAATTTCGGGGAAATTAAGATTGCTTGGTCACAAGGAGGGAATATGGTTTAGATGAAGAATTGACCGAAGCAATTTTGGGAAAAATTATATGTGGGGTGATGTAAGGGATGATTCAGAATATATTCTATTGAATTGTATTCTGTTGGGATTTTTGGGAAATGCCTTTCATTGCAGATTGGGAGATGAATTCTTCCAAGTTTGGGATTGTTTTTGCATGTTTATAGGTTAGGGCAGGGTGACGCGCTGTTAGCGCTCAGGATTGGTTGGCATTGTGGGTTGGTTCTCCATGCGGTATAGAGATCCTGCACACTACCCCCCCCCCCCCCCCCCCACAGTGACGCAGTCACGAAATAAAGGTAGGGCGGAAGGAGTGGGTCGGTGTGTGACGGGGTCGAATTAGGTAGCTAGGGGTCTGGTGGGTTTGGTTTGGGCTAGGAAGCGCGGTGGTAGGGCTCGGAGCTGACGTCCTGACGCGTTCCTAGATTGTGGCTGGGCTTGGGTCGTCGTTGGGAGTGGGCCTGGTTGTTTGTGCCGCGTGTATTGCCCGCAGGGGCAAAGGGGTTGCGCTATGGTCCGGTGGTCCGTTGTGGTCTGCATGGACCAACAGGTATGGTTGCCGAGTAAGTGGTGGCCTGTCGGTAGCTCGCTCGCATCCGCCGTGACGAAGTTACGTGTGTGGGATGGAGGAGCTTGGAGATTGGGATTGTTTTTGCATGTTTATAGGTTAGGGTAAGGTGACGCGCTGTTAGCGGTCTGGATTGGTTGGCATTGTGGGTTGGTTCTCCATGTGGTATAGAGAACTTTTTAATCAGATATCATCACGTGTAGCGCGAGCAGTTTCAATCATCACTTTGCTACAGATTATGGTTGTTATTTTTCGACAAAGGTAATTTTTAGTTATTCAACTTTTCAGCGAAAAATGTTCAAATAAATATTTGTAACTGGTCCGATCAATTTATGATTCTCCAGATTGTAGCGACCCAAGTTCTATCAAGCTAGTTTCTTCGAATCCAATTTCAATTTCTGTGAATCTAATTTCTGACAATACAATTGCTTGTCGCCGGATATAAGCTACTTTACCCTGTGCAACTCAATTTCTGACAAATCGATTTTTACCTGAAAAATTAATTTCTGGAAACTGAATTTCTAGGACTCCGATATTCTGAAACCACGATGCTGAGTTATAAAATCGATCTGCCTATCCAATTTCTTATAATCAGGACAGAAAATCCAAACTTATCCCATCGATAGCAAACTCTCTGCAAAAGTAAATGTTATATAATATACGAGGTGGGTTCTAAAAGCGGGGGGAGTATGGAGTTTTTCTTATAGAACTTGTCATTATTATACATTCAAAAATGTACCAGGCATTGATCATTTAAGAAGCCCGCTTAAAGGGATTGTCAAAATTCTTTTTGTCGTTAAGTTGCTACAACTGTCATTTATCTTGGAGCGAAGTTTGGGCTCCTCGATATTATAGTGGTTAGTATACCCGCCTGTCGTGCGGGAGACCGGGGTTCGATTCCACGTCAGGGAGCCTCTGGCCTAAGACTAATAACATTGCCCGGAAAAAAAAATCATTATGGAAAAATTTTACAAGACTCAGGACTTGCTAAATAGGGCCAAGACCGGCTCCCGGTTGTTGTGCCGATGATGATGATGATGAAGTTTGGCCGCGACCCGTCAGTTTTTGAATTTCCTTCAAAACCTCAATCGGGTAAAAGTCGCTGAAAACGTGCTAGAACGAGTCAATTTCAATCCCGCATTCATAAAACGCATTACAACCGATAATGAGACGTGGCTTTACGAAGTCACACCAAAACACCTATGTCTGACTGCCAATATAAACCAAACATTCAAAATGGATGTTAATATCAAAATGCTTCAAAAACATGTTTACACAAAAGATACAGTTTTTTAAAGATCTAATTAGTAAAGTCCGTGAAGTTTAAAAATGTCCTTTATTTTTTGTACGGTATTTATCCTCTATATTTTGACCGCAAAACCACCTCACTACTCAATGTCCATTTTTCGTATCCATGTCGGTTGTTAGATAACCAAATTCATTTTATATTTCACAATTCTGATGTCGATTACTGACAATATATCCCAATAGTTGATACACTGGCAAGTGCTGTGTATGATTTAGGTCTGGCTGTGTGATTCCATTAACGAAATAGTTTGTTTATGTTTCCCGCGGTGTTCAAACATAACTCGTGTAATTTTGTATCGCATACGTTTCGACATTAACTATCTGTTCGGATTTGAAATCCTTAGCATTGGTCGTATAAAAAAGCATTTAATTTAAAGATATTTTTACATTATTTGTAGTATTTATTTATTTTCCTCGTGTTTGCCATTTCATTTATTAGCTTTTATTATCAATGATGTAGTAGCAAACTCCTTGTCATCGTGATGTAATAATATTGGTTCCATTATGTTGAGATATAAATGTCTTCATTGTAAAATTGTTGATTTGACAATACTAATTAAGTTTAATCGGTGCTTAATATTGGTTAGATTTGCCCGGTATGCTTTACGCGGGTCATCATCATCATCATCGGCACTACAACCGGGAACCGGTCTTAGCCTTATTTAGCATAGGTTTGTTAAATTTTCCATAATGATTTGTTTTTTTTTTTGGGCAAGGTCATTAAGTCTTACGTCAGAGGCTCCCCGGCGGGGAATCGAACCCCGGTCTCCCGCGTGACAGGCGGGTATACCAACCACTATACTATCGAGGATCGGGTCATGCTACCTCTTAATTCTCTGTACAACCTGGTTGCATGATCTTCATGTTTTCTTATATGAAGTTAAATTTGTGATCATTATGGTTATTTTCATCCTGAGAAAAGTTGGCTAATAACCTTGCCCGGAAAAACCGGGATACCGGTGGAGAAACTTGCTAAATAAGGCCAAGACCGGATCCCGGTTGTAGTGCCGATTATGATGATGATGGTTATTTTACTGCGATATTGATGGTAATGTTTGTTGATTCCGATTTAAATATCATCATTTTTCCTCGAGTGACCACTATACAAGACTAACACGTACAACATTTGCTTCCACACACACATTGTAGATTTCAGCATACATTCCACTTCAAGGCGATAAAGGTTTTTTTAACTTGAGCCACTGCAATGGCCTAACAGTTTCAGGTGAATCATACCCATTATATTATATGCTATTTCTGTCTATTCAACACCAGAGCAGTGAGTAAAATCCAGATAGTTGCTGATACCCCACTATTACAGATTTTAATTTGTCTGGAAATAGTATAGTCCCTAGGTCCTTGCCAGAAGAAGAACTGGTGTCGTTATTATCTTCTGTCATTATATAGAAGTTTTTCCTAATCTCCGAATTTAGTTTCTCGTGATTCTACGTTTCCAAAAATAATGCAGCCAAATGTGAGTCGTCCTCATACAATCGGACCACAATTTATAAAGAGTATATTCGCTGGACACTGAATTTCTATTCCAATATTTAATCCTGTGTATCCAAGTAGGTACATGAACTCTGTAGTGTATGAAAACAAGCAGCGAAACTCGATGTGAAACCAAGCTCAGGTCTTTCAATTGGGTCATTAGAGCATAAACGCTACTAAGCTGCCAACCTTTTTTGAATAGATATTATTACGATAGTTACTCAACTGAACTTGGTAAATGCTTTATACCTCTCAATCAAAGGAAGCGTATTAGTTCACCTTAAAAAAAAGTTCGGTAATACGGTTAAACACCGACATTTGTTCTTTGGCCAAACCGCACCAATTATCTGTTTGATCATGTATTATATTTAATTCCGTTCCTTATTTTCTCCCTCTTGGTCTCCTTGCACTATGCTTTTATATTTAAGAATACCTGAAAGTCCTACTTGTGCGCGTGTTTTGTGTTAAAAAAGTATAAAGTCCTCCTATGTCAAGACCCTATCCTGAAAATTTCGAGAAATAAAGTAAGGGAAAACAATGTTCCCCATCTTGTAGATGGGATGCATTTTTCAACTATCTATGAAGAGTACGATTTGGTAATTATTTCGCCACTAGATGCACTCACGAGAGCTAACAATATTAATAAACAATTTTACCTCCAGCACGATGTGCGACACATCGAATAAAACCGCCTTCAAATGAAGGCAACCAATTAACGCAATGCGTCATTTGCCTTCTGAATTGCAAGTCAACTTTAATGTTTATGTATTTTCACCTGCCCTCGTTTAAGTTCGTTCATGCTCATCCTTGACACGAATAGCTCCATTCAAGGAGCCAAAGCCTTCAAGGCATGTGAAGAGTAAAGGGATACACACCCTATATGACAGTCAACTCCACTCGGTTTTGATTGCTCTTCAATTACCACTCACTCGACTGGTTGTGACCCATAAACCATAGGCAGTTCTGCAAGTTCTCCTACCACAACCGAAACACTCCATGAAGTTAGGTATGGATTTCTTATTAATAACATCCCGACATGCGGAACAGAGGGTGCTCCTAAGAATGTTTCTCAGCAATCAAAGCCTTACGATTGCCAGTTATGAGGCACCCTGCACATGAAGGAACGTGACGCTTTGAATCACATCGCGGCAATTACGTTCTAAGAAGAACCATTCAAAGCAGTTGTAGATACTCGTACATCTAACATCCCATCTACTCGCGGAGACTGTTATCGACCTAATTCGCGCTTTCAGTTCTACCGTCGATTTTGTATTACGTTCCGTTAACAAGAATGATTGCGGCTGGGTTATGAACAGACTGATGATCACCTCGTATCCCTTGAACGACAGATATTCATGCAATGAAAATCAATCAAAATACAATTGATGCGCCACGGATTTGCCATGTCGCCATACGTGGCCGCGATAACTTACACGTTTTCACGGTGCGATCGAAGTCGCATTTGAATTTCAAAATCAAAATCAGTTGCTAATTAAATCAGTAAACTAGGGAAAACGATTCGATAGCAATCGACGGGTTACGGCTCGGGGGGTTTTCTTTATTACACAAGCTCACGGAGAAGTTGGCCGCGACTTGTAAATAAGGAAGCACAGAGAACGCATGTTAATTTAACCGGAAACCCCATGTAATATATCTCGCTTGGTTATGGAATGTTCCTTCCGGTTAAACTGAAGCTGCAGTCTTGCAGTCATTGCAAGTCGATTGTTAATTGAAAATCGTTTACAAGCCAAAGAATATTGGCTTCAAAAAGAATTGTGGTTTGTTGACTTTGATCGTTGCGGTACCCAATAGGTTTCTGGTGATGTTCGTGAAAGGCAGGTTTGTGCTTTGGAAAACAGAGTATAATATATTTGGGAGAGAGACTCCATAACGCTGCAAGAAATACTAATAAACATGCTCTGGACTATCACAGAAATTAAAAGAACAAAAATCAAAATATTGACTTTATTTCGCCGATGACTCAGTCGGCTTGACTGGTTCTCTATTAAATAATAATATTAAATCTCTGAGTTTTAATATTATTCACTATTTGTGCAGCATCGCGCTGCAGTAAAGTCAACAGATTGGGTAAAACTAAAACTTAGAATAATTACATCGCATTCGGGTCCTCAAAACGTGGCAGTGCATAAAAGAACCTTAAGCCTTAATGAATGGTCAGCTTTAAAGCGTTAGCAATGGTAGTGGACGCGAGTCAAATCCACTACGAAGGTTAAAAAAAGTTAGATCCAAACATAGTGCTCACGACATAATATTTTCTCACTACTTGAGCTATGGATTGTTATGTTAATTGCCCTGATGGTTAATTGTTCATTTTTTTTTCTGTGCTGTGTTCTTCATTATGGTTGTATGTTCGTGGGTGTCTGTTAGAAGTTCCACAGATTTAAAGGGTCCCTACAACACTGCCTTTCCAGGGACATCAAAATTATAACCACTCAAGAATTCTAATATCACATCTACACGATCTGGGGCATTTTAAAAAAGTGAATTGTTAAATGCTTTACTTATTTATTCGTTGGTATCTAGGGTATAAAAATGGATTCAAGATTCATCCACTGTCTCATACAAGATGCAAGAAATTATATAAAATACAAGAGACCTGTGGCGTTTCTAACAGATATATAAGCAAATAGTGAAGAACACCGAAAGGAAATTCGAATAAGCAAAGCATCAGAGCCGTATACCATAGCGATAACATAACATAATTCCACATCAGTTGAGTGTACTCGAGTTTAGAAATCGAATTCGTACACACGGTCAGAGCCTGATATGTTAAGCATTGGTTCAATTTTTGGTGATTTTAACTGTCCTAGCGTCAATTCGAATCACACGTTCTTCACTATCATCGCAAACGCTATAAAACTGCCGTTGTCCACTCGATGCCCAAAAAGGGAAAAGACAAGAGCAACCCAGCCAACCTTCGCTCGATTAGCTTGTTGCCCAACATCAGTAAAGTTTTCGAAAAAATTATAAACAAAGCACTGATAAACTGCTGCGATGAAAATGACTTCATTCCCAACAATCAGTTTGGCTTTAGAGCACGCCATCACAGGATGGCGGTTAGGACTTGTTTATAAGTTATCAAACCTGGGTATGCCTGAATATCTGGTGTACAATTACCTACAATATAATAATGGACAAACATTTTTTTGTAAAATGTGGAGACATACTCTTCAACAAGACCTTCCACATTAAAAACGGCTTACAGCAGGGAGCAGTGTATTCTTCCATTCTTTTCAACATTTACACTAGCGATCTAGTGGGTTCTCTCAACAATCCCATTGCATACGCAGATGACATTGTATTATACAGAACGGGAGAAAAAATAAACGTCATCAGCAGACTCCTTCAAGATGACTTCAATCATATAAAGCATTATTGCGACGACTGGAAATTAAAGATTAACTTCCATAAAACCGAAACTATTCTTTTCCGAACGCCCCTCTTGAGAGAGTATAGGCAGGGCACTAAAACTTTTCATCTGTTTCTGTTTTAATTATCGCAGTTTCACTGCCTCCCTGAAACATTATTACTATCAAACCATGGGTGGGATTATGTTGTCGGAGTGGCGCAATATTCTTTGCAGATAGGTTCTGTTTTAAGTTTTTGTAGGAATTTTTTTTATTTTTTTTTTTTTATTAGACTTCTCTCAGGAGAGGCGAACCTATAGCGCCGAGATGCCATCAAATACCTGCTGTAGGGGCAAGGCACACGTAGAGCCGATGCTTTCGCAACCCCATTGTGGATCCCATACCGAGGTGATATTAGTCTTTTGTGCCCGGGGCGTTGCAGTGAGACGAGATTTGCACTTTGGCCAGTGCAACATCTATGGCTTTAGGTTCAATTTCTCAAATATATAATTTTTTTTCGGGAGAGGCGTCCCTATAGCGCCAAGTGGGCGCCGCGAGATGCCATCAAATAACTGTTGCAGTTCTTTTTGAACAGTTGCAGGATGCAAAGCTCCGGGAACACTCGCGCGGGGAGGGAGTTCCACAGCTTCCCCGCTCTGTAACGGAACGAGTTCTGATGCAGGGATGTTCGCGCCGTCGGAAGATGAACCGCAAATTGGTACGATCCGTCGGATTGTCTTCTAGAGTGCATATAAACCAAATTGCACAAAACAATGCCACGAATCTCCAAAGAACAGTATCAGCGACTGTAGTCCCGATGTCAGCGCCGTGTCACCGATCAGGCGGATCGCTGGTCTCTGTATGCTTCGGAGTAGACCGAGGGTATGTTTAGGAGCAGAGCTCCAAACATGAGACCAATATTCGAGCGCGGGTCTAATTTGGGATTTATAAAGGCGAAGAAGATGAGCCGGAGTAAAATATTTCTTGGCTCTAAAAAGATAGCTCAGTTATCGTGACGCGGATCTGCCGATGCTCGCCACGTGATTATGCCACGATACAATCCCACAGATCGTGAGGCCAATCAATTTCAACCTTTCTCCAGATTCGGGGGCCTGGTCATTCATCATCAGCTGTGGAGCCGATGATCCACTTCTCCTTGTGAATGTTGAATACTGTATCGTCATTGCATTGAAGTCGACGAGATTGGCCTTACCCCACTGCACGACCGCATCTAGATCCTGATTCAGAAAGTCGATCTCTCTACATCTCAGCTGGTGCGACGTTGATGCACTATACGGCCGGTCACTCGAAAAAGAGGAAACAAGCGTACCATCATCCGCGAAACTGAACACTCTGTTATCCGTCAACTCCAACAAATCATTTATGTGAAGCAAAAACAAGGTTGAAGCCCAAATAGACGCGTTTATGTCACGTTACATACCCACAGACCGTGACGCCGAGCAATTTCAAGCTTTCTCCAGACTTGACGGTCTGGCCATTCATCATCAGCTGTGTAACCGATGATCCGCTCTTCTTTGTGAATGTTGTATACTGTGTCTTCGTTGCATTGAAGTCGACGAGATTGGCCCTTCCCCACTGCAGGACCCTATCTAGATCCTGATTCAGAGAGTCAATCTGTCTACATCTCAGCTGATGCGACGTTGATGCACTCAGAATTACGTTCCACTCCAAATACTTAACTCAGTATTGATGCCCTGTTCCATCACCTTAGGCAACATGGATAGTAATGCTATCGGTCGGTAATTTTGTGGGAGACACTTTTTCCTCCTCTTTGGGATTGACTGAACTCGAGCGATTTTCCATCAGCTAGGAAAGGTTCTCCTTATATAAGATAAGCGAAAGAGTCTGCCAAGAACCGGCGATAGTTGTGGAGCACAGTTCTTAAGGGCTTTTGCTGGTATTCCGTCCGGGTCGGTTACCTTCCTTCAGTCCAGTTCACGTAGAATGCTTTGTATAGTACGCGGGCGAAACTTTACATCCCGCATCGAAGACCGTACCGGTGCGATCACAGGTGGCTCCAAAAGACCGGGATCGAGGTTTGAATTCGCGGAAAATAAATTTGCGTACACATCGGCTTTATCTTTTGAATTTGTGACTAACGTCCCGCTGTCTGTCACCAACAGAGGGATAGAGGAGGAAGCGAAGTTACTGCTGACAGCCCTTCCCATTGACCAGAAGGAGCGCGAACCAGACGGGCACCGAAGGAGTTTATTGGTCACTCTGTCGTTGTGAGCTTTCTTCGCGGTATCAATCTCCCGGTTGCACGCGTTTTTGATTCTAGCAAAATTCGTTCTGTTAACATCGGTGGGATTGGAGCGCCACTGCTTAAAAGCTCTGTTTTTTGCCGCTGTAATCTGCTCGCATTTTTTATCAAACCACGGCTTATCGGATGAGCTTCGTTTGATGGAATGTGGAATGTAGATCTCCATCCCGAGAAGAATAACCTCCGTCAGCGACTCCGCGCAAGCGTTAACATCGGAGTCTCCGAAGCACACCTCCGACCATGGAAAGGATGCGAAGAAATCTCGCAAACCGTCCCAGTTAGCAGCCCCATACTTCCACACATGGCGAAGCTGCCTAGGCCGGTTATTCGCTTGAAATGCAAGTGGTTGTGCGACAGATATTAGGCAGTGATTTGAGTTTCGCAGTGGCGCAGAAACCTCTACGGTATAAGTGGTCGGTTCGGATGTCAAAAACAGATCCAGGGTGTTCGCATAATCGCCTCGGTCATCCGGCACTCGGGTGGGTTCTTCCACGAATTGGGTCAAGTTTTGGCTAACAGCAAACATCTCCGCCAGCCTCCCAGCCTCGTCGGTTTTTTTAGAATGTAACAACCAGCCGAAATTGTGCACAGTAAAATCGCCAAGGACACAATTTCAGAAGCTGGGTGGTTGATCTGTATCCAGTCGACGGTATGTGAAATATGTTCGAAAAATGTCGCCGGTCGATCGTCATTCAGGGAGCGGTAAAGACAACTATGTTGCACAAAACAAATATCAGATTTTCTTATTATGGTGTACCCCCAGAAAATATATTATAACCTCGAATTTTAACAATAATAGGGGGATGTGGTAGGGGGCAAACACAGAGGCTCGTTCTTTAGTCGAATCATACGAACGTACAATGTTCTCATCATTATTTTATACTATCCAGGTATTCATACTGTCCTCCTTCTTTGATTCACGCTGTGCGTCGGGTAGCTTACAATTTTGTTTGTGTTCATGCCTCAAGCTCTTTAATATGTGTAAATACCCATGCAGATCATATATTATTTATGTGAGGACATCAATGGCAATATTAACGATAGGAACGACAACAACACCACCATCCTCTTGCAAGTCTACCCACAATTAAATAAATGACTTTTTGATGTCGAAAAAACGTATAGAAGGAACAAGCTGCACCTAGGGCCATCACAAAAATGTAAATCTTACAAATATGTATTCCATTACGATTTTGCTCAGGGAGTTTGTCGTGATAGAATTTGTGACGCAGGGCAGTGACGATGGTTTCCCAAAGTGAAATCCAGGCAACCAATTTTTTTTATTTGTATAATATATATATTATTTAATATTTTTGCAAACAAAAATATAAAATAATATATTATAATTTAAACGTACTCCCAATTTGTTCTACCACGTTGTGTTGGTTTTGGGGTTTTGTTGGTCGCTCCTCTGTGTTACTGAGAGTCGCTCATTTTACTTTCCTCAGAACTATTGCCTAGTCGACTAACTGATTTTCGATGTCAGTTAACACAACACGCAGAAAACAATTAGTCTGTATTAATTCTAATTTAACTTTATTTATTAATGTTCTCCACAATTATTTTATACACTTTATCAGTTTCATAGAAGATTGCTTTTTTGTTTTTTAAATTGTAATCATGTTTCATTTATATAAATATCTTTTGCTTTAATTAAGTTAATGCAAGTAGTTAGTGTTATTGCATGTTCATTTTGGATACATACTACTTAAATGCTTATATTATTTTCAAACAAAATGCAATAAAAATATTGATTTGATTTATTATAACCACCACTCGTAGATTTTCCACGAAAACATATTAGACACACGAGGTTTTTTTCATCACTACTCATCTAGAGCTGTTCACAACGATTTTTATACACGATTCTGAATGTTTAATTTGTTACTAGCAATGTATCGCACGACGAATTTTTAAAACACAACGTAAATTTGTAAATTACAATAAGAGAAAATCGCTCATTCGGGTCCTTTTATACGAGGATACAAATTTGCCCCCACCTTACCATTTATTGATTCATTAATATTTGGCTTCGGCTTTCGCTGGCCTGAACCCCGTTTCAGTGAATCGTCATATGCACAAGTATATAATGGCAGGTAACGGCAAATTTGCTGGGAAGGATCAATGTATCTAAAGATATGTGTGGAAATTATTTTTGGTCCCTGTTAAGAGAATTTCGTAATTCTTTTGGGCAAGAATTACAACATTTGAGAGATAGGGGATGGAAGGGGTGGAAAGAGTTTGTAAGCACTTGTTCCATTTGAATTATGACTATTCCTTTTGAATAGACTTGTACGTGCATTGTGCGATAGAAAGTTTGACCATGAAAATCGCTTTGGGGATAGGATTGCGTTAGGGAAAAATATTTTGAAATATGATTGAGGTGTGGGAAATCTGAGCTAAGAACTGACCTATGAATTGCAAAGATACATTGGACAGTATTTACTGTCAGTTGTACAGTTCATGCCATTTATACGATGGTCAAGAGTATTAAAATATTTCATAACGCAAAAAAAACTAAAAAATAAAAAGTTAATACCTAAGCTTATTCATTTCATAGGAAAATCAACTGATAATCGATCATTACCGATACCTTACTTTATAATATAAAATAAAGTAATCAAAATAAAAGTGTTACAATTAATTCATAAATTAAGCAGATAATTAGTGGTATGCTGGAAAGAATTGAAATGAAATGAAATGAATTCCAGCCGTGCACATTTTAAATAAACACACTTATAGAGTAAAGCTAAAAACCTTCCGTTATGGAAGCAGATTAAATTTTAATCTTAGTAAACTCACAAAGCTAAAACGCTTTTCAAAAAAGAGAAACTTCATTGCAAGTGATGATAACCATAACAGATTCAAGTTTCAAAAAGAACTTCACCTTCATCGTCTTTGCATATGGATTGTCATATTATCTGACCCAAATCCTCTCAGAAATCTAAGACGATCGTTGTAGCTTTTTCCAGAGAGGTGTCCCAGATTTCTCCCGCTAGGCGCCCTCCAATCATTAACTCAGAGTCACTGTTCACACCGAGCACCGCACATTATAAATTTACCATTTTCCTGAGAGGAAAACTTAAGCTCCACAAAATCACTTTAACCACATCATCTAACAGTTACATAAACCTAGTCAAACCGGAAGAGCTAACGTACATGTAGCCGCACACAAGACTCGTTGCAGTCAAACCAAAATAATCGCTCCTGCAATGTTCCCTGTCTACGAGCTAAGTATCCACGATAACTTAGCACCATACACGTAAACTCTTATGGCGGCAATTTTGTCCCCAAGCTTTTGCGCGACTTGCTCGCCGCTGTACCGCTATACTGAAGTACAAAGTAAGTGCAGCGGCTCGCTTTACTAGACCAGTCTTTACAATTAATTCAAAAGTCTAGCATGGGGATTTCTGTGGCCCTTTTTGGAACTTAATAACGTAGAAAAAGAACCTTATATGTAACGAAAAAACTCCTTATATGGTTTTTGTCGGTATAACCACAAAGATTACTAAACCTCCACTAACTGTTACGAACAGTAAATGAATAACTTATCAGTTTGAGTATTCGCTGACATTCTTTGTAATTGCGAACTCATGAGTCGTATTGGTTGAAGGTTGATGCCACCACAAATAGCCAAAGCAAATACCTGTGTTATACGTACTATACATACGTGATTTTACGCAAATTTTTAAGGTAAAATTGCTAATAACGTAACAGTGAATTACGTCTCAACTTACGCCAGCTAAAGGTTACCTGGTTGTGCATCTTTTAGTGGGAGTATCATATAAGTAATAAAGAAACCAGCAACATTTCGCACATTGAACGGAAAAGGTGTAGAATTGATTAACCTAGAACGTCCGTGTCAATCTTCAACAGATAAATCCTTTTAGTCACGTGGGTAGCAAGCCGCATACAATTCCGTTTTATACGTTTTGCATGCAAATGAATATAATCGACATTCAGCAGCAGACCATAGTAATGAGTCCAATGATACTAAAATTGGTCTTGTTATTCATTTACAAGAGAAAGCAATTACTTTTGCAAGCCATAAGTAACTACAACTGCGATTTTGGTCTCTACGTGCGATGATAGAAAGGTCATAAAACACGTAAGTACAATGTGTTTTTCGGTCGTAAACCAGGATGCAAGAATTTTAATCTCAACTGAAAATATTTACGAAAAAAAATTAATAATAATGCCGTCAGCTGTAACACGTACTTGGTGTAAAATATAATTTCAGATTTGCTTAAATTGGCGTGAAATTAAAAGATCAACGGCAATCGTTCACTGCTTTATAAATACAATATGGATAAATATAAATTAAACTCGAATATCACATCCAACAAATTTTTTATGGATAGGTGTTCGAGATATGAATTTTTGATTTTTTTTTAAATGTTTTATTTTAAATGGATTGCACAAAATATCATGGTTTTTATGGTATATACCAATTTGAGAGTTCAAAGAATGTTGGAAATATGTCTATAAACATTTATTTACTGCCAAATGTCCTATTATCTTGTCAGTTTTAATTCAATTCATTTTTTCTCTAATGACACTTAGTTCTTTGTAATCCTTTCACAACCTTTTAGCTGTGGGACATAATCTTCAATGAATGTCAAATTTAAAACAGGGTACGAAACACCAAATACTATTTAAGGTTTCTACCACACAAAGCGCTTCATTTTTTATGGATGCTATTGAAGGACCTTTAGAAAGCAACTCCAATTTTTTTGAATAGAAAAACGATACTGCTTTTGCCGACTGAAATCTCTTAATAGGCTGTCTCAAGATCTCAAAGCAAATCGTCATATGATGTGACAGCCAAGAAGTTGTACCAGACAGGAAAGTTCTACGGGAGAGACCATAACACGACCCAATACACCTTATGTTACACTTACTACACGGGCAAAAAGTCAATGTGAATGACCATATGTGGGGCATCTCGGGACGATAAGGAAAAACTTTAATGAATTGTCCAAACCTAGTCGAAAAACTACAGATTTCACTACTGACTTAGATTCTGTGTTGTCGGCTTCAAGTTGAGAGGAAGTTAGCCCAGCTGGCGTCTCAAATAAAAAAACGGATCTCTTCACACGCCCGTGGGCGTGACCAAACAAACTACAACACTGGTAACCACAAATACTCCCACACAGACTGGAAAAACATCGCAAGTGGACGTGTTCACAATCTTACTCAGCTACAGAGACAGATGGCACAGCTGCAAAGTCAAATAAACTAGATCTACTCACACTTGCCCAGTCTAAATAAAAAGTCGATATAAACTCTCTAACCAAAACATCAATCAAACCTCCTGTCGTGAACGTAAATTCACTTACAAGAACTGAGAGAAGAGCTAATCTTTTCAATCTGTTGATGAAGATGAAAACCCCGATGTACTTCTGGCGGGGGATACAAAGTAAAACCAGAGGCATAAGATAGGGCACAAAAACTACGATATTATATGAAGAGATCGACCTAATTCCTCTCGAGGGGTAGGTGTCGCAACTTTATTAGAAAAGGAGTCCAATATAAAGTTATATATAATGGAGAAGTGCGAAGGTTTCGGGTGCTGGAAACTTGCATCGTACGCATACCACCTCAACAAGGAAGAGATGTATGCGATTGATTGGGGAAATAGTTGGTTAGATCTGTATCATGTAAAATATAAAACTGACGTCCTGGCTACGGAATACCCATCATTCCGTAGAGGTATATCGTACTTAGATATCTTGCTTAATGACTCACGACTGAGACTACTTAACACATACAGACGAAACAGAAATTGCTTACGGACAATTGAATACGACAGTGACCACTATGCACTCACGGCCGTAATGAATCTGTGGCGGTTCCGCCAAACTCCACGGCCCACTTACTTAAAAAACCCCCCATATCCACAACCCAACTCCCATTGTCTCCCGCCAATGCAATCGCATCGGCACCTGAAAATATTTCCTTTTCCAAGGACAATAATGCATACAAGCATTACATAAAATTCCTAAAAAGAATTGCGTCTACAAGGGCATTCATACATTATCAATGCATCTCTGCATTAGCGACCCAAAAACCGAATTTCCAATTAGTGTAGATATTCACAATATAGTTCGATCCTGCCGTCGCCATGGATGACATGCATAGTTGACACAGATGGTATACACAACCGTTATTGTGTATCCATCTAAATTACTTTCCGAAGACTTGCAACTATTGATTCAGTTGCAAGCACTTCTCGCGGAAATATTTCTTTGTTTGAATTTTCAAACAATCACCGACGTCACGTTTTGCCGTCGGATCGGATTCAATAGCATAAACATATGCAAACAAAAGAATCCGATTCTCCCAGTCGGCAGAGAGACGATATATGATCTCTATTATATGAATTATCGCAATCCCTTTTAGCTTATAATGAGTGGCTGCTATTTAGAAAGCTGATGCTCATTACCGAAAGATGCCTTAGGTCGTTTCCCTTTTGTTCTTTTTTTCCTCGTTTCAAGTTTAATTAGTCCTTGGCTAAACGCATCGATAAACACGGTGATGTATACAAACACACACATACACCACCGCGTCCCAGAGACCGCCTTCCATTGGTCACTGGTCAAAGGAAATTTCATTTCTTTTCCACCACACCACCAAAAACTCACCCCAAACGATTAAATATCGTCGAGTCGTTTTACATCCGTTGACCACGCTGGTCACACGCCGCTCCCGCTCTCCGTCACTGCGGAGACGCGTACAAGTAAGGTCGATTCGAGAAAGCGCGTTTTTATTAAAAGGAAGATAAAAGTCCCCATTCGTGTTAAATGAAATCGATTTACGAAATTTCGCTTTGTAATTTGTAAACGTAGTCTAAGTGAAGTATTAAAACTTTCAAATTAATAACGAACGCGAAATAAAATAAAGAACATTTACTTCATCAAGATAACCGTGTATTGGATTTTCCGACAACAGTTCCTGGGTGCATTAATTCTTTCGCTTATGTTTTTCTTTCGGTCTGCGGCAGATACTTTTAGAATTGGTGGAGACGAAGAGAATCAGCGCCGTACGCCGGTGCACAGTGCTTCGCTCCCCATAAAGCTTCCGGACGAGATAGCAGATCGTCAGGAATTCGTGATCCCACAACCGTTCACCAGATCATTAACAAGAGAGCTTCGTTGAAATGACATTATCCTACCAATAAACAGAAACCTGATAAATGACGAAATCGACAAATACATTCAACTAATGGACAAAACAATAAAACGAAAAATGGACAAAACAATTCCCAAAACAACAGTTACAGATAACATAAACATGTTTACAACCACAACAATAAACGCACTTCACCGGAAAAAAGAGCAGACTGCTATCAAAATTAAAACAATTACACAGACAGTTTACAGACAGACAAGACCAGGAGATAATATCACTGAAATCCCGATTAAAAAACTTCCAACAATTACTTAAAGCTAACTATAGATTAGCAACAAATTTGTATTGGAACAACAGAATTCGAGCTATCAAATCGAATAGCCCGAATATGTTCCCACAAATAAATAAAATATTCAAGAGAAATAATAAAAACGAGATCCGGTGTCTCCAAATTCCACGTACCGACGTAAATAAGCAGGTGCTAATCAACATTTGCATAGATACAGAGAACGCTATCCTCAATAATGAACTCTGTGATCGAGGATCCTTTAGAAAAGGTGAACGCTGTGGAAACTGTCTTTCAAGAAATGTACAAGGTGAATGAAAGCATTCACCGAAATCACGACTTGGAGAATAGAGCTCTACTGAATCACATGCATCTCCGAAATGAAATTTCACATTGGCAATCGAAAAATCTCGGTTTTACCGAATACAGTGACAATAATTTGTCAAATAACATTAATGCCAATGTTAGGGCTAACAGTCTTTTAATTATTATTATATACGTGGGAAGAAATCTAGGGTATCTTCGACTCATTGAGAAGCAAAAAGTCAGTTGGAATAGATGGAATACCAAACATCGTACTCAAGAACATCCCCCCAATCGTAATAGATATGTACACGGTCTTGTTTAATAATGCATAATTTCCCGAGCGTTGATAAACGGCAATCATACAGCCCATCTCAAAAAGGCAAAAACTGTACAAACCCAATGAACATGCGTTCGATAAGTTTACTCGCAAGCATCAATAAAGTGTTCGAAAAGACCATTAACGAAGACGTATTAAAAGCGGTAGATAACAACATTCTTCCGAATAACCAGTCTGACTTTAAGACGGGTCATGAAACCACACATGCCGAAGCTGTATTGGACTCCGACATACAGTGGAATAAATGTAAGAACCAATGTACCGGTGCCCGTCTCATCGACTTGGAGAGAGCCTTTGATACCATCTGGATCGAAGGGTTATATTACAAACTGGTTAGACATGGCATACATAAGCCTTTACTATGTGTACTTTACGATACGTACTTACGATACGTGGTAATGTGACCTCTAATAAAACGTATAATATCAAGAATGGCTTGCAAAAGGGACCGGTACTTTCTCCGATTCTTTTTAACATTTACATTAGCGACTTATTAGATGCACTTCCGCAGGCTATTGCGTACGCAGACAATCTCATAATTGACAAAAACGCTCCAAAAGTTGAGATCATAAACAGTTTACTAGAAACCAAGAGTGTAGTTAAATACCTCGGTATCTGCCTAGATCAATATCTATATTTCAACAGACATTTTGAGACTGCTTCGCCCAAAGGTAGGAAAACTTTTGCTATGACAAGGAGGCTATTTTACAGTACCCAACTTGACAGCAGGGTAAAAGTCATATGCTACATGACGCTAATCAGCCCAATGCTCATATATGGTTGTCCAGTATGGTTTAACATAGGTCCAAATTGGATGGAAAAGATTCGGGTGTTCGAAAGAAAGTGTCTCAGAAGTTGTGTCAGATTATATCGGACACCGGAATCGGACTATAAAAAGTATTATTCAAATGAGACTTTATATAATGAAGCCTACATAAATAGGATGGATAATTTTATGATTAAATTAATCAGAGGACATATTGCGAGAGCAATAAGCTCGCCCAATGACCTAATTTTCGGGGCTTATTATCCAAACACTCTGTATGAGAGCGTGCATCGCAACGGCTTTGTTCCACAAGAGGCGTCCCTTGATTTGAACAAGAATGGACATATACAGGATGAATCCGGAATTCCGCTAATCTATCATGTAAGTAGATCATCCGTAGAGGGGCGATTGTGCAACGATCGAGAAGTCACGCGCACCGAAGAAGAGCTTTTGCGGTTCAATAGAGCTATTTCCCATAGAGACCGGGATGACATTATTAAACAGCATCAACAGTTTTGGTGGTTGAATGGCAAATAAACACCTATGAATCAATGTCGGTAGAAGAACTCCAACATCAACCAGCTTACACAGACTTAGCTTTTCTAGGATTAGAGTAGTACACGATTTAAGTTGTTTTTTTAAATAAAAAAAATTTTTTTTAAAGTAAATTAAATTTTAAGTAAAAACAAGAAAAAAAATTGGCACAAAGTTTTTCTAGTTTTTTTGTCATACAAATATTCATAACCAAAGCAGTACATAAACTTCTGTCGCCGAAAGGCAAACTGCACAATAGTCATAATGTTTAGCTTAGAGCGTCTGCGTAGGTCTAGTAAGTTATAAATAAGATTATTTAGCTCGAATTTAACCTTTTTTTGTCTAGCCTATAACTTAGAATCTAAGAATATAAAACGGAAATAAAAACTGTAAAAATAGCCTTAGCTCGTGCCAGAATTCAGTGTAGCAACTAGATTATAAGGGCTTTCATCCATTGCCGATTTCAGCAGATTACGAAGCGATCTTAAATTTTTGCACCAAGGTGATGTAATGATTTGAGCCTTCTGCGTCAACCGTAGCTAAAAGTGGTAATGTCTCCGCTATCTCTTCTGTGGCTACTCTGGTACTAAATGAATTTCGGGTAGCCATACCTACTGACATTGTGGATTTCAACCTACTTATATAAAGTTTAGTCTATGTTCTTTCCATGTCGTAACATCTTCCTAAATGAACCCCATAGTCTGCCTGATTTCCTTGATAGGGTCTTAATTCGAGAGGCAGAAAGCAGAAATAGGTGACCCACGTTTCAGTCAGATGTGACATCTACCACACTTAAGAAACATTACATCATGGCAATTGAGACTGTCAAAGATGAGAAGCTGTTATTTTCACAATCACATACATTAACCTCGGTACCAATTTTAAAAGGTGTGACTGAAGAACCAAATTGAGTACAGATTCTTAAAGCCAGTAGCATGTATGAACACATTTAAGTTTTGTTTGTTTTGTTATTCTAGATTAAAGGAATATTTATCGAAATGAACATTACATTGGGAAAATAAGTGTAAAGGGTTTAGTTTCTAAACGATGTAAAACTTTCATTCCAGAAGTATTTATTTTTAATTTTCACAAACGATTCTTTTTCGATAACAAAGTACTCCGTGCTACTTCTATACACAAAGTATACACAAAGCTACCTAAAAGGGCGACATAATAATAGAACAATGGTGCACAAGTAGGGCTGAATAAAACAAAGGGTTTTCTTTGCTTTACTCTAGGTCAACCTTTCTCCAATCTCATGATTCAAATGATTGATTGTCAAAATTAAAATTTCGAAAGTGACAATGCGAAGTGAGTTAGACTGTCTGCTTACCTACGAGAGGTGACTTTTGGATATTAACAAGTAGCGGCCTTTGAAATATGGGCTTACTTATTTAGAAAAGCATACGACAATCGATAAATTTCGCTCTTTAATATTTACACCTATACGCTTTCTTAAAATTTAGATAGATGTTGTCAATGGCCTACTATCACCCACGTTACGGTGCTCATGAGCTATCTACACTTTGTTCTAAATGCTTTCGGAAAATTCTTTATAACTTATACATTCGCATATTTGGAGATTGTTTAAATCAAACTCTTGCTTTATTGACCTTCTAAAAAACAACTTTCACTCTTTGTTTTGCTAATACGTGTTCTTGATTTTCTTGCTAATTCAAAATTATAATTGAAGTTGGGGCTAGAGTGGCTGTGTGAATAGATGAATAGGCTAAAGTGGCTGCGTAAATAGGTAAATTTGATGTATTGGCGTCTAACAAAAGAATAACTGACTTGGGAATACTTTTTCTTTGCCCCATTCGAGTTATAAGAAGTAAAAGGTGTAGGTGACTGGTTTTTTGACAATGATAGAGGTGAGAAAACAGTTAATTTCTGTTCTCAATAAATATCAGCATTCACCATAAAAAAAATAACATCCCCAATTTGAAATTCCCTTTCACCTGGCAAGGCTAAAATTTTAGTGCTACCGAAATTTAAGAAAGCGTTGTTTAGGTGCATCTCCTTCCACACGTCTGAAGATAGACCCCTTGGGCAACAGGTCCCGGGTATTTTTATTTAATTTTACTTCTCTCTTACTCTATAGAAGATAGATCCCTTAGAAGCAAATCCGGATCTTAGATGCAATTTTTTTTCAGCCGTGTTCATGACAAATGATCAAGTATTTCTTCCAACCACTTCACGGAACTTATATGGCTAATCTACCACTAGAATCCTGGCATAACTTCCAATCTTGAGGTACTATGCCTTGCATGAATGAGAAACCTAATTTTATAATCTGTAAGACTCTTCAGGAATATGATGACTAATCAACATCGGGTTAATTATCCTTCCTGAACCTGAGCTGTAGATTTGTTGCGACATTTTGTAATGGGGATATATATAATAGAATGAGTAACCCGATTCTAGCATAAGAACTATCCAACTAGTTACTATAACATGTCTTTAGAATAAGAGCAATCTGAATATGAAGAATGGAGATTCTTAAACAGTACTTAATAACAGCACCGCTTTAATGTTTGAGTTGGTAAGGAGGTTGTGTCTTGCGTTTGAATGTGCAAATGTAGGTTCAACTGATGACTCTAGCTATTGTGCAGTTCGGCACAATTACAGAGTTGTAGGTAGGGCCCCAAAGCCCAGCCGCCCGGTGAAACACCACCAATTAACCCATAGGCTCTGCGAAATAGTTGAGAAATTCTTGACCATCTTTCGGAGCTTGGCCGTTGGACCCGGTCGAGAACAAATAGCATCTCAGGGCGCTGACTCAGCGCTATAGGTTTGCCATTCCGCCGAGAAGTAAAATAAAAAAAAAACTCTTTGGCGATATGCGACTGATAACTATCTGACTATTTAAGCCCTCTCATTTGAATCTGGATTTACTGACCCATTGGGCAAAAGACTTTTAGAAACCATTTAGTTAACCACACACACACAGCTTTAAAACTAGTAATCATTTGCCAAGCTAACAAGCCTTTGAAATATTATATATTGAGTTGTATCGCATGAAATGTTCGATTTTCACTCAGTAAAAAATAAGAAATTCTCGAGTGAACATCTGTGCCAGAACGTTCAATTTTCTTTTTTTATAAAGTAAAGTGGTACGTGTGCTTGACGTCTTAGGGTTCGTTACAAGTACAGTTATTTTTTTCTAGGAATTGTTTACCATGCTATCGGCAATTCCAATTCGAACCCTCTTCCTTTACGAATTTAAAATGGGACATAATGCGTCAGTAGCAATGAAAAACATGAATGACCCATTTGAGGATGTAGCAGTAAACGAATGCACTATACGACGTTGGTTTGGAAAGTTCCGTTCGGGAGATTTCAGCCTCGAAAATGAACCACGTAGGAAGCCGGAAGCTTTAGTTGGCGACGATGTTTTAAGAGCAACAGTTGATGCGGAAATCGGCGTGGGAGATTGCACAAAGCATGGGAGTATCCCCAATGACAATAAGACGACACATTTCTCTCATAGGAAAGGTAAAGAAACTCGATAAGTGGGTACCCCATGAACTGAACGAGTCCCAAAAACGACGGCGCCTGGAAATCTGTGCATCGCTTAGATTAAGAAACCAAACTGGGCCGTTTTTGCACCGGATAGTCACCGGGGTTGAAAAGCGGATTATGTATGATAACCGTAAAAGACCTGGGCACTGGTTGGATGCAGGTGAAAAACCAAAACACACTCCCAAGCCCGATCTTCACCCAAAAAAGATTATGTTGACAATTTGGTGGACATCGAAAGGACCAATCCACTTTTCATTTCTTCAACCGCGACAAACGATAAACACTATCAAATATTGTAAGAAAATCGACATACTGCATGCCAAATTGGCTGAAAAACAACCTGCGTTGGTCAATAAGCACGGCCCGATCCTTTTGCATGACAATGCCAGACCCCATACCTCACAAGTTGTGGGGGGAAGTATTGTGCCTAACACAGACACTACGTTCACTTACCCTCCACCATAAATTGTTCGCAGCGTAAAACACCGAACCGAAAGTCAATCACAAATAAATGAAAGAACGCCGCCTCGTTCGTTCACAACCAAGGGTAAAGGGTGAGAGATAAACACCCAAGACACTGCGACACAGTAAGGAAACAAAACCGCTGAAATGAAACACACAATATTGTTCGGATTATGTCTAGACATTTATTATTCATTTTATATCACTGCCGCGAGATTGTTTAATTATAGTACAGGTGATAATGCGACCGATTGTATTTTTTAACACGCGACACAAAAAAAAATTACTACACGCTCAGATACTCGCGACTCCGAATTTAACGCATCTCCGCGTACACCGGCGGAGAGCGGAAGCGGCATGACCATTGTGGTCAGCGGATGATACGTTTACAAATTACAAAGCGAAATTTCGTAAATCGATTTCATTTAACACGAATGGGGACTTTTATCTTCCTTTTAATAAAAACGCGCTTTCTCGACTCGACCTTACTTGTACGCGTCTCCGCAGTGACGGAGAGGGGGAGCGGCGTGTGACCAGCGTGGTCAACGGATGTAAAACGACTCGACGATATTCAATCGTTTGGGTTGAGTTTTTGATGGTGTGGTGAAAAGAAATGAAATTTCCTTTGACCAGTGACCAATGGAAGGCGATCTCTGGGACGCGGTGGTGTATGTGTGTGTTCGTACACATCACCGTGTTATCGATGCGTTTAGCCAAGGATAAACGGAACCTACGACGAGGGAAAAGGAACAAAGGGGAAACGAGCTAAGATGCCTCATCGGTAATGAGAGTCAGCTGTCTAAATAGCAGCCACTCATTAGATGCTAAAAGGGATTGCAATAATTTATACTATAGAGAGCGTACATCGTCTCTCTGCCGACTGGGAGAATCGGATTCTTTTGTTTGCACATGTTTATGCTATTGAATCCAATCCGACGGCAAAACGTGATGTCGGTGATTGTTTGAAGATTCAAACAAAGAAATATTTCCGCGAGAAGTGCTTGCTGAATCAATAGTTACAAGTCTTCGGGAAGTAATTTAGATGGATACACAATGACGGTTATGTATACCATCTGTGTCAATTATGCATGGCATCTATGGCGACGGCAGGATCGAACTATAGTGTGAATATCTACACTAATTGGAAATTCGGTTTTTGGGTCGCTAATGCAGAGATGCATTGATAATGTATGAATGCCCATGTAGGAAAAATTCTTTGCAGCACATCCAGGTAATGGATTGAAAACATTAACTATCCTTGGGAAGGGAATGTTTTCAGGTGCCAATGCGATTGCATTGGCGGGAAAAAATGGGAGTTGGGTTGTAATAATGGGGTACTGTCTGATAATGTTAAGAAAGAAATCTTACGGGGAATCGTATGCGAAGAGATGCATGATAAGGTAAGTTTTCTTTTCCAGGGGCTTTTTAGATCACAAATTTGATCTCTTTAATGCATGAAGCATTTAATATGCTAATGCGATTGCATTAGTGGAATTAAGAGATTGGGTGCGAATTATGGGGTTTTTTTTAGGAAAGCGAACCATGGGGTTTGGCGGAACCGTCACAAAGTAACGCTGCATTCTTCCGCATCCACCGTACTCAACTGACATTTCCCCAACGGACTTTCTTTTCCGCAATCTGGATTCATTTTGCTAGCAGAAGATCCTCCGGAACCGAGTACACGTATTAAAAAACTTTGAAGATTTCATTGCCTCAAAAAGTCAGCACTATTGAAAAAGAATATTTGATCTTGTATCACATCTGAAGAATGTCAAAGATGCCAGCGGATCCTATTTTGATTGAATAACAATTTACGGAAAAATAATATTGGCTTTAAAATTGTTACTATAAAAGCAGACTTTGCATGTGGTACAACCATATATTAAAGCTATATAAAGCCATCGCACTGCCATGCGTCAATATTCTACCATTCTCTGACTCAGATCCGACATTTAGTTTTAAAACCTAGTTTTTTTCAACCTACGACGAAGTGGAACACCTTAAGGCAAATATGCCAAGCCTGGAGGCGTTATACTCTGAATTCTTATTTCAGTAAATATAATACATTATTAAAATGCATACCAGCCCGGTAACTATAAACGCTATAAGAGTATTAATAGTCCCTTTAGGGTGTGCATGTTATTAAAACAATATCACCTCTTCAGATTCCCCAACCTGTAACAAAAAGTAAGTGTTTTGGTTCAACAGTTACATATTTTTGCACCCACAAGGTTCATGAAAATTTTTAATCGTGCCATTGCTTCCGAAAAGGTTGGCCATCCCTAGTGCTTTTAATTTTAATTTTATTTATTTTGCTTTTTTTCATTTCATTCCATTTTTACATCCCCTACAATTCGACCCGAACAAAATACCATGAGCTCTCCCCAATACCAGGTGTACCGGTATGAAGTGAGCGGCTGTTAAAAGTAAACTTTTTTTTTAAGTAAAAAACATTTTATCCGAAGTATTGGCCATTGCTTTCTACACATTTCGACCACCTTTCTGGCAATTTGTGGATACCACGCCAATAAAACCGGTCGTCTTTTGAGGCAAACCATTCGGAGACCCAATTTTCGACTTCTTCGTAGGAATTGAAATGCTGCTCAGCCAATGCGTGTCCCATCGATGAAAACAAATGGTAGTCGGAAGGAGCCAAGTCTGGTGAATACGCCGGATGGGGTAACACTTTCCTGCCGAGGGCTTTTATTGTTTCTTTCACGGGTTTTGCTGTATGACTCGGAGCATTATCATGCAACAAAATTATCTTTCCGTGTCTTGTGGCTCATTCTGGTCGTTTTTCGATCAATACATGCTTCAAATTGATCATTTGTTGTCGGTAGCGTTGCGCATCAACAGTTCAGGATACACCATCCCCTTTTGGTCCCTACAAACACAGAGCATTGTCTTTTTTCCGAACCGATCAGGCTTTGCAGTCGATGTTGAGGCTTCTCCTGGATGTACCCATGATTTTTTGCGTTTAGAATTTTTAAAATAAATCCATTTTTCATCACCAGTCACAATTCGATGCAATACTGACTTCCTTTCGTGTCGTAGAAGCAACGTTTCACATGTGGTGTTTCGCTTTTCCATCTGCCTGTCATTCAATTCAAGTGGCACCCAGTTTCCACACTTTTGAATCTTTCCCATAGCTTTTAAACCTCTGGCGCAAAACTAATGACTTTGCCCGGAAAAACCAAATCATTATGGAAAATTTAACAAGCCCCAGGACTTGGTAAACAAGGCCAAGACCGGTTCCCGGTTGTAGTGCCGAAGATGATGATCTTTTAAACAGTTTTGTGCAACATTTAACATTTGTGCCATTTGTTTTTGACTTTAAGTGTCATCTTGATACAATATTGCTTGCAATTCGGCGTCTTCAAACTTTTTTGGTGGTCTTCCACGTTCTTCACTTCGCACATCAAAATCATTATCTCTGAACCGCTTAAACCATCTTTTGCATGTTGCTTCCGATAGAGCATGATCACCATAAGCCTCGACAAGCATTCGATGCGACTCTGCAGCACTTTTTTCAAATGAAAACAAAAAATTAATGCTTTCCGCAAATCATCATTTTCTGGTACAAAATTCGACATTTTTAACAGGATTAAAAAAAAAATGATGTTGTTTGTACAATGACTTGATCCATACTAAATATGATTGACGGATGTCATAGCAAGCAAATAAAAAAATATAAAGGCTCGTTCACAACAAACGTTCTCTTACGATACATTTGTATTGTTCACTTCACACCGGTACACCTGGTATACACCTCACAGCAAGCCAAGAAAAAACGTATGATTAAAAATAAGTTATATATAAGAGAAAGAACGAAATATAAAATGTACATAAAATATCTTAAAAAAGAAAAAAAAACATCGATATTTCTTTTCTTTAACCTCTCTCTTTTCTTCCACTCAAACTATTCCTTGACATATTTAAAATCACCTCAAAATCATTATTGCTGTAAAATAAAACGCCATGACAATCTGACAATTTAACTAAAGATGCCACATACTTATTCAATTATATATTAGAGAAAGTGTAGTGCGAAGCTGGTGCTACACCGCGAGATACAATATTGGTTTACGCAGATATTAGAAACATCGACATACGTTTTCAACCATATTTAACCACCTTTCACAGAAACGGAAGCTGCATATTAGTATAGTCTTAAGCAAGACACGACTGAATGAAAATACACTCTATCGTTTCAAAAGCAATATTCTCTTTCGGGGAATGCGATATAAGAGCGGAATCTAGTATCGCGGTGTCGACGTAGCCAGATAGATCCAAATCACCTGTCGAGGATGGCCAAGAAAGTAACAGTGATTAGACACCGCCCCATCAGATCGCAGAGTTCAACTACAGTCTAGATAAATCTTAATACAGACGAATTTCTTAAACTGTCAACAAAATTATCGTGGTTCCCAACTAACTCAGCTTGCCAAACTTAATGCGGGTAGGGGTAGGTATAGGCGTGTCAAAACATCCTAACAAAAAGGTAAGGCCTAGGTCCATCCCGGTCTGTAATAACACCTAAATATTTTGTAATCTTCTGTTTGCTTCGTAATGAAACTATTCGTCTATTTAAATCGAAAACAGCAATTCGAAAGGAGAAATTAGATCATCCATAATTACCATTAACGATCGTTGGAAACGTAAACACCAGCAAATATTAATTGACACTGAATTGATAGTAAGTCCAATAGTAAAAAAAAAACAATAAAAATGCATGATAAATGCATACTGTCGGAGCATATTATAAGTTATAAGAAGGAAGAGAATTCTGGTATTTCGTGCGACAAACAAATAAGAAGAAAAACAAAAACAGTAGTGTATGCAAAATACTTCAAAATCGGTATGTAACATCTTTCCCAATTTATAAAAACAAGTATTTTACTTTGTTAGAGATGTGTGTAATAAAAATGTGTTATTCATGAGCTATTTCTAGTAGCCGTGATATAATTGCGTGTAATAACTGAAATATAATGCTTGTACTGGGGACAGCAGATTATCTAAACTTTATCAAACACCTGTATTGATTGCTGCTTAGGGCGAAATTTTGTGGCTCCCGAGATGAGTTTTTCAGCGATGAGTTTGGTAATATTTCAACATATTATTATATCTCTATCTCGCATTTTGCATCTGCCATCGAAAACAAAACTATTAGAAGATGAGTAAAGTAGGTTGACCTGTCTTTAATTACCCTATCAGATTTTGTTACTGAGCAACCACGTATTGTATAAAGTTTCTTCAGATTAGCGTATAAAAAATATATAGGGTTTGATTAAATTGAGGATCGCAGTGTAGTAATTCAGCATAAATGTATCATACATATTTGCCTAACACTCTGATTCGAGACTCAGTTAATTCACAAGTTTTATATAACACTACAAACTGAGTATGTGGTCATTGCCCTATAATCGTGCGTTTAGTTCAAGATTAGCACATGCAACCAAAGAATTTAGCATACCAAATATATGTAGAATATTTTCTTAAGAATCTTTTCGACTTTCTCTTCAAAACAGCTTTATCAGTGTTTAGTTTTATAAAATGGTTACGACAAACTTCTAGTGTTTCGTACGCAGATTCAGCTCCTAAAGTGAGCTAGTTGAGGAATAAACCTACGATTTATTTGTACAAAATTGATGTCTGCAATAATTTTAAGTATGACATGTTTTGACCGTTTATCGGCTGAGTTGTTGTTTTTATCTATGTCTAGCAAAACACATAACGCAATACGTCTTTTAGATTCGGAATTTCGAAACTTAGAACAACTGCTAAATGTACAAGGCACGCATACTAAATACGATGCAGCTTTTACTGATTGGGTCACTTAATTCGAATTTTAAATAATTCATGTGAATATAACTTAACTGACCTGCATCTAAATCGAAATGGCATACAGACAAAATCGACCTGAAACATAAGGAGCACTTGTGTAAAAAAAAGGTGAGGTGCAAAAGGGGCCATTCGAATGACAATTTTACCTGCCCTGCGAGTAGGGCGTTAGAATATAGTCACAGCTAGGCCGACTTGTCGTAGGAGGCTTCTAAAGGCCCAGTGGTAGGTGGGGTCCCAACGCCCTGTCGCCCGATGAAATACCACCCCATCAAGCTATAGGCTCCCTGAAATGGTCCGGAGATATCCCTGACCAGTTTTTGGAGCTTGGTTGAAGGACCGGCCGAGAAAGGGTGGGTTTAGGGGATAAGTCGGTGCCTAGATGAGATACCACCCCGTCTCGCTGTACATTCCGCGATATCATCGGGAGAAATTTTCGATTATGTTTCAGATGTATGGCTGATGGCCCGGACTGACACGGAAATAAGTCATGATGGTGCCTTCTGAGATAATGAATTCCCAAGGTAAACTAGTTTCCCATTCGGATCTCCCGGGGGGACTATGTCAGGGAGAACACCATCCAAATACTCTGATAAATAACCCAACTTGAAGAAATTCGTAATCGCTCGTTTTCGAAGCTCTGTCGACTTTCGACTGATAATGGCATTTTGTAATTACATTTAATATAAATGTAAACACCGTCCACCAATATTTGCAAACAGCGAAACCCTAGCCCTAACTGAGACCCAGGTCGATTCGTCAAGTGATTCGACATATCTTGCTCAGGATACATTTATGTACTTACTACATTGACTTACATTTGAGATTCCTTTTTAAAGGTGAAGTCCGCGTCCTCACGCGGTCCCGATCTGGATTGCCAGAGGATGGAGGCGTTGGAACCCAATAACATGGACATCATGTGGTTGAGGGCCGTGCTGGGGAATTGTGTTAAATTTCTTTGTTGTCTTTACCGCTCCCCGAATGACGATCGGCCAGCGACATTTTTCGAATATCTTTCACGTACCGTCGACTGGATAAAAACAACCACCCAGCTTCTGAAATTGTCATCCTTAGCGATTTTAATGTACACATTTCAGGCTGGTTGGTGCATTCTAACAGAACCGACAAGGCTGGGAGGCTGGTGGAAATGTTCGCTGTTAGCCGCGATTTGACTCAACTCGTGGATGCCCGAGGTGATTATGCGAACACCTTGGATCTGCATTTATACCGTGGAGATTGCTGCGCCACTGGGAAATTCAGATCACTGCTTGGTATTGGTCGCGCAACCACTTGAATTTCAAGCGAATAACCGACCTAAGTAGCTTCGCCATGTATGGAGATATGGGGCTGCTAACTGGGCCAATTTGCGAGATTTCTTCGCATCATTTCCGTGGTCAGAGGTGTGGTTCGGAGATTCTGATGTTAACGCATGGCCGGAGTCGGTCACGGAAATTATTCTGCTCAGGATGGAGATTTACATTCCCCATTCCATCAAACGAAATTTATCTGATAAACCTTGATTTGATTAACAATGAAAGCAGATTACAGCGGTAAAAATAGAACCTTTAAGCAATGACGCTTAGACACAATATACGACATTCACAAAGAAAAATGGGTCATCGGCCAGGCAGCTTATAATGAATGGTGAGTCAAAGGCGGTCGCATTGGAAATGTGCAAGGCTTTTGACCGCGTACATTACGTTTTATTCAAAGTATTCTCCATTACTAGACACTACTCTTTCCCATCTTTCTGGCAGCATCCGGATACCACGTCGGAAGAACTCTTCATCTTTTGAGAATATCCACGAATCAACCCATTTTTTTTTTTTGTATCTTCATATGTTGTAATGTGCTGCTCGGACAGACCATGTGCCATGGATCGAAATAAGTGATAATCAGAGAGGACAAGGTTTGATGAATACGGCGGGTGGGGTAGGACTTCCCAACGAAGTGCTTCCAAATAGTTTTTCACCGCCACCGCAACATGCATTATCATGGAGAAGAATAATTTTGTCAGGTCTGGAGTAGTAATGGACGCGTTTTTCCTTGAGTGCTCGGTTCAATCTCATTAATTGTGTTCGGTAGAGAACTCCAGTGATGGTTTCACTCGGTTTCGGCAATTCATAATACCAATCTGATCCCACTAAATACACACCATGAGGTTTTTCCCATGAATATTCAGTTTTGCTGTCGATATTGAAGCATGGTCAGGTGGTCCCTATGATTTTCTCTTCTTTGGGTGTTCGTAGTGGATCCATTTTTCATCCCCCATGAATATACGATGCAAAAAACTCTTTTTTTTTTGTATTACAAGGAGCATTTCACTTATGGAAAGTCGGCGTTCAACGTCTTTGTCAAAAAACTGTCAAACCATCTTTTATGATTACTGATCTCGCTAGAAGCGCATTATGTATAAAAATATTGTTGAGCTTACTGAAAAAATACATCAAAAACGGGACAGCTTTCCACCTCAACTATTTAAGACAAGGACTAATGAGTCCCAACCTACTATTTTGATTTGATGTAATGAATGGTGCTTCAACATCATTTAGTTAATCCCGAAAGACCAAACCTGCATAAGAGACGCTCTTTCTTGGACTACGAAAATTCCTAGAACTGTGGGTTTCTTGGATTCCTGAAAAGTTCCACATACTGTTGAAAATAAAATTTAACCAGGAAAACCGTGTCCCGTATTATGAATTTCCAGCCTTTTACCGCTTGAATTACAGGAAAAGGCGGACTCTATCGGTTTGTCAATGCCATGAACAGAGTGGATAAACATGATCCCAAAAATAGTGAGGCAACATCATAATTAATTCCTTAAAGGCATTGGTAGATTTTTTCCAATAAGCCGAGTTTCATCACATTTAATTACGTTAACAATGCTGAATGAAAATGCCTATTTTTGACTTCACTCAACGTTGTTCTGTCTTGAAAAGCTTCGATTTTAATAAACAATTTATGGAAGGTAATACGCTGCTAATCCTTGAACATCATTCTATAGAAACTACGTTTGTTGGATGCCCCCGAAATTGATTTACAGTATGCTGATAGTCAGTTTGTCTTTCCCATCAACCTGCACTCACTTTTTCATTATTTCTAGGTCTATTTTATGTAACCTTATTAACACCGTGCTTTGCAGCTTTCGATGTCAGAAGATTGAGAACAACCTTTTTATCACATACGAATTATAAAAATTAAAGCATGGCGTGTAATACGCAACATCTGTCGCTAAATGTGAGTACTACGTCCGTTGCCAGGCAAATTGAATTCTTTTTGATTTTAGAAAAACTGTGTTCTACACTTTGCCTCTGCATACCGAGTACTCTATAAAAAAACTTTAACTAGGAGTGTTGGGACGACCAGATTTTTAATGCAGCCTCTTTGGAAGAATTCGCAGGACTACTATACATGAAAGGATATAGAATAAAGAGCATGGAGATTGCGTGTTCCATTTCGATGTTCTAGTTTATTGAAGTTTTCTAACAGCGATTCAAAGAGGATATTTCATGCTGTTCTCTCTAGTTCCTCAATTTGCCAGCATCATTATATTGCAGCAATATCCTTGAGCTATAAAATGGAGTAGAATCGTATTTACTTGCCCCCGTTTTTTTTTGTTCTTCCTTTTTCTTTCTTTAAATTTCTTCAAGCGTTCTATAAGCTTTACAACTGTCCTTATCATATCGTTAAATAATGTGTACGTGGTAGATGCAACGTAAATGAGCATGATGTTTTTAGTTGACCTAGTGTTATGAGTAAAGATTACTCATGTCATCATATCTGCATGCATGTTTTTAGTTTAAATACTTAAAGAAGACAGCCCTAATTTTAATGAAAGGAAATATAATTACTGCGTTGCTACAACCAGTCCCAAAATGGCTTATGTGTTGATGAATGTCTAATGGAATACATTAAAAGAAATGTGTTCTTACTGCTGTAATTTAATGGGTGGCCAGTTACGTATTTACAGCGATGGTGACCGGAAATTATGCAAAACAATGATCGCGCAAACTGATTTTCTATATTGGCGTACGACTATTGACTCCTTATTAGGAAACGAATAAGTCGAATACACAATGGACACCAAACGACATCCACGAGAACAAATTATTAATTTCGTAATGAAACTTTTCGAGCACAAGCTGCACAACGAACCAACTCTCCATCTTCAAAGTGAGGCAGGACCTTCATGATATTAAATGAGCGCCTTAAAGCGAATGTTGCTCCGAGAATGGCATCGCTTGGTAGATTCGAAAATATGGTGCATCAACATTTTGTTGTATTTAGTTTAGCTAGTGTTGGGTCTTAGTTTTCTAACGGTCGCTCAGCCATCGCCAGGTAACGCAGTTTCTGTACCCATTTCAACATCGCGACACGTAATCGTATTCCTAGCTCGCAGTTAATTCCTTACAACGATTGACCCAGTATCCTGGATCATCTAAAGAACAACATTCGTCAGGCTGTCGCAAACATCCCCTCCATGTGTTGGAAAGAGTTGGATTCCCAGTTTGATAAACGCAGTGTATTTATTGTCAATACGGGACGCCAGATATCAACTTTTAAACTGTATAAACTAATTAATTAATAAATAAATAAATAAACTCCATGTTGCCCTTGATAGCGATAAATTTATGTACACAGCTTATTATGTTAGGAAAACTGAAAACAAGATGCTTGACTTTGGGTTATAGTCAGCAATAAGATGAAACCTTTCCTCAATTATCAACAAAAATTAATTAATATAAGGATATGCACCCTTCGCTTACGAACAAATTTAAAATCAATGAACTTAAAAACATCCATCGACCCCAAAAAATGTAAATTAAAACTCTTTGAGTTAGTCATTGAGAATTCAATAGGTACCACAAGTAAGCCAGGAAAGTCTAAGAAAGATCGTGATACGATATATAGGTGGTGCGTCAGTATTAACAGTTCTTTCTTACGCCACCAATTACAACAGTGTTCACCTCGTATCTTTTTCAACTATTTCTATTTATACTATTTATTGACCTGTAGGACCCCGAAAGCTCATGACCTCGCCGACTCGACTCCGCCATCGTTCCCTGTCCTGTGCACTCTTCTTCCACGCTTAACCGGCCGATCCGATCTCCTTAAGGTCAAACCTTACATTGACCTCCCATTTCCGTCGCGGCCGTTCTACCGGTCTCTTTCCCGTTGATCTACCGTCAAGAATTCTGCGCACGGTCCTACCGTTGCCCATTCCCGCCACATGTCGGCCCATCCTAATCTTCGCGACTTGATTGCTTTCACTATTGTAGGTTTGCGGTATAGCTCTTCCAATTCGTGGTTATAGGGTTTCCTCCATTGCAAATATGATGCATTGAATTATGAATGCCTGAGAATCCTTTTAGGAAATTTCCTGTAATGCGTTGAAAGCATTAATGTCCTTGTACAAGGAAATGTTTCAGGTATGCTGGGTGGAGATTGCGGTGCAGGTGTGGGAAAGCTGAAATTTGCCTGGGGGTCTTGAAAAGGTAGAAAGAAATTCTTACAGGGAATTTGTATGCGAAGGGATGCAAGAAAAGGTAAGAATACTTGTACTGAAGCGTCTTAGATTATACCTTAGATATTCCTAGGTGCGTAAAGCATTTAAGGTGCTAATGCGATTGCATTAGCGAAAGCTTATGCAGACTGGGTGGTAGGGATGGGAGTTCTTTAGGGAAGTAATCAGTGGGGTTTGGCAGAACCACCACAGGTTCTATAGACACGGAGCTTTATGTTACGTGATAGCAGATTGGATTTCAGCATCTTTCTAACTGTATGGCAACTAGCGTCGCCGGAATGCAGTCTTTTGTTAATTTCGTTCGACATTTCGTTACTGGCCATCAGTATTGTTCCCAGATATTTAAATTCTTTAACTTTTTCAAATATCTTGCCTCTGACGTTTATATGTGTTCCCTGAGGTCCACCGGCTCTCGCCGTAATCATGTGTTTTGTTTTGTCTTCATTTATTTCTAGGCCCACCTCTTCTGCCGCTTGCATGACGATTTCACTGTTTTTACTTATAGTTTCTAGATTATGGCCCAGAACGGCGATATCATCCGCATATGCGAGCACTTGTGTGACCCCGTTCAGGGATGATTCTGGAATGTTGTCATCTTGTACCTTTCTGATGACATACTCGAGGACAAGGTTAAAAAGACATGGTGAGAGGCCATCATCATCATCATCATCATCATCGGCAGTACAACCGGGAACCGGTCTCGGTCTTATTAAGCAAGTCCTGAGGCTTGTTAAATTTTCCATAATGATTTGTTTTTTCGGGCAAGATCATGAGTCTTGCGCCAGAGGCTCCCCGACGGGGTATCGAACCCCGGTCTCCCGCGTGACAGGCGGGCATACTAACCACTATACTATCGAGGAGCCTCTTGAGAGGCCATCCCCCTGTTTTATACCGTCCCGGATTTCAAATAGTTCTGAGAGGTGGTTTTCTATTTTAACTCGTCCTTTGTTTTCGTTCATTCAAATTTGAATGAGGGCGGCATATTTTTTCGGGATTCCCAGCTCAACTATAATATGGCAGAGTTTTTGCCTTGCGACTGAGTCGTAGGCTTTTTTGAAATCAACGAACAGTTGGTGAACCGTCTCTCCGTATTCCCACTTCTTTTCCACCAGTTGCCTTATGTGAACATTTGGTCGCTTGTTGATCGGTTCCTACGGAATCCGCACTGGCAGTCTCCCAGTATTTCTTTTGCGTACGGTGTGATTCTCGTCAGTATGACATGTTAATATTTTGTATGTGGTTGAGAGCAATGATATTCGTCTGTAGTTTTCGCAGTCAGATCTGTCGCCTTTTTTTAAAATGGGGACGACTATTGAGGTTTTCCATTCTTCCGGAACGACTTCCTTATCCCATATTGTTTTAATAAGCTGGTGGATTTTTCGAGCGGTTGCCTCTCCTCCATGCTTCACAAGCCGAGTGCTTTGTTATTTTTCAATCGATTTATTGCGTCTACAACTTCGTTGAAAGATGGCTCTGGGATCTGAGGGATCTGAGGCTCGGCTGTATGTACGTCTGGTGAGTTTATTTGTGGTTGATGGGTGCGCATATTGAGCAGGTTTTCAAAGTACTGCTTCCATCTTGTCACGGTATTGTTTGTTTCTGTGACCCCACAGCCGTTTGCGTCTCGGATTATTTTAGCTCTGCCTCGGTGGCCATTTCTAATTGAATTTATGCCGGCATACATACCACTGATGTTCTTTGATCTGGAATTTGTTTTCGATCCGAATCTTCTCCTAGTCGCGTTTTTTTTTTTGCATTTGAAGAGTCTCATTGTCTCTTTCCGAATTGTCGTGTATCTTTCTGCGTTGACTTCATCATATCTTTCTAAGTGGATCACTCTGAGGCGTTTACGTTCTTCGATCTTCGCCGTGCACTCATCGTCAAACCAAGGTTTGGACTTAATTGTTTTCTTAAATCCTAATACCTCTTGGGCTGGTTGTTTGATTGTGTCTCTGATCGATGTCCATTTAGTGTCCACACTATTGGCTTCCTCTTTCTCACTGCTCCCATTCTCTAGGATGCTAAATCTATTCGTTAGTTCTCTTTTTCAACTATAAAAGGATTAATATTTCCTGTAAGATGTGCACATTACTTAAAAAAAAATAAAAAGAAAAATGAAAAAACAGTTGCGAGTATGTATCCCGTCAATAACAATAATACGCTAGGACTAAATGGTATTTTCGTAGAGTTTTTTATAGAGTGGTAGGCAGGAGCACAAGTGTAGAAGTAAAATACAAGACAATAGGGCATTCTATATTAAGATTAAAAATTCCTTGATGTGTTGCGCGGTATCGCTTGGAAGATATACTCTTCGACCTTACAAAGCGAATAGCCCCTTACGCTAATATGATAATGTTCCGTTACCAATATAATTTCATTTCTGGGAAATTAACGATGTATCAGGTTATAGCGTTTGCGACGATAGTGGAGAACGTGTGATTCGAACCGATGCTATCACGGTTAGAATCACAAAAATATAGAACCAAAGCTCAACGCATCAAGCCACTGCCGCGTGTACGAATTCAATTTCTAAACTCAAGTACATTCGACTGATGTGGAAATGCTATATTATTGATATGGGATACGGCTTTAATGGGTGTGCTTTTGGTGGTGTTATTCTTCACTATTGGTCGTGTGTATTTGCTAGAAACGCCACAAGGTTTTTAACCGTAGGTAGCTGATAGAAAAAATTTTAAAGTTCCAAAACATTATACAACAATTTTGCATAGATTCTACAGAATTTTCTGTGGTAGCTGCAGTAGAAGTATAAAAGCTATCACATAATTTAGCATTACATTTAAACTGTCACAATTGATAGCTTAACCATGGCCAATGTGGCAATTCAAGAAATGATATGCAGAGCTCAATCTTCTGAAAACTTCAATGAATTCCGAGAGAATTTTATCTACTTCTATCTGATGTTAAAGAAAGTGATTTTAGTCTCATGTGTGACAAGGAGATGCACACTCATATAGAACTTGACATCGTGCGCATTACGTTAAAACAAGGAGCTGTACTGTAGAGGCTTTCACCCAGATGTAAAATGGTATAAAACTGGGAGTCGATATTAATAATAGGGCAAATTGACGGAAAAACCTGTCAACATAATCAAAGTAGAAAAACTAAATTTGAAGTAGTGGACTCTCTCATCTAGATCCGATCTATAATCCAGTGCCCATTAACGCTTGCCATGGTCTGTCAATATATTCCAAATCCCAGGACTTGTCTGGAAGATTCTAACTGCAACTGTGTAGCACCAGGATTCCCGTACGAATCCCAGCCTCTGAAATTGGATCTTTAACCTCTAAATTCTAGAGAAAAGTTACTGGCCTCATATACTTCCATTGGACGCATGAAATTAAATGATCCAAGCTTCAGAAGATGAGACTTAGATCATATAAGCGAACTAATCCTTGGTAGGATTTACGATGAACAGTGTCCGCTGGCTTTCTGCAGAGAAGGACGTGGTTCCCATAATAGAAGTAAAGAACCTGAAATTAATTATGGAGGTGGATTGTGCGCCCCTTTTTTTAATCTTTGTTGACGATAAATAATCATCACGACTAGAGTTAAAAAACATATGATTAATTAGCTTCAATTCGTCAGAAACTTAATTAAATTAGATAAGAACCTGACATAGTTATGGACACGATGAAAACTCTGAATCAGAATGAAAAAAAAATCACACAACTTCCTCAATCCAAACAGGAGATAAAATTGAAATATAAACGAGTAGATCTTATCTCGAATCAATGTAGCTTCTTATTTTCCTTATAACACTTCTTGTTGGTGACACGATGACCGACACAAAAAGGTAAATATAAATTAACAAGACACTTGAAGTAGCATGTTTTACTAGAAACCCCTTGACGGGTGTCGTTTGCAACGCATATTCTATCTATCTATAAATACTGCAATCACTCCAGTATTCCCTACAGTAGCAAATTAAGAGGTGATTCAATTATAACTTGCGGTATGAAACTTCAAAGTAAGAATCCACGAACATTGGAAATAGAGCTATTTAACAGTGATCCTTATTCTTGCAGTTGTCCTTGCCTTGACAATCGTCGGTGTCGCATATGGTGTCATCACAAACAACGGCCAGCCTGGATGCAAAACTGACGAAGAAGTTGCTATTAAAACTTATCGTAATCTATGGGATCCAACTTCCTACTGGTTGTGTGACACGAAGGGTACTCCAGCAAGTAGCGTTAAGTGCCCGGACGCCCAAGCTTGGTTAGATAGTGCAAAGATATGCGTGGAATGGGACTATTGGACGTGGGAGATGCCACAAAATCCTCCAAGTGTCCCGTAAATTAAAGTTAGTGATAACAACGTGTTTTTGTAACTTCATAGTGAAATAAACGTGCAATCATAAAAAACAAAACGAAAAAGCGATGTTGTCATGACAGAAAAAGTAGAAAGGAATCGTAAAATAATTAATTTCGTTTTAAGTGGATGACGTTAACAGCACTGTTAGAATATACGGTTGGAGTGTTAAGGAGCAATACATTAAGACTCGTCTGTTTATTTGCGATCATAAAAATAGTAGTGAACATCAAGATGAGAAAAACTTCAATGAATTTATATTACTTTTTTTTTAACGTTTAATATTGCTTTTATTACCAACTTAAATAGGATGTATTTTAAGCGAACTGTTATTTGCGGAATTATTATGAAGAACAGCTTCAATGTTGTCCCAAAGATGGTATGACTAAATATAAAGATGGAATGATTAAATATCTGCTATATTCCAAAGTCCTAATACTAGTGCTCGTCAATTTCCTAAATAGTCTCATATCGTGAGAAAATCCCTCAATCACCCTGATACCTAGAAAAAACAGTAAAAATGTGTTGCGTATCCGCAATTAAATTCATTGAGATTTGCCTCGGGTAATTCTACTATTATACAATTCCGAAGTACCAGTTGATAGCTGCTAGTGGGTGGTGAGTGACGACAACAACATGTCTTGCGCATTCGCAATTAAATTCATTGTGACTTGTGACTACAACTCCGATGTACCAGCTGATAGCTGGTAGTGGGTGGATGAGGACTATTTTACTATTTATTGGGCTGTAGGAACGCGGAAGTTCATGACCTCACCGACTCGACTCCGCCGTCGTTCCCTGTTCTTTGCACTCTCCTTCCACGCTTGACCATTCGATCCGATCCCCTTAATGTCAAACCTAATATTGTCCTCCCATCTCCTTCGCGGCCCTCCTGTCGGTCTTTCCCGTTGGTCTACCGTCCAGACTTCTACGCACGGTCCTATCGTTGCCCATTCGCGCCACATGTCTGGCCCATCTTAATCTTCGCGACCCCACTAGTCTCACTATTGTAGGTTTACGGTATAGCTCTTCCAATTCGTGGTTGTGGAGTTTCCCTCATTGTCCTGCGTCCTCGTCATATTTACCGCCAAAGATACCCCTCAAAACCTTATTCTCGAATACGCGGAATTTGTTTTCTTCGGGATGATTGTGGTTCTATAGACACCGAGCTTTATATTACGTGATACCAGTTTGGATTTCAGCAGTTTACTGACTGCGTGCCAATTAGCATTGCGTTCAAGAGCCCCAAATAGCTGTCATATTTTGTGAAACAAAGCCCTACGAAGGGAAGTATTGATGTTAAAACAGTCAGGATAAAACATACATTTAAGAATTAAATAAAAAGAAATTCGTGTCTTTTTGTTTTGCTGCTGACCGCGGCAAAGGAAAGACGGTCGAGGATGTGCTAACATACTCAAATATAGTGGTTGATTATAAACAAACAAATAAATAAAGATGAAAGCTAAGGTATCGAGGAAGTTGTTATCAAAATAATCTGATCTAAAAAGGAAACAAAAGACATCAAGTAAATCAACTCACATCTTGACAAAGAAGATCTGATGTGGTGTGAATATTAAAACTCGGGCTTCAAGTGGATTCATCAGTACAAAATTGACCATCGACCGGCGAAGACATAAGCGAAGTGAAGTGAAGTTGAATGGATGCAACCATTAAACTAAACACTGTGTATTGTGTACCTATGCACCGTAAGTGCATATCGTGTACCTACGCACCGTAATTAAAATGCAATTAGTGCTATTACGCGGCAAACGAAGTGTTGCTGTGCGCGTGTGTATGCGTATAGTATACAGAAACAAATACGTAAAAACTTGTGAATAAAACTTTTATATAAATAAACAAAGTGACTGTACTGCCCACCATGGACTGGATTCAAAAAGGCGCTACGGTGAAAGCCCAATCCAGAACCAAATCTTCAAACCAACGAGAATGAGGTAGAATTAATGATTCCAAATAATGCTCATTATACTGGAAGCAGGAAACAAATTTAGAGAACTGGCAACACAAGAAAAGAACGTCTCCAACAACGGAGACAGCATCGAAAAATACATTAAGCGAGACAAATGGATTGCCGAGCTATGGAGAAAAAACAAGAAATTGCAAAAGCAAATACAAGAAGCTCTAAAAGCAAAGGAACAACAGCAGAAACAACGGCAGCAACAGAAACAGCAGTAGCAGCAACCAGATGAACAACGACAGTAGATACAACCACCAACAAACAGGAAAGAGAAGTTGACTCCTATCATAGTCAACCTCATGGAGGCTAAAGATATTATTAAAATAGGTAAGTTAACTTGCAATAGTTTAAGAACAAAATGATTGAAAAACAACAATATAAGCTGATTGTGCTACAATTTGAGACTATCACACCACTAAAGATACATTAGGGAAAGCATGTAGCGAGTACACCCTTAAATCAGAAAAAAACCGTCTCCATGCTCCACAAAGGAGTTGATCCATCCCTTTCTCCCGAAAAATTGCTCGAGGAATTAAAAAAAAAAACGAAACCGGCAATTTATAATTTACCGGTGTTAACCCATTTTCCACCACTCTCTCCGGAAGTCGCAACCGGAAGTTGTTTTTCTTCATTGTCTCTTTAAGCCCTAACAGTAAAAGTGATGCGCTCAAACATATTAAATGCCTTAATTATCAAACAATAAGTTGGGAGAAAATAAAGAAATCCGAACGCGTATTGCAATGCATGCGGTGTCAACGCTTCGGCCAAGTGGCATGGAATTGCACCATGAAATTCAGATGCGTGAAAAGACTAAACAATCATGCTATTGGGGAATGCCCACTGGGTAAATAACAGCACCCGGATAAGAATAAGTTATCCTGCGTCCTCTGTAAAAATACAGGTCACCCCGCTAACTTTAGGGGTTGCTCTAAATCATCATCATCATCGGCATCGGCACTACAACCGGGAACCGGTCTTGGCCTTATTTAGCAAGTCCTGAGACTTGTTAAATTTTCTATAATGATTTGTTTTTTCCGGGAAAGGTCATTAGTCTTGCGCCAGAGGCTCCCCGACGGGGAATCGAACCGCAGTCTCCCGTGTGACAGGCGGGTATACTAACCACTATACTATCGAGGAGCCTCATTATACCAACAGCTAAAAGTTAAGCTGGAAGTCAGAAAGAACCAAGTTGAAGAAGAGAAACGAATGAAAATCGTTCTTACAACAACCTCGTGGCACCTAGTGTGTCACATGGCAGGTGGTGTAAAGAAATCACCAATCGTGGAACAACCACGCAACAACATAAAAATGTGTGCACCAGAGGCACAAACAGACTTAACAGCAATTTTACTGTCCATGCAAGCACAGTTTTTCGCGTTAGAAAAAAAAACGAAAAACTCGGGAAAAAAGTGCCGACGGAACGAGTCACTTGATATGATCTATGCAACACTGTCTCCAGATAACTCAACAGCAAAGACACAATGTTCTCTTTGGCTGAGTTAACCCGGAAAATTATTGTTTAATGTCAATCCACTAACCCGAAAGGAAAGAAGAGATAATCTGAACAATCTGCTGGAAGCCGAACGCCCAGTTTTACTTTTGGCTAGCAAAACAAAGGTGACCCAAAGGCACAAATTGGGCTACGAACATTATAAAATAATCAGACGAGATCGTCCAAACTCCACTCAATCAGGTATAGTCGCCGCCTTAATTAAGAAAGGTCTGCAATACAATGTCGTTTACAGCATAGATGTACACAACTTTCAGGTGATAGAAGCTTGTATTATCAATATTCCTTTGAAAAGTCAAAGACATCTACATGTAATCTCTGTTTAGGCTCCTGAAGCTCCCCAGTGTGCACAATTCATCAATGTAGGTGATACCCTTTTCCGAAGTCTCAAGTTAGACTCGGAAAATAATTGTTTCTTTATGGGGGGGAGATTTCAATTCCAAGCACAGATCTTCTGGTAACTTTATCTCGAACACAAGAGGCAATGCGTTGTTCGACTGGTGGCAAACAAACGCCATCGAACATAAACTAGAATTGTACGCTACAAGTTCGTCGTCTTATTCAAGAGGAAATTCCTTCTTGGAGTTACTTTAGGTGGACGAGCGAATACAATTACTAGACACGGATCTAACTACCCGAAATTGTCTTCGAACAATTGAGTACGGTAATTATCATTACGGACTAGGCGCCATAACTCACGTTCCAAACAAACACTCACTACTCGGGCATTATGACCAGATACATTCTTATAACATTCGAAAAGCACACTGGTCGGCTAATGAAAAAATTACTCTCCAATGGAGTAGATCCACCGAATGACATAAATCTTCATAATGATGAAATTAATCATTATCTCTTGGCGATGAAGAACATTGTTACCAATACATTGAATCGTTCTATCTCAAAATTAGTTCACATGGAGGGACATACAAACCAATATAGAAACCTAACAATTGACGCTCTGTATAGGGAGAGCATTCTGCTCTCTAAGCTGAAAGTGCTTTATAGACAGTTTAGCGATTCAAATTGCCAGGAAATAAAAACGATTAAGTCACTAATCAAAAATCTTCGACAACTGATCCCTGACAATTATAGATCAGTAATTAACAGAATTCAAGCCATTAAAGCTAGTAGACCGAATATGTTCCCACAAATAAAGAAAGTATTTAGAAGGACTGCGTGTCCCGCGGAATCTGGAAAATTGTCAAACAGTGTTGAACGCAGGACTTACCCTGAAACACATCAACTCCAACGAAGAGCTAGTATTGGTAAAGGATCCGCGAGACAAAGCGAACTCAATTGGTACCTGTTTCAAGGCAGTATACAGAGTGAACGAATCTGTTCATTCTAACCGCGGCCTCGAGATCAGGGCCCTCAGGATTCTCCGTTTAAAAATCTAAGTATATTTGTGCACAAGGATGAACTTACAGACATCCTTCGATCTATTAAAAACAAAAAATCTTCTGGAATAGATAGTATTGTTCTAAAACACTTGCCTCTTGAAGCAGTGAAGGTTTACACGCATTAACGAAGTAATCGCAGCTTAAGTAGGGAGGTGAAACATCCTCGCACCACAGTGTGTCGGTTCTAATCTTATCATAACCTGAATTTGAATCACATTTTTCACTGGTTCGCAAAAGGCTATAGACGTCGCAATGTCGAAACCAACAGCGGAGAATAACGCAAGAGCCGCGATTATCAAAAAGAATGGATGCTCGGCGAGGGACATCATCAGTTTCTTCAAATATCCGGTATCGACTGTATGTAACACCGGCGAAGAACGCACACCCGAAAGCTCACGATGTCGGTACACCATCATTCAATGGACGCTGGAGGTTGATTTCTAAGGAACAAAGGCAATCTATATGAAAATTGTCGTCGGTTAGTAGTGTCGGCGAGGAAAATATGCATCTAACCGTCGAGGAGGACCTTCACCACAAGCATGTAGAGTTGCGCACAATTTAGACCAAGAAAAGAAATGGCCAATAACCGTAGGATATATTGGGTGAATGTGGTTCACCAAAGTTGTAAACGGTTTCGTTTTTGCATATAACAAATATATTTGAAAGAAATGTATAAATAATATATATAATATGTGGTAAATAATATGCCATGTATGTGTATAATATATTAATTAATACTATTATTATATTATTAATAAAACATAAAAAACTACAAAACGTGTCTATTAAAATAATGTAAATGTCACTGTACTGTCTTCCTAAAATTATTCGATAATACAAAACAAAACTAACTCAAGTCTTTCTAAGGAGGGAATGGATATAAAATTAAACAATAGTAATATTTAGATAAATTTTTCTAATTTGTTGCTCTCCCTCAAGGGAACGTTTACACAAAAGTTGCTTGTCTAAAACTTAATATAAAAGTTAATATCAATACGCCACTACTAATAATGATATGGTATTGTGACGCATATGACAATCAGTACTGGAATCTTCGAGAAAGTCCGAAACAAAGTACTAGATTATTTTAGGAAGTACTGGAAAATTGGAATAGAAAAGTCGAGATTATGGAACGGGCGGAAACGAAACGCCAAATCAGAAGGAGGAAACGGTATAAATACGTCGCACGCAGATCGAGAAGAAGAAAGTGAAGCAAGCGATAAGTAGAAAGTAATAAGTAAGAAAGTGAAGCAAGCGATAAGTAGAAATAAAAGACGCGATAAGTTCGGAAGCGATAAGTAAAGAAATCGTAAAGGTACGGTATAAGTAACGGTTGTTATTAACGGACTAATAAAGTGTTATATTAATTCAAAATCGATTTAACGGCTCTTATTTATTAAAAATAATTAATCCAGCGAACCCTAAGCTCGCTACAGTATTTTTTTTTATTTACGGGTAGCATGATTTTTGGGCTTGCAGGGGAAGAAAGAGCAGATAACAAAAAAGATATATTGTTGACCCCAAGTTATTATTACGAAGCATTTAAAAACCGTTTATGCTACTATTATTTGTTAAATGACCCAGAATTGGACTATACTAACTGAATAATTACATTTAGTTATTTATTTAGCGTTAGTACTGGCACAACTGAATACCCAAGCTTAATTCTGCTCACATAGAAGACATTACAATATAGAAACACCTCATTCTTTAATATTGTTACACTAAAAAAATGGTATCCGATAGAGCAATCAGCGAATCAAATATTCGCCAACCGATGATTATTAACCGGAACGAATGTACTTAAGACCCCTTCACTCAACGCAAGGCAACCAAAAGCCTAATAGTCTTACGTAAATGTAATTGCCGAAGCACTGATCGCTACTGATCCGACTTAAGTTACAGATACTTCACCACGAGTCCAGCTATTGTTGAGTGCACTCGTCAAATTAGAAGTCGAACTTGCAAAACTCGGGTTATCTTATATAACTCAATGCTGGCACGGAGAATTTAAAGCAGCACGAACACATAGGAGAACAATCGAAAAAGTACAGGCCCTCTGTGCTACAACCAATAGAGGTTGCAGAAGCTAATTGACTATTTGGTCGACCCGTGAATTGGTGTGTGTAATGAAAGTCCAGCGACCATTTCGAAAATATGAAATTCTAAAAACGGCTCTAAAAGAGAAACTATAACAAGCGGTAATCGTTATAATTTCGCTTTCAATTTGCAATTAAATTGGCGTCAAGTTACGTACGTCTGTCTATCATCATCTAAGGGAATTACTGTTGAGTGATCGATGCGCACTTCAGCGGAGCTAAAAGCGAAATCACCGCTACGAGGAACAAAGCATTACATGGGGCACAGAACGCAGCGGCGAATCGACAATGAGCGGTTAGTGACCGGTCACGGCATTGTGCTCCTCAATGGTTGGTATCATTGTGGTCAATAAGACTGAGATCGAATAATAACCTAATTAAACCACAGCAAGTCTTATTGCTTAAAATAGTTGGTTAATTTTTACAGCGAAAAACTGAAATATAGAAGTTGCTAGCTAATTGCTTTCGGTTTGCCAAAACCGTTTGCTGTATTATTAAAAAGAAAATGATTCGACTTATAGACTATATAGACACCTTGTTAAATTCGATGACTGGTCTTTCCCCATTGGAGAATTTTGTACAGATTTCGATTTGGGAACTTTGATGCGTTAACTGATCGTTTGTTCATTATAATTATTATTTATTGGCCTCTGGGAACCCGGAAGTTCATGACCTCACCGACTCGACTCCACCATCGTCCCCTGTCCTGTGCACTCTAAACGCTTGACCATCTGATCCGATCTCCTCAAGGTGAAACCTAACATTGTCCTCCCATGTCCGTCGCGCAGGCACTGCCGGTCTCTTTCCCGTTGGTTTACCGTCAAAAATTCTACGAACGGTCCTATCGTTGCCCATTCGTGTTACATGTCCGGCCCATCTTAATCTTCGTGACCTAATTACTCTCAGTATTGTAGGTTTGCGGATAGCTCTTCCAATTCGTGGTTGTGGAGTTTCCATTGTCCTGCGTCCTTGTCAAATTTACCTCCAAAGATACTCCTTAAAACTTTATTCCCGAATACGCGGAATTTGTTTTCTTCCCGTTTTGTGAGAGCCCATGTTTCGCATCCGTATAGAGCAATCGGCATGATTATGGTTCTATAGACACGGAGCTTTATGTTACGTGATAGCAGTTTGGATTTCAGCAGTTTGCTGACTGTGTGTCAACTAACGTTGCCGGAAAACAGTCTTTTGTTAATTTCCTTCGACATTTCATTAGTGGCCGTCAGTATCGTTCCCAGATATTTAAATTCTCCAACTTTTTCAAATATATTGCCTCTGACGTTTATATGTGTTCCCTGAGTTCCGCCTTCTCTCGCCGTAATCATGTATTTGGTTTTGTTTTCATTTATTTTTAGCCCACCTCTTCTGTCGCTTGCATGATGATTTCATTGTTTTTATCTATAATTTCTAAAGTATCGCCCAAGATGGCGAATTCATCGGCATCGGCGAGCTTTTGTGTGACCCCGTTCATGGATGATCCGGCCATGTTGTCGTTTTGTACCCTTCTGATGACATACTCGAGCACAAGGTTAAAAAGACACGGTGATAGGCCATCTCCCTGTTTTAGTTAAATGGTTCTGAGAGGTGGTTTTCTATTCTAACTCGCCCTTTGTTTTCTTTCATGCAAATTTGAATGAGGGCGGCATATTTTTTCGGGATTCCCAGCTCAACTACAATATGGTAGAGTCCTTGCCTTGCGACTGAGTCTTAGGCTTTTTTGGAGTCAACGAACAGTTGGGGAACTGTCTCTCCGTATTCCCACTTTTTTTCCAGCAGTTGCTTTATTGTGAACATATGGTCGGTTGTTGACGAGTTCCTACAAAATCCGCAATGGTAGTCTCGCAGTATTTCTTCTACGTACGGTGTGATTCGAGTGTGATGCCAGTATGACATTTGTTAGTATTTTGTATGTGGTTGGGAGCAATGATATTCCTCTGTCGTTTTCGCAGTCAGATCCGTCGCCTTTTTTGAAAATGGGGACGACTATTGAGGTTTTAGTTTTTAGGCTCCTCGATAGTATAGTGGTTAGTATACCCGCCTGTCACCCGGGAGACCGGGGTTCGATTCCCCGTCGGGGAGCCCCTGACGCAAGACTAATGACCTTGCCCAGAAAAAATAAATCATTATGGAAAATTTAACAAGCCTCAGGATTTGCTAAATAAGGCCAAGACCGGTTCCAGGTTGTAGTGCCGATGATGATGATGATTGAGGTTTTCCATTCTTCCGGAGTGAATTCCTTTTCACATATTGTTTTGATGAGCTGGTGGATCTTTCCAGCGGTTGCCTCTCCTCCATGCTTCACAAGCTCGGCCGGTATGCAGTCGACTCCGGGAGCTTTGTTGTTTTTCAATCGATTTATTGCGTCTACAACTTCGTTGAAAGAGGGCTCTGGGATCTGAGGCTCGGCTGTATGTACGTCTGGTGCGTTTATTTGTGGTTGATGGGTGCGTAAATTGAGTAGGTTTTCAAAGTACTACCCCCATCTTGTCACGATATTGTTTGTTTCTGTGACCAGACAGCCGTTTGCATCTCGAATTATTTTGGCTCTCCCTCGGTAACCATTTCTAATTGAATTTATGCCGGCATACATACCTCTGATGTTCTTTACTCTGGAATTTTCTAGGATTTTTTCGATCCGAGTCTTCTCCCATTTGCGTTTGAGGAGCCTCATTGTCTCTTTACGAATCGTCGCGTATCTTTCTGCGTTGACTTCATCATATATTTCTAAGTGGATCACTCTCAAGCGTTGACGTTCTTCGATCTTCGCCCTGCACTCATCGTCAAACGAAGGTTTGGACTTAACTGTTTTCTTAAATCCTAATACCTTTTGGGCTGTTTGTTTGATTGTATCTCTGATCGATGTCCATTTACTGTGCACACCATTGGCTTCCTCTTCCTCACTGCTCCCATTCTCTAGAATGCTAAATCTATTCGTTAGTTCGTCTTCATATTCAGCCCTTTTGCGTGGGTCTTTTAGTTTATCAATGTCGAACTTTTTGCTCGTCTCCCGTGACTGCCCATGTGGGATTGCTGCGAGGCGACTCCTGATTTTGCCCATCACTAGAAGATGATCGGAGTCGCAATCTCCTCTATATGATCTTCATCATCATCATCATCATCGGCACTACAACCGGTAGCCGGTCTTGGCCTTATTTAGCAAGTCCTGAGGCTTGTTAAATTTTCCATAATGATTTGTTTTTTCCGGGCAAGGTCATTAGTCTTGCGTCAGATCTATATGATCTTACGTCTAGGATATTCGAGTGGTGTCGTTTGTCTATGAGGAAGTGGTCTATTTGGTTATGGGTTACGCCATGTGGCTTTATGAAATTGCTTAGGCTTGAACATCGTGCTTATCGTTTGAAACGTCGTGTAGACTTTCTTTACCTATAGTTGGTTGGAAGATATCTTCCTTTCCAATTTTCGCATTGAAGTTCCCGAGGAGGATTTTAACATAGAATGATGAGATCCCATCAAATACTTCCTCTAGGGTCTCGTAGAACGTGTCCTTCCTATCTTCGTCCGTAGATTCTGTTGGGTCGTGTACGGTTATAAATACATAATTGTATCATGGGCCCTGTATTTTTAGCACAGACATTCGGTCATTAATAAATTTCACATCTTTTACAGGGAGCGTAATTTTCTTGTTTATGATGAAGCCGGTTCCGAGGTTATGTGTATCGGTACCTCCACACGCCAGTGTAAACCCGTTGGTTCCGATTACTTGATGTGGGAGTCGGACTTCCTGAAGCGCGACGATGTCTATTTTATATTGTTTCTCGTTTTCTATGACCGCCTGGTTTATATAACATTCGAACATTCCACGTGCCGATGCGTATATCTAGCTCTTTCCGTTTTTCCCTACATCTTCTTTTTGTCGAGTGAGGGTTTTCATGGTGATTTGTTCCCTTATGGTAGTGTCGGCTCATCACACCTAGGCCTACCGGGTTTTTCGTGAGATTGTTGGTCATTTGTTCATAAATATAAAAAAAAAACAGTCCCCTTGGCACTGATACTAGCAAGTCATTAATATGAAGCAGAAATAGAATTGCTGCCAATGTAGAACAGTAAAGTACTCGGAAATCAATAGAGGAGATCTGAAGACACGCCATTTACAATAATCCGAATCGATCGATTTTCGAAGAAACGTTTCTTATAATCGCAACGTTGTCGGTACACGATGAAAATCCAAATCCTTAGAGAAATTCAATCTGATCATGCTTGACCCAACTGCTTCTCAATTACAGACCTCCAAATGTTAGTCACAAACTTCGAAACGCCACCTGCGCATCGCGTGTTGCTTTACTCTTTAGGAATTCGTTGCATTCCGAGTATTTAATTAACCAGGAATTGATAAAGTTTCTTATCACCATGCATCGACGTATGCAATCGGCCTATAATTTTTCTTTGAGATTAGTTAGATTCGAGCGATTTTCCAACAGGCAGGAAAAAGTGTTTATTCATAAAACATAGGAAAAAGTCTGTTAAGAGTCGGTAACAGTTCTGCGACGGAGTTCTTAAGGGCCAATATTGGTATTCCGTCCAGTCTAGTTGCTTTCTTGCAGTCGAATCTACAGAGTATGCATTGAACAACACATTGGTGAAATTCGGCGTAAAAGCTTGTACCGGAGCGATTACTATAGGCAGCCTTAAAGCAAAAAGAATAAATCCATGGAAAATAAATTCTCTTTGGAATACGTGTCCGGCAACCCGTCACTGGTGCAGGGAAAAAGAATAAGTGAAGTTAATGCTAATAGACTTTGCCATTACCCAGAAAGGACGTGAAGCTGCCGAGCAATCGGGTAGTTTATGCTTTGTTATTGTGAGCCTGCGACAGCTCTAAAATCCTCTTTTTCTGAACCGAGGCACCAGTAGTTCTTGACAATTTTCATAAATTCACGAGTAAACTGCAAAAGCAAGAGAAAACAATAGCAGAGCCACGAGTCTTTTGGAGTTTCCTGAAAAATAAATCGGTGACGCACACTCGATCCCTTTTTTCCCCTTTTGCACTACTAGTTCTCGTCCTATACCGAATCACAAGCATCGTTTCGGGATTATAGAGTTTCCCACGTAAATGTTAAAAATATATTAGGTATGAAATGAATTTGCAATAACGCAACTAAACACATTTTAAAAATCTGATAATTAACTTACGATTTTATTAATCGAATAAAGCATCGGTTTTCTCTATCTCTCTCTTTTACCCATGCATGTAAAGTTCTTCTAATTGCTAACCTACCAACAAAAACACCTATAATTTTGGGACATGTTGAATTACGGCATCACTAGGTAATCCACTCGAATAACTAAAACATTGATTCGATTAATAAAATCTTAAGTAAAATGATTACCATTTTAATTACATTTAAGATAAAACGTGCTAAGGGACCCATAGCACTTGAGAATCCCCCATAACGGCCGGCGGTAATCACAATCATAAATTGCTTCAAACCAGAAAAGGTACACTATGCAGATAAACCCACACAAGACACCGCTCTTAGGCTGAACAAGACTTAACTACGCATTGAAATATTTACTTTTACAATACCCTTTGGGATGATGTAACTGCGGCAAATGCGATATTTGCTCTTGAAAAAGAGACCTTCCTCAAGTTATTCTGCCTGGTAGACAGATTGTCCTTTCTCTTCAGAGCGCAAAATCGATGATTCTCGTACTAACAAAAACCCCTCAGGAAGTATTCAAGAGCTCTGGTTTACAGATGCAGAGACAATCTTGGGATGCAAAGGCATTTAAATTCCACATTGCCTGGGGTTGGTGTTCCTTTAAACGCACAATGCATGAGAGTGTCCTTTTGAAGGACACTTTTAAGTTAAGCCCCATCTGAGAGGCATCCTTACGCCACTTGAATGTTCCTTGAAAACCATTTAAAGGGCACAAATAAATATAGAGACATAAAAAAAAGGTAATCCTCAGAACTTTTCACGATAAAATCGTTGTCTGGATTCCAAATATAGATACACATTCAGATAACATTGGGGTTTTTAAATGCATTCGTTGACAACGACTACTAGAATGTATTTATAGAGATTAAATGCATCCCAACCCAATCACGTCATTCATATGCCCACATATGTTACATATAGCAATAAATCACGGCTTCGTTTTGGAGGACAGAAATAAACAAGAGCGAACCTAAGCGGAAGTCCGATTTGATCTGGGAGGATAAGTCCTTCGGCGCAGAAGGGCGTTCGTATAAACGCATTTCAGTAGCTGTAAAATCACGTATATAGGCGTCACATATATATTTTTAAAATATTCATTCAAATATAGAAGCTAAAACAAAATCAACAAGATTAGAATTACTTTTAAGCAAATATTTATATTTAAAAAAAAGTAAAATGATATTGTTCGTGGGGGGAGTTACCTTTCAAATAGGAGAAACGACACGCAGTACATGAAAACATGAACCCGCCATAGGTCTTCGGAACTCAGATGATATTTTACCATGTTATGAAATACAGAGTATGAACAGATGTGGCTATGCTACAACGACAAGTATGGGCTAAAATTGTGCAACCATCAGCCTTCTTTTCCATAGGCTTTTCTCCCGTCGGCAAGCATGTTAGTATGATTTTCGTATACTTTTGTGCTTTTTCAAAAATGATAAACATTTTAATAGCACAATGAATTGTCAAGAAATTTCATATGAAACTTGGAAAAAGCGGCAAACAATACTGAAAATTCTTACAATCGAATAAAAAACTAATGAAAATATTTATATTGACATTTAGAATGACCCAAGCTTTCTTAGAAAAGTTTTCCAACTTCCCAAATTTTAATTTTGGATTTACATTCAAAAATTCATGCATTGGTTTGATACAATTTCATGAAGAACTAAAAACGATCGATCGAGCAAAACAAAATTTACAAAGTTGATAATTGCAAGTCAAAGGTTTGTCATCATCAGCGTCAGCATCAGATCGGCGCATATTGTACTGTGTAATCAACCATCCGATGTTAGATCGTCCTTATTCGCCTGACTTGGCATCATTAGCTATTCCAAGAAGTCAAACAATTTTCTATTTTACTTCTTTCGGGAAAGGTGAACCTATCGCACTAAATCAACGCTTTGAGATGTTATTTTTCTCGATCAGGACCATTATCCACGCTTCGAAAGATTGTCAGGTATATGTCCCAATCATTCCATGGAGCCCACGGCTTAATGAATCGTATTTCACCGTTCGGCTGAGCATTTGGACCCAAACTACCACTGAATATTTGCCATACTGTCTCACAATAGCAAGAGACCTTAGTTGAACCTACATATGCACAATCAGACCCATGACACAACCTCCTTACTAACTCTGCCTTTGAGACAGACGACCAAGAAAGCCACAATATTTCCGACTGTGAAGGCTGTATAAGTGCAAAGCCGTATTGACCATTAACTTCACAAAAGAAAACTTCCCGTGCTGTTTCATACAACGGGAAATGCGCATGGCGCGTTATAGGAATGGAGGATGAGAAGAAGAGAATAATAACTAAAAAGTATATGTATACATTTAAAATAAAATATTTTACAGCAGCAACTTGGTTAGCTTAAAGCCTCTCCTCGTATAAAATATTACAACACCCATTCGATACCGCATGTTCTCCCGGTTGGTCACGTGAACAACAAAAGAATAATACCCGCGATCATCCGCTTAATAAAAAAAAAATGGGTTGGCCAGGGCCGACTTTAGCAAGACAAGGACAGATGTGTCCTTCATCTCAGGATAACCAGAATCACCCACATCCGTGAGGATGTTGGGCCCGGTCTCGCGATATCTGAAAAGAAAAGAAAAAAGGGGGGTATCCAAGGATAGTGTGGACAGTGTTAGTCCAGGTGTTCTCTAACTACTTGTATAGAGGGATGGTGGGAAAGAATTCACACAAGACCGGTAGGTCTTGGGTGCGGTAGTAAACGCAGATCACGTCTTTGGCGATTGATGATCTGCGCTTTGGTCGGTGTGTGTATGTTTTTGCCGTCCACTACTGTGCGTCCGTGTGTGTGTTTGTTAACAGTAGACCCTATGGGATGGATCCAGGAATCCTCTATTATAGAGGGGAATGTTGTTGGGAAGGGTGCTTTCTTTAGTTTTGTACTGAAGAAGAAATTGTGGTGGTCTGATCCGAAGAGATCGAAAGAGAGAAGGGTCAAGAACGCAAGAGTCCCGTACAAGTAGGTTCTCGCTGTTCTGAATCCTTTCGAGGTACTTGTATGCTAATTGAAGCAAGTACTCGTCGATAGGGGTAATGGAGACGCCTTCGTATAGGTGAGAGTTGGGGTAATGACGACCGTCAGGACTTCTAGAATGATTGGTGCATCTTCTGAGGAGTTTCCTTTCGAAAACTCGAAGTCTTTCCATTTAAGACGAAGATATGTTTAGTGAGAGCAGAACCCTCGTTTATTACACTTAATACAAGCGTTTGAGAAAAAAAAAAAAAAAGAAAAAGAAATTAAAAGTAAAGAAAAAAAAACTTACGAACTAACTTAATAAATAGGATTACAAAAAAAAATTACATTCGAATAAGTAAGAAGATAAAAAGGTGGGAAGGTGGCTGTGCACGTGATGGGTTGGCGAAGACCGGGTAGTAGGATAAAGGGGCGGGGTGATAGGAATGTATACGGGTAGTAAAAGTGTAGATAGTGGGTGGGGGAAGGTCACGAGGGGAAAGACAGAAGACGACGTTTGAGAGCAATAGAAGTGAGGTAGAAATCGAAGGAGGTGGGGTAAGAGTTTGCCTGCTTAAGCATACGTGAAATTGGTTCATTACAACCGTAGGAAGTGTGGTGGGAGGGCAGATAGAAGAGACGAGGGTTTCGTAGGTTGCGGGGGTTGGTGTTGAGTGCGATGGCGGAAAGCAAGCTAGGGCAGTTGATTGTGCCGGAGAGGAGACGGTGGATAAAGAGGATATCGGCAAGAGTTCTGCGTTCCTCAAGTGTACTGAGGTTGATCAAACGGAGCCGGCTTGTGTATGGGGGAAGAATCCGAGGATTCTCCCAGTTCAGCCCACGGAGGGCAAAGCGCAGAAACCGACGTTGCACGCTCTCGATTCTGCGGATATGGGACGAGCAATGTGGAGACCAGACCTGACTGGCGTATTCAAGAAGGGGGCGGACGAAGGCAATGTAGAGGGAACGGGAAACGTAAGGATTAGAGAATTCCTTAGACCAGCGTTTCACAAACCCTAGGGCGGAGTTGGCCTTAAGAATGATATCGTCGATATGTGGGATGAAGCTGAGCTCCCTGTCAAATAAGATTCCGAGGTCACGTATTGAGGATACGTATGAGATCTGCTGCTTAAGCAGGAAGTAAGGGCGAGGAGGTGGGGGTGGACGTTTGTGGGAGAAGGTAATGGAGTGACATTTGGCAACATTGAGATCAAGGCAGTTATTACGGCACCAGGTTGAGAAGCTGTCGAGGTCCTGTTGGAGGAGTGAGGAGTCGAGGGGAGAGATGATTGTTTTGTAGAGTTTGCTGTCGTCCGCATAGAGGGATATGGATGAGTGTTTAATAACAGAGTCGACATCATTGATGGTTAGGATAAAAAGGAGGGGGCCTAGATGACTTCCTTGCGGAACCCCAGAGGTGGGAAAAAAAGGATCGGAAAGGGAGGATCTGAATTTGACACGGTAGGATCGGTCTTTCAGATAAGAAGATAACCATTTGATCAATAGGGGTTCGAAGCCTAGGGAGGACAGCTTGAAAAGGATGAGATTATAGGAGATTTTGTCAAATGCCTTGCTGAAATCGGTGGTGATAACATCAACTTCGTTGCCATTCTCTAAGGCACGGAGAGTATGGGATGAGAACTCAATCAGATTGGTTGTGGTCGACCTACCCGAAAGGAAACCGTGCTGGTTGGGTGAGATGATGGATTTACAACTAAAAGATAACGCATTGTACAGAAGCCCTTCGAACAGTTTGGGGATATGAGATAGTTTGGCGATGGGTCGGTAGTTGCTGATATCATTTTTAGGTCCCTTTTTATGTATGGGGGTGACATAGGAGGATTTCCATATACTAGGGAAGGTCCCTTGAGATAGAGATAGGTTGAAAATCTTTGATATCGGGAGAGAAAGAGAAGTGGAACAGTTCTTTAAGAATACAGACGGAAGTCCATCAGGTCCTGGGCTGAACTCGTCTTTGAGTAAGTTTAGTTTCTCCTCAACTACGTGACGGTGAATAAGTTGAGGAGAGAAAGGACCAAGGGAGAATTCGGGCAAGTCATTGAAATACGACGGATTGGGTTCGAAGGAGATCTCCGTGAAGGATTTATTGAAAAACGACGCGAACAGGTTGGCAATAGTTAAGTTGTCGTTTGACGTAGTCGTGCCATAAGAGAGGGAGTTTGGATAGGCGTCGGATTTACGTTTATAATTTATAAAGTGGTAAAAGGATTTGGGATCGCTAATCAAATTGGATTGTGTTTTAATAAGGTATTTGGAATAGAGGGAGTTGTAGAGTTCGGAAAATTTATAAAAGGCCCCGAGATAGTTGGAGTAGTTTTCAATGGATCGCGTTTTGAGGAAAATGTTCCATAAGTTATTCCTTTTGTTCCGAAGATTGCGGAGATTGCGGTTGTACCATGGCGGCGAAGAAATTGATGACCTGCGGCGAGAATAGGGGACATATAAGGCGACGGCATAGTAAATCTCCTTATAGAGAGTGGCCGTGGCTTCTTCTACACCCAAATGATCAAAGCGAAAGGCTGTTTTGCTAAGATGTTCATTTAGGAGGCGGAAATTAGCCTTATGGAAATTGTAAGAAAAGCAGTCAGGGGGTAGAGGGGGCTGGGTTTCATGGTCGAGATATAAGGATAAGAGCAGTGGGGGGTGATAATTGTCAATGGTAGAGAGGGCGTGTGGGCTAGGGGCAACTGAGGACATGAGTGGGTCGGTTGTGAACACGAGGTCCAGCTGTCTCGCCATATGATTTGGGACATTGCTAATTTGATGGAGGCCTGAGTCGGAGAGCCCGTTGATAAAAATACGTTCATTAGAACTAGTGGGGTTAGAGACGTAGAAGGCTAGTTCGTCAGCTGATGTCCATTGAAGGTGGGGCAGGTTAAAGTCGCCAAGAACGACGATATCGTCTAATGCGGTGCTTAACACTGTAAGGTTATCTACCGCTTCTATTGCGAGTTCGTATGACGCGGTGGGTCGAGAGGGAGGAATATAAAAACAGATAATAAATAGAGACTTAGGGCGCTTGTCAATTTTAATAGCGACGTAGTCGAGATCCGGAGAAGAAGAGATGGCAATTAGAGATGAAGTGAGTCTGTTATGAGTGGCGAGCAGCACTCCACGGCATGGGGAGTGGGGACCTTCTCGATGAGCGTCGTCATCGCGAAAAACGTTGAAGGAAGGAGGGAATAGTTCAAGACTACTGATACTAGGGATAAGGTTGGTCTCCGTCAGAGCGTATATGTCGAAGGGGAGGGAGTGTGCCTTTTCCAGAGTCGAATGTGTTTTGGAGCGGAGACCCCTAACATTCTGATAGTAGACGGTTATGGGCAGAGTGTTGAAATGATTAGAGGGACCAAAGGGGGGCTGAAAAGGGTCAAAAGTAATATTGATTATTGGGAAAGGTAATTTTGCTGTCAATATACTGGCGAAATGCTGAGAGATCACTTAGCACCTTATTTGGGGGCATATCGAGATTATTATGGAAGTTGATGAATAGGCTGCGAAGGCTAGGGACGTCAGTAGGTAGACCTTCCTGCTGGATGGAGGCCATTACGCTGGTTTTCGTAATACCATCGTAACAGACGGAGTCGGCTTTATCGTGGAGGAAAGCAAGATAGAGGCGTACATTCTCATAGATCACTTTGTTTCTAAATTTAGACAGGGCATACCGGTTGTCCGAAGAATTAATGGTTTGCTGAGTGAGTTTAACAGATGGTGGTAAAACTGGGTCGATTAATGGTCTAGGGGGGGGAGGGCGAACGGGGGCGCGAGATGGGCGGGGGCGAGGACTAGGTGCGGGAAGGAGTGGGGCAAGAGGCGGCCTGGTGTTAGGACCAGTAGGTGAGTGAAGGGAGGAGGGAGGATTAAGAATGTGTGACCTATGGAAGTTAGAATATTTCGCGCCTGTTTTGAGGTCGAAAAGGGGGATGGAATTGGAGACCTGGGCCGAGGGTGGTGTGGGGCGAGCAGGTTTGCTATTATTTTTACGGGGGGCTATATTACGGGCGGACGAGGGGGGGAGTACAGAGTGGTGGTGGCGGACGTGGTTGGGGCTAGGGAGAGGAGCTAGGATCTGGTTAGGCACAGGATATTTCTTGGATCGGCCATTCCCTTGACTGGGTCGGGGTGGGCGTGGTAAGCGAGGGAGTCGAGGGCGCATTGGTAGGGGACGATTTGCTGTTGGGACGAGGAGAGCCTTGGGGGGACGTGCAGGCGGGATAGTGATGGGGATCGGTTCAGGTGGGCGTCGGTTGGGACTGTATACTGAGAGATTGGGGTGGGTGGGGGTGGGGTGGAGTTTGGTTGCTGGGATGGGGTTGCAGTTTCTCAACGACAGCCTACCAATCCTGCAGCACCCATTTTTGTTCGGGTGGAAAATCCAGTCGAACCTGGAGGGAAGAGAGACGCGGAAACTTGACCCAAAATCGGAGGGAGGAAGCACGGTGCATTCTGTTGTGGATATCTTGAATTTTTTACGAAAGTATTCCGAAATCCATTCGGAGCTCGCGGATTTGGGGGCGCCCTTTAGCAGATAAGAGGTTGTTGGGGTATTAGAACGGTTAAGTTTATTAATACGGGCCATCCATTCTTCGCGGGTCCAAGAAGTACCAAAGTGAACAATTGGCGGGTAGACATCCTGTACCGCCACAGAAAACGGAGGAGGGGGTGCTGGTGACTGAGGAGAGGTAGGTAGGCAGGGGGATGCGGTTGCGTTATTGAGTTCTTCAAACAAAGACAACTCACATCGCGGCGAGGGGAATGGGTTAGTGAATTTAAGTTGTAAGGATGAGAGGGCGCCGTCGAGCTGGCCTAGGGTGGATCGGGAAACCGCAAGCTCGCCAAGGATAGTATCGAGTTTTTGTAGGATAACGTCGAGTATGGGGTCGGGTTCGGGGATGGTAGGGGGGTGTAGAGAGGAGGAACGCAGTAGGGCAAGTCCTTCAGAAAGGCAGTTAAGCCTAGAGAGAATGTTCTCATAAAGGGGGTTAGTATGCGGAACGGGCGGTCGTTTGGAAGTCGACTGAAGGCACCTGTCGAGGTTCAAGCGGATGTTGTCGTTCAGATCTTGTGTGAGTGAGTTGAGGGAGTCGTTTATCGCATGGGTCAACTGGCCAACGACCAATTTATTGCTGTCACCAATGAGGGTCTTGATGTCGGTTAGAGACGCTTGGTGGAGGGAGCCAACGTCATCAATGCACTTAAGACTACTCTCAAGATGTAAGATCCTTTTGGTGATTTCTTTGAGGTTGGAGTTGTGAGAACTCTCGTTCGCGTCGCTGAGGCATTTAATAGTTTCGAAATTGATCATCGTCGGGAAACTTTCGTTGTGAAAACAGTAAAAAACTGAGAACGGAGAACGAACGGGAAAGGGAAGAACAAAAAAGCTGCGTTGACTGTTTTTTTACGGTGTGTATGGAGAGGTTGTGAGAAGAATGGTTGTAGTTAGTTGAAGTTGGGGAAGAAAATGGACAGAGGTTAATGAAACCAGAGTGATAGAGGAATGTTATCAGTTTGATATTATCGTTGCGATGTTTTAAAAGAACTCTTAAGAAAAATTCATTAATGTGAATGTTAGTTCAAATATTAAAATAGTTCAAATGTTAACTGTAACGATTGTGCGTGTAGTCCAATTAATGTGAACACATAAAGCCAGAACGATTAGAGTAATCGATCGATGTTAACAAACACAAAATACAATGTTTGATTGATGACACTGAAATGGAAACCTTGGTGCAAACGTTAGCGATCATTTTGAATACGAGTGGCTGTGCCGTAAATACTGAACAAAAGCGTGATAACAGCGTAATGACCGAGGGAGGAGAGCCAGCATCAACACCGAACGCCACTCAAACGACACCGAAAAGCCAGGTCAAATGACGGAGTAGAGCAAGAAAAACTAACCGCGGGCCAGGCGGATAGGAGAGGACAGCCCAGAGGAGAAAACTAGCTGCTACAGCTGCGGCGGGCAAACTCCTACCCTACCTCCTTCGATTTCAACTTTACCTCTACTGCTCTCAAACTACATCTCCTTTCTTCCCCCTCCTGACCACGCCCGCTCCCGTCTACACTCTTACATCCTGTACTAAGCGGAGTGAATGAATGAGTGATAATTGATGGATAAACCCGGTAACCAACCCGCCAAACATTACCCCCCCCCCCCCCCCCTGCTTTTTTTTCTTTTTAACCATAGTTTATATTCTTATATATATAGTTTTAAGATAATTGTTAAGTTTTATCGCTTGTACTAAGCTGAATATACGAGGGTTCTGCCCTCACTAAACTAAACTAAACTACACAGCCAGGAAAACTGTGAGTGCCTCTTCTTGTACTATCTTATATTTGCTTGGAAAACATACATATTACACACCTCGAGTTAATAGTCTTGACTACATTTGCAGACTACTGTTTTTCGACCGATACGGGGCCAGCTGTTCTTTTCTGTTTGCCATCCACCGTTATCCCGGTGAGGAAACCATATGATACCATGTAACCGATATATCGCACGATATTTTCAACGGCGATGATTGAGATCGAGATTATCTAGGATATCATCACCGGTATCGTAACTGGGCGTTTGTATGTGCCAATGTAAATTTATGTTTTATGTTTTACTTTTACGTTTAATATTTTACATGGGTATAAAGTGAAAGTGTGAATAAATGTTTTGTGTTTAATATTTTATATGTGTATAATGTAAAAATGTGAATGAATGTTTTATGTTTTATATTTCACGTTTAATTCAAAAAAATGTGATACATGTTTAATTTTAAAAATGTTATGGTTTCTCAGCGGGACAAAGGTGGTGGAGGAGTTACTACGTAACAAACGTTCCCTCTTACGAAGTAGCGTGTCATTCTTGGAAGAGCAGTAACACGCCGACCGTTGAGACAGCGGGTTCACATCGGGCGTTACAAATCTGGTGGCCTTGTTATTGTTGTTGCTGCTGATGGTGGTGGGTTGTTTGTAATTTTAACATACGAAATATAAAATAAAAGAAAATATGTTTTGTGTTTTCTCTCCCTCCTCTTAGCAACGGCTTTGTCCTAAAACCCGGTAGGTACCTCTCCCAGGAAAAGGGGGAATAGAACTACCATAATTGTATGTTCACCACCTTGTACTCCGTAGGGTCTGTAAATCATAGGGTTTTAGACGGTTTTCGCGAATTACCCCCCATCCTTTTCCTTATTTTGATGGCGGAGTGTGCCGTGAATCTATGACCTTCTGAATAACGGGAGAAAGTCTTAGCCTCCCACGCAATCCAACTAATACCTCCTTCACAATAGGGAAGTAGTTTCCTTCTGCCTTATTCAAGGTGCGACTGGAGTAGTAACAGGTGGGTCTTTGCCTATGTCGTCTTGAGATAACACGGCTCTGAGCGCTTTCTTGCTCGCATCCGTGGTCACGTTACTACGTAACACAGTTTAGGAACGAAATAAATCGTAGTACCAAGAATTGAAAACTCCTTGGAATTAAAAAACTCGATCTCTCTTTGACAACGAGGCACAACACTGAGTTTAATTCAACTTGGTCAAATAACATATTAGCAATTAAACATAGTCTAGTTGGTGTTGGAATCCAATGAGGTCAGCATGTCCTGTTGTCTGATAATGAAGTACTAAGCAAAAGATTATTAGAAATAGAATTTATTATGAACGGGCGACGTGTTACAGTAATGATTCCGACCGTACGCCCGCAAACCTATCCTTTCCAAGGTTAATTAGACGCATTAAAAAATTCTTGGAGATAACTTTTACTCATCCGAACTTGAGGAATTATAATTTGAACGAACCGGTGTAAATAATATTCTGATCTACTCAAACCAGTGCTCAAGAGTTTGGTAACAATACCTTTGTTAACGTCATGTCGAAAGCCTTATCAGTATCCAGACTCATTGCGATGGTAGAATCACTTACTTATGTGGTTTAGTAAGATATAGCATGTCATGGTGAGATTTCCTAAAACCAAATTGGAAATGTGGCATTAGGTTTTTAGCACTTATAAAACCTCTCGGAAAACAATTTTCCATAGATTTAGCTGACGCGAGTGACCATTGAAATGGATTGGAAACATGCAGGATGATTTGTTAAGAAAAGAATACGACAAACATTCCATATTACAGTGACGCTTAGATATAATGAAAAACGCTAAACACCTTCGGAATTCATATCACATGTTACTGAAATCAGATGAACTCAATATGCTATTAATCCCACCCGTTTTTATGCATCACTAACAGAACGGGGACTAGACGGAACCCCGAGGAACACCAACCATAATTTAATAAATACCGATTTAATGTCATTCAGAATTATTTGGCCAATACCATGCCATGAATGAACCATGATTGGCCGAAAAGATAGTGACTATTAAATCAGTATATCATCTTGGTAAGAATTCAAATTTGATAACACGCCTGGATGACAAACTCTACCAAATGCTTTCGAGGTAATCAATGTGATAACCTTGCATTCACCCTACCACGACATAGAGTGATCCCAGTAGCGTGAGTTATGCCATTAAATCTCCTGTGAATCTATTGCTGGGAAAACTATATGAGCAGTCATTAAGGAAATTCGATAGTTATCGGCTGATTTATAGCTCCCTAGCCCTAGATATCATGGAAGTCAACGCAATTGGCCAGTAGGAAAATGGAGAAGAAGAGTCACCCTCTTCTTCCTTTCATATTTATATTTATACTTTTTTTTTTTTCTTATTAAGAATTACAAAGAAAAATCAATAAAACAATGTTTCAACATATAAAAATAAAAAAAGCATAATATATACAAGATGTGTTCAATAACACGCTAGTGCTACCTTGTGGTATGGAGGGTAACTAAATTTGGCCGGGACACCAGGAACAACCTCGCATGAACCCCGCGCAATAAAATATAAAATTTCGCAGTCTTCAGTGAATATCCCTTATATGTAGTAAAATCCGAGTTTACTAAAAATAAAATGTAAATAAATTATGGTTCGAAACTCATAAAATTAAAAGTTGTAAGCATTTGTAAAAGTATGTTTATTACATGGGTTTTGATATATGAGGTGGTGAGAAACATATTGGTCAATCAGGGGATTAAAAAGGGCATTTTGCTCTTTTTTTTATTTATTTATTTATACAGATTTGTTAATAAGAAAACACTAATGGTACCATCTGTTGATACATTTTTGAAATATTCTTTAGTTTACTGCGTGAAAGGTATATCATCATCATCGGCAATACAACAGTGATCCGGTCTTGGCCTTATTTAACAAGTCTCTCCACCGGTCCCGATTTCAAGCCGATGTCATCCCGTTCGGCACTCCCAGGGTCTGGGCGTCCGGTCTACGCCAACCCTCCATCGCAGATAAGGTCTGCCGCGCTGTCTCCTTTCATACATCCTGCCACAAAGGACTTACGTTCATTCGAGCTAGGTGTCCCGCCCACCGGAGTCTACCAAGCTTGATTTTTCTTACAACATTAGCTTCAAGGTAGATTGCGTTCAACTCGTGGTTGTAGCGTCTCCGAAATCGTCCTCCCTCACATACGTGGCCAACAATTCTCCTTAAGACCTTCCTATCGAAGGCGGCTAAGAGTTCAGAGTGCCTTTTATTGAGCGCCCAGGCCTCGAATCCATACATGAGTACTGGTAAGACCATGGTTGTTATATAATTAAGTTCAATTAATTAGCACCCCCCTATGAATAATTAACACCTCGTGTCTTCACGTGCATATCTTTCCCTTCCCTCCAAATCACCTATTTCCCATTACAATAGAATATCCCCAAACACAATAGTTGAATAATTTAAATAAAGTAAAACCCCTATTTTAAAACCTGAATCCTATTGTACATAGCCATTTCCTCCCTATTTAGACATAGTCTCCTACCGTCCATAGCCAAGCCCCCTATTAGCCAATTCCGCTTCCTAGAAATAACAATCGTAGAAGCGGAACACAAAAGGATGTGAAAACGAAAGACACGAGTTTCGTTCTTGTTTAATTCGTGAGTTTATGGCGAGTAGTCGGTCGTTCCGCGAAACGAAAAAAAGATAGTTGTGAGAAAATTAGTCGTGTGCGCGTACGATTGAAAAAGATAAGGAAAACTTTATCGTGCAAATAAAAGTAAACCGATTGTTAAATAAATATATCTGTGTAAAGTTCAAATAAAAATAGACTAATTTTAAATAAATATACCTGAAAATATAAAGAAGAAAAAAAGGGAGTTTTCATTAGTGACCTAATGACCGAGCAAGAACAATCAGGGGTAAGTTCTGTGAAAGACACATAAATTAATTGTTGTAGAAAATTAATCCAACATGGTCTTGTACAGAAATTGCTTGGGTGTTCTGAATAAATTTCGGGATTTAAAGAGCCTTGATAGGCCAAGGTAGGCTTTGTTCGATTTGATCAGCCGTTCGCGTATTTCTTCTTCCATATTGGTATCTGCTGATATTATTGACCCAAGGTAGTTAAAGGATTGCACTACTTCAAATTCATGCTCCACTACCCTGATAGTTTGACCAACATTAGGTCTTCTCGTCTGAAAGGTAGATGGTATCCCAATAATATGGAAAATTGAAATTCCATTTTCAAAAAGATTTGACTTACAACACAATGTTTCTCACCATCTTATATAAAAAAAAGAGAGATACGAGGGTTGCCTTTTATATTTCGGGATTAGAGAACAAAAACAAATATTGATCATCGAAAATCACTTTATTGTTTATCAAAATATTCCCCATGAAAATCTATACACTTTTGCATGCGTTTGAACCAATTGTCGAAGCACTTTTGTCACTCTGATTGAGGTATCTCCAACACATGCATTCTGAATGCAGCAACCGCTTCTTCAGGTGTCGAAAAACGTTGACCTCTCAGTTTGTTTTTTACGTACGGGAATAAAAAGAAGTCATTCGGTGCCAAGTCAGGACTATACGGCGGATGACCCATCAAATCGATGTTTTGGGTGCTCAAAAATGCAGTTGTCGCAGCCGATGTGTGAGAGCTCGCATTGTCGTGGTGAAGAGTGATCCGTCTTCGGCGGTTGGTTTTCCTGATTTCTTGGAAGACAACTGGCAAACAAATAGTTGTGTACCACTCAGAATTGACTGTTCTGCGTTGTTCTAGTGGTACGGTTGCGACATGTCCAGTTTTTCCGAAAAAAACAGGCGACCATTTGCTTGGAAGTGCTTCGTGCGCGAACAGCTTTTGTTGGATTTGGCTCATCTTGAAACACCCAGACAGTCGACTGCTGTTTACTTTCGGGCTCATACGCGTAAATCCAAGATTCATCACCTGTCACGATGTCATAGACGTGTTTCGAAGCACCGCGACCGTATTTTTTGAGCATTTCTTTCGACCAATTGACACGAGCCTTTTTTTGGGCGATTGACAAATTGTGTGGGATCCAACGCGAACAAATTTTTTTGACAGTCAAATGTTTATGCAATATTGAATGTATGCTAGTCCCACTAACGCCTAAGGTTGTCTCAAAACGTTCTGAGTGCGTATAACCTCAAAAATGTCCAACTTTACGACAGAGCTGTCAATTGCCGGATTGCAACACTAGGGTTGCCAAATCCCGAAACATAAGAGGCAACCCTCGTATTTATGTAGGAATAGGCTTTCGGATCAGCGGGTTGGCAAATTTTCAGCAGGAACGTCCATCTACAAGGATGACGATGATTGTAAATTATGTCAATAACAATTATATATATAAGTCCACGTTTCATTGTAAATAAGATGGGATAATTAATAAATAACATAATCAACTGTACTGTGAGTACGGCGTTAGAATATACTCACAACTAGGCCGGCATGTCGTAAGTGGTGACTAAAGACCGAGTGGTAGGTGGGGTCCCAACGCCCTACCGCCCGATCAAATACCACCCCAACAAGCTATAGGCTCCGTGAAATGATCGGGAGAAATCCCTGGCCATCTTTCGGAGCTTGGCTGGTGGACCGGTTCGAGAAAACAACCGGGCCTGTATATGTTCTATGTCTCAGAAGTCACGAGCCAGCAATTCTTATTCTGTTGCTCACGAATGTCTTTTCAGCCACCTGCTGTTTGCGGGCGTCCGAATGATTCTCGATTCCTTATGATCAGTTCACCACGAACCATTCTGCAGATTTATCCACAAGTGCGTCAAAATAAACAAGGATGAGTTTTCGTTCTAGTTGATAAGCTGTTTTGTTGAGAGTGTAGCACAACGTGTCTCAAGTAAAAAAGATACTCGTGGCACCAATTAGTAAACTCGGTCAATAAAATGTAGGTAGTGATCTGTGCTGTGGCGTTGGGGATTCCACCCAGACCAGTTTATTTGCCGTTGACGTTTTATTTTTTATCTGGCGCCAACGCCGTTTTATTATTTTTTTCTCTACCAAGTAGAATTTGCACAAAGTAGTTTATGCAAATTAGCTACTTGGCGAGTTGTTCTCCTTTTAGAGGTGGAGAGGAGAAACTTACAAAAGGGGATTTGTGGATGTTAGGGGGACCTGGACGCTAGGTAGGTCCGTAACAAGACTATTCCCCCCTTCAGTTTCTGTCGACCTCAGGAGACGCTCGGCAGGTGTAGTTCAGGTAAGTCGGAATCTCAGTGTTTCACTACGTTGGCGACGTCATCATGGGACGGCGCCGGGAGCGCGTCTGCGTTCATCTCCTGTTTAATTGTCGTTCCAGATCACCCATTACTATGAAGGTTCCCAGTGTCAGAACAACGCGACTTTCTGGATTCTATAGGATCATGTATACTTCATCGGACCCCCCACAGCCCGCAGTCATGAGACTGGTGCTCAAATGTTTTCAAACTCTCGGACTATTCCACCACCACGTTTATGACACCATAAGGTTTTTAGTTACCGATCCGGCCTAGATTGGAATTATCTGTTCGTGGTACATACGGCGTTTCATCACAGATCCATTTGTCTACCAGCGAGTAATCTCATGATCTGGTGCATCTTCTCCCACGCATCTCCCACAGATGATTTTCCCATGCCATAGTGCACCGACGATCGGTGGGATGGCTGCATTGACTGGTTCTCTATATGTTGCCTTATTAAAATGAGTTTATAGCGTTTGAAATAATAGTGAAGAAGATCGTGTGATTCGAACTGACGCTATGACAGCTCGAATCACGAAAAAAATTTTACCTAAGCGTTACACACCAGGCTACTGACCATGTTTTGAATTTTATTTCCAAACCCGAGTATATTCCACTGATGTGAATTATTGTTATTTATCGCTTGGTATACGGTTCTGATGTATTTTTCTTATTCGATTTTTTCGTTCGGTGTTCTTCCCTATTTTTGCTTGTGAATTGTGTGTATCTGTTAGAATCGCTACAAGTTTTCCCTTCTTGACATTACGACCTCGCTGTTGATCATTAGAAGTGCGTGTATCTCTGATTTGATTGTAACTTACGATCTTCGTCTCCTCCAAAGAGATGTGGTGTCCTGAGAGAGTACTGGTGCAATGTCAACTATAACTCAGATCGTTACCAACAGACGACACCTAATAACGCCCCGTCTTGGCGTGTGCGAAGTTTAGGATGCCAACCAACGTTACTCAATCGATTGACCTCACCTACGCCAAAGGTATCTCGTTTTGCGGCTGGCCAGTTCCTAAATCCAGCGCTATCTCAACCATCCACGTATACCTGGCGGTGCGTGCCCGACGGATTGACCCCACACCGACACAAATGGTGAGCCTTTACACCAGCTCAAAGGTAAGTCTGTTCGCCACTATAATCATGACAGAATTCTCTCCAAAGCTTACTCCACTCGACGTTGCCACATCCCCCCCGTGTCGACCACCCTACACAAACATCTCACCTAATTCAACTTATTTTCAGAATCACCGTTAAGTCGCCTACAGCCAAAGAATAAGCCGATCCCGTCTAAAAGCAAGGAAAAATTCAGGCTCATATAAGGACTCTAAAAATCTTTTGACTACCTAGAAACCTGAGCATTTTAATGAGCACGAAATAATATGTTTTCCAAAGACAAGCGAACATGTTATGGAACTGGAATTGAATTAAATGTGACTTTTAATGGATAAAAATAGGTTAAGTTGCGGCCTAGTTCTGCAAACTATAAATGCAGTATGATGGCAAACAGAACGAATTACCTCAATTTGCTTTTATTCCATCATCGCACACCATCCATTCGTTTGCACATCCTTTTTCTCTTCAATACGCACAACACCATATGCTGAAACGACTCCATAAAACTTTGAAGAACAGTTTGAAGTAAAATCATAAGCACATTATTAAGGTTGAACAACATAACTAAGTCAACTGGTCACACTCGATATCGGCTGCTGATCAAAGTTGTGTACGAGAAAGTAATTCAAAAAGTAAACACAAGACCCCGACCAACTCCCCCATGTCTTTATGTCGATGGGTTTCAAGGTTTAGTATTTTTTTCGCATAATAAAAAATGAAGTAATTCGCGAATGTGAAAAGTTGTTTAGTTTCTGGAGCAAGGTCAGAGTGGCAGTTGAATCGCCGAACTACGGCAATAATTCTTTTTCCAACTGGTTTTACCAGCTTTTCTCTTATTTACAAAAAAGAGGAAACAATTCGGTATTTTTGTGTTGATTTTAATAATTTAGATCTCGACTCGCTGGGAGGTATAACACGCTCTTCTCGTTGGAACTTGCCAAACGTACTTGTGAGAGTGGGGCTATGTGGCTGCCATTTGACTTCCGACCCCAATTAAGGTTGTTGCTTCTTGTAGAAATGATTTCATTTTATTTCAGAATGTAGAACGTGTAATTACATCTAAGATACAAACGCCTTTCTCTTGAAAAATCGTTCATGCGTTCCGAGGGAGGAAGCAAGGATAATATGCGATGTTGCAACCATGAGAAAACGGATTTGGTGAACGGTTGTGCCATCGTTGTATAGTTTCAAATTCATTACTATACAGGGTAAGAAGTTCATGGAAATTCATAGAATTGTAAACAGAGGCTTCGCAAACTTTTTACTTGGAAACGACAGACTCAACCCAGAACAAGTAACAAAAAAATAAACTTACCTAAGCCTTTATACATAAGTAGATACACCACAGCATTTCAATGATGCATTATAAAGCGATTACTAATTAGCAGTTCCACAATAGTCAATACGTAATTCACTTCATTTTAGATTTTACATCTTTAAATACTGTTGACATTTAATATAAATTAACAGTGGCAATAATTTATTATGCCCCACGTAGTCTAGCCATGTACACAACTCCCGCCTGAACCCAATCTTTGAGGATGAAGTTTTGAATATTTTGATTTTATATTCACTACTGGTTGGCATGAAGTACACATTGATGTGTATTATGTAATCGTTCAAAGAGATTAATAGAAAGAAACCGTACTTCGGGCATTTAATCTCAGATTGCAACTGCTGTTTAAACCAATAGGGTTAGCGGTAAGAAAGAACCCTTAGGTACTTCATAATTAATAGAGAATACATCCGAAGATAAAGTGTCTTGAATTGAACGATTTTTGAGGAAATTCTTTGTTCATTCGCAAAGTTATTAGGAAAGTTCATATGAACGGAGCTTGTGGTGGAGAACGCAGTAAATCGTTACAAGCAGTGAAACCTGACTCGAGTCCACACTATGAAGACATTAGGCTTCCGGATTACGGCCACGTGTGCACGAGGATGTATTAGCAGGGAAGCAGTGAAACCTGGTTCGCTAAGTGAACTATACATCCCCCCCCCCCCCCCCCCCCCCCCACGTTCCGCTGAGGAACCAACAAAAATAAAGACAAAAAAAAATGTACACATTTTCATAAACAAGCATATAAACTATACATACAAAAATACATTCATCCACAAGTATTTAGACTAACGCGCTATCATCAGCATTATCGGCACTACAAGCGGGATCCGGTCTTGGGCTTATTTAGTAAGTCTCATAATAATTGGTTTTGTCCATAATAATTTGTTTTTGGGGGCAAGGTTATTAGCCTTGGCTCCCCGACGGGGAATCGAACCCTGGTCTCCAGCGTGACAGGCGGGTATACGAGGGTTGCCTCTTATGTTTCGGGATTTGGCAACCCTGGTGTTGCAATCCGGCAATTGACAGCTCTGTCGTAAAGTTGGACATTTTTGAGGTTATACGCACTCAGAACGTTTTGACATACGAGCGCTATTTGTGTTGTTTACAGTAACTTAAAAGATTCATCTCGGCCAAAAAATGGAATTAAATCAACATTTTCGTGCGATTATTTTTTACAACTTTCGGCGTGGATTAACTCAGCAACAGTGCATGGATGAACTTAATTCAATTTTTGGCGATGAAGCTCCATCAAGGACCAGTGTTTATCGATGGTATGGTGAATTCAATCGTGGTCGTAGTTCACTCCAAGATGAATTTCGTGAAGGTCGTCCAAAATCAGTTGTTGTTCCGAAAACCATTGATGATGTGCGCGAACTGATATTGGAAGATCGTCATGTGACCTATCGTGAGATTGAGACAACCTTAGGCGTTAGTGGGACCAGCATACATTCAATATTGCATAAACATTTGACTGTCAAAAAAATTTGTTCGCGTTGGGTCCCACACAATTTGTCAATCGCCCAAAAAAAGGCTCGTGTCAATTGGTCGAAAGAAATGCTCAAAAAATACGGTCGCGGTGCTTCGAAACACGTCTATGATATCGTGACAGGTGATGAATCGTGGATTTACGCGTATGAGCCCGAAAGTAAACAGCAGTCGACTGTCTGGGTGTTTCAAGATGAGCCAAATCCAACAAAAGTTGTTCGCGCACGAAGCACTTCCAAGCAAATGATCGCCTGTTTTTTTTTCGGAAAAACTGGACATGTCGCAACCGTACCACTAGAACAACGCAGAACAGTCAATTCTGAGTGGTACACAACCATTTGTTTGCCAGTTGTCTTCCAAGAAATCAGGAAAACCAACCACCGAAGACGGATCACTCTTCACCACGACAATGCGAGCTCTCACACATCGGCTGCGACAACTGCATTTTTGAGCACCCAAAACATCGATTTGATGGGTCATCCGCCGTATAGCCCTGATTTGGCACCGAATGACTTCTTTTTATTCTCGTACGTAAAAAACAAACTGAGAGGTCAACGTTTTTCGACACCTGAAGAAGCGGTTGCTGCATTCAGAATGCATGTGTTGGAGATACCTCAATCAGAGTGGCAAAAGTGCTTCGACAATTGGTTCAAACGCATGCAAAAGTATATAGATCTTCATGGGGAATATTTTGAAAAACAATAAAGTGATTTTCGATGATCAATATTTGTTTTTGTTCTCTAATCCCGAAATATAAAAGGCAACCCTCGTACTAACCACTATACTAACGAGGAGCAACACGCTATACATATTCATAAACAAAAACCATGTAAACCATATACACAAAATATTGATTAATATTTTAGATCAAAACAAAACCAAAATATAAACCAAAAACCCCATGTTGACATACTTCGGTTGAAATCGCAAGCAGGAAAATACCGTTTTCCTGGCGAACACGCAATCCACCATTGGCAAAATCTCACACCATATTCCCGTATGGTTAGAGACTTTGCCCTAGAACCTGAAACACGTTTATCAACGGTTTCTGAAGAGAGCAGATGTGGGAAAAAGATTATAACGAAGACGAGTGAAGCATGGTGCATATGCACATTAAGAAGCTATTTTTAAGAGTTTTATCGAACGCGTTGTATGCATTAAATGTCCTTGTAAAAGGAGATGTTTCACGTATGCTGGGTGGAGATTGCGGTGCAGGTGTGGGAAATTGAAATTTGCCTGGGAACCGAAGGTACCGAATAGGTTTTGGGATCCCTGAAACGGTAGAAAAGAAATCTTACAGGAAATTATATGCGAAGAGATGCATGAAGGTAAGTTTTCTTTTACAGGGACTTTTTAGATTATACCTTAGATAATCCTAGATGCGTAAAGCATTTAAGGTGCTAATGCGATTGCATTAGCGAAAACTTATGCCGATTGGGATGTAGTTATGGGGGTTTTTCAAGTAAGTGGGCCGTGGGGTTTGGCGGAACCGCCACAGATTCGCGTTCTCTATTGCACTAGTGACTGGTCTGTCATCGACTATTAGCGAAGGAATGGATGAGGAGACCGAGTTTTGGATGTTTCCTCACAAATGCCCAGAAGTTTCCACTACCCGTGGGAGAGTGTAGTATTTTTTGTCCCAGTCTCTGGTCATGCAAGAACTTGGCGCTTTGAATATGCGGATTGCAGTCATTTCTAGCTCCCTTAAATCTTTTCCAGTTTTTCTCAGTATTGTTTGATTTATACAACCGGAAGTTCAACTCTTTAGCCTTAATGGCTTCTCTCCGGAATCGAACCTCGTATTTCTCTTGGGTTTGATACTCTTTACCCTGTGTGGAATAAAGGTCCGCATGACAAGTAGAATCGTGTCTGTCAATGTGTCCGCTATAGAGTCAACATCGTTATGGAGGAAAAATAACGACCAATTTAACCTCCTAAAAAAGTCGTTCAGACCTTCCCAGTTGGCTTTCTCATAGAACCATACTGTTCTTTTGGGAGTTTCCTCGTTAGCGTTGCTGTTGGTTAGAGGAAATTAAGCTGAGCAACACAGTGGTCTGAAGTGTCCAAGTGCGAAGAAACTTCAATTGTGTATTTGTTTGGGTGGGAGGTGAAAAACAGGTCCAGTGTGTTGGCGGAATGGCAGGTTGAGTTAAATAGTTTGAATCAGTAAAAAGCTGGACATATTGACCTTCAGGTGTTGTGTGTCCGGAGTGGCGAAGCCATTGAGAGTTGTGCACATTTAAATCACCCGCAATAACGATTTCAGTGTGGGGATATAGGGTCAAGATCTTATCAATAGAGTCAGGTAGAACATCAAATTCGTTAAAGGATGCGTTTCTATCCAAGTTTGGGCTTCTGTAAAGAAAGCAGTAATGTATGATATCCCTTCGAACGTGAAGTTTTAGGCACGAGAAATTAAATTCTGGATTGGAGCAGAGCCCATATAGTGGCAGAAGCTGATAAACAATATCACTTCGTATGTATGTGGCTAGATCACCCTCAATAAAACCACCAACTCAATATCCAGCGGGCTAGAAAGAGAAATATCGATTTTTGCCAAATTTCAGTGGAACTCTTAGTAATAATATCACCAGAAATATCCCCCAAATATTATAAATTTTGGATTAGTGCAGAGCTCATTTTGTGGCAGAAACTGAAACCATGGCAAGGTATGAACATTTTGATGTAGATCTTAGATATAAAATGGGAGCTCCGCTTGAAATGAATGCAATTGAAATCAGACTGCCGAAGTGTGGCGGCAAGCATATAAATTAGATTAAACTATATTAATTAAAACTAATATACGCGTAACCAAATAGACCACTTCCTCATAGACAAAAGACACCACTCGAATATCCTTGACGTAAGATCATATAGAGGAGCAGATTGCGACTCCGATTATCTTCTAGTAATGGGCAAAATCAGGAGTCGCCTCGCAGCAATCCCACATGGGCAGTCACGGGACACGAGCAAAAAGTTCGACATTGATAAACTAAAAGACCTACGCAAAAGGGCTGAATATCAAGACGAACTAACGAATAGATTTAGCATTCTAGAGAATGGGAGCAGTGAGGAAGAGGAAGCTAATAGTGTGGACACTAAATGGACATCGATCAGGGACACAATCAAACAAACAGCCCAAAAAGTATTAGGATTTAGGAAACAATTAAGTCCAAACCTTGGTTTGACGATGAGTGCAGGGCGAAGATCGAAAAACGTAAACGCCTCAGAGTGATCCACTTAGAAAGATATGATGAAGTCAACGCAGAAACATACGCAACGATTCGGAGAGAGACAATGAGACTCTTCAAACGCAAAAAACGCGAATGGGAGAAGAATCGGATCGAAAAAATCCTAGAAAATTCTAGAGCGAAGAACATCAGAGGTATAAATTCAATTAGAAAAAGCTACCGAGGAAGCCCAAATAATCCGAGACGCAAACGGCTGTCTGGTCACAGAAACAAACAATATCGTGACAAGATGGAAGCAGTACTTTGAAACCTGCTCAATGTGCGCACCCATCAACCACAAATAAACGCACCAGACGGACATACAGCCGAGCCTCAGATCCCAGAGCCCTCTCTCGATGAAGTTGTAGATGCAATAAACCGATTGAAAAGCAACAAGGCTCCCGGAGTCGACTGCATACCGGCAGAGCTTGTGAAGCATGGATGAGAGGCAACCGCTCGAAAGATCCATCCGCTCATCAAAACAATATGGGATAAGGATGTCACTCCGGAAGAATGGAAAACCTCAATAGTCGTCCCCATTTTCAAAAGAGGTGACAGTCTGACTGTGAAAATTACAGAGGAATATCATTGCTCCCAACCACATACAAAATACTAACAAATGTTATACTGGCGAGAATCACACCGTACGCAGAAGAAATACTAATGCGGATTCCGTAGGGACCGGTCAACAAGCGATCAAATGTTCACAATAAGGCAACTGCTGGAAAAGAAGTGGGAATACGGAGAGACGGTTCACCAAATGTTCATTGACTTCAAAAAAGCCTACGACTCAGTCGCAAGGCAAAGACTCTACTATATTGTAGTTGATTGTAGTTGAGCTGGGAATCCCGAAAAAATATGCCGCCCTCATTTAAATTTGCAGGAACGAAAACAAGGGGCGAGTTAGAATAGAAAACCACCTCTCAGAACCATTTGAAATCCGGTACGGACTGAAACAGGGAAATGGCCTATCACCGTGTTTTTTTAATCTTGTGCTCGAGTATGTCATCAAAAAGGTACAAGACGACAACATGGCCAGATCATCCCTGAACGGGGTCACACAAGTGCTCGCATATGCGGATGACATCGCCGTTTTGGGCGATAATCTAGAAATTGTAAGTAAAAACAATGGAATCATCATGCAAGCGGCAGAAGAGGTGGGCCCAGAAATAAATGAAAACAAAGCAAAATACATGATTACGGCGAGAGCAGGTGGACCTCAGAGAACACACATAAACAGCTGGGGCAAGATATTTGAAAAAGTCAAAGAATTTAAATATCTGGGAACAATACTGACGGGGCCGGTAACGAAATGTCGAAGGAAATTAACAAAAGACTACACCCCGACAACGCTAGTTGGCGCGCAGTCAGTAAACTGCTGAAATCCAGACTGCTATCACGTAACATAAAGCTCCGTGTCTATAGAACCATAATCATGCCGATTGTTCTATACGGATGCGAAACTTGGGCTCTCACAAAACGGGAAGAAAATAAATTCCGCGTATTCGAGAATAAAGTTTTGAGGGGTATCTTTGGAGGTAAATATGACGAGGAGGAAGGACAATGGAGAAAACTCCATAACCACGAATTAGAAGAGCTATACCGCAAACCTACAATAGTGAGAGTAATCAAGTCGCGAAGATTAAGATGGGCCAGATACGTGGCGCGAATACGCAACAATAGGACCGTGCGTAGAATTCTTGACGGTAGACCAACGGGAAAGAGACCGATGGGTTCCATCAAGACGTTCCAAAGGAAAAGACCCCGCCCAACGTCCCTCAGCTGAGGAAGGTCAACCCCAGGGCAACCCGCGGAAGTCCAGAACCCCTACCTTCACTTTAGCTACAGAGGGAACCCAAGGTGCCGGTGGGCTCGAAGTGGCACAGCGGCGGCACCTCAAGAAGACTGGGTCCACACCATCATCCGATCGAGGACTAAAGCTGGAGCAGGGAAGCAATCTCCGGGCCAAACTCCACAGCACGGAAGGAGGCAGTACGCACCCTCGCCTAATCTCCACATCTCCAGTGGGGACAACCAACTAACCGCAGGTTGAGCTCCTCGGCACTCCCCCAAGTTAATTGATTGATTGATTGAAGGCAGAACCCCCATTTTTCTTTAGCTTAATGCAAGCTTAAATTGACTTAGCATAAAACCTTACAGACTATCTTAAAATCTAGAGTAGTGGTTAAGACATTATTCAATTATTGAATCGAAAAAAGGAGAAGAAAACCAGGAAGTTGAAGATAACTGGGCGATAGGGGAGATAGGAGGCCAGGAAAGAGCGAGTGTATGTGGGGTGGTAAACGCAGCCTTTGTGAGACAGTGAGGGCATGTGTACGGACTGATAGAGGGGCGGGGATTAGTGATCAGGGGGAGAGGATATTGTGGGTGGGGTTGGAAAGGTGTAGGGGAGAACTAGTTTGAGGGAAGGAGAGCAGAAGATTGCAGGGTAGAGAGGTTATTGAGGGGAGGGGGCGGATGAAGGACGGGTTTCTTCTAAGACGTCGTTTAAGAGCGGGAGTGGAGATGTTGAAATCGAAGGAGGTGGGGAAAGAGTTGGCCTGTCGTAGCATACGCGAGATGGGTTCGTTAGCGCCGTAAGAAGTGTGATGAGCAGGCACGTAAAACAGTCGAGAGTTACGTTAACATCAGGTTGCAGCCAACCCACGGGTTTAGAGAGCCGGAAGTCCCCACAAGTGTGTTAAACTAATATACAACACGTGTGTGTAATCTGTTGGAATCTCCGCACCAATAGCAAAAGAGAATCTCAAAATTCATCAGCGCCGTATACGAGAGCATGAGTATAGCAATTTACTCTTTACATTGTGTTGCGACATCTTCGCATATATAAGGCCGTGTTCTAACGTATCGGTGTTTTCGATCTAATATTTTTTGGCGAGGGTTCGAATCACTCTTCACTAGAATGTAAATCACTATAAGCTTACTTAGCGGGGTCTGTGCTAAAACCGGCTAAAACCCTTGGAGAATTGAAAGGCGACTTATAGCGCTTGGAATGATAGTGAAGAACGTGTGATTCGAACTGACGCTATGACAGTTAGAATCACCAAAAATTGAACCAATGCGTAACACATCAGGCTACTGGCCGTGCTTAGAATTCGATTTTTAAACTCAAGTATACTCCACTGATGTGAATTGTTATGTTATCGCTATGGTATACGGCTCTGATGCATTTTCTTATTCGATTTTCGTTCGGTGTACTTCACTATTTGCTTGTGTATTGTGTGTGTATCTGTTAGAGACGCTACAGACTGCTCTTAACTCATCATGTTTTTCAATTACATATATCCAGGAGTTAGTCACACAGCTCAAAAGATTCTCCGCCATCTATTACCTTCTAAATATTTAAACAACTTGCCATTAATCACTTTTTCTATTACCTTGCACCACGCGGACTCTTTTTGATTATCTTTGAGATTGAACGAATTCGAGCAGTTTCCGACAGATGAGGAAGGTTTTCTGTGCATAAGATATGAAAAGAAGTAAGAATTGGCGACAAATCCGAGACAGAATTCTTAGGGACTTTTACTGGTATCCCATACGTTGCACAGTACATGAGTACACTGCCGCGATCACAGCTGGCTCTAGAAGATCAGGAATCAAGGCTGAATTCGCAGACAATAAATTTACGAAAACGTTCGCTTTATTTCTGAGTTTGTAGCTAGTGTCTTACTAAGTCTCATCAGCGGCGGCAAGGAAGAGAAATTGATATTATTGTTAACAGCCTTCCCCATTGATCACAAAAGACGTGAACCAGTTTCTCACTCAAGTAGGATTGAAAATACAGACTCGAATTTATCCACAAATAGTTTAATATCAAGGCTGGAGCATTTAGCTATTCGAACCAACGCTATGGCGACGAAAATTACAGCAAAATATAGAGATAAACCCTCAACACTACATGTAGGAGATGATATAGTAGATTCTCAACCAGTATTTACTACTGTTGGATTTGATATGTTAATTGCTACGAACAAGGTGTTGTGTGTTCGTGTGCTTGTCTATTGGAGTGGCCACAAATCTATGGCAGAGACGAGTACCAAAGGACAAGGGCGGATCCCATATAAGTAAAGCAATTCAACAATCTATTCAATAATAGGATTACTACGTAGAAAAATTAGATTAGGTGCATGTAAAAGTATTTATTTTAACGTTTAATGGATTTTGAATTTTTCAACAATGGGTTCATCGCGAATATGGCATATATTGCCAGCAACTACCTCTTCAGGACCTTTTTTAAACTACTACTTCTTTTACAAGATTGATTATTGCAACTTTAAGTCTCCCCCAGCGTAGAACTTAGCTATACAACTCTTAGCAAAGTTTACAGATGTTCCAGCTGTCAGAAAAAAAGTAAACATAATAGAGATACAGGGGCACTTACCGTCGCGCTCGTAGTTGTGCTTGACGATCATCGTCCTTCTTAGCTTGTTTCAAATTATCCCATGATTCACCGACTCCAAACGAACCGTCATCTGGCCTCTCCTCGTCCTCCAAACCGGAATCCTCTAAACTTATTTGGCAACTTGTCAGAATCTCTTCCTTTCCATTGCTTCCTACTTCTATCCAATCTGCTGTACGTATCCTCGATCGTTCAGTCCCACAAGGCGAAGAATCAGTAGAGCATCCTGAGGGGCAACGTTGACGCACTCGCTTGCTTCGTGTACCTTCAGTAAATGAAAGCGCCAGAGCACTGCCTGTTCCACTGTCTTCCATTGACTGCTCCTCCGAAGACTTCCCAATCGGTGACACATCTTTGAGAATATGCTTGTCGTCATGTATCTGCGGCTGCTCTTCTTTCTGTTGGCGTAGCTCCAGTGGATCATTCTCATTCGCATTGTAATCTAATCGCGAACTCAACTGATCAACAGAACTCGATCGTTGGCGCATGGCAGTCAATTCGGAGATCAACATCTCTTGAAATACGATCTTCTTCTCTGGCGGAATAGGATCTTCCAGCATCGGTCTCGTGGTTTTTATATTGAGCCGTGCGCAGTTGCTATTCCCATCAACATCAGAACTGAGAGACTCCTGAGATTTCGCCGAATCCATGCGATACAATGGTGGCAAGTGGTTGAAAGATTTTGTCTGAGTTTTGTTCTCCTTCGAGTGACTAACGATTTCCGAGAAAAGCCTCTCAGCGGCATTCTTCAAGTTGTTCTTTATATCGTACGACTTGCCAGACATAAAGTTGTTCCCATGGCGATGATGGCCATTAGCTATGCCCGCGCGGTTGATATTGTTTGGATTATTATTATTGTTGGCGTCACTATTGGAGATGTGAGATATTGTTATTGTCGATCTAGTAAAATTATCTAGAGTGGTCTTGGAACGACGCAGAAATCCAGTTGGAGCTTTAGAAATCATTGTCCTTGGCTTCGGCTGGGGGGGTTTCCCCTGTACAGTAATGTCATTGTTGTTATTTGACACCGTTGCAATTTTCGAACGATTATCAGTCGCGCTGCTGGTTACATTGTACGTTGGCGCCGGGACAATCGGTTTAGGCTTCTTTGCCATCAAGGTTGATTTCGAGAGAGGAGATTCCTTATTGGAAGTATTAAACGAATAACGTTTATCACGCTCCTCCTGCCTTCTTTCCAAATTAAAAGAAGGAGACTTGTAAACAATATTACGACCGCCTTCTGAAGCAGGTGCACCGCGTGGAGATGGGGAGCCCGCTACGGCAATCCCTGTCCGGATAAATGGCGCAGTTACGGGCGACGAGGTTCTTGTCACGTCCCCTACGCGCGTTTTCAACAGTATAGCATGGGGTCTTGGTGGCACTGGTGGCCCAGGTCTTCTTACCGCAGACATGTTTTGATCTCCAATGAATCACAAGAGGAAAATATCCAACGGGAATATATATTTTTTAGTTAATTCTAGGTCACGATTTAAATACTTGTTAAAAGGTTTCACTCATTCACAAACCACGCTCAACTCGCATCCAGTAACACATTGCCACAGCTTGAGACCGCAATACTATGGTTCACTGTACGCTCCACGCCATCAAACTCCAGTTCCACACTTCTAACGCAGAGATCTAAATTCACACTTGAAACTCCCAATTATATTTTTCTTTCTTTATTTGTTTTTGTTTTCACAACGCGCGACACCTTCATTTATTTCCACTCGAAATTCCGACGCAGACTGACGCTATGGTGTACACCTTATTCCCTGCTATGGGTTCGTGTTTGATTTAATCGATTGAGATGGCTTAAGAGATTGTTTATTTACTCGGTTCAATGCGCGTTCTCTTCATTGCTAGATGGAGCTCTTACACCAGATTTGCTTTGTGTGAACACATGCTGCCAGATGGAATGTAGTTGCCAAGGCTTTGGCAACCATGTTTGAGCTTTGACGTCATCGTAACATTTCCAAACTGTGGAAGGAATGGTGGAGGAATCGACTTCAAATTGAAGTTTGACATTTTGGAAGTTGTTCCACGGATTTTTTATGGAACGTTAGTACCCAAAAGTGTGGATTTAAATTGGAGTTGAAGTAAATATGGATTTAAAACTAGCAATATAGAAACTGGAGGGAATGTGGTTTGATCAAGCTGTCTTTTGTAACAACTCAGATGTGTGTAAATATGAAATGTAGCAGTTAATTGCAGGGATGGCGAGGTGGTGCGCCTGGTTTGGAAAGACGCAATTATGTTGTTATCTTGGACAGCTTTTAAGTTGCAAAAATCCATTTATATATTACAATTTTTCTAACCGTTTATACTTATCCTTGTAAAAATGTGACAACTTACTGAATGTAGAACTCAAACAGATCTTGACCACATTGTGCTGTAATAGCTTTTTTCTTCACTTTCAAAGCGAAAAACTTCTTTAGAGCAGGCGGATGTAACTCTGTTGTCTTCTTCATCGTCATCATCGGCACTACAACCGGGATCCGGTCTTGGCCTTATTTAGCAAGTCTCTCGAACGCGGCTAGGAGTTCAGAGTGCCTTTCATTAAGCACCCAGGTCTTGGATCCATACATGAGATTTAAAGAGCGTTGATAGATAATAGTGGGCTCCTCGATAGCATAGTTGTCGCATCTCGCTCCACAAAATAGCGTAGAGAACATTAACTGCCGACAAAATACGACCAGACAATATCATCAACATTGTATTGGCACCTTAACTTTCAATAGTACGCCACAGCATTCGTCGAGTTTCGTCCAGCTATCGTTCTGGAAGGAATAGCCCCGCCTACTTCCGCTCATCAAAGGATCAAGATGGTGGCCATTAAGGATTCTTGTCGTTGAAGATCCTTTTTCAACTCTACCACTTCGTCGTCGCACACGGGTAGGGCACAACGTTGTCGTTTCGTCTCTCAACGCTAGTTTTGTTATTTTCGTTGTCGTTTGAGAGTTTTCATTGTCATTCATTCCTGCTTTTGAATATTTGTTCGTTTCGAAAATAAATTATTGTGTCGTTTGTCGAATCGAAAATAAAATAAAATAAAGTGTCGTACATTAAACGTTTTCGTTTAGTTATTTGGTCGTCGTTCGTTTCGTTGAACTTTTTAAATTGCACGGTAAACGCACCGCGAACAATAGTCGTTAGTATACTCGCCTGTCACGCGGGAGACCGGGGTTCGATTCCCCGGCAGGGAACCTCTGGCGCAAGACTAATGACCTTTCCCGGAAAAAAACAAATCATTATGGAAAATTTAACAAGTCTCGGGACTTGCTAAATAAGACCAAAACCGGCCCCTGGTTGTAGTGCCAATGATGATGATAACGATGATAGATAATAGTAGGCTTTGTTGGATTTGATCGGCCGTCCGCAGATTTCTTCTTCCATATTGTTATCTGCTGATACTATTGACCCAAGATAGCTGCCGTACGTACTTAGTTTTCTCCTCATTAATGTGCAGTCCCATTTTTGGTGCCGCCTGCTCGATCTCGGCGAAGGAGTCCTGTACAGCCGAATCGGATCTACAGATGATGTGGATGTCATCTGCGTAGGCAAGTATCTGGCTGGAGTTGGTGACAATAGTCCCTCTAGTTGCAACGCCAGAGTCACTGATTGCTTTCTCCAACGCCAATTTGAAGAAGAGGCAGACCAGACATGTTTATTGGTTTGGATAGCAACCCTGCTATTTTTACTTGACTAGTTACCTACAAAGTCGTATCAATTTGTTTGGAATGCCGCTCTCTCATGGCATTATATAGTTATACCCTGCTATGCTGTCGTAGGCGGCCTTAGGGTCTATAAATAGATGATATAATAGAATCTTAAATCCCATACATTTTTCCATCGCCTGCCTAAGGGTGAATATCTGATCAATCGCTGCTTTGCCTGGGATGAAACCACACTGATATTGACCAATACTGACTTTAGCGTATGGGACTATCCGGTCTTGTAGGATAAAGGAGAGTATTTTATGGGCGGTGCTCAGCAATGTTATACCCCTATAGTTGCTGCACAGTGTGATATCTCCTTTCTTATGTATGGCGCAAATTATTCCACGACACTAATCTTCCGGCATCTCCTCTTGCTCCCATACGTGCACTGCGATCTCATGAATTGCGTGATGTAACGCTGTCCCTCCTTGTTTGATCAGCTCAGCTGGTATGCCATCAGTTCCGGACGCTTTATTTGATTTGAGCTGTCTTATGGCTTTTAATGTTTCCCCAATGCTTGGTGGCGGCAGCATTTGATATTGATCTTGCATTGGTGGATTCTGTGAGCTGACCATTTAGCAATTCATTGAAGTGCACTTCCCATCGCTCCAGAATACCTTCAAGATCGGTGGTCAGATTACCCTCTTTATCCTTGCAGTAAGTGCAGCGTGGTATGTACCGCGTCATACTGCGGATTATTTGGTAGAACTTTCGTGCCTGGTGCAGATCTCGCTCTCTACTTTTCTCTATTTCACAGACTAAATTTTTTCCCAGGCACTTTTCATTTGTCTTTGGAGTCTTTTTTCACATCTTCTGGCTCTTTGTATTCCTCCTCCCGCACCCGCGTCCTGTGAGACTGCTGCATTGCCCAGTATGCAGCATTCTTACATTCAGTTGCTAGTTTGCACTCATCATCAAACCAGTCGCTCCGATCTCTACGACTACTGCCTAAGATGGAGTTGGCAGTACTAATGACAGTATTCTTAAGGCGTGTCCATTTCTCTTCTTCGCCCGGCATTCTGGCCCCAGGACTTACTCCCCCTCCATCGAGCTCTTCGAGGGCGAGTCTTAACGCATGACCAAAGGTTTTGCTGGTGTTCTCATTGCGTAAGGCAGCCATGTGATCCGAACCTGATCCGCGGATGCAATACGTCTACGTAAAGCAATCCGCGTTCGGAAAACTATACCAACAAGATAGTGATCCGAGCCGTCGTTGGCACCTCAGTATGTTCGTATCGTCATCGGGCTTGAGGAGTGGCGGTGATCTATCAACACATGGTCAATTTGGTTTCGTAGTGCCTGAAAATCGGCCGCCAACCTATTTTCGTATTCAAATCACCAAGAAGGATTTTCACATCGTATCTTGGCCAGGCATTGAGGACCCGTTCGTCGTTCTCATAGAATTCTTCTTTTTCGTCGTCAGCGGACTCCTCTGTAGGTCGGTGAAGGTTTATGAGGCTTATGTTCTTAAACTTGCCTCGCACACGAAGAGTGCATAGCCTTTCGTTTATTGCATATAAGCCGATAATGGTAGGCTTCAGTTTTTGGCTGACTAGAAAACCTACCTCGAGCACATGGTGTTTTGCATGACAGCTGTAATAAATATCATATTCGTTTCTTTGAATAACACCACTAATGCTGTTATGTCAGCCTTCAATTCGGACAGGGCATCGGCTAGCTGCTGTGCAGTTCGAGCTATGTATATGGTAGTGAGCGGACGTTCCATGAGAAAATTCTCATATTGGTTAGCCATTCTCGTGTCCGTGGTCGTCGTCGTGTATCCGGTCCATATCCGAGGCTTGTTAAATTTTCGATCATAGTTTGTTTACGGGCAAGGTTATTAGCCTTGCGCCAACCTTTCTCAGGATGCATTGGTTCACTACTTGGTGGGTGCCAAAGTAGCTATCCAGGGGTGTCACGTGGAGACTGCATGTCAACTTGGATTGAACAAGAAGAAGGATCGTCCTGGCCTTCGCCGGATTGAAAGCAATCAGTGACTTTGCCCTGTATGTTCGCTGTCGAGTTTGAAGAAGAAGACGTGGGTGCCGGTCTGCAGATCCTTGTGGACGAACGTGTCCTGTGGTGTGCCGGGTTGCTGGGACAAGGCGGATGGCTATGAAAAGCCGGAGCGGGCTCGCGACGAAGATGGTCTTGTTTCCCTGTGCCGACTCCGAGGCGACGAATTCTCCGCGGATCCGGGTGGTTATGCCGTAGAGCATTTCTGTTTGGGGGGTTCAATGTCCTCTTTATACGCCGTCCTGAGATCCAGCAGGACTCTGGGTAGACTATCCAGCCAAGAGTGTGGGCAGCACCTTAGGGCGCTTTTGAGAGTTTGGTGGAATCTCTCCACTATTCCGCTGCACTGCGGATGGTACGGCGTTGTGTGGATCATCTGCGCGCCGATGCATTTGGTGAGCTCTATGAATAGCTCCCCCTCGAATTGCGGCCCTCTGTCTGACGTGATGTAAACTGGGGTTCCGTAGTTGCCGACCCAGCGGCCCATGAATGCGTTGATGACTGTAGATGTTTGGATGTTGGGCAAGGTCACCGCCACTGGCCATCGCGAGAATCTATCAATGATACAGTACTGCCTGCCTTGGATTAATGGCATCTTAAAGAGGTCTATGTGGACGTGTTCGAGGCGATTGTCCGGCTCAGTAAATCTTCCACGGGCATCCTTGTTGTGGCGGCCCACCTTGGAGAATTGGTATTGGTCGTAGTGACGTGCCCAAGCAATGGCGTCTTTCCGAACGTCGGATCAGGCGAATTTCCGCGTCAGTGCTTTGCCTGTTGCTCTGCCACTTAGGTGGGACAGGTTGGGAATGATACTGAAGGCCTGATGTTGCAAGGGCTCTGAGAGGTACGGCCGGATGGTGTTTTCCTTCGTGTCGCATTAAATGTTGTGGCCGTCAATTGAAAGCGGCTGTAGTTGTAGGGCGGAGTCTATTAGCGTCGGCTACTACTTTGTCTGTGCCCCGAACATGCTCCAGTTTGGTGTTGAAGCGCAGCACATACTCGAGGTGCCTGGCTTGGTAGGGTGATGCATTGTGTGATCGCTGGGCCGGAGCGTAGATCAGGGGCTTGTGGTCGGTGAAGATCGTGAATTCTCGCCCTTCGAGGATCGTCTCGAATGTTTCACCACTGCGTTTATTGCCAAAAGCGAGAGCTTTTCTCTGTCGTAAGTTCTGTAACACTTCTGGGCACCCGAGAGCTTTTCAGGGAATAAGCCTAGAAGTCGCCAGGTGTTGGCAGATGGCGGTTGCCTTAGCGGTTGTCCGCTTCGGGCATCCACGTTAGTGTTGCCCTGTTGGCAAGGCCTTTGAGTTGGAGGGTGGTTAGCAGTTGGTGCAGATATTCCACGTGTTGGTCGTATCCATCCGGCACAACGAGGATGTCGTCGATGTATCCTTTGACGAACGGCAGTTTGCGGAGAACGTGATTAAAATAATGCGGCATTAGCGGCATCGCGTTCCTCAGGTCTAGAGACGTGCCCACGAATTCGAAGAGCCCGAAGGCCGTCGTGACTGCCGTTTTCTGGATGTCCCCCTCGCCGATTGGCGCCTAGTAGAACGTCTTGCGCAGGTCAACCGCCGAAAAGGTTGTTCCGCGGTTCGCTTGGATCAAGTCTTTGATGACTGAGAGTGGCTAGCGATCGTTGAAGCGGAGTTAGTCGCCTGTTACTCGCCAGATGCCGTCTGGTTTGCGGACCATATAGAGTGGGCTTGCCAATTAGCTGGAGGAGGGCCGGACGATACCCTTCTTAAGAAGTTCCGCGAAGGCTTCTTTGGCGGCATCGAGCTTATCGCGGCTCAGTCAGCCCGGGCGTACGAAGACCGGTGGCTGTGGTGGGGATGGTATGCCTTACCTTTAGTCCAGAGATCTAGGCGGGGTGGTGAAGTGATCACGGAATTCTTCAAGCAATTCCGTGTATTGTTGTTCTAATTTGTTGTTGTCGAATGGCGATAGTGGAGACTGGATGTAGTGATGCTAGGGCGATGGTTCTGCGGGACGCCACGTCCGTGAGTGGGTTGATCAGACATTCGTTCTTGAGTCCGTGTTATGCCAGGGAATTCGCCCCCAATATGGCGTGGTGGACGACGGCGGTGATGAAGTCGCACTCGAAGTGCCGCTGCAATCCCAGATCCTGTGTGCGTTGTTAGTGTATGTACGTGAATAAGAGCGTCGAGTTGTCTGCGTACAGGATCCGGTCCTGCTTCTGGAGGGTTTTAGTTCCCAGTGTAGCAGGGAAACGACCGAGCCCGTGTTGACCAGGAGCTTGGTCTGGTGTAGACGCCGGCGTAGCACGTTGTAGGGCCCGATCTCCTTCACCTACGTCCGGGGTGGGCGAGCCAATTTCTCCACCTCGCGAATGCGCAGGGTGGGGTCAGTATCAGCACCGAATTCTCAGTGGTACTGTTGGAAATTAAGATACGGGTGCTCTGCGGAGTTTATCCCGCTGTCTATCCCACACTGGTCTGTCCAATAGAGGTGATGTGAGATCAGGTTTCTCCTTTCACTTGGGGTATATTTTTTCTCGTCTTTATTTAAGTTTTGTCTTCTCTTCCACACAAATTATTTTCAATTCGAAACTGTTTAAAATAATCGCTGAGTTTCTTTTTACTAAATGTTTCGTTTCTATTTTTGTACATCAGTTTTACGATGAATGACTATGACTGCTCGCTACTGAATTTTACGGCGAATCAGATCTTAATTTTTTCATTTTTCCCTTTTTGTCTTTAATTTTCAACGCCTCCTTGTTTTGTACAGTCGTATTTTTTCTTTGTACAACGCCTACTGTAGCGCTGTTTGTTTTTTAGTTATCATTTTATTATATTATTATTATTGTGTATTTTTTAGTTCCGTTTCGCTGGAGATTTTTGGAGGGGGGCCAGGCAAAAGTACCAACAGCACAGCGTCTGGGCTCCGCTCTTGTATCTCTCGTATGTCTTGGATGGCTTGGCTGCTGTCGTCTGCTGGGGTTGTCTCAGTTGGCTGGGAGGCGGTTGAAGACTAGTTGTGTAACGGCTGCTCCAGAGCGTCGATCCGGTGGACGAGGGTGTTCCGAGCCCTTTTCCTATCGCCGACCGCCATTATGCCCCCAAGGGAGTTGTCGACGAGCTCGTATGTCGCGGAGATTAGGTCTCCTGTTGTTTGGGACTTGAAGATCCTCGTGATGTTATGGTCATTCTGGGGTAGAAACGATCTCCATTTCATCAGCAGCGCTCCTTCGTCGATTCGTGTCCCGACGAGAGCTTTCATTTTCCGCCACAGTTGGGAAGATTACAGGTCGCCCGTTTGGAGCTCTGTGAGCAATGTGTCCAGCCTTTTCTCTTTGGAGTCGATTGTGCGCTGCAGGATGGTTTCCTTGAGCGTCCTGTATTTGTCTGCTGCTGGTGGGCTGGCCAGGACGTCAGCCAGTTCATAGATTGTTCTGGTGTTGAGTACGCCGAAGACGAGGAAGTATTTCTGGCTGCCGTCCGTGATGCTGTATGTTGCGAGCATTCCCTCGGCTGGATGAACCACGGGTGGGTGTGGTTTGGTCAGAAAGGTATCAGCTTTACCTTTGGCATTGGGTCGGTCTGGTTCTGGGCGGAAACGTCTCGGGGGATGTAGGGCGTGTTGGTTACATTGTCACGATCTGGCGTCGGCGGGGAGTCCTTGTTGTTTGGTTGCTCTCAGCGCCTTGGAGCTTTTCTTCTTGGACCTCTGTGTTGGGGTATTCTAGTTTTTTTTTCTTTTTCAAATTCACCACTTTCGGGTTCTGGTCCCCAAATCGTCTCTCGCGTCGGGGCGGCACTTCCAGCGGCCGGTAATGTCGGTGGTACTGCAAGCGGTTGCGCCTGGTGTTGGCATCGAAAAAAGGCTGCGGGTAGTTGCGGCTGATGTCCGGTGCAGGTGTCGAAGAAAGTTACAGAATGTCTATTCTCGGGTTCCTTGGGGACGTCTAGCCACGGCTGCGAGTGATCTGCAAGTTGAGGGACTTTCCCGCCAATTGTCCTCACACGTGGTGGTGTCACATGAATTTGGTGGGAAAAATTCGGCGTCGGTTTTGTTGTATGTGTGAGCGAAACCCACGCAGTGCCGCATCGACTCCACGCCAATTCACCCGTGGCTTCGTCGGTGTGTAAGGGTGGTTGAGAACGCGCTTGACTTAATTAACCGAAAGGCATTCTCGGTGCAACCCTTTGCTTGTGGTGACTGAAAGGCGGCGGGAAAGTGACTGGTGGGACGGCGGAGGGAGGTGGAAGGACAATGTAAGCTTTGGCGTTAAGGAGATCGGATCAGGTGGCCGAGCGTGGAAGGAGGGTACACGGAACAGGGAACGATGACGCAACTGCCAATAAATAGTAATAGTAATGCCACCGCATAACAGGGTTGCTTGTGATACCTTAACACACTATCGCTGCATAAAACCGCAAGCTTAACATGTTTCATCATCATCATTGGCACTACAATCGGGATCCGGTCTTGCCCTTATTTAACAAATCTCTCCACCGGTTCCGATTTCGAGCCGATGTCATCTAGTTTGGCACTCCCAGGCTCTGCGCGAACTGGTCTACGCCATCCCTCCATCGCAGACAAGGTCTGCCTCGCTGTCTCCTTCCATACACCCTCCCACAAAGGATATTCCGGGCAGGCTCCTCTTGGCTCATTCGAGCTAGGTGGAGTCTACCGAGCTTGATTTTTCTTACAACATTACCTTCAAGGAGATTGCGTACAGCTCATGGTTGTAGCATCTCCGGAATCGTACTCCCTCACATACGGGGCAACAATTCTCCTTAAGACCTTCCTCTCGAACGGAGCTAAGAGTTCAGAGTGCCTTTTATTGAGCACAGTAACACCTTTGGTCATGCGTTAAGACTCGCCCTCGAAGAGCTCGATGGAGGGAGATTGTCCTGGGGGCAGAATGACGGGCGTAGAAGAGAAATGGACACGCCTTAAGAATACTGTCATTAGTACTGTCAACTCCATCTTAGGCAGTAGTCGTAGAGACCGGAGCGACTGTTTTGATGATGAGTGCAAACTAGCGACTGAACGTCGGGCAATGCAGCAGTCTCATAGGACGCGGGTACGCGAGGAGAAATACAAAGAGCTAAGAAGATCTAAAAGACAAAAGAAAATTGCCTGGGAAAAAAACTTGTCTGTGAAATAGAGAAAAGTAGAGGCCTGCACCAGGCGCGGAAGTTCTACCAAATAATCCGCAGTATGGCGCGGTACACACCACGCTGCACTTACTGCAAGGATAAAGAGGGTGATCTGATCACCGATCCTGAAGCTATTCTGGAGCGATGGGAAGTGCACTTCAATGAATTGCTAAATGGTCAGCTCACAGAAGAATTGGAGGCTCCACCAATACAAGATCAAGACCAAATGCTGCCGCCACCAAGCATTGAGGAAACATTAAAAGCCTCCGGAGCTGATGGCATACCAGCTGTGCTGATCAAACAAGGAAGGATAGCGTTACATCACGCAATTCATGAGATCGTAGTGCACGTATGGGAGCAAGAGGAGATGCCGGAAGATTAGTGTCGTGGAATAATTTGCGCCATACATAAGAAAGGAGATATCACACTGTGCAGCAACTATAGGGGTATAACATTGCTGAGCACCGCCTATAAGATACTCTCCTCCATCCCACAAGATCGGATAGCCCCATACGCTAAAGTCATCATTGGTCAATATCAGTGTGGCTTCATCCTAGGCAAATCAGCGATTGATCAGATATTCACCCTTAGGCAGGCGATGGAAAAATGTCAGGAATTTAAGATTCCATTATATCATCTATTTATCGACTCTAAGGCCGCCTACGACAGCATAGCCAGGGTAGAACTATATAATGCCATGAGAGAGTTCGACATTCCAAACAAATTGTCACGACTTTGTAGGTTGACCATGACCAACGTAACTAGTCAAGTAAAAATAGCGGGGTTGCTGTCCAAACCAATAAGCATATTTAATGGACTCCGACAAGGGGATGGTCTGGCCTGCCTCCTCTTCAACCTGGCGTTGGAGAAAGCAATCCGTGACTCTGGCGTCACAACTAGAGGGACTATTATCACCAAGTCCAGCCAGATACTTGCCAACGCAGATGAAATTTATCCAGAACATCCAAGCTGCTACTGTACAAGACCATGGTCCTACCAGTACTCATGTATGTATCCGAGACCTGGGTGCTCAATAAAAGGCACTCTGAACTCTTAGCCGCGTTCGAGAGGAAGGTCTTAAGGAGAATTGTTGGCCCCGTATGTGAGGGAGGACGATTCCGGAGACGCTACAACGATGAGCTGTATGCAATCTCCTTGAAGCTAATGTTGTAAGAAAAATCAAGCTCGGTAGACTCCGGTGAGCGGGACACCTAGCTCGAATGAGCGAAAGTCCTTTGTGGCAGGATGTATGGAAGGAGACGGCGCGGCAGACCTTGTCTGCGATGGAGGGATGGCGTAGACCAGGACGCCCAGAGCTCGAAATCGGGACCAGTGGAGGGATTTGTTAAATAAGGCCAAGACCGGATCCCGGTTGTAGTGCCGATGATGATGATGATTCCCGCCACATCTAATCAACAAACCGTTAGTGAATCTCACAAGTCGCCATCAGACATGCGATTACAATCCGGAAGTGCGGTTGATGTGAACAACATGGAGGCAGAGCAAAATATTCTTATAAAGATCGATCAAAATGATGCAGCTCAACCATGTACTATTTCAATAGGCAAACTGTGCCTTCTGCCAATGCTCAATTAACACACATACACTAACCAAATCTTAATCTTCTATAAACACAAATATAATTTAACCATAACTCACTATTGCCACACGCCATTCACCAAATGTTCTCGTTCTTTTAAATGTACCCACCTATCAACGCCAACGAGCGGAGTCGCAGCACTATCTTGCGACACACTGCGATAAACCATTCTAAACCGACAATCGCCTTTCAAAACGGGAAACACTTGCGGAACAATGGACGATATAACGAAGACAATCATGTTTACTACAAACACAATACAAAACAGTCAGCCGGCTATTCAATATCAAACAGCGGACGGTACAATTTCAAAACAACAAAAAATAGGACAAAAGAACCACAACCGGATACTTATACGTGGATCCTCAAGCTCATCCGGTCGAAGGGAGTCCTAATCTCAACGCATTCCGGGGTATAGTTATGTCTATATATGTCTCGAAAAATCGATATTCACGACTGCAAACTCCGACTATATCGCTCTTGCTAAGGATAATAAGGTCGAAACGGGGAAAAGGTCCTTTTCAACGGAGGAAACGGATGCAGTGCGTCTCGGAGTCATGGATGACAGCGCACCCCTATTTATTTTCGGCGGCCCAGTAGGATGTTGCTAAACGCAACATGACACAACTAAACATATAATGTATGGCGCAAAAAATCATTAAAGGGTATCGCGTAAAATTCATTTTATGTTTCAATTAGTTAATCACATAAAACCACAATCATGGATCCCCATATGCGAAGACCATAGGACACGCTTTCGACCGACCTCATTGCCGCCGGCAAAATACTTTTAAGGTCGACCAAGGCGGAGACCAGAAGAACGTGTGAAGCAAATGGAGGAAATTATGATCCACACGTTCACATATCTTCCACAAGCAACAGCCAATAGAAAGGCCGGCTCTAATTTAGGTCAACGAGAGAGATATGGGATGGAGAGTTATCGTAGAGGGATTGCAGGTCAGTGGCCGAGAAATCAAGGCCATTGTGAAATATGTTGCATATGGACAAAGGGACAAAGAACAAGTTTTTTTTTTGGCATCAGTCAGTATGCAGCAAAAACTCTTCGTTGGTGTTTTATAAAACAAGAATTAATTTAAACAATTTTTTTCGTAATAAACCATTTCGATAGTATAGTGAGTTGTGTTTTCATTTGTGGCGAAACGAAAATTTCGAACCGGGAATTGCTATACGTGGGCTCTTCACTTTCACGCCCGGACAAATTACTTTCATAGTTGTCCCTTGAGTTTTGCTTTTGCTGGTTTCCCACCGAAACAATTGGTCTTTAAGCAAGAGATATTTGTTATGAACAATGCTGCACTGCTACTGGTGTACTCTGAAAAGAACACAGATTCAAAAGTAGTATTCAGGCAGTTGAATATCCATTTGTTGCTATCTAGGTTTTAGTGCCAGAATTGTTGGTCTGCGGCTGGACAGATGGACAAATACAACAGACAAATTTAACCTCAAATCACGGATGTTACTTTGGGGGAGTCAAAACCCTCAAGGCATCTCATCAGCTCACTACCCACATCATCTTAAAATTTTCAATTGGGAACCTAAAATGATCCCCATATTGACTACTCTATGGGGAATCAAAAGTTGATTTCCGTACAAAAAAGCGCAATAAAATAGGTGAAAAGGATAGTAGACCGATTTTTTTAAAGCCAATTCACATCTATGCACGGAGACTTTCGGTTTATTTTCCAGACCTGAAATTCATCGTTATAAATTCATATTATAAATGTTAAGCAGTTAAGATGAGAGTTTCACCATTTGATTTTCTTGCTTCCTTAGTTTAATGTTGTTTAAGGAATTGGAACCAAGGGCGAATGAAGTCGAAAATGCGTACCAAATGACGACGATACGCATCTGAGGGTTTTGTTCGTTTGACGAACACACGGTTCATCAGAAAAGGAGAAACCACTGTTAAACACATTCCGTTGTAGACCTGTGGCGTTTCTAATAGATACACAGACAGTATTCAAGCAAATAGTGAAGAACAATAACGAAAGAAAATCGAATAAGCAAAGCATCAGAGCCGTATACCATACCGAAAACATAGTAATTCCACATCAATTGAGTGTACTTGAGTTTAGAAATTGAATTCGTTCACGCAGCCGTTGGCCAGATTCTTCGATTCTCACCCATTTCATTGTGTGTTCAATTCACCTTCTTCTCTATCCTTGTCTAACGCTATACACCCTTACAGCCTCCCTTGGCATATCTATTCAAAGGGGAGGCAACTTGGATTCTCCATTAAAAATAAGTCTCGAAAGTCGAGATGAGAATTTGGAAATTTGGGTAGAGTATTTGATGAAGAAGTAGACTTTCGGAAACCGCACCAGGGCATATGGCCCTGAGTGTAAGGCGGTTTTTGATGGGAAAAAGCATCGCCACCGTGGGACGGCCATCCTATTCCTCGTATCTGGCCCGTGCGGCTTTTTTTTCCTTCCCAAAAGTAAAACAAAGGTGCAGGGCAACACTTTATGGATGCGACAACTACTCAAAACCAAATGACCGGTTGTCTGAAAAGGTTGACTGCAAGTGACATAGAACTTTTTTTTCCAAGAAAAGCACTGGAATAGATGGGAGTAAAGGAAAGTACTTTGAAAAAGATCAAGTTGTTATATGTCAATAACTAAGGAAACATTTTTATACCATCAGTCTATGCGCTTTTTTTCACATTTCATCAGAATAATTACTTTAAATTATATTAAGATCCTGACATTTTTGACGATCCTTCCATTGAATTGTGTCATCATCTTTTTCTTGAATTTTTTGAAAATTCTCCCACCGAATTATATGACGAAATAGATTACAAATCTACATCTAGAAATTATAAATAAAAAGTAACAAAATTCTAAATTAAAACGAAAAACTCCAGCAAGTACTCTTGTCCTACTCCAACGTTTTTATTTATTTCTTGGAATCTCCATGAGATCGAGCCTTCTCTGGGTAACTAGAACTATAACACTTATGGTAACTGCACTAGAGCTTGGTACAACTTTTGTACTGCCGTATGAACGAACTGTCGCAGGTTATCATCTTCAGTGCTGGACACGGCCTAAAATGAAATCCAAGATTAAACAATCACATAAAATTCTACGTTTGAAAACTTACCAATGTTTGCAGATTAATTTCAGCTTTCTTGCCTGCGACTGTCACAGGCAACACATCACCCTTAAACATCTTTGGAACGGAACTCTCGCCAAATGCGTCCTGCAGAGTTTCAATTAGACATTCTTTGAAATGTGCCTTATCCGGCTTAACAGCTCCAGATGCGCCCTTGATGTTCGTTCCCCCTAATTCTGTTTGCATAATACACGAGAGTGCCGCGTCGGCATACATGTCGTTCACTGGTGTCCCATGCCATTCCATTATAATAATTTTTCCTTCTACAGTTAAGTCGAGACATTTAAAAGCTCGAATCTTTTTGTCTTCTTCTATAACGCTCACCGTGCCCGGACCTCCGACTCGATCCAAAAGCAGTTTTAACGTTGTCAACGAGCTAGCCCAAGGAATACTTTGGCGTTGGGTGATCACTGACATACTCATGTCAGTGTATTCTGGGAAGAGATACCAGTTTTGTTAATACGTACAATAAAAAACATTATCTTTCTTACTTGCTAAATCGGAAGGTGCTAAGATGTGGTACTTGAAGTCTCGCTTTACTAAAACTCCTGATAAAGTACCCCGCACTACTGGCTCTATCGCAGCCAATGACCCCATGACTTTGGCGATTTTTTCACCTCGAAACTTCAGCTCCACAGAATGTGTGTTGCGAGGATTGTAGAAGTAAATAGTCGTGTTGGGGTCAGCTTCGTATTCACGTTGTAAAGCCGCCTTCAAACGCAGCATTTCATTTTGCTCTCCATGAACGAGAACCTGAATTTAAAAGGATGGATAATTTCGCAAATGATGTGAAAGAAAACTGCACTTACCACATGAGATGGCTTCAAAAGACGGATGAACTCACTAGTCTGCTGATAGTCTGTGTGCGCTGAGAACGATATATAATTCACAGACATATTCAAAGGGAGTTTTTGTCCAGAAAGTGTAGTGATCTCCTCCGGTTCAGAGAGGATCGTTTTAGCCAACGTTCCTTCGACACAATAACCAGCTATTATTACACCATTTTTTGGATCAGTACACCAATTTTCGAACAGCTCTCTGGACAATCCGCTTTGCATCATACCCGGCGATGCCATGACTACACATGGCCCAATGTCATCAAAGTGATCGATTCCCTTTAAATTTGAGATGTGTCGGAACACAAAGGGATTGTTTACAGCTATCTGACGTCGAATCTTGTCGTTCATGGCATTGATATACGTTTGATATACTGCCATACATTTTTTGGCTAAAGAGGACGCGTAGTAGATTGGAACATCGTGCAGGTCAGGATTTTGGCTCCAGTATTCGTCCAATATTAACAACAGCTCTTGAGCACGACCCAATGCGAACACCGGTATTAAACAACGTCCACCCTGTGTTACAATTTTCTGAACAAGTGAAGTAAACCGGTTTTCGCGATCTTCTCGATTCTCATGTATGTGGGTCCCATATGTGGATTCAGTAATGAGAACATCTGGTTTCATCATAGGAATTTCAGCAGCCATTAAATGTCGATCTTCCTGCCTTGAGAAATCTCCAGTGTAGAGAATTTTCACGCCAGCTATTTCGATCATAAACATCGCAGCACCGAGCACATGCCCGGCATGATATGCCCAAAATTTAATGCCCATGACATCTCGCTCTTCGTGGAAGTTTATGGTCTCAATTTTTTTCATACTAGCTTCGAGATCTGCATCTGTATATAACATCTGGTCGGAGGAGATGTTGCTTATTTTGATGTAATCGGATAACATCCATCGGTAAATAGCTTTAGTAGCATGAGTCATAAAACAACGTCCTCTGAAGCTGGTCTTCATAAGAAACCACGGCAGGGCACCGCAATGATCCAAGTGGAAACTGTGAAAGAACAAAGTCTGTTAGACTCTATTGTAAGATACATTTCACACACAAAATAAATGATCTTTAAGCAAATATGAGCTCGATAGTATAGTGGTTAGTATACCCGCCTGTCACGCGGGAGACCGGGGTTCGATTCCCCGTCGGGGAGCCTCTGCCGCAAGACCAATGACCTTGCCCGAAAAAAAAAAAAGAAATCATTATGGAAAATTTAACAAACTTTAGGACTTGCTAAATAAGGCCAAGACCGGTTCCCGGTTGTAGTGCCGATGATGATGATGATGAAGCAAATATGATTTTTCGTATCTAGTAGTCCAAAGAGCGCTTTTACAAATCGGATGCACAAAAAAGATTTGAAAGAATTGTGTATACATCCACTATGAGTTCCACTGCTCATTTTTATGTCATGTTTGGCATGTGCTGCGCTGTTTTTATGCTCCTGGTTGATTATGGGAATTTTATTCTAATTTACACTTATTAAATAGTGGGCACTTTTGACGGTGTGAAGTGTTAAAATTTGTCTGTACTTTTCGCATCATCAATTTCAATTTCTTGACTTTAAGGTAAAAGTTGAAAGTTCGTTGGCAAGCATTATGCTTAGGAACAAGCCACAAATATATAGACAACATTTTGGTTTTTAATCGAATAATATACTGTTAATTTTTTTTAACGCGAACCGATGTGCAAACGATAGATGTAGCGGAAAAGTATTTGGGCATACAGAATACATTGCATTCAACAGCGACCATCATAGTATCTATTCAAAATAGGTAGGCAGATACATTAAGTCTAGCTTCTAACGACGGAACTAAAAGATTAATTTCTCGATTTCGGAACGTATCTAGCACGTGCAATGCTGTTCTATTATAGAGTCGCCTGACCAAATACGGGAATTGACAAAAACCGCGTGCGAGTATTTTATTAGGGTACTGTGCGTGTTGTGAAACACAGTTTTTGTTAGTGAATTGTAACTTAACCGGTTCCTCCCGCAGCAAAAGTAAAAGCAAAATAAATAAAAAATGGCCTTAGGGCCTAAGCAACACACCGGCAACAGATTCGGTATGTTGCAGGCAACGTCCTCGAGTGACGTTCCCGTCAACAACAAAAAAAAAACGACAGGCATTTAGTACTATTGAAACCAACTTCCCGGAATAACCAGCAAAGACAAGTGAAAAAAGCCCGAAATTTATACAAATTGTTCCGAATGACGCGACAAAACCTCTGACCAGAGTGAACGTATTCGTATTAAAAAGAGCTATAGACTCAATTAGTACACAGTTTGAAAAAGTGTCAATGCTAAGAGACGGTTCAATACTCTTACTAGTAAAGGACGTTACGTTTCATAAATGCCGAACGGTTCGATCAACTATGTCCGGTAACAATAAAGTTACATCCGAAATTAAACCTCTCGAAAGGTATAGTTTACGCACCATGCCTAATTAATGTTCCGGAAGAATACATCGTCCAAGAAATGAAATATCAAGGTGTGGTAAGTGTCCATAAATATAAAAAAATCGCAAAATGCGAAATCAGAGCTTCCAGGCTAATGTTGTTTTCATTTGACCGCTTCAATCCACCGAATAACATAGAAATCGGATGGTACAAAGCCAAAGTAAACGAGTACATCCCAAGACCAATACGCTGCCGCCAATGCCAACTACTCGAACATCCAGCAAAATGGTGCAAACGAAACCCAGTGTGCAACAACTGCAACCTTCCTCCACACGCCGACTCAGAATGCGCCCGAACCCTCAGTGCCAACTGTCAAGGCCCTCACCCCGCTTCATCATCATCATGCCCCCAATACATAGAAAACCAGGCCATTCTTGAAATACAGACAAGAAATAAAGCTTCACTATCCGAAGCGAAACGGATATACAGAGAACGAAATCCCACGCCATCAAACAAACCAAAGGAACCCTATGCCGCACTCCTCAAAACAACAGCTACACAAATAACATCACCAATAAAAGAAACTACAAAACAAAACCCAACAAAAACTGCCCTCCAACCAACATCGATAAACACTTCATCCATTTCAAACTGCCCTTCTACATCTGCAGAATACCGGAAAGCCATACAAAACCAATCATCTCTAATCATAAAGCCCACAACAACTAACCGTAACAACGAACTTATACCTATTAATAAAATCACTACCATAAGAATAAATGAACCCACCATTAAAGAATTATTAAACTCCCCAATCCCTCACAATAACCACATATAACCCCAACATTCTCAACGAAAGCACAGTCTCTGTGTCTCGAGAAAATCCCAACTCGGGCCGAAGCAGACAGAGCACCAAACCCGTTACTTACCCAACAACAGTTTCAAATAGAAAAATAAAATGCTTCCTACGACTCCGGCTAGGACACACCAACACATCCTTACAAAAACCAGCCCCCCACAATGCTGCAACTGCAACAACCAAGCCCCACTTACTTCACATCACATCATATTCGATTGCCCAAAAGTATAAACCATCGCAAACCAACTATTTGGAAACGACCCCTTCATCAACATTCTGGCAAAACCACCAGAACAGAATATCAACTACACATACGAATTACTAACACTTACCAACCTTCACAAAAAAATTTAAAGTACCTCAAAATTAGCCGAAAGCCCTGGCAGCTAGCGCTATGTAGAATTAAGTTACTGTGTAATTAATTACATCGTAATAAATAATAATAATAATAATAATGAATGTTTGATTAACACAAATAATGCCCTGTTAATGTAAAAAGAAAATGAGGCCCGGTTGGAAGGACTGAAGCATTTCTTGCATCTCATGTTTTGCAGCTTTATAGGCTTCGTCTATGTACACTTGGTTCTCTTGGATAAAGGTTAGTAGTAGATTTTGGAGTTATTAAATTCTACTGCTCCCGTATGGTAAAAACCTTAGCGAGGTGAGGAGGTTTCCAGCAAAGTCACCCACGTCAGACGGGCTAGCGAAGAGTAGCATACAAATACCTCTCACCCCCTAATCCAGGGTGTTATACGTCGCCGTGCCCATTGAATGGTTTGTAGCCAGGCATATATCGGCTGTATTGTAACGGCGCCTCTCTGATATGATGAACTATTTGAAGCCGTAAGACTCGTGGGAACAAAAATGACTGAAAACAGTAAACAAAAACCAGGTAGGTGTAGGTTAGCTGAGGCGACACTACCAAAAGGGAAGAATTCATCCATAAAACAGCGAAAACGGGAAAATCGGGATACACGCGTCTGTATATGGAATGAGCAAACATTATATAAACCAGGTGCGATACAAACGGTCACAAAGAACGCGAAACAATACAAAATGGATATCATCTTCAAGATGTCCGACTTCCATATGGTCCTGCATTTTTCGAAAACTCCTCAGAAGATGCACCATCCAGTCTAGAAGGCCTGACGGTTGCCATTACCCCAACTCTCACTTATATGAAGGTGCCTCCATTACCCCTATCGACGAGTACTTGCTACAATTAGCATACAAGTACCTCGAAAGCATTCAGAACAGCGAGAACCAACTTGTACGGGAGTCTTGCGTTCTTGACCCTTCTCTCTCTCGATCTCTTCGGATCAGACCACCACAATTTCTTCTTCAGTACAAAACTGAAGAAAGTACCCTTCCCAACAACATTACCCTCTATAATAGAGGATTCCTGGACCCGTCCCATAGGGTCTACTGATAACATACCACACACACGCACACACAGTACAAGACGGCACAAACACACACACACACAGACCAAAGCGCAGATCATCAGACGCCAAAGACGTGATCTGCATTTACTACCGCACTCAGAACCTATCGGTCTTATACGATTTCTTTCCCACCATCCATCCATCCAAGTAGTTAGAGAACACCTGAACTAACCCTGTCCACACTATCCTTAGATACCTCCCTCCCTTTTTCTTTTTCAGATATCTCGAGACCGAGCCCAACGTCCTCATGGGTTTGGGTGATTCTGGTTATCGCAAGATGACCAGAAGCCAGAGACAAAATGAAAAACACATCTGTCCTCTTTGTCTCGCCAAAGGCGGCCTCTCGCCACCCATTTTTTTTTTTAATTCGAAATCAGTTCAATTCCGAAGTTCAAATCCGGAGGCCGAAACAACAGCAACAACGCTTTTTCATTGCGCACCCCGCTAAGGAGACTAGCAACCTTGAACCAACCATCGGCACCTCACTGCGGTAAGATAAACTTATTTAAAAATATAATCCTACATTCAGCGCAGCCGCCATACATACAGCCGGTGCCAAATAAATAATCTATGTGGATACCTTCCATGGTATTACACTCTTCAAATCAAGATCTTCAATCCTCCGATTGAATTAAAACTAAAAATTAGTGCCGTGAATGTAAATTCGCTAATCCGCGTGGAGAGAAGGGATAATTTGGGCAACTTGCTCGAAGCCGAACGCCCAGATGTACTTTAGCGAAACTAAGTTAAACCAAAGGCACAAAGTGGGCTACAAAAATTACAAAGTAATTAGACTTGATCTGGCGCAAGGCTAATAAACTTGCCCGGAAAAACAAATTATTATGGAAAATTTAACAAGCCTCATACTTGTTAAATAAAGCCAAGACCGGATCCCGGTTGTAGTGCCGATGATGATGAATTAGACGTGATCGGCAACCCTCTACTCAAGGGGGTGCGGTCGCTGTCTTAAGGGGGTATTCTGGTCTAGACGCATGAATTTAACGCAATTTTTGAAGTGCTGTAAAAAAAGCAATCAATATTTTTACCATTCATTTTTTTATAGGATGTTTATTAATATTTCAAGAATACAGTAAAAAAAAATGAAAGCAAAAAAATTCAAAATTTACAGCACTTCAAAAATTGCGTTAAATTCGTGCGTCTAGACCAAAATACCCCTTAATTAAGAACGATCTTCATCACAAAGTCCTTTACAGCACAGAGGTACACAAGTTTCATTTGCTAGAAGCCTGCATCATAGATATTCCTTTGAGAAGTCAAAGACATCTATACATAACCTCTGCTTACGCTCCTGAAAAAACCCGGTGTACGCAATTCATAGATGAAATTGATACGCTATTTCGAATCCTGATGTCAGATCCGAAGAATAGTTATTTCTTAATGGCGGGTGATTTTAACACCAAGCACAGTGCGTGCTGCAATATGACCCCGAACACAAGAGGCAAAGCACTATTCGATTGGTGGCAAACAAATGCTATAGAGCGTAAACTCGAATTGTACGCTACATATACAACGTCTTAACCAAGAGAAAATTCGTTCCTGGATTTAATCATGATAGACGATCGAATCCAATTACCAGACACGGATCTAACAACTCGAAATTGTCTTCGCACAATCGACTACGACAGCGATCAGTACGGTTGAGGCGCCGTAATACGCGTCGCAAAAGAACATTATTCACTGGAGCAGTATGAACAGATTTATCCGTTCGATTTCCGGAAGGCACACTGGTCACATTTTGATCGCATAATAAAAAGAAAACTGCGCAACAATGGCGCAGGTCCATCGACCAATAGAAACCTTCGTAATGATGAAATCGATCATTACCTATCAACTTTAGCCGAATCACACGAATGTGGAATGTTCTGCCTGATTATGTTTCCTAGCCGTTGTGATATCCAGACATTCAAGACCAATATACATCGACACCTCCTTTCCTTATCCACTTCCTCTTCATCCGCTCGCACTGTGCTCTGACATATAAGGGTACTTCAAAATTCCCTTTCGTGCGCGCGTTAGTGTATAAAAAAAAAAAAAAAAAAAAAAAAAAAAAAAAAAAAAAAACTATGTACGGCATTGTTACCAACACAATAAATCGCTCGATCCCCTAAAGTAGTTCACTCGGATGGCTATAATAACATATACAGAAACCCAACTATCGAGGCAACAAAAGAGCACCCTGCTCTCAAAACTGAAACTGCTTTATAGACAGTTCAGCGATCCCAATAGCCAGAAGATAAAAACGCTGAAGTCCCTGATTAAAAATCTTCAAAAATTGATTCATGATAACTATCGGTCAACAATAAATCCAAAGTGGAACAACAAAATACGAGCCACTCAAGCCAGTGGAACGAATATGCTCCCACAAATTAATAAAACATTCAGACGAAAGAGTCACAATGACATCCCATGCTTGAGAATCCAGTGGACTCCCGAGAATTGTCAAATACTGCTGAACGCAGGACTTTCCCCTGAGCACATTAACTCCTACGAAGAGCTAATATTAGTCGAAGAACCACAAGAGAAAGTGAACGCAATTGGTGCTTGTTTCGAGGCAGTGTACAGGGCGAATGAATCTGTTGGGTTTTGTTATCGTACCGGTCATGGGCACTAGTTCAGCTCAACACCCATCACTTACCATTAGTTTCACTGTAAATTGTCCACGAATAAAATTCACTTCAAGCAAGCAGAAAAAAATAAAAATGCACACAAGTTATTTAGTTGATTGGTGTTCTCTATTTCTATTTTTAATATGGCATCGACACATGCTCATACAACTGGGACTTCACAATCACTTAATCCTTTGCGATGACGCCTGCACTCCTTCAGGTTCATTGGGAAGTTTTGACACAAAGTTTACTTAAAAAGAACAACGGAAAGTTCGCTTAAAAGGAACAAAACGAATTCCTTGACTTATTGACCGAAAGGAAAGACGGCACTCCAACTCGAATATTTAAACGATGAAACAATACAAAACTGACTACTCAGTAGCGGGGCCGGTAAAAGGCGGAACTCTAAGCGGATGCGATTGTCCGCTGCGGTAATAGGAATCTGACTCTAAGAAACTATCCTTATCTGCCAAATTCAACGGTGTGGATTACATTGGTGTGGGAGGATTCTATATGTGTCCGTATGGGACATGTACGTTGCCCTTCAGCCTGCATATCGACAACGACGAAAATGCACCTAAATAAACATGGGCTGGTGTAATAAATTGGTATTGGGAGCTGCAGGCGTCGTTGAGATAAGCGATGGCAAAAAATCGCCGAAGGGAGAAATAGGTTTCTGTGTCTTAAATAAACAGAAACGCTATTTCGAGGGCCATAAATCTTTGATGACCTGCGCCTGAGAACGAAATAGGTTTTTGCTTTAAGATACACAAAAACGCAATTTCAAGGGTCACGATGATATGCACATCGTGTTTGTTTATTTAACAGGCCGGAGCATCGTTCGGCATGATCTGGGGTATGATTGTCTAACGTCAATCATATTAGTGCCCAAATCCCATGATCGGTAGATAACCGACAAAGGAAATTGGTCGCAAGTGTTGCGAACCTTGGGACTGGGGCAATAAATGGATATGAACCGTAGCAAGAAACCATCGGCTTCAGCTATGTCAACAATTACGCTGGCCAGCTAGTATTTATCTATTATAATTGCTGACAGGCCGAGCCGATGGAGATATGGTACGGATCATAAACGGAAAAATTCAATGTGATGCATGCCTTAAGATTTAACTTTCAGGTGAAAGAGAATGAAGGTTAGCTTACGCTGCCCCAAAATTGCAGGTAGGTATGGTGGGTTGGAAAGTAGTTAATTTAAGAGGATGGGCGGTTCCTTGGGAATGTATTAAAGAACCGCTACAAATCCACTCGCTCGAACATTGATCTCGAAAACAGTGCCCTCCAAGCTCATAGTGCGCTGCGCAATCAACTTCATAATTGGCGTCTCGAAAACCGCAGTTTCACCGCCTTCAGTGAAAACAATAGAGCAGACTCCCCCGTTAGAAATGAAAATACGAATATGCTCGTGCGCAAGGATGAACTTAAGGACATCCTTCGATATACAAAAAATCGTCTGGAATAGATAACATCCCCAATGTTGTTCTAAAGCACTTGCCTCTTGAAGCGGTGGAAATTTATACCATTCTGTTCAACAACACCCTAAACAACGCATACTATCCAACTCGTTGGAAAACTGTGGCGTTTTAAACAATACACAAGCAAATAGTGAAGAACACCGAACGAAAATCGAATAAGAAAATGCACCAGAGCCGTATACCATAGCTATAACATAACATAATTCCACATCAGTTGAGTGTACTCGAGTTTAGAAATCGAATTCGTACACACGGCCAGAGCCTGATATGTTAAGCATTGGTTCAATTTTTGGTGATTTTAACTGTCCTAGCGTCAATTCGAATCACACGTTCTTCACTATGATCGCAAACGCTATAAAACTGCCGTTGTCCACCCGATGCCCAAAAAGGGAAAAGACACGAGCAACCCAGCCAACCTTCGCTCGATTAGCTTGTTGCCCAACATCAGTAAAGTTTTCGAAAAAATTATAAACAAAGCACTGATAAACTGCTGCGATGAAAATGACTTCATTCCCAACAATCAGTTTGGCTTTAGAGCACGCCATCACAGGATGGCGGTTAGGACTTGTTTATAAGTTATCAAACCTGGGTATGCCTGAATATCTGGTGTACAATTACCTACAATATAATAATGGACAAACATTTTTTTGTAAAATGTGGAGACATACTCTTCAACAAGACCTTCCACATTAAAAACGGCTTACAGCAGGGAGCAGTGTATTCTCCCATTCTTTTCAACATTTACACTAGCGATCTAGTGGGTTCTCTCAACAATCCCATTGCATACGCAGATGACATTGTATTATACAGAACGGGAGAAAAAATAAACGTCATCAGCAGACTCCTTCAAGATGACTTCAATCATATAAAGCATTATTGCGACGACTGGAAATTAAAGATTAACTTCCAGAAAACCGAAACTATTCTTTTCCGAACGCCCCTCTCCGGGGAATCACGGGATATGAAGCACAATTGGAAAAAAAATCCATTTTAGGGAACACTAATCTCCCGCTACAAGTAAAAACTGAAGTCTTGGTATCTGGCTCGATCAGTTTTTATACTTTAACAAGCATATAACAAGGTCACTCTCTTCCGCTAAAAGCGCATATACGATGACAAGAAGTCTATTCCGAAGTAGCCTTTCTGATCACAAAGTGAAACTAATTTCATACTCGGCTTTCATCCGATCATGGCTAGTTTATGGTTGCCCGATATGGTACAACATATCCCATCATACATGGAAAAGTTCCGGGTGTTCGAGAGGCAGTGTTTGCATGCCTGCCTCAGACTTTACAAAACACCAGAGTCTCAAAACAAGAAATTCTATCGTAATAATGTCCTGTATAACAAATCAGGGCTAAACAGGATAGATAGCTTCATAATTTAAAACATTCGCTGTTGTAGTGCTCCCAGAAGCCCATTTTCCTTCCACATCCATTTCTACCCACCTACTATATCATGCGCCCATATCCCCAAACTAACAATTCAATGTTCAAATATCAAATCCTTCCTAAAAACTAAACAACACAATGCATATCTTCATATGCAAACAAACACACATTAAAAGAAGTCCATTTCGTTCCCATACACACAATTCTAAAATCCTTATCTCCATCTGGATTGCACCCAGATGTGTATATTCTAAAAATAGATATCCCATTCCTTTTCTCCAGTACTGACTCCAGTCGAAGTACATTTCGAAATTCTGCTTGCATTTCGATGCATCCGCGATACAAAATCCCGATAAGATTTTGTATAAAAGGCCGATGAATTTCAGATTCGCGGATCAGTCTCTAGGTTGGCGTCCGACGTTTAGGAACGCCAAACAATTAAAATAAATATTAAAAGTAGTTTCAGATTCCCAAACCTGCATTTTTATTGGATTCGGCCGAATTTCAGGTCCCTTTCATTCAGCAATCGGTCGTCACTCTATCCGGAGGCCCCGGAAGCACGGTGGCGACCGCAATAAGCAACTAGGAAGCGCTCTATTAAAGAGACCCTCGTCCTTTTAAGGACAAGGAGACGCGCTTCCTAAGATTTACTACAACACTGTCACACTGCAAGACCAATGAGCGGTGAAAATGATTTTATATCGGGAACATGCTATCCCAATGACATGTATCTGGAGAGTACGCTCCAGAACGGGCTTATTTCCCCAGAAGCGTTCCCTTTTTTGGATAAAAAAGGCCTTATCCAAGATAAACATGGAGTCCCTATTATTTACCACGCTTCCCGTTGTGCTAGGGATAAACGTATTCTGCATAGTAGTGAAATCTGTAACGCCCCAGATCACCTACGTTTCAGTATGGTGATCAATGAAAGAGATAAATCCATAAAAGATAGAACCCAACCCAATTGGTGGTGGCTCATTAATGAAGAAGGGACGCAATAGATATACTAATAATTAAATATGTAAGAGGACCTTCTTTTATACACAACTATGTTATATAATTTAAGTTAATTACAAACAAAGAAAAAAAAAGGCAAAACACTTTAAGACAAAAAAATTGTATAACTTAAAGTGCTCGCAAAGAGCTAATTAAAAAATATGTAATTTTATAAATAGGATTTAGCATTTAATCCTAAATAATAAGACAAAATGTAATCTAAACAAAGAAATAAATGCGTTTTTAAAGTAAAAAGTAAACTGGCTTCCAGAATTCATATGATTGCATGGTTATCATCCGATGGTGTAACGCGTAACCAAAAAAAAAACCTCGTCGTGATAGCCAAAAGACATCATTCGAATATCATTGATGTAAGTTACATTAGTAATAGGCAAAATCAGTTTTCGGGCCACAACAAACCGGGATGGTTAGTCACGGATATGAGCAAAGAGTTTGTTATTGATAAACCTCCCCAAAAGAGCTGAATATCAATGCGAATTGACAAATAATGTAGATAATGAATGGACATCAATCAATCCAAACAAGCAACGTAAACGTCGCAGGACGATGATAAAAAAAAGTGTATGCGGGCATAAATTTGATTAGAAACAGGTACCCAGGAACCCAAAATAATTCGAGACACAAGGGCTGTTTGATTACAACATTGTGGCAAGGTGCAATATTTTGTTAACCTTCTTATCGCCACGGATACCAGAGCCCTCTCTCGACAAAAGAGTAGATGCAATGGATCGACTAAAAAACAAAAAGGATCCCGAGCCGATAGCATACCAGCGGAACTTGTGAAGTATAGAAGAGAAGCAACCGCTCAAAAAGTCCATTTGATTAAAACAATTTGAGATAAGAAAGTCACTCCAGAAGAATGGAAAACCTCAATGGTCATCCCTATTTTCAAAAAGGGCGAAAAATATAACAGAGAGAACTACGCAGGAATATCATTGTTCCTAACCACATAAAAAATACTAACAAATGTCATACTGGCGAGAATCGCACCATGTGCAGAAGAAATACTGGGAGACTACCAGTGTGGATTCCGCAGGAACCGGTCAACAAGCAAGCAAATGTTCTCAGTACGGCAATTGTTGGAAAAGAAGTGGGAATATGAAGAGACGGTCTACCAACTTTTCATTGACTTCAAAAAAGCCTACGACTCCGTCGCAAGACGAAGACTCTTCCATATTGTAATTGAACTGGGAATACCGAAAAATATGCTGCTCTGATTCCAATTTGTAATCTGCATGAACGAAATTAAAGAGCGAGTTATAATAGAAAACCACCTCTCAGAACCATTTAAAATCCGCGACAAAACAGGGGTTCTTCACCATGTCTTTTAAACCTTGTGTGCGAGTTTGTTATCAGAAAGATTCAACACGACAACTTGGTCAGATTGTGCCTGAACGGAGTCACACAACTCTTCACATATGCGGATGGCATCGTCGTTCTGGCCGATATTATAGAAACAGTGAATGCTTGCGGTGAAGGTTACGGTGAAGGCAGATGGAACTCACGAAACACACATAAACATCAGAGAAAGATATTTGAGAACGTTAAATAGTTTAAATATCTGGGAACAGATGGCTAGAAACGAGCCGTCAAAGAAAATCAACAAAAAGCTACATGCTGGTAACGCTAATTGGTACGCAGCAACAAACTACTAAAATCGAAACTGCGCGTAATCTTAAGCTCCATATATCTAGATCCGTAATCATGCCGATTGTTCTATACGGATGCGAGACATGGGCACTTACAAAACGAGAAAACAACAGATTCCGCGTATTCAAGAATAAGGTTTTAAGGAGTGGCGCTAAATACGATGAAGAGGCAGAACAATTGGGGAAACTCCACAACCGCGAATTGGTAGAGCTATACCTCAAACATACAATAGTGAGAGTCATCATGTCGCGAAGATTAAGATAGGCCAGGCATGTAGTGAGAATGAGCAACGACAGGACCCCACGCAGAATTCTTGATGGAAGACCAACAGAAAATAGATCGACAGGAATGGCGTGATGGAAATGGGAGCACAATTTAAGGGGTGACTTTGAGGAGGTCAGGTAAATGTTATCATTATTATTGGCCTATAGGAACCCGGAAGCTTCTGCTCCATCGTTCCCTGTTCTGTGCACTCTCTTTCCATGCTTGACCATCTGATCCGATTTCCTCAAGCTCAAACCTAATATTGTCCTCCCATCTCCGTCACAGCCGTTCTACCGGTCTCTTTCCCGTTGGTCTACCGTCACGAATTCTACGCACGGTCCTATCGTTGCCCATTCTCGCCACATGGCCAGCCCATCTTAATCTTCGCGACCGGATAAGTGGTAAGTGGTATGAATTCTACAAGGTTAGATAATCCTCACATGTTAAAGTCTTACACGGTTAGATAATCCTCACGACATGTTAAAGTCTTACGCCGCTGTTCGACAATGACGTTTGCATAGGTTATTTTAACATGTTCAAATGATAACGAGAAACTCAATGTTCCGCTATAGTCAAACAAGTGATTTGAATTGTGAGATGTGGGCAAGAGATCGATTACAAAAATGAGGGAAATACTGGGAAAGGTTATCGAGTCTTAGTGAATACTCGTATTAATTTGATGGGAGATACATTTAATACCATCCAGGAATACATATATTGAGCGTATAGCTTCGTATCCATTGAATTTTCGATAAAGTACACCATTAAACCTTCCATGGACTTGTTGCTACGAAACCTTTATTGGCTATCATGAGGAACGTCGTATGTTTAGTGACTTGATGACCATCGATAGAATATAAGTTAATACTATGGATCGATAGGAAAATGGTTGTTGCGTCGGACATCGTAAAACTGCAGTGCATTTATAATGGTTTAATCCGGGATTTCCTTGGCTGACGCATAAACATAGCGTAGAGTATCATGCACAGAGCTTTCTGGCAGTTGCCAACCTAGATTGAGAGTTCTGATTACAATGATTGTCAACGGTCAAGATCGAATCGCAGTTATAAAGTCAGTTAGGTAAGAATCTAAGAATGAAAATGAGAGAAACCAATTTCAATTAAAGATTATGTACCTCGAATCAATCGGATAATAATTATGTTGGCTAAACATTGACCATTTTAGTTAACTAATCTTTATCGTGTTATTTACAAAACAGTATGTGCTTAAAAATGAAGCCCTTTTCACTCGCTTTCAAAGGAATCAAATGATAAAGATAGAGGATAAATAAATGTGATAATAACAATTAAGTCGACTCGATACCAGGAGCACACAAAATTCTCTGCTACCTAGAAGATATTAATTTCAAGAGTGATCACTTTTAAAGAAACATACTACATCGCTATCATTTTAAGTTGTTAAATTCAGACGTCTGTTTGTCGGTTGTTAATTAATATATAAACTAAAACACATCTACATACTGGGAAATAAGCAGTAAATCCACTTCATCTGCATCAATCAAGTCGATGTAGGGAAGTGCATCTAAACCAGTAAGTCCTGGATGAATACCGCAGTCGAGCTGTAATTAAAAAGAAGCCCGGTATAAAGCGACAATCGATTTTACAATCCACTAATCTGTACCATAATCTTTTTTCCTTTAAAGTTCAGCATAATACACGAACGCCCGACTTCTTGTCCTGCTCCCCTGAGGATAAAATCCAAAGTGAAAATGATTGTTTGCGAATTCTTTATACATCTTGTAACTTACAATGGGCGGATTTGAAGAACATCTATTTCCTCAGCAGGAACTTCCATCTCAGGCATTTGGGCCATTTCCAATTTAACCTTATTTCACTTCACCAAAACACCACCGGCTAAATGAAGTTGCTTTGCAAATTAATATATAAAACGTCAAAGCAACAGATTACAAAAGTAGTAGATTATCGAATGAGTACTGTAAGTCGACATGTTAGTCACTCAGGTATGTTCAACGAAAACATTGCTTTGAAAAGATATTACGAATAAATAATTGAATTATTTTAATATTTTAATTTGTGCGAAACTCAAACCCGGACAAATCATAAATTTTTTCGAAACATATTGTGACGCATATGACAATCAGTACTGGAATCTTCGAGAAAGTCCGAAACAAAGTACTAGATTATTTTAGGAAGTACTGGAAAACTGGAATAGAACATTCAAGACTATGGAACGAACGGAAACGATACACCAAATCAGAATGAGGAAAAACGGTATAAATACGTCGCACGCAGATCAGGAGTTGAGTAATAAGTAAGAAAGTGAAGCAAGCGATAAGTCTCGAGTGAGAAGTAAGCAGTAAAAGACGCGATAAGTACGGAAGTGATAAGTAAAGAAATCGTTAAGTGTACGGTATAAATAACGGTTGTATTACGGACTAATAAAGTGTTATATTAATTAAAAATCGATTTAACGGCTCTTATTTATTTTAAAATAATTAATCCAGCGAACCCTAAGCTCGCTACAATATTATTTATTTCAAGAACAAATATATTAACTATATTTTATTAAAAGACATTATTTGTATAATATTATTATACAGAGTGGCGCAAAATTAATCATCCATTTCGTTTTAGAATTACCTTTTTACTAAATAACAAAAATGATTTTGAGTGATGGAAATCTTACAAGTTTTATTGTTAAGTTAAGAGATGACTGCAGCTATCTAGTTCACAAATGTCAAACATGATTGACGTACGGCGCCATTTGCAAAAATTATAACATCTTCCGATAGGGTGATTAATGCTGCGCCACCCTATATTTGCAACCTGCTTGCTTGAATTACTGTTTTTAATGTATCTAGGTTTAAGTCGAATGCCACTTTAATAACCACATTTGCATGTATTGATGTGTTCGCGAGCCTTTCAATTATGCTCCCTATATAACGGATTAGAGGATTCAATTAAGCGTTAAATTCGTGGTTTCTGAAAATACCTGTCTCATATTAATTGTGTAAGACTTGAAATGGAAATCCTTTTTGGTCATTCTTGCGCACACCAACAAACCACAACAATTTTCGGAGCTTGAGGCCATTGAAAAATGCCGACTGCACCGCCGAAGGGGCTAATGACGTATATATTATCACAGATACTGCGCTTGGACTGGGCCTTACCACCGCCAAACCCAAACCAATTAATGAAACTATACATATGCTTTGCGTCCAAGGCAAATTAAAGAACAATCCACAAAAGAGTATATGGAATATGATAAAGTAAAATTTTGTTTACTTAATTATACGGTTGTTACACCTCGCTACATAACCCCCCTCAATTAGTAATCATCCTCAACTCACAATTAATGCTCATATTGCACACAAATTCTCGAACAATTAACGCAGTTAAGCAATTGACGCCTCGTTCCACAGGCAATTAATATTCATATCGCATGCGCTGCGAAATTCATTCAAATACCACCTATGACGCATACTCGCTTCCCAAAGCTAAACGCTTACCGTGTATCCTCAATTCATATTCATATTGCACACGATGCAATCAAACCATAACAATTGACGTACGATATCACATGACGTATTCCCACTTCCATAAGGCCACACGCTAAAGGCACTTTGTTTCATATTCAAAAACCAAGCAAACGCCTGTCCTCGGACCTATTCACACGGTTTCATAACTCGAATGCATTTTTTGCTTCATGGCCGAGAACAAGTGTCATACAAGTCATATGACACGGTCAGTGCCTTCAAAGTGTCATGATGATTTAATTGATTAATTGAGCGTCGATCAAATGCTGAGATCTGAGAAACAACAGACACAGCAACGAAATCGATCGGGCGATAGAAATGGCTCGAACGTGGGCCAGTGTACTTTAATTGGTTCGGTAAATGCAGCAATCAATTAAGTAATTGCTAAACCCAATGCCGTTGCACCTTAAGCAGGGCAATTAAGTGGAAATGATAATTGAGAAATACGAATGACTTGTGCCAGGCAATTAGACTCAATATGGGTCATACATTCTGAATGAAAGTCCAAGCTGAGGTAAACGCAGCGTTTGCACTTCTACGCCCATAATTTGGGTATATAAAGCTTGGTTGCAAACGGCCTAAATGAGAATTAATTGATCAAGCGAAGGGTTGCAGTCTTGCTACGGAACAGCGGGTCCTTTGCTTTGATTAGATTAGAGGAGTGTAAACTGAAAACTGGTACGGGAAAGTATTCAAGTATAATAAATAAAATAGTATTGTAATCACTAATATCCTAAGAAGACCAGGAAACATTCAGAGAGCAGGAACTAGGAACAGGTTCCCCCCAAAGAAGTATATTTTCTTTTAGCCATCCGTTGGATAAAAAACCCGACAAGTGTGAGGAGGAACGGTCAACTGTGGGGAGTCAACCGGTAAATATAATAACTCGTAATCTCGGAAGAGTATCCCCCTAACGTACTATACGGTACGGCCAGCATACAAACAGTCGGTGCCATATAAATAACGCAATAATTTATGTCGATACTATTACGGGCCTCGCATCCATGTCCTCGCCCAACACCCACTTATTTCCGCAAATGTCCCCTCTCTGCCTGTAAAGAGAAGAAAAATCGTCAAGTAGCTAATTTGCATAAACTACTTTATGCAAATTCTACTTGGCAGTAAAAAATAAACAAATAAAGGGGTTGGCGCCGAATAAAATAATAAACGTCAACGGCGAAAACGAAAAATAAGTCAGTTTTCGTAAAACTTCCACACAATAACGTTGTACATGGTAAAAAAGTTTCAATAAAATAAACAAATAGTTCAATAAATGTTACATGCTAACAACACATACGATTGCTGGAACTTATGGGCTTCAATTGCTAAGCTACATCTTAACTAACTAGGCACTCATTGTTGCTTACGGAATGCACCAACGATACCCCAATCAACAACCAACATCCAGCTGAACAGGGGAGCAAAAACCTCAACGCCCCCTGCAACCTGCCACCCGTGACCAGCTTCAGCGACCGCCCCACGGTCGACCAAGTAAGTCCATTTATTTACTCCTTAAATATATTACCAATATATTATTATATTTAAATTGTGAATTTCTTAACAATACCATCTATTGGTATTACACGCTGTTAGATGATAAAACATAAATATCTTCAGGCTAGCACCACAAACCCCTCTATAAACAACTAACATTATCGAGCTTCCATATAGTAGTTCGGATGCGCCCCCTACGTACTGTTATCAGGTATATTTACATAACAATGCGACCTTGCCTGGACAGATCCACTTAGTGCTTGAGTTCATGGTGTTGCTGGCGACTGGGCGCGTCGATCGTTGGTCGTGAATGTGGTTGATATTACTGTTCTTTGGGGTCAGTGTCAAGTTCTGTGAGAATTTTAGTTCGTTTTTTGGTTTGCTAGCATCGCCTTTCGGATACATAACAAAGCTGTAATACCATATATATAAAATATGTGTAACTCCAACCAAAGCAATTGTTATTATCGAGTGTGTCCACCCATGAGTGTGAAATTAAAGCCACGATTTGTGATATCCTATCGATTCAAGACTCCATACATTGCCAAGGAAGGGCATTTGTGATAACGTTCGCTGAACCCTCTATATTCAGATGATTATCGCGACCACGTAATAAACGATTAGAAGTGCTTGAGAAATCTTTCATTCGGCGTAATCCTTTTCACTTCTGAACTAATTCGGTGAGATCATTGGCATAAACGGACACGGACCACAACCGGAAATTATTGTTTACGATCGTTACATTAAGGTAAGCCTCATGTATTTTTACCTCCTCCTCGCACTTATGGCAAGTAATTTCCTGCCCGAGTAGGTCACATAGGCATTTTGGATGAATACAGATGAAGCATCTTAAGTAGCGATCAGAAACCATTGTAGCTGAGGTTATAAAATCGACAGTAAGTTCTGAATCATAAAACCAGCCATGAAACAATTAAATTAACTGAACTTAAACGTAGCCACTCTACTTTATTTAAAACTATCGTTCGATGGGACTGTGCAATCTATTCTGGAAACCACAAAACATCCGACTGCAAAACGAATGAGGTCATCAAGTGTGCAAATTGCAGTGGGCCACATAAATCCACCGATCCTGAATGTATTAGCCGAAAGCAGTACCTAGACATTCGCCGTAAATTATCCCCATGTGGACGTAGTACTGGAAATACAACGTTCCTTCAGCCTCCGAGTGATAAGCAGCAGCCGCTGCCCGACCGATTCTCCCTTGCTATTTTTCCTCCACTACCACGAACTGTGGGTCAATCTTCACTTCCTTCATCCACCTGGGCTTCTCGCCTCCATCAAACCCAGCAACCTTCCAACAGTGATACGACACACACCAAGAAAAATCCAACTGAAACTATAAATAATGATAACTTGTTCTCTTTTAGCGAGATTGTGGAGAAATCTTCGTCTTGGTGCCGGCGTTGGCACAGGTTGTACAAAGATTCTCCATCATAAGTTCACTGGACACAAAACCATAGCACACTGAAACAAACACTCCATCCGCAGGAAGTAAAATTCCGCCACAAAACAGTTAAATGAAACGCTCGAGTTAGTTTATTATTTATTGAATTTGGTGATTACAGAAGACCGATTCCAAGTACACTCAATTACAGGCAACTGGTGAAGAATTACACTAATCGATTATAATTAAAATTACCGTATCCGACTCAACACTAGCCACGACTCGGGAATTTAACTTGACGACGAGATTATATTCGCGTCACCGTGCGCATCGGTGAGCGGGAGATCGAGTGACCATTGCGGTCAAAGAATGGAAGACAACTCAACGATATTTTATCGTTTAGGGTGAGTTTCTGGTGGTGTGGTGAAAAGGAAATGAAATTTCCTTTGACCAGTGACCAATGGAAAGCGATCTCAGGTACGCGGTGGTGTATGTGTGTGTTCGTACACATCACCGTGTTCATCGATGCGTTTTGCCTGAAACGTGGAAAAAAAAAGGAACAATGGTGAAACGACCTACAGCATCTTTCGGTAATGAAGGTCGGCTGTCTAAATAGCAGCCACTCATTAGATGCTAAAAGGATCGTATACATGATTACCTGTGAAGAAATTCGTTTTATGACTCTAGGGTAGGATGCGAGTATTCGCTTTTGTCCGATGGTTCCCTGGAGGAAATGGAAACATTGAGATATCTACTTACTTTAAGCGGGATCTGCAAAAATTGTATAGACTCAATACTCGAAACAAGGTAATTATTGGTGGTGATCTAAACTGTAGACATCAGTCATGGAATTGACTTAGGGCAAACTGCTGGGGTAACATTTTATTAGATGTTACTGAATCCAGCCCAAGTTTTTCCATACTGTATCCACTTCTCCCCACCTATACTCCATACACTGCTAACAAGAACCCCTCAATTCTCGATCTATATATCACAAATATTCCAAATTACTGCTCACTACCATTAACTCTAAATGCGTTAAGTTCAGACCACCTTCCGATCAGCCTCACAGTGCATCATACAGTATCTATAAATCGTACCAGTTTATACCACAACTATTCCGCCGCCAACTGGAATTGTTATAAATCATATATAAACACGAACTGGGTTCTAGGTGATTCCAGCCTATATTCTATAACCTGCTGCGAGCACATTGATATCCTATGTAACAATTTTGTTTCTGTTATCAATATAGCGGCTGATCTTGCGATACATAAATGTCCCACAGCTCCAGTTGATAAGGCACCGCTTCTTGAAAATATCTTACATCTGATTAGGCTACGAAACTCTGAAAAAAGAAAATGGCTTCGTTATAGAATCTATTGCATTTTAGTTAATGCTAAAGTCTTAAACAAGATTGTTGCGGATTGGCAATTGAATGTGCTGGAATGTACTGGAGAAATATAGTACATGCGCAGTGTATACCAGTTGCGCAGCAGCTGGCACCAGCTGGCCGATTGTCATCAACGATCAGGTCATAGCGACCCGTTTTGAATTGGCAGTTATGCCCACTGAGTCAGTCTGCAATCAACCTTCGCGGCGCTCACACAGTCAACGGAACAGTAAGCTATTCCCAGTCGTTGCAATCCACAAACTTACAATTCATTGTGTATTATAACGTTCCTTAAGTAATAAAGAATAACTTGATATTACAATAAAGAACAACTTGTTATTATTAATTGGTTCTCGCTCAATTGGTGACGTACTCTTATACATTGACCGCGCTGCTCTCTCCCCTTTGCGAAGGCCATTGTTTGTTGTGACCGTCCATCGGCGACCAACGAAACGCGTACCACTTCACCGAACATTTTCTGGTCCTTTGAGTCGGATGCTCGAGGACAGGGACACATTGAACTAAAGACACTAAAAATATAAAAGACAGAGTGCAGTGAGTGAAAGTGGGAAACATCATAATCAGGATCATAGCCGATCAGCAGTCTCCATCAATAGAACCTGCTACAACGAGGAGCAACGCTAAAGAACAGCAAATCGAACAAGCAAAAGGGAAAGTGACTTCCTGGCGACATTGAGCGCATCGGTCACCAGCAGAACCACCGTGCAAACTGCATTGGTGCACGGTCTTCCTTCCAGTATTTCACAATCAACGGTTCCCCAACGACATTCCTCGTTCGGCGGAACACCACAACGATCTCAACCGACGACATTCCTCGTGCGGCATCGAGATTCAGCGAACAATATCATTAAAAAAGAAATCTCAGCATATAGGAACAAGTGTTGGAATAAACACCTTTCCTCTCTTGACAAAGAAGGCAAACCGTTCTGGAAAATATCAAAAATTATGAAAAAGAGAGGGTCAAGTATTCCTCCGTTTAAAGTTCACGACAAGTTGTTTATTTCTTCAATCGAGAAATCGAACCTACTTGCTAACACGTTTAGTAAGAACCGCTCCATATCTATGCATCTAAGCGACGCGTATTCTGAAGCTGAAGTTGCTAACACTATCCATGTACTTTCTCAATCACCAGCTGAAAGTACTTACGCAAATAATATTAGCAAAGTTAAAGAATTGATAAAGAATCGAAATCAAACAAGGCTGCTCGTCTTGATAATATTAACAACAAATCACTTAAAGCACTTCCACCTGCTGCAAGTAACTATTTAACGTTCATTTTCAACGCTTGTCTTAGGAACTGTTATTTTCCGGACTGTTGGAAAACAACAAAAGTAATACCTATCGCGAAACCCGGCAAACCGAAGAACAGGCCCGAAAGCTCCAGACCTATTAGTCTACTTAGCTGTCTGAGTAAGCTCTTAGAAAAAATCATTAAGGAAAAGATTGATCGTTTCGTGGAAGCAAATAACATCTTACCAAGCTTTCAGTTCGGTTTCCGTAGTGGTCACGGCACAATCCACCAAGTCTTGCGCATTAAAAACCACATAGCTGGTAAATTCATCGACAAGGAGTCAACGGGACTGGTTCTTCTAGACATCGAAAAAGCCTTTGATACGGTATGGCACGATGCCTTGATTTATAAGCTACTAAAACTTAAGCTGCCAATACCGCTTATCCAAATTATCCAGAACTTTTTTCGTTCGAGATAATATGTTGTGAGTATAGGAACCGACAAATCCTCTACTCACCAAATCCACTATGGTGTACCTCAAGGCTTGGTCCTTGGTCTCATATTATTCACATTGTTTGTCGCAGATTTATCATGTCTAGGTGAAAACATTCAGGTAGCTATGTTTGCCGATGATACGGCCATTTTCTCTTCGGGTGCCTTATTCACTAACGTCTACAACTCTTTGCAAGCAGCTCTTGACAAACTAGCAGTATATTACAGGAAATGGAAAATAAAAATAAATGGTAATAAGATACAAGCTGTCTGGTTTTCGAGATGTAGGAAACTCTGCTACCTACCAAATGGCACTAAACTCAGTATGTGTGCATTTAATATTATTTTAGTCCGAAGACAGTAGATATCTAGGTACTAAAAAACTTATCTTCCAAAAACACGTCACTTCCACAATTGACAAAATAAACAAAGTGGTAAGAGTTCTGTATCCATTAGCATATAGAAAGTAAGAGCTTAGTCTCGAAAATAAAATTATAGTTTTTAAAACCATTTTTCAAGCCATACTCCTGTACGGCGCCGCTGTATGGTGTAATTGTGCTCGCACACACTAAATGAAATTGCAAACGTGTCAAAATAAAATATTGTGGCGAGCTTAGGCTTCGCTGGATTAATTATTTTTAATAAATAAGAGCCGTTAAATCGATTTTGAATTAATGTAACACTTTATTAGTCCGTTAATAACATCCGTTACTTTTACCGTACACTTAACGATTTCTCGACATCGCTTCGTACTTATAGTGTCTTTTACTGCTTACTTCTTACTTATCTTCCCGATCTGCGTGCGACGTATTTATACCGTTTTTCCTCATTCTGATTTGGTGTTTCGTTTCCGCCCATTCCATAGCCTAGAATTTTCTATTGCTCATAGTCTCCAGTTTCCCAGTACTTTCTAGAATATACTGGTACTTTGTTTCGGACTTTCTAGAATATTCTAGTACTGATTGTCATATGCGTCACAATATTGAAAATGTTGCTGAATTTGCCATGGCATTAATCGACACATGAACTTGATGAAACCACTAACGTTAAACCGGTAGAATTTCTTATTGACAAAATCACTCGAAACTTCTTAGTCAATTCTTCTTTTTCTGACAATGTTCTCGTTTCCCGTCTTGCGATATCCTAAATCACTACATATGTATTCTGTCTATGAAAATTATATCGAGTTCATTATTACATAAAATAGCCGGAAACCTGTGCAATATTAGTCTTAAGATTCAAATAAGGGTTTTTTCTTGTAGTTTTCCCTTAATAATTTATTATTTATTATTCATTAAAATTGTGCTATTTTTCGTTATATAAATTTAAGATTATAATGGGTACTCCAATAGGGACTTGACAACTTGTTTTCGGTAGTAAATGTTTATAATTTGCAGACGTTGTTCGTTCCTGTACTTAACCATGATGAAAATGTTGAGTTTACTGAATAAATTGACAGTGACAGTTCGATGATTAGTGAAAGGGTGCGTTAACAAATTAAATTCAAAGTCGTCAAATCCCTATTGTATAACCCTAGGCTTTTCCAATGGGGACTTGACAACTTTTTTTCGTTAGTAAATTTTTATAATCTGTGGACATTGTTCGTTCGTGTACTTAACCATGATGAAAATGCTGAGTTTAACTGAATAAATTGACGGTGACAGTTCGATGATTAGTGGAAGAGTGCGTTCACAAATTAAATTCAAAGTTGTCAAGTCCCTATTGGAAAACCCGATAGTTTTAAAGGAATTGCTGTTCTAAAACTCTTAAATACTAATTGTAAAATAGAAATGTATTATATACCTAATAAGAATTGAATTGAAATAGTATGGATTAGCCCTTTAGAGTATTACAGCATGGAGAACTTATTACGCCATCAATAATTAACAACAACAAATATTAATTAACAATAATATGAAACTGGAGTTCCCGTTCTAACTTTTAACCAAGGCATATTTTTCAATTATATTGAGTGAAACCTATCATTGACAATTACAATTCACTCAAATAGCATATGAACAGTAGAATTTATTCCAGATTGAGCTAAAGGCAACGTAAATGTGTCATGAATGTCAGTTTGACAATTGTCCATTAAATACAAAGGCTTAAGTAAGGAATTTTTTTTGGTTTTAAATAAAAAGATTTAGCAGAATAGTGGTGGAAAGTTACGTATTTATGTAGTTGTACAAATTAATCTAATAAAGAAGTTCACATTAAAAATTATGATGATGGTAATCCAAAAAACATATTATGTTTGTGACAAAAAGTAACCAAAGAACTATTGCAAAATCAAATTCTTAATTAAGACACGATGAGTAAGCTTGAGATGGATTCGGACAGTTCGGAGGAGTTCTTCGATGCTGAGGATACCACACCAAGCCGATTATCTCGGTGAGGACTCTTTTTCGTGCTCAGTGCATCAATCGAATGATGCATTGTTCGAACTCATTTCATGTATGATTTTTTTTAACGTAGCAAATCGCCTCCGGAAGCACCCAAAAATGAGAATGAGTTTATATATCCTGAATCGGCTGTGAAAGCTAACAATACCGATGATGAAGCAACTCCAATTGGTGCTGGAACCCCATTAAACATAAGCCCATCAACAAGTTTAAATTCGCGTTATATTAAACAAGATAATTTCGTGGAGCCCAAACCACTTGGAATGGTGAGTGGTGAATTGCTTGCATTTATATATTAGTCATTCTATTGCATGCCCTGAAAATTAGCGTCTCCGTTTTGAACCAAGCATGATTGTCCTTCAACTGCCTTTTGTGTGGTAAACAAGTTTTATTTTTGTTTGATTGCTAAATTGGATGCAGAATGATTCATGTGGCGCCTACGCGCCATTCTATTAGTTGTTTATACTAATCTTTTTATAGTTCTCTTTTTGCCTTAAAATGTTTTAAATGGTCGATGGTAGATCTTTGGATGGTAAATATTGTTGAATATGTAATCTGATTTGTTCGCTGCCGCTGTTTTGCCATGAAACATCACGTTGTAAGGGAGAGGCAGTTATGGTTATTACCGATTCTTATGGAATCATTAGTTACGCAAATGTGATTTGTTTGGCCCGAGAATACTGCCCCTATCTGTTGTGACATAGATAACTATTTTTTGCACTCCATTAATTCAAAATAGTAGTAAACTTTGCATAAAAAAGATTACTCCCTTGATAGATAGTGATGCCTTGAAGGTAACAACTTAACCAATAAGTACAATGAACTTTCACACGTTAGGTGATTATTTCTTGATTTATTACTTTGGCTATAATTCTATTATTTGTAATGTAAAAATAGTGACAAGTAAAGCTCATAAGGTGCCAACCCTTTTTAAAAATAAGTTCACTAATTAACTAAATCTAATAAATAGGTGAAGAAATCGTTAATGATGTTGTGATGTGTGGTCGCATGGACGTACGTACATTATGCTGAGGTTTCTGACCTGTTGCGACGCAATAAAAGTTTTTTCTAAATTGTTAGCCAGCAAAAACACCAAGAATTGAAATCAAAAGATATTGACGCCACGTAGAGTGTAATGTGTTTTGTCTAAGTGCTTTAATGACATACTTTGTATATTCGTCAAATAAGTCCATGTTTAGCTGCGCTTCTCGATCGTTCTAGCAAGCGCCCTACTTCAAGGCCAGTTTAAATTTGCAAATTATTTACTAATCTAATATATGATGTGGAGGATGTGGATGTATACGCCAGCGTCTTAAAAGCAAACATCAATGACTTTAGATAAAAAAATGCCTGATGGAACTGTAGTCGTAGAGCATATTAGCACACTGTTGCCTTTATTACCTCATAATATAATAATATTAACATAACTTTCGTAACTTCCATTGTACGGACTATAACTGACAACTGAATCGAGAAATCAAAAAACTGTCAAGGAATTTTTTTTTTAGTTCGGAATGTTCATGTTACAAAAAGCAATAATTTAAATTTGTTTCATGAATAATTTATAAGATATATATTTCTATAGCCATCTGGCGAAATAATAATGGACTTCATTTCCCTTAACTAATATCAGAGAACATGTTTTCACTAATATGAATATATATATATATATATACGAACAATTTTGTGCGGAATTTACAAGCAGTAAAACCCGATATCCTGCACGACTCCAACTGACTACAAAATTCTAATAGAACACACGGTCGTAATCGTATTCAGCTAGAAAAAGAACCTGCATGACTATCAGATAACTAACGTGATTTTACGAATAATTTCAGTCTATTTATGTTATCTGAGCCAAGCGACTATTCAGTACATAAGAAAATTCAGACAATTGTCCGTCATGTATTGTGTTACAGTTGAGCAAATTAAATAGTCAAGCGTGATAATAGAGAACTCTCAACTTCAAAGACTTCATTTCAGAGGTTTGTTTTAGAAAAATCGATGGCAAAGCTTATATAACAAATTCGGAAAATATCGGCTTTTATTTCAATCTTATTGCAAAGGAACAAAAGCTGTATCTATGACCATTGCCTAGAAGAGACGTTATTCATTCTGTGGATGCTCACATTTCTTATCAGACCAACATTCCCCGAATGAATTTCGTTTGTTACCTTGCGGAATGTCAAGTTGCATTCGGAGAAGACTTTTCCGCGACTAAAACTGGGTTAGCATTAATATCGGAGTGATTACACAACACATACCAAACATTGATTTAAAAAACGTAGTCGTATATATGGAGTAGCTGCTTGGCTCAGATGTCAGAAATATATCCAAGGTAGAGAGAAGGTGTTTTCAAAACCATCTTGGTTCACTGGTATTCGTGTAGACTCTTCTCCTAGCCAAACCAGATTATGACTGACAGCGAACGTTTCCCACCCTCGTTGGCTCTGTTATTATTGTTACCGGTTGAAATATCAGGCATCGTTGTTGTTATTAGAGGGATCCCGTCCTGGGGCGCAGTTGCCTAAATGTTTCCTTGGCTGTTTGTATATTGTATTATTGAAATCTTATTCTGTAACATTTTTCTTCCTTATAATCATTATCCTTATACTTTACTAAGAACTACGGTTTCTTCTTTACCTTATTCATATTTTATGGTCGGTTTCTACGAGCAAGATTTTTTCGCTCCCTCGGCCTTGCGTATGATTTTTTTCATTCTTCATTTATTTGAACCTTGGGGTTCAGCCATCACTAATAGTGTCATTACTTCCAGTTTTTTTATGAATTGAATGAGTCTGTGGAAACCGATTAATAGCACTGCCCTGGATAACGTCAATATTCACTTGTTTCGCCATTTCTGTTTAACTCAGTCTTCTTCAAAGGAAACGTACATATGTAAATATTGTGGTTGGCGAAGGTTATTTTTGGGCTCCTCGATAGTATAGTGGTAAGTATACCCGCCTGTCACGCGGGAGATCGGGGGTTGATTCCCCGTCGGGGAGCCTCTGGCGCTAGACTAATGACCTTGCCCGGAAAAAACAAATCATTATGGAAAATTTAACAATCCTCAGGACTTGCTATATAAGGCCAAGGCCGGTTCCCTGTTGTAGTGCCGATGATGATGATGAAGTTTATTTTTGGTTGACACTTTTGCACAAGAATAAAATTTTCACATTAAATGATAATAAACGAAAAACGTGAATCTGTATATGGCGAGAAATAGAAGATTCTTTTGAATAACCGCCCACAATTCGTGGTTCTAAAGTAATTTGTATTTCATTTCTTTCATTTCGAACTCGGCTGTTTATTTGCTGTTGATTCCTGTATAGATCTCTCTACTTGAAGAGGTCTCATCAGGAACTTATTCAGTGCGCAACTATGAGCTGTTTATATAGGCCTGTAGTACTGTCTGCGTTCTGTTAAATTCCTCTATATGCCTAGTTCTTCATCATGCGATGTCGACATAACACAGATTACTGTTCTTTCCTTTGTATTTCTTCTTATTTTTTCCTTCTCGAGACGACTACCACCCACTGATTCCGTTCCTGTCTTGCCTACCTATGAGATACTGTTTCTCCTCGTTTTCTTTTAAGACCCTCCTGTGGATATGTGGGGGTTCTCTATACTACAGAAGAACCAACCCACAATTCCAACTTAATTTCGACCGCCTACAGCGCGTCACATTATCCCCTATCCCACCGTTCAGCTATGTTACCTGTGAAAGAAAGCATAACTGAATTCATTATTCTATGCCGATAATGCAGAATTGAATTCAGCTACCTTTTCGCCATACGGCAACTCCATTTTTGCTAGCCCATGAGATTTCCATTGGAAATCACATTATGTCGGTTAGCAACAACAAGTCGAACCAGACGACACTGTAGCATACTCATGCAACCGCTGGGGAATTTATCGAAATATCTAATTAGTTCTCACTATAAATTACCCTAGCCAATTTGGCGTCACTTCGGCTTTTCCGCATATCATCCATTCGTTTGGGATCAATGATCTCTTTTCGCAGGTGAATAGCACCAGCTAAATTTTCCTCTCCTTCACAGTTCTGTCTTCCGACAGTTCAATGTACTTTGAGATCACCATATTCACCGAATTAGGTCAATGGGTTGCCCTCAAAGTAACATTGATTCATGCACACACAACCAAACCCACCCCAAAATCATAGTACATCGTGTGTCTGTTCTCCCATTCTCCCATGTTCGTCGACTATCGAATTAACCGATGTATTCATCACACATCGACGGGCGTGGCGATGAGAGAGCAGAAGTATGATATCTATTGGTTGTGCGGTACAAAATATTAAATCACCCATCTTCATCCCTTTTTCAATCAGTCACTATTGATTCATCACAGCGGAAGGTCACGCCGCCGCTCGGACCTAACATTTATTTCATCTATTTGTAATCGAGTCATTTTTCATCCACCACTGCATGCACATATGCAGCGTCGAATTTCAAACGCGGAGTCAAGTAAAATCTGTTTTAATTGTTACGGTCGTACAATAGAATAAAGCCAGTGTCACATCTTGTACAGGAATTATATGAAAGATTAATAATGATAAGCACCAAGTTAAGTGAATAAGCAAAAAGAACAAATTAAGAGCAATAACCACAAACAACCCCAGTGCGTTAATTATTTCATCTCTTCTCTTGGATTACCTGGTGATCATTTCGCTCAGTGGAATATTTGTTGGTGGAAGAAGTGAACCGAGTGCCCGTGTTTGGTGCATATTTCTTCCCCACAGATATGACCTAACGGACGCCCACTTTCTTATCAACTTTCGACTTCCCATCTGTTTTTTTTTCTTTTCCTTTCCGGAATCTGCAGGTGCTTTCTTCTAGGACTCCTCCAGTAGAGTCACTTTCAGTGCCCTGCTTCACGGCGATTTGTATTCAACATCAACCTTAATACCGTCCGTAAACAAATCGAACTCTAGCGCCTTGATTTCCTTCTTATCCTGTCTATTTTTTGATGAATGCTCAATTTATAACGCCCATTTGTCTGCACTATGCCAGCGTCGATTTTGAAGTGGCGCCAGACGAGTGTTTAAGGTCTTTTATAAGTTTACTATGTGTAATGAAATTCACAGGAAAGCTGTCTCGGCTGATGTAGGCATAACGGACCCAAACCAAACTTGTGAACTATGCGACTATAATTTTTACCCCTCCTTAGCCTTGGTGTGAATATATATCCGCAGTTATCTCGTCCCATAAGTACTCACACCCCTTGTTTCTCTTATATTAGTTGGTCTTAAATCTTTCCAGATGCTTGCTTTCTCATTCCCTTCCTACCTGAAGAGCTTCAGACATTTATCCTTACTTCAATACCCCTATTGTCTCATATGCAAGCCTCTTTTATCCGAACATGGGCTTATAGCGTTTGGGATGATAGTGAAGAACGTGTGATTCGATCTGACGCTATGACAGTTAGAATCACCAAAAATTGAACCAATGCGTAACACATCAGGCTACTGGCCATGTATACGAATTCGATTTCTAAACTCAAGTACACTCAATTGATGTGGGATTGTTATGTTATCGCTATGGTATACGACTCTGATGCATTTTCTTATTCGATTTTGGTTCGGTGTTCTTCACTATTTGCTTGTGTATTGTGTGTGTATCTGTTAGAAACGCCACAGACGAGACACAGTTTCTTGTGCCTTGTCGAGAAAGATTAGATAGGGCCTTCATCTTCTACACATATTTTAACTTACCACATTCTTTACATATTGTGTTGTATTGTTGTTTTTTTAATATTGTCTTCTAATTATACCATTAATTATTTATTTTTATTTTTGCTCTTATTGGGTGTCCGTTTAGTATGGTAGACAGCGCTTTCGCGAACTACGACAATGCATGCAAAATGATGAAGATGAAAATCCTGGAAACACACTGACACCTGACTCTCAGGTACTAAAATTATTTGTTTACCTTTTCTTCTATTTATCTTACACATCCTCTTTTTTGACTACACTGTTTATTCTTTAACTCTTTTACCATGTTGTGGACTGTAGAATCATTTGCACATAACGAAATACATTTTACACTCTACAGAATAGTTCGAGTGATGGCGTCTACACAAACCGTCCGACTCACCCTTTTCGTATCATTGAAAATGATGCTATAAGCATTCAAAGTATGACTTCTTTGGGTCGGGTAGGCAGAATTCTAGCTGGGAGTATTGATCCCTCAGGTAACTCGATTTATAAGTACACATGTACATTAATTTCTGCAGTTTAAAACTTTGTTTCCGAAGGTAGTAGCATTGATCGTGATTCTATACAAAACGCTGCAGTGTCAATTTCACAGCAAGCACAAAACCTTATTCCACTGTCCGCATCGAGTGCAATGAATTCCCAGTCCACCAGTCCCGACAGTCACGCAGTTAGTAGTCGAGGTGATATTGACACGAAATCATTAAAAAAAGATCACAATGTTCAAACTAAGGGCAAACAAGAGTTGAGGGACACACTGCAACACCAACAACCATTACAACAAAAACAAGAATCAATTAATACGATAATACTTCAGGAACCAGATGTTATAGCCAGTACAAAACTGGCTCATTCCAAGACGACGGACAGTATTACATCGAGCGGACCGATTGCCCCACCCAGACGAAAGAAAAAATCTCGGAAAATATCATCCAGTTCGTCAGAACAATTTAATATGAACGAAGGGCTTCGATTGCCTCCGACGGATGATGACGACGACACAATTTCAATACAAAGTGTTAAAGACGTTCAAAAACTTCGCGAAGACATTGTGAAAGAGATTGAGAACTCCTGGAACGAGAATGCTTCAATAACAACGCCGGTCAGTACTTGTCGACCAGTAACAACGACGGCCATTGGTGGATCAATAAATCGGATGTCTCATTCGCTGGGCAATAGCTCTACTTCGGTGTATTCCAAACCAAGCCCATCGAATAGTGCCAAGAGCAATTCCGCGCCTGGTCGTGTGAGGTACTTGTGAGTATTGTGATGTGTTTTTTATCAGTTAATTGTTTGTTTAGTTCTAAATATTTTATGAAATTGTCATTCCATGCCCTGCCACGAAACAGTTCAATAGACCCTAGTCAAGGATTGAATCTGTACAAGGCCACTCAGGGTGGGTATGTAGTTAAGCCAAAGGACGAGCCATCAAACAAAGCGGAGGGGCCAACACAGGAAGAGATGGATCGTATTGAGAAGATATTAATGGAAAACATCCCAAGAACTAAACTAGCTGGCACCGGTTCCAATAGTCTTGGCAGTGCTACGAGGTGAGATTATTTAATAATTGCAATTTAAAGTGTAACCTGGTATTAGTTAGTGTTCGGTTGGATGTTTAATTTTTATAATTTATTGAAGTCAAAATGTTCTGGAATTTCTTCCGCTTCGCTCTGTGACATATTTTAATTACATAAAAATAAAAGCAAGTTTATTACCTTATGGCAACAACAATTCAGGGTCGCGGATTGAACTTACATACCAGCGGCTTCATATTTCAGATTATTTCAGTGGTCTGCGTTAGGCCCCACGTGTATATGCAAAGTAAGAGAATAAACGAAAAATAGCGTAACCCCAAACTTTATCCAAGCGCCAAATGTAATAAAATAGTTAGGTTAAAATGGTTTGAATTTGTTCCAAAGTTGTTGGACAAAATTTCTCAGAAAGGAAAGTTATGGGCGATTTGAATAAATATTTCTAGATAAAATTGAGGTACATATATGTACAACATGTAGTTTTTGTATGTTTGTTGACATTTACATGCTCCTTGCGTCCTTTTTTGTCATCGGAATTTTCCCTATTATTCCCATCTCTCTCTTTGTGTTTTTTTTTTGTTTCGGTAGGAAGGTGGAAATCTTCCAAAGATACTTCTGGACCGGTCCAGAGGCATGTCGGGTTTTTACCAACTAAAACCACCTCCCGCCAGGCTCATGTTCCCGTTGATCCCCGCGGAACTTTCTTTTAGATATTCCATCGCGGGGCGGGACGGAGTTTACCTGTTACTCCGCTCGTCGCGTCGCAACTGCTGCATCATTTCACAGAGAATACCATTTGTTACGAACCATGCCTGTTTTGAACTAAGCATGTATTTGTTACGTTGTTTGTATAACAATATTATAATATAATTAGGGTAAATTAAAGTAAGAAGGGGGGACTTATTGTGAGTTATCTTGGGTTTATGTTGTGGTTGACTGCGACAGGTTGCAGGGGGCGTTGATGGTTGCTCCCCTGTTAAATGGTCATTTGATGAGTCTCTGTTGTTGCTCGCTCTACCCTTTTCAGTTCTTGAAGGAACACACTTTCTGTACTTAGTTCAGATAGACAGTTTAACAGATTGTATCGTCCGGCCTGGGATCCAACGTCCGGCTTGATTGATTGTATACGTTTGTCTTCCTAATAATAATTTCTCGCAGTCCAATGGATAACGGATGTGTAATGTCCCGAAGACAGTGGCTTCTTCTAATGCTAATGCTACGTTTACAATATGGAGCTTCCTTGAATCAATAACGTTTCGTTTATCTTGATAGTTTAACGGCGAATTGTCATTCATTAATTTTTTTTCCGTTGACGTATATTTTTGTTTTATTTGACGCCAACGTCGTTTTTTATTAATTTTTCCGCCAAGTAGAATTTGCATAAAGTAGTTTATGCAAATTAGCTACTTGGCGCGTTATTCTCCTTTTACAGGTAAAGAGGGGAATCGAAGGGAGATTAGTGGATTCTGGGGGGACCTGGACTCAATGTCGGTCCGTAACATATTCTATTACTCCTCCCGGAGTAACTGTCTGTCTCATATGTCTCTCCGAAATCATTTACTCTATGAGTACGTGTTCCGCATTTTCTATTTAGCCTTCGCAATACAAGCAGTATGGGTGATTCACATGCTTATACTTGTGCAAGTATTGCCGAAAGCATCCATGTTCTGGTATTGGCTGACTCAGGTGGTAATTCAGATCGCCATGTTTTCTTTTCACCCATGTTTCTATATCAGGTATCATGGTGTGGGTCCATCTTCCTTTGGTGGAAGAATCCCACCTTCGTTGCCATTCTCTTAGGCTTGAGCGCTTTAATTGTGAGCGCATTCTCCGACGATTCTCTTGGGAGACCTTATGCAATGCAGCGTTTTCCGTGGCTGCAATGTCAGGTGGCGTGCTCCCGGCCAAAATATTTATAGCATCTTCAGACACCGTTCGGAATGCACAACATACTCTTAGTGATGCCAGCCCATGTGCGGAGTTCACTACCCTCATGTACGACTTATACTGTGCGGCTCCTGCCCATATGTGAGCTGCATACATTATAATGGAGATGTTGATACTGGTTATGAGTTTCCTTATATGGGGTCGGGATCCTCCAACATTGGGTAGCAGTCTCGCTAAAACTTTGCATACTCTTGCCGTTTTTCACTCGTTTTCCTCAGAGGTTCCTTGAAGCTCAATCTGTTGTCGAGTATAACACCAAGATATTTAATATAGGGACTGGATCTGATTATTTGTCCTTCTATTTCCAAATCAAGGTGTTCAACTTTCTTGTGGGCTGCTTATTAAAACTGGCTCCGTCTTATGTCCAGCTAGTTTCAGTCCGTCTATATCTAACCAGCATTTAATGCTCTGGATTGCTTGGGAGCAAATATTCTCCAGGTCATGTAGATGTTTAGCTACGGCCACTATTGCCACATCATCTGCGTACCCAATGATTCTAACCTCCTCCGGTACATTGACCCTGAGCACACCATCATACATTATATTCCATAACAGTGGACCTAATACAGATCCCTGAGGTACCCCCGCTGTTATTTTATCCTCCTGTGGTCCCTCATCTGTATCATACAGCAGTCTTCTATCCGAGAGATAGTTTGCTAGTATACGCACCAAGTAGGGTGAGACTTGTAGATCGCGCAAAGCTTCTAGAATCCGATTCCAATTCACCGAGTTAAATGCATTTTTAACATCTAGTGTCACCATCGCGCAATATTTCTTTGTACCACCTAGCCATCGTGCTCCAGCCATCGCATTGCAAGCAATGTCGCACACCACAGACAGTGTCCCACCGGTTGATCTACCTTTCCGGAACCCATACTGCGATTCAGAGAGCCCCGATGTCCCCTCAGTGAATTGTTCCAGGCGAGTGGCAATTATTCGCTCAAGCAGTTTTCCTGTTGTGTTCAACATGCACAACGGGCGATAAGACGACGGCGCCTCTGGATTCTTGACTCCTTTTGGTATAAGCACAAGTCGCTGTTTTTTCCATCGTTTGGGAAATTGTCTTGTTTGAAGGCAGGTTGTAAAGAGACTGCTGAAGACTTCCGGCTTTTTTGTTAAAGCAGTCTTCACTACAGCATTAGGGATACCATCCAGTCCCGGGATCTTGTTTTTTTTGACAACTCTTGCAGCCAAGTGCACCTCTTCGGTGGTCACGGGAGGTATCTCTCCTTCAGTGATACTCCACTCCTGTTGCACTCTCGACACCTCATTACACTGCGGGAAGAGGACATCAGCAATTCTTGCCATGTCAGTTTTACTTTTTTGAATTTGATTACTCTTGTTCGGTAGTCTTTTCATCACTATCCTGTAGGCGCTGCCCCATGGGTTGTTATTTAATTCGTCCCTTGGGGAGCAGAACGCGTCATATTTACTTTTGCGGATTACATTCTTCAACTCTTACCGTTTGTTGACGAATTCCGCATGATGTTACGGTTTCTTGCTCTTTGTTGCAAGCGTCGTAACCTGTTGTACTCCGATCGCACACGGGCGATTTCTGAGTTCAACCAATACACTGGTTTGATAGCCCCTGCTGGTTGTCTTTTTCTTGGCATAGAAGCATCACATGCGGTAGTTAGCCACTGCATGACTTTTCCAGTCTGCCTGTTCGCATCGGTCTCTGCGTCAAACTGCGATTTGGTCTTCCAGTATATAATCGAGCAGTTCCGCATCGAGGTCCTTCTCTTTTCACCTATTTTTCTAAGCTTTCTTCGCCAATTTGCCAGTGATGAATCCCCTGTACGGTAATATTTCGTACATTACGGATTAGTGGTCACTATGGATATATGTGTCCAAAACTCGCCACTCCATACTTCTTGCCAACATGGAGCTGGCAAATGTGATGTCAATTTTGGACCGGCCTCTATCGTTTATGAAGGTGTCATCAATACTATCATTAAGTAACACCCCATTTAGGACTGCGAAGGCTTCAAGTAGTACCTGGCCTCTACTGTTGCTCCTTGTGCTCTCCCATTCTACTGCCCAAGCGTTGCAATCTCCATCAACTATAAGAGGGCTCTTATCTCTAGCTTCTTGTGTTATTCTCTCCAAAAAGCATTTGAAATATTCTATTTCCCACCTTGGCGGAGCGTAACAACAGTAGAAATGAATTCATCTGATCTTAGCATAGGCAATTCCTTCCAGCCGCTGGACACTTCTGCATTCCATGGGGGAATTTCCAGTTGTGCAGATGGCCGCTGTTACGCTGCTGTCTTCCTCACATGTAATAGCACCAGTGCCAGGCATCCTGTACTGCTCATTGATGAGTACTACGTCGGCACCATATTCCTTAACCGTTTGGGAAAGGAGATCTTTGGCGGCTCCACAATGGTTTAAGTTGATTTGAATGCACTTAAACCTGTCCATTTTTATTGTGAAGATTGGAAATCGCGTTTTTAAATGCTCGGCATTTGTAACTCCCTGTTGAGTGGTGGTTACCGCCTTCGCATCCTGATTCGCAGAGCATGCATTTGGGTTGTGCCTTACAACCCATTGCTTCGTGGCCTATTACTCCACATTTCAAACAGTTTTCCGAACGATCTTCTTCGGATTTGCAGTATTTCGCCACATGACCGTATTGCCAACATCTGAAACATCGTGTGGGTGCGATGTGTTTTCGAAATCTGCATCTCACCCATCCAACCCGTAGGAAACCTGTAGACAGCAACATGCTAACCTTTTCTCTTGGTAAGCGGATCATGGCAGCCTGCGTGCCATCTGGTTTTCTTCTTAGACTCTTTACCGCTTCCTTTGGGATCGCGTTCAGCGCAGGGAACTCTCTCTTTATGTAATTTTTTGTGATTGATTTATTTGTTGGTATTTACAATTTCTTAATCGCCGTTCGTCTCCCCTTCACTTTCTTATTGATCAATTTGCCTTGGATTACCTTTCATTCTTTATTTCTTTTTCTTATTCAGCATCTCCTCTTCCATTCTGTCAGTTTTATAGCTGATTAATTTAACTTTCTTCAGTTCCTTTCTCTATTTCTCGAATTCTCTTTGTTGCCTTTTTGTTATTTTTTCCTATCATTTTCTCTAGTCTTTTACCTTCAATCCTTCCTTTTTCTACCTTCCTATCACTTTTTTGTGGGCTTTTCTTATGGCCCGTTTCAATCACACAGTTGGTAAAGGCTTCATCTGATGTTAGTTCTCCTATAGCAGTCGAGCCGTAAGCATAGGTTTTATTTCTATTACGAAATTGAAATTCCAGAAGATCTGTGAGGCATTGAGTGAAATTTTATGAAATAGTTTGATATTTACATACGTATTACACGCAGATTAAAGAATATCAAATCTTAAATCCGAAATGTAGTTCGATTCCGTTTGCACGGAGACTATTGGGTTTAAGAAGGTGAGCTTCCGGTTTTATCGACAGAGGGTATTTATGAGAGTAAGAAATGACTGCGGTGCGCATATTCTACGCACATCTTTTTTACACGGCCAGAAAGCGAGACAAAAAATACTCCAGTGTTTTACATATCGTAAAAATTTCTATTGAACATTAAGAATTCCATCTGCTCATCTATCCCGTCATTTATAGGAGACAACAGTTCAATGTGTAGCGAAACAAAATTTCCGTGTTGTTAATTCCAAGTGGATAGAAGTCAGCGAGTATTCAAATAAACGACCTCCTCAGTAGCCATCAACAAAGTTTTCGTAGCAATAGGTCTACACGAGGTCTGATGGTATCATCATCATCATCATCGGCACTACAACTGGGATCCGGTGTTGACTTTATTTAGCAAGTCTCGAGGCTTGTTAAATTTTCCATGATAATTTGTTTTTCCGGGCAAGGTTATTAGCCTTGCGCCAGGTCTGATGGTATACCTTACCAAAAAATGGAGTCACTCGATTGCATTACTTTTATAAAATCAAGTTGTCACTTTGGATATCCGCAAGCTCTGGCGCTCATCCCTATTGTCGAAATTGAACTGTGGACGATACGCTTTTCAAAGGATAGCATCTTTCTGATTGCTTAATCCCAGAGGTTCTTAGTGGCCTGAAATCTGCTTGTCCAGGGTTCGGCAATTTAACCGTGCGTTTATTTTTACAAGCGACCTTATCCATTACTCACCACCTGATTCATTCGCTATCTAATGACAACGACTTCAATTACTTGTACTTAATCGGACATGTTTGTCTGACCTCTTCGAACTTCATTATCAAACATCGGGGTGTCATTGAATTTCGACTTTAATAAGATACAACGATGGGGGATATGTATTCGATTAGAATTCAATGCCTCTAAAGCCCACAGTAGCCTCTTGTTGCTAAAAGTGAATTCAAACGTAACACTATCGGAGAATGTCACTTGCATCCACGTGCCAAGAAACTATTATTTATTTTTTATTAGACTTCTCTCGGGAGAGGCGAACCTATAGCACCGGGTGGGCACCCCGAGATGCCACCAAATAACTGTTGCAGTTCTTTTTGAACAGTTGCAGGTTGTAACGTTCCGGGAACACTCGCGTGGAAATGGAGTTCCACAGCTTCCCCGCTCTGTAACGGAACGAGTTCTGATGCAGGGATGTTCGCGCCGTTGGGAGACGAACCACAAACGGCTGCGATCCGTCGGATTGTCTTGTGGAGCACATATAAGCCGAATGAACAGACAGGGGTTCGGTTACGCACCTTCGATGTGATAGCGACTGTAGTCCGGACGTCAGCGCCGAGTCCCCGATCAGGCGGATCGCTCGTCTCTGTATGCTCTCAAGTAGGTCGAGGGTATGTTTAGGAGCCGAGCTCCAAACATGAGAGCGGTTTGGTGATTCAAACTGTCATAGCGTCAGTTCGAATCACACGTTCTTCTTCACTATTATTTCAAACGCTATAATTGGTGACTACGACGTGATCTGTGTACACGCAGCACACACTTCCCGTAGTAAACAGAACTTCACACACGATCATGACTTCCGCATAGAGCACAAAGGCACACTCGCTTGCTCCGACATTTTCTCGTTCGCACCGAAGCTGATCGTAACGAAGTTACTGGGAAGGGAGTGGTGTGGCGACTCTAACAGATACACACACAATTCACAAGCAAAATAGTGAAGAGCACCGAACGAAAAATCGAATAAGAAAATACATCAGAGCCGTATACCAAGCGATAACATAACAATTCGCATCAGTGGAGTATAGTCGAGTTTAAAAATCGAATTCTAAAATCGGCCAGTAGCCTGATGGGTAACGTTTAGCTTCAATTTTTGGTGATTCAAACTGTCATAGCGTCAGTTCAAATCACACGTTCTTCTTCACTATTATTTCAAACGCTATAGCGGTATTCGAGCGCGGGTCTAATTTGGGATTTATATAGGAGAAGAATTTGGGCCGGAGTAAAATATTTCTTGGCTCTAAAAAGATAGCTCAGTTTTCCTGAGGCTGACCTGGCGATGCACGACACGTGTTTATGCCATGATACATTCCCACAGACCGTGACGCCGAGCAATTTCAACATTTCCCCAGCCTCGAGGGCCCGGCCATTCATCATCAGCTGTGGAACCGATGATCCACTTTTCTTTGTGAATGTTGTATGTTGTGTCTTCGCTGCATTGAAGTCGACGAGATTGGCCCTTCCCACTGGAGGACCCTATCTAGATCCTGATTCAGAGAGTCAATCTGTCTACATCTCATGCGACGCAGTTGCACCAATCGGCCTCGAAATGGAGGAAACAAGCGTACTATCATCCGCAAAACTCAACACTTTGTTATCTGTTGTCTCCAACAAATCATTTATGTGAAGCAAAAACAAAGTTGGAGCCAAAATAGAACCTTGGGGCACCCCCGAATTAACAAGATACAGATCCCAACACTCGCCGTCCACAGCAACCGGGATCGATCGATTCCCAAGGAAGCCTCTCGTCCAGTCGCAAAGCTGTTGGGAAAGCCCATATGAACGAAGTTTGCTCAGCAATGCCCCGTGCCAGAAGCGGTCAAAAGCCTTGAAGATATCCAATGCGACCGCCCTTGACTCGCCATGCCGTCCCATCGCAGATGTCCATATATCGGTTATAATTGTCAAAAGGTCTCACGTGGACCGCCTGCGACGGAATCCGTATTGACGATCATTCTCTTTTCTTAGAATTTTCCATGGTCGTTGCAGAATGTGAAATATTCTGTCTGCATCATGTGTTTCCTCCCCAATATATTATCCAGATATTCAAAACCAGTGTGCATCCATGTGTCCTTTTCTTATCCTGTTTTTCTTTCGCTCGCACAGTGATTTGGTTTATTGAGTCTTCCGGATAATATTATTCTCTGCGATCTGTTTGGCCTTTATATTTTCATGTGAGTGGTGGTTCATTCTCTTGCTTATTTCCTTACCTTAGGTAGTGCATTTGTAGTATTTGTTTATTCCAAAATGGCGAAATCTAATCTTTTTAAATTCGTTAATTTACAGGTCTTTCGATTTATTTATAATTTACCACATTAGTAGATTACGTGACCCCTGGCACCTGCGAATCAAGTTGGTGGCGAACAAGATAATTATATTTTCTTTCTAGTGCTGAGATAAGTCGTTGTGTTTCATGAATTTAAAGAATGTGGTCTTAAACTGCATTGGCTTCTCTAGGCTTCTCCGCTTTTCCTAGTTTTGCTGGCGACTCATCATTTTTAGTTAGTCAGTCTCTAGATTTAGGAAAATCGTACTGCCTTTCGTGAGAGATGTACTCACATATCTGCTTTTCAGATATCCGTCGCTTGTGTATCGTACTGGAAATGAAAAAGAACGTCGTAAATCTGCAGGAGATGAAGATGTCCTTAAGCAGATGAATATCTATGTCCGAACGCGTACAGATTCTGGAAAACAATTAACTGATTTTGAAATCCTAGAACAAGTTCCTGTAAAAAATTTAGATACCGGAGAGAATATGCCTTTATCTGCCGTTAAACCGCCACCAGTTCCGGAAGGATGGAATCCATTATCTTTGCATATATTAAAATTGACCAGTCATTTGGAGGTGATACAGAAGGAATCCGATGAAGAAAGCATCATTGGCATTCCACCGAGTAATGAGGCACCACCCGACGAAGAGGAATGTGAAATGGAGGATGGAAATCGTTTGAAAAAGAAAACGGCAAGAATTAGGCGATTTTTCGGCACAACGATGAGGAAAACGGTGGACAAGGCGAAGTCTTTTGCTTCAGAGGTGTCACATGCAAGGCATAAAGAAGACGTCGCTGATATCGAGGATGTTATGAACCCTGAACTGAATATTAAGATAAAAGCTTCCAGTACGAATAAAGGTCCTTATGAATTTACGAAATTACAACACGTTCAGGTGCTTCTTTTACTTGTTATAAATTTAACAATTGCGACGTGTCATCTGCTTTCCTCTGTTTTTATAGGACCTATCTGGGGAACATACAGGGGCTGTTTGGTGCATGAAATTTAGTTCGTGCGGACGACTATTGGCAACTGCAGGACAGGATAAGGTTCTTCGAATTTGGGTTTTAAAGGACGCGTATCCATTTTTCCAGGTAAGAAAAACAAAAGTAGTATTTATAAAAAAATGTATAATTTATTTTTCCTAGGATATGAGAATGAAGTACAATGCGGATCAAAAATCATCGCCAACGCCATCGCAAGAATCCTTGGTATCACAGCACTCAGCAGAAGAAGCGATCGCAATGGCAACGGCAGCTGAAAAATGTCCTGGACCCTTCATGCCGAAAGCCTTTTGTTCCTACAACGGCCACACATCTGATCTTCTAGATGTTTCGTGGTCAAAGAACTATTTTATTCTATCCAGTTCCATGGACAAGACCGTCCGTCTGTGGCACATTTCTCGAAAAGAATGCTTGTGCTGTTTTCAACATATAGACTTTGTTACTGCGATTGCCTTTCATCCTCGTGATGACCGATATTTCCTTAGTGGAAGCCTCGACGGAAAACTTAGACTGTGGAACATACCCGATAAGAAAGTTGCTCTGTGGAATGAAGTGGATGGGCAAACTAAACTAATAACAGCAGCAAATTTCTGTCAGAATGGCCAATTTGCTGTTGTTGGATCGTACGATGGTCGTTGTATATTTTACAATACAGATCAATTAAAATACCACACGCAGATCCATGTTCGCTCAACACGTGGCAAAAATCGCATTGGTCGCAAAATCAGTGGTATAGAACCCATGCCTGGCGAGGATAAAATACTTGTTACTTCGAACGATAGCCGGGTGAGGCTGTACGACTTGCGAGATCTAAATCTAAGTTGCAAATATAAGGGATATGTAAATGTTTCATCACAAATTAAGGCTTCGTTTAGCCATGATGGAAAGTACATTGTTGCAGGATCCGAGAACCAATGTATATACATTTGGAAAACTAATCATGATTACTCGAAACTTAGTTCGGTAAGTAACTTTTTTTTTCTTTTGTAAATTACATGATAACACTCATTGTAAGCTCCTTTTGGGTTGCTTGCTGCACTGAATCTAGTATTTTTCCTTGTAAGTCATCATCATCATCGGCACTACAACCGGGATCCGGTCTTGGCTTTATTTAACAAATTTGAAGCTTATTAAAGCTTCCGTAATAATTTGTTTTTTCAGGCAAGGTTATTAGCCTTGCGCTAATTTTCCTTTAAGTACTCGTTCATTTTTCGAGGTGGATCGAGGCTTATTACTAGCTGGGTGATGGTTGAAGTGTTTCAAAATGTAAAAGTTGTTGTGGAGAACACGATTTTTAACGTACGCGTTTCCTTACAATACAATGAAACTAGGTCTTAGCGAACAGTTCTCTTTGATATCACCAGTTTTCAGGTAACTGCCCCCAATAAGTCATTTATTTGTTCCTCCGGGATTGAGCCAAGAATTCTTCGATTTAGAATGTTGTTTATCCATTGGCTTAGCCGTCGTATGCAGCTAATTCGAATCTTTATAGATGGATGGCCTTCTCTATTGATACAAACGGGATCGAATATCCTCCAAAGAATTTTGCGTTAGAAAGATTAAGGTTATCTCCATCTAATTTTGATAATGTGCATGCTTCCACTCCTCGAAATTTGACAGCAGTGCTTAATGTCTTCTATTGGGGTGGATTGGTGTTTTTGGTGGAAGTATTACTACACACCTTGTAAAATCAAAAAAAGGCATTGTATAACTTAGAGGTAATTTTTGAAGCATATAATGGAGCTGTAGTAAATAAAGCCCCTAACGGCCCTTAAGTCAAAGGTGTAGCGTGAAGTTCAGTCGCATCCGTGGGTATTGTGTGCCACTTCAAGTTGACTGTGCATATATCTTGTTTTGCTTTTATTTACAGCCATTTACGCCAATGTCCTCAGCGAGTAAAGTAGTTTGAAAGACTTATGAAATAGTATTGCTCTACGATTCGACTACATTTATCGCCAATATCAAACGAAGAAGCCTCCTGAATCCACACTATTTTGTATAAATCATTTTTTTTACGTCGATACTTTCGGTGAAGTTCTTGACAAATATTAGGGAGCGTCGAGCCTTCTCCATTGTCATCCTGACAAATCAGCGACTTTCGCAGGAGTTTAAATACTAGATATGTCTTTGTACATTTCGCTTTTGTAGACGCAATTCTATGCAGCCCTAAAGTCGAGTCTCTTTGGGTTTTTTTTTTTTTGGAATTTCATAGGATCTATTGTAGAGGGAATATTTAGTTTGTGGTGGACATTCCACGTCTGAACTCGCACTGATAGGGGTCAATCAGTTCGTTGATATATTGTTTCAGGTGTTTGTATAATATGGCCGTGAAGGTCTTCAGTGCGGTACTGACGAGACTAATGCATGTTCAGGTTGCGGCAACTTAGAGTGAATGGGGCAAACGATGCTGAGGTTCCTTAATGAGACCTGTTTCCTTCCAAAAAAACATCTTATACATTCCGGACATGATTAATGTCTATAATGTGGTAGACGCTAATAAACAATATAATTTCTTGAGTACGTGGCTTTGTTAAGGTGTGTTAAAATGTAAAAATTAAGTAATAGCTAGATAAATTGAAATCTGGAATAAATACATCATCAAATATTTAAATTGCACTTAGCAGCCAGTGGCAGACACAGCAGACAAAGTACATGTTAGTACATGAGAAATTCTCGTGTCATTGTAACAATTCGGGATAAAAGACCAATACTGCATCCGAGTAGGATGTATTAATAATCACTTATAACGTGTGAGTTATTACAAGAAGAACATATACCCCAACCATTTCTTTGAGATTAACCCTTGGTAACTTCTCGAACTAAGCAGTTCTTGTAGTATCCAGCACATCACCACCTGTTATACTTGCTCGTTTTGCCCTAGGCGATCTTGTGGGGATGAAGAGTGTTGTGCCAACGTATGGCACAGGATTCACTTAGTCCCCAACGATGTTGCTGCGCGAAAATGATCGTTCGCCCGAATGAAATGGAAAACGCTTTTAATTTGTTGTTTTTTTTATGTCCTTTATTTTAACACTCCTTTTTTGCGTCCAGTCATAACTTAGTGAATAAAATTTCTTACTAGAAGCGTTTACAGATTAAAAAATATACAATTAAAGCACACGGACGCACTCGTGTGCGGACACGGCGGTGGAAAAACGTTTCGTGGCGGTGTAACCATCCACGATGATGTTTGAGTCGAGACTGATCCCAATTAGGGATGAAATTGGATTTTTAATTTTTGCACTTGACAACCAAAAGAGAACATACTTCTGATTTCCCATTGCCACGTTCGTCGATGTGTGGTGGATTACATCGGTAAATTGATGACCAAAGAAAGCGAGAAAATGAGAAAACAGAAACAAGCTGTATGATTATCTTGGGGTGGATTTGGTTGTATGTGCATGAATCAATGTAGTTCTGAGCGAAACCCATTGACCTAATTCGGTAATATGGTGAACTCAGGAGTACATTGATCTGTACGAAGACAGAACTGTGAGGGAGGGGAAAATTAAGCTGGTGGTATTCACCTGCAAAAAGAGAGCATTGATCCCCAGCGAACGAAGTGTCTGGAGAAAAGCCGAAGTGACGCCAAATTGGCTAGGGTGATTTATCATGAAAACTAATTAGATATTTTGATAAGTTCCCCAGCGATTTCGCTATGATGCGACGGCGTCGTTTGCTTCGACTTGTTGTTGCTACCCGACATGATATGATTTCCGATGGAAATCTCATGGGCTAGCAAAAATGGAGTTGCCGTATGGCAAATGGTAGCTGAATTCAATTCTGCATTATCTGCATAGAATAATGAATTCAACTATGCTCTCTTCTACAGGTAAAATCGCCGAACAGTGGGATAAGGGATAATGTGACGCGCTGTTAGCGGTCGAAATTAGGTTAGGATTGTGGGATGGTTCTCCATGTGATATAGAGAAACCCCACAATCTCACTTATTGATACTTATAAGCTCTTGGTGCATTCACGGCATTTTTATCTAAATGTTCTGGAATGTTGGCTCCTCGATAGTATAGTGGTTAGTATACCCGCCTGTCACCCGGGAGACCGGGGTTCGATTCCCCGTCGGGGAGCCCCTGGCGCAAGACTAATGACCTTGCCCAGACAAAATAAATCATTATGGAAAATTTAACAAGCCTCAGGACTTGCTAAATAAGGCCAAGACCGGTTCCCGGTTGTAGTGCCGATGATGATGATGATGATGATGATGATGTTCTGGAATGCGGTACTTTAGTATACACAAGAAGACTTTCTTCTGAAGTTTTTCAAAATGACGATTGATTTTACAAATATGTCCCACTCATTATATTATAAGGCGTATTTTAAATTCTCATATGAAATGTAACTCCCGGTTCGACATTATGTACGCCAACTGCAGGGCTCTGTAATATAGTTTAAAATCTAGCGGCGATGTTCTAAATTTGGTGTAATAAATTTCGCAGGTGCGTCGGGATCGCAGTGACTTTTGGGAAGGTATTAAAGCTCATAACGCTACAGTGACTTGTGCTATATTCGCTCCTCATCCTGAAGCTGTAATCAAACCGGAACCCGATGAAATATCAAATGAAAAGGTAAACAGTTGTAAATTTAAATTCTCATTTGTTAGAACGTAACATCCGTGTTTTTAGACCCAAAATAACCAACAAGATCCGCTTGTTGAGCAGCGAAAGAAATGCTGTGGATACGTCCTTATTAGCGCAGACTTCAACGGAGCTATCAAGGTCTTTATCAATAAAACGAAACCCAAGCACAGTAGTCTGCCATACACCGCAATTGCTGATTAACTAGGAATGAATTTAAAATCTTTTCGATTATTTACTAAAACTAATACCAGCTTTAACGAGGAGCGAATGTAATTGATTTAAAGTAAGCTCATGCTAAATATAACTACAGTTTGCAAAGTAAAGTCCGCTGAAACTGGTTGGGAATATTTTTAAATTAGTTAAAATAAACTCAGAAATTCTGAAATTTATCCGTTGAATTTTTCGAGATTAATTCAAATGCAAACTGAATTGTTTTGAAATTGAATTATTTTAAATCATGTTATTTTCAATTTCAAAAGCTTTCAAATTGAATCAGTGTAATAAAAAATTAATAGGACTCTTTTAATGTGGAACATTTTTGATATTGGTGTGAAGAGTAAATTTGTGATTCGCTGTACATTATATAATTTAAGTTAAGAACGTGCTTTTTGGACAGTGTGTAACATGAATATCCAGACTAAGTTGCGTATATGTATTGTAATTAAAGTTTATAAAAACAATTGATTTATAGTTAAATTTAAAAGTAAGACGATATAAATAAAGGACGATGGGATTATAAAAATAGCGAAAATATAATGTGAAGAAATAAATAGCAATTTGAATAGTAAAAAAGTATAATTACACACACTCATGTTCGACTACATGGTTATCGGATTTTATATGTTACCAGGTGTAAAATTCCATAAATGACGAATGAGACTTATGCAATTAAATACACTCTGTTGTTCTTATTTACTCTTTATATAAATAATCGTTTTATTAATTTAATTACTTTCTATCAATTTCCATTAAAATAAAACTAATTATTTGATTTTAATCATAAAGTCACTAGATAATAATTGCTATCAATTAAATACGTAAGTATTATCTTATCTTTAAAGAGGATCTTCCAATTTTTTTCTCGATGAGTTAAATTAATTTTAATGTTCCGCTCGTTTTATATTACACAACTTACTTTTGTTATATGCATGTTGTATTAATTAAAACTTATAAAGTATTAAAATAATCATTTTGTCATTGTTGTTATTAATTATTTATATAAAAATGTAGAGTAACAGACTTTTATGCATATTGAGTTAATCTGAGAAATAGTTATATTGTTATATTCACATCTTTTTTATTTTACTTTTGATTTATTTAGGTATTAAAAATTGTTGTTTTTTTCACAGAAAATTAATTAAATGGATGTCGTTCAATTATGCAGGTGAATGTGTTATATAATACAGTTTTTGGCTTGCAGGCTGCTTTTCAATTAATCCTTTGCTCTTAAATGTGCTACTATATGTTTCATTCATTTATTCAGCAAGTTGTATGTTTTTAATAATTCGTGCGCACTAAGATTATTACGATTATTTTTATGAATCTCAAAGATAGTATAAGAAATTGATATAACTGAAAGGAAATGCGAGTGTCAAATTCATTGGTACGCAACATCAGCGTGGTAGTATCACAAGGAAACTATATTCGGTAGGATATTGCGTTACTTTCCTCCGTGGAGATCGTACTTGCATAGTCGGTCACTACAAACTAGACCGCGCAAAATCAATGAAGAAAATACTTTTGGTATTCTCAAATGCTAACATAGCCAATTATATAGACAATAAAACATCTCTAAAAATGATTAAAAGTACATAAATGTCACATGAGATTAGGATATGGATACTGCATATTATAATCACAAACTGTATTCGTAATCCTTCACATAAGAACTTGCACTTTTTTTTGAGATCATAATATTCAGATGTCGATAAGTGACTTTAAAAAAAAAGGACAACATGTAAATTGCTCGCGAATATCCTTTTAGGAAGTCCAACATCTTCCGTTGGGGAAATACAACTATCAGTGTCGGCTTCAATATTACAGATTGATGACTAATCTATTGTTCGCCCTTTAAAACCACCGAACCGCCACTTCGTTATTGACCAAGAAACCATGCGAGTCACAAATTAATTTAGATTTTCAAGAAACAAGTCAAACTGCAATTGAACGGAAGCATAGACGAAAACAAGGAAATGTGACGTGAAGCTGCAAATTTATGTCTACGAAAGCAAAACGAAATATACTGGTGACAGGAATAATAGATAAAGCACGAAATTTAAGCAATTCAGGAATTATAGTGACGTGGGCTAACGAAGTACTGAAAAAATAAAAGATTCTATACTAAAATGTTGAAATTGTTTTATTATGAAATTAATACCCGGACTATTTGGCTTTACAGCGAAGATTATGTGATTGGTTTTTGTTTTCCCTATATTCAGGTAACACTTTATTACACTCATTCAACGACCGATCGGTCAATGACACCTGAAAGTCAGGTGCCGTTCATTATAAATAGGCAGTCTTTCTTTCATCACTCATTCTTGTGGATGGTAGAGTAAACCAAATTTGCTATGCGGATGACGTCCTAGTGTACACGTCATCAAAAAGCCCAAAACTCGCGACAAACCGACTCAACCGTCATCTGGACGAACTTTATCAGCATTACAGTCGATGGAAAATTCGATTTAAGCCATCCAAAGCAGTAGCTATAATTCCGAGTAGTAAACACTCCCAACCTACTTCTCGATATTCACAAAATATCGGAATACAAATAGGAGGTACTACGATTAGACCACAGGACAGGATGAAATATCTTTTGGTCATCTATACCCCAAAAATGAATTTCATCAAACATGTGACCTACATTCTTCAAAGGGGCCTCGGTCGGTATAAGCAACTGCACAACATCTTGAAGTGGAGGAACAAAGTTGACACCAAAGTTATAATAAGTTTCTCTGCTATAAGCAGGTAATCCAATCTGGAATATCATACGCCTTTCCCATATGGTCCTGCATATCTTCGGCCCAAATGGAGACTTCGAGTTTTCGAAAGAAAACTCCTCAGAAGATGCATCAACCAATTTAGAAGGCCTGACGGTTGCCATTACCCGAACTCTCACCTATACGAAGGGGCCTCCATTATCCCTATCGATGAGTACTTCCTACAATTAGCATACAAGTATCTCGAAAGCATTCAGAACAGCGAGAACCCACTTGTACGGGAGTCTTGCGTTCTTGACCCTTCTCTCTCTCGATCTCTTCGGATCAGACCACCACAATTTCTTCTTCAGTACAAAACTGAAGAAAGCACCATTCCCAACAACATTCTCCTTTATAACAGAGGATTCTTGGACCCATCCCATAGGGTCTACTACTGACACACTACAAACACGCACGCACAGTACAAGACAGCACAAACACACACACATACACACCGACCAAAGCGCAGATTATCAGACGCCAAAGACGTTATCTGCGTTTACTACCGCACTCAAGACCTACCGGTCTTGTACGATTTCTTTCCCATCATCCCCCCATCCAAGTAGTTACAGAACAATTGAACTAACCCTGTCCACACTATCTTTAGATATGTCCTTCCTCTTTCTTTTCAGATATCTTGAGACCGAGCCCAACATCTTCACGGATGAGGGTGATTCTGGTTAACGCAAGATGACCAGAAGCCAGAGACAAGATGAAGGACACATTTCTCCTTGTCTCCCTAAAGTCGGCCTCTCGCTACCCCATTTTTATTTTTTTTTTATCACTCATTCTAGCTTAGACTACCCCCACCGGAGCATACACAACCTAATTGTTTCGGTAAGGCTCGATCTGTCTCATCTTTGTTTTTTTCGCTGCACCATAAATTCTTCCGCAAAGGACTATCCGGAATAGTTCCCGTTAATTCGAGTTAAGTGTACCGTCTACTGTAGCATACCACCTAGCCTAAGTTTTTTAACGCTCGCACTGTACTCAGGCATTTAATGGTACTCCAAAATCACCTTTTGTGCGCGCGCTTGTGCACACAAAAAAAACGGATTTAATATCTCGGTAGTCCTCTGGCTCCATTATATCTTTGTGTTGTTTCCGAAAAAGTTCTCTCTCTATTAAGGGGACACAGCAACACCGCTAAAAGAGGTAGGAATTACTTTTACTAAGGACCCAAGTTTCAGATTCAAAGGTGAGTGCATGGCACATCTTGAATCGTACAGCAGCAAATGGATCAAGTTAATTTTTGGTGTGAATCGGTGTGCACACTATGATTAATACCTGTTGCAAGAGAGGACTTGGAAAGGTCTTCTAAATCCACTTGAACAATATTTGTGGTAATATTTGTAGAACATGTTACATTCCACCTGTGTTTCGATAGGCTCTAAATTTAGTTCGAGCTTCAGTGATCAATTCTGCATTCTTACAGCAGTTGCTAATATGGGAATTGAAATCCAGCGCAGTATGAACACATGCCTTGTAGCATATCAGGTGAGGTAAAACATTTCTTGCATTTTTTCAGGAATTCTAGGTACTTGCTGCTTTTTTAATTTCGAAAAGATTCCAGTAAAAGTGTTAAATTAATCTGAGTGCTGATGATTCAGCTATCATTCATAGATAATGGACTTAAATTATTTCACTTTAATGCCAGAAGCCGTAATCGTGTTTGACTTCCACTAGGTTAGATAATCGCCATTGATATCTTATTCAAATCTGAGAGAGAGAGCGCACTCTACTTCAGTACGAAATCGAGAGAAGTTATTGGAGCTGGCTCATAGCAGTAAATGAAACTCAACTTTCTGTAATGAGTGAGAGATTGGATCATCCAGGATCGTTGAAAATGACGACAACTTGAGTGAACGATTGTGCGCGGCCTGAATAACACCAACATTAATTTATCAGATGTTGTTTTAACCCCATCAAGTCTTACTTACGTAGAACTCCCATAAAGATAGTTTCTTGCTCATAAAATGAGCAACTCGTCAACTTTATAAGAGTCCAATTTCGATAACAGCACAAAATGCCCAACTTTATGGAATGCGTTAATATGACTCCCTTCCTTTCTCTGAAGTACATAAGGGAGTGATACCACTTTTCGGTTAGGTAGGCCATTTGGTCACCTGAAGTCGTTGCGGTAGCAGAGGGGATTATTATTGGTTCCACGACCTTCGATAGAGTAGAGGTTAATAATGTGGGTCGATAGCAATGGAAAAATAAGCGGTTGTATATTTCCTACCTTCCATCTACTTGGAAATTGTGGATTAGAGTTTGACAGACGGAACAGCTTTCGAAGTGGGTAAGAATAATCTTCAACTCTATATAGGGAATCCCATTTGGATCAACCTATTTTATAAGTATTCAGTTCTTTGCATGGTCAAGAAACCTTACGAGCGCGAAAGTGAATTTGGTAAATATACTGCACCTCACGTTTAAGTAGAGGCACAGAGAAGATGTGATATAAGGGGTATGAAGGAGTTTCGAGTGCAAGGGAAGTAAATTCGTTTACTCTATTGCTTTGATAACGTAATTGTCATTCGCTATAAGCGATGGAAGGAATGAAGAAACAATTATTGATGTTCTTCACAATTGTCCAGAAACACTCCAAGTCTAAAATAAATTTGAGTGCTTATACAAGAATAGTATTTAGAATAACCACGTGTTCGACTTGTATTTGATACATTTCCTTTTGTATGGAATGAAATGTTGCACCTCCCACCGAGAGGGATTGTGGCTGTAATTGCATTAGCTGAAGTATCAACAACCCGTCAGGGAGCCTCTGGCGCAAGACTAATGACCTTGTCCGGAAAAAATAACTCATTATGGAAAATTTAAGAAGCCTCAGGACTTGCTAAATAAGGCCAAGACCGGTTCCCGGTTGTAGTGCCAATGATGATGATGAAGTATCAACATAATTTTTGAGGAAAATTAAATAATTTCCAAAAAGGGATTCAAACCGTCTCCATTCTATTGACATACTGTGCTTTTGGCAACATCTTAGTTAAGTTTAATATTACTTAACAGAAATTTAGTTTGCAAAATGCAGTGATCTAAAAAGAGTAAAATGACGTTAATTAAATATTATAAGCTCGCGGTAAGGATCAGATCTGGATGGAATGATCGTCAATCTCTGAAATCTTAATGAGTTGTCTTAAGTTGTTAAAGCAACAACGAGCTGAACGCATCATCCTTCAAGTGTACCGAAGCTACCGAGAATTATACACATTGGAATTGTCCAATTGAAGTCTAACAACAGTTGTTTCAATGGAATATAGGGTGCCACGATTCTGGAAATAACATTTAATAATAGAAGTTTAAGAAGTTATGAGTTATCTAAGAAACTAAATAGATTACCAAGAACTGAGGAATATATCTTCATGTGTATTTATCGGTGAGCTGGGGTTATTTCTAATATTTAATGGCAGCATCAAAGCATTGGATAACGACGTGTCCGTTCTTTCATAAAGTAGATAATGTCTTTTTTTTAATTGCTTCTCGAAGGAGAGGTGTCTTAATCAACATCTTAGAAATCGCTCCACCATAGGAGTATACTACTTTACCGAAAGCATACAGTAAATATGATATACGCCCTAATAGCCTTCTTGATTTTAACAAAGAAATAATGATAATGAACTGGTCAGGAAGTGGATACAATTTTTAACCAACGCAGAGTGTAGTGCAATTGCACTAGATTGTGTTTGGATTTTTATTAACAGTGAATAGACCCAAAGTAACTTCGGACTAAATTATTTAATCACATCAAACAATAACAAAACTGTAATAGTTTGGGGAGTTGACTTGTGCAAGACAAAATTATAAATTAACATAAAGGGATTGAAGAAGCTTCTTCGATAATTGTTTTATAATAAATAAATTATTATGAATTTTAATCGATTCCCTAATTACTTTTAAATAAGTCTTATTTTCTTTAAGGAAGAACAATATGTATATTCGAGTGAAGATGTTGAAACCGACTGCAAAGGATTATAAATGAGAGTAGCTCTTTACAAAAAGCAGTAGAAGTTTAACACTAAATAGATCTTGTTAAAAAATATAGCAGCTGCTTAATTGAATCTTCAATGTTGGTTAGAGATTTGTGTATTTTCCAGTCAGCCATGATTAATGGCAGTGCGCGTTTATTTTCTTATATTGTTTTTTTTTTTAAATCAGTTCTGTTGTCCGCGAGATATATTTCCTTATCGTATTTTTTCCGTTTTTGCATTTAAGCTTCATCATCAAATAGATGTGTAATTGAAAACAAATGTCCCCGACCTGATAACACATTGATAAAAAGAAGACAGTTTTGTTATTTGTTTTTGTTTAGATAAAGAAGATTTACGGCGTATGTTGTCAATGTCTTTACATTTCTATAATTGTGATAATATGAAACAATTATTTGGCTAAAAAATGAATCCCCAAAACAATGATACTATTTTTTAGCTTGTTTATGAACATTGTTGTTTTGATCTTATACTTAATTTTAATTACATTATAATGTGAATTTGTGTTTGCTTGTTTTCCACTTTTATTTAAACTTAATTTAATTTTGTCTATTAACTAAAGTAAAGAAAATACTATTCTTATATATCTACGATTTAATGTTTTATATCGATTATTTTGTTTAACTTTCTTTTTACTTATTTTATATGCAGTTCGTTAATACTTTTTTTGTAAGAATATGAGTCACTGTATTACTTCTTCATATTTCTGTTTTAATCTTTTTTTTTTTATTTTATTTGAATCTTCGAGTGTACTATAAATGTGTATCAATTTAACACCTCTGCATACACTTAAATTATACAAATAGATACAAAAAATTTGTTATTTGTTTTTCATGTTATTTTTATTGAAGATCCAGTTTTTTAAATACCCTGAACATTTTTTCTTCTCCTAGAAAATTATTATTTCATTTCACATTGTTTAATTGTTATTCAATTATATACAATTGTTAACTTAATGCACTAAAGTAATAAAATAAAACCAACAAAACTTAAATGAAAGAACAAAAAGTCGTAAAGTCCAGCGACAAATAATATTCTTCCGGGAATTACTTTTACTTTACTCTCTAAAAAATAGGAACAAACTTAACAAACGGTAGAATGATATCTAACAAGAACTTTGTAGGTACAAATTGCGGAACTTGAGTGAGATTTTATTGTATCTAGTGCCTTTAATTTACTTTCATCCAATATGAACGCGTTACTTTTGCTAAACGACGCTGTCTAAGTAAGGAAACGAAATTTTTACCCTGCACAAGAGAAGGCCGGTGATGCGTTAACAACGAAGTACCGAAATCAAGAATTTAAACAAAAGCTGTAGTAGATATGTTGTAAAGATATGGGACATAAATATATAATAATTTCCCAGGCACATATATCGACATAATCCACGCCATTGCAATAAAAAGTAATGAAAAATGGTACTATTGTACTCAGTATGTAATGAAGCAACACTTCCAGTCATTAAACTGAACTTAGATTCACAGTAACTTTCTATGCTCATAACACAAAACGAAGGCAGATGAAAAGAAGGAGGGGCAAAAACATAGTATACCTACACCTGCGTATTAAATCCCAGAACCTACTACTAGTCAAAAAAATATAACCATCCCTTCCGACTCAGACCCTCTAACCAGGCTTTTCTATAAAGATAACCCTCCCTTTCAATTATAGTTAAGATCATGAAGAAATACCTTGAAATCGTGAATGGACATATCTTACCATTTAATGGTAAGAATACATTTGTGGTATGACAATCATCCATATAGGGGGCTTGAAAAACAAGTTTTGTTGGAAATAAAGTCATGAGAACATTGCCTGATAATAAAAGTAAAAAAAATTGCGAAAGGACTTCAATATATTAATGTAAATGGAACGTATATATTCGTTAAATGCAATCTACAACAACACCAAATGAAGGGAATTAAAAGTTATCATAAACTCATCATTGGATCCTAGTCGGAAGTCTAGCCTTGTTCGAGACAAAATCCTTTTTTTGCGCATATTCACCTTACAAAGGGCAACGATATGAAATTCCTCAAATTTGATAGAAATAAATAGTCTAAAATTTACAAAACAAGCATATTTCCATATAGCAGAGTTATTTTAGATTTTAATAATGGATCCACATTAAGTTCCATTCTGATTGTTGATTAGAAACACATACCTCCTACCAAAAATTGATAAGTTACTCATCTATCTTTACTCTGCGATAATGTGCCGGCCAACCATATATAAAGTGTTTAAAGTAATATAAGAATAAAACAATTGCATTATTCAAAAATCGCAGAATTGCTGACTATTTATCAGCGAGGTGTCAAAGTCAAAATAAATGTGAAATATTGGCGACACGTCGCCATAAAGAATAAAAAAAAACACAGATAAAACCCTCTGCTTCCGGGTACACGTTTGCACGTCTAATTCGGGCCATGTATATTTCGGTTCTTCTTTGCTTATGTTAACAACTTAAACTCCATGTTCATCTCGACCGAACTGTCTTCGTCGCCGAGTTCATCTTCAGTCCAATCATTAGTTAGCACCTGTAATTTCAAACTTGTATTATCGCCTTCAACAGGTTTGATGTAGTCGTCGTTATCATCATCTTTTGCGATACAACCGGAAACCGGTCTTGGCCTTATTTAGCAAGTCCTGAGGCTTGTTAAATTTTCCATAATGATTTGTTTTTTTCCGGGCAAGGTCATTAGTCTTGCGCCAGAGGCATCACGACGGTGCATCGAACCCCGGTCTCCCGCGTGACAGGCGGGTATACTAACCACTATACTATCGAGGAGCCCAATCATGATCATTTACGTCATCTTTATTTCCACTATCGTTCTTCGTTATATAATCTATATTTACTTTTTGTCGTAGGTGTTTTTCAGACCGTTGTCATCATCTTCCATATCCGTTCTATCCTCACAATCAGTCTCTTCTTCCTCATTATTATTTGCCTTGTGTGTGGTAAATAAGTTTTCAGCCCATTCCATGTGATCATAATAGAATTGTTCAACATTGTCTGATTCTCGGGTCGCAAACAAGTTTTCTTTCAATATCCCTTTCTTTTTCTCGTTTACTTCCTGTGCATTTTACTTTTTATTTTCTTTCTTCCCCGTACGCGTCTATTGCTTTGACTGAATGTTAGAATTCTTCCTCCTTAAACTATTAGTTCTGATACCATTGGTTTTAAGATCCTTCTTCCTTCCTTTTGCTAGATTGATTGTTTTCTATTCTAATCCTTTGGGTTTTAACTCTGTCTTTTTTTGTTTTTTTGGTCTACCATCAGAATCATCGGATCACTTTTCTTCCTCTTCCTCATCAGAAGTCAATAGTGATCTCAACACATCGCCCTTGATAATGGATTTCATTCCTCTGTGGAATTTCAATGTCTCCACTAGTAGTCGCATCATAAGCTATTTTCTCCGCCTTTCTCATTACTATTATTCGATTACTTGAATTCGTGATTACATACGGCCTCTTCTTTAGGGGCATTCTTTTCCCTTTAAAGATTTTGAAACATTATTTAAAATCTAATCTAAATTCCCCAATTATCGGAAGTCAGGAATATCTCGAGAAATTTAAGAACCTTATTTTGGAAATATTTTCTGACACATGAAATGTGTACCTAGACTTCGAGATCACAATAGAAAAATTCGGCGAAATTTGGAAGAAGCAACGAATTGTGTTGAATGCGGGTCTTAAACTCATGAAATGCCGCGGAATACATTTAGTCAAGTTCAATATGTTAAAACAAAGTTAGCGTCAACTTATCTGGCCCTAGGCCCCATGACAATCCAAAATTATTTGAAGTTCACGCCAAATTATTCTAAAGTTTTTTCTCCACGAAAACTGTTAGCGGTAAATGTCGGAAGTGCAGTGCCACTAATGAAAATCACAATGGAATCGTTGCGGGTTACCAGCATTTTTGAGACTAGCATAAAAATTGTCGAGTGCTCGACCATGCAGTGTTACCCAAAAAATAATTGGAGAAAAAGAAAAAAGGATCTTGCCCTGGGTCGAATCAAAACCCTTTTCCAGGTTCCGTAAGCAAAGTACAGTAAATTAGAGCTCAACCGTCACAATAGCACAGCTTACGCACGATATACGTTTCGGATTCGACCATTTCTTATAACATATATACATACATATAAAATTCGGTTATTTAATGCAATTTCCTTTGTGGCAGGATGTATGGAAGGAGACAGCGCGGCAGACCTTGTCTGCGATGGAGGGATGGCGTAGACCAGGACGCCCAGAGCCTGGGAGTGCCAAACTGGATGACATCGGCTCGAAATCGGGACCGGTGGAGAGATTTTTTAAATAAGGCCAAGACCAGATCCCAGTTGTAGTGCCGATGATGATGATGATGATGATGATTTAATGCAGTTAGATGTCGAAGATGGCGCAAGGCTAATAATCTTACCCGGAAAAACAAATTATTATAGAAAATTTAACAAGCCTCAGACTTGTTAAGTAAGACCAAGACTGGATCCCGGTTGTAGTGCCGATGATGATGATGATGAGATGTCGAAGTACACAGTAGGACAAAGAAGCTGAAAAATGATTGGTGTTGAATACGTGAAAATTGAAGTCGCGGAGACACTTACAGCTAGCATTTCACGATTCTCGTGTGGAATGATTACCAAGGTACGTCACATTTCTATGGGGGGATTAAACATGTTACGGAAACATCCGGCTATGAGATACATTGCTCGATCATGCATATGTAGTTGTAAACAAATTGCCATTGCAGTTAGAAGAAAATTAAAACCGTTGAATCTAATAAAAACTTAGCACGTCTCCCTATCCTATTTAGAGATTTGCAGGGCGGCTGGGGTCACAAGGGATAATCTCCTTACAGAATATACTCAATGGGCTCGCAGAGTTTCAATTCTATATATTTTGCACAGATATTTTCTACAACGTACCCGACTCCATTGTATATTATAAAAAATGTGTTTCACTTCACTTTGACTTTACTGATGTATTTTATCTCTGGCGCAGGACTAATGACCTTGCCCGGAAAAAAACAAATCATTATGGAAAATTTAACAAGCCTCAGGACTTGCTAAATAAGGCCAAGACCGGTTTCCGGTTGTAGTGCCGATGATGATGATGATGTATTTTATGGATACCAAAACGCATATCGAAAAATAATAGAATGAGAAACCACAAACTTTGATCCGCTATCACTTTTAAGCACGAGGGATCCGAGTTAAGGAGTGTACCAATTAGTGACGTAATTGTTGAAACTGAGCAAACATTTAAAGAAAAACAAATACTAGGAATTAGTTTAAAAAAAAAACAAGGAAAGCTCGAATAAAATATAATAGCAGAATTAAATGTTATTAAAAAATATGTAATTCTGGGGTGGATTATAAATATTTGATTTATCTACATTTATATTTACAATAAACGACAATTAAAGAAAAACATTTTCCTTCAATTGTATCCCAGATTAACCATAAAAACCACCATCATCATCGGCACTACAACCGGGATCCGGTCTTGGCTTAACTAAGCAAGTAAAATTTGATAAATTCTCCATAATAATTCGTTTTTCCGGGCAAGGTTATTGACCTTGCGCCAAAATAAAAACCACCAGATTGGTTTATTACTAAAACAAATAGATACGAGATACGATAATTGTGGTACCAAAAACCAATCAATATGTAAATCGCTAAACTTTAATATACCAAGCGATTGGCACCTTTACTGATTTATAAGGAAAGAGAAATTTAAAAAAAAAAACAGTCTAACCAGATATGCTCCTTTATGCATAAAACCCTAATTCTACTTTAGTATATAGGGTTTCCAATAGGGACTTGACAACTTTTTTTCGGTAGTAAATTTTTATAGTTTACAGACGTTGTTCGTTCGTGTACTTAACCATGATGAGTTTACTGAATAAATTGACAGTAACAGTTCGATGATTAGTGAAAGGGTGCGTTCACAAATTAAATTCAAAGTTGTCAAGTCCCTATTGGAAAACCCGATACAAATATTTTCCCGAATTTCAAAAAAGAGAAACCCAAAACATGTCTAAACACTATACTATATAAATTCAATTTGAGACCTGTGCATGAAATGGTGATTTATACAAACGTCTAGACGTATATGATTTTGACGGGGTTTGAACAATAAACTAAAGAGCGCCCTGGACCTGAACCACGATCAAAAAATCTGTCCTTGTTACCAGCAAAATAGCCTTCCATTCTCGTCGTTTTGTGGAATCAAGAATGATCATCATCATCATCGGCACTACAACCGGGAACCGGACTTGGCCTTATTTAGCAAGTCCTGAGGCTTGTTAAATTTTCCGTAATGATTTGTTTTTTTTCCGGGCAAGGTCATTAGTCTTGCGCCATAGGATCCCTGACGGGGAATGGAACCCCGGTCTCCCGCGTGACAGGCGGTTATACTAACCACTATACTATCGAGGAGCCGGAATCAAGAATGATGATGGGATGTAAATCTTTTGGTCTTATTCTGATTACATCTTTCTATATAAGAAAATTTTGCCTTCCTTCGTTTTATGCTATTTTTTGAGAATTCATTGACTAGCAAACACAAAATATGTATGTCGCTACCAATTTGGGTTAGTGTAAAGGCGGATAGGTCATAGCGAGTGGAGTGTAGGAAGGGTGAACGAAACCCCTAGTTAAAATACGAAATAAAAATTGTATTGAAAATATTAAAGTTTGCCTGCTCATGATTATTATGATGGTACAATCATTACCTCTAAGTGATGGTCACCGGTCGAATTTATGAAAGAAGCCATATATTTAAAATAATTGCTGTTACAATCATTTATAAGCCTACTGGAACTCGAAAATAATGATCTACATTAACGTTACATATTTGAGAATCGCCTTGACTATAAATGAAAATATACTGGAGATGAGAATACAAGTCGTACGAGAGTACGTTGGCTACCAACGTTTGACTTGTTAATACCAATGGACAGTGAGTAAGAGATGACAGCAAATGCAACTGTATACGCCACGAATACAAGGTTTCCGCAAAAAATATACTTGCAGTCAAATAGACTATGCTTTGATCAAAACGACAAGTCTTAACCGACGGTGATAGTAAATAGCTAAAATATAAACGTCGCCTGCCTGGACTAATGTTAAAATTGTGCAAGACGTCAAAATCTGGCAGCTTCGGATTGGATTTAAGACCACACATCTCAACTATGGAGCGAAGAGAGTGAAATCTTCTCACATAGCAACATATGATTCAAAGTGGCTGATGGCGTATCCAACATATATCATTCCGTCTACATTTTACATAGAACTCATTGACCGGAACCGAATTGGTGGCTCATGCAAGAATGTCCAATCTTGCTAGCACTTTCTCAGAATATAAGTACGTGAGAAAGACCACTTAGAGTTAAAAAACGGCCCTGAAAAAAATAATCTTCGGGGCAGAACAGTGCTCAATATAGAGCGGAATAGGGAAACTGGTTGATTTGATTATAATGGATAAATTCGAGAATATGGTGCATAAAGTTTTATTTCCGCGTGTTTTAGTCGCCAACATGCGGGGAGGTCTGCAATGGCCCACACGAACGCCCGGTTTAGGGTCTGCTATTTTTTATTATAGAGCTATAGCGTATTGCGACGATAGTGAAGAACGTGTGATTCGAGCTGACGCTATGACAGTTAGAATCACTAAAAATGTAGCCAATGCTCAACACATCAGGCCAGGATTTCTAAACTCAAGTACACTCAACTGATGTGGAATTGTTATTTTATCGCTATGGTATACGGCTCTGAAACATTTTCTTATTCGATTTTCGTTTGGTGTTCTTCACTATTTGCTTGTGTATTGTGTGTGTATCTGTTAAAAACACCACAGAGCTACCTCAAGACTCATGTCTACAAAGATCGCCTCGGAACAGACTCACCCAAAGAACAACATTCGCTTGGTTGTTGGCTCTTCACAACATACCTGTCGATATGTTGGAAAGAGTTGAAGGAAATTCTCGATATCGATTAATGCAGTGTATTGACAATAATGGACGTAATCTGCCTGATATATTATCTTTAAAACAGTGCAAACTAAATACTATAAATAAATAAATAACCCTAAATGATGTACTTGATAATGGGAATTGAATTAAATCGATAGTAATTTTTTTAATGAATTTCTCAATTAGCAAGTTTATCTGCTCCTCTGGAGAATGTAGCAACCATCCTTAAGGACGTTTTTGACAGATAACAAAAATACTCGTAAATTGATAAACCCTAAATTGACGGTTTTACTGTTGAACATGTATACAACGTTTTACCACCATTCAGGCATAGAAGTTAGAAGATGCATACACCAAGTAATTAGAAACAAAATCCTGAGGTGCAGATTATTATTGAGTTAAAAATGTCCAAAGGATCGCAATACATCTTTCAACGCATGGATTAATAGTACAGGAATAGAAATTTAACGCACATTAGAAGATTAGTTGAGATGTACATGCACAAACTACGTCCTGTACATTAGACTACACCTAAGAAAGTTATGTATACACACAGCACAGCTACTACGCCATCCAGCAGCATATGAGTAGATTGGATTCCAAAAACCCTAAACCAATTGAAAAACAGCAAAGCTCCAAAAGTCAGTGGAATTTCAATTGGACATACCGGATGTGGGTAATTCGTAAATATACCAAGTCACTTCTGACATACTATAAATGATGAGATTAAACGACGTTACAAGAAGCGAGTTTTTTGTTCCATATATACAGCAGGATACATCGCGCAGGCTTTGCTGGCTAACTGGTTTCGAAGTTCCACTTCCATTAATGGATATCACCTGATTCCTTTAGAAAAAGCTAAGAATTTAGACGTTGCATAGAATAAATGTGAAATATATATTTCTATAGAATGGAAATACCACAATTTACCAAGCGTTAAATGAGCAAATAAGGGAGTATAAGTTAGTGTCTAAAAGCAATTAAAGATAATAAAATTTGAAGTAACACTATTCATCTCACATCAAGAACCTTTGAACTTTCCTACCAAATAAAAGTAAATAAAATATTAATAGTGATAATTAAAAAGTAATAGAAACCTGACTAAGTTATAAAAAAGGTTGCAATATAATCTCTTATACAAAATTGATACGATCAAATTTGTTTTTCTTTTTCGGTTTTCAATAATATTCTCACTCTTATTCAGCGGTTTTGACCAACATCCACAATTTAGTGGAAGTATTTCTAACAAAATAAATTTGCGATATAAAACGTTTTAAAAAAATAATTCAATGATTGCACTTATCGATTCCAAATTAAATATCTAGTCAAATTTAATTTTGTTTTTTCACCTTTTTGTTTGCTTGTTTTTAGTTAATTTGATTATTAAAAACAAAGAAAAAAAAAATACACACGAATTATAACTACGATACATATTTTAAGGACTAACTCACTATGTATATATAGAAAGTTTAACTACGTATAACGGTGTGTCTATTTATATCCTAAAACTATTTATGTTTCTGATGTGAAAGGATCGCGTGAATGGTGTATTTTTAAATGTTTGTTGTGGTTCGTCTTGGTTGCGGAACTTTTGCCACATATCGTGCACTGAAATGGCCGTTCGCCGGTGTGGATCCTTCTATGCTCTATTAAATAGTAGTGTCGATGGAAAAGCTTGCCGCATAGATCACAGGTGAATTTCTTATTGCCATGATGTTCCCGTCGGTGGCGAATGTAGTTGTACTTACGAATAAATTTACAACCGCAATATTCGCATGTGTACGGTTTTATCTGTTTGTGCGAATTGAGGTGGTTGTTGTAGTCTACTTCGCGGACGAATGCTTTTACACAGTGAGTACATTTGAAGGGTTTCGTTGTCCTGTTCGCATGAACCCAATTGTGGATCTTCAAATTCCACTTGGTGCTGAAGGTCTTGTTGCAAATTAAGCACTCATGTTGATTATCCACCGAATGTGTTGCCATGTGTGCTTTGATGCTGGACTTGGCATAAATTTGTTTGCACATTGGACACTCCATGGGTTCGGTGTAGTCAAATTTATCGGAGTGCGCTAGACGAATATGTCGCCGAAGGCTATTGGCATGTACAAACCGGTCTCTACAATAGGGGCAGCACTTTGGCTTGACGTCATGAGTTTCCTTGTGCCAAAGGAAACGTGCTTTGGATGGGAGCACCTCACCACAGTAGCAGACATATTCTTTGGCACGATTTATTTTCGAGTTATGTCGTTTACGGTGTTGTGTTAAATTTGAGTACCGTTTAAAGCTCTTACCACAGATTTTACATTTTAACGGCGTTTGGCCCGTGTGCATTCGTACGTGTTCAACGAGGGCGCTACGAATGACGAACTTCTTTTCGCAGTAGTTGCAGCAGAAATCCTTCCACCCCAGGTGACGTTTCAGATGTATCATAAAGTTTTTCCACCGTTTGAACTTTTTATGGCATGTAAAGCACTCGGCTGGATGAGTATTTAGGTGCTCATCAAAGAGTTTGACAGTCAGAAAGTCCTGCCTACAAACGAAACAAAAAAATGACGATTTGGATTCCGAGTAGTAATTATGAGTTTCACCCTCTTTTTTAACCTGCAGTGCATTTAGATTAAAATTGATAAGCATACGATGATCCCGTGCTCGCATTGTATCACATTTGGGGCGCGATATAATCTCATCAGTAGGTGGTGCTGGCGCTGGCGCCATTGTTAATTCAGGAAGACCTTCTTTCTCATCCTTTTGGTCTTGATTTTCTTGCTCTATTTTAACGATGTTTGCTTTGGAGTCTTTCTCTTCGGCCGGTGGGGAAGTTCTTGCAGTTGATTCCATTCCAAAAATTAAAGATGACGCACTTTCGGATGTTTGTAATGTTGCTGTAGTAACTGTTGAAGTCGGTGGGTCACGAATAAGGCGGCGATTGACACGTTTATAACCGTGCTGTTTTATTAAGTGGGCGTTTTTCTCCTTTAGCAGGGGAAAAAACGTGCTGCAATGCATACACTGGAAGGTCTTCTTTCTTGATACTTTCGGCGTTGTTTTCTTCCGTTTTGATGTAGATGCCAACGGTTCAACCAGCTGAGAATCGTCGGATAAGCGTAAACTGAAACTACAATGTTAACAAACGATTAAAGGATAATAACAAAAATATCAATTAAACAACTTCTCCTATCTGGGACCTCTAACAAATAAGTATCGATCACCATTTACACACTTAAGTGACATTTGGTCAGTCACCGATTTTGAGCGTTTTGAATTGTATGAATGATGCACATTTTGACCAACCCCAGGGTAAGAAAAAAGTGTTGGGATTCTTTTTGAATTCATTCCATAAATGGTTGTTGATGATGAAAGAAATACAAATATTTGCCTCCAGTTCGATCGCCTCACTTCAACCAAGGCCTATCATCTCTAATCCAGAGTGCTATCTGGTAGTGTCTCTAAGAATTTACTTGCCGGAAGGAAATGGGTAACTTATTAAGATGACGATGATGTCGGTGTTCAACAAATCCGGCATCAAACTGTCATTAAAGATGAAACTGCTACAGGACGATTTCTCTGGGCGTACTGTCTAACTGACTGACAAGTGTGGGCTATTGCAGCATTTCGGCAATATACATATTATTTATTCCTGTGGAAATGAGGAAAATTACAGAATCTGAAATGAAAGTGTGACGACTCCAACAGATCATACACACGCAACCGCAGTGAAGAACACATGATCAAGAGAGAATCGAAAAAATCATCAACACCGGATACCAGGAAATTAACGGCAATCATAGCTTAGGTAGCGAGTTAAAACATCCTCGCATACCCGCGGCCTTGGTCTGATTAGACGGTGCCTTGGTTGTAACCTGTTTCAGCGTTCGGTTCGAAACATGTTTTTCGCTATCACCGCAAAAGACTATAAATGTTAGGAAGTCTCGGCGTTACATAGGCTACTTTTTTATGGGAAGAAGCAAACGTATATTGTCAAACGCAATCATCATCATCATCGGCACTACAACCGCGAACCGGTCTTGGCCTTATTTCGCAAGTCCTGAGGCTTGTTAAATTTTCCATAATGATTTGTTTTTTCCAGGCAAGGAAAAAAAAAGAGGCTCCCCGAAGGGGAATCGAACCCCGGTCTCCCGCGTGACAGGCGGGTATACTAACCACTATATTATAGATGAGCCGCCAAACGCAATACTTGACACATATTTCGTGGCTTTTATGTAATACGGTTAGAATCACTAAGGCACAGAACCAAAGCATCAACACACTATGTCGTGTGTATAAGTCGAACCAGGCAGAGCGTTTCATATGCGTGCAATTCGACTGAAAAACGATCTACTGCTTTCGTGTGGAATTGACTTCTAATGTTAGCTGATTGGCTTCACGGTTTTCTCGAACATATGTATACTTGAACAGGTGAAATACATTCGCAGAGTTTAAAAGGAGTAAGAAAAGCATCAATCGGTTTGTCCGTGGTTTTTTGAATACCCCATGATTTAGCAATAAAATTATAAGAAAACTGAATCATTAAGCTAAACGCAATAAACACATTTTATACACCGGAGATCAAATAGCAATCGGTAAGCCTTAAAATTGATCTGTAGCGTATTGACAGAAAATTTGTAGCAGTTCTTTTAAAGTTGTAAAGCAGGAGATGCAAAAAAAAGATACGGCACTCGTTCTAATCTCTACGCAAACCTTCCTTAGTAACTAATTTAGATAGAATAAAATATATATGTTTATATTTACTTCTTTGCGTCCACCGAAGTCAAATCCTGCGCTCGAAGGTATTGGTCTTGACTCCAACTCTCGTGCGCGTTCATAAAAGTTGGATAGGGATTGGGAAACCGAACTGGAAAGTCATTGTAGAGCTGGAAGTAAAAGAAGGAGTTTAAGCACGGATCAGAACATGGCTTTGCGAGTACTCACTGGCTGACTCCAGGAATTCTCGATGGCACAATTGCTTTCCTGTTCAGATATCTCTCCTTTTGCGGGCATTTTTTCATCTGACCGAATATTAAGCGAATCGGGTGTAGGCATACTGCCCTCTGTGGTAGAATTAAATGAAGACCCCCGCTTGCATGAATCTAAATCTAAATAACTGCCCTTCTCCTCTATCACAAAGTCTTGATCACTATTTTGAGACTGATACCAGTTGGTGCTGGTGCCAGTGCTTGCATTTGCGTTGTATCTGTTATAATCCTCATTGCAATACATGGGGGGCGAAATATTATGTTTAGTCCCGTCTTGATGGTTAACATCGCCATCATAGAGAAAACTAAAAGGGTACTCAGAAAAAGCTGGATTGTTTGATTGCGGGGATGCATGGTGCGAAAGTGGCTCTTGATCGTGTATACTAGGGTTATCCGGAAGAATAGTTTCAGGAGCAGAAAGTTGGTCAGAAGACGGCAATGGCTTCGAAAATAATGAAGACGTAGAGAAAACTGAGTTAGGCTCTGAGGTTATTGTATTGCTTATGGGTTCCACTGGTCCTTCGATTTCTAAACCAAATATAGAATGCATTGGATGCTCATCTATTTCTTCCTTTTTCATGCACTGATCGAGAAGTGTGGTTAAATCCGTACTGGGCTTCTCATCCGATAAAGCATTTGGCGGATCTTTTTCCTCGGTGGATATCAGACTTGTAGGAGATGGCTGAATATCGTCATCAGCGGGTAGCTTTTCATCGGCATCGGCGAATAAAGGAAGGGTACTCGCGTCTGTTATTACTTGTGGGGTCTCCTCTTTGACACCTTGAAATTCATCTAATGCTTGTGGATCTTCCTTGTGCTCAGGGAAGGGATCTTGCTTTTCCGGATGATCCACTAGATTGGTTTCTGTTGAGGTGGATGGAGTTATCCTCAAGGGTTCGATCGGTAAGTCAGATTGTTCAGATTCAGCCGATTGTGGAGGAGGAACAGTCTCTTTACATTTTTGCTTAATAATGATTTTCTTTGGGACTTTCCTGAATGGTCTTTTGACTTGAAAAACTGGAATTTTCGCTTTAGGTTCCTCTATTGTTTCGATCGCGTTATTTTCTGCTTTTGCTATCGAATCCCCTTGCTGGTTTTCAGTTATAATTGGAATCTTGTTCGTTACTTCAGCATCTGCAGAATTAGGTTCATTGGAGAACGATTCTGCGTTTTGTACAGGAATTGCTGTTGGATCCACTGGGTCTGTTGTAGGGGTGGAAGCGATACTTTTCATGGGCTCCATTAAAGGTTTTTCTTCATCTTCTGGAAAATCAAATTTATTTAATTGATCATCCTTGGGATCAACATCCATCTGAGAAGCGTCGGGATTTTGATGAGTTTTATCATCTTCGGGAGTTTTGTCGTTCTGAGCAGTTTCATTATCCTGAGGACCTTCATCTTTCAACTGTAAAGTCTCAATATTCATATGCGGAAGCTGAATTAAATCATTGGGCTTAGTTTCTATTGTCGGTGTAGCACATCTGGCATTTGGATTTGCGGTCAACCGAATGACACTCGTTGTACATGGAGCAATTTGCGTTTCCATTTGAGGAATGGGATTGGGTTCAGAATTGGAACTTGATAAATCGTCTTTGATTTCCTCTGATTTGTGTAATACAGTGTCTTGGTTCGGAATGGACAAGTTTTCGCTTTCTTCGTATTCCTCTTTTGGCTCGAACTTTTCTATTTTAATCAGTTCTTGTCGGGCCTTAGCGACTTTACTTGAAGCTATAATATTTCCTACCAAATCTAGGTATTCATTTATATCTAACTGAACGTCACTAAGAACTGTGATACCAGATTTTTTCTTTTGCCTTTGTGGTGTTTGTGCTTGATTTTCCTGATTTGTATTTGTGGGTCCAGATTCAAACGAGGTCTCACTGTTCGGCGATTTTGGAGACTCTTCTTTGGGGGATTCATGGCACGACTCTTCATCGTCAAGTTCTTCTTCGTTGATTTGTACAACGCTCGGTGGCATGTGATACACTCTCTCAATAACAGAGAATTCTCCGTCATCTTTTTCAACACATTCAACGACGTGCTTTGGAGTCTCCTGCACAATAAAATCGCCATTTTCTCTTTCGAGATAATGGGCAGTCACGGGGGATTCAGCGTATCTGAGGACAGATGGTGAACCCATCACAGGCGGACGGGGTGAATTGCTTGATAAACCACTTTGTGCACTAGGCACTGATGGCGAACGATACAACTGTGGCGGAGTCCCACTGGGCGGAGTCCCACATGACCGAGATGAAGAAGACTCCGAAGAAAATGGTCCAGCGTCAAGAAAATTCACGGGGTATCGTAGATTTGGAGATGTTTGTGGAACTGACATCGTTGGTCGAACAGGAAAACTCCCGGATTGGTAGTGACCAGATGGGCATATGGGTCGAGTCATATTGCTTGCCATTACGTTTTGGTTGTTTTGAGATCGAAGTTGACTAATAGCTGTGCCATACGTAGGTGGAGGCTGCAGTGGTTTTGGTGGTGGTTGATAGGAGAATAGCTAGCAAAAGAAAAACCCATTAACATTTATGTAATTCAAATAGAAAACCAGATCATTTGACTTACTCGTAATGGAGATGGTTGGCTCATAATTGAATTATTACCACTCTGTGGATGATAATTGTTATACGGATGATAATGGTGATGATTGTGCGAATGTAATTGATGTGGCAAATAAGGCGGCGTTTGACCAGTAATTTGTGGTTGGGTACTCGTCCTGAAAGACGTTATTGGTGGGGGGAAGATACTGTTATTACTATTATTGTTGGTATTGCTATTATTGCCATTTTCGCTGAAAGAGTGCCTGCTTGACGGATTAGTTTGCAAGATTGTAGGAAATTCATCATTTTCATTAATGCTCTTTCGCTTCGCATGTACTTCAAGTGATACTGGAATTATTGAGTTGTCATTCGGTTCATGTTCCAATGTTGATGAGCTCCTTTCGGATTCTCTATTTTGATAAGTATTACTGTTAGTTTCATTGAAAGATGTTCTGCTAGTTCTGTATGGAACATCAGGAAGGACAGTTTCGGAAACTTCTGATTTCAGGCTCAATTGAACAAGGGCCTTAATAACTTTCTCTTTGGGGTGTGTTTCCAGGTGGTCGGATAACTCCATACCCGGAAGTAAGTACAATGTACAAACTGGACATTGCACAGTATCACCCATTTTTTTTATTTACGCTTTAGAAAAAAAAATTTGAGATATTTTCTAATTTGTTTTACAAAATTTTCCAAAATTGCTGCTAATAACTTTGTGACTGATAGTTTGCAGCTTTCTTTCAACTTTTATCATCTGTTATTCTATCAATCGATATATATAATATTAGTTACAGCCATTTAGTTTGCTTTGATGTGGATCATATCCGAGCTTGAAGAACCTTTATCAAAAAACTGTCAGAGTCTTTCCATAGTGAGTTTTGGGATCTCATCAGAAGTTCCTACCTGTATGTATAAGAAAAAAAAGTTAATAAAGAATACTACTTTTAAAGTTTGCTAAGCAGGAAAAACGAAGTCTTTAGTGAAAATGTGTGGTAAAATTTAAAATTGTTTTAAAAGTATATTTATTGTGCGTTCAGTTTTAGTCGGTTTTTTTTTCGTTCAATTTTAGTCGGTTTTTTTTGTGATATTTTTATTTGTTCTTCGTTTTGAAATATTTGGTTGATTAAAAATGATTCGGTGTTTTTCTGTTTGCTTTATTTTCATCGTTCATGATTTAGAAACAGTTAATGGCATCTAGCCACGCTTTTCTTTCCTTGACAGATAACAGATCTACCATAGTAACAATTTGTCATGTTAAAAGTTTTTGAAAAGAAAAGAGGAGTGGAATTTCGGATAAGATAGCTATGTTATATTTAACAGTCTTACTGCGTATGCAGAATTGGCATGTAAACGGACGTATGATGTTTACGACAAATAACTGACAGGGTAAGGGGTTCGCTTGCTTCTTTTCTGGTCACTGGTAAAAGGACGTATGATGTTCACGCAATTCACTGCCAGGGTAAGGAATTCACTTGCTCCTTTTCTGGTCACCGAAATTATTGATGAAATTATAGATGAGTTCAAGACGCACATATTAATAGTCATGGCACTCATGATCGGCCAGAAAGCGATGTTAAACCATTTGCTTAAAAAGCTTGATTATTTCGTGCCTTAAGCTTAAATTACAATGAATCAATTAGGCAATGCTAACGGAAGCATACGCTTCCAGTAGGACCACCCATGTCAGACATGCTAGCGAGGAGTAACACACAAAAATCTGCCACCCCTAATCTAGGGTGTTACGCGTCACCGTGCCCATTGGATGGTTTGCAGCCAGGGGTATACCGACTGTATTATAACGCCGCCTCTCTGACACCGGGTCGAATCAGAGCAGTAAGGAGACGATACACATAACCTCGAAACCGGCATCATCATAAGCAATATGATTACGCCCTATGTAAAAGATGTGAGATTTATTAATGACCGAATATCGGTGCTAAAAATACAGGAGCCATGGTACAATTATGTACGTACACACCCCAACAGAATCTACCGACGAAGAAACGAAGGACGCGTCCTACGAGACCCTAGAGTAAGTATTTGATGGGACGTCATCATTCAATGTTAAAAACCTCCTCGGGGACCTCAACGCAAAAACCGGAAAGTAAGATATTTTTCAAGCAACTATATAAATAATAATGGAATTCGAATTATTACGTTCGCAGCGTCAAAAGATCTGATAGTGAAAAGCACGATGTTCAAGCACAATCAAATTCATGAAGCAACAGGAATATTACCCGACGGCGTAACGCGTAACCAAATAGACCACTTCCTCATATACAAAAGACACTACTCGAATATCCTTGACGTAAGATTATATAGAGAACCAGGTTGCGACTCCAATTTAGGAGAAGGTGCATCGCAAGGTCTTTGTGCCACCAGAGGTGTTCCTCGAAATCGATATGAATGGTCTTATACTGGATGGATCCAGAACTCTGCTGATTTATCATGTAAGTAGATCATCCGTGGACAGCCATTTGTGCTCGATCGGGAAGTCACGCGCACCGAAGAAGAGCGCTTGCGGTTCAGTAGGGTTATTTTCCACAGAGAGCGGGACGATACGATTAAACAGGACCAACAGTTCCGGTGGTTGAATGGCAAATAAAGACCAGTGTACCAATTTCGGTAGAATAATGCATTTTCAGCCAGCTTACAAAGACTTAGCTTTTTTAGTATTAGGGTAGAATGCGGATTAAGTTAAGTTTTATATGGAAAAAAAAATTAGATATAATTTAAATTTTAAGTTAAAAAACAAAAAATTGGCACAACGTTTTTCTTTAGGTTTTCTTCGTCATAAAAATAAATATAATTAAATAGACAAACGAAGTTCTGCGGGCGAAAAACAAACTGCACGATAAGCATTTAATATTTAGCTTAGAGCGTCTGCGTAGGACTAAGTTATAATATAAGATAATTAAGTTAGAATATAAGCATTTTTTGTCTAGCCTATAATTTAGAATCTACCATAAGAATATAAAATGGAAATAAAAAATGTTGCAAAAATTAATTGCTACTCCGATCATCTTCTAGTGATTGGCAAAATTGGCAGTGGGCTCGCAGCAAACCCACACGGGCAGTCACGGGAGACGAGCAAAAAATTCGACATTGATAAACTAAATTATAATATAAGATAATTAAGTTAGAATATAAGCATTTTTTTGTCTAGCCTATAATTTAGAATCTACCATAAGAATATAAAATGGAAATAAAAAATGTTGCAAAAATGAATTGCTACTCCGATCATATTCTAGTGATGGCAGTAACGGGAGACGATCAAAAAGTTCGACATTGATGAACTAAAAGGACTGAATAACAAGACGAACTAACGAATAGATTTAGCATCCTAGAGAATGGGAGTAGTGAGGAAGAGGAAACCAATAATCTGGACACTAAATGGGCATCGAGTAGAGACGTAATCAAATCCCAAAAGGTATTAGGACTTAAAAAAACAATTAAGTCCAAACCTTGGTTTGACCATGAATTCAGGGCGAAGATTGAACAACGTAAACGCATCAGAATGATTCACTTAGAAAGATACGCGACGATTCGGAAAGAGACAACGAGACTTATCAAACGCAGAAAACGTGAATGGGAGAAGACCAGGATCGAAAAAATCTTAGAAAATGCCAGAGCAAAGAAGATCAGAGGTATCTATGCCGGCATAAATTCAATTAGAAATGGCTACCGAGGGAGTACCAAAATAATTCGAGATCCAAACGGCTGTTTGGTCACAGAGACAAACAATATCGTCACAAGATGGAAGCAGTACTTTGAGAACTTACTTAATGTGCACACCCATCAACCACAGACAAACGCACCAGACGTACATACAGCTCAGTCTCAGATACTAGAGCCCTCTTCCAACGAAGTTGTAGACACAGCAAATCGATTGAAAGACAACAAGGCCCCAGGAGTCGACTGCATACCGGCAGAGCTTGTTTAACATGAAGGAGAGGCAACCGCTCGAAGGATCTGTGGCGGTTCTACGAACCACACAATCCACTATTGGTCGAGATGTCGTCGTTCCGCCAAGGAACACACTCGCCTATAGGTAAATTACACTTGTCCACAGACACGTGTCCTTAAAAGTCCTCCACCATACCTGAAACGAAGGTAACATACATCGTGGAGGCAACTACCCCACGTGTACACAGACACGTGGGTCACAAGTCCGATCAATCGTCCTACGCCTGCACGGCGATCGAAGGACACAACAAACGGACAAACATTGCCTTACCAAGGACATTTAACGCATCGTCCTAAATTCCTAAAAATAATTATATATAATACATCATACAGGCATCGTAAATTCGAAAACCTGATTGGCGCCCCTGCTAGCCAGCGTTACCTGCAAACGTGCAAATATAATCCTTGCCGCCAGCTAAGATACGGGACACAATTACCATTGTATACCGAAATCCCTTATAGCACCATTGTCCTAATTGCGTTGAAGGCTATTAAGCAGCTACACAATGATCCTATGATGCCCCTTTGTTCCTTCCTCTTTTCTCAATTCCCTTTTGATATGACCTTCGCTGCAGGAGAAAACAATATATCTATTAGCACACGTGCGAGTGTGTCGGCATAATTACGTGTTAAATTATACCTTTTATATAGAGGTACCTTTTGCAAAATCGCCACGCGCGTTCCAGTGTAGTGAATCCTGGATTACCAACAATAAAATAAAGAAAAATATAAACAAACTTTTTCGCTGTGTTTTTATTAAAGTGCCGTTTCGCTCCGTTGTGCATTCGTGTGAACAGTGTCCGGCGGAACACTTCACCGTCATAATCAAACATTCGACAAAAGTAAAAAAATATCCGCCAAAGATCCACTAACAGATCAAAAAAATATGGGGTAAGGAAATCAGTCCGGAATAATGGAAAACCTGACTGCGAAAAGTACAGGGGAATATCATTGCTCCCAATAACGGTAAAGAGACCGGTAGAATTGTCGCGACGGAGATGGAAGGAGAATGTAAGGCTTGACCTTGAGGAGATCGGATCAGATGGTCAAGCGTGGAAGGAGAGTGCACAGGGCAGGGAACGATAGCGCAGCCGAGTCAGTGTCTATTTTTTTTTTTTTTTTTTTTTTTTTTTTTTTTTTTTTTTTTTTTAAATATACTTCTCACCGACGGGGCGAACCTATAGCGCCGACACAGCTCCCCGAAATGCCACCAAATAACTGTTGCTGTTGTTCTTGAACAGTTGCAGTTTATAACGCTCCGGAAAACCCCGCGCAGGGAGGGAATTTCACAGCTTTCCCTCTCTGTAACGGAACGAGTTCTGATGCAGGGATGTCCGCGCCATCGGGAGATGAAACACAAATTGGTGCGATCCGTCGGATTTTCTATGGGCCAATACATAGTAATAGTTCGCCATATTCTAGAATTCTCTTGGTATAAAGTATAGAAAGAGAAACACTTTCACAAGGCAGTATACCACAACAATACTAGGCCGATAACAGTACGTCTAATGAAACTATATTCATACAATGAAAGAAGTTCTTTTCAATCATTGCATCATACATCGGCTATTACATTTTATATATAGTGGCATCGAAGCTCGAATAAAGTCTTAATAATTTCCACCAGTGACTTTCTCTACTTTCCGAATCTAAGAAAATCGAAGAGATTCGAACAAATGTGGTGATAATTCAAAGACTAAAAACTAACCAAATGCTTTGACGTAAAAGAAGTAATTTTAAAAAGTAAATATAATTTAAATCAAACAAGTTATTTTTCTCTTAACATGTATACATATCATTTTATATGTGTTATGTATATCCATATCATATGCCTAGGTATATGCATAGGTATATGTATCTTGATTTTCCCTCTTTGTTGTAGAAAGGTGGCATATTTGTAGACTTCGAATTTCAAAATGTTTAGCCATATAAGAGCTGCATGGCCATTAGTTATTTTTTTATAGTACACTCCTTGAAATATGATGTTATTGCTCAATTATGTAGTTTTAAAATGTGGAGAGCGAAAAGCACTAAACAACACCGTTCGATCCAGACTACAAACTTCTCTGTAGAGTCTGAGCATTTAAAAGCAATAAGGCATTGTCAACAGACCAACCATCTCATAAGCTCAGCCCGGGCAAAAGAAGCATTTAACGCATTTTGAAAGGTAATTTGCATTTATCTCCATACAAAATATAACCTGTGGCCAAATCAGAGCCAAGTAGTGCCCATTGTAATACAGGTCTTATAATCGATGATTAGATGAGACCATTTCGAGATATGGGCTATGGATAATTTTATACAATTTAATCATAATGTAAACGTGAATAAATAAATTCAAATTATTAGTTCAGATAATATTCATTCGACTAGGGGGACATACTTGATTTTGCATTCTAGAATTCGTATAGACTCAACAAACTAAGCTACCATCTGAATCACAAATTCAGTAAAATTAAAGCGTGAAATATTATGTTGTCTTCGTTGAATGCAATCGTTTATTGATATTAAGATTACTCTCCACTAACGTGTTTTACTTGAATTGCTGAATTTTGTTTATCTCATTATAGATATTTTGTCTCCTCATAAAGGGATTCTGAAAGAAGTTATGTGCAATTCATCACCTCATCGGCCGAGTTGCGAGTCAATTTTTTCACATCAATACGAACACAATCGAACGTTAAAACGATTAGAGAAGAAAAGTTACAATCTGCCGCTGGTTTCTTGGCATGAATTCGATGGAAAACACTGTAGTTCGGACAACTGGTTGATAAAAATACCACATTATAAGATAAAGTAACCGATAACACAATTAATATATGTGACCCACTCGATGCCAATGATTCTAAGATTAACCTTTAGATATATAGAACTGGGATACGTCAATATTTGTGTGGTAAAATGTAATTTTCCAATATTTACCATACGATAATGTTCAGAGATTTTTTGTGTCACTTAATCACATTTGCGTGAATCTTTCTGAATTATTGAAATTTGCGTGTATTAGACATCTCTTTTAAAGGCAACCACACTGGAGAACACTGCCCAAAAATGGTTATTAATGTGCACAACCCCGTCATTCTCCACTAACCATTCACCAATTTACTCATTTCCTCGCATCTCGTGATTGCTGTACTCTATAGGCCAGTTTCTCTCAACAACCTTAATATAAAAACAATAAGGCTTCCGGACGTCGATTGTTAAACGAACTGCAATTGCCAGGCACAAATTCTAACTCAAATGATACCATATTATCGATGGCTCTTACGAAGATTAAACCCGGTAGCCGGAGGTATGATGAGCAGACATTACCATGAGGGGAGAATTATCAAGAAAATACCGACTCCGCAAAAAGAAGTGCCATACAAAAACAGAAGCGAGATGTACGCGTCGGCGCGTGGAATGTCCAACCGTTATATAAATCAGACGCGATACAAGCGGTCATAAAGAATGCGAAAAAATATAAAATGGACACCGTCGCGCTTCGGGAGGTCCGACTTCCATACCAAATGATCAAATCCAACGGATTCACACTTGCGTGTGAAGGTACCGGTGCACATAATCTCGAAACCGCCTTCATCATAAGTTGCTCAGATTCGTTCACAATGTTAAAAACAAGCCTCAACGCAATGAGGGCCTATTGCGGGTTGACGAGCTGTCACGCTCACATAACTCCATTATTCGGCTTGTTCAAATGCATTCGTTCAAACGCGAGATTGAGGCGCTCTCAGCCACTCCCAGCAACAAGTAAATTAATTCCGTTGAATCCAATGATGGATCCGGATAGTATATTACGTGTCGGAGGCAGGCTTACGCATTCTTCCATTTCAGAAGATCAACGTCATCCTATCCTGTTGCCAGCTCAGCATCACATAACGACGTTAATTATACAAGATGAGCATGTTAGACTCAAACACGCTGGTATCCAAACCGCGTTATATTCGGTGCGCCAGCAGTATTGGCCGATAAGCGGTCGCAGCATAACTTGCCGTGTACTTCACAAGTGCATGCCCTGTTTTAGAGCTAAGCCGCTCCTCGCCGACTACCCTATGGGTACTCTGCCGAAACAACGAGTGACATCTGCTTGCCGTTTTCTATGCGTCGGAATAGATTATTGTGGACCCTTTTATATAAAAGAAAGGCGTCATCGCAACAAATGCCGGTTAAAGGTTTACGTGCACAAAGGCGGTGCATCTAGAATTAGTTGGTGGATAATCCACCGAGGATTTTATCGTGAGCCTAAAGCGTTTCTTTTCACGGCGGGGAAAATCAGTCGAAATACATTCGAATAATGGAACCAAGTTCGTCGGGGCTAAAAACGAGCTCCATCAACTTTAGAATCTTTTAAATTCGAAGAAGCATAAAAATGTCGTATTTGATTTTTGTAGTGGTCAAAGGATAGATTGGCACTTTATACCGCCAAGAGCTCCTCATTTCGGAGGAATCTGGGAAGCTGCCGTTAAATCATTTAAGCATCATTTAATTCGGACAGTAGGTGATGCACTGCTTACAAATGAGCAATTAGAAACTTACGTTATCGAAGTGGAGGCAATATTGAACTCTCGTCCCATATCTCCCATGTCCTCAGATTCAAATGATCTTGAACCCTTAACTCCTACCCATTTCCTAGTGGGTAGCCCTTTAACTTGTTTTCCACAAGTCGACTTCACAGATACACCAGCTAATCGCCTATCCGCCTGGCATCATGCTCAGCAATTGAAGCAACATTTTTGGAAACGTTGGCATAATTAATATCTGCAACAGCTGATTCAATTCGGTCGCTCCCGAGGTACCGAGGTCCAACTAAAGAAGGCGCATTGGCGCTCATCGCTGAAGAAAATCTACCACCCTTGAGATGGGCTCTTGCCCGAGTCGAGGCTACTCACCCTGGCAAGGATGGAGTTGTACGAGTAGTCACCCTCCTTACAATGGTGGTGGCTTGTATGATCGCTGCGTCAAGAAGCTTTGCCCTCTCCCCATCGAGTATCCTGCAGAAGACGAAATCAGCACATCAAATTGAACCTGACGCTTCAAGGCGGGCGGCATGTCCCAGCATTCTCAGTGTAACAGCATGCTTAGTTTTACCATAATTAGTTTCATTGAAGAATACACACATAAGTAATAAAATTACGATCCATGTGAAATATGTAGAATTCATTAATAAGCGAATGTCGGTGCTAAGGATACAATGCCCGCGGTACAATTTAGTGCTTATAAACGTACACTCTCCATCAGAATCTTCCGACGAAAACGAAGGACGCATTCTAGGAGACCCTAGAGCAAGTATTTGATGGAATCTCATCATTCGATGTTAAAATCCTCCTCGGGGACCTCAACGCGAAAATTGGAAAGGAAGATATCTTCCAACTAACTATAGGCAGAGAGAGCCTACATGACGCCTCATGATGAATAATGGAAATAGCATTATCATAGTCGCAGCATCAAACGATCTGGTAGTGAAAAGCACGATGTTCAAACACAAAGCAATTCAAAAGGTCCCATGGTATAACGCACAACCGAATACTCATAGACAAAAGACACCATTCGAACATCATTTACCTACGATCGTACAGAAGAGCCAATTGCGACTCCATCTCCTAGTGATAGTCAAAATTAGGAGTCAGGTAGAAGGAAACCGACTTGATCATTCGCGGATAATGAGCAAAAAGTTCGACACTGATCAACTAAAAGGGTTCAATATCAAGGCGAACTGAAGAATACGTTCAGCATCCTGAAGAATGGGAGTAGTGATGAAGAGGAAAACGATAATGTTGAGATCGAATGGGCATCAATCAGAAACGTGATCAAACAAACAGCCCAAAAGGTATTAGGATTTAAGAAAACAATTAGGCCCAGGCCTTAGTTTGACGATGAGTACGATGCGAAGATCAAGCAACATAAACTCATCAGTATGATTCTCTTAGAAAGATACGATGAAGCCAATGCAGCTTGCGCGACAATTCAGGAATGATGACGAGACTTTTCAAACGGGAGAAACGATAATGGGAGATGAATCGAGTGGAAAATATTCTAGAAAATACCAGGGCTAAGAACGTCAGAGAAATGTATGCCGGCATAAATTCGATTAGAAACGGGTACCGAGGGAGAACCAAAGAAAATGCCAGCCACAAATAGCTGTTTGATTACAGAAAAAACAACACCGTGGCAAGGTGGAACCATTGCTTCGAAAACCCGCTTATCAACCAACCAGAGATAAATGTACCAAACGAACGTACAGCACACCCACAGACACCAGCGCCTTTAAATGCAATAAATCGACAGCAAAACAACAATAATGCGGATTATCCCTGAACCGAGTCACACAAGTGTTCGCATACGAGAATGACATCACCGTTTGGGGCGATAATTTAAAAACTGTAAGTAAAAATATTGAATTCATCACACAAACGTCAAAAGATGTGGGCCTAGAAATCAATAAGAACAAGACAGAATATATGGTTACGGTTAAAGCAGGTGGAACTCAGAGAACACACATCAACATCAGGGGAAAGATGCTTTAGGACGATCAAGAGTTTAAATATCTGGGAATAATGTTGACAGATAGTAACAAAATGTCGAAGGAAATCAACAAAGGATGCATTGCGGTAACACTAGTTGGTACACAGTTAGCAAAATGTTAAAATCGAGACTGCTATCACGTAATATAAAGTTCCGTATTTATAGAACTGCAAATATGAATTCGTTGGATTTGATCATTTGGTATGGAAGTCGGACCCCCCGAAGCGCGACGATGTCCATTTTATATTGTTTCGCGTTCTTTATGACGCATTCTTTATGACCGATTGTATCGCCTCTGGTTTATATCGGGTTTTCCAATAGGGACTTCAAAGTTGTCAAGTCCCTATTGGAAAACCCGATATAACGTTCGGACATTCCACGTGCCGACGCGTACATCTCACTTCTGTTTTTGTATGCTCCTTTTTTTGCCGAGTCGGTATTTTCTTGATGAGTTCTTCCCTTATGGTAGTGTCTGCTCATCATACGTCCGGCTACCGGGTTTAATCTTCGTAAAAGCCACCGATAATATGGTATCATTTGAGTTAGAATTTGTGTCTAGCAATTGCAATTCGTTTAACAAAACGAGAAGAGAACAGATTTCGCGTATTCGAGAATAAAGTTTTAACAAGAATCTTTGTCACGAAATATGATGCAGAGGCAGGGCAATGGAGGAAACTCCACAACCGTGAATTGGAAGCGCTATACCCCAAACCTATACTTGTGAGAATCGCCTGGTCACGAAGATTAAGATGGGCTTGGCATGTAACGAGAATGGGCAACGACAGAACCGTACATAGAATTCTTGCCTGAAGACCAACAGGAAAGAGAGCGATTGGAAATCCCGGATGGAGATGGGAGGATAATGTAAGAGGCGAGCTCAAGGAGGTTGGATCAGAGAGTGAAGTGTGGGGGGAACGATGGCGTAGCCGAGTCAGTGAGGTCGTGAAGTTTCGGTGATCTTTAGGAGCACATTCGGGTGTTAGAATTCCGCTTGATTCGTGTTCTTAAGTAAGCTTTACTACAGAATCTGCGATTGGAGTATTACGCTGCGGAATAAAACAACCATATTTTTCTGTTTTAAAGTGTTATAACTATACCCCACCTCTGGAAGTTTTTTTGTTTCTTTGACAGTCAGTTGATTATTTGTGACAATTTTGTTTACTATTAAGTTATTGCCCGGCGCAAGACTAAATGACCTTGCCCGGAAAAAATAAATCATTATGGAAAATTTAACAAGCCTCAGGACTTGCTAAATAAGGCCAAGACCGGTTCCCGGTTGTAGTACCGATGATGATGATTAAGTTATTGCAAAGCAAAGAATTAGCATCCTAGAGAATGGGAGTAGTGAGGAAGAGGAAACCAATAATCTGGGCACTAAATGGGCTCGATCAGAGACACAATCAAACAAACAGCCCAAAAGGTATTAGGATTTAAGAAAACCATTAAGTCCAAACCTTGGTTTGACGATGAGTGCAGGGGGAAGATCAAAGAACGTAAACGCCTCAGAGTGATCCACTTAGAAAGATATGATGAAGTCAACGCAGAAAGATACGCGACAATTCGGAAAGAGACAACGAGACTTTTCAAACGCAAAAAACGCGAATGGGAGAAGACCCGGATCGAAAAAATCCTAGAAAATGCCAGAGCAAAGAATATCAGAGGTGCCTGCATAAATTCAATTAGAAATGGCTACCGAGGGAGAGCCAAAATAATCCGAGACACAAACGGTTGTCTGGTGACAGAAACAAACAATATCGTGACAAGATGGAAGCAGTACTTTGAAAACCTGCTCAATGTGCGTACCCATCAACCACAAATAAACGCACGTACATACAGCCGAGCCTCAGATCCCAGAGCCCTTTTTCAACGAAGTTGTAGAAGCAATAAATCGATTGAAAAACAACAAGGCTCCCGAAGTCGACTGCATACCGGCAGAGCTTGTGAAACATGGAGGAGAGGCAACCGGTCGAAAGATCCTCCAACTGATTAAAACAATATGGGATAAGGAGGTCATTCCGGAAGAATGGAAAACCTCAATAGTCGTCCCCATTTTCAAAAAAGGTGACAGTCTGACTGCGAAAATTACAGAGGAATATCATTGCTCCCTACCACATACAAAATACTAACAAATGTCATACTGGCGAGAATCACACCGTACGCAGAAGACATATTGGGAGACTACCAATGCGGATTCCGTAGGAACCGGTCAACAAGCGACCAAATGTTCATAATAAGACAACTGCTGGAAAAGAAGTGGGAATACGGAGAGACGGTTCACTAACTGTTCGTTGACTCAGCCGCAAGGCAAAGACTCTACCATATTGTAGTTGAGCTGGGAATCCCGAAAAAATATGCCGCCCTCATTCAAATCTGCATGAACGAAAACAAAGGGGGAGTTAGAATAGAAAACCACCTCTCAGAACCATTTGAAATCCGGGACGGACTAAAACAGGGCGATGGCCTCTTACCATGTCTCTTTAACCTTGTGCTCGGGTATGTCATCAGAAAGGTACAAGACGAGAGCATGGCCGGATCATCCCTGAACGGGATCACACAAGTGCTCGCATATGCGGATGACATCGTCGTTTTGGGCGATAATCTAGAAACTGTAAGTAAAAACTGTGAAATCATCATGCAAGCGGCAGAAGAGGTGGGCCTAGAAAGAAATGCAGACAAAACGAAATACATGATAATGGCAAGACCAGGTGGACTTCAGGAAACACATATAAACATCAGAGGCAAGATATTTGAAAATGTCAAAGAATTTAAATATCTGGGAACAATACTGACGGCCAGTAACGAAATTTCGAAGGAAATTAACAAACGATTACACTCCGGCAACGCTAGTTGGCATGCGGTCAGTAAACTGTTGAAATCTAAACTGCTATCACGTAATATAAACCTCCGTGTCTATAGAACCATAATCATCCCGATTGTTCTATACGTATGTGAAACATAGTCTCACACAAAACGGGAAGAAAACAAATTCCGCGTATTCGAGAATAAAGTTTTAAGGGGTATCTTTGGAGGTAAATATGACCAGGAGGTAGGACAATGGAGGAAACTCCACAACCACGAATTGGAAGAGCTATACCGCGAACCTACAATAGTGAGAGTAATCAAGTCGCGAAGATTAAGATGGGTCGGACATGTGGCGCGAATGGGCAACGATAGGACCATGCATAGAATTCTTGACGGTAAGCCAACGGGAAAGAGACTGACAGGGCGGCCGCGACAGAGATGGGAGGACAATGCTAGGTTGGACCTCGAGGAGATCAGATCGGATGGTCGAACGTGGAAGGAGAGCGCACGGGACAGGGAACAATGGCGGAGTCGAGTCGGTGAGGTCATGAACTTTCGGGTTCCTACAGGCCAATAAATAGTAATAGTAAAGCAAACATGAGACACATTTCGAAAAATATTGCTATATATTGCAATACGACGACCAGAACGAGAGAAATGCCCCCGATTTAAAAAAAAAAAATTTATGACGAGAGTACTCCATCGCAATTAATTCTTGTCGATGTGTCATCGAAAAAAATGCAGAAATTATAGGTAAGATTAAAGTAGAGCAGCAGTTAAGGTATTGTTACGATCCTAATAGATTATGCACACCCAACCGTGTTGAACCATGACGCCTAAAGAGATTCAAAAATAATCAGCGGCATATATCAGAGCATTAAAAGAGCATTTACCTCATAATACGCGGCCACGGTTTAATTCATCAGTGATTTGGTTTTAGCCTTTTCTAGTGCAGGTTCGAATCACGTTCTTCATTACCATCGCCAAACGCTATGATGTTACCAAAGAACGGAAGTCGGTCACAAAAAGTTAAAAGCAAGTTCCATAATGATGTTTCCATCTGTAAAGGGGTGTTGAAACATAACGTATGAAATCATTTTTGAACCGCGTAATGACAGGTGATGAAAAATAGACCATACGTTTTACGTCGAAAACAGTAGCAAAGCTGGGATTGGCTACAAGGAAGATCATTCATTATAATTTATTATCACCCTGCCAAACTGTTAATTTTAATGTCTACTGCCGAGAAATAATACAACTGAAGCAGGAAATTAAAAAGAATGGATAGAATGAATGGAAGAAAATATGTCGTCTTTCGCTAAACAAGTTAAATTGAGAGATGTTGACTGGGAAGTTCTGACACATCCAACGTAAAGTTCTAACATTGCATCGTCAGATTATTATTGTTTCTAATCTCTGCAACTGGCGCAAGACTAATGACCTTGCCCGGAAAAAACAAATCATATGGAAAATTTAACAAGCCTCAAGACTTGCTAAATAAGGCCAAGACCGGTTCCCGGTTGTAGTGCCGATGATGATGATGAATCGCTGCAACAATGTTACTGGATTTTGACCTCAAAAGAGGACTGTAAAAAGCACCTACGTCCGTTTTTCAATGACAAAAATGAATAAAAATGAGAGTATTTAAAGAAAAGAAAAAGACCGATTTGTTATTATTATTAACATTTATTTTTTGCGAATCTTATATGATTGCTCTAAGCACAGTGTGGTCGGAAGATGTGGGTATGAAAGGAGTTATCACACATTTGAAAATTGTCATAACGAGGGTACCATATTTTGTTTAATGCGGAATTCATTTTTAATGTGAACCGGTGCGCACTCTCCTATTGTCGCGTATAGTAAAATATGTATATTTGGAGAGATATTGCATTCGCCATGATCAGATAAGCAAACACGTACGGAAGATACCGACAGGGAACGTTTCGCCCGTTCTAATGATGATATTCAAGGTATTTGAACTGAGTTCAACTCGAAATGGCTCTGAACACAGTTTCCAGTGAGAGAGTGTCTCATATTTATCCGGCCTTACTACACCCCCTTCAATATTTAAGGGTACGTCAAAACCCATTCACAAAAAAAAAGAAAAGACAATTGCCTTGTTCCATTCATCCAAATTTGAAATCTGCCAACATTTCGTTGCTTCTCACTTGTTACATTTACAGGGCCAATCATGATTGTTTTCATTAGATTGTTTGCTGTCTTATATCAAACACGCGTAACTGAACGAGTTCTAGTTGCCGAATGAAAGCACTTCATCTTAGTGAGACGCAACACTTGAGACAATGTTCTTTTGATAAACCTTACTGGGGTGAACTCCTCGGTTGCTACCTTAACAGTGGCAATCTGTGCCCATTTACATTTACATTTACATACACGAATTTGTTTTTGTCCTTTGTTTTAGGTGCCGTCAGTACATAACATGTTGTGCATTAGTATCTTATGAGTAAGTTATCTTAACTTGTCGCCACGTAACATATTCCATATGTTGGGTCCGATTAAAACTAAAAGGAATCAGAAGTAATTTAGAAAAATTCAAGGTGAATAACATAACTGAGTTCAGCTCGCAAAGGCACTTCACACCATGTAGGGAGTTTCGGAAACAACCCTAGACGGACCCTAAAGTATACAATAACATTGGTATTCTCAAAATTAGTAAGATGGATATGAACCCTGAAAGATATAAAAGTTTAATCTTCTTTAAACCATAAAACCTATACGCAGTATTTTAGACGAACCCGGATTTTTAACTTGAGATTGTCGAAAGAAATTATTTTATGTATGCAATCGAAAACGAAGCCAGCAAACCCCAACAGTTATTAAATACTCATTATTACTTTTTTGAGCACAATTAGCTATTGGTGAAACAAATTTTTTAATTACTCTCAAAGAATGAATACAGAAACACCCCTGTTTGATGTCCGTGGAGGTTATGGAAGCACAAAATGCCAGAGAAAAGCTTTTCATCGGCTTTGTACCCTGTTTACCCTTCAATGCGAATGTGTCACAAAATGTACCTTGAGGGTGTTGCATTACATGTATTGGGTGATTCGATGTTCGAGACAATGAACGGGTCATCTGCCCAAAATGCCGCTCGAGGAGAGCCTCCTTCCCGACTCCCGTCTTAAAGACGGCAATACTTCACTGTTTCAAATAGTTACTCCTCGTGGAGATTAGCACTCAGGAACAATAAACAATCACATCACTTGCTACACTCCACGCAAACATCACCGCATAAATATTAAATTTCTCGGCAGTTAAGTCACGTCTGTCTTGGTTGCCCACTCTGTGAAAACAGTGCGATGCAAAGCTGTTCCTTTTCATTCCATTTGAATGTATATTGCTCGCGACAAAATCAATAACACGATTTTCAACAAAGTTTTAAACTCTTGATAATTGTACCTTAAACTCGGTGATTATTTATTCGAAGAAATTTAGGTATGTTCGTTGTGCTTTTATCTATTGGAAATGGCTTGAGCGCACGGGATCTAGAACAGAAAAAAACCTCCTATACAATCAGAGGAGCGTATGAATAAAAATGCCATTAAAAGGAGGAATTTTGCTCGCCCTCAGTGGTGATCATCATCGATTAAAAAGCACACAGAAACATTTTTTTTACTCTTTCCTTTTTTTTCTTTTTTGAATATAAACTGAGAAGTAGTCGTAGTCGTTCTTCTTCGCTTCGTTGTTGTCGTTGTGTATGGTGTCTGGTCCAATGACATAGAAAATTCACTCACGAGTTTTCACAATGAGAAATTGGTAGGAAAGTATTACATTTTCACTAGTGTTTTGATGCACATTTAAATAGACGTTCGTTTGTTTACTTATTTATCCGCTTAAGTAAAAAAAATTAATAACTTTTACGTGAAATTAATAAAAATATTGCAATTGAGAAGAAGTCCGATAGCAAGCAGACATGTTTATTTTAATTGATTGTAAATTTATTAGATGTGTACTAGATCGGTGTAGTGGCGCCAATAATGTAATAGATGTGGATTAAGGGATGGGTTGACTGATGTGCTTTTTTATATTTCCTATATACTAGTTATGACTTGTCTGTTAATATGATTAGAATGCAAGAAATTGTTTATCTACCTTTTTTTTAATATAATAAGTTTCTCAATTTAATAAATCTAAGTTGAATGGGCCAAATAACACGTGGTGTATGACACAGGGCATAACATAATCTATGACCAATTATCTATAATAGCACTTTAATAATAATAAAAACAAATTGCATAATTTTTATTTATCAAGCACACTCTTACTTCGGCACGACGGTTTTCGTTCTACTTGGAATGCAAGCGATCTATTATATGAAGTTGAAATAAATATAAACGGCAATTTCTTTTTATACATTTATTGAATAATGTTACACAGTAACTATGCTATCAATATTTTTCAATATAGTGTCCTGTGTGATCTACACAGTTTTGCCATCGAATTGGAATCATGAACGGCTCTGCACCTGGATCACTTAGAAAACTTTAGCCGAGCCAGGATTTACCGACTCCAGGCTCCAAAGTCTGTAATTGTTTTTACAACCAAAACACCGATTAACAGATCACACTTGAAGTTTCCAATTTATTGATTCCTTCCTTTTTCGTTTACAGGCCACAAATACAAGTTACTGTTGTTATCGAATTCGGACTGGCACAATTGGACGAGCTGTTGGTTTGGCAACACGTGTCACTTCGAACATTACTTTTTCCATTGAACTTTAATAATTAAAAAACAGTATTACAAACATTTAGGATGGTTTTACGTTGCGCGCCTTTATTCAAACTTCAACTATGAGATCTATCGACCTTCCTCGTCGACGACTTTTTACCCACACTTGCTTTCGACACTCTCTCCCCATTTTTCGCTATCTCATCATCTTCCCAAAGAGAAAACCGCCGCAACTGCTCTTTCGAACATCCACATTTTAGCGACTGCAGGTATGTGCATCTACTCGTATTGGAAGTTAGCTTAAAATGTGGACTGTATTTTAAGCTTACATATATAGTGTTGCGAATTGGCTGTTGGATGTGCTGGGATGTACTGGAGAAATCTAGTACATTCGCAGTGTATACCAGTTGCGCGACAGCTGTTGCGGATCAGCTGGCCGATTGCCACCAACATTGAGGTCAGCAGCGTCCCTTTTTGAATTGGCGTCATATACCTAACCTCAGTCTGCAACCAACCTTCAACAGGCTCGTTACATCGGAGCAAGCATCGTCATCACGAGTAAAACTAAACAAGAAGTTACTCATTGTCGTTGTTGTTAACATAACTCAGAACGTTCAATAAACTAACTCAATCTCTTTAAAAGGTAAATTCCTCGAGTCGTTTTCTTCTTCCATCTGCTTTGTTCGTGCAAAGACCAACCGAATTGAAATACGCAATCACTGGCGTAATTGAATTGCATCACACTCAGGACAGTGGTTCGCGAGAATCACCATTATCGCCCATCGGTGGACGCAGCCTTCATCCCAACGGTTGTACCCCCTACATATAGGTTACAATACAACTACGTAACATTACACCGCATCCTTGACAAGGGATACATTGGAAGAAATGGGCTGGGAAACCCTCGAACACCCTCCTTATAGCCCAGACTTATCTCCCTGTGACTATTTGTTGTTCACACCCTTGAAGGCATCTGGTGGAGGAAAAAATTCGAAATTGATGAAGAAGTCGGGCAGTACGTGCGCAATTGGCTAACAACTCGCCCTAAACCCGTTGGGTTCGGTTACAAATCGAAAATCTATATACAACTAACCTAAACCTGCAGTTAACTCTACGAATTAATATATCAGTAATCAACACGGCCATATACCGCTAATCTTTAAGTCTCAACTAATTCAGGGAATTCATATGCCGTCAATCTTGGAACTTGAGTTAATGCTGCGAACTCGTGTGCAGTTCATATTCATCTTCATATACATATATACATACAAATAACTGTCACGATGGAACCATCGACCCAAGGGGATCTGAAAACTAAATTATATCAAATAGTACATCATCACAGCATCGAATCTGAAGACATACCAGTGTGAATCATTTTACCTCAGAAGACCCTGTAGCACAGGTAGCCATTGGCACCATCGGCACACATCACCGTGACTGCATAAATCATAATCATCAAAAGTTTGGTAACATTTAAAGTTAACACCACCATTTATTTACTACTATCAACTAATTGGCACACCATCGTGACAGTAAGCCTTGGCGTTGTCCGAAAAGGATGACATCTCGAATAGACATACCTCGTCTTTTGTTTCGACTTTCATATTCCCTAACCCACGTATACACACGATTCTGAGACAGTTATCATTACCAAACTGTGCCTTCAATCGAGAAAAAATGTCCCAGGTGTTACACCTCGCTTTACACCTCCTCTTAAACAATTAATATTCAAGCATCCTCACATCCAATAATCATTCAGCATAGAATGCAATACCCGCCTTTTACCCACAAGCAATTAAAATTCGCATATGATTACTCATTGATTTCAAAGCAAAGCACTGCCGCCTTCTTTCCACAGGCAATTAAAATACTTATGGCACACGTTGCGATAATTACTCATGCATTCATTCATTACCCGCTGTCTACCTTCCAAAGCTAAAACACATCATGTATCATTGTAATCAAACACTTGACCCACGCCCCAAGGCCACTCGCTAAATGCATTCTGCTTAACCTAGCGAGCGTCTGCCCGCGAACCTACATGGTCTCATATTTCGAATGAATATTTTTTGCTTCATGCCCAAAGCCAAGTGTCATACAAGTTATATGATACGACCGGTGTTTTTCAAAGGCTATTAACGACGATATAATTGAGCGTCAGTCAAAACGCCGAGTTCTGCGAAAGAACAGACACAGCAACGAAACGCAAATCGATCGGATGATACGATTTGAACGATACAATTTGTACGTAGAGCAATGTACTATAATTGGTTCGGTCATTTCCACAACAAATTGAATGAATGCTTAAACCGATGCCGTTGCACCCAAGTGAACGGTAATGATAATTAAGAAATGCGAATGACTTGTGACAGGCAATTGGCCGCAAAATGGGACATACGTTCTGGTTGAGGAAAATGCATCATCTGCATTTCCTCGCCAATAATTTCGGTATAAAAGAGTGGTTGCGAATGGGCAAAACGGACAGTGCGGTGCAGTGTAGAGTGACCTAATCAATCGAACAAGAGGTTGCGGCCTTAACGTTTGTACAGCGGGCCTCTTGTTTTGATTTAATTAGAGTTTTAAGTAGTAATCAGTAAAATTTCCAAAAGGCATACATTGTAACCAAAAAGTAAAAGTGTTAGTCGTAACTAAGTAATCTACAAATTAAACCAACCAAAACCACTTCAGCTTACTTATTTCGTCTGGGAGCCCGAATAGAAAGGGCTGACCGCCCCACAACTTACATTCTACCACAGCGGAATCGCCCCCAGGAGACGGGGGTTAACAGGTGAATATCCTTAAATTAATAACCTCGGAGGAGTTTCCCCCGAGAGATAATATAAATATTAAATGTTAATACCGGAGTTTACGTCTGGTGCTACACAGGGTTTGACACCTTTGTGGCGTCTCTAACAGATACACACACAATTCACAAGCAAAATAGTGAAGAACACCGAACAAAAATCGAATAACAAAATACATCAGAGCCGTATACCATAGCGATAATATAACAATTCACATCAGTGGAGTATAGTCGAGTTTGAAAATCGAATTCTAAAATCGGCCAGTAGCCTGATGGGTAACGCTTGGGTACAATTTTTGGTGATTCAAACTGTCATAGCGTCAGTTCGAATCACACGTTCTTCTTCACTATTATTTAAAACGCTATACCTTCATTTACTAAAAATGTTATAATAATATACCTCTTACTCGCTCATGGCTGTACTGACTACAAAGTCGAGCGCGACCGCTAGCCAAGCCGATTCCCCTACTCTTCATAAATCAAACAACGCTCTCGTCCAAACTCTTCGAACGTCACTACCAACCAGCAACTTATGTTTGATACATTGAATTCCAACCTCAACAAGATATATCAGTGGGGGTTATCTAACCGAGTAGAGTTCAATGCCTTAAAAATATCAGTGCTGTCTTCTGTCGTCAAAGGCGAACCCCAAAGTAAATACACTGTCGATGAGCGGCATCAATCAATCCTCGGCACTCGAATTAAATCGACTCTTAATTGGAGCGACCACATTTTTGAAGCTGCGAAAAGTGCGGCCAAATGGATGGGGTTCCTTAAGAGATGCAAAAGATGCTTCACTCCATCCAACCTGACCATTATTTACAAGGTGTATATTCGTCCAAAAATGGAGTTCAGCTCCCATATTTGGTCAGGCGCATCCAAAACTACACCACACGTATTGGATATGTCGAAATCGCCCAAAACTTATTGCTGGAGCTATCTATTGACAAAAAGCGGTAATTTAGTTGCATTCTTAATATTAAATAACGATCCATCTAAATATGTTTCAGTCAAGTGTATTTACAAGCATCGACTTATAGGCACACTTAACTATGGAACACATTTGCTTTTTATCATTTTTATTCTCACTAATTTGTTCATCATAACAACCGAAATCCGGTATTGGTGTCTAGTAATCGTCTTTTCCACTAGTCCTAATTTGAAACAGATGTTATCCAGCGAGGCATCTTAATTACTGGTTTTGTGTTGCATCTTGATTAGTACCACGAACATTCCCGACCAAACCCTTCGAACATCAATATCAATCAGCAGGTTATGCTTAATACACTGAATTCCGACCTGAACAAGATATATCAGTGGGGATTATCTAACCGAGTAGAGTTCAATGCCTTAATAATCTCAGTGCTGTCTTCTGTCGTCAAAGGCGAACCCCAAAGTAAATACACTGTCGATGAGCGGCATCAATCAATCCTCGACACTCGAATTAAATCGACTCTTAATTGGAGCGACCACATTTTTGAAGCTGCGAAAAGTGCGGCCAAATGGATGGGGTTCATTAAGAAATGCAAAAAATACTTCACTCCATCTAACCTGGCCGCTATTTACAAGACGTATATTCCAACTTGGTGCAAGGCTAATAACCTTGCCCGGAAAAACAAATTATTATGGAAAATTTACAAGCCTCAGGACTTGCTTAATAAGGCCAAGACCGGATCCCGTTTGTAGTGCCGATGGTGATGATGATGTTCGTCCTAAAATGGAGTTCAACTCCCATATTTGGTCAGGCGCACCCAAAATTGCACTACACGTGCTCGACAGGATGCAAAACGAGCAGTGAAACTTATAGAGGACCCAACCGTAACTTGATGAATTCCGTCGTTGGAACACAGGCGCAACGCATCATACCTATCTTTTTCCTATAGGTATTATCACGGTCGTTGATCAACTGAACTTGCTCAATGTGTTCCGCCCCTTCAGACATTTTCCCCCGACACCTGTCAATCTGTGAATGCGCATCAGTTCACGTTGAAAATGGACCTCAAGCGCACAAATAAATATAGAGAGTCATTCTTTAGCCGAGCCACACGAATGTGGAATGTTCTGCCTGATCATGTGTTCCCTGGCCGTTGTGATGTCCAGACATTGAAGACCAATATACATCGACACATCCTTTCCTTATCCACTTCCTCTTCATCCGCTCGCAGTGTGCTCTGGCTCTGACATTTAAGAGTACTTCCCCTATTGTGCGCGCGTTAGTGTAAAAAAAAAAAAGCTCGCAACTTGTAATAAAAATTCCCGTTTATATTTGATTTTGATTCACCCTCGTATGCTCCCAAATCAGAAAACTAGATGTACGATAGGGGGCTAAAACCGGTTTTCTGACCACTTACGATGTATGAATTATTACTGGCAGGAAATCCCACAATATTTTTTTTGTTTTAGTATTCCTTCCTTCACTGCGATTACATTAATAAAGATTACGATACAAAACAGATAGAAACAAAATTTCAGATACGACAGCTTAAACTCTGTAATTTCGATTTACCCTGATAAAAAATCCCAAACATAAATTGTAGCAGCTACATGTCGAATAGGTGACATTCATTTCAATTTGATTTCAGTTCTCTACTATTAGGGAGCATTTTAACTCTAAAACATCGCCGCTGTCTTTAAATAATTTTGTTTTTTAATGTAGTGTAGAGAGGGTTTCCTTTTTATTTTGAAGATGCGAGCATTTAAGTTATATTTCCCGAAAGAAACGTATGCACATGCTTAATATTTTATCGCGACTGCAGCAGAAAACTTTTTCGTCTAGCAAGAAGATGGATTACTGCTACCACCCTGTATTCAAAATGTACGACGTTTTCAAAAACGAATACGGAGACATTTGACATTAACGCGTTTGACGGGTTGGTTGGCATTTTAACCGGTCAAATTTAGTTGAGTTTAAATTGTTTTCAGGAAAAATTAAGAACTTATCAAAATGGGAGAGAAAAACTCGGATCAAAGTATCATGGATAAATCCATGCGTTCCGTATTTGGTAAATATCACGAATGCAATACCATGTTTGTGCTCGTTACATGCTTCGAGTGTACTTCTAGTGGGCAACATTCCGTACGAAGCGACCGAAGAAAAGCTAAAGGAAATTTTCAGTGAAGTTGGTCCAGTTTTGTCATTAAAGTAAACTGTTCACGATATATTGGTTAATAAACTTAAGTCACACTCTACATTAAAACAGATTAGTCTTCGATCGAGAAAGTGGGAAATCCAAGGGATACGGCTTTTGCGAATACAAGGATCAGGAAACAGCCCTGAGCGCAATGAGGAATTTGAACGGGTATGAGATTGGTGGGCGTACACTTCGAGTTGACAACGCTTGTACGGAGAAATCACGCATGGAAATGCAACAGTTGCTACAAGGCCCACAAGTAGAAAATCCCTATGGAGAATTATGCGATCCAGATCAAGCCCCGGAAATCATAACAAAAACAGTGGCATCGCTTCCACCTGAACAGATGTACGAGTTAATGAAGCAAATGAAACTCTGCATTCAAAATAATCCATCGGAAGCCAGGCAAATGCTTCTTATAAATCCCCAGTTAGCATATGCCCTTCTACAGTCGATGGTTGTGATGCGGATTGTTGATCCGCAATCGGCTCTAGTGAGTACTTGTTTACAATGTAGGTCACATAAATATTTATACTTTTTTGTCTACCTTCCTCATTTAGGGCATGCTTTTTAAAGCGAACCAAATGCCTCCGGTTTTAGGAGGCAGTACAATGTCATCACAGAATAACACTGCTTCCATGATGAGCAACTTTATCGCTCAAAACCAAGATATTGACTTGCGTAACGTTGATCCAAGAATCCTACCCGATCCACGAAGTATGAGTGAAACCCGTAATATGAACGATCGTGGCATGAATGATCCCCGCGGCATGGCCGATCGAAATGATCCTCGCGCTATGGCAGAACAACGTAATATGAACGATCCGCGCGTCATGAACGAGCCACGTAGTATGAATGATCCACGCACTATAAATGATTCGAGAGGCATGTCGGATGTTCGGGGAATGTCCGATCCACGTATAATGTCTGATCCCAGGATGATTGGTGATTCCCGTAGTATGAACGATCCACGCTCTATGAGCGACATGCGATCAATGCCAGATTCGCGTTCCATGGATTCAAGAATGGCACGGAACTTGGACCAGGACATGCGAGGAATGCCGAATCCGGTACCACCACCAAATATTACGAGTCCAATAGATCCTCGTACACAACGAATGCCACAGCCCGTTGCGCCGCCGGTAACATTTTCAAATGACCCTCGGAGACCAGCTGATCCCCGTTTGCGATCCGGAATGCAGGGACTTTCAGGACCGCAGCCGGTCGGTGCCCCACAATCGGCCCAGGCTAATCTACAAAGCAGGTTGACGTCGAACGGAATCCCAAGTGATGCATCCGATCAAGAGAAAGCTGCACTCATCATGCAAGTCTTACAGTTGTCTGACGAACAGATCGCAATGCTGCCACCGGAGCAACGTGCTAGCATTCTTGTTCTTAAGGAGCAGATCGCCAAGAGTACTCAACGTTAAGAAAACCGATGTCCAGTAAAAACGAAGCAAAATAAATTTAATGTGACTTGGCCACCTTTGTTTTTGTGCTTTAATATGCTCCTTTATTTTATTGGTTGGTTGGGTCTGCCTTGTGCAACACGAGTGAATGTGTAACAATTAGAAAATGTATTCACGATTAAATTCTATTTACCGATTTGATGCTTTAAGGTAAAATATATCAATCAATGACTGAGGAATAACATATCTCTTTATCTTGGAGATTCTTTGGCGGATTTTATTGCCGGACACACGGTCACTAAAATAAAAATTTAATTTTAGAATACATATAAATTATTTTATTAAATGTGGATTGTCTAATTACATGTCTGAGGTAACAATCCAATAGGAACATTATATTTACGGAGTAAATTTGCAATTTAACAACCACGACGATTCTTAGAGGGACGTAACTCCAGTGATTATTTCTAAACTCTTCAGCAGGGCTGTTAATTTTCGACAGAGTCGTAAACTCGGTACAGCTAATTTCAAACCACAAAAAGTTATGATCTACATCGACTGGGACCAGAACTAAATGAACTAATTCCATTAACTGCATTTTAAGGATTTTATTGTGCTTTCGTTTACGCTTCGTGTTTTTTTTTTCTTTGTTTTGGGGATTTATTTCCTTTTTCTAATTACTATTGGATTTTCGATCCGCTCGCTGAATCTGAATCTCTTGTCTTTGAGTCAAATTAATGGAGCTTATAGCTGGGAAAATCATTGTGTCGCCAAACGTCCTCATTCTAGAAAAGGTGAAAAGCTTCTTAAATTCTTTTTAATACTCATGAATAATTATCAAGCAAATCACTTAAAAACGATCAATTCGATACGATATGAATAATCCGATGTAGTACAGCTCAAAGAGCTTTTGGCCGACCAGATTTGAGATAACAAAATACGGTCGCAAAAAGAAACTGGGAAAATTTAACCGTTGGGACATCGCTATAGACAATCTTTCTTTGGATGCGCTACATCAAAGTAGGATGCTCTGTAGTTCGTGTGTCAAAAGCCTAATTGGCTTAAAACTGCCTTTGCCTCCTTCAATGCACTTAAAAATATTATTATTATTATTTTTATTAACAAAATAATTACAATGCTAATCTTAATTAAAGAGCACAAGCTGCAGGGACTAACGGCCTTAATATTAATTGAATATTTAGATAAAATAATAATATGTATTTATATATATTTTTTCTATATGAATATATGTAATTTATATAGGAATATTATACAGTTTTACAAATTCGTTAATTATTAATATATTTTCTGTATTTGAGGCTTTTAAAATTGATAAAGCAGAGTTGTTTATAAAAATATCGTTTATAACCGAACATTGTCCTAAGTCCAAAATATGTTTTATGTCGATGACTGCGTAGCATGTTGTGCAAAGCGGAGGATCTTCTTTGCGTAGTAGATGCTGATGAGTGACGGATGTATGGCCTAAGCGAAGTCATAGAATTTGTGTTTGCGGCATATCTTCATCCTGAAGTTGAGCTGCGCTTATAGCATCACTCGTCCACCCATCTAGTACTTCTACTTGTACATTTCGACGCCTCTTGTTTTTCTTCCGCTCTATGACAATGTTTACAATCTGGCTTACACGGTCTTCTTGATAGAGCATCAGCGTTATTATGCACCTTCCCTTGACGGTGGCAAATCTGGAAATCGTACGTTTGAAGTCGATCGATCCATCGAGCTATTTGTCCTTCCGGATTCTTAAAATTTAACAACCATTTCAGGGCGGCATGATCCATCCGAAGGTGGAATCGACGTCCGTAGAGGTACTTATGGAAATTTTTAACGGCTTCTATGGCAGCCAGCAGTTCCTTTCTTGTTGGGCAGTAATTTCTCTCTGGCTTAGATAGAACTCGAGCATAATATGCGACAACTCTCTCTTTACCATCGATTTCCTGTGACAACACTGCTCCGATTCCTGTGTTACTTCCATCAGTATCCAATATAAATGGACGATCCGATCATGTGAATGCCAATGTTGGAGTCTTACATAACTCGGCCTTCAAAGTGTTGAATGCTGCCTCACACTTTTCTGCCCAGTTGAATTTCTTGTCTTTACCCGTTAGTTCGTGTAGGGTTTTACCCACATTGGCGAAACATTTAACAAACCGTCGGTAATATATGGCTAATCCTATAAAGCTTCTTAACTGTTGCTTACCCGGGAGACCGGGGTTCGATTCCCCGTCGGGGAGCCTCTGGCGCAAGACTAATGACCTTGCCCAGAAAAAATAAATCATTATGGAAAATTTAACAAGCCTCAGGACTTGCTAAATAAGGCCAAGACCGGTTCCCGGTTGTAGTGCCGATGATGATGATGATAAAGCTTCTTAACTGTTGCTTATCTTCTGGAGTAGGCCACTCTTGGACAGCTGCTATCTTATCAGGATCCGTTTGAACTCCTGCCGATGAAACGATGTGTCGCCGGAATTTTACTCTCATTTGGAAGAGTTCACATTTCTTCGAATTGAGCTTTAAGTTGGCCTGTCTTAGTCGTTCGAAGACGGAGCGCAGATTATTGATGTGTTCTGGTGAATTCCTTCCAACAACGATGATATCGTCCAAGTACACAAGACACGTCTTCCATGCAAGTCCCCGTGGAACACTCTATTAATCGTTCAAACGTTGGTGGAGCATTACACAATCCAAAAGGCATCACGTGGGAATTGCTAAATCCGTTTCCGGTAGTAAACGCTGTCTTTTCCTTGTCCTCCTCCTTCGCTTCCACTTGCCAGTAACCGCTTTTTAGGTCCAATGTTGAAAACCAATGAACTCCAGAAAGGGTATCTAATGTGTCGTCGATTCGAGGAAGTGGGTAACTGTCTTTCTTCGTAACGTCGTTTAACCGGCGGTAGTCGACACAAAATCTAGTTGTCCCATCCTTCTTCTCGACGAGCACTACCAACGAAGCCCATGAGCTCGATGATTTCTCGATGACTCCTTGCTCTTCCATATCTCGAATCATGTTGCCTACTTCTGATTGTTTGGCCAACGGTAGTCGACGAGGTGGCTGACTTATAGGTCTTGACTCACCCGTGACAATGCGATGTTTAACTATACCGGTGCGTCCGAATTTATCATTTCCTGTCACAAAAATATCAGAAAAATCGTTCAGGAGTGATTCAACGCTTGTCTTTTCTCCGTCTGTTAATCCGATTTTCTGGGGCATCAGCCTATTAACCACAGGGGATGCACCAGAGGGCTGTTGAATTGAATGGTCCTTTCCCCTTGTCTGAATTGAGCTTATCATTGATACGGGTGCACATTCTGCGATTACCTCTCCTTTTCTTATTGCGACCGACTCCTTGGACGCATTTAGTACTCTGACAGGTACGATATGCTTCTTCGCATCGATAAGGGCTTTTCCAACAAGGATGTTTTCCTTATGCTGATTTTGTACAGCTTCGGTGATGTAAAATCGATTGTCACCGGGATCACTCTCGAGACTGGTCCAAATTACCGAATCTGAAAGAGCTGGGATCTCATCCTCGTCAGGTACATAATATTTCAGTCTTCGCAATTGTTCGTCCTGCAGTGTAATAGCAACCTCTAAGTTACCAAATCGCAGTGTTCTTTGTCGGATATCTAGAACAACTTGATGCTCCTTCATGAAATACATTCCAAGAGTGCATTCGTCCGTAATATCGGCAACCAAAAAATGGAAATATTGCCCAGCACTATTATGCTCTCCACTTCTCCGTAGACTGTAGAACATTCTCCTGTGGCAGTCTTCAAAGCGTATCTTCTATTTTTATTAAGAGCAATTTTGTCCACGACATCCGGTCGAATTATGTATCTCGTTGCTCCAGTGTCGATTGTCACTGTTGTTGTCCTTGCATTAACAATCGTAGTTATAACCAAACTTTGGTTATCCTGTTGGAGTTGTGATACAGTTACGATGCTGGGGCTGCACATTCCACCAGGCGACTTTCGCCCCATAAAGTCTGTCCTTACAAGTTTCCCGAGCTATTGACCTCAGATTGGTCCGTTGATAGTCTCCTCTTATGATTAGCGCATGAACAACAATTCTCACTTGATGTTGCATTCATTCGTCGACGTTTCCTACAGTCAACAGAGATGTGGCCGACTTCGCCACATGCCCAACACTTCATATCAGGTCTCGTGGTTGTCCGTTGTACATGCCCGATTCTTTGGCAGCAACATTTCTGGACGGACATTTCTCGCACTCTATATGTACTCCCGATCTTGGAGTGCGTTTATAAATGCATCCATTGCTACCTCGTTCAGAAATTCCTTAGTCACAAATTTGCAAATCGCTCAATGTCTGCCTGCAACTGTTGAAGATTTTCTCCAGTTTTCTGCGTTCTGCTCCGCAGTTGCATGGGGTAGACCTGCTGCATGTGGTTGTCTCCATACCTAGCGTCAAGGCCGTCTCTTACCGCTTGGAAATCTGTTTGCTTCTCTGCTGGCATCGTTTGTAGCAATTCTGCAGCTGCCGCGCGGAGTGACAAGATTAGTGCTGTCGACTTTTACTCATCCGACCACTTATTATAATTGGCCGCGGCGTCAAACTGACGTATAAATACGGAGAAGGGTCCCGTTCCGTCGAAGGTTGGCGGTTGTATCCTTGTATCTTTGTAGTCATGTTGAATGCTAGGCGATATCTTATTTCTCTCAACACACTCAAGTCTCTTTTCGATTCGCATTATTTCATCGGTGACTTTTAGATCCAGATTTTCTACTTCGTTTCGAATTTTTGACTGAATTTCTTCCTTAAAGTGTTGAAAATTACATTTCATCCACTGCGTTTGGGCATCCAATTTTGCATTCAGATCTGCAACTTGCGCGTCCAATTTTGTGTTAATGCCTGTAGCTTGCGCGTCCAATTTTATCATCATCATCCTGAACAACTCCGAAATGTCCAACTGTGGCGAACTCTTCTCCGTCACATTGGCACCATCTTGCCTCGCTGTTTCTTCTCCAACCGGACAGTCTAGCCCAATCGTAAAAACATATGTGTCGACATCAACACCCTCTTCTTTCATTGTTGCTTGCAGACGCTGTCGAAGAATTTGCTTATGTTCTCTGCTCTCTAGATTCCGGTCCTGATCCCTTCTCCAACTCAGGAACGCGAAGATCCTCCAAATGTCGATCTGACATCGTCACAACCCACTTTCACAGACTTATTTACCTCACCAATAATTACTCCCACTTCTGGCATCAATTTTAGAGAGCTTACGGTTCGCTGGATTAATTATTTCAATAAATAAGAGCCGTTAAATCGATTTTCTTTGTAAACACTTTATTAGTCTGTTAATAACAACCGTTCCTTGATATTTCGCTTCCTTACTTATCGCTTCCTTACTGCTTACTCTCCTCCTTGATCTGCGTGCGACATATTTATACCGTTTTTCCTCATTCTGATTCGGTGTTTCGTTTCCGTCCGTTCCATAGCCTCGAATTTTCTACTGCTCCTAGTCTCGTTTTCCAGTACTTTCTAGAATATCCTAGTACTTTGTTTTGGACTTTCTAGAATATTCTAATGCTGATTGTCATATGCGTCACAATAACGTAATGAATGTGTCTCGTCTTTTAGACCAATTAACTAAACCCGAAATGCATACACTACATTGAATTGAATTGAATTGAACGGTAAACGTAAAGTCACGCATCGTTGAACGGCAGAACGTACCAAATTTTGTTTTCAGATTGAATGTGCCGTATACCGCACCATTTAACCTGGATAATGAATGCCAAGATGTCCGTTCATTCGACCAAAATGAGTGAAAAAAGGGCGTTGATGTATTGGAAAAGTTCAGTGTGATAGATTCCGATGGACGGAATATCTACTTCTTATTGGCCAGAAAACTCCGTTTGGTAACACTTATGGTACACGCTCGCACTGCACAAAATCGCTTTACGTTTGCGTGTTTGTGTCAAAAACCAATGGGCCGGTGTTTTTTTTTTTTTACACAATCGCGCGCAATAAAGGGGATTTTGGAGTACCCTTAAATGTCAGAGCGCAGTGCGAGCGGAAGTGGATAAGGAAAGAAGGTATCGATGTAAATTGGTCTTAAATGCTTGGACATTACAACGACGAAGAAACACATGATCAGGTAGAGTATTCCACATTGGTGTACTTTGGCTAAAGAATGACTCTCTATATTTGTTTGTGAGCCTGAAGTTTACTTTCAACGTGAATTGATGCGCATTCTCAGATTGACGGGTATGGCGGGAAAATGTCTGAGGAGAGCAAGTTCAGTTGAGCAACGACCGTGATAATACCTGTAGAAAAGAGATAGCCACGATATGTGGCGCCTGTTCTAATAACTGAATTGATCGACTCACAGCTGAGTCCCCAATAAGTCACTGCTCGTTTCTGCATCCGATTGAGCATGTGTAGTACAATTTTGGGTGCGCCTGGCCAAATATGGGAGTTGAACTCCATTTTGGGACGAATATCATCATCATCATCATCGGCACTACAGTCGGGATCCGGTCTTGGCCTTATTTAGCAAGTCCTGAGGCTTGGAAATTCTCCATAATCATTTGTTTTTCCGGGCAAGGTTATTAGCCTTGCGCCAAGTTGGGACGAATATACGTCTTGGAAATAGTGGCCAGGTTAGATGGTGTGAAGTATTGTTTCTTAAGGAACCCCATCCATTTGGCCGCACTTTTCGCAGCTTCAAAAATGTGGTCGCTCCAATTAAGAGTCGAATTAATTCGAGTGTCGAGGAGTGATTGATGGCGCTCATCGACAGTGTATTTACTTTGGGGTTCGCCTTTGACGACAGAAGACAGCACTGATATTTTTAAGGCATTGAACTCTACTCGGTTAGATAATCCCCACTGATATATCTTGTTGAGGTCGGAATTCAGTGTATTAAGCATAACCTGCTGATTGATGTTGATGTTCGAAGGGTTCGGTCGGGAATGTTTGTGGTACTAATCAAGATGCAACACAAAACCAGTAATTGAGATGCCTCGCTGCATAACATCTGTTTCAAATTAGGACTAGTGGAAAAGACGATTACTAGACACCAATACCGGATTTCGGTTGTTATGATGAACAAATTAGTGAGAATAAAAATGATAAAAAGCAAATGTGTTCCATAGTTAAGTGTGCCTATAAGTCGGTGCTTGTAAATACACTCAATGGCCTCAACACCCATTTTAGAGGACATTAAACGAATACTTAAGAGAAAACGGCTTCAAAAATATACTTCGGCCTTAGGACAATCAATAGAACTGGCTAAAGAACTCCTCGCCGCACCTACACCACAAAGACAACGAGCACATTCTCCCCCGTGGCTAATACCAACAGATTGTGTCATAGAAGACCTATCACAGCTCCCCAAAAGCACGACTAACCAAGAAATATACCAACAACACTTCCAATTATTACGAAACAAACACCGGGAATGTGACCTACTCTTTACCGACGGTTCCAAAACAAAAGAAGGTACATCATTCGCAGTAGTAAACAGAACAGATACAGTCATCAGAAAAGGTTTTTACCCGAATTTTGCTCCATCTTTTCAACCGAAGCAACAGCAGTGCTGGAAGCAATCAAATTAGTTGAGAAAAATAAAACACTAATTTGCACCGACAGCCTGTCCACCATACAATCAATACAGAACCCGAATAACAAAAACCAAATAATCCACATGATTCAGGACAATTGCTCTGGGTCCCTAGTCATAGTGGTATAAGGGGAAACGAAGCAGCTGATATCGCAGCCAAATTGGCTATAAAGGAGCCATTAACAATTTTCTACGTGTACAACAATAAGGACACAGACAAGTACTTTGAAAGGGAATTACTAAAGATAGAACAATTGAAATGGTTAAATTACAACCATACATATGTAGCAATAAACCCTAATAGACAACCCGTCCCCTACCCGGCAACATCGCCCGTGCAACAGATCAAATGCTTTCTCCGCCTGCGCCTTGGACATACACTTATTACCAACCAGTATCTCATCAATAAAACCAACCCACCCACATGCCACATCTGCAGATCTAACTCCACATTGTCATCCAAACACATCCTCTTCAAATGCGACATCAGAAACGTCATCTCAGACCCAACCGCAACCAACATAGCCAAGCTCTACCATCTACTAACCCTAGTTAAGCTACAAAATGTAATTTAACAACAAAAAAATTTACACATATATATTTAATGCCAAACTAGCCGAAAGCCTTAGTTGCTAGCGCTATTAGATTTAAGTTATTATTGTAACAAATAAATAAATAAATAAAATAAAATAAAACATCAATTGGTGCCGACCACGGGCAAGACAAAACAATCATGATTGTTGTAAAGGTGTGCGCGTTTCGTTGGCCGCCGATGGACGGTCACAACGAACAATGGCTGTCGAACTCGTTCGGCACAAAAGGGGAGAGAAAAGCGCGGTCAGGTTATAAGATAACGTGATCGTTTTACAATTCAGTGTTTTACTTTTCAGCAATAACGCACAACAATTCAATTTACTTTATATGAGATTGAGTTAGTTTATTTGACATTTTAAGTTTGATCAGCAACAATGACTCGGAAGGTGTGCGCGCGATGAAGGTTGGTTGCAGACTGGTTAGAATACCGTTGAATCAATGTGACAGCTGGATGGCGTCCCTAAGCAGGTGACGCATTCTCAGCTGGTGGTTGACAGACGTGGTGAGTATAGTGGTCTGGGAGTGTACTAGACGATGAACGTACTAGATTCTCCCCGCTGCATTTAATTGCGAATCCGCAATAATGATATTGATTTATCAACTTTGATATCCTTAAAACAAATGGTTCGAGGTCTTTAATCATTATTATTGACATGACGTAACATAAATGTAGACATTCTAATGACGTACCAAATAGCTGAAGGGGTGTGATGTCAGAAAGGCAAACATAAAATCTTCAATTCAAAACTAAAGGGTAAGAAACACGTTAACCAGTCAAAAGGTTGGGGGAAGGGAATGTTATGTTCAGAAGGCTAAGATTTAATATGGACAGCAACATGAAAAATAAATAAATACAAAAAAAATTGGATAAAGAAGATCGGTGTTAACAAATTATAAATCTGCTCCACATTATTTTATAAAATTTGAGTAGAAAATAGGCATCCGCTTTCAGAAATAGGACCGACTCAAGACTTCCGAAATTCCGTACCAATATCGAAATAAATAAATTAAACAATAATAACTCTTTATTTGAATTGATATTTGACAAATGGATGTTAATGTATAGCACTATATTTATGTTCTAAAATTAAATACGATGTTTTTAATTTGAGGGTAGTTAGATGCCATAAACTCCATTAGTCCTCGTGGGAATGTGCTCCATTTTTCAACTTTTTTAAGTCTTTCTTCTTGCACAAATACTTCATGCTGATCAGATTCTCCAAAGCACACACATCCTGGCGTGCCTTTGATTGACTCAAGATGACTTCCTTTATACCATTAACTTCACGCACGACTTTCGCGTATAAAACACTATTTTTTAAGCTTAGTGTGACGGCATTCTTCACGTCTTTTATTCTGTTATTAGGATTCGGTGCAACTCCGAAGAGTTTTACTTCAAGTGTTCTACGGGGAAGCGTCAGTAAATCCGGCGGACATTCTTTTATGGATCGCTCACTTACAGTTTCGCTATTTAAGAAGTCTACATAGAAAATTGTCACACATTTTTTAGCTGCATCATGCGATTTAATAACAGCTCGGTACCAACGCTTATCCTCAGAATACATTGCAAGACAGGGCGTTTTGGGTACAAACGTCTTAAGTCTTTTCATGCTTGGGACAATGGTTTCAATTCGCCTATCTAAATCGCATTGGCGGTATTCCAGTTCACACAGTGTCGGAAATACGTGCAAAACAAGTGGTGACACAACAAATACTATTTCACACTCAAACTCTTTGACACTAATTGGAACAAAAGGACCCGGGAAGACTTCGAGTCCAGCAAAGAACACTTTAGTGGACATGTGTAAATCATGTGGAGGCTTTGTTGATTGTGGCCGTCTGGTTAGGTCGTAGTCGTTGTCTGAGAACGATTTCACAACTTCTTCGTCATCGGAAACACTGCCACTTGCACAACTGGCACTTACCCGAAATGCGGTCTCAACATCCTTGAGAAGCTTCGCTTTTTGTAAATTCTCGTAAATCTGTTCGTACTCTTGGGTGCTATGGATTGCCATTTCAGGATTTTGCATTTTCAAGTCGAGTACGTCTGGGTCCACACCTTTGGCCACGGATTCGGTCGGCTGTATATTGAACACTTCTGTGCTTCTATGTTCAGAAGAACTACTTTCCACGATAGAGTTTTCTTTCGACGTTTTTTCAATTGGGTTAATATCATTATCACCCTCGGCAGATGACATAGATCCATTTCGGATAAGGTAATCGGCTACGTCGATGCCTTGGTAATATATACTACATTTTTTTATTTGTTTACCCAGTTCGCTTTGGGGAACGCGAATGTCGCAAAGCTTTCCCACAACACTGCCATAAATTTTGTCCAGTAACGAAGCGGGAAAGCGATCTGTGTCGGAGTTTGTTGCAACGCCAATTATTTTGTATGGAACAGCTTGAATTGGAATGTCGGTGAACGATATGGCTTTAGATAGTTCGCTAACGGTACAGCGCTCTATGTTTCCATAATCAACGAATTGGACGTTGAACTCAGTGGGAGAGAGACGAGAAATTATTAAAGCGCGATACCATAAAGAATCAACATAATAACGCGCAAAACAGGGCTCACCTAATGACCAAGTCTGCTCGGAATCATCGGAGGGCGGTTCTTTTGCAATTAGTTGCTGGATTTTGTCCTTCATTTCGGTTAAAAGTTGATGATTCGAGGAGTCATGCAAGTAAGCTATTGCCTCGTCGTTAATGTTGGTTAAGTAAGCCGAGAAGGTAGTCAATTCAATGGGCTTTGGGGGAAGCCATTTATCAAAATTGTCTTTGGATTGAATTGATTGCGACTTGTCGTCTGTTTTATTCACAAATTTCGGGTCATCGGATTCCTGGGTATCGCCAGTAGTTTGAGCGAGTTCGAAAGTGTTTTGGTCAGAGAAGTTTAATAGTTTTGGACCACCAGAGGACTGATTCGAAGTTTTCTTTAGTAATATAATCATATCTCCTGTCTTTCTTGCAGCACCCGATTTGATCAACATCTTGTTAATGTTTTCGTATCGCACTTTCGAAGGGGCTAGAGGATCGTCATTATCGATCAAGACTCCCCAAAGTATAATAGGAATTGATGAGTTCTTTGTTGACCCGTGAATGACCGTGCAAAATTCATTGTATTGACTTATTAAATGTTTAAATTCATCAACTGCTTCGAAAGACCAACATTCCTCATCAAGTGGAGGGTCTATGCATGCTAAGTGGCATCGAATAGCTCCATTGGCTACCTTATCGACTGAAGCATCAATTGGTGTAAGCTGTTGCTTCGGAATGTCGTATAAGGTTTGTCCTTTATCACGAAGGAATACTGAATAAGAACATTCGGGCTCTTCTCCCAAAATATCTACTATGATTCCGCGATACCATTGTTTGCTGTCGGACTTATTCAATCTCCCTAACACCATACAATGGCTGTCAATTGCCCAATCAATTTGTTTTAGCTTCTTCCATTTTTTCGACTGTTGAAGGTCTTGCAGCTCGTGTTGTAATTTCTTTATACGAGGAATATACTCAGTTATGTACACATAGAATTCTCCAGGACTACGCACATTGATTATTTCTATAGGAGTACGTTCAACATGTTCTTCTTTCGATGACACCGCTGCTACATTTTCCGGAACGGTTAAGGTGCGGAGGGGTTCCTTTTTATCAAGCACTTCCACATGGGCAGAATTTTCACCGGTGGTAATGGCATGTTTTAGCTCAACTAGCATTGCTCCAACATTGATTTCTTTCGTATTCTTTGCAACGATAAGGACAACCTGATGTCGGAATCGTTTACAGGATATAACATTCATTTGAATGACTGGGTTAAGGGTCATCCTTCTGAATTCTGCAATTGCAGACTCCGTCCAGTCGTAGTCATTTTCTTGCAGCGGTTGGATGTCGATGAGAGAGCATTCAATCGCATATTCTGGAACCGATAAGAATTTCTCTTTAAGGGCGAAAACTTGACGCCAGTCAACTGTTACTGTCCTTCCGTTGTCCACCAGGCGAATACGTATTTCTTCTGTAGGAGAAACAAACGTTTTAGTAACAATGAATGAATAGTATCAAAAGAATTGTCAGTTAGAGAAAAGTTTTTTTTTTCTAAGAAATGTGATTAAAGTGATGAGCGTTTTTATTTTGTGTTAAAAAAAGAAGAGACGCGCAGGTTTGCCAACAATAAAATCGTTATAGAGAAATCTAAGATGGTTAGACGTATTAGAGCATGTGCAGTCGCCAATAGAAAGCTATTATAACTCAGATGTAATGTGACAAAGTGTACAACTGAAGTAATGTTCCTTGTAGTTTATGACCAGAAACAAGACAACTAAAATATGTCAAAACGGTCCACACCGGATGAATTCTCGCCTTGTCCTCACGAAAATGAAAGTAGACTGATAAAGGTTTGTCAGGCGTTTAAAAGAAAACAGATAAATTACTGTGTTGGCAAGAGGTGCCAGCAATGTCAGCAGAAAACTAACAGGAAGGAACAAGTAGCGGCCTTTGGCCATACAAAATATCCACTTAATCGAGAGCACTGACAAAGGGACAAATAAATATGTTAGTATACAGCACATCAAAAAGCAATGCAGCAAGCAGGCAAAATCATGAGAATACCTAATCAACACCTTCAACGTAAGACGCAAAGAAACTGTACGTTTCCGTAAGGAATAGCTTTGCAATAAACGATTATATGGAGCCAGACTTCGTGTCCACTAAAGATGGCGAAGAATTACTACACGGTCAAATATGTCTTTAAAAAATTCCTCCGGGAGATTTTTCTCGTTAACTTGAAATTTAAGAACATGGCAAGGCCGTTAGCTCTAACGAGGATAAGCTCACCTAAAAAGTGCGGCGGTAGTTTAAAGATTGCAATAAGCATAAAAATACTATACCACAACATATGTATTCCCCCGCTTGGTAGAAACCTTGACGTGGTGCAGGGGCTTAAACTACGATGAATCACTCAGGCTATGCTGACGGAAGCATACGCTTCCAGTAGGGTCACCCATATCAGACAGGCTAGCGAGGAGTAACACACAAAGATCTACCACCCCTAATCCAGGGTGTTACGTGTCACCGTGTCCATTGGATGGTTTGCAGCCAGGGGTATACCGGCTGTATTATAATGGCGCCTCTCTGACACCGGGTCGAATCAGAGCAGTAAGTAGACCTTACCATATCAAAGAGGGGCTCTGATATGGAGGACCATTTGAAACCCCAGAGTGATCCAATGAAATGAATGATCAATACACAAAAAACAATCTCACAAAAAACCCGGTAGGCGTAGGTGTGATGAGCCGACACTACCATAAGGGAATAAATCATCAAGAAAACACCGACTCGGCAAAAAGAAGACGTAGAGAAAAACGGAAAAAGCGGGATATACGCGTCGGCACGTGGAATGTTCGAACGTTATATAAACCAGGCGCGATACAGACGATCGTAGAAAACGCGAAACAATATAAAATGGACATCGTCGCGCTTCAGGAAGTCCGACTCCCACATCAAGTAATCGAAACCAACGGGTTTACACTGGCGTGTGGAGGTACCGATACACATAACCTCGGCACCGGCTTCATCATAAACAATAAGATTACGCCCCATGTAAAAGATGTGCAATTTATTAATGACCGAATGTCTGTGCTAAAAATACAGGGACCATGGTACAATTATGTATTTATAAACGTGCACGCCCCAACAGAATCTACGGACAAAGAAACGAAAGACACGTTCTGCGAGACCCTAGTGGAAGTATTTGATGGGATCTCATCATTCGATGTTAAAATCCTCCTCGGGGACTTCAACGGGAAAATTGGAAAGGAAGATATCTTCCAACCAACTATAGGTAAAGAAAGTCTACAGGACGTTTCAAATGATAATGGAATTCGAATTATCACGTTCGCATCGTCAAAAGATCTGGTAGTGAAAAGCACGATGTTCAAGCACAGGTAAATCCGTAAAGCCATATGGATATCACCCGACGGCATAACGTGTAACCAAAAAGACCACTTCTTCATAGACAAAAGACACCACTCGAATATCCTTGACGTAAGATCATATAGAGGAGCAGATTGCGACTCCGATCATCTTCTAGTGATGGGCAAAATCAGGAGTCGCCTCGCAGCAATCCCACATGGGCAGTCACGGGAGACGAGCAAAAAGTTTGACTGTATATCAAGACGAACTAACGAATAGATTTAGCATTCTAGAGAATGGAAGCAGTGAGGAAGAGGAAGCTAATAGTGTGGACACTAAATGGACATCGATCAGAGACACAATCAAGCTAACAGCTCAAAAGGTATTAAGATTTAAGAAAACAATTAAGTCCAAACCTTGGTTTGACGATGAGTGCAGGGCGAAGATCGAAGAACGTAAACGCCTCAGAGTGATCTATTTAGAAAGATATGATGAAGTCAACGCAGAAAGATACGCGACGATTCGGAGAGAGACGATGAGACTCTTCAAACGCAAAAAACGCGAATGGGAGAAGACTCGGATCGAAAAAATCTTAGAAAATTCTAGAGCAAAGAATATCAGAGGTATGTATGCCGCCATAAATTCAATTAGAAATGGCTACCGAGGGAGAGTCAAAATAATTCGAGACGCAAACGGCTATCTAGTCACAGAAACAAACAATATCGTGACAAGATGGAAGCAATACTTGAAAACCTGCTCAATGTACGCACCCATCACACGCAAGTAAACGCACCAAGCGTACATACAGCCGAGCCTCAGATTTCAGAACCCTCTCTCAACGAAGTTGTAGACGCAATAAATCTATTGAAAAACAACAAAGCTCCCGGAGTCGACGGCATACCGGCAGAGCTTGTGAAGCATGGAGGAGAGGGAACCGCTCGAAAAATCCACCAGCTCATTCAAACAATATGGGATAAGGAAGTCACTCCGGAAGGATGGAAAACCTCAATAGTCGTTCCCATTTTCAAAAAAGGCGACAGATCTGACTGCGAAAATTACAGAGGAATATATTGCTCCCAGCCACATACAAAATATTAACAAATGTCATACTGGCGAGAAGCACACCGTACGCAGAAGAAATACTGGGAGACTGCCAATGCGGATTCCGTAGGAACCGATCAACAAGCGACCAAATGTTCACAATAAGGTAAGTGCTGGAAAAGAAGTGGGAATACGGACAGACGGTTCACCAACTGTTCGTTGACTTCAAAAAAGCCTACGACTCAGTCGCAAGGCAAAAACTTTATATTGTAGTTGAGCTGGGAATCCCGAAAAAATATGCCGCCCTCATTCAAATCTGCATGAAAGAAAACAAAGGGCGAATTAGAATAGAAAACCATCTCTCAGAACCATTTGAAATCCGGGACCGACTAAAACAGGGGGATGGCCTTTCACCATGTCTCTTTAACCTTGTCGTCGAGTATGTCACCGGAAAGGTACAAGACGACAACATGGCCGGATCATCCCTGAACGGAGTCACAGAAGTGCTCGCATATGCGGATGACACCGCCGTTTTGGGCGATAATCTAGAAACTGTAAGTAAAAACTGTGAAATCATCATGCAGCGGCAGAAGAGGTGGGCCTAGAAAGAAATGCAGACAAAACAAACTACATGATTACGGCGAGAGCAGGTGGACTTTAGAGAACACATATAAACATCAGGTGCAAGATATTTGAAAATGTCAAAGAATTTAAATACCTGGGAACAATACTGACGGCCAGTAACAAAATGTCGAAGGAAATTAACAAAAGACTACACTCCGGCAACGCTAGTTGGCATGCAGCCCGTAAACTGATGAAATGCAAACTGCTATCACGTAATATAAAGCTCAGTGTCTATAGAACCATAATCATGTCGATTGTTCTCTATACGGATGCGAAACATGGCCTCTCACAAAACGGGAAGAAAACAAATTCCGCATATTCGAGAATAAAGTTTTAAGGGGTACCTTTGGCGGCAAATATGACGAAGGGGCAGGACACAACCACGAATTGGAAGAGCTGTACTGCAAACCTACAATAGTGAGAGTAATCAAGTCGCGAAGATCAAGATGGGCCGGACACGTGGCATAGAATTCTTGACGGTAAGCCAACGGGAAAGGGACCGACAGGGCGGCCGCGTAGGAGATGAGAGGACAATGTTAGGTGGACCTCGAGGAGATCGGTTCGGATGGTCGAACGTGGAAGGAGAGCGCACGGGACATGGGACAATGGCGGAGTCGAGTCCGTGAACTTTCGGATTCCTACAGGCCAATAAATAGTAATAATAATAGTATACCCGCCTGTCACGCGGGAGACCGGGGTTCGATTCCCCGTCGGGGAGCCTCTGGCGCAAGACTAATGACCTTGCCCGGAAAAAACAAATCATTATGGAAAATTTAACAAGCCTCAGGACTTGCTAAATAAGGGCAAGACTGGTTCCCGGTTGTAGTGCCGATGATGATGATGAATAGTAAAAAGCTCATATTCGTTATTAACTTCATATCTATCATACGCACCATTTTTTCCGCAACGACAGTTGGCTTATGTTAAAGAGCGTCAACAAATCTATTGAATTTGATCTGCCAATGTAAACACAAATTAACACTCACAAGTTTTTTTTTGCGTTTAAAATATCAAGTTACGCGCCTGCAAAACAGCATTTGGGAACTTTTACTTTATTGGGTTAATACAAAGAAAAATATTTCCGTACCTCATCTTTTACTCTCAGAAGGATACCCTGAACATGCTGCAGCTGTTAGAACGTATCAGAAGCGGGTTGGGATACGTGGTAATTTTGATATGGAAAACAAAGAGCGTCCGCGTAAATCAAAACAGTTCAAAAACGAAGAATCGGTAAGAAAAAAATCTTAGTTCAAGGATAAAACTCACGGAAATTGTTCATTTCCATACATACGAGAAGAGGATTCCAGAGATGCTTTTGAAATTTATGAGCCCTAGTATGACATCGATGTTGAGAAAAAACTAAACTCGGTAGACTTTAGTAAGTGAACAACGTAGCTTATAGTGGCAGGATGAACTTGGCGAAAAAGCATTTAAGTTGTGTGGCAGACGGAGAAGATATACTTCCAGCAGTGGAATGGCGTTGACCGGTACGTAATAACGATTGATTTAAGGGCAGTAACGCAAAGTTAGGACTTGTAGAAGAGGCGACTACTGTATGCCAATTCCATTACAAAGCCGGATAGTTATGTTACATCTTTTGAGATCCCTGCCAAGCAGCATCAGTCTACATTCTTATAGGAGAATTACTAGCGGCGTCTAAATCTTTGGAAAACAGTTATTAAAGAATAATTTCTATTGCATAGATTTATCGAACAGAAGAAAGGAGGAGAGAGTTTTTGGCAGGCGGCCGTGAAAAGTTTTTGCCACGGAGACTGCCGCCTGTGAACGTGGACAGATTTTTGCATGATAAAAATAATTGCCCCAGAGTTTGTGTTGTAATACGTTTTCCTATTTAGATCTCAAGGTTTTGGGGTTAGCTTCATATAAAGTCCGCCTCGATGAAAGTTAGATAGTTTCGCGGTGAACAAAGGGAATTTGTGTTGGCTGGAGGTGGTTAACAAGACAATTGTTTGAAAGTGAAGAAGTAAGTGCAATATCATGGTAAAACAAGTAAGTGCAATATTGTGACGCATATGACAATCAGTACTAGAATATTCTAGAAAGTCCGAAACAAAGTACTAGAATATTCTAGAGAGTACTGGAAAGCTGGAGACTATGAACAGTAGAACATTCAAGACTATGGAACGGACGGAAACGAAATGCCGAATCAGAATGAGGAAACGGTATAAATACGTCGCACACAGATCAAGGAGTAGTAGTAGTAGAAGTGATAAGTGCGAAAGCAAGCGATAAGTAAGAAATGGTTAAGTGTACGGTAAAAGTAACGGTTGTTATTAACGGACTAATAAAGTGTTACATTAATTCAAAATCGATTTAACGGCTCTTATTTATTCAAATAATTAATCCAGCGAACCCTAAGCTCGCTACAATATCATAGTAAAACCGAGTAGCCTCATTATTATTAGGTCATTAAACAGAAAAATAATTGAGCCCTGGGGCGCACTTGAAGGTTAATAGAAAATATATTTGAAGATACCCCCTTAACATCGATTTAATCGATTTTGGAGAAAACCTAACTGCAATTGGACTCTAAGGTCCTGCCACCCAGAGAATAAGGGTTATTCGATTTTTTTATCCAAATATCCTAAATCCTGCTAAGGTTATAATTAAAGTTTTGTGTTATTGAAGTGAATTGGTGCTCTCGTTAATTATTGAACGCCCCTCACATTTTGATTAATAAAATTTCGGTTAACGATTTTTTTCTCATCAATATCTGACAATATTGTAACACGTCTTTACTTACTTGGGCCGTTAATACCTTCGATACGCCCTCGGTGCCATACACTGTTTAGGGAGATAACACAAGGCAAATAAAGTTGGCCGACGTAAACTTGTTGGGCCTCATTATGTTCATCGTTTAGTTCTTCATTGAATTTTATAAGGTTGTTGCGGCGGGAAAACTGTATTTAAAGTGTTTAATTAAGTTTAGTACAATCTTCTATTTTTTTCAATCACGTTACCTTGACAGCGAAAAATTGATGAGGAGTTTCGGGATGGGTTATTTCCACACGCTCCAATAGTCCTCCAGACAGAACCTTTCTTGTAATTCTGTTTCTTATTTTCGATGTTTGAGCACGCTGTAAGGATACTTATTATTTAAAGAAACTTATATGGATATGCTATATGAAGTACCATTGGACCTTTGCCGGGCGCATTTTCCACACATAATCCTGTATAAATTAGAGCATCTCGCAAGGATATGTTCTCTTTTGACTTTTCCACGAGAACTCCGACAACCCAGGGTTCCACAGTTGCGACCTCGACATATATTGTTACAGGTTGGCTAAAATAATACAGGCCGGCATGATTTTAAGGTAACATGATTCAATCTTAAGCTTACTTTTGAATGATCTCTTCCATTAGGGCACGCGCTTCATTTAGCCCATTTTCATCGGATAGGCGAATATCTTTCAAGCAACACTCATGGGCTGCTTTAGAAAGAGTCTGTAATTGTTTGGGAATCTGGCGGAACCTATGATGGATGGATATTACTAATAAGTGGTACTTTTATTATGCCATTGGTGGTTCCAAACCATTTATCTGAAACGTCAATTTCAACGCCGTAGTCTATTAAGAGGACTTTGTATATTTTGCCGGTATTGCTAGAGTCGGTGTCCTTCTGGTATTCTTCTTTGACAAGTCCACGGTACCATGTATCTTCTTCTTCCTTATAAACCATATATTTGTGATTGAGCTCGATTTCGTCTGCAGTAATAGGATTTTTTTGGAATGCTTCTATCTGGGATTGTATTATGTCACCGGTATCGTAATCCTGGATGAAGAATTTTAATGGACCGACAATATGGGTAATCCGGACGTTGTACATATATGGAAGTCTCGTCTTTTTAGTTAAAACTGGTCCGCTCTGTTCGATTCGGGCTACTTCGTCACCTAAATCCAATTTCGTCATATCACCAGAACTGATTTCGAAAACTTGGGAAGTGTCGCCATTCATTGGAGTCAATGTTATTGCGATATTCGGGGATGTGAACTTGAACTCGTAAGCATCTATAATATCTTTTTCTATGTCTTTAAGCGTCTTGAATCTGGAAGAATTAAAAGTCGTTGTGAGAAATGGAAACAAAATACATGAATATACACGAATACGAACTGAAATGGATTCTCGTCAAATTCCGTAATGTGAAAATTGCAACGAAGTTTATCAACATGCTCTGAGGCAGAGTCGATGATATTATGAATGTGGTAGTACTGTGGTGGATCCTGGACGTAAGTTTGTAGCATGGATTTGATGTTCTGTCAAAGAGAAACTCTGCTTAGAGGACACGAAGTGAGGGTATTATATTTGTTATACTTACATTCAAAATAGTTTGATTTTCGCCCAGTTGAGTGATGGCTGCGAAGATCGCTTCTTTTATGGGATGTGCATACTCTTTAAATTCGTCCAGAATTCTTCGTTCCTCAAGCTGAAGAAAATTATGGTATCGAGCGAAGAAGTTGTTAACGTCTATGACAGCTCGTGTGGCAAAGTCGTTGAGGCGATGTTCACAGCTTCGAGCCTCCTGAAAAATGTAATTGATTTAAGGAAGTTCCGTTAATCATCTATAGTATGTTGAACATATTGTGTTAGGAAGTAGTGATTAATGAAGCGATTACTCCTATTGAAACCAATTACCGTTTGATTCCTGATGTCGGTAAATTGGTGCTTTGAGGAAACGGTTTTGGATAGCACATTACGATACATATTATATAGCAAGTACTAGAGTTCCTGAGTACAAATGTATGTATGATGAATACAAATAAAGGAACCAAACATATTGTTTGATTGATTGATTAGAAAATATTCTAACTTAACTTTGTTAAAATTATATTGAAATCATTGTCAAATGTGAATGAGCAAGAAGCAATAAATCTCTACTATTCGCCATTTAAGTTATCATCCTATTACAACAAATATAAGTTTAAAAAAAGCGACCTCATCACTGAACAGTTCCAAAGAGAACGTCCAAAAATAGTATTCGTATTCATTACAATAACCTTTTTTTTTTTTTTTAAACTAACGCGCGCACAAAAGGGGATTTTAAAGTACCCTTAAATGTTAAAGCACAGTGCAAGCGGATGGAGAGGAAGTGGATAAAGAAAGGGGGTGTCGATGTATATTGGTCTTGAATGTCTGGACATCACAACGGCCAGGAAACACATGATCAGGCAGAACATTCCACATTCGTGTGGTTCGGCTTTCAACGTGAACTGATGCGCATTCACAGATTGACGGGTATCGCGGGAAAATGTCTGAAAGGATGGAACACATTCAGCAAGTTCAGTTGAGACTCGACCGTGGTAATACCTATAGAAAAGAGATAGGCATGATACGTTGCGCCTGTGTTCCAACGACGGAATTGATCGACTTACGGCTGGGTCCCCAATAAGTTTCACTGCTCGTTTTTGCATCCTGTCGAGCACGTTAGTGCAGTTTTGGTTGCGCTTGACCAAATATGGGAGTTGAACTCCATTTTTGCACGAATATACGCCTTGTAAATAGTGACCAGGTTGGATGGAGTGAAGTATCTTTTGCATCACTTAAGGAATCCCATACATTTAGCTGCACTTTTCGCAGCTTCAAATATGTGGTCATTCCAGTTAAGAGTCGAATTAATTCGAGTGCCGAGGATTGATAATTCCTTGGCTTCGTCGATGCAAGAGCCGTTCATAGACAGTATATTTACTTTGGGGCTCGCCTTTGACGACAAAAGACAGCACTGGGTTTTTAGGACATTGAATTCTACTCGGTTAGATAATCCCCACTGATTTATCTTGTTGAGGTCTGAATTCAATGTATCAAGCATGAGTTGCTGGTTGGTAGTGACGATCGAAGAGTTTGGACAGGAGTGTTCGTACGAGTATGAGAAACTCCACGTGCTATCATCAGCAAACGAGTGAATTGGGTTGTGAGTAATTGACAAGAGATCATTTGTAAAGACGAGGAAGAGAGTGGGTGAGAGTACCGAACCCTGGGGAACACCTGCATTAATTTGATGGGAGACAGATTTGACACCATCGAGAACCACTTGGATTGGAACGGGCAGAAATATAGTCTCGTATCCATTGGATCAGGGAATTGTCCACTCCATATGAATGCAATTTTGATAAAAGCGCTGGATCCAAATCTGTCGAAGGCTTTTGAAATATCCAATGCGACTACCTTGCTTTCACCGAGGTAGTGGATGGAATGGCTCCACTTTTTGGTAAGGTACGCCATCAGATCTCCTGTGGATCTGTTGCTACGAAAGCCATATTGGCGGTCATTGAGGAGGTCATTTGATTCCAGATATTTCGAAAGTTGACGGTTGATAAGAGATTCCATTACCTTGGAGATAATAGAAGTTAGTGCTATGGGTCGATAAGAAGAAAGGGATGATTTGTCACCCTTTTTGGGAATTGGCTGAACGTTCGCTGACTTCCATCTATTTGGGAAACAGCCAGTAGAATAAGATAAATGGAAGAGTTTCCGTGGTGGTTTAGCGAGTGAAGAGGGACATCTCTTCAAGAGGATTGGGGAATGCCGCCCGGACCAGCGGATTTGTGTGCGTTTAGCTCTTTGAGTGCGCGGGCAACAGTACGCGTTCGGAAGCGAATCTGGCTCATGGTGTGCTGCTTATGCTGAAGTTGAGGGGGAACTGATGTGGTATCAGGCAGCGTTGAATTGGTTGCAAAATGTGCAGCAAGTAGATTCGCCTTCTCTATTGCAGTGGTGACTGGTGTGTCATCGACTATAAGCGATGGAATGGATGAAGAGACCTGGTTTTGAATGTTTTTCACGAATGCCCAGAAGTTTCTACTACCTGTGGGAGAGTGTAGTATTTTTTGTCTCACTCTCTGGTCATGCAAGAACTTGGCGCGTTGAATATACGCTTTGCAGTCATTCCTAGCTCTCTTAAATCTTTTCCGGTTTTCCTCAGTATTGTTTGATTTCTTTATTCTGTGTGGAATAAAGGTCCGCATGTCAAGTAGAATCGTGTCTGTCAATGTGTCCGCTATAGAGTCAACATCGTTATGGAGGAAAAATAACGACCAATTTAACCTCCCAAAAAAGTCGTTCAGACCTTCCCAGTTGGCTTTCTCGTAGAACCATACTGCTCTTTTGGGAGCTTTCTCATTAACGTTACTGTTGGTTAGAGGAAATTTAGCTGACACGACACAGTGGTCTGAAGTGCCTAAGGGCGAAGAAACTTCAATTGTGTATTTGTTTGGGTGGGAGGTGAGAAACAGGTCCAGTATGTTGGCGAATTGACCATATATATCTGGTACCCGAGTTGGCTCATTGACAAGTTGAGTTAAGCTATTTGAATCAGCAAAAAGCTGGACATATTGACCTTCAGGTGTTGTTGTTCCGGAGTGACGAAGCCACTGAGATTTATGCACATTAAAATCACCCGCAATAACGATTTCAGTGTGCGGATATAGGGTCAAAATCCTATCGATAGAATCAGACAGAGCATCAAATTCATTAAAGGATGCATTTCTATCCAGGTTTGGGCTTCTGTAAAGAAAGCAGTAATGTATGATATTCTTACGAACATGTAGTTTTAGCCAAAAGAAATTAAATTCTGGGTTGGAACAGAGCCCATATTGTGGCAGAAGCTGATAAGCAATATCATTTCGTATGTATGTGGCTATACCACGATGTGGAAAGAACAGTGGCACTAAGTTATATCCAGGTAGATTAAAATCGGAAATATCCGTATTAGTAATTACCTGGGTTTCGCTAAGTGCAAGGATAGTTGATTTCTGGCTAGAAACATGGGCAGACACAGAAGAGAAATTGCATCTCAAGCCGCAAATGTTACACAAATCAACGCAAAATTCCCGCTCCATTGAAACGGCCCTACACAGAAAACCAATACCGCCTCGGGAAAGGATGCAAGTCGGGACCAGTAATAGATAAACGAAAGCAACCACTACAGGTGTTATGCCCTTGTAGTAGGTGCCCCACTAGATCCCTGCCGAAATCCAGGTCACATCCCTTCCATGATGAACATTATGCCACTCAAACACAAAAAACTCTCCAAAAATTATTAATCAATCGAGAGTATTGATGCCTGAGGGACGCAAACAGAGGTGCGAAAAAAAGGAAAACAGACACAAGGGATGGAAAGGGTTTTCCCACACTGCACATCACTCGCGTGTATATTCTCGCACTTTTCACAGCACTAAGACGCGTGTGCGCTTCATTCAGACTACAGTATGTACAACACTGTGGAAAGTGGCTGACGACATTATTATTATTATTATTATTTTTTTTTTTTTTTGTAAACCTGGAACCCCCAGAAACAACATTCTTTTATATAATCTCATTGCTCTGCATAATGAACCAATTATTCTTTTTCCTGAAATGAATAAAATATAATAGAAAACAAAAATTTTTTTCCACAACATCAGTTCACTTTCTACGACTGATCAATTGGGAAGAAAGTTTGTTCGGCAGTATTTCTGGATGTTGGGAAGGCTGTTGACAAAGCTTGGCATGAGCTATCAGAATTTAAGAGAATGCCTATTTTCGTTAGAGGAAAATCAAAGCAATCATCAAGTGTAATGGAAACAATCCTACTGCACCAAAAGAAATTACGAGGGCAGTTTGATAAGTCAGTGACTTTTTTAATAAAAGATTTTTTTTTCGGCAAATAAGCATTCTTAGGATCCTTTTAGCTCGATACATTTAGTCCAGAGTTTTTCCAATTAGTTTATTCCTTCCAATTAATAGGTTTCCTTAACGCCCTCAAAGTAGGCGTTAGTTTCTGTGATGACCTCTTCATTCGACCCAACTCTCTTACCGCCCAACCATTTCTTCAGGTTTAGAAACAGAAAGTAGACGCAGAGGGCTAGTAGTTAAGATAGTGTGCAAAAATGTCACAATACAGTTAAGAACATTTTAGAGAGATTCACATAGTTGGAGTTTCAAATGATAATGGAATTTGAATTTATACGTTCGCAGCATCAATAATGCTTGGCCTTATTTAGCAAATCTTGCGACTTGGTAAATTTTCCATAATGATTTGTTATTTTCCGGGCAAGGTCATTAGTCTTGCGCCAGAGGCTCCCCGATGGGGAATCGAACCCCGGTCTCCCGCGTAACAGGCGGGTATACTAACCACTATACTATCGAGGAGCCTACATACATACGAAGTGATATTGCTTATCAGCTTCTGCCAGAATATGGCTCAAATCCAGAATTAGAATACTTTCTATTGGCTAAAACTTCACGTTCATAAGCGTATCATACATTACTGGTTTTATACAGAAACCCAAACTTGGATAGAAACGCGTTCTTTACCTTAGCCTTGTCTCCGCACATTGAAATCGTTATTGTGGGTGATTTCAATGAGCAAAACCCTTTTTAAAAAACAGCGTCGTCATTCCGGACACACAACACCTGAAGGACAGTATGGCCAGCTCTTTGCTGATTCGAATAGTTTAACTCAACTCGTCAACGAGCCAACACGGGTGGCGCACATAGATAGCCATTTCGCTAACCCTGAATGTGTTTCTCACCTCCCACCCGAACAAATACATAATTATAGTTTCTTCGACCTTGGGCACTTCAGATTACTGTGCTGTGTCAGCTAAATTTGCTCTAACCAACAGCAACGTTAAGAGAAAACTCCTAAAAAACTGTATGGTTCTACGAGAAGGCAAACTGGAAAGGTCTGAGCGCCTTTTCTGGGAGTTAAATTTGTAGCGATTTTTCCTCAATAACGATTCTATTTGGTATGCGGACTTTATTCCATACAGGGTAAAGTGTACCCAAGAGAAATATGTGGTTCGATTCTGGGTGCAGAGAAGCCATAAGGCTAAAGAGTTAACTTCCGGCTGTATTAATCAAATAAAACTGAAGAAAGCCGGATAATATTCAAGAGAGCTAGAAATGACTGCGATGCGCATATTCAACCCGCAAAGTTCTTGCATGACCAGAGAGTGAGACAAAAATACTACACTCACCTACAGGTAATAGAAACCTCTGAATAGTTGTGAAAAATATCCAAAACTCTGCCTGTTCATCCATTCCTTCGCTTATAGTCGATGACAGATCCGTCACCAGTGCAATAGAGATAGCGTTTCTACTTGCTGCATATATTGCAGCAAACTCAACGCCTCGACTTGAGCATAAGCAGCAAACCGTGAGCCAGATTCACTTCCGGACGCATACTGTTGCTCGCACGTTCAAGAAGCTAAACGCAAACGAATCCACTGGTCCAGGTGGCATTCCTTCAATTCTCTTGAAGAGAGATTCTTCTTCATTCGCTAAACCATTGCGGAAACTCTTCCTTTTGTCTTATTCTACTGCCCATTTCCCAAGCTGATGGAAGTCAGCGAACTTTCAGCCAATTCCCAAAAAGTGCGACAAATCGTCCCTTTCTTCTTATCAACCGATAGCACTAACTTCTATTCTCTCGAAGCTAAAGGAACTTTCGAAATATCTGGAATCAAATGACCTCCTCAATGACCGCCAATATGGCTTTCGCCGCAACAGATCCACAGGAGATTTACATGGCATACCTTACCGAAAAGTAGAGCCATTCCATACACTACTTCGGCGGAAGCAAGGTTGTTGCACTGGATATCTCGAAAGCCTTCGACAGAGTTTGGTATCCAGCCCTTTTATCAAAATTACACTCATATGGAGTGGACAATTCCCCGATCCAATGGATAAGAGACTATCTTTCTGGCCGTTCAATTCAAGTGGTTCTTGATGGTGTCAAATCTGCTTCCCATCTATTTAATGCAGGTGTTCCCCAAGGTTCGGTACTCACATCCACTTTTTTCCTCATCTGTATAAATGATCTCTTGTCCATACCCACAACCCAATCCACTCGTTTGCTGATGATAGCACATTGAGTTTCTCATACTCATACGAGCATTCCCGACCAAACTCTTCGAACGTCAATACCAATCAGCAGGTTATGCTTAATACATTGAATTCCGGTCTGAACAAAATATATCAATGGCCCCAGCTTACATAGACTTAGCTTTTCTAGAATTAGGGTAGTATAAGATTTAAGTTAAGTTAAGTGCTTTTAAATAAAGTTATATATTAAAAAAAAATTAAGTAAGTTAAATTTTAAGAAAAAGAAACAACAAAAAACTCGACACAAGGTTTTTCAAATTTTTCTTTGACTTTCAAATAATCATAAGTACTGCCACAAAGTTCTGTCGCCGAAAGGCAAATTATACAATTGTTAAGTAATGTTTAGCTTAGAGCGTCTGCGAAGGACCAGTAAGTTATAATATAAGATAATTAAGCTAGAATTTAAGCATTTTTTGTCTAGCATGTAATTTAGAAATTTAGAAAATAAAAATAAAATAAAAAAAAATGTTTTAAAAATAAAATGAAAAAGATATATCAATGGGGATAATCTAACCGAGTATAATACAAGCCTTAAAAACTCAGTGCTGCCTCTTGTCTTCAAAGGCAAATGTATGAGATGCAAAAAATAATCACTCCATCTAACCTGACCACTATTTAAAAGGTGTATATTTATCCCAAAATGGAGTTCAACTCCCATAGTAGGTCAGGCGCATCTAAAACTGCGCTATACCTGCTCGATGGGATGCAAGACGAACAGTAAAACTTATTGGGGACCCAGTCGTAAGTCGATCAATTCCGTCGTGAGAACATAGGCGCAACGTATCAATCCTCGGCGCTCGAATTAATTCGACTTTTAACTGTAATGACCACATATTTGAAACTGCGAAAAGTGCAGCCAAATGTGTCGGGTTCCTTAAAAGATGCAAAAATACTTCACTCCATCTAACCTGACCACTATTTACAAGGTGTATATTCATCCAAAAATGGAGTTCAACTCACAAATCTGGTCAGGCGCATCCAAAATTGCACTACACGTGCACGACAGGATGCAAAAACTAGCAGTGAAACTTATTGGCGACCCAGCCGTAAGTCAATCAATTCCGTCGTTAGAGCACAGGCACAACGTATCATGCCTATCTCTTTTCTATAGGTATTATCACGGTGGTTGCTCAACTGAACTTGCTGAATGTGTTCCACCTCAGACATTTTTTCGCGATACTCGTCAATCTGAGAATACGCATCACTTTACGTTGAAAGTCAAGTGCAGGCGCACGAATAAACATAGAGAGTCAGAGAGACGAGCGATCCGCCTGATCGGCGACTCGGTGCTGGCGTCGGGACTACAACCGCTATCACATCGAAGGCGCGTAGCCGACCTCTGTCTGTTTTACAGATTTTATCACGGGTACTGTTTTTCGGAGATTCGTGGTACTGTTTCGTGCAATTCGGTTTATATGCGTTCCACAAGACAATCCGACGGATCGCTTCAATTCAATTCACAGTACCCGTGCTGTTCTTCGGAGATTCTTGGTATTGTTCCACGCAATTCGGTTTATATGCGATCCAAAAGATAATCCGACGGATCGCACCAGTTTGCGGTTCATCTCACAACGGCGCGAATATCCCTGCATCAGAACTCGTTCCGTTACAGAGCGGGGAAGCTACGGAACTCCCTTCCCACGCGTGTGGTCCCGCAGCGTTACAACCTGCAACTGTTCAAAAAGAACTGCAACAGTTATTTGGTGGCATCTGGGGGCGCCCACTCAGCGCTATAGGTTCGCCTCTCCCGAGAGAAGTCTAATAATAAAATTAAAAAAAAAAAAATCTTTAGAGAATGTGGACTGCGCATCTTGATCATGTCTTTCCTCGTCGTTGTAATGTCCAAGCATTTAAGACCAATGTACATCGATTCCTCCTTTCCTTATCCACCTCCTCTCCTTCCCCTCGCACTGTGCTCTGACATTTAATGGACATTCAAAATCCTATTTTGTGCGCACTTCAGTGTAAAAAAATAAGGTCAATTCCTTATAGACAAGAGGCCCACTTTTAGTCTTCATTGACGTAAGATCCATTTAAGTAATTCTTTCAGTGGAATATTTTCTTTATCGGAACCAAAGTCGTGGGCTCTAAAAAAGCAGCATGGGTCTGTGGGGATATAATTTGGTGTCGTCGTAACACTGGTTCGCTTATTCCCCAACACTTGTCCACAGAAAACTGTTCACCAAATTCCACAAATAAAAGAGAAAATGAAAAGCACTGTGTTGTTTAGTGGTAAGCTCTTTATTTTTATTTCTGAATCTAATTTCACAAATGATTGTCTGGAACCACAAAGTTGTCGTGCACTTAAACTACTTTTTATTTCTCACTACGGTATAACTCTTGAATAGGTTTGTATTATACAAGTTAACTTTTATTTATTACTTGTTCACGATCGAAAGCTGAAGATTCCCCATTTGACGGTTCAGTACATTCCAAAGATCTTCGGGGTTTTAGAAACACACTCAATCTGTCTCAAGTAGTCAAACTCACAAAACATATTCTTAATTTCACCGACTTCGACATGGAAGATACTCCGTAGATCACCGAAACCATTCGTATTTTGCCACTTCACATTAGTCGCGGAGAAATTGGACCGGAGGTAGCATTTTTACTTTCGACGCGTGCATACTCTTAGCTGTTGAAATTAAACTCTACGTTTCGCGGTGGTTACGATCTTACTCCACGATGCAATTCACATCGATCAGATTCGATGGCCGCGAATTGCATCGATAGGAGAGGATTGTATATGTACCGTATAGGACAAGTACGTTGCCCTTCAGCCTGCATATCGGCAACGACGAAAATGCACCTGAATAAACATGGGCTGGTGTAATGAATTGTAGGTATTATAGAGATACGCGATAGCGAAGATCGCCGAAGGGACAAATAGGTTTCTGTGTCTTAAATAAACAGAAACGCTATTTCGAGGGCCATAAATCTTTGATGACCTGCGCTTGAGAACGAAATAGGTTTTTGCTTTAAGATACACAAAAACGCTATTTCAAGGGTCACGATGATATGCACATCGTGTTTACTCGAGCGTTCATGCTAATGCCATTGTAGTAGGCTATACATTCTGGTGACGATAGGTCAGCCGAAAATTTGGGTCTTGTTTACAAGACGGTGGCGGTATATGAGTATAATGGGGAGGAATTAGCCATGCAGATGTGCGAGCGTACATCTCGCCCAGGGTGGCCATGGACCAGCGGTCGATTAATAGGAAAAACACAGTGATGCTACTGTGTGTTTGTTTGTTTAACAGCCCGGAGCGTCGTTAGGTATGATCTGGGGTATGATTGTCTAACGTCAATCATATTAGTGCCCAAATCCCATGATCGGTAGATAACCGATAAAGGAAATTGGTCGCAAGTGTTGCGAACCTCGGGACTGGGGCAATAAATGGTTTTGAACCGTAGCAAAACCCATCGGCTACAACTATGCCAACAATTACGCTGGCCAGCAAGATTTTATCTATTATAGTTGCTGACAAGCCGAGCCGATGGAGATATGGTATTGTTCATATAATAATTCAATGTGATGCATGCCTTGATGAGGTTTAACTTTCAGGTGTGATGCTGCAGAGGAGCTTACGCTGCCCCTAATTGCAGGTAAGTACTATGGGTTTGGAAGGTGGTTAATTTAAGAGAATAGGCGGTTCTTTGGGAATGTATTAAAGAACCGCCACAGGTCTCCCGTTGAGTTTTCTCTGCCGTACGTTTAAGAATCACAATTCTATGAGAATGCGGGATATATGATGAGGTGACTAGACCTGGCTAGTATATTCTAGTAGGGGGCGGACAAAGGTAACGTAAAACGATCGACTAAAAAATGAATGTAATAAGAAATAGGTTTTAAAGAATGTGTAAAAATCGTTGTCGATGTGACAAAGAAGCTGATTGACTCAAGAAAGTTTATAAAGCGAAAGGAAAGCAAACAAAGGATTAGTTTTGGTTTATTTTGCTTCGATTGAATTTGAAGTTTTTACTTTATTTTTATTATGATGTTTTTTGTTAAGTTTGAATTGCTACTTTTGTCGTAAAATGTTGAGAATTAAAAGAAACATGGCAAGGTGACAGTTCAGAGTTTTTAAAAATGGAGCACAAAGAACACTCCATCTTCATTGTTAAACAATGTTTTAAAAATATTGAAGGTTTGGCAGCCACAGTCCGCAATGTTTGTATAAAACAACATGATTGGAATAGTGATCCGACTTAATCGATTGTGAAGAGATTTATTAAAAAGGCATGAAGGCTGGATCAATTAATGAACTTAAGCACTCTGGCCGCGCTGCTACATAACACGTCATTCAGAAACACCAGTTTCAGTTCATGGTCAAGAATTGAACATTGAGAGAAAGTCTCAGACAGGCCAATTGGTTCAAGAATTGATCTAAACTGAGCACGCTGGCGAAGAGAATTCATTGAATGGTTTATGGAATAATAAGGCGATGCCGATTTGTCAAACCAAATCTTCAGCGATAGGACTCGCTTTTTCTTGATTTCTTTGCTTATCATCAAAATTGTCGCATCCGGGATTCAAAAAATGCATGAATGTAACTGTTTGGATCGGATTTTGGGTTAGAAGCATCATATGATCATTCTTTTTTGAAAATGTGAGTGGTTAGAGGATAATAATTGATGATCGCGATTTTATAATTCGGTCCTTTTTTTTTTGGTTTATTTAGAAGATACGGGTGTGGACGCCAAGTGCTATTTGCTTTACATATAACCCAAGGAACAATTTAATTACAGAGTGAGTTATTTTCTGATCGTGTAATTTGCTTTTTTAATGACGACCTGATTTTAGTCACCCAGATCATTTTCTTCTTTAGCTTTCAATTAGGCAAAATATTACGGTAATCAGCCAACGACCTTTCACAATTTGAAGGAACAAACTGGGTGCTGTATTAATAAAATTCAGCCGCACTTTTGTGAAACAGTTATAGAAAAGTTTGACAAGAATGCATACGTATCAGCAAAATCGTGGACGATATTTCATACATAGTTCTATACTCTTATGCTATTTCATACAGGGCACTATACAGTATACTTTATGAAACTATAAATGAGTGAACACATACATCAAATATTTATTACTCGTTTTGCCTAATTGCGAGGAACTTGCTAGTTATTACTTCAAAGAGATTCAATCAAGACTGTCAAAATTGTCTGGCTATTTATCAGTAAGCCTCTGGCTCAAGACTAATGACCTTGCCCAGAAAAAACAAATCATTATGAAAAATTTAACAAGCCTCAGGACTTGCTAAATAAGGCCAAGACCGGTTCCCGGTTGTAGTACTGATGATGATGATGAACTTACGCGCTATCGTCTAAAAGCACCATAATCATTAAATATAGTAGAACATTCGCTATTTTATCTCGGCTTGTTTACTGTGGTATTCATCAGTAAAATTGCTCATACAACTGGAAGAGAATTCATCCCTTTCACTTTTCGACTTTCGATATCCATATCGTTTCGTAATGTTTCCGATAAATGATGCTGTGGTTTAAAATTGACGCTTTCGTAGACAAGAATTATAGATACTTGCATTCCTCGTACGTACGGTTTACGCTTGGTCTGGGATTAAACCCGATAGACTAAGCTTTCTTAGCGGACGAACAAATTCCCACGCATTAAAAGAACTCAATTAGTCTTCTCGCAAGCCGTTACGTGGTATTGCCTAAGAAAATATACTGCAGAGCTCCAAGAAGTTCAACTTGCACCAAATAAATACTTGTGGAACGAGTGTCTTGCTATGACTACATGTTCATCAGTGCGGGGAAATTAACAGCTAAAGTAAAACAACTTCACACTGACCATATCGCGCAATACATTTAGTTCCACTAAACATATCGTGGACGGTCCGTGGTCATATCCGCCGTCGCCGGTTAACTGATTAGGACAAAATGTAGACCTCTGTAATGGTCAACGGTCAAATCACACGATGGAAATTAAATGGCTCCTAAACGATTGCTGTACGAATCAGTAAAAGGAAGGTGAATGGTGGTGACGTGTTTGCAAATTGAAGATAGTATTTTTCGGATATGTGTTTATAAAATTCGTCCACAAAAAGGGGTTTTATGATGCTCTTAAAAGTTAAACCACAGTGCGCATGTAAATAGAAAGAGGGCTTCGAGAAGCGTAGTGTGAGATTACATGTGGGACGTGAATACAGAATCACAAATCTCGGAATTAATGGCCACTAAAGCGATATTTCTTGTCCAATAATACTCTTGATTCTAATTGGATGATAAATGGAAGATATTATAGAAAAGACGATGTGATGCATGGTAAGTAACAGATTGTTTTCTGCAATAGGTGTGAGGAATCTGGTTTTGGTGGATGTACTATAAGATTCGCCTTTCCATTTTTGTCTAACAGAAACTGATCGTTGCGTTCATATAACCATCAAAAATATCCATCGAATCTAAAGGGTTTACCAAAGAGTGGGATATGTTTTTAAAATTATATAATACGGTTTCCAATAACCGCTTTTAAAACGTCATGACAGTCGTTTAAAATAGTGGTACTTTAAAATAAAAAAAAGTTTTGCTTTTATCTCAATTTTAAATACATATCGTACTTTTTGGAAAATCCAACATATCTGTGAACTGTGTTTTTAATGTGATCTTCGCTTCATGATAGCTAAGTAGAAAAGTAGGATGAACAGTCAATTCAAATAAATGAAGAAGAATCGACCCGTCAGTTTCATTCTTGATATTCGTATTAAATCCTTAGCACAAACTTACCTCCGTAAACTAAGTAAAACTTCTCTAACGGAGTTTTCAGGAATTTTAAAATTTCGCAAGGTGTTATACGCTAAAGAATTGCGTCTATATGCTCACGTTTCAGTAATTTTAATTCTGGTGCAAAATGTGGTATTATATTTTATCCGGGCAAAGCCTGACAAAGGAAGGAGAAAGCTATGAAAAATAAATTTATAGCCAAGCAGTATTGTGGGGGTTCTTTAAAGCATTCCCAAAGAACCACCCATTTCCGTTAAATCAACCTGCCTTCCCCTCACTCAACAAAGCCACTTTACTTACCTGCAATCGAGCAGCGTAAGCTACCTTTTATTAGCTTTTACCTGAAGTAAAACCTCACCACAGGCATGCATGTCAATTAAATTATTCCGTTCATAATACATGAACCATATGCCAACCCGATCGGCCCAGCTCGTCTGGTAGCATGATGGGTAAACACACGCCAATCTTTCAGCGTGTTCTTGTTCCAACAATCCGTTGGTCCATAAAAAAGACATGCCGGGCACATCTGCAAGCCAAATTTCCGACGATGATCGTCTAAGCCGATAGCTGATCATCGAGTTAGACACGATCATAATTGTTGTTTAAACAATCCAATCAATGGCCGTGTCCCACGATCGATTTTCCCAAACTAAACACACAGTAACCTCACTGTGTTTATTTTACCTACCATCCGTTGGTCCATGGCCACCCTGGGTATGCTTGCACATCTGCAAGGCAAATTCCTCATGATCGGTCACCCAAAGCGACGAACGATCATCGAGTTTCACACGACCCATGATTGTTATTTAAACAATCGTATCAATGGCCATGCCCTATGATGCATCCTCTAGGACAAACATACAACCTTCCACCCTGGCCCATTGCCATCGTTGGCGAAGTTTCTGTTGACTTAACGTCAACGGAAAAATCTATCCTCCATCGTTCACCATGGCGATACAGCAGCCTCTGTTCGCGATCATCTATTTGATCAGCCGGATATTTGAATTTCCTTTTGCGCACCCTTCGCATCTTCTTTGTCTTGGTTTCTAACGAACGGGTTTTCATCCAGACCTGTACGGTTACCACAGGGAAATTCTTCCAAAAAAAACACAATCGATCGTTCATTGGTCATCATCAAAGAAACGATCCGCTTCGGCTCCTCCCATATGGATGGAAATTCCCCACCACTGCAGCTAGGGGATGTTGAGTGCAACAACTGTGGGGGGGGAAGTATTGTGCCAGACACGGGCATTAGGTTCACTCCATCCCCATCGTCTATTGTTCACGCGGACACTGCTCACAACGCAAGGAGGAATAAAACGATAGTTGACCTTCGCAACCGAGCGGACACAACACAGAAACAAAACACTCAGGTTTGATCAATGTAAATTCTTTATTTGTTACGTTTTTTTCTCTAAATAAAGACCACTCTGTTCTCAGCCATTATTAAATATGTTAGTGTTTTTATACTTCACTTAACTTATTATTAATATTAAATTGATTTGATGAATTTGAAACAGAATGAAACACTTCCTTTCACGACCCGACTTCTGTATATATACACTTCTCCGCCGCGCGACGGAGAGCGGGAGATCGCGCGGCCAGCGTGGTCGGCGGATGTAGTTGGACTCTAGGATAAACGGCTCGGGCAGATGTGTGGATGTGTGAGTGAAGATCACATTGGTTTTTTCATACACAAGGCCATGGGAACGAATCTGAAAACCAGAAAAGGAATGATGTGCATCAATGAGATATGAGTTCGGCTAAGTAAACAAGCCGAATCTCATTGGGTGCTAATTGGGGTTTCTGTTTGTTCAATGTCGCCAGTCATGAGAAACAGGTCCAGAAACATGGGAAGGCAAAGGGATCGAGCAGATCATTGTCTAAGCTATGCATTGCAGCTGTATCGATAGTTGCGATGCCCATGCACATGGTGCTAATTGATTCTAGCTTATTTACAGGGAATTGGTGTTTATTGCATCGCTGCCAAGGGTAAGTATACCATACCTATTTGCATTTGCTTATGCTGTAGGGTTTAATTGGTGCCAAGAGACGCGAGATGCGTATATTTGTTTTGGTCCCTTGGGTGTGGGTCGCCAGCCAATGTGTTTGTATGGTGATTTATGATACACTTGGTGAGGACGAGAAATAGGCGACGCAATGTTTATGGTCCCTGTTATGATGGTTACATTGAATGTAAACAAATCATTTTGTTTTCAGGAATTCGTCTAGGGGGATTTGCCTGGCAACCGAAGGTACCGAATAGGTTTTGGTTTTATGGACCTGTATAATGGAAAGAATTCTTGTAGGGAATTTGTATGCGAAGAGATGCATGAAAAGGTAGGAATTCTTTAACAGGGAATTTTAGATTATAAATTTGATAACCTAGATGCGTAAAGCATTTAAGGTGCTAATGCGATTGCATTAGCGAAAACGTATGCCGTTTGGGATGTAGTTATGAGGGTTTTTCAGGTAAGTGGGCCGTGGCGGAACCGTCACACAACCACTCGAAGAGTCCAAATTCACCCTCCGTGGAGTTCGCTTTCCGTTCCGTAAATTCTCGGTTTGAGTTCGCTAAATCATAAGTACTAGAGAAATCCTTTTTTGTCATTTCTTGTTCTGACGATCGCACGGCGAATCGAACGTTTAATGAATAAATGAACAGTGTCGCGATTAATCCAATTCGACTTTACAAAGTGCTTTGACTTTCTTTGAATAATAATATGTGCAGTTCAATTCGACATTACAAAGTGCTTTGACCTTCGTTGAATAATAATATGTGCTTTTAATCGCAACTAACATTTGTAACTTCAAACAGAAAAGGAATTTGTAACAATAAATAAACAGTGCTCAACACCAACACAAAGCGTTTTATTCTTTACTTCTTCTGGACGAAAAGCTGCGGCTAGCAGTAGGACGACTGTGCGCCGCTCGAAGGAATATTGGACGTGTCGATAGTGAAGTATCGTCGATACAGCAACTCAAGCCGTGTTTCACTTCTATCATCTTCTCTGGTGCAGTTAGTGTTCTTGTTTTTTTCAACAGTGGAGTTCTTATTGAACCCGTACCCTTGCCGATACCAAATAAAAAGCCCCCACAGTATCACCATCTTGAGAAAAGGCAATAAATAAATAAAACATAGATGATGTACGAAAACATAAATTAGAAACAAAATTAAACACAATGTACTTAACTTTCACGAAAGCTTATGTAACAAAAAATTTTCTGCCAAAAAATAAATCGATGAGTTTATTTCTTGTTACTTTTTCTTCCTAACTTAGTTCATAAATAAACTTAAAAACACACTAAGGTTTCGTTTTCTTAAAGTGTTTTCTTAATGTTCGTAACACGTACATTATAAAAAAAATTAGTAGTAAGTAGACTTGATATATTTATTTTTAAAAGAAGGAGGAAGCGAATAAAGTGCCCTCGGTTCTGTTTTATGAAATATCTCTCGTACTTTTCCGACTTTATTAAGAGTTTATTTAGAAAAGTATTTGATCTAATATAACGATACTAAACTCTAGGAGAAACATGGTATTATTTCTATTTCTTTAATGAACTTTTCTCACCGAATTTCATTAGTTTTGAGAATCTGTTTATAGTAAGGACATACACAGTCATCATTTTAAAAATATCGATTTTTTTTTAAATTTGTATGAAAGTACAAAGTCTCGATTCGAATAAAATTGACTGAGATAGAGCAGTTTTACACCCCGACTTTCCGACCAGCTCCTATTCTTATTGAAAACTTTAAATGCGATTATCTGAGTGCTGTGACGTTTCCGCCACAGAAAATTGGATAAAATTAAATTATGGACGTTGGGTCACGTACTTCAATGCTCGCCTAACGTGGTTGGGCCGCCGCTCCCGTGCTTTGCTGCGTTCCTGCTCCTGGATATGTACCAAGACACAATCCTGTCTGTGGTGTCTTTGTCTGCCTTCAAAACTTGAGTGTCTTTTCTTCGGATTAAAACATGCGCAGTTAAACAAAATGTTTTTATTCTTCCCTCTCTCCACGTTCAATCTTTAACTTTACGTTTTTACAATCCAAATAACTTTTAGTTTTCTTCTAGTTTTTAATTTTTAACTTTACGTTTTAACAATTCAAATAACTTTTTTCAAATCCTTTTCAAAGAAGAAAAACAACAAAACGGGGAGATTTCCTTCCTTTTTCGCTTTTTACAGTCAAAACGAACCGCACTCAACAACCAACTGTTTTTCTTCAACTGTTTTTAAAAACCGTATTCAACATCAATGGTTCGTTCTCGAATCAACCGTATCGAGAAACAAAAACAAAACAAACGGAATTAAAATATCTTGCCGCCTCTCTCTCTCCCTCCACCAGCATCTACTCCGAAAACAGAATTCGAACTTGCACACGATCCACACTCGAACAGGGGTATGTCCGCACACTCAACATGTGGATCGTGTGCCTTTCCCACCACCTTACCATCAAATTATATTAAAACCAAATTATATTAAAAACAACTAAATAATAGTGGGGTGGTGGAAACCGCACGTAACAGTGCAGCGTTCAAAAAGTCGATTTTATTTAACTTTTTTTTTTAAATACAACATGTCCGGAATCTTCTCCGGAAATTTTGAATTTGAAGTTGTCTAAAATCTAAAAAAATCCTTCATCCACCCCCATCTACTAACGGAATCTTTTTCCCTTTTTACTTTCAAATGATCCTGTCTGACTTATCGTGTCCACGAAACCTCGACAAATAATTATTAATAACTTTTGTAATTATTATTTTGAATAAAATAATAACCATGTATCCTTCAAATGATTATAAATTTTAAAACGTTTTCAAACTAGTGTAGTCAACCATTTTTTCAAAACAAAATCGTGAGTTCTTATACCCTTTAAGCCCTACAAACGCAGGCTCCATCTCCTCAATGTTGAAACATTTTTTCCTACGGAACCATTTTTTCAACTTTGCATAGCACTAACATGCGTTAAATGTATGACCTGGTGCACATTGCCTTCGTAAATCTCCGCTACATTTGGCCGTTTTTTCATCATTCAAAAGAACACATTCATTTTTTTTTCTATTTTGAAAATATTCAATGAAGATTATACGACACACATTCCAGAAACCTCACGGTAGACGGGAATCTTCACCTCCGAACTCAATTCTCCCTCTTTCAGTCCATTGTTCCGATGCTTCTTCCGTCTCATGTGTGAAGTGAAAGATCTATTTGTTATTCATGATTATAAATTAACGCAAGAACTCGGTGTTGATGTTAGGAAACATCGCAAAACACTTAATCGAAACATCCCCTTCATGGCGTTTTTGTTCCATGGTGAACAAACGTGGCATCCATCTTACGTATATCATTCTTATGTTAGAATTTTTCCTCAATCGCATATTGAGTACAACATTTTTTTAAATGAATGTCATGTATGATATCTCTTGTACTTTTGTGGGTTTTATTTATCATTCCTGGCATAGTAACTTAGTTAAACTATCATCATCATCATCGGCACTACAACCGGGAACCGGTCTTGGCCTTAATTAACAAGTCCTGAGGCCTGTTAAATTTTCCATAATGATTTGTTTTTTCCGGGCAAGGTCATTAGTCCTGCGCCAGAGGCTGCCCGACGGGTATCGAACCCCGGTCTCCCGCGTGACAGGCGGGTATATTAACCACTATAATCGAGGAGCCCATTTTTTAAATTATACCACTCTCAATATTTTATAAATGTAAAATTTAGTAAAATCTAGTTCAGTTTTGATATTGGTTGAATTAATGTCTTGGGGGAATGGGAGCGAACATACAAGGCAATGTCTCTGATTGCTTTCAACCCGGCGAAGGCCAGGACGATCCTTGTCCCTGTTCAATCCAAGTTGACATGCAGTCTCCACGTGACACCCGTGGATAGTTCTTTGCACCCTTGCCAAGTAGTGAACCAATGCATACAGGGACATCCTGAGAAAGGTTGGCGCAAGGCTAATAACCTTGCCCGGAAAAACAAAATATTATGGAAAATTTAACAATCTTCGGATATGGACCGGATACACGACGACCACGGAAACAAAAATGGCTAAACGATTTGAGAATTTTTACATAGAACGTACGCTCGCTATACAGACCTCGAGTTGCACAGCAGCTAGCCGATGCCCTGGCCGAATATAAGCCTGACATAACAGCATTATAAGAAATAAGATGGACGGGGAGTGGTTATTTAAAGAAACAAATATGACATTTATTATAGCTGTCATGCAAACCACCATGTGCTCGGGGTGGGCTTTCTATTTAGCCAAAAAGTGAAGTCTGCCATAATCGGCTTTAATGCAATAAACGAAAGGGTGTGCACTCTTCGCGTGCGAGTCAATTTTAAGAACATAAGCCTCATAAACGTTCACGGACCTACAAAAGAGTCCCCTGACGACGAAAAGGAACAATTCTACGAGAACGTCGAACGGGCCCTGCCTGTCCAAGATACGATGTAAAAATTGTTTTGGTGATTTGAATGCGAAAATAGGTCGGGAGCCGGTTTTCAGGCACTACCCAGGTTCCCATAGTTTACATGAGAACACTGATGACAAAGGACTACGAGTCATCTAACTGCAAGCATCAAACAACTTGATTGTTGCAAGTACCAGGTTTGCGCGTAAAGATATCCACAAAGCCAGCTGGGTATCACGTGATGGAACCACTCGCAACCAAATTGACCACGAGTTGATATATCGCCACCACTCCTCGAGCCTGATGACGGTACGAACGAGAAAAGTAGAGAAGTTCTACCAAATAATTCGCAGTATGCCGCGGTACCCCCCACGCTGCACATAAGGATAAAGAGGGTAATCTGATCACTGATCTTGAAGCCATTCTGGAGCGATGGGAAGTGCACTTCAATGAATTGCTAAATGGTCAGCTCACAGAAGAAATGGAGGCTCCACCAATGCAATATCAAGATCAAATACTGCCATCACCAAGTATTAAAGAAACAGCTCAAATCAAATAAAGCTCCCGGAGCTGATGGCATACCAGCTGACCTGATCAAACAAGGAGGAACAGTGTTACATCACGCAGTTCATGAGATCGTGGTGCACGTATGGGAGCAAGAGGAGATACCGGAAGATTGGCGTCGTCGAATAATTTGCCCCATACATAAGAAAGGAGATATAGGCATACCAGCTGACCTGATCAAACAAGGAGGGACAGTGTTACATCACGCAGTTCATGAGATCGTGGTGCACGTATGGGAAGTGCACTTCAATGAATTGCTAAATGGTCAGCTCACAGAAGAAATGGAGGCTCCACCAATGCAATATCAAGATCAAATACTGCCATCACCAAGTATTAAAGAAACAGCTCAAATCAAATAAAGCTCCCGGAGCTGATGGCATACCAGCTGACCTGATCAAACAAGGAGGAACAGTGTTACATCACGCAGTTCATGAGGTCGTGGTGCACGTATGGGAGCAAGAGGAGATACCGGAAGATTGGCGTCGTCGAATAATTTGCCCCATACATAAGAAAGGAGATATAGGCATACCAGCTGACCTGATCAAACAAGGAGGGACAGTGTTACATCACGCAGTTCATGAGATCGTGGTGCACGTATGGGAAGTGCACTTCAATGAATTGCTAAATGGTCAGCTCACAGAAGAAATGGAGGCTCCACCAATGCAATATCAAGATCAAATACTGCCATCACCAAGTATTAAAGAAACAGCTCAAATCAAATAAAGCTCCCGGAGCTGATGGCATACCAGCTGACCTGATCAAACAAGGAGGAACAGTGTTACATCACGCAGTTCATGAGATCGTGGTGCACGTATGGGAGCAAGAGGAGATACCGGAAGATTGGCGTCGTCGAATAATTTGCCCCATACATAAGAAAGGAGATATAGGCATACCAGCTGACCTGATCAAACAAGGAGGGACAGTGTTACATCACGCAGTTCATGAGATCGTGGTGCACGTATGGGAGCAAGAGGAGATACCGGAAGATTGGCGTCGTCGAATAATTTGCCCTATACATAAGAAAGGAGATATCACAGTGTGCAGCAATTATAGGAGTATTATTGCGTTTGAAATGATAGTGAAGAACGTGTGATTCGAACTGACGATATGACAGTTAGAATCACCAAAAATCGAACAGAAGCGCAACACATCAGGCTACTGGGCGATTATAGATTTCGATTTTAAAACTCAAGTATACTCCACTGATGTGAATTGTTTTGTTATCGCTATGGTATACGCCTCTGATGTATTTTCTTATTCGATTTTCGTTCGTTGTTCTTCACTATTTTGCTTTGTGTATTGTGTGTGTGTCTGTTAGAGACGCCACAATATAACATTGCTGAGTACCGCCTATAAGATACTCATTCATCATTGGTCAATATCAGTGTGGCTTCTTCCCAGGCAAATCAGCAATTGTTCAGATATTCACCCTTAGGCAGGCAATGGAAAAATGTCAGGAATTAAGGTTCCATTATATCATCTATTTATAGACTTTAAGGTCGCCTACGACAGCATAGCCAGGGTACAACTACATAATGCCATGAGAGAGTTCGGCATTCCAAACAAATTGATACGACTTTGTAGGTTGACCATGACCAACGTAACTAGTCAAGTAAAAATAGGGGCATTGTTGTTCAAACCAATAAACATCTTTAATGGACTCCGACAAGGGGACGGTGTGACACGCCTACTCTTCAACCTGGCGTTGGAGAAAGCAATCCGTGACTCTGGCGTTACAACTAGAGGTACTATTGCCACCAAATCTAGCCAGATACTTGCCTACGCAGATGACATCGACATCATCGGTAGATCCGATACGGGTGTACAGGACTCCTTCACACAGATCGATCAAGCGACACAAAAACTGGGACTGCACATTAATAAGGGAAAAACTAAGCAAATGGTGGCAACTTCTGCGAAAAGAAGACCTAACGCAGGCCAAACTATCAGGGTAGTGTAGCACGAATTTGAAGTAGTGGAATCATTTAACTACCTAGGGTCAATAGTATCAGCCGATAACAACATGGAAGAAGAAATACGGGAACGGCTGATCACATCCAACAAAGTCTATTATGTTCTATCAAGGCTCTTTAAATCCTGGAATTTATCCAGAACATCCAAGACCATGGTCTTACTAGCATTCATGTATGGATCCGAGACCTGTGTGCGCAATAAAAAGCACTCTGAACTCTTAGCCGCGTTCGAGAGTAAGGTCTTAAGGGCCCGTATGTGAGGGGCGACGATTCCGGAGACGGTACAACCATGAGTTGTACGCGAACTACCTTGAAGTTAATGTTGTAAGAATAATCAAGCTCAATAGACTCCAGTGGGTGAAGAGGAGGCTGCCCGGAAAGTCCTTTGTGGTAGGATGTATGGAAGGAGACAACGCGGTAGACCTTGTCTGCGATGGAGGGATGGCGTAGAGCAGGACGCCCAAGGCCTGCTAGTGCCAAACATGATGGCATCGGCTCGAAATCGGGACCTGTGGAGAGATTTGTTAAATAAGCCCAAGACCGGATCCCGGTTGTAGTGCCGATGATGCTGATGAAGAATTAATGCCTTACATGAAAAAATTATAATATTGTATATTGGTCGACATATAATTCCGTTTAGTTTTTTTTAATAGTGCAAGTATTTTGTAGAAAATCTCTGGTGGCCCTATTGAGTCATCAGAATATGCTTTGGAAACTTTACAGTGTTCTTTTATTACAGTAGATTAATTTTGTTCGTGCTACAGCACTCTGAACACGACATAAAATAAAGTGCAGTTTAGGTATATTTTGCTTTATTACTTTCAAAAACAGAATTGAGCTACGGAGGTTCACCGAAAGCTATGCGACTGATAATTTGGTAGAACGCAAAGCACAGCAATGGGGATAAGAGTCTCGAAGTTGGAATCCTAAACGGCCAGCCTACCGTGGTCAATTCTAGCGATGTGAATGTAGTTGTCAAAAAAGATCGGTTATTATTCCTTAAAAAACATGGAACTGTTTAGAAAATTTAGCAAACTGCATATTTATTTGCAACTGACAGCTTAAGCGGCAGGATGGTCTATTACCCAAGTGACTAGTGACGGGTGACGAAAAGTATTGTAGCTTACTCATGATAACGTAGTGCGCAAAAGAAAGTGGAAGTGGACAGTGGAAGACCAGCTTTCATCTGAAATACATTTTGCTATCCACATGGTGGAATTATAGTGACGTACTATATTCTCCATAAATTACTTACGATTGTCTTCTCCACGCAACCAAAGAAATTGAACCAAACATTGCAAAATAAAAATCCAACGTCGTTCAATGGCAAATTCGTATAACACTGGAATAATCACTCAGGGAAAATGAATGCAACATGGCTGGGATGTTTTGTCCCATCCAATGTATTTACTAGAGCTTGCACCGTCTCTTGTTACGGTCCCTACAAAATTCCCTTAAGGGAAGGTTCTTATCAAGAAGTTTAAAAAACAGATTTTTTTTTTTATTTAATCAATCATGATAGGTTATAGTGTGCAGAATAAGTCCCCAAAACCGTTTTTGGGAAAACAATTTTATTAAAAAGTTTCAGCATAACGAGATTAAGTGAGGTCGTTTATTTTTCACTTCGGGGCGTCTTTTTTTTCAGTATATTAACAGCAATCGACCTGAAAATGTATATACAAGCTAATGAGACATATTACTATAGAACCTGATATAGTAATTAGACCTGCTGGTGCCATCTGTAGGTCAGGCCGGAAACTTATAACCCCACCCTCGTATAGCATTTTTAAACTTTACACGCGTTTTTCTCAAAACCATGTCTTTCAAACTGTTGGCCAAGATTTCTCAAAAACTACTTGACGGATAGCCTTTTTTTATGTTAAAGTAGATCTGAGTCATTGGACCAATCTACTACAATCAAGATGATATATGCTAAAGTGAAAAAAATTCGAGGAAATGATGTTTTTTGAGCCTCTCAGATGAGAACCTCCCCTTAAGGGAAAATCTTTCACTGATCAGATAGGTACAAAAACCTACATCGACTAGTTTTTCACCTCTAGACCCAAAACTTTATAGGAGGAGTAACGAAATTGCAAGAAAGGCAACAAAAAGCGAAAATATATCATATTGGATGGTACCATATTGGTTGAGAGCATGCTGAGCCATTTGTCCGATTGCGCCGTTTTTCCATTTGTTGAATTTCAATGCCACGTCCCAACCATACTTATGTTTATGAAAGCATGCTGAGCCATTTGGCCGTTTGCCGCCGTTTTTCCATTCGTTGAATATCAATGCCACGTCCCAGCCACAGTTTATGACTAGGCAATAACACCTAGTTCAACATCAGGCCACCATCACCAGCAGATTCCACCAACAGGATCTGCATTTGTCCGCAACCAAAAAAAAAAAAATTCACCATCCACAAACACACTCGTCAGCAGAGGTGATAATTGACTTGCCGCCAACTCCAAATAACCGTCATTAGGGCTTTAGAATTAGGGTCCAACAAAAAAACTTCAGATCACAAGAGGCGACTTCAACTTAGGTTCTCCAATAGCAACAAAACGTCAGGTCAAAAGAGGCCTGATCAAACACATATGAAATATGCTATTTTCGTTCAATCGGAAGAGGTTCTCGAATGAACTTCTGTGCCAGAACGTTAAATTTTCTTTTTTTATAAAGTAAAATGTGTGTGCTTGATGTGTGAGCATTTTAGGGTTCGTTACAAGTACAGTTTTTTTTTTCTAGGAATTGTTTACCATGCTGTCGGCAGTTCAAATTCGAACCCTCTTCCTTTACGAATTTAAAATGGGACATAATGCGTCATTGGCAATGAAAAACATTAATGACACCGTTGAGGATGTAGGGGTGAACGAACGCACTATACAACCCCATGAACTGAACGACTCCCAAAAACTACGGCGCCTGAAAATCTGCGCATCGCTTAGGTTAAGAAACCAAATTGAACCGTTTTTGCACCGGATAGTCACCTATGATGAAAAGTGGATTCTGTATGATAACCGAAAAAGACCTGGGCAGTGGTTGGATGCAGGTGAAAAACCAAAACACACCCCCAAGCCCGATCTTCACCCAAAAAATGTTATGGTGACAATTTGGTAGACATCGAAAGGACCAATCCACTTTTCATTTCTTCAACCAGGAGAAACGATTAACGCTATCAAATATTATGAGGAAATCGACATATTGCATGCCAAATCGGCTGAAAAGCAACCGCCGTTTGTCAATAGGCACGGCCCGATCCTTTTGCATGACAAGGGTAGACCCCATACCTCACAAGTAATGGTGCAAAAACTTTGAAATTCTTCTGCATCCACCGGACTCTCCTGACATTTCCCCAACGGACTACCATCTTTTCCACAATCCGAATTCATTTTGCCGACAGATGGTCTTCCGAAACCGAGCAGAGGTAACAAAAGCCATTGAAGATTTCATTGCCTCAAAAAGTCAGCACTTCCACGAAAAAGGAATATTTGATCTTGTATCACATTCGAAGAATGTCATAGATGCTAACGGATCCTGTTTTGATTGAATACAAATTTACGGAAAAATAATATTGGCTTTTAATTTTTTACTATAAAATCAGACATTTCATGTGGTACAACCCAATAGTACAAAATTCAGTCTTTGTAAGAAAAAAAAACTTGCATTACCTCATTTTTTAAAGATCGAAGGGAAAGCAATGATGATCATTTTTTGTTTGGTTAGAAATTTACTAAAAGCGTTGTGTATTGATGTCTGTCAAAAAATATTTAACAATATAATTTCAAACTCAAACTTCGTTATTTTAGCCATCTTATTTTCGTTCCAATAGCATCTTTTTTTTCAAATACCAACCGCCGTTCATACATCCGTTCCAGTATTTTTGGGACGACCCTTATGTACAATAATAATATAAATAGAATACGGTTCTATATAAAATAAAATGTGATTCAAAACGAGTTATGTTGGTTTAACATTATACATATTGAAGGCAAACATCTTTTTCCCCTTAATTATCCACAGTGGTATTGTTCACACCAAAAAGTAACTTTAAATTGCGTAGTTTTCGTTTTACAGCTAATTAGGGATCATGTCTTCCGAAAAAAAATTCAGATCTTACAGCTTGTTATACAAGGATAAATAATGAACCGCACGTCAACCAACGAAAAACATTCAGCCTCGTAAAATACGACACACCTTTCGGTAAAGTCAAAGGGGTATTAAGAATAACATCAGATCTGCAGTATGAACTGGACTGATTTCCCAGTAAGCAGATATTGGTCAGCAAACAAATACAAAAGATTATAATTACACTTAATTAGCAACAATCAACTGACATCGATGTTGGTGCTTGCGGGCTGGTAATTTAGCACTAGAATCCTGGGGAAGACACATTGATTAGCCAGCATACCTACCACGAACGAGTGCAAAGACACTACGGCATGCAATGTATCTAAAATTACAGACACAAGGTCAGATTGACGCTGATACATTAAGTGGATTACTCCAGCAAGTAGAAACTTTTTCGCAATTTTTTGTTGCTTGTCACGATTCAGAAGAAGAGATGCTGAATTTGTTTAGGTACATTTTTTTCCTTTTTAATGTTGCGCGTATAAAATCTTCAGCTTATAAAGAAGATGTCATATAAGCACCTAAAAAGAACCTAATAGTTATTTTGTACAAAGCATTCCAAAGTTTTTCTTTAGCGCTGTTCGACTGAAATACACTTGATGTATGCGTTCGAACGAACTTAAATCGGATTGAACACTAGCCGTTGAAATTATTTTAGTGCTCATTTTTGTATCCTTCGAAGTCAGTTTTTGAGGCGTCCAGCCAAATATGTGAATTGTATGCTCACAGTGTGTCCCAATTCCATTAGAACTGCGGGTTTCAAATTTTCAATAGCAATGCTATCTCGTTACGTGTAGAGATTTAATGCGTCAGCATACGTTCTGGCCACAAATATATAAAATCAAATGTTTGATTCTTGCGCTCGAGCAGAAACTGAGGTGATGTAATAAGAAAGAGCGATGAATCGGCTGTGCAATTGGCGAGTCTTCAATTGCGAGGGTGAAATGAAACGCCAGATTTTTTTTTTTTTTTTTGGTTTTTTAGAAATGCCCAAAAATGTGTTCTACATACCGGGTCGTGCGAATGTTTAAATTCAGTGTTTGGTGATGTTTTGTAGCATCGAAGCCGAGTTCTTGGATCGATTTATAAACATGCATAAAAATAGGTGCATAATTTAACACATAATGTGAAAGAAAAGCCGGAAACAACGGACTGAAGGGGGACAGTGGGGTTCGAAAAAGATGAAGATTTACATCTACTGGCAAAGTTTTTCCACAAATTATAATCAAGCAAGAATTTTGCTTTAAAGTTAATTTACGGCTCCTGCTCGCCCTTTCCACGTTCCTTCGATTTACCTCTGGTTCTTGGGTTTATTGTATATAGTGGTTGCAAAATTGTGATCGACTTAAATGCAATAATTGTGAGTTTTGTAAAGGCAAATGTTTGAAAGGTGTAAATACGTCTGTGGGGGTTCTTTAAGGCTCGCCCGAAGAACCACCCATCGTCCTAACCCAACTCCCCTTTCCCAACCTGCAATACATTACCGAGCATAGCCCTTTGCCTGCATAAGAGCAGTACAAAGCTCTCCTTCAATCATTTCTTACCTGAAATATAAATCCACGGCAAGATCATCATCTTGCCATGGCATCAAACGATATCAAGTCAATCCAAACCATTCTGATTCATCTGTTACGAACAATTTAGGAACCCGATCCGTTCCTCTGGGCGGCAACATGTCCATCAAACACACAGCAATCCTCCTGTGTTTACTTGTTCCAACAATCCGTTGGTCCAAAAGACAAGCCGGGCAAGTTGCTTGCTTGCACATCTGAAAGCCAAATTTCCCATGATCGGTCGCCTAAACTGATAACCGATCATCGAGTTAGACACGACCATCATTGTTATTCAAACAATCATATCAACGGCCGTGTCCCACGATCCGTTTTTCTAAATCAAACAATCTCCATCCTAGCCCCTGCCATCGCGGACAAATTTTCTGTTGACTTAACATCACAGAAACATCCGTTTTTCTTCGGCAATATCTTCTATTGCTTACAATGGCATGGCTTTCACCAGATCGTGTAAACAGCCAATGTTCCCATGTTTCATTAGCTAATGCAAACAAATGCGCATCTTAGCGCTTGCCCTTCGTAATAGTGTTTCTGTATATACAATTCACAGAAATCTATTTCTGCATCCGGCAATACCCCCTATCGTTTACGATAGCAATGCCTGCATCCTCTGTTGCTTGTTCATTTATTTGAACAGCTGCAGGATTGGTCGCTTTCCCTCACATCTAACCGCGGATGCATTATCGTTGTCCGCACTTCCAGTGTATGGACACTGATCAGATCTGCACGATCACATGGAAGTACTTCCAATCAAACCAAACCGATTTCTCATTGGCCGCCACTAGAATGAAATATCGGATTGGTTTTCCACCACAGCGGAAGGGAATCCACCCCAGGGATTCTGGCGATACGATTGACTCAACTTCACGAGGAGTCAGATCTTAACCACCGCTGCGTGCACACACGAAAAAGTCAACTGTCACCCCTAGTCGAGCACACACAATACGGGTCGCGATGTGTTTCCTTTAAACGTAGTCGAGTCGAGTAGAAAAATCGCATCATTATAATAATCCAAAGAACCAGAATTAAAAAAAAAAAACCGAATCCTACTTTGTTAGTGTACATGTGAACAATAATTATAAAATAAACGATCGTGAATACAGAAAGTTTAATAAACAATATAATACTTTGTTGGAGGTTCGTAACCAGTGTATAAAACTACTCTTTATACTTCATGCGTCTAAGTGCTACCGATTTGTAAATTGCAGTAAAGGCACAATATTTTTAAATTGTACAGAGTATTGAAGAAATAAAAAACACTAACATTAAAATTACACCAGCGTGTTTTCTTTGGAGAGCTATTGTGTTCGCTTTTGTGCTCTATTCCTTCCGGTAAGAACAACTTCCAGAGTAATATTGTTGGTGTTCCTGTGGAATCAGCGCCCGTGTTGACACACTAGCAGAAGCTAGCCACACGTCTTCCATCCAGGAGTAAGTGTTATCGTTAATAGTGTCCCATGCATGATTTTGAAATTGCGAATTCTTCTATTGCAGAAACTGTTTCCAACTTAAGGTCAGTTTATGAAATTTTTGACCCAACTATAGTTACTTTGGTATCCGACGGGAGCAGAAACTATATAGTGTAGCGTTCTCTCGTCATTCTGTGGGGATTAGAACAAAATGCACTTACTATGCAGTGAAACACCTAACACCATGCTATCATGCTTCGCAACAATCTGAACAAAAATAGCACATAAACACCACAGACAACCCGGGGCAACTATTTTAATTAGAAGAACGTTAGATACTATATATTATAATAATTAGACAAACGTTTAGATAATAATTCTGTACTATTGGCCTTTTTTTTTGGTTTTCCAAGTTAATATTGGAAGTTTGCTGTATAATAGAAATTAACTATATTTCAACAAAGTTAGCTGTAATCAAAGGAGCCAAAATTTACATTCCAAGCTTTGGAAGGCTAATGTATCAAGATATTACCCTCAATTTATTTTTATTGGTAATTTACGTAATAAGCTGCGCTGATGGCATTTAGGAAACTATAGTTTTACTTTCGGGTAGGATCCCTCGACTTCAAATGCATGTCGGGGGTCCTATTACACCCCAAAATAAATCGCCCCTCTACATATAATTCCCAGAAACCAATTATAAAAGGCATTACTGATTTTGGTGTGTGGGCCTTTGGCGGATGTGATAGTTCGTATGTCACTGTGTCTTTACGTCGAAGCGTTCCGTCGAACATTGTTCTCCAACGACACAAAAAAAAAGTTCAGCACACACATGAAACTCTGTGAAATGTTTTGTTTTAATAATTTTGGTTTTTATTTGAAGTTTTGTTAACCCTTTGTTTACTTTTGTTTTTTTGGTGTTTTTCTTTTTACAAATTGTCACAATATCTCCTGGTTTAATACACTTAGACACCCTGGCTAGTCTATAAGAACTCTTACAATGTCAACAAACACAATTCGAGTTAATGCTTTTATTTACTTTTTTTTATTTACAATTTCGAACCACTTCGTTGAACCTCGCGTACGTTCGACACTCGACGTTACTTTTCACTTTTCAAAATGTCGCTGCGCGTACCGGCCTCCTAATTGGGTTCTCTAACTAGACTGATCCGTAGGCTGGAAATTCTCATCCCCATTTCGAGTTTTTCGTCCCCTCCTCTGCAAAAGAAAATTTCCCATCATAATAATCATTCTCCTTTCCGTCTTCTTATCGGAATCTTGTTCCTTTGTTTGGAAGATCAAGCATACCGCCACTTATTTTCCGATCCTTTCGTGGGATTTGTTTGTGTTACCCATCTGGCTTACGACGACACGGTTCTTGTGCGCTTCAGATGGGTAACAAAGGAACCGTGGGATAGGTAAAGGTTTCTAATTGCATTTCCAAATCACAAACATCTAGCGTGAGATCTACGTTAGGATGTTTATGATTCCATGGACCGTTGGTCGGCGGCGAATCGCTATCCTTTGTTTGCACAAGTGTGCCTTTTAGGTTTTGGGTCATGCTATGAATTTAGGTGCTAATTGCTATTAGCTACCAGAGGAGATATTCGTTGTTTGGTTTGTTTACCGAAAATTCCGTTTAATGGGTGCATTGGCTTGGATGCGTTGAATTGGCGCGTCGAATTGGATGCGTTGGATTGGATGCCTTGCATGGATGCGTTGAATTCAATATTAGAGACTTTTCAACGTTTAGTTCGATTGATTTCTGCTATTGAATTCAATGTTGGTGTCTGAAATGTTACCTTTTGTTTCAGGTGGGAGTAGGACTTTTGGGACACGTGTCTGTGGGCACGTGTAATGGATATAGGTGAGTATGTTCCTTGGTGGAACGCCGATATCTCACCTATAGTGGGTTGTGTGGTTCGTAGGACCGCCACAGGCCGATATATGCTTAGTCCTACTTCTGTAAAATTTCGCCTTTAAGGCATTCACAATTGCCTTACCCTAGGAAAGAGCCACCCTTTAGATCATGCTCGTTTCTAATTTTTAACTAAAGAAAGAAAACGTTGAACCATGTCCAACTTATAGTCTAGATCTAGCTCCAAATAATTTTTTTTTATATTCTTAGGCCAAATTAGCACCGTTCTCTTACTGCAAGTGTAAGTAAGATTTTTGGTGACGAAGTTTTACACATGTGCTTTTTTGTGTGCTTCATGCGAGAGTGTGCTATCATCACCAAACTGGATATGTTTATATCAAATTCTTCCCTCTCCTGAGAGCCAGATAGCGCTTATGGCACATATTCACCTATACCGTCTATAGTGTTAATCTTTATTGAACCAAACTGATTGAATAACGCCAATACGTTTGTAAGCTATTAGTGTATGAGGCCACAACCGAAAAATAGGAAATTGTGTTTAAGGCCCCACCAATATCGTCGCATTGGGGGAGGCAGGGATCAGATCAGGCTATCAAACCAGTGTATTGGTGGAACTCATAAATCGCACATGTGCGATCGGAGTGCAACATGTTAAGACGCTTGCAACAAAGAGCAAGAAATCGTAGCACCTACCCACAGTTGCATGCGGAATTTGTCAGCAAACGAAAAGAGTTGAGGAATTTAATCCGCAAAATAAAATAACACTGAAGGAGAGATACCTCCCATGACCATCGAAGAGGTGCTCTTGGTTGCAAGGGTTGTCAAAAAAACAAGACCCCGGGACTGCATGGAATCCCTAATGCTGTAGTGAATCATCATCATCATCGGCACTACAACCGGGAACCGGTCTTGGCCTTATTTAGAAAGTCCTGTGGCTTGTTAAATTTTCCATAATGATTTGCTTTAGTCAATACTGCTTTAATAAAAAAGGCGGAAGTCTTCAGCAGTCTCTTCACAACCTGCCTTCAAACAGGACATTTTCCTAAACGATGGAAAAAAACAGCGGCTTGTGCTTATACCAAAAGGAGTCAAGAATCCAGAAACGCCGTCGTCTTATCGCCCGTTGTGCATGTTGGACACAACAGGAAAACTGCTTGAGCGAGTAAATGCTACTCGCCTGGAACAACTCACTGAGGGGACATCGGGTCTCTCTGAATAGCAGTATGGATTCCGGAAAGGTAGATCAACCGGTAAGGCACTATCTGTGGTGTGCGACATCGCTCGCAATGCGATATCTCGAGCACGATGGCTAGGGAGTACGAAAAAAGATTGCGCGGTGGTGACATTAGATGTTAAAATTGCATTTAACTCGGTGAATTGGAATCGGATTCTAGAAGCTTTGGGCGATCTACAAGTCTCACCCTACTTGGTACGCCTACTAGAAAACGATCTCTCGGGTAGAAGACTGCTCTATGACACAGATGGGGGACCACAGGAATATGTACCTCAGGGATCTGTATTAGGTCCACTGTTATGGAAGATCATGTCTGATGGTGTGCTCAGGGTCAATATACCAAAAGGGGTTAGAATCATTGGATACGCAGATGATTGGGCAATAGTGGCCGTAGCTAAACATCTAGATGACCTGGAGAATATTTGCTCTCAAGCAATCCAGAGCATTAAATGCTGGTTAGATATGGCCGGCCTGAAACTAGCTGGTTTTAGTCGGTAAAAGTCAGGCATGCCTCTGGATCGGTCAGACGTTAATTTTGAAGATTTTCAGCTTCCTATCGAACAAAAAAAAAAAAAAAATAAATAAATAAATAAATAAATACCAACAGCCTGTTGCTTTACGCATAGGGCCTCTGAGCAGACGATAATTACAGATTTAGCTTGCAGTTGAAATAGAATACAACCTTTACATATCAAGCAACCTTCTTCCAGTCTCACTGAAGTAGCAATAATTAGCTCAATATAAAATTGTTAGAAAATTCCGTTTGTCGTTGGATATCCAAGTCTTTGAAAACCTCTCCATCACACCAGACATTTGATATGTAAATTTTAATAATTTTGTTGCAGTAAGCTTAATGGTCAGACTTATATATTCTGACCTCACAAACTAGTATTTCTGTGCAATACCAAATAAAATACTGTAGTTCGTGTAACCTTCCTGTGATTGAATTCAACCTCGTTTACATTTTAAAACTTAATTCAATTCAAATATTCACAATTAATGGCCTGACAAATTTTATGATCGCTTATTTATTGCACAATACCTTTCGCATCTAGTTCTCATGCAATCCACGAACAATTCAATGAATTCAAAGATGCTCGTACATTTGTGGGGGTACGTATCTACCTAGCTACACTCTAAATACCTTGCTTGTGTTGATTGCATACAAACGATAAAAGGCTTCAATAACAATCGGCATGAGTGTCGTTAGTGTTCAATCAGAATATACCCGTATAAAAGTCCAACCCAGGGCTAGCAGAAATATTGGTTGCTGCCGTCGTTTCCAAAGACCATACTGTGAGTCACATCCCTTACTCCTGGTTAGGTGAATTCACCTCTTCTAACACTCATTACCACATATTCGCCGATCTTGGTTGCATACCCGTGCGAACTCTTTTGCTCCGATATTGAACAAAATAATGATCGTCGGTGATCAGATGAATGGATGCTTCTCCTTCAATTGGACTGTGCATAGAAACTTGACATTTTCGTAGACCTCGTTGCTCCACAAATCTGCAGCACTTGGTCCAAGTGAGTTTATTGAATCTACATTAGAAATATGTATATGAGATGTGAATAGTGAAACGCAAACTTTGTCTATAGAGAATATGTCAATCCATGATGTTGGTGTACACTGTGATGAAACAGGGATTTTTATCCGCAAAATAAAAACTGTCCGGTTCCTCCGTGAATGATTACGATAGTTGGCGGAGAGCAATCCATTTCGGACAATAAGAAATTGATTGTAAGACTACAGACTGGATATTGAACCAGTTACTGGTTGTCGTATCTTTTCGAAGTTCGTAAGGACATATATTTCAATTTTTACCTATTTATAAAATTATTGGCTAGGGCTCCCCATTCAAAGCGCTTTTCGAGTTTTAATTTAATAAAAATGTAATTTTTAATTCAAATTTAATATATTTTATATTGCATGTGACTTTCAGACACATTTATGGCACATATTAATTCTTCCACAAATATGCCTTCAAAGTTAACACCATAAAGTTCAATATGTTAAAAAAGTTAAAAAAAGATTATAATAATATATATTTAATGAAATCCACTTACAGTGACAAATTAAAACGACTATTTCAGAAAATATCCCTTGTTTTAAGTGCTTCTTTAATTGTGATCGTGTATTGCATAACAAATTTACCTATTCGAGACCATAGGACGCGGGTGCATTGACTGATATCTGCACATAGATGTTTAGACAACCTGGAATACATTTTAACCGAATGCAATAATAGTTCTAGTGGATTCCAGGAGTACAGTGTGCTCAAATCAACGGAACAGTAGATGTGACCATCATAAATGGGCTAATGTTAAAATGGAACAACTGATGGGAATTTTTCAGCGCATAGCACATTATGCAGAAGACAAACCACGCCAATCCTGCCTCGGAATAAATGCCGATATTGATAGGTTTCTTCACCACGCACACTGCATACCTTTAAAACAAACACTTGTCAGCTAATATAACATATATTAATTCGGGAACTATTTAACTTTATTTTATTTCATTTAACTCGTACTTGTATTTGAACATGTCTTGTTCTAAAAACTATGTTAATTATATTTATTGTCACTTAACTGGCTTGCACTTATTTAAACATGTGTGGTTTTAAAAGCTATGTTAATTATTTTTAAAGTCATTTAACTCGTAGTAACACTTATTGAAACCTATATTATTTCGGGAACAATTTTAACTTTAGTTTATTTCATTTAAGTCGTTCACACTTATTGAAACACGACGAATACAACACCAACAATCCTTCTCAAGTTGACCGTCTTGGTCAATCGTCCCGAACCACAACTCCGTCAAAACTCGCCGTCTCGGTCGAGATTCAAAAACCAAATCCCTTGTCCTTTTTTGGAATTGATCCCAAAACCAGCCTCGTCTTCAATAATGGCCCGAACAACAACTCTCATCCCACTATCGTTGTTCGTTTTCCATTGTACTTTTTCCTAGGTGTGAAACCTGGTTTCTTTCACGAGATCAAAGGATCTTTCCTTTTTGCTTGGTCCCCTTTTTTTGTGTTAAACTCAAAGAAAAATCAATAGCGCGTTTATTTCGCCTATTGTTTTTCTTTTGCCTAATGAATTTTTCCCGTGGGAAACTCATGAAGGAGGATCAATGGTGCTGAGGCGCATGTTTATTTTGCTTTATTGCCTTTTCGTTTGTTCTAACTTAATTTGGTTAGAACGAAAACTGGGGCTGGTTGTCTTAATGGTTTTAAGTAATCATTTTTCTGAAGGGGTCATAAAAATTGCTGGCGTGCATTTTTTTTATGATTCCCATCGATTTTGGTTCGGACGACGGCATCTGGTCCGCACATTTGCCTTTTAGGAGTTTTTGTTGGGTGAATCCTTGGTTCAATGATTATCTTTCAGCTTTTATGTGAGTAAATTTAGCGTTCAGCTCAATTTACTTGGCATTTAATTGATTAGCGCAAATTGCACGTTTTAGCTTGATTTCCTTGCTATCAATTTATGCGGGACGAGTGGGTGTATGGGGTAATGCTTTGTTTGTTTTAGGCGAACGTGCAGTTCAATATATGCTGCCTGTTTTTTGGCTTAGTTAACGTCACATCTTTTAAGTGGATGTTCTTGGCGTGTATCGCGGCTAGCGGTGGAGACGGGCCCCAAATAGGTAAGTTTTATGGGCTGGGCGGTTGTGGCCGCAACACCGAGAGACAAGCACAAAACGAGTGAATCGGGCATGGTACTGAATTCGGTTGCCAGTATATTCAAAAGATTACTATGCCTAGGTCGTCAACAAAAAAACCCTTACATATATCCAAACGTTGGTCGTTCATGAAGTTTGACTCTATAAAATTGTAAACATTGACTACTGAAAAAAGTTAAAGGATGCATTCGTATTAAAATAAAAAAAAATGCTGTGTCCCTTTTATGAAATCCGTTATATTTACTGTTATACCTCCGCAAGGTTGCACGATTCAATCTATTAGTATTCACCTCTATAGTGCTCACTCTTATATTAATCACTCTTATACTACTCACCCTTATACCACACAATCTTAAACTGCCTACCTTTAGACTATTTACTCGTATTCTGTTAACTCGTAGACCATTCACTCCAGTACCATTAACGCGTATACTTTTCACTCTTAGAATATCCCCTTGTAACACCATGAAATATTTATGGTATTAGCGTCCTGTCACGGTCGCCAATGTAACACCATAAACATTTATGATATTAGCATAAAATTATTTTGTTATCTCTCGGGGGATACTCCTCCGAGGTTATTAATTTACAATTTTTATCTTTTAGCGTTCTCACAGTTGACCATTCCTCCTCTTGTGTGGATTCCTTATCCAACGAATGGCTGGTTTTCCTTTATTTAATATGTAATTGGGATGGCTGTTCTTCTCAACAACTATACAAACAGAGTATCGAAATGGTAGAAATCGCTATACCAAGTATATCGCCCTCGAAGGCAACTTATGTTGAGGAATATATATAACTTTACCCAAGACACGTTTTTCATTAAAAATCCACTCCTTTTCAGCCTATGTAGTAGTATTGAAACTGACAAGCCTTTTATAGAAAACCAAAAATGCTGTAGTGGAGTATAGCGACGCAACAGCCTGGAGGTTCGCAAGCGATAGTTCGACGAGGGCGAAGCCCACTAGTATTTATTGTATATATTTCTTTTACATGAAACACATGCAAACAGAATTTGGGGTATCTTTTAATGCCAAAGAACAATGTTGAGGAAATTAGAGGTAGTAAACATGGAAAAGAGCTATTAGTTTACATTGGCTTTGAATGTTCCGAAGTTGTAATAACAAGGAAACATATGATGAGACAATTCACTGGGTCTATAATCTTTTTAATGTAAAGCAGTGTCCACTTTCTGATTGAAGTGTATCGAGGCAAAATATTTAGAGAGACTGAGCAAAGAACACAATAATATCTATGAAAAAGGAATAAGCAGTTGCGTTTACGTTCTAAAAATTGTGTTGGAAGACAAATGTATGGCTCCGCAATCTATATCCTATTTGACAAAATCATTTCGCGACTACCCCTCTATCTACTACTACTACTACAACTTATTGGTCTTTAGGAACCCAAAGGTTCATGACCTCACTATCTCCGCTGCACCGTTCTTATATTCAGCATAATGTGAACTTTAGAGATTCCGAGAACATTGTTGTGATACAGTTGAATCGCTGTTCGCCTTGAAGGAGATTCCAGAAATTACTGTTAACGAGTGTTTTACAGATTGGAAAAAATGGTGGCGTAAGTGCATTGTATCGAAGGTGCTTTATTTTGAAAGCGATGAAATTCATTTGGAAATATTAATGAGGATTTTGAATATTATAACCAAATTCCAGATCATGTTTGTACAAAGTAGTATAAATCCGTTAATCCAGATAATTTTGCCTCTGGGATCTTAAACACATGCCAGAACTTTTGTCCGTGAAAATTGGTCGGTCGTTCTTTTTCCTCAGTATTGATTCGGCTAACGGAATTATGAACACAATTTGGTATGACGTACCTCATTCCACACAGAGTGAAGAGCACTAAAATCCAAGTCGGACATGTGATCCGCAGGGTAAGCTATGTGTGGTGCAGATCAAACAATTCGGACAAAGACCGAAGAAAATGCAAAACATGTACAATTCCTCTTCGACTATAAACTAAAGGTTTTTCTTCACTCGTTAAACCACTGAGAAAGTTGTTCTACTCAATCAATGCAAAGAGATAAAAATATTCAACCGGTACCCATTTAAGGATTCACAAATTTTCGCTCCACAATAGTATACTGGTTAGTATACCCGCCTGTCACGCGGGAGACCGGGGTTCGATTCCTCGTCGGGGAGCCTCTGGCGCAAGACTAATGACCTTGCCCGGAAAAAAAAAAAAAAAAAACAAATCATTATGGAAAATTTAACAAGCCTCAGGACTTGCTAAATAAGGCCAAGACCAGTTCTAGGTTGTAGTGCCGATGATGATGATGATGAAATTTCGGTTGAAAAACAATTCTGTGCGCGCTTATTATAAACAACTTCAATAGTCTCTAGTTTTTTTTTTCATTCGTTGACTAGGTTGTTAGCTCTATACTCAATAGAACAACTAACTGGATCTGGATGACCAGATTGAATCTATTGTATAATTCATCCTGAATCTTTGTTTTTGTAACATTTTGCCCGTTCATTAAAAAAAAATTAAAAAAAAAAGACATAATGAACATTAATATAGAATAGGCTGTTCTGCCACCGACAGCTCCACTCATCGTCCAATCGAATCGAATGTACCTTGAAAACACCTTCACAGTTTTTCTGAGTTCATATTCTACCGAGCTTAATTAAAGTTGCTTAAAGGTAACCTAAACGAGATAAGTTCATTAAATAATTTTATTAACCATCTGTTGTCACCATTTTATGTGGCATAATAATTAAGGGTAATCCAAACGATCGATTATTAAGTTAGAAGAAAGAAAACAAAAGAGTTGCGTCCGAACTAAATACAGTGCACTTCATCAATGCGGCGTCTTCAAAAACCAGCAACAACATAACTATCAGTTAGTTGTGTTTGGTACGGCAACCTGTTCTTCATCCATCATAGAATGTGAGAGACCATGCTTCGATTCACCGTATAGTGACTGAAATCTGTGTGATGAGTAGGAGATGGCTCACTGTTGGAGCATAATCTATTCGTGAGCATGACATAAAGCAGCCAATAACAGCGGCAGCAACAGCAACAGCAGCGGTAGAAGTAATCAACATGCAATGTTTACAACTTTCAAGTTTCGCATTCAGTTTGCTGGTTGGGTTAGTTTGGGTTTCGTTAATTTTATTTGATGTTCTGTTTTTATTTTTCTACTTGTGTACATCCACCAACTGCAGACGAAACCGTGGAGATTGCTAACTACTATACCACTAGCCAATTCCTTCACAGGCACCTAGTAGGTATACCCTGTTATGCCAAAGTAAAAATATCTGAGCTGGAGTTGTCTGCCTTTGCGTTTTCGACGCTGTGAATTTTGTATCAGTTCGTATTTGGTAGTCACGCGGATTTGTAGTGTTCTGTGTTAAGCAACTGAAATTCGTCGACGGTGCGGAAGGTTTTCTTTTTTTATTCATTTGCTGGCATACACTCCCACTTTAAACACCAACGAACCGATCGGGGAGTGGTGCTTAGAAAAGGTGATCTGGTTGCAAAATGCAGTAATCGTGACATGCAAAACGCGATTTGATTCGAAAAAAAGCATAACGATTAAAGAAAATTTCGGTGCATCTAAAAAACCAATTCAAGTCTGCAAATTTGCAGATTCCCAAGAAGTTTCGCAGTGCTTCATCGAAATACAATTTTCTACGATTTACGCTGATCATTTATAGCACGGTATCCCTGCACTGTGTCTGTTTCTGATGCGAATGTTGGTGTTGTCAACTTTAGTGCGCTGGTGAATAATTAGTTACTGCGGCGACTTTTTCTCTCTCGTTGAATTATGACCTAGTGGTCAAGTTTATGCATTTATTTATTTAAAAATTTAATATTACTCATACACGCGGATTACAATTAAAATTTAGTTCGTTTATGACCCATAGTAAACATAAGATCACGCGTGCAAGTGATTTCTTGAGTTTGCTTCATCGAATTCGCAAAACAATTACAGTCAGTGCGAGCTAAGTTACATCGAAGTAGGCGTCGTTCAGAACAGTGCATTACGCGTTCGACAGCAATCCAGCATGTTGCGAAGGATACCATTTTTCGTGGTGGTCATTTTTGGATACTTGTTAATAACAGGTTTGTAGTCGGATAATTAAGTTAGGTTGAGTTTTATGGCAGCTGGGTTGAATGGGCAATGCAAGGTATTATATCATGAGGAAATGAATAAATAGGTAATCCGACGAAATATGGTTAAAATGTTTGCCTCTTTAGCTCGATTAAAAGGCTCTAGTGAACCACCAGATTTGGAACCGACTTTACAACAAAAGACACCGGACACATTCATCGCCTATCGTAAGATGGACTCAGACATGATGATATAAGACAATTAATTGGCTTTGAGGGAGTAAAGAGTTCAGCAGAAACTCTGATAGACACCTTCAATCTCTAAAAACAAACGCACCCTTTCATAGCTAAATTCGATGATTCCATATTGTGAAAACTTCTCTCAAGAGCAGACAAATGTACACGTCGTAACAACTGGCTTTCCTTGAAACGCTTTAGAATTAACCAACAGCATGATGACTGACTACAAACTCTGACCAGCCTAACAACATTCTGCTTGAAGATGATCCAATAGTCAATTGTATTCTCCTTTGTCTGCGCGAGAACACATTTCTTGTTGGTAAGAAGGCACCCATTATCACTTACTGCTTCCTTCGCGTGCCACTCTACGCAAAGGTATGTTTACAACGAAACTTTAATCAAATTAAAACGCTGACAAACTTTCAATAAAATTCGACCTCAGAAAGCCCTAAACACTGTTCAGCATTTGAAGGAGAATTAAATGTTTGTGAAAGGAAAATTTATCACTTCGTGATGTGGTCCGCCGTCGTCTAACCTATCCCACCAATAGTTAGCAGTGGCCAGAGGTTATACAAAGCTATACAACAACTATATTACTTCATCGACGCCAGAAGATGGCATATCTTCATGTATGTCCAATCCAACTTTAGATTGGTGGGTAGAAAGAGATATGAATCTCTACTCAGCGGGGGTCATAGTATTTTGCGACCAGGAATCTCCTCTCTGGTGTAATCTATAGCTTTGGCCAATTGAATAGTCAACGTTTATTGAGGAAATCGGGTTCCCGGGCGAGGTGTTGAATGCCATTGCATAAGAGAAAATTAAATAAAGCCAAAGTAAAAGTAATGTGCGATCTGTCGCAATCTTCCCCCTGGCCGTTCTTATTCAACTGTATTGGTACCAAATGTAAGGTGCTCACATGTATCTCCGTGGGTGATTAATTGTGAGAAAATATCACTTGAACATGCAAGTAACATTATCGTTGTTATTGAAGTTGATTCTCCTCGTTGATAGCAGCCGATACAAGAAGACGGTATTGAGCTTTGCTTCTACATTTTAACCCGGAAGCACCCACATGTCGAGAGGACACTTAAAGTAAGGAAACACGAGCTGCAGTGTATAAATGGCACAAAATACCGATAATTAAAAAACAAATATTTTTATTCAACTTCGATGCCCGACATGTGATGTAATCGCCACTCGATGTATTCAGTAATTACAGGTAAATTTCTTGACAAACAGTTTAAGTGGTTCATCTTGTGTAAATCGATAGAGCTCCTTTCGTGGCTTGAGGAAGTGTTTGTAAATTTAGACCCCATGGGAAGATACGAAACTACTTAGACCTTCGAAATGGCATATGAGAGACGGCACGCGCACGATTAGATTGTACAGTAGAGACAGTGTTACGAAATCACGATTTTTCAAGAAGCTTTGTTGTGCAATTTTTTTTTAATATTGGAATGGAAGGGGAATTGTGTCCAATTGTAGGGCAAAGCCGAGGATTTGTGTAGATGAAATTTTATGTTTCACCTAAAACAAGAAAGTTATAGTTGGCACAACTAGTTCATATCATTTAGAATAATGGAAAACCGCTATCAGATTACGGCGTCGGTTTCAGTAAAGAGGAACAGTATCGAGAATATGGTAATATGCCGTGTCGTAACTATTCTGGAATGGCAGATTGGCTTTCCCTCCATAAAACGTAACGTAAAAACATATAAACACATGGAGTCCTTTTTAAAGATTATCATCATCATCGGCACTACAACCAGGAACTGGTCTTGGCCTTATTTAGCAAGTCCCGAGGCTTGTTAAATTTTCCATAATGATTTGTATTTTCCGGGCAAGGTCAGTAGTCTTGCGCCAGAGGCTCCCCGACGGGGAATCGAACTCCGGTCTCCCGCGTGACAGGCGGGTATACTAACCACTATACTATCGATGATAGTGGGATTAATAATCCCAATATAAAGCAATCAGGCAAAAAGATCCGATACACAATAGAAACTGTGGCGGTGCCGCCAAACCCCACGGTACACTTACCTAAAAACCCTCATAACCTCATCCAAAGTTACATAAGTTTGGCTAATGCAATCGCATTAAGCATCTGTAAATGCTTCACGCATTAATTAGATCAAATCTATAATCTTAAAGTCCCCGTAAAGAAAACTTACCTTTTCATGCATCACTTCGCATATAATTCCTGTAAGATTTCTTTCTTACCTTATCAGGAATCTCAAACCAAATCGGCACCTTCAGTGCCAAGCAAATCCCCCCAGACAAATTCCTGTAAACAAAATGATTCGGTTTGCATACAATGTAAACGTCATGACAGGGACCATCAATATTGCGCCATCTATTTTCCAACTTCGCCATGTGTACGATAAATTTCTTTACGTACACATTGGCCGGCGACCTTTTTCTCCCAGCAATAAAATTCTCTAACTCGCACCAGTGCAAACAGAAGGACGCTGTTCCTACATAGGTTTCCTGCGATACCATAAACAACTCAGATCGTTTGTGGTATCCGAAAATTATTTTTTTTCATTTAATGAGCGGCTACTATTTATTTAGCTGACCCTCATTACCGGACGATGCATATGCAAACCCATTAGCATCCGACGATTTCGGTTTTATTTGCTTTACCGAAAACGTATCCTATGAATGCACTTTATGCCCTTTCTTTGTTTTAGGTTTGTTCTCATCCATGAAAGAACCATGCACACACACCACTCCACTGAAAGAGTGCATTTCTGTGGCGGCCACACCCCTAAGAGAAAAGTTTTTCTCTCTCTTCCCTTTTCTTAACCCTAACCTAGGATGAAATTCATGTCAGAGTTCTATCCTCGGAGAGTCTTAATCCAACCATCCCAGGAGTCAGTCGGGTCGCCTCCATCTCCGCCGTACCGTGCGCACGTCAGTGTAGTCCCTTTATAACCGGAATGTAGATAATAAACTCTTAACAAGTTGATTCAAGTTTTTCCTAAATCCACTTAGGTAAGCAGCTACACATGACATTCGGGCGGACAATACCTGATCGAACCAAGCATTATTACCATACTACAATACGAATATTCGCAGAATTGAATCTATCCAACTTAGGTTTATTCAACGACCCAGAAGCACTCATTTTTTATAAAAACAGAGTATTATTGATTGGTATTCAAACACTGGCAAAAAAACGCGTTTATACAGACATTTTCCTCTATCGTTTGCACTATACTTTGATATTTGTGGGTATACGAGGGTTGCCTCTTATGTTTCGGGATTTAGCAACCCTAGTGTTGCAATCCGGCAATTGACAGCTCTGTCGTAAAGTTGAACATTTTTGAGGTTATACGCACTCAGAACGTTTTGAATACGAGCACTATTTGTGTTGTTTACAGTAACTTAAAAGATTCATCTCGGCCCAAAAATTGAATTAAATCAACATTTTCGTGCGATTATTTTTTACAACTTTCGGCGTGGATTAACTCAGCAACAGTGCATGGATGAACTTAATTCAATTTTTGGCGATGAAGCTCCATCAAGGACCAGTGTTTATCGATGGTATGGTGAATTCAATCGTGGTCGTAGTTCACTCCAAGATGAATTTCGTGAAGGTCGTCCAAAATCAGTTGTTGTTCCGAAAACCATTGATGCTGTGCGCGAACTGATATTGGAAAATCGTCATGTGACCTATCGTGAGATTGAGACAACCTTATGCGTTAGTAGGACCAGCATACATTCAATATTGCATGAACATTTGACCGTCAAAAAAATTTGTTCGCGGTGGATCCCACACAATTTGTCAATCGCCCAAAAAAAGGCTCGTGTCAATTGGTCGAAAGAAACGCTCAAAACATACGGCCGCGGTGCTTCGAAACACGTCTATGACATCGTGACAGGTGATGAATCGTGGATTTACGCGTATGAGCCCGAAAGTTAACAGCAGTCGACTGTCTGGGTGTTTCAATATGAGCCAAATCCAACCAAAGTTGTTCGCGCACGAAGCACTTCCAAGCAAATGGTCGCCTGTTTTTTCGGAAAAACTGGACATGTCGCAACCGTACCACTAGAACAACGCAGAACAGTCAATTCTGAGTGGTACAAAACCATTTGTTTGCAACTTGTCTTCCAAGAAATCAGGAAAACCAACCGCCGAAGACGGATCACTCTTCACCACGACAATGCGAGCTCTCATACATCGGCTGCGACAACTGCATTTTTGAGCACCCAAAACATCGATTTGATGGGTCATCCGCCGTATAGTCCTGACTTGGCACCGAATGACTTCTTTTCATTCCCGTACGTAAAAAACAAACTGAGAGGTCAACGTTTTTCGACACCTGAAGAAGCGGTTGCTGCATTCAGAATGCATGTGTTGGAGATACCTCAATCAGAGTGGCAAAAGTGCTTCGACAATTGGTTCAAACGCATGCAAAAGTGTATAGATCTTCATGGGGAATATTTTGAAAAACAATAAAGTGATTTTCGATGATCAATACTTGTTTTTGTTCTCTAATCCCGAAATATAAAAGGCAACCCTCGTGTCAAATTCCCATATTTCATTTAATAAAAAATTATATTCGTACATGAACTAATGGCTGACAACATTAACTGTTCCGCCCTACTTTGATCTATCTCTCTCAACTTTAATCCCGCAACCTCAGAATAGATCCTGTATCTTACGACGACTGATTTTGAACAGACTAGCCTATTGTCTAAATGCAACGACAATGCATTTAAGGTCTATCACCCAAAACCTCACCCACTGCGCCACTCCATTTGGCTCACACTTTGTTATTTATCTATTTAAGCTTAATACGCGCCTTAACCTTTCACAATAATTCTTGGTCCAAGGGGCGTGTCAAATCTGATCGTTTTTCATGCATTTCTTGAGTGATGGAAATCAAATAGAGCACATCAACCATTGCATTCATGCAACATTCGAGAGACCGGTCCATTGACATCCTTAAGCTACGTATCACTGTAAACCCAATATACACGTAAGATTTGAAATATGCATAGTACAATATGTTCAGAATAGTATTAGAATGGTACAAAAGAATTCAGCTTTTTTCTATTTGCTTGATTTAAAAGTGACATAATTATGAAACGGTGGGCTGCACTGGCTTTTCTTTTGGTTGGACGATAACAGATCAAGTTGTTATCGGTAACAGGTTTATTATGATTGGCGCGGGTTATGTCCACTATACCTACCACCCAAGTGTCCGCTAATTGAGGCAGCAAATGGTAAGACCATCAAAGCCTAAGACCAAAACTATCAGATAATAAGGATAAAAATAATTTCTGCCTAACCTATTTGTCTTAACTCCCAAGATATGGCAACTTTATCTTAGCTCTTATAATAGCATTCACACATTGTAAGAAATATTTCAATCCAATTCCTTTTTTCTATATTATCTCGAATATGTATACAATACTCGAACTCAATTCCCTCATCTATGAATATGCAAACAATACTTGAATTCAATTCCTTATCTATAATACGTTATTCCGAATAAAATTCTATAATATTTACCAAATGTTATCTTGAAGATGTAAATACTAATTGTATCTTTGTTGTTTCGAGTTGGAATGGTTTTTAAGTTGGAAAGAAGGTGTCAGTCGTCCACTCCAGTTGGAGACAATTTAATATAAAGTAAAATTAGTTATTAGTACATTAATTCATTTAAGTATATTAAGATATAAACTGAAAGTTGTTTTTTTGCGGACCAATTCGTAAATACCCATATTTATCTCACGTCGTGTTCAACGTTTTTGAACAAATTCAATATTTTACAACTGTACCGCGGTAAAGCGAGGAATACGGCACGGACATGTGACAAACGTTGTGTTAGTTGCGAAGGTACTCATGGACTCCAGCGCAATCAACTCCCAGGACATTTTTAAATCAGCTAGTTCGTTTGCTCCATCATGTGTCTAAGATAAACTAGATTTGACAATATTATCGAGGGATCATCATGTGTCGTGTGTTTTCAGGTACAATGAAAAACACTTTCCTTGTTTTCAATGTGAGAATAACAATTTCCAATTTGCAACGTTTACAAAGCAGTGCCAATTTTCCACCCTTGCAGTAGTGCAATTGTAAAATGAAGGCAACTTTTTGGAGGGGTGAGGTCTTCGGAAGACCAGAAGTGCTCAATTATCATGCAAATCAGATATGCATATCAACATTTGCATTTTTATATCTTACATTTCACGTCACAACAGATACTGTGCAGAGTCTCCTAATAGTGTCTGAGTTTAGTTTAACCGGCCAGCCACCAATCCAAGTAAAAGACGCTGCATTAGCATCACAGGCCAACAATGTACTGCGAGTGCTGCCATACATTACGCAATGATTTATGCAAATAAATTAACAATTCTGCATTTGATTTTGTAATTCAACTGCACATATACATCGGCACTGAGTACAATAAGTGAGAGAGCTGCGTAGCATTGTAAATCAGCTCCCAAGGATTGCACTGATTTTCTTTGGGGATCTGTTTGATCATCCGCTTGGATCTGTAAAACACACCTCGCACGCAAAGAAGTGCGGCACAATAAAACGAACACATTGTTACCGTAAGTTATTGCCGGTGCAACAGGTACAGGTATCCAGCAAAAGAGTCTCGCCTCATTGGATGGACATATTTGAAACGGAAGTTTTAAATATGATTCAGAATAAAACGAAGTCGACGGGATGTCTGTGTGCATACTGGTCGGCCTTTTCGAAACGCGAAATGTCGCTTGCAACTTGTGCTTGCCGCTCGTGGATCTGCTAATGAAGAACAAGGTTTTGAATAATTTATCACGAAAGGTGAAAAATCCAGTTACTGGTAGGACATTGTGTGTGTTGTGTCGCGATGGTTGCGGAGTCGCTTTCTTGAATGGCGAGGACACTCGCACTAAAGGAATTTTCAATTGTCAAACAGCTGTGATTTTGCAAAGAGTGGGCCGAAAAGAAGCAGATAAACCGAAGTATCAGATACAATAAAATATTGGAGTCTTTATTTTTTATTTTTTTAATTAAGACTGCACTTGTTTCAAATATTATAATTATATAATAGCAGAAAGTAATTTATCAAATATAAGAGACATGCACGATCGTAAAGGGACGCCGACGCTTGTGTGACACTATATCCAGGAGTTGACATTGTTAAAAGTAATCTCTAAAAATGATTCTTCCATTAAATAAAAAACATTGTCTAATCGAAACACATGTATGTATATAGAAATATCGCAGCTAAATGACTTCTCAGATGGATCCTCACTTTTCACGTGTTTTGTGTGACTGAAGTTGACAAAGAGATGAGGGAAGCTGCACTAAGCCGTACACGCTAGTTTTGCCAGAGTTTTTAATTCCACGCAATATTCATAAAAAAAAAAAACCATAGCAGGGGCTTTTATATCGTAGTCATTGATTTACTTGTCACTTTTTGAACCATCTGAAATCAAGGAGCTTCTTCATAACTGCCAATATGAATTTCATGGAAACAGGCCCACATTTGATCTGACCACCTTACACCTTACGTACCTTCCCGAAAAGTGGAAGTATTCCATCCACTATTTGAGTGAAAGCAAGGTTGTAGCACTGGGTATCTCAAACGTGTTCGGCAGAATTTGATACCTAGTCTATTGTCGAAATTACATTCCTATGGAGTTGATGACACTCTAATTCGGCGTTCAGAAGGCTCTCTTTGTGTCGGTTCACCCAGTTCTGAATGGTTTCAAATTTACCTCCCATCAAATTGATGCAGCCTTTTTCCTTTCTCAGCTCTCTTATCCACTCTATTTCCTATTTTTATTAACGATCTCTTCTTTATTATTTGCAACTCAGTTCATTCAGCTATTGAAGACAGCATGTTAAGTTCCACTTAGTCATTCGAACATGCACGACTAACCTCTTTGAATATGATCAATCAGCAGGGTTTGCCCAATTCATACAGTTGCGACTTCAGCAAGATATATCAGTGGAAATTACATAACCGAATGGAATTCAATGCCTCTAAAACATCTAGGAAGCCGGATAGAAGCGAATGTCGCTGAATTGGTCGAGCAAAAACGCGAGCATTTAATGAGATTCAATAGAGACGGGCACTTCCCCAAAACATGGAAGCAAGCAAAAATAATCCCTGTACTTAAAACGATAGAGAGCTTTGAGATAGCTAACACTCGATCAATTTCTCTCCTATCTAGCCTAGGGAAATATTGGAAAAAAATATTTTTTCAGAAATAGGCAGACTGAATCGAAACTATACCAGACTTCCAGTTTGGTTTCTAGACTAAACGACATGCGACATTGAAAACTGTACAGTATAGAATAAATGTGTATATATACACTCGACATGGAAAAAGCTTTGAACCGTGTCTGGAAGAATGGGTTCATGTATACGGCTAAAAATAAACAATTTCCCTCTTAATATAATCCATATGATCTACAATTTTCTAAACGGACGAATAGGCTACATTCAGTGAAACCACTGTGACTCACACACATTCCATATAGAACGAGGAAAACAGCTCAATGGTCTAGGGGTGTGATCCTCGCTTTGGGTGCAAGAGGTCCCGGGTTCAAATCCCGGTTGGAGGCCATCTTTTTGTACTAGATTTATGCAAACATATTCTGAAATCTTTTTCGATCTGTGGCACACTGAATGGTAGTTTGAAATCTGTTATTAGCTTAAGTGATGAATATGTATCTGAAACAAGACATTGTGGCGGTTTCAATAACGCCACCGCCCGCCTTATACAGGCCCGACTTCCAACTTCCCCCTAGGGCATACAGAAAGCATAAAACCTGGAAAGCATGTACTTACCTTTACATAGTTAATACTATAAAGACCTGAAGTGCTGCAAATTTCATAATATTCGCTGATGCAAAATCCATCAGCACAAAATAAACATGTTCCTTATAGGCAATTTGGTTGCATCACCAAGCAACCAACATGAACCGAACCAATTCAGTACACATGTCTCTGATCGATTTCCATCAGCAATACTAGGAATCTTCCACAAGTAAGAGCAATTTGGTTGCACCATCAAGCAACCAACATTGTCCGAACCATATCAATGAGATATATCCTTACGCGTCAGCCGCACACGTGCAGGGGATGTTTCATCTATTTCTTTTTGTATACATGCCCACATCGGTCAGTCATCCGACCGACAAATACATTAAGGCATACGGCTGACCGCCCAAGGAAGTCGAGTCTCCTAAATAGAAAATTACCATCGAGACTTCGACCACGTGGAGATGCCGCCAAAATGTGCACGATCAGCATAATTGCTCTACGCAGTTGCTGATCGTGTAAACACCTAAATCTCTATGTCGAGATACTGGCACCAGCTGCAACCACGTCAGCTAATGTTCCCCTTATGGATTTGGTCGATCCACGGCCTACATGTTTGTGGACACACACACGCCATGAGCTGCAGAGACGATCATCGTGTGTGTGTTTGACCCCTTTTTTGCTGGACCAATGCAAGGAAGATCATCCCTTGTCGGGCACCGAAGCAATGTACAAATTTGCTGTGCTCTCGTCTTCGAGGATTAAATAGTCAATCGCGATACGGATTCCATGGAGGCAAGTCGGGCCGCCACGTTAAGCAAATTATATAGTCAGTCGAGTCAAGTATCAGCCAGTGGACGGTTTGAAACAAAGAGTCCTCCTTTTTATTAAATTAATCTCGTAAAACCAGCATCAGATCTTTCGTACCGCATTGAATGTATTTAAATTTAAACAGTTGTGTTCTTTTTGACCAGCAAAATACAAAGTTTTTACCACATTAAATGTATCTAATTTTAAACAGTTGTGTTCATTTTGACCAGTGAAATACCAAGTTCTTACTGTATTACATGTATTTAATTTTAAACAAGTTGTGTTCATTTGGTTTTAAGACTGTAAACCACCACGGTATTTTACATAGTGCTAAGTGACTTCGTCACAGTAATTGTAAGGTTGTTTTAATCGACATTGTAACTGCGTATTATGTTAGACTTTAGTTTTTTTTTTCTTATGCGAATGAATAATAAATGGAAAAGATCAGATAAACAGCGGAGTTTTACTTAGTGCAGTGAGAGCAGTGACAGACGACGGGGTAATATAAGTGAACCTGTGCCCCTGAGGCACCTTACCACTAAGACTATATATCAAAATACCCACAACATTACTATAAAAAATTGTTTGAGTCATATATTATACCGATAAATACAAGGTGGCGCAAAATTAATCACTCTATCGGAAGATATTATAATTTTTGAAAATGCCGTCGTACGTCAATCATATTTCACATTTGTGAACTAGACAGCTGCCAATGACGCAAACGAACTAGAAAGCTGCAAATGTCCAAATAAAGATTTCCATCACTCAAAATAACTTTTTTTATTCAGTCAAAAGTAATTCAAAAACAAAATTGGATGATTAATTTTGCGCCACCTTGTATATGTAGAGTGGCTCCCCGATAGTATAGTGGTTAGTATACCCGCCTATCACGCGGGAGACCGGGGTTCGATTCCCCGTCGGGGAGCCTCTGGCGCAAGACTAATGACCTTGCCCGGAAAAAACAAATCAGTATGGAAAATTTAACAAGCCCCAGGACTTGCAAAATAAGGCCAAGACCGGTTCCCGGTTGTAGTGCCGATGATGTTGTATGTATATGTAGAGTGTTTTAGAGCGCAGTATTTCAATTGCCCTAGAAAATCTCTTCAGGTTTTAAGGAATATAGTTTATTTATATAAATTTTCAAAAATGTTTTAACAAATTTAAATTATTAGCAATCTTATATATAGAACGAAGAATACTCCAGGGATCAAAATTGGCCCCAAAGTTGTACAATATATATATGTATGGGTTCCCCATCCAATATACAGATTAGAGATCTCTATTAGATGGATAACCAAATATACGGATATCCGTTTAATTAATGGATCCTGATTTGAGTCGGTGTAATTATTATTACACGTATATTTTTTATTATACGTAGAGTTATATACACAGGTATCCAGTAGTTAATTAATTATTCGTGCATTTAATTATCCGTGTAATTAAATGACTTTTATAATTGAATTCAGTATATTTCTTTTTTGACCACGGCCCTGTATTGAAATGACATTTCTTATTTTTTCGATTTTTGTTACATAACATGCCGGCGGTATATGATAATTTTTTTATTTGAACGTGCACTAGATAAGTGGCAGCTGCTCAGTAAGCTAAAAGTGGTACTTATTATTCTTATCTGTGTGGGGTGATAGTTATTCCAAGAAGATGCAATTGTTTATTTTACATCACACGCGCCCTAAATTCATGAAAGGCATGTCGAATAGGAGTAATTTATTGAAAAATCTAACGAACATAAGTGAAGAGTGCTCCGATATAGAATCAGATGCAATAAATTCAGAACTATCATCTGAAGATGAAACGGATCACATTCAAAGTGAAGCATCTAAACTGAAACTGAACTGAAACACAGCGATGAAGAATCGACCATTGATGAAGAAACTGAAAACACTTCTCAGGAGATGGAAATAGCTGCTGGTGCTACTGTGTGGTCAAAATTTGACGAATGTGCTATTCCTGCAAGATTAGCATCTACTTGTATTTTCAAGGAAGTGGAAGAGGGAACAAGCTACGCAAAAACAAATATTATGGCAGATAATATTATCAGTGCATTTTCGTTGATCTTAGATAACCATATTATGAAGCATATAAAAATGTACACAGAAGAAGGTCGCCGAATTTTGAAAAATTATTGGATATCATTACCAGAAATACGTGCATTTATTGGGAATTTATATCCTCGTGGAGTTTACGAGAATGGGAGAAGACTAGGATCGAATAAATCCTGGAAAATGCCAGACCAAAGAATATCAGAGGTATGTATGCCGGCATAAATTCAATTAGAAATGGCCACCGAGGGAGAGCCAAAATAAGTCGAGACACAAACCGCTGTCTGGTCACAGAAAGAAACAATACCGTGACAAGATGGAAGCAGTACTTTGAAAACCTGCTCAATGTGCGCACCCATCGACCACAAACAAACGCACCAGACGTACATACAGCCGAGCCTCAGATTCCAGAGCCCTCTTTCAACGAAGTTGCAGACGCAATAAACCGATTGAAAAACAACAGGGCTCCCGGAGTCGACTGCACACAGGCAGAGCTTGTGAAACATGGAGGAGAGGCAACCGCTCGAAAGATCCTAACTGATTAAAACAATATGGGATAAGGAAGTCGTTCCGGAAGAATGGAAAACATCAATAGTCGTCCCCATTTTCAAAAAAGGCGACAGATCTGACCGAAAATTACAGAGGAATATCATTGCTCCCAACCACATACAAAATACTAACAAATCTCATACTGGCGAGAATCACACCGTACGCAGAAGAAATATTGGGAAACTACCAATGCGGATTCCGTAGGAACCGGTCAACGAGCGACCAAATGTTCACAATAAGGCAACTACTAAAAAAGAAGTGGGAATACGGAGAGACGATTCACCAACTATTCGTTGACTTCAAAAAAGACTACGACTCAGTCGCAAGGCAAACACTCTACCATATTGTAGTTGAGATGGGAATCCCGAAAAAATATGCCGCCCTCATTCAAATCTGCATGAAACAAAACAAAGGGCGAGTTAGAATAGAAAACCATCTCTCAGAACCATTTGAAATCCGGGACGGACTAAAACAGGGGGATGACCTCTCACCATGTCTTTTTAACCTTGTCCTCGAGTATGTTATCAGAAAGGTACAAGACGACAACATGGCCCTGAACGGGGTCACACAAGTGCTCGCATATGCGGATGACACCGCCGTTTTGGGCGATACTCTAGAAAATGTAAGTAAAAACAGTGAAATCAGGATGCAAGCGGCAGAAGAGGTGGGCCTAGAAATAAATGAAGATAAAACGAAATATATGGTTATGGCGAGAGCAGGTGGACGTCAGCGAACACACATAAACATCAGGGGCAAGATATTTGAAAATGTCAAAGAATTCAAATACCTGGGAACAATACTAACGGCCAGTAACGAAATGTCGAAGGAAATTAACAAAAGACTACACTACGGCCACGCTAGTTGGTATGCAGTCAGTAAACTGCTGAAATCCAAATTGCTATCGCAGAATATAAAGCTCCGTGTTTATAGAACCATATTCATGCCCGTGCATAGAATTCTTGACGGTAACCCAATGGGAAAGACACCGACAGGGCGGCCACGACGGAGATGGGAGGACAATGGTAGGTGTCCTCGAGGAGATCGGCTCGGATGGTCACACGTGGAAGGAGAGCACACGGGACAGGGAACAATGCCAGAGTCGAGTCGGTGAGGTCATGAAATTTCGGCGTCCTACAGGCCAATAAATAGTAGAAAACAGTGGAGTTTACAAGGCAAAAAATGTAATATTAAGTTATTTATGGTCAGCAAAGTGGGGTCCCGAATTTTTGAGTAAAACTATGGCCAGAGAAGAGTTTAAGCTAATCCTATGAGATTTACGTCTTAACAAAAGAACCGAAGGAAATAAATTTTAAATTTGCCTTGCTTTCAGGAATATGGAACAAGTTCATTGAAAACAGTCAAGCTTGCTATAACCTAGGGCAAAATATAACAATTAACGAGCAATTATTTTCTTCAAACGCCAGGTGTTTGTTTGCGCAATATATACCTAGTAAACCCAATAAATTTGCTTGCAGCAGATGTCAGCAACAGATATGTTTTGAATAGTTTTACAAGGCGTATATTCGTCCAAAAATGGAGTTCAACTCCCATATCTGGTCAGGCGCATCGAAAACTGCACTACACGTGCTCGACAAGATGCAAAAACGAGAAGTGAAACTTATTGGGGACCCAGCCGTAAGTCGATCAATTCCGTCGCTAGAACACAGGCACAACGTATCATGCCTATCTCTTTGCTATAGGTATTACCACGGTCGTTTCTCAACTGAACTTTGTGAATGTGTTCCGCCCTCTCAGACATTTTCCCGCGATACCAGTTAATCTGTAAATGCGTATTAGTTCACGTTGAAAGTGAACTTTAGGCGCACAAATAAACATAGAGTGTCACTCTTTAGCCGAACCACACGAATGTGGAATGTTCTGCTTGAACATGTGTTTCCGGGCCGTTGTGATGTCCAGACATTCAAGACCAATATACATCGACACCTCTTTTCCTTATCCATTTCCTCTCCATCCGCTCGCACTAGACTATGCACGCTCCTACTGCGCTAAAAAAGGCTAAACATGTAATTCTTTCTTAGCTCCGCTTCTGAGAAGTCAAGCTTTCTATATGGTTTACAATTTCGCCCACAGTGGCGACGGACCTTGAGATCTTCAGAAGAATCGTACTTAGATCATGTGTTGGGACGCGACGTGAATTCTAAAAGAGATAAGTCTACATGAGCGCTAAAGTTACCCCATTAATGAAATATGTCGCCAGAGCGATGATAGCCGGAATCGCAAAGATGTTCGATAATGAGAATGGTGTTATCAGAAACTTACTTGACAGACACGTCAATAATGACTGTGACATATCTCGTTACCCAATTGCAATAGGAGCAACCAACAGACAGCACAACGGGAAACATTTCAAGAGCTCTACATATCGCCATACTACAAAAAAGTAATTACAAAGTGACACAAAATAAACCCGCTACCCAACGCCAACATATCCTAAAAAGCGAGGACGTGTGCCATATACTTAATATCGGCTATGGAAAAATAGGATTACGATTGTAGAAAAGTGTAAAACGTTTATTAGTTGTAGAGTTAGATGTAAAGCGTGCGACAACGCAAACAAACACCGCCCCGGGAGCATGGGAATGCTCTATTTGATGAGGTGTTTCTTGTCCCTGTAGTATTCAGGAATTTCTAATGTCAATGTACATCGATAGCTCTTTCCTTATCGTTTCATCATCATCATCATCATCGGCACTACAACCGGGAGCCGGTCTTGGCCTTATTTAGCAAGTCCTGAGGCTTGTTAAATTTTCCATAATGATTTGTTTTTTCCGGGCAAGGTCATTAGTCTAGCGCCAGAGGCTCCCCGACGGGGAATCGAACCCCGCTCTTCCGCGTGACAGGCGGGTATACTAACCACTATAATATCGAGGAGCCCTTATCGTTTCACTCTTCTGAAAAAAGATCATCATCCTACACACTACCTTGACTTGTTTTTCATTCTTGCCACCTTGACTTGTCTCCATGCTACTATTCCATATATCCTATAGCTTATGCAAAATAATGCCAATTTGATCTATCTGAAGCAAGTTTAAAACCAGTAGAGAATGTTTTAGGAAAATCCTAACACAAGTGCCAATAGGAGATTTGGAGGGGGGATATGTTGGAGAAAAGTATAATACGGAGTTACAAACAAAATAGTAGATGTTCCCCGTAGTGATCCTTAGAAAGGTCTTTTAAACTTTTTTGTAACTAGGAAGCTTTTGTTAAACGTCATCTTTTTTAAACTCAAATAAGCCTAGAAGGTTATACCACAACTAAACATAAATGTTTCACAATAAAACCATTCAAAAATGGTTTCCAGAGTCTAAATGAATAGAGAGGTAAAAGGAAAATTCCCACACTCTTGCAGTCGTGCGAATCTGAAGCCTTCGCACTTCACTCAACAAGGTTGTTCCGAGCCATTCGATTACCTAATTTTGTCTTATGAAGATCTCTCGATCTAATACAAAACCTTTTATCGTTCACTCACTTTGTGAACAAACACTACAAGGCTTTATATGATTCAACAACAATAACAGAGTAACTAACTGGCATTCATCCCACGCAATCGACATCACAACCTTGACGATCAGGTTACGAAAACGACACGAATAATTACGTAGCGTCAGCTGTTAGTGAGTAAACAAAATGTAAATCTGGAACTCGAGAAAAGACATCCAATTGCCTTTAAGGTTGGCATTTAAAGAACTTTATTAACTCAATATAATTATCTAACCCCAGACGCTACACACCTCCGCCGTTCATCTGACACGCTATGGAGTCGTAATGAAATTATCACTGACCTTCCTCGCTTCCAGTCTCAGAAGACTAGACCATGAAACTCTGCATCTTTGTATGTCCCGGTTCTTAAGTCACCTTATTAAATGTCAACTGTGCGCTCTCAACTGCTGTGGTGTTGAAACACACTGGAGGTTTGGTGTAAATTGAGATTCAAAAGTGGAAGCAATATCCGTTGATGCGGAGAGAGGGCATTATGTCGCTCGATATTAAGCCCAGACCAGGATTGACGCTGTGAAAATAAGTTGACAGGAGTGCAAAAAGGGTGACGAATCATGTCAACTTTTGCAAATCATAATACTCCGGCGTTCAATGATACACATTGAAGCTGTTTGGGGTGCATGCAGTCAATTAACTCTGCTGCGTGTCTAACTAACAGCGGCAAACAATAAGATCTTAATTAGGGGCTACACCCAATCTCCTTCAAGCGTCCGTCAGCGGACCACACGATTCCCAACCTCTTTTCGATTACCTCCATTAATCAGTGCTGTCAAATTGCACAAAACGGTGGAAATTAATTTCCGATTTTTCGAATATTAATTCCCGTCGATGACCGGTGTAATGATAGCTAAATAATGATTTTTTCTCGCCGGTCTAAGTAGTTTATCACTCTTTGATAATTGAATATCGCAAACGAGGTGGGAGGGCGCTCTTCCTATCTCGTGGCATTCGTAACGCATACGGACGCTTTGGGGTCGCCGCAGTAGCCGTGCAGTTGGTTAATTCACAAAAAGATTTATACGCTGTGTGAATGCCGCAATTATGAAATTTTCGCATCGTAATTTCTACGGTATGCCACTTGGACCGGAAGTGGTAAAGTGGTGAACGAAAACCCTTGCCCGAGTCATGTGCAAATTGTTGCATCACTGGACTGGCAAAAGTATTTAATTTTGTTTTTATTGCACCTACTATTTAGTTTTTTGTTTTCTCTTTGCTATTGTCCTTATTCAGGACAGTCAGGCAGACTACATTATGAGGGCTTATTAAAGAGTCAACTCAACGGAGGAACAACTCAATTGTTACACCAGAAAAGCCGCTAGTGCTGTCATTTACCGGCGATCCTCTGCCACCCACACATATGTGTGTAGCTCAGACAATTTCAGTTCAATTCATAAATTACATAATTTCCATGGGAGATCAAAATAATCACAAAATTCCAGTGTAGCATCCGTTTCACATTAATAATGGAGTCAACATTCCGTGATGTAGCGCCAGCCACAAGGCATCTCATATCCGGAGAATACATTCTTGCCACCGGTTACCCGCGGGTATTGTTTATTGTGGCAATTTTAATTTTACAAATTGCAATAAAAGCAATAAAATGGCCAACTGACACGGGAGTGTATAACATTAAAAAAAAGAAACACAAGAAGTATGAAGAAGTGCGTACAAAAAACTGACCACAGCAACGTGTTGGACGGATCCACAACACTTAATCATCTTCACTTTATAATCAACAGCGCGAGCAGAAGTGCTTCCCCAGACTGAAAATTGACAAACCGTGTTAACAATAATTTGTAGTGTTTGCATTCGCTTTTATTCCCAATCATCCGTGTATTATCTTCCGATCTCATAAGGGTGTAATTAAGCCCATTGGCGTGGGTGAATTATAAAAAAAATTGCTAGTCGAATATATGAAAATGCTTGCGAAAAATTTCCGATACAGAGAACTGTTCTAACATCAATTGGTTAATTGATTTATCTATTTAATTTTCAATTTGGAAACACTTGAATTGGGTAGTTAATTGCGTCCTTGTAACCTTTAATTCTCTACAGCTTATCATTGCCTTTAAGAATAAAATTATTGATATGAGGTGATCCAGTCCTAGTATTCGAAGCTGCCAACTCCACAAATTAGACATACGTCAAATACTGTTTTCAAAAACACTTCATTAAATTATTGTACATATGTAGCGATTCTGATATAAAGAACTCACCGAGCTTAGAAAATGGAGGTCTTTCACTTTCACGCAGACTGACTTGGTTCCGAATCGTTATAGACAACAACCTAACAGTAGACTATGATCTCAATTATCCAGTCTCTCGTCCAATGCGTGAATGCACCGATTCAACTTTCAACTTCAAAAACCCATTAAAAATATTACTCCTTTCCTATACAACCACTAACGACCCTCACCCTTTACGGTAAGTATTATTGTAAGCTGGATTAGAAATGAAATGAAAGTTACTATAATAAATTTCCCTTTGTATAGGGTTTTCCAATAGGGACTTGACAAATTTGAATACAATTTGTTAACGCACCCTTTCACTAATCATCGAACTGTCACTGTCAATTTATTCAGTAAACTCAACATTTTCATCATGTTTAAGTACACGAACGAACAACGTCTGCAAATTATAAAAATTTACTACCGAAATTTGGAGTCGGAGACCGCAACTTGAAGAGCGTTAACTCCAATTTTCGGTCGTAATTCTCGCCCTAGTAGACAGGCAATAACAAGTTTAGTGCAAAAATTTGAGTCTACATATTCGTTGTGTGATGTTGCCGTGCCAATGAGACAACGGGTTGGTCGAAGTGTCGAAAATATCGCTGCCGTTCAGGCGTCCGTAGCAAACGATCCAAATCAGTCAATTTCACGGCACTCACAAGAACTGGGCATCGCCCAGACCACTTTATGGCGAATTTTGCGTAAGGATCTTGGTTTACACCCATACAAGACCAAGCTGACTCAAGAATTGAAGCCGATGGACCATTTGAAGGGACGTACGTTCTCCGATTAGGCTCTGGAAAAGATGCGCCAAGATGTTGAATTTCATCGCAAAACATTTTCAGTGACGAAGCTCATTTTTGGTTCAACGGGTTCGTCAATAAGCAAAACATGCGTTATTGGTCGGGTGAAAATCCACTTCTTCATGAATCACCACTTCATCCACAAAAAAATAACTGTTTGGTGCGGTTTGCATGCCGGCGGCGTCATTGGGCCATATTTTTTGTCGACGATAACGATCGTCACGTTACTGTGAATGGCCATCGTTATCGCGTCATGGTTACCGATTATTTTTGACCCGAATTGGAAGATATGGACTTGGGAGACATGTGGTTTCAACAGGACGGTGCCACAAGCCACACAGCACGCGATACAATCGATTTATTGAAGAGTAAGTTTGATGAACGTGTTATCTCAAGAAATGGGCCAGTCGGTTGGCCGGATCGTGCGTTTAACGCCTCTAGACTATTTTCTTTGGGGCTACGTCGAGTCATTGGTCTATGCCAACAAGCCGACGACGTTGGAAGAGCTCAAAGTCAACATTGAACGCGAAATAGCGGCCGTTTCGGCCGAAATGTGTGCCCGAGTCATCGAAAATTGGGTCCAACGAATCGACCGCTGCAAACGTGCCCGCGGTGCCCATATGAACGAAGTCTAGTTCCATTCATAAATGTTTTAATTGTACTTCAAGCCGATAATAAAGTTTTTGAAATATCTCAAATGGCTTGCGTTTTATTTAAAAAAAAAAAGTTGTCAAGTCCCTATAGGAAAACCCATTATTTGCCTTGTTAAACAAATAATTATATGCTGCTTACAATTTTCTGTCGCAATTTGATTAGGGTTATAAACAGGATTCAACATCTTGTGTTAAACATTTACCTTGGCAAGCTGTGATTAATGCTCCCTTATAACAGTCCGAGTCATGAAAGCGCTACTTTTAAATGAATTCGATGCTTTATCCGATTCTATTAACGAGATCTTAATCCTACGTCCGCACACTGCAGTCGTTATTCTGGACTCATGAAGTTTTGTTATTCTAGGCAAACTATACTCGAGGGATGGTGCATTGCACTATAGCGTTTGCGACGATTGTGAAGAACATGTGATTGGAACTGACGCTATGACGGTTCGAATCACTAAATGTGGAACCAACGCTCAACACATCAGGCCACTGCCGCGTGTACGAATTTCATTTCTAAACTCAAGTACATTCAGCTGATGTGGAATTGCTGTGTTATTGCTTGGTATACGGCTGATGCATTTTCTTCTTCGATTTTCGTTCGGTGTTCTTCACTATTTGCTTGTATATGTGTGTATTTGTTAGAAACGCCACAGTACCACTACTCCTCTGAGATATCATATCATTGTGCTTTCTAAGATTAATTTCCAATAACTACGTATAGATATTGGCGCGCATCCCTTGATCACATTGGATCAGTACATAAAAAAACAAGCACAAAATGTTTGCCTGAAAAGTATAATTTGGAAACCCCCATTGCTAGTAATATCATACCAACAGACCGACCTCACAAGGTTCGGCAACATAAATTCATATCTAGTGGAGAGGTGCGCAGGTTCTAGGTGCTGGAAGCCTTCGTACGCAATCCCTATTGTCATGGAGTGTGAGACCACGATCTATGCATTTGAAGCCTCTTTGCCTAATCCCTTTATAGCAGAGCTTGAGAATTACTGTGTGGCGGCAGCCCCATTGGTTAATAATTAGAGTTGGCACTACTCATAAAGTAAACACCTAGCGCATCGCAATAATCAGTGAACTTCAAAAAGAAAATGTATTCTATTGGCAATATGTATTTAAACCAACAATTAAACCATTAGAAATTTTGAAAAAATTCTCCAATTCTTTATAATATTTTTTTACATTAACGCGCGTGTTAGGTGTGTCAGTGACATCATAGATAAAGATGATATTCACGAGGTCATTGATTCACCTAAGCCAAGAAAAGTCAGCCGATTCTAAACTCGAATGACCCCCCCGGTACGATAATGCATCAATTGCATATGCCAAAACGATTGCCTAATAACGCAAAAGCAATTAACGGCATATTGCGGAACAATTAAATTGCAGAAACGTTTAAACTGCATGTTCCAGCACAATCAAGTACGAAATAATTAATTGGGTCAATTCGCAACTGCGGATACGGAACTGTGATGCAAGTCAATGAAGAAATATTGACCAACACAGCAGTTTGAAGCAATTGCGAATCAAAAACCAATAATCGGAAATTGGGGCAGTTAAAATTGAATTGCATTGTCGTCACCGGGAGGTGTTGACCCCGAAGTGACGAGAAAAGGTAAGAGCAAATTAGGAAGGCAGTCAGTGGTTGGTCATAGTGTGGAGCGGTGAACCTAAAACGATACATGAGTTCTGGGAGAGTCTGGATGAGAATTTTGTTAAGATATTAAAGCATAAAAACTAAAAGTTAATCGGTCAAAGAAGAAAGTGAATTCAGTTAATTACTCGAAAAGAAATTTGTTAAGATATTGAAGAGTATAAACTAAAAGTTAATTGGACAAAGAAGAGAGTGAATTCAGTTAATTACTCGAAAAGAAATTGGTTAAGATATTGAACAGTAAAAACTAAAAGTTAATTGGACAAAGAAGAAAGTGAATTCAGTTAATTACCCGAAAAGAAATTTGTTGAGATATTGAAGAGTATAAACTAAAAGTTAATTGGACAAAGAAGAGAGTGAATTCAGTTAATTACTCGAAGAGAATTTTGTTAAGATATTGAATAGTAAAGACTAAAAGTTAATTGGACAAAGAAGATTGTGAATTCAATTTACTACTCGAAGAGAATTTGTCAAGATATTACAGAATAAGAATCAAAAGTTAATCGGACAATGAAGAAACTGAATTCCGTTTGTTACTCGAAGAAAATTTGCTAAGATGTTAGAGTATAAGAACTAAAAGTTAAGTGGTCAATGAAGAAAGTGAATTCCATTTATTACTCGAAGAAAATTTATAAATAGGTTAGAGAAAACGAACTCCATATGATAATTAAATATAATAAAAATACTTATAAGGATGGAAACTATATTGGTGACAATAAAGAAGAAATAGTGGAAACGAAATAAAAGAAAGACTCCGTGTTTTAAATTAAAAGAAAAAAGAAAATCTCATTGATTGGTGCAAAAGAGTTTTTGATCGTGCTTTTCTTGGTGTTGTGACCCCTTGGTTCCAACGGGTATCCACAAACCATAACTCGCGCACAAAAGAGAATTTTGAAGTACCCTTAAATGGCCGAGCACAGTGCGAGAGAATGGAGACGACGCGGATAATGAAAGGAGGTATCGATGTATATTGGTCTTGAATGTGTGGACATTACAACGACGAGGGAACACATGATTAGGTAGAGCATTCCAAATTCGTGTGGTTCGGCTAAAGAATGACTCTCTATGTTTATTTATACGTCTGAAGTTGACTTTCAACGTGAACTGATGCGCATTCACAGATTAACTGGTATCGCGGGAATATATCCGATGGGGTGGAACACATTCCGCAAGTTCAGTTGAGCAACGGCCCCGATAATACCTATAGAAAAGAGATAGGCAAGATACGGCGCGCCTATGTTCTAACGATATATGTTCCAATAAGTTTCATTGCTCGTTTTTGCATCCTTTCGAGAACATGTAGCACCGTTTTGGCCTGACCAAATATGGGCGTTGAACTCCATTTTTGGACGAGTATACGCCTTGTAAATAGCGGCCAGATTCGATGGAGTGAAGTATCTTTTGCATCTCTTAAGGTACCACATACATTTGGCTGCACTTTTCGCAGCTTCAGATATGTGTTCGCTCCAATTAAGAGTCAATTGTTTCGAGTGCCGAGGATTAATAGTTCCCTGGGTTCGCCGGTGCCAGATTGACTACAGAATCAAAAACCAATTATATTGCAACAGAATTGGAGTTGTGAATAACACAACACTACATTATACACCAAACATATTCTATTCGAAGGCGTAGGCATAGGAACACACACCGACATTTCAAACATAACATCAACATATTGACAAGGTCTACAATATACTAAGCCCATTTAAGTTACAGAATATTTTGTAAAAAACAATTAATGTCGAACTATTGAAAAGTGCTATTAGATTTAAGTTAAATAATAAATAGATAAGTAAAGCATTCCTCCCATAAATCAGTTTGGTTTTAAGACACGACACAAACCGCGCATAACGTATCGTCGCACGTGGCCAAAAATTTTGGTACGCCAATAATTAACAAATCGATGTATTTGATCGAAGAAAAAAATGTTTGTCCATTTATATTTGAATTCATGTATCTAGGTATCTTTTATAGAATACGTACGGTATTCTGAAGTATGTATGTGTGCTTAAACGGTAAGAGATTGCGCGACAGAGATAGCTTTATATCATGTATGCTTTGTTACGTGCGGCTTTCACCACCCCCATCATTTAATTGTTTTTATTATAATTTCGTTTTAATATAGTTTGATGGTAAGGTGGTGGAAGAATTGCACGATCCACATGTGAGTGTTCGAATACGCCCCAGTTCGAGTGTGGATCGTGGGCGAGTTCGAATTCGGTTTTCGGAGGGGACGTTGGGGGGGAGCAAGAGAGAGTTTTTCGAGGGAATCTGGTTCGAGAAGTCAAGGAGAACAGTCGTTGTCGAATAACGTCCCCGTTGTTCAAAAGATAGAAGTAAAGATTTAAAAGGGAAGAACCTTGGTTTTGATTTTCACGATGCGAGAAGTTGAATAAATCCAATTGTAACGCGAACCTATTACTGTAATATCTTATGAAAACTGTGACCGGAGCATGTTGTTCAATCGAATAAAAATGTACCGAAGAGAAATCAGCAACCTGAACTTCCAGTGACGTGTTTAGTTGTTCTATCTTGTGGATTGACCAAATGTTTGGAGCCGCTAATGGGAGGATCACTCCCTAAAGAAAATAAAAAGAAAGGTAACCTGTGCGTTTGAGTAATGTTCTGTTTCGCAGGGAGTAGATGGTCGGCCGATAACTGCGGGAGTGTGTGACAGCAAAGACTACCGTTGACTGTGTCCACCAACAAAAGGTAAAAAGAAAGAAAGAAGAGAACAGCAACTTAACGGGCTGAAGGCAACAGTTCATCGTCCTGAAAAGAAGAGCGATAAACCAAACACCCCCCCCCCCCCCCCCCCCCCACGGTTACGCTACGCCTCGCCGAGTGATTACCGAATAAAAGGTAAAACATATGCAACTATTCCACCAAGTGCCACAGCCTCAGCGTTGATTGGCGGCGGCATCAACATAAGGCACCTGTATAAATACATTACAGCTTCCAACTGAACTGAACGGAGGATTGAAGAGGCGACAGCAATGTGGGAGCGAGAGTTGTGCCCGGGCGCATCACGTGTCATTGTTTCAACTTTATTGTTTTCCTTTGCTTGTTCTACGTCGTTTATTGTGACATCATTCGGAACAATATCTGGGTCGTACCCAATACGGTACAACGGAAAGATTTTTTTATTGTTAGGAATTCACAACGTGCGTTATAATAGTCAGCGTAATTTCGTGGTAGAATTTCCAACAGTTAACAAGATCTGGGAGCCTTTTTGAGATGTGATTCTTCAGCAGCTGCTTCAATGCCAGCGCCTTACGGTTAGACCCGGATCAGTGCGTTGCATCACAGTCCCGTATTGATCAGTTTTTGATACAAGAGGTGATAGTTTCACTTTCATCAATTTACAGGATTCCCTGCCCCTTTGAAGTGACATGTTGTTTTACTCATCATTATTTTGTTAAATGCCATATGCAAGTCTTCATAAATGTTGGTAGATGTTAACCAATATAACATAATGTTTCATCGCATATCGCGGTCCGTGTAACACAGACATCACTACATTTTAACGACAAAATTGAACTATGTGTACTTTATTGTTCGGTTCACGCGATACTGTTCGTACTATGGTCCCCAAACTTAGTACGTTTACAGCAAATTCTATCGCTTTCTGGTGCATAACACAAGATGATTCAAATAGGAGGTATTCGCCTGTAATGACAGTAGCGTCAGTCTTTATTGAGCTCCGAGTACATGTTATATGTAATATAAGTTTTTAGTTTGAATTATCAAAATAGTTTCCCTTCTTCCGTGAACTTACGTAGAAGATGCTCATTCGATTTTTTTTAACGAGTTGTCACTGATGTGCGCACCACGCCAGTCGAAACACAACTAATGAGGTTTAAAAAAAGGAATGGCGGAAAAGCCGATAAAGGACAAATGGGTCATTTTGCGATAACCATGTTGGGCTCGGTCTCAAGTCATCTGAAGAAGAAGGCGGAAGGATAGTGTGGACGAATGTTCTCTAACTACTTGGACGGAGGGATGGTGGGAGGGAAATCATACAAGACCGGTAGGAATACCCTTGTACTGAAGAAGAAATTGTGCTAGTCGGATTCGAATAGATCGCAGGAGAGAAGGGTCAAGAACGCAAAACTCCCGTACAAGTAAGTTCTCACTGTTCTGAATGATGTCGAACTACCTCTATGCTAATTGTAGCAAGTACTCGTAGATAGGGGTAATAGAGGCATCATCGTATAAGTGAGAGTTGGGGTAATGTTTGGGGTATTATTAGGATATGTTGGGAACAGCTTTAGGCCATCTCTGGGACACCCTTGAGACATCTTTCGGACGCGTTTGGGACGTGTGGACCAGATGGAAAATGCTATGGAACATGTGATGCGTGTTGTGTAACGTATGGAACACGTTGCGTACTATCGAGCGGAACATGTTGAGTGATATGTTGCGTAACATTACGGAAATATTTGGTGAACAAAGAGGAAACTTATTCTTTTATGTAAGTATAAATTGTTTAACGACACCGAAGTGCCATCGTTTGTCATGATTTGGACATCCAGGATGCTCGATGCTTCCTCTTCGGTGGTATTTCGGACCGCTCCGTAAAGACGAGTGAGAATATCTACCTATTCCTACTACTACTATTCATTGGCCTGTAGGTACTCGAAAGTTCATGACCTCACCGACTCGACTCCGCCATCGTTCCCTGTCCTGTACGCTCTCCTTTCACGCTTGACCAGCCGATCTCATCTTCTCAAGGTCAAACCTAACATTGTCCTCCCATCGCCATCGCGGCCGTTCTGTCGGTATCTTTACCGTTAGTCTACCGTCAAGAATACTACACACGGTCCTAACGTTGCCCATTCGCGCCACATTTCGGCCCATCTTAATCTTCGCGACTTTATTACTCTTACTATTATAGGTTTGCGGTATAGCTCTTCCAATTCGTGGTTGTGGAGTTTCCTCCATTGTCCTGCCTCGTCGTCTTATTTACCTCCAAAGATACTCCTTAAAACCTTATTCTCGAATACGCGGAATTTGTTTTCTTCCCGTTTTATGAGAGCCCATGTTTCGCATCCGTATAGAACAATCGGCATGATTATGGTTCTATAGACACGGAGCTTTATGTTGCGTGATAGCAGTTTGGATTTCAGCAGTTTACTGACTGCCTGCCAACTAGCGCTGACGGAATGCAGTCTTTTGTTAATTTCCTTCGACATTTCGTTACTGATCGTCAGTATTGTTCCCAGATATTTAAATTCTTTAACTTTTTCGAATATCTTGCCTCTGACGGTTATATGTGTTCCGTGAGGTCCACCTGGTATCGCCGTAATCATATATTTTGTTTTGTCTTCATTTATTTCTAGCTCCACCTCTTCTGCCGCTTGCATGGTGATTTCACAGCTTTTACTTACAGTTTCTAGATTATCGCCCAAAACGGCGATGTCATCCGCATATGAGAGCACTTGTGTGACCCCGTTCAGGTATGGTCCGGCCATGTTGTCGTCTTATACCTTTCTGATGACATACTCGAGGACACACACGGTGATAGACCATCTCCCTGTTTTAGTCCGTCCCGGATTTCAAATGGTTCTGAGAGCGGGTTTTCTATTCTAAGTCGCCCTTTGTTTTGTTTCATGCAGATTTGAATGAGGGCGGCATATTTTTTCGGGATTCCCATTTCAACTACAATTTGGTAGAATATTTGCCTTGCGACTGAGTCGTAGGCTTTTTTGAAGTCAACGAACTGTTGTTGAACCGTCTTTCCGTATTCCCACTTCTTTTCCAGTAGTTGGCTTATTGTGAACATTTGGTTTCGTTTCGCTCGTTGACCGGTTCCTACGGAATCCGCATTGGTAGTCTCGCAGTATTTCTTCTGCGTACGGTGTGATTCTCGCCAAAATGACATTTGTTAGTATTTTGTATGTGGTTGGGAGTAACGATATTCCTCTGTAGTTTTCGCAGTCAGATCTGTCGCCTTTTTTGAAAATGGGGACGACTATTGATGTTTTCCATTCTTTCGGAGTGACTTCCTTATCCCATATTGTTATGATGAGTTGGCGGAGCTTTCGAGCGGTTCCCTCTTCCCCATGCTTCACAAGCTTTGTCGACTCCGGGAGCCTTGTTGCTTTTCAATCAATGTATTGCGTCTACAACTTCGTTGAAAGAGTGCTCTGGAATCTGAGGCTCGCCTGTATCTACGGCTGTTGTGTTTATTTGTGGTTGATGTGTGCACACATCGAGCAGGTTTTCAAAGTACTGCTTCCATCTTGTCACGATATTGTTTGTTTCTGTGACCAGACAGCCGTTTGCGTCCCGAATTATTTTGGCTCTCCCTCGGTAACCGCTTCTAATTGAATTTATGCCGACATACATACCTCTGATATTCTTTGCTCCGGCATTTTCTAGGATTTTCTGACAAGCTTATATTGATTTAGGTCCTCCAAGTTCAAACTAAGATTAGATCAGATTCAAAATTCAAGTAAAATTTAAGAACATAAAAAGGAGTTTTGCTTTTATGAAAAGTGTAAGAGAAGGGTCGAAGGCAATAGTTTATGAGGTTAGGCGTGTTTTCTGATTTAAAAAATTACCGCAAGGGGGATTTAATATATACGAGGGTTGCCTCTTATGTTTCGGGATTTGGCAACCCTAGCGTTGCAATCCGGCAATTGACAGCTCTGTCGTAAAGTTGGACATTTTTGAGGTTATACCCACTCAGAACGTTTTGACATACGAGCGCTATTTGTGTTGTTTACAGTAACTTAAAAGATTCATCTCGGCCCAAAAATGGAATTAAATCGTCAACATTTTCGTGCGATTATTTTTTACAACTTTCGGCGTGGATTAACTCAGCAACAGTGCATGGATGAACTTAATTCAATTTTTGGCGATGAAGCTCCATCAAGGACCAGTGTTTATCGATGGTATGGTGAATTCAATCGTGGTCGTAGTTCACTCCAAGATGAATTTCGTGAAGGTCGTCCAAAATCAGTTGTTGTTCCGAAAACCATTGATGCTGTGCGCGAACTGATATTGGAAGATCGTCATGTGAGCTATCGTGAGATTGAGACAACCTTAGGCGTTAGTGGGACCAGCATACATTCAATATTGCATAAACATTTGACTGTCAAAAAAATTTGTTCGCGTTGGGTCCCACACAATTTGTCAATCGCCCAAAAAAAGGCTCGTGTCAATTGGTCGAAAGAAATGCTCAAAAAATACGGTCGCGGTTCTACGAAACACGTCTATGACATCATGACAGGTGATGAATCGTGGATTTACGCGTATGAGCCCGAAAGTAAACAGCAGTTGACTGTCTGGGTGTTTCAAGATGAGCCAAATCCAACAAAAGTTGTTCGCGGACGAAGCACTCCCAAGCAAATGGTCGCCTGTTTTTTCGGAAAAACTGGTCATATCGCAACCGTACCACTAGAACAACGCAGAACAGTCAATTCTGAGTGGTACAAAACCATTTGTTTGCAACTTGTCTTCCAAGAAATCAGGAAAACCAACCGCCAAAGACGGATCACTCTTCACCAGGACAATGCGAGCTCTCATACATCGGCTGCGACAACTGCATTTTTGAGCACCCAAAACATCGATTTGATGGGTCATCCGTCGTATCGTCCTGACTTGGCACCGAATGACTTCTTTTTATGCCCGTACGTAAAAAACAAACTGAGAGGTCAACGTTTTTCGACACCTGAAGAAGCGGTTGCTGCATTCAGAATGCATGTGTTGGAGATACCTCAATCAGAGTGGCAAAAGTGCTTCGACAATTGGTTCAAACGCATGCAAAAGTGTATAGATCTTCATGGGGAATATTTTGAAAAACAATAAAGTGATTTTCGATGATCAATATTTGTTTTTGTTCTCTAATCCCGAAATATAAAAGGCAACCATCGTATGAGATAGAGCTTTAATTACGGATCATGAGAGTCTTTAAGCACTGCTAGATCTCGCTCACCCAGGTTTGATGGCCAATAGCTTTTATCTTAGTTGAAGGTAAATAACTATCAAACTCCTAGTAATGGCATTTGTTCAGTGCTACGCTTCGGGCACTTACTGACAATTGCTTAAAAGAATCTAATTCGCTTTACAGGTACAACGGCGTTGTTCTAAAACAACATGCGATGGGATTTTGTTCTCTTACTGTTATTCTTACTCGGTTCAACTGCCCACGAGAACTCAAGTAGCATTCGAATGCAGAAATATTATTGCCTTTGCTGCGTAAACCTGAACTCCGATGTCGTTATTGTATTAATCATTTTTATTCCTATGCAATTAACATGCAAGCAACATTTTAATTGCATGTGACCTCCACTAATACTTCAGTGTTACATTTCACAGAATTTACTATGTAAAAAGTGGGTGAGTAAGTTATATGGTGCAAACTCTTTTGTGATATATGAATCCAACATTTAAATACAGAGTTGTTGTGAGCATCGTTTTGCAACACAAAAGGGTGAAAAAAAAAATGAGCCATAAGATATTAGAGCCTGTTCCTTCAACCTCTCAAGTCTAAGTAAATATTTATCTACGAACCAAATACCTCCCGAGATTAATCTGGACAGGAATAACTGTTTATTGTCATAATACATGCAAGGCGAATGCTGAAAGAGGAGGCGAAATATGTAATTTCAAAGAAAATATGTTAAGATATTCCAAAAACATCTCATCTTAAGATAAATATTAGATATACACTAGTATTAAGTTATACTCGTATAACTTCCAAGCAAGTAACAACAATTTGTTATCATTGGTCGTTTTTAGTGGTTTAATAAAAAGTTATTAATTAAACAAAACAATCATTAAATGTATTACTTTAGAGGTTGTAAAAAACAAGTTTCTAAAACTACACCATCACAGCATGCATTGTGACATTAATGTATATTCGTATCATTTTTTATTCCATTATTCGTATGACATAAGTTCCATTAAGACTGAGTACGATTCAATTGTACTCCACTCCCATTTAGAGATCCGACTACCAACGAACGCAGTTGTCCCACATGCAACTTGTGTGTCACCGTCACATCGCGATCGTAATCGTTAACCGCACACTTTCAAATGGAAGACGACGTTGAACGGTTTCCCTAATAAACTCTTCACCTACTCGGCTACCTTTGTTTGACTAATTGCCTTCGTCCAAAGACATCTGTGTTCTGGTCATAGAACAACATCCAACAGCTGCCATTATTCGACATTTCATGGCTTTGATGAAGAAACACGATCGGCTTAAGATTCGAAACGTGTTCCTTGAATAGTTCAACGACAATTAACCTTGTACTCGACAAAATCTCGTTGTATTCCTCTAATGAGCCTCATCTATTCGTAGGAAGCCTCGGCATGTTCCATTTGTTTGATGACTGCGATTACCCAACGCCCAATTCACAGCGCCCACAGCCAGACGCACATTTATAGTCCTACAACTATAAATCATGAGCACATTGCAACGAAAGGTTAAGTGATCTTCCGTGCGCCTTGTGGTGAAGTAATCACCGACAACTTCTTGGGAAGCTCTATGCAAGAACACACATTTATCTTACAGCGTTGGAAGAAATCCAGTATTGTCCAACAATGGGTCGTGTTATATTTATGAGAAATTTAGCTTGTGCAACTAGCGAATAAGCTTTAATTTTGCGGACTGTTCACCGTAAACTGCGAGTGAGAGTGTGTTCTTCAAACAATCTCCTGTTGAAAGTAATTAGCGTACGGACTGATTATTTCGACGTCTTTGAATCTACTTTAATTCATAAGTATTTAAGTTTAAACATATTTATTTAAACTTATTGCACATTAAAGCAATAATATTAATCTCACAATTAGTGTGTCTCTTGAGAACTTGTAAATTTACATATGAAAAAAAGAAATCGCTACTCGTGGTGCGGTAAAATACTCGATAATCAATTCTTTCGCTTCACTGGCTCTTAACCACATAAGACCTTTTATTCCCTCATTCAAACACTGTAATGAATTCTTTTGAAATGTAATAGCTAACTATTTCACCTCATTACTCTTTCAGTTAAATGATCCGCAAAATTGGATTTTTATTCTCAGCATCTATCCCTTATCCGTGGGTTGCAATCCCGCACACGACTTAGCAACAGGCTCATAACTCTCAGCAATCTAAAAGCCGATGGCGTTGATCCTTCAACCCCGGATAAGAATTAAAAATGTATTATCCCTCATTTTCTGTGTACATTCCAGTGATGCAACAAGCACTAGTTGCTTGGTATCAAAGATTCATCATTACAGGGGAATTCCAATCTTCTAAGGCCACAAAGGAGCATCATCCTTACAACAGCTACATTCGCCCTTATATCGCACCCTGCATATGTGTTGTGATGCCTCGTAGTGCACAACATCCCAGGAGTTACATTGCCAACATAAATCTCACTTGAAAACTTATCCACGAATGCGGAAGTAATCCTTCCGCATGCGGTGGTGTCTATTGCCGCTTGCAGTCGCCTACGCCCAACTAAGGTCGCAGTCTAGGAAATCCGGCAGTCAGGATATTGCATAAGCGCAATCCTATTCGTGATAAGAAGACAAAACGGTTTTATCGTTTTGGGTTCCTGTCCAACGACTTCTACAATATTTGTGATCTGATGACGATGATCATCTCAGCTATAAGCAACAGCTAATTGCCAATAGTACGTCAAACTGCTTGATGTGGTGCGTAATCTTTTGTCGGTGCCAAATATCTGGAGATACCATGAACCGTCAGAGTATTGAACCCTTTAGATGTGATTTACACAAAGTAAATTGGTCGCGCAACACTGGTGCCTCTTTTTGGAAATGATGTGGGGATTAAGTGACGTCAATTCAAAATGTCTTCACTGTCAAAAGGATGCAGACGAACTGTAAATCAAATATTTCCCCGATTTCCGATCGAATATTGTCACACACTTCTTTAGGCAAAGGATTGAAAGTGTGGTTTTAAGGACAAACCTCTAATTACGAGATATTTAGGACAGTGATGATTTTGAATAATATGACAAGTTTAACAAAATACTGTTTCACAACGACTGACATTTACTAAGGGCCTACCACAGATTTATATAATTACGTAATATATGATAGATATAATTTTTTTTTTTTTTACACTATCGCGCGCACAAAAGGGGATTTTGAGGTACCCTTAAATGTCAGAGCACAGTGCGAGCGGATAGAGAGGAAGTGGATAAGGAAAGGATGTGTCGATGCATATTGGTCTTGAATGCCTGGACATCACAACGGCCAGGAAACACATAATCAGGCAGAACATTCCACATTCGCGTGGTTCGGCTAAAGAATGACTCTCTATGTATATTTGTGCGCCTAAAGTCCACTTTCAACGTGAACTGATGCGCATTCACAGATTGACGGGTATCGTGGGAAAATGTCTGAAAAGGTGGAACACATTCAGCAAGTTGAGTTGAGCAACGACCATGGTAATACCTATAGAAAAGAGATAGGCATGATACGTTCCGCCTGTGTTCTAACGAAGGAATTGATCGATCGGGTCCCCAATAAGTTTCACTTCTCGTTTTTGCATCCTGTCGAGCACGTGTAGTGCAGTTTTGGGTGCGCTTGACCAAATAAGCGAGTTGAACTCCATTTTTGGACGAATATACGCCTTGTAAATAGCGGCCAGGTTGGATGGAGTGAAGTATCTTTTGCATCTCTTAAGGAATCCCATACATTTGGCTGCACTTTTCGCAGCTTCAAATATGTGGTCATTCCAGTTAAAAGTCGAATTAATTCGAGTGCCGAGGATTGATAATTCCTCGGCTTCGTCGATGCAAGTGCCGTTCATAGACAGTATATTTATTTTGGGGCTCACCTTTGACGGCAAGAGGCAGCACCGAGTTTTTAGGGCATTGAATTCTATTCGGTTAGATAATCCCCACTGATATATCTTGTTGAGGTCTGAATTCAATGTATCAAACATAAGTTGCTGGTTGGTAGTGACGTTCGAAGAGTTTGGACAGGAGTGTTCGTACGAGTATGAGAAACTCCACGTGCTATCATCAGCAAACGAGTGAATTGGGTTGTGAGTAATTGACAAGAGATCATTTGTAAAGACGAGGAAGAGAGTGGGTGAGAGTACCGAACCCTGGGGAACACCTGCATTAATTTGATGGGAGACAGATTTGACACCATCGAGAACCACTTGGATTGGAACGGGCAGAAATATAGTCTCGTATCCATTGGATCAGGGAATTGTCCACTCCATATGAATGCAATTTTGATAAAAGCGCTGGATCCAAATCTGCCGAAGGCTTTTGAAATATCCAATGCGACTACCTTGCTTTCACCGAGGTAGTGGATGGAATGGCTCCACTTTTTGGTAAGGTACGCCATCAGATCTCCTGTGGATCTGTTGCTACGAAAGCCATATTGGCGGTCATTGAGGAGGTCATTTGATTCCAGATATTTCGAAAGTTGACGGTTGATAAGAGATTCCATTACCTTGGAGATAATAGAAGTTAGTGCTATGGGTCGATAAGAAGAAAGGGATGATTTGTCTCCCTTTTTGGGAATTGGCTGAATGTTCGCTGACTTCCATCTATTTGGGAAACGACCAGTAGAATAAGACAAATGGAAGAGTTTCTGCAGTGGTTTGGCGAGTGAAGAGGAACATCTCTTCAAGAGGATTGGGGAATCCCGTCCGGACCAGCGGATTTGTGTGCGTTTAGCTCTTTGAGTGCGCGGGCAACAGTACGCGTTCGGAAGCGGATCTGGCTCACGGTGTGCTGCTTATGCTCAAGTAGAGGTGGAACTGATGTGGTATCAGGCAGCGTTAAGTTGGCTGCAAAATGTGCAGCAAGTAGATTCGCCTGCTCTATTGCAGTGGTGACTGGTTTGTCATCGACTATAAGGGATGGAATGGATGAAGAGACTGAGTTTTAAATGTTTTTCACGAATGCCCAGAAGTTTCTACTACCTGTGGGAGAGTGTAGTATTTATTGTCTCACTCTCTGGTCATGCAAGAACTTGGCGCGTTGAATATATGCATTGCAGTCATTCCTAGCTCTCTTAAATCTTTTCCGGTTTTCCTCAGTATTGTTTGATTTATACAACCGGAAGCTCAACTCTTTGGCCTTAATGGCTTCTCTGCACCCAGATTCGAACCACATATTTCTCTTGGGCTTGATACTCTTTACTCTGTGTGGAATAAAGGTCCGCATGCCAAGTAGAATCGTGTCTGTCAATGTGACCGCTATAGAGTCAACATCATTATGGAGGAAAAATAACAACCAATTTAACCTCCCAAAAAAGTTGTTCAGTCCTTCCCAGTTGGCTTTCTCGTAGAACCATACTGTTCTTTTGGGAGCTTTCTCATTAACGTTACTGTTGGTTAGAGGAAATTTAGCTGACACGACACAGTGGTCTGAAGTGCCTAAGGGCGAAGAAACTTCAATTGTGTATTTTTTGGAATTTTAGCGAAAGACTTACACACGTTCCCGTATAAAGTGCAAACAGTGCATCAGTTAATGCCTGCTGACCGACAGTCGCGTGTGAATTACTGCCATCATCATCATCGGCACTACAACCGGGAACCGGTCTTGGCCTTATTTAGCAAGTCCTGAGGCTTGTTAAATTTTCCCTAACGATTTATTTTTTCTGGGCAAGGTCATTAGTCTTGCGCCATAGGCTCCCCGACGGGTATTGTTTATTAACATACCCTCCTGATAATTAACCACAATTTGATCAAAAATCAATAAAAAACAGTTTGGCAATTAAAAAAGTAAAAAAATAATTAAAAAAAAAAACATTTGAAAAAAGTCTTTCTTTTAAGAAATGTTTCCCTGTTTATTTTAAGCACTAGAGTTCGAGTAGTCGGCTTAGGTAAATAAATATAAATGCAATAACTGACATTAAAAAACAATCTTTTTTCCACTCTCGACGAACGTTAACATATTTTATAAAAGGTATCTTGGCTTGAAAATTGACTTTTTCGCCGTTTTAATTTATTAGTCCCTTAAGAGTACAGGCGCATCGTAAAGCAGCTTTATATTTACAGTGTGGCGGTTCTACGATCCCACAAAACCACCTTAAAGTGGAATACCTTTTCGCCCAGCAAAAGGAGGCTATACATTCCACTGTCCTCCGTCCTAAGTTTCGACAGACAAGTGGGCCGCAGGCCTCTACCAATCGACCATGCTTGTACGGCTATTGAAGGACACAGGATCATAAACACAATTGGTTTGACAATCCATTTGCTGGGTAAACACAAGTGACCAGGCGTAGCATGGTCAGATGCCGACTGCCACCGAAAATCCCATGCGATAACAATGCGGCCAAGAAACAATCAATCTTTACGATTACGGCAATACGGGAAAGGCTCCTCGATAGTATAGTGGTTAGTATACCCGCATGTTACGTGGGAGACCGGGGTTCGATTCCCCGTCGGGGAACCTTCTTCCTTACCCAGAAGGAAAAAAAAAACAAATCATTATGGAAAATTTAACAAGCCTCAGGACTTGCTAAATAAGGACAAGACCGGTTGTAGTGCCGATGACGATGAATACGGGAAATATCCGAATTAATCTACATGAAATGGTAAGGCCTTTAGTCAATGATATGAAATGGATGGTCTATATCACAAGGTAATGTGCCGCGGTGTGACTTCGAGTTAAGGTGGTAGAGCTGTTTCAATGAAAAAATCGCAAGGTAATGTGTGTGTATATGTGTAATGAATGAATGGTCTATACCACAAGGTAAATCTCGACAAGAGTACTGATGTAGAGATATGCCGAGTGCTTTGGATATACGAGGGTTGCCTCTTATGTTTCGGGATTTGGCAACCCTAGCGTTGCAATCCGGCAATTTACAGCTCTGTCGTAAAGTTGGACATTTTTGAGGTTATACGCACTCAGAACGTTTTGACATACGAGCGCTATTTGTGTTGTTTACAGTAACTTAAAAGATTCATCTCGGCCCAAAAATGGAATTAAATCGTCAACATTTTCGTGCGATTATTTTTTACAACTTTCGGCATGGATGAACTTAATTCAATTTTTGGCGATGAAGCTCCATCAAGGACCAGTGCTTATCGATGGTATGGTGAATTCAATCGTGGTCGTAGTTTACTCCAAGATGAATTTCGTGAAGGTCGTCCAAAATCAGTTGTTGTTCCGAAAACCATTGATGCTGTGCGCGAACTGATATTGGAAAATCGTCATGTGACCTATCGTGAGATTGAGACAACCTTAGGCGTTAGTGGGACCAGCATACATTCAATATTGCATAAACATTTGACTGTCAAAAAAATTTGTTTGCGTTGGGTCCCACACAATTTGTCAATCGCCCAAAAAAAGGCTCGTGTCAATTGGTCGAAAGAAATGCTCAAAAAATACGGTCGCGGTGCTTCGAAACACGTCTATGACATCGTGACAGGTGATGAATCGTGGATTTACGCGTATGAGCCCGAAAGTAAACAGCAGTCGACTGTCTGGGTGCTTCAAGATGAGCCAAATCCAACAAAAGTTGTCGCGCACGAAGCACTTCCAAGCAAATGGTCGCCTGTTTTTTCGAAAAAACTGGACATATCGCAACCGTACCACTAGAGCAACGCAGAACAGCCAATTCTGAGTGGTACACAACCATTTGTTTGCCACTTGTCTTCCAAGAAATCAGGAAAACCAACCGCCGAAGACGGATCACTCTTCACTACGACAATGCTAGCTCTCACACATCGGCTGCGACAACTGCATTTTTGAGCACCCAAAACATCGATTTGATGGGTCATCCGCCGTATAGTCCTGACTTGGCACCGAATGACTTCTTTTTATTCCCGTGCGTAAAAAACAAACTGAGAGGTCAACGTTTTTCGACACCTGAAGAAGCGGTTGCTGCATTCAGAATGCATGTGTTGGAGATACCTCAATCAGAGTGGCAAAAGTGCTTCGACAATTGGTTCAAACGCATGCAAAAGTGTATAGATCTTCATGGGGAATATTTTGATTTTTTGACAATAAAGTGATTTTCGATGACCAACATTTGTTTTTGTTCTCTAATCCCGAAATATAAAAGGTAACCCTCGTATCGCGTGCGTCTCCGTGGTCTAAGCACTGTCTCCACTATCAGAAAGGTATGGCATAAATCTCCTGTGGACCCGTTAACACACAACCGCATTGGCAACGGTCGCATGTTTCAAAATATAATACTATAGGAGTTGGCGATTGATCAACTATTTCATATCTATCAATAGACAGAAGTTAGTTGTACGGGTCTGTGGGGAGGAAGTATGTACCAGCATGGGTACTTGATTCACTTCCTCCTCCATCCTAATTGTACACGAGAAATCGTCACCAAGGCACGAAACAAAAAAATACACACAGGTAGTAGTCGACAGAAATAAGAACGCACAGGATATGAATAGCCGTCAATAATTTTTATTTTTATTAACACAAAAGGAAAGTTCTTAATTAATTTTTATTTTTGTTTCACTTTCGATCGAAGACCGGACTGGAAATGATAAATTAAATACAAATCATTTACAATTAAATTAAAATCAAATACGAGTATTTGTGCCACTCCGCCGCGGGCGGAGAGCGGAAGTCAGCAACGACCTCAGCGGCCGGCGGATGGAAATCGACTCGTGGTGGTATATGTGAGTGAAGATCATATTATCGTGTTTATCAATGCATTCCAGCAAGGATAAACAAAACCTACAGCTAGGGATAAAGAACAAAGGAGAAGCGACCTAATGCATCGGTCTGTGATTAGGGTCAGCTAAATAAATAAGCTGGAACTCATTACGTGGGAATTGCATTTAGGATACCACAAACGATGTTTATGGTATCGCCAAAAAACCTTTGAAGGACAGCGTACTTTTGTTTGCACATTGCGTGCTAAGGAAATTCATTTCAGCGTCTATTCCGCTAATTATATGCAGCTGCTTGGGTTGTTTATTGATGGGAAAAACAAGGTTGCCAGCCAATGTGTATGAAAGGAATTTATTGTACACTTGAATGAAGCAGGATAAAGGCGACGCAAGGGTAATATTTCCTGATATGCGGTTGTGTTATATATGAACCGATGAATTTTCTTTCAGGTAATTTATGTTAAGGTAATAAAGAACTCTTACAGGAATTGTATGCGAAGAGATGCATGAAGGTAAGTTTTCTTTACAGGGATCATAGATTTGATCTATATAATGCGTGAAGCATTTTTAGGTGTCGAATGCGAATGCATTGGCGAAGACTTATGCGTCTTGGGTGATGATTATTGGGGTTTTTCAGGAAGATAAGCCGTGGGATTTGGCGGTACCGCCACTACCCCCCCCCCCCCCCCCCGTGACGTAATCACGAAAAAAAGGAAGGGGTGAAAGGGTGCTCGTACTTCGGGAGGCGCTGTAATTAAATCGGGGAAACTGTCGTGGTGACTAGTTCCAGGTTATAGTATGGGCCTTTGTCGATAAAGATGGTGGACGCAGATGTTACCGATTGATGCCATCAGGGGCAAAGGTGTGCGACGTGGTCCATAGGCCTGTTATGGGTCGCATGGACCAACACGCTTATCGTCCGAATAGGTCGGAACCCATCGGAAATCTGCTCACATCCGCAGTGACGGATTGCCGTGTGCGGGATGGAAAGGGACCAAGTCCAGAGCCGGTGTCTCTCGTCCACACGTTTCTATGGCGAATTGTTTGCCGCTGGGACTGGTAAAGGAGGGCAGGCCTTCAGTTGCACGTTTTACCGATCGAGGGGGACCGGTACATTGGTGTCAATGTAGCGGTAGCTGCGACCTCGACCGAACGGGAACTTGTGGTGAGGTGCCGGCCGGTCGCGCTTGTTGAAAGATAGGCGACTTACACCCTAGGGACCGAAGCAAATACGCATTCAATTTATTCCTACAGCATCATCATCATCATCGGCACTACAACCGGGAACCGGTCTTGGCCTTATTTAGTAAGTCCTGAGGCTTGTTAAATTTTCCATAATGATTTATTTTTTCTGGGCATATTCAAATGCAAATAGGAACTGAATACCTACCCTTACTAGCGATGCCATTAACACATTTCCTATTGTGTAAATGGAAAAACCATTAGCGCTTCTTTCTAATGGCGATACATTTACCTACGCATCCGCACCACAGCATAGACACAGGTCATAAATCCCTTTTATTCTACATAGTTCTGGATCCGTTTCCCAGTAACCTTCTCACATAAACAAACATCTCTACGATCCTTTCCCTTGCTTTGTGTTTCAGGTTATTCATCATAGCGTTGAGCCACGAAAAGAATCGACGTACACACACACTTGTGTATCGTGAAGATCTCCTCTATGAGATCGGTTTGGTTACTCAAAAGAGAGACTTTACGTCTCTCTTGGAACAGGAAGTGCACCCTTAATTTAAGAGAACCAACTTCACAGCTGAATTTCTTTTAACAACGATTGAATATCGTTGAGTCGTATTCCAACCTTCAAGGCGGTCGGGTCGTCCGCCATCCACCGTACCGGTGCCGGTCGAACGCGTATCAAGTCGTATTAATTTGCACTTAAAAGTAATTTTTCTTGTGTCCCGTGTATAATACCACAAGTAGAGTACACTTCCATACATTGTGTTGCGGAGGTTTTGTTTTGTTTCGCTCAGTGTTTTGTGTGCAGTAAACAATATATGATGGAGGAAGAAGAGAAACCGAGCGCCGTACGCCGGCGCAACATGCTTCTTCCCCACAGGTCCATGAGATGAGGAAGACGATAGTTTGTGGTAATTGATTGTATAGTTAAAGCTTTCGATAGTAATGTGGTATCAGGAAGCGTGAAGTTGACTGCGAAGTATTTAACAAGTACATTCGTTTTCCATTTTGCTTTCACAAAGGGACTGTCGTTACGTTTGCCATCCTCAGAGATACATAGTAATTTCTGATGTCTACAGAATAGCATACGGAATTGTTGATTCCGTGCTTTTCATTCACTCCTGTTCAATTTATACAATCGAAAGCTCAACTTCATAACTAAGTACTTAGGATTTCCTAAAAGATGGAAGAAATATTTGGCCAGAACTTATTCGGCGTATTGTCCTCTAAAACTGAAACTCAATTTACTTATTGCTTCCGGAGCACTACAAACAGCATTGCATTTTTCTATAGGATGCAAAATTGGGTAAGGAAATCCATGGAAAATGTAATCACTAAACAGAGGAGGAATGTGTTCTGCATTTATTTATTTATTTTTTTTTTTTTTTATTAGACTTCTCTCGGGAGAGGCGAACCTATAGCGTGGAGTGGGCGCCCCGAGATGCCATCAAATAACTGTTGCAGTTCTTTTTGAACAGTTGTAGGTTGTAACGCCCCGGGAACACTCGCGTGGGGAGTTCCACAGCTTCCGCGCTCTGTAACGGAACGAGTTCTGATACAGGGATGTTCGCGCTGTCGGGAGATGAACCACAAACGGGTGCGATCCGTCGGATTGTCTTGTGGAGCGCATATAGACCGAATTGCGTGGAACAATGCCAAGAATCTCCGAAGAACAGCATCCGTGATAATATCTGTAAAACAGACGTTCATATGGACTTTCCCAACAGCTTTGCGACTAGACGAGGAGCTTCCTCGAGAATCGATCGATCCGGGTTGTTGTGGACGGCGAGTGTGTTATTACAACAAAGATTGCTCAAATGGACTTGAAATGTTTGTTCTTGTTCCCGATGTATTCTAGCGAAAGTAAAAAATAAATGTTTCGAAAATAATTCATATTTAAGTTTTATTTTAAACGGACATAAAATTACAGGGAATCAGTTTTCAGTTGAACTACACGTGCGTGTGAAGCCTACAGGCAATTAAGACCAATCTATCCTTCTGTGGCGCTAGGCATTGACAGAGTAGCAAACAATCCTGCGGGTATATTATAAAAAAGAGTCGGGTCATATGTTTGAGTTGAGTTTAATACCTTCTTTTCTGTGTGGAATGAAGGGCAAAAAGCCAAGAGGAAAGTTATTACGTCAGTTGAAGCGCCAACATCTTTATAGAGGAAAAATACGTTGATGACATGACTGAGTATATTTCACACTGAACTTCCTAAGACTTATGTGTCGAAGTTTTCAGTTTGGGGACATATGATTAAGATTTAACCAATGCATTTCTTTCCAGATTTGTGGCTTTACACAGGAAAGAATAAAAAAAGTGACTTGTTTGCGAACATGAACTATGACTAAGCACTTTTAATGCATAATCATCATCATTGGCACTACAGCCGGAAACCGGTCCTGGCCTTATTTAGCAAGTCCTGAGGCTTGTTAAATTTTCCATAATGATTTGTTTTTTCCGGGCAAGGTCATTAGTCTTGCGCCAAAGGCTCCCCGACGGGGTTACAGCCTGTCATTGCTATCCTCTCTGTTATAAGTAAGGGACAGTATTTCAGCAACACCTGCAGAATTGTGAAAGTAGGGAACTCTGCCGTAACGACGACCCTTTAACAGAATTAAGCGAAGAGGGAATTAAAATAAAGATTAAAGTCTGGTAACACTTCGTGAATAAATATGATGAGATCGTTTTTAAAAAACCCCTACCACGTAAAATAATCTTTAGATCTCCACTATGCTCTCAATGCCGGCCGCCTTATATGGACGTGCATCACAACCAGTAACAAAAATTAACGAGGAAATCGATAATACAAATAAACTTTACACATTTTTTTATAGAATCATCGATAGTAAAAGACTTTGATAAAAAAGCCGTGCCCACCTTCACCGGAAACTGCCATTAGATCATGATCTATCGGAAATTGTTGACAAGTAATACCATTACGTTAGGGAACCATTAAACTTTACTCACTTGAAAAGCCAGTCAATTAGGAAGCTAAAGTTGCTAATTCCAAATTATACTTCTACAGTGCTCTCCAGCAACAATGAAATAGCAACTACCTAACAACCGCTCCACCTCAGAGCTCAAGTCAGTACACTTCCCAATTTCCTCAATGGACCAAAACCTTGCAATAAGATTGCGCAATGAATCCGAAGCGTTATCTCACATTGCATACCTACCTCAGAATACGGAAACTTAATTACTATTCCCAAAAAGCATAAGAAGAAAAATTGTGTGTTGTGAAGGCCTCTCCGAAGAACAATTGTTCATTTACGGCAACGCATTCCCCGAGCCTTGGTTGTAGTCCAAAGTATTTCAGGTATCTGGTTTTGTAATGTTTCACATCTGTCTAAAACCCTGTGTATCTTATCTCGGAGCGGCTGTAACGATTTAAATAACTCGGCACAACATTCCCACCGAATGGGACTGCAAACAAATAGTCATTTGCTAGAGTATTATTAACACGCAACGTCGATATATAGAACAGGTTTCTAGTTACACCGTCCACTGCGAGCTCGTGATCTTTCAATGTAGTAAGTAATAAAAATCACCACCCTGTTTGCCGCCCAAAAACGTAGACTTGCTGCGAGCTAAGCAAGTCACCACCCTTCGTGATTTTGCATATAAGTTCCTGAACCACCTATAAATTTGGACACCGTCGGCAGTTAGCCGAAGTGTAGATGGAGAGGTGTGCAGCAAAGTAATTCGCATGTTTCAAAAGTTGCAGGCTAAGATTAGTTTAGGTTTTTGACTAGCCAACGGCGGTCTTTTCAGAGAGCCGCACAATGCACCGCCAACAATGACCGCCACACCGAGAAAAAATGTAGTCGACTTTTTCAGTGTAGAGCTTCATATCCGATTTAATAGTGAATAATTTCTTGGCGAATTGTTTTAACACCTTCGGGCGGAGGATTTAGTTGCATTTGTAGCTTTGGCTTAGGATACCGGTACCAGATTGTCTGCCTTTCAAAATCAGGCGTAAATTGCCACTGGGGCGACCGGGTCACCTCGTTAAGTGCGTTGTTATTCTGGTTGATTAGATTGAGATGTTTGGGAACAGGGGAAAGGGGCAAGGATACCCGTAGGCCAGCAGTGCACGTTATGAAGGAGATTACGACAACAACTCAGTATTGTTACAATAGAGGCGTGAGCTATAGATTATGGAAACGGTACATGGGGACATGAATTCCAAGCTGCATATGGGTAAGAAATTTCAGGTGACTGCGTGGTCTCTGGAGAACAACATAAAGCTATTAGAGGGACCATATAATTCGAGTCGATGAGAGTGATCTATGTAATTGCGGTACAAGTGATTATTTCTTTGACATCAACCAATGAGGATAGTGATCCTTAGATAATTGAGAACAGGTGCGGAAAGACTTTTGAAATCAAATTAAGATCTATGGTACGACAGATCAACGTAGTGATCGGCGGCAGATTAACAGGCCTTGGTAGTACGTTCCAAAGTTTCAATCAAACGAATAGCCGACGTGTCATTTTATGAACTATCTACTTTTCCACATAGAGAGAAAGGAAGCGGAAAAGGTTGTGGGGCAGGAAAAGGGAAGGTAAGAGGCCGGAGAGTAAAAGAAACAAATAGTCGACTTTACTTAATTTAATGATCTAATTTTCCACATAGATAAAAGGAAATGGGGTGTAGACAAAATAAAAGGGAGAGGGAAGAAAGAGAGAGATAAAAAGATGTGAGGAAGGGGGAGAGAGAGACAAATATGGGAGGTAGAGGGAGACAGCGACGGGTGAGGGAAAGCGAGGGGGAGAAGGAAAGGGAGATAGAGAGAGAAGGAAGAGGGATATAGATAGATAGAGAGAGAGAGAGAGAGAGAGAGAGAGAGAGAGAGAAGGAAGGGAGATACAGCGGGAACGAGCAAGGAGGATGGGGAGAAGAGAGATGAGGTACTTGAATTAGCGTTAAAGTTATTCTGTTTTTCATAGTTCACGTGCTGCATTAGTACCAATTGACAATGTGATTACTTGTTCATTTGTTCATTGCTACTTAAGCACAAAGTATGTAAAATGTGATGTGATGTATCTGAACGAGTAAAGTCAGGGAAATTGCTCTTGATTAAATTGGATGACAAAGCATTATTCATAAAAACGAACAATGTTCTCTTGTTCATTGCTACTTAAGCACAAAGTATGTCAAATGTGATGTGATGTATCTGAACGAGTAAAGTCAGGGAAATCGCTCTTGATTAAATTGAATGATAAAGCATTATTTATACAAACGAACAATAAAGAGAAAGGTAGAGAGAGGGAGAGAAAGAGAAGATGAAGACGACTTCATTCTGTCGCTCAGATATAATTATCTTACAGGCTTTAATGGTAAACGTATGTAAAGTATATTTTATAATGCACCTCAAAACTTGCTTCTCCTGGGCCACCACCACGTTCAATATTTTTTTCTACTTCATAATTCCTGTATTATGTGGAACTTATAAAAAATATTAATAAAAAATATGACTTTGAATTTGAAGAGAATTAAATTCCGAATAGGAGATATCAATTATTATGGTTTCGTGGCTGCATAAGAATTTGCAAGGAATATACACCAATTTATTCTTTGCCAATTTTAAATGCGAAATATTGACATTAGTGGTTACGTATGCCTCACTGTGGGAAAGAATTAATAATTTGAGGTTGGATATGGAAAGTTATGTAAAAATAGATGTTCCACCGGTCAACTGGTAAAACTCTTAACGTATGTCACTTTAAGCACCCGTTAAAAGAATAGCGATATCGTCGCATTTCGGCGCAAGGCTAATAACCTTGCCCGTAAAAATAAATTATTATGTACAATTTAACAAGTCTCGAAACTTGCTAAATAAGGCCAAGACCGGATCCCGGTTGTAGTGCCGATGATGATGATGATATCGTCGCATGGTAGGGCGTAAGACCCACAAAGTATGAAAGAAAGGGACTAAAGCTATCCATGTTCACGTAGAAGCTATTTATCCGTGTCCACTGAAGCCTTGTATTTTTCAACCTGTAGTCTAGAATATCAGTAACGAATACTGTGTCACTTTCATACCACATTATCATACAAGCATAATCATTCGTAATGATGTTCGAGGGACACATCTTTGTACCGAAAAGAGCGCCTATGAGAACATTGTCATTCTGCCTTGCACTATGCACATACTGGTGTTTTTTGAATCCACCTATAAGAACGAGTATCCAAACGAGACTCCGTATAGTGAAGCCAACTTAAACATGGTGGATAATTTTCTGATAAACCAATCAGGGCATGTTGCGATAGTAATAATTTCGTCCAATGACATAATTTTTGGGGTCTAGTACAGAAAAATTGGTTATAATGAGAGGGTACGTCACAAAGGCTTTGTTCCACCAGAGGCGTTTGTCGAATTTGATATGAATGTGTGGGGTACGAGAAGTATTGCACCAAGACCCGGGCACACGGTTCACTTCTACCCCAAACACTGTCACTCCGTACGCAAGAAGTTGTTCTCCAACGATGTCCACAAAAAGAGAAATGAAGATTAAAAATGCACTGATGTTTAGTTGTAGATTTAGTTTTTATTGTTCTCAATTATTATTTTCTTTTTCGATTGTTTACACTTTAAAGATAAGACACGAAAGTTGCTATCTTTTACTTATTACTTGGCGCCAGAGAAACGATGCCGAATTTACACTTTGTTTTAGTTCATTTAATTACATTGGTTTTTCCACTGTTGAGTGACAATTTACAACGAATTTTTTAATTTCCTTATGTACCGTTTAGATGTTAAAGAATTTTCGAAATAATATTTGTTATTTTTGATAATGTAATTGTAAACTCCGGTGGTGTGAGCGACTCGAAAGTTATTGATTGTTTTTGGTGAGCAACAGGGCGACTGTCCGCAATAATAGACCACAAGCGACTCACTCTAATTAGGGATGAAATTTTAATTTTGCATTCACATGGCTATTAGCCAATCATCATCGCGCTCTCCTCATCAATCCTTTCATTTGCATGTCTCAGCGAGGTGAATATCGTTCGACAGTCACTAGGCATGCGAAGGATAAAAAGAACAAAAGGGAGAGTGCAATAACTTCGGTTGGCTTAGCTTGTGTGCTTGTATCAAATGCAGTCTCTGAGGATGACCTACTGCCCTAGTGCGAAGGCTGTGGTAATCTCAGAGTGCATTGAACTGTAGGGAGACAGAATTGTGGAGGAGAGGAAAATGTAGCTGGTGCTATTCACCTGCGAAAAAAGATCATTGATCCCCAGCGAATAGATGGTCTGGGAAAAACCGAAGTGACGCTACATTGGCTAATAGGGTAATATTATCGTGAGAACCAAACTCAAATAATTTGGAATTACCTCAGCCGTTGCATGCTTATGTAACCGCGTCGTTTGGTCGTACATGGTTGTTGCCAACCAAAATGACTGGAATCTCGGGAGGAAATCGCTTGAGTTAATGCAGGAGTGTTGCCGAATGGCAAGAAGACACTGAATGCATTTGTGCACTAACTAAATGTATAAATGACTTCCGGCCATGCTTCTTTTGCAGGTAAATAGGTTGGTGGTAATAATTTGGGTTGCTTTGACACGCTGTAAGCGGTCGAAAAAAGTTTGAAATTCTGGGTTGGTTCTCCATGTAGTATAGAGAACCCCCACAAATGGTCTTATACAGGATGAATCCGAAGGTCCGCTAATTTACCACTTATGTAGATCTTCCTTAGACGGGGGATTATTCTACGATCGGGAGATCTGAGGTTCGCTTGCGGTTCAGTAGGACTGTGTCCTATATAGACCGGTAAGACACTATAGACAGCATTAAGAGTTGTGATGGTTGAAAGGCAAATAAAGACTTGTGTATCAAAGCCGGTAGAGTAATTGCATCATCAGTCAGCTTACACAGACTTAGCTTTTTTAGAATTAGGGTAGATAAACTTAAACTCAAGTTTTATACATACATATAAAAAAAGAAGTAGGCCTAATTTAAGGGGAAAAAGGCCAACGTATTTTAAAAGCAGATTTCTTTGTAAAAAAAAATATACGGCTGTTGGGGATTTGTAATTAATTTAATTGAGACTTGTACTACATTACGATTTGCCAGCTGCTGGCTGCTAGCGAGTGGTTAGTGACAACTAATACACACCACTGATCTGTTCTGTTATCTAAAAATCTAATCAAACAAAGAAAAAAAGAAGATCAAGGGATGTGTCGTGTAGGCACAATTGAAAATAAAATAAACCATTTATAATTTTTACGATGTGTTGTATCAACTTTTGCTATAATATAACCACTTCAACCGTATCGCTTTTTATGTTCTACATTTGATACAAGACAATCAAATAAAAGGTGTAGATCAAAATCAAAAAGAAAACGGAGAAAATCGTGACGGTGACGAACAGATTTCAATTAAAATCAAAGTAAGAAGGTGACAATTAAATCAAAGAAAAAAGGAAAAATCGTTACGGTGACATTGAAAATCAATCAATGAGATTCCGATCTGGAGTTAGAACAACAACAAAAAAAGATTCGAATTGGAAGAACAGGATCATCAATCAGAGAAAATTTTCTCTACTCGTCCAAGTAAAATTTATCCACAACTAGAACAATTATCGAAATTAAGATTTTAAGTAAAAACAGTAAAAAAAAATTAGCAGAAAGTTTTTCGAATTTTTTTTGTTAGATAAATAATCACAACTAAATTCCTGTCGCCGAAAGGCAAATTGCTCAATAGTCTTATTATGTTTAGCTTAGAGCGTCTGCCTAGGACCAGTAAGCTATAATATAAGATAATTAAACTAGAATTTAAGCATATTTTGTCTAGCATATAAATTAGAAACTTTAGTATTATTAATATTTATTGGCCTGTAGGAACCCGGAAGTTCATGACCTCACCGACTCCACTCCGCCATCGTCCCCTGTCCTGTGCACTCTCCTTCTACGCGTGACCATCTGATCCAATCTCCCCAATGTCAAACCTAACATTGTCATAAATTAGAAATTAAGAATATAAAACGAAATAAAAAATTTTGTAAAAATGAAAAATGACATTATGTTCGTGTGATGTCCAGACATTCCAGACCAATATACACCGACACCCCCTTTCCTTATACACTTCCACTCCATCTGCTCGCACTGTGCTCTGACATTTAAGGGTACTTTAAAATCCATTAAAAAAAAAAAAAAAAAAAAAAAAAAAAAAAAAAAAAAAAAAAAAAAAAAAAACGTTGCAAAAATTAACAAGAAAATGTTGCAAAAATGAAATACTGTTATTTTTTTTTTGCACATGTGAAACACTTTATTTAGTTCTGATTTCACATTGAATTTATCCCCCAGGCCAATGAGTGCAACTGTGTGTCCTATAGTGCTTAGGATGCTTATGCCTGCGCTAATATGAGAAATATCGAATTCATGAACCACTATAGTCGAATTATAAACCATGCTATTCTCTATACCAAGAATACTATGGCACACGCCTTCCCAGGATCGGCATCATCTAAAGGAGTATCTCATCGCGATGATTTAAGTTAATGCAGATAGGAAACCATATACGGCTGTATGGTTAGCTGGAGCGGGAAGAAAGGCAAGCCAAATGTTTTGGTTCTGTATATTTGCTACCGTTGGTCGGAAGAAACAGCGGTGTATTACAAAATTAAAAAAAATATGTTTCCGAAAACTATGCATTACATAACACATTAGGTCATTCCGGCCACGGAAACAGGGAAGAAAAAATTTCATATTGTGTTCCAAAAGACAAATTGAGAGTTATGCGTTCATATTAAAATGGGGTGGCTCACACGAAAACCAAACATCATAATCCAACTAATGCAAGAACAGGTCTGTTGAAATATTACATAAAATGAAATTGACTACAGCTAAATAGAACAAACTTGTGGTGATTTTGCCAACTTCAAGAGCGGTTGGCATCTAGCTTTTAGTAGCCTTTTATAGATAAACCATCCCATCTGCGATGTATTCGAATGCTTTATCTTATAGGTTCAATAGTTAGAGAGACGTGTTACGAGTTACTTAGACACGGTTATTCCTATTTTTATTATTTATATTATTATTTTGATAAATAAACGTTTTGTATATTTTTTATAATAGATTTCCATCTAACTGTAAGAAACGTCATCTAAAGGATGAAATTATGGTTCTTCAGTAGCGAACCAGTTCCCTGCAAATTTCTCTACACATTCTGGCAATATCATATTACCTTCATGAAAAAATAGATCCAGACACTTTAATTTATCTTTGATTGCTTGTGTTCACTTGACGTTCGAACGGCAAAGACGTTTTAAATCGCGCTCCTCGCCACACATTGAATTCACACAAAAAAAAAAAAAAACAAACAAAAAAACTGAAAGTAAATAAACGCGTACGCGGGTTCTCTATTAATAGTGCTAAGTGAATAGTGTGAATCCCAAAAAAAGTGTAAAAAACAAAACAAAAAACGTGTAAAATAATACATAATATTAATAATGGACACTACATCATTCAACCAACAAAACATCCAGCTAAGTAATACGAATAACAGCAACGTTATGACGTATGAACAGCTAGCAGCAGCATACCAACAACAAGCAGATATGTGCCAACAACAATAAGCGATGATTAATCAAATGCTCCACAAAATCAACACAATGGAAAACCAAATGCAATCGCAGGTATGTGCCACTATCCCTTTGCCAACAGAATACCATACAGATGAAGAAGAGCTGGAAAGGAAAACCTCTACAGTTTCTAAGAAAAGAAAAACTGATAACAGTCATAAACAAGATACAATACCGACTGTAAACAATATGACGTCAGTTCGTGTATCTACAAATGCGGTTACAAAAGAAAGGAAAATTCCCCTGCCACCACCAATCAATGTGAGGAATATAAGGGATTTTAATGCATTTAGAAATGGCATTTTGTCTGTAGTGAAAGACAAAATTCAGTTTAAAGCATTATCTAATAATGACATAAAAATAACATGCGAAACAGAAAATCCATACAGAACAGTTAAGGAGAAATTACAATCACTTAGGACGGATGTAAGAACCCAAGACTTAGAGTATCATACCTACCAACTAAAAAGAGAGAGACTATTTAGATTCGTAATCAGAGGACTTCCAGCTTCAATGTCCATAGATATGATTGCAAACGAATTATGCTCACTAAACCATAAAGCGGTAAAGGTAACAAACATCAGGAAAAGCACCACGTCAAATAATGGAGAAAAAATCTTTAAAGCCTTTCCATTGTTTTATGTCGATATAGTTCAAAAAGAGAATAACAAATCAGTGTATGAAATCCAAGAATTATTATGGTGCAAAGTATCGATTGAACCACCCAAAAAGGTCAGATCGATACCTCAATGTAATAATTGCCAACAGCTTGGTCATACCAAAAATTTCTGCAACTATAATTCAAGATGTGTTAAGTGTGCTGGACCTCACCACACAACCCAGTGCTCGAAACAACGCAACAGCATAGCAACATGTGCGCTTTGCTACGAGAATGGCCATCCAGCTAGTTACAAGGGATGCTCAGTGTATCAAAAAAAACTAAAAGCACAGCATCTAAAAAAAACTAGAGCCACTCAAAGACTGCAAACCAAAAATACAGAGCGAGCGGGCCAACCACAACCTTGTACTAACAACACACAAATGAACAACAAACCAAATGAGAAAGCAGATAATAAAAGCAGACAACAGCCTGTCAATAACGAGCCTACCATCATGGATATGATGAAGATGCTCAGTGTATTCCAGGACGACATCAAAAAAAGCATCAACCAGCTAGCAGAAAGGGTAGGTAAACTTGAAAATTTTCAAAAACTGCCGACCAAGAAATCCAAGAAATAAAAACGATGAGTAATCGACTCCTACGAATAATCACTTGGAACGCAAATGGGCTCAAGAATTAGAAATATTTATAAGAGAGCACAACATAGATATTGCGTTGATATCAGAAACACACTTTTCTCATATGAGCTTCATAAAAATCAGGGGTTATATGGCCTATTGGACTACGCACCCCAGCGACCGGGCCCGTGGAGGTACAGCGCTGATAATAAAACAAAATATACCTCACTTCCAACAAGAAGAAATAAAAGAAACTTTTATTCAAGCCTCCATTGTTACTATCAACCTTAATGGAGCTGATTTAAATGTATGTGCTGTATATTGCCCACCTAGACACACAATCTCAAAACAACAATTCACGGATATCTTCAAGAAGCTCGGACCAAGGTTTATAATTGGTGTAGATTTCAATGTTAAGCACACTGCTTGGGGGTCAAGGTTGATTACTCCAGGCAAGGGAAAAGAATTGCTTACAGCCATCAAAGAAACAAAGTGCGAATTTCATTCGTCTTGTTCACCAACATACTGGCCTACTGATAGCAACAAAACTCCTGACCTGATCGATTTCTTTATTTCGAAAGGAGTGTCATCGAATTGTATTGAAGCGGATAGTTTAGTTGATTTAACGTCTGACCACACTCCAGTACTACTAAAACTGAATGCAGCTGTTCCCAGAAAGAACAGAAAACTAAATCTTACTAACAAATATACAGATTGGGAAAAATTCCGAACAGAGGTTGACAATCAGATTGAATTAAACGTTAAACTTCAAGATTGTGAAGAATTGGAACAACAAGTACAACAATTTATCGAAACATTGAAAAGCGCAGCCGCAACAGCAACTCCGGTGCCAAGTGATAAACCAGAACCAGCAACCACATACCCTATTGAGATTAGAGATCTAATCAAAGACAGGCGCAAAGCTAGACGAACCTGGCACAGATCCAGACACCCTAACGATAAAAAAATATTTAACAAAGTGAGCAATCTAGTTAACAAATTAATTAAAGACCATACACAGAGTTGTATAGATAAGTATCTAAGTGAACTAAGTCCGTCAGCAGATACGGATTACTCTCTCTGGAAGGCAACACGTAAATTTACACGTCCCCTTATCGAAGTGCCAACTATAAAAGATACGCAGGGAGTGTGCGTACGCAGAACTGAAGATAAAGTTGAAATATTTGCACAACACCTGGCTTCAGTGTTCAAACCACACAACATCCACAGTAGTATTGATCCTTCACCCGGGTATCAAACTGAGCAAACAATCAAATCAGTGACCCCAGTGGAGATTGCCCAAGAAATCGACAAAAGTTTGAACCACAAAAAAGCACCAGGCATCGATGCAATATCACCTGGCGTGTACAAGGAATTACCTCGTAAAGCTGTCATTATGCTAACATATCTGTTTAATGCTTGCTTTCGACTTAAATACATTCCAAATCCATTCAAAACAGCCCAGATAATAATGCTCAAGAAACCAGAGAAACCAGCAGAAGAAGTAACGTCTTATAGACCCATATCGCTATTGCCATCCATTTCAAAACTGTTTACGACAATACTCCTCAAGCGACTCAAACCTCTCATCAATATTCCAGACTTTTAATTTGGCTTTAGGAATAAACACTCAACTATTGAACAGGTTCACCGTGTGACCACAGCAATAGAAAAGGCTTTCGGAGAAAATAAATATTGCCCAGCTGTCTTTCTTGATGTCTCCCAAGCATTCAAAAGAGTATGGCATGAAGGTCTTATATATAAAATGAGTAAACTGTTTCCAGCAAACTATTGCCAACTACTCGAATCATACTTGCCTGATAGAACGTTCAAAGTAACATACTAAGGAGCTTGTGGGGGTTCTCTATACCACATGGAGAACCAACCCACAATTTCATACCTTGTTTCTTCGAGGCGTCAGCTCCAGATCCTCAATCAGCACCCGACTCCACCAGCAACCTCCACTTACCCGAAGTCGAGCACGCCTCCTTGGGCAACCTAATCCTTCCAATCCACTAAGCACCTAACTGTCTATCAACCGTCCAGTCCAAACTCCCTCGCGCCCCTACCTTTCTTTCGTGATTGCGTCACTCGTGGGGGGGGGGGGGGGGGGGGGGTACCGTGAGGGTTCTCTATACCACATGGAGAACCAACCTACAATTACACATTATTTCGACCGCTTTCAGCACGTCATTTCTACCCTTATTCCCCTTACAAGCTATTCACCTGCAAAACATGTTTCCCAAAAGGACGTATAGCTAAGCTCACTATCCTATGCAGATAATGCATAATTGAGTTTAGCTATCTTTTCGCCACACGGCAACTCCATTTCGCTAACCCATGAGATTTCCACCGAAAATCGCATCATGTCGGTTAGCAACGGCATAGTCTGATCAATCGACGCGGTTGCATAATCATTTTTAACTTTAGTTCCCATGTTCAGATTTCCCTGCCCAAGTCGGCGTCCTATTCACTTTTCTCAGACCAACTATTCGCTTGGGATCAATAATCTCTTCTTACAGGCGAATAGCCACAAAACATTTTCCTCTCCTTTCCGTTCCTATCTTCCCCGGGTTCAATGCACTCTGAGATCACCACAGTCATCGCACTAGGGCAGTAGGTCATCCTCAGACACTGCATTGATACCAGCACACAACCTAAGCCAACCCCGAAGTTATTGCGTTCTCTCTTTTGTTCTTTTCAGCCTTCGCATGCACAGCGTCGGTCGAATGATGCGCGAGTATTATTCACCTCACTGAGACATGCAAATGAGAAGATTCATGAGAAGAGCGCAATGATGATTGGCTAATAGCCGTGCGTATTACAAAATCAAATTTTCATCCCTAATTGGAATCAGTGGCTATTCAATCATTACCGTGGTCGGTCACGCCGCCGCAAGATAAGTCACAATTCAACACCAAACTGTTCGCATGCATTTGAAGCAAATTTTTAATTACCACGGCCACAGTGTCGAGAAAGAAGTGTTTCATCTCGAATAAAATTTATAAAATTCAATTTAATAATACGACGCATTACAACTGCCGTCTTTATACATATTCAAAGATTATTCCGGTGTAATTAAAATGCGTGTGGTTTTATAAAGCAAGTTATACCTTGTTGCTTAAAAGTTTAGTGGTGACATGAGTATGCTTTAGAATTTGCATTACAACTGCTGTCATTATACAAAGCTTGACTCTGTAATTAAGTGACGTAAAATAAAACCAAAAAAAAAACGTTGTTACGAATTAGTTAAATAAAGAAAACATTAACCGTTAAACTACCACAGTGCATTTTTATTTTTCATACTACTTCGGAGTAACAAGTGTCGGGGATTCAAGAGAACCAAGTGCCCGTGTTTTGGCACAACAAACTCACTCTAGTTTCTATCCAATAGAAGCAGGCGTACCACAAGGAAGTGTCCTGGGACCTTTCCTATACTTACTATACACAGCGGACATCCCAACAACCAAGAACACATTCATAGGCACCTTTGCAGATGATACAGTCATAATATCAGCTGACGAAAATAAAAAAAAAAGCTACACAACAATTGCAACAGGCACTCAATGAAATTAGCCAATGGACCACTGATTGGAAAATGAAACTCAACGAGATGAAATCTATTCACGTAACATTTACATTGCGACGATCAGATAACAATATTTCTACATATCTCAACGGAATTCCAGTTCACAAAGCAGATTCAGCGAAATATCTCGGTATGCATTTGGATAGCAGACTAAACTGGAGACATTATGTGAAACAAAAAGTGGAGCAAATAAAGCTGAAACGTAGACAGATGTATTGGTTAATCGGGAATCACTCTCAACTCAATCTCTATTGTAAAAGATTGATCTATCAATCTATCATCAAGCCGATCTGGATATATGGAATCCAATTATGGGGCTGTACAAAGCAATTCAATAGAGATATAATTCAACGAAGCCAGAATAAATTCCTTCGCATTATCACGAATGCCTACCGTTTTGTGACAAATCAGGAAATTCATGATGACCTAGAGATGAAATGGATTTATGAAGTTATCTAATAATATGCTGTCAAACACGAAAGACGCCTACATAATCATACCAACGTAGAAGCTATTCAGCTCGTGGATATTACCCACGTATTGAGACGGCTAAAACGGACGAAACCTCATGAATTAATATGTTAAAATCTAACATACTAAAATCGAGTTGGGAGCTGAAGGTAATTAAACTAAATTAAGTACAATTTAAACCTAGTATTAAATTAAATAGTTAAGATTGTACTATTCATATCCAATAAAGGATGTTATTAAAAAAAAAAAAAAAACTTTTAATTTAAACCATTTATGAATTACTGAAAGTCACAGATAAACAAAATGCAATATATAAGGTTTCCCAATAGGGTCGTATGTTGGGTGTCCCAGTACGGACGACAGGTTATTAAATGAAATAAAATACAAAATATTTGGAATAAGGACAAAACGTTTCCTCTTATTTTAAAGAGTAACTGTAGAACTATATCAAAAATAAATAGCACTTAGTGATATTTCTACAACTTTAAATGAGGTTGTCATGATGTTTTAAATTCATTATAAGTCCCTATTACGCATACCCCATTATTTAATTTTGAAAAAAAGCGGCAGCGTAATTATTGATACGTACTAACTTCATCTATTTCACTAGAATATGATTTTATATATGCTTAATAAGGAAGTGGTAAAATTGTGTAAGTGCATATTGGCGCATATGTTAGGCAGAGTTTCCTTCACAGCTGTCATCCGACACATGAAATTTGGACGTTTTCAACTGTGTTAAATAAAATATCTTCAAATAAATTACCTAAACTCCAAAAGCGAAAGTAACTTCAATTCGTGCTATATAGCATTTATATATTTTCAGACATTACTTACGGGACTACGATATTACCCCTCCTAATAGTACTTTCATAAATTAGTGAAACATTGCTTTCAATTACAGGTATCTTGTAATGACGATTAAAAACGTTAATTGGATTTTACTCAAAATGCTATTTAAGTAGCATTAATTCGCGGCAAACATACATTTGGGCATGAAATCGAAATTTAAATGCTTCCCAATGAGTTCGGGGCGAAATAGGAAAACTCTTTTATCCGACGCGACACGGTTCGTGGTTAGAGACTATTTACCACAAACCAGTCATTATACTCTTGTTGCTTGATTAGTTTTTGCTCTTCCTTACCTCCCGTCTTTGAATCTTGTTTATAGGTAATTAAATACTCTTCTGATTTCCTATATTTAATCGATCATAAACAAAGTCATATACGACCTTACTAAGAACTCTAGGGTTTCCATCTAGCAGTTGCTTTAAATTGATTCATTTATCGGCAGCACAAGTGCTGTGAAGGTGACCTTGGACTTCAAACTTGAATCGAATATAATACTTCAATCATCAGTTCAGTTCCTGTCATGCGATGACGATTGATTGTCGGTGCGTGTTGTGCGAGATGAAGATGGGATTTCTAATAAACTTAATAAAGAACAGCTACATTGTGCTATCCTTGAGCTGTTGCGGTCACGGTAACAATATCAAGGGTCGGGATCAAGTGCGTCTTGGACAGCTGTCTATATGTTAGGTAGTCCGGAAAATATTTTCGTTTTCTCCCAACACAAGACTTAATTGTTTATTTTTTAAACAGCGAACTACACTTTAAGCGGCATTTTCATTATATATTTTGACATCTGATATACCACGGCTTATTTGACTCAGCGCAATTGTTTTCGTTCCTTGCTCTAAAAAAGGGGGATTCAAAAGCATGGGTTTCAGCAGATTTTATACTTTTACCCCTGAAAAGGTTAGTATGCCCTTTGGTAAAGAAAAAAATTTCGATATGTGTAGAGAATACATGTTGACAGAATGCCAACGCAAATACTAGTTTTCAAAATTTGGTTGCAGCAATTTTAATGATGAAGCTGCACAAAGTTGCAGTTTCTGAAGACAAAACAAATGCATTGACTGAACCAACTCGCAACTCGTGCGATCTCTGTGAGAGTAAATTTATAGACATCAATAACTTTCTCCTTGATTTAATTTTAAAACCCGACAAATACCTTCTTCCAGAAAGTAGGTTGCTTTGTCGCATTGACGTTTGTGATTTACTTCTCGTCAGGAAGCGAAACCTCACTGGGAACGAGATAAGACGTTGTCTATAACAGTTTTAAACCAAACAGATAATGAAAAAAAGGCGTTCAAAGTACTTCGAAATTCTAAATAAAAAAAGGGATACTGTCTGTTTGATGGGGTTTTAAGGGATTTTTTTAGGTTGTATCGGGCAATGCCATGCCCAATTGATTGATTTCATTCAAAGAGAAAAGTCCAGAATTGTATAATAGGCTAAGGACTTTCGAATTATCAGTGTTGTCCCCATTACTTAAATTTGTTTAAGGTGGCAAAAGTATTATTACAAACGAGAACGTCAAAAATGTTTTAAATAAGAGTTTTGCGAGCAAGGATCAGCAATTTTATGAGCCTGAAATATTGTAGTGCCATCAAAATGGCAAAAGATATTAGAAGAAAAAAAATTTACCCAGCAATACAATAAAATAAAATACATTAAAATAACATTATTTGCAAGACAGTAACATTGGATCTTCAGGTATCATTTTAATTAAATAGCATCAAAAACATAATTAACTATTCAAACTCTTACTGTTTATGGCCACAATTCTAAAAATATCCTTAAGCAAACCATCAAGAAGTAACGCAAAATAAGTACTGTTGAGGAATTTTCGTCAGTGGGGGTTGAAGAGGTATCGTACCGGACACGGGCACTAGGTTCACCTCTTTCCCACAAACACTGTTACTCCGTTCACATAAGAATGTCCGAAAGTAATAAAAAGTCACTGATAAATTGCTGAGGTTAGTGTTTTCTTTATTTTGATTTGGTAAAGGATCCTTTCCTTTTATTCCACTTAGTACTTATAATTAATATTATTAAATTGATTTATATACATTTTTATACAAGTTGTAACACTTGAAAATTGTTAAATTGATTTATATAGTTTTTATATACTTTTTTTCTTCGACACTGTGACCGCGGTAATTAAAGATTTTACTCGAAGGCATGTGAGCACTTTGTGTTGAGATGTGACTCTAAGCGACAGCGTGACCGACCACGGTGGAAATTGGATAGCGACTTATTAAGCGGCGTGACCTGCCGCTGTGATGGTTGAGTAATGACTGCCGGGATTAGGGATGAAGATTCGGATTTTTGATTTGCACCACAAGCAACCAATCGAGATCATCTTTACATTTGCGCTCTCTCATGTTCCCCGTCCATCGAGGCAGATAAACGCTTCGGTTAATTCGATAGTCGACGGACAAGGGAGAATGAGAGAACCGGAACACAATGTGCAATGATCCCGGGGTGAATTTGGTTTTTGTGTGCATGTATCAATGCAGCTCTGAGGTTAGCCCACTGACCTAATTCGGTGAATGTGGTGATCTCAGAGTGCATTGAACTGTGGAAAGATAAAATTGAGAAAGAGAGGAAAATGTTTTGTAGCTATTCCCCCGCAAGAAGAGATCACTGATCCCCAGCGAATGGAGCGTCTGGGGAAAGTGAATAGGACGCCGAATTGGCTAGGGAAATCTGATCGTGGGAACTAAATATTTTGATAATTTCCCCAGCGATTGCATGATTAGGAAATCTTGTCGGTTAGCGAAATGGGGTTGCCGTATGGCGAAAAGGTAGCTAAACTCAATTATGCATTGTCTGCATAGAATAATGAGTTTAACTATGCGTCCTTTTGGAACACATGATTTTCAGGTGAATTAACTGAACGGCGGGATAGGGGTTGATATGACGCGCTGAAAGCGGTCGAAATAAGGTTGAAATTTGATTGAAATTGTGGGTTGGTTCTCCATGTAGTATAGAGAACACCCACAAATGACTTTTCATCAGATTGAATTAAAAAGAAAAACATGAAATAACTGCACACCTGTCAGTCGGTTCACAAGGGCCTTCACGTTGGACTTTGTGTTGCTTTCTAAGAAGGATTTCTAACCTGATTTTTTCGCTGCAGAAATACAGCGTCATGTAAATAGTATTATAGATTGAAAACATAATTATCATTTCGTATTTAAATACAATTTCGCATTGATTTTAATGACGCCGGCAAACCTAGTTTATGTTATCATATTACGCAGGCTTCGTATGAGATTCCATAGCTCGAGGTATTATGCTAAATCGTTTCCCACGATAAGGTTGCAGTGCTTACACCCAATGTTTAATTATAAAAAACGGGTGATATATATATATATCCATGTATATGTATATGTGGAGATTCTTTTAACCTACCCAAAGAACCACCCATTTATCTTAATCAACTCCCCATCCCTCACCTAGAGATTATTAGCTTACCTGCAATCGGTAGCGTTAAGCTACCTTTCAATCACCACCCATTTCCTGAGGAAAAAACAACCCATGGCAAACCATCATCTTGCCATAGCATCAAGTAACATTGCCGCCACCAGCGTAATCGGTTTCTTCGGTCGGCAACCATGACCACTACGATTCATTATAAAATCCACCGGACCCTATTGCCGACATCCATGCTTATCATTACACAGCAATTCCACTGTGTTTGCTCTTCTCCGGCAACCATTGGTCCCACAATCAAGCCATAAGCTTATATAGCTGCATGGCTGATTGCATGATCCGTCGCCTTATCGAGGAACGATCATCGCATCGGTCATGTCTAACGATAACACGCTTCTGTATACACGACGTATAAACAGAAGAAGCTATTATGGCCTGCACGGAAACATTCCCGAGCATAAACGAATCGCTAGTATAAACATGGCAACCTTTTTCGGTCGCTATTGAGTTACCATTCGTTTGCACAGCTGACCTGGTTGAACTCCCTTCTTCGCATCGAATCTCTGATGCAATTCCGTTGGTCCAAAGACAAGCTGGGTAAGTGTACGCTTGCACATCTACAAGCCAAATTCCTCGTGATCGGTCGCCCAACCGATAAACGACCATCGGATAGGACACGACCCATAGTTGTTTATCCAAACAATCATATCAATGGGCATGCTCTGCGATTCGTTTCCCAAACCAAACTTGCACCCATTCATCCTAGCATTTTCCACCGTAAGCGAAGTTCTGTTGACTTAACATCACAGAAAAATCCATTCCTGCCATCGTCAATATCTTCTATTGTTTACAATGGGGTGGCTTTAGCCGATCGGGTAAACAACCAATATTCCCATGTTTCATTAGCTAATGCAAACAAATGCGCATCTTAGCGCTTGCCCTTGAAATCTATTTCTGCATCCGGCAATACGCTCTATCGTTTACAATAGCGATGACTGCAGCCTCTGTTTCTTGTTCATTTATTTGAACAGCTGCAGGATTGATCGCTCTCCATCACATCTAACCGCCGATGCATTATCGTTGTCCGAACTTCCAGTGTATGGACACCCAACCAGATCTGCACGACCACATGGAAGTACTTCCAATCAAACCGAACCGATTTCTCATTGGTCGTCACCAAAGAAATATCTAATTTGCTTCTCACCACAGCATTCGGAATCCACCCCAGTGCGACTGGTGATATGATCCGTCCCATGGCTCGATGAGTCAGATTTCTGCCGCTGAGGAAGCGAGTCTATACCAACGGTCAACAAAGAGACAAGTGAAGAGTCGCCGCAATCGAGTCGAAATCTCGGTCGAACGGAGTTAAAGGGGTCGGCGTCTTTTTATGCTTTAAACAACAGTCATAATATCAAAGTAAAGATTGTGTTATATAAAGTGGTTCTGCGTGCAATAAAAACAGTAATAATATCAAAGTAAGATTGTTTTATATAAAGTGGTCGCACTAGCAATAAAAACACCAAACTATATCAAAATAAGAATTGTGTTGTAAAGTGACCCTGTCAGTATTAGAAACATAGTGGAGTAATCAATAAAATAAGAACAAATAACCAACAACAATAGCGTGTTTTATTTCTTCTTGTGGTGCTGACCGTGAAGGTGTATGAGTAATATCAACCCCACATATATATCAATGGGAGTTATATTAATTGGGGCGCAAACAGTCAATTAACTCAAGGTAAATCAGCAGGTATTTGATTACCTGAGAAACTCATGTAAACTCTCGGACCTTTCATTATAGGAAATTTAACTCAAAATTCATATATGCAGTGACAGTGATAATTAATCGAAAATGTATTTGTACTCGTGTTGTGAACAATACCTTTTAAAATTAAAGCGGACTATATCAAACGAAATGTGTAAGAGGGTTAAGGATAAATTCGTACTATTTGCGGATAAAATGTAGTGAAGTGGTTTGTGCTTTGCCATTTTTATGGCACCAAATCTGAGTAAGGAAAAGGTTAGAACTTTTTTCTCGTAAAAACTGTTCTGTTCTGTTCACTAGACCTCTTCTTTTCAAATGGTGAACGCGATTCTCTTTATACGTGATAAAGACGAAACATTTTCAGTTCACAGCGGACATTGTCGCACATGAAACTACTTTTTTGTTATGTTGCAAGAGTGAATATTAAATGTGAATCCGATATATCAAATAATAATGGTTTCAGACTCGTACTTTACCACTCTCATTATACCAAATAAGTTATCAGACCCTTTTCAATCTAAATAGGAACAAAGCCTTTTCAACGAGGCAATGCTTTTTTAATCAAAATGCACAACTATACAACGGATATGCGGGTAAAGTATGTATCCGACCTTCAACAGGTGTGAAATACTACTGTTTATTGGTCTGTAAGAACCCGAAAGTTCATGACCTCACTAGCTCGACAATGCCAGCGTTCCTTGGCTTGTCTACTTTCTCTACGCTATTTGCCACCTAATCTGATATTGTCAAGGTCACGGTTTAAAGTATAAAGTAGTTTTTTTTGTATTAGGTTGAGAAAAAAGAATTAAAGTTTTTTTTTTGCTTGGTTTTAAAGTGACGTGACTTTGAAGTAATTAGCTGCATCACATTAGTTGAGTATTGGCGACCGGGTTAGTTATTGCAAATTAAAGAAAAAAATTTTCGATGTACTCTATCGCACTTAATTACCAGGAAACGGTTCGTCCGGATTCGTTCAGGAAATTTGGATATTAAATGTTTGTTTATCATTTGTTGATCAGTTTATCATAGAAAAAAGGCGATGTAATTATGGACAAGGTTCGAGAATACCCACTTGTGAGCACTTGTGACATAGATAAGGAACTGCAGGTTGACCGGAACATGGATTTAATGGGTTATATCTATTGACAATTTTTTTACATTTTTTTTTGGGCTAAATTACGTATAAGCATGCCAAAAATAATATACAAACGGAATTTAATGTGGGAACATTTTTCTTTTATTCTTTTAAAGCGGATTTCTGCAACAACTTTAAAGGCTCCGAAACGTTCGAAAAAGCCGCTTCGCTTTTCGCAGCGTTTTGGAGTTCATAATCCGGTCGATCATTTTTATTCAATACAAGTGAGTCATACTATCATAAAATACATACAGATGGCGTTATAAAATGTTTGCTTTAAAGGGAGATAGCATGATAAACTGGAATGGCAGTTAGGTATCATCATAACCATCGGCACTACAACCGGGATCCGTTCTTGGCCTTATTTAGCATGTCTCTCCACCAGTATCCGGTCCATATCTGAGACTTGTTAAATTGTCCATAATAATTTGTTTTTCCGGGCAAGGTCATTAGCCTTTCGCCAGGCAGTTAGGTATAGCTGAGTGAAAGTTTAAACGCGTTTTTCTCAAAACCATGTTTTTCAAGTTGGGGTGTGGGGCTGTGTATGGATGCCAAGACAGGGGCAATGTTTCACTCACACCCACCAGCGTCACCGTGCGAATAAAAAGGATTTTCGCCACAAACAGTTCACCCAGGAGAAACGAAAATATTAATACACTTTGTTTTGCTGGAAATTTATTTAATTTATTTATTTGCCTTTTGTATTTCCAAAATAGTTTTCGTTATATACATATATATATACACTTGATTTTCGCTTTTAGTTTCGATACAATAACAGGACACGATTTAGCACATACTTCGAAATTTATTTTATTTATTAAATGGCTGCAGCCAACAGATCACATTCGACTTGGTTTGTGTATTTAATTTTTTACTTTTACGGTTGACCCCGGCGGCAATTCAATTTCGACTTCTCTCCTCAAGTGTTGGTCATTGACTAACTGGAATTAGGGATGAAATTCGAATTTTCAATTTTGCACAACGATCAGCCAATGGTAATAGCGCCCTCTTGTACATCTTTCAATTCTCTACGCTCACCGAGGTATATAATAAATACTTGTATATTCGTTCGACGGTCGATGGCATAGAAAGGATGAAGAAATCGAAAGGAAAGCGCAATAACCCAGAGTTGATCTGGCTTAGTGTATGTGTATTAATGCAGCCTCTGAGGATGATCCACTGACCTAGTGCGGTGACTGTGGTGATCTCAGAGTGCATTGAATGGAAAGACAAAATTGTGAAGGAGAGGAAAATGTAGTTTGCGCTATTCACCTGTAAGAAAAGATCATTGATCCCCAGCGAATAGAGTGTCTGGGAAAAGTCGGAGTGACGCTACTTTGGTTAGGTAATATTCGTGGGAAACACGCTGTGGAATTCGATAATTACCCAAGCCGTTGGATAATGTGCACCCGCGTCATTTGATTGGACTTGTTGTTGCTAACCAACATGAATTGGAATTTCCGGTGGAAATCTTATGGGTTAGAGGACTGGAGTTGCCGTATGGCAAAAAGGTAGCTGAATTCAATTATGCATTACCTGCAAAGAATAGTGAATTCAGCTATGCGTCCGTTTAAAAACATGATTTCTAGGTGGATAGGTTGGTAGGGGGAATTGGGGGGTGATTTGACACGCTGTTAGCGGTCGAAATAAGGTTGAAATTGTGGGTTGGTTCTCCATGTGGTATAGAGAATCCCCACAGGTGTGCAACATAGCTCGGGCAGTTTTTATTCGATCGACTTGAAATTTTAGCTGTAGCTTCTTAGATAAACTATCTAGGTCGGTACACACGGATATAATGATTAATTAACAATTAAATTTTGATAAACAATTCAAGGGCGATTTTTTATCGGAAATTCAATTTTGTTTTCATACTAGTGGCAAACAATTAATATTTTCTGATAATCATGGTACCGACTTTGAAAAACTCATAAATATGATGAAAAAAAATTTTTTTTTTGTTCTAGGTGCTGTTGGAGGGTTGTAGCGCCTCTAACAGATACACAAAACAAATAGTGAAGAACACCGAACGAAAATCGAATAAGAAAATACATCAGAGCCGTATACCATAGCGATAACAAAACAATTCACATCAGTGGAATATACTTGAGTTTAAAAATCGAATTGTAAACACGGCCAGTAGCCTGATGTGTTACGCTTAGGTTCAATTTTTGGTGATTCTAACTGTCATAGCGTCAGTTCGAATCACACGTTCTTCACTATCATTCTAAACGCTATAGGGTCGTTATGCTGCACACCGTTTGACCAGTCAAAAAAAAAAAGGTTGCACTTGACTAGCGGACACGCCGCCATTTTGTACTTAAAATAAAAATAACAATTATTTTTAATACCTAATTATGCGCAGAATAAGCTCTTCAAATGATTTAGTAATTGCTTAATAAATAACGGAGAAAAAAATTCTTTAAAAAAAGTGTCGTTTTTCGGGAATCTGAATAGATATAACCCCTTAAATCATTTGCATAAAGTTAGTTACAAAATGGCGCTCGATCTTTGGGCGACTCAAGAGCTGAGGTAAAAAAAATTAATGAACTTTTCTGCAGAACGGTGTTGATTTTTTGAAATGTATAGTAACAGGTGATTAAGAATGTACGAGGTACGGTAATGTCAGAAAGTGATTTTGATCGAAAAAAGAAAGAATGAAGAAATGGTGGCAAAACGAGAGGGTAGGAGCTGCTGTGAGTTTGGCTGGATTAGAAAGTTATCAGTCATTATGAGGAACCATCGGCTGGCTGTATCTCTAGTGGTGGCAATTAATGCGTCTGACTTATGAAATTTAGAATAGAAAAAGATCGCAATTGATGAACAGAAAATGTGGTGTGATTTCACAATTCAAGGCTAAATCTTTGTTGACTAAGAATTGAAAGGTTTTGGATAAAATATTTTCCTGCTTCCCCCGTATAGTATCCCGCAGCGCCAGACTATCATTTGTTTAAATTTCTGTAACACACTTTTTCTGGTTTAAAAAGCATACAGTGTTATGTATTTGTGTTATTTTTCATAGATAAAACCCGGAATTCTATATAACAATGTTTATCGCTGAAAAATGGTGCAGGGTCGTAAAGAAAACTGACGTACATAAAGATGACCTGAAAATTTCAAGAAAAGCAATTCTTCTTAGTAATAAAGGTTTTGGCTCAAGGTTCAAAGCAGCTTTTAATTCAGAAAAAAAAAGTTTTTTCTGAAGTGTTTACAGTAGGATTATCCTTAAAAGCTTCAAGATTAAAATTTAGGGAGAACACACGATCAGACATGGCTTTTGTGCTGAAAAACGAGTTTCTGCTTTTTCCCTTACTTTTCAAATTGACTTTTGAAATCAATTGGTGATGTGTGGTTAATTTTTCTTATAAATCGCACAAAAAAAGGTTTTTGTGAGGAGACAATAAGGAAAAGAGATATCGATGTACGTTGTGTTTGATTGCATGAAGGTTTTCGTGCCGTGGAAATACATTAACAGGCAAAGTGAAACACTGTGCCTTCAACTAAAGAATGCGTCCAATGTTTATCCATGGGTGTAAAGTTAACTTCTAAAGTAAATCAGCGCGCACACTCTGATTGGCTGGGAGCATTGGTGAATGTCTGGAGTCGTGAGAAGCATAGTATTACTCAACTCAAAAAAATGGAACGTGATGACATATACATAAAGGACACGTTGTGTTGATTTACCAATTACGGAATAAAAAGACACACATGGTTTATTTTATAAGGATCATTATACGTTTTGTATGCCGTCATGAAATACTGTGTTTGATATGTTAAACAAAGCATGGGAATTGATTATAAATGTTTTTTTCTGAAATGTATTTGGCAGTTGTTGTTGCATTAAAAGCGCTAGATTAGATAATTTTAATTTATCTACAATGTAAACAATTATTTGTAGATTAAACGTCAATGAATGAGACATAACATGCTGTTTGGTAATGAACGATTGAAATGTTCAATGTGCTGTATTAATGTTAGCTTTATCCATAGTTGGGTTGGGTATTAAAGGTTGGGTCGTCTTACAAGGTCCAGAAACACCAGAGTTGATAAACTCAATGAATGGTTTTGCTTGGCGTCTGTTATTTCTGTTTGATATTTCCGCACGAAGTACTTATGTTTATTTTGACGCATTTGATGTTTAACTAAGGTTGTTCACTGTAGTAATGCGTTATGATATTCATTACCCTCTTTCTTTCAAATCTTTTCCCTATCTTTTCTACATAACTATTATGATATTCACACCCCTACATAACTATATCCACCGGACTTTAATGGCCACTTTTTAAACTTTGGATACCAAGAGGAAGTTAATACTCCAATAAAAAGAAGAAGGTTATATCAAAAAACATTCCAAAAAAAAACTAAGAAAAAATTAAATGAAGGGTGGTTTTTTATTAATTAGCTGAGTGTTTCTCTAAGGCATCAGGAATGCAATATCGACAATAAGATGCAAGTCAAATTTTATGTAAAGTTGTGAATATAGCCAAATGACTTTATTTTTCGGTAGGGTCTCCTTGATTAAATCAGGAAGAGTATATTTGTATTGACCACTGAAATATAGAGCAATAAAAAATCTGGTCTCAACCGGGATTTGAACCCGGGGCCTCTCGCACCCAAAGTGAGAATCACACTTGTGATCATTGAGTCACTTAAAAGACACATACAGAGTAATAGGCAATTCCGTCGAAGCGCTATTTTAATTGTCGGGTTTCGTGTCTCCCAAAACAAACTCCTACTAATTAACAAGTTTTCAACAACGGAATACGACACAATAACACCTGTTTCATTTAATCGGATCGCTCGAATAAAAGGAACTTTTCGGTACCTTTGCTTTGACAGTGCGGCGTAACTGAATACATCAATTAATTTTTTCAGGCAATTAGAAAACAATGGTCTTTATTAGAGTTAAAACCTTGACTGTATTTTAATTAATGAATAACACAAATAACTTTTATCTAAAGTATACCGCAAATATATACATATCAGTTTTCCTTGACATTTAAACGACTTTTAGAGAAACTAGATAAACTCATTTAAACGACTTCTAGATAAACTAAAAACGTTTATAAAGTTATTGTGCAATAACAAGTAATAATAAAACTAGATAAAGTAATTTAAACGACTTTTAGAGGAATAATAAAAAAAAAGAAGAACATACGAAACTAATTGCGCTTTGATTAACTCCACTTGAGAGAGGCAAAGCGACAGTTTTCACACAAAACTTTTCTACTTTATTAATTGGTTTTACATCACAGATTCCCAACGTTAGTGAGTCGTTGAAAACATATAGTGGAGACATTGTTATGTTATATTTTCCGTTTAGAGAACTCTACAGGTAACACCCTATATTTTTTTTCAGATTGTCGAGAAACAGTGCGATCTAAACGAGCCAAAAGACCGCGAGCTCCAGAGCCAGTTGATTTCGAACCAGAGCCACAGCAAAACCTAGACAATGACGACAGCGGATCACAAGAAAAGGAAATACCCACGATACCGTCAAACTTTCTCAGTCCTTCCGTAAGAGAATATTTGGAGCTTGGAAAATCTATTCCAGGTGAGATTAACACAACCAACATTCAAATTTTTTCCTACTCTTGTGTGCTATCTCCCATAACTTGGGTTCTCTTAGTGCACTTCGCATTCTGAATAACAAATTAATTTACGATCATATAATTTTTTCCAATCAACTGTATCCTTTTACCGTTATTTCGAATTTCTAGCCGAATGTCCTGGGGCCATTCACTTTGTTCAAAAATTATTGCACAGTGTTTCGAATTCTCTTCCATTTCCTCAACGTTTGTTTTTTTCTTCTTTATTTTTAATCAATTTCCCAGATTTCACCGGAGGTTATTGTATGACCATCCAAAGGTAAAATAATAGAATACACACTACTCCGTTATCACCTAGTGGTTCCTATAAAACTCGTAAAGCAACCCCGAGTCCATTTGCGAACAGTAAATTAGGAGTCGACCGTTCTACCATCGTTTCAATGATTTGATTGAGATAAACGACCCGATTTAGTTGTTCCGTGGTTCGGTAGACTCTTAACCCTCTTGCCAATCCAACTGGTCCCACTGCACCTCGGCGTTGTGTTGGTTGCATATCTGTTCTTAACACAAAATAATTGCATTTCATCTGATGTCCTAAATATTCATTTTATTCGATTTCCTTGCAGGCCGGCCGGGCACAGATTACCCTATCCTCTCGGCGATACCCTACACCAATTTCTATTGTGACGAACAGCCGTATCCAGGATTTTTTGCGGACATGGAAACAAGATGTCAAGGTGCGCTGGTGACGTTTCAATGGAATAACCGATATATTCGATTGCTCGTCCTTTTGCCAATTTATTATTTTGTTGGCTTTTAATTTTCTGTTATCCTTTTTGTGTGTTCCATTGCAGGTTGGCATTATTGTGACATTGATGGGCGGCAAGCGAGCTTCCTCTGTCCAAACGGAACGCAGTTTTCGCAGGCTGTTTTTGTCTGTGATTGGTGGTTTAATGTGAGATGTGATCTATCACCAAGACTTTACGCTATAAATGCTCGTCTATACCAGCGACCGAAGGTGAACCCCACGCGACCACATCGTATCATCACTAAGCAACTCGTTGACGATATTTTCAACAAATAACATGATTGATAATCACACCTCAAACCGCGAAATTAATTTGAAGGACATCAACTAAATTCGAAAATAGAATTTGAAACGTTTCACTCTGCATCTTTCTTCAAGATACACTTAGGTACTTTATTGCGCAAAATGCTATGTTTTGTTTTACTCGTGTAGGGTTAGCGATGCCTTGACATTCAAGGCCAACGAAAATAGAGTAAGTTCACATACGTCAAGAACGAAAAATTAACATCGCGGTTATTACAGAAGCGCCCATTTGTCTAAACACCCGGAGTCTCTTAAAAATTATTACCTAAATTCAGTAAACACAAAAAACCAAAACTCGCGGTTAATAAATACCCTACACTTCTTTATGTAAGATAAGAATAAATAAATGGATTTTTATTTTTAATTGACCTAAGCTTAGTGTTTTTGTTCAATATTTTGATCATGACAGCTGTCGAAAATCAATGTTTTTCGGATTGGAGGCTTGATTTTTGTATTTTCATAAATGACGGAGGGAACGACAAATGTTGGTCAAAGTATCGCTGCACACTGATTTAGAACGATCAAAGATTGGAATCCCTGGAAGATGGATGCCCAGGAAGAGGCCCTCACACTTGTGGTTCTCGTCGAATTAACGGATCTGTCAGCCTAAAATACACTTGTAATATGTTTAATAGATTATTTGAAAAAGATGAACGGGATCGAGTAATTCGTGTTGTGGTAAAATCTTTATAACAGAGATACAGATACATTCTATCACCTACACTTTTCATTGTAATAAGAGAAATTCAACGTGATGCCTTCAGAAGTAGATTGGTTATGGAATATAGAAGAGGGATTGGCCGCTCTTATAAAAATGCAACTTCGACAGTTAGAATGTTAAAATTGGATGAATAAATATCGAGATATCCAGTGTAGTAACTGGCTTTCATCGATGTAGAAGAAGAAAAACGTTTTCAAATGGTTACGATATTACTATTTGAACCGCCGGAAGCGTGAATGGTTGAGTTCGTTGAGTATGGATTAAAACAGGACAGTTCAGTTAAGTAACTTCGGTTAGTGCATCTTATTGAAGTCGGAATTCAGTGAGCAGATATTGTTGAATTATAAAATAGAAGAGCAGATTGAAAAGTCAGTGGCTTTTTGAATAAAATATTAATTTTTTTTCGGCAGATAAGCATTTTTATTCTCAACATAGTCTTCTTTTAGCTCGAAACAATTAGACCAGTGTTTTCCCATATTTGTCATTCCTCCAAATAATAGGTTTCCTTAAGACCCTCAACAAAATCGGCGTTAGTTTCTGTGATGACTTCTTCATTCGACTCAAATATCTTACGGCCCAGCCATTTCTTCAGGTTTGAAAACAGGATATAGTCGCAGGGGGCTTGTGGCGGTGGTGGCATAACTTTGACCCAATTTTATAAGTTCGCTAATGCAATCGCATTAACACCTTAAATGCTTTACGCATCTAGGTTATCTAAGGTATAACCTAAAAGTCCCTGTAAAAGAATTCTTACCTTTTCATGCATCTCTTCGATTACAAATTCCCTACAAGAATTCTCCCCTTTATACAGGAGTATAAAACCAAACCTATTCGGTACCTTCGGTTGCCAACCAAATTCCAGCCTTCACCACAATCTCCCCGCAGCATAAACATTTCCTTCCCAAAGATAATTAATGCTTTCAATGCATTATCTGGAAATTCCTATAATGAATTTTTCCTACAAGGCCATTATACATGTATCAATGCATCTCTGCATTAGCGACCAAGAACCGAATTCCCAATTAGTGTAAATTTTCACACTAGAGTTCGACACTTGCGTCGCCATAGATGCCATGTACAATTGACACAGATGGTATACACAACCGTCATTATACCCATCTAAATTACTTTCCAAAGACTTGCAACTATTGATTCAGCTGCAAGCACTTCTTTCGGAAATACTTCCTTGTTTGAATCTTCAAACAATCACCAACGTCGCGCTTAGCCGCCGGATTGGATTCAATAGCATAAACATATGCAAACAAAAGAATCCGATTCTGCCAGTCGGCAGAGATACGATACTCGATCTCCATTATCTCAATCCCTTTTAGCATCTAATGAGTGGCTGCTATTTACTCAGCTGACCCTCATTACCGGACGACGCCTTACGTCGTTTCTTCCTTTGTTCTGCATCCCTTGTCTAGGTTTCGTTGCGCTTTGACCTGCAAGCGTTAGTAAACAATTTGATCTCAACGATCGACTTCACGCACACCACTACAGGACCTCACCAGTGAGATCCTCTTTCCTCGTTTTCACCACGAGAGGAACATTTTCTCTCTCGGGGAAACTCACCCCTACAGCGAGTCGGCTCTGCAAGAGCCGTTTATCGCGGAGTCGTCTTTCATTACCCGACCGAGACGGTCGGTCGGTCCGTTTCCCGCTCTCCATCGTGCTGCGGAGAAGCGTAAATATCCCAAAGTCCACTAATTAGTAAGTCAGAATTTTAAACGCCGCGGAGACGAGTCGAGCTCGAATCGTGTTGTTCTACAGTGCAGTCTACCTTTCAAATATAAAAACATGTTAAAATAAATTCTCACAGTGTATAAGTTTTGATTAAAGAACAAATTGTAAAACGATAACATAAGTGAAACATTAATTAAAGACCAGTATTAAACCGTTTGACTAAATAAAGAGAACATTCACTACAACAACATCAATAGTGTGTTGCAGTTTCCACCAGTGTGTTTCACCAACTTTTCCTTTCTGGGTGTTCGGTTGTTTGTTATTGTTTTCGGTGATCGCGAATGTTATTTTTGGCGGACCTTCTAGCAGTCCCGAAAGTGGAACAATTTATGATGGAGGAGGAAAGTGACCCTAGTGCCCGGGTCTTGGCACAATACCTTCCTCCCCACAGGCTAAATCTGCATATGCTAGATGGGGTAGCAGTTCGTCGCCCAATTTATGGATTTTGCTTGATTATGGTTAATCAGCACACGAAATTCACCTTTTTCCATTTTCGTTAAAATTCACGCGTTTGTCTGCTTTCAATGACTGTCAAATACAAACTAAATGACGCGGCTTGCTAAAATTTTGACAGTAGTCTAGTTATAGCTGGCAGTTGACGGGGGCATTCAAAGTTACTGCGTGGGAAATTCAAAGTCACTGTCTTATCAAACTGCTCTCGTATGTAGTGTCATGAACGTCCTCTTTTATATGAGGGATACGTTTTCTTTATATGATAATGTATAATTTAGAGTGCTTGCGAAGAGCCAGTAAGTTAATGTAAGAATGATATTTGTAAAATATAAGTTAACATTTAGTCTTAAGTGAAATATGTAATTGAATTGTTGAATAAATGCGGATATGAGAGAAAAAAAAAAAAAAAAAAAAAAAAAAAAACAAAACAGAACGATACGTTTTCTTTATTGTGAGTAACAATAATTCAAAAAGGGTGTTCTAGATTTTATTATTTGTTTAGTTCGAATTATTTGACAATGAATATGAGCAATTAGTAGTTATCAGCAAACGAGTGAAGTGGTTTGTGATCCTTTATGAAAGAGGAGAAAAGAGGTGGGAGTGATCGAAGCCCTGTCGAAGAAAGCTTTAATTTTATGCACATTTCGCACAGTACATAACTACTGGGATTAGTCCGAAAAATAGAGTTTTATTCATTCAACTAGCTAAACTACTATACTTCATAGGAATTCACTTTCGGAAGAACGACTACCAAACTTTCTCGAACGCTTTTGAAGTATCTAGTGCGACAACCAAACCAGTAAATTCAGTGGGTCAACTTCTCGGTAGGGTATACCATCAACTCTATTAAGGACACGTTCCTACGGAATCCGTGTTGCCGGTCTTTAAGTAGGTCTTATTTCCAGATATTTCGAAGGTTGACGATTAGTCAGTGACAGCAACTCAGTGAAGTTAGTGGGCGGCGAGTTCAACAGACACACTAACTCACGACAGAGACACAGAGACAGTCTAAAGGAATCATATGAGGATCCCAAAAGGGCACGCACCATAGTGAAAAACATGGCATAAAAGGGAATACAAAAAACATTACAAAATGTTGCCGTTAGAATTTCAATCTCTTACGTTCGAATAAGTCATATAAAACCACACCTAATAAGTTAGTAAGTTTTCAGTGAAACAATAATTGTTCACACTCTCCATAATCTCTCAAACAAACTTTCTTTTACGTAGACATGTTTTGTTAAACGATTTTATTAACTCTGTTAAAATTAACGATTTATAACACTTCATAGTAGATTTTGAACTTCCCGTGCAATGTGGACACTTTATAGGCCCCAAGACAAATACTTAAGAGAATGAGTTGTTCAAAAAACAATTCTATTATTATTTTTTATTTTTTGGCATTATTGAATTCAATTGAATTATTTTTCGAAATGTTGAATCTTTAGTGAATTCCCGACGATGAAATACGAAATGACTCTAAGCAGAGATCGGGTTTTATATTCAGCCGATGACATATTGTTCGGAAAAAAATGTAAGGTGCGTTAAGAGTCTCTCTGGACTAAATCACTTAGATTCGGGGTGAATAGGAACAGAAAGATATTTGTTAAACTTCCCTTTTTACGGCAGGAAGACGGAAATCTCCAAGAGTGAAAATTAACTGGATCCAGGTATCGATTCAGACGCAATCATCTCCCGATTGTATGTATTCCGGCCCAACTTCTTCTTTTGTATAAATCCCAAATTAGACCCGCGCTCGAATATTGCTCTCATGTTTGGAGCTCGGCTCCTAAACATACCCTCGACTTACTTGAGAGCATACAGAGACGAGCGATCCGCCTGATCGGGGACTCGGCGCTGACGTCGGGACTACAGTCGCTATCACATCGAAGGCGGATAGCCGACCTCTGTCTGTTTTACAGTTATTATCACGGGTGCTGTTCTTCGGAGATTCTTGGTATTGTTCCACGCAATTCGGTTTATATGCGCTCCACAAGACAATCCGACGGATCGCACCCGTTTGTGGTTCATCTCCCGACGGCGCGAACATCCCTGCATCAGAACTCGTTCCGTTACAGAGCGGGGTAGCTGTGGAACTCCCTCTCATATTCAGGAATTAACATACCCAGTTGCCTTTCAACCGTCAGCTGACGCTATTTATTAACATCTCTTTGGTTTTCTACTGAACAGAAAATACTTTTTCTCCATGTGTACGACTTCCTAATGGAACCATATTTGCCTGTCTACGTGGAAAATCAACGGCACGTCGAATTCATCCTGTATGAGCTCGTTTATGATATTAGGAAGGAATGGTGGAACACTACCTGTCACGACATACCGACTTACTACATAGGCTGAAAAGTCCCGGGGATTTTAATGAAAACATGCGTTTTTCGGGCAAAGTTCTACTTAGTCCTCAACATAATTGCCTGCGAGGGCGATACACCTCACAATTTGCCAACATTTCGATGCCTGTTCTGTAGTACGAAACGTCCAAGCCTTCGAAATACGTCTCGGTTTTCGGGATGACTTCCTCATTCGCTCTGCATCTCTTTCCCTGGAACCACCGCTTGAGGTTTGGGTAGAGATAATTCTCACTGGGGCCAAGTTTGGATAATACAGTAGGTGAGCAACTATTTATTGGTCCAATTTGGCCATGGCTTTCAAGGATATATGTGACGTTGCGTTATAGTAATGTTACAGAACTTTGTCCGAAGTGATTATGGCGTTTGTCATATTTTCTTCGTTGACTGTGGTAAAGCTGAGAATTTTTGGTCGCCACAGGGTTCGAAGGTGTTGGTAATTCAGTAAAGCGCTGTCCTCCAAGTCATGGTTCCGGCGCGAATTGTTTCAATCGCCTTGTAAATGATTTCAAAGATAATCCACACAGCATTTATCTTTTCTAAAGTATCTTCAATCACAAAGAGCTCGGCCTTCACATCCATGCCTAACATATATTTGCAAGCATTTGCTTTGTCAGTTCATGTTATGTGGGGACACTGAATTTGGTTTTGATCTCCTGAATATTTTATTTATTTGTAAGGACCTTACACCTCCGTGTGGTAGAAACCTTGACGTGATGTGGGGGCTTAAATTACAATAAATCACTCAGGCTTTGCTGAGTCTCCGCTTCTAGCAGGGTCACTCTTGTCAGACCGCTAGCGAGGAGTAACATACAAATATCTACCAGCCCTAATCCAGAGTGTTACGCGTCCCCGCACCCATTGGATGGTTTGCACCCAGGGGTATACTGACTGTATTATAATGTCGCCCCTCTGACACCGGATCGAATCAGAGCAGTAAGTAAACCTTACCATGGGGCTCCGATATGGCCAACTATTTCATCAAAATTGAATGAAAACTATAAACACAACAAACCAACAAAACATCCAGTAGGCGTAGGTGTGATGTGCCGACATTACCATGGTCATGAACTCTCGGGTTCTTATAGGCCAATAATAGTATATTGAATTCAACCATAGTAGGGCAATACTTCACGAGAGCTTTCGACAATATCGTCAGCGGTTAGAAAATAGATGTCCTGAAAATGTATCGAAGAAACAACGACTTTTTAACAGAACGAATATGTTTGCATGATGAGAAAACTGTGCGAACAGCAAATTAATGCCCCAATGTTTATGGATAGCATAAGATTGATAAAATAATACTTCAAAATTAACTATGTATTCATCAGTATAAGGTTAAACTTCGTCATACCGAAGCTTTGAATGCTATAAGAACTGCAGAAAGATCAATAGTTCCCATTTGCCATTAAGAAAAGCATTCAGATGTAAAACAACCAACCTGGCAAACTGGGGGGCGTATTTAGCACAGTTACGCGTAAGGTTGGGTTAATTAGGCATGCTAGTGGACATATTGGGTTGTACCACATGAAATGTCCGATTTCCGCTCAGTCGGAAATAAGAAGTTCTGGAGTGAACATATGTGCTAGAACGTTAAATGTTCTTTCTTTATAAAGTGGAGTAGTACGTATGCTTGACGTGTGAGAATTTTAGGGTTCGTTACGAGTACCGTTTTTTTTTTTTTTAGGAATTGTTTACCATGTTGTCGGCAGTTCAAATTCGAACCCTCTTCCTTTATGAATATAAAATGGGATATAATGCGTCATTGGCAATGAAAAACATTAATGACACATTTGAGAATGTAGCGGTAAAAGAACGCACTATACGACGTTGGTTTGGAAAGTTTCGTTCCGGAGTATTCAGCCTCGAAAATGAACCACATGGGAAGCCGGAAACGATAGTTGACGACGATGTTTTAAGAGTAACGGTGGATGCGGACCCAACGAAACGGTGGACAAAGCATGGGAGAATCCCCAATGACAATCAGTCGACACCTTTCTCTCATAGGAAAAGTAAAGAAACTCGATAAGTGGGTACCCAATGAACTGGACGACTTCCAAAAACTACGACGCCTGGAAATCTGCGGATCGCTTAGGTTAAAAAACCAAACTGAACCGTTTTTGCATCGGATAGTCACCTGTGATGAAAAGTGGATTATGTATGATAACCGTAAAAGACCTGGGCAGTGGTTGGATGCAGGTGAAAAACCAAACACACCCTCAAGCCCGATCTTCACCCAAAGGAGGATATGATGACAATTTGGTAGACATCGAAACGATCAATCCACTTTTCATTTCTTCCACCAGGAGAAACGATAAACGCTATCAAATATTATGAGGAAATCGACATATTGCACGCCAAATTGGCTGAAAAGCAACCTGCATTGGTCAATAGACACGGCCTGATCCTTTTGCATGACAATGCTAGACCCCATACCTCACAAGTAACGGTGCAAAAACTGTTGCGTTGGGACTTGTAAATTCTTTCGCATCCACCGTACTTTCCTGACATTTCCCCAACGGAATACCATCTTTTCCACAATCTGGAATCATTTTGCCGGCAACAGGTCTTCCGGAATCGAGCAGAGGTCATAAAAGCCTTTGAAGATTTCAATGCGTCAAAAAGTCAGCATTTCTACGAAAAAGGAATATTTGACCTTGTATCACGTTGGAAGAATGTCATAGATGACAACGGATCCTATTTTGATTGAATACAAATTTATGGAAAAGTAATATAGGCTTTTAAATTTTTACTATAAAATCCGACATTTCATGTGGTACAACCCAATATATACTCCGATATATTGCTCCTGGTTAACAAGAATAAGACAAACGAAATTAGAAAATGCCTTATGTCTCTACACAATTGAATTTACAACACAACTGCTAGGGGCGAATCTTATTATCTTAAGATCAGCCAACGGCGAAAGCATAGTGGTTATCGAATCACTTAGAGAATGCTATTGCTGGAGACCAAAACATAACCCATTTTCAGAGTCGATTAAACAAGCAAGTATGCCCACACAGGTTACTATACTACCATTCATCAACCATTGTGTTAACGTTACTAAACAAAGATAATTGAATTAACAATACGTAGCAACCATTGAATTGCATAATACCGTATGAACAACCTGACGCATTGAACTGGTCCATTACAACATTAAATATAATAACATATCTTTGGCACTCACCACGACCCTGTGACAGAACTTGAACCATCAATAGTTAGCAAACCACCGTAATAACTGGATATTTACACTCACCTGAAAGGAGAAGAATAAAAGACTTATAAGATGTGTCTAAAAAATATTTTACAATAATCTAATAAATAAAACAAGTTTATGTTCAAATTTATAATTTTATCTAAACTCGTTTTATATGATAAGCTATTTATTTACCTTAATCGGATCAATATACAGTAATTTTTATTAATACAATAAAAGCGATTCAATTGTGCACATGAGTCCTTGTTGTAAGTCATTATGAATCACTCTGGCAGAAGGTAAACGCATTACACCCTAGGTGGCGGCGATTTATTCAACTTAATGGGCCAGATCACCTTTACCTCGTATGTATAAAATCCGTTTATAATTTCGCTAGTAAATTATCGAATGAATCTTGAACGATTGAAGTGTCATGGCAATTACCAGGATGATCCTGTTTTGTGACTTTTGGAAAAAAAATGAGATTTTGTAAGTCGAGATGCAAGTGCGCAACTTTGTACACGGCATTTCACATATGAATTTTGTGCATGTCTCTTGTCTCCATTGGAATACGAATAAAATAATAATAACAATATATTACTTGACACGCCTATATAACGTACTAAATTATAACAAACAACAAATTATTTCATTTAGCATTTTTGTAATCCTCGGTGATACCTAAAATTGAGAAAGCTAACCCATGTTAATGAAATCTAGCTTCTGTGCAGGAGCTGTACAATGGTCCAGTAGTAATAAATTACCCTTATTGAATAATATCACCCTTATCCAATAAAATATTAAAGAAACGGATCTTTTCTTCCATACTATCTAAGAATGTTCAAGTACAACCATTTAGAAATATGTGAATACATTTTTAGAAGATGAAAAGCTATGATTTGTAAGACAATGCATGAAGTGTACGGATTAGTGTAACATACACAACAGAACGGTGCACCTCCCCTTTCTCTTTTTATCACCATGCTAAGAAAAATCCTTTACAGGAATAGTTTATCCATTCGCCTATACGGGATTAATAATGTATATAAATTAGTCCCCTGGTGCCAGGTTAATAACTTTGCGCGGAAAAACAATTATTTTGGAAATTTTAACAAGCCTCATACTTGTTAAATAAGGCCAAGACTGGATCCCGGTTGTAGTGCCGACGATGATGATGATGATAAATTAGTCGCAACTCCCTCCCGTTTGGTCTCTGATGCAATAACCTAAAAAATCTACGATAGATGAATTGCCGAACTCTCTCGACGAGATTCGAGGTCAAAAATGTATTAAACATATTGATGCAAACGTTTAAAATTGTTTGAAGTAGTCCCCTTAGGCTTCGACGCACTTTTTTCACCGAGTCTGCCACGCATGGTACGTATTTCGAAAGGCATCAACGGGGACCTCACGAAGATCCCTTGTCACGGCGGCTTGGATTTCTTATATGGACTCGAAACCTTTTAATTTTAATTTTAGGGAAAAAGAAAAGGTTTGTCGGAACTGTATGGGGGCCGGGTCAGCGTTGCCGAGCTCTGTTTGGCCAGAAACGATAATCACCCAGTTATCCTTTGTGCGTCAGTCGACAATTTTGGAAACAATTTTGCACACACTCTTCTCATGTTTAAACTACCGGTAAGGATCTCATGCCCAATTATTTTTTTGAGGTGTTGAGAACGCCTGCAATCAATCAGACACTTAATCGAACAACAGCACACGCACATGGTCCAAATTTTCCGCGGTTGAGGTCTTTGGTGACAGTCCACGACGAGGTTCATCGGTGACGATTCCCGGCTGTCCTTAAATACCTTCAAACATCGCGAAACTTACAGATAAGATAGATCGATTGGTCTCGGCAAAAAATTTCTGGAGTTTTATGCAAAATTTGATCGCGTAGCATTGCTATTATCGCGAATCGTGACACAGGCACTGAACAAGGATCATAGTAACATCGATACACAGGCTGCAACTGCTCGGAGTACACCAAATGAGGATTCGCTGGAAATCTGAGATATATACTGACATAGCAAATAAACTAAAACAAAGATGATTCATGTTAGCAAAACAAGATAATTCATGAGACGCAATCGAGTAGCCGTGGGTACATGACTACGTTCATTTACACCACTGTATTTTGTACGAATTCCAACAAGGAAGAAATGCTACAGAAGAAGGAGAAGAAAACAAATTTTTTGAAAGTATTTGGTGAAGGTACAGTTTCTGATAGAAGATGCTGACGACGTTTCACAAAATTTAAAATAAGCGATTTCAACCTTTCCTAGATGTTAGATCCTTTTTTGACATCTGAGATTCCGGAAAGGCTGGATTCAGCTCAATAAACAATTCCGAACCCTATTCGGTAACTAGGATCAGTGTGGAAATATTGTAGATGGTTAACACAAAATCGGCACTACAGCCGGGATCCGGTCTTGGCCTTATTTAGTAAGTCTCTCCACCGGTATCCGGTCCTTATCTGAGACTTGTTTAGTTGTCCATAATAATTTTTCCGGGCAAGTTTATTAGCCTTGCGCCAAGAATTAATATACAAATAACAAATCAGAACTCGTTCCGTTACAGAGCGGGGAAGCTGTGGAACTACCTTCCCACGCGAGTGTTCCCGGAGCGTTACAACCTGCAACTGTTCAAAAAGAACTGCAACAGTTATTTGATGGCATCTCGGGGCTCCCACTCGGCGCTATAGGTTCACCTCCCCCGAGAGAAGTCTAATTAAAAAGAAAAAAATATATATACATATAATATAATATGTATATATAAATACAAGGTGGTGCAAAATTAATCATCGAATTTTGTTTTTGAATTACCTTCTTACTGAATACAAAAAAAAAGTATTTGAGTGATGCAAATCTTTATTTGGACCTTTAGAATTTTCTGCTAAGTGGAAAAGATGTTATCCTTGAAGTGGCTGCCGCTAGTGTTGATAGACATTTGTACCCGTTTTATCGCATTTTCCATGACTTTCCGCAAGAGTTCCGCTGATAACTGTTCGCGTTCCTGTGGAATATTCTGCCTGAGGTTTGTTGGCATAAACCCGCGACTTCAAGTAGCCCCAAAGAAAGAAGTCTGGTATGGTTAAAATCGGGCGATCCTCCTGGCCATGCCAAATCGCCAAAACGGGAGATTACGCGACCAGGAAACGCTTCCTTCACAATATGCATTGTGGGTCATGCTGCGTGTGCGGTTACACCGTCTTATTGAAACCACATGTTCACCAAGCCCCGCTCATCCAATTCCGGAAGTATGAAGTCGTTTATCATGGCCCTGTACCGTTCGCCATTAACAGTGACCGTATTGCCGATCGCGTCCTCAAAAAAATTCGGCCCAATCACACCTCCCGTGTGAACGCCGCACCACACAGTGACTTTGATTGGATGTAATGGCTCTTCGTGCATCACTCGGGAGTTTTCAGTGCCCCAGAAACGAAGATTTTGATTATTGACGTAACCGCTTAAGTGAAAAAGCGCCTTACCGCTCATGATGATTTTCGACACAAAATCGTCCTCTTCGTTGTTGAGATTAAGGCTGGCTTGACAGTAATTGGTGCAAGACTAATGACCTTGCCCGAAAAAAAAACAAATCAGGACTTGCTAAATAAGGCCAAGACCGGTTCCCGGTTGTAGTGCCGATGATGATGATGACAGTAATTCACACGCGACTGTCGGTCAGCAGGCATTAACTGATGCACTGTTTGCACTTTATACGGGAACATGTGTAAGTCTCTCGCTAAAATTCGCTGTAGGGTCCGTCTGGTGATGCCGAATTGCAAGGCCCGTCGTCTGGTTGATATTTCTTCATTCTCAGCGACATCGGCAGCCACAGCCACGACATTCTCGGCCGAAGGACCAATCCGGTGGCGGCCACGCCCTGCCTGGTCTCCTGTGGTTCCAGTCTGTTCGAGTCGAGTAGCTAAGCGTCGGAATATTTGCCCAGTTGGCCAAACACGATTAGGAACTCGATGTCGAAATTCACGCTGCGCTAACACCAGCGACCGATTATTGGTCAAAAAAATCCACACAATTATTCCACGCTCTTGCGGAGTATAGCGCTCCATTGCTACCCCGTTTGTACTCGTATACTGCAGCTGTCTGGTTCACAAATGTCAAATATGATTGACGCACGACGCCATTTGCAAAAATTAGAACATCTTCCGATAGGGTGATTAATTTTGCGCCACCTTGTATACACATACAGCGCTGTGAAAAATTGTAGACTCCAGCGTAAATTTTCCGTTTTCTTGGAATGAGTAATAAACTTGTGTAACTAGTTTTGTGACAAAATATTATCAATCGATACCAACTCTGTGAAAACCCTTTAATGACTTAATTGCTTTTTAACCAGGAATGATAATTAATTTTCTGAAGAAAAACCTTATTTCACATATAAAAAAGTATAAACTCATTTTTTTTCGATCACCGGCTTAGTTGCAGCGCATAGCTTGGTATAACAGTGTGCAAACAGTGCAGACATTCTGGTGGAGTGATAATAAACAGATTTCTGTTTTACGCAGTGAATTCTTTTAAAGTTCTAATAATGCCATGTGGGAAACCATTAACGGACATTGAAAAACAAAGAATAGTCGATTTACAAAATAATGGAATGACGCAAAGACAAATTGGCAATGAAATAAATCGCTCTCAACGTGTAGTGAAGAATTTACTACAAGCCGGTATTAAAAATTACGGAAGAAATAATCGATCTGGGAGAACAACAAAATTCTCGCTCAGCCATCGCACTAGGGCAGTAGGTCATCCTCAGAGGCTACATTGATACAAGCACACAAGCTAAGCCAACCCGAAGTTATTGCGCCCTCTCTCTTTTGTTCTTTTCAGCCTTTGCATGCCCAGTGACTGTCGAACGATATTCACCTCGCTGAGACATGCAAATGAAACGATTAATGAGAAGAGCGCGATGATGATTGGCTAATAGCCGTGCAAATAAGAAATCCAAATTTTCATCCCTTATTGGGATCAGTCGCTAGTCATACTTCATCGCGGTTGGTCACGCCACCGTGTTTCAATTTCATTCTTCACCGCTCAAATTGAGACTGTCGCTAATCATTCACCATACGGTGCAGTCGGTTTAATTTTCTTCAAGAAAACAGTTAGATTTTATTAATTTAATTGTGCATATCGAATCGTTGAAGGATAAATAAAAGAACTAAAGTCAAAGTGTAAATTTGGCATCGTTTCTCGGTCGCTTGTGTTTGGGTCCCAAGTACCAAGTAAAAATATCAACTTACGTGTACCATTTTAAAAGTGTAAATTCAAAATCAATTGACAACAATAAAGAACAATAAAACCAAATTACAATCAAACCAAGGATATTTTATTTCTCCTCCAGCACTCTTGGATATTTTTGTGAAGTGTGTTCGGTGGAACAAGTGTCGGGGTTGCAAGTGAATCCATGCCCCTGTCTGACACACTCCGTAGAGGGGCGAATGTGCTACGACCGGGATATAACGCGCACCGAAGAAGAGCTCTTGCGCTTCAGTAGGGCTATCTCCCACAGAGACCGGGACGATAGTATTGGACAGCATCAACAGTTCTGGTTGTTGAATGGTACATAAAGACCTGAATACCAATGTCGGTATAGAATAACAGTGTCATCAGCCAGCTTACATAGACTTAGGTTTTCTAGAATTAGGGTAGTATAAGATTTAAGTTAAGTTCCTTTAAATAAAATTTAAAAAAAAAGTGGGTTAAATTTTAAGAAAAAACAAAAAAAAAATTCCACAAAGTTTTCCAAAATTTTCTTCGTCATTCAAATAATCATAAGTACTGCCACAAACAAAGTTCTGTCGCCGAAAGGCAAATTATACAATTGTTAAGTAATGTTTAGTTTAGAGCGTCTGCGTAGGACCAGTAAGTTATAATATAAGATAATTAAGCTAGAATTTAAGTATTTTTTGTCTGGCATGTAATTTAGAAACTAAGAAGATAAAAAGAAAATAAAAAAATGTAAAAATGAAAATGAAAAATGGCATGGAAGTCTTATATATAAAATGAGTAAACTATTTCCAGCAAACTATTGCCAACTACTCGAATTATACTAGCCTGATAGAACGTTCAAAGTAGCATACTAAGGAGCTTGTGGGGGTTCTCTATTTCACATGGAGAACCAACCCACAATTTCATACCTTGTTTCTTCGAGGCGTCAGCTCCAGATCCTCAATCAGCACCCGACTCCACCAGCAACCTCCACTTACCCGAAGTCGAGCATGTCTCCTTGGGCAACCTAATCCTTCCAATCCACTAAGCACCTAACTGTCCTTCAACCGTCCAGTCCAAACTCCCTCGCGCCCCCACCTTTCTTTCGTGACTGCGTCGCCGGGGGGGGGGGGTGGTGCCCCGAGGGTTCTCTATACCACATGGAGAACCAACCTACAATTTCACATTATTTGACCGCTTTCAGCGCGTCATTTCTACCCTTATTCCCCTTACAAGCTATTCACCTGCAAAACATGTTTCCCAAAAGGACGCATAGATAAACTCACTATCCTATGTAGATAATGCATAATTGAGTTTAGCTATCTTTTCGCCATACGGCAACTCCATTTCGCTAACCCATGAGATTTCCACCGAAAATCGCATCATGTCGGTTAGCAACGGCATAGTCTGATCAATCGACGCGGTTGCATAATCATTTTTAACTTTAATTCCCATGTTCAGATTTCCCTGGCCAAGTCGGCGTCCTATTCACTTTTCTCAGACCAACTATTCGCTTGGGATCAATAATCTCTTCTTACAGGTGAATAGCCACAAAACATTTTCCTCTCCTTTCCGTTCCTATCTTCCCCGGGTTCAATGCACTCTGAGATCACCACAGTCATCGCACTAGGGCAGTAGGTCATCCTCAGAGACTGCATTGATACCAGCACACAACCTAAGCCAACCCCGAAGTTATTGCGTTCTCTCTTTTGTTCTTTTCATCCTTCGCATGCACAGCGTCGGTCGAATGATGCGCGAGTATTATTCACCTCACTGAGACATGCAAATGAGAAGATTCATGAGAAGAGCGCAATGATGATTGGCTAATAGCCATGCGTATTCCAAAATCAAATTTTCATCCCTAATTGGAATCAGTGGCTATTCAATCATTACCGTGGTCGGTCACGCCACCGCAAGATAAGTCACAATTCAACACCAAAGTGCTCGCATGCATTTGAAGCAAATTTTTAATTACCACGGTCACAGTGTCGAGAAAGAAGTGTTTCATCTCGTATAAAATTTATAAAATTCAATTTAATAATACGACGCATTCCAACTGCCGTCTTTATACATATTCAAAGATTATTCCGGTGTAATTAAAATGCGTGTGGTTTTATAAAGCAAGTTATACCTTGTTGCTTAAAAGTTTAGTGGTGACATGAGTATGCTTTAGAATTTGCATTACAACTGCTGTCATTATACAAAGCTTGACTCTTGAAGTGAAGTAAAATAAAACCAAAAAAAAAAAAACCTTGTTACGAATTAGTTAAATAAAGAAAACATTAACCGTTAAACTACCACAGTGCATTTTTATTTTTCATACTACTTCGGAGTAACAAGTGTCGGGGATTCAAGAGAACCAAGTGCCCGTGTTTTGGCACAACATACTTTGAACCCCCACAAACTCACTCTAGCATCTATCTAATAGATGCAGGCGTACCACAAGGAAATGTCCTGGGACCTTTCCTCTACTTACTATACACAGCAGGCATCCCAACAACCTAGACCACATTCATAGGCACCTTTGCAGATAATTCAGTTATAATATCAACTAACGACAATAAAAAAAACTACAGAAAAATTGCAACAGGCACCCAACGAAATTAGCCAATGGACCACTGATTGGAAAATCTATTTATGTAACATTTACATTGCGACGATCAGATAACAATATTTCTACATATCTCAACGGAATTCCAGTTTCTAAAGCAGATTCAGCGGTATACATCTAGATAGCAGACTAAACTGGAGACATCATGTGAAACAAAAAGCTGAAACGTAGACAGATGTATTGGTTAATCGGGAATCACTCTCAACTCAATCTCTATTGTAAAAGATTGACCTATCAATCTATCATCAAGCCGATCTGGATATATGGAATCCAATTATCGGGCTGTACAAAGCAATCCAATAGAGAAATAATTCAACGAAGCCAGAACAAATTCTTTCGCATTATCACCAATGAGGAAATCAGGAAATCATGATGACCTAGAGATCAAATAGATTTATGAAGTTATCCAAGAATATGCTGTCAACCACAAAAGACGCCTACATAATCACATGACCTAAGACGGCTAAAAACGGACGAAACCTTATGAATTAACATGTTAAAATCTAACACACTCAAATCGACTTGGGAGCTGAACACTTGTCCAGTAAACCCTTACAAGTTTTACTAAATTAAACTAAATTAAGTACAATTCAAACATACTATTAAATTAAATTGTTAAGATTGTACTATTCATATCCAATAAAGGACATTATTAAAAATAAAAATTTATGTTTCACAATGGTGCCTACTTAGTGGCGAAAAGAAATTTGATAATAGGCTTCCGCGGAAATTTTAAATGTGGAATTCCGGGTAGACATTTGACAGAATGCGCATACAGTTGTATATTTATGTCCATAAATCTTTTTTTTTTTTTTTTTTCATATTTTCAAAGCTCAACCCTCTAAGAATATGTCTTTAAGAGGATTTTAGAAGCTGTTTTGCTGACGCGCCGTCTAAACCGGCTCGGCCGGAACGAATCGAACAAAAGACATTAGGGACTTTCTGTCAACCTGCGACCCTGTTTCCTCGTAAAACCGTTATATATATATTGAAATACAATAACCGAAGGTAACCTTTATGTATTTTTAAATTATCTTTTATATTTAGTATGAGCTTACATCCAGTTGCGAACAGTTGAATTCAAGCCAAGTGAACGCATGAGTAAAATAAAAATATTTCAAGTGATTTCAAGTGAAATTGATCGAAAATCTTCAGCGAAAAGGATTACGCGTCCGGATCGAAGTAAAAAAAGGCGATTTCACGGTAGAGGAAGACACCAGTTTTACGAGTGTATCGGGAGCAAAATTGAGCAAATCAAATGATGAAGAAGTGATTATTGACAACAATTACGGCTACTGTATTTTGGAGTTTTTCACAGTTTTTACAGCGATTTCTTCCATAGTTTTGTGTAATACCTGCAAGAAAGATATAAAATTTTCTCATCGCGGACTAGGTTTTAAAATTGCATTACAATGCAACAAAATAATAATGAGTCTCTAAACTCTTTGATTTGGACTTTCGCGCCGAAACATATTCGTTCCGGAATTCACGTCATTGAAATTGCTACGTTTATTGCTGTTTGCATATTCAATGATGGCTACATTCCTCTTTTAAAAACAATGATGCTTATGGGAGTCAAAATTGGTCCAGAAGCTTATTTATTCGCTGGGAAACGAGACAATGCCCGGATTGACCGCTCAGAGATACGAGCGTCTAACGCATCAAAGGAGGCCAGAACTGCCCGGTTGGAAGAGAGAAGCGCGAAAGATGTTTATTTCGAAGTCGAGGAAAGTCCAATGTATGCAGCAGGAATGGCAGATTGAATAAACGTAAGCCTAAAATATCATTTCATGACTTAGACCGCGAGAAACTTTACGTGAAACTTTAAACGCGTTTTTCTCGCAACTGTCTTTTTTAAAACAATACCCATGATTTTTCAAGTTCTACGGAACCGATTTACTTCAAATTTAGTATATGTCTTCTTTATAGGCTTTTCTATTGCATGAACTATCCTCTCATCCCCAAATTTTAATGTTAACTATTTTTAAAAATTCGAAAAACTTCAAAAAAAAAGTGGTACAAAAATAATTTTTTTTTTAAGCAGTCGCCATTTTGTTAAAAAAAAAATTTTTTTCAACTATTTTTACATCCAACGATAGAGGCAGGGTTGAATCGTGGGTATGGTCGCTTGCCAACTTTTTGAGATCCCCCACTTCATCAGCTGCTAACTTTTTGAATTTTGAATTTTTTACTTTCAATTTTTTTTACTGTATTCTTGAAATATTAATAAACAAATGAATAGTAAAAATATTGATTGCTTTTTTTTACAGCACTTCAAAAATTGCGTTAAATTCGTGCGTCTAGACCAGAACACCCCCTTAAAAACCTGATTTCCAGTTTTTCGTCTACTTTTGCGACTGTACTGCAATAGTGACAGAACTATTATATGAAGCGGTACTTTAAGCTAATATAAGGGTAATACAAAAATGTATATTTACTATACTAACACATAGCAGCACATAAAGGGAAACAACGTATTTTGTTATTATTTACCCTTGGAACAAACTCATTAATCGATAGCGTTGACAATTGTGCAATAATTAGAAAAGAAAAGAAATCGTGATTCATTCATCTAAATTAATTACAGTCCCTGTCGCAAAATTGCACGTTTGAAAACAAATTCAAATGATAGATCACCGCCTCCAAAACAACCAATAGAAAAACTTATTGATAACTGCAAAAGGTTGCTTTTTTGTTAGCGCTTGTATTTGCACTTACCAGTCCACTAATAAAGAAAGTGGATTACAGTTTAATTAAAGTGAAAATGACGAGTACCTTGTCAAATCAACTGGTTGTTATATTTTTTGAGCTTTTCTCAATTCAGTAATAAAAATACATAAATTGGAGATAGATTTTTAAGCGGCTCAATGGTCTAGGGGTATGATTCTCGCTTTGGGTGCGAGAGGTCCCGGGTTCAAATCCCGGTTGAGCCCGTTCTTTATTTTAGTTTTTTAAAATACATATTTTTACAATGACTTGCATCAAATTAGTCGAATATATCTTCCTTTCTTTTACACTTCGCATGCTATTCATTATTTTGAACCTCCAGCTCTTCTCTTAAAATTTTTCAGCATTTATGCAAATCAAAATAGTTTCATACAATCTATGTATAAGCTATGTATATTTATTTGACTGTTTGATAAGGCTATTGATATGACAGTGGACAGAAATTTCATAAAATTACAACGTCTTTTAGGTTTGAAGAAACCTGTCATCGGAGATATTTTAAAATTGATAATTTTAATAAACTCTGGAACAAAGGAATTTACATCATGTGCAAATATTCATTCTCGGGCAGCTAGTATGTTGGAACATTAGCCAAACATACGAGAAGTACAGACACTTGTATGAAACTGCCTGCGGACCTGCATTTAGATAGATGGAAATATTCCCTTACCATCCGAGTTGGACCATATAACAAGGGATGTTCAAGTGTTTCAAAGTTTAGCCGAAGAACAGTACAACTAATGGAGAATGTAACCGACATATATGATGCTGTTTGGCCAAGAAAGGTGCAAGAGCGACCACTACAACTCTGGGGAAACAACAAAATATTTTGTTAATAATGACAAAAGCCGCTATTGGGGCATCGAAAATCCGTACTTGATGCAGTAAATACCATTACACTCTCGTAGATCAACTGCATTTTGGGCCAGCGGCATGGGCCATATTTCTTAGAGATTGTTAGACACAATACTGTAGTGTCTTCGTCATACTGGTGTTTGTCATCGAGAGACTATAGCAAAACTTTCTTGTGCGCGACTTGGATGAATTAGGCCTACAGAATATTTGGTTCATTTCATTTCATTTTTACAACATTTTCTATTTCGTTTTATATTCTTATTTTCTAATTTATATGCTAGACAAAAAATGCTTAAATTCTAGCTTAATTATCTTATATTATAACTTACTGGTCCTTCGCAGACGCTCTAAGCTAAACATTACTTAACAATTGTATAATTTGCCTTTCGGCGACAGAACTTTGTGGCAGTACTTATGATTATTTGAAAGACAAAGAAAAATTTGAAAAACTTTGACTTATTTATTTATTTATTTTTTTTTTTAATTATTAATTTAATTTAAAAGCACTTAACTTAACTTAAATCTTATACTACCCTAATTCTAGAATTGTTAGTTAAGTGGAATTTAATTTAAAACTTTCATTAATTGGAAACGTGTGTTCTTGCAAATGAACTGCGGCATCATTTGTGGCAGGAGGTCGACAAGTTCAAGTTATTATAGTTAAAGTAAATTAATATTAAATTTAAGTGTATATAAAAAATCACAAATATATTATCAACAAATAAAAATAAACCGAACTCCAACAAGGAACTACCAGTGTTTTTGTTAATTGAAATTTTCTCCTGGATATTTTTGAGAACAAACTTCTGAGGATCATCGTTGGGGGAAAGTGAAACCGTGTCATACGTTGGCAATAAATTTCTACCCCCACACTACTTAGTATCAATATGCATCGGAAATGTTGATGGGAGAAATAGTATTTAGGGACAACCTTTTTAAAGAATAAATCAGGTTCAAATAGCCTACAAACTGACTGTTTCTCATCTTTTGGCAGAGTTTAATGGCATTCAGAGACTTATGGCAATCGTGCCTGTCGGATGGTTTAAGCGAAGACTCTTTTCCAATACTCTCTATATTATTATTCGATACTGTGCGTGGCCCAAGAAAATATCACGTGAAAAGATGGCTAGTGTGGGGTGGTTCTCGGACAAAGTATCTGGCAGAATACGACTCGATGAGCAGACCGATCTTCTTATATGCAGGTCCTGTATTTTCAGCTCATACGTTAAGTCCGTGGTAACCGTCCACAGATGAATAAACTTGAGGATCTACTGGGTCTATAGAACGGTGTCCAATGGTAGAACTGAGGATAAGAACAACGACAAAAATATACACGTACAAACTGTACAAAAATCGGACTTATGTATATTTGAGAAAGGAGCCTTAACCAATGGCAACATCAATGGAACACAACGAGCACAGGAAGATAAGTCCTCGAAATGGTACCTGGTATCAAGGGATGGGGGCATAGAACATACGACCAGATATATGTGTGAATCAACACCTCTACCGATTCAAACATAAAGAGAACCAGTACCGCCCTTCCCCGCGGCCACATGTAGAAACAGGGAAACATATCCTCACCTTATATTACAGATTCAAAAAAGAGCGTATCATATTTTCAGAGCAGATTAATGGAATGTAAATGTAGTGCAAGAGTGCTCGTTCAGTAAAAAATCAAGCAAAGTACTTTCATCCCCTTTTTTTACACTCACACGTTAACTATTGTTAGAAAGAGGAACCATCACATTTAAAATATGTCCAGGTACGGACAGTGTTTATGTATGTCACGGACCTCGCGTCCATGTCCCCGCCTAACACCCACTAATTCCCGTTCGCAAATTTCCCCTCTCTACCTGTAAAGGGAAAACAAATCGCCAAGTAGCTAATTTGCATAAACTACTTTGTGCAAATTCTACTTGGCAGAAAAATAATTAAGAAACGGCGTTGGCGCCGAATAAAAAATAAACGTCAACAGCGAAAAGGATAAAATATTCGAATTCGACGTAAAACGACGAAAAACGCCAGAACATAATTTAAATACTTCCTTAAAATAAATAATAGCACGGCTCTGACACGGAAGCAGAAGCACCAAGCAACAATTATCAACAACGGCCAACTAGCTCAACAGGGGAGCACAACGCTCAACGCCCCCTGCAACCTGCCTGCAGCCGAAACCACCAGCGACAGTACGCGACCGCTCCACGGTCAACAAAGTAAGTCTAATCATTTACAATCTACCAATAAAAGATGTAAATATATTTCCTTATTAACTCCTAATTAAATATATTACTTTACCTTAAATATATATTATTATATTTCAAATTGTTAAAATAACTATAACATGTACATTTGTAATGAAATTATAATTTTATGGTGCACGTAAATCATAAATGCAACATATGTATGTAGTATTTATAGAATATTTTGTAACAATAGTTATTGGGTAAAACTAAATTATGTGTATTATAAAAATTAGGTGAAAGAGTTTAACCTCACAATAAAATCAAAAATAAACAATTTAATGCCTTGTAATTTCACTGTATGATGCACTTAGCTATGTAAGAGCAACGCACTGTTCGGCAACATCGTGCACGAGCTTTCAAGACTTCAAGGACAGTGCAAACTACCCCGAAATAAATAATGTTTGGTCCTTAGCGTAAGAAATAGGACTGTGTTGCAAATTGGGACAAGTTTAGTCCGTAGGCACTCCCAAAAAGTTGAGTGTAGATCACTTGAAGATTGTCACAAAAAAAAATCCCTTAACAATAAAACGCCATTTTATCACATTATCTTATAAGTAATTTGTGGGTATATTTTTGTATATACAATCAAATTGTTTTAAATGTAAAAACAATAATACAATCAATCATAAAAAAACAAACTTTAGTGTGGTTATATCCCTTTTCCGCCTTTATATTAACTATAAAACTTGTTTTCTCAACTATTCCGCAAAATGTTGTATTATAACAAAATATTTTGAAAAGTATTGCAACATCTCCCTTGAGTAAAATGTAATTTCTGTGAACGAGATAACATTCGCAAAACCACATTTTAAATGCTGTGGAATATTTCCCCAAGAAAAAGTCAGCAGTAAGAAAACTGAGGATGAAAAGATGCGAAAGCCCTGACAATAAGAAACTTTCCAGCACTGGAAGCGAACCGAAGTTTTGCTACTATAAGCTCAAAGCTCGATAATTGCTTTCAAGCAAAGGAAAGTCAAGTTTTCTAAAGCGAACCACTTGAAAGTAATTTTGAAAGCACATTGCTAACGTACCATGTTGGTTTAATTCGACTGCCGCGCAAGCGCAATTTAATCCGAAAGCTACTTAAAGTTTTGGTCGCATTGCAACGTCAATTCGAAAGCTGTAAAAAAATAAAGATATATGACAACAGTAGTGGTTTTAATTATTGTGATAAAGATATTATATCTCTCCGTGAGAATTTTTGGCTAGCAAATAAACTACTACCAGGGATCAAGTTTTGTATTCATTACAGTTCGCTCTAATAATGGGCTTCTTGGCATGCTCACCTGTGTTATTTGAGTTGCAACAATTTACAACTTGCAGATTTTTCCACCAAGACAGCACCCGTCTTCGATGACATTAAAGACAATATTAGCTCGCTATCGGCTCTGATAAAGTGAAGATACGGAACATTTGTTAGCTAAATTTAAAGTAAAGTCAATTTTGCAAGTAGTGATGCAAGTAAACCCGTTAAGCTTTCACTGTTTGGCTTCTTTTTTGGAAGAAGCAATGACTCGATACGCACCAGTTTATACATGCGGCTCAATGGTCTAGGGGTATGATTCTCGCTTTGGGTGCGAGAGGTCCCGGGTTCAAATCCCGGTTGAGCCCATATTTTTGCCCCAATTTACCATCGTCTTTCGTAAGTTATCTTGCCGATCTGAAGACATTCTCAAACTCTTTCATGGCAATCAATAATTACGTTTGAAACTTATATATTCGAATATCTCATTTCCTTTTCATAAAATCCACAAAAAAAGGATTTTGTGATACCCCTAAATGTCAACGCACGGGTCCCAAGGTAGGGCGATATTATTCTTGCAATATGCTATTTGTACATCAATTAGTAAATGGCAACATAGACTGGCCGCCCCTACATCAAGATATTTATCTCAACCTTAACCTTTTCACTGGGGGAACTGTTTTGGGGGTAGGAATGGAGAGGTAGGATTGCAGGGTAGAGGGGATTGTTGGAGAGTGGGGGCGGAGTTAGGACGGGTTTTTTCTGAGACGTCGTTTGAGAGCGTGAGTGGAGAGGTTGAAATCGAAGGAGGTGGGGAAAGAGTTGGCCTGTCGTTGCATACGCGAGATGGGTTCGCTAGCGCCGTAAGAAGTGTGATGAGCGAGTCGAACAGTCGAGGGTTACGTACGTTACGGGGGTTTGTATGCAATGTTAAAGTGGAGAGCCAGCTTGGGCAATTGATTGAGCCAGACAGAAGGCGATGGACAAAGATGATGTCGGCATGGATTCTGCGCTCTTCAAGTGTGTTTAGATTGATTAGACGGAGCCGGCTTGTGTATGGTAGTGGAATCAGCGGATTTTCCCAGTTTAGTCCGCGGAGGGCAAAGCGCAAGAAACGACGTTGAACTCCCTCAATCCTGCGAATGTGAGTAGCTTGATACGGGGACCAGACCTGACTAGCGTATTCGAGTAGTGGCCGGACAAAAGTTGTGTACACTGATCGGGTGACGTAGGGGTTAAGGAACTCCTTCGGCCAGCGTTTGACAAACCCAAGGGCGGTGTTAGCCTTGAGGATTATGTAATCAAAATGTGCGGTAAATTTGAGCTCCTTGTCGCATAGGACGCCCAGATCGCGAATCAATTCAACCGATGTTATCGGTTGGTTCAGTGAGAGATAGGAGCGTGGGTGAGTGGGGGAACCCTTCCGAGAGAAGGTGATTGTGTGACAATTGGCGATATTCATTTCTGGACAATTATTTTGGCACCAAGTCGAGAAGCTGTTAAGATCCGCTTGAAGAAGTGAGGAGTCTTAAAAATGTTGGAATCATCCGCGTAAAGCGAGATAAAGGAGTGATTAATGCAAGAGCCTATGTCGTTTATGGTTAGGATAAATAGGAGAGGGCCGAAACACCTGAGGTTGGGAAAAAAGGATCGGAGAGGGTGGATCTAAATCGCACGCGGCAGGTTCGATAACTGAGATAAGATGAGATCCACTTAATCAGCAGGGGTTCGAAACCGAGGGAGGATAGCTTGAGGAGAATGAGATTATGGGAGATTTTGTCGAAGGCCTTGCTAAAGTCGGTAGCGACTACGTCGACCTCATCGCCGTTTTCTAGGGCAAGAAGTGTGTGAGATGTGAATTCGACAAGGTTAGTAGTAATGGACCTGCCTAAGAGGAAGCCGTAAGCTCGGTGAATTGGTAAAAGTAACCCAGATAGTTGGAGTAGGCCAGGGGAGAATGCGTGTTTAGGAAAGTGTTCCACAACTAATTCCTCTTGTTACGAAGGGTGCGTAGTTTGTGGTTATACCATGGGGGCGATGAGAATGATAACCTGTGTCGGGAGTATGAGACATATAGGGATATGGCGTTGTGGATTTCTGTGTAGAGCGAGGCTGTAGCATCCTCTACACTTATATCATTTACGCAGAGTGTGATATTGCTGAGGTACTCATTTAAGAGGCGGAAATAGGCTTTTCGGAAGTTGAAAGTAAATTGATAGGGGGGAGGTGTGCTGTGGGCTGAGTAGTCGTGGTATAAGGATACGAAGAGCGGGGGGTGGTGGTTATCAATAGTTGAGAAGGTGTGGGGACTAGAGACGACTGAGGAATTAAAGAGGTCTGTCGTGAACACAAGGTCAAGTTGTCTGCCCAGATGGTTTTGGACATTGCTTACTTGGCAAAGGCTAGAGTCAGTGAGGGTGTCTATAAAGAGACATTCCTTAGTAGTAGTGGGGTTTGAGATGTAGTGGGAGTAGTCGCCAGACAGCGTCCATTGGAGATGGGGGAGATTAAAATCGCCAAGGACTACAACGTCGTCTTGGGAAGAACTAGGCTCAGTTATGCGGTCGATTGCCGCAATAGCGAGTTCGTATGACCCGATAGCTTGGGGTGGCGGTATGTAAAAGCGTATGATGTACACGGACTTTGAGCAGTGTTTAATTTTTATTGCGACATAGTCGAGGTTGGGAGAAGAAGAGATGGTGATAAGAGAAGATGTAAGTTCGTTTTGGATGACAAGCAGCACGCCTCGGCAGGGGGTGTCAGGTCCGGAATGATAGCTGCACTCGTCAATAAAAGTGAATGTAGTTGTGCATCTTTTAACAGTTACTCACCAAAATTTCAGCCATTTTGAAAGCGTAGTTTTTATTTGACAGTCGCTTGAGTGAGTCGATGTGAGTGTTTTTGTGAAAATGGACAAAATTGGGAGTCGAGCTGTCATTAAATTTTTGTTTTTGAAAGGCAATACGCCTACGCAAATTAAACGTGGCCGTGGGGGCTTGGGAGATGATCGTTCGATACATCCAAAAACTGCAACAACTGACGATAACATCACTAAAGTTCACCAAATGGTGCTAGAGGACCGCCGAATTAAAGCGAGAGAGATAGCAGAGGCTATGAAAATGTCCAAAGAACGTGTTTGTCACATATTAAATCAAGATTTAGGCATGAGAAAGCTGTCCGTGCGTTAGGTGCCACGTTTGCTCACGTTAGACCAAAAACGTGTTCGAATGAATATTTCCAACGCTCTCTGTTGGGGCAGTTTAGGCACAATAAATCCGAGTTTTGGCGCCGATTAATTACTGTCGATGAAACTTGGATACATCATTATACGCCCGAAACAAAAATACAGTCAAAACAGTAGACCGCAAAGGGGGAATCGGCTCCAAGAAAAATCAAAAACGTTTTTTTTTGGCTGGGAAAGTGATGGCGACTGTTTTTTGGGATAGTCATGGAGTTATCTTAATCGATTATCTTCAAAAAGGAAAAACCATTACAGGAGCATACTACGCATCATTACTTGATCTACTGAAGGCAGAAATAGCAGAAAAACGGCACCAAGACAACGCGCCGTCTCACACCACAGCGGTTGCCATGGCGAAAATCCACGAATTACGGTTTGAACTGCTTGACCATCCGCCTTACTCACCAGATCTAGCCCCAAGCGACTTCTTTTTGTTCCCTTATCTAAAAATTGCGCTCGGAGGACAGAGATTTTCGCCAAATGAGGAAGCCATCACCTTCGTGAACAGGTATTTTGCAGAGAAAAACGCCGAGTACTATTTGGACGAGTTAGAGAGATGGGAGCCTCGCTGGAAGAAGTGTGTAGAGTTACAAGGAGACTATGTAGAAAAATAAAAATAAGTTTTAAGAAAAAATCTTTGTAGGTGGGAAACTTTTCAGCCTACGCTCGTATGTAACCGCATCGTCGCAAAACACACTATTCGTATGCAGATGATGTGTGGGGGGGCGAAGTCGTTGCACCGGCATGGGTGCGAGCTCTACTTCGACCCACTCGCACGTCTCAGATTGTTGATTCCGACACTGTTTACCCAACGCCAGTGAAGGATAATACACCGATCGTACCAGAGAAAATGGTAGAAATAAAATACACTGTTAATCTCAATCCGAATGATTTTTTTATTTTTAATGTATTGTTTATTGTGTAACTTTGCATGGAAAACCGATGATTACAATTTCACTAAACTAGATAACACACACGTAGTACTGGAAAATGTCTCTGCTTTTCTTTTACCTGCAGTTTGCAAAACAATTTAATTTATAAAGAAGAACCCGACTCTATTCGACGCAACACTTTGTTACTATACACTCGGGGGGAAGGAAGATTACAACTCCAGGGTGTGCACTCCGAGCACACCCTACAAGGGATGATAAAGGGCTGGACCGATCCGTTCTGTGGTTGTGATAAGATTCAATGATTCAACCCTCGGGGTGAGTTTGGTGGTGTGGTGGTAGATATCCTCCCCACTAAGGATATGTTTTTACTTACCACCAGAGAAACGTAAAGTCTCTCTTGGTGGAATAGAACACCAGATCTCGTAATGGAGTCCATGGTGGTATGTGTATGATCGTTTAGATCTGTGTTGTTTACTCATGCGCGAAGGCAATGGAAAAACAAAGCAGGCAGGCGGCAAGGACAAAGGAATCGGGGCGATCATGGTTTATGATGTGCATCGCGGCGAAATAAATAGACGACGATGCATCGAAGATATGTGCTAAAAGAAAAGATGGGACGAGGGCATCATAAAAGTCTTAAATGAGTGATGCCCTAGTGTAAATAGACGAATAGACATTGGGAAAAGGTGTTAATGGGTTGCGATACTTTATACAATGAAAATTGTATATCGTATCTTGGGTCGGTGGCCGAAACGAATCTCGTGCTTGCATTTGTATATGCGGGGTAATTCGTTGTAAGAAACGGATTCTATGTTTGCTTTGTTTATGCTTTGAATTCAATCCGGCGACTATGCGCGAAATCGATGATTGTTTGGAGATTCAAACAAAGGAGCATTTCTGGGTAAAGTGCTTGCAGCTGTATCGGTAGTTGCAAGGAATTGCGAAGCAATTCAGATGGTTACAAAATGACGGTTTGTATTGTATATGGCATCTAAGGCGACTCCTGGGTCGAAGTCTAGTGTGAGTGTTTACACTAAACGAGAATTCGGTTCTTGGTTGCTAATGCAGAGATGCATTGATGCCTGCATGAATGCCCCTGTGGGAGAAATTCTTTACAGGAATTCCTAGGTAATGCGTATGTATGATTGGGATCTGTGATAAATTTGGATAGAATTCTTATGGGGAATTTATGGATTCGGATGAATGAAGGTAAGAATTCTTTTCCAAAAGCTTTTAAATAAATAAATTTGATAAGCTTGATGCATGAAGCATTTACAGGTGCCAATGCGATTGCATTTGCGAAAACTTAATGAAGGTTGGGTCGTAGTTATGGGGGTTCTTCGGGTAAGTAGACAGTGGGGTTTGGCGAAACCGCCACAGATGTATTCCATTACACACACTATGACAACAACAAGCAGTTGTTAGGGTAAAGGCGCTGAGCTTCTGGTTGTATAAATTAAACGATACAAAAGATAATCGGAGTCAATTCTGTGTAGGCTGTAATGCCTACATTCATAGGGCAAATTTCTTTTACGAATAGAAAATAAGAAAGTTGAATGTTTTGGCGGTTTGTGAACAAGAAATAGAATTGGTTTATGAAACCGTCCGTGGTAGAGTAGACAGTGCTAGTGTAGTATCGGGAAACGCTGATTTGACTGTCAAATATGCAGCAAGTATGAATCAGTTGACTGTCATCAACTATGAACGGCGGAATGGATAAGGCGGGGAACTGTGCGTCGCCTCATGCAATTTTAGTCACGACGGAGCGCTTTACGAGGCAATTTTACAAAACCAACGATTCCTACATTACTGTACGATGCCTATTTAGAATTGAATACGGATTACGCCGTGTAAGTGAGTGTCCAGGTGTTAATTTAATCAAACCTTGGGTCAAGAAGTTCGAGCAAAGGGGATCGACAACGAATATTAAACAAGCGGCTACGTCCAACAAGAAGCGATGAGAACATTCGGGAGGTTGAAATTTCCGCAAGGAACGATCCAAAATCAGCATTTGTTAGCGAGTTTTCCAAAGTTTGCGTAGTCGATTGCAGGAGTGCCAACAACGAGACGGGGCACATCTCGACGATGTCATTTAAACAAAATAAATTTCAATAAACGTGTATTACGGTTAATAAATGAACAACAAAATAACATTTATAGTTTCATTTCAACTCATGTTTCAAATGTGCAAACATTTATGGCCCACCCTTTAAAAAAAGGTTGTGCCTAAAAATATCACAGCGAATGAATTGATAGGTTTTGCGAAAGCAGGTAAAAAGGTAATAAAAAGATGGGCTCAACCGGGATTTGAACCCGGGACCTCTCGCACCCAAAGCGAGAATCATACCCCTAGACCATTGAGCCACCTGTGTAGATGCTGGTCTAATTAGTATCTTTACAGTTTGCCTCTAAGAAGACTGTAAGTTGAATCATTATCTGTGTTTCAGATTACTTTTAAAACAAATACAATATCGATTCTTTTTTAAATATGGAATGAACCACACCTCATACTCTGGAATTTGTGACTACCTTCAATTTGATTGAAAACTAATATCATACCCTGTTGGGGCCTTCGAAAGCCTACGCCGTCGACCTTAATAATGCTCACATAAACAAGTGAGTTCGCACTTGTTCAACACTCATCACAATTTGATTGAATAAAATACGCGAAGGAAGAATGTTGATATCAAGTTAAGTTAACTTAAAAACCATAATTTCATTAAAGTAGTTTAGTGTTTCACTTTAACGTTCATTAAAGAAATTTAGTGTTCAGTATAAGCCTGTTTATAAATAAATCAAGTGAAGACTCATTTCTACGATCAATTTCCGCTTCTTACGGAAGAGCACAGATAATTATACACTACATTAATCTTTTTCAGTGTAAATGGGTACAGAATTAAAACTTTGTCTTTTGTTTATTTATCTATTTGGAGGTACTTTTACAATAGGGATTTTATGACAGATCAAACTGTCAAACTAACGTGGCAGCTTTGATCAGTATTATTTGATATTTTCTCACGGATTTGAACTATGTTTGGCATCACATCTACAAATTAGTAAGCTGCATTACGAAAATCAGCGTTCTACGAGTAATGAGTTTCGTGTGCTCAAGTTAAACTCCATATAGCGGGCTTACCGAACGCATAATTCGGTATCATCATCATCATCATCGGCACCACAACCGGGATCCGGTGTTGGCCTATTTAGTAAGTCTTGAGGCTTGTTACATTTTCCATAATAATTTGCTTTTACGGGCTAATAACCTTGCCCACGATAAATGGAAAATTTGAAGTTCAATATTCATTACTGGAAAAGGGGCCAAATACACCACATCCTGCACATAGTAAAGAAAATATAGCAGTAGCTGTATTCGCCAAATTTATCTCGAAATACTTAACCGAAGATTGGAAACTCAGTTATGGCCAACTTCTGAGAGAAATAATCTTTATGACAATAGAGACTCCCCGATAAAATTGAATTTCGTGGATGGATTTTTCAGATTGCAATATTAATTCAGATACAGTAATATTAATTCAGGTACAGTAATTAAACTACAAAAGGTTTAAAAAAAAAAAATTGTGACGAAAGTCAACATAAAACGCTGCCAATAACAGCGGTATTGTAATTGTTTTCTTTTTCATAATATGTACGTTTTTGTTCGAGCCATCTTATATGAGTTTAGCTATTGCAGTTTCGAATTAGATTACTAAGTAAGGGTTCTTTGTGTGTATAACCATTGTTGTTCATCCAATGATGTTAATATCGTCCATTCATGGCTATATAAGGAAGGATTTACGATTTAAAATCGTGTCTGTGATAACTTTCTCCAACATCAGGAGGAAAGACCAGTCCAACCCCTTGTCAGAGCTTAGTAAAGCGGTTCAAAGATTCGCATAGCGTTTCGAGCACCACCACTTGTCTAGTTAAATTGGTCGTGTTAGATGATTTTTTTAAATAAATCAGAAAAGTAACGCATTAAGTTAGGTATATACCTCTTCCAGTCCATCCAAGTTGCTTTTTGAATTGGCGGATGTTTTTACAGTATAGGGCAAAAATTATAGATCTTGTTGTAGAACCAAACCTATGGGAGACTGTGGGGCTTTTCAGGGCCCGAAGAGCCATACATCGCTCGATCCCCACTATTCCAAGCGATGCGACTTACCTCGAAGTCGAACCTTCAGCAAGGTTACGTAACCTTGCTACGGCATTAACCGCCAGCCAGATTGCTGGAATTAATTCAGTTACCCCAAAGGATAACTAACATAAATACCTTTTAGGCAGCTTACGTTTCTTTGGGGGTTTTCTCCAAACCCCTTTTTCTCCACCACCATACCTGAAAACATTAAGTCCACGGCAAAGATTATCACCTAGCCGTGGCATCGAAAATTTCACCCTCGGGCATGCATTGCACCCAGTGCATCTCGTTCCCATGACCTTATGCCATGGAAACAAAATCAACACGGAGTTCCTAGATTACTCGTTTTTATTGTTTGTCCATGGCACCCCTAGCATGCGGCTACCAGGTCTCATCAGTTTGCCACCGCCGACAAGGTTTCGGCTGATGCAAAGCAAACATTCACCAATTACCAGCAATAGCTGGCTTCCTATTATCGGTCTCCACCGATCAGGGACCGCAAACAAGTAACGAATTGGATGCGGCCATCAAGTGTTTACTTTTAACATCTGGCAATGGCTGCACCCTATATTCGTTGCAATACCAAAACACAGCATTCACACCACAGATCGTTTATGGTATACCAATTCCCTATTAACGGCCGCCAACCGTCGGCGGACCTGGGAAATTTCCCGTCCATCAACCCAAATGTTGATTTATGGCCTCTCCTAGGGTGACCAGATCTTCGGTTTGTTTTGCTTTTACCCCAGATGGTTCGGTTGCCGGCAAGTATTACACAATCAATTGGATACACAGCCGCAGGCCCATGCATTGTTTGTATACGCAAGAGATGCAGTTGCGACGCTCGCATCCATCCTCGATCACCGGACGATCGTATGCGATGCATACACATACATGCGAAATGTATGCCATATTCCCCGGTCCAATCACGATTGACTGCCTCGAGTTGATCGTGCAGCTCCTCCCCTTTTACGGTTTTTCTTTGCGATGTCTTTCTGTCTGCAGCGAATGAAAGTCAGTCAGATTTTAGTCGCCCAACTAGGCACCCGTGGAGGTTTTTGCGCAGTTATAGTCGTGAGAGTCGTTTAATCGCGTATGAAGATCAACTCAAATTCCTTCAAAATCGAATCGAAAACCCACTAGTTATTGTGTATCGTGACCTTTTTCCCTACGTACATTTAACTATATTGTGATAAATCAAGTTTTATTGATGACTAAACAGAATGCGGCTTTTATTGAACTCTCCGAGTGTACAAATGCGATATATATATGTATAATAGCAATCAGTGCTTTAGTGTTCTACCGTAGTTGTGTGTAACCGATTCAATTAATGTACTATAATAATAAAGGAAAACAATAAAAAGCAAAATTCCAAAACAATATCCCAGCGTTTCTTTCCTCATTTTGTGAACGGTTTTAGGCGGAATTCAGTGGAATGTTAGTGACCCCGTCCCCGTGTTGGCGCAACAACTAATATACACCACAAGACGATCCAGGCGCATACGGACACACGCAGCCAACGGCCGATAGTAAAGAGACGTATCTCGTTTCCTTTTCCAAGTGTACTAGTGTAGAAGTGGTGAGGTGTGTGTTCCAGTACACACGGTAAATTTCAGTGATTATAGACAATAAGCAATTATATATAACAAGCGCTTATGCGGATGCGTGTGCATACTTAGATGTGTACTTTCGTGAAATCATTCACGAAATAATAGTTGTTTCATATAAAACCCCATTCAGCAAAAGGAAAATTTATCAGGACAAGAAAGTGATGCGTGTGAAATTGACATCACAGACAATAATGATGTTCAATACTTAGGAACCCGAAACAAATTCGGATAATTGGCCACACAAAAGGCAAATAAAAGAGAAAACATCAACAGGTACATTACCACGTTGGAAAAAAAACACACAAAGATGAAACCAGAGACTCGGAGAAAAAGAAGAAAAAGCAGCAACCAGAGGAACTAACAAAGCCAAACAAAAATAAACACCAACAACAGCAGCGGGTGTCACAACAGCAACTGAAATCACAAAGAAAGTGAGGGTACCACCAACCGTCGTCAGCTTACCAGAAGCTAAGGATATTAAACAATTAGGTAAGTTGGCCTATGTTAATTTTAAAATTAGTAGAATTACTACTATTACTATTTATTGACCTGTAGGAACCCGGAAGTTCATGACCTCGGCGCCTCCACTCCGCCATCGTTCCGTCTTGTGCGCTCTCCTTCCACGCTTGACCAGCCGATCCGATCTCCTCAAGATCAAACCTAACATTGTCCTCTCATCTCCGTCGCGGCCGTCCTGTCGGTTCTTCCCCGTTGGTCTACCGTCAAGAATTCTAGGCACGGTCCTATCGTTGCCCATTCGGGCCACGTATCCGGCCCATCTTAATCTTCGTGGCCTGATTACTATCACTATTGTAGGTTTGTGGTATAGCTCTTCCAATTCGTGGTTCTGGAGTTTCCCCCATTGTCCTGCATTCTCGTCATATTTACCCCCAAAGATACCCCTTAAAACTTTATTCTCGAATACGCGGTATTTTTTTTCTTCCCGTTTTGTGAGAGCCCATGTTTCGCATCCGTATAGAACAATTCGCATGATTATGTTTCTCTAAAGACGGAGCCTTTTATTACATGATAGCAGTTTGGATTTTAGCAGTTTACTGACTGCGTAGCAACTAGCGTTGCCGGAATGCAGTGTTTTGTTAATTTCCTTCGTCATATCGTTACTGGCCGTTAGTATTATTCCCAGATATTTAAATTCTTTAACTTTTTCAAATGTCTTGCCTCTGCCGTTTATGTATGTTCCCTGAGGTCCACCTGCTCTCGCAGTAATCATATATTTTGTTTTGTCTTCATTTATTTCTAGACCGACCTCTTCTGTCGCTTGCATGATGATTTCACTGTTTTTACTTACAGTTTTTTGATTATCGCCCAAAACGGCGATGTCATCCGCATATGCGAGCGCTTGTGTGACCTCGTTCAAGGATGATTTCGTTCATGCAAATTTGAATAAGGCGGCATATTTTTTCGGGATTCCCAGCTCAACTACAATATGGTAAAGTCTTTGTCTTGCGACTGAGTCGTAGGCTTTTTTGAAGTCAACGAACAGTTGGTGAACCGTCTTTCCGTATTCCCACTTCTTTTCCAGAAATTGCCTTACTGTGAACATTTGGTCGCTTGTTGACCGGTTCCTACGGAATCCGCACTGGTAGTTTCCCAGTATTTCTTCTGCTTACGGTGTGATTCTCGCCAGTATGACATTTGTTAGTATTTTGAATGTGGTTGGGAGCAATGATATTCCTCTGTAGTTTTCGCAGTCCGATTTGTCTCCTTTTTTGGAAATGATGTATTGAGGTTTTCCATTCTTCCGGAGTGACTTCCTTATCCCATGTTGTTTTAATCAGTTAGTCGTGTACAGAACAGGTAGAAAAATTGAGATTATAGCATTTTGCGACGATAGTGAAGAACGTGTGATTCGAACTGACGCTATGACAGTTAGAATCACTAAAAATTGAACTAATGCTTAACACACCAGGCCACTGCCGCATGTACGAATTTCATTTCTAAATTCAAGTACACTCAACTGATGTGGAATTGTTATGTTATCGCTGTGGTATACGGCTCTGATACATTTTCTTATTCGATTTTCGTTATGTGTTCTTCACTATTTGCTTGCATATTGTGTGTATCTGTTAGAAACGCGACAAGATCATTAACAGACTTTTACAAGATCAGAATCATAGTTTACTGTAATAAATGGAAGTTAAAAATTATATTGCAAAAACCTGAAAATATCCTATTTAGGATACACATAAGGACCGCGTCGGCTGACACAAAAAAAAATTGAAAAAAGTTTTCCATGACTGGACAAAATGATCTACTTTTGGTAGTGAGAGACGTAGTGAGATATCTTGGCATCTGGCTCCACCAGTTTCTAAATTTTGATAATAACAGTAATTATTCCGCAATGGTCTTCTTGACTCTAGAGTCAAAATTTTATCATACACGTTACTCATACGGCCTATAATGGTGTACGATTGCCCAGTATGGTTTAACATAGCCCTTTATTATATGGAAAAACTTCGTGTATTTGAAAGACAATGTCTGCGTTTCTGTCTCCGAATGTAGAGAAGCAGTACAAAAAGTATTATCCTAATAAAGACCTGTATAACATATCAGGCTTTAACAGGATAGATAATTTCATAATTAAAATTGATCTCGGGAACTTTCTATCCAAAGGATGCATACCCGGAGAATACTCTCCAAAGCGTATTCATTCCCCCCGAAGTATTTGTTCTACAATATTAGACAAAACTGACCTTATACAAAACAGTTATGGAGTTCCTACCATCGAATACCATGTTTTCCGTGGAGCCAGGAACAAAAGAGGACTTCATGATAACAACATATCCCACCACGTGGGCCTCTTACGTTTTAGTACAGCAATTGGCAAACGAGATAAATTAAATACACATGTTTTTTTGGTGGTGGCTTAATATCGAAGATAGGTCCCCCTTCGATATAATGCCTTATAGGCTTAAACACTCTCTCTCCTTTTCTTTCTGTTTTTATCTTTATATAGTTGTTTTTTTCTTGTTCTTCTTACTCCTTTTACTTGAATTAATTCTTTTAACTTTAATTTAAAAGTATAGAAAAAATATATATATGGTAAAAAAAACGATTTAAAAAAAAGTATATATACATGTATATATAAAAACAAACAGAAAAAACAATAAAAAATGTAACTAGATTCAAGTTTTCCTTTTTTTCCTCTGATATGATTTGTAAATTTTGTTTAAAGTAAAAACAATAAAAAATAAAAATACTGTACACCGAAAGGTAACATATTTGTAGAGAACACAAAATAAATATACGTAGAATAATTTAGAGTGCTCTTACAGAGCCACTAAATTATATCGAAATGTAATATTTTAAAATAAAAAAATTTTCTCTAATATTGTAAAAACCCTTATCCGTACTTCTTTTTTTTGCAAATAAATGCGTTAAAAAATGGTGAAGGATCCGTACCTGACTCCTTATATTTTCTAGTTATAATAGATAGACGATCGACTTTTTTACCAGTGCTCATTTCTTTTGTCTGTGATTTTATTTTCTCTGAACCATCCTTTTACACTCTTGTTTAAGGTTGTTGCACTGCTCGTTAGGAGCTTTTGTTCAATCACCAACTTGCACTAACCGTCTAACTAGTTATTTCGATATATATTTCAAAGCGAAAAAAAAATGTTAATCTCCAAACTAATTATTTCAATCCTTAGTTCGATCCTCTAAGTCTGGAATAATCACATGGGCAATTTTGAGACATGGACCCTTATTATTCATATGAAATGACTTTCTCATACCTGAGGTCGAGCTTTAAAGGGCGGTCGTAACCATGTAAAACACCCATGTTGTTTCGACCTCACGCAGATATAACTGGGATCTTTTAAACTTTCGGCACCGGACAATGCTGTAGCTTTCACATCGGTTTTTTAATTTTTTTATGACAGCCCACATATATTCAAAAAATAATTAGAAAATACTATGTAAGGTTCACAACAAACGAAAGGTCACTTTACAGCATTTTTTTTATAAATTATTATCCCAAGGTTTAAATTGCCCACCCGGTACAGCATGTTTTGGCATTCTAACTCGCTCGACGAGAGTGCTATACTTACGAGATGCTGATCCGAGTCGACATATACATCTCGAGGCGTTGGTAAGTGTTTTGATAGATGCCATGGTTTATCACTCACTTTACGTTGTCATTAACTCCAGAATCTGTAGATGGCGTTTTACACCATCCCCATTTAACCAACGCAAATAATTATTCTTTTTTACACCTCCGGAAGGTAATAGAAAGTCACGTATTTTTAAATTTGCATCGCACGCGAAGAGTGTATAATCCTACGATAATTTGTTTAAAATCGACAAGGTAGAGTTTAATCACTTTGCCCATATAATAAAATAATTCTTGTAACAACTTTTTCCAATATATTTATATTCTACATCTGTAGAAGTGAGTGAGAAGTGAGCTCGGTAACACCATTGCCTTTTGGCGAAGATGCTAGCAGACACAAAGCACAATCAACTATTGCATTATGGGATTTTAAAATATCCACAGTCTGGTGAAATTGTTTTGATATATCATGCTCATGTTTTAAATGTCAAACAATAGTAAGATCATAATTAAATAGTTCAAAGCGAAAATAATTGATTTTTTATTGATAAACTCTTTCTATACGAAACGCCTAGAAATTAGCAAATCAGAACTGTTCGTTGAATTAGCGCCATAAAGTAGGTCCGAATTTATCCAAAGCTGCCTTGGAGTAAGATGCTTTGGCGAATGAACTTGCATACACTTCGGAGTGCACCAAGCCCGGAGAATTGCCAGTTGTACAATATATATTATATTACTGATATATCTTTTATATTTATTCTGAAGTGAAATTATAACATCAAGGGTGGGCCATACACTTTTGCACATTTGAAACATGAATAGAAATAAAACTACAAATGTTATTTTGTAGATCATTTATTTGACGTTATAAACGTTTATTGAAATTAATTTTTTTAAATTACATCGTCTCCGCCACTCGCGTGCCGATCCTTCTAACGGATGAAATCGAAACTGTTATCACGTAATATAAAGTTCCGTGTCTATAGAACCATAATCATGCCGGTTGTTCTATATGAATTCGAAACCTGGGCTCTCACAAAACGGGAAGAAAACAAATTCCGCGTATTCGAGAATAAAGATCTAAGGCGCATCTTTGGCGGCAAATATGACGAGGAGGCAGGACAATGGAGGAAACTCCACAACCACGAATTGGAAGAGCTATACCGCAAACCAACTATAGTGAGAGTAATCAAATCGCAAATATTAAGATGGGCCGGACACGTGGCGCGAATTGGCAACGACAGAACCGTGCGTAGAATTCTTGACGGTAAGCCAACGGGAAAGAGACTGACAGGGTGGCCGCGACGGAGATGGGAGGACAATGTTAGGATGGACCTCGAGGAGATCGGATCGGATGGTCTAACGTGGAAGGAGAGCGCACGGGACAGGGAACAATGACGGAGTCGAGTGGGTGAGGTCATGAACTTTCGAGTTCCCACAGGCCAATAAATAGTAAAAGTAGGCAATCAATACGAATTTCTAAGATTCTATTAACCATAAATCCTTTTTTGCCTTAATTTTCTTGGAATTTGCAATTTGTCCCTAATTACCCGCGACAGGTTTGGTTTTTGTTTGAGGTAAAAACTAAATTTGGAATTTTATATTTATTATATAGTTTAATTTTTTTTTTTGTTATGAGTACTTCTACCCCTTTACTTACAACCTCTAACATTCCTTATGAAAGAGATGTAAAATGTTTTTTAATCAAATATCGTGGGATTTTCTTCCATTCAGTTTTAGTGGCATCTTTAAGGTCCCTTACGTTATTGAAATGTCGTCCGCCTTGGTATACAGCGCACAAAAGGGGATTTTGGAGTCAGAGCACAGTGCGAGCGGAAGGAGAGGAAGTGGATAACGAAAGGAGGTATTTATATACATTGGTCTCAAATCCCTGGACATTACAACGACGAGGAAACATGATCAGGTAGAGCATTCCATATTCGTGTGGTTCGGCTAAAGAATGATGCTCTATGTTTATTTGTGCGCCTGAAGTTTACTTTCAACGTGAATTGATGCGGATTCTCAGATTGACGGGTTTCGCCGCAAAATGTCTGAAAAGGCGGAACACATTCAGTAAGTTCAGTTGAACAACGACCGTGATAATACCTATAGAAAAGAGAGAGGCGTAATACGTTGGGCCAATGTTCTAACAACGGAATTGATCGACTTAGGGCGGGTACCCAATAAGTTTCACTGCTCGTTTTTAGATCCTATCGAGCACGTGTAGTGCAGTTTTCGATGCGCCAGACCAAATATGGGAGTCGAACTCCTTTTTGGGACGAATATACGCCTAGTTAATAGTGGCCAGGTTGGGTGGTCGCGTCTCTTACGGAACCCCACACATTTGGCCGCACTTTTCGCAGCTTCAAATATGTGGTTGCACCAATTAAGAGTCGAATTAGTTCGAGTGCCGAGGATTGGTAGTTCTTTGGCTTCGGCGATGGAAGTGCCGTTCATTGAAAGTATTTTTATTTTGGACTTCGCCTTTGACAGGAGACAACATAGAGTTTTTAAGACATTGAATTCTATTCGATTAGATAATCCCCATTGATATATATTGTTAAGGTTGGAATTCAATGTATTAAGCATAACGTGCTGATTGGTATTGACGTTCGAAGAGTTTGGTCGGGAATGTTCGTATGAGTATGAGAAACTCAATGTGCTATCATCAGCAAACGAGTGGCTTGGGTTGTGGGTAATGGACAAGAGATCATTTATAAAGATGAGGAAGGGAGTGGGTGAGAGAACAGAACCTTGGAGAACACCTGCATTCATTTGACGGGAGACAGATTTGACACCGTTGAGAACAATGACTTGGTTTGAAGAGAAAGGCCAGAAAGGTAGTCTCTTATCCACTGAATTAGGGAATTGGGAAGGTGCTTCCTACATTGGTTTTCAGGTTTTAAATGAGCGTTAATTGTATGCTCCTGCCTGAGATATGTGCGCGTATGTATGTACTGAAAAACTGAAACTTGTGGAGTATTGATTCATCCATATCTAATGCCAGTGCTGTGTTTCGTCATTAGTAGATATAGGTGCTTCCTACATTGGTTTTCAGGTTTTAAATGAGCGTTAATTGTATGCTCCTGCCTGAGATATGTGCGCGTATGTATGTACTGAAAAACTGAAACTTGTGGAGTATTGATTCATCCATATCTAATGCCAGTGCTGTGTTTCGTCATTAGTAGATATTGGCATCAAAGGAATCCTTTGAAAAGCATCTGTTTCAGATTTTCAAAAATAAAACTCTACAACTAAATAATGGAATACCGGAATAATGAATCTGACTGAAAATGGCAGAAGTTGGTCGAAAAGAAGGTTCATTAATTGGATTGATAAATTTGTTTTTGAATCCATCATCCCGCGTCCTAAGTAAGAGCCGGTCAAGCTTTTCCCCTCGAAAAACTGTCGGGGAATTAAAAGAGTCGAAATCGATAATCTTTTTTTTTTTTACCTGAAAATATTTCCCACCGCGTTGCCCACTTTACTTGGCTCGTAAGCCTTTTGATCATAATGTAGCGAACTGCAACACGTTATATAGTTGCAATAAAATCAATGCTGGAGAATGTCCTTTGGACAAAGAAAACTTCCCGTATAGAAGTTAATTGTCGCCGTGTCAAGCTATGAGCAAATATTGGAATGTGGAAAGCCGCAAATACAAGAAGAGAAACAAATGAGAATGTACTGTCAGTCAAAGAGCAACCAAATGGAATCTCCAACAGCAACATCTGTGAACATAAAACAATCTTGTTGTCAATATTATGACGAATGTTGACGCTTCAAAAAACTTAGCGGCGAAGTTAGGCACCTTTTTGAGGTTTTGGTTCAGTTAAATGGAAATATTATTGCTGTGAATGTAAATTCTTTAATTCCAAGAGAAAAGTGAGAGCATATGGGAATTCTGGTGGAAGCTGAAGACTTGTATGTACATATGGGTATTGAGTGCAATGTGAACTGGGCTACGTAAACTATATAGTATTTGGGGGAGATTCTCCATGTTCCACATAAATCTTACCCATAAGGCTGTGTATCTGGCACAAGACAAGTTCCAGATGATCAAATAAAATGCACGCGCTAATAGGGATATGAATGGTGTCATTGATATCAAAAGATACCGTGAGGACAGAAAAAAAGGAAACAATTGAAATAATGATGAATGCTGACATGATTAGACTCTATATGCCTGCAAGACATTGACTGAAGGAAATGGGCGTCAATGAGGTATATAAACTATTGGTTTGGGGGAAAATAGATCTCTTATCTTTGCGCTACATGGTTCAAGTGATATACATCTCGTAAGTAATAATCAAACAAGTTCAGAATTGTGCGCGTTGGAATATAGATATTCCGTACTAAAAATTCTTTGCCCTTTTTGTGATTGCCCGATTCAGTTGTCAGTTATAAGATGTAAAATGTGGAACTTAAAAAAAAATTTACTTAATTTTCCATTTTTGCCTTGGTAATGCAGGTGACTGGGAATAATTTTGAATGGTGTTTATAGTGCAAATAGTATAAGCCAAGGCTAATAATCTTGCCCGTATTATATAATAAATTATTATGGAAACTTTAACAAGACTCGAGACTCGCTAAATAAGGCCAAGACCGGATCCCGGTTGTAGTGCCGATGATGATGAGTATAAGCCAAGTATCCGCAATGTTTGTTTCATCGAGTCCATTTCTGTATTTTCGAAATTAGATTTGTTTACTATGGTGTAGGGAGTAGGGAAAGATAAAACAAGTAAACACCGTGGATAAGATGAGGAAACTAAGAATTGTTAGAGAATCGGTGTGTGGTAAGATTCAAACGAATTGGAAGTTCGTATTTAGCATTTGGTTGGCATTTATCAACATTAAGTTCCAAGCAATTCTTCTGACATCAAACCAAAAAGCTGTCGAGATATTTTTGGAGAAGGGAAGTATCAAGTGGAGAACAGATGGTTTTAAAAAATGTAGTATCCTCGGCTTATAGGGAGATACACGAATGCTTGATAATCACCAATGCCATTTATGTGAATTGAATTCAACTAAATTAGTGGTGATAGATCTACAAGCAGAAAAGCTGTGTTGCCTGAGTGAAATAAGAGCTTAGCAGTGGAAGCTTACTGCTTCATTTAGAATGCTTTCAATAAGTTGGGCGATAAGACGATTGGTCGAAAAAAGGCCTTTGAGTCCCTTTTTGCGTAGAGGGGTGAAGAAAGAAGATTTCTATATGTTAGAGAATGTTACTGTATTTATTTGCACAATATAATATATAAAATAATCGAAAAGAGTGTACTCACAGTTGTGTTCACCGGGTTTGGGTCGACGGGGGTTTTATGTGCCGCTGTGTATGCCTCGTTGCGATGGAATGGTTTTCCCCCCACTATAAAGCGGATAACGGCCCTGGTACTCGTTTTAATGTGAACAGGTGGATCATAACAGGGCAATTACGTAGAAGTAATATTATGGAGCAGTCAACAAGAGAGACTCACATAAGAAAAAGAAAACCCTTTACAATTTCCTTTCGCACACAAACTTTACTTAGTTCTTGTATATACACTTTCTGCTCTTTCTTTTGTTGTTTTTAATTTAAATCCGATGCTACATCATTTATATTTACTTTATACTTTAACAATAAGCTTGCGCCACGAACGCTTTCAATACCACTTTTTCTTCTGTCACACACAAACTTTATTTAGTTCGTGTGCATTCACTTTCTGTTCTTTCTTTTTTTTTTTTAATTTAAATCCAATGCCAACTTTCTTTACGTTTTGTTTTAATTTTTACTTCATTTACATTTACTTTATATGATATTTTAACAATAAATTTGCACCACGGACGCTTTCAATACCACTTCCAACGAATTGTTTCTCTCAGGCGACAACTCGCACTTTCTAGACGAACAACTTTCTTAATAACACCAGGTGCCGAATAACCACTGACGAACAACAGGTTCTCTACCGATTCGCGCCCTTATATACTGATCGCACACTCAACTTTATTTTCCCATTTCCCCGCCCACTAAATGCGAATAAACCCTCGCGAATTTACTCAGCAGCCAATGAACCCGGGGAGAATGGGAAAATTGCAAAGGAGAGCAACCTGGTTTGCGGGTGGATTAAGATTAGGAAAAGATAACCGCGCGACCTCGTTTTGAGGTTTGGATCATTTTCGGAATGCAGAATTATGAAGAGCATTCCTAAAAGGGGAATGGAGAGGGTTGAAAAGTATACCCATGCATACTTTCCACCGGATGGAAACTATTTCCAAGCGGATTGCCTGTACTTTTTAATTCTTAAGGGAAATATTGGCTTGGGATCTACTTCTGCATTGGAATGTGGAAAAGGAATTTGATGATGGACTAATCTGTTCCGCTATGTAGAAATAGCGTCGTCAACCCATGTTTTGGTGTTGTTAAACAGCATGATGAATTTTGATGGTTTCAGTTAAGGAAAGTGATTTAGGGAATCGGATTCTTAGGCAAAAAGGACCCGAATCGGCTTAATGATCCAGGGGGATTTTAAGTATGTCACATGGATACGCACTAGAAAAATGACAAATTGAAGCGTATCAAGAGGACGAAGGAACGGTGGCATTGATGGGTCTACTTGGCTTAAAATGTGGTCATTCGTATATTTTTTCATATTGAAAACGGTTTACAACTGGACGAGCTTTTCCATTCTTTAAGATTCATAATTTAGCGTTTTCTCTCCCCTATGTTGTAACGTATTCTGGCGATCTAGTGGAATATAGATCAGAAACACCAGTCACGGGTAGCAATAGAGGGCAGCCAGTGAATTAGTATTAAGAGAATAAAGTGCTTGAAAGTAGATTTAACATTTTGTGAATATTTATATCTGTGTGTTTACTAATTGCAATTTCAAAAGAGAATAAAATGCTTGAAAGTAGATTTAACATTTTGTGAATATTTATATCTGTGTGTTTACTAATTGCAAATTCAAGACAGAAAAGGACTGGGAAAGCTCCCTTGCGAGGAAGAGATCCATTGTCGCTACTTACTTGGACACACGTTAACTTGCTTTTTTCTTTATATTTAACTTTTAAGTCGCGGTTACTTCTACGAGCGTATTCGTCTCGCGGTTCGACCTCCTCGGTGGGTTCGCTGTCCTGCAGTTCAATATAGACCTTCGGTTCGACTATATCCTCCTGACTTTTCTGTTCGACTATCTTTATTAGACTGAATTCCAATTCCCCATCGGCAAGGGAAATCTTCCAAGCGCATCTCTGCACAGAACTTCCTATCATATCTGCTAACAGACTTTTCCATAGTATCTGTTAACAGCATAAATTTTCCATTGCATCTCAAAAGGAGAATTTCCCATAGTATCTGAAAAGGAGAAATCTTTCCTCATAATCATCAACACCATTAGCTGTTGGTTATCGGGAACTTATTCCTTTTGTTTTAAGATCGGATGCCGCCGCTTATTCTCCGATCTTTTCGTGGGATTTGTTTAGGTTACCTATCTGGCTTAAGCTAACAATTTCCTTGTGCGTTTCAGATAGGTAATAAAAGGAACCGTGGGATTGGTAAAGTTCCTTTGTTAGGATTTTCGAACCATAAACATCTAGCGAGCGATCTACGTTAAGATGTTTATGATTGCATGACTATTGGTCGGCAGCGAAACGATATGCCTTGTTTGTACAAGTGTGCCTTTTCGTTAGGGTCATGCAAGGGATTAAGGTGCTAATTGCTATTAGCTACTAGAGTAGGCATCCGTTGTTCGGTTTATTTACCGGCAATAGTATTTCATGGGAAACATCGCGTTGATGCTTAGGATGGGTGGGTGATTTACATGCGACGAACTCGATATTGGGAGCTTTAAACGTTTAGTTCCTTGCTTTCTGAGATCGGGTTCAACGTCGTTGCATGTCCTATAACCTTTTGTTTAAGGTATGGTTACTGACTATTGGGACACATGTCTGTGGGCACGTGTGCTGAAAAAGGTGAGTAAAGTTCCTTGGCGGAGAGGATACCACAACCTATAGTGAGATGTATGGTTCGTAGAACCGCTGCAGTCCTATCTTACGGTAATTAAAAGAAATTCTCTGTGTGTTTGCGAATTGCAACCTCGATGCTGAAGGTTATTGGAAAATATGATTCGAAAATCAGGACGACTGTTTCCAGGGAGAGGAGATAAGCTCAATTAATTGATCATTGGAGTAGAAAATAACTTCTGCAATTGTTGAATATCATTGGCATTGTCGATTACATCAAATCAGTTACTCTTCATAAATGTTTACATGAAAACCAATGGTGAATCAAAAAATATGACAATACTTACCTGGAAAAAAAGTAGTCCTATCCTAAGGTACTTAACAGAAATGTGTTTTTCTCTGCGTGTTTGGGAATTGCAACCTTGATGCTGAAGGTTATTGGAAAATATGATTAGAAAATCAGGTCGACTGTTTCCGGGGAGAGGAGATAAAATCAACTAATTCATCATTGGAGTAGAAAATAGGTGCCGGATCAAAATAGTGAACCCGTTTCCTGATACATGTATGAAAATAATGTCTTCGCCATCTGTTTTATTTTTACTCTTTTTCCTTAACAAAACCGATTATTAAATCAAATTGAGCAAATGATAGAGGTTACTCGAGTAGTTATCAAAACAAAAAATCACAATTTTCCCATGTGTGTTGTTTTTAAGTCATGTTGAAACATATGTATAATCAGAACCCAATAGTCTGCTAACTTGGCTGGTAGTATGAATGTAAACGATCTTCAAAACAGTATCCACAGAAGCAGAAATCGTGCCCACAAAATCTCCCAAAACAACTGGATAGCTAACAACCATAAGACGAATGCCTTTCTTTAAGTAAATGTTTATACTCAATTTGCAAAACTTTGCACTTGTTTACCAAATTTTTGAATGAACAACAAATGTTCAAATACGTTTTCGCAGACGACTAGTAACAATACTCTGAAATTAGAAAATGCCTAATATCACAAGACAGTGTAACAATTCAGTATATCCAAAAGTAGTTATTACTACTTGGTACAAACGATCTCGCACTCTGTGTAGGAGAAATGTACACTAACATTTGTTTGCTATGAAATTGTTTAGTTTAATGTGGAGTCCAAAAAAGAATTCCAACGGAAGTATTATGTTCTTTTAATCAAGAGGAGTCAGGAATATGAGGACACGTTAGGCAGTTAATGTGATGAACGGGCAAAACCGTAAATTGGTAAAGAGCCAATATTTTAACTAAAACCATGATGTTTTTTGTTTAAGCTCCATACTACGTGCATTAAATTCAGAGGCCCCCAAAAGTGCAATACACCCGTCAACAAAAAAAAGAAGGGGTTCAACTTCTATCCAATTGCGAAGAACTATAAACCAAGCAAAACTTACACCCAAAATCGACACAACACCATTTCACCCCACGCAACGTGCTAGGGTAAACTAAAACTCATTTTTGCCAATTTGTCTGGTATTACAGGTAAGCCGCTCAACCGAGATGAATCCCCTAAGACCAAAAACTGCTTACAAAAGCTAAGTCAACAGAAAGTTATAGTCGTAAATCTGCAAACACGCTCCAAGTGCAACAAGAAACGAGAATCCAGCAAATTGAAACGAGGTAATGAACACAACACCGGAACCGCCACGAGACATTAAACAAAGACAAACACTAAGAGTCGAGAATTAGTCCTGCAACAGCACCTTTCGTATACTTTGCTCCCAATGACCGAGCAGAGGATGTGGGACTATCAAACAAAAAAAACGACCACATCAACCAAACGGCACAAAGTAGCGAACATAACAACAGCATGGCTGTCGTATCCTTAATGTACCTTTGCTCAAAAATCACTCAGATAAAGGAGCCTTCAACTTCGCTTTACAAGTGTTACTAGTATCGAAAAACCTGCCTAACCTCATACCTAAAAAAACCCAAAAAATGTCAAAGTAATTTTGTTAGCGCAGCACAAGTGTGCTGCATGGACTACACCAGGACGTTGATTGTCCTCGTCCTCTTTGGTAAAAAGAAAATCTCCAAAGGGACGCAGCTCCATTACGAAAGACCGATAATACTCGTTGGTCGCAAATGGAACCAAAGTAAGAAAAACGTTGGAGAAAAAATAAGTCCACTAGCCGGTAATGAATGTCAATGTTTACATGGTAACTGATTTAATATTCTATCGCTGGTCATTGTCAGATCTAACGAGATAATCAAGAGAACATGTCCTGAAGTCGAGCCGCGCTTGTACAGTGAGAAAGTGGAGTAACATGTTTCATGACGAGAGGGGAACCGGCTGGCTCAAGGGAAATGCTGGTGGACGAAGAAAAGGAAAGTTTACTCTGGTACATTTGTAGCACTCCTTTTCATCACCTTAAAAAAGGAATAATGTGAGGTGATGTACGTGCGGAGTTTTAAGTGAATGGCTGAATTCGGCATATAATAAAGTCGAAAATGAAAATTAATACCCGGGCATGATGGCTAGATATGTGCCTTACTAGTAACGTACTTTTATTAGCAAAGTTAATATCTATTTTTAGAATTTGCCTATACGAAGACAGCCATGTCAAGCTATGTGATGGTGTTACTTAGGACTTTAATATCTTTGGAGTTTTTAAGGGCCAGTTCACTGTAACATGGAAAGGGAAAATATTCTAAAGGACGGTTGAAAAGAGTTATCACATTTCGGAGAATCTAAAGTCAAAATCTGTTTGTTTTCCATTACTTATCGCGGCGATATTATATCTGAAACCCTAGATCATCAGAACACTAATAGTGTACTACAATAAGAGACACCATTAAGCGTACCACCAGCCAGCCCACATAACGTCTTCTGAACGCAATAACTGCTTTCCTATATGAATGGAGTTTGGGCACCTGTGTGGTGTTTCTCAAGTATTAGTCGTCGTTTTCAAAACATCGATTTTTTTTTTAATTTCTTTATGAAAGTGCAACATCTCAAAGGCGATTCGAAGAAAATTAAATGAGGTGAACTTTTTTTCACTTAAGCGAAGACTATCCTTAATGAAAACTTTAAACGTGCTTATCTCAAAACAGCATTTTCAAAGTCGGTGGACATGATATCTGAAAAAATAATGAATCGAACTTTCTAAAATGTTGCACACCTTTTTTAGATAAGATTTACTGAAGAAGATTTGTGTTTCAATAATTAGAACTTGTTTTACAAAAACAAAAAACGAAAAACAAAAAAAAAAAAAGCAAAATAAAAAACCGTGATTTTGTCGTTTAAAAAATTCAGAATTTAACTTTTTTTTAAAATTCTTCGTTCACCACCGACATTGAGTAATCTACTAACGAAGCGTCTTTCACTTTTTCATTTCACATGATCCTGTCGTAACTTACTGTGTCCACTGGTCACTTTTTTGTAGAATCCGAGGAATAATTTTTAATTACTTTTATTATTATTGACATTTCTTTTAGAAAAAAATTACCAGTTATCCTTCAAATTCATGATGAAGATTCAGGTGTAACGAACCTTTGACCTTCGTGAACATTTTCAGTGCACAATCCGTGGTGTATTTACAGAACCCGCGTCCGTGCTGGCGCACTAGTTAAAAATACCCACAACCTCAATGCGAAAATTGGAAAGGAAGACATCTTCCAAACAACTATAGGTAAAGAGGGCCTACACGACGTTTCAAATGATAATGGAATTCGAATTATCACGTTCGCAGAGTTAAAAGATCTGGTAGTAAAAAGCACGATGTGCAAGCACAAGCAAATCCATAAAGCCACATGGATATCACCCGACGGCGTAACGCGTAACTAAATAGACCACTTCCTCATAGACAAAAGACACCACTCGAATATCCTTGACGTAAGATCATATAGAGGAGATTCCGACTCCGATCATCTTCTAGTGATGGGCTAAATCAGGAGTCGCCTCGCAGCAATCCCACATGGACAGTCACGGGAGACGAGCAAAAAGTTCGACATTGATAAACTAAAAGACCTCTACAAAGTGACTGAATATCAAGACGAACTGAGTAATACGTTGAGCATCCTGGAGAATGGAAGTAGTGGTGAAGAGGAAAACAACACTGTGAAGATGCAATGGGCATCAATCAGAAAGGTGGTCAAACAAACAGCCCAAAAGGTATTAGGATTTACGAAAACAATTAGACCCATGCATTGGTCTGACGACGAGTACCGGCAAAGATCGAACAACGTAAACGCCTCAAGATGATCCAGTTACAATGATATGATGAAGCCAACGCAGCAAGATACGCGACAATGGTCCACCAATTTCTCAAAACAACATGAGATAAGGAAGTCACTCCGGAAAAATGGAAAACCTCAATAGTCATCGCTATTTTCAAAAAGCGTGACAGATCTGATTGCGACTACTACAGAGGAATATCATTACTTACAATAAATGTCATATTGGTGAGGATCACACAATTTACAATATGGCAATTGTTTAAAAAGAAGAAGGAATACGTAGAGACGGTACGCCAATTTTTACGAGTGTGTCACAAGAGAAGGACTATACCATATTGTAATGAATCTGGGAATCCTGAAAAAATATGCCGCTCTCATTTAAATCTGCATGAGTAAAAACAAAAGACGGATTAGAATAGAAAAACCGCTCAGAACCATTTGAAAAACACCACAGATTAAAACGGGGGGATGATCTATCACCATATCGTTTTAACCTTGTGCAAACATCCGTAATTGCATGTACCACCGAGCCATTTCCACAAGTTTGGAAAGAGTAAATAGTCCGAGGGCGCTAAAAAAGTAATTCCTATTTCAAATCATTGATTTTGGCCACTGCGATAGAGGATGTGTGAACATATGTGCGTTTTTTCCGTGTTCACTATTGATGGCTGTCAAACAACCAATAAACAATGTAGCGTCTTCAAGTTGACACTTATTCCTTCTAATGTTGGTACTATCTACCAGAGTCATTATATTAGTATCGTACCATTACAACCACAAAAGAAATGATAAATTCAGTATAAATCAGAATTCAGCAACGCTATCTTCCCCAAGTGAGGAGACTAATCTTCATAATAAAAAGAAAATGATCACTGTTCCAGAAATAAATAAATGAAATGACTACTAATAACGAGCTGGATTTTGACTCCTCCGAGGAGCTGGAATATGTCCCAGGCATTGTATCCAAATTACGTTATCCTTACTTGAGCTAGGATCTGCGTCAGTCAATGGATATACCACGATCAACTTGTTGCAGGAGGTGATAATGCCCCGAAAGGGCTAGCATCCATTATTGATGACATCGAACGACCTCCGCCAGACCTAGTCAAACACACCCTGAACAGTTTTGAAGCTTCTGAGAATCGAAGAGGTTGACCTATAAATCGAAGCCACCAAAGTGGTGAATTAAAAATCAATCATAACTCAACACAAACCATCAACAAATTTCTCAAAACCTTCAGTTAGTTCAAAGAAGTCTAATTTGAGGAAACCAAGAGTATAACTGAAAAAGACTATTAATACCTCACCGACAACAACAGTTTCCATAATCTCACCCACATCTGCTAACAGTTCTGTTGCAGACTCTTCACCGATTGCAGCAACACAGCACAATCTAGAAATGAATATTTTAATTGCTAATTTAAATTCAGCTCCAGTTGCCAGTAGCCGAGCAATGGGGACTTTACGGCACAAATTGAACTCAACAACGATAAAGAATACAGTTAGGTGTGTTGGTATCAACGAATGTTTATTAGATAATTCCGCCGATATCATCCTGCGCCATAAGCTTGCTGATAAGAACCATGCCACGATCATCAGGGTCGACTCGCCCGTCACAGAAATCACGAAGAAGATCGAAAATTTTCGAATAGAATCACTCATCCCTACACAGCTCCCTCAATCGTCGCGTAGGGAAGCTCCAAGTCGTTCTTCAACCAACGTAACAAACCTGGGGATAATCGAATTAAACACCCAGTCACTGAAACCTGATCGCTGCCACAACGTCCCTACCCGTTTCTGTAGTTCCAGACCACACCCCACTACCCCACAACATTTCACACTGACACGCTACTCGTCAACACAAAACTCCCTCTACCCGGCCCGCACAACATATACAAGTCCAGAAAGAATATTGAGAACTCCGTTCTCGGCCGGGAAGAATGTTGCACATTGCAATCACTGATGATAAGGATGCTCTGTGTGATAACGCGTTCTAAAATTTCAAACAGAAAATTCCTGTGTTCTGATTTGAACTTAAGAAAAATGTACATGTTGTTGCGTTCAAAACCAGTCTCCACCAGTAATTGCGGTACCCTGAAAGGATTAAGCGCTCCCCAAGCCCTAGCATTGCCCCCATACTCAATTTGCTCACATTGGATTCAATTTAATAACCCAAGACGTGATAAACGAACCATATGTTCAACACGCAAAATTCCCTGAATCCAAATCTGCGCGTCTACAATTTTCCGTTTTAACTAGACCAAGTTAAAACAAACAAATGGCGCCATAAAACGACACGCGCGTTTGTTTTATCGCCCAGCGAGATTGAGGATCGTAGATGTGCATTACCAAGATCCTCTGTTGATTGTTCCTTCGTGTTTCCTCTTTTGATCCTAAGCTGGAGAGATTCAAAAGTATTGGAGAAGTCGTTAAAAATACCCTGAAGAGTTGTTCAAAAAAGAAAGTCGTGTTAAACGTAAAAGATTTTATTTGTAAAGTGACTGTGTTGATCAAGGATTATAGATTTCATTTGTAAAGTGTGTGTGTGTTGATCAAGAATTATATGTAAAACGAAGAACAAATTTTCAGTGACTTCTGTGTGTGTTAGTAAGAAATATAATTTAGTTTAAATATACCAAGTGTGTTTTATTTACAACTCTGTGTAAAGTGTGTGGATGGAATAATAAAAATCTAACCAACTTAAAAGTAGAAAAATACGAAGCGAACAATACAACATATCTCAGCGAGCAAATATATGGGAATATTTTTAAGAATAAATTTAATTTATTTCAATTTATATCTAATAATAATAATATTAGAAATAATAATAATAATAATAGTAATAATAGTAATAATAATAATAATAATAATAATAATAATAATAGTAATAATAATAATAATAATAATAATAATAATAATAATAATAATAATAATAATAGTAATAATAATAAATAATAATAATAATAATAATATAATCATTTTTTCATCACCTACATAAAGACACGTGTCAAAAAGGCGATTTCTTACATATGGAAATAAAATAAAATAAACATAGGACCTTCAAATTTAAAAAAAAAAATTTCAAAGGTTAATTTTTTATTGAATACGAAGACATATCTTAATGAAACTTTCAACACATGTATTTATTGGTCTCATAGTATATAAAAATATATTTTTTAATTTTATTTGGTCCACGTCGTCTGCTACAATTAATAAAAAAAAAAAAAAATCGCGGCATGCAGGATTACTGCCCTCAGACAAGTCTGAAAAAAAAACGGGAGTTAATCAGCATCAAAGCGGCCATGGAATGATCGAAAAAGAAAAAATTTGGTTGAAAAATAACAAAATGGAGGTGTTTTTTCGAAAATTGACTTTTTAGCCACCAAAAAATTTGTTGTAATTCAAAAAATTGAATGCCGATTTTATCATCCGTAGGTCATGCTGAGCATCAACATGTGTAGATTAACATGTTAAAATTTCAGAACGATCGGATAAAAACTTTTCTTTTAATCATGCACGCCAACTTGAAAAACGTTGTTTTGAGAAATTCGGGTTTAAAGATGTGTATAATAATGTATATAATAAACAGAGAGAGCCTCGTGGCATATATAACATATATACGAGTATATAGGTAATACCGGCATTCTAAAATGTCCCCCTCTATCTTTACAGCCGTTATGTGAGAGAATAATGTATTATACTATATGTATATGTATATACTGAGCAGATGTTACTAAGAGAAAGTTGATATAGCGCTATAGCGAAGTGAACGAAAATCATCGAAAAAATGACCACAGTGTGTCAGTGAGACATCATAGTTAAAGATGGGCTACATGAGGTCATTGATGCACTCAAACGAAAAAACGCCATCCGATTTTGAACTCGGATGACCCCGCGAACGGTAATGCAATTAATTGCATATTTAGGAACGATTAACAAATTACATAAAAGTAATTAATTGCATATTTCGGCACGAATAATAAATCGCATAAAAGTAATTAATTGCATATTTCGGCACGATTAATGAATCACAAAAAAGTAATTGCACAAAATTAATTGGGTCAATTCGCAATTGCGGATGTTGAACTGTGCGCAAATCGATGAAGATATATCGGCTGACGCCGCAGTACAACGCAATTGCGAATTGGAATTGAAAGGCGAAAATTAGATCATTATAAATCGAAATTGCATTATCGTCATCGGGAGGTGTTGACCCCGAGGTGACGAGAAAAGGTAGGAAGAAGTTAGGAGGCAGTCTGGTGTTAGTCATGGAAGTGGAGTTGCAGGTTGGCCGTGAAGATAGTTGAGGCTGGTGTTGTTAATATAAGTCTGGTGGTGAGGTTTTGATATAGTAACGCACCGAGAGAATCCGGGTTTAGTATGGTTCAGTTTTTGGTTACCGAGAAGTGAAAACTAACGAAAGAACAAAAGATAACTTAAAGTTAAGTAGAGTAAATAATGGGCGAACGTTGTAAAAGAAAAACTAAAATGAATTGTGACTGAAGGAAATACTAACGAAAGAATAATAGATAGTCTAAGGTTAAGTAAAGTAAATAATGGTGGTACATTGTAAAAGAAAACTGAAATAAAGTGTAACTGAAGTGAAAACTATCGAAAGAACAATAGATAGCCTAAGGTTAAGTGAAGTAAATAATGGTAGAACATTGTAAAAGAAAACTGAAATGAGTTGTAATTGAAGCGAAAACTAACGAGAGTACAATAGATAGTTTAAAGTTAAGTAAATTAAGCAATAGTGGAACTTTGTAAAAGATTGCAAAGCGGAACGTCCATTTAATGTCAATAAAGAGTAATAGTGAATAAAGAAAGAAAAAAAAACAAAGAAAAAGTCTCTGTGTTTAAAATTTATGATTGATATAAAAAAGGTTTTGGTCGTCGGTTCCTCGGTGATATGAAATTTGGTTTTCGACGGTTACCTAGAAACCATAACTCGCGCTTCGCTATATATGCTCACACAATTTTTTTGTTGAGAATTTCACTTTTATATTACTAATATCATGTTTTTAAAGGTCCATTCTAACATATTCTATCAACATATCGATTTTTTGAAAATGTGTAGGTAGTGTATCCCCTTAATGAAAAAAGCAGCCTTTTAGAAGAACATTGCATACATTTAAGCAATGCACAACTGGCTAGAAAAACTTTAAAAGATGATCAAAACTTAGCATCAACGCACCCAGATAAATATTTCGCATTTTTCTTTGATCGACAAAAGGCCCTTCCTTATCCCAAATTATCTGTTTCCGTGGCATATTATAAGCGGAATATGTATGTTCTTAATGAGGCTTTTATAATTTTCATGCCAACAAAATTCATATGTATGCATGGAAGGAACCTCTTAAAAATCCATTTGAGGAAAGCTAATGTCTATAAAAATATGGTGGCGCACGGCTAATAACCTTGTCCGTAAAAATAAATTATTATGGAAAATGTAACAAGCCTCGAAACTTGCTAAATAGACCAAGACCGGATCCCGGTTGTGGTGGCGATGATGATGATGATGATGATGATAAAAATATGGATTTTTCTTACAATATGTTAATTTTGAAAGTGGTATAAGTCCATTTGGTGCTTAAAAAATCATTTATTTTTTTAAATAATTTTAATTACTATTATTTCATAATAAAATTTGAGCTGCGCCAATTTAAATAAAAGATAATTAAAAAGGAACGGGACTTACTAGTGTGCGTCTTTGACAGTTCCTCGGTCGCTGCTGCTGTTCACTGGGTGCAGTGGGTGTAGAGTTCTTGACGCCCCCTGTTTAACTCCCTTGGTCGTTGGTTTTCTTTTGTTGATTTAGGTGTTGTAAATTGTCCCTCGCGGGTATTCGTATTAATTATTCTGGTCCGCGTCGCGTGTATTCGTACTCAAAAGTTTCTTCCAATTTTCTATTCGTGTTGTCTTTTCAAATGTTCGATTCGCGTTGGTTTTTCAACTATTCGATGCCAATTGTGTTTTCAACTAACTATTTTTTTTTCGCCCTTGACGTTTTGTTTTTTATTTACGGCACCAACAATTTTTATTTTTGTTGCCAAGTAGGATTTGCATAATGTAGTTTATGCAAATTTGATATTTGGCCTAGTTATAATTTTATAGGAAGAGAGGGGAATTTTGTGGATATTAGGGAATTTTGGGTGAGGGCTTGGACGCGGGGTCCGTAACAAAGGTGTACAGTGTTAAAAACATCACTCGAGTAGATTGACGTTTGCCAATATTTTTAAATTAACTCAAATGGAATCTCGATACACTAAAAAATATACTTCTACGACTTTCCTAAAAACAAAAAAAAAAAAAAAAAACAGTTCATTTGTCGGTATAACATGTAAGTCAACAAGTTTGGATAGCGATACGTCTGGTTTTAGATACTTATTCACCACTTAAGTTAATAACATACGACTTCATACTACCATTCAGTGTGCTAGAGATTGAAAAAGATTTCAGAACAGATTTGCTAAAATTTATAATAGTAAAAAAGATGGGCTCAACCGGGATTTGAACCCGGGACCTCTCGCACCCAAAGCGAGAATCATACCCCTAGACCATTGAGCCGCTTGGATGAATGTATTTTGTTCGACGTTTCCAGCGCCACTAAAGTTATTATAATTCGTAAATAAACGGGTTGCACCCGTGCATGAGATTTCAAGTATACTATATTAAAAGTTGATCATAAATTCATAACGATTGCGATCACGATTTTCGTTGTATAGTTTGAATTCATTGCATTTCAAGTACCTTCTTCATTAATCAAAAAATCATCCTATACCATATTTAAATGCGGCGTGAGTTCTGTGGGTTTCAAATTACTATGAAAGAACTCCAATGAGTGAAATGATAGAAGTGTAAATAATTACAAATAAAATTATTATATATTTTGTAACTGCTCGGTTTTCAGAGGAGAACGTTTTTTTTTGAATTAATATAATTTGAGCTAATAATTGGTATTCATTAAATCCATGAAAACTCTATGATAGTGGCATCAAACTTCTCAGATAATGGAAAAGCTGGCATAAACTAAAGGGCAATAGTAGTTCGTTTACAATAATACTTCACAGCAATCTCTATTTGGTTTGATTTGGGTGGGTAATGAACATGAGATCGGTTTTTAAAATGAGGAATAGAGTAGTTGGGAGTACGGAGCCCTGAGAACCACCAGAGTTAATTTGATTTTACTCTGACGCATTTCAAAACAGATTGAGCGAACTAAATGATAGTCTTGTGGGGTTATAGGTTTAGTCAGAGCGCCGGCAAGGGCGCAGGGTCACTAAGCCTCCCACTGTCTCCAACATGCCGGTTGATGAAGGAATAACGAGCGAGTTAATCACCAAGAGAAAACAACATAAATGAAAACACACAGGTATTATTTGCCATTTAACGTTCCTTTTATTTTAGTTAATTTCTTGATTACTTAACAAACAAAAAAAAAAACTGCTTAATTGCACTGGAGCGCCTAGAATGTTTAAGTACATTCAATTTTAATTCCATAGTCCACGCTAAATAATTCACAATAACTTTATAAATATGTTATGAGCACTTCGACCTTTTTGTTTTAATGTATCTTATTTGATATTTAAAATGTTGTAAGTATGTTCACGTAGTTTTTTTTAGATTTTGTTAGGAGCATCTCACTGATAAGCAATAGTACTGATGACAGCCCGACCGAGCCATAACTATTCACAAATTTCCTTTGTACAAAAAAAACGGAAACTTAAACTGTTTTTTGAACCGTATTTGATACTTAGCAGCGGATGGACGTGGATTTAATGATTAATTTTGCACTAACAGCGACCTACTACAACCCGTGATTAAAAGGGACGACCTCTTTCCTCTGGTGATGAAACTTGACTCCTCGATGCAATCCACATCCCATCAGATGCAACGGTGGTGGATCACATCGATGTGGGAGGAGCGAATCGGATCTACTTGGCGACGGCCAATTGGCGATCGAAACGGAGTTAAATGGGAGGATTTCCCCCATATGACCGTACAGGTCAAGTACGATGCACTTTGGCCTGAAATACCGAACACGAACGAATCTGCAATTGTTCAAACAAAGGGACAAGCACCAGCGGCTGCAGGCATTGTTGTCGTAAATCATCGTGATGGTCGCCGGAGAAACGAAATAGGTTTCTGTGTCCTATGTAAACAGAACGTTATTTCGAGGGTCATACGTTAGATGCGCATTTGTTTGGTTTAACCAATGCTACATGGGAACGTCGGCTGTTTACATAGTCGTCCAGAATCATACCGTTGCAGGCAATAGGTTTTTCTGTGACGATAAGCAGGCCGAAAATTTGTTCGCCTATGGCAAATGCTAGGGTGGCTATTGTTTGGTTAGGCAAGCATCGTAGGGCATGGTCATTAATATGATTGTTTAAGTAACAATCATGTTCATGCCTAATCCCATAATCGGTTGATGGTCGATAATGGGAAATTGGTTGCAGCTGTTGAAAACCTAAGGACATGGGGGCAATGCTTGTTTACTACTTTGTCATCGCATGTAGCATCTCTTTGATTAAAAATGGTAACATCTCATCGGTCGATGGGTCGTTTGTGTGTTTACATTAAACAACACTCGAATTCTCTTGTAGCTAGCCTGCGGCAGCTGTGCTGTATATTGTCGATCGAAGGATCGACCAATGAATCCGCCGATAAGGCAAGGATGAACATGTCATGCACGTATATGGAAATATGCTTCTCAGCTATGCGTATTGACATGTTCGGGTGTTAATGTCGGTTACATGATAGGAAAACCGAATTCGATTTCAGGACATGATAGTTGGATGCAAGCATGTCCCTGGGTGAAAGTCTGTAGACGCCAATGCAACCGGAAAACAGCAAACGGTGATTTCAGTCTAGGTGATTTTGCCGCGGTCCCATGTTTTCAGGTAGTTATTGTTGCAGGGGATCTTGACTGCTCATCTGTGGGCAAGCTGCTGGCGTGGTAATGGAATTGCAGGTAGGGAAAGGGGGGTTGGGTTATGCCGATGGGTGGTTCTTCGGGCGCCTCAAAGAACCCCCACAGGCTCTTATTCATTGACCCAAAGTAAAACAATAGCGCCTAGAGGCTGCTTGCCAAATTCAGCGTTTTGAAGTATTCAGGGCGGCGATTTGGTTTTGCTCTCACTCAAATAGTGGATGGTATCATTTTTCGGTTTGACAGGCCATCCGATGTCCTGTGGGCCTATTGGTACGAAACCTGTATAGTGATCATTAAGAGGCTTTATTGTTTCTAAATATTTTATAGTAGATATTTAATCAATGACTTCTTCGATTCTCGACCGGAGAGAAATTAGTGGCGTTGGTCGATAGGGAACTATGACGGACTGTAATCAAGGCCAGTGGACTTGAGAATGTGCAGCGGAGCTGATGTGATATCAAGCAGCACTGAGTAGGCTGTGAATCATTAATCAAGTAGATTTGTTTTATTGTTGCCCGGAAATAGATGCAGTGTTTGAATTCATCCCTCAGAATATATACAATACCGGTGTCCCCAATGAGATATATCTAGAGAATATTCGTTAAAATTGGTGGATAACCACCAAAGTATTTTCGTTCTGGGATGGAAAGAATCTTATCTGAGGTAAGAATAGAGTATCTGTTATTAAGAATTATGTCCGTCGTGAGCAATGTTCAAGAAGGGTTATATTTTAGTATGACAGCAAACAATGTAAAACTGTGGGGTACGTAAGCGGTTGTGGTACCTGCAGGGGCACTGTTTCGCTGACTCCCTAACAATTGTTCAAAGGAATTGTTCGTAAGAATACCCAGGAGAAAATGAACGCACGCAGAATCAAAAGGATAAACACTCGTACATTGTTGTTGTCATTGATGTTTTATTTTCTTTATTTTCCTTTATTGTTAACATTAATAGAGTACTTCTGGTATTGAGTCTATCTTATCTGTATGTTTGAAAACGTATATTAACTCCGTTAATTATGAATCATTATACAGGATCGCTTTCCTTCTTGATCTTGTTTCACAGAAAGGCCAACTTAATTAACATTGTTTGAGTATTACGAATCACGATCACCGACGGCTTTATAATGTTTTTTCAAATTATTTTATATTTCTACCGCACGCCAACCGGAGGAACCGAAACTAGATTCAGCAGCTCTCTCCTTAAGGGGGTGGAATTTCACTTCCGCAGCCCTGGGAATATTTAATCCTTTCTTGGGTATATTCACGACACTATTCGTCGCTTTATTAATTGGTCCTAATTTATGTATATTTAGCAGAGGTTAGATGCGGAATTAAGGATTTAATTTGGTAAGGACTGTTTTTGCGCCCGCGCAGAGACTTTGTTCTGATAGGGGTGTGTGCACTTCCGTGGTTACGACTCGACTCGCGATAGAGACTTGGCTCTGAGACCGACACACTACGGGGTAAGGAAGAGGGGACGAAGCGCATTTTGTAGTGGTTGGACAACGACAAACTAATTATTGGAAGGAAAAAGTGCATCGCGTCGTGGCAGTGGAGTCATAGCTAAAATAAACTCACTGCCGCTTACGAGGAATTTCGAGAAGAGTTGCTATGCTTGCATAGGAATTCAGTTCCAGCGAATCCTCGCCGTATAAGCTGAGTTGGAATCGTTGGTTGTGTGTACCGGGAAATTGGCATAGCCAAATATAATCAAGGGTCTTGATCGTTGTGATTGTTTCGTGGAATATTAGCTGTCGCTTGGTTGCAGACGAGAAGTATAATTTAAGGAGGAAATGAACCGAAGTGGTTTTCGGGGAAAATTGGAATTGCTTGGGTGCAAGCAAGGAATATCGTTTAGATAAAACATTAAGGGGACATTCCGGTTTGTTCGGTTCAAAAAATCCAATTTTTTTTTTGCTTAATCGATAGTTTCACCCTTCACAAATAATATGTTACAATTTGGAAACGAAATCTTAGGCGGTTTCAAAGTTATAGGTCATTAAAGGGTCGAGTCTCCTCTTTTGTCTAATTTATCTCCAAACTTTGAATGCGTTTTTCTCGAAACGACTTTTTTGAGTGCGGTGTAAGCGATAATATGAAAACGGTGCATGCGATTCTTATGAAAGTTCGCACACATATTTTTAACAAGCAAGCGCAAATTGTGGGTGAATTATTTGTTTATTTTTTTAGTTATAACTAAAAAATAGAGTAAAAAGGGCCGAAAAATCAATTTTTTTTCAACAGTCCGCCGTTTTGTTGTTTTTTATCAATTTTAAAATTTTTTTCACTCACATTGGGCTAAATGTATTTAAGTTCAATAAACTTTTTGCATTTTTCGTTTTTTTTTCACCGCGGACGAAAATAACCCTTACGCGAGCAGAACCGATGGCTAACTTTGAACACCTGGAGGGGGGGGGTTTCCGGTTCCGGAGTGCCTCGACAAAATTTACAAACGTAGTCGAAAGATGAATAAAATGTTTAAAAAAAAAATTGTTGTTATATCTTTAATACTTTCTCTTTAAAAAAATCATGAAAATAACCTATTTTTTTACCCGACAAACCGGAATGTCCCCTTAACCGAAGTAATTTCGGGGAAATGTATGCGGCTCGGTATAGTTGTTGGTGATGGTTAATGTTCCCTTGTAAGTTTGAATATGCGTTTTATTACAACGTACGAATTTCGGGGAAATTAAGATTGCTTGGTCGCAAGGAGGGAATATGAATTAAGTAAAGAATTGACCGAAGCAGTTTTGGGAAAATGTATGCGGGGATGATTTAGAATGTATTCTGTTGGGAGTTTTGGAGTGTGTTTTATTGCAAAGTTTGGAATGTATGCTATTGCGGATTTTGCACGGGGAGTTGGGTTAAAGTGACGCGCTGTTAACGGTCAAGGTTGGATAGAATTGTGGGTTGGTTCTCCGTGTGATATAGAGAACCCCCACAATAAAAGCGCCACTCCATATCAATTCGTGGTAGCTACATACAGAAGAAAGCCCTTAAGTCCCCGATTAGAATATGCCTCTTTGATGCAACGCTTCCCTTTTCGTCGGTATTGGTCTTTTTATTTTATTGTTTCCCGTAGTTTTTCATTTATTTTTAAATTTTTGTTGTTGTATTAGATATTAAAAATTAAGAAGTTGTTGTGTTCTTGGTTTCAGGAAGCGTGTTTCTTAGTCCTTAAAAGGACTAAGTGATCTCTTAAAATAGCTTCTGAAAACCTGTCCCACAACAGGGTTCGTTGCCGTGCTTCCTCCGAGTTCAAAGGGAAGAGCGACGTCCTTGGATTTGGCCTTCGTCTTTAGTCTTCACTTGGTCTTCCGAGGCCAGGTGATGTTTAGCTATTCGTCGTCCATAAAATGAAAACGCGTCTTCTTTCTTTTTGGAATGGATTTTATTTATTTCCTCGAAGATTAACCTGGGGTGCTTCCTCCAGGGACAAAAGACGAATTTAGACTACTGCCCGGAGATCACTATACTATTCCTTTATAAAGGAAAAGGAATCGAAAATTGTATCCCAAAGATACACATTTTCGTGCAACAATCTCGATTTTCAATACATTTCCTGCGATGCTCAATGTTTGTTTTAGATAAGATTCAGTTTTCTGAATCTTCATCAATCTATTTGCATATGAGGATTTGAAATAGTATTTGGGTATTGTTTGCTTGTGGCAAATTCGAACATCTGGTGTGATTTGCCATGGATTTGGTTTGTTTAATTTTCTAGGGAAATTACCAGATTGAAATGTATTTCTGGATTTTGAATTGAGATTATGCCGTGGGGCAAATGCAAAACTATAAACGAATATTTGATTCGTTTATTGCGAATTTTGATTTTAGTTTTGGTTTTTTGATTAAATTATGCCGTGGGGGCAAATGCAAAGCGATAAACGAATATTTTGATTCGTTTATTGCGAATTTTGGATTTAGTTTTGGTTTTTCAGGATTTTGATAGGATTTAATGTTTTGGTGTAGGATTTCTGGGATTAGGATGTATGGGTGGGGAAAAAGGTGGTAGGGCTTTTTAGAGCACTACAAAGTTAGAAAAGGACGATGAAACTTAACCAAACCGGTCAAAAATAATGAATTAAAAATAAAATACAAAAAGTTTTAGTAGCAGAATAAGAAATCATTTTGTATATAACATAATCTAAAGTAAAATTTAACACTATAAACAAATTGTTGGACGAAAGGCATAAAAAAACAATACCTGATGTATAATTTGAGTTGTGAGCAGGCAATATGTTAATATAAGAAAAAATAAAATAAATAAATACGCAGGATAGGATTTAGCATTTAGTTTCAAGTAAGGATGTGATTAATAAAAGTGTAAAACCTGCTAACAAGCACAAATGTGTTTACTTACTGTTCCAACCAAAATCCCTAGTATTACTCAAATTGTGATAGTACATTTAATGATTTTCGATAATTAAATCAATTCCGCATTAAAATACCAGAATTTTCCGGTAAATTTGAGAGAATTATTTATTGGATAAATTTAAATGAGGAAGAATAGAATGCTTATTTAAAATGCTGATATTTAATTAATTCGGTGAGCTAGGACAAGTTACATGTATAAGAAGTATTCCGCAAGCGGCTCAATGGTCTAGGGGTATGATTCTCGCTTTGGGTGCGAGAGGTCCCGGGTTCAAATCCCGGTTGAGCCCGGCTACTTTTTTTAAATAATTAACACGATTTAGATAGACACAATCCTTATCGTAGTGTATTTTTATTTATCTCTGATGTTTTTTTTTTTTTTTTCTTTTGGAAATATTTTCTTTGAAGCGAAATAAATTGCCTCCCAATTATTTGAACGAATTTATTCCAGTTACTTTTTTAATTCTTGGACCCTTTGACATATTAAGCCACACCACTGATTTTCTTGGCAACTTTTTATATAATATATTTTCTCGTAATTAATGGTTTTCATTTAAAGTACAAATAACCAGAAAACTAGCTTTTTACACCACAACCCTAGAAAAACTACATCGGCAGGAACACGAGTGCAATTGGTGAAAGCAAGAGAAGTAATACGTTAAAATGGGAGAGGTAGCAACATAAAGACTGGCCAAATCCTTTTCGTTTGAATTAATCTGGCAAGGATGTTGAGGGACGGGAATTTGTTTTCAATTACGCACACTGTACTCCTTTTTTCCGCAGCTGCGGTGTCTGCAGCACCGACCCGGTCCACCCAAAACCAGCTCGACCGACTTGCCATCACGCTTTGTGGTAACTGTCAGAACGAGGAAACGCTACCGGCGTGGCACGTGCAAATGGTTTCTATCTGGCAAATCGTAGGATTTAACATGAGGCATGGGTTGCCCCTTACCAACGCCCAGTAAGCGACAGGACCACAGAGAATAGAGGAAAACATCTGATGGAAAACGGCCATTCGTACTGTGACCAAACTCACCCCCATCATTACACCCCGTTAAAAGGTAACGTGCAGTAGAAACAAATTAATTCATCGGCTGGTCCGTGCTCCTGTCCCTTCGATCGATGCGATTCAAAGAGTAACATGAACATCAAGCCGAATGAAAGGAGCAAAGCCACCAAATAACACAAGGCTCTTTGATGCGACCGGTGGCTTATCACGAACCGATTATTCATCCTTCGTCTTCGGTTGGAAGGTGCGGTTGGGGTCAGTAAAATGTAATGTCGTAAAATCCTTGTTGAACAATGCTCCTTGCACAACGTACAAGCAATGACCTCAATGCCGAATCTGAATTCGTAACGCAGATTGCCCGCGAAACCCAGTGTCTTGTGACATATCATATCGAGTATTTGGGATTTCTTAATTCATCAAAAAGTGATCGCACTGTTTACTACAGACATTTGTATTGGAGAGTTGAAGATAAGTAATTAATTCGATTGTGAAAATTATAATATCGTAACTGACATCCATTGAGTCGAAGCCTAAAAAACATTGAAGATGCCAGAGCTCGGGAGACGAGATACAAATTAAATCGATTGGACTAATGAGTCACTGATTGGCAGACACTTCGTTGTATGCGCAATGTTTTTTCACACTTAACTAATGGCATAGGTAATGGAAACATGATATGCTGCTACCAAATTAGGCTATTGTGCCCGTGTTTCTCACGCGGTGAGCAGCTCATCTGACATAATGATTAATGTATATTGGAGTGTGAAGTTCATCTTAGGTAATAGGCTGCAAAAATGAATTGCTGTTTTTTATGCACATCGATGATAGACAAGCTCATGGTAGGACTGCAAGTGAGCGTTTAGCTTAAATAGAGTAAAATGTTAAAATAATCAGTCTACGAAATAGGAGAGAGAGTAAAAGTGCTATTTTAGACAACAGATAATTTACAATGTTCTATATCATTAATCATTAATCAACATAAAAATTACCTTTTATATATTAACTCAACAGCGCTAAACTAAAACGTCTACAGTATACCAAGGTTTTTTGAAGGTTCTGTATTGGTGGAGATTCAAACGATGTTTGCAGAGATGCCTGACCATCGCGCCAATATAAATGCAATTCTTAGTTTCCGAAATCAGACATTAAACGTAGGACCAGGTAAGTCTACTCGTAACAATCAAACACCTTCTAATGTAAATTTATAAAACAAGTAGTGGAAGTACAAAAAAATAAATAAATAATATAATAACTTATGCAACAGTACATATTAATGCATTAATCATTGAAACGGCAGACGGTTAAACATAGAATCATTCTGCAACAGGGCCACATGAAAATCCCTATTCAATGTTTTCTCAGCCATTTAAAACAGACATCCATCGATACTTCCTATCCTTCCGTTCGACCTCATTTTACGACTGTACTGAGCTTCGACACTTAAGGGTGTTTTATGTGAATCTATGAGTTTTCCTCCCTAAACGTGGAACTTATTTCCTAAAGTTAGCCACAACTTCAGTTTTATGAGAGTGAACACAGAAGGTGCAGTCCAACTCCTCTTCACAACTTTCTTATTAAGTTGTGAAATTAATGTGAAAAAATTATAATTTTAGTGTACAGTTCCAAGTGCAAGATTGAGTTAAACCAATGAAGTGGAGAAAATTGTTCCAATGACAAAATATCAACATAAATCAATTCAATTTCATTACAACTTACCACGAACTTATTACATGACGCGAAATTTTATCTTTAACAGTCAGTTGTAGTAATAGAAAAAAATTTCAATTATTTGTTAAATTAAAGACAAAATTACTCTCGGACAAGAGACTTCGGCCCTGTTCGCTTCCCTCCGAAGACTACCAAATTTTCTTATATACAGTATGAACTCGTTTTACGCAACCCTCGATTCGTGCAACTCCTTGATTTTCGCAACACTACATTTGTAGCACGTCTGGACTTTATAAGTGCAACTTTTCAAAAAATGCTACCTCGATTTGTGCAAATTCTTGTGCTTATTCATCTGTTTTCTATTTGCATGCGCTCCTTTTGATTCTGTATTCCTTGTAAAAATGATACACAAACACATAAAATGCATCTGTCTTTATTTGAATGGGTTGCGATTTCATTAGTGTCTACGGAAAATTTGTACAGGATGGGTGTTACAAGAAATATTACAAAATTGTCTATTAAAAAAAGAAGTGATATTTTATCGGAATTAGAAAAAGGTTTTTCAGTAAAGACAATTTGTGAAAAATATAATGTTCACAAATCAACACTAAGCCGCATAAAAGGCAAGGCAGCCGCTCTTAGACAATTTGTGGCTAGAGCTGAATCTGGATCAGGCAAACGGGTAACGTTGAATGCTTCTGAATATCCACAGATGGAAAAGGCTTTATATGGATGGTTTCAAAAGCAAAGAGCTAAACACATCCCAATTTCTAATGACATTATAAAGTCAAAGGCAATTCAGTTGCACAATAAACTAGAGGAAAGACCATCAGTTAACGCCAGCAATGGATGGATTGCGAAATTTAAATAACGACATGGTATTCGAATGTTGAAAATCGGTGGTGAAAAATTATCGAATAAACATGTACTTGTCCAGCCGTTCGTACAAAAATTTCAAAAAAAAAAAGAGGAACTTAACTTGACTGCGGATCAGATCTACAATGCAGACGAATCTGGCTTATATCACAGAATGTTGCCGAACAAAACACTTGTTTCTTTTAAGGGGACATTCCGGTTTGTCGGGTCAAAAAATTGGTTATTTTCATGATTTTTTTTAAGAGAAAGTATTAAAGCTATAACAATTTTTTTTTTAACATTTTATTCATATTTCGACTTTTTTCCGAAAATTCTCAAACTAACTATACAGAACTCGAGCTGCACAACTGCACTGTCAGAATATAAGCCTGACATAGCAGCATTACAATGGACGAGGAATGGCGTTGTTCAAAGGAACAAGTATGACATTTATTATAGCTGTCATGCAAAACACAATGTGCTGCGTCTCGAGCCTGATGACTGTACGAACGTACCGAGGTGCCAACGTCGAATCGGATCACCATCCTGTTGGCATAGTTTTCCGAGCGCGGATTGCCTTACGAAGACGTATTGCATCCGCGGATCAGGTTCGAATCAACACGGCTGGCTTGCGCAATGAGAACACCAGCAACACCTTTGGTCATGCGTTAAGACGCCCTCGAAGAGCTCGACGGAGGGAGAGTAAGTCCTGGTGCCAGAATGCCGGGCATAGAAGAGAAATGGACACGCCTTAAGAATACTGCCATTAGTACTGCCAGCTCCATCTTAGGCAATAGTCGTAGAAATCGGAGTGCGTTGAGATCGGAGCGACTGCTTTGATGATGAGTGCAAACTAGCGACTGAACGTAACCATGGTGCATACCATGCAATGCAGCAGTCTCATAGGACGCTGGTACGTGAGGAGAAATAGAAAGAGCTCAGAAGATCTGAAAAAAGACTTCACAGACAAACGAAAAGTGCCTGGGAAAAAACCTTGTCTGTGAAATAGAGAAAAGTAGAGAGCGAGGTCCGCACCAGGCGCGGAAGTTCTACCAAATAATTCGCAGTATGATGCGGTACACACCACGCTGCACTTATTGCAAGGATAAAGAGGGTAATCTGATCACCGATCCTGAAGGCATTCTGGAGCGATGGGAAGTGCACTTCAATGAATTGCTAAATGGTCAGCTCACAGAAGAATTGTGACCTTCACCAATGCAAAATCAAGACCAAATGCTGCCGTCACCAAGCATTGAGGAAACAGTAAAAGCCATAAGACAGCTGAAATCAAATAAAGTCCCCGGAGCTGATAGCATACCAGCTGAGCTGATCAAACAAGGAGGGACAGCGTTACATCAAGCAATTCATGAGATCGTGGTGCACATATGGGAGCAAGAGCATATGCTGGAAGATTGGCGTCGTGGAATAATTTGCCCCATACATATGAATGGAGATATCACACTGAGCAGCAACTATAGGGGTATAACATTGCTGAGTACCGTCTTTAAGATACTCTCCACTATCCTACAAGATCGGATAGCCCCATACGCTGAAGTCATAATTGGTCAATATCAGTGTAGCTTCATCCCAGGCAAATCAGCGATTGATCAGATATTCACCCTTAGGCAGGCAATGGAAAAATGTCTGGAATTTAAGATTCCATTAGATCATGTATTCATAGACTTTAAGACCGCCTACGACAGCATAGCCAGGGTAGAACTATATAATGCCATGAGAGAGTTCGGCATTCCAGATAAATTGATACGACTTTGAAGGTTGACCATGACCAACGTAACTAGTAAAGTAAAAACAGGGATTGCTGTCCAAACCAATAAACATCTTTAATGGCCTCCGACAAGGGGACGGTCTGCCCTGCCTCCTCTTCAACCTGGCGTTGGTGAAAGCAATCCGTGATTCTGGTGTTACAACTAGAGGGACTATTATCACCAAGTCCAGCCAGATACTTGCCTATGCAGACGACGTCGACGATTCGGCTGTACAGAACTCCTTCGCCCAGATCGAGCAGGCGGCATAAAAACTGGGACTGCACAGTAATGAGGGGAAAACTAAGTACGTGGTGGCAACTTCTGCGAAGAGAAGACCTAACGTTGGTCAAACTATCAGGATAGTGGAGCACGAATTTGAAGTAGTGCAATCCTTTAACTACCTTGGGTCAATAGTAGAGTAACTTCGGGTATTGTGATATGGTTGGGAAATGCGATATACCATCATATTTTCCGAAATAATCAATTCTCGACAAGAATTTTCTTGTCAACATGACGGCAATGGAAAAGAACACGTGCTGCAGTTTTAGGAGCGCTCGCGCTCATTACGTTGTATGTCAGTGCATTGAAATTGTTTAAGGTGTACAGTCGACAGTTTTTTTGTGTGAGCTTTATGTTATATTTCAGCAAAAATTGGAGCAAAATTAAAAACTGAAGTAATACATTTTGTTTGTGTGTGAATAGAGCTGACAGTATATTGGGTGAGTTTTTAATTCAGTGAAGTGCATTTTTAAAAAAATCTCTTGATTGTTTTAAAAGCCATATCACATTATCCGCCAATTTTAATAAGGGGGTTACAGAGATTTTTTTATTTTGTTGTAAATAGCTGCAGATTGGCTTACGCTGCAGGGTTCTGAAAACGAAATATAACTCGCAATGTATCAAAGAGCTATAATGAATAGTACGGCAAAAGCTATGTAATAAAAATTACGAATAATTGTTAGAAACCAAATACCTATATCACAATACCCGAAGTTACCTATCAGCCGATAACAATATAGAAGAAAAAATACGCGAACGGCTGATCAAATCCAACAAAGCATACTATGGTCTATCCAGGCTCTTTTAATCCCGAAATTTATCCAGAACATCCAAGCTACTACTGTACAAGACCATGGTCTTACCAGTACTCATGTATGGATCCGAGACCTGGGTGCTTAATAAAAGGCACTTTGAACTCTTGGCCGCGTTCGAGAGAAAGGTCTTAAGGAGAATTGTTGGCCCCGTATGTGAGGGAGGACGATTCCGGAGACGCTACAACCATGAGTTGTACGCAATCTACTTTGAAGCTAATATTGTAAGAAAAATCAAGCTCGGTAGACTCCGGTGGCCGGGACACCTAGCTCGAATGAGCGAAGAGGAGCCTGCCCGGAAAGTCCTTTGTGGCAGGATGTATGGAAGGAGGCAGCGCGGCAGACCTTGTCTGCGATGGAGGGATGGCGTAGAGCAGGACGCCCAGACCCTGGGAGCTCGAAATCGGGACCGGTGGAGAGATTTATTAAATAAGGACAAGACAGTGCCGTGCCGATAATGTTACTACAACCGGGATGATCATAATTATGACGAAACTCACTACTCCTGATAGCATAGTCGTACATACTCACTATCCGTGAACAGAGGCAGGATGCAATGGAAAAAGTGATTTTTCCTCGCGAAAAAGAGAGTTCAGTTGCTGTTAAACAATTGATTGTGTATGGCTAGAGATTTATGTTGAAGAAGGCGAGAAATGAGTTGTGGTCGTGTCGAGGGTGGCCTTGTGGGGGTGTAGAAGTATTGCACCAGACACGGGCGCTCGGTTCACTTCCTTCCCACTAACAACTGCGGCACCGAGGGGCAACAAAACACAGAAACACCAACTGGTACCGATAGAGACTAATTTTATTTTCTTTCTTTTAATAGTTTTTTTTATTGTATTGTTTTTCTTTTTCACTTAACTTAGAACTTATTATTTACTGTTATTAAATTGGTTTGTTTTTACAGATATTATACAAGTTAAAAAAAATAAACTTCTTTCTCGACACTGTGACCGAGGTAATTAAGTATTTTACCCAAAAGCATGTGAGCACTTTGGTGTTGATATGTGACTCGCGCAACGACAATATTCGACTTTGGTAACGTGGGTGTGCGCGAGAGGGATGAATTTGACGCGGTGCGGCGTGATCGTCACCGGTTGTGGATGTGTAACGACTGATCCCAATTAGGGATGAAATTTTAATTTTTTCATTCGCACGGCTGTTAGCCAATCATTAGAGCTCTTCTCATCAATCCTTTCATTTGCATGCCTAAGCGAGGTGAATATCGTTCGACAGTCACTGGGCATGCGAAGGATGAAAAGAACAAAAGAGAGAGCGCAATAGCTTCGGGGTTGGCTTAGCTTGTGTGCTTGTATCAATGCAGCCTCTGAGGATGACCTACTGCCCTAGTGCAACGGCTGTGGTGATCTCAGAGTGTATTGAACTGTAGGGAGACAGAATTGTGGAGGAGAGGAAAATGTAGCTGGTGCTATTCACCTGCGAAAAGAGATCATCGATCCCCAGCGAATGTAGTGTCTGGGGAAAGTGAGTAGGACGCCGAATTGGCTAGGGAAATCTGATCATGGGAACTACTTTAATAATTTTCCCAGCGATTGCCTGATTATGCAACCGCGTCGTTTGATCAGACTATGCCGTTGCTAACCGACATGATGCGATTTCCGGTGGAAATCTCATGGGTTAGCGAAATGGAGTCGCCGTATGGCGAACAGATAGCTAAACTCAATTATGCATTATCTGCATAGGATAATGAGTTTAGCTATGAGTCCTTTTGGGAAACATGTTTTGCAGGTGAATTACCGAACGGTTGGATAGGGGTTGATAGACGCGCTGAAAGCGGTCGAAATAAGACGGAAATTGTGGTTGAAATTGTGAATTGGTTCCCCATGTAGTATAGAGAACCCCCACAGCCTGCTAAAACATTAAGAGGAATCCGCGTCTGCGAGAGCTGATTTAATCATTAAGCTTAATCCGTTGAATCCACTCCTTAAAACTGAGCTGCCACATGGTCCAGCGACAAACAACGGAAGGAAAACATTGTATCAATCCTCGGATCCCAAGAACTATCTTCATCGTATGCGACAGTAATGGTATCAAAAGCAGAAAGGAAAATGTTGTTTGCTCGCCGTTTCCTTCAAAATCACGTCTCCGGACGACTCGCAATCAACGTTAGCGCACGAAATTGCTACGGTGATTCTGCTAATGCTAATTCAAATTTGTGTTTTCTCTAAACGTTATCATTTTCGAAGTTTGATAACCTCCCGAACTTTCTTGAACTGCGAATATGAGAAAAAAATTTGATGAAACAACAACAAATGTTCGATTACTAGAATTAATTGGTAAATATTAATATACGTATATAAGACAGACTTATGAACTGTCCAGAACTTTCACAACTGTCTTCCATGTAGAGTAAACGTCCTTATCGCTTATTTATTAGATAAGTCAGTATACAGAAAAACCATGGGTAATAAAATACCCAATATTTTACCATCCAGCTGAATGGAAGTGAAAGGCAATATTCGTAATCAATAAAAGGACTGAAAGTTAGAGCTTCAAGGCATAATCAAACTGGGCGACTGTTATGCGCTTCCCTTTGGAAAAGAGACATTTTTCATTCCGCATACTCTTCCGTTGAAATTTTTTCATCCGCGAAAGACAGTATGCGCTAGCATATCCGTATGTGTTTACTTTCACTGACGGGTGTCAACATTTGTCATCCTGTCTTTTTGCCGCATCAGTTGTGAGCTAACATTTTCCCGTCGTTTCAGAAATACCCACCACTGATAATTCCGGTTAGACACGATTAGTAATCGAACATCTGATGCCGAAATTGTACAGCTGCTACCTATCTTATCCGACAGCCAATACAATAAGTTACCCAGCGGGTAACTGATCTTGATAGGCTTTCTAGGTGGCCTTACGTAAAAAGATACCCGATTTAATTACGACTACTTTAATTATCGCTTGCTTCTGTAAATCTTGAGAGCAGATTTTCTCGCACAGTCTCACCTTGCTAGTTGATGTACGATTCAATTAAAGTGACGGAATTTTTTTGTAATTGTAATCAGCGGCTGGTAAGCGCAACACAGCAACACTCGATTCGCTAAGCAGTCAGATTGGAGGATGTAGATGAAATTTAGGGGGTGCATTAGCTTACGTGATCCTACTACAAAAATATCGACCGCTAAGGCATCTGCGCGGTAGATAAACACGATACAGGGGCACTCCGTCGACTATTTTTTATTGCACTACTTGGCTTTGGATGATTGGACATTTGCAAGACATTCTCTTGCATTAGTGGTGTGTTGGCAAGTAGCTGATGAGGAACTGCAACAGGAACGTCCTTCAAACTCACTGCGCTAGACGCCAGAAGGGCAGTGACCCATGATCTACTAATCATATAAATTAACGAACCAGTGCGAATTGTCCAATTAAAAATCGCAATTTATCGGAAACATCGCATGCTGGCTCACTGAGGAGAACAGCGGCCACAACAAAACTTAATGTGGTGCAATCGCGGCAACACACTGCGCCACATTCTTCAGGTGCATTCACTTCACCCATACTCAACGCTGCAGTTCCACCGACTCAGAAGTGTGTTACGCAAGGCCAGCGTAATCTGCACGATATTGTTGGATAGAGGGAACCTCAGGAGCGTCATTCATCGTTAAAGCCACACAGCGGCCACTCGCTCACTCACGGCGGGTATGTTACAATGGCCACAGTTCGTCGTTCCGCTCCGGTGTTAGAACGCATATGGCGTATTGGGTCGAATTTGGGCAATTCGTTTGTTTTCTATTTCATCGTTGACTCCCTTGAGTGCGTAAGATCCAAAGAATCAACTGTCCTGCATGTGACAGCCTCCGAGCCAAATGTTAATTTGAAATAAAATGGATTCTTCACACTGAGGGTGTTGTCTCAAGCCGTCTGTTACGCACCTGCAATTATGTATCTGCTACCACATATTTTGTTTAATTTCGGCAAAATGGTTGCGAAATTATTTGCCGAACGAGCTCCAGTTGCTTGTTGTGTGGATTAAGTGTTGTACCGCTTCAATCACAGGATGTCATGCCAGGTGAATTGACCTTTTTCATGTTGTTGTTATTTATCTTGACGAATGAAGTGCGCAAAGGTCGTTCATTCGTCACCCGACATCCGTGCGGTGCCACAGTATTTGTATATTTAGAGTAAATTAATTTATTCGAATGCATGAACTTTGGATATATGGTGGCAAAATGTTTCAATTAATTTTGTTTGCATTTCTAGCACTTGTTCGTCGCCACTGACGAAATCTGTGGTGTGGTGTTATGTTGTGTGGCGAATTAATTTTAATGGTATTTTATGTCCTGGATTGTATTGGTAAAACAACAGATAAACTTAGTTCTGAGGATCGAACATAACGCACTCTGGTTTCAGATACACCTCTACGACGTGGTTTGGTATATTATTTTTGCACCGGCTTATATCGACATGTTTGAGTTAAGAGGTAGGTCGCCATGAATGTAGATAATTCTCTAATTGAACACACGAGATGTCTAAGCTAAATAAATTAATTTTGAGTTCTAAACCAGCTAATACGTGAGCTATTGAAAATTGGGCTTTCTCACAAGCAGCTATGGGAACTGAGGTTTGTGTTTTGTAGTGATTTGTTGCCACCATATAGAGTTAATCCCAGTTCGCCGAATTCAGACCATACTTATGTTCATTTAGGGCACGTGAGTATTATAGATTTCATAAGTTTACAATAAATTACGTCGAAAAATGGCGCTGGTTAATATTTTGTGAAGAATGATGCACTTTTAGTTAAGGAAATAGAAAATTTGTAAAGAGAAGCGATTTAAATTGCCCATTGCTTTGAAATAAAGTAAATCAACAAAAAACGGAAAAAACAGACAATACAAACAGGGTTTTCGAACCACAAAAATTCCACACCATGCTATGTTTCCTGATTTTAAAATTGGTGGTTATTCAAAAAGCTATTTCGGAGTTTTTTCGAGATTAGAAAGGAGATGTCAAATTTATGGGGATACACAATCCGGTGCAAATGTAACATCAAAGTGCAAACCTCTAATGTTGAAATTTAATATTTTGTTATCGGGCAACTACATGGCCAAGATATTGTATTATTTATTAATATTTTATTATTGTCCCTGTTTGGGCGCCAAAATGTAACATCAAAGTTTGACCTCTGATATTATCATTTATTTTGTTTAAGTTATCGTAAGTTTTGTTTGATTTCGATTTTCTTTTGGGTTAAATTATTTATACTTTATTAGGCCCCACGCTGGGTGCCAAAATGTAACCCCAGATGCTAACATTTATTAATTAGTTATCAAGTTTGTGTTGAATATTGTTGAGTATTATTGAATATTTAGTTCGATTTGGAATTACTTACTCGCCTGGTCTTCTCCTTCTCTTGGTTTTTTCCTCTTAATTGATACGAGACTTTATCGTTTTTTACTTTAAACTTTATTGTTTTTTAACTTTAAACTTTATTGTTGAAATACACTGTGGAATGTCCATCCCTTATGTTTTAAACACCTTGACGATCCACTGTACAATTGCAATGGTCGCTGCCTTCTTGTTTATTACTTTACACTGCGTCGCAACTCATTTGCACACCTCTTTTTATACTCAATTATTGGTAAGTTAATGCAGATGATGCATTTTCCTCATCTGGAACGTGTAACCTTTTCGGAGGCTATTCGCCTGTCATAAGCCATTCGCAATATTCATTAATCATTTACTTGCTCTGCAAAAAAATGCAACGGCAAAGAATTGAGCAATTACTTAATTGCTTTCATGCGGAGAACCAATTATAGGACATTGCCCGCGTGTGCCAATCGTATCATACGATTAATTGTGCCTCACTGCTGTGTTCGCTACTTTGTTGAACTCAGCACTTTTCCGACGCTCAATTGTTTCGTCGTCGGTGGCCTTTGACGACACCGCTTGTGATCATATATCGTGTATCACACTTTTAAACATATGTATTTGTAAAATGAAACCGTGTAGGTACGTGGACAGGTGCTTGCTTGATTTTTGCAATGCGAAGCAGAATGCTGTGGCCTTGGGGAGGGGGTCAAGTGTATGATTGATATATGATAATTGGCTTTGGAATGTGTGCACGAATGAGTAATTATCGCAACGTATGCGAGATGAATTAATTGCCCGTGGAGAAGGCTTTGCTTCTGAATGAATGCGAATTTTAATTGTATGCATTGTATTGCTTGTGGGAAAGGCGAGTATTGCATTGTATGCAGAATATTTTGATTTCGACAAAAATATTATAATGATTGAGAAGGGGTGTAAAGCGAGGTGTAACACAAATTTCAACTTCGGAAAATCTGTTGGAACACTCAAAGATTTGGCGATTAGATGACCCAAGCAGTACTTATCGCATCTGGGGACACGTACATCTTATGAAAAAGATTTTCTCATCTTTCAATAATTTTAACGACGGGAACTATAAGAGAAAAATTTGAGTACGCGAAAACCTAGGCGCGTTTAAAAAATATTTTCGGTTTTAAAACCCGTGCAGAAAAAGGATTGTTTGATATAGTTAAATGTCAACAAACAGTCAGGGGTAGAAGAAATTGAACAAGGTTGAGAAAAGAAGTATGAATGCATATTAGTTTTGAAAGTTTATAGTAACGGCGAAGAAAAAGTCATGCAGGTGTACTTCGACTGAACCACGATTCCGCACTTGTCTCTCCGACTAATTTACCTTTAATGAACCTATAGCGTTTGGAATGATAGTGAAGAACGTGTGATTCGAACTGACGCTATGACAGTTAGAATCACAAAAAAATTGAACCAAAGCGTAACACATCAGGCTACTGGTTGTGTTTAGAATTGGATTTTTTTAAACCCAAGTATATTCCACTGATGTGAATTGTTATTTTATCGCTATGGTATACGGCCCTGATGCATTATCTTATTCGATTTTCGTTCGGTGTTCTTCACTATTTGCTTGTGTATTGTGTGTGTATCTGTTAGAGACGCCACAAACCAGTCCGCACAGCTTGATTGATGGCTTTCGCAGGTAAATATTGTTATTACTTGAGCAATATTTCTGGTACTATCTGTAGAACAGTGAAAGACAGAACACCTGTGTTCTAATGGCGGAAGTGAACACATGGCGCCTATGTCTCCTATGAGTTTCATGGCTCTTCTTTGCATACTATCAAACATGTGCGTGGCTGTTTTTCAGGATCTTAACCAAATATTGCAAATGAATTTCAATTCTGGGCAAATATGTGTCTTGTAAATTGTGGGCATAGTGAATGAAGTAAAGTATTTCTTATGAAATCCTAAGTACCTTGCTGTATTTTTCGAAGCTCGGAATATGCGCCCATCCCATTTGAAAGTTGGATTCATTCGAATGACTAGAGTGTTCTACGACTTCAATTATATAAGTGTTATTCAAAGACGATGCGTCGACATTGGAAGTTCTATTTGTTGACAAGCGCCACTGCTGTTTCGAATTAAGTACGAACCGAAGTTCAGTTGAAGCTCCTCGATAGTATAGTGGTTAGTATACCCACCTGTTACGTGAGAGACCGGGGTTCGATTCACCGTCGGGGAGCCTCTGGCGCAAGACTAATGACCTTGGCCGGAAAAAACAAATCATGGAAACTTTAACAAGCCTCAGGACTTGCTAAATAAGGCCAAGACCGGTCCCCGGTTGTAGTGCCGATGATGAAGGAGAAGTTCAGCACATCAAACCCTGCTGCTTGAGTTTGAAGTCTGATGAGCTTTATCGAGTACACTCGAAGCAGGTAGAGAATAAATTTAGTTCATCAAGAAAAAGGAAAATTATGAGTGACGTACACTGATGCATAAAAAAATGGATATCCGGTGTATCGAATTCTTAAGGACACCAGCATTAATCCTGTTTAACACAACTAAGTATTGAATTCAACGATAGAGTCACAATTCCATTGGATAAGACATTTGTCAAGCTCATAGCAGAAGAATTTCGACTAAAGTTCGGGAGTTGAATGCTTTGCAGATAATCAGACAGATAACCTTACTTTTTACATCGAATCATTCTACTGTCACTAGACGTCCTGAAGAACTGTTCAAAATCATATTGGGGTTATTTTGTTGTATTTCTTAATTTGATGAACTCATTACGATTCTATACCCATCCACAGAATGGAAGTTAGTGTCGTGCAACAGGTAACGGAAGGATTCGTTTTTTTTTTTTTGGAATTATTGGTACAAGAACTTTACAATAATTACCTGATCTACGCCAAAGATGGTGCAACTAGTATTTAAAAAGTTCAATTTTTTGTAAAAATGATCTATCGCAACATTACTTTCAATGGAAAATAACGAAGCGCTATCGGATTATCAATACGGTTTCAGTAAATCGCGATCGATCATTCACGCCATCAAAATAGTGGTCGATATAGCAGCCGAAGCAATAAGAGGTAAAAGGTGGGAAGAAGGAACAAAGAAATACTGTGCCGTGATAAAACTGAACATGATAAACGTCTTTAACTCGGCCAACAGGTTGTCCATCAAGGGGGCCCTTAGTCGCCCTACCTCGTCAAAATTTTCATAATTTAGTTCCCCAAAAAAAGCTGATACACGACACGGACGGGGGCAAAAAATCGATATCTCGGCAGAAGATCCTCAAGGGTCAGTGCTTGGTCCACTCCTGTGGAATATTATGTACGATGGAGGTTTACAAATAAAAGTACTACAAGGTGTGGACATTATTGGTATCGCAGACAACACTGCAATTGTAACAACCGCTAAACATACAAATGGGGTAGAAGCGGCCACTCAAGAGGCAATTCGACTAAGTAAAGCGTGGCTACAATCTGCCGGACTTGAACAAAACGGAAACAGGACTAATCACTAGTCAAAAGCGCGTGAAATAGGCTAACTTTCAAATCCGATATGAGAACATACAATCAAATGAAGCTGTCAACTAAGTAAGTTTTAAGTCTCACGTAGAGATGCGAGTGAGAAAGACAAGCAGCGTTATTCGGTATATTGCCAAACATTGGCGGACCGGGATATAGTAAGAGTATAGCGTTTGCGACGATAGTGAAGAGCGAGTGATTCGAACCGACGCTATCACGGTTAGAATCACTAAAATATAGAACCAAAGCTTAATCCATCAGGCCACTGCTGCGTATGGGAATTCGATTTCTAAACTCAAATGCATTCGACTAATGTCGAAATGGTATATTATTGCTATGGTATACGGCTTTAATGGATTTGCTTTTGGTGGTGTTGTTCTTTAGTAGTCGTGTGTGTATCTGCTAGAAACGCCACAAGAGAATTATTCTGTTAAGGGTGGTCACTTCTGTACTAGTCTATGGCCCAAAACAACTGGAAAGAACAACACACAGGCTTTGTACGTAAAGAACTAGATGCGACTTTAGGACGATTTCTGACGTAGCAGCATAAGTTATAGCCGGGCTAGTTCGCATAAACATCCTAGGTGAGGAGATGCTTCGGATTTATAACACGGGAGTCACAACGAATGAAGCGTCTGTCAGAATTACTAGCCATTCTAGTGGCTAAAAAAAAAAAGGAACTTCTGTTGCTTTATGGCAGACCAGGTGGAACACGAGCCAAAAAGATAGATGGACCTTTAAACTCACCCCATTCGTGGAAGTTTGGATAAAAGGGTCATACGGGAACTGCAACTACCACCTTACACATTTCTTGCCAGGGCACCTTGTTACGGCCCACACACCCACATATACATACCCCTCTTCTAGTATTATAATTGCGCCAAGCAGTAAATTTACATAAACTACTTGGGAATAACCTAAAAAAAAAGTTGTCGAAAAAAGACAAGACGTCAGAAAACTTTGACGAAAAGTTTTCAGTCAATTTTTAGAATCACCAACGTAAAGTGTTATATTTTCGCGACTTATAGTTTATATTCCAAGAAACACAAAGCGTATTCCAATCGCGTTGGTTCAGTGACTCCGTCGGGAGAGTCAAGCGTTACTTAATATTCGCCGCGAACGAACCGCATAAACCGCAAAACACCAATCGCGTATAGACAGAAAAGGTGAACAAGGGGCTCAAGAATCCAACAACCCCCTGCAACTAGAAGAGCAGATCAGTCGACCCACAAGCGGCCCGAGGACACCAAGTAAGTCTGTTCATTATTATTAATTGTTTATTAATTAGTAAAAATATTAGTAACAATTTGGCGCAGCCGGTGAATACCATCTGTAGGCTGTATTAGAGTGAAACACTCTTTAAATCCTAACAAGCTTAACCATTTTGAACAGGACAGTTGACGCATCTGTCCACAATGCGAAGAGCGAGATGATAATGCTGGACATGCCATTTTGCAAGCAGCCGTTTGTTATAATCTATTTTTCACCATACAATAACGAAAAGTTTGAAGAGTGTATACTCACGGTTTGGTGTTGATACTGAATCGATGTTCCTTTCTTACCACCTCCAGGGTTCCAAGGTGCTTGGACTTCCTCCCGGTGCTTTGACTTCTGGACAGAATTAATTAATTTCTCCGACAAATAGAATATTGTTCCTGCAGTTACTTCTTGGAATTGTATACATATATATAAAGGATATACATGGGTGATCTGAAAAGTTTCCGGCCTCAACGTGAAGATAGCAGCACTCGTCAATAATGTGCTAGTGAAAGTAATTGTTCATCTTTTGACAGTTACTCGCCAAAATTTCAGCCATTTTGAACGCGTAGTTTTTATTTGACAGTCGTTTGAGTGCGTCAATATGTGTTTTTGTGAAAATGGACAAAATGAGTATCGAGCTGTCATTAAATTTTTATTTTTGAAAGGCAGTACGCCCACGCAAATCAAAGATGAGTTGGACTCTGTGTATGGGGACTCTGCACCATTATTTATCACAGTGAAATTTTAGGTGAAATTGTAAATTGTATAAATGAATGTATTTATTTTGGGTTGGAAATGAATGTAATGTAATTTTATGTTTTATGTATTGTGACGCATATGACAATCAGTACTAGAATATTCTAGAAAGTCCGAAACAAAGTACTTGAATATTCTAGAAAGTACTGGAAAACTGGAGACTATGAGCAGTAGAAAATTCGAGGCTATGGAACGGACGGAAACGAAACACCGAATCAGAATGAGGAAAAACGGTATAAATACGTCGCACGCAGATCGGGAAGATAAGTAAGAAGTCAGTAATCTACCTAAAAACATGCATACGCATCTTATAATCTGCTACACGCAGAATCCCCATATCCCAACCTAAAAACATACATACGCATCTTATAATCTGCTACACGCAGAATCCCCAATGTCCCAACGTAAACATTCGCCTATACGTATGCAAATCAAATTACCAGTGGTAATAATATCCTGAAACCCATTAATCATCAAATTCCTAAAGCCAATACCCATAACTGGTATCATTCGCATATAACATTGTATGCAAATTGCACAAGGCGATTTGAAACATTCCAAAGTCTCATAATTGCAATTTTGCATTCTACCAATTCCCACATACTACTAAACTTGAAATACATTCATTTCCAAGGCCATACAAAAAATGCATTCTTGCATTCTCCCACATTTTTCTTATTCCAAATGAATAACCTTGGAATGAAATCATTTTCACACACACGCCTAAATTGCAATTCTGCAATTCTCACGTACTCACCTGGACGATCGCATCCGACACCCCATCTTCACCCAGGTAACCCTACCTGCACCCTATGAGAAAATCAGATTACGTCATCGTGAATCGAAATGTTTTCATGGCCTTGGGGAAAGAATTTTCGCAACGCTGCGATTCTCACCGTCGTTGGTCTGGCCCCCGGCTGCAACTGGCGTCAGGTGACTGTCTGGAGGACAGCCGTGACCGTGGGAATGTATGCGGTGTTTTTTGTTCTTTTAATAGGAATCATTAGATATAAAAAGGGGAGCTCCGTTAGGAGAAAATTTATTAGAATTATAACGCCAAAATGGGGTGTATCTGCACAAGTGCACTCCGGGCAATTAGAATCCAACGGCCAAAGCGTGGCGTGATATAAATTATATTAATTAAAATTAAATTAAAAAGAAAGAAAAAATAAAGTAAACCTAAATAAAAAAACAAGGTCTTCTTATTAAAAACCACCATCGGCTCATCGGGGTCCCAACAAGCATCCCAAAGGAGAACACTCCGGCCAAGGTCCCTCAGCCGAGGAAGGCCACCCCCAGGGGAACCCCCGGAAGTGGAGGTGCCTGAGTTGACCAGACGGAACGTGAGCTGCAGAATCCCATGTATACACCACAGGCTCGTGAGACGGACACACGAGGACGACACACACGGGCTAACCAATTTACGGACTCCACGAGTCGGAAGCCGCTGCACAAACTTCCAGCGAAGAGGACGGACTCTACAAAGCCGGAAGCCGAAGAATACAGGCTAACAAGACGGAAGCCGGTAAGTTGTGTGTTCGAATGTTAATACAACAAATGCATCTCTCAGGACTTAGTCCTCTCACCTAGTCTGGTCCTCTCCTTTAGAGAAGATAGTTTCTGTTACTCGTTGCCAAATCATTACTACTTGAGTTTTGCGTAATAATTCGAATATGTTCTAATGTCATTATAAACCAGCATCATGCGCTTATCTATCCAAATTCGGATCAAAGCAAAGACATGCATTTTTGAAAAGTTGTACCAATGAGGATTATCTACCGAATTCACTGCCTCTATAACCCAGTTCTGCTTCCTTTCGTAAAAGAGAAAACATAACCACTTGATGAACGGCAGATAAACCAAACACATTTATTTAGACTTTTTAGGGCTTACATTCGTCCAAAAGTGGAATTCAATCACCATTTTCGGAGCATCGAAAACAGCATTTCATTTATTTGTTAGGGCGCAAAAAAGACCAGCCGTAGAGGATTGAGACTGTAGTCGTGGAATTTCGCCGCTCAAATATGGAACGTATACTGATAGTCGTTTTTCTATAGATGCCGCCATTGTTGCTCGACTGAATTTAATGAATGGCAGCACCTCATAAAATTGTTTCCTGCAACACCGGGCCTTTTGAGACTACGTAATGAATTACTTTAGCAGTTAGATATAAATTAGTTCATGGGTCAAGGTTTACCACGGCATTACAATATTTAAGCATTATAGGTCATTATACACCGGTACCGCTTTCCCCCGACGTCTACGTCTTCTTCTCGTCCTCGAGCTACGTGCTTTGACATTTAAGACGGTATTTTTCCGATAGAAAAACTCCTGCGACTTCAAACGTAATTAACTTCTTCTCGGTCTTATACCAGTGCTACTGGTCGAACTCTGTGGGTATCAAATATATGTTTCTAATGAAATATAATTCCATAAAACCCTCATAATGTACCGCCTTGACACTTAACTTGATCAAAATCGAAGTTCCAGTTGTGGTATCCAGCCCACTCAATAAAACAAATAAATGACAACCTCATTCCCACAATATAACTAAGTGTTCGATCTCAGCCACAGAATTCAATTCGTTTATACCCAACCTTCGGCATTTAAACCCTACCGATTCAATCGACTTTGGTAGCAACTAATCGACTTCACTTACATTAAATCTAAATATCTGCATCTGGGTTACATTTGAATTCAAATCTAGCGAAACGGATTTATTATAACTATTCCTAAATATTGATTTAATAATCAAGCAGCACACAACACCTGCGTGTCTTCCTCTGCAACTCGTGTAATTAATATACACGATTTTCCGGACCTGTCTTCTAGTCGGTCCACAACTTTCTTTTTGGCTTTCCACATAAAGCTCACAGAAGCGCAGTTACCACTACTGGACATCTGCAACATTCATTCTTCCGCACGCCTGATTTTAATGTGTTCCTTCATATCTTTCGTGTCTCTAACAACCTTGATGAGAAAGATAAATGGGAATGGGAAGTCAGACATGTAACCTCGGTTTAGACGGCACGCGACTGTATTACCAAGTAACACCTCTGAGAGGTAGCGCGGCCACCGGCGAACCCAGAAGGTGAAGGCTTCCCCTTCCCGAGTCAGGGCCAGAGCAGGTTATCAAGAAGACGATTATCCAAGACCCAGTGTTGCTCGTAACAACATCCAACATGGTTTATATAGACGTTAATCTGCATAACGATTGGTGTGCTTGTAATTTGCTGTTAACGAAGAAGACACACGACTGGCACAAACCTGGTGGACGGCCACGGATTGCTCTTCATTCCTAATAAACAAAGCCCAGACGTAGATTTTCAAAACCCAACATAGTAAAGAATGTGTGGGGGAGAAGAAATGACCTGCGGGGCAATGTAACGTGTTTACAAAACGAGGATTCACAGCAACACGTGATGCGAGTGTTGTTCGTTGGTGTTTAGCCGAGTGATTTGTAAACAGCTTAACTATGCAAATGAAGGTTTTATAAATGATTTGCGGAGTACTTCAGCTTTTGCACGATAACAAACCATCAGATAGAACCGGCGTTAGGTTTTGTGTACAGATTACGATGGGTTGATTGAGGGAGGAATTTGTAGCAAGTGGGTAAGTAGATCGATACCCATATGAATGAATATACAATAAAGTGTCTGAACAACAAATTAACACTGATTTCAAAAGCTAAAACTGGGACGTGTCGTAGGATGTCAAACTCGTTTTTAAAGCAATATCATTATATCACTCCATATAAATTTATAAGTATTAGGCAACGGCAAATCGATTCTTAGCCATTATACCCAAATCAAGAGCATATTGTCGGAATCATACTGTAAGTTATTATAGAAATGCAATTGATAAATTGGTCTATATAAAAATTGTAGCTATATTTCGTGAATTAAAAAAGGTAAGGGGGCGATTACGTGGGGAATTTGTAGCCTGCAGATGTAACGTTTTTGGGCAACAATTTATAGATTAATTTCGAAAGTTGAAACTGCGACGTTTCTTTTGATGATAACGTTAAACTGTTAGTATACAACTTAACATCAATTTGTAAAACCTATTATAAAAAAACAGGAACGTTGAGAAATGGTAAAACTGATTCTTCGACATAACACCCAAAACAGAGCCATGTTTTTGAAAAGTTACCGCAAATTTCAAATGGATCTGTAATATGCCAATTGGAATATATTGTGACGCATATGACAATCAGTACTAGAATATTCTAGAGAGTCCGAAACAGAGTACTAGAATATTCTATAAAGTAATGGAAAACTGGAGACTAGGAACAGTAGAACATTCAAGGCAATGGAACGGACGGAAACGAAACGCTGAAACAGTATAAATACGCCGCACACAGAGCATGGTGATGAGTATGAAGTAGAAAGTAATAAGTCTCGAGTGAGAAGCAAGCGATAAGTAAGAAGTAAAATACGCGATAAGTACGGAAGCGATAAGTCAAGAAATCGTTGTGTACGGTAAAAGTAACGGTTGTGGTTAACGGACTAATAAAGTGTTATATTAATTCAAAATTGATTTAACGGCTCTTATTTATTCAAAATAATTAATCCAGCGAACCCGATTAATTATTGTTTAAGTGAATAAGTCTGTGAAAGTGTGTTGTGACTATGTCAGATCGACATTTGGAGGATCTTCGCGTTCCTGAGTTGAAGAAGGAACTAGAGGACCGGAATCTGGATAGCAGAGGACAGAAACAAATTCTTCGACAGCGTCTACAAGCAGCAATGGAGAAAGAAGGTATTGATGTTGACACATATGTTTTTGCGATTGCGCCAGACTGTCCGGATGAAGAAGAAACACCGAGTCAAGATGGTGCCAATGTAACGGAGAAGAGTTCACCACAGTTGGGCATTTCGGAGATGCTCAGGATGATGATGATAAAATAAGACACTTTCAAAATTACGATCTCGATTCTACTGGCTTCACATGAGAGATGACGTCGAGTCTTGGTGTAGGAAGTGCACAACTTGCACTGCGACCAAAGGACCAACAGCAAAACCAAGGAGCGCTATGAAGCAGTACAACGTGGGTGCCCCTTTCGAGCGAATTGCGATTGATATCTCAGGACCATTCCCAAAAACAAACGACAACAACAAATACATGTTGGTTATCATGGATTACTTCAGCAAGTGGGTGGAAGTCCTTCCAATTCCAAACCAAGAAGCAACAACCGTCATTGAGCAGCTAATCAATAATTGGATCAGCAGATATGGAGTTCCCTGTGAGCTTCATTCCGATCAAGGCCGAAATTTCGAATCACAGATATTTCAAGGCATCTGTGCGGCAATGGGCGTAAGGAAAACCAGAACCACACCCTTACATCCGCAGTCAGACGGAATGGTCGAAAGGTTCAACCGAACAATGAAAGAGTATTTATCGAAGGTCGTTAGTGATCACCAACGAGATTGGGACAAATATGTACAAACCTTTCTCATGAGCTATAGATCGGCTAATCAGGACACGACGGGCCATTCTCCAGCAAGAATTATATTTGGACGGGAGATACGATTACCAGCCGATCTGCGATTCGGAATACCTCCATACGCCATAGACAAGACCGAAGACTACGTAGCCGAATGGAGAAATCGCCTCGATGAGATTCATCATTTGGTTCGAAAGCAAATCAAGGTATCCAGTGACAGGATGAAAACAAGGTACGACGTTCGAGCCAACGCATCCGGATTTAATGCAGGCGATAACGCAGGGCTTTATAACCCTCATCGGCAAAAAGGAAGGTCTCCGAAGTTGCAGCAACATTGGGAAGGACTGTATAAGATTCTCACAAAAATTAACGACGTTGTCTATAGGATTCAGCGAAGACCGAACGCCAAGATGAAAGTGGTACATCGTGACCGACTGGCGACTTTTGTTAACCCAGGAGATCAGTGAACTTAGTTCGGAACGAACTAATCTAGGCGGAGGGTAGTGTGACGCATATGACAATCAGTACTAGAATATTCTAGAGAGTCCGAAACAAAGTACTAGAATATTCTATAAAGTAATGGAAAACTGGAGACTAGGAACAGTAGAACATTCAAGGCAATGGAACGGACGGAAACGAAACGCTGAAACAGTATAAATACGCCGCACACAGAGCATGGTGATGAGTATGAAGTAGAAAGTAATAAGTCTCGAGTGAGAAGCAAGCGATAAGTAAGAAGTAAAATACGCGATAAGTACGGAAGCGATAAGTCAAGAAATCGTTGTGTACGGTAAAAGTAACGGTTGTGGTTAACGGACTAATAAAGTGTTATATTAATTCAAAATTGATTTAACGGCTCTTATTTATTCAAAATAATTAATCCAGCGAACCCTAAGCTCGCTACAATATTAATTGCAAGTAAAAGCTGAGATGTTATTTTTGGCAAATTCAACTTTATTGGAAAAGATTATCTTTCCCAGTGTATGCAAACGATGTGATATTGCTTGGTGAGAAACTCCTAACTGTTCCCTTGAGTTTGACCTGGATTTCATCCAGTTTAACTTGGAGTTATTCGTCGTCATATTTTTTTACTGCACCTGGACGTGGAGCATCCAAGAGATTAAAATTTCGTCCAGGAAATTTTCCAAATCGCTTTTTTACCGTTGACTGACTCACAGAATATTCACCCAAAGTCGAATTAATCAATTCCATAGATTATGCAGCATTTTTTTTATTTGAAAACAGAATGGTGTAAATGTTGCTTATCGACATCCATCACTTCTACAATTGATGCACATGGAATGACAGCTTGTAAATGACTAAAACTTAGTCATACAAACAGCAATGATTAGGTTGCATTTGTAGTGCTCTAAAAAGCCCTACCACCTTTTCCCCCCATTCCTACATCCGAAATCCTATCAAAACCCGAATTAACCCAAACATGATCCAAAATTCGCAATAAACGAATCAAACATTCGTTTATCGCCTAACATTTGCCCCCACGGCATAATTATAACCAAAATCCCAAATTAAAATCAAATTCACAATAAATGAATCTAATATTCGTTTATTGTTCTACATTTGCTCCACGGCATCATCAAAACTCAAAATCCAGAGATCATTATCTCTATTTGGAAAAATTCTTAATAAAATGAACAAACAAACACCCAAAACCAGATACATATCGACATCTGCGAAACAGTTTCGTAAGAATTCAAAAAATTGAATTCTTATCTTAAATAAAAAAAAAATTGTGGCGAGGAGGCCGAATTTAGCGGAGTTGGAACATGTGCGTCGCGGCTAAACAAGGAGAAGACGATCCGATGTGGAAATGTGCTAATTGGTTTTAGATAGGTTACTGGGAAATGGTGTTTATGGCATCGCTAGTAAGGGTAGGTATTGAATTCCTATTTGCATTTGTTTATGCTATAGGATTCAATTGATGCCAAGAGACGCGGAATGCGTATTTGCTTTGGTCCCTTGGGTGTAAGTCGCCAGCCAATGTGTATGTAGGTCACATTGTTGTACACATGGCTTGGCTGGGAAAATAGACGGCGCAATATTTATGGTCCCTGTCATGACGGTTACATTGTATGCAAACCGAATCATTTTGTTTACAAGAATTTGTCTGGTTTGGAATTCCAGATAAGTAAACCAAGAAATCTTACGGAAAATTGTATGCGAAGAGATGCATGAAAAGGTAAGTTTTCTTTACAGGGACTTTAAGATTCTAGATTTGATCTATATAAGGCGTGAAGCATTTACAGGTGCTAATGCTGTTGCATTGGCAGAAACAGATGTAGATTGGATTGTAATAATGGGGGTTTTACGGTAAGTAGACAGTGGGGTTTGGGGGAACCGCCACTGATAGATTTCGCTGGAAAATGTCTGAAAAGGCGGAACACATTCAGTTGAGCAGCGACCGTGATAATACCTATAGAAAAGAGACAGGAATGATATGTTGCGTCTATGTTCTAACGCCGTAATTGATTGACTTACGGTTAGGTCCCCAATAAGTTTCATTCTCGTTTTTGGATCCTAACGATCACGTATAGTGTAGGCTTTGGATGCGCCTGATCAAATATGGGAGTCGAAGCCCGATTTGGAACGAATGTGCGCATTGTAGATAGTGGCCAGGTTGGATAGAGTGAAATATCTTTTGCATCTCTTAAGGAACCCCACACATTTGGCCGCACTTTTCGCAGCTTCAAATATGTGGTTGTTCCAATTATGTGGTCGTTCCAATTAAGAGCCGACTTAATTCGAGCGCCGAGAATATGATAGTACGATACGATACATGATGCAACCCTCACGCGACATGCAATCCTAACAGCTTGACTGCAAGAAACGGCTCACAATTCATGCAGACGATCCTTACGCAGCCTGTCAAGGAACAAACCCCGAGACCTCCTCCTATATAAATCCCAAATTAGACCCGCACTCGAATATTGCTCTCATGTTAGGAGCTCGGCGCCTAAACATACCCTCGACCTGCTTGAGAGCATACAGAGACGAGCGATCCACCTGATCGGGGACTCGGCGCTGACGTCGGGACTACAGTCACTATCACATCGAAGGCGCGTGGCCGACCTCTGTCTGTTTTACAGATATTGTCACGGGTACTATTCTTCGGAGATTCGTGGTACTGTTCCACGCAATTCGGCATATATGCGCTCCACAAGACAATCCGACGGATCGCACCCGTTTGTGGTTCATCTCCCGACGGCGCGAACATCCCTGCATCTGAACTTTTTCCGTTACAGAGCGGGGTAGCTGTGGAACTCCCTTCCCACGCGAGTGTTCCCGGAGCGTTACAACTTGCAACTGTTCAAAAAGAACTGCAACAGTTATTTAATGGCATCTCGGGGCGCCCACTCGACGCTATAGGTTCGCCTCTCCCGAGAGAAGTCTAATAAAAAAAAAATTGAAGTATACAACAGCAATATAAACTGCTGTATCGAGAACAGATTTGCCACTGGGAGTGTTCTTTGGCGCCATAGACCACACAAGCGAATTCAAGCTTCCGTTGGAGGTCTGTGTGATTGTCGCAAACGATTCAACCAATTCTTCTGACCCCAAGCGCAAGTCATTTATCCTCCCTCAGCTCCGCCGAGTCGATTTTGTCCCATATTGAGTCCAATTGCCTGGCATGAGTATTTGCTTTTCTTAATTGATACTGCCTCTTAAAATGCATCTACTTAAAGTGCAGTCGCCTTGGTTCAAGTGTTCGTTTCGCTTAATTGATATTGCCGGTGGCGTTTGTCATTGTTCATATGCCTTTCACAGGCATAAGTATTTTAATGGAACACCTGTCGTACGGCAAGGCGCCAGCAATATCCCATGCCGGATGTGGCGCTTGGGGAATGACTATGCGTCACAGGTGGGCGATTAACGAGGAATCGCATCGTGTGCGATATGAATATTATGTTAATTGAATTAATATGAACACTATGTTAAATGGGGTTTATGTAGTGGAATACTATAATATTTTGAGAAATTACAAAAAAATCAGTAAGAATCGATGGCGTTCCCAACATCGTACTCAAACACCTTCCCCCAATGGCAAGCTGTTTAATAATGCTCACTATCTGACGCGTTGGAAAACAGACATCGTACAACCTATCCCAAACGAGGGAATGGATAGCTCAAACCCAATAAACCTGCGTCGATTGGCATATTACCGAGTATTAATAAAGTATTCGAGAATGTTGTAAATAAAGCTCTAATAAAATGGGTTGATGACACTGACATTATTCCAAATAACCAGTTTGGTTTTAAGGAAGGACACAAACCTCCTATGCCACAGCCCAACCGGTTGGGATTTTCAATGGAAAAAATGCAACCACCCATGCACTGGCAGGTCCCTGTCTGATTGACATGGAGAAAGCCTTCGATATTCTGTGGATCGATGGGCTATTTCACAAGTTAGTCAGAGTAGGCATGTATAAAACCGTACTGAATTTGAGGAGGATTTGCAGTTGACAATGCAACTCTTTCACGTTTCTTTGCCTTTCATACATACAGGAAGATTCGTTGTGAAAGTGGCAACGTGACATCCTACATTGCTTATAAAATAAATAATGATCTGCAACAGGGTGCGGTACTATCTCCGATCCTCTTCAGCATATAAGCAAGCGGCTCAATAGGCATGCTTCATCGGGCCATTGCGTATGCAGACGTTTTCATAATTTACAAAACAGCTCTGAATTGAGATCATTAACAGCCAGCGGAACTTCAATGAAGTTCTACGTTACTGCGACAACTGGAAACTCAAAATAAATGTTCGGAACTATCCTGTTTAGAAAATCGTTGTATCGCACTCTTTGGGTTACAACGAAAACTTGGCAAAAACTCGTTATCATGGGACTGTAGCGGTTCTACGAACCGCACAACCCACTATAGGTTGAGATGTCCTTTCCGCCAAGGAACATACTTACCTGTATTCATTACACGTGCCCACAGACACGTGTTCCAAAAGTCCTTACTCCCACCTGAAACAAAAGGTAACATTACATACACCAACATTAAATTCAATACTAAAAATCAATCGAACTAAACGTTCAAAAGCCTCTAATATCGAATTCAACGCATTCAATTCGACGCGTCAATTCAACGCATTCAAGCCAACGCACCCATTCAAGGCATCATTGCGTTGCACCCACTAAACGCAATTTTCGGTAAACAAACCGATCAACTCAACGCATATCTCCTCTTGTAGCTAATAGCAATTAGCACCTAAATCGCTTGTAGGACCTAATGCAAAGGCACGCATATGCAAACAAGGCATATCGTTTAGCTGCCGTCCCGTGGTCATACAATCATAAACTCATAACACTATCCCTGATAGATGTTTATGATGGAAAAGGCAAACAAAGCATTACCGATCCCTTAGTCCTTTGTATCCATCTGAATAGCACGAGAACCCTCGTTTCTCAGGCCAGATGGGAAAAATAAACAATGCATAGAAAATGATCGGAGAATAAGCGGCGGCATCCGATCAACACACAAAGGGACGAGATACCGACCACCAACAACTAATGCTAATGATGATGATAATGATAATCAGGAAGATTTCTCCTTTTTTTACAGAGACTATGAGAAATACCGCTAACAGATACTGTGGGAAATTCTGTTAGCAGATTGGATGGGGAAATTTTCCTTCGCAGATGCGGGTTGATTAATGTGAACGGGATATTTTAGTTAGGAGATACAATTAGTCTATATCGAGCATCCGTCCAGGAAAGTACAACCAGCGAACCCCACCGAGGAGGTCGAACAGCGAGGAACCCACGAAGTAGTCGGTCCGCGCAGCAAAATTTAGAAAAGACAAATTAACGTGTGTTGTCGTGCGTAAGAAACTACAGTATTCGAAAGTGACGTGTCTAGATTATCGTGTGTTGTCGTACGAAAAAAGGAAAATATTTGTATATGTGAATACGAGTAGTACGACTTGAACACAATAACAGCAAATAAACAACGCTAGCGTGACATACGAATAATCGAGTGTAGATTATCGCTGGTCCTATCCTTAAGTAGGTAAAGCTTAAAGTGAAAAATAAACGTTCTTACCTGTCACTGACAAAACTCATATCTCAGTGTTTTACTTGTGTGCAGTTTTCCGCTCCGTGTAAGTATTGAACAGTGTTCGGCGGAACACTCCGACGACTAAAGACACAAAACCGCATAATTGGTGACTACGACATGATCTGTACACACAGCACACACTTTTCCCGTAGTAAACAGAACTTCACACACGATCATGACTTCCGCATGGAGCACCAAGGCACACTCGCCTGCTCCGGCGTTCTCTTGTTCGCACCGAAGCTGATCGTAACGAAGTTACTGAGAAGGGAGTGGTGTAGCGTCTCTAACAGATACACACACAAACACAAGCAAATAGTGAAGAACACCGAACGAAAATCGAATAAGATAATGCATCAGAGCCGTATAACATAGCGATAAAATAACAATTCACATCAGTGGAATATACTTGCGTTTAAAAATCGAATTCTAACATCGGCCAGTAGCCTGATGGGTAACGCTTAGGTTCAATTTTTTGTGATTCTAACTGTCATAGTGCAGTTCAAATCATACGTTCTTCTTCACTATCATTTCAAACGCTATAGGACCACTGGTCTTCCATGTGCGTCGATCGACCGTAAATAAGATGATAGATTATTGGGGGGGGGGGGGGGGGGGGGGGGGGGGGGAAGAGAAGTTAAGAAGCAACGCCAACAGTTCTGCTGGTTGAATGGCAGCTAAAGACAGTCAGCCGAAATTGGCATAGTGGGCAACTACTTAAATGCAAGCTTGCATAGATTTAGTTCCTCTTAGGTTAGGGTAGTAAGATTTAACAATATTATTATGAAAAAAAAACTAGATAAAGTTAGTGATGTAAGTTTAATTAGGTGTATAAAAATGAAAATCACAAAGCTGTTTGTTATCCTACATTTTTTTTGTTTTAGTAAATAATTAATAAAGATACCACCAGTAAGTCGAAAAGAAGTAAGGCAACAACCCATGATAGTAGTCACCCCCAATTTAGCTTAGAGTGTCCGCATGGTCCCATGGTAAGTTAATATATAATATAAATCAGCTAGAATTTATGCATTTTTTGTCTAGGAAGTAAGTAAAATATAAGAGAAAGGACAAAATAAATAATGTATAAAAAGAAAAAAAGAAGAAAGCAAAAAGGTACATGCTATTAATTTAGAATATCACATTGGAATGATATAGCATACCATAAAGATCAGCTTTCCAAGGCTCAAATATTATTCGTGATCTCATCAAATAGATTTTTATTTTAGATATATATTAGAACTTCCTCAATCCACTTACATTCTAATTTACAAATATCTGGAGGAACAAACTGGACTTTCAGTATTTTATTATAATATAAATGGAAGGTCAAAATTTCATGGTCGACGCCATTTTTATAGTGTGCCCAAAAACCCCCGTCTATCTATCACAAATGACAAGTTCACAAATTGACAAGCAAAAGTTTCAGGTAAACCCGAGTGCCCTGAATTGATCTCTAGCCGGGAACTAGGAAGAATGAATGTAAATTTGCGATATACCGCTACTCTATACGATAACATCTGATAATTTTTCCATTACAGTACCATTAAATGCGCAAACACACCCCGATTACCTTGACGCAGAACAAAGTATCTTTAGTAGGCTTAAATTTATCGCAAATTGATCGAGATCTTTGGCATAGATAAACAACATTAGCTTAACCACTCGCCCTCCAGTTTGTCTTTGTGCAGCATAAACCACACAACATTCGCCGAGTTTTACCTGGTGAAAGAGAACGATATTCTCTTATCGAGTCAAACTCTTAAACTAATAAACCGGCATTCGGTGGGTCTTGTCGATAGGGCAGTAAACAACAAACAACTCTTGTAACAGCTAACGGTTGGTTGAGTATCTCAGCCATCTTTGGGATTAATTCACTTTCGTTACCATTAAATTTGGTAAGATAGTCCAAGGAGAATGTCAGTAGCACATAAACCGTCGCATGAACGAGAACGTGGTTCAGGAAAAGTGTTGAGATCTTAACAAACGAACGGTGGCGCCGTTTTGAATCCGATCTACGCGGTAGTGTCCAAAGTATATTCACTCCAAGATTTAGATGTTCAAAATCAAAGTAATCTTTGGGTAGTAACTGTGATAAGTGAATGGTGCGAGCCTTCTTTGCTTAAAGCGCACTCGTGAAAGACGCAAAGTGAAAACCAATAGTCAATTTATGTGAAGCTCTTAGTTTTATTCGTGCATGAGGTTAGAATGTTAAATTTCCGGTACTCGAAAGAGTTGTGAAGATACATCAGCGAAAGGAAGCCACAGATTTACATTTCCCGCGAGTTGAGCTTGGTTAATAATTATAGCAGCACCAGGTCACGAGGCACGAGTCAGGAGTTATCAGAATAATTGAAGGAGTATGGATATCCGAAAGCGAATATTATGGGTGGTAATAGGTAAGCTAATAATTGATGTGATGAGTCTTATTGGAATGATTTACTTTATGGATGAATGGTTTTGGACAGATCGCTTTTAAGGAGTTTTACAAAAGATGACATGTTTATGTCGATCAAATTTCACAGTATATGGTAAATTTTCTAAAGGCGTACAGCATCTTTATCGGAGAATTTGTTTTCGACAACTGTAGTGGTAAACGCGTAATTATTACAAAATAATTTCTCTGTCTCTCATTAATATGAAATTAAATTTATTTTCGAGTTTCTAAGCAGTGAGCATTTCGTAATTACATATTGATGGTAAATAACACTTAAACAGTAAATATGAGTGCTTAAGCAGAATAAAGTATCACTCGCGATATAGGTGATAGATGCTATTGTGGCAATTCTGTGATATTGAGGGAGTTGAACGATCAACGACAATTTTGCAAACTTGGAGCAAGTCGCAGAAGTTAGAACAATTATTAGTTTTTTCAATAATTAAAGGGATGACAATGAGTTGACAGTATTGCCAGAACTTTGTTTTATCAAAATATTTTATTTGAAGTTTTCTCCCTACATTGGTTACAATGACATATTTTTTTTTCCATTTGTCATTAATGAGTGTTCTGCCTTCTTTACATATTTTTTTAACACTAACGCGCGCACAAATGGGGATTTTGAAGTAACCTTAAATAACAGAGCACAGTGCAAGCGCACGGTGAGGAAGTGGACAATGTATCGCTGTACATTAATTTTAAATGCCTGGATATTACAACGCAGAGGAAATACATCAGGTATCAATGAATGACTAACTATCTATGTTTATTTGAGGGCCTGAGGTTGACTTTCAACGTGAACTGACGCGTCTCACAGGAAAATGTCTACAGGGACGGAACACATTTAGCAAGTTCAGTTGAGCAACGACCGTGATAATACCTATAGAAAAGAGACAGACATGATACGTTGCGCCTATTTTCTAACGATGGAATTGATCGACTTACGGCTAGGTCCCTAATAAGTTTCACTCCTCGTTTTTGCATCCTAACGATCACGTGTGTAGCGCAGTCTTGGATGCGCTTGACTAAATATAGGAGTTGAAGTTCATTTAGGGCGAATATACGCCGTGTAAATAGTGGCCAGGTTGGACGGAGTGAAGAATTGTTAGCATCTCTTAAGGAACCCCAAACATTTGGCCCCACCTTTCACTGTTTCAAATATGTGGTCGTTCCAAGTAAGAGTAGAGTAATTCGACTGCTAAGGATTGATACTTAGATTCGTCGATGAGTGCCGTTCACATGCCCCTCATCGAGAATATATTTACTTTGGGGTTCGCCTTTGACGACAAGAGACAGCATTGAGTTTTTAAGACATTGAATTCTACTTTGTTAGATAATCCCATAGATATATCTTGTTGAGGTGGGAATTCAATGTATTAAGCTAAACCTGCTGATTGGTAATGACGTTCGAGGAGTTTGATCTGAAAAGTTCGTATGAGTAAGAAAACTCAACGTGCTACCATCAGCAAACGACTGAATTGGGTTGTGGGTAATGGGCAAGTGATGGGAGTACAGAACCTGGGAACCCCTGCATTAATTTGATGGAAGGCGAATTTGACACCGTCAAGAACCACTTAAAATGAACGGCCAGAAAAATAGTTTCTTATCCATCGGATCAGGGAACTGTCGGCTCCATAGAATTGCAATTTTGACAAAGGGGCTGGATGCCAAACTCTGTCGAACGCTTTTAAAATATGCGACAAATTTACTTTTGCCGATATGGAAACCATATTAGCAGTCATTGAGGTCATTTGATTCCAGATATTTCGAACGTTGACGGTTAATGAGTGATTCCACCACCTTCCAGAGAATAGAATTTAGTGTTATCGATCGATAAGAAGAAAGGGCAGATTTGTCACCCTTTTTGTGAATTGGGTGAATGCACCTGACTGCCATCTATTTGGGAAGCGGCCAGTAGCATAAGAGAAATGGAAAAATTTCCGCAGTGGTTTAGAGAATAAAGAACATTTCTTTAAGAGAATTGGGGGAATGCCAGCCGGACCAGTGGATTTGCTTGCGTGCAGCTCCTTCAGTGCACGCGCAACAGTGCGCGTATGAAAGTGAATCTGGCTCATGGTGTGCTGCTTATGCTCAAGTTGAGGCGGAACTGATGTGGTATCAGGTAGTGTTGAGTTCGCTGCAAAATGTGTAGTAAGTAGATTCGCTTTCTCTATTTCACTGGTAACTGGTCTGTCATCGACTATTTGCCAGGGAATGGATGAGGAGGCCGAGTTTTGCATGGTTTTCACGAATGCCCAGAAGTTTCTACTACCTGTGGGAGAGTGTAGTATTTTTTGTCTAACTCTCTGGCCATAATATATGCATTGCAGTCATTTTTAGGTCTCTTGGATATGTTCCGGTTTTCCTCGGTATTGTTTAATTTATACAACCGGAAGCTCCACTCTTTAGCCGCCTTTGCAGCCCAAATCGAACCGCATATTTCTCCTGGGTTTAATATTCTATACTTTGTGTGGAATAAAGGTCCGCATACCAAATAGAATTGTGTCTGTCATTGTGTCCGGCATAGAGTCTATAGCGTTTGGGATGATAGTGAAGAACGTCTGATTCGACCTGACGCTATGACAGTTAGAATCACCAAAAATTGAACCAATGCGCAATACATCAGGCTACTGGCCGTGTGTACGAATTCGATTTTTAAACTCAAGTGCATTCAACTGATGTGGAATTGTTATGCTGATGCATTTTCTTATTCGATTTTCGTTCGGCGTTCTTCATTATTTGCTTGTGTTTGTGTGTTCATCTGTTAGAAACGCCACACTACTCCCTCCTCAGTAACTTTGTTATGATCAGCTTCGCGTGCGAACGACGGAGCGAACGAGAGAACGTCGGAGCAGGCGAGTGTGCCGGTGCTCTATGCGGAAGTCGTGATCGTGTCGTGAAGTTCTGTTTACTAAGGGAAAGTGTGGGTGTGTGTGTGTGTGTACAGATCACGTCGGGGTTGTTGCGTTAAGCAAGGATAGTGAAGAAGGTGAATTGAAAACACGATGAAATGGGTGAGAAGCGAAGCAATGAAGCATCGGGCTACTGGCTGTGTGTGCGAATTCGATTTTTAAACTTAAGTACATTCAACTGATGTGGAATTGTTATGTTATCGCTATGGTATACGGCTCTGATACATTTCTTTATTCGATTTTCGTGCGGTGTTCTTCACTATTTGCTTGTGTATTGTGTGTGTATCTGTTAGAAAGGCCACAAGTCCACATCGACTAATTTAACTTCCCAAAATTGTCGTGGAGACCTTTTCAATTGGCTTTCTCGTAGAACCATACTGTTTTTTTGTTTTTTTTTGTTTGGGAAGTTCCTCGTTAACGTTGCTGTTGGTTAGGACAAATTTAGCTGACAGGACACAGTTGTCTGAAGTTCTTAAGGGCGAAAAAACTTCAATCGAATATTTGGTCGGGTGAGGGATGAGAAACAGGTCCAGTATGTAATAACCATGGAAAGTTTGATAAGTTAGTGACCTTTCGAATTTCACGCGTTGTAACTTTAAATGCAACACTGCTCTCATCAACTGATATTTATATATAGCCTACTGTCAAAGTTTGAGCAAGCTGCGTCATTTAGTTTGTGTTTGACAGCCACTGAAAGCAGACAACCGCGTGAATTTTAACGAAAATGGAAGAAAGTGAAGAAGAAAAAGCTATGAATTAGGCTACGAACTGCTACCCCATCCAGGATATTCTTCAGATGTAGCCCCCCTTGGACTATTTTCTGTTCCCATTATCATCATCATCGGCACTACAACCGGGAACCGCTCTTGGCCTTATTTAGCAAGTGTTGAGGTTTGTTAAATTTTCCGTGATAATTTGTTTTTCCGGGCAAGGTCATTAGTCTTGCGCCAGAATATTCTGTTTCCAAACCTGTAGAAATGACTGGGTGGTAAGAGTTTTGGGTTGAATAAAGAGGTCATCACAGAAACGAACGTCTATTTTGAGGGCCTTAAGGAAACCTATTATTTGGAAAGAATAAAAAAAAAACTGGGAAATCGCTGGACTAAATGTATCGAGCTAAAAGAAGCTTATGTTGAGAAATAAAATGCTTATTTTCCGAAAAAAAATTTCTTTCATGCAAAAAGTCACTGACTTATCCAACTGTCCTCGTATGTCCATGTTGGCTCATTGACGAGTTGAGTTACGGTGACACCAATGAGTAAAAATTTGTTGCTTATATAAGTCGTCGATAGAGTTAGTCGTGAACTCACCAGGTTCGCGAACTAGCCCATCCCTATTGACAGCCGTTAGTAAAAATTCGTTTTCTTCCTCTAAATGAATGAAAAATTGAATTCTGTTTCACTTGCATTTAACATACATAAAACTTCTGGCAAAGTGCATAAATGTGTCGAAGAGGCAGTACTTTATAACAACGGAAAAGTCTGTTTTAAACATACAGGGCGTTGCAGATCGGCACTAATGTATTTACTTCACGTGTGTAGCGTTTCGATTACATCGTGGGGTTTATAATTAAAAAAAAAAAAAACCTTGGCGAATCAAAGGTTTTTGTTGTTTACTACGAGTTTGACATGGCGAAAAGCGAATAACCTTGCCCGGAAAAACAAATTATTATGGACAATTTAACAAGTCTCGGAAAAGGACCGGATACCGGTAGAGAGACTTGCTAAATAAGGCCAAGACCGGACCCCGGTTGTAGTGCCGATGATGATGATGATGATGATGATGATGAACTGCAAACTAACCTGAGAGAGCAGCTGTACGAGTATGAGGCTTAGCATTGCTCTAGACGGTAGTGCCGCTGAAGTAAGCTTGTACAATAAAAAGAAAAAGCTGAAGAAAACCTGCCGAACTTAACTCCAACATTTGAGAAAATTCCCCCGGACTAAATAGTATATTTATTGCCCAACCGCCACAACATTAAGGAGTCTACTGTTGAACCTATGACTACTTCCATGAAAACCCAGCATGCGCAAGTGATACACAGTTCCAGTTCTCTAGCCCAAGTATTCTGTTCTTTTTGGTGCTTTTGGCTTTATAGGGAAATTATTAAACCTGTTGGTGTGTGTCTATTATGACAAAAAGAAATGTTATTATTATTTAGGTTCATAGGTAACATCCTCAAATCACCCAATGCATTGAAGCTTTTTTTTTAACCTCTTCTCTAAAATTTGAAATAGCGTCCGTCCTCCCCATGGTTTTTGTTGTTTACTACGAGTTTGACATGGCGAAAAGCGAATAACCTTGCCCGGAAAAACAAATTATTATGGACAATTTAACAAGTCTCGGAAAAGGACCGGATACCGGTAGAGAGACTTGCTAAATAAGGCCAAGACCGGATCCCGATTGTACTGCCGATGATGATGATGAATAAAACACTTCAGCTATTCAAATAAATAAAAGGTATAAAAATGAGGTAAGTATTGATAAATATTTTTGATCATCGAGAATCTGATGTCACAGTTGTGCATTCTGGAGTCATGATTGACTTTGCTGAAAAGAAGATTCAGTGTTTCATAAAGTCTGACAATAATTAATTACTTTAGATACCATGCGAGAAAACAACCACCCAAATCCCAGAATTGTAGCTTCGATTAAGCTCTTGGATAAAACGCTCTCTAGAAGAAACTATAAATTAAATTACATAACTATTGCCTATTTTCTATACCGTTATGCCACATATTTTATTTGAACTTGTGCATCACGCGGGCTATATCAGATGTTCTACGACTGTAATGCTTTTTCACGTGCACAAGAGGTCTGTGTACATTTTTGCCTGCAGGTAACATGTGCTACTAAGCCAGTAACATTGTTCCAACGTGCCACCAACACACAATCAAAATCCCTATAAAAAAAATAAAAAAAAGCTTACATAATAGCTTAACTACTATTTAATTAAGTAAATTATGTATAATTGGAACCTATGTTTAAAAAAAGAATCGACCGCCATCATAACTACAGCAGTACAAGCTGTTTGGAATCGCTTTGGCTTCTCTCCTGAGCGGTAATTGAACGCTAGGTCTTAGTTCTGTTAGCCTACATTCGAATGCAAATCGCGTTCTATTTCCATTGTTTCAAAGAATTCCGCTGTTTTCGCTTATTTGTTGTCGTCACCAGTTTTTTTATAAAACAAATCGAATAATCAAGTAGTTTAAAATTCGATTTCTATTGGAGATGGGGGTTTCATGGACCGGATTGAATGGTTTCATAGATATTTCACCTCACAAAACAATGGGCTGCGTCACTAACGAGAACTATACCTGTCCGTGGCTCGGGGATTTCAGAAAACTTCATCTGGGCAACGTTAAGTCACGAATGTAGATGGCAAATGGGCCACTCAAGTTTGTTTCTTGATCCAATACATTTGTTGACTTATGGCTTGAGTAGATGAGCAGGTATGGAAATCTAAGACAGCCGTGGAAAAAATTGATAAATTGATTATAAATAATTAAAGATGAGAATTATTGTCATTAATTTGTTTAATCAACGTGGTACACCTGCGAAAACTATTGAGAGTACATGTTTTGATTTCCAGGTAGGCTCCAGTTCTCTTTAATACAAAGACCCACGCGAATTAACTGCATAAAGACTTAATTTATTGCCCCACTTTATTTAAATTCTACTTATGTGAAGCAAATGAAAGCAAGATGTTCGCATGTGAATTTAGTGAGTTTACTGCTAGACGTCAAATAAAGGATGCTCAAATTGGCGTCCTATAGTGTAGTACTAATTATTTAAGTTGATGTTTGTACATAATGAAATCAGGAACACAAGGAAAGGTGACCCTATAGCGCCTTGAAATCCTATTAGATAAGTGTTCGTTATTTTTGAGCAGTGTCCCGGAAACATTCACACTGGGAGGGAGTATAATGGTGTTCCCGTTTTGTAACAATTCAATTTTGGTTTAGATATATACATGCCGTTGACAGATGAACTGGAAGTTAGTGGTATCTATGGGGTTGTCATGGAGAACGAAACTAAATAGAATTCCTTGGAATGATATCAAAAATCTTAAATACACCGCCCTCGTGATAATGTTATAAAGGTTAATTGCGTCTTACAGAAAATGCACCTCTATGGTGCTACGATGCACTTATAGTATAACGTACGAGGGTGAACCAAATATAAACGGCAATTTTACTTTAAAACAAGTTGCAAGTTACATAATCTTTTGCGTGGATGCTTGGTTTATGAAGAGTAGGGGAATCGGCTTGGCTAGCGATAGTCAGTACAGCCTTGAGCGAGCAAGAGGTACATACGTTTGTTGTGCAACGGATTATTATAAAATTTTTAACAAATGAAGGCGTTAAATCGGAAATTTTTTCTCAATAGAAGGCCCAGTTTGATGATGTTACACTGCCTCAGAATCGTGCGTATACGTGGGCCAGAGAATTTAAAAGTGGGCAAGGACGTGTGGGGAGGAAGTAGGGTGCGCCAGCCTACGGCACTAGTTCACTTTCAATCCCATCGTCACTGAAAGTTCCTCCTCCTAACGCCAAAGGCAAAGCATAAACACACCCATGACACCGCAATGAGGGTTAATGAAACGCACCGTTTTAATGTTCGAATGATTTTTTATTTTATTGGTATTGATAGTTACGTTTTTGATTAACTAAATGAAAAAACATGAATTAAAAGTCCCTTGAAACCTTTCGAATATATTAATTTAAGCATTCTCATTGTCATCGTTCAAACGTACACAATACACAAACTATATAAACACCTCGCACCATAAGTCCGACTATTACTATTAACTAAATATATTTGGTATTTAATTAATCTAATCCCGATTCCTGGATGTACGCGTCCCCGGACGCCACGGGGGGCGGAAGACGCACCGACCGGATCGGTGGTTGGAATACGACTTATCAATTCGCTGGCAAGGGAAATTCGGCGAGTGGTACTGGCTCTCTTAATTTAGGAATGAATTGCCTATCCCAAGAGAAACGCGAAGTCTCTCTTTGGGGGTAGGTAACCGGATCTCATAGAGAAGATCATCGTGGTATGCCTGTATGTGTGCTCGTGAAGATCACATTGGTTTTTTCATACACAAGGCCATGGGAACTAAGCTGAAAAATCTAAAGACAAAGGGATCGTATAGATCATTGTTTACGATGTGCATTGTGGCTATCATAGACGGCAATTCATCGGAGAAATGGTGCTGAAAACAAATAAGGGCATCATTACAGTCGGGGATGAGTGTTGCAGATGCATCGCTATTAGGAAAAGTTGCTAATGGGTTTTAAATGTTTATGGCATCTCTGACTGCAGTATGAACCGAGTTCTTGTTTGTACTAGGAAATGCTAGAGGATTCGGTTTCGCTGATAATGCTTGGGATGCGGTAATTGTTTGTCGATTGGACAAACGAATCGCGGGTCGGTTTATTGCAACTGTATAAACAAGCTATCCGACATAGCATTTTAACGATGATAAGGGTGCCGAATGGTTCGGGATTTATGATGCCGTATGATGTGATGGATTCTTTACAGGAAATTTGAATAACGCATTAAATGCGTGAAAGTTGTGAGAATTCTTCTTAGGGATTTTCAGATAATGCGTCGAATGCGTTAATGTCGTTGGAAAAGGAAATGTTTTTAGGTATGCTGGTGATTGAGATGCAAATATGGGTTGCGAATATGGGGGGTTCTTCAGGTGAGCTTTAAGAACCCCCACAGACGCATCGAAAACGAACATCATGATCCACGCCGAAGGACAAGCCGTACAGATGACAACATCCGTGCCGTTCGAGCTTATTAAAAGTGATGGATTGAACACTGCCATAGCTGATTCCCACTTCCAATGAGATTTCTCCAACACTTAAACTGCGATCACTTTCAATAAGCTCTCAAACGGCACGGATGTTATCATCTGTACGACTTATCCTTGGGCGTCGATCATGAATTTCGTTTGTAAAATAACATAGTGCAATCCATATTTTTTACATTATATGATCAGTTTTCTTCTCATAAGCGATTGCTAATACAAGAATTCTCCCAATAATGTAATAAAAGCTGCACTTTCCGTGAATAATGTTTTTGGTACATAGGTGCTACATAAACAATTCAATTTTTATTAAGTAGATAATACATTCATATTTTACAACTAATTTTTCAGAGTCTTAGGACAGCAATTCCTTTACAACTATAATCTTAAATCTATATAATGAAAATAGCACAATTTTAATGAATAATAAATAATAAATGATTAAGGGAAAACTAGAAGAAAAAACCCTTATTTGATTCTTAAGACTAATATTGCCCAGATTTCCGGTTATTTTATGTAATAATGACCTCGATATAATTTTCATAGACAGAGCACATAGGTAGTGATTTAGGATAACGGAAGACGGGAAACGAGAACATTGTCAGATAAAGAACAATTGACGAAGAAGTTTCGATTGATCTTGTCAATAAGAAATTCTACCCGTTAAACGTTAGCGTTTTCATGAAGTTCATGTGTCGAATAATGCCATGGCAACCGGGGTTCGATTCCCCATCGGGGAGTCTCTGGCGCAAGACTAATGACCTTGCCTGAAAAAATAAATATTCATGGAAAATTTAACAAGCCTAAGGACTTCCTAAGCAAGGCCAAGACCGGTTCGCGGTTGTAGTGCCGATGATGATGATGATGAAATTCAGCAACATTTTCAATATTTTATTGTGACACCTATGCAACTTTATTTTGTGTGTGCGAGCACAATTACAACATACAAGGGCGCTGTACAGGAGTATTGCTTGAAAAATGGTTTTAAAAATTATAATTTTATTTTCGAGGCTAAGATTTGACTTTCTACACACTAATGGATACATAACTCTTACGACTTTGTTTATTTTGTCAATTGTGGTAGTGATGGGTTTTTTGGAAGATAAGTTTTTTATCTAGAATAATACCTAGATATCTACAGTCTTCGGACCAATCAATATCAACTGCACACTGTTTAGTGCCATTTGGTAGGTAGCAGTGTTTCCTACATCTCGAAAACCAGACAGCTTGTGTTTTATTACCATTTATTTTTATTTTCCATTTCCTGTAATACACTGCTAGTTTGTCAAGAGCTGCTTGCAAAGAGTTGTAGACATTAGTGAATAAGGCACCCGAAGAGAAAATGGCTGTATCATCGGCAAACATAGCTACCTGAATGTTTTCACCTAGACATGGTAAATCTGCGACAAACAATGTAAATAATATGGGACCAAGGACCGAGCCTTGGGGTACACCATGGTGGTTTTGGTGAGTAGAGGATTTGTCGGTTCCTATACTCACAACATATTTTCTCGAACGAAGAAAACTCTGAATAATTTTAATAAGCGTTATTGGCGGCTTAAGTTTTAGTAGCTTATAAATCAAGGCATCGCGCCATACTGATTCAAAGGCTTTTTCGATGTCTAGAAGAACCAGTCCCGTTGACTCCTTGTCGATGAATTTAATCGATATGTGGTTTGTAATGCGCAAGACTTGATGGATTGTGCTGTGACCACTACGGAAAGTTTGGTAGGATGTTATTGGCTTCCACGAAACGATCAATTTTTTCCTTAATAATTTTTTCTAAGAGCTTACTCAGACAGGTAAGTAGACTAATAGGTTTGTAGCTTTCGGGGCTGTTCTTCGGTTTGCCGGGTTTCGGTATTACTTTTACTGTTTTCCAATAGTCCGGAAAATAGCGGTTTCTAAGATAAGCGTTGAAAATGAACGTTAAATAGGTACTCGCAGCAGGTGGAAGTGCTTTAATTAATTTGTTGTTAATATTATCAAGACCAGCAGCCTTTTTTGATTTCGATTTTTTTATGAATTCTTTAACGTCGCTAATATTAATTACGTAAGTACTTTCAGCTGGTGGTTGAGAAAGTACATGGAGAGTGTTAGCAACTTCAGCCTCAGTATACGCGTCGTTTAGATGCATATATATGGAGTGGTTCTTACTAAACGTATTAGCAAGTAGGTCCGATTTCTCCATTGAAGAAATAAACAACTTGTCGTGAACTTTAAACGGAGGAATACTTGACACTCTTTTTCATAATTTTTGGTATTTTCCAGAACGGTTTGCTTGCTTTGATGTTATTCCAACACTTGTTCCTATATGCTGATATTTCGTTTTTAATGATATTATTTAAGACTTTATCATTAATTAGAAAGCATTCGATCTATAACGAAGCCATTTTCTTCTTTCAAAGTTTCGTAGTGTAATCAGATGTAAGATATTTTCAGGAAGCTGTGCCGTATCAACTGGAGCTGTGAAACATTTAGGTATCGCAAGATCGGCCGCTCTATTGATAACAGAAACAAAATTGTTACATAGGATATCAATGTGCTCGCTGCAGGTTATAGAATTTAGGCTGGAATCGCCTAGAACCAAGTTCGTGTTTATATATGATTTATAACAATTCCAGTTGGCGGCGGAATAGTTGTGGTATAAACTGGTACGATTTGCAGATACTGTATGATTCACTGTGAGGCTGATCGGAAGGTGGTCTGCACTTAACGCATTCCGAGTTAATGGTACTGAGCAGTAATTTGGAATATTCATCATCATCGTCGGCACTACAACCGGGAACTGGTCTTGGCCTTATTTAGCAAGTCCTGAGGCTTGTTAAATTTTCCATAATGATTTTGATGTTTTTTTCCGGGCAAGGTCATTAGTCTTGCGCAGAGGTTGCCCGATGGGGAATCGAACTCCGGTCTCCCGCGTGACAGGCGGTTATACTAACCACTATACTATCGAGGAGCCTAATTTGGAATATTAGTGATATATAAAACCAGAGTTGAGGGGTTCTTGTTAGCAGTCGATGGGATATAGACGGGGAGAAGTGGATAAAGTATGGAAAAACTTGGGCTGGATTCAGTAACATCTAGTAAAATGTTACCTCAGCGTTTTTGTCAACAATTTATATGTTTCACACTAAAACCACTTCGCCTAAATTGATTCCCGTAAATTATAAATCATTATCATCATTATTGCTGATACATTTCATTTTGAATCAAATAAATATTAATATCCCCGCACCGAAAATCGGCCTACAGAAAACATTCATCTTTAAATCAAGAGCAAACACACGATGCTAGTGGTCGAGAAATATGTACGCTTATAGAGGAAGTACTAATAACGTCAAATCCCTTTCCTTTTTGTTTCATTAACAACGCACATTATTTTAGGTTCCACATCGGAATAACATCACTCCATCTGAATTCCAAATTCGCCTACTACAATTTTTCAAAAGAAAAATCTGTTACCCTCGCGTGAAATGTGGGAACCATATAAAACCATGGGGTCAGATGGAATGATTGCAATGCTAAATACAGTATAAAAGCTACACCGGCAGTTAACTCGCCGTCTCGTTTTCCACGAACTTCTTTCAAAAAGTCGAAAAGTAAACGAAAGTGATTTTCTTATAAAAGTCAATCAACCCAATTTTTGATTTTGATAGCGGATAGCGGTTTACAATACAAAAATAAATGAGAATCATATTATAATATGAAACGAATAGAACAATATAAATAAAATTCTAACATTTTATTTTGCCTTAATCAGCAATCAAAAGAATAAAACGATATAATTGAATAAATACAATGAATTGGAAGTGATAAAACAGTGGGTTCAAAAAACTGATAAACAAAATATAGAAAGCATAACAGAATTTAAATCACTCAGTTAACATGGAAAGCTTGGAAGACGGGAGCTCGTCTGCGTGTGATGCAGTGAATAATTATTGTATATAACAAACATTTTTATTAAAATATCTTATCTTAGTCCATCAAGAAGAATTATAATGTATCGATCGATAGTCTCCAACCCTATTTCAGATACTGGGGGGAATAGTTCGATTAGAACTCGATTTATTTGAAGTAGTCAAAATCGATAAAAGCGTTGCAGCAGTAGGATAACAATTGTTAGTATACTTACCTCGAAGCCAAAATATGGTTGATTGGATTCAATATATTTGAAGAAATAATAGAATGTTCTATATTTCTAAACTAACAATGTTTTTCTTCACACTCTGTTCCGAATAATTATGATTTCACCGGGATGGCTTTGCTATCAAATTAAACTACGAACATTAAGCTGACTAGTTTCACTAAATCTCGCACAGTGATCCTTATGGTGCCAGTTATCAATTGGAAAGGCTATCTTAAAATCCTGTGCAGACCAAGTAAATGCCGAAAATGGTCTTACGGTGGTTTTGATGAATTAATTAAAAATCAAATTTATCCAACACTAATAGTAGATGCGCTGAGGCAAACAAAAGACAAATTTATTCTGGTACACAGAGAGAGAGAGGCACGGCAATTTTTATGTTCCTTAATGTTTGTTTAGATTTTACCATAGCTTCCTTCATCCTCCCTTCGGAAACGGAAATTTATAACTAGATATGTGGGTTTTTATAAAATCTTCAAGGGTCCACTAGAAATGACTAAAGCTAGAATATACTGTCACGATAACGGACAATCACGCACGACCCTAGCAGAACACCTCTAAATAAGAATGAAGGTGGAACCCATATTGTTAAAGTTTTCCAACATTTTCTGGTGAACATATCGCAAACCAATTGCCCCCCACAGATAGCAGATATAGCACTTTTTATTTTTTTTTACTTCTCCCAGGAAAGGCGAACCTATAGCGCCCTAAGATGTTATTTTTTTCTCGACCGAGTCCATCAGACAAGCTCCGAAAGATGCTCAGGAATTTCTTCCAACAGTTTCAGGAAACTTATAGCTTTAAGGGGTGGTATTTCACCAGGCGGATGGGCCTTGGGACCCTACCTACCATTCAGTAATTGCTCCGAACTACACAATGGCAAGAGTCATCAGTTGAACTTAGATTTTCACAATCAAATGCAAGACGCAACCATCTTGCACTCCCTCCATTTGTTGTATCTTTTTTTTTTCTACTTATTCTAAACTCCCCCCCTTTCCCAGTTTCATGATAGCCCTGAAACATTTGAGAATATAAGCCCTTTAGTAGTCCCGTCCGGATATGTACATTAAAAAAAATGGTGGGCAAATATCAATCTCCCAAAGTCCCAAGTAATTATAAGGACTCTACAACTCTCTCCTGTCTCCTCGGCATCCTTTTGTTGCAACTAATCGCATTTCATATTTTGATTGGGAACAGTTGGAGCCAGCGCATTAAACGGTCACAGATTTGTTCATACTTCGAAAGTCTGTCGACATAATGTTACTTGGCGGTAAGTCGTATGATCATTCGTATCCAACGATTGCCTTGGATAACCAGTATGGCCAGCACATCGGCCTTTCGCCAGATGCATTCACGTACATTATGTTATGAGTAATCATCAAAACCCACTTCCTGCGTACACTGTTGCCGTAATATCGCCCTCTACCATATATTCACTTCTGTCCGTTGGCTGTCGAACATATGTTGCATGAGTATGCGACTTGGCTTGACTAACAGCCCCAAACAGTGTCAACATAACTTTCTTTCTCGCGCACCAATCGAGTTTGGCAGGATGCGCGAATTAATGTGAATTTACTTGATATTTCGTTGCGTTTGTGCCCCAAGGAGCGTAAAAACGGAAAGTTGCTGCCTTCAAATGGAAGGTAGCCGTCCGTTACCGATATAACCTTTTATTGACAAGTTTCAAGATCAGTGTTAGGTTTTCACTTTTTTCCATCCAATGACGATCATGTTTTCACAAATACTGTAAAGCTACTTGAATCAGAGAGTGGGCGTTGGTACTGCCGTAAATTATTTTAATAGCACAGGATGTTGAGATGTGGCTGCGTAACAATTTTTGATACGCTTTTACTTAGATTATTGCACCAACCCGGACGTGCCCAACATGAACCCGCTGCACGCAGTTAACTTAAAACGTTGTTCAAACTTGGAGAACCTGTAGCTGTCGTTAGGGGGTATGTTCAAAATAATGAATGCACATAAAGCATATTCCTTGAGAGTTTTGAATCTGATTCACAGCCTTTTATTTTCAACTTTTTGGTTACTTTTGATTGGATTACTGGCATGGGATGAAAGGGAAAGTGTCGATGTACATTAGCTTGAATGCCTAAGGATTAAAATGGCGACGAAACCCATGAGCAGTCAGAGGGTTCTGCATCGGTGTTCTTCGACTAAAGAATGATTCCCTGTTTGTACGCCTGAAATTTATTTTCAACATGAACTCATGCACACAATCTAATTGACGGATATCGCGTAAAGATGAGGAATGCTTTAATCCAGCTCTCTTGAGCAACAGTGACAATACCTACAGAAAAGAGATAGGTTTGCGTTTTTTTCTAATTTTTCTTTACGTTTGATTTCTAATTGTAAGGTTTGACCTTGAGGAGATCGGATCAGACGGTCAAGCGTAGAAGGAGAGTGAACAGGACAGGGAACGATGGCGGAGTCGAGTCGGTGAGGTGATGAACTTCCGGGTTCCTACAGGCCAATAAATAGTAATAATAGTAATAGTTTGATTTCTAATAATGGAATTGAAATACTTGCGCCTGTATTATCAGAGCTTCACTGCTTGTTTTTATATTCCATCTAGTATATGCAGCAAGATTTCAAAGATGGATAGACGATAGTGTAAGTGGTTGGACAGGGTAAACCGGAGTTTATAGTGTTGGTATGAGTGCGGGTTGTAAGAGTGTAGGCGGTGAATAGGACGGGGTAAGAGAGGACAAGAAGTTTAGGAGCATGAGAGGTGAGTTTGAAGTCAAAGAGGGTGGGGTTAAAGTTAGCTACCGTAGCATTCGTGAAATGTATTCGTTAGAGCCATAAGACGTGTGATGGGTGGGCAAATAGAAGAGACGAGGGTTTCGCAGATTACGAGGGTTAATCTAAAGGGTGACGGGAAATACCCCCTAACGAGACCAGGCTTGGCCAGTGGATTGATCCTAAGAGAATACTGTGGACGAAGAGGATGTCGGCATAAATTCTGCGCTCTTCAAATGTGTTAAGAGGAATAAGATGGAGACGGCTTGTGGGGGAAGAGACTGAGGATTTTCCCAATTCAATTCTCGGAGGGCAAAACTCAAAAAACGACGTTGCACTCTTTCGATCCTACGAATATGGGACGAGTAGTAAGGAGACCAGACCTAATTTCTATTCAACAAGGGGACGGACAAAGGCTATGTACAGCGATCGGGGGACGTAGAGATTAGAGAATTCTTTCGAACAGCGTTTTACAAACCCAAGGGCAGACTTAGTCTTGAGGATAATGTCATCAATATGTGGGATGAAGTTAAACTCCCTATCACATAAGATGCCAAGGTCAGGAATCAATTGTATAAGTGATATCTGTTGATTGAGTACGAAATAGGAGTTGATTCTTCATATTTGTTCACAATTGACAGCAATGTATCCTTTTGAGATCGAAATTCAATGAGTTGAGGATACCTCAAGGTTCGAGGTAGTTGAGAGAGCAGGTTCTAATGAGTACGAGAAGCTCAGTATATTATCATCAGTAACCGAGTTAATGATATTGTGACTAATGGACAAGGCATTTTTTATAAAAACTAGGACAAGATATTTTTTATAAATATACTTGGTGAGAGTACGGAACCCTATTTGATAGAATACCGGCTTAAGACCATCCTCAAAATTTGGATTGGGCGACCAGAAAGATAGTCCCTAATCTATAATAAATAAGTGCAACTCGTTGAGAAATTAATAACATGTGATCGCCAATCGCATATCATGTGCGACAATTTTGCTTCCACCAAAGTGGTGCATCGAGGAGCGATACATTTCTTCATATCAAGTCTCCTGGGGAGCTATTGCTACGCTTAGTAGTGGTCATTTAACTTCAGGTATTTCGAAAATTGACAGTTATTCAATGACTCCATAACCTTCTTTAGAAAGAAGAAGCTAGTGCTCTGGGCCATAGGAAGAGAATTCCGATGGGTCGACCTTTTGTGCAATTTCTGTGGAAAATTGATCAGCTAAATATGATTGATGAGACAGCTTTCAGCTTTCTTTTTTTTACACTAACGCGCGCAGAAAAGGGGATTTTGAAGTACCCTTAAACGTCAGAGCACAGTGCGAGCGGATGCATATAAGGATTAATAGTGGCCTAGCGAGTGAAGAATATCATCTGCACAAAAATATATGATAATCGGCGGTCGATCGAATGTTCAATTCTTTGAGTGCTCGGACAGCAGTATGAGTTCGAACGCTATTTTGTTTTATAGGATGCTGCTTCCGCTTGAGTAGAGACGAAAATAAAGTGATATCAGGGTTTGACTGGCTGCGAAATGTGTAGGAAGTAAATTCTTGCTGTCATTAATTACAAGCGAAGCAAAGAATGAGAAGGCACAGCTTTTAATGTATCCCACAAATGACTAGAAATTTCTACTGTCTGTGTAATATTGTAACATCTCACAGCTGGTCGTGCAGGAACCAACAACTATTTCGAGACCCCTTGCATTTATACCTTTTTTCGTTTTGTTCAATTTATACAACTTGTGGAATAGTGGAATAGAGGTTCGCACACCAAGTAGCAAAGCTTTGTTGTTATAGCTGTCAGTTAGAAGAAATTTAGGTGGTACAACACAGCGATCCGAAGCGCCCAAGGATGAACAAACTTCATCAGAGAAAAAAGTAACTTACTACGTTAGGGGACTGATCTTCTATGTCTGATAGCCAGGTCAACTCAACTCAATGGCAATCAGAGTTAAGTTGTTTGAATCGACGAAGAGGCGATTATAGTGACAGCAAAAGATAGAGACAAGCCCCAACGCATTAAACAACTACAACGTATAGTATAGCTTATTATTATCGACTACTGTCTGCTGCTGTGTTACGGAATGATAATTATTATGATATGCAACTCTGACGATTTATGTTTCTATTTTCTCTTCACTATGGTTTTGGGTGTTCGTGTGGTTCTCGTGAGTCATCACAGTTTGTTTAGAATGACGAACCGATTAAGAATTAAAAATTCAGGGTGTGGATATAAGATCTTGATCTAATCAATAGTCAGTCTAATAGAGTATTGAATTCATTATAAACAAACGGCTTCTATCTAAGAAATACATGGGTGTTCTGAAAAGTTTAAGACCTAACAAAGATACAAGAAATTTTTTCTTAAAATTTATTTTTATTTTTCTAGATAGTCTCCTTGTAAGTCTACACACTTCTTCCAGCGATGCTTCCATCTCTCTAACCCGTCCAAATAGTTCTCGGCGTTTTTCTCTGCAAAATAACTGTTCACCAAGGTAATTGCCTCCAAATTTGACGAAAATCTCTACCCTCCGGGCGCAATTTTTAGATTAGGGAACAAAACGAAGTCGCTTCGGGCTAGATTTGGTGGGTAAGGCGGATGGTCAAGCAGTTCAAACCGTAATTCATGGATTTTCGCCACGGCAACCGCTGAGGTGTGATACGGTGCGTTGTCTTGGTGAAACAGAATTTTCTTTTTCTGCAAATGTGGCCATTTTCCGCAACTTTTGCCTTCAAGTAATTATGCGTAGTATGCTCCTGTAAAGGGTTTTCCTTTTTGAAGATAATCAATTGAGATAACTCCATGACTATCCCAAAAACCGGTCGCCATCACTTTCCCAGTCGAAAAACAGTTTTTGCTTTTTTTGGAGCCCATTCCCCCTTTGCAGTCCACTCTTTTGACTGTGTTTTTGTTTCGGGCGTATAATGATGTATCCAAAGTTCATCGACAGTAATTAATCGGCACCGAAACTTGGATTTATTGCACCTAAACTGTGCCATGTTTAAATTCAACTGCCCAAAATTTCACTGTGGTAAATGATGGTGCAGAGAACCCACACACAGAGTCCAACTCATCTTTGATTTGCGTAGGCATACTGTCTTTCAAAAACAAAAATTAAATGGCAGCTCGATACTAAATTGTGTGCATTTTCACAAAAAAACTCGCATCGATTCACTGAAACGACTGTCAAATAAAAACTACGCGTCCCAAATGGCTGAAATGTTGCACAACTTTATTGAGGTGTGCTGCTATCTTGTCGTTGAGGTCGGAAACTTTTCAGCTCACCCTCGTAAAACAGAGATGACACTTGGTTCAACGCATATTTGGAAAACCACGCGGATACGACTTTCTAAATCACCATGCAGGTTGCAACTATCGTAAATAAAATGAAAATTTGTTAGCTCCTCTTTTCACCATAACTTACTTCATTTAAAGTAAACCCATTCTTGCAGTTCGTTAGTATACACGCCTGTCACGCGGTAGATCGGGGTTCGATTCCCCGTCGGGGAGCCTCTGCAAGCACAAGACTAATGACTTTGCCCGGAAAAAACAAATCATTATGGAAAATTTAACAAGCCTCAAGACTTGCTAAATAAGGCCAAGACCGGTTGCCGGTTGTAGTGCCGATGATGATGATGATTCTTGCAGTTCCAGTTTATAACCGCCTCAATGACTAGGTCGGTAAGGCGGTTGTGTCATGCGGAGATTCAACTGGCGACTCTCGGTATTGTAGTTCGACATAATAACTGAGTGATAGATTGGTTTCTAATGCCCAATCACTCTGTGAAATAAATCCCCATTACGCAAGCTGGAGGCTTCGTGAAATGGTTGGAAGAAAATATTTGACAATATTTCAGAATCTCAGGGTACTGATCTAACGCAATATGCTCACCTTTACGGTGAGAAGTATATAAAAATAAAAATAAATACGCTTCTCTATTGACAGACAGGTTAAATCTGACTTCTATCGATCAAGTCGACATTCCTCTTCACTTCAATTTAATATTTATTTACCCCCTCAGACAAACTGCCGTCGTGAGTAGGACATCAATCTCAATGTTAGATTAAGTCTCATATTACTCGCTTCTAGATCGAAAACCTTTATTTCAGTCAATTTTTAAATTGAAGTAATACGTGTATGTAAAGTAAATTATATAAAAGTTCAGAATATATGATTGGCGGTGCAGCTGATCAACGACTCTGGAAGCCCACGGGCTATTGAACAACCTTGTCGTTCGTTCTTGGAATCGAATAGGTATGTCCTCAGTACATACGTTGCAAGATTTCGTGAACGAAATTTTAGTCTGACGACGCTCCATGCCTAGGTGCAATAAAAAAAATTGATGGCAAAGAAGTTCAAGTTTTACTGGATGAAAATCCATGTTAAACTCAAGAAGAGCCTGCAGAACAGTTAGGAGTTTCTCTCCAAGCAATATCACTTCGATTGCATGCAATGGGAAAGATACAAAAACCGAAGAATTGACATCTGAATGAATTTGCTTTGTCGATGCAAAGAAAAGAATTTTTTGCACAGAATCGTTACGGGTGATGAAAAGCGGATTTTGTGACATTCCTAAACGCAGAAAAGCATGGGTTGAACCAGGCCAGCCATCACCACCAGTTGTGTTACTTTGTGTCTGGTGGGATTGGAAAGGAGTCATTTACTATGAGCTTCTAGAACCTGGTCAAATTGTTACAGCTGAACGTTATCAGGTCAAATTGATCGAATAAAGTGATGCTGTAGAAGAAAAATACCATTTACGGGCCAAGAATGGCGCAAAGCTATCTTACTGCCTGACACTGCTCGTCCACATACAGGAAAACGAACCCAGGAACTGATCACCTCCTTAGGCTAGGAAGTTGTCCAGCATGGGGAATATTCTCCAGATTTGGCTCCATCTGATTGCCACTTATTCAGTCTTACTTGAAAGATCAGCGGTTTACGAAAGTTGAAGAAATGCGCAAATGGCTTAATGCCTATTTAGGTTCGAAACTACCAAGTTTCTATAGCGAAGGTATTCATCTTCTACACGATAATTGGCAAGACTATAGAGGCGAATATTTCGATTATTATTCTTTCCAATAAAGTTGAATTTGACAACAACAACAACAAAAAACGAGTTTCTACTTGCACACCTATTAGATACCTCTAATCTCATCTTTAACTGCTTTGTGTCTCCAAATCAACGCCACAATAGATCACATTGTCTGTAATCACTGCAGATAGACCGAGTTGCGAATATCATGAGAGCAATGGCAATTAATTACAAAAGAGGATTCATAAATAATTCGTTACATGTGAAAAATTCACTTGGTAAAATCTGAAAGTATTTTTAAAAGGTATTTAAATTAATCATTTTCAGATTACGGTGTCAAAAAAAAAAACCAATTGCGATACTTTTAATGCAAACAAAAAAAAACCAAATACTTTAATCGAATTAATTGCTGCATATGAACTTAAAGCCAAACCACAAATGTTGAACTGAGTTTGTAGCATTTATGAGAAGCAACTGCAATAAATGGTTACCGTTTAATTATTGTTAATGCAAATTAAATGGAATGGACTTTAATTACGAAACAAGATGTTTTTCAATATAATTTGCTAATTTGCATGTCGATGCGTTCGGGTATTGTTGAATTGTGCCTTTCAGATGTTACTCAATTACTCAAAAAACTATATCTGTGATTTTTCCTCCATTTCTTCCACTCTCTATATGGGTAGTTCCACATAATTAGCTTTATGATAGATCAAATGGATCAAAAGATACTGAAACTTATGGCAAAGCGTTTGTTGCTTGGTGGATGAAAGTCCCTACAGGTAGATTACTCTGAATAAAGACGGTCTATTGGAATGGCTGTAACTCCTATTCTAGTAACACTCTTATCGTGTTTGTTGCTTTCACCATGCGCAGAAACGATTTTTTCATGTAAATTGCTCTGATATCTCAAAACACCATCCTGGTGGACGATGTAGAATACGCTGTTAATACATAAACATTGGAGTCGAGGAGAACTGATAAAAAAATTTCAATTCGTAGGAGTGCCACAGAAGAGCGAATTTCCATTTCTTTTATCATTTTTTGTTAAACTATTTTTATAATACGAGTGCGCAAAACGCATCCTCACATGAGAACGCAGTGAAGAAAGAGAGAGAGAGAGTTTATCAAAAATACAAGGTGTTTTTCAGGGTTTTGATGATTCTAAAATGCAAATTTCACACAAGATACAAAATTTAATCAATTTGACTGACTTTTTTTCCTATAGGAGGACTCGAAGATAAATAAACAATCTTGACGCATAGATGTAATTAAAAAACAGAATTATTGAAATGACTTTAAAAAAATTGAATTGACCTTCGAAATAGGAGTTATTTACGGTCTTAGCAAAGAGTTCACGTATTTGAATTAATAACGTTACCACGATAGTTATTTTTGTTATTATGCAACAAGCTAAAATAGGATCGTTAGATAAATCACTCTTGTTGCAAATTTTGTCTAATGGTAATCCCGTCCCTTAGCATATATTATATAGAGATCCCTCTTTACTAGGTCAATGTATCCACATCTGCCATATAAATTTGCACTACTGTAAATTGCTATCTTTACCATCATCTCATTAATTCTGTGAAATACACAATCAAAATATGTGTTTCCTAACCTATAATTGCGTCCTTGGATATAATTCAAATTTGCAGCAAGAGACCATTATTACCGTCACTTTTTAAAATGATAATGAAATCACCTATTACATTTAGTTTCAATTTATTAATATCACTTTAAGTTACGAAACCACTTGAGTGAAACACGAAATAAAGTGCAAGACTTCAAAGTATCACCCTGCCTACTAGGCGAACATGATTTCGATTACGTTATTCAAAATTATATATGTTACTGAAAAACACAGTAAAGGGTGAGCTCATAACATGTAACACATTTAGCTGTTAACTCCGTTTCTTGTTTTCTACATTTGCATTTTTAAATTCAGATATTGTTGATACGTCAAGGTACAACACACCCCACCTTTAAGAACCCTGTCTCGCCATTGTATTTTTATTTCTCCTTAAACAGATATATAAAAATAAAACGATAAGTAAAATATGCATATAACACTAGAAAGAGTTCCGAAAAACGAACTTACTTGGGACATCTGTGTTAATTGTAGATACTGAATTTTACACAAACGCACGGACAAAATGGGAGTTTAAAGTACCCCTAAACGTTAAAGTGCAACGCATATGGAAGAAGCGTGGGAGGAGATACCAATACATGGATTTTGGTTGTCTGGATATTACAATGACAGCGAAACATACCATCAGGCAAAGTATTCCACATCCGTGAAGTTCGGCTGAAGAATGATTCTCTACGTTTATTTATACATCTGAAATTTAGTTCGAATGTGAACTGATACAAACTTTTTAATTGAGCATATCACAATAGGAGCTGTAAAGCAAGACCATTTCGTATGTTCTAACCAATTAATTCTACATGATAAGGTTTGTTCTTCTGTTACAGTAAGCCCAATGTTATGACATTGTCTTTCTCTGAAAGGGTTTAAAACATGTTATTATTATCTAGGCAAACCTTTTAGTGGTTAAAATTAAGATATTTTTGTATTTCTGTTCTTTTTGTTGTGAATCATAATTTAATCAAACAGTACCAGTTTGGAATGCTGTGCCTGGTCATATGGTCCCATAATATCACTGTCGTCTGATGTACGAAACGTATGTGTTTGGATATTTCGTTTCCCTACCTTCACCATCGTATTTCGCACGCATTGTGCAGAGAAATTTTGTGCTATCGTAAAATCTCCTTAGCACGCATGTATTCACAAAAAAAAAAAAAAAACATTCCATGGTAAATGAATAATATATATTTTATCATAGTTTATCCCAGCAGACCAAATATATGCTAGACCATTGAGCCGTGATATGTGAAATATAAAACGTATTTTAATTGTAATAGGACAATTCAAGTTAACCAGAAAAAAAAATATGACAAAAGGCCTGCAAAAAGTGGCTCATGTACGAGGACAGGTCGATAAGTATTTAGAAAATGAGGAAGATTTTCTTTTATTTTCTCATTTAGCTGACATAATAACTAGGCATAACACTGCCTAGTTATCGTCTGTCCCGTTATCCACTGTTCCTTTTCCAAATAGTCAATGAAGATAATACCACGTGCATCCCAAAACACAGTAGTCATAACCTTTCCAGCTGATTTCATCGTATTTGCCTTCTCTGGAGTTCGTTCGCCTTTAAAATCCACTGTTTTGAATGTTCTTTCGTCTCGGTAGTGTAGTGGTGTATCCATGTTTCATCTACGGTTACTAATCTGCCCAGAAACTCATGTGGGTTGGGACGCATGCGTAAATGCGGCACCCTCTCGCATATATTTTTTTCATACCCAATTTATCATGTAAAATTTAAACATGATATCCTTGTATAATTTACTGTTTGTGAAGAGCTATTACGTTAATATTATATAAGAAAAAAAATGCAAAGTGAAATTTACCACCTAGTCTTAAGTAGTACAAATACACGAATGTAGGTGAATAAATGCGTTTTAGAACTAGAAGCTAAACTCTTCAACATACCAGTGTGACAAAATTGAAATTATTTTAACTACGGTGAACAAGTTACAATAACGCTGGTAAAAAAACGAGATCGACTCACCGGGATTTGAACCCGAGACCTTTCGTACACAAAGCGAGAATCATACCTCTGGACCACTGAGATGCATGTGTGATTTAGTTCAAGCATTTCTGTGTTCCAAATTCACAACTAGATACACCTGTGTTTGCGGTATCATATGTACAACGTGAAACGTGGATCATAACTTTAAAATGATTACACATTAAGTGTTCTCCTATTAATCGAAAATCACCTGACTTTGTATATGATGTAATTTAGGCTAAACATGTTTAATTGGGTTAAATTACAGAAGTGTTACCACTAAGGAAAACTCACCAACTTAGACAGTCTTCACAAGTTGAAACGGACTACACAATTGAGTGAAACAGTGTTCTCAATAATATGAAACCACAAACGAAATCCATAATATTATTATTATTTTTTTTTATTTATTAGACTTCTCTCGGGAGAGGCGAACCTATAGCGTCGAGTGGGCGCCCCGAGATGCCATCAAATAGCTGTTGCAGTTCTTTTTGAACAGTTGCAGGTTGTAACGCTCCGGGAACACTCGCGTGGGAAGGGAGTGTAGCGATTCTAACAGATACACACAATTCACAAGCAAAAATAGTGAAGAACACCGAACAAAAAAAAAAAATCGAATAAGAAAAATACATCAGAACCGTATACCAAGCGATAAAATAAAAAATAATTCATACCAGTGGAATATACTCGAATTTGGAAATCAAATTCAAAACTCGGCCAGTAGCCTGGTGTGTAACGCTTAGGTCAAATTTTTTTCGTGATTCGAGCTGTCATAGCGTCAGTTCGAATCACACGATCTTCTTCACTATTATTTCAAACGCTGCAATTGGTGACCCCGACGTGATCTGAACACGCAGCATCCACTTCCCATAGTAAAGCAGAACTTCACACACGGTCACGACTTCCGCATAGAGCCCAGCCTCCGACGTTTTCTCGTTTCTCTCTCGTTCGTCCGTCGTCCGCATACGAATCTGATCGTAACGAAGTTACTGCGGCGGGAGTGTGTAGCGATTCTAACAGATACACACAATTCACAAGCAAAAATAGTGAAGAACACCGAACGAAAAAAAAAAATCGAATAAGAAAAATACATCAGAACCGTATACCAAGCGATAAAATAAAAAATAATTCATACCAGTGGAATATACTCGAGTTTGGAAATCAAATTCAAAACTCGGTCAGTAGCCTGGTGTGTAACGCTTGGGTCAAATTTTTTTCGTGATTCGAGCTGTCATAGCGTCAGTTCGAATCACACGATCTTCTTCACTATTATTTCAAACGCTGCAATTGGTGACCCCGACGTGATCTGAACACGCAGCATACACTTCCCATAGTAAAGCAGAACTTCACACACGGTCACGACTTCCGCATAGAGCCCAGCCTCCGACGTTTTCTCGTTTCTCTCTCGTTCGTCCGTCGTCCGCATACGAATCTGATCGTAACGAAGTTACTGCGGCGGGAGTGTGTAGCGATTCTAACAGATACACACAATTCACAAGCAAAAATAGTGAAGAACACCGAACGAAAAAAAAAAATCGAATAAGAAAAATACATCAGAACCGTATACCAAGCGATAAAATAAAAAATAATTCATACCAGTGGAATATACTCGAGTTTGGAAATCAAATTCAAAACTCGGTCAGTAGCCTGGTGTGTAACGCTTAGGTCAAATTTTTTTCGTGATTCGAGCTGTCATAGCGTCAGTTCGAATCACACGATCTTCTTCACTATTATTTCAAACGCTATAGGAGTTCCACAGCTTCCCCGCTCTGTAACGGAACGAGTTCTGATACAGGGATGTTCGCGCTGTCGGGAGATGAACCACAAACGGGTGCGATCCGTCGGATTGTCTTGTGGAGCGCATGTAGACCGAATTGCGTGGAACAATGCCAAGAATCTCCGAAGAACAGCACCCGTGATAATATCTGTAAAACAAACACAGGTCGGCCACGCGCCTTCGATGTGATAGCGACTGTAGTCCCAACGTCAGCGCCGAGTCCCCGATCAGGCGGATCGCTCGTCTTTGTACGCTCTCAAGTAGGTCGAGGGTATGTTTAGGAGCCGAGCTCCAAACATGAGAGCAATTATTATTCGGATATGATTTATATCAAGGGGTGCCCACTTAAAGATAGTAGCATAAAGTTTCTGTTTTAAACCTAAGCTTAATCATAATAATAATAAGCAATATTAAGTATTCAATCACATTATAATCTCACTCCATAGAAGAAAAAGTGTTATAAATTAAGTTCGCATATGATCCTTCATTGAAAATAGCTCAGTAATAATTTCTTGGTTTTTAATATCATGTTTCCCAAATTGGGAATATTGATAAATAACCGAGGAATTTAAATCAAGATAACGAAACCCTGCGGAACAACCCTCGACAGCTCTACATTGAGAATGTCGAAATCATTAATCTAAAAATAATGGAAACATAATAACCCCCGGAAATGCATACATTCGGCGAAATGACTGGTCTTTCCGCACATAGAGTTTGACTAGGAACAAGCCTTCGAATTCTATTTGCCTACTACTCGATGTATGTCCCTAAGCAAGTAAAAGAAGAGATAATTGCAAGACAAACGCGATAAACCTGAATTCCGAAGTAAATATTTCTGCCGAATAGACATCAGTAACGGGCATTTAAACTCAAGGCTTGTGATTACGTCCGACCAATTACTCTCATTGGATAAATTTTAAAATGAAAAGCAAAAGTATAGCAATGACGTAACACTCTTGTATAATGCATTTAGCGTATGTGTGTGAGAAAACCTTGTGATGTGAGAATTAATGGATTTCATTGCAAGTTTCCCTTCGACCTTGTGTCAGACGTGCAACAATTTTCAGATTGCGCAATAGCTACTGCTGTACCAGTTCTGTTGAAGCAAACTCGCAACCTGTGCATGCACCGACGCTGAAAAACTCGTTGGACAAATAATTGTAAACGAAGAATGCGCTCCATTTCATCTTGTATCATATTTATATAACATTGTCAAGACCAAGCCATATATATGCTGCAGGACCTTGGGTAAACACAGGAATGCTAGTGATTTTAGTAAATCCGCCTCAGCAGAATGGAGTTTATAAAAAAGGCGATAATTAGCAACACCGGCGACACACAAAAATTATTCGATATCCTATATGAAATTATATGATATATTATTAAAATTTATTATTACAGAGCCAGAGCCTCTGGCGCAAGACTAATGACCTTGCCCGGAAAAAACAAATGATTATGGAAAATTTAACAAGCCTCAGGACTTGCTAAATAAGGCCAAGACCGGTTCCCGGTTGTAGTGCCCGATGATGATGATTATTACAGAGCACCAATAGTGAAGGCGATGCCATTAAAAATCTCTTACCTGTTTCATTCATAGATATGAGCACACAAATACCTACAGATTTAGAAATGCATAACAAAAATTGTATCAAAACACAAAAACGTAATATGTGCAATATTACTTGAGAATAAGGATTAGTTACATAGATCGGTGTAATTATTGCCAAAACAAAAAAAAAACAATATTACCACGGAAGCGAGGTTTTTGAAATAAAATATGCCGACAAATGAAAAAATTAAACAGCTACACCAAGGCCAGACGTTATAGCATGTACTATGTTATACCGTAAAGGTGTAATTTTCTAAAGCGTGGACCATAAACTAAACCATCAAAATCGATAAATATGCTATGATTGCCATAAATCATACCATTAATTCGAAATTATTGGTATTTAAAGAATGTAGATGATAAAAAAAAGCCTTTCCGCATCACATACAACACTACGAATATCACACGGGTCCTTCATTGGAAGTTGATATCGAGCTCGAGCACTTAATTCACAATTAAATTAAAATCACAACTTACAAAGGCTATATACCTCACAAAATTAACTGAATCATAGAGAATGTAAAGATTTTCCAAACATACGGGCTGAAAAAAAAGTCAACACTTCTATAGATCCCCTCAACACATTCTCAACATTTGGTTGTGTAAGCCATGTGACCTACATATACAAAAAATTAAAAAAAAATCACCCAAAGTTACAAAAAATGTTATCAAATCAAAAATAATAATAATAATAGTTATTTTATTCTATTCTATTTATTGGTCTGTAGGAACCCGGAAGTTCATGACCTCACCGACCCGACCCCACCATCGTTCCCTGTCCTGTGCGCTCTCATTCCACGTTCGACCATCCGATCCGATCTCCTTGAGGTCAAACCTTACATTATCCTCCCATCTCCGTCGCGGCCGCCCTGTCAGTCTATTTCCCGTTGGTTTACCGTCAAGAATTCTATGCACGGTCCTATCGTTGCCCATTTGCACCACGTATCCGGGCCATCTTAATCTTCGCGACTTGATTACTCTCACTATTGTAGGTTTGCGGTATACCTCTTCCAATTCGTGGTTGTGGAGTTTCCTCCATTGTCCTGCCCCCTCGTCATATTTGCCGCCAAAGATACCACTTAAAACCTTATTCTCGAATACGCGGAATTTGTTTTCCTCCCGTTTTGTGAGAGCCCATGTTTCGCATCCGTATAGAACAATCGGCATGATTATGGTTCTATAGACACGGAGCTTGATGTTACGTGAAAGCAGTTTGGATTTCAGCAGTTTACTGACTGCATGCCAACTAGCGTTGCCGGAATGTAGTCTTTTGTTAATTTCCTTCGACATTTCGTTACTGGCCGTCAGTATCGTTCCCAGGTATTTAAATTCTTTGACATTTTCAAATATCTTGCCCCTGATGTTTATGTACGTTCTCTAAAGTCCGCCTGCTCTCGCCGTAATCATGTATTATGTTTTGTGTTCATTTATTTTTAGGCCCACCTCTTCTGCCGCTTGTATGATTTCACAATTTTTGCTTACAGTTTTTAGATTATCGCCCAAAACGGCGATGTCGTCCGCATATGCGAGCACTTGTGTGACCCCGTTCGGGAATGATCCGGCCATCTTGTGGTCTTGTACCTTTCTGATAACATACTCGAGCGCAAGGTTAAAAAAGACATGGTGAGAGGCCATCGCCCTGTTTTAGTCCGTCCGGATTTCAAATGGTTCTGAGAGGTGGTTTCATATTTTAAATCGCCCTTTGTTTTCGTTCATGCAGATTTGAATGAGGGCGGCATATTTTTTCGTATATTTAATAATAATAATAATAATAATAATGATAATAATAATAATAATAATAATAATAATAATAGTTATGGTAATAATATAATAATAATGGTTATAATAATAATAGTGTAGCGAGTTTCAGGTTCGCTAGATTAATTATTTTTAATAAATAAGAGCCGTTAAATTGATTTTGAATTAATGTAACACTTTATTAGTCCGTTAATAACAACCGTTACGTTTACCGTACACTTAACGATTACTTGACTTATCGCTTCCGTGCTTATCGCGACTTTTACTGCTTACTTCTTACTTATTACTTCTTACTACCGCACTTATCGCTTGCTTCACTTTCTACTTCTTACTCGTCTCCATGATCTTTGTGCGACGTATTTATACCGTTTCCTTATTCTGATTCGGCGTTTCGTTTCCGTCCGTTCCATAGTCTTGAATGTTCTACTCTTCACGATCTCCAGATTTCCATTCCTTTATAGAATATTCTAGCACTCTGTTTCGGACTCTCTAGAATATTCTAGTACTGATTGTCATATGCGTCACAATAGTAATACTAATATCAGTAATAATAATAATAGTGATAGTAGTATTAGTTATAACAATAATAGTATTAATAATAGTAATAATAATAATAGTAATAATAATAATAGTAATAATAACAATAGTAATAATAATAATGGCCTTGCTCGGAAAAAACAAATCATTATGGAAAATTTAACAAGCCTCAGGACTTGCTAAACAAGGCCAAGACCGGTTCCCGGTTGTAGTGCCGCTGATGATGAATAATAATAATAGTAATAATGATAATAGTAATAATGATAATAGTAATAATGATAATAGCAATAACGATACGATAATAGTAATAATCCCGCCTGTCACCCGGGAGACCGGGGTTCGATTCCCCGTCGGGGAGCCTCTGGCGCAAGACTAATGACCTTGCTCAGAAAAAATAAATCATTACGGAAAATTTAACAAGCCTTAGGACTTGCTAAATAAGGCCAAGACCGGTCCCCGGTTGTAGTGCCGATGATGATGATGATGAATAGTAATAATAACAATAATAATAAAAGAAATCCATTACTTTGCCAATAGATGGCTTTAATAACCTGTATCTTAAGTTCGTATAAGTTTGATCGGCTTAAGCTAGATGGCATTAGAAAGATAAAATTGCGTATTTTTTTTTCGACTCTATTCCTGTAATTTGAGATCAAAGGCGCACCATGCTCTGGAAGGCCAATTGTCGAAAATGTCGATAAAACCATGGAGATTATCGACCGTCATGTACACATTGTTGCCAATGCCCAGGAGCTAAATATTGCACAAAAAACCGTTTGGAACCCCTTGACTAAGGCTGGATGCAAAATAAAAGAAGCTCGATGTATGGGTGCTACAGGAGTTAACGCAAAAAACATCGACCGAATTTCTATCTGCGAATCGCTGCTGAATTGCAACAGAATCAACCCATTTCTGAAGCGTCAAGCGAAAACGGCCGTGGTCGAATTGCTGTGAAGCTGCGCGAATGGTGGCCAAGCCGGGATGGACGGTCAGGAAAGTTATGCTGTGTATTTGGCGAGACTGGCAGGGAATCATCTACTATGAATTGCTCTCTTACGGCCAAACTCTTAATTCGGACGTGTACTGTCAAAAAGTAGACCGCCTGACAGAGGCAACCGACCAAAAGCGGCCAGCTTTGGCAATAGGAGAGGAATTGTGTTCCACCAGGAAAACGGCTGGCGCCACAGGTCGATAGTGACCCTTCAGAAGCTCCGGGATCTTGGCTGGTAGGTTCTTATGCACCCACTTTATAGTACGGACCTGGCACCAAGTAATTGCACCACCTGCTTTTGTCTATGGCGAATGATTTTTATTGTAAAAAATTCGTCTTAAGAGAAGCTCATGAAAATCGTCTGTCGCAGTTTTTTTTCCAATACAACCAAGGGTTTCTATGAGAGAGGCATAATGAAATTACCTTCAAAATGGCAACAAGTTATCGAACGAAACGATGCAGATTTGACCTAATTCGGGTCATTCTAACTATGCTCAATAAAGCCTTCAATTGCATGCAAAAATAATGGATTTCTTTACTATTATTACTACTCTTTATTGGCCTGTAGGAACCCGGAAGTGCATGACCTGACCGACCCGACTCCGCCGTCGTTCCCTGTCCTGTGCACTCTCCTCCACGCTTGACCAGCCGATCCGATCGCCGCAAAGTCAAACCGAACATTGTCCTCCCATCGCCGTCGCGGCCGCCCTGGATTTCTGTACTACAACTAATTATAATAATAATTCATTACCATAAAAGACCAAAAAATGATATTCAAAATAAATAATAAGAAATGAATGACAATTTACTTCTAATAAAAATGTTATTTACCTATAACAATACACAATTCAAAACGAAAAAATGTTCGCCGAAAGACCTAAATGAAAAAATAATAAATATATCATTTGAGATGTTTGTGGAGAACCCGCACGTGTTATAAAAAAGTGTAAGATACGCATACGCTATTGTAAATATTACCATTAAAATAAAATTATAATAATTAATCAAGATACGAAGCCAGCTCCAGAATTAATCGCGCTGATGTTTAGTAAAATGTAATGACTGTGGTATATAGTACCAACCTTGGAAAGATTAAGTTTCAAGTTGGAAGAAGCTACGTTCATCTCTGCGCCTTCAATAGTGAGCGCTGTCAGTGCATTTGTAAACATGGAAAAAATTGGTCATCGTTATGTGATTCAATACTTCTATTTGAAAGGACTTAGTGCAACTAATATCAAAGCCCAGCTAGATTCTACTTTGGGCGAGTCTGCACCTTCGGTTTGAAAAGCTGTGTGCAAGATAGCTGTCGCGTTTTTGCGTAGATTTTTCGGGGGCGAAGTCAGTGCGCCGGCAGGGGCGCTGGGTTCTACGACGACCCGACAAACCTGTGCGCTGGTACCAGAGTGGGTATGTGAACACGGACGCTGATTCACATAAACTCCACGATATTGTTCGCCGAAAGAAAATAATACTAATTTGTTTTGTCTCTTTAATCGTCCTTCTTTATTTATTGGTAATTTAACATTCACTACAGTTTAATATATTGAAACTTGTTTCGAAATAACATTAAACGTTCTTCATTATTTATTGGTAATTTAATATTCACTATAGTTTAATACACTGAAAATTGTTTTGAAATAAACATTAAAAGACTAACTTCACGATCACCGTTCACAAGTATCTCCTTTTTGTCCACTATTGTTCACTAAGTTTTGTTTTGTTCGTATCTTCGAACGTATAACTTTGACTCCGGGATGTACGCATCTCCGGCGCGCTACGACTCGACCGGCTCGTCTTGTGGTTGGAAAACGACTCACCGAGGGTTGAATTCCGACTTGCATTCAACCCTCAATTCGAGGTGAGATCGGGAGAAGAGAAAGAAAATTTCTCTCTATGGTGTGGTAAAAAGGAAATGAAATTTTCCTTTCATTCAGTGACCAATGGGAGTAGATCCTAGTGGTGTATGTCTGGTGATCTTAGCAATGTGCTAATGGATCACTGTTTGCTCATGCAACGAAGGTCGTGAGAACGAAATCTGAAACGTACAACCGAAATTTGGACAAAGGGCATTATTCAAGATGTGCATTGCAGCTGTATAAATAGACCGCCAGGCAACAGGGAAATGGTGCTAAAAGCAAATTAGATGTTTATGACATCTCTGCGGGCGGTAAGAACCGAGCTCTTGTTTGCATTTGTAAATGCTGAAGAATTCGTTTTTAGCGGCTATTGCGCTGATTGTTGTCGGTTGGACAAACGGATCGGGGTAATTAATATTGCAGCTGAGTCAACAAGCTGCTTGGCGTTGCTTTGTCGTTGGACAAAAGGGTCGCCGACCAATGTGCATGTACGGACAATTGTTGGGCATATGTGAGGCTGGGATTTGCTTGGCAGACAAGAGTGCCGAATAGTTTTTGAATTTATGACGCCCGTTTTATGTAGTGCGTTAGGTGCATTACATGTCCTTGAAGAAGGAAATGTTGTAGGTATGCGAGGGAGATGGGGTTGGAATTGTGGGTGGTTCTTGCGTAAGGTTAAAGAAGCCCCACAGATTCATAACTATTGATGAAACATTGGTCCATCACTGCACACTCGAGACGAGAGAACAGTTAAAACAATGGACTGAAGGGGGAGAGTCGACTCCAAAGATGGCAAAGACGGTTCCATTTGCAGGGAAGACTTCAGTTTTTTGGGATGGGCGTGGTATATATTTTTATCTTCAAAAAGGAAAAATCGCCAACGCCGAGTATTATGCGAAGTTATTGCAGTGTTTGAGTGACGAAATTAGGGAAAAAGCCCTAATTTCGCGAAAAAGAAGCGTTGTTCCATTACGACAATGCACCTGTTCACACATCCGTTACTGAAATAGGCAAAATCAATTATTTGAGATGCGATTTAGGTGCGCCAGATTTAGCAGCCAGGGACTATTTTCTCTTTCGGTGGTAAAAGATTTGCCAAAGATGGCTACTTTGAGAAGCTCGAAGTTTCTTACTATACAAGGTATCGAAGTTATCGTACATTGCTGGGAAAAGTGTATCGACCTAAAAGGAGACTATGTTGAGAAATAAATAAAGTTTTTGCCAAATAACTTGTGTTTTCTTGGTAAGGTCGATTAAATCTGGTACTGCCCTCGTATGTGTAGTAAAAGTATATGTAAAAGTATTATAAAAGGAGGAAACATGCCACTGTAAATACAAATGTACCAGGTGTATGCATACGTTTTTTCCCGATTCTTTGGTAAAAAAAAAAATACGTAATTTTCTAGGGAAATTAATTTTTTTTTCTATTAAAAATATTGGCCATAGGCTTTCACATATTGCGCCCATCTTTCAGGAAATTTATGAATAGCATGGCAGAAAAAAATCTTTGTCTTTCGCGACAAACCATTCGTCGACACATTTTCCAATTTCCTCGGAATCGTTGAAGTGCTGCTCTGCGAGCGCGTGTCCCATTGATGCGAAGAGGTGATAGTCAGATGGCGCCAGGTCTAGGGAGTATGGTGGGGGCAGAAGGAAGTCCCATTCAAGCGATATCAAGCTGTCTTTCACTAGTTTTGCTGTGTGCTGCGTACTTTTCGTTGGCGCCATATCTTAATTAAACCGGAAACAACGTATGCATATACCTGAAATTTATCTTCCCCATTGCTCGTAGAATGCTATATAAATCAAACATTACTGTGGTATTTCTAGAAGACAATGCGCTCAATAAGAATATCGAAAATGCTGAGTCCTCAACCACTTTGTTGCTTATCTTAAAACGAGTGATCGATCAATATTTCACTAGTGCACAACTAATGTTACGTCATACCACATCGATAAGTAGTCAACCCAACCGCTACTTCGGTACAACCAAAGCATTTCGCAAAATTTGGTCTCCAGCAGTTTTGTCGAAATTCCACTCTTATGAAATTGATGAATTTCTCATTCAATTGACGGGGAACAATTTTTTGGGTGTTCAAATTCGGTTGCCCTTCATAGTACTTATTTTCATCACAGAGCTCTCGTCCATTATGTAGAACCTATTTCGTTCTTTTGAGGATGACATCAGACTTCTCACTTAGGCACCCGTGTAAACTAACCTAGTTGAACCCCAACCTCAATATACTAGGTGTATTCATACGTTTTTTTCCGGTTTCTTTGGTAAAATAAATACGTAATTTTCTAGGGAAATTAATTTTTTTTTCTATTTAAAATATGCGAAAAGGTGATAATCAGATGGAGCCAAGTCTGGGGTGTACAGCGGATGAAGAAGGATGTCGCATCCAAGCGATTTCAATGTGTCTTTCACTAGTTTTGCTGTGGGAGCCATGTCTTCTGGCCCATTGCGGCCATCTTTCGATTAATGCTTGATTAAAATCAATCATTAGTTGAGGATAGCGTTGTGTATTAAAGGTTTCGCCAGGCTTCAAGAGTTCATAATCCCCAATACCGCTCTGGTTCCCCCAGACAGATAGCATGGTCTTGCCGAAACGATTTGGCCTTGGTGTTGAAGGACCGGCTACGCCAGGTGAAAACCACGATTTTTTTCCGCTTCGGGTTTTTAAGATAAATCCATTTTCGTCACACGTCACAATTAGATGCAAAAATGATTTCCTTTGGTGGCGTTGAAGCATTCAAATCGTGTGGGACCCATTTACCGAGTTTATTGATCTTCCCCATTGCTCGTAAACGTCTGCTGATTGTTTCTTGTGACACATGTAATGCTTATGCTAATTGTCGTCAATCCAATAACTCCTGCAATTGCTCCTCTTCATATGTTTGGCCTTAAACGGCTGCCCAAAAAACTTTCAACGGGGTCTCTTAATACTCTTCCCCTAACCATTTACTACCAGAATGTCAGAGGACTACGGTCCAAAACCCATTGGATCTTACAAAATACTCACTCCTTTCCTTTTGATATATACGCGCTGACCGAAAGTAAACTCACCCCCAGTATCAATAGCCTGCAACTGCCCCCCCCCCCCCCCCACAACCCCTCATCACAGTTTTTCGGGACGATGCTTGCCATCCAAAACGCACTTACATCTTCTCTTATCACCATCTCTTCTTCTCCCAATCTCGACTATGTCGCAATAAAAATTGAACACTGCTCAAAGTCCGTGCACATCATATGCTTTTACATACCGCCACCCCAAGCTATCGAGTCATACGAACTCGCTATTGCGGCAATCGACCGCATAATGTGGGCTAGTTCTTCCCAAGACGACATTGAAGTCCTTGGCGATTTTAATCTTCCCCATCTCCAATGGGCGCTGTCTGACGACTACTCCCACTACATCTCAAACCCCACTACTACTAAGGAATGTCTCTTTATAGACAGCCTCACTGACTCTAGCCTTTGTCAAGTAAGCAATGTCCAAAACCATCTGGGCAGACAACTTGACCTTGTGTTCATGACAGACCCATTTAACTCCTCAGTCGTCCCTAGTCCCCACACCCTCTCAACTATTGATAACCACCACCCCCCGCTTCTCGTATCCTTATACCACGACTACTCAGCCCACAGCCCACCGCCCCCTATCAATGTTCTTTCAACTTCCGAAAAGCCTATTTCCTCCTCTTAAGTGAGTACCTCAGCAATATCACACTCTGCGTAAATGATATAAGTGTAGAGGACGAAATTCACAACGCCATATCCCTATATGTCCCGTACTTCCAATACAGGTTATCATTCTCATCGCCCCCATGGTATAACCACAAACTACGCATCCTTCGTAACAAGGGGAATAAGTTGTGGAATACTTTCCTAAACACGCGTTCTTCCCTAGACTACTCCAACTATCTGGGTTACTTTTACCAATTCGCCCAGCTTTACAGCTCTCTCTACCACAATTACCTTGCCAAAGCTCAATTCAACCCGATCAACGACCCTAAATCTTTCTTCCACTTCATCAACCACAAACGGAAGTCTGATGCCTATCCCACCTCCCTTTTCTACGGCTCAACTACTACAACGGACTCCTAAACTATATCCAATCTTTTCGCGTCCTTCTTCAAACTATCCTTCACGGACGACTCGTTCGAGCCTAACCCCTCCTACTTTACTGGCATGTCTGAATTCTCCCTCGGGCCCTCTCATCGCTCTACACATTCAACAACACAAAGTCATAAAAAAACTTGAAGAACTAAAAGACGATTTCAGTCCCGGCCCAGACGGACTTCCTGCTATCCTCTTAAAAAAAAAGTTCCTCTTCTCTCTCTCTCCCACTCCCGTCAATCTTCAATCTATTCCTTGCTCAAGGTCTATTCGCTGACTTTTGGAAATCCTCTTACATAACCCCCATACATAAAAAGGGGGAAAAACGATATATCCAATTATCGTCCCATTGCTAAGCTTTCACACATTCCTAAATCGTTCGAAGGCCTACTATATGAGGCGTTGTGTTTTCGCTGCGCACCCATCATCTCTATGAACCAGCACGGCTTCCTCTCAGGCAGGTTCAATACTACTAACCTTGCCGAATTCACATCCCACACACTCCTTGCCCTAGAAAACGGTGATGAGGTCGACGTAGTCGCTACCGACTTTAGCAAGGCCTTCGACAAAATCTCCCATAACCTCATTCTCTTCAAGCTATCCTCCCTCGGTTTCGAAACCCTGCTGATAAAGTGGATCTCATCCTATCTCAATTATCTAACCTGCCGCGTGCGATTTAGATCCACCCTCTCCGATCCTTTTTTCCCAACCTCAGGCGTCCCCCAGGGCAGTCATCTCGGGCCTCTCCTATTTATCCTAACCATAAACGACATAGGCTCTTGCATTAATCACTCCTTTATCTAGCTTTACATCTTATCTAAAAACTATTCTATCACACCTTCAGTGAATGATTTAGAAGGCATTAATCACAACCTTAAATGTGCTATTAAAATATCTTAAAGTCGCTTTTTCTTTCTTGGAAACCTGCAGTGGGTGTTAATTTCACATTCTCTAACCCTTACTTGATTTTTAACTTTACCGATCATTCAACAACGGTGGCAAGTTCAAAATTATCCCCACAAAGTAATTTGGCAGAATCTTTTAGCGATGAATGTGTTGTGAGCAATGATATTATTTTTAAATTGCTAATTCATTTAAATAAAAAAGTAAAGCAGCAAGGTTAATAAACTAACATTACGATAACCGTGATTTAACCTGTAACAGTCACGTTGAGAAGATCGTAGTCACCCGATCATGGATGGCTTGTGCGCAAGTGAATATGAAAATTAAATCGTAAGTAAGTTACCTCATTAGTAGCAATTAAAGCTGCTTGACATTACACATGCAATAGTGCGCCTAATATTGATATAGACTTTCAATCTACTTATAACGTTTTGCTACATCCCAGTCTTATCTTTTCTAAATTGTGACAAAGATCTCAGATATACGATATTCCCATGTGTACAACAAAAAGCATTACTAAGTGGTGACAATTAAAATAATGTCACACCTGCAGTTCATCATTCAACACAGTGTACAGCAATTATGAATCAAATACGTGCTGCGAGTTAATGGTAACGTGTCGTGAGCAATACTACTGATTGTAGAAAACGTTTGGCAAAAAACCTTAATTTATCTGGCTCAATGGTCTAGGGGTATGATTCTCGCTTCGGGTGCGAGAGGTCCCGGGTTCAATTCCCGGTTGAGCCCAGAATGGAGAGCCTCTATAGGTATCTCTACATATTTTTTTCTGGCAGTTAATTTCTAATCTTCACCAAAACTACTAGGTTAAGTTAATCTTTAGATAAATTTTTGTTTCTAAATACCTAACTCCTACAATTGTTAGCCTGTAGTCTGCTTATTTATGTGAAATGATATACTCGCTCATTTCGAAAGTAGAGCCAATAATGTTCTCAAAGTAAGGTCTATAATGTTAATTAGTAATATATTTAAAGTGGCTCCTAAATAAAATCTACAACCATTTGGTCTACAGTTCGTTTTCTATATCTCCTGTTCCCGACATTTGATTTGATATATTATACCTTTCTTTCTGGTAAGCCAACATGTATTATTCCAAAGTACGCATGTTTGTAATAATGACGGCGCCATTTTCATCCGCTAACAAATAAATAGGTACATATATTTTACAAGAATAAAAAATAAGTAAATAAATGAAGAAAGCGTAGATAAGCTAATGTGATCGTGCGAATTTCTTTTACCTGTAGTACCCTACTATTGCGAACCTGGAAAGACATCCGATATATCGACCAGACATCAGTGGATGACGGCGGAAATAATTCATGTGGGACCCCACTATCGGTAAGGACTTCCCTCTGGACGTGGCAATCAAGAAACAGATTGTCTGTTTCATTGGCAGATTTCCCTCTGACTTCCAAGAGGCAACATTGGATCTCCGACAAATTAGGCTTGACTCGATTAGGTGATATTTATTGATGTATTCAGTTTTGATCATTAGTGTGATAATTAGCTCGAAGGGATTGTTCGAGTAACTCGTGCTGTCATCAGCAAACGCTCGAGGGCCGTTAGTAAAGAGCAAAAAATGATTTATTAAAATGATGGAATGGGTGAAGTACAAAGGTCTGGAGAAAACAAGTCGTTTTTTGATGAGAAGCAGATAAGAATTTCAACAAAATTGCAGGAGGCCTCTATAATATTTACCTGGTCAGACGAAACCGGAGTGTGTTAGTATACCAAAAAGATCTCCTTGATGGACTCGAAGAGAAGATTGACTTCTCCCAATCATCAATAGACGTTTGCAAGGTAACTTCAATAACTTCAAAAGCTTTTGAGAAAAAACAAAACAAAACCACCGTTTTTAGAATTCCCCTTTACAGGGCCTCAAACGACACAAAGCAAATTTGGAAAAAGGTTTCAAGTGTCAGGAGTATTATTCTTCCCCTACAAATAAAACCTGTAGTTGCGGCATAATCAGTATTTGTACTGTATTAAACACATAGAAGACTTTCCGCCACCAGAATCACCTATGGAATGACTACTTCATAGAAGTCTTCTTCATCCCAAAGTTAAAAATAATTTCATAGTCGCATTTTATCAGCCTTGGTCTAAGGTTGCTTAGTATTGTATAATATATTCCCACTCTGAATGGAGACATTTTGTGTATTCGAAAGCCAGTGTTTGCTCATAATGCAAAAAACATTAAGTAATTCTACCCTAATATATTTGTGACAAAAGAGAATTAAATAGAATAGACAATTTAATTACTAAAATCATTCATGGCCTTACTGTGCAGGGAAAAATTTTATCTCGGGATGACATGTACCTGCAGAGAACTCTTTAGAATGGTTTTGTTCTCCCCGAAGCGTTTCCTTAACTGTATAAAAAGGGTCTTGTGGCGGTTCTACGAACCACACAGCTGTGACGTTTTTCGCCACCTAAAATTTAATATATATTTAAAATTGTTTACCTGGTCAGTCCAGCATGGAGAGTCTACTTGTTCGTCCTCCAGGAATGGGGAAATCTCCTCCCGTCTACTCTGCTAGGGCGGCCAACGTCAAAATGATTATTTTGGTGAAGAAACCAAATGTGCTTTTCGGCGACTTCCAGAGATAATTTTCCCCTTCTTTGTTTCCGTCTTTGATGGATTAAAACATCACTTTCGTTTATGGCTTTTCCAAACTTTATTTGCTATTTGGTTCTTGCTTTACATTTTAAATGGAGGACTTTACTTTTAATTCACTTTTAATTGTGGACTCAGGATTAGGCTCTGGCTACTTTCCCTTTTTTTTCTTCATTCTCCACTCAACTTTTATTTCTTCCTTCTTGCGCAGTCCAAAAACGGAACTCTTTTCAACCAAAAAACCGTATTCAGCTGCTCAAGAAAAATCAACTACTGTAATTTTTAAAACCGTATTTACATCCATCGTCCGTTTCCGAATCAACCGTATTCAGAAACAAAACCAAAACAAACGGAATCTAAAACATCTTGCCGCCTCTCTCTCGCTCTCCCTCAACATCCACTCTGTAAACAGAATTCGTATTCGCCCACGATCCACACTCGAACCGGGGCGTGTTCGAACACTCACATGTGGATCGTGCATCTCCTCCACCACCTTACCTTCAAACTATATTAGAAAAGAATTATACCAAAAACAATCCAATGATGGGGAATGAAAATTAAAGCAAATATCTTATACCAAAAACAATACAATGATGGGGGGTGGCGGAAACCGCACGTAACACAGCCCACTTTAGGTTGAGATGTCCTTTCCGCCAAGGAACATACTCATCTTTATCCATTACACGTGCCCACAGACACGTGTCCCAAAAGTCCTTACTCCCACCTGAAACAAAAGGTAACATCTCAGACACTAACGTTGAATTCAATAGCAAAAATCAATCGAACTAAACGTTCAAAAGTCTCTAATATTGAATTCAACACATTGAATTCGACGCGCCAATTTAACGCATCCAGTCCAACGCATCCAATTCAGGGCATCAATGCAAGATATCCATTAAACAAGTTCTTCGGTAAACAAACCGAACAACAAATATCTCCGCTTGTAGCTAATAGCAATTAGCACCTAAATACCTAGCATGACCCAAAACCTAAAAGGCGCACTTGTGCAAACAACGGATAGCGATTCGCCGCCGACCAACAGTCATGCAATCATAAACATCTTAACGTGGATCGCACACTAGATGTTTATGAGTTGGAAATGCAAACAAAAACTATACCAATCCCACGGTTCCTTTGTACCTATCTGAAGCGCACAAGAACCCCCGTTGCCTTATGCCAGATGGGGAACACAAACAAATCCCAAGAAAAGATCGAAAATTAAGCCGGGGTACGATCGATCGTTCAAACAAAAGAACAAGATTCCGATAAGGAAGACGGAAAGGAGAATGATCTATGATGGGAAAATTTTCTTTGCAGACTGGATGGGAAATTTTCTGTTTCAGATGGGGGATGAAAAAATTCGAAATGGGGAGGAGAATTTTTCAGTCTACTTCGAGCAGGAGTCTGAGAACCCAATAAGGAGGTCGGTCCGCGCTGCGATATCGCGAAAATAAGAAAAAAAAAAGAAATAACGTCGAATGTGTGGTTCAAGGTAGTTTCAAAACGGCGCAACCTAAGATAAGCGAAAAATCAAAAGTGTGTCCTAGACGTAAGTGGAGACCGAACTCTAAAACAAAAATACAATTCAAAAATAGAGACAACTCTTTTCGTGTTTTATTTTGTGCAATTGAATTCGCTCCGCGTTCCAGGTGTTCCTTTTGGTGTGTGGACAGTGTTCGGCGGAACACTTCGACAACAACCATCAACATCCGCCAAAGTCTTATCTAGGACAAGCAGGTTGTAGCCAATATTTATCACTCTTTCCGTGGTGTTAATACTGATGTCTCTGATATAGAACGTCTGCTTTTTGGTATAGTGGTTAGGGAACGAGATAAATCAATAACAAACAGATCCTATTCGGAAATTCGGAAGACGAGATAAAGTTGCGAGATCGCAGTTTGACCATGACCAAACTGGCAAGTCAAAGAAAGAAACCTTTGTAAATAGTAAATGGTCTCCCATAGCGCAATAGACTGACTTGTCATCTTTTCAACCCGGCGAAAACTGGAGCAGTACTTTACTGAAAACAAAATTTAATAACTTAATGTAGACATAAATTAATAAAGTAATGACCAAATGATGGTCTTTGAGAAGAAACAAGTTTGACGCCTCAGTTCACTTTGACAAACATTAATTTTAAGTTATGCAATCTTTCTTCTATCTTCAGTGATTAATAATAACCATTAATACCATGGATTAAGATGGGCCGGACATGTGGCAAGAATGGGCAACGATAGGACCGTGCGTAGAATTATTGACGGTAGACCAACGGGAAAGAGACCGGTAGGACGGCCGCGACGGAGATGGGAGGACAATGTTAGGTTTGGCCTTGAGGAGATCGGATCGAATGGTCAAGCGTGGAAGGAGAGTGCCCAGGACAGGGAACGATGGCGAAGCCGAGTCGGTGAGGTCATGAACTTCCGAGTTTCTACAGGCCAATAAATAATAATAATAATAATTAATACCATGGAACCGGATGCACGCACGGATTCCAAACGATAACAAAATTCTTCAAAACCCGAAGCATATCGTTTACACCCAAGTTACAACTTTGGTAATACCAGAATTTAAGTATAAATTTGAGCCGGGGATATTGCATAAAAGTCCGTCAAATCGTTAAACTGTTGTATGGGGTCAATATGCGAGATAGAACGATTCCAAAGAAGTTTGGAAATTTCTGGTACCTCGGAAAATCAATTACGGTGAACCAATTCAACCAATATTCCTTATGATAAGCTAGATGATTTGAAGTGCCAAATTAAATGACATTGCTTCCGAATTTGGAACCCTTGACTGTGGACACAAAGCGGGTACAAGAAGTAGACGTCGGCAAAAATTAGTGAATGTCTGATACAAGGTCAAAAATGTTTCCCCGTATATTTGAAGTTTATTTTTAAATAGAACTGATTGACGGATATCGCTACAAAATATTCCAAAACCTTGTTTGCATTTACTGTGCTCATGGAAACGCCATGCCTTTGCTGACTTCTAATTCCAAAAGCATGTCACGTGCAACAGTAAAAGATATTGTTTTTTATTTCAATGTGTCTGTTATTTCAGGTTTTTGAATCGATTAACCGGAAACCGCATGCTTAATGCATAGTCTAGATTTATTGAATGAACACAATGAAGTGTGTACGCTGATAAACCACACTCCATTTATCCCCCGGAAACCGCCCACAAGAGAAGTTATCAGAATACCATTATCAGAACAAATTAAAAACAAATTCTTCGAAAAAGTAGATCATCCAAATAGGTCCGGAAAACTTCAGTTCTGGTTAACATTTACATCAAATTTCCATCAGCACTTAATGTGAGAATGAATTATCTGATTTTCCACAGTGATTTTGGCGCGTTTTATAATGATACCAGAAACATTAGGAAGCTCTTATCTTATATAGTTAACAATAATAACACATTCTTGACATGTTTGTTATTTCTTGTTTTTAAATGAGTCCAAGCAATATACTTAACATCCTGGGCTTCTGCAATTCCGGTAAGCAATTATCTTATTCCATAGATTGATATGTGGTGAAGTAGTTTGTTAATTTCGTTACCGGATACTAATCGTGCACGGCTAACTGGGTGAACGTAGTAACATTAAAATAATACCAATGAAATCCGAGATACGGAAAGCATGAACACGACTTTTTTTATTTATATCACAAGCGCACCAAAGTGCAACTGTTGATACATTAGTTTGGGAAATAGGAAATCCGATATTTTGTTTGCTAGGTAGTTGTGGTGATATATATTTCATAACGTATTGATGAAATAATTACAGACTTGCAATCGTGGGAAAATTGGCATACCGTATTAAATAAAAATATATTCTTGACAGGTTTTTGATTCAATTATCAATTATAGAATCCAGAATGTGGAAGTTAAAAAAGAGAAAATTCATTATACTTTACAATTCTAATAAGCGAGAACGGCGTCAGGTGTGTGTAATTTTGAAAGTTGTTTATAGTCGCGCTACTACCACAGCCGTTTAGGCACAATTTAAATTTCCTCGGGTATTATCGAATTTGAAAATCTCTTTCGCAGATGTGGCTCATCGTTGAAACTGTCGTTAAAATAAGGGTAATGTTCGAAGTAGTCCGAGGTATTAATGGTCTCAAAAATAGGCTCGATGTTTGGGTGGGACACGAGAAAAGAAAACAGAGGCAATATACATTGTTGGAGCACAATCGTGATGCAAGCGGATTGAAACGCGTATCTCTAACATGATCGATACAAGAGGTCTTCAAAACCTCAAACAAGTTATCAATTTTAAACGTCGTATTGGTAACTACACAGAAATACGATTGATACAAGAGGTTCCCAAAATCTCAAAGAAATAACCACATATAAACAGCATGTTGCTAACTGTACAGAAATATTCCGCATATACTTTATCTATCATGTCATTTTAACCACTCTCTCCAATTAATAGAGGAAATTTATTTTGTGTACATTCGATTCACAAATTTGTCTAACTAGACACACCAGATAAAGTCCTTCACGTAAATAATTGCCATATTAATTTGTCGATTATTGCAAGGTGTCAGGTTCTCAGGCAATTATTGAATGGAATTTCCAACTGATAAACACTTGGTTGTGTTTAAAAGCACATCTAATAATTGGTTTTAATATATTACTTTTTCGTAACAGTTGTCCAACAGAGTTTAAGGTAATCTAATGCTAATTTCGTGAGTATAATTTTAAAGTGATCCGGTTTTTAATGACTGCGGAATACTCCCTCTTCTAAGGAGTTTTTCACGTATATATTATTGTCATTAAGTACTTCATCATCATGTAAGAAGTATTCAAAAGATATCAATTACTGGGCATAATAAAAGCTAACCGGTTTTCGCTACCTTGCTTCTGGTAACTTCTCTGCCGGTGATTCATCTGTGAGTGCCTTTATGCTATTTGGAGTTTGTGTTATTGGCAGTATGCTACACACTCAAAGTAATTATAGTCAAAAATGGGTTCCTTAAAAAGTCAATAAAAATACCGATGTTACGATTACGGAATCAACTAATGCAACGAAGGCTCACAACCTCTTTATTAAGGTTTCGTTCAGGGAATGCTTCCCTACAAATTGGTTGACTAATTATTGAGAAATTTAACACTGTTGATTATGAAACACTAGTTGAGAGGTTTTATGGTAAAGGGTTACATCCCACTAAAAGGTTGGTTAGCCTGATATCTCCACTTTAGCCAACCAGCGTCTTTTATTTCGTTAAATAATTAACGCTTTTAATTACCTTTCCATAATGGTTCCAAGTTCAAATCAATCTTGGGATAGAAAGTTAAGGTTAAGTATTCCAGTTAACATACACGAAATTATATATTGTCCGCTCCCCTACGTATGAGTATATATTTAATCACCCGGCAGTGAAATCTAGTAACCCCTCCTAAGAACGGATAAATTAATTGGGACCAGTTCGAAATAAAAATCAAAGAAATCAAGAAATAAACGAATACTACATCTGCAATAAAGATTTAGCATGCGGAAAAGGAGTGATTAGTGTTGAAATGTTTGCAGCTAACAGGTATCTTGTATCAGGAAACCGAATAGCCATAATAGGAACCACAAAACGATCGCCGCCGGCCTCTGCGGAGAGAAAGCAAAACGCACCTTGTTACCGGTAACATCAGGTGTGACGGGGTGGCGCGTATCCTGCATGCAAATCATTTTGTTCGTATGCCTGCCACATGGAAGAAGTAATTTGGAAAGTAGCTTTGTTCCATTTGCGATGGGCTAGTGAATTGTGGTTCAGACCAAATCGTGTCCATCGGTAGATTGATTTGCAATTTTCTTTGACGCGTCCTAAAGTCGATTAAATGAGAATAACCTGAGTCACACTTGTTGGGGATGGATGTGCTGAGTAGCAAACATGAATGTCTACTTAACACTGATTGATTTTGATCGATTCAGAGAATGCTATCGGGGATGCAGCAGAGACGTCAATAAAAAAATGTTAAACTCCACAAAATAAGACTTCACCTAATGAATTCGGTAAGCGCTTATCAACCGGGGCAAGGGCAGTCATTGTTAACTTTGAATTTCTTTAATGGTGAAGCAGTAACGAAGAGGATTTAAGAAAAAAAAACTTAGTTCAATTTAGTTAAGTGGCTATATCTGAACTATGTTCGGCACAACTGCTAATGTATTCAGAAAACATGGTACCCATTTTAAGGCGATTGCCAAGACATGGTGATGTACCAAGAGTTTCACTCTGACATATCAACTTCCTTTTGTTTTATAAATACAATTAATAATAAAATACCTTACGAATCGAACAATTCAATATTTCATAATGGAGACGTTTCAAGTAAGTTAAAAATTCAATAATTTCTATAAGAGGATAAAATGAATATTCCACAACGGAATAATTTTCGTTAGATACGAAACCCAGTATTACGGAATAATTCCAGTAAAGTTTGAATTCAATATTCTTCCTTGGTTTAAATTCCGTTGTTACACTCAAAATGCTTGTTATAAAAGCCACTTGGCATGATCTCATAAATCAATCGACGAAAAGCCCTAAAACATATTCCATAAACACACAATCGAATGAAAAGAGCAAAAAAATAAACTTTATCTAGTAAAGCAAACAAAAAGGTGAAAAGGTGAAAACTAAAGAATTAATCTTCATATACGTTTGTACCCAAATGACATTGAGATTAAAATGAAACAAACCCTAGTAGTGAATCAGAATAACGTAAGTAAAAACTTACACCACAGAGTAAACGGAGTCAAGGTTAAGGAAATACCACGGTGAAGTGGATGCCCAGAAGGCAAAAATCCTCCAAACACTTTTTGGCAAAGGAAAGCCTAGGGGATGCATACAGGGGAAATTAAAACTACATCAAGATATGCCCTGTAGCTTCCAGGTAGTAAACTCCTTGCCAGGGTTGTAGGAAGACGGCTTGTTGATTAACGACTTTCTGTCGCGTAATTGCAAAGTTAATGGACCAAGAGGTTGTGGCGATTCTAACAGATACACACACAATACACAAGCAAATAGTGAAGAACACCGAACGAAAATCGAATAAGAGAATGCATCAGAGCCGTATACCATAGCGATAACATAAGAAAATCCACATCAGTCGAATGTACTTGAGTTTAGAAATCGAATTCGTACACACCGCGGTGGCCTGATGGGTTGCGCTTTGCTTCAATTTTTGGTGATCCTAGCTGCCATATCGTCAGTTCGAATCACACGTTCTTCACTATTATCCCAAACGCTAAAAGGTTGTTTGGAATTCCCCAAACAATCACTGATCCTGGAAACTTTTCCGTTGACTTTGCAAATAAATGCACAGCAAGGCTTCGACAAAAGGCAGCCGAACGGGAAACCGTACCACAGGGACCTAACAAGGTTGATACTGTAGTCGGTAAATACCCGAAGACAGTACCCACGCAGAAGGGCTGCGAAAAATTGTCAGGCGCCAGTTGCCCCAACAAAGCAAAACCCCAAAAGCCAAAAGGTGACAAAAAAGGGGACGCTTCGGTAGAACGCCTACCAATAAACCCTTCGGAGGTGGAAATCTTTCTGAATAGACCGGTCATTTACCAGGGCGCTCAAGAAAGATGATTGGGCTCGCCATAAAAATCCGGGAGGAGGTAATCTCGAATACGAAGCGCAATTGGAAACATTTTTCCATTTTAGGGAACAGTAATCTCCCACTACCCACCACAAGTTTAACAAGCATGTAGCCATGTCCCCCTCTTCCACTAAAACCCCATATACGATGACAAGAAGTATATTCCGAAGTAGCCTTCTTGATCACAAAGTGAAACTAATTTCATAATCGGCGTTCATCTGACCAGTGCTAGTTTATGGTTGCCCGATATGGTACAACATGGAAAATGTCCGAGTGTTCGAGAGGCAGTGTTTGCGTGCCTGCCTCGGACTTTACAGAACGCCGTAGTTTCAATACAAGAAATTCTATCCTAATAAAATTCTTTATAACAAATCAGAGATTAACAGGATAGATAATTTCATAATTAAAATCATTCGCTGTCACACTGCAAGAGCAATGGGCAGTGAAAACGATTTTTTACCGGGAGCATACTATCCCAATGACATGTAACTGGAGAGTACGCTCCAGAACGGGTTTATTTCCCCAGAAGCGTTCCCTTTCTCGGATAAAAAAGGCCTTATCCAAGACAAACATGTAGTCCCTATTATTTACCACGCTTCCCGTGGTGCTAGGGATAAACGTATTCTCCATAGTAGGTAAATCTGTAACGCCCCAGATCGCCCACCTTTCAGTATGGCGATCAATGAAAGAGATAAATCCATAAAAGATAGAACCCAACCCAATTGGTGGTGGCTCAATAATGAAGAAGGGACTGAACGTCCCAAATATAGAACGCATATCAGATGCAGCGTTTCCCTTTCCCATTGCTCTTTTGTTTGTTCTTATCCTTAATCCCCTTATTGTTTTATTGGTTTTTCGTTTGGTTTCGTTGGCTTGTTGACTTCCCTATTTATTAAACAAAAAAAAAAACGCCCTCTCTGTTATGTAATAGATATACTAATAAGTAAAAATGTAAGAGGATCTTCTCTTATACACAGCTATGTTATATAATTTAAATTAATTATAAAAATTATAAACATGTCACAAAGAAAAACCTAGTCAAACCCTTGCAGGAAAAAAAAAATGGAATAAGTTAGAGTACTCGTGAAGAGGCCAGCAAGCTAACTAAAAAAAAAAAAAAATTAATTTTATAAATAGGATTTAGCATTTAATCCTAAATAATAAAACAAAATGTAATCTAAACAAAGGAATAAATACGTTTTTAAAGTAAAAGTAAAGTAACTACATAATAACTAAATAAAATAAATCGACTGTACAATAATAAAATGGATATGGAAGAAGACCATGGCATTCGGTGATCATTAATCTCCAACTAGGCACAAACTTGAGTCAGTTAACGTATCTGTGAAGAACTCCCGTTGGCAGTTGAAGCGATGAAAAAGGTTAAGCCCCGTATGGAAGAGGCAGAAATAAGAATACTTTTCAAGGTACCATATGTGTCAACAAGTTTATCCGTTTTATCAATAGCAATTTGCTAAGATGTGGGCGAAAGCGATAAACATATGTTTAATATTGCTCCACCGATGCTTTAGAATGCATGCAGAAATGAAACATGTTGTCAGAGTGTCCGTTTTATCACTTTCTCTCTTCTCCGTCACGATGTATCTTTTTATGCCATAACGCTATTCATAATCCCTACACACTACAGAAAAAAAAACATTAAAAACTGCTCCCAATCAGAATACAACAGAATCTAAGTAAATGTACAAATGAACAGCAGTTCCAATGAAACAATTAAACGATCAAATCATCAAACTAGAGAACTAGTTCCACCCTGGTATTGCGAATTAAAGCAGCAGCGAGGCCCATGAAGATCATTAAGATGGAATTCCAATGAAATTTAAATGTAAGATTGTTGTCCTTTGAAAAATTCTTTGGTCAATTGAATGCTGCTAATTTAGTATTAATATATGCGACATGTATTTAATGTGTCAGTGATCTAGAATTTATTTCACAGGTCCTGGTGTGAAGCAGGAAGGAAGATATTTGGCATAGAAACTTTGAATAGAAAACGCCCGATTTAGTTTTTTCTTCCTACATTCTTGACATTGCAATTAACTTGACAACAAATTCAATAACAACACCACTTTTATTCGTTCAATGACAAATTAATTAAAAAAAAATAATCGGCGTCATGCTTTCGTCTCTGTTCGCGACTAAACCTTAGATTCAATAGTTCTCTACTTCATTTACGTTTCCGTTTTAAGTTTAAGGAACTAATCAACTTTCAAACGAGGTCTAATATCACCGATTCATTATTTATTTGAATTTCAACATTTTCTTATGGGAAATCACCTGCCAAATACTATCGTCTGACAAGGCTAAATAGGTTTGCACCCTTCACGGAATATCGATTTCATATATTTAAATGAATTGAAAAAAGGAAAATACTAACAAGGTATTACACAGCAACCATGGGCGTTGATAGCATTTAGAAGGCACGACAAACAAGTTCATGACAAGACTATTCAATTGCATGGAAATATTGATCATTGTGCTGTACATGAATGGGCGTGGGAAAATTTAGAAGAACAACTGAATAAATACGCGACTGGACACTATACCAACTACAAACGGCATGTCATGCAATCAACCCGTTTACTGCTTCACTCTGAACAATGAACTCCATTCAACATTCAAATTATATAACTCACACAAGTCTCCACTCTCAAACGGGTCCTACTTGGCTAATATCTCGGAAAGAACAATTAACGGCAAGCAGCCTACCTATGTCAACAAACAACGTTGTAACACAGATATATTAATAAGTCTCGAGCACTGATGAAAACGAAATCAAACCTTCAGAGCTAATTTGGATCGTGGAGCACAGACTCAACTGTATTTCCTCCCTTGAGTGCACACCACTGCATACCAGTTGCCGGTAAAAACAACGTTATGCTTTCTTCGGAACTTAATCCCAATGATGTGATGTGGCCTATATAATGAAGGTGTTATGTCAGCCTATTGCAGAAGGGACTCTAACTTTAGAGCTAGAAAGTTACAATGTTAAACTGCAGGCATGAAAGTAATTAGCTCTCCTTAGTTTGATCAAATGCCGCGTTGTATGTTACATGATGGGTCGAAAACAGTCAATTTGCAAAATGTTGGATCTTTAGATGTTAATATACTTTGTAAATCGAACAAATGTCATTCTAATATGCAATCGCTACTGATCGCCGATTTGCAGTCAAACGATTCTTTTTTATCAAGTTCGACATCTTTATAACGCAGTTAACGGCAACAATTACGTAATTTTTGAAGCATTACTTGTATCGCAAGAGGTTTTACTATTCTTATATTGTGACAAGAAACTTCAGTCGAACATGTTAGCGTTCCTATTGTCATTTGGACATTAGATGTCATTACTATAGTGTTATGCCTTCCCTCTTTTCCTTCCTTAATTACGTTCATTATACAAAATGTTAAATATCTTTTTTTGTTGTATAAAACACTAGCCCTAGAAAAGCTGTCCATTTGGTTATCAATGAACAACTACTCTGCAGTCCGTATGCATTCTTAAAGCATTTCTATAGCAAATCAACAAAAGTAAGACGAAGAAATATGTGTATGTTACTTACAATATACATATAAGTACAGCTGTCAGTGACCTTAAGTTAGAAAAGTTGTATCACTCACCTGCAAAAAGAGAAAAAGAGAATTTAGAAATTTAGTAGCCAGAAATGAAGTGAAATTACGCAGTCAACTTAAAATACTGTAGCGAGCTTAGGATTCGCTGTACTAATTACGAGGGTTGCCTTTTACATTTCGGGATAAGAGAACGAAAACAAATATTGATCATCGAAAATCACTTTATTGTTTTTCAAAATATTCCCCATGAAGATCTATACACTTTTGCATGCGTTTGAACCAATTGTCGAAGCACTTTTGCCACTCTGATTGAGGTATCTCCAACACATGCATTCTGAATGCAGCAACCGCTTCTTCAGGTGTCGAAAAACGTTGACCTCTCAGTTTGTTTTTTACGTACGGGAATAAAAAGAAGTCATTCGGTGCCAAGTCAGGACCATACGGCGGATGACCCATCAAATCGATGTTTTGGGTGCTCAAAAATGCAGTTGTCGCAGCCGATGTGTGAGAGCTCGCATTGTCGTGGTGAAGAGTGATCCGTCTTCGGCGGTTGGTTTTCCTGATTTCTTGGAAGACAACTGGCAAACAAATGGTTGTGTACCAGTCAGAATTGACTGTTCTGCGTTGTTTTAGTGGTACGGTTGCGACATGTCCAGTTTTTCCAAAACAAACAGGCGACCATTTGCTTGGAAGTGCCTCGTGCGCGAACAACTTTTGTTGGATTTGGCTCATCTTGAAACACCCAGACAGTCGACTGCTGTTTACTTTCGGGCTCATACGCGTAAATCCACGATTCATCACCTGTCACGATGTCATAGACGTGTTTCGAAGCACCGCGACCGTATTTTTTGAGCATTTCTTTCGACCAATTGACACGAGCCTTTATTCGGGCGATTGACAAATTGTGTGGGATCCAACGCGAACAAATTTTTTTGACAGTCAAATGTTTATGCAATATTGAATGTATGCTGGTCCCACTAACGCCTAAGGTTGTCTCAATCTCACTATAGGTCACATGACGATCTTCCAATATCAGTTCGCGCACAGCATCAATGGTTTTCGGAACAACTGATTTTGGACGACCTTCACGAAATTCATCTTGGAGTGAACTACGACCACGATTGAATTCACCATACCATCGATAAACACTGGTCCTTGATGGGGCTTCATCGCCAAAAATTGAGTTAAGTTCATCCATGCACTGTTGCTGAGTTAATCCACGCCGAAAGTTGTAAAACATAATCGCACGAAAATGTTGACGATTTAATTCCATTTTTGGGCCGAGATGAATCTTTTAAGTTACTGTAAACAACACAAATAGCGCTCGTATGTCAAAACGTTCTGAGTGCGTATAACCTCAAAAATGTCCAACTTTACGACAGAGCTGTCAATTGCCGGATTGCAACGCTAGGGTTGCCAAATCCCGAAACATAAGAGGCAACCCTCGTACTTTAATAAATAAGAGCCGTTAAATCGATTTTGAATTAATGTAACACTTTATTAGTCCGTTAATAACAACCGTTACTTTTACCGTACACATAAGAGGCAACCCTCGTACTTTAATAAATAAGAGCCGTTAAATCGATTTTGAATTAATGTAACACTTTATTAGTCCGTTAATAACAACCGTTACTTTTACCGTACACTTAACGATTTCTTGACTTATCGCTTTCGTACTTATCGCGTCTTACTGCGTACTTCTGACTTACTCCTTGATCTGCGTGCGACGTATTTATACCGTTTTTCCTCATTCTGATTCGGTGTTTTGTTTCCGTTCGTTCCATAGCCTCGAATTTTCTACTGCTCATAGTCACCAGTTTTCCAGTACTTTCTAGAATATTCTAGTACTTCTTTTTAGACTTTCTAGAATATTCTAGTACTGATTGTCATATGCGTCACAATACAATTTTTTTCTCAACTAAATTCGTCAGTCAAACTTTGAAAACTGATCAAATATCTCTATCAACAATTTTATTGAACCTATTCGTCCTACCATTCCGTAATCTTGTCATGATAGCAAGACTCGTCAGTTGAACATACGTACACACTATCAAATGCATGACACAACTTCCTTACCAACTCAGCTATTTTTGTATTTATAAAAGTAAATCGTCGAAGACTTGTAAACAGAAGCATTTTTAGAACAAAACAATTTAAGAAAGAGGACAGCCAATAATTATGTTCATGCTGCGACAAAACTTGTTTCCGACATACAGTGGAACAAGGCGAAACGACAATGCACAGGGGCCTGTTTGGTTGATTTTGAAAAGACCTTCGACACCAATTGGTGAAAAGGGCTTGAATATAAGTTATCAAATCTAGGTATGCCCGAATATTTATTATACATTATTTACGATATGATAATGGGTAAACAATTTGTGGTGAAAGGTGACGATATAATCTCTAACAAGACCTTTCACATTAAAAACGGCCTACAACAGGGAGCAGTGAATTCTCCCAATTTATTTAACATTTACACTAGTGATCTAGTGAGTTCTCTCAACCATGCAATTGCGTACGCCGCCGACATTGTGGTGTATAGATCTGGAGAAAAGATTGATGTCTTCAATAGACTGCTGCAAGATGATCTCAACAAAATCAAACGTTTTTGCGACGACTGGAAATTAAAAATAAATTTCTAAAAAAACAGAGACTATCCTTTTCAGAACACGCCTGTCCATTGCATCAAGAGATACAAAACGGAATTGGAAAATAATTTTCTATTGTAGGAAGTAATAATCTGCCCCCACAAGTAAAAACTGTAGACAGATACCATGGTATCTGGCTTGATCAGTATCTTTACTTTGATAAGCACACAGCAAATGCTCTTACAGCAGCTGAAAATGCATATGCAATGACACGGAGTCTCTTCCGTAGTAGTCTTATGGATCATCATCATCACATCGACCGGTCTTGGCCTTATTTAGCAAGTCCTGAGGCATGTTAAATTTTCCATAATGATTTATTTTGTCTGGGCAAGGTCATTAGTCTTGCGCCAGGGGCTCCCCGACGGGGAATCGAACCCCGGTCTCCCGGGTGACAGGCGGGTATACTAACCACTATACTATCGAGGAGCCCAGTCTTATGGATCCCAAGGTGAAAACAGTTTCATACTCGGAGTTCATCCGACCAATATTAGTGTATGGCGGCCGGTATGGTATAACATATCCCCATTTTAAATGGTTTGGGGTGTTGGAGAGGCAGGGTTTGCGTTCCTGCCTCGGAACATACAGAACCCCAGAGTCGCAATATTATTAAAGTCCTGTATGACAAATCAGGATAAAACAGAATAGATAACTTCATTATCAAAATTATCGTGGTCACACAACAAGGGCAATCTGCAGTAAAAATAATCTCATTTCGGGAACATCCCAATATGTATATGGAGAGTACTCTTCAGAATGGGTTTATTCCTCCAGAAGCCTTCCATCGGACTTATCCAAGACAAACATGAAGTCCCTATTATTTACCACGCTTTCCGTGGTGCCAGGAATAAACAAATTCTCCATGATAACACATATCTCTAATATTCCAGATCGCTTGCGCTTTAGTATGGAGACGGTGAAAGAGATAAATCAAAAAGGTCGATCACATCTCAACTGGTGGTAGATCACTGGAAGAAGGGACTATACGTCCGCAAACATAGTATGCCTCTCAGGTGGACCGCTTTCCTTCCCCCTATCCACAATTCCAAATAATTTTTTAAATTTATATTTTTATTTGTATTCCTTGTTAATGTTTGTACGTTTTGTTTCGTTTCGTTTTGTTTCGTTTTTTTTTTTTTTTTTTTTTTTTTTTTTGTTAGCTTGCTAACCCCGCTATATATGTAATTAAAAAAAAATTGATAAATAATACATGATATAGAAAGAATGGCTCTTCGATAGTATGGTGGTTAGTATACCCGCTTGTCACGCGGGAGACCGGGGTTCGATTCCCCGTCGGGGAGCCTCTGGCGCAAGACTAATGACCTTGCCCGGAAAAAAAACAAATCATTATGGAAAATTTAACAAGCATCACGACTTGCTAAATAAGGCCAAGACCGGTTCCCAGTTGTAGTGCCGATGATGATGATGATAGAAAGAATAGCACAAATTTTAAAAAGAAAATATATCAATTATTGTGATATGTTATAAAAACACTAGTTATTGTACGCCGAAAGGCATAAGAAAAATGATTATGTATATTTTTGAGTGTTTGGGAAGAACCAGTAAGTTAATGTAAGAATGATATTTGTAAAATAGAAGTTAACAGCCGAAGGCAGTATTGTGGCGGTTATGGTTAAGCCATTGGAAATATTTAAATTTCCTTAGATTAACGTTCTTGCATTCGGAAACACGTTATTGAATAGGGGACGAAAGTTATTGTCGTCATTTATCATTATTATTATTAATTTTGTTGTGGAAATTTACTTGGCTAGTGAAGATTTTTGCCGAATCAATTTCGTTTTTGAATTTCGACATAGACGTTGGGAGCGTCTTTGTTTATAGGGAGGTTCTCATCAAGAAGTTTTCACTTTTTGATACCTTATAGTGTTTAGAATAAGTCCCCAAAACCGTTCTTGCGAAAATCATTTTATAAAAGTTTTAGGATAACGAGGTCAAGTGCGGTCGTTTATTTTTCACCTCGAGGCGTCTTATTCCGTCGGTTCTCAAATGTATACAAACAGAGCAATCGACCTGAAAATTTACATAAAAGCTAATGAGACATAGTAATTGGACCTGCCGTTGCCATCTGTAGGTCAGGGCGGAAACTTTTCACTCTACCCTCGTATATATTACTTGTACTGTTTACTATTTATTGGCCTATACGAACCCGGAAATTCATGACCTCATTGACTCGCCTACGCCATCGTTCTCTGTTCTGTGCACTCACCTTCCACGCTTGACCATCCGATCCGATTTCGTCAAGGTCAAACCTAACATTGTCTTCCCATCTCCGTCGTGGTCGTCCTGCCGGTCCCATTGCTCTTCCGTCAAGAATTCTACACACAGTCCTATCGTTGCCCATTCACGCCACATGCCCGGCCCATCTTAATCTTCGCGACTTGATTACTCTCACTATTGTAGGTTTGCGATATAGCTCTTCCAGTTCGTGGTTGTAGAGTTTCGTCCATTGTCTGCCTCTTCGTCATATTTACCGCCTAAGATACTCTTTAAAACTTTGTTTTCGAATACACGGAATTTGTTTTCTTCCCGTTTTGTGAAAGCCCATTTTTCGCATCCGTATAGAGCAATCGGCATGATTATGGATCTATAAACACGGAACTTTATATTACGTGATTACTGACTGTGTGCCAACTAGCGTTGCCGGAATGCAGTGTTTTGTTAATTTCCTTAGACATTTCGTTACTGGCCGTCAGTATTGTTCCCAGATATTTAAATTCTTGAACTTTTTCAAATATCTTGCCTCTGACGTTACCTTGAGTTCCACCCGCCCGCGCCGTAATCATATTTTTTGTTTTGCCTTCATTTGTTTCTATGCCCACCTGTTCTGTCGCTTGCATGATGATTTCACAGTTTTTACTTACAGTTTCTAAATTATCGCCCAAAACTGCGATGTCATTCGCATATGCGTGCACTTGTGTGACTCCGTTCATGGGTGAACCGGCCATGTTCTCATCTTGTACCTTTCTGATGACATACTCGAGCACTTGGTTAAAAAGACATGGTGAGAGGCCAGCTCCCTGTTTTAGTCCGTCCCGGATTTCAAATGGTTCTGGAAGGTGGTTTCCTATTCTAACTCGCCCTTTATTTTCGTTCACCCAAATTTGAATGAGGACGGCATATTTTTTCGGGACTCCCAGCTCAACTACAATATGGTAAAATCTTTGCCTTTGACTGAGTCGTAGGTTTTTTTGAAGTCCACGAACAGTTGGTGAACCGTCTCTCCGTATTCCCACTTCTTTTTCCGGCAGTTGCCTTACTGTGAATTTGGTTACTAGTTGACCGGCTCCAACGGAATCCCCACTGGTAGTCTCTCAGTATTTCTTCTGCGTACCGTGTGATTCTCGCTAGTATGACCTTTGTTAGTATTTTGTATATAGTTGGGAGCAATGATATTCCTTTGTAGTTTTCGCAGTCAGAACTGTCGCCTTTTTTGAAGAGGGGGACGACTATTAAGGTTTTCCATTCTTCTGATGTGACTTTTTTATACTTTTACTCTTCTTGACTATAGTTGGTGGATCTTTGGCGGTTCCAATAAACGCCACTACTTACCTCCCAATTACCTCCACACCATCCTGTCCTGAAGCTACAAAACCCCATTGTTTTCCGCTAATGCAATTGCATTAGCACCTGCGAATGCTTCACGCATCAAGGTTATCTAATGCATAGCCTAAAATATCCTGTAAAAGAATTCTTACCATTCATGCATGCAATGCATTTTCTAAATTTCTTGAAAGAATTCTTTACAGGCAAAGCATCATGTTTCTGAAAGAAAACAATTTGGTTACCGTACCAAGAAACCGCCATAAATCCAAAAAACCTTATGGGCATCCCAGGCTGCCTACGTATTGTGTCGCACACGTGCATAGCAGATTTTCCTGGTTTATCTGCATGCACGGCGGCCTGTTTTCCAACCATCAGACAAGCCATCGTCGCTTCTCGCTGTTACACGCCAAATTCGAATTCTACTGCATAAACAAATGCAAATAAAGAATCCGATTCTGTCCGGCGGCAGAGATACGATATACAATTCCCATTGTGTAAAGTATCGAAACCTATTAGCACCCAATGCTGCTTTAATGAAGCACAGAGTATTTACTCAGCTGCAAACCACATCTCAAAGTTCCCTTTGTTCCTTTCTACGTTTCAGATTTCGTTTCTCATGAGCAAACAATGATCCATTAGTACATTGCTAAAATCACCACTTACACACCACTACCATCTACGTACCAGAGATCGTCTCCCATTGGTCACTGGACGAAAGGGAAAATTCATTTCCTTTTCATCACACCACCAAACTCACCTCGAATTGAGTTTTGGATAGTGAGTCGTCATTGAACCATTGAGGCTCGTCTGCCATTCACTGTACCGGCGCCGGTAGGGCGTAAAAAAATATAGTTTTTGTAAACACTCTTAGGTGTTATCAGTTAAATAGACTACAGGATAAAAGAATAGTTTTTGTGTCTTATCAGTGAAAGTATCCAAAAAAATCTAACGTATAAGTAATTGTGATATTCACCGTGACTACTGTCTGCGTTTGTATGTGCCTTCTCTTGATGTTTCGCCCATTACTTGCTAACATTCTTTAACTATGACGTTTTTAGTCAACCACACAAGCAAACATTTAAACATGTGAATTGTACTCTCAAATAAATTTAAATAAAATACGTTAAAAAATAAAAGCGGTGTTCACCAGCCACAAAACCAGGGTTTTATTTCCCTTTTTCTATGAACAGTTTTGGGCGGAACTTACTATTATTATGATGAAAGAGTTAACCAGTGCCAATGTCGGCACATCTACTTCTTACCCCACAGATCCCTCTCCCCCATGCTTCATAAGCTCTGTTGGTATGCAGTCGTCTCCGGGAGCCTTGTTGTTTTTCAATCGATTTGTTGGGATCTGAGGCTGGTGTGTTTTTTGTGGTTGATGGGTGCCCACAAATAAGCAGGTTTTCAAGGTACTGCTTCCATCTATCAACTGCTTCTGTCTATGAACGACACTTGCATCGACGAAGCCAAGGAATTATCAATCCTCGGCACTCGAATTAATTCGACTCTTAACTGGAATGACCACATATTTGAAGCTGCGAAAAGTGCAGCTAAATGTATGAGGTTCCTTAAGTGATGCAAAAGATACTTCACTCCATCCAACCTGGTCACTATTTACAAGGCGTATATTCGTCCAAAAATGGAGTTCAACTCCCATATTTGGTCAGGCACAACTGTACTACACGTGCTCGACAGGATGCAAAACCGAGCAGTGAAACTTATTGGGGACCCAGCTATGAATCGATCAATTCTGTCATTAGAACACAGGCGCAACGTATCATGCCTATCTCTTTGGTATAGGTATTATCACAGTCGTTGCTCAACTGAGCTTGCTGAATGAGTTCTGCCCCTTCGGACATTTTCCCCCGATACCCGTCAATCTGTGAATGCGCATCAGCTCACGTTGAAAGTGGACTTCAGGCGCACATATAAACATAGAGAGTCATTCTTTAGCCGAACCACACGAATGTGGAATGTTCTGTCTGATCATGTGTTTCCTGGCCGTTGTCATGTCCAGACATTCAAGACCGATATACATCGACACCTCCTTTCCTTATCCATTTCTTCTCCATCCGCTCGCACTGTGCTTTGACATTTAAGGGTACTTCAAAATCCTCTTTTGTGCGCGCGTTAGTGTAAAAAAAAAATTGATGGAAGCGGACAATTTAATTAAATATATACGAAAGTTGATCATTTAGTTGTTCGTGTTGACTAATGATGCAAAATACACCATCTCGAAGATTTGCCCTTGAATGGTATTCGGGCATTCTAATTTTTTGAAGATAGTTCTTTCATTTATAGCATTCCATGGGTCCATTTCCGAGCAGATGAAAGTCGTGGAATGTGCGGGCAATTGCCAAAATAGACTACAAACAAACCGTACCTCGCTTCTTACGAGCCCTAACACTAATTTATATTTTGTCGGAAGTTACTAAATAATTGTCAACATTCAAAATATCTGGATCGAAAAGACCTCGAATATGACTTTAGTAGCATATAAAGTTGGGAATAAATTCCCAATTCATTTCCGTAATGTTCTTGTTTTATTCATTTCTCAAGTATCAGAACCCCCAAATGATCGCTTGATACTTGATATGGAGGGGTTATGAGTTGAGTTTTTCCGGAGTACAGTGGGGCTGCTGCTGTAAGGAAATAGCACATATAATGTTCGATTGTGCTCATCCATTGATCTTAGTTTTCATCCTGTTCCGAGGCTGCATTAGCTTTTCGTACAGAACCGCTGCACTAACACGAAAGCCCCGCATCAAAGAAGACAACATTCGTGGATTAAGGTGAAATTTTTCTACTGTGTCAGCGCATTTATATAATAACGAACTAGCTATTCGTACTCTAAGTGAAACCCTAGTTAGAACTCGGTTTTTCTCACTTAATAGCTTATTCAGATCCATAGGATTTCAAATTAATTATCAGCTTCTGTCCTAATACAATCTCTGTCTCAAGCCAGAATTTCACATGTAGTCGCAATAACCTCACGTTCGTAAGCATATTATTCATCATTGCTTCCATGAGTCCGAATTTGGATAGACACCCTCTCGTAAACGAATTAAGTACTCTACCCGACTCCAATGATAGGATCTTGATCCCACACCCGTACTCCTACTACTACTAATATCGATTGTAATCAATTTCCACGCGAGTATTTTTTAATGGTTTCGCCATTTTAGACAAACGACATCCCAAGTTCAGTACGTCTATCACTTGAATGATTCAAACAATTCAACCCAACTGTTAAATATTCCAACACGGATACCCAACATGAACGGCCTTATCGCTAAGATACTGGAGCTGTTTCTTATCTCTCACCTCTATAATACACAGTCGAAGCGTTTTCACAGGGAGGCTTCAGGCCACTTGATGGTGTCAGAAAAATTTCCTTTTACCAAGAGGAGTGTTCTCGAAAAAGTTCTTAAGAGAATAATAAGAAGGTACGAGGAAAATCGTTTTAAGGACTTTATGGAAAATTTAATTGATCGTTATTGTTTCTCTATAGTGCTGTAACTGACGCAATAACAGAAATGATTCGTCTTGGTATGCGAATTTTTATTGTACAAAGAATAAAAAGCTTCAAACCTCCTACCAATCCATACACTAATTTCTATTTGTCGAAGACTACGAAGTCATCGACTAACTCATTATATCTGGAATCAAATAACCCCCCCTATGACTTTCAATATGGATTAGTGGCAACAGGTCTACAGAGATTTAATATTGTACCTTAACGTAAAATGGAGCTGCTTCATTTACAGTTTCGGTGAAAACAAGGTTTTCGCACTGGAAACCTCAAAAGCGTTCACTAGAGTTCGACAGATCGTCCTGTTGTCGAATTGCATTCCTATGAAATTGCCAATACAGTGGTTCAATTGATTAGGCGCTATTCGTCTGGCCATTCAGTCCTAATACTTTTGGGTGGTGTCAAATCCGACTCCCTTCAAATTGACTTTGGTCTACCCAACAGTACCCCCACCTAGTCTGTTCCACAGTTTTATAAACGATCCCGTCAATTATCCAAAGCTCAAATTTACTCTTTGCGGATGGTAGCACGTTTAAGCTCTCTTACTGATTCGAACATTCCCACCATAACCACATTTAACTTTATTACAATCAGCAGCATATGATTAACTCATCCAATTCTGACCTCAAAAGGATATGCCAATAGGGATTATCTAACCTATCTCTTTTGATTGGAACGATTACAGAAAGCGAGGCCAAATGTAATAGCCGGATCTCGGATCTTTTTGTCAAATTCAACTTTTTTGGAAAAGATACTTATACAAAGATTGATTGATATTGCTTCGTGAGACACTCCTAACTGTTCTGCAAGCTCTTCTTGAGTTTGAGATGGATTTTCATCCAGGAAAACTTTAAGTTCTTCGTCGTAAATTTTTTTTACTGCACATGGACCTGAACCTTTTCTAACTGTTGAATGACTCACAGAATGTTCACTCAAAGTCGAGTTAATCAATTCCATCGATTGAGCAGCAGTTTTTCTCCATTTGAAAACAAAATAGAATGGCAATGGCGTAAACGTTGCTTATCGACATCCATCTCTTATACGACTGATACACTCGGAATGACGGTGTGTAATTGACTAAAACTTAGTCCAAAAAACAGCAATGAGAAGCTACAGATAGTAGTGACAAGCGAATTGGATGCGTTCACGTATGTTTTTAATGCAATCAACTTAAGAGTTTCTACTTGCACACTTATTATGCAGTTTTTTAAAAGAGGCAAGAGATAATTCGCTCCATCCAAACTGGCCAAAATGTACGAGGTGTACATTCGTTCCAATCTGGAATTCAATACCCACATTTTATCAGACCCATCTAAACTAGCGCTGCATGTGATCGATGGAATAAAAAGATAAGTAATGAAATTCATTGAGGACCTAGGGACAAGTGTTTCAATTCCGTCCTTAGAACACAGGAGCTAGGTATCCTGAATTTGTAGAATATTTTCCCACCGCACCAGTCATCAGATTTCACATCAGTTCTCATTGAAATTCAACTTCAGAAATTGAAACTTCAGGAAATACCGAAAATTTCTGTTTTATTCTTTGACTGAACAACACAAATGTATAATACTCTGACTGATCATGTGTTTCCTCGTAATATCAAATAACGGATATAAGAATATGAATATGAGTCAAATATAAACGGTAATTTTACTTTTTTGCTTAGCAACAAATTGCGAGCTAGATAATCTCGTGCGTGGCTGTTGTTTGGTTTATGAAGAATAGGGGAACCGGCTTGCCTAGCGGTCGCGCTCGAATTTGTAGTCAGTATAGCCATGAGCGAGCAAGAGATACGTCTGTTGCGCAAAGGATTATTATAAAATTTTCTAACAAATGAAGGCGTTAAACCCTCGGAAATTTTTTCTCGATTGAAGACACAGTTTGGTGATGATACACTATCTCAAAATCGTGAGTATACGTGACCCAGAGAATTTAAAAGTGGGTGGGAACGTGGGGAAAACGTAAGTCATGATCGACGCCCAAGGACAATTCGTACAGATGACAAAATCCGTGCCGTTCGAAAGCTTATTGAAAGTGATCGCTGCTCAACTCTTAGAGAAATCTCATCAGAAGTACGTCTTTGAAATAAAAGATAAGGTATGCGCATTAGAGTGGTTAGTATCCCCTCCTGTCACGCGGGTGACCGGGGTTCGATTCCCCGACGGGGAGCCTGTAGGGGTTCTCTATACCACATGGAGAACCAACCCACAATGCCAACCCAACTCCCCATTCAAAACCTGCAATACACACATTCGCAACCATGCAAAACCTGCAAGCGCACCCATCCCAATATGCAACAACATCCGTCCCCAATCCGCAATTGCATACATCCGCCAATTTACCAGGAACCCATTTCCCAAGCTGAAATAAATGCATATTCCAATTTACAACGGAATATTAATCATCTCCCTCAATTACATCACCCCACATACATTTTCCCAAAATTGCTTCGGTCAATTCTTTACTTAATTCATATTCCCTCCTTGCGACCAAGCAATCTTAATTTCCCCGGAAATCAATATTCTGTAATGAACGCATATTCCAATTTACAACGGAATATTCACCATCCCCATCAAACACATCGAGCCGCATACATTTTTCCAAAAACCGCTTCGGTTTATATCTTACCTAATTGATATTCCTTGATTGCAATTCTAATTTCCCCCGAAAATCATTCCACCTCACTTCCCGCCTAAACTATTTCCTCACCTGCAACCAAGCAATATTTAGTTCCCCGAAAATCATTTAGGCTCCCATACTACCCAATACCAATTCCTCGTATACATAGCGCCAGCGGAATTTAACTTAGCCTATACGGCAATGATTCTCCGAAACCCAATCCCCTATAGAGGCATAGCAACTCTTCTCGAAATTCCTAGTAAGTGGCAGTGAGTTTATTTCTGCTATGACTCAACCGCCACGACGCGATGAATGGATTCTTTCCATTCATTAGTCAGTCGAGATTCAACCGCCACCGGGGATGGCACGGAATCGATAGCACGGGGGTCATCAACAAGGGTAACGACATAAAAGTCGACCACTTCAACACAAACATATACGGCAAACAACGCCATCACAGAACGTGTCCATCCCTACCAGCGCGGTCGCGAGCTTTAAGTGTGCATTATCTAAGGATGTACATACTCCGAGCTGCTCCGGCAGCAGTCGCGTTATGGTGGATTTATCAAGTAAAAATAAGTTAACCGTTTCCAGCAACCATATCTGAAATAAGTTCCGTGTTCCAAAATCTATTTAAGACTTACAGACTATAGTGAGCAAAATTAAATTACTGCGTTCGATGACCGGAGCTCCCGAAATCGCTATTTGTAAATGTCAGGCTTTCAAGTAAACAATAAACAATAAAAACTAAATTTTTGGTGAACAGATTATTTTGCTGCGGCGGAACAATTACCTAATAATGACAGTGAACGTGTTAGTGGATTGGTGGTAGAATCAGCACCCATGCAGGCGCGCCAGACCACCTACCCCACAAGCCTCTGGCGCAAAACTAACAACCTTGCCCGGAAAAACAAATTATTATGGACTTGGACAAAAAACAAGCCTCAGGACTTCCTAAATAAGGCCAAAATCGGTTCCCAGTTGTAGTGCCGATGATGATGCCCATTAGAGATATCATCCTTCTTCATGACAACGCCAGGCATCACATCGCGTCCTTGATAAGGGATACATTGGAAGAAATCGGCTGGAAAACCCTCGAACACCCTTCTTATAGCCCAGACTTGTCACCCTATGACTATGTCTTGTTCGCATCTTTAAAGGAATATCGCTTGGATGAAAAAATTCGAAAATAATGAAGAATTCGAGAAGCATGGATATTAAAGCTATATTTAAAAACGTTGATAATATAGTTAGTGTGTAACATTATTCAACAAATATATAAAAAAAATTACCGTTTATATTTGATGATGCATCACCATCTGAGGAAATATGATATTCTTTTTCAAAGCCACTTAATGCAAATATTGATCAAGCCCCACGTCTTAGAATCAAAGTGTCTTAAGATACTCGCATTCTAAAACTCGATTAGTGTTTCTATAGGTTCCAGTACTATTGCCAGTAAAGAAACGATGCATTTTGTTTACACCTGAATTACAAAATTGTCTGAAGAAGAAGACTATAAAAACCGTAAAAAAAAAAGCTCTTACATATGGCAGCGCAAATAAAGTCAGTGACTCTATAGATCAAGTCGAGAATTAGCCTGTAATCTTGTTGGGATGCATCTACAATATGTAATGAACTCATCGGGAAACATATTGACATTGTATATCTATATCTACCTAAATCCGACTTTCTCTAGCAAAAATGTAAATCATTTCCGAACCGAGCACGAAGTGCTTACAAACCGTTTTTGACAATAGGGCTATCACCGTCATTGTATCAACATTAATCAACGTCGCATAACAATTGCCGATAAGCCCCATGAAACGAAAGCGTATGGAGGAAGACAAACCACAAATTGGATTAAGATGTTCAACGCCGGCATCTGCTTAACGAGGCTTACACGTGGGACGTGTAAGGCGTATCTAAGCCATGATTTTGCTAGGCGACCAGATCTTGGGACTGGTTTGTAATCCAAAACTACTACAATACAAGGAGATTAGGTGATCAATGAGACTGTTATTAAATTAGGTTACCTACATTGGTCTTAAATAAGGTATGCTCAAGTGTTTATTCAATTGACTTGACACACTTTGGGATGAGATTTCTTCTCGCCCATCTATCGTTCAAGATTACATGCAATATCAATTTGAATCAATAAATTTCGCTTTTGTAAAACTTTCACGTTGGGGTGCTACTGTTTACTTCACATTTTAACGAGACAAGCTTAGATTGACGATTGTCATATAACCTTCGTATGAATTATTGGGTTGATATTAATATATCAATTTAATTAATAAAGAATGGGTTGCTAGACCACCCAAAACCATAAGACACTACCTCAAGACGGCCAAGATATATGAACGACCAGGTAAAAGTTAGACTGGAGAACGGTTAACCATACAGTCTCACATCCGTACGTTCTCTCTATTCTGATACAATACAGAGCCTGTCCTCGGCAACGGAAATAGTATAATAAGGACGAAATGAGTAGTGAACACAGTGATTAGCATACAAAAATCTGGAATCCCGAATACGTGCACTAGACATTGATGGAAATATTTTCGCTGCAGATATTTCGCAGTATTCGTCCCAAAGCAGTAGGAGGGGCGCGTTGACAATGGTATTAGATATGTTTACGAATGGTATTCCTCATCCGTCAGCATCAGGAAATCCGAGTGCTCATCGTGTTGGTTATGAAATCAGTTGAATGCTTGGATTCGGAGTTGCTGCAAAACAGAATGATGAGACAAATGGACAGATGGACAGGATCCATGGTCGTAACGACAGATGAGGACCTTTTGTTGATGATTGTTGTGGCACTTTTTTTGTTTTTGTTTTTTTACTTCATTTTTGTCATGATAGCTTGTAGTCTTACCTCTTGCGGGCATTCATCTGAACCAGATAGGCATGGAATCTACATTGGCTCACGTAATTGGCCTTCATGAATATCCATGGCATTCATTCATCATCACGAATTGCCAATAAGTGGATACAAATCCGTGTTCCCGGGATGGGCACGAATGTGTTTTAATGGTGGCAGCTTATATGCATGTGGCTGTTAACTATAACAACATAACCAGGACGAAACAACACCACAATTGTGTCCCGTTGACTCGATAATTTACTCAGAGAAAGAACTGTGTGCTCGATAGGACGGACTGAAGAGACAGCACAGACAAATGGAAATGTTTAACTGGTGAATTGTCCTTTGGCTATGTTGTTTGCGGCCTCAAGGAATCTACAAATCTACAAATCTACAAATAGCAGATTGAATTTTGCATTGCCGCAGCTATTTCAAAAAGCCATTCTATCGAGCGGAGTACAATAGAAATAGGTAAAAAAAAAAGTGGGAAAGGTGAAGACAGAAAGACCGATTAGAAAAATGTCGGAAAAACGATTGCACGACTGGGAAGCAATTCCTCTACATTGGACCTATACTGTGATATTGCACATGCCTTCAAGGTAAACGACAAGATGCGATTATTAGGAGAAGCCCTCGTCCGGTGGAGTACATAACAGCTTAGAGAAGTGGACGTAATGGAAATTTCATTTGGCAAAAAGAATCGGCATTTTTCAGGTTCTCGTCGTTAATAGGTGTCGGTGGCAGAACACAGTACCGTTCAATCGCCGTGCTGTCATCAGCTGGTGGAAATGTCTTAATATGTATTAGGATCGATGGGGTTTTGACGTAAAATGCGATGGTTTCTAGCTACGCAAGAAGACACTGAAATTAAATTAGAAGGACAGACGATTACATGCCAACAGCTTTCAAACAAGATTGGTTGATGTTATCACACCAACTGTACGACCATTTAAATTCAGCAACTCGTCTCCATTTTTAGGCATAAATAAAAAGGTTATTCTCCAATGGCCACAATAGCACCAGGTCATTGAACCTACGTTCCAGTTTCTTATTGAACCATTGAAAAGGTTTAAAAAGGTATTAATAATAAATTTATAAATATGATCTATAAGCTTCTTTTCATAAATCCCGTACAACTGAGATATTGGGGTTGATAACACGGCGATAAACAAAGACAGAGCGAGGTAGTATGTGGAACGAATATCTAGCCTAGAAGTGGGAAATTCACCTTTTTGTCTCCGCATTTTACCGCATTTTGATTTAACTACAAATATATTCTACAGGTCTGGTGGTTGGCACAAAATCAGTCATTTATATTATGTGCACCACTATTTTGAAAGCTCACGATTACTAATGCCAAGTCTGGCACAAAGTATTGAAAAGTTTTGTAAAACGCCATCGCTGCACCGTATTCAGTGACGAATTGTCCATATGAATCACTCCGCACTGAAGGATTCAATACGCAACTCGATAATGCTTACATATACATAGCTAATAATACGATGGTATGTGCACAACAATTTAAAATACATATAAGATATAATTATTATACACTTAAACTTCCAGCAGCAATAAGTGTTTGACTCAAGTGTAAATTGTTAAAATAATTCGATTGGGAACTTCAGGTAATACCCCAGTTCAATATTAAGACTAATCTGAAGAAAAAATTGGAACGAACTACAAATTATCGAAATCTGGATCAATTGGTAAAAAACTTGTACGAGTAGGTAACGACCGAGGTGAATTATGAGTACCTTGGACGTGTTTCTGGCATCCAAGCCAAGTATCTTTTCCGCGCAAACGACTTTGCCATTGTAAAATTCAGATCATTGTCTGATATCTATTGTGCAATCAACTTCTTAAACAAATGATCAACCTAGACAATCTCGTCACGAATGGAAATACCTAGCCACCAATTAGGAGAATTTACAACGTTTTTTCGTTCTTCTCGTGATTATAAATTCATATTCATTTTTTTATTTCAAGTATCAAAGTGGTTCACGTCGTTTTGCTGTTTCCATAGAGCAATTAAGATCAACAAAAACGATTTCCTCTTCATTCTCCTCCTTACTAATGGCAGTGAGACAGTAGCTCCGAAGTCGAAAAGGCCTCCCACAACTTCTTCTCTTTGACAAAATTCCACACATTCACTCACATTCTTGGAGTTTTTCTCCTAAATATAACCTTTACCCCTTATCACCAGAACTAACACAAAAACCACAGTTCTGTAGCATTCACTATTTAAATTATTTAATTTACCCAAATGCACAACACAGAACAACACAGTGGTAGAATGCAATTAAAGAAAACAGCTCCCAAAAACACAACGTTAATTTCTCTGGGTTGATTAATGTTGCATTGATTGTTCAATTAAATAGAAATAGGGCGATAAAACCAGAGAGCTCAAATCTTAAAAAAAAAACGTTCTGGTGTCATGTTCCAAGAAAAATATCCTGAACGGAATAAATGGTGTCGCCCATAAATAAAAAAGGTTATGTCAACGACACCCTCAAGCTATATAAAAGTAGAAGTATCTTTGGCACAATAGCTTGCAAATATTACTAGAAATCTCAGTTGTTTAGGTTATTAGTAATAAAACAGCCAAAGAATCTAACATTATGTCAAAGGATATCCAAGAAAAAGGATCCCGCGTTTGATAAGCGGCAAATGCAAAGAGCAATGCCAGGCTGCGGCCACATGTTGGTGACTAATAAAGAATAGATGATTCAAAAATCGTAATCAGCTACTGACGAAAACAGCATCGAAGATTTTTGATGTTTCGAAACAGTGAATCGCGGTTTTAGAGGCTTGAAGAGTCGGGAAGTAACAACAGATCCAAATAGTCTTAGATGAAATATACGCACATCTTATCCGCGTCGATTCATTTTTGTCAACGCGAAGTCATCTAAGTGCCGTCTGTCGAAACCTTATGCGAACGAAACTTAAACAAGTCAAATAAACAAATGTTGTGTGTAAAATTTAAATAACGACCAATCTGTGAATGTAAAATTTAAATAAAGTAAAAGGGCACATTAAAGAAAACATTTTTGTGCACTTGTTTATACGATGTCTGGAAATTTACTACCAAAGTTTACATCGATAAAAAGGTGTTGTTTTAAAGTGTTGTGGTCAGACAGTCAATATTAATTACCATTACAACGAAATTGTCAGCAAACACCCCAGTAGCAGATGACACACACCAGTGAAAAGTGACACATGTATTGCGACTATAGAATGTTACGGCCATGTTACGAGATACATCATCATCATAATCGGCACTACAACCGGGATCCGTTCTTGGCCTTATTTAGCAAGTCTCTCCACTGGTATACAGTCCATATCCGAGACTTGTTAAATTGTCCATAATAATTCCTTTTTCTGGGCAAGGTTATTAGTCTTACACCAACCTTTCTCAGGATATCGCTGCATGCATTGGTTCACTACTTGGAGGGTTCCAAAGTAGCTACCCAGGGGTGTCTCGTGGAGACTGCATGCCACCTTGGATTGAACAGAGACAAGGTTCGTCCTAGCCTTCGCCGGGTTGAAAGCAGAGACTTTGCCGTGTATATTCGATCCCACCCCGCCTGTTATGAGATACAGCAGTTTCAAAGTTTACAGGTGAATAAATTCAATACTATAGCACATGCACATCAGGAACCGAGAGAGCCGTCCCGATGGAAATTCAACAACAATATCCCCTCGAAGATGAGGCAAGATAACACTTTTTTACAGATATTCGAGAAATCCGGTTTCTTTGCCTCTCGCAAGGTAGCCCAATGGATTCCTTTAATTTAGAATCTCGGGGCGTATATCTCAGCATCAAAACCCATTTTTCCTACAGAACGGAAATTAACTCTCTTCCACCACGAGTGAATGCTATAATTTGGCTCTATTCAAAAAATATACTAATAGCCATCTACAGCTTCGCGTTTTCTGAGACATTGTTGGTTTTAAATAGTGGCTCCATTCCATCCTTTATAGGGAAAGATATTTCCTTCAATAAAAACAGAACTAAACATTACGCCGACGCGAAGTAATATCCGCCTATACTCGAATGTAAGGATTCCAGAAATCAAATTTACTTCTGAACTGGCCCCAATGAGCGGAATGTACATAGTTCTACTAGCATTGTAATTTTGAAGAAGCATTCGCTAGACCGCTGCGGAAGTAGTTTACCTTATAACTCAACTCGACAATCATTGGTCATAACGCTCATACCATGTTTACTTTACAACTCAACTCGACAATTCAACGGTCATAAGTTCATACCAACGATTACGAAGCCATCAACAAATCTGTGCCAGGTTTGAATTAATACGTTTTTATATAATAATTTTAAGCCACCGCCAATTTACAAATTCATATCTTGAACGGTAACACTCTCAATAGTTTACGAACATTTATGAGTAAACTGCGAGGATGAAATAGAAAAGCAACAAAGACACGTCAATCATTTAGAGTTTTCTAGAAACATCGATGGTGGCGGTTTTCATTTTTGTCCATGAGTTCGATTGTGACTTCGCAGGTTCAACTGACGACAATTGCTATTGTGGCAGTTCGGTGTAGTAACAGAGTGGTAGGTTGGGTTTCAACGCCCATCCGCAAAAAAAAAAAAACAAAAAAAAAAAACGAAGCTTTAGTGTGTGGCATGTATTTGATGATTCGGAAAAGTACAGCACTGCTGATGCACTACTTTGGTTAAAGCACGATTATATCAATGGATAAACTCACAGCATTCGACAGTTTGGGGTATCAACCTTTTGTCCCAATTGCACTCACATCAAATTAATTTAGATTATTGTGGTTATATAGATTTAAGATTATAGTTGTAAAGGAATTGCTATCCTAAATCTCTTAAGTACTAGTTGAAAAATATACCATAAATGTAATTATCTACTAAATAAAAATTGAATTGAAAATTGAAAAAAAAAAAAAAAAAATTAATTTAGATGTTCCCCAAGATTGCGTACTATCATCCACTCTATTCTTTATTTTAATGTACGGCTCATTTTAATTTGTTGATCAATACAAATTAGTGTTTTCAAATAAACTTAAAGTTAAAGAAGCTTGTATCTCTTTAAATCTAAAGAAAAATGTATTTAATATAATTTTTGTCACACCCAGGCACAGCCATTAAGCTTATAAAGGGTCTAAAAATACAGTCACCGCACACAAATGCGATCACATTGCAGCATCATTAAACACAAAAATTGTTGAGTACGTGATATTTGTTTACTTATAAATTCAATACCCTAATCACAATTCACTTCAATGAAGTAATCGCACATCCGAAGTTTTGAGTTGAGTTGAGCCCGAAAACATTTTAATTTTTACGAAGGATAAACTAGTAGGAAACTAGTGACGGAGAGTGGGAATTTTCAAATGTTCTTCTCCTCTCGTAACAAAATACAAAGTAGTGTTTATTTAAATACGGATGTGAAAGCGGGAACATTAGGAAAATGTTTACAAGCAATATCACTAAAGCGATTAATTCAGTCAGATAGTCGACATATACAAATCAGGTGTGGTTGTTCTTAACACACTATCGGCGGGAAGGGTATTAATACCTTTTCCACAGACTGGCGCCAATCGGCTGGTCGGGTATTAATACCTTTTATGCAGAATGTACGCTAAGTGTTAGTAACGCATTTACCAATGCTTGTTTTTTTTTCATGTAATGAATATTTTGTTTTGCACAACTCTTTATAAACAATCTTCAAATATAGGGTGGGCCATATATGTTTGGACATTTGAAACATGAATAGAAATACAACTACATACGTTATTTTGTTGATCATTTATTTAACGTAATAAACGTTTATTGAAATGACGCATGAAGCGACGCACAATTTCCCGCCACTCGTGCGGCCCTCTCCATTTGCAAAAATGGCCCACCCTATATTTTCGCCCACTAGACTGTGGGGGTTCTCTACATTAAGCCGAAAATCAACCCACAATTATAACCACAATTTCGCCCACAGACCGCGCACAACGCCAACCCCAATCCCTTTCGTCGGCCTTTTTCACCTGTAAAAGGTACTCCCCAAAGGACGCATAACCTGAATTCATCCTTCTAGGCAGATAATGCATAACCGAACTCAGCCGTTTCTTGCCAAATGGCAACATAATTGATAAACCACATGAAATTTCCTATCGGAAATCGAAAGTCTCATGCCTGGTTCCTTTAGCTTTTTTTTTCACTCGCTGATATTTTCCCAAGCCACCGCGGCGTCCTTTGACTTGCGCCAGACGCGGCTAGTCGCTGGGGATCAATAAACTCAGAGTCAGGTGAATAGTACGAAAAATATACTTTTTCTACCCGCCCCATTTCCCCTTCTCGGAGTGCATTTTCGATTCTGCACTTTGAGAGTATTCCAAATACCAAACTGGGTCATGCGGTCACCTTATTGGTTTCGCTTTCGTTGCATGCGAAAGCAAATCATCCCTGAGATCATCACGGTCCTCGTTTCGGTTTCCCTATTCTCCCTAAGTCCATTGACTGTTGGATAAATTCGCCCGAGTTTATTCACCTTGATGGGCGGGGAAATGTGAGAATGCGAATGAGTGCGCGATCAAGATTGGTTGATCCTGTGGAGAAAGAGAGTTCTGTGGTAAGCTGCCAACAACAGTCGAGTTTTAACCATAGGGGTGCGTAGACACGTTTTTTTTTTTTTTTTTTTTTTTTTGGGGTGCGAGTTAGTCGAGTTTTCCTAGGCGGTAAGGTCGATTATCAATGAAGTGGAATTTATTGCAATATATACACGATTTTTAAAGAACTTGAAGGAGTACATCAGCAAGGAATCACCAGAATTTAACACAAGATCCCCATCAAATGATATAGTAAAGTAGTCAATGATTGTGAGCTTAATTTAATTAATAATTTAAACAATATTAATAGAGAAAGTGATCCTGTGGAATCACCAGAATTTAAAAAAATATCACCATCAAATGATATAGTAAAGTAGTCAGTGATTGTGAGCTTAATTTATAAACAATATTAATAAAGAAAGTGATCCTGTGGAATCACCAATATATATTAAGAACCACCAGCAAAGTGTACTATGTATATATAAATAAATTAAGGTTAGGATTAACACTATAAGGGACTAATACCTCTTGCCAGCAATTCCACGATCCGTAGCTTGGCATTAGTTTACAAGGACAAACACTAAATTTATAGCCAATCGCCACAATACCATAGAACCGGCAGTTAATGAGAACACACATTCCCACATATTTCGTTACCGCTTCAACCGCTGCGCTGAAGTGTAGAGTCTTAACTTCCTTATAATCATTCAAAAGAGGAAACGAATGTGAGCGGCATGGAAGACATATGTCAGACGTATAAAATGGATTAAAATAACCTTCCCCGTTTAGTTATGAACTCTTCTAATAGGACCGTGATTGACAGGTTGTTCTAGGAGACAATGAGATGAGGCAAACGAGGCTACATACTACTACTCTCAAAAATAAGTGTTTATAGAAGGGGTCCAATAGGTCGATGGACACTGTTCTTGCGTGGCTGTATGTTAGAATTACTAAATATATCTATACACCTGAAGTTGACTTTTAATGGCGGGTATTGCACAAAAATAGTTAGAATGGTAGAATGTATTCATCAAGTTTACGAGAATACTTAGAAGGGAGGCTAGGCCTATTTGCTAAAAACAGGATCGAGCGGCTTGAGTCTTAACGCTAGTATTTGCACCTCGTCGAGCCATTACAACATTGTATTGGTTCAGAGCAAATACTCTATAAATTATTGTCTGGTTGGCCGAGAGGAATTATTTCCTGAGTCACAATAATTATCATCATTATCAGCACTACAATCGGGATCTGGTCTTGACCTTATTTAGCAAGTCTCTCCACCGGTATCCGGTCCGTATCCGAGACTTGTTAAATCATCATCATCATCATCATCATCGGCACTACAACCGGGAACCGGTCTTGGCCTTATTTAGCAAGTCCTGAGGGTTGTTAAATTTTCCATAATGATTTATTTTTTCTGGGCAAGGTCATTAGTCTTGCGCCAGAGGCTCCCCGACGGGGAATCGAACCCCGGTCTCCCGCGTGACAGGCGGGTATACTAACCACTATACTATCGAGGAGACTTGTTAAATAGTCCATAATAATTCGTTTTTCCGGGGAAGGTTATTAGCTTTGAGCCAACCTTTCTCAGGATGTCCCTGCATGCATTGGTTCACTACTTGGTTGGTGCCAAAGTAGCTATCCAGGGGTGTCACATGGAGACTACATGTCAACTTGGATTGAACAAAGACACGGATCGTCCTGGCCTTCGCCGGGTTGAAAGCTGAGACTTTGCCCTGTATGTTCGCTCCCAGCCCCCGAGTCAAAATAATGCAAGTGCTTAAAAGCACTGAGCTTTATTGGCATTGAATTTTTGAGGTCAGAACATTTGAATTCATCGAATGGATATAAAGCCAATTGGGACAGGAAATTATATCTTCGTACAAACTTAAGGTTATAAACCCCATCGGACCTTATTTTATCAAATAAGGGGCTGAAACACTAATATTAGAGGTATATTAGGTAAATTGAGATTTATAAGTTCATGCTATCTATATTTATGAATACATGAAATATATCCATGTGTACGTGATTATGCTAGCGTCAACATTATACCGGGACTTGAAAAGTTAATATTATATAAAATGCTGTCTGATAAGATATTTATATTTACTTTAGTAGTAAATGTCGCACATTATAACAATTAAATATATTTGTTTTACTGTGGCATGTAATAAACTAAGTACAGCCCTGTACCCTTCTTCAGATATTTTTTACACACTATTATATTAAGGTTTTCGGTTTCCTCAACTACATCACCTTTTGTTCCATGAATGTAATTAGATCACCTTTAATTTAGAATTATTTTTAATAACTCAAGCAACATTTAAAATCTATTTCCAATTGTCATATTTTAAGATCTGCAACAGCATTGCAATGAATTACAGTTTTATGATGAAGATTTCAATTTTGCAAAAAAAGCAGTGATGTAGGAATGAAACCCAGTTAGTAAACGAATACTTATACTCGTATGCACTATTTGATTGTTTTAATTTAGTACTGTAAGTAGTAGAAATCTTGTTTCTCAGATATCAATTAAGGAAAATCTCTAACATACATGTTTGTGAAACATTCCTTTACTAATTTTTAACAATTTCAAAACTGCACATTATATTGTGGTAATAAAGTCTGACTGGTCGTGCGAAATGCGGTTGTTCCAAACACCTGCAAAATAATCCAATGGTAAATCTATTTGCCGGACTATCGATGGCATAATAAGTATTTATACGGATGAAAGCATTCACATTAGGCATCGCATAATTTCATAATGCGTCGGAAAATTTTGCAGTTGTGACCCCGTTTGCCTTTGGGTGCCAAATAGTTTTTGACTGTAAAGTATGCCCAATAGTGTCGCGTTAGTTAAGGATGGAGATATAGAGGAATTGTTGGGTGCTTTGCGATAAGTTTTCGTGGGCACTAATGATTTCTGGTATTGAATTAATCACTGGGTGGAATGCTGATTATTTTGTCGATTTTTACACACCCTCGGGGGTTATTCCATTTGGTTATTATTTTTAAATTTGGGGAGTTTGTAGTCTCTATGTTCGATGATGATTAGAGTTGTAAAAAATAATTAATTTAGATTTTGAGTGAAATCTCTGGATTTGATTTATTAATAGCAGCCGGGAGGTTGTATTTTGACAGTGCAAACGCCTTACATTTATGGGATTAATATCGAGTCCCCCAATAGTGATGTCTTTGCAAGTGAAAATAACTAGCAATTTGAGTCGGGGACAAATATTGTATACAACATTGAAGCATTACTCGGACTAGCGGCAAGATAGAAAATGGGAAAGAAGGCTGTTTTACTTCATCATGGGAGGCAAATCGGTAAATGCGAATGTTTTCTAGTTTAAAGTAACGTTGTAGGCACATTTGTATTTCAAGTGATTAAAACTTATCATTTCGATTTTTAAACAGCGTTGGGGGTGAAAGATGCTCCTCGCTAGTCAATGTACACCGATAAGGATACAGTGAAATATCGCAGGAGGAACTAAAGAAAATGGTTTTAAACGACTACTATAATATAAATAAGAATCTTCAAAATATAATTTTCTTTTTGTATTCGCAATCCTCATACGAGATACCATATGCTAATTTCTTTTTTGGGGGCATTGTAAGCAACAAAATTACAAAAAAATCAATTGACAAATAAATTTGACAAAAAAATCAATTAATATAAATTTTGTGCAAAATAAAAGTAAACAATTTATTCACTTTTTTTTTCAAATGTCCGTGACTTTCGATTGATTTTTAATAAACTGTGGTGATTTCAGAGAATGGAATCGTTTAATTCCCTTATTTTAGACTCCATAATAAGCTAAGGATTTTTTTGAGAACTCGACTTACGCAGCCTCTGCAAATTATACGAAGCAAAATCTAAAAGGGGAAGTTTCTACTCTCGAAGAACAAAAAAATGCTTCTAAAGAGGATTCAAGGAATAATTACGAGGGTTGCCTCTTATGTTTCGGGATTTGGCAACCCTGGCGTTTCAATCAGACAATTGACAGCTCTGTCGTAAGGTTGGACATTTTTAAGGTTACACGCACTCAGAACGTTTTGACATACGAGCGCTATTTGTGTTGTTTACAGTAACTTAAAAGATTCATCTCGGCCCAAAAATGGTATTAAATCGTCAACATGTTCGTGCGATTATTTTTTACAACTTTCGGCGTGGATTAACTCAGCAACAGTGCATGGATGAACTTAATTCAATTTTTGGCGATCAAGCCCCATCATGGACCAGTGTTTATCGATGGTATGGTGAATTCAATCGTGGTCGTAGTTCACTCCAAGATGAATTTCGTGAAGGTCGTGCAAAATCAGTTGTTGTTCCGAAAACCATTGATGCTGTGCGCGAACTGATATTGGAAGATCGTCATGTGACCTATCGTGAGATTGAGACAACCTTAGGCGTTAGTGGGACCAGCATACATTCAATATTGCATAAACATTTGACTGTCAAACAAATTTGTTCGCGTTGGATCGCACACAATTTGTCAATCGCCCAAAAAAAGGCTCGTGTCAATTGGTCGAAAGAAATGCTCAAAAAATACGGTCGCGGTGCTTCGAAACACGTCTATGACATCGTGACAGGTGATGAATCGTGGATTTACGCGTATGAGTAACGAAAGTAAACAGCAGTCGACTGTCTGGGTGTTTCAAGATGAGCCAAATCCAACAAAAGTTGTTCGCGCACGAAGCACTTCCAAGCAAATGGTCGCCTGTTTTTTCGGAAAAACTGGACATGTCGCAACCGTACCACTAGAACAACGCAGAACAGTCAATTCTGACTGGTACACAACCATTTGTTTGCCAGTTGTCTTCCAAGAAATCAGGAAAACCAACCGCCGAAGACGGATCACTCTTCACCACGACAATGCGAGCTCTCACACATCGGCTGCGACAACTGCATTTTTGAGCACCCAAAACATCGATTTGATGGGTCATCCGCCGTATAGTCCTGACTTGGCACCGAATGGCTTCTTTTTATTCCCGTACGTAAAAAACAAGCTGAGAGGTCAACGTTTTTCGACACCTGAAGAAGCGGTTGCTGCATTCAGAATGCATGTGTTGGAGATACCTCAATCAGAGTGGCAAAAGTGCGTCGACAATTGGTTCAAACGCATGCAAAAGTGTATAGATCTTCATGGGGAATATTTTGAAAAACAATAAAGTGATTTTCGATGATCAATATTTCTTTTTGTTCTCTAATCCCGAAATATAAAAGGCAACCCTTGTAAATCGGTTGGCAAAAGAATTTTTGAAAATTCTGGATTTTTTGGCCTTTTCATAATAAAAACTGTTTGGATGAGACGTGAACTGAGTACAGAAAATTTATTAGACCTAATTTTCATCTGCGAATCACTATTCGAATGGAATGAAATTCAGGCATTTTTGAAGTCTACGATTATTTATTTTTTTTGTTTTTAAATTTATTTATTATTATTATTATTAGACTTCTCTCGGGGGAAGCGAACCTATAGCGTCAAGTGGGCGCCCCGAGATGCCACCACCTGTTGCAGTTCATTTTGAACAGTAGCAGTTTGTAACGCTCCGGGAACACTCGGGTGGGAAGGAAGCTCCAGAGCTTCCCCGTCCTGTAACTGGAAGAGTTCTGATGCTGGGATGTACGCGCCGTCGGGAGATGAACCGCAAACTGGATGATCCGTCGGATTGTCTTGTGGAGAGCATATAAGCCGAATTGGGTTGAACATTATCACGAATCTCCGAAGAACAGTAGCCGTGATAATACAGTAGGAACCTGTGAGGGTTCTCTACACCACCAACCCACAATTCGAACCCACCTTGACCGCTAACAGCGCATCACCTTAATCCAACTCCCCATTCAAAACTGGCACACATTCGCAACCATGCAAAATCTGCAAACGCATCCATCCCGAACTTGCAAGAATCCATCTCCCAATCTGCAATGAAAGGCATTTCCCAAAACTTCCAACTGAATATAATTCAATAGAATACATTCTAAATCATCTCCCTCAATTACATCACCCCACATATAATTTTTCCCAATACCGCTTCGGTCAATTCTCTATTTAAGTTATATTCCTTCCTTGCGACCAAGAAATCTTAATTTCCCCGTAATAAAACGCGTATACAAACCTACAGCGGAATATTTATCATCACCAACAACTACACCGAGCCGCATACATTTCCCCGAAATTGTTTCGGCTAATTCGCTATCTAAATTATATCCCTTGCTTGCACCCAAGCAATTCCAATTTCCCCCGAAACCATTTCGGTTCCTATTCTACCTAAAAGATGTAAAACCACATCAATTCCCTACAATCAAACCGCATGTATTTTCCCCAAAAACCACTTCGGTTCATTTCCTCCTTGAATTATACTTCTCGCTTGCAACCAAGCGGCAGCTAATTTTCCGCGAGACGACCATCACAACGATCAAGGCCCTTGATCAACTTGGCTATCCCGCCGAAACCAATTTCCCGGTACACGCAATGAACGAATCCAACTCAGCTTATACGGCGAGGATTCCCCGGGAACTAATCCCCTATACAGGCATAGCAACTCTTTTCGAAGTTCCTAGTAAATGGCAGCGAGTCGATTCTAGCTATGGCCCCACTGCCACAAAGCGACGAACTTTTCCTCGCCAGTAATTAGTCAGTCGAGATCCAAACGCCGCCAGGGCCACACCGCCGGCTGCAAGCATTGTGTTTAGTTTCAAATGTTCCCATTAGATCGACTCAGTCGGTGTTGACGTTGCGTATTTCGGGAGTACGTTGTCAGTACGTGATGTGCATTTTAGCCACCTTATGTTTGGCAATCCTCGCGCATCAAACAGCCTTTTGTAATACAGTGCGACGCAACTCGGGTCCCTGTTAGGAGCATGCGGATTTACACGACCACCAGATGCGGAAAGTCGTGAAGTGTCTCGAGACGTTATTTTCCAAAGTCCTCATTCGTTGCTAATTGTATCCAATTTGCGAAATTTCGCTTCGGGAATCAAACCAAAATTAGGTGCCTCGGAACCGTGGTTAAGTGAAATACGATCCCAAAATAGACTAAAGCAAGTACAATGCAATTAAGGAGTCAAGTGTCAGAGAACCGCCGGCGGATTCGCAAACTTGTAGAGGATTATTTAATGTGAATGTAATCTATAGACTAATTTAAGTAAAAATACAACAATAAAAAGAAAAAGTTTACAACCAATCGAGCACAGTGTGTTTCATTTTTCCTCTCTTGCAACGGCTCGCTGCGGAACTCGGTTTCACTCGTCCAGTCAACTATTGCGGTGGAACAATCTTTGTGCAGAAAATCGTCGGTGGAACCTCAGTGAACGGGTGTCATACGTTGGCATACCTACTTCGCCTCCCACAAGCCCATAATAATACGACAGGAAGTTAATGCTGTGCATATGGTGGGATCAGCTCGGAGTGAGATGCTATGAGCTACTCCAGCCTAACGAAGCTATTACTGGGGAACGTTACCAATAGCAATTAATGCCATTGACCTAAACATTGAAGCCCAAGCGCCCCCAATATGCCAAAAGTGATCTTTCAGCACGACAACAGTCGGGCACATGTTGCAGAAGTTGTCAGGGAGACTTTGGAGGCGCTTCAAGGGGATGTCCTACACCACTAGCCGTATTCAACAGATATTGCACGTTCTGACTGCTACTTGTTTTGGTCGATGATTCATGGCCTGGCCGAGCAGCACTATTCTTGTTACGAAAAAGCCAAAAATTGAGTCATTTGATGTATCGCCTCAAAAGTTCAGGCATTTTTTCAATGCGGAATCTGTACGATCCCTGAATGATGGGGAAACATCATACCTTTGTTTATATATTATATATATACTTCTCTTAGGAGAGGGCAACCTATAGCACCGAGATGGCGCCCCGAAATGCCACCAAATAACTGTTGCAGTTCTTTTTGAACAGTTGTAGGTTGTAACGCTCCGGAAACTCTAGCGTAGGGAAGGAAATTCCACAGTTGTCGCGTTCTGTAACGGAACGATTTCTGATGAAGGGTGTTCGCGCCGTCGGGAGATGAACCGCAAATTGGTGCGATCAGTTTGATTGTCTTGTGGAACGTATATAAACCGAATTGGGCGGACCAATAACCATAGCCGTGATAATATCTCTAAAACAGATAGAGGTCAGCTACGCGCCTTCGATGTGATAGCGGCTGTAGTCCCGACGTCAGCGCCGAGTCGCCGATCAGGCAGATCGCTTGTCTCTGTATGCTCTCAAGTAGGTCGAGGGTATGTTTAGAAGACGAGCTCCAAACACGAGAGCAAAGGGAAAGTCCAGCAGGAGTAATGATGTTGAAAGCCTTTTCGATATTCGCGTGATTGTGTACCTTCGCCAGGTTCCTTAAGGTTAAACTATTAATCAATATTGCTAAATTGTTCAACTCTGGGCAAAAATGATAGGACGTGCCGGTGTGGCTAATTAATAGGTTGGCAAGAAAGTAACACCGGATTTACACATAGATAGCGTTAACCTTTTTTTTTTTGAATGGCTTCAATGTAATGATCTTTCCTTTTTGGTGCTGGTTATCTGTCACTTTTAGCTTACTTGAGAAACAAACCGATCGTAGTTTTATTTACAGGTGTTAGTTTAATGCCAATTTCAACTTGGAGTGAAGAAAATAACATTTCCGTCATATTTTGCTTTTCTATTTCCGAAAGGAAAGAGCGCAGCACAAGCTGCTAAAAAGTTACGTGATATGTATGGTGATGAAAAGATCCAGCGCTGAAATGGGTTTGATAATATTTGCTCTGGTGGTTTTTCAATTTCAAGGAAATTCGTTTAACACGATGCAACAACCTCTATGCTTTGCATCCCAAGCGCAATGAAATCGAACCTTTTTGGAAATGAATCATTACCGGTAATAAAAAAGGGGTTGTTTACGATAACATCAATTGAAAAGAAATCGATCAATCGAGGTATACTGCTGGAAGAAGTAAAGAGGGTGGTCAAAGGAAAGCGACCAGAATTGGTGAATCGCAAAGGTGTTGTATTCCAATATGACCATGCTAGACCAGACACATCTCTGGATATTCCCCAAAAATGGTTGGGAAATGTTGTCATATCCTCTGTATAGCCCTGGCCTTCCAACGCCGAATTCCCATTTATTTCAATCTTTGCAAAATTCCTTGAATGATATAACTTTCAATTGTGATGCCTAGGTGAAATCGTCCTTGGTTCCGTTTTTTGTCAGTAAAAACCAGAAATTGTATGAGCATGAAATCTTGAAGTCACAGAAAGATGGCAAAAGATCATCGATCAAAATGGAAAATAAATCATCAATTAAAGTTCATTAATTGCATTAAAAAATTGTTTTATAAGCACGAACAAATCAGCAATTACTTTCTTGCCAACCCAATATGAATGTATTACGTATTTGTATCTGTCAAGACGTTTCTAGGCGTCTTATTTATCTAGTTTGAAAACAATTTTTTATCTTTTCTCCGAGGCCAAGTCACGACGTTGAAGTTGTGGAAAAAAAGCGATATGCCACATGAAAAAAACAAAAAAAAAAATCATATCTTATACAAAAGAAATTAGCGGCCAGACTAATATGTCTATTTTTACTATTCTCTAGTAATAGTAGTAAATAATAGTGGCAGTTTATTTTATTTCATTACTTTATAGCCACAGTCATATCATTTTTTCAATAAAGCAAAAAAACATATCTTATACATTAGACTAATATGTCTATAAACATGAAGGGAACGGCACTCGAAAGAACAGACTCCACATTAAACAACTGTTGATCATACGACTTTGGCGTATATATAGTAATTAGGGCCCATACGAAATTTCTATTTAGCGGCTACACCTTGTATACAGAATACGATAATATTCGGCAGTTTAACGGTTATAGTCGAAAAATATGAAGCTCCACCAATGATGGGAAGGCCGGAATTGACTTCAAAGAAGGTGTTACTGTGTGCGGTGGGATTACTAAGATATCATCCATTATGATAATAATACGAATAATTAATTCTAATAGTTAGTACCAGGAATTAACCCTTGACACAAGAAATAGGTATTCAAGAACAATTTAGCGTCGTCACTTCTCATCGCCAGGTATAATGCGTTTTATAAATGCGGAATTTACTCGTTCTAGTATATCTTCAGAGAACTTTACGGAATTTAGTTTTTGAAGAAAATTCAAGAAAAATCGTAAAACAAACTTCGAGATGAACTGGGAAAATCGAACACTGTACACAAACTAAATGACAGATCGCACCCAAACTTTGCGTCAAGATAGAAAGCAGTTGTGCTAACTTAGCGACAAAAAGAATTTTGACATACCTCTAAGTGGGTTTTTTAAATGATCAATTCCCGGTACTTTTTTGACAGACGGTATCATGGCAACGCTAAACCAAATACACCTTCGAAGATTGTACGCCGAAAGGCATAAGAAAAACAAAAGATTGATAGTGTATAATTTAGAATGCTTGCGAAGAGCCAGTAAGTTAATGTTAGAATGATGATTGTAAAATAGAATTTAACAGTAAATTCTTCAATTGTTAACAAATGTGGAGATAAAACAAAAAACCACCTTTGAAGATCCAGCAAAAATTGACGATGGTTGAGAATTTTTAATGGATCAAGTTGTCCTGACATTGCACCGTCGGGTTATCATTTACTACGGCCATTGCAACATTTTCTTGCTTGTGTAAAATTGATCTCAGAATGGTATTGCGTAAACGAACTGCCTCAATTTTTAAAGGTGAAATACCAGAACAAAAATTAAAAAAAAAAAAGTGTTCGGAAAGAATGAGCAATATAAATAAATAAAATGGTTTTTGAAATAAAAGTGCTGTCAATTTATATGAAAATATAAATAAACTTTAGCTGAAAGTGAACGATAGCGGAGTCGAGTCGGTGAGGCCAATAAATAATAATAAAATAATAATTTAGCTGAAAGTATATAATTATATATACTTATATATTTATAATTAAACTAGCCAAGAAACACTACTTTATCTATTGACAATATTTAAATAAATAAAACTGTGTCTGGATAAAAAGTGCTGTCAATTTAAAGAAAATACTGTGTGCTGAAAGTAGTTTTAATTATAGCGAAGAATTACTGCTTTGTCTATTGACAATATTTAAATAAATAAAACGGTGTTTGGATAAAAAGTGCTGTCAATTTATATGAAAATATAAATAAATTTGAGCTGAATGTAGTTTTAATTATACCCAAGAATTACTACTGTATCTATTGACAATATTTAAATAAATAAAACGGTGTTTGGATAAAAAGTGCTGTCAATTTATATGAAAATATAAATAAACTTTTGCTGAAAGTAGTTTTAATTATAGCCAAGAATTACTGCTTTATCTATTGACAATATTTAAATAAATAAAATGGGTTTTTAATTAAAAAGTGCTGTCGATTTATATGAAAATATAAATAAATTTAAGCTGAACGTAGTTTTAAGTATTACTACTTTATCATGAAACTTAATGTAGGCCCACCTGCACTTATCCTAGCCCCTTCATTGGTGTGATTGGTAAGAAAGTTGAAGTACGGACATGGTTGCATTATTGATATACATTCTCATGGTGCCAGATTGGGTAATAATTCTTTCACCAATTCGTATAAAATATTCTACTTTACAGAAATTGAAACAACTTCAATTGTCACTACATCACGTTTGTTAGCTGTACAGAAGGACACACTCACGATACCGTAAATTGAAAACATGTCAGAAAAACACCTACTGCGTGAGGTAATACCAATTACCTATGACCATCACAACCTGCCTCTGTTCTCTGTTTAAAATGACCAGACCCTGTTGGTATCACATATGCTAAACTGTATGTGGATTCCAATTTTTCGTGTACACCAACTTAGAACTTTGTGAATGTCTCACACATTCTAATCTGCCCTACATCATTCCGAATAACCTCATAAACGAAATTCCATTAAATTTAAGTACACCTTGGAAGCATCAAAATCAGCACAACTCCGTCTTAACCACAGCTAGCATCTTGGCGATCAAGATGTGCTGCCAGAATTTATCGAATCTTTAAGAAAACTGCCAAAGTTTTGGAATCCCAAATTAAATTACATGCCCCTTTTGGGTCGCCTTTTCTAAAGAGTTCCAAGTGCGTCGCTGTGGCACGATGTGCTTGTAGATCACGAACTCTCGGCTACTGAGGCTAATTAGTCCATTTCGAGAGCCATCATGTTAACTAAATAGTCACAATTGACTACATCCTTCTCTCCAACGGGAGATAAAAACTTCAAAGCCATAAACAGATCTCCTTCTCTGGTTTGCAAAGGAGAATATTGCTGCTGTGGGAGACATCATTATGCAGGTGTGTCGAACATTTTCGAAATGGATTTACTTGGGAAGGCATTCGATAGCCGCCTGTTGTTGGGTCATAGGAGATAGTTCCGAACGTGATCCTGGTGCACCAGTCGTAGCAGCCGCAGTTTACGGCCTCACTTCTGGAATGTATAATATTTGAATCCTTTCTCAGGCACAATGTAGAAGGACATGATGTGACGAAATACGGATGCAAAGTTGTAGCTTCCACCTGGACGATGTATATTACAAAGGACTGTTATGTTATTATTTATTAACCGCTTGATAGGAGCTAGAGTGCGTAAATTGGTATCGAGACAGGAATGCGGACGCCTCGTAGTTAATTGTAAACGGAAGTGTGTCCAGAAAATATTTTAAATGTTAGATACACCTGGCTACGAAGTTAGGAAATTTATTGCGCTATGCGTTTGTTCCTCAAACACATCACTGCCGGTTATTTCAAGCAAAGCTTCAGCACTTCCATTAATCATTATAACCTTAAAAAGTAATTAAACTATTCAAGATATACCGCCCTGACTGACTGATGGTTGACTGGGGCAACTGCAGAAATTGGGCTAACATGAGTCGTTGGTAATTAGAAGTATACACTCGATAGATTTCAAATACGTTGGTTTCCGTTAAACATAATTACGAGTATAGTAAAGTATACAAACAACAATGTAATTGTTTACGAATAGAGTTTAAGACGCGTAACAGCTCAATTAATGATTAATCCATCATGGGAATGTGCTAGTCACAACATCTGTTCGTTGGTTGGTTTTAATTTAATTTCCCTGTAGGATATTTATGCGGGGAGTTGTAGTGAAGCTATAAAAATGCAGTATCATTTCAAAAGAGGTTCAACAGTAAGTGAAAGCCCATTAAAAGTGTGAGATATTTAGAGGATGAATGTAAAAGGTGGCACAACTATAGGAAGTAATCAGGTACTTTTGTAATACCTAATTGTAGTTCATGGGTCTGTCATTTTGAATAATTCTGGGCTGAAATTGTCAATGCAAAGAATGAATTAGAGTGAGAGGATTGATCTCTCATGGGTGATTGAACACTATATCACATTCCACTGCTGTGAAAGGGTTCAACTTGGAATCATATGCGGATATGGTTCACAGTTAATAAATGTTTGAATACAAGTCGGGAACACGGCAGGAATAACAAATTTGACGAGTGTCTGATCTAAACATTTCAATTTCGCACGTCGACTAACTTTCCCCAGGATACAACCACTACCGTTTGCAACTGCGGTATTCCACATTACCAGAATATTCAATTATGTACAATACTAGCAAAAATTCTGAAGAAAAGCCGTGTCGGTTTCATTCCCATTGCGTGGCGATAAGAAGTATGACACTGGTGTCACCCTCAAAGTCGGGGAGAAAAGATTCATAGCAGTGAAACCCTTCAGTTATATTCAATAAATTAGAACCCCAAACACGCGTTCGATTGCGAAAAATCAACAAAGTCGACTATATTCTGTCAAATCTTTGCAAATCCCGAAAATTGTAACAAATTAACTACTGTTGAATAGGATTTTGGTTATCCGTATAAATTCAACACCTGTGTGGGTAATAAAAAGCATTCTATCTGCTTAGTCCTATTCGAGAAAGGGTTTCTCAATTTTCAGGGGATTACTGGGACAAAGACAGACAAAGTATACCTGCCTATAACGCGGGAGACCGGGGTTCGATTCCCCGTCGGGGAGCCTCTGGCGCAAGACTTATGACCTTGTCCGGAAAAAAACAAATCATTATGGAAAATTTAACAAGCCTCAGGACTTGCTAGATAATAAGGCCAAGACCGGTTCCCGGTTGTAGTGCCGATGATGATGATGATTGGGACAAAGAAAATGAAGTTTTATGGTCCTTAGTGAGCAGTAGAACTAGCTCATATAGACGAAGAACCAATTCCCACTGGAAACATCACATATCAACGGATGGGAAGGGGTTGACCAGAGCACAAATGACATGAAATCTGCTCGAGGTGAGTGTAGACAGAAGAAACGATTATTGATGGGTATAACCGAACCCCGTTTGTAAAGCGATATACATAATTAAAATGTAATCTGGGTTATGAAGGACAAAAAACACGCAAAACTAAATACTACTGACAATTATCGTTTCATAATGATTAATCTAAGATAACAAAATAACAATATAATTAATTAAGCGAGCAATATGCACATGAACCAAACCTGGACATAGTAATAAAAAAACCCTTGACATTACTACATAGGTAAACCTAACTCGTGAAATTAATTGCAGCCTACATAACCTACCAGAAAAGCACAAATTTGTCAATAGAAACCACCTACGGTCACACATAACCAACGCAAGCTTCCAACTGACGCGTTTGTTTACACCAGGGAATTCTTGAGTGACGAATTAAAGATTCAAAAAGCGGTAAAATCGTCCGAATCATAAATTGCTAAACTAAGACATGGACGGTTTTCCACGGCAAACAAATGAGTGTCAGATTCTCAATGCCTTCTAATAATATATAATCACACCTAATATACGGAATTATATAAGTTTGGTGAAAGTTCTCTTCACCCATATCGATCAATTCATATCAAATCATTAAAAAAATTAATAGAGTATACATATTAATCGTGGGTGCAGTAAATAACACTTCCAGACGTTTCCACAACTAATTATGCCGAATTTAACGCTAAGATTTCATTGTAATGAATTCAAACGATTCCACTTATGCAATAAACAGTCAAAATTGATATTCTTTCTGCCATATTAATATGAATAACTATTAATTCGACGGCGTTTTTACCGGTTTGGAATAAATTTATAAAATGCATTATACAATCAAAAACACTTCGTGTCACATCGGAAGTTTTTCAAACTTTTTGATTGTAATAATTCTCGTTACAGCGTTCGAATCGCAGATGAATTCTGAATATTAAAAAAGTGAGATCTTTTTTTTATATTTGGCATGAATTTTACTTTCCGACTTTGACACAACAGAGGCTAATTTAATCGCATAGCTAACCGAATCAGGTCTGGGTACATGGAGTAAGCCGATTAAATTTGGCAGTACATTCCAGATTTTGATTCATTATTTTCACCGTACGAATGAGAAACGGGTGCATTACTGCATCTGAGCAGGAAAATAAGACGATGCATTACATTCCATAGTAAACAACTTTTTAGAACCAATTCCGGACAACAAATTGTTTTTTTGTTTTATTTCGATTTATTGCACACTTTCACTTCGTTTTATTTTCAAGTGAAACGCATTCTGTGTTTAATAAAATCTTTGTAGTATTCATAATTCATTAATAAATATTAATTTGTTTTCACGCGTTACTAATTTTAGAGGAAAAGTAAGAAAACCTTATTAAGGACCACAAAGCGTGGATGTGCAGATTGTGATGCTCCTTCTCTGGCTGTATCGTGGAATAAAGTGACCAGTGAAATCTTCCTCATCCTTTTCTGGCGTAACATTAATACTAGAAGAAACGTACTGAAACCATAGCGAAACAATATGTTTAAGTACCTACTTACGAGATGGCAGATAAAATGTTATTCAGAGTTATATTACGTTACGAATCATTAAATGTCGCCATGTATCATAGAAAAACTCTAAATCGAAGAGAATTTTTGAAATCAAGCTTTTATGGGAATTTTTGAAATCAAGCTTATCGGGAAGAAAGGCTTGATTCAGTTTATGTATTTACAAAGGAACGGTTACTGAAGTAGAGCACCAAATCGGGATTTGGATAATTACCACCATTTGTGTTGGTCTAATTGATTGAGCTCATCCTCTATTTGCTTGCCCTAGTACTCTCCTTTCCCCGTGCCCACCTGGATCACGGAAAAATAGTTTCTTCAACTGTAGTAAGTGTCTTCTTCCCCTTCCCAAAACCCTCCCTACGCGCTGATTAAACTTCCCAAATTATTGGAAATCAGGGAACATAGAATGTTATTACGAAAAGGGAAACACACCACTTTCTCTAGTAGCTGATTAACCATCAACTTCCGAAACTCCTATGAATAAACAAGCTCCTTAGTGGTCGCTAATATGGGTTTATGATTTTACTATTCCAACAAGTGGAGTCACTCGTTGTACTACCTTGATAGAACAAAGGTTGTCGCTTGGAACTTTTGCATACACTAGCAATCTACGGTTGCGTCGATGATTTGTTTCTAACCTTTCCTAGCGTAAGTTCAAATCACATTCTTCATTGGCATAGTAAAGTCTCTATAATTGGTAATCCCACCGTTATCTCTACACACAACAAAACACTTCCATAGAAAATCAAAATTTATGTCACTGTTTTATTCCGTTCGCTCCATCGTGCCACACAAGATTATAACCTTGTTACTAGGGAGGGAGTAAGTGGCGGTTTCAATAGATTGCGCACATGCAACCATTATGAAGAGCACAACACAAAAAGAGAATCGAAAAATCATCAGCGCCATATACCAAAGCATTACGGTAGCAATAAGTTTTTGTAGCGAAACATCTCCCATATACATGTACATAGTCAGTTCTATGACTCTGCATCGGATTTCATCTCTTCTAGCATCAGCATTCTTCTTCTACGACTTGCATGATCCCAGCCCCGACGAACCGTCACTTACGGGCCCCCGAATTGATCCAACTCTTAGTTGGGACCACGATATATTTGAACCTACAACAAATGGAGATCCATCCAAGCCGTACAATCGCCTTCCTCAAACGGAATTCGTCCTAGTCAAAACCTGAGTCAGAAATAAGTTCCATAGTATGAAACAAAAACGAGCACTGAAACTCATGCGTAAACAAACCTTTCAATTTCGTCATCAGAACGCACACTATTACTATTACTATTTATTGGCCTGTAGGATCCTGGAATTTCATGACCTCACCGACTTGGCTGCGCTATCGTTCCCTGTTCTGTACAATCTCCTTTCACGCTTGACCGTCCTATCAGATCTTCTCAAGGTCAAACCTTACATTGTCCTCCCATCTCCGTCGCGGTCGTCCTGTCGGTCTCTGCCCCGTTGGTCTACCGTCAAGAATTCTACGCATAGCCCTATCGTTGCCCATTCGCGTCACATGTCTGGCACATCTTAATCTTCGCGATCTGATTATTGTCACTATTGTAAGTTTGCGTTATAGCTCTTCCAATTCGTGGTTATGGGGTTTCCTCCATGGAATCGGCGCACGCCTTGACTAACGGTTTGTAATGATCACCTTTAAAGGTAATTGGCTGGAAAGATATAACCTTCGTAATCTGTGATGGTCTACGATAAAGCTTCCCTAAAGGTTTTCTGTTTAAAGCGCAGCTTGCTGAAATTGGATGGCGATATCACCGCAGTTGGTGAATCAAATTCCACAATAGGTTTTTGATTGATTTATTATAAAAAAAAAATGGGTGGCGAGAGGGCCGACTTTAGCGAGACAAGGACAGTTGTGTCCTTCATCTTGTCTCTGACGTCTGGTCATCTTGCGATAACCAGAATCACCCACATCCGTGAGGATGTTGGGCTCGATCTCGCGATATCTGAAAAGAAAAGAAAAAAAAAGTGGGGGTATCCAAGGATAGTGCGGACAGTGTTAGTCCAGGTGTTGTCTAACTACTTGTATAGAGCGGTAGTAAACGCAGATCACGTCTTTGGGGTCTGATAATCTGCCCTTTGGTCGGTGTGTATGTTTGTGTTTGTGCCGCCTTGTACTGTGCGTTCGTGTGTGTGGTTTGTTAATAGTAGACCCTATGGGATGGGTCCAGAAATCCTCTATTATAGAGGGGAATGTTGTTGGGAAGGGTGCTTTCTTCAGTTTTGTACTGAAGAAGAAATTGTGGGGGTTTGATCCGAAGAGATCGAGAGAGAGAAGGGTCAAGAACGCAAGAGTCCCGTACAAGTGGGTTCTCGCTGTTCTGAATGCTTTCGAGGTACTTGTATGCTAATTGAAGCAAGTACTCGCCGATAGGGGTAATGGAGGCGCCTTCGTATAGGTGAGAGTTGGGGTAATGACGACCACCAGGCCTTCTAAAGTGGTTGATGCATCTTCTGAGCAGTTTTCTTTCGAAAACTCGAAGTCTTTCCATTTGGGCCGAAGATATGCAGGACCATATGGGAAAGGCGTATGATATTCCAGATCGGATTAGCTGCTTATAGCAGAGAAGCTTAATTTGGAGTCAACTTTGTTGCTCCACTTCAAGATGTTGTGCAGTTGCTTAGACCGACCGAGGCCCCTTTGAAGAATGTGGGTCACATGTTTGATGAAATTCATTTTTGGGGTATAAGTGACCCCAAGATATTTTATCCTGTCCTGTGGTCTAATCGTAGTATCTCCCATTTCTATTCGGATATTCTGTGAATATCAAGAAGTAGGTTGGGAGTGTTTAGTACTCAGAATTATAGCTACTGCTTTAGATGGGTTAAGTCGAATTTTCCATCGACTGTAATACTGATACAGTTCGTCCAGATGACGGTTGAGTCGCTTTGTTGCGAGTTTTGGGCTTTTAGATGACGTGTACACTAGGACGTCATCCGCATAGCAAATCTGGTTTACTTTATCATCCACAGGGCGAGGAATATCTGAGGTGTAGATATTAAATAAGATGGGGCCTAGAATGGAGCCCTGTGGTATGCCTGCAGCGGCGTTGAAAGTTTGGGAAAGCTTTCCATTCACTCGAACTTGGAAGGTTCTGTTTAACACGAACTGGTAGATGATACTACACAGCGTTTTACTAAGGCCAGTATTCAGTAATTTAAAAACGAGACCTTCGATCCAGCTTGTGTCAGAAGCCTTTTCAATATCCAGGCTCACCACAATAGTGGGTTCCTTATTAAAGAGGCGCACGCAAACGTGGTTTTGAAATATGTTGAGAACCATAGGGGTGCTGTACGCTCTTCTAAATCCAAATTGGAAGTCAGGTATTAGGTTCCTGACACTGATAAATTTATTTAGCTTCTCGTATATGAACTGTTCATATATTTTGCTGATGCAGGTGAGGAGCGAAATAGGACGAAAACTTGAGGCGTGATAATTTGGTTTCCCAATTTTTGCTATTGGGCAGACAACAGCATGCTTCCAAGCTTGGGGAAAATATCCCATGTTGTAGGCATGGTTGAGCAGAATGGAGAGCTTTATAAAGAATAAAGCAGAAAGCCTTCGCAACGAGTGGTAGGACATATTGTCGATACCGGGTGACTTCTTGGGGTTTCGAGATTTAACTAGGTTCTGTAGAGTATTTGGTGTGACGAAGCCGTGACTATTATCACGTGTGTCGTCGAAGTATGCACTGTTAGCTGAGTTAAAGACGACTACTGGCTCGTTAAAGTTGTCTAATTTATTGTGAACCTCTGAACTAATTATTGCATTCGTTTCCGGGTCGCCATCCTCGAGAGTGAGCATGTGATTATTTTCAAAGGTCTCTCCGATGATGTTGGCTTCATTGGTGTCATTATTGACAACAAGACCGTTGTGCATGATTGGTCCAGTGATACGAGAGGTGCCACCTATCTTTTTAACATTTTTTATAAATGTTCTAGTTCATCTGAATACCCTTCAGTTTGTCCTCCAATTGTCGGGTACGATTGTTTTGGATTCTTTGTTTTATCAGTGTGCCAATATTGTGAATAATGGCTCCCTTTGCGTAAAGGGGTGACGATATCTCATTCTGCAGAGCTTTTTACGCTCCCGGATGAGATGAAGAGTGAGGTCGTCAAGGGGAATCTGATAAGTCTTTTCAAGTTTGTACTTCGGGACATGAGTCTCAGAAGTTTCAACTAGAATCTCGTGAAGTCGAGTTGCAGCGTTATTTATCTCAACCGTCGTTAGGTTCCTGTCAGTGGGGAGAGAGAGTTGGTGGAGTTTTTCGTTCAATGTAATATTGAAGTTGCCCCAATTTGTGCGCCCATAATCGGGTATGTATCTGACATGAGCCCGGGATGCTCGATAGCCGCGGATGAACATGGTCACAGCGTTGTGGTCAGATACACCCGGCGATACTTGGGGAGGAGTGATTTGGGGAAGTAAGTCTTTGGACACGATAAAGATGTCCAGGATGGAGTTACCTCGGGTACCACCCGTAGGTGCGACTATTTCGAAGTTGAGGGCATGGCGGTTTTCGGTGTACCATTGGAACAACTTTGTGCCGTTTGGGCAAGAGACCGAGTTGTTCCAGTGGGGATGCCTGGAGTTGAAATCGCCGCCTATGATGAAGGGTGTATGCCCCGAGGACGTTATTAATTGGCCGATATCCTTGGGATTAATGGGGCCATTATTGGTTTTATGCGAGTGGTATACGGAGTATATGTTCACTCTACCATTATTAGCTAGATGCAGTTCAACCCCGGAGACCTCTATGGACTCAAAATGTGGGAGGTCAATAGCTTCATGGCGAAGTTCGCTATTAACTAGAATACAGGTGCCACCTCTGTTCATGGTGGGGACGCCAGTGAGGGTTCGATCTCTTCGAATCATTGAAAAGTTTGGGAAAGTGGGACGGTGACATGGATGCAACCTAGTTTCGGTTACAAGAACCACGTCCGCCCGGTTATCCTTTATGAAGTCAGAGACTATCGCACGCTTTGATAGCAAAACAAGGGAGTTGACATTTATAAGGATAACTTTAATTTTGGGATCCATTTTGAAGCGTATGTCTTACATGTGCCGTGAAAAGGAGTGCATCCCTCTCAGCCTCAGTTGTTAGTTTTTCATATCGGGGTCGAATATCCTCGATCACGCGAGAGAGACTAAGTAGTTTTTCCAGCATTGAGGGTTGCCCCTTTGGAGGCTTTTGTGCCGCCGCTTGGATTTGTGGCATTGTGTTGGCCTGTATAGCGGATCGCTTAGGAACTTGAATATGTTTTTGGGGGAGAGGTGGTGCGGTTTTTATATTCTTTGTTTGGTTCCCTTTAACCTTATCAGCGAATGTTAATCCATTTTGGATGAAATTTTGTGTGGCCTGTTTTCCGAAGTTTGACTTGGCTACTTGTTTAGCTCGAGTCTCCTTGATTCTGTGGACTATCTCTTTATATTTGGGACAGTTCCTGTAGCTGGCCGGATGTCCTTTCTTACCGCAGTTGCAGCTAGTTGGCAACGTAATTTCATCCTGCACATTTGTTGTGGGATCGTATTTTGCTGACGTGAGTTCGCACTTGCCAACGTCGTGGGATTTTCCACAACGGACGCAACGGCGATCCATGTTGCGGTTCCGGGAGACATGCCCGAAACGTTGGCAACGTCGGCATTGAGGTATTTCATTGTTATGAAATACTTCGAAGACAACTTGTTGATGGAGAGTTGGAAGCGACTTTGTCCGTATTATGGAGTCTATGTCGGTTCCTGGGGCAAGGTGAAGCTGCCATATGTTCACGTTGCCGAATTTTTGCGGTCTGATGTTCACAAACCGTTGTGAGGGAGAGAATTTTTTAACATCAATGAATTTGACGTGGGGGAATGTTGCTTCAAGGGCAGTTACGATGTCGTCCTTTTCCCAACAGGCAGCGACTCGTTTTAAGAGGATGGTCCTCGACTTTTCGTCGGCCGGGGTGAATGTGTAATAATTCACCTCCTTGGCCTTCAGGGTATCGTTAACCTTGGAGAACGTTTGTCGATCGTAGGTTACGATTTTATTGAGACTTGGACTCAAGGTCGTTGCCTTAAAGTTGGATATTCCTTGTCGGTTCATATCACCGACGAACTCCTTTAGGTTGAGGTCTCGTGCAAAGACCGCAGGTTGCTGCTTCTTTTTTAAAGCAGGTACGTCTGCCCCGACCAATGTTTGGTTGGGCTTTTGAGTTGGAGTGGTCTTTGGTTTCGGGGTTGTGGAGGTTGGTACCTTCGATGTGCACGATTTTTCAAGCGGAATGACTTTTTGTGCAATGGGGTGTACCGAGAGGTTTGTCACGATTTCATTAGCCGAAGCTGGGGATATTATTGGCGTACAGCCGGTGGCAACACGTTTACTGGAGGGAGCTCCCTCGCAGTTCAGCTTGGGTCGAGGTGTTTTCCGCTTTTCCGCGCGGAGAGAAGTGGGCGTGGAGCGGCAAGTATTAGGAGTAGAGACATGGAGATCATTCTCGTCGGCAGACACATCAAAGTCGCTGTCGAGGCTTATCATTTCAGGTTCGACCTGTGAATGGCGGGTTTCCAGGTTTTTGTTGGAGGGGGTTGGGGGTGGTGTAGCTTTCAATGCTGCGTTTTCCCTCTCGAGAGCAGCGATCCTGGCTACCGCGGTCGCGAGTTCGCTTCTCAATCTCTCAAGAAGAGTCATCAAATCCTGATTGGGTTGATGCCCTAAGCTCTGAGAAGAGAGGTCCATTTTTGGAACGGATAAATGAAAGGAAAAAAATGGACATAGGCAATTACAGAGACCGAGAACCAGGCAGATCAGAAGCAGGCGAATAAAAACAAATAGGAGTGCAGGAAACAAGGAAAGAAGATAGGAACAAGAACCAGGAAAGTAAAAGATAAATCCAATGAGACCTAAATGAAAACCAAAATTTCAGCGCAAACCTGGAATATAGAAATGTGGTATGTAAATGAAAGTAGAAATGTTTGAGAAAGTGTGAAAAATTAAAATCGATGTTATGGTTTTTAAAACACTAGATGCGATCTTGGAAATTTAAAGGAAAGGGGAGAAAATTCAATGAGATGGAAATTGCGAATAGGATGAAGTTTAAATAAAGAGAAAAGATAAATTGAATACAATTTAAATTATAATTGTAATAAGTAAAATACTTTAAATTTGAATTATAATAAATAAATAATAAATAAAATAAAATAAGATACTTCCTGTTTATGAAGGAGCTCAATCCTGTCTTTTTTTCTTTTTTTGTTTATTGTTTTCTTTTTGAGCTTCCTGGTGATGACTGATGGTGGTGTTTCCTTTAAAAACCACTTCAAATGAAAAAACACTGATGTGCACACAGTTTGGTTTCCCCGTATTTTTTATATTATAATATATAATCTTTGGTTCTTTTATTTATTTATTAATTAATTTTTTTTTTCACTGTACTTTAGCTTGCGTACGCAACAACGTTTCAAACAACACTGGTTGATTTGTTACCGAAATTGCTGGGGTTTTTATACTCCCAATCAATCACTCAATTATTCACAAATTTCTTATTCTACTCATACAATTTTGCTTAACCAGCCATTTCATTCTTAATCCATAATTCACTCAATACAATTTGCTTATCATGCTATTCAATTATCTATCACCAGCTTAGCGCATAGTGTAAGAACAATGACACGATTTGACCCAATTAATTTGTGAATTAGTGGCAAGCTCGCCAGCGGGTGTCATATGATTCTTTCACATCGTAACTGGAGAAATTCGTTTCTTTTACTCAATGAAAAGAATCGACCTTGAATTATTGTCGGCAACGAATGCTGGTTACTTGAAACTTGCTAATTGTGACAAGGACAGTTGATTCATTTGATATTATTCTTCATGGTCATTTCATGGACATGTTGTTACACTTCAGGTTTTCGAGGAAGAATACTTAAAGAGTACGAACAATTTCTAAATTTATTTAAAAAATGTTTATCTATAACATTTGTGGAAGGGGTAAACGCGGGAAATGTTAAGATGACAGAGTTGATGCAACGCATGACATAATAGTGTCCACAGGGGTTTTGATGGGACCTTACCGAAAAGTAGAGCCATTCCATTCACTATTTCGATGAAAGCGAGATTGTTGCACTGGAAATTTCAAAAGCGTTCGACAGTTTCGCATCCAGCCATTTTATCAAAATTACATTCATATCGAGTGGACATTTCCCCGATCCAATGGATAAGAGACTACCTTTCTGGCCGTTCAATCCAAGTGGTTCTTGATGGTGTCAAATCTGCCTCCCATCAACTTAATGCGGGTGGTCCCCAAGGTTCTGTACTCCCACACACTCTCTTCCTCATCTTTATAAATGATCTCTTGCCAATTACTCACAACCCAATTCATTCGATTGCTAATGTAGGCACGCTGAGTTTCTCATCCTCATATGAACATTCCCGACCAAACTCGTCGAGTCTCATTAGCAATCAGCAGGTTATGCTTGAAACATTGAATTCCGACCTCAACAAGATATATCGATGGCGTTTATTTAACCACGTAGAATTCAAAATTCAAAACTCAGTGCTGTTTATTGTTGTCAAAGGCGAACCCCAAAGTAAATATACTGTCGATAAACAACACTTGCATCAACGAAGTCAAGCAATTATCAATCCTCAGCACTCGAATTAATTCGACTCTCAATTGGAGCGACCACATTTTTGAAGCTACGAAAAGTGCAGCCAAATGCAAGAGATGCAGAAAATACTTCACTCCAACCAACCTGACCACTATTTACAAGGCGAGTGGTCGTCCCAAACTCCCATTTTTGGTCAGGCACATCCAAAATCACACTTCCTTTTCGAACCCACATAACCCCCTAAAAAACTCAGGCCTGCCTCTTGTTGGCAAAGACGAACCCCAAAGTAAATAAACTTCCGATGAACAGCACTTGCAGCGTTGAATCCAAGGAACTATCAATCCTCGGCACTCGAATTAAATCGACTCATAGAAAGTCATTCTTTAGCCGAACCACACGAATGTGGAATACTCTACCTGATCATGTGTTTCCTCCTCGTCGTAATGTCCAGGCATTAAGACCAATGTAGATCGTTAGGTGCTTTCCTTATCCACTTCCTCTCCTTCCGCTCGCACTGTGCTCTGGCATTTAAGGGTACTTCTAAATCCCCCCGTGTGCGCACGTTAGTGTAAAAACAAAACCGTACGCTTCATTCGAGTGCTAAGAATAGACTTCAAGGTTTTAATAATGTTGTGCTCCTTATAGACAAAGGAAGATCAGTATGCGCTGGTGTCAAGAGTACACGCGAAACACTAGGAATGAATTGGGTTTATATGTTGGACAAGAGAACGTTGATGAAAATAAGAAATGGGTTCGATAACAAAATCAAAAGGGACACAATCTAGCAATCTTTTGAGAAGCAGAGGTAATACCATCAAGCATCACCTGAAGCGAACACCCAGAAGATGGGCATTTGTCACCTCCATTTCTATTATTTTTTCTATTTATTGGCCTGTAGGAACGAGGAAGTTCGTGACCTCATCGACTCCGTCATTGATCCCTGTCCTGTGCGCTCTCCTTCCACGTTCGACCATCCGATCCGATCTCCTCGAGATCCAACCTAACATTGCCCCTCCATCTCCGTCGCGGCCGTCCTGTCGGTCTCTTTCCCGTTGGTTTACCGTCAAGAGTTCTATGCATAATTGTTACATCCATAAGGGTGTAATTTCGAGAAATGGGTTAAATGCCAAATTCCGTCCAAGTATGGAGCGACTTCACTTTCGATGCGATATTTTATTATTATAATGAAAATGATAGAATGAAAATTAGTAGTATGGAAGACGGCCCCTTTCGGAGACCGGTTTATATTTAGTCTTCCATTTATTTCGGAACTAGCGAGTGAATACGAAATTTTTGGGGAACGTCATATTGACCAGCCGGTTAAGCTGCGCGGGCAACAGTTCGAATTTGAAAGTGAGTTTGGCTCATGAAAAGATCGGGTAGCGGGGGCACTGATTTGACTGCGAAATGAGCTACAAATATTGGAGATTCATTTTTTTCTATTGCGTTGATGGCTAGACTATTATCAGAGATGATAATCTTTAAACCGGTAAGGTGTCGGAAATTGATCAGAGCTATTTATCCCTTCGTGTCGTTCTATCGAAGCAGAACGCTCCCGATATACTACAGAATCATCAACACATTAAATTCTAATATCGACTGTATTCCAAGAAATTTGTTTATAACAGTTTTTTTCTCGTCTTATGTTTGCAAAAGCAAAGCACGAAAAGCGTTCAAAATAGAATATCTAAAAATGTCTGACTCTTTCAAAAAGATGGATTCGCACTAAATGGAGCATACAACGCATTCACTTTTAAAACATGATCACATTTAACTTCCGTACAACTAGCTCTATTAGCATACTTTCCAAATTTTATTGCAAGTTGGCTAATAAAACGTGTTCGAGCATCACAGTACGGCTGAGTACCAACAATACCTATTTCACGTTTCAGATTGGATTTTTATGTAGTCTTCTATGTGCGACTTCAATTTGTAATGAATCACATCATGGGGCACCTAGTAAGACAATCGTAGCGAAAGCCTGGGCCTTAAAATGTAATCAACTCAAAGCAACAGTATCGCTCTACATTCCAAAACTGTAACGAAAAGCCCAGGGGATTATGCAAGCAGCTGACCAATAATTCAACTAGTGTCGCTGTCGTCTGACAAACAAGTCCATTCCACATCCGCGACAACAAAGGCAACATACGCTCGGCCAAGATACAAGAGCAATCGGCGAGTCCCCAGTATGGGTATACGGCAAGTTGCAGCTTTTTCAGAATATGCAATCGGTTGCATAGTAAAATCAGATGTCCGATATTATACGTAACTGTCACGACTTCGTAACTATACTGTGGACTTGAGAGCATTCCAGCATCCACAAACAGGAGCTAAATGTTAAGATATACGAGAGCAAAAGACTCTCCGTAACCTCAAATGCAAGCAAATACTAAAGATATCGAGCGCGAATTATGAAGAGTGAATTTACATTTTATTGACGCGATATCGGATATGTTTATAAGAGATCCCCCCAATCAAGTAGTCTCCCCTAATGGGACATTCAACAAGTGGCTTGAATAACACTGCGTCTTCCGTACTCACCGATATTCACGGGGAAGCTATCTAATTGCACAAGAGCAGGTCCGCAGTGGACGACTGACGACATGTAGCTGGAATGCCCGTTGATTATTCTATTGTGCCGTAACGCATTAACGACGTGAGAGTAACGCATATTGGGTTTGTAAATCGCAATTTTTTTTTTAATGGGGATATAGGTGAAAATTTATATTTTTAACAATATGAATTTACCCATTACTACCGTAGGCAGATAGATTACAACTTATAAGTAATTCAATACCTTCTGATGACTAGCTGCGTGCATTTAACATAAAAATTCATTCCTTGCTCGTACCTCACACTGGCTACCAATTTGTAAGATAATTAAGAGAAACGACTGATTACTTATCCTCAGGCATAATGTAACCGAGATACAAAATAAATGGCTTCCGTAATTTGACGCGCAACTTGTGTGCATTCCATGATATCTGATTATTTCACTAAATACACACTCCCAATTACTAGGATGAGGCTACAAATTTTGCAACTGATTTTCGCTCTTTATACCTGTTGGACATTTTGTACCCAGAAAGATATACTACTAGTGAATAGGTACGTATTTTCCCAAAAGAAATTCATAAAATTAAGAAACGACCATTGGAATTTCCCAAGATTAAACAATAAACTACTTAAAAATGGTATTGCGAATATTTCGTTACAGGAGTGCACATGAGCGTTTTTTTTTAAAACTTTTGTTTAGAATATTCAAAAAAGTGTTGAAAAGAACTGTTTTTATTTAATTTGAAACACAAATGAGTTCCTGAAAGACGTTGAGAGTGACAGAAAGAGGACAAATAGATGCTTTCAAGAATTTAGGATTCTCAGGCCGAGAAATAGCAAGGGGGCTTAAGAGAAGTAAGACTGTTGTAAACAGTTATCTTGCGGATCCACAAAAATATGGGAAAAATCAAAAAGTACGCGAATCTGAGGCAACAACATGACGAGAATGGCGGTTGATTCTACGGCTTGCCTTAAATTCTACTCTACCAGCGACTAAAGTCAGGGCCAAAAGCGGAGTATCAGCCAGCATAGCAACGGTCCGAAGGATAATAGAAAAAAGTGATACTATCGAGAAAAAAATTGAAAAAGAAACCTGTTTTGAGGCAAGTACACAAGGAGCATCGAACGAATTTTGCAAGAGAACATGACGTTTGGACCGGTGAATGGAAACTCGTTGTCATTTGGGATGAAAAAAAGTTTAACCTTGACGGTCCCGATGGTTTCAACCTTATTTCCATGATCTGAGAAAGGAGGAGCTTATTTTGGCAAGACATCACATCCGTACATCAGGTGTCATGGTGTGGGGAGATATTACCTACTATGGCACAATCGAGTTGGAGTTTTTGTCCACAACAATGAACGGAAACGACTACAAATGTTTGTTGGAACGGTCATTTCCAAAATTTAAAAATATTTTCAGACCCCTGTCTTGGATTTTCCACACTTCCAGGGTTGTTAAAAATAGGATTCAATCAGAAGACGTGGAACTTTTGCCATGGCCGCCCTATGCGCCGGACTTAAACACAATCGAAAACGTTTAGTCATGGCTATGTCGTAAAGTTTATGAAGGCGGTGGACAATTTGAAGACAAGGACACCTTAATCGAAGCTATTCGTGATTCCTGTGACCTAATTTCCCTAGACTATTTGAAAAAAAAGCTATGATTCTATTCCAAACCGTCTTATAGAATAGTCAAATCCAAAAACGGAGGCCATAATCAACCATAAAATGTAAACTTTTCATTAATTTTTTCCTCCTTTTCTAAAATTTTGCATGTGGCTCATCCTAGTGACGCACTTTTTTACACCCTTTTTAAGTAGTTTGTTATTTGATCTTGGGAAATTCCAACGGCCGTTTCTTAATTACCCTTTAATTTTATGAATTTCTTTTGGGAAAATTCATACCTATTCACTGGTAGTATATGTTTCATCATCATCATCGGCACTACAACCGTCTTGGCCTTATTTAGCAAGTCCTGAGGCTTGTAAATTTTCCATAATGATTTTGTTTTTCCGGGCAAGGTCATTAGTCTTGCGCCAAGTATATGTTTACGGGTACAAAATGTCCAACAGGTATATAGAGCGAAAATCAATTGCAAAATTTGTGGCCTCATCCTAGTGATTGGGAGTGTATGTCTTGCAAAAATGTTCAGATTTTTCTCGTAACGACGTATATTTCTGCGTAAAACCAGCAATAACATTTGGATACTGGAAACGTAATTATGTTCATAAACAAACAAATTAGTACCTTAAGGTTTACTGTCCGCTTTCAAGCTTCTTACTGGTGACATAACATACATTGCTCGGATTGAATGGAAAGTAAATAGTCTTACTAAGTAATAAACTTGCCAACAGGACGGAGTAGCATCAGAATCAATCTCGTGAGTGGAAAACTAAATACTATCAACTAACACCTAAGGTAACCGCCAAGGAGAGAATGCTTTAGATACATTTAGTGCGACAACTGTACTTTCATCAATGTAGTAAATACTATAAAAAGTAACCAATAAATCCGGATATCGATAAAGTAAAGCGATTTAAATGTCCGTGACCTTGCTGCTGCAGGAAACATTTTGGCATTAAGGCGATCTTATTGTTCAGAACGTTTAAAAAGTTAATCAGCAATAGAATTAGTTAGTAAACCTTGGGTCCATATGAATGAAGTATTGGGTAATTAATGAGTTACTAAACCATGGGAAAAGCTGTCCATGCCTGCCTTCGAAAATAGCGAATTGATAGGGAGTAAAATCTCGTTAATTGTTAGAATTTTGAATCAAATATACGATAGGTGGTTTTTAGAGATTAAAATCTCGTTATTTGTTAGAATTTTGAATCACATATACAGTGGGTGATTTTTAGAGATTTTTCAATTTGGCAACACGGTTTGTTGCAACAGTCAATTTCACAATTAGCAGCAGTTTAGTGTTAATTTTTCCATTTCACCATGAATAGACTTGTACAGAAACAACATTCGCAAATTGTGCAAATTTATTCCGGAACTTACAGTGCCCTATATCGACCTAATCGTCCATCTCAACAGGTTTATTCGATTAACCATAAATAGTTTTCACAACAAGCATACACTACTTGATAATGGACATCCGCAGAAAAGTCCTAGAGCACACGCAGGAACTTCTGCTGTAGAGCGTAGGATTCGCCGTTCTGCACAACTGTGGCTATCAATTTTACGAAATGATCTTGACTTAAGACCTTATAAGATGAACTCGCGCAAGAATTGGAGCCACATAACCATCATGACGCTTTTTCACCTTAAAAGTTTATTTAGCGAATGGGAAATTAGCGGAATTCCAGAAGCTATTAACCTTGCCCACAAAATAAACTATTATGGACAATTTAGCACGTCTCGGTTATGGACCGGATGCCGGTGGAGAGACGTGCTAAATAAGGCCAAGACCGGGTCCCGGTTGTAGTGCCGATTTTGATGATGATTATTGAAACTCTGTCACACCTGCCAAAAATCATGTTTGGTGTGCTTCTTGAGTTGGTCGAGGTATTGACCCATATTTGTTCAACTTCACCGATCCCTAATTTTGAAAAACAAGATCAATCAAGATGAAAGCTGTATAAATATTGTGATGTGCAAGAGAAGGATGGATTTATATCGGGTTTTCCAATAGAGACTTGACAACTTTGAGTTTAATTTGTGAACGCACCCTTCCACTAATCAATGCACTGTCACTGTCAATTTATTCAGTAAGTTCAAGATTTTCATCATGTTAAGTACACGAACGAACAACGTCTACAAATTATAAAAATTTACTACCGGAAAAAAGTTGTCTAGTCCCTATTGAAAAGCCCTAGGGTTATACAATAGGGACTTGACAACTTCGAATTTAATTTGTGAACGCACCCTTCTGAGATGCTCCGAGGCCGTGCTTTCCCGAACGGTTGGGAGAAGAGCCCGGAGTGTCGACGGTGAAAATGAAAGACGCGAAAGGGTCAAGTTGAAATAATGATACTTAGCTTTATTTCTTCTTTAATTTAAAAGTACAAGGGTGATCTGAAATTGGTTTGGTTGTTGAACGGCCAGGGGTTCGGACTTCGAAAAGAGACTGATCCCGAAATTGAAAATGCACTCCTCTTTTATAGATTTTGGAGTTGACTTTTTTCAACTATTTTACTGTCAAAATTCCAAGAAACACACACAATGACTTAGTGCTTCGGTTGGAATTTTGTTCTGGGAATTATTTAAAGGGTTTTGTTGGATAAATTCTGGGAAGGGAATCATAAAATGCGTTTTGAATTTAGCATTTCATGATGTTAGGATTTTTAGGAATTGAGTCAACGTATGATGAATTAACTTTTGGTTAAATTCGTTGTACATGTGACTCAATGTGGAATTTGGGTGTGTTATGTGGAATTGAATCAATGTGCAACAATTGACTTTTGGTTTGATTTATCGCTCATTGATTCAATATGAAATTTGGGATTTGCGTTAGGATTATGGATGATATTGGGGGTTTAGATAGGGGTAGCGATTTGGGATCGCTACACTTCCACTAATCATTGAACTATCACTGTCAATATATTCAGTAAGTTCAACATTTTCATCATGTTAAGTACACGAACGAACAACGTCTACAAATTATAAAAATTTACTACCGAAATTTGGAGTCGGTGACCGCAACTTTAAGAGCGTTAACTCCAATTTTATTGTGGGTGAAAATCCACATGTGCTTCATGAATCACCACTTCATCCACAAAAATAACCGACGGCGTCATTGGGCCATATTTTTTCGTCGACGATAACGATCGTCACGTTACTGTGAATGGCCATCGTTGTTATCGCGCCATGATTACCGATTATTTTTGGCCCGAATTGGAAGATATGGACTTGGGCGACATGTGGTTTCAACAGGACGGTGCCACAAGCCACACAGCACACGATACAATCGATTTATTGAAGAGTAAGTTTGATGAGCGTGTTATCTCAATAAATGGGCCAGTCGGTTGGATGCCTCGTTCGTGCGATTTAACCCCTCTAGACTATTTTCTTTGGGGCTACGTCGTCATTGGTCTATGCCAACAAGCCGACGATGTTGGAAGAGCTCAGAGCCAACATTGAATGCCAAATCGCGGCCGTTTCGGTCGAAATGTGTGGCCGAGTCATCGAAAATTGGGTCCAACGAATTGACCGCGGCATACGTGCCCGCGGTGGCCACATGAACGAAGTCGTATGATTGTTTGCGTCTCGATCTCGAATGGTTTGCGTTTTATTTAAAAAAAAAAAAAAAGTTGTCCCTATTGGAAAACCCGATATTATTCTAAATTGTGCTTTCTAAGAACTTAGGTATGGTTCATCATCATCATCATCATCGGCACTACAACCGGGAACCGGTCTTGGCCTTATTTAGCAAGTCCTGAGGCTTGTTAAATTTTCCATAATGATTTTATTTTGTCTGGGCAAGGTCATTAGTCTTGCGCCAGGGGCTCCCCGACGGGGAATCGAACCCCGGTCTCCCGGGTGACAGGCGGGTATACTAACCACTATACTATCGAGGAGCCCTAGGTATGGTTCAGTTCTCTGTTAATTGCTAGATTCGTTCTTATTGCCGTTTTTATACGAGTTTAAGAAAAGTAGTGAAAGTAATGAACAATAAAATAGATCTCAAGGTTATTGGGGTCTACCAGGTGTATGCATAAGTTTTCTTCCGGTTTAACTAAGAGATGGCACCAGCGAAAAGTACGCAGCATATTAATTTGACACATACGTCATTTTGCTCGTCTGAGATTTAACTACGAACACATACAAGTTGAGTCCGCCAAAAACGACCGTGTTTGTTTTATCGTTCAGTGATCATGTGTTCGTTTTATCGTTCAGTGATCATGTTGAGTTTTGTGTCTGAAAAAGAACATTTGCGGCACGCACTACTTTTCTTATTTAATGAAAAGAAAAAGGCTGTTAAAAGTCATCGTTTGCTGGTAGACACATATGTTGAACACGCTACACCAATTAGAACATTTCGACAATTTAAAAGTGGTGAATTCAATGTGAAAGACAGTGAACGCATAGGTAGACCACAAAAATGTGAGACGAGCAAATGGATCATGACTCAACCCAAACTCAACGGCCATTAGCAGAGGCATCACCAGTGTCACAAGAAACAATCAGCAGACGTTTACGAGCAATGGGGAAGATCCAGGTGCATGCATACGTTTTTTTTCCGGTTTAACTTAGAGATGGTGCCAGCGAAAAGTCCGCGTAAAAGTAAGTGAAAGACACCTTCAAGTCGCTTGGATGGGACATCTAACTGCAACCGCCGTACGCCCCAAACTGAGCGCTATCTGACTATCACATCAATGGTGCACGCGCTCGCAGAGCAGCACTTCAGCGATTTCGAGGAAGTTGGAAAATAGCTCAACAAATGGTTTGCCGGAAAAGACAAGCAGTTTTTATGGCATTCTATTCATAAATTATCTGAAAGATGTGCGAAATGTGTAGAAGAAGAATAAAAAAAAATTCCCTAGAAAATTACGTTTTTTTTTAACCAAAGAAACCGGAAAAAACGTATGCATACACCTGCTATGTGTCCTTAGGTGGTTAAGCAATAAATGTATTATTAATTATATTATTAAACAAAATTGTAGCAGTGTGCCGAAGCTGCACTTAAATTTAAGAGGTTTTTACATATTGTAACGTCAAACATTTTTTTAGCGGGGTCACTGTCTCACAAACTATACAGAACTATTTATACCTCTTTGAGTCTGTATAATCAAACTTTTCTAATTTGTGCAATAAAAATATTCTGAATTAGGAGAGTATTTGTTTTAACGATTTTTTGAATACACGCTGATATCTACATAATGAAAGCGATAGGGAAATAAATATTATATTTGAAAATGATAAAGTATTCATTTCTCTCGAACTGATCAAATGACTATGTAGAGAGTTGCGAGTTCATCAATTTATAGATAATCAATACACATGTATCCGCAATTTCGGCACTTACCGTACATCAAAGCGTTCGGTCGTTAAAACGCGCGGGGGAAGTGTTCCACTTCAAACAACCAGACTTTCAATTGTGCATCACGAATGCGACTACCATTCTCTAACTGATTTCGTGACTTGCCTACTCATATCCTCTAACGAACCGCGAACATTAGTCTACCACCTTGGATCTTGATTCAATATTGCAGAATTTTCCCATGGGGCTACTAAGTATCTCACGTGGCAGTGATCGACAACCTATGAAGTATCTTGGTTGGCTTAAGACCTCAATCTGTCTAAATGTCGTGTTAACTGAGTGGGAAATTGTGGTCAGTTTTAGTGACAAAAAAAAGAATAAAATACTTAACCAAAAATACGAATCAAATGGAAAGAGGAACTAAATCGAATGGCAAGCCAGTGATTATGCAATTTATATTTTGTGCATAAATCTCGCGGATCGATCAAGGGGGGAAATAATAAAAAACATAAATGACAGTTGGCGTGTTGTGTAAACAAATGAGTAACTACCACAAGAGGGGGATCACAAGCAAAAGAAAAAGTTGTCTGAGTACTAAGTCATAGTCGTAATACGTGTCTGATAGCGTACCTTGAGAAAATGGAAACCCTTGATACTGCAATTAAGTAGACAACGTGATTGTAGTAACTAGCGATAGTATTTACACACCTGACATGAATTCAATAACGAGTTAGGATAATAATAATAATATAATAATAATAATAATAATAATAATTAAGCCGTCTTCCGTCTTCTAAAAAGTCACATTTCAAATGTTGTTAGTTATTGTTAGTACATTTGCTTAATCTAGGTCGTTAGTATGATTATTCTTTTTTGCTGGGTCTGAGATGTGGATCCCTGTTTGGGAAAAGGCCTCCTCCAACTCCTTCTATCTCGGCCTTGGCTTTTTTCATTCTTTAGTTGTATTATTTGTTCGTCCACCTCTTATTTTTATCGGTCTAACATAGGTTAATTTAGGTTCCCAGTTATTATTTGTAAGTTCAAGTCTCTGGTCGCTATTTCTTCTTCGGTACAAATCTTTATAGAAGTTTGTTGCATGATTGATTACATCTTTCCTTGTTTTGGTTACCTCTGATTGTTGTTTAAGTTTTTGTATCCATGTTAAACGCGCTTTTTGTACTCCTGTGTTTATTTAAGTTTCTTGTTATTATTTGTTGTCTATTTGTTTGGTAGTCTTTCCGGATTGATTTACTCGTTTCTTTATGTACCCTTCCTAGTTCTTTTTTCATATCTATGTTCTTATTTTTTGTATGTATGAGTTCACTGTGTTTTTTTATTAGTTGTTTTGTATCTTCGCTAAATATTCTATGTACTTTTTTCTGTCTTTTTCCATGTTTTTGAGCTGCTTAAAATAATATTTTCTAATGTATTGCAATATGTTTGGCGTCGGTAGGGCTATATAGTTCTTTTTCTAAGTTTGAATATTTGATTTAAGTTTTTGATACAGATATCAATTCATTTTCTGACTTTGGAATATTTGGTGTGTTGTTGAAATTTCTCCTACTGATCTTGGGTGATTTAGTATCATGGTGCCTCTGATTAGATTGTGATCCGAAGGGAAGCCTTTGTTGATTACCTCAAAGTTTGTGAATAGTCTGCGATTGTTTGTCATTATGAAATCGGTTTTCTTCTTGGTATTATTGCCAGCTGATATCCATGTCCAATTTTGGGCATTCCTTTTTCTGAAGAAAGTATTAATTACTGAGAGTTTGTGTTTTAAGGCATGATCTATTATTCTTTCGCCCCCGTCATTGCGTTCTCCATAACCATGCTTTCCCATAATGAAGCATTCTTCCTTTTTCGATGTCCTATTCTGGCATTGAAGTCTCCCATTGCTACTAGTATTTTGTTGTCAGTCAGAGAATGTCCTTTGTCTAGATCTTGGTTAAAACGGTTGAGATCGGTGCATAGACTTGAATTAGTGATATAGAAGTTAACCGAGTTTTAGTTGCACAAGGGCTACTATCTCGAATATTCCTGTTAAGTTTACTATGTTGGTTTTGTATTTTTTTGTGGTAACGAATCCAACTCCATGGAGCCCTTTTGTTCGGCCAAAGTAGCAGAGGATCAATGTATTCTTCACTATTCCCCGGCTCGGTAGAAACCTTGACGTGGTCCGGGAGCTTAAACTAAAATGAATCACTCAGGTTATGCTGATTAAACCATATGTTTCCAGTAGGGTCACGTATGCCAGACAGGCTAGCGAGGAGTAACACACAGAGATCTACCACCCCTAATCCAGGGTGTTGCGCGTTACCGTGCCCCTTGGATGCTTTGCAGTCAGGGGGATACCGGCTGTATTATAACGGCGCCTCTTCGACACCGGGTCGAATCAGAACAGTAAGCAGACCTTACCATATCAAAGCGGGGACTACAACCGAGATCCGGTCTAAGCCTTATTTAGCAAGTCCTGAGACTTGTTAAATTTTCCATAACAATTTGTTTTTCCGGACAAGGTTATTAGCCTTGCGCCAACACGCAAAATAATCGCACGAAAAACCCGGTAGCCGTAGGTGTGGTGAGCCAACACTACCATAAAGGGACAAATCATCAACAAAACACCGACTCAGGAAAAAGAATACGTAGGGAAAAACGGAAAAAGCGGCCAGCACGTATTACCTATAAACGTACCCGCCCCAACAGAATCTACGGACGAAAAAACGAAAGACACGTTCTACGAGACCCTGGAGGAAGTATTTGACGGTATCTCATCATACAATGTTAAAATCCTCCTTGGGGACCTCAACGCAAAAATTGGAAAGGAAGATATCTTCCAAGCAACTATAGGTAAAGAAAGCTTACACGGCGTTACAAATGATAATGGAATTCGAATTATCACGTTCGCAGCGTCAAAAGATCTTATAGTGAAAAGCACGATATTCAAGCACAAGCAAATTCATAAAGCCGCATGGATATCACCCGCCCGCGTAACGCGTAACCAAATAGACCACTTTCTCATAGACAAAAGACACCACTCGAACATCCTTGACGTAAGATCATATAGAGGAGCAGGTTGCGACTCCGATCATCTTCTAGTGATGCGCAAAATTAGGAGTCGCCTAGCAGCAATCCCACATGGGCAGTAACGGGAGACGAGCAAAAAGTTCGACACTGATAAACTGAAAGACCTGCGCAAAAGGGCTGAATATCAAGACGAACTAACGAATAGATTTAGCATTCTAGAGAATGGATGCTGTGAGGAAGAGGAAGCTAATAGTGTGGACACTAAATGGACATCGATCAGGACACAATGGCACAAACAGTCCAAAAGGTATTAGGATCTAAGAAAACAATTAAGTCCAAACCTTGGTTTGCGGATGAGTGCAGGGCGAGGATCGAACAACGTAAACCCCTCAGTATGATCCACTTAGAAAGGTCTGATGTAGTCAATGGAGAAAGATACGCGCGATCCGGAAAGAGATAATAAGACTTTTCAAACGCAAAAAACGCGAATGGGAGGTCTCGGGTCGAAAAATCCCTAGAAAATGCCTAACCAAAGAACATCAGAGGTATGTATGCCCACATAAACTCAATTAGAAATGGCTACCGAGGGGGAGCCAAAATAATTCGAGACGCAAACGGCTGTCTGGTCACAGAAACACACAATATCGTGACAGGATGGAAGCAGTTCTTTGAAAACCTGCACAACGTGCGCATCAACCACAAATAAACGTCGTATACCAAGCTATAACATAACCATTCCACGTCAGTTGAATGTACTTGAGTTTAGAAATCGAATTCGTACACGCGGTAGTGGCCTGATGTGTTGAGCATTGGTTCAATTTTTAGTGATTCTCACCGTCATAGCGTCGGTTCGAATCACACGTTCTTCACTATCATCGCAAATGCTATAGCCTCTTACCATGTCTTTTTAACCGTGTGCTCGAGAATGTCATAGGAAAGGTACAAGACGATAACATGGCCGGTTCATCCCTGAACGGGATCACACAAGTGCTCGCATATGCGGATGACATCGCCGTTTTGGGCGATAATCTAGAAACTGTAAGTAAAAACAGTGTAATCATCATGTATGTGGCAAAGGAGGTAAATGAAGACAAAACAAAATATATGATTATGGTGAGGGCGGGTGGACCTCATGGAACAGACATAAAAGTCAGGGGCAAGATATTTGAAAAAGTTAAAGAATTTAAATATCTGGGAACAATACTGACGGCCAGTAACGTAATGTCGAATTCCCAAAAGATTACATTCCGGTAACGCTAGTTGGCACGCAGTCAGTAAACTGCTGAAATCCAAATATAAAGCTCCGGGTCTATAGAACCATAATCATGCCGATTGTTCTATACGGATGCGAAACATGGGCCCTCACAAAACGGGAAGAAAATAAATCGAACAACGTGTATTCGGGAATAAAGTTTTAAGGAGTATCTTTGGCGGTAAGTATGACGAAGAGACAGTACAATGGGGGTAACTCCACAACCACGAATTGGAGGAGCTATACCACACACCTACAATAGTGAGAGTAATAAAGTCGCGAAGATTAAGATGGCCCGGATATGTGGCAAAAATGGGCAACGATAGCACCGTTCGTAAAATTCTTGACGGTAGACCAACGGGAAAGTGACGGAGATGGAAGAACAATGTAAGGTTTGACCTTGAAGAGATCGGATCGGATGGTCATGCGTAGAAGGAGAGCGCACAGGACAGGGGACGATGGCGGAGTCGAGTCGGTGAAGTCATGAGCTTCCGGGTTCTTACAGGCCAATAAATAGTATAGTAGTAGGAGTATTCTTAATATTAGAGCCCAATTTTTTTTTACTCCTGACAGCCCTAAAATGTCACATTTTACATTCCTGAGTGCATATATGAGTTCAAAATATCTCTCTTTACTTGACAAGGATCTTACGTTGTAAATCTGGAGGGTAGGGGTATAATTTTCCACGATGGCTAGTCGCCTTGGGAAACGTTTTATTCTTATAATTTAACTTAGGTTTATTTGTTGTGCTAGTCCGGCGGCTGGTGGATATTTCCTATGGTTTCTGCTCGCTTGAGGAAGGAGTTATCCAGTTTGTCTTTGTGGTAGGATTCCGTTTCTTTGATTTGTTTGTTGTAGCAGGTGAAGTTTAATGATTTCTATTCCGTTTTTCGCTTCCTGTTAGTCCTTTTTTAATTATAAGCTTGTCATAGTTTAAAACGGCATAGGCCATTCTTTCTTTCTTCTAGAAGTTTTGGTTGTAATTCCTTCCTCTTGTCTATGACTTCTTTTGGATAATCTTCGGAAATATGAATGTTCTTCAGTTTTTTTCTGTTCCTTAAAACAGCTTCTGCCAATTATTTACAAATGAGACTAATACTGGTCTTTTCTTTGCATTTTATATTGTTTAGTTTTCTAACCTTCTGGTTGTGTCCCTGTTATTGAGATTACTCTTTACTTTTTCTTTTAAGGTTTTAACAAGCTCGGCCGAAGAATACTCATTTTCATTTATTCCATATATATTTAACTTGTTTGTTCTGATGTTTTCTTCCAATGAAGACATTTTTTCCTTTAAAAATTGATTTTCAGACTTCAAGTGTTCAATTTCTAGTCTAAGAGGTACTAGTTTTTCATCTATCTGTGATATAATCTCTTAGCTTGCTTCGCCAGTTGAGTTTTCATCTGATCAAAAAATAACTGCATATTATTATCCATTATATTTTGACTATACTGCGTTTGCGTGGAACGGAACGTTAAAAGAGTAGTCCCATGCACTTTTTGGATTGTTTTCACAATATATTGCACTGCCTTGCGGTTGTAGATTGTCTCATTTGTTTTGATTGCTGGTCTTTCTTTTCCGTTTTATCTTACTTTACTGTTTTTCCTTCTGGAGGATTCGTTCTCTTTAATTTGATTATCTCAATATCTAATATTTTAATTTTGATCTTAATTGTTCTTATCACTGGAATTTATTCCTACATTTTCCGCGTTTCGTTGATTAATTACTTAATATTATGATCGACCACATACATTTCATGAAGCACATATAATTTAATACAAATTCTCTGCTTAATAAGTTTAGACATTCTTAAAGTAGCCGATTTCACTTCTCACTTTTGTTCTGAAATGTCTGATTTGGTAAACTCCGCAAGGTTCCAGGCAAATCCTAGAACCACAAATTAGCACGATTCGTAAGATAACTTTGTTGATTGATGAAATTTTATTATAATAGATAACTGCATGGAAAATTTCACTATGACACTATTTAATTATTTTTTAAATTTTATACCCTGAAACACGCTGGAACCAGGATCATAATATGTAAACATTTGCATGAAAAATACATATGATTTTAACTTATAATTTAGAATATCTTTTAGTAAACGGATGATTTATACAAACACGCGGACAGGAAGGGATTAAGGGAATAGCCTTATTGTCAAAACACATTGCTTGCGGAAGAAGAGGGAAAAGATTAGAAAAGAAGTAACGATACACATTGTTGTTAAATGCCTGGATATTAGAGCTATGAGGAAATACTTGATCAGGCAGAGCTTTTCCCGTTCCCTAAAAAATGTTACTCTGAATTAAGAGCCTCAGGTACAAGTGTGGAACGTGGAAATATGAGGGAAAGACGGTGGTTATCAGGATGCGTTTAGCTTTATCGCAATTGCAAAAGGTATAATATATACTCAAAAAGAAGAAATCATTATTTTACATGAGATTTTCTTAAAATCAATACTACTGGCTTGAAAACTTTGGCGATCAACAGACGATTTGAGATAATAATAACACAAGTAATAGTAGTTTGTTTGCAGGTATACATATAAAATGTAAAAGCAGTACAGTTAAATAATATCCCAGGGCAGTGAAGTGTGCGGAAACTGCGATAGTATACAGTGTAGTGTAACAACAAACGCACGACATGACCACAAACAATATTATCAAACGCATTAATTGCCCGTGTCACAATTTCCGAATATCAAATAACCAGCATTCGTTGTTGACCATAAATTCAAGGTCAACTCATTTCGTTTTCATAAACAAACAGCTCCGGTTACGAAGAAACGTTTATAAATTTATCATTGGGAAGCAATTAATGAATTAATTGGGTCAATTCGTATCGTGGTTCTTGCATTACACACTTAATTGATTGTAAGGAATGAAATAGCTTAAGTAAACAAAATTTGTATGAGTGAAGTTACTATTAAGAACAGAATAGCATATTAAGCAATATTTATATGAGTGTACAATAAGAATTGTAAATAATTGAGCGATTGATTGGGAGTATAAATACCCCAGCATTTTTGGAAATAAATTAATCATTAACCACTAGTTGTTGATTTAATTAACTGCGGCGCATTTCGCCATATATTTTTAGCGTGCTGCGCTTTAAACAGCAAAAGTAGGGAAATCAGATCTTAGGTAGTTCTCAGGTCCAAGTTTACATCCCATTTGTCATCATTAATACAACAATAGATACCACAACAGCTAGTGAACGCTTCTTTTTCCGTTCTGGTAACATACTACCCCAAAAACCTATAGGCTCTGTGAATTGGGTGGGAGATATCTTTGACACATCTTCGAAGACTGGTAGACAGACCCGGTCGGGAAAAAATAACATCTCAGGACACCGACCTAGCTTTTTAGGTTCGTCTTTCTTGATAGAGGTAAGATTAAAAACAAAAAAAAGGTTGTCGTCATTGGTTGTCAATACGGATGATAAACGAAATTAATTTCAGACAAAAAAAGCTGTGGTCAATCAATGGCGAGTATATTGTTCAACTTAAGATGTAAATAATCTCGTAGATTAATAGTGTTAAACCTCCTGCTATAAAAATCACAAACATTACTGAGGTAGTTTAAGAAGACAATGTGCTCATTAAGAATATTGAAAATGCTGCGTCCTCAACCACTCTATTGCTGTCTTTATTGGCAATTCAGTCATCAAACTCGGAATATCTTGAAACACGTGATCGCCGAAATGTTTTTCACAAGTGCACAACTATTGTTACGTCATACCACATCGAAAAGGAGTCAATCCACGCGCTACTTCGGTGCAACCAAAGCATTTGACAAAATTTGGTCTCCAGCAGTTTTGTCGAAATTGCACTCTTATGAAATTGATGAATTTCTCATTCAATTGACGGAGAACTATTTTTTTTTTGCGTTCAAATTCGATTGCCCTTCATAGTACTACATCTGCGCTTTATAACAGCCACCATAATACTTATTTTCATCAAAGAGCTCTCGTCCATTATGTAGAACCTTTTTCGTTCTTTTGTTGATGAGATCAGACTTCTCACTTAAGCATCAGTGTAAACTAACCTAGTTGAACCCCAACCTAAACAATATAGTATGTGTATGCATATGTTTTTCTCGGTTTCTTTGGTAAAAAAAAATACGTAATTTTCTAAGGCAATTAATTTTTTTTAATTCAAAAACACATTTCGCACATCTTTCAGATAATTTATGAATAGCATACCAGAAAACTGCTGTCTTTTGCAGCAAACCATTCGTCGAGCCATTTTCAACTTCCTCGAAACCGCTGCAGCGTTGCTCTGCGAGCGCGTGCCCCATTGATGCGAAGAGATGATAGTCAGATGGCGCCAAGTTTGGGGAATACGGTGGGTACAGAAGGATGTTCCATCCAAGCGATTTCAAGGCGTCTTTCACTAGTTTTACTGTGTGCTGCGTACTTTTCGCAAGTGCCATCTCTTAGTTAAACCGGAAAAAACGTATGCATACATCTGGTATTGATCTTCTCCATTGTTCGTAAACGTCTGCTGATTGTTTCTTGTGACACTGGTAATGCTTCTGTTAATTGCCGTTGGGTTTGAGTTGAGTCATCATAACTCCTACAATTGCTCGTCTTCACATTTTTATGGTCTTTTTCTTTTGATTAAATAAGAATGTGCAAAAAACACTTTACCCTATTCGTTTTAGAAACAATTTAGAAGGCATAATTTCGTCCAAAAGTGAAATTGTGATATTTGGTCAGTCGCATAAAAAAAGGGGGAACCAGTTCAGAGGTAAAAGATAGCCTGCCTCTCCAGTTTCTAGACATTGCGCCAGTGAACACGTGACCTGCGGCCTTCCTCCCCAAGCCCTAACAGACAAAAGTCATCAATAAAGGCCTGCACAACAGTTCACAGGGAATCGTTTTTCAGTCGAAGGATACAAGCAATTAACGCCATACGAGATCATATAATCTCCAGCAGTCACAATCTACAGACATTCAAGATCAATGTGCTCGGACACTTATTTGCCAAACTTCTTCTATACTTCCACCTGCACTGAGCATTGATATTTAATTTTTAAAAGTCACCTTGTGTGCATGTAATAAAAAAATCATTAAATGAGTAACAGTTTGACATTCTGCACACGAAATAGACCATTACAAGCGGAAACTCTTTTATAACTTGCCACAATTGCCCAGAAATAATTAGTCATGTTGAGTGACCATTCACATCATATAACCGTCAATTAAACTTGCACACACAGCGACACGTATGTCAATCTTGTTACCAACTAAGCCACGGAGACGGTACAAATAATCATCAAAACTCTGCACTGTGGGAGAGCAAAAAAGAAAAAAACAAAACGAAAATTCCGACCCTGATGTCAACCATCTCTCAAAGCTCAAACTCCACGATGTCCATGTCCCAAGACTTAAGTAATAAATTGATCAAAATGTGATTGCATTGTTATAAAGCCGAAAATGTAGGAATTTAAGGAACACATTATACTCTAAGGAATAAACTAAATTCTAATCATTCGTGGTATGATGTCGAAATGTGGCCTGAGTAAAATTGGGGGTGGACTTCACAAAAACCAAAAACCTCGACCGTGTTTGTTCAAATTTTAATAAGATTAATTAAAAAAAAAGAAGTAAAATATAAAAGTGGTTACCATTGGATAAAGGTTTTTTTTTACGGGTATAAGAAATACGCTTTGTCTATTAGCGGTCCCCACCAAGCAAATACTATTCACATACTTTGTGCATCTAACTCAAGAATAGGCCTTTAGCTAAGACAGAACTCTACTAGTGTGCTGGGAAATTCAAAGAAAAATTCATCTGCACCCAAGTAAACATATTTCTATAATGTCGATTAGACTCACTTAAAACTGCTGAATTAAAATACAAATCGAACAGCCGGGGAAGCAAACCGAAATTAAAAATTCAGCTGTTGTATCAAAATTGAATTAATAGTTTAAATATTTTTTCGAAGTTTTGTAAAGATTCATATAATTTCGAAAAATTATCACCTAAATCTCAGCATTGTGTTATAGAAAATTCTTGTGCAACCATTATCCGAAAAGCCGTCTCAAATTGAAGTATCGAGATATATATGTTTGTTGAATAAATTGTACTGCCATTTTAGGAGCCATGCCCCGACTTGAAGCTTGTTCTATACGTTCTATAAATGGTAGAACGTCAGATGTCGACGCATTGGCACTGAGAGGTTATAATATCGGTCATAAAATCGGTGAAGGAAGTTATGCAACCGTGATATCAGCGATTTGTGAAGATGAACAAGGCAGAGAATTGAATTTAGCATGCAAGGTTATCGACAAGAAAAAGGCCCCTAAGGATTATTTGAATAAATTCTTTCCAAGAGAATTGGACATACTCATGAAAATCGATCATCCGAATATAATTCAAGTGCATAGCATTTTAGAACGCGGCTCTAAAATATTTATTTTCATGCAGTTTGCGGAAAATGGTGACCTATTAACACATATCACGAAAAACAATAACATCGGAGAGCTTCAAAGTAAGGCTTGGTTCCTCCAAATGGCGAAGGCATTACGATACCTGCACAGCCATGATATTGCGCACCGTGACCTTAAGTGTGAGAATATTTTACTGTCACAACGAATGAACATTAAGCTTGCTGACTTTGGTTTTGCACGCTACTGCTCTGATCAAAATGGACAATCTATTAAATCCCAAACATATTGTGGATCGGCCGCGTACGCGGCTCCAGAAGTTGTTGCTGGGAGTCCATATGATCCAAAAATGTCCGATGTATGGTCGCTTGGTGTGATCCTTTTCATAATGCTCAACAAGAAAATGCCATTCGACGATCGTAATGTTAAGAAACTATTAGAGGATCAGATCAATCGACGATATTCCTATCGTCGTAAATATGTCAACCAAATAAGTGATCAGGCTAAAAATGTTGTAAGAGTCCTGCTTGAACCTGAACCAAATGTGCGCTGGGACTTAACAGAAATACTAAATTGCGGTTGGTTGAAGGAAACCAGATCAGTATCATCAAATGAAATCATCTAAATTTGTTGTTATACCTTGTAATCAACAGCAGGAGCCTCTACAATTCACACAATATAAAATTAACAAAATCAAATCTAAAAAAATATATTTATACAGTTTGGAACATACTTCTATTTAGAGGAAATAAAATATATATTTTATATTACTTGCTACTTAAATAAAATGTCAGCAATTGAAAAAGAATGAAAACTACAAACAACTCTTCCAAATTAATATTCATTCATTTTTTCATTGAATTCCAGTGCCTGTAATTATAACTACAGGTATAAAAATTTCACCGGAAGCCGACTTTCGAAACTCATCTGTCATGCCTGGAAGCCCCACCAAATATCTTGTTTCAACCCCACTTGACCTCCTGGTTAATGAATCTACCCTAGGTACAGACATTACTACATCAGAAAGAACACGTCGTCTAATACCCTACATGTCGTTTTACATACCTCAGGCGCAGATTCCAATCAACCAGAAATATGTTGTTCAGACAGTAAGTTGTAGTGGCATTTTTTAATATAATTGCACAATTTGATTCTCCCATTCAGCTGCCGAAGCACCGTCAACACCAACCACTACCGAAAGCCCAACAATTTCAACCATCTCCCACGTTACATCTACCAAGCGCATATGTCCACATGAAAGTTCCCGCGCATAACGCTTATCAACAATCCCACCCAAAAGGCAACCATCTTAGTAACCGGTATCATATTGAACAGCCGGCGTTTCAAACAATAGCCTACGGAGGGCAACATCCTCTAACACAAATGAAGAACCCGAACAATTTTAGCCGAAAAATTCCCCCGCAGCATTTTGCACAACCGGCCATAAGCCAAAGATTTTCAAATTCATTTGGCTTTAAAGATGATTACATCCCAAAGGTAAAGGCAATAAAGAAACTAGAATTATAAGTTATATATATATTTTTTTTTTAATAACATCCTTTATTGGATATGAATAGTACAATCTTAACAATTTAATTTAATACTAGATAAGTTATATGGTTAAACATGGTTTTTTCGATTACCTGGTTTCAGCACAATTCTTTAAGCCAATCACAACAACAATACGTTCAAAGTCAACCACAGCATCAGAAATTCAGTATGACACCATTTACACCACTGAACACAGTACCTGGCAATTTTATCCCCGTCATTTACACAAACAACGACAAGGCCATTGCAGGCAAAGTAACACAAAATCAATTGAACAACCACCTGTCCCAGCAAAGTGCTTTGAAGCAATATAGCTCTAAATCTTCAGGGGCTCCATCCGGGGAAATTCTCATTAATCTGCCGGATTCATCAACACCAAGGCCGAATGTACTATTGCAATCTTTACCAACCATTCAACAAGACGACCAACAACTGCAATACATAACAGTATCACCTGTACCACACTCGACAACCAGGTAGTCTCTATGAATTTGATTACATTTTTGTTCTCATCATCATTTTCTTTCATCTCTCATTTCACCTTTTTTTGAATGCGCTATTCCGCGGCCCCTTCATAGGAAGAAAAACCTCGTTTAGGTGCAAAGCAATCTTGATACGCGGATCTTCTTTCGGATACTCTATAACGCTTTAATTGTTTTAGGTTGTGGAAAAAGTCTTCAGCATATTTCAGTAAAAATTTAGAGTATTCTCCAAAAATAATTTTATTAGGTGTGCAAATAGAAGCTCAGCTTTTTTGTCAAATTCAACTTTATTGGAAAAGATACTTATACAAAGATTGATTGATATTGCTCCTAACTATTCTGCAAGCTCTTCTCGAGTTTGACATGGATTTTCATTCAGTAAAACTTGAAGTAATTCGTCGTCAATTTTTTTTACTGCACATGGACCTGGAGCGTCCTCAAAACTACAATTACCTTCATGAAATCTTGCAAACTATTGAACAGGCAGGGTGAACAATAAAAAACAAAACGGATTTCTGTTTAAATTAAGGATAAAAACTTTATTGACGATACACGTCCGAACGGCACGAAAGCTGGATGCTAAGAAAAAAAAAGTGAAAGTTAACAAATGTGAGTTTGGCGTTTCTTGGTGTGGATGACAGTTGTGTGCCTTAAGGGCCTGAATGCAATGAGAGGAGTGAGTGTTATAATTTAGCTTTAACTGCGTACAATTTGAATTCAATTTTTTAATTTGTTTAACACAAACCACCTGCTTAGGCTGAAAATATACCGGATAAGTCAAAACGGGTTTGATTCATAAGGTAAAAAGAAAACGTTTTTTATTCCAATACCCGCCAAGCGAAGCAGAATGTAACAAAACAAAACGTTTCGTTTCATTCGACCCTCTAACTGAACTAAATCTAAAAATTATTTCGGTGAACGTAAATTCACTAATACACATAGCAGAAGAGATAATCTAGGCAACATGCTTGAAGTCGAATCCCCTGATGTACTTTTGGCTAGTGAAACTAAGCTAAACCAAAGGCACAAAATTGTCTATAAAAACTATAAGATAATCAGACGTGACAGGCCACATTCTACTCAAGGGGGTGGGGTTGCAGTTTTAATTAAAAAAGGTCTTTATCATAAGGTAATTTATAGTACAGAAGTACACAAATTTCAGGTGCTGGAAGCCTGCATAATAGATATTCCGTTGAGAAGTCAAAAGCACCTGTATGTGGTCTCCCCTCAAGCTACCCAGTGTAAGCAATTTATCAATGAAATTGATATGCTATTTCGACACCTGAAATTAGATTCGGAAAACAACTATTTCCTAATAGCGGGTGATTTCAACGCCAAGCATAGTGCTTGGGGTAACTTAACCACGAACACAAGGGGCAATGCTTTATATGATTGGTGGCAAATGAATGCTATCGAGCGCAGATTAGAATTGTCCGCCACAAGTACACCGTCTTATCCTAAAGGAAATTCATTTCTGGATTTACTTATGATCGACGATCGAATAAACTTGCCAGGCACAGATCTAACTACGCGAAACTGTCTTCGCACAATCGATTACGATAGCGATCACTATGGATTTGGAGCCATAATTTAAGTCCCAAATGAACAATATTCACTACAGCAGTTCGAACAGATCCACTCTTTCAATTTTCGAAAAGCTCACTGATCACGCTTTGATCGATTAATAAAAAAAGAACTTCGTAACAGTGCCATAGACCCTCCGACTATTAGAAACCTCCATAACGACGAAATCGATCATTACTTAACAACATCGGACGATATTATTACCAATGCAATGAATCGCTCTATACCTAAAGTTCCCCATACCGACGGTTATACTAATAAGTACAGGACATCAGCAATTGACGCTTTGTATAAGCAAAAGAGCATTATGCTCTCAAAGCTGAAAAGACTTTATAGACAGTTCAGCGACCCAAATAGTCAGGAAATAAGAACACTTAAGTCCCTAATCAAAAGTCTCCAAAAATTGATCCGTGATAATTACCGTTCAAGTATAAATGAAGAGTGGAAGAACAAAATTCAAGCCATTCAAGCTAGCGGATCGAATATGTTCCAACAAATCAATAAAACTTTTCGATAGAAAGATCACAATGACATTCCATATTTGCGAGTCCCACGGACTCCTGAGAATTGTCAAGCAATGCTGAACTCAGGACTCAATCTGGAGCATATCAACTCCAACGAAGAAGTAATATTAGTCGAAGACCCGCAAGACAAAGTGAACTCAATTGGTGCATGTTTCGAGGCAGTATACAGAGTGAACGAATCCACTCACTCCAATACGATCCTCGAAAACAACGCATTCCAAACCTACAGCGCACTGAGAAACCAACTTTGTACCTGGCGGAACCAAAACCGTAGTTTTACCACATTCAGTGAAAATAACAGAGCGGACTCCCCCAGGAGTAATCAGAATATGAATATGTTTGTGAGTAAGGATGAACTTACGAACATCCTAAAGTCAATAAAAAGCAAAAAGTCTTCTGGGATAGATAGCTAACACTACGCTATTCAACAACGCCTTAAATAAGGCATACTATCCAACCCACTGGAAAACTGCAATAGTCCACCCCATCCCTAAAAAGGGCAAAGACAGGACCAATCCAACCAATCTTCGCGCGATTAGTTTGCTGCCAAATATCAGCAAGGTTTTCGAGAAGATCATAAACAAAGCACTGATGAACTGGTGTGATGAAAATGAAATCATCCCCAACAACCAGTTTGGCTTTAAAGCGGGACATAGTACGGTGCATGCCGCGTCAAAGCTTGTTTCCGACATACAATGGAACAAGACAAAGCGCCAATGCACAGGTGCCTGCTTAGTTGACTTTGAAAAGGCTTTCGACACCGTGTGGTTAGAAGGACTTCTTCATAAGTTAGAAAACCTGAGAATGCCTCATTAACTATTGTACAACATTTACGAAATGATAACGGACAAGCAGTTTGTGGTAAAATGCGGAGATATATTCTCAAGCAAGACCTTCCAAATTACAAACGGTTTACAACAAGGGGCGGTGAATTCTCCCATTCTGTTTAATATTTATACCAGTGATCTAGTGGGTAAGCTTAACAATGCCATTGCATACGCAGACGACATTGTGGTATACAGAACAGGAGAGAAAATAGATGTCATCAATAGACTTCTCCAGGACGACTTCAATAAAATAAAACGTTTTTGTAATGACTGGAAACTAAAAATTAATTTCCACAAAACCGAGACTATCCTTTTCAGAACACCGCTCTCCAGGGCCTCTCAGGACACAAAGCACAATTGGAAAAACTTCTCTATCGTAGGGAATAATAATCTCCCACTACAAGTGAAAACTGTAGTCAGATATCTCGGTATTTGGCTTGATCAGTATTTATACTTTGACAAGCATATAGCAGTCACTCTCTGCAGCAAGAAACGCATTTGCTGCCACAAAAAGTCTATTCCGAAGCAGCATTCTCAATTCAAAAGTTAAAATAATTTCATATTCGGCATTCATCCGACCAGTGTTGGTCTATGGCTGTCCAATATGGTACAATATATCCCAATTCCACATGGAAAAGATTCGCGTGTTCGAGAGACAGTGTTTGCGTTCCTGCCTAGGACTTAATAGAACACCAGAGTCACGATACCAGAAATTTTACCCTAATAAAACCCTGTATGATAAATCAGGACTAACTAGGATAGACAACTTCATTATAAAAATTATTCGTGGCCACATTGCAAGGGCAATGTGCAGTGTAAATAATCTTATCGCGGGAGCATATTACCCGAACGATATGTATCTGGAGAGTGCCCTCCAGAACGGGTTCATTCCCCCAGAGGCGTTCCTCTTCTTGGACGGAAAAGGTCTTATCCAAGATGAGAGTGGAATACCTATTATATACCACGCTTTCCGTGGTGCTAGGGATAAACGAATTGTCCACAATAGCGATATCTCTAATAGGCCAGACCGACTTCGATTCAGTACGGTGATCAGTAAAAGATAAATCAATAAAAGACCGAGCCAACCCCAACTGGTGGTGGCTCCAAAACGAAGAAAGGACTTCACGTCCTCAGATATAATATTCAGCTTTGGCGCAGCTTCCTCCCTTCCTTTCCTTTGCCCTCCTTCCCGTTAACTTCTGTTATTTTATCTTTTTTGTTTTCATTAAGCACTTATTATTTTGTTTTTAAAATTTTTGCATCCTCAAAAAAAAAATCTTTATTTTTTTTGTCATAATGCCTCTAAAAGAAGAAGAGAAGAGACCTCTAAGATAATAGTCTATTTTTTTTATAAAGTATGTGTATTATATTAAGAATAAATAAAAGAAAATGTAAGCTGAAAGCCATAAATTAAGCATATACTATTGTATAATTTAGAGTGCTTGTGAAGAGCCAGTAAATTACATTATGTAGTAAAAATTATTAAGATAGGTTTAGCATTTAGACTAAAATTGTAAAAAAAAATTGTAAAACGTTTCGTTTCATTGTGCATTGAGGTAAAGCAATACTGAATTTAAAATAAAATTGAGCTTCTTCTTCTTCTTCTCAAAAATAAATTAGGCTTCCCGCCTCAACTAAAATTATTATTAAGGGTTTTCCAATAGGGACTTGAAACCTTTTTTTTTAAATAAAACGCCAACCATTTGGGATATTTCAAAAACTTTATTATCGGCTTGAAGTACAATCAAAACATTTATGAATGGAACTCGACTTCGTTCATATGGCCACCGCGAAAGGGTGCGTTCACAAATTAAAAAAAAAAGTTGTCAAGTCCCTATTGCAAAACCCGATATTATTTATTGGCTTGTAGGAACCCGTTCCCTGTCCTGTGCACTCTTTTACCACGCTTGACCAGTCGATTCGATCTCCTCAAGGTCAAACCTAACATTGTCCTCCCATCTCCGTCGTGGCCGTCCTACCGGTCTCTTTCCCGTTGGTCTACCGTCAAGAATTCTACGAACGGTCCTATCGTTGTCCATTCACGCCCCATCTCCGGTCCATCTTAGTCTTCGCGACTTGATTACTTGCACTATTGTAGGTTTACGGTATAGCTCTTCCAGTTCGTGGTTGTGAAGTTTCCTCCATTGTCCTACCTCCTTGTCTTATCTACCGCCAAAGATACCCCTTAAAACTTTATTCTCGAATACGCGGAATTTGTTTTCTTCCCGTTTTGTGATACCCCATGTTTCGCATGCATATAGAACAATCGGCATGATTATGGTTATATAAACACGGAGTTTTATATTACGTGGTATCAGTTTGGATTTCAGGAGTTTACTGACTGCGTGCCAACTAGCGTTGCTGGAATGTAGTCTTGTTAATTTCCTTCGACATTTCGTTACTGGCCGTCAGTATCGCTCCCAGATATTTAAATTTTTTAACTTTTTCGAATATCTTGCCTCTGACGTTTATATGCGTTCTCTGAGGTCCATGTGCTCTCGCCGTAATCATGTATTTTGTTTTGTCTTCATTTTTTTCTAGGCCCACCTCTTCTGCTGCTTGCATCATGATTTCACTGTTTTTACTTACAGTTTCTAGATTATCGCCCAGAACGGCGATGTCATCCGCATATGCGAGCACTTGTGTGACACCGTTCAGGGATGATCCGGCCATGTTGTCCTCTTGTACCTTTCTGATAACATACTCGAGCACAAGGTTAAAAAGACATGGTGAGAGGCCATCCCCCTGTTTCAGTCCGTGTCGGGTTTCAAATTGTTCTGAGAGGTGGTTTTCTATTCTAAATCGCCGTTTGTTTTCGTTTATGCAAATTTGAATGAGGGGGGCACATTTTGTCGGGACTTCCAGAGTCTGAGTCGTAGGCTTTTTTGAAGTCAAGGAACAGTTGATGAACCGTCCCTTTGTATTCCCACTGCTTTTCCAGCAGTTGCCTTATTGTGAACTTGTTGACCGGCTTCTACGGAATTCGGTTCGGTAGTCACCCAGCATTTCTTCTGCGTACGGTGTGATTCTCGCCAGTATGACATTTGTTAGTATTTTGTATGTGGTTGGGAGCAATGATATTCCTCTGTAGTTTTCGCAGGCAGATCTGTCGCATTTTTTGAAAATGGGGACGACTAGTGAGGTTTTCCATTCTTCCGGAGTGACTTCCTTATCCCATATTGTTTTGATGAGTTGGTGGATCTGTGGGGATTAAAAGTATGGCACCCGCATGGGTGCGAGTTCTACTTCGTCCCACCAACCTTTCACTTTGAACTTAATATTAATATTAAATTGATTTTTATAAATTATTTCTTTTGTCCAGTATGTAATTTCTGACAAAAAATCCTCCGGAATAAAAAAAATCGACAAACCACCGCTCAACTTAATTGATGATGAATAAAATTCACTACGACAATGACTCCGTATATTATCGCGTCCTCGGCGCACGACGCGATGTGCATCGAGGCTAAATAAATAGACGACGATGCATCGAAGAGATGTGCTAAAAGCAAATATGGGGCGAGGGCATCATAAAAGTCTTAGATGAGTGATGCCCTTGTGTAAATAGGCGAATAGCCATTGGGAAAAGTTGCTAATGGGTTGGTGAACGAAACGAATCCCTTTCTTGCATTTCTTGAAAATCGTTTGTGGGAAACGGATTCTATATTTGCATTGTTTATGCTTTGAATTCAATCCGGCGGCTATGCGGAGATTCAAACAAAGTAGCATTTCTGGGTAAAGTGCTTGCAGCTGTATCGATAGTTGCAAGTCATTGCAAAGCAGATTAGATGGTTATACAATGACGGTTTGTATATACCATCTGTGTCAATGGTACATGGCATCTATGGCGACGCCAGGATCGAACTCTAGTGTGAATATTTACACTAATTGGAAATTCGGTTCTGGGTCGCTAATGCAGTGATGCATTGATACATGTATGAATGCCCCTGTAGAAAGAATTCTTTACAGGCATTTCCAGGTAATGCATTGAAAGCATTAATTATCCTTGGCAAGGAAATGTTTTTGCTGCGTGGAGATTGCGGTGCAGGTGTGGGAAGGTTGGAATTTGCCTGGCAACCGAAGGTACCGAATCGGTTTTGTTTTATGCTCCCGTATAATGGAAAGAATTCTTGTAGGGAATTTGTATGCGAAGAAATGCATGAAAGGTAAGAATTCTCCTACAGGGACTTTTAAGTTATATAAATTTGATCTATTTGATGCGTAAAGCATTTAAGGTGCTAATGTGATTGCATTAGTGAAGCCTAAAAAAAAACGTTATCCTCGCAATCAGCAGAAGTGTCGAAATTAGCTCCCACAAATAAATTCCTTAAAAGTGTTTCGGTAACAAAATCACTTATATTTTATTTTCATTACTCTACTCTAATAAGTAACGATCTATGTAAATCAAAGTGAATTTAATATCGTGACTTTATATAGTGTTTACCCCATTATTTTGGTATCCACTGGGCGAACTCTGTCAAAGTTCTCGGACCACAGTTTTCCTACGCAGTCAACCTTAATTCAGTTTCTCGTCTCGGAAAGTGGTCTACTGAGCATCCCCACCATCAATTTACACTAAAACTGGTTAATAATTGATGATTAATTGAAGATTTAATTAAAGTTTAAGGCTAACGTAACTGAATTTTTTTACAAGCAGCACAACAGTATAAGTGCCGTGTGCACCTAAACAACGCATCTCCAGCCAAAACAAAAGTTATATCCAAAGCAAGGATAACAAAGATAATCTTCACAACAAAATTAAATTCTTTATTAACACCGAAACTAACACCAGCAACGCCAAAGCCTTGGAAAACTTGGATTACTCTACCGAAAAATATAAATATATATAAAATATAAATATATATAAAATATAAATATATATAAAATATAAATATATATAAAATATAAATATATATAAAATATAAATATATATAAAATATAAATATATATAAAATATAAATATATATAAAATATAAATATATATAAAATATAAATATATATAAAATATAAATATATATAAAATATAAATATATATAAAATATAAATACATATAAAATATAAATATATATAAAATATAAATATATATAAAATATAAATATATATAAAATATAAATATATATAAAATATAAATATACATACATAACTGATTCATCGATTTCACACATCACTTTCGAATAGTGCTGATCTGCCAATCCAGCCGAAAATTGGCAAAGAAATTAGTTCTCCAAACTTTCACCATTTTGATGATGTCATGCATTTTTGCGAAAAAAGACACAACACCTCAACAAATTTAAGTGAACTTCGATTGTTAAGCGGAGTGGTGTTTCCTTTATATAACGGGTCGTCTGACGTCGCCATATACCTAAACTGTGATAACAATACTCCAAAAAATAACATTAAAGATCTTGGAATAGTTCAGACCAGAGGTTTGTTGTTTGGAAAAAACTGCCACCCACAGCGCACCGGATTGAATAGAGTGTCTACGGGGGAACATTTGGAATAAGAATCTTCATATATATCCGATTTTGAGATTGTCGCATAAAAGACTCAACAATCCATCCAATATTCAGCAGCTTGACGCTGCACCGTACAAGACGCGACCTGGGCGTCCTATGCGACAAGGAACTTAGATATACCGCACATATCGATGACACAATCCTAAAGGCCAACGCCGCTGTTGGCTTTGTAAAACGCTGGTCGAAGGAATTTCTAAACCCCCACGTCACCCGATCTCTCTACATAACTCCCTCATTGTTATTGTCTCACAAAAGCCGTATCTGCCTCCCCCACATACACTTGCCCTTCCCTGGCCTCCTACCCCCCCTGTCGACAAGTCTTTTTCACCTCCTGGTTTTTCTTGTTTCTTTTTTTTTATTCTCCTTCTCACTCTAGATTTAAGATAGTCTTTAAGGTTTCTTTTTTATATTAATTAATTTTAAGTTTAATTTTTAAGCTTGCATTAAGCAAAATAAATGAGGGTTCTGCCCTCACTAAACACTAAAAGGTTGGGTCGAAGTTATGAGGGTTTTTCAGGTAAGTGGGCCGTGGGGTTTGGCGGAACCGCCACAGATCTTGCCAGCAGTTTCCTCTCCTCCATGCTTCACAAGCTCTGCCGGTATGCAGTCGAGTCCGGGAGCTTTTGTTGTTTTTCAATCGGTTTATTGCGTCTATAATTTCGTTCAAAGGGAGCTCTGGGGTCTGAGGCTCGGCTGTATGTACGTTTGGTGCGTTTATTTGTGGTTGATGTGTGCGCAAATTGAGCAGATTTTCAAAGGACTGCTTCAATCTTGTCACGATATTGTTTGTTTCTGTGACTAGACAGCCGATTGCGTCTCGAATTGTTTTGGCTCTCCCTCAGTAGCCATTTCTAATTGAATTTATGCCGGCATACATACCTCAGATGCTCTTTGCTCTGGAATTTTCCAGGATTTTTTCGATCCGAGTCTTCACCCATTCGCGTTTTTTTCCGTTTGAAAAGCCTCGTTGTCTCTTTCCGAATCGTCCCGTATCATTCTGCGTTGACTTCATCATATCTCTCTAAGGCGATCAGTCTGAGGCGTCTTCAGTCTTCAGTCTTCAACTAAAAACGATAATTTTTCCGCGTCAATGCTCATGGCGACGAAAATTTCACGCAGAATAAAAAGCAAGAAGAAGAAAAACAAAATATTGTTTGGGAAAAACAACTGGCCAGCTATCGACAACGAATCATGTTTTTATGTTTCGCTTTTGTTTTTCTGTTTCGATGCATGTGGTATGTGCCATAAGCGGTAACACTATTATGAGCAACGAAGCCGGTTTTAAAACGTTTTGTTTCATTCGATGTATGTTGTCCGTATACGACGACAACTCGTAAAATACTTTGAAGGAAAAATATGTGTTTTATGTGTACTTTCTCATAAGAAATGTACTGATGTACTGATGTTTTATCAAACAAAATAAAACGTTTTCACTGATTGACTGTGTTTTCAGCCTTACTGTTGGATAACTCACAGAGTGTTCATCCGAAGTTGAATTAACCAATTCGATAGCTTGGGCAGCACTTTTTTTTATTCGAAAATAGAATAGAATCCAATGACGTAAATGTTGCTTATCGACATCCATCTCTTATAGAACTGATGCACACAGTCATTCTGTTTGTAAATGACATAACCTTAGTCATAAAAAAGGCAATGATTAAGCTACATATATCCAAAATAGCAAGCGAATTGGATGCGTTCAAGTATGGTTTTAATGCAACCAACTTAAGAGCCGAGTTTCTATTTGCGCATTTACATTTATCCAAATACTGTCTATTCTTTCCCCTCATCTATTGCCATTTTTGATTGGAACTCTTATTCCTTTATTGAAGAATTCCAAGGTTTTATCTTCGAAAAGCACTATCCTTTTTTGAAGTCAAGTAAGAGGGTTGCAGAGACCGGAAATAATGACACAATAGCACGGCTAATTATGGTGTATAGAATTTCTGCTGAATGTTGCAAGTATTACTAGAATGAAGTTGGGATTCGGGATATAAAAAAAAGAGGAAGAGCAAGGTTCTCCATACTGATAGGTAATAGGTTTTGATGAGTTGGTATCACTATGGTCCGAAAACCCAATTTTGGTAGTTTCATTATAGTTGCTCATATCCTCATTGTATTAAATTGAGAGGTGAGGTGTTCCTTCCTAACAGCTTTAGCGTGAGAAACCAAACTTATAAAGACTGCTGTGTTTACTTTTTATTTACCTTCAGTCTTTCTTTGAGAAAAGTATGAGAATATAAATCAAACCTGGAGGATTTAGCGAAACGAAACGTTTAGGACATCAAAAAGGAGTGCTGGACTATTGTTTTATTATAAAATATAATAACATTTAAAATAAACCAAGAGAGTGGGATAGATGCACAGCATTAGAACATATAATTCAAAAACCCCTCTCGTGTCCTTACTATGAAGAATGAACTTGCAATACCCTGTCAAAAGATGTTAAGAGTAGTAAAATCCGTACTGTTATGCGAATGTTATCACATTTATATACACCCAATATACGAATCGTAGGACGAACCTAGTATCTTTGACTAAACAACATGAAAATCAATGTAGTCGTTATAGCCCACCCGTTTATATTCTATTCAGAGGCAATATTAACTTTTACGATGACACAAGTTTTGTCAAAAAACGTGTTACGTGGTTTACGGATACCCCTACATAATAGACGGATTGTTCGACTCTGAAAGCTATGTTAAGGAAAGCTAGCTTAAAAGCAGAACTCCAAGCATGTGAACAGTTCGCATGCACAGGTCTAGTTTGGGATTAATAGAGAAAAAGAAATTAGATCGAATTAAAGTAAAGAAAAGATAGTTTCCAGGAGGCGAACTTCACGTCTTCATGCCATCTCACTTACGACTGACCGTGGTACCGAGCAAATTTATGCTTTCCTTAGATTATTGTGACTGACTTTGACGGTTAGTTTTTTTTTCTAGCAAAATATTGTATATTGAGTCTTCGTTGCATTGAAGTTGACGAGATTGGCCTTTCCCCATTGTGGGATACTGCTCATGGTTCGATTCAGGGATGATGATGATGATGCGTTAATCAGCCGATCATTCGAAAATGAAGATATCACGTCGATAAAACAGAATATTTCGTTACCAATTAATACCCACACTATGCACACAATCAAAGTTTGTCTGCTCTTGGACACTTCAGAACTAACAGTAGCATTAGATAAAAAGGTCCGAAAAGAATAGTATGTACAGTAAAAAAATAGAACTGGGACAATCTAAAGGTTTTTTTATCGACAGTTAATTTTTTTCGTCATTATTCTTAAATAACAGCGCTGAGGTGATGTGTGGGGGTAGAAGTTATGATGCCATACAGGGGCACGGATTCACTTTATCCCCAACGATGTTACACCGCAAACAATTCTCAAAAATATCCAGAAGAAAAGGAAAGGAATGAAATGCACTGTTGTTTAGTTTAATTTTTTTAGTATTCCTTTTATTTGTTAATATATCCGTTTCTTTATTTTCACTTAGAACTTATCTATTTTTGGTTTTGACTTTAGTTACTCCGTTGAAAAATTTTATAATTGCAAACTGTCTATTTTAAAAAAGCAACTCGTTTCTCTTTATCGATTGACTAACGGGACACTACGTTCGTCTGCCAAGGTTTTCCTTTTACTTCGCGCCCGAGCGAAAAATTCTTGTAAGATCAGATGAAACACGAAATATAACACTCCCCCCAGGTAAGACAAATGTCTGGGCATTTGCGACGTGTATTAAGAACTCTGCTTTCTCTCCACTGCTTCCCTTATAATTGATAGCAGCTTCTCAACGCAATAGAGTCAGCGAACCTACTTGGTGCACATTTTGCAGGTAACTCAACGCTCTCCAATACCACAACAGTTCTATCTTATCTTGAACACAACTATCTTTTCTGTGAGCCAGATCAGAATCGCAACAACCAGATATTGGAAGCTTCAATGGGTGCGGTCAAATGCATGGGGTTGTCTAAGAGAAGCTAGTAATACTTCACCATATCCAACCTGGTCACAGTTTACGAAGCAAATATTCATACAAGGGCAAGTTTTCGATTCCGATTTTCAAACGGCAACGTATACCGCCTATATCTTTTCTAAGTATTATCACCATCGTCGTCCAACTGAACTTGGTGAATACATTCCGCCTCACGATATGTTTATGTTTACGTTGATTCTAACATTAGACATACGCATAAACACAAATTGTGATCTTCAGTGGAACCACGTGAATTTGAAATGAGCTGCCTGTGTTATCGCGTAATTTTCATTTCCAGGTATTTTTTTTTTTTTTTTTTTGATACTACCCTAACTTATCCTCTGCCCTTTCACGAAGCACAAAATAGATCGGTGTTGTATACCAGAGCATTAACGTAGCAATAATATATTTTAAATAGCGAGTTGAAATATCGTTGTGTATACTCTTATAGCGTTTGGGATGATCGTGAAGAACGTGTGATTCGAACTGACTCTGACAGTTAGAATCACCAATAAATGAACCAATGCGTAACACATCAGGCTACTGGCCTTGTGTGCGAATTCGATTTTTAAACTCAAGTACATTCAACTGATGTTTAATTGCTATGTTATCGCTATGATATACGGCTCTGATGCATTTTCTTATTCGATTTTCGTTCGGTGGTCTTCACTATTTGCTTTTGTATTGTGTGTGCATCTGTTAGAAACGCCACACTCTCGTGGTCTGAGGCAATTTGCTTTGGTTCCAATCTTTTCATAGCATGAGGTTCGTATCACGTTCTTTACTTGTTCGCAAAAAGCTACAGATCCATTTACTACGAAGTGAATGAATTTTCGATGGCCGAATCAACACTTTTAAAGTTGCAACAATTGGTACAAAAAAACTATAATTTACAAGGCATACATCATCAGCATCGGTACTACAACCGGGATCCGGTTTTGGCCTTATTTAATAAGTCTCTCCACTGGTATTCGGACCTTATCCGAGACTTGTTAAATTGTCCGTAATAATTGGTTTTTCCGGGCAAGGTTACAAGGCATACAGCCATTTAAAATTAAAACACCATTCTCACTAATAATAATAATAATAATACAAAAATTACACCCGCCCCAAAGAATACAAAGGCGAAAAGTAGAAACTTGAATGAGCGTCCTTTAAGTACATCATTGAAACATACGAGAAACAATGTTATCTCCCTACCCGGGATGCCTTTGGATCGGTCCAGAGGTATTTTTTGAAGATTTCCACTTTCCTAACGAAACCAAAAAAAAAAAACCCTGTTCTACAGGTATTATTGTAGTTGCTCAACTGAAAGTGATGAGTGGTGAGTGGTGAATGCGTTCAATCTCTTCACATTTTTTTTTTTAATATACTTCTCTCGGGAGAATAAAGTTTTGAGGGGCATCTTTAGAGGTAAATATGACGAGGAGGCAGGACAATGGAGGAAACTCCACAACCACGAATTGGAAGAGCTATATCGCAAACCTACAATAGTGAGAGTAATCAAGTCGCGAAGATTAAGATGGGCCGGACACGTGGCGCGAATGGGGAACGATAGGACCGTGCATAGAATTCTTGACGGTAGACCAACGGGAAAAAGACCGGTAGGACGGCCGCGACGGAGATGGGAGGACAATGTTAGGTTTGACCTTGAGGAGATCGGATCGAATGGTCAAGCGTGGAAGGAGAGTGCCCAGGACAGGGAACGATGGCTAAGCCGAGTCGGTGAGGTCATGAGCTTTCGGGGTCCTACAGGTCAATAAATAGTATAAATAGAAATAGTTGAAAAAGATACGAGGTGAACACTGTTGTAATTGGTGGCGTAAGAAAGAACTGTTAATACTGACGCGCCGCCTATATACCGTATCACGATCTTTCTTAGACTTTCCTGGCTTACTTGTGGTACCTATTGAATTCTCAATGACTAACTCAAAGAGTTTTAATTTACATTCTTTGGGGTCGATGGATGTTTTTAAGTTCATTGATTTTAAATTTGTTCGTACGCGAAGGGTGCATATCCTTATATTAATTAATTTTTGTTGATGATTGAGGAAAGGTTTCATCTTATTGCTGACTATAACCCAAAGTCAAGCATCTTGTTTTCAGTTTTCCTAACATAATAATCATCATCATCTTCGGCACTACAACCGGGAACCGGTCTTGGCCTTATTTTAGCAAGTCCTGAGGCTTGTTAAATGTTCCATAATGATTTGTTTTTTTCTGGGCAAGGTCATTAGTTTTGCGCCAGAGGCTCCCCGACGGTGTTAATAAGGTTACATAAAATAGACCTAGAAATAATGAAAAAGTGAGTGCAGGTTGATGGGAAAGACAAACTGACTATCAGCATACTGTAAATCAATTTCGGGGGCATCCAACAAACGTAGTTTCTATAGAATGATGTTCAAGGATTAGCAGCGTATTACCTTCTATAAATTGTTTATTAAAATCGAAGCTTTTCAAGACAGAACAACGTTGAGTGAAGTCAAAAACAGGCATTTTCATTCAGCATTCAGCATAAAAATGAACCTATGACCCATAAGTACAAGGAATGGTTCTTCAAACGAACCACACGATCTTACGATGGTTTCCTTTAAAAAAAATTTTTTTTCTCCTTTACAATATTAAAGCATTTAAAATGAAAGTTATAGCCATTCCTTGGCTTCTGTATCTCATTTTCTACCGTGCTACGACAAAATTTCATTTGTGGGCGCGTTTTAGTAACTTAACTTCAATATACAAACGTAGACCTGTAGAGAAACATCTTGCAGTATAATGACACTAGTTGATGAGAATACACAAATAACACTTTTTTTGAGTAACGATGATGGATTAAATTTCGCAATTAGAAATGACACCAAGTCAACTAGAACACCGAAAGCCCCAACTCTTTCCCCTACCCTATCTTTAAGAAATGAAATGTTGGAAATTAAACTTAAACCAAAAAGCTAACAAGAAATAATTTGGTTAGTAGTATTATAGTTATCAACTTATCTCTAAAAACAGAAAGAAGCCGAAGTCGGATGATTGGAAGACAACCAAAATAGCACAAGGTTGTTTTATAGCACATCATGTAAAATCCACACTCCTCCATGGGTACACGTTTCAAAACGACTTTTATGAAATTGATGCAATCCGTCTAAAGTAAAATTTTAATATTCCCTCTATAGCAGAGTCTAAACGAAAACCTAAATATAGACTCCTTTTATGCACGGGTAAAATGTTATCCAAATTGCAAAAAAATATTTAGTTGTATCTATTCAGGCTTCACTCTAATACTTTGTTAGTTAACTTCGCGACTTTGACGGTTTATAATATTGCAAAGTACATCTGATATCACAATTTCTTATTGCCTGATGAAACACATGGATAGAGTAAGGGGGCTTATGGCAGGCCACGTATTTACGGCCAAAAAATTTAATTTCCACACGTTAGCCGATCTAAAATTTAACCATATTACTCCTGATGTGAAATGTTGTTGGAGACAGTACACCATTTGTCCCAACAATCCTTACACAAAACAAAAACATCACCACCAGCTACAAGACCAACTGAATAAATAATTGCGCACGTTTTGTCCATTTCAGTCCATCGTACCATATTGTAAGTACTGTGCAATCAGATGATCGATATCAGCAACAGTTGAATCAACGAATACTCTCTGTGCCCACTCCGCAACCCACTACGCCTGAACAAATGACACCTCAACAAAAGTACGTGTTATTCCTTCAGCAACAGCTCCGTCTGAAACAACAGCAACAAATCCAAGAACATGAAGACGGCCGACTCCAGCTGCAGGAACAATTACAAAACTCGCATCATCAAGATCTTTCATCGAAACAATACGAACAACTTCACCACATTCCACCTCCACCAGCGGATATTGTTTTAACAGTCACGACGACCATATCAACAACACCTCCTTCGGTCGCCACCCCATCTCCAGCTGTGCATTCTGTACCCAATTACGACAATCATCATAACCCGAACCGCTTTAACGAGAAATATCCCCAGCATAGTCCTGTCAATCATCCTGTCTACCAGACCACAGATCCCGCCCTTATATTATCCACTGGAAAACAGCAACACGTTCAACCTCAACCCGCTGCCGCTGCCCCCAAGTATGCCCAGTCCCAGTTAGAGTCACATCAATATGCAAGGTAAGTGACAGAACATCGGTCTGGTTACATGTCAGTCCCATCCCATATCAATCCGTCTTTACTGTTCGATTCATTCACAGCAATCCCAACTACATTGAGTACTTCATTGATGATCCAAAACAGGAAATTGAAGAACAAGGAACGCAGCAGCTGGCGATTCGGCCTCCTCCTCTAAATTTGGGTAGTAGCCCAGTGCCGGCCCCGGCGCCGGTAGAAGTTGTTGTCACATCTCCTACCCCTCTATACGATAATAAACCCACTATTCGATTACATGCGCTTTCACCAGCACCACAAACACATTTAAATTCACACCAAGCCGCTCAAAACAAACCAGACGGCGATGTGCCATTAGTAGTGGTATCATCGAAGCCGACATACACGAAACCCTTTCAGAAAATTGACTCTTCTGCTTCTCTAAACGACGAGCCTCTTCCTGATATCAAAACAGCATCATTGGCAGAGATCTTAAGAAAGCTGCAGGAGAGTAATCACCTACCAAAGACCCTCACTCCAGACAATATCGACAACTCAATAAGAACTCTAATTAGGATTCTACAGAACCTAAAGGGCTCCCAAACGATTATAGAGAATCCGTCTCAATATCACGAGGAAGATTACGAATACAATACATCGGGCGGTGAAGATGGGTCTGCAGCTGGCCAGCAAGACCTTGGGGATTCAAGTAACGCTACCATTGAAAGCACTGTACTATCGATTCTATACACATTTCTCTCCCCCACAGTTGATTCAACAGCAATACCCGGGCCGAATTCTGGCCGACCAGGAATCGATTATCCAATACTATATGAGATACCAGAGACATCATTCGATTGCCAGGAACAGAGGTATAAAGGTTTCTTCGGTGATCCAGAGACCAATTGCCAAGTGTGGCATTACTGTGACCTGAACGGAGGCAAAGCATCCTTCCTCTGCCCAAATGGAACCATTTTCAGTCAGGTGAGCAAAGTTCTTAACATAATTGAAATGTTACTTTCGGGATATGACCGGCATTAAGTAGTTACCTATAAATAGCTACTTAAGCAACATACTGGGAAGGAGTTGTAATTGGTCTGGGTTCAACTTGCTTTCAACCATACTCATACATTCTCAAGTAATTTCATGCAGTTACGACAAATATTTCGGATGTGATATCCTCAGAACTGCAGGCGCTTCGCACCAGTTGTGCTTATGGTCGCCTGTGCGATTTTAATCCAATTTCCGAAGAGGGCACAAATACCTAGTCGCCATAGAGAAATGGACCGCTGATATAAAAATTGTACAACCCCACCATCCCTGTAATAAAGTAAAAATTAATGCAGCGCCGCAGGCAAAGTCTTCTAATTGTAATTACAGAGATCATTTCGAGTTGGTGGTTTGGGTAGGAACCAACCAGGATTCTGGTAATAGTCCTACTCGAACTCACATGCCCGTACGTACATTTAAGTATATTTAACGTGTATAATTGGAGGAGTCCAATTACAAGAAAATAATTTATTTACCGCCAACTAAAACAACCATGTACTACTTTTGTTTACATTAGATTGCCCTAACATGCGACTGGTGGTTCAATGTGAAATGCGCCACAACGCCACAACTATATGTGCTAAATGAACGGCTATACAAGTACATTCTGCCATTTACTCCAAAGTTTCCCGAGGACTACAGTGGGCCTTTAGTAGACAAGTAAGTTATGCCCTGCCATCGAATGAAGCGAGTCTACTTGGAACCATTTTTATCTTCACAGATATCTTGCCCTTAAATTCAAAGAGATGGAAGAGAAAATGAGCAGAGAGAAATTAAAGGGACGTATTGACAGTGGCGAATCCGGGAATAGTACCAGCGAGGAAATTGTTACACTCAAACCAATGGGAGAGGACGAACTCACTAACACTGAAGCAAACATAGGTAACAGCAAGTCCAATAGTTCGGTACCAATCGGCGAACAGAGCTCCGAAAGGAATCAACTTATAGACGAAGAAACTGCAAAGAAGAGCACCTATTCCCGAGAGCTGCAATTCTATTCAACGACCCCTAACACCACCCCAAATGATGTCCCCCTAAGTTTACGACCAATTGTCGTTTCATCAACGCCATCTCCTTTTCAAGCGCCCTTTGGAGAGCCACTAGCCGGCAAGATCAGTGTTGAGAAGTTAGAGATGATCGAAATCAAATCAGATGGAAACTCTGGACATCTGATACCAAACCTGAAGAAGTACAGTCCGGCGGATACCTAAGACATTCTTCAATTTTGGACACGATTTTAACTATATGATGTAACAGTAGGACACTATGATGCTTCGGGATACACATTCTTCTCGGAATGAATGAATAGTGAAAGCAGATGAATGAATAGTGCAAGTAGCTCGCCAAATACTTTGTAATTATTTGTACAGACAGTCCTTGAAACAGAACAAAGAAAAAAACGTACTGAACTATTTGCAACCTTTTAAATTAGCATCTAGCTTATATATACAACAAATCCCTGTACTATATTATTTATTAATCATCTAAACTATCGAATAAATGAATGAATATGTGTAGAAAAAGACTCACCTGTTGTGCTTTGCTTAGACATGCCTTAGAATCCTTCATAGTTTCGAGAAAGCTGATGATCTTTTCCGTGTGCTTTGCATTCTAAAATCGGGACAATTACCCCTGTTAGTGAAATCTCAAGAAATAGCTGTGGCAGCGACTCACCTCAGTGCTTAAGGGGCAAGTTTTGTGTAGATTGTGCATCTTTTTAACGCATATAAAGCAGACGATGACGTGGCAATCATTGCAGTATTTGTCGCACATCCGTTGATGCAAGCTACAAACCGTCGGTTGTGGGTGCAACGATTCGACTGCTTGCGATACAAATTCCGTGAGCACGTGCTGTTTAAGGACCTTACTATGTTTGTGAACAGCCATAAAGCAACGCTTACAGAAATTTACTTTACAAAAGACACACAGACCGACGGCTTGAGAGAGTTCGCATTCGTTACATTTTTGCACAAATGTTTCTTCCGCGAACATGCCAAATGGAGGATGCTCAGCCGATCCACCCGAGCAAGCTTTCAAATTGATTAGCTGGCCGAGGAGCGTGAAATTGAAGTCATAACATCTTCGCAAGTACCGCTTATTCTCGAATTCTACGACCTTGGAACAAACACTGCACTTGAAACTATTACGGTTCCTGTGTATGCAATCCTCGCAAACATTGTGACCGCAGGGTAGGAGGACCGGACGATTGTAGAAGCTCCTATCTGAAAGACAAAAGGAAGGCGTGTGGGACTCTTAGAAATCATGTTACGAATTAATAGTAATTTAATCGCTAAGTAAAACAATTCGATGTTTTTTCCTGATCTTAAAGTCTCATACCTTTGAAACGGCCAGCTACATCTGGCAACTCTCTGATAGCTAACAGATGCGCTGATTAATTGTGACAAAGATGGGAGGGGGGATTTTGGAAAATATTCTCTATATTGTAGCGTAGCCATTAAAACGGAAACGCATAATATACACCGGCTCACAAATAAAAATCCACGGTCATGAAACAAAATACCCGATGGCACACGCCAAAACACTGATACCATGAGAAATCTGACAAAAAATATAAATGACAATACTCAATTGCCCTGGTGTTCCGATAGATGTGTGTCATATATGACACACGATACCACGGTGCTTGATAGTCACAAAAAGCGTTACATAACAATACTCGTTGCCCAGGTGTTCCGATAGATATGTGTCATGGTGCATGGTACTCGCCTATTAACGTGTCATCTGAGAAGTGATTCATTGTGGATTTGCGATGCAACGCGCAATGAGTGATTGAAATTGCGAACATAGTTTTCAGGTCATGATTGGACGGTCGAAATATGATGGCATGTGACCTACTTCGTATCGATATGGATCGGAAATGTTGATGGGAGAAATAGTATTTAACAAAAATGAGTCAAATGCATGTGAACTTATTTGTGATGTTTATGGTGAAAATACATACTCTATCAAAGTCAAGTGCCATAATATAGTTTTTTTTTTTTTAAAGACCTCTCGGGAGAGGCAAATCTATAGCGCCGGGTGGGAAGAGATGGCATCAAATAACTGTTGCAATTGTTTTTGAACAGTTGCAGGTTGTAACGCTCCGGGAACACTCGCGTGGGAAGGAAGTTCCACAGCTTCCCCGCTCTGCAACGGAACGAGTTCTGATGCAGGGATGTTCGCTTCGTCGGGAGATGAACCACAAACGGGTGCGATCCGTCGGATTGTTTTGTGAAGCGCATATAAGCCGAATTGCGTGGAACAATACCACGAATCTCCGAAGAACAGTACCCGTGATAATATCTGTAAAACAGATAAGGGTTTGCTCACGTTTGTTGTGAAAATTTGAATGTAAAACCTTTGGTCTGCCTGTCACACAAAAATTGTAATTATAGATAAAATTGAAGAAGAACAAAATGTAAGCAGCCATGACAACATCTAGGAATTCAAGATTAAGCTTAAACCGGTTTAGGGCCATTTGCTCAAAACTGATTACAAAACGTGACGATGTTTGAGGGCTATTTGAATAAAGTGAAAAAAAAAGTAATCGATTGATTTTCCATCTGCGAATCGCTGTTAAACCGCAATGAAACCAGGTCAGTATAATTTTTTTATCAAAAAAGGTAAAGAGTGATGGGAAACCCAGGATTATTTACAAGTACGATACTGCTATGTATTCGGTGGTATTACAAGCGTATCATCTATGCAGTAAGCTACAATTCACCGCTTGATCCAATGGTTGATTCGAATATTTAGTGCCAGCAAGTAACTGAAGCTTGCCATTAACGGTTTTAATGCAATAAACGAAGGCACTCTTCGCGTGCGAGGCAAGTTTAAGAACATAAGCCACATAAACGTTCACGGACCTACAGAGGAGTCCCCTGACAACGAAAAGAAACAATTCTACGAGAACGTCGAACGGGCCCTCAATGCCTGCCCAAGATACGATGTGAAAATCCTTCTTGGTGATTTGAATACGAAAATAGGTCGGGAGCCGGTTTTCAGTCACTACGCAGGTTCCCATAGTTTACATGAGAACACTGATGACAATGGTCATCGAACTGGCAGCATCAAACAACTTGGTCGTTGCGAGTACCAGGTTTCCGCGTAAAGATATCCACAAAGCGGCCTGGGTATCACTTGATGGAACCACTCGCAACCAAATTGACCACGTGTTGATAGATCGCCGCCACTCCTCGAGCCTGATGACGGTACGAACGTACCGAGATGCCAACGTCGAATCGGATCACCATCCTGTTGGCATAGTTTTCCGAGCGCGGATTGCCTTACGGAGACGTATTGCATCCGCGGATCAGGTTCGAATAAACACGGCTGGCTTGCGCATTGAGAACACCAGTCATGCGTTAAGACGCCCTCGAAGAGCTCGACGGAGGGAGTGTAAGTCCTGGGGCCAGAATGCCGGGCGTAGAAGAGAAATGGACACGCCTTAAGAATACTGTCATTAGCACTGCCAACTCCATCTTAGGCAGTAGTCGTAGAGATCGGAGCGAGTGGTTTGATGATGAGTGCAAACTAGCGACTGAACGTAAGAATGCTGCATACCAGGCAATGCAGCAGTCTCATAGGACGCGGGTACGCGAGGAGAAATACAAAGAGCTCAGGAAATATGAAAAAAAGGCTTCACAGACAAAAGAAACGTACCTGGGAAAAAACCTTGTCCGTGAAATAGAGAAAAGTAGAGAGCGAGGTCCGCACCAGGCGCGGAAGTTCTACCAAATAATCCGCAGTATGACGCGGTATACACCATGCTACACTTACTGCAAGGATAAAGAGGGTAATCTGATCACCGATCCTGAAGGCATTCTGGAGCGATGGAAAGTGCACTTCAATGTATTGCTAAATGGTCAGCTCACAGAAGAATTGGAGGCTCTACCAACGCAAAATCAAGACCAAATGTTGCCGTCACCAAGCATTGAGGAAACATTAAAAGCCATAAGACAGCCCGAATCAAATAAAGGCCCCGGGGCTGATGGCATACCAGCTGAGCTGATCAAACAAGGAGAGATAGCATTACATCACGCAATTCATGAGATCGTGGTGCACGTATGGGAGCAAGAGGAGATGTCGGAAGATTGGCGTCGTGTTATAATTTGTCCCATACATAAGAAGGGAGATATCACACTGTGCAGCAACTATAGGGGTATAACATTGCTGAGTATCGCCTATAAGATACTCTCCTCTACACTACAAGATCGGATAGCCCGGAAAATATTTGGTGGCAGGATGTATGGAAGGAGATAGCGCCGCAGACCTTGTCTGCGATGGAGGGATGACATACACCAGGACGTCCAGAGCCTGGGAGTGCCAAACTGGATGACATCGGCTCGAAATCGTGACTTTCAGCCTCGGTAGCATAATGAAGTAAACCAGTTATTTTTATTAACTATATAAGTTCTATAAGGACCCCTCTTCGTAGAAACTTTGACGTGGTGCGGGGGCTTAAACAACAATGAATCACTCAGGCTATGCTGGCGGAAGCACATGCTTCCAGTAGGGTGACCCATGTCAGACAGGCTAGCGAGGGGTAACACAGAAAGATCTACCACCCCTAATCCAGGGTGTTACGCGGCACCGTGCCCATTGGATGGTTTGCAGCCAGGGGTATACTGGCTGTATTATAACGGCGCCTCTCTGACACCGGGTCGAATCAGAGCAGTAAGCAGACCTAACCATATCAAAGAAGGGCTCTGATATGGCAGACTATTTGAAACCCCAAGACACGTGGGAACAAAAATGAATAATCAATATACAAAAAACAATCTCACGAAAATTCCGGTAGGTGTGATGAGCCGACACTACCATAAAGGATCAAATCATCAAGAAAACACCGACTCGGCAAAAAGAAGATGTAGGTAAAAACGGAAAAGCGGGATATACGCGTCGGCACGTGGAATGTTCGAACGTTATATAAACCAGGCGCGATACAGACGGTCGTAGAAAGCACACGCCCCGACAGAATCTACCGACGAAGAAACGAAAGACACGTTCTACGAGACCCTGGAGGAAGTCTTTGATGGGATCTCATCATTCGATGTTAAAATTCTCCTTGCGAACCTCAATGCGAAAATTGAAAGGAAGTTATCTTCCAATCAACTATAGGTAAAGAAAGTCAACACAACGTTTCAAATGAAAATGGAATTCGAATTATCACGTTCGCAGCGTCAAAAGATCTTATAGTGAAAAGCACGATGTTCAAGCACAAGCAAATTCATAAGGGCACATGGATATCACCCGACGGCGTAATGCGTAACCAAATAGACCACTTCCTCATAGACAAAAGACACCACTCGAACATCCTTGACGTAAGATCATATAGAGGAGCAGGTTGCGACTCCGATCATCTTCTAGTGATGCGCAAAATTAGGAGTCGCCTCGCAGCAATCCCACATGGGCAGTCACGGCAGACGAGCAAAAAGTTCGACATTGATAAACTAAAAGACTTCCGCAAAAGGGCTGAACATCAAGACGAACTACCGAACAGATTTAGCATCCTAAAGAATGGGAGTAGTGAGGAAGAGGAAGCCAATAGTGTGGAGACAAAATGGGCGTCCTTCAGCGACGCAATCCAACAAACAGCCCGAAAGATATTAGAATTTAAGAAAACAATTAAGTCCAAACCTTGGTTTGACGATGAGTGCAGGGCGAAGATCAAACAAGTCAAACGCCTCAGAGTGATCCACTTAGAAAGGTCTGATGTAGTCAATGGAGAAAAATACGCGACGATCCGGAAAGAGACAACGAGACTTTTCAAACGCAAAAACCGCTCGAAAGATCCACCAACTCATCAAAACAATATGGGATAAGGAAGTCACTCCGCAAGAATGGAAAACCTCAATAGTCGTCCCCATTTTTAAAAAAAAGCGACAGATCTGTCTGCGAAAACTACAGAGGAATATATTGCTCCCAACCACATACAAAATATTAACAAATGTCATACTGGCGAGAATCACACCGTACGCAGAAGACATACTACCAGTGCGGATACCATAGGAACCGGTCAACAAGCGACCAAATGTTCACAATAAGGCAACTGCTGGAAAAGAAGTGGGAATACGAAGGGACGATTCACCAACTGTTCGTTGACTTTCAAAAAGCCTACGACTCAGTCACAAGGCAAAGACTTTACCATATTGTAGTTGAGCTGGGAATCCCGACAAAATATGCCGCGCTCATTCAAACTTGCATAAACGAAAACAAAGGGCGAGTTAGAATAGAAAACCACCTCTCAGAACAATTTGAAACCAGACACGGACTGAAACAGGGGGATGGCCTCTCACCATGTTTTTTTAACCTTGTGCTCGAGTATGTTATCAGAAAGGTGCAAGACGACAACATGGCCGGATCATCCCTGAATGGGGTCACACATGTGCTCGCATATGCGGATGACATCGCCGTTTTGGGCGATAATCTAGAAACTGTAAGTAAAAACTGTGAAATCAGCATGCAAGCGGCAGAAGAGGTGGGCCTAGAAATAAATGAAGACAAAACAAAATACAAACAACATACTGGCAGCCAGTAACGAAATGTCGGAGGAAATTAACAAAAGACTGCATTCCGGCAACGCAAGTACGCACGCAGTCAGTTAACTGCTGAAATCCAAACTGTTATTACGTAACATAAAGCTCCGTGCCTATAGAACCATAATCATGCCGATTGTTCTATATGGATGCGAAACATGGGGTCTCACAAAACGGGAAGAAAACAAATTCCGCGTATTCGAGGATAGAGTTTTAACGGGTATCTTTGGAGGTAAATATGACGAGGAGGCAGGACAATGGAGGAAACTCCACAACCACGAATTAGAAGAGCTATACCACAAACCTACAATAGTGAGAGTAACCAGGTCGCGAAGATTAAGATGGGCCGGAGATTGGGCGTGAATGGGCAACGGTATGACCTTGCGTAGAATTCTCGACGGTAGACCAACGGGAAAGAGACCGGTAGGGCGGCCGCGACGGAGATGGGAGGACAATGTTAAGTTTGACCTTGAGGAGATCGGATCGACTGGTCAAGCGTGGAAGGAGAGTGCGCAGGACAAGGAGCGATGGCGGAGTCGAGTCGGTGAGGTCATGAACTTCCTGGTTCCTACAGGCCAATAAATAGTAAGTAAAGTTCTATAAGGCAATGCTTGAGAAAGCCATGAAGGCGTATTTTGTTTGGTATGTCATCAAGATGGGTGTCGAATAACTGGATAATTGGCACCCAAGATGTGTAACACTGTTATCAACATGATTGTATGCGTTCGATAAAGGGGATTATTAATACACGTAATGAGGAACAATTAGAACAAAAAATTTGCCAACTTTTTTTCTGCAAACGGATATTGATGTAATCCACACTGTGTTATTATATAAGTAAGCCTTTCAAGGCACCAGACAACTATACAAAACATTCATACAATATCACTAAGCAAAGTGGAAGGTGAACATCTTGTGGAGTTGCAAACACAATTGTTGCAAATGTCATGCTTTCACAACAAAATGAGTTAGTTCACATACGAAACAAATACCGATGATCCAATTCGATATTTGATTACATAACATATCAGATCTCTTGCGATAGAACGCGCGCACAAAAAGGGATTTTGGAGTACCCTTAAATGTCAGAGCACAGTGCGAGCGGAAGGGGAGGAAGTGGATAAGGAAAAGAGGTATCGATGTACATTGGTCTTAAATGCCTGGACATTACAACGACGAGGTAACACATGATCAGGTAGAGTATTCCACATTCGTGTGATTCGGCTAAAGAATGACTCTATATTTCTTTGTGCGCCTGAAGTTTATCTTTAACGTGAATTGATGCGCATTCTCAGATTGACGGGTATCGCGGGAAAATATCTGAGGAGGCAGAACACATTCAGCAAGTTCAGTTGAGCAACGACTGTTATAATACTTATAGAAAAGAGATAGGCACGATACGTTGGACATGATTAGAATTAAACAATTATGGGGTGGATTTATCGACGACATTTTTTGAGTGATTGACACTTGGCTTTCTATCGCATTTGTCATCGAGCTAGCAGAACTGTGGACATACTCGTATATTAGTGTCCTACGGCACAAGAATAATAATAAATCCGTTGCAATATTACTCGCAAGGACATATACCACCTACGTATTAATACTGATGGTGGTACAAATAGCTATTCTTGTACTAGTCGGCAGTTCTTCAACTGATTCTCTAAACCTTTTCAATAAATCTTTTTCAGACCAAATACCAACTACTGTCTACCAAACAATGCAGCAGTCGATAAGAACGCCCCCGTCCATGGAGTTAATTGTGTGCACGATTCAAAAAAATTAAAAGGAGTTCAGAAGAAGAATCTCTTATGAGAACAATAAAGAGTGCACAATATAAGCTATACTAAACTACTCACTGACACCGTAAGCATAAAGAAGATACTGCGACCATCTATCTTGCAGATAAATCGGTGGAAAGAGAATAGTATTTTAAAGAATTACTAATTAATTCAGGAATTGATGAATCGAATCATATATCCTGTTACAATCCAGAAATTCCACATCCGAATACAAGAAAGATGTGTCATAATTCGCAGTAAATATGGCTTCTTAAAATATACATATGTACAAAAAGAGTATAAAGTTTGCCTTTAAAGAACCAACAGGAAACATTCCAGGTGTTCTAAATATTAAAACTGACCGTCGATGACAGTCACTGTAGTACTTTATAAAAACAAGAGTGTGAAAACTCATACAAACATTGTCGAACATGTATATTGAGCGTTACCATCATGATACGTGAACTACGTATGACTTGTATATCGAGCACTGATGAAACGTATGAATTCATTCAATCCGACCAGGATATGAACCTGTTTACTCCAACGTTAAAGAAAATGGTACATAATTTAGGTATTACTACGTGAGGTCCAGCCAATTAGCGCTTCTACAGTTAACATTGACGTCCCGATAAAAATACTTACAGTTGTGACAGAAGCTATCATGCGGATCGAATGAGAACTAGGAATCTGGGTATCAAATATTATTGGAGCCAAAAATAAGTATAAACCTCCCTGAGCGTCAATCCTAGCTTGACCACTGTTTGGGCCGGCTCACTGTGATTCGGTCACGACCGTTTGCTCATAAGTGACCTGCTTTTCATCCCCAGTCATCATCCATTTCAGAAATGGGTCGATTTGTTGCGATTCGCAGATGGAAATTCGGTCCATGAGGCTTTTTCGCGTTAACTCGTGTAGCACCCACATGTCGAGCTTCTTTTTGTATCCAGCCTTATTCAAGTGGTTCCAAGCGGTTTTTAGTGTAATATTTAGCTAAGGGGCTCTAGAAATACTGCTTATATGACGGTCGGACTAGACGATTTCCATGAATTTTTCAACATTTTCGACAATTAATCGTCCAGAGCATGGTGCATCTTTGACATCAAATTTACCGAAACAGAATGGACGAAGTCAAAATTGCGCGTAATCAGCTACAGTATCAGGACCATAAAGACTACTCACAACCGCCTGACTTGCGTTTTCGCCCTTATCAAAGAAAAACTCTAAAATAAGGCGTATTTTCTCTTTGCGGGTGTCCATATTTGGCGCGCTCAAACAAAACTGAGTCAAACAATCACAAAACTGTCTAACAATTTTTTTTTTTAGCACAGAATCTTATCTTTCTAACGCCATCTTGCGTAACTCGATCGCACTTACACAACGCGAGATACAGATTACCCAAGCCGTCTGTTGAAAAAATAATGGATTTCTTTTTACTACACCTTGTATATGGAAGCCTCCCCTGAGAGGAGGGCTAATTTTTGATCCAATATCAAGGATAACGAGCATGCATTTATATTAATGCATTTTTTAAATATACTTCTTTCAGGAGAGGCGACCCTATAGCGGCCCGAGATGCCATTAAATAACTGTTGCAGTTCTTCTTGAACAGTTGCAAGTTGTAACGCTCCGGAAACGCTCGCTTGGGGAGGGAATTCCAAAGCTTTCGCGCTCTGTAACGGAGCGGGTTTTGAAGGGTGTTCGCGCCGTCGAGAGATGAACCTCAAATTGGTCCGATCCGTCGGATTGTCTTGTGGAGCGCATATAAACCAAATTGCGCGGAACAATAACAGACCCGTGACAATATATGTAAAACAGACAGAAGTCAGCTACGCGCCTTCGATGTGATAGCGACTATAAATAATGGATTTCTTTGGGATTTATACAGGAGAAAAAGTTGGGCTGGAGTAAAACCTTTCCTGGCTCTAAAAAGATAACTCAGTTTTCCAGAGGCTGACCTGGCGATGTTCGACACGCGCTTATACCACGATACATTACCACAGACCGTGACGCCGAGCAATTTCAAGCTCCCCAGATTCGAGAGCCATTCATAATCAACTGTGGTACCGGTGATCCACTTTTCTTTGTGAATGTTGTATAGTGTGTCTTCGTTGCATTGATGTCGACGAGATTGGCCTTTCCCCACAGAAGGACCTTTTCCAGAAAGTTGATCTGGCTACATTTTAGCTAGTTGCGATCTTGATCCACTAATCGGCGGATCACTCGAAAAAGGGAAAACAAGCGTACTATCATCCTCAAAACTGAACACCCGATTATCCGTCGACTTCAACAAATCATTTATGTGAAGCAATAACAAGGTTGGAGCCAAAATATAACGTAGAGACATCCCAGAATTAACAGGTAACAGATCCGAAGACTCCCCGTCTACAACAACTCGGATCGATCGATTCTCGAGGAAGCTCTTCGTCCAGTCGTAAAGCTGCTGGGACAGCCCATATGAACGAAGTTTGCTCAGCAATGTCCCTGTCAGACGCGGTCAAAAGCCTTGGAGATATTCAATGGGACCGCCGCTGACTCATCATGCCCCTCAATCGCAGATGTCCCTATATCAGCTATAAGGGTCACCAGGTCTCCCGTGGACCGCCTGCTACGGAATCCGTTTGACGCATATTGACGATCATTCAGATGTCCGTTGCACTCCAAATGCTTAATTAACTCGGCATTGATGACCTTTTCCATCACCTTAGATAACATAGACAGTAGCGCTATCAGCCAGTAATTTTGTGGAACACATTTCTTTCCCCTCTTTGGGATTGGCTGAACTCGAGTGATTTTCCAGCAGGTAGGAAATGTCCTCCGTGCATAAGAAAAGCGAAAGTCTGCAAAGAGTTCTGCAGCACGATTCTCAAGGACCACTGCGGGTATTCCGTCCGGGCCGGTTGCCTTCCTACAGTCCAGTTCACATAGAATGGGTTGAATAGTACGTGGCCGGAACCTCACATCCCGCATAGAAGACCTTACACAAGACCGGCATCGAAGTTTCAATTCGCGGAAAATAAATTCGCGAACACAATAACTTTATCTTATGAATTTGTGACTAGTGTCCCGCTGCCGGTCACTAATGGAGGAAAGGAGGAAGAAGGGTAGTTTTTGCTGACATTGAGCAGAAGGGACGCGAACCAGTTGGACAATCACGGAGTTTATCAGTCACTCTGTCGTTGCAGGCCTTTTTCGCGGTATCAATCGCCTGGTTGCACGCACAAAATTCGTTCTGTTAACCTCGGTGGGATTGGAGCGCCATAATTTAAAAGCTCTATTTTTTGCCACTGTAATCTGCTCACATTTTTTATCAAACCAAAGCTTATCAGATGAATTTCGTTTGATGGCTTGCGGAATAAAGATCTCCATCCCGAGAAGAATAATCCCTGTGACCGACTCCGCGCATGCGTTAACATCGGAGCTTCCAAAACACACCTGCAACCACTGAATGGATGAAAAGATATCTCGCAAATCGTCCCAGTTGGCGGCCCCATATCCCCATACATGGTGAAGCTGCTTAGGTCGGTTATTCACGTGAAATGCACGTGGTTGCGCGACTGAGATCAAACAGTAATCTGAATTTTCCAGTGGCGCAGCAATCTCCCCGGTATAAATGCTCGGCTCGGATGTCAAAAACAGATCCAGGGTGTTCGCATAATCACCTCGGGTATCCAGCAGTTGGGTAGGTTCCTCCACGAGTTAAGTCAAATTGTCCCTATCCACGAACATCTCCGTCGGCCTCCCAGCCGCGTCGGTTCTGTTAGAATGTACCAACCAGCCGGAATTGTGCTCATTAAAATCGCCAAGGACGACAATTTCAGGGGCCGGGCGGTTGATCCGTATCCAGTCGACGGTGCGTGAAAGATGTTCGAAAAATGTCGCTGGTCATTCGGGGAGCGGTAAAGACAGCAAAGAAATTTAACAGAATTCCTCAGCACGACCCTCAACCAAATAATGTCCATGTTATTGGGTTCCAACGCCTCCATCTTCTGGTAAGCCAAATCGGATCCCGCGAGACGTAGACTCCGCCCTTGAAACGGAATCTCAAATGGAAGTTGTATGCACGTTTCCAAAATCAGATAAAATGTAAGAGGACAAAGAATGACTGCAATACATATACAATTCTTCTATGGCCAGAAGGAAATGTTTGTGGCATTTGTGAGTAGCATAAAGAACTGTCTCTCTTTCTCTTCATCCATTCCATCGCTTACAGTTTATAACAGACTAGTCATCAATATATTAGAGAAAACGAATCTACTTATAGCACACTGCGCACCCAACTTTGTGCTGCCTGTAAGACAGGCTATCCCCAATGATGGATCCCACCAATTTGCAATTCACCTCTCTATGCAACATGAGTATATCAAAATTCAGTTTGTTATGCAACGGGAGAATTATGGAACTCCCTCTGAACGGAAGTGTCCGGGCTGCTAAAGTCTACAATTGTTAAAAATATTTCCAACTTTTATATAACATCTCAAAACACTGACTCAGCGCCATAGATTCGCATTTCCTGAGGAAAGTGCATGTAAAAATAGGAATATTAAGATGGAGATGAGAAGCAAATCCAGTGTTGGCGGAATGACCGTGTATGTTTGGTACCCGTTGCTTCGTTTACGAGTTGAAGTAAATTATTTAATTTACAAACTGTACTTCAGTAAGGGTATACTTAAATTAGCGTAGTTAGAAGTAATAGAAAGGTATGGTGCCATATTGGTTTGGTCTTGAATATCCGCCAGTCGTAGCGCTGAGTGAAATCGGTTTCGAGATCCATCAAGCCACCAACCACCATCACAAAAATAAACAATTCTATTTACTGGCCTGTAGGAACCCGGAAGTTCATGACCTCACTGACTCGACTCCGCCATTGATCCCTGTCCTGTGCGCTCTCCCTCCACGTTCCACCATCCGATCCGATCTCCTCGGGGTCCAACCTAACATTGTCCTCCCATCTCGGTCGCGGGCGTCCAGTCGGTCTCCTTCCCGTTGGCTTACCGTGAAGAATTCTATGCACGGTCCTATCATTGCCCATTCGCGCCACGTGTCGGGCCCATCTCAATCTTCGCGACTTTATTACTCTCACTATTGTAGGTTTGCGGTATACCTATAGACAAATAAACAACCAGACAACATTTTAGCTCCGATAAGCAAAGACGAAGATGAACATCCCATGTTATTTTCATACATGGTCGGTGTGATACCAGCAGCTAGTGGGACTAAGAATCCCATTGCCGCGATCCGAGGACGAAGTAAGTGAAGCATCAATCCATTTTTTTTTCTTATAAGTAATTCACACTCGGCAAAATAGTACCACAAAAATTATTGGAAAGAAACAGGCAGTGTGGCTGAAAAACTGTTCAAAATATATCCAAGGGAAAGGTCCACAGAAACTATACTACCAAACGAAAGACCTTTCGAGGATTATTAGCCCATTACGCTAGAATAAGGGTGTGGTAAGGTAATAAAACGACGAATATCAGATACAGAGACACATCCTGGGTGCAGAGCTATTAAAAAGTAAATAATGCAATGGCATTTGAAAAGAATCTTCGAGAATATTAGGAAAACGACGTATTAGAGAAGTTAAGCGGGACACCCGTTTCCTTGGATTAGAATATTGTCATTGCCTAGGTATCCTTTTTATTAAATTAGTCATATAATATTTTCACATCAAAAGAGCAAGGTTATTAGCCTTGCGCCAACCTCCCACAATTTACTTGATCTAAAATTGTGGGCAACGCGGTCCGGTACATTCACCTATCCTTTCTAATAAATAGTCTGGTGACTTGGGGGACTCCCTTCACCATGCTATTGCATATGCAGACAAAAATTTAGGTGAACAACATTTTATAACAGCGCGACTAAAATACAGTTGAGTGCTATCGGAATCTCAAGATCATGAGTGTGAATCGATCCTCTATAGAAACCCGTTGCATAAAACGACAAAAGCTAATTGCCGTGGAACCGCACGAAAACATACTGGAGACTAAGGACATAGTCAGACAATTGGATATTTGGGTATTTCCCCTATATTAACGAAAATGGAAAGGAGTGCTTTGGCTAAAGCAAAGAACGATGTTGCTATGATTGAAGCGCGGCAGCCAACGTAACGAATACAAGTTACATGCACCATGCTCCAAATAGCAGGCCAATCATAATATATGGATGTCTGGTGTAGTTATTTAACTTTTCGAAAAACACTTTCGGACTCCTGGATCCGATTACAAAAAACAAGACCATTTATACAATCGGATTGTCGTAATTATGGAACATAAGTTTGTGATTAAGCTGACCCGAGGATATATTGTAATAGCAATGATTTCGTCCAGCGATCTCGTTTTTTAATTACCAAAAAACCATGAATTATGAGTGCATTGCAACGGATTTCACCAAGGGTATTTTGCTATTTCTACATGAGCTATCTCATACATATTAATTCTGTCATTCTCCGTCTCCTAATTACTTCCATACGTCGAGCAGATTCTCTTATAAAACTTTGTTTCCTCGTTTTATCCACGGCATTTCCCTATCTTATCTCTGTTTTTCATAATCCATCATGTTAAATTAAAAATTGAAAGCTTTCACTTTTTCTTTTCCTTGCTCTCTCTCTAAGGCTAAGTTAGTTTTACATTATATGAATTTAAATTACCTTCTACCTCCTGCACCAATTTTTGTTCACCTTAAGTTTAAATTAAGTTTTATCGCCTTCCTTATTATACTTTTGTTTAACTTTTAGTTGTAAAGTTTATTTATTGCTTGTATTAAGCTCAATATATCCCCCGCTTGGTAGAAACCTTGATGTGGTGCGGGGGCTTAAACTACGATGAATCACTCAAACTATGCTGACGGAAGCATACGCTTCCAGTAGAGCCACCCATGTCAGACTGGCTAGCGAGGGGTAACACACAAAGATCTACCACCCCTAATCCAGGGTGTTAGGCGTCACCCTGCCCATTGGATGGTTTGCAGCCAGGGGTATACCGGATGTATTATAACGGCGCCTCTCTGACACCCTGTCGTATCAGAGCAGTAAGCAGACCTTACTATATCAAAGAGGGGCTCTGATATGGCGGACCATTTGAAACCCCAGAGTGACCCAATGAAATGAATGCTCAATACACAAAAAACAATCTCACAAAATATCCGGTAGGCGTAGGTGTGATGAGCCGACACTACCATAAGGGAACAAATCATCAAGAAAACACCGAGTCGGCAAAAAGAAGACGTACGGAAAAACGGAAAAAGCGGGATATACGCGTCGGCACGTGGAATGTTCGAACGTTATATAAACCAGGCGCGATACACACGGTCGTATAAAACACGAAACAATATAAAATGGATATCGTCGCGCTTCAGGAAGTCCGACTTCCACATCAAGTAATCGAAACCAACGGATTTACACTGGTGTGTGGAGGTACCGATACACATAACCTCGGCACCGGCTTCATCATAAGCAAGAACATTACGCCCCATGTAAAAGATCTGAAATTTATTAATGACCGAATGTCTGTGCTAAAAATACAGGGACCATGGTACAATCATGTATTTATAAACGGACACGCCCCAATAGAATCTACGGACGAAGAAACGGACACATTCTACGAGACCCTAGAAGAAGTATTTGATGGGATCTCATCATTCGATGTTAAAATCCTCCTCAGCGACCTCAATGCGAAAATTGGAAAGGAAGACATCTTCCAACCAACAATAGGTAGAGAAAGCCTACACGACGTTTCAAATGATAATGGAATTCGAATTATCACGTTCGCAGCGTCGAAAGATCTGGTAGTGAAAAGCACGATGTTCAAGCACAAGCAAATTCATAAAGGCACATGGATATCTTCCGACGGCGTAACGTGTAACCAAATAGACCACTTTCTCATAGACAAAAGACACCACTCGAATATCCTTGACGTAAGATCATAAAGAGGAACAGATTGCGACTCCGATCATCTTCTAGTAATGGGCAAAATCAGGAGTCGCCTCGCAGCAATCCCACATGGGCAGTCACGGGAGACGAGCAAAAAGTTCGACACTGATAAACTGAAAGACTTGCGCAAAAGGGCTGAATATCAAGACGAACTAACGAATAGATTTAGCATTCTAGAGAATGGGAGCAGTGAGGAAGAGAAAGCCAATGGTGTGCACAGTAAATGGACATCGATCAGAGACACAATCAAACAAACAGCCCAAAAGGTATTAGGATTTAAGAAGACAATTAAGTCCAAACCTTGGTTTGACGATGAGTGCAGGGCGAAGAGCGAAGAACGTAAACGCCTCAGAGTGATCCACTTACAAAGATGTGATGAAGTCAACGCAGAAAGATATGCGAGGATTCGGAGAGAGACAACGAGTGTCTTCAAACGCAAAAAACGCGAATGGGTGAAAACTCGGATCGACAAAATCCTAGAAAATTCCAGAGCACAGAACGTCAGAGGTATGTATGCCGACATAAATTCAATTAGAAATGGCTTCCGAGAGAGAGTCATAATAATTCGAGACGCAAACGGCTGTCTAGTCACAGCAACAAACAATATTGTGACAAGATTGAAGCAGTCTTTTAAAAATCTGCTCAATGTACGCACCCATCAACCACAAATAAACGCACCAAGCGTACATACAGCCGAGCCTCAGACCTCGGAGCTCTCTTTCAACGAAGTTGTAGACGCAATAAATCGATTGAAAAACAACAAAGCTCCCGGAGTCGATTGCATACGGGCAGAGCTTATGAAGGATGGAAGAGAGGCAGCCCCTCGAAAGATCCACCAACTGATTAAAACAACATGGGATAAAGAAGTCACTCCGGGAGAATTTAAAACCTCAATACTCGTCCCCATCTTCAAAAAGGGTGACAGATCTGCCTGCGAAAACTACAGAGGAATATCATTGCTCCCAACCATATACAAAATACCATCACATGCCATACTGGCGAGAATCACACCGAAGAGAAATACTTACAGACTACCAGTGCGGATTCCGTATGAACCGGGCAGCTAGGGACCAAATGTTCACAGTAAGGCAATTGTTGGAAAAGAAGTGGGAATACGAAAAGACGGTTCACCAACTGTTCGTTGACTTCAAAGAAACCTACGACTTAGTCACAAGGCAGAGACTTTACCATGTTGTAGTTGAGCTGGAAATCCCGAAAAAGTATGCCGCCCTCATTCAAATTTGCATAAACGAAAACAAAGGGCGAGTTAGAATAGAAAACCACCTCTCAGAACCATTTGAAACCCGACACGGACTGAAACAGGGGGATGGCCTCTCACCATGTTTTTTTAACCTTGTGCTCGAGTATGTTATCAGAAAGGTGCAAGACGACAACATGGCCGGATCATCCCTGAACGGGGTCACACCAGTGCTCGCAAATGCGGATGACATCGCCGTTCTGGGCGATAATCTAGAAACTGTAGATAAAAACAGTGAAATCATCATGCAAGCGGCAGAAGAGGTCGGCCTAGAAATAAATGAAGACAAAACAAAATACATGATTACGGCGTGACCAGGTGGACCTCAGCGAACACATATAAACGTCAGAGGTAAGATATTCGAAAAAGTTAAAAAAATTTAAATATCTGGAAACGATACTGACGGCCAGTAACGAAATGTCGAAGGAAATTAACAAAGGACTGCAATCCGGCAACGCTAGTTGGCACGCAGTCAGTAAACTGCTGAAATCCAGACTGCTATCACGTAACATAAAGCTCCGTATCTATAGAACCATAATCATGCCGATTGTTCTATATGGATGCGAAACAAGGGCTCTCATAAAACGGGAAGAAAACAAATTCCGCGTATTCGAGAATAAAGTTTTGAGAGGTATATTTGGCGGTAAATATGACGAGGAGGCAGGACAATGAGGGAAACTCCATAACCACCAATTGGAAGCGCTATATCACAAACCTACAATAGTGAGAGTAATCAAGTCGCGAAGATTAAGATGGACCGGACACGTGGCCCGAATGGGCAACGATAGGACCGTGTGTAGCATTCTTGACGGTAGACCAACGGGAAAGAGACCGGCCGGACGCCCGCGACGGAGATGGGAGGACAATGTTAGGTTGGACCTCGAAGAGATCGGATCAGATGGTCGAACATGGAAGGAGGGCGCACGGGACAGGGAACAATGGCGGAGTCGGGTCGGTGAGGTCATGAGCTTTCGGGTTCCTACAGGCCAATAAATAGTATAGTATAGTCTAACTCCTGCACCAATTTTTGTTCACCTTAAGTTTAACTTAAGTTTTATCGCCTTCCTTATTATACTTTTGTTTAACTATTAGTTGTAAAGTTTTTTTTATTGCTTGTATTAAGCTCAATATATGAGGGTTCTGCCCTCACCAAATAATGTTAAATTCTATTGGATTTCAGCAAACGATCGACCATAGACATGTTAAGACCAGGAAGAATACCTGTGATTCAGCAGGGCGACATTCTTTAAAGATCGGAGAGACAAACAGTGCCAGAAGGCTAGTGGCTGAATGGCAACCAGACTTGTTTGCTAAAATTGGTTACGTAAATGGTAATACCTAGGCTTCCCTATCCCCGGTATAGGAAAAATGATGTTAGATTTAAGTTTTGCAGCAGAAAAAGTAATAAAAAAAACACAACATATTAAATAGTCAAGTTAAGTTAGTAATGTTACTTTTAGTTATATCTATGTCAAAATCATAAAATACACACAACATATTCTAACGTCGAAGTTTTATTGTATTCCAATGAACGACAATTCAACAAAGCGTAAGGCGACATGATAATAGTTTATGACTATAGCCAAGTAATGTATAGCCTAGGGTGCATCAATAAGACTGCTGAGTTAATATTTGAGGTATATGCATTTTGGCAATTTATAGCCGGACTGATTCGTTCGTTTTTCCTTTGCTAATAGAACTCTGATAGGTTTTCCAAGATCACGCTAACAAAAGAAAACTGTGCTTTTGGCCACATTTATTTTCTCCCACTGCATAAATTCACGTAGCCAGTAAATAACCCACTATCCTCGGAAACTTCATAACAATGAAGGAAGGTTTGATATATATGACCAAGTAAGGCAAGTAAGGTCATCTCAGCACTAAAAAAATAAACCGAAAGGAAAAAAATGTACGCACATATAAAGCACGGGGTACATAGTGCGATGGATCCTTACAAAACACACGCAAACTCTAATCCTATCCAATTGGAAGCCAATTGTGAATGAAAGTTAAGGTAGACTCTGAAATTGCAATAACAACTATTGATGGAAGAAGTTTTGAATTTTTAATAGTGGTAATCCGCTGGCATACACTTCGGCCGCGGCTATGTTGTGTATAAAACAGGAAACATTTTTCCAAGAACAACCGGAGCAAATTCATCTGAATATTATACTAGATTTATGTCCAATAAACGGCACAATGTTGTTACGCTTCCGATGATCCATATACCTGGAGCATTCAGGATATTCCGGCGTGTCTTTCATGTAAACATTGCTCCGAGTGAGAGCGTGTGAGCACATGCGCAAAGATCCACTGGCAGAGCAATGCCGGCTGTCACCCCTCCAAGTGGTTTAAAAACTGCGGACACAAGTAACGGCAAAACAGCGTGTGATTCCGAAGAAACCATGTGAAATTGTACGTTTTAAATAATACCCAGTAATTCAAATCAATTCAAATAGTAAAGTTAATCGAGAAAACAGAATAAGGGTAAAGATACCTTTGGTTTTACTGCAATTCTCTTCAAAACAATGACCACATTTTGTGCACTTATATAGTCCGCGCAAACTGCTGGCAACGAATTGTTTATCGAAAAGTTTCGATTGAACTGGACTCATATTGGAATAATTGTATTTCTGCTGCACATACGAAATTACCGGCGAGCAAGATCAAAATTAATTAAATCACTAATTGAATTCACAACAAGTTTAACGACGCTAAAGACCGGGAATTTGTAAACTGAATTGTTGCATGACACTTGTCTTTGGCATAAGCGCTGACCATAACCACGGTCGGCATTGCCAACTGCTACGAAATAGGCGCGCAAAATAACAAAACGTTTATTACTGGAGTTAATAAATAAACAATTTGTGCGCTTTATGTACTATATTTGGCAAATTTGTTTTATAATTGAGTATTGCAATATATCACCCATTGAGCTCACCATCAATATCAGAATATAATTTCGTTTAATGCAAATTGAATTCAACAGGTTTGTTAGTAGGAGAATTGTTATATTTTGAAATGCGTGTCATTGGGAAGTCATTGGAATACTTTAAGGCGAAGCATTATCGACAAATATAATTAAATGCGTGAATCGTTTACCATTTAAAATATCTAATATATTGTTACAACCAACATTTTATAATTCCAATATATCGAATCCTAGAAAATATAACTATTATGAAAAAGTTGGAATTTGTAATTTCACTTGTTCCTTAAAACATCCAGTACAGTAAAGTGCAAGCTTCTAAAGTATGCTTATCAATTGTACATGTTGTCTTTACATTAAATAAGTAGAGTCGGACACTTTGATAGCTAGTATTATTAGACACATGTTACCACGTAATAAAAAAGCAAGTGAATCTGTTTTTTAAAAAAGCTAAGGAAAATGTTAGGTTGAAGTGGTACGCGTTTCGTTGGCCGCCGATGGACGGTCACAACGAACAATGGCTGTCGCAAAGGAGAGAGAGCAGCGCGGTCAATGCAGAAGAGCACGTCACCAATTGAACTTCGCAGCACAAACAGTAAGATACCTCGAACACATAATAGAATACAACACAGTAAAGGACTAGTAAAAGATAACTTAACTTTTATTTCCTATCATTCAAAGTACAGCTTTGGTTTATTTCTCTCGACTGTTGCTGGCGATGATTGCTCCGATATGGTCGCGGTGAAGGTTGGTTGCAGACTGACGAATTGGCATAACTGCCAATTCAAAAAGCGACGCTATGACATCACCGTGGTGACAATGATGGCCAGTTGGTACCAGCTGCTTCGCAACTGGTATACATGCGAATGTACTAGATTTCTCCAGTACATTCCAGCACATTTAATTGCCAATCCGCAACATTCCGCCCGCCTTCGCGAATCATTGGCGAATCATTTTGTTCCAGGGGACGGTGGCTAGGGGCCGGGAGTGTGCGGTCTGCTGGTGGCGGTTGGTCTTGGTCGGCTGTTCACTTTCACGTGGATGATTGGTTGAGAGGGGGCCGCCCGCCCCGAGGAGCGCTGGAGGCTTGGGGGTCTGGGATGGCCCGTATGATCGATGGCGACAGGAACCTCTTTCCCATCGCTGATGTCCGTTGCCTCTTGTGGTCGCGGGACCGGCCAGTTGATCTGGGTTAGAGTTGTAAGGTCGCAACCCACGATCAATGACCACGTGATGACTGGTGATGGGTCTAGCTATGTCGAGACCGGTGGTGGTGCCATGTACTGCCCACGCTGGCGCCCGTCTGGAGTGAGTGGCCGGTGGGATGCGACCGTTGGGGGTGTGTGCTGTAACGTGGAGTCGGGTGCGGTGTCTACCCTGGCACTGTCCTTTCGTAATGGCAGTCACGGGCCAAGTGCCTCCCGGGGTCGTCGCAATGCAGCCTATGTGGATGCACAGAGGGGTGTGCTTTATTGCCGGAGTTCGAGAGACCGCTGGTTGCTGGGGAGCGCCGCCCGCCAAGCGGGGCATTGCACGCTCCTGGTCCTGTTGTGGTGGCTACAGGTGGTAGCGGTTGGCCTGGGTATCTTTGGACCTGGGCAGGAGCTTGCCCGCGTGGTGTCCTGGGTGTGGTGGGATGCCTTGAAGTGTTCGAGTGGGTAAGCTCCTGGTTCCTCGATTGCCCCTTGCCCCTGCAATGGTTCAGCAGGCGGGGGGTATGTCTTGTAGTTGGGTCGCGCAAGTGATCGGTGGCTGGTAGTTGCATGGGCCTCGTAGGTGGCCCCTGGGGCCGCCGCCGACGAGACCTCCTTTTGGTCTCCTGATGGGAGCTGCGATCATCAGTCGTGGGGTCAGCTAGTTCCTCTGGGTCGGAGTTGTAAATTCGCAACCCACGAGGAATGGTCATATGATGGCTGGTGACAGGCCTTGTCACCTTTAGGTTTGATGATATGGTGGGTGCTGAGCCTGTTAGCACCCACCCCAGTTCAGTGGCCTGCGCGACGAGGCCGGAACGTTGGTCCTCCCTTAGGCCTTCGAGGATGATGTTGGGGTACACGTCTGCCCCAAGGATGATGCCCAACTTGTCGGCGGAGGCGATGTTTGGATCGGCCAGGTTCAGATCCGCCACGAACGAGAGATCCCTCGTCGCCGATTGTGATGGTGGTTCATACACTGAGAGCCCTGACAGGATGAAGGGCCTTAGTGTCCATTGGCTCGAGCCGTGGGGGCGAGGAGTGATGCTGATGGCGGCCTGAGTCCTGGTGGCAAGGCCACGAGTACCCCCAACACCGTAGGTGAGGACGGGTGATGCTTGGCGTCGGAGGTGCAACCTTCGGGCGAGTGGTGTTGAAATGAAGGTGCCACTGGAGCAGGGGCCCAGCAGAGCACGGACTTCAATCCTCTGTTCGTTCTCCGACGTCACGATGACTCTGGCTGTTGGCAGCAACGCGGAATGCTGTGAGGGGGTGCTGATTGTATGTGCACAGACCCCTTCCAGACGGTCGATCCGGGGGGCGGATGCTTTGGCCCCCAGCGGCGGTGATGTCGTCCCGTCGATGGCTGTAGACCGGACATGCAGCAGGGTGTGGTGTCTCCGTTGGCATTGACGGCACGTCTTGCTGGAGTGGCAGTCGCGCAGGCGGTGGCGACCCAAGCAGTTGGTGCACAGGTTTCTTTTGTGTGCGAAGGACTTCCGACGGCCAGGTGTGAGTGATCGGAAGCCCTCGCAAGCGTAAATGTTGTGTGACGCCCTGCAGAATGTGCAAGCGCCCTGTTGCTTTACGGGTGTCGGCGGTGTTTTGTGCATCGGGACACTGGGCTGGTTAGTCATCGGTCCGGCTACTGTTGCTGGAACAGTCGAATTCGTGGAAGGCATTGGCGTTGGATCTGACACGGATCCTAAGTACGCCATGCCCACTGCTTGCTCTGGAGTCCGTGTGATGGTAGCCAGTTCCTCTGGGTCGGAGTTGTAAGTTCGCAACCCACGAGGAACGGCCATGTCATGTTGTGCCCCACAATGTGTGCGCGGCATCGTCTTCTGTGGGGGCTTCGGCTGGTCGATCATCGGGACCTTAAATAGGTTGGGCTTTAGGCAGGCGGCACTCTGGTCGGCGGCCTGCTCACTCTTATCCACTGTTCTGGGGTGCGGTTCCGTTTATGATGGCTTGATGTCGGCCATTGGCAGCTGCACTGGGGGCAGCACGCTAGGGTGAAGGCGATTGGTGCTGTTGACCATGGTTGGGGAGACTGACTTAAGCGCGTACTGAGCCTCGAGGAGCTTCGTCTGTTCCTCCTTCCGATGATTTTTTATCTCTTCCGACCGAGGAATGTCGTCGGGGAACCATTGTCAACGTTGTCGCCGTCGCTGCGGCCGCCACTGTTTGATCCGTTGTCGGCGCCGTTACGCACCGCGTGAAAGCAGGTATAATCTCTTCCGAGCGAGGAATGTGATGGCAATCCGGGTGGAGGGCCGAGCGGCATATGAACTCCTAATTGCGGAGGCAAGCCGCCAAGGCAGGGACGAACCGGGGTTGGGCCGGGCGGCATTCGCATGTCAAGTCCCGGTGGAGTTTTCGGGCGCCGTAGAGGTGGCCGGAACATCATTGGCGGCGAAAGACTTGCTAGCGGGGATATCGCCGGTGCACCAGTCCGAGGAGCATCGTTACCAGGTTTCGGCGTCGAATCACTTTCCCCGTCAACGGTTTCACTCGATGTATCACTTTCTTCCTTTACTTTAGAGAGATCTGGTCGGCGATTCGCTCTTTTGGCTGGTTGTAGCGGTTCGTCATTTTCTGCATCGGTGTCCAGATCCGACATATCGACTAGGTTAGTCGGTGGCCCCAGTGGCACGCCAGGCGTTTCCACTTTCTTTGCTTTTTCCTCAGCTTCCTTGCGTTTGGGCCTTTCTTCCTGGTTGCGCCGCCTTACTTCCTCAATGGCTTGGCGCAGACGTTCCTCTTCGGTTTCTCGATGTTTGCATTCAGTCAGACGTCCTGCTTTGGCGAGTCTTCGGCGTTTGGCCAATGCAGCCTTTGTTGCTTTCCACTCAACTGTCATTGGTGCCGGCATTTCGTTTGTGTTCGTTTGCAGTTTCTCTAGAACTAAATATTTTCACTGAATTATCTTCACTGTAGTCGTGTTGTTCTTCAGGTGTTGTGCCGCGAGCTGGGCGGCGATGGATTTGATCCACAGGTTGCTGGATCCGATGTGTTTTGCCACGAACTGAGCGGCGATGGATTTGATCCACAGGTTGCTGAATCCGATGTGTTTTGCCACGAACTGGGCGGCGATGGATTAGATCCACAGGTTGCTGGATCCGATGTGTTTTGCCACGAACTGAGCGGCGATGGATTTAATCCAAATCGGCACTGGATCCGTTTCGAAGGACCAGAAAATGTTAGGTTGAAGTGGTACGCGTTTCGTTGGCCGCCGATGGACGGCCACAACGAACAATGGCAAAGGAGAGAGAGCAGCGCGGTCAATGCAGAAGAGCACGTCACCAATTGAACTTCGCAGCACAAACAGTAAGATACCTCGAACACATAATAGAATACAACACAGTAAAGGACTAGTAAAAGATAACTTAACTTTTATTTCATATCATTCAAAGTACAGCTTTGGTTTATTTCTCTCGACTGTTGCTGGCGATGATTGCTCCGATATAGTCGCGGTGAAGGTTGGTTGCAGACTGACTAATTGGCATAACTGCCAATTCAAAAAGCGACGCTATGACATCATCGTGGTGACAATGATGGCCAGTTGGTGCCAGCTGCTGCGCAACTGGTATACATGCGAATGTACTAGATTTCTCCAGTACATTCCAGCACATTTAATTGCCAATCCGCAACAAAAACGTATAAAGAATGTTTCTATCTTACTTATTCGACTTTACAAACCTGTTAAAAAATGAAATCTCTGCCCGAAGACCTTAGTATATAGAGCTACTCGATTTTCTTTTCCATTTATTTGCGTTGTGATAAATAATAAATGCGAAAAAAAACAACATGCATTTTAAAGCGAGTGCATACCTTTAAGTAAAGTAATTGCCTTTACACACCATTAAATAAATACATTTTTAACCAAAAGCCTTAGTACGTAGATCTATTACATTTTGTTTACCATGTAACTAATTTACATTGTAATGAAGGCAAATAAATAAATAAATCTTAATCTGAGTTAAGGGGGTATTCTGGTCTAGAATTTTGAAAAAATTGATTTTTTTTCTTTTTATATTTTCTTCTAGGTTCTCCTTTTAAGAAAATCCTGTCCAAAGAAAATTTTAAAATTCCAATAATTGTCGAAGTTACTGCTTTAGCAATATTATGTCACTTGAAGCTACTATACCCTGAAATTTTTAAACGCGTTTTTCTCGAAACTGTCTTTTTTAAAACAATACCCACGATTTTTCAAGTTCTACTGAACCGATTTACTTCAACTTTAGTATATGTCTTCTTTATAGGCTTTTCTATTGCATGAACTATCCTCATTCCCAAATTTCAATGTTAACTATTTTTTTAAAATACGAAAAACTAAAAAAAAATAGTATAAAAATAATTTTTTTTTCAAGCAGTCGCCATTTTCAACTTTTTTTAGTTCCAAGGAGGGAGGCATTTCTGTAAATTAATAATCTTTTTTTTTTCAGATTGCTAGGAGGGTTGAATCGTGGGTATGGTCGCGTTCCAACTTTTTGAGATCCCCCACTTCATCAGCTGCTAACTTTTTGAATTTTTTACTTTCAATTGTTTTTACTGTATTCTTGAAATATTAATAAACATCCTATAAAAAAATGAATAGTAAAAATATTGATTGCTTTTTTACAGCACTTCAAAAATTGCGTTAAATTCGTGCGTCTAGACCAGAATACCACCTTAAGTGAAATAATGAGCGATCACTCAACCGTTGATTTTTTTTTCCATTTTAAATATCCATTTATTACCCAAGTTGCACCGAATTTTAATAATCTTAGACTAAGTTCATTTTATAATTGTTCCTTCTTATACCGACTCTAAATTACACCTTTATTATTAACTTTGGCCTTTCAATTTTGACTTTAATATTTAATTTTTGCATTACCTTTCAAAATTGAATATCTTTCTTTCATACCCTTTTTTTCTTTTTTTTTTGTCCTACACCACATCCGCACACAAAACGAATTTTAACATATCCGTTGATATCAGAATTAGGTTATGTTAATCAAAGGGGATAATAAGCGAACGAGGTACCGATTGATCTTGAATGCCTGAAAATTACAATGACGAAGAAATACATGGTACAGATGTGATATTCGTGTGGTTCGACTAAAAATGTTCTTTGATTTTTAAAGTGAATTCATCAGACTCTTTAAATTACAGGTTTTGTGGAAAAAATATTTGGAGAGGTGGACTGTTCAATTGAGCAACGAAGGCAAACAAGTGGCATCCGTTACGCATAACCTGGTGTTATACTCGACAACAGGTTCACCTTCAAGGAACACCTGAGGAAAACGAGTGAAAAAACAGCAAGAGTATGCAAAGCTTTGGCGAGACCGCTACCCAATGTTGGTGGAGCTCGGCCCTACATAATGAAACTGATAACCAATATTATTTTGTAAATGTGCGCGTTTCGTTGGCCGCCGATGGACGGTCACAACGAACAATGACTGTCGAACTCGTTCGGCACAAAAGGGGAGAGAAAAGCTCGTCTACAGTGCAACAAACCGAGTGTGAAGATAACGTGACAGTTTTAGAATTCAGTGTTTTACTTTTAGCAATAACGCACAACAATTCAATTTACATTACATGAGATTGAGTTAGTTTATTTGACATTTTAAGTTTGGTTAACAACAACGACAATGAATAACTTGTTGTTCCGTTTGACTGGTGCTGATGATGCTTGCTCCAATGTAACGCACGATGGAGGTTGGTTGCAGACGGTGTGCCCACGATGGAAGTTGATTTGCAGACTAGTTAGAAAACCGTTGGTCACATTTGAATCAATGTGACAGCTGGGTGGCGTCCCTAAGCAGGTGACGCATTGTCAGCTGGTGGTTGAGAGACGTGGTGAGTATATAGTGTACTAGACGAAGAACGTACTAGATTCTCCCCGCTGCATTTAATTGCGAAGCTGCAAGATTCCGCCCGCCTTCGCCAATCATTGGCGAACCATTTTGTCCTAGGGGACGGTGGCTAGGGGCCGGGAGTATGCGGTCTGCTGGTGGTTGTTGGGCTTGGTCGTTGAGTCTCTGGTGATCGGATGTTGCTATCCACTTTCACGTGGATGGTCGGTTGGGGCGGGGCCGCCCGCCCTGAGGAGCACTGAAGGCTTGGGGGTCTGGGATGGCCCGTAGGGTAGATGGCGACAGGAACCTCCTTTCCATCGCTGATGTCCGTTGCCTTTTGTGGTCGTGGAACCGGCCAGTCGATCTGGGTTGGAGTTGTAAGGTCGCAACCCACGATCAGTGACCAGGTGATGGCTGGTGATGGGTCTCGTTGCATCGGCACCGGTGGTGGTGAAAAGTGGTGCGCCCGTCCAAAGTTAATAGCCGGCGGGATGCGGCCGCTGGCGTACGAGACTGCAGCGTGGAGTCGGGTGCGATGTCGTTCCTGGTACTGTCCGCGTGTGCTGGCGGAATGGCAGGGGGTCCGAGCGACCGCTGGTTGCTGGGGAGCGCCGTCCGCCAAGCGGGGCATTGCGCTCTCTTGGTCCTGTTGTGGTGTGGTGCCTTGACGCCTTTGGGTGGGCAGGCTGCTGGCTCTTCGATTGCCTCTCGCGCTTGCAGTGGTTCAGCGGGCGGGGGGCATGTCCGGTAGTTGGGCCACGCAAGTGGTCGGTGGTGGGTAATTGCATGGGGCTCGTAGGTGGCCCCTGGGGCCGATGCCGATGAGACATCCTTTTGGTTCTCTGATGGGAGCTGCGATCATCAGTCGTAAGGTCGACCAGTTCTTCTGGGTTGGAGTTGTCGCCTTTAAGCTGGATCCCGTGGCCCGTACTGATAGACCAGACAGGATGAAGGGCGATCTGTGGAGGCGAGGAGCGATGGTTATGGCGGCTTGAGTCCCCGTGGCTAGGCCACGAGTGCCCCCAACACCGTAGATGGGGACGCATAATGCTTGTCGTCGGAGGTGCAACCTTCGGGCGAGTGACGACGAAATGAAGGTGCCGCTGGAACAGGGGCCCAGCAGGGTACGGACTTCAATCCTCCGTTGGTTCGCCGACGTCACGATGACTCGACCGGTTGCGAGCAACGCGGTATGCTGTGAAGGGGCGCTGACTGTGTGTGCGCAAGTCCCTTCATGGCGGTCGATCCGGGGGGCGGATCCTTTGGCCCCCGGCGGCGGTGAGGTTGTTCCGTCGATGGCGGTTGTCCGGGCATGCAACAAGGTGTGATGTCTCCGCTGGCATCGACGGCACGGCTTGCTGGAGTGGCAGTCGAGTAGACGGTGGCGACCCTAACAGTTGGCGCACAAGTTTCTTTTGTGTGCGAAGGACTTCCGACGGCCAGGTGAGAGTGATCAGAAACCCTCGCAAGCGTAGATGGAGTGTGAGGCCCCGCATGGGGCCTGTGGCCTTAGGGGTTCCGGCGGTAGTCTGTGTATCGGGACACGGGGCTGGTTGGTCATTGGGCCGGCTGCTGTTGCTGGGACAGTCGTTGGCCTGTTCGTGGAAAGCACTGGCGTTGGATCTGTAGCGGTTCTTTTATACATTCCCAAAGAACCGTCCATCCTCCACCCTCCAAACCCACCATACCTACTTGCAATTTTGGGCAGCGTAAGCTACCCTTCATTCTCTTTCACCTGAAAGTTAAACCTCATTAAGGCATGCATCACATTGAATTTTTCTGTTTATGAACCGTACCATATCTCCATCGGCTCGGCTTGTCAGCAATTATAAAAGATAAATACTAGCTGGCCAGCGTAATTGTTGACATAGCCGTAGCCGATGGTTTCTTGCTACGGTTCATATCCATTTATTGCCCCAGTTCCATGGTTCGCAACACTTGCGACCAATTTCCTTTGTCGGTTATCTACCGATCATGGGATTTGGGCACTAGTATGATTGACGTTAGACAATCATACCCCAGATAATGCCGAACGATGCTCCGGCCTGTAAAACAAACAAAAGCTACCATAGCCTAGGCCATAGGCGAACAAACCATCGGTTTGCTTATCGCCACGAAAAATCTATAGCCTACAATGGCACTACGCATGAACGCCTAAGTAAACACGATGTGCAGATCATCGTGACCCTTGAAATAGGGTTTTTGTGTATCTTGAAGCAAAAACTTATTTCGTTCTCAGGCGCAGGTCATCTAAGATTTATGACCCTCGAAATAGCGTTTCTGTTTATTTAAGACACAACCTATTTCTTCCTTCGACGATTTTTCGCCATCGCTTATCTCAACGACGCCTGCAGCTCCCAATACCAATTCATTACACCAGCCCATGTTTATTTAGGACACAGGAACCTATTTCTCCCTTCGGCGACTACGCTATCGCGTACCTCATATTGCCTGCTATTCATTCCATGTGTATTCAGGTCTTTCTCGTCCTTGCCGATGTCCAGGCTGAAGGGCAACGTACTTGTGCTATACGCACACATACACAATCCTCCCAAATTGATGAAATTCGCGGGCATCGAACTAAAAAATGTAAATTACATTGGAGTCAGATATCATCGTCACGAGAGTGCACACGCACTATACGCGCCTATTCAGGTTTTCCACAATATACAAAGTCGAGTTTGTAATCGAGTACACCTTAACGTAAAAGCATATCGGTTGTTATGATTAACGGAACTAATAAAGAAAATTTCAAATATTTAATAAGGAAACTCGTGCGTTTTATTTCCCCGGTAATCGTTGTGAAGGATTAATCCAGTGTGTTTGATTTTGCTCCTTTTCCTCGCGGAACAATTTAGTGCACCGTCTATCGCTGTGTGGTATTTCGCTTAACCTGCGTCCGTGCTGACGCTCCTGGTAAATACCACCCACATTGGTGACCCCGACGTGATCTTGTACACACAGCATACACTTCCCATAGTAAAGCAGAACTTCACACACGGTCACGACTTCCGCATAGAGCCCAGCCTCCGACGTTTTCTCGTTTCTCTCGTTCGTCCGTCGTCTGCATACGAATCTGATCGTAACGAAGTTACTGCGGCGGGAGTGTGTAGCGATTCTAACAGATACACACAATTCACAAGCAAAAATAGTGAAGAACACCGAACGAAAAAAAATCGAATAAGAAAAATACATCAGAACCGTATACCAAGCGATAAAATAAAAATAATTCATACCAGTGGAATATAGTCGAGTTTGGAAATCAAATTCTAAACACGGTCAGTAGCCTGGTGTGTAACGCTTAGGTAAAATTTTTTTCGTGATTCGAGCTGTCATAGCGTCAGTTCGAATCACACGATCTTCTTCACTATTATTTCAAACGCTATAGATCTGACACGGATCCTATGTGCGCTGTGCCCACTGTTTGCTCTGGAGTCGGTGTGAAGGGAACCAGTTCCTCTGGGTCGGAGTTGTAAGTTCGCAACCCACGAGAAACGGCCATGTCATGTTGTGTCCCACAACGCGTGCGCGGCATCGGCTTCTGTTGGGGCTTCGGCATTGGCTCGATCATCGGGATCTGGGCCGGGTTGAACTTTGGGCAGGCGGCACTCTGGTCGACGGCCTGCTCACTCTTACACACTTGTCTGGGGTGCGGTTCCTTTTCCGCTGGCGACCGTTGGTAGCTGCACTGGATTGAGGGCCGTGCTGAGGAATTATGTTAAATTTCTTTGCTGTCTTTACCGCTCCCTGAATGACCAGCGACATTTTTCGAACATCTTTCACGTACCGTCGACTGGATACGGATCAACCGTCCGGTGTCTGAAATTGTCGTCCTTGGCGATTTTAATGTGCACGGCTGGTTGGTACATTCTAACAGAATCAACGGGGCTGGCAGCCTGACGGAGCTGTTCATTGTTAGGCTGCCGGATACCCGAGGTGATTATGCGAACACCCTGGATCTGTTTTTGACATCCGAGCCCAGGATTTATGCCGCGGAGATTGCTGCGCCACTGGGAAACTCAGATCACTGCTTGGTGCCGCTTGCGCAACCACTTGCATATCCCGCGAATAACCGATCTAGCAGCTTCACCATGTATGGAGGTATGGGGCCGCCAACTGGGACGATTTGCGAGATTTCTTTGCATCCTTTCAGTTGTTGAAGGCGTGCTTTGGAATCTCCGATGTTAACGCATGTGCGGAGTCGGTCACAGACATTATTCTTCTCGAGATGGAGATGTTTATTCCGCATGCCATCAAATGAAATTCATCTGATAAGCCTTGGTTTGATAAAAAATGTGAGCAGATTGCAGCGGCAAAAAATAGATGTTTTAAACAACGGCGCTCCAATCCCACCGAGGTTGACAGAACGAATTTTGTTAGAATCAGAAACGCGTACAACCAGGCGATTGATACCGCGAAGAATGCCTACAACGACAGAGTAACTGGAAAACTCCTTGAGTGCCCAACTAGTTCGTGTCCCTTGTCGTCAATACCAAGGGTTATCAGCAGTATCTTCGTTTCCTCCTCTATTCCTCCGTTAGTGACGGGCAGCGGGACACTAGTCACAAATTCAAAAGATAAAGTTAATGTGTTCGGGAATTCAAACCTCGACCCCAGTCTTTTGGAGCCACCTGCGGTCGCACCGGTACGCTCTTCGATGCGGGATGTGAGGTTCCGCCCGCGTACTATTCGGCGCATTCTTCGTGGACTAAACTGTAAGAAGATAACCGGCCCGGATGAAATACCAACAATAGTCCTTAAGAACTGTGCTCCAGAACGATCACCGGTTATTGGCAGACCCTTTCCCTTATCTTATAAACGAAGGACATTTCTTGTCTGCTGGAAAATCACTCGAGTTCACCCAATCCCAAAGAGGAGAAAGAAGTGTCTCCCTCAAAATTACCGTCCAATAGCGTTACTGTCTTTGTTATCTAAGGTGATGGAAGAGGTCATCAATGCCGAGTTAATTAAGTATTTGGAGTGCAACGGACTTCTGAATGATCGTCAATATGGATTCCGTAGCAGACGGTCCATGGGAGACATTTTGACCCTTATACCCGATATATGAACATCTGCGGTTGAGGGGCATAGTGAGTCAAGGGCGGTCCCATTGAATATCTCCAAGGCTCTTGACCGCTTCTAACAGAGGCATTGCTGAGCAAACTTCGTTCATACGGACTGTCCCAGCAGCTTTACGACTGGACGAAGAGCTTCCTCGAAATCCATCGATCCCGGTTATCGTGGGCGGCGAGTTTTCGGATCTGTATCTTGTTAATTCCGAGCGCCTAAAGGTTCTATTTTGGCTTCAACCTTGTTATTGCTTCACATAAATGATTTATTGGAGTCGACGGATAACCGGGCGCCAGTTTCGCGGATGATAGTACGCTTGTTTTCTCTTTTTCGACTGATCGACCGATTAGTGCATCAACATCGCACCAGTTGCGATGTAGCCAGATCAACTCTCTGAATCGGTGGTCCTGCAGTGGGGAAAGGCCAATCTTGTCGACTTCAGTGCAACGAAGACACAGCATACAACATTCTCAAAGAAAAGTGGATCACCTGTTCCGCAGCTGATGATGAATGGCCAGGCTCTCGAATCTGGAGAAAACTTAGAATTGCCCGGCGTCACCGTCTGTAGGAATGTATCGTGGAATAAACACATATCAAACTTTGCCAGGTCAGCCTCTGGAAAACTGAGTTATCTTTTTAGAGCCAAGAAATATTTTACTCCGGTCCAACTTCTTATCTTGTATAAATCCTAAATTAGATCCGCGGTCGAATATTACCCTCATGTTTGGAGCTCTGTTCCTAAAGAGTGTTCTGAGTGGTACACAACCATTTGTTTGCCAGTTGTCTTCCAAGAAATCAGGAAAACCAACCGCCGAAGACGGATCACTCTTCACCACGACAATGCGAGCTCTCACACATCGGCTGCGACAACTGCATTTTTGAGCACCCAAAACATCGATTTGATGGGTCATCCGCCGTATAGTCCTGACTTGGCACCGAATGACTTCTTTTTATTCCCGTACGTAAAAACCAAACTGAGAGGTCAACGTTTTTCGACACCTGAAGAAGCGGTTGCTGCATTCAGAATGCATGTGTTGGAGATACCTCAATCAGAGTGGCAAAAGTGCTTCGACAATTGGTTCAAACACATGCAAAAGTGTATAGATCTTCATGGGGAATATTTTGAAAAACAATAAAGTGATTTTCGATGATCAATATTTGTTTTTGGTCTCTAATCCAGAAATATAAAAGGCAACCCTCGTACAAAAATAGAATCGACTGGAATTAGATTATATATCGATTAAGCTTGGTTTGAAAGCCAATTAAATGTAGCTGAGTTGTAGTTGAATTAAATACAACTGGTGTATAAACCCAGTTTCTTTTCGGCGGTGGTATCTTCGGTTAGTTTCGAAGTTGACCGTCAAACGGTGTGTGGATTTGGGGGACCTCTGTGACGGTTGTGAGAAGTGGTAAAAAAGTAAGGACGAAAGGAAGTAACGTGTTCTTTTTGGTGTAACAAGTAATGTTTTTTCTTTTTGGTGTAGGGAGTTACGTTTTATGTAAATGTAACGATGTAAATTAAGTATGGCTAATGTAATGAAAAGGGAAGAAAGAAAGAGAAAGTTCAACGGTCCGGAATGTGGTGTTTGGTTCATTTTGCGTCCTTAAGAAATATTACAACATTACATTCAAGAAGTTTAGTTTGAGACAATTAACAACAATAAATATTATAACGAGAAAAAAGAACGAAGTGTTTTGGTTGTGCTTGCGGATTCATCGGGCTGGATTTACGCCTAGTGCTGGAGTTGGTGAGGCGATTTTTAGGGGTACGAGTGGAGTGACTCGTGGACGTACGACTGTGGAGCGGAGCCCTGGTGGGACACCGGGATCAATCCCTTTCCGCCAGGTAGAACCAAGTGGTGGCACACGTAAGTACCTATGGGGTACTGCCAAGGTACGTTTCAATTAAAATTACTATACAACAAATTGTATATTACATACGACACAACAAGAATATATTAACCAAAAACTACAACAATTAAAAGTTGGCTACAGTAAACCACAATAAACTACAATACTATACACTACAAAACCTTTTACAACAACAACAAAAAAATACATCACAGAAGAAATAGCACCACAAGTGGCGCAGCCGCGCCCCCTCATCGCTGTTTTCATTTTACCATTGGCAAATTGCATCAATTACTACAATAATTATATTACAAACAAATTATACAGCAACCATTATACAACCATTACACTACAATTCAAATATATACAATACAATACTTGGATCACAATTTTACATTAATTATACACCCATTATACCACAAATATATACACACAAAATTTACACTACATTTGGCAATTTACAATTCTATACTATACAATTTAACAATTACATCACATTTGACAAAATATTACATCACAACAGTCGCTATCTCTGTCTGTTTTCAAGAAATTATTACGGGTACTGTTCTTCAGAGATTTGTGGTATTGTTTCGCGCAATTCGGTTTATATGCGCTTTACAAGACAATCCGACGGATCGCACCAATTTGCAGTTCATCTCCCGACGGCGCGAACACCTTGCATCAGAGCCCTTGCCGTTACAGAGCGGGGAAGCTGTGGAATTCCCTTCACGCGCAAGTGTTTCCGGAGCGTTACAACCTGCAACTGTTCCAAGAGAACTGCAACAGTTATTTGGTGGCATTTCGGGGCGCCGTGTCATCGCTATAGGTTCGCCTCTCCCGAGAGAAGTATTAAAAAAAAAAAAAAAGTAGCCAGAAGCTTTACAGCCTTCGTGCACCGGAAATCAAGCTAGATATTTGACGTTGATCGTGATACTACTTACTCAATCTTTTACGCCCGCGACGATACGGTTTTGTAAACTCTCTTAGGTGTAAGCAGTTACAGGATAAAGGAATCATTTTTGTGTCTTACCTGTGACCAGTATCTAAAATTTTAAACTGTATGTAATCGAGAAACTCACCGCGACTACTGTCTACCTATAATAAAACCAACACTAATAAACTAAATCAGTGTGTTTCATTTTCTGTGCCGCAACTTCCCGCGTGTTTTATCTCCTTTTCCCTGGTGATCGTCATTTTGTATTCGGTGGAACATTTATGATGGAAGAGGAAGTGATCCAAGTAACCATGCTGGTACATATTTCCTCCCGACAGGTTCGTTGGATTAATTATTTTTAATAAATAAGAGCCGTTAAATCGATCTTCAATTAATGTAACACTTTATTAGTCCGTTAATAACAACCGTTACTTTTACCGTACACTTAACGATTTCTTGACTTATCGCTTCCGTACTTATCGCGTCTTTGACTGCTTACTTCTTATTCTTACTTCTCTCCCTGATCTGCGTGCGACGTATTTATACCGTTTCCTCATTCTGATTCGGCGATTCGTTTCGGTCCTTTCCATAGCCTCGAATTTTCTACTGCCGATCGTCCCCATTTCCCAGTACTTTCTAGAATATTCTAGTACTGATTGTCATATGCGTCACAATATTGATAAACGAAATCCCGAAATCTGATAGGCGACTGCACCAACCTACTCAGAATTAATATAATAGTTTAAGGACTGAATAGCATAGCTGGATCGCTCAAAAATAAATATAAATAAAAATATTGTTGTATAACACTTTAAATTAAACCAATGGACCCTGCAAAATATGTACAAATATAGTAAACAAACATTGTTTTTTATTTATGCACTTATTATATACATGAAGTAAACAAATCAAATTGCAGATTTATAAATGCTCGGCTTCGCCTTGGCTTTGAATTTCAAGATACAATATTGAAAATACTAAATCTACTACAGAACAATTTTTAAAGATGTAACTAAATGAGTGTGATGCCAATCCAACATAACTTCCAGTCCAGGTGGAAATAAACAAGTCATATTTTATCTGAAAATACAAAGTGAATGTGGTATAATTTATTAGTAACACAAAAATTAAAAATTACTTATCAAAAAATTAGCAACATCGTAGTTTCCATTTTGTATATATGTTTGTTGCTATGATGAGGATTTCCCGGCTGTAATTATCTAAATTATTTTTGTGCAGAATGCAGCAATTGAAAACTCTTTGACCTATCAAAGCTTCGAGTGAGAATACGAGGGTTGCCTCTTATGTTTCGGGATTTGGCAACCCTAGTGTTGCAACCCGGCAATTGACAGCTCTGTCGTAAAGTTGGACATTTTTGAGGTTATACGCACTCAGAACGTTTTGACATACGAGCGCTATTTGTGTTGTTTACAGTAACTTAAAAGATTCATCTCGGCCCAAAAATGGAATTAAATCGTCAACATTTTCGTGCGATTATTTTTTACAACTTTCGGCGTGGATTAACTCAGCAACAGTGCATGGATGAACTTAATTCAATTTTTGGCGATGAAGCTCCATCAAGGAGCAGTGTTTATCGATGGTATCGTGGTCGTTGTTCACTCCAAGATGAATTTCGTGAAGGTCGTCCAAAATCAGTTGTTGTTCCGAAAACCATTGATGCTGTGCGCGAACTGATATTGGAAGATCGTCATGTGACCTATCGTGAGACGAGACAACCTTAGGCGTTAGTGGGACCAGCATACATTCAATATTGCATAAACATTTGACTGTCAAAAAAATTTGTTCGCGTTGGATCCCACACAATTTGTCAATCGCCCAAAAAAAGGCTCGTGTCAATTGGTCGAAAGAAATGCTCAAAAAATACGGTCGCGGTGCTTCGAAACACGTCTATGACATCGTGACAGGTGATGAATCGTGGATTTACGCGTATGAGCCCGAAAGTAAACAGCAGTTGACTGTCTGGGTGTTTCAAGATGAGCCAAATCCAACAAAAGTTGTTCGCGCACGAAGCACTTTCAAGCAAATGGTCGCCTGTTTTTTCGGAAAAAATGGACATGTCGCAACCGTACCACTAGAACAACGCAAAACAGTCAATTCTGAGTGGTACACAACCATTTGTTTGCCAGTTGTCTTCCAAGAAATCAGGAAAACCAACCGCCGAAGACGGATCACTCTTCACCACGACAATGCGAGCTCTCACACATCGGCTGCGACAACTGCATTTTTGAGCACCCAAAACATCGATTTGATGGGTCATCCGCCGTATAGTCCTGACTTGGCACCGAATGACTTCTTTTTATTCCCGTACGTAAAAAACAAACTGAGAGGTCAACGTTTTTCGACACCTGAAGAAGCGGTTGCTGCATTCAGAATGCATGTGTTGGAGATACCTCAATCAGAGTGGCAAAAGTGCTTCGACAATTGGTTCAAACGCATGCAAAAGTGTATAGATCTTCATGGGGAATATTTTGAAAAACAATAAAGTGATTTTCGATGGTCAATATTTGTTTTTGTTCTCTAATCCCGAAATATAAAAGGCAACCCTCGTAATATAGGGCTTTCCAATAGGGACTTGACAACTTTTTTTCGGTAGTAAATTTTTATAATTTGCAGACGTTGTTCGTTCGTGTACTTAACCATGATGAAAATGTTGAGTTTAGTGAATAAATTGACAGTGAGAGTTTGATGATTAGTGAAACGGTGCGCAAATTAAATAAAGTTGTCAAGTCCCTATTGGAAATCCCGATAGAACACAATATGGGCTGATTTAGCGTATGACGATGGGAGTATTTTATTGCGTAGTGGGTTGCATGTCTTCTCGGGAGAACAAAGCTAACACTGTCGATCGGGGCTTCATTGTTATTTCTCAGTCTATATTTTGGAACTCTGGCGCAAGACTAATGACCTTGCACGAAAAAAAACAAATTATTATGGAAAATTTAATAAGCCTCAGGACTTGCTAAATACTCGGTTGTAGTGCCGATGATGATGATGATATTTTGGAATCCGAAGTTTTAAGAACAACCTCTTCAAATCGCATGTTGGCTTTGTTAAATTCCATTCGGTGAGAAGAGCAGAAGAGGTACTGGAGTTTATGGTATGTTGTGCGCTAAAGGAATTGTCAATGCCCTTATGATCTCTATACAGTTCAGGTAGGAAAAAGAAAATATTGTAGAAAGGACAGAAAAGTAGGAGAGGGTTAACTATACACTGTTTTATTCTATAACTTGTTGGCATTTTAAAGATGACGTCGTAGGGCCTCTCTCATACAAGCCCTGATCTCTATTGCAAAAAACTCAACGAAATAATGTTCATAATCTTTTCTTGATACAAATATGTTCGAAATGTGTGGCTGGTCAATCGTTATTCAGGGAATGGTAGAGACAACAAGGATTTTCATCCACTTGACGTTCAAGTTGTTGAGTTCTAATGCTTCTTCCCTTTACCAAGCTAAATCGGATCGGGTGAAGACACAGACTTCACCCGTAAAACGAAATCTCGAAAGTAAGTCGTATTCTGAGTAACAAGATAATATTGATTTGAATGAAGATTCAACCTGAGTCTCGGTTAGGAAAAGAAAATCGGGCTTTCCCATATCAAGTATTACGGGCGGTGCTTACATTCATATTAATGAAACCTATACTTAATATAATAATATTACGAAATGCCGGTACTAGTTGAACTTTAACAGCATTTCGTGGGCAGATCTAATTACGCAGAGTGGAGTTGTTTACAGTTCGGTTTCTTATCACAACATTTGTATGATGATCCCCCTGGAATAGATCCACATGGGGAACTAGCTTATCTCCAGAATTCTTCATCCCAGGAGGTACTGTAGGAGCGAAGTCGTGGCACCGATATGGGCGCTGGGTTCCACTTCGTTCTCACAAATTAAAAGTTCCGCCGCGGAAAACTGTGCACGAGGAAAACAACAGCACAATAAAACAAACAAACGGTAGTTTATTATTTAAACATCGGGTTTTTATTTCCCGTAGGTAAACAGAAAAACAAAACATGTATTTTAATTCTAGTTTTATTAATGAACGGAGAACTTGACCCGGTATTTTAATACACACGTAATAAGCCTTATACCTTGTAAATGATTTAATATAGTAAATTTAAACCGACTTCAACTTTTAAACCAATTTAAATTCCTCATGCTTAATCCGCACTGTTTATTCAATTTATTAGGACTCGACACAAACGATTATTCTCCATTATCGCTTCCCTGTGCGCACCAGTGTAGCGATGGAGCCGCGACCCGCTCGGGACGAAGGATGGAATTTGACTCAGCGATCGTCATCTCATGCAGAGATGATTTCGCTAAGGAAAAAAAAGGAAGAGAGAGAAAAACTTTTCTCTTAAGGATGTGACCAGTGGTGCAGTGGTATATGTGCGCGATCGAACAGATTCAATGTTGTTGCATGTGTTCGAAAGCAGGCAGGCGGCAAGGACAATAGGGAAAAGTGACCACATGCGCCGCTGGTAATGCGGGTCATTGTTTACACGATGCCTCGTCGCTATTTTCGACGTTAGGAGAAAAAGGTGCTAAAAGCAAATTGGATGTTTATGGCATCTCTGGCTGCAGTAGAACCGGGTTCATATTTGCATTAGGAAATGCTGGAGAATTTGGTTTCGGCGTCTATTGCGCTAATTATATGCAGCTGCTTGGGTTGTTTATTGATAAGACAACCCAAAAAGGTTGCCAGGCATTTGTATGAAAAGGTATATGACGCGGCTGAGAAAATAGACGGCGCGATATTTATGGTCCCTGACATGACGGTTACATTGAATGCAATCCGAATTATTTTATTTACAGGAATTCATCTGAGGGAATTTGACTAGCGACGTAGATGCCGAAATTGATTGGAAATTCCTGGTAAGTTAATAAAGAAATCTTAAGGAGCAATGGTGTGCGAAGAGAATGCATGAAGGTAAGTTTTCTTTACAGGGACTTAAAGATCATAGATTTGATCTCTTAAATGCGTGCAGCATTTGTAGGTACTAATACTGTTGCATTAGCAAACTAAAGGGAGTTGGGTAGTAGTTATGGGGGTTTTTCAGGTAAGTAGACCGTAGGGTTTGGCGGACGCGCTACAGTACTATCATGTCCGGGTCATCAACCAAACATCCGAAACGTTGTCAATGATTTATCCCGATTATATCATGGAACGTATAGCATGACGGGGTACTCTCTCAACTTGGGGCCGACTTACCACATATACCAACATTTTTTTTCGGCACGACCCATCAATCAGACCCCGATGGATTGTGAAGGATTTTTTCTCCTCATTTCGCGGAGTCTAAAGCTTGATGGAGTGGTATTACACCGGGTGGCAGGGCGTTGCACTACCTACCACTCGGTCTTTAACCGCCCTTCACGGCAAGCCGGCTCAGCTGTGAGTATATCATATTAATGCCCTCTAACAGGGCTCTAAATTTGGCTTCGTGTCACGTCAAAAATTCCGGCAGTATTAGTAATTAAAATTACAAGATAGAATTTAGAAGAGGAGGTATGTAAAGCTAATAAAAATATGTCATTTATGGTATATATGATGGTATGTAAAAATGTTTGAAAAATAAGAAACTAAATTTTGTTGTTATAAGTGTTTTTCCAGATTAGTATCTTTTAAAAATATTGCGTCATTCATTTCCGACACTTGTAAAAGTCTTACCAGCGATGCGTCAACGTTTTTAATGACTCCCACAAGCCCCCAAGCAGTATCTCTTCCGATTGCAGTGCAATTTCGCCCCACTTGAAATTGTTTTAACATCCTCTGCAAATTCCTTTCGTGAAGACTATCTGCGCGTTTAAACGTAGTGTAAATGTGTTATTCACAACCGCTACCATTAGTGTCTAATGTTATGAGAGAAAAAGTCGTCAATAAATTGGCAGCGCCAACATTTGTAAAACATTTGTCTTTTTGTCAAAAACAAAATACATTTTGTTATGATATTGTAAAATAAAAAAAATTAATGGCGACATCGGGGAGTAGTTCAATCTATCAGAGACAAATATTAAATAAACTTTTTTGGTTTTGCCAAAAACGTGTTCTCTACAGTGTGCACTTGACTATATATTTTAAAATTATTATAAATACAATGTACTCATGACGTTCAACGTGCCCATCAGAAATTAAGTATAAGTCGGCATGCAGTGTGTGCCTGTGAAAAATATGACTTGTCGGCGGCACTATTTTTAGACCTGCACGAGTCTGGTGTAAAATAATGTCGTCAGGTTGGGTACACAAGGCTGCGCTTGTCATACAAAATTACTGGGGTCGAAACCGTCGCCTGCTTTAATAGTTTCAGAAATAGAAGATTTGAGAATCTGCCTTCGGTCTCGTTGTTACTATTTCGTGTAGAACTTTTCAACCTGCTTTGAGTCGTGTGGGTGAATGAATGCGTAACAAATGTGGATCAGTACGTGGTCTCTTAGGCGCCGATGTATTAATTAAGTATTTTATTTACTAGTGCTGAATAAATATATTGATTAAGTCACATATATTTCTAATTCTAATAACAATATTTCATGTGATCACATTGAGAAACTTAAAGAGGACAGGGAAGGGAAGCAGGAAGAATATTTAATATCAGATGGCTTCGGTGATCTACGACATTGCTATCAAAAATAGTTTTGTCCAGACACGAGTGTTAGTATTAACAACTTCTTAAAGATATTCCTTTTGGTACTGTTCCACAAGAGTGGAGCCACAAAAACGAATGAATCGCTGTCGTTCGACCTAAACGAGATCAGATTAAAAAAAAAAACACTTAGAAACTAAAATAAGAAATCCAGCTCCGAGTAGTTAAACAGTATACAAAACATGAGAAATGACTTCCATTCTTGGCTTACATGATTTAAAATCATACAAAATGCTTAACTGCCCTTACCTACTTACTTTTCAATTCTACAACCGGGATCTGGTATTGGATTATAATAGTCTTTTCTTGCACTGCTCTTGATCTTAAGCCTTCTCAATGCTCTTCACATCCTCAACAACAAAATTATTATCCCTCGCTGTACGACGTTACCATACATTCTAACGCGATGAACTTTCCAGGTTGGTTCATTTGCTAACTCTGAGAGTCGCGCCCAGCAAAGCATATCAATCTTAATGTTTCTTATGACATCAAGGTAGTGGTGATGCTCGTAGACTTCGGTGTCGTAACGGCTTTGCCTCTTTTTCTCTACTTCTGTTTATATAACTATCGCTGGTCGGTCTTGGAGGTGCTCATATACGCAAATTTCCCCTTTGGCGTTTAATAACATGGGTTTTTTATGGAAGACTTTACAGTTAATCTAAATCAATAAATTATTTAGAACAAGGCAAGTCCCTTGTAAATACGTAAAAAACATGTTACCGTGGTACGCCAATTCATTCGATTAGGTCCTTAAACAAATCTGTCTAGAAACTATGAAATGTGGTTATGGCAAGACTAAGAGAGCACAAAACCCCATGCAAAACTTGCCCCAACTGTAAAGCATCTCTTTGCTCGGAAACTTAGCAATAAACTCTCACACCGAGATCATTCAAGCGCTGTCGACATAAGAGACACACAAGACCTGCAAACAAATACGCGATCTCCAACAAACTTATCAAAACGGCACTAAAAATGAGAACAGAGGTATACCAAGCCGGGATCCAAAAATGTCTCGTAAAAGGAACTCTTCTCAAATCGTGCAAAGTTCAATACCTAGCACTCTTGCTAAAAGGAAGGTATACATCACAAGATAACCCATCGTCGTTTCGCCCCATATGCCTACTGGATACAATGGGGAAAATCCTGGAGAAGATTCCATGTGATAGATTGGTCGCCATAATGGAAAAATAAAACGGAGTACTCATCATCATCATCGGCACTACAACCGGGATCAGGTCTGGGCCTTACTTAACAAATCTCTTCACCGGTCCTGATTTCGAGCTGATCTCATCCAGTTTGGCACTCCCAGGCTCTGGGGGTCCTGGTCTAAGCCATCCCTCCATCGCAGACAAAATCTGCCGAGCTGTCTCCTTCCATACACCCTGCCACAAAAGACTTTCCGGAAAGGCTCCTCTTCGCTCATCCGAGCTACGTGTCCCGCCCACCGGAGTCTACCGAGCTTGATTTTTCTTACAACATTAGCTTCAAGGTAGATTGCGTACAACTCATGGTTGTAGCGTCTCCCTAAGTGTCCTCCCTCACATACGGGGCCAACAATTCTCCTTAAGACCTTCCTCTCGAACGCGGCTGAGAGTTCAGAGTGCCTTTTATTGAACACCCAGGTCTCGGATACATACATGAGTACTGGTAAGACCATGGTCTTGTACAGTAGTAGCTTGGATGTTCTGAATAAATTTCGGGACTTAAAGAGCCTTGATAGATCATAGTATGCTTTGTTGGATTTAACCAGCCGTTCGCGTATTTCTTCTTCCATATTGTAATCGGCTGATACTATTGACCCAAGGTAGTTAAAGGATTGCATTACTTCAAATTCGTGCTCCACTACCCTGATAGTTTGACCAACGTTAGGTCTTCTCTTCGCAGAAGTTGTCACCATGTACTTAGTTTTCCCCTGATTAATGTGCAGTCCCAGTTTTTGTGCCGCCTGCTCGATCTGGGTGAAGGAGTCCTGTACAGCCGAATCGGTTCTACCGACGATGTCGATGTCATCTGCGTAGGCAAGTATCTGGCTGGACTTGGTGATAATAGTCCCTCTAGTTGTGACGCCAGAGTCACGGATTGCTTTCTCCAACACCAGATTGAAGAGGAGGGAGGACAGTCCGTCCCCTTGTCGGAGTCCATTAAAGATGTTTATTGGTTTGGACAGCAATCCCATTATTTTTACCTGACTAGTTACGTTGGTCATGGTCAACCTACAAAGTCGTATCAATTTGTTTGGAATGCCGAACTCTCTCATGGCATTATATAGTTCTACCCTGGCTATGCTGTCATAGGCGGCCTTAAAGTCTATAAATAGGTGATATAATAGAATCTTAAATTCCAGACATTTTTTCATCGCCTGCCTAAAGGTGAAAATCTGATCAATCGCTGATTTGCCTGGGATGAAGCCACACTGATATTGACCAATGATGGCTTTAGCGTATGGGGCTATTCGATCTCGTAGGATAGAGGAGAGTATCTTATAGGCGGTGCTCAGCAATGTTATACCCCTATAGTTGCTGCACAGTGTGATATCTCCTTTCTTATGTATGGCGCAAATTATTCCACGACACTAATCTTCCGGCATCTCCTCTTGCTCCCATACGTGCACCACGATCTCATGAATTGCGTGATGTAACGCTGTCCCTCCTTGTTTGATCAGCTCAGCTGGTATGCCATCAGCTTCGGGGGCTTTATTTGATTTGATTTGTCTTATGGCTTTTAATGTTTCCTCAATGCTTGGTGACGGCAATATTTGGTCTTGATTTTGCATTGGTGGAGCCCCCAATTCTTCTGTGAACTGACCATTTAGCAATTCATTGAAGTGCATTTCCCATCGCTCCAGAATGCCTTCAGAATCGGTGATCAGATTACCCTCTTTATCCTTGCAGTAAGTGCAGCGTGGTGTGTACCGCGTCATGCTGTGGATTATTTGGTAGAACTTCCGCGCCTGGTGCGGACCTCGCTCTCTACTTTTCTCTATTTCACGGACAAGGTTTTTTCCCAGGCACTTTTCGTTTGTCTGTGAAGCCTTTTTTCAGATTTTCTGAGCTCTTTGTATTTCTCTTCGCGTACCCGCGTCCTATGAGACTGCTGCATTGCCCGGTATGCAGCATTCTTACGTTCAGTTGCTAGTTTGCACTCATTATCAAACCAGTCGTTCCGATCTCTACGAATACTGCTTAAGATGGAGTTGGCAGTACTAAGGACAGTATTCTTAAGGCGTGTCCATTTCTCTTCTACGTCAGGCATTCTGGCACCAGGACTTACTCTCCCTTCATCGAGCTCTTCAAGGGTGTTTTAACGCATGACCAAAGATGTTGTTGGTGTTCTTATTGCATAAGGCAGCCGGGTTGATCCGAACCTGATCCGCGGATGCAATACGTCTCCGTAAGGCAATCCGCGCTCGGAAAACTATACCAACAGAATAGTGATCCGAGTCGACGTTGGCACATCGGTACGTTCGTACTGTCATCAGGCTCGAGGAATGGCGGCGATCTATCAATACGTGGATAATTTGGTTGCGAGTGGCTCCATCAGGTGCTACCGAGGTGGCTTTGTGGATGTCTTTACGCGGAAACTTGGTACTCGCAACGACCAAGTTCGTGACCGGCAATAAAAGATAAAATATGGAAAGAAGAACAAAGAAGTACTGTGTCGTGGTAACATTTGACATAAAAACACTTTTAACTCGGTCAACTGGTTGTCCATCAGAAGACCGTTTAGTCGAATGGGCACTCTGCCCTATCTCGTGAAAATCATAATAGGATACTTCACCAATAGAAAGCTAATCTACTATACGGGCCAGTATAGAAATGTATGAGGTCTCGGCACGAGTTCCTCAAGGGTACTTGGTTCGCTCCTCTGGAATTTTACAAATAAAATTACAACAAGGAGTAGAAACTATTGACTTCGCAGACGGCATTGCGGTTGCAACGATCGCTAAATATATAAACGAGGTAAAAGCGGCAACTAATGAGACAATTTGACTAATTAAAGACTGGCTACAATCTGCCAGACTATAATAGTTTAGTGGGGGGGTACCACCCCGTTTAATGGCTTAATCTAGGGTGGCGCAAAAATAATCATCCATTTTGTTTTTGAATTACTTTTTTACTAAATAAAAAAATGATTTTGAGTGATGGAAATCTTTATTTGGACCTTTATAATTTTTTCTGTTAAGTTAAGAGATGACTGCAGCTAGTTCACAAATGTCAAATATGATTCACCTACGACGCCATTTGGAAAAACTATAACATCTTCCGATAGGGTGATTAATTTTGCGCCACCCTATACATACAACCTAAAGTATATATAACTTTCCAAACTAAAGAACGTAAAACCAACTTAACTAACCTTAACCTAAGGTGAACGGGTCAACAGTACTAATCACTAGTCGAAAGCGTGTGGAATATGTTAACTTCCAGATCTGTAATCAGAACACAGACACCTGTATCCAGTATATTGCCAAACTTAGAGCCAAGAAATATTTTACTCCGGCCCAACTTCTTCTCCTGTATAAATCCCAAATTAGACCCGCGCTCGAATATTGCTCTCATGTTCGGAGCTTGGCTCCTAAACGTACTTTCGACCTACTTGAGAGCATAGAAAGACGAGCGATCTGCCATATCGGGGATTCGGCGTGGACGTCGGGACTACAGCCGCTATCAGGCGCGTAGCCCACCTCTGTCTGCTTTGATATTTTCACGGATACTGTTCTTCGGAGATTCGTGGTATTGTTGCACGCAATTCGCCCAGTTTGTCGGTCACCTCCCGACGGCGCGAACATCCCCGCATCAGAACTCGTTCCGTCATAGAGCGGGGAAGCGGTGGAACTCCCGGAGCGTTACAACCTGTAACTGTTCAAAAAGAATTGCAACAGTTACTTGGTGTTATCTCGGGGCGCCCACTCGGCCCTATAGGTTCTCCTCTCCCGACAGAATAAAAAAAATAATAAAAAAACTTCAATGGACCAGGATATAGTCGTGCCAAAGTGGGCACAAGCTCTACAAACAAAACAACTGAAAAGAATGATGAGAGCAACACACAGGCTTTATTTACCAGCCAAAAAAAAAAAGTGTTTGCTTTTTTTGGAGCCGATTTACTCTTTGCAGTCAATCCACTGTTTTGACTATATTTTTGTTTCGGGCGTATAATAGTGTATCCAAGTATCATCGACAGTTATTAATCGGCGCCAAAACTCGGATTGCGCCTAAACTGCGCCAACAGAGCGTTGGAAATGTTCATTCGAACACGTTTTGGTCTAACGTGAGCAAATGCGGCACCTAACGCGCGGACAGCTTTCTCATGCCTAAATCATGATCTAATATGTGACAAACACGTTCTTTGGACATTTTCATAGTCTCTGCTATCTCCCTCACTTTAATTCGGTGCTCGTCTAGCACCATTTGGTGAACTTTAGCGATTTTATCGTCAGTTGTTGCAGTTTTTGGACGTTCCGAACGTTCATAGTCTCCCAAGCTCTTACGGCCACGTTTCAATTCAGCAGCCCGAAATTTCACTGAGGTAAATGATGGTGCAGAGTCCCCATACACAGATGCCTACTCATTTTTGATTTACGTGGGCGTATTGGCTTTCAAAAACAAAAATTTAATGACAGCTCGATACTCAATTTTGTCCATTTTCCCAAAAGCACTCACATCGACTGTCAAATAAAAACTACTCGTCCAAAATTTCTGAAATTTTGGTGAGTAACTGTCAAAAGATAGACCACTACATTCAGTAGCTTTTATTGACGAGTGTTGTAATCTTCACGTTGAGGTCACTTTTCAGACCACCTTCGTACAAACTAAAGTATATATATAATCTTACAAACTAAAGAATGTAAAACTAATTTAAGTAAAGAGGGACATCTCTTCAAGAGGATTGGGGGAATGCCATCCGGACCAGCGGATTTGTGTGCGTTTAGATCTTTGAGTGCGCGGGCAACAGTACGCGTTCGGAAGCGAATCTGGCTCATGGTGTGCTGCTTATGCCCAAGTTGAGGTGGAACTGATGTGGTATCAGGCAGCATTGAGTTGGCTGCAAAATGTGCAGCAAGTAGATTTGCCTTCTCTATTGCAGCGGTGACTGATCTGTCATCGAATATAAGCGATGGAGTGGATGAAGAGACTGAGTTTTGAATGTTTTTCACGAATGCCCAGAAGTTTCTACTACCTGTGGGAGAGTGCAGTATTTTTTGTCTCACTCTCTGGTCATGCAATAACTTGGCGCGTTGAATATACGCATTGCAGTCATTTCTAGCTCTCTTAAATCTTTTCCGGTGTTCCTCAGTATTGTTTGATTTGTACAACCGGAAGTTCAACTCTTTAGCCTTAATGGCTTCTCTGCAGCCGGAATCGAACCACATATTTCTCTTGGGTTTGATACTCTTCACTCTGTGTGGAATAAAGGTCCGTATGCCAAGTAGAATCGTGTCTGTCAATGTGTCCGCTATATAGTCAACATCGTTATTGAGGAAAAATAACGACCAATTTAACCTCCCAAAAAAGTCGTTCAGACCTTCCCAGTTGGCCTTCTCGTAGAACCATACTGTTCTTTTGGGAGCTTTCTCATTAACGTTACTGTTGGTTAGAGCAAATTTAGCTGACACGACACAGTGGTCTGAAGTGCCCAAGGGCGAAGAAACTTCAATTGTGTATTTGTTTGGGTGGGAGGTGAGAAAGAGGTCCAGTGTGTTGGCGAAGTGACCATATATGTATGTCTTGTACCCGTGTTGGCTCATTGACAAGTTGAGTTAAACTATTTGAATCAGCAAAAAGGTGGACATATTGACCTAGAAGTGTTGTTGTTCCAGAGTGACAATGCCACTGAGAGTTATGCACATTCAAATCACCCACAATAACGATTTCAGTGTGCGGATATAGGGTCAAGATCCTATCGATCCTTCTATCCAAGTTTGGACTTCTGTAAAGAAAGCAGTAATGTATGATATGCTTACGAACGTGAAGTTTTAGCCAAGAGAAATTAAATTCTGGGTTGGAACAGAGCCCATATTGTGGCAGAAGCTGATAAGCAACATCATTTCGTATGTATGTGGCTATACCACGATGTGGAAAGAACAGTGGCACTAAGTTATATCCAGGTAAATTAAGATCGAAAATATCTGTATTAGTAATTACCTGGGTTTCGCTAAGTGCAAGGATAGTTGGTTTCTGGTTAGAAACGTGGGCAGACACAGAAGAGAAGTTGCATCTCAAGCCGCAAATGTTACACATATCAACGCGAAATTCCCGCTCCATTGAAATGATCCTACACAGAAAACCAATACCGTCTCTGGAAAGGATGCAAGTCGGGACCAGCAATAGATAAGCGAAAGCAACCACTACAGGTGTTATGCCCTTGTAGTAGGTGCCCCACTAGATCTGTAGCGGTTCCGCCAAACCCTACGGTCTACTTACCTGAAAACCCCCCATAACTACTACCCAACTCCTTTAACTTTGCTAATGCAACAGTATTAGTACCTAAAAATGCTGCACGCATTTAAGAGATCAAATATATGATCTTTAAGTCCCTGTAAAGAAAACTTACCTTCATGCATTCTCTTCGCATACCATTGCTCCTTAAGATTTCTTTATTAACTTACCAGGAATTTCCAATCAATTTCGGCATCTACGTCGCTAGTCAAATTCCCTCAGATGAATTCCTGTAAATAAAATAATTCGGATTGCATTCAATGTAACCGTCATGTCAGGGACCATAAATATCGCGCCGTCTATTTTCTCAGCCGCGTCATATACCTTTTCATACACATGCCTGGCAACCTTTTTGGGTTGTCTTATCAATAAACAACCCAAGCAGCTGCATATAATTAGCGCAATAGACGCCGAAACCAAATTCTCCAGCATTTCCTAATGCAAATATGAACCCGGTTTCTACTGCAGCGAGAGATGCCATACAAATCCAATTTGCTTTAGCACCTTTTTCGTCGAAAATAGCGACGAGGCATCGTGTAAACAATGACCCGCATTACCAACGGCGCATTTGGTCATTTTTCCCTATTGTCTTTGCCGCCTGCCTGTTTCGTCGTTCCACTGCACGTGTGAATCGCATCTATCGGAACGATCCCACACATACCACCATGACCTTTATTACGAGATCTGGTTTTCTTGTTCCCACAAGAGAGACTCTACGTTACACTTGTGGGAGATAAAACATATCCTTGGCAGGGATATATTCACACCCTTAAGAGAAGAGTTTTTCTCTCTCTTCCTTTTTTCTTAGCGAAATCATCTCTGCTTGAGATGACGATCGCTGAGTCCTTTTACATCCGCGGACCAGAAGGGTCACGTTTCGCTCCCGCTCTCCGCCGGCAGCGGAGAAGCGTAAACACTTCCATACCCGAATATATCCGGAGTCGCGTATCAATAGTTTTCTCGTGCTAAGTGCCATATTTATCCGCTCTTCACCTCAAGTGTTATCTTTGTGTTCTTGTGTGTTCGATTGTTTGGTGTGCGGATTTAACGTTGGTCGTCGAACTAATTTCAACAAAGGTGAACAATAAAATTTGAACAGTAAAATAAAATCATGTCAACTGGAAAACAGATTGTAACCCATCGTGCAATCGCAAGTGTACACTTCATGTTTAATAAATTTTAGTCACTTCGTTTAAAAACCAATAAATAGACCGATTAGTAATGTTAAAACAGTGCATTTCATTTACCTTCCTTTCTGGTGTGTCTTGTGGCGGAGTTTTAATCCAGGGGTTGAGAACCATTGGTGAACAGATTTCTTCTAGTGAAGTGAGGACTCGGTTTGACGAAACCTTGATCGGACCGTGAAGTTTTATGATGGAGGAGGAAGTGAACATGTTAGGCACATTACTTCGTCACCACAGATCCGTGCCGAAATCCAGGTCACATCCCTTCCATGATGAACATTATGCCACTCAGATACAAAAAATTCTCCAAAGATTATTAATCAATCGAGAGTATCGATGTTTGAGGGACGCAAACAGAGGTGCGAAAAAAGGAAAACAGACACAAGGGGTGGAAAGGGTAGAGGGTTTTCCCGCACTCCAGTTCACTCGCGTGTATATTCCCGCACTTTTCACACCACTAAGACGCATGTGTGAAGATCCGTTTGTTTGTTTAGATCTCACAGTAAGGCTTCGCGCCTGAACCGATAGTGCAATTGGGTATCTTATGTGTATTTAAGATTCCCAAAACGGATTGCACAATTGATCCGATGGTACGGATCACGAGACAGAAGCGCACGTGCTGTCTCGTTGGTGGTTTTAAATCGACTGAGACATTCATGACCTTTTCGATCACCTTAGATAACATAGACAGTAACGCTGTCGGTCGGTAACTTTGTGGCAGACACTTTTTCTCCTCTTTGGAATTAGCTGAACTTGAGCGATTTTCGAGCAGGTGGGAAGGGTCCTTCGTTTATAAGATCAGCGAAACAGACTGCCAATAACCGGCCATAGTTCTGGAATACAGTTCTTAAGAACTATTGCTGGTATTCCGTCCGGGCCGGTTACCTTCTTACAGTCCAGTCCACGTAGAATGCGTTGAATTGTACGCGGCCGGAAGCTCACACCCTGCATCAAAAACCGTATCGGCGCGATCACAGGTGGCTCCAAGAGACCGGCATCGAGGTTTGAATTCGCGGAAAATAAATTCGCGAACACATTAGCTTTATCTTTTGAATTTGTCACCAATGTCCCGCTGTCCGTCACTAGCGAGGGAATTAAGGAGGAACCGAAGTTACTGCTGACAGCCCTTGCCATTGATCAGAAGGGACGCGAGCCAGTTGGGCACTCAAGGAGTTTATTAGTTACTCTGTCATTGTAGGCCTTTTTCGGGGTATCAATCGCCTGGTTGCACGCGTTTCTTATTCTAACAAAATTCGTTCTGTTAATCTTGGTGGGATTGGAGCGCCGTTGTTTAAAAACTCTATTTTTTGCCATGGACAATACTTTACAATAAAGCTACAAAGTTAAAAAAAAGAACTTAAAACTTTTTCTTCACCCAATATAATTAAAACACATTTGATTACCATTCACTGGGATTATCGGTTTCATAGAATTTTATTAAGTGTTAAACGTTTGTTTTGTAACAGAAACACTGCTTTTAAAATACAACTTTAAAAACTTACTAAAAATATCTAGTGTCTTATATTTTGCCAGATAGCACACATATAACACAAGAGTAGATGAAGGGTAATATTTAATTATTCACGAATGCACTCCATAATGGAGCAGCAAAACTTCAGTACATTTTACTCTAGGAACAAGCATTTGTTGACACGTACGTGTTTTGAAATAATTCATTGAAAGAATTCAGAAACATAATCTGAAAAAAAAAGAAAGACACGTACAATACAATACCAAGTATTTTGTACTTGGGTAAATTTCCACTTTTACAAAAATGTGTTTACTTATGTTGGTTCTAAAAACTATTTAGTCTTTTACAATTTAGTTTGTTAAACCTATAAATTGCACTTTAAAGTCGTGCAATGACATATATAGAAAAATAACAAAGCCTTTTAATTGATATCATTGATTCTAATTCGCTTATTTTACTCCATATATCGTATATATTTTTATTTGTATGTTGTTAAGCTATAAAAATTGTGAAGTTCTGTCAAAGTCTACATTTTCATATAATGTTCGATTTTTGTTTTTGTCCTATTACTATTTTATTCTTTCTGTGAAAGATTTGATTGTGTTTTTTTAAAACGTTTCCACATTGTATTTACGTATTTTTCTTTGAAAAACTGTCTATTGAATATCTATCTTTAAATACAAAAACAAATAGTGAAGTGATGTGCAAAAGAACAACCATAAACTGATTATTTGCAAAAAAAGATATACGAACTTAACTCAAAAGTAGCAAAGGATGTTTACCATTAAGGAAAGTTTGCTTTGATAATGTGATTTTAAAGAACTTGTCTATGAAATAAAGAAGCTAAACATCTAAACAAACTTTTCGTTTCGTTTTATTTATTTTTTTCTTCGTTTCTAACAATATTCACGCAATAAAAGAACCCTTGATATCACTATGATACAACACGGTCAGGAAAGAGAAAACTCTATAGAAAGACTAGAATGAAAGAAGAATGAAAAAATGTCGATGGCGTCGGTTTTTGTTGCTGTTATTTGTGAATCAGTCGGCTGCGGTCCACTCGTGGAGGATGATCGTCGAGTGCGATGTATACCAAAATATTTTTCAATTGAATCAATGCCGAATTTTAAACTGTTGTTCACTGAAATATTACAGTTTATATGTATCCTGAAATTAAATAAATAATTCTTTTTTATTTCATGTTCGGAGGTGAGCGACAACTTTCACCTATGAAAATGCGCTATAGCGGATGCAGCTAGAGTGGAAACCAGATAATGCACCCGACAAATGCGATTTTCGCCGCTACCCTGTCGTTATATAGTGCTGACACATCAGATATGTCGTAAATTAGAACAGGCAATGGTGTTTTCTAAATATGTAAAGTGTGTATTCCACCTGCCATCTGAGATACCTTTTGTTCAGGGTAGGTCTCATTATCAGCCAAAGGATGAATCCCTCACTACTGGCCTGCGCCTGATTAAAGAAAATGTTTGGACCAATCTTATGCTAGGCAAATCTAAAAATATCAAACACATAAGCTCTTATGAATCTGGAAGAACGTCGAACACAAATTCTACGGGGGATCTATATACCTATCTCAAATACAACAGAAGTGGATAAGACGGGTATTACAAAGACAGTAAGCCAGTTCTAATGCCTTGCATGAGAAAACTAACAACAAATGACAATCAATGATAGAGATGACAGGAAAGAAGAGCCTCGTTGTTTTTACAAGGTTTGCGTGCATGAATACTGATAAAACCACTCATAACTAGCGAGATCATGTACTGATTAACCGCTGTCGTATACTAAATTTGATGACGAAAGAAACGGTGCTAAAGGCATCTCGCACCATGAAGTTCTTTGAATAGTGTTTTGAGTGCAGACTAAGAAAGGGATTAAAAAAATGATTTTTATAGGTTATTGTTCTCCATAGTTTTAGACTCATTTTGTGCTCTATGATTTTAGACTCATTTCAATAAAATCAGTTTACAAAAAATCTGTGTGATTCCGGCCATATAATAGAAAATTAGCCCAACCAACAGAAGCTTACCGCGTGCAGGGAGCCCTAGTTTATTGGAATTGACCGATCGTTAATTTCGGAAGGACTCCATTCTACCAGATGTACCAATGCGAAGTGAGCGTCAAGATACAAATGTATCGATAGGGAACGTTTGTTGTGAACGAGCCCTTATATTGTTTTTATTTCGTTGCTATGACATCTGTCAAACATATTTAGTATGCATCAAGTCATTGTACAAACAACATCATTTTTTAAATCCTGTTAAAAATGTCGAATTTTGTACCAGAAAATGATGATTAAGTTTTTGTTTTCATTTGAAGAAAAGTGCTGCAGAGTCGCATCGAATGCTTCTCGAGGTTTATGGTGATCATGCTCTATCGGAAGCAACATGTAAAAGATGGTTTAAGCGGTTCAGAGATAATGCTTTTGATGTGCGAAATGAAGACCGTGGAAGACCACCAAAAAAGTTTGAAGACACCGAATTGCAACCAATATTGGATCAAGATGACACTTTAATTCAAAAACAAATGGCACAAATGTTAAATGTTGGACAACAAACAATTTCTGACCGTTTAAAAACGATGGGAAAGATCCAAAAGTGTGGAAACTGGGTGCCACATGAATTGAATGACAGGCCGATGGAAAAGCGAAACACTACATGTGAAACGTTGCTTCTACTACACGAAAGTAAGTCAGTATTGCATCGAATTGTGACTGGTGATGAAAAATGGATTTATTTTAAAAATCCTAAACGCAAAAAATCATGGGTACATCCAGGAGAAGCGTCAACATCGACTGCAAAGCCTGATCGGTTCGGAAAAAAGACAATGCTCTGTGTTTGGAGGGACCAGAAGGGGGTGGTGTATCATGAACTTCTAAAACCTGGCGAAAGTGTAGATGCGCAACGTCACCGACAACCAATGATCAATTTGAACCATGTATTGATCGAAAAACGACCAAAATGGGCCATAAGACACGGAAAGGTAATTTTGTTGCATTATAATGCTCCGAGTCATAAAGCAAAACCCGCCAAAGAAACAAGCTCTCGGCTGGGAAGTGTTACCCCACCCGCCGTATTCACCAGACTTGGCTCCTTCCGACTACCATTTGTTTTCATCGATGGGACACGTATTGGTTGAGCAGCATTTCAATTCCTACGAAGAAGTCGAAAATTGCAAACGAATAGTTTGCCTCAAAACACGACCGGTTTTATTGGCGTGGTATACACAAGTTGCCAGAAAGGTGGTCGAAATGTGTAGAAAGCAATGGCCAATACTTCGAATAAAATGTTTTTTACTTTTCCAAAAAAAAAACTTTTTTTACTTTTAAAAAAAAAACGCTCACTTCTTACCGGCACACCTGGTAGATCTGATTTCATTTTCTTTTTTGTGTTCGTTTTATAGATTTTTAATTGAGTTAAATTTTTTCTTATTCCGTTTAACGTTTTCTGTTGAAGTTTTCAATTCGAATTTTCTCTCTATATTGATTGAACAAAATACTTGACTTGTCAAGTAAACATCGATGGCGAAAAATAAGGTATTGTGCGAGTAGCAGAGTTGGCTACAATAGTTTAAGTGAATTTTTATAAAAAAAAGGAAAAAATGTAATCGCTACAGACTCAACGAACATCAATGAAGGCAAAACTACGTACATGGGGGTCCCATAAGTGAGAAAAATCGGACAAGCCATAACGCTAGAGAACATTCAGCCTGCTGCTGGACTATGCATCTTGTTTTAATGAGTGCAGAACTCTCGTTTATTTGGCTTAGTACAACCATTCACGTTGATATCCTTATCAACATAAACTGTCATCAGTAACTGCCGAGCGATACATGGGGGCTGTAAATTAGCGCTTTTACAGTGTAGGTATGTAGAGATTTGTATATAAAAATAAACTAATGCTATGGCTCACCAATGCATTAAGGTATCGCGAAGCTCAGCTAAGTGTAATTGTGTGCAAGGTCTAGGCATCTCAACTTGCAACTAAGGTAATGTAACTTTATAATTGTATTACTTTTAGCGCTATGGCAAATAAACGTTGTACTCTGACATTATACCCACGATCAACTCTGGGTATGGATACCCGGTGTTTAATTTGGTAATGCAGCACATTTTCAGAAAAGTATGCCAGTAGATACAATGAATTCACACTAACTAATTAAATGGAAGTACTGTATACATACTAGCAAAAGCTTTTTAATAATTCACACATTTAATGTCTCTTGTCTTGTTTTAAATTTAAAAACAAATCACCTAGCGAACAATTCTTTATATATTTCTCCTTTAACTAGTCTGAAGACTGTCAACCACTCTTTTAAAAATCATCATAATCTAAATTGTCGAACATTCATTCTCAACCGGACAGTTCTGAATATATCGAGTGATTCAACCATCACCGTTCCTCCACTCATTTCTAAATCATGAATGCATGAATATTTTATAAAACGTAAATTTCATTCGCATTTCTGGAATTGCAAATATTTTTTGTTGAGTAGGTGGGAATTGCCGGCCATGTCAAACGGGGTGAAGTTCATATTTTTGTACAGCTTTTCTCAACCTACTCTACATTGTGTGTAGTAGTACAATTATGTGTAACAATACTTCGTCTCGATATTTCTGTCACAAAGTTAATGGATTTAAATTTGCATTTTGATGGCTTAATACTTTTTTTTAACTAAATCACATAGTGGGCGAACTGTTATTGTTTTCATGTTTTGTCTCAGTGGGTGATCTGACAGGCCTGGTCATACTAATTTTACCCCCGCTGTGTTATCACTATGGGTTAATTTTTTGAACAAAGGAAGCACGCAGATTGTGTTTATTTGATGAAGGTATTTTTAACAGAGCAGTTAGAGGTTGTCGGAACAGCGTTTTTAGAGATTATATTATTATTATTTAAGAAGTGTTAGAGTCGACCTAATTTGGCAGAATAAGGCGCTACTAACGTGTTAATACAATGATGTTATTCACTTGAATCGTTCTAAGTTCAATTACAAATAAATATTAATAACCGAAAAGGCCCAAAAGAAAAAAAAATAACCTCCGATTGACTCGATAGATGATAGACCACCTGGTAGTATCTCAGCTGATGTCAAGTAAATTCACTAACACACAAAATAGACATACCAAGGCACTATCATCAGCGAAATTCAAAACCCTATTGTCTGTTGGTGTTTTTAATGCATCAAAATAAAACGAAAATAGTGCAAATAGTAATGCCGAGTCATAGGGATTTTGTGGCAAATATTTCAAAGCCTACATCACTGCAGAATTAGTTTCTGAGAACATTTATCATCCAACCTTAGAGAACAATTAAGAAAAAAAAAATATTCAGTAGGGTTCTGTGGAAGATATGGTTGAAAATTTCAGGTATGGCTCTTAACTCAACTTGTCTTTCGACAGTCAATATCGAAACTCCATTGTTCAAACAGTCCACCGTGAATTTTTGTGGACTAAACAAAAGCACCAATACGTAACGTAGAATAATTCGTTTACTTATTTAAATAATAGTTTCAAATAATTCTCAAGCAGTAATTATAGTAAACACAGAGACTAGTACAATAATAACTTAAGTGAGATGCATAAAACACAAAAAACTGACCGGGTAACAGAGACCGAATATTTGATCTAGAAGAAAGAAAGAGTATAGGTACCTACAGCAGCAGCTGTACAAAAATGACTACACATTTGAAATGTATTAGAGGCAAAGTTATGATATATCAGTGGGATGAAAAGTTCGTAGGCTGACATAGAGATGGTGTTACTAGAATTAAATCCATATGCTTTTTAGTTAGTGCTAACCTTCAAACGATACGTTTATAAATTTGACAGCGGCCGGGCAATTGGTTCGTAAGATATAGCATTCTGAGTGAAACAACTTTTGTTATTATAAAAAAATGGATAAAAAAGAATTTCATGTGTTATTGAAACATTGTTTTATCATGAAAAAAAAAAAAACAGTTGACGCTTGGCTTGATAAACATTATTCGGACTCTGCACCAGGAAAATCAACCGTTCAGAAGTAGTTTGCTAAATTTAAACGGGGCGAAATGAGCACCGAAGACGATACATGCAGTGGACGCCCGAAAGAGGTTTTAACGGATGAAAACATAAGAAACAGTTCACAATAATTATGAATGACCGTAAATTGAAGATGATCGAGACAGCTGAGACTTTAGGGATATGAAAAGAGCGTGTTGGACATGCATAATATATTTAGACATGCGAAAACTGTGTGCATAATGGGTGCCGCGAGTTAACGATCCTAAATAGTGTATTGTGAATCTTTATATACTGCGACGGATATGACAATCAGTACTAGATTATTCTAGAAAGTCCAAAACAAAGTACTAGAATATTCTAGAAAGTACTGGAAAACTGGAGACTATGAGCAATAGAAAATTCCAGGCTATGGAACGGACGGAAACGAAACACCAAATCAGAATGAGGAAAAACGGTATAAATACGTCGCATGTAGTAAGGAAGCGATAAGTAATAAGTAAGATGTAAGAAGTAAGCAGTAAAAGTAAGTGCGGAAGCGATAAGTCAAGAAATCGTTAAGTGTACGGTAAAAGTAACGGTTGTTATTAACGGACTAATAAAGTGTTACATTAATTCAAAATCGATTTAACGGCTCTTATTTATTAAAAATAATTAATCCAGCGAACCCTAAGCTCGCTACAATACGTTAATCTTTGTAATCCCAAACATTACATCATCTCCATTGTACTGTAAATTTACATTAACCTTTGTACCATAGCCTTTGTATTATAAGTCTCATTAACTCCAAAGTCCAAAGATTTCTCTAGCATCTCAAATATTGTAGTCTGAAATACTCTACATTGATATATCTCCAATATCACTGATCAACCTTTGATACGCCCCAAATACTGTACATCTCAATCATTCTAACTAATAATCAAAAGCCAACAACAACCAGTATCACTAAAAATACAAACACACACGACTACTTCCAGCTATGCAAGGAGAATTATCAACGAGGAGTGCATTCCCAACAAAATTCTTATCAGAGAACTGGACTCAGGATACAGTCTTATCACCACATTCAGCGTATAAAAGCAGACGACCGAGTGAAACACATTGTCCTTCTCCTTTAAATTCATTTGACGACCCACGTCATTCATGACTCTTTGTGCTTATTGAATGAGGAGTCAACACCACATAAATTTAATAAAACTATATTTTTAAGAATTTAGACAATTTAACAAGTCTCGGCTATGGACCGGATACCGGTGGAGAGACTTGCTAAATAAGACCAAGACCGGGTCCCGGTTGTAGTGCCGATGAAATATATATGTATATATTTTTAAGAAAAAAACATAAATATAGTGTTTTTTTAACTCGCGCGAGCTCACAATCGAGCAAAAGTTTCAGCGTGTCGTTGACTCAAACTAATGTTTAGCGATATTCAACCCTAATAATGACGAATTTTTTTGTCGATATGTGACAATGGATGAATGATGGCTTCATCACTACACTCCAGAGTCCAGCCAACAGTCAGCCGAGTGAGAGTGAAAACTAAAGAGAAATCATACCATAAGAATGGTATCGAAGAATTGCATGACCGCTATAATCGTTGTATCGTCCTCGAAGGCAATTAATTAACTAAGACATTTATTAGAAAAATATTTCGACATTTAGACTCTGTTAAGCAACGCAAAACCTACAAAACCTACGATCCGCAGCTCATACAAGCATCCTTGTTCTCCAAAGAACACACCATCTCGGCTATGTGTTTTTCTCCCTCGGAACGAACCACGTCCGAATTACCATTCTGTTTCTCTTCAGTACTTGGCGAACTTCCATTTATTGTCTGTTGTAAGTGAGTCTTGTCCACTGTGAACTGAATAGCATTAGCTGCTGGCTTCGTTCGCAGATAATACATTCCCGTTTTGAGACCCATTTTCCAACCGAAGAAATGAATAGATGTGAGTTTACCATAATTAGGATCCGCTACATGAATATTAAACGATTGACTCTGATCAATGAACGCTCCTCGATCAGCAGCCATTTTAATTGTTGTTTTTACGGATATCTCCCAAACTGTTTTATACAGGTCCCGAATGTCTTTTGGAACTACAGTTGTGGCGAACTAATTAATAACGATACTATAAATTTTGTTTACAATAATTTTTTATTAAAATTCTTTGCTATAAACAGTTTGTAAAATGTTTTTTATATATGTATTTTAGTATCTTAATTAAAATATAAATAATATTTACAAAAAAATAACAAAAAAACATAAAATTAAATTCAAAAGGTTTTGTAAAACAAAATTAGCTGGCGATCTAATTAAGAACGATTGATTTTAAGTCCAAATTTGATGTCTTAGCTTAGTATTTTGTAGGAAAACCTTTGTTTTTAAACACTGCCTTACACCACCTGGGCACTGAAGCAATAACGTCCTGACATTTATTCAATGTTATGTTTTCCCAAGCTGCTTTAGCAATCTCATACAATTCATTTAAGTTACTAATTTTATGCTTGTTTACTTCTCTTTTTAATTCGTTCCAGAGGTTTTCTATTGGGTTTAGGTCCGAACTACATGAAGGCCAATCAATGACATCCACGGAATTATTAGAAAACCATGCTCTCGTTGCTCTCGCGGTATGCTTAGGGTCATTGCCCTGCATAAATTTCCATGTCACGGGCAATTCTCAATCTGCATAGTGCAGCATTACATCTTCAAGGAGATTAATGTAGTTTTGGGCGTTCATTATACCTTCCATGCGATGTAACGGACCGGTTCCTTTGTAGGACATACAACCCCATAGCATGATACTTCCTCCTCCATGTTTAAGGGTGACAGTGGTGTATTTAGGGTTGAATGCTTGATTTTTTGGCCGTCGAACATATTGCTTTCCATCGGAACCGACTCTGTTGATTTTTGTTTCATCACTCCACAATATTTTTTTCCACTGTGAGATGTTCCAATTCTCATGTTCCCTGGCATAAGCTAACCTAGCCTTTGGGTTTTTTAATGATAGCAATGGTTTTTTTTTCTAGCCGATCATCCAAAACGCTGGCTCTCAGTCAATCGCTCTCTAATAGGGCGTGCTGAAAGTGCATTTGGGTCCTCGCCGAAAACTTCCTTTCGTATTTCTTTTGAACTCATAAATGGATTTTTTTTTTTGCAGCTTGAACAATTAGCCTATCCTGAGCTTCAGTCGTTTTACGAGATCTTCTCCGTCTTGCTACGAGTTCTGTGGTTTTATGTTTTTCTACATATTTTACAGCATTAAATACCATTGTTTTAGAGCAATTAAGCTTTTTTGAAATTTCTTTGTACGACAACCTTTCATTATTTCGAAGATTTATTATCGCTTCTCTCATGTTTTTTGTACACCTTTTTTTCCTTCCCATATCTCGTTCAAATGTCTTAAAACAAAAGGAAGAACTTATAATTCCGTTTACTTTCAAACAAATTATTATATTTACCAACAAATATTTACGTTTAAAACGAAATTATACAAAAAGAAACAAATCGTTCTTAATTAGATCGCCAGCTAATTTTGTTTTACAAAACCTTTTGAATTTAATTTTATGTTTTTTTGTTACTTTTTTGTAAATATTATTTATATTTTAATTAAGATACTAAAATACATATATAAAAACATTTTACAAACTGTTTATAACAAGGAATTTTAATAAAAAATTATTGTAAACAAAATTTATAGTATCGTTCTTAACTAGTACGCCACCACTGTATGTTGAATAATAAAATCGAATTTTAGCAAAAACAATTGTTATTTATAAAGCATCCTGTGGGTATTACGCAAACCTTTTAAATATCAGTCACAAAACTATCTAACTATAGAAGAGAACCTCAAAGACGACAAACGATAAATCCGTGAAGTAATGGTCCAGGTGCTCAATGTCGCACCTATAAGACAATAATAATCTTGATATAATTTTATGCCAGGATGGTTAAAAAGAATCGGATCCCTTCGATTACGCATGTACACAAATTAACAACAAGAAATAGATGTGGTACCCGTCTAACATTTGTTGCGAGAACATGATTTGCGCGTTCGTATGGTTATCAAATTAGTCCCCTGCAGAAGCAGAAAATGTTGATCAATTTGCCAAAGTCTATGCATCACATAACCCGTTGGACGTGGTGATTTAATATCGAGAAGTATTCTGACTACAAATCAGGTTTGTATAGGTACGATTATTCTTAAGTGGTAAAAGAGTCAGAAAAGACTTGAAAGTAGCTTCCGGTGATAAGAAATTAAGTCCTGGGTGATATTTAATATGAATGAAAGTTGGATCTTATTTTTATATACTTCTCTCAGGAAAGATGAACTTATAGGTCTGGGTCAGAGGTCGTAAGTGGGTTGTCTCTTTTTTTGTTCTACCGAGCCCATTGTTGTATTCCAGAATACTACCCTTTATTAAAATTAACACTGAATCTCCTTACACATCCTTAAAAACTTCCCTTAACATATATTACATTCTCACTTAATACATACCATTCATAAACATTCACAATATTTCCAGTTACAGCACATTTAATAACCTGCACCTTTTTATTCATTCAAAACATAGCAACTTTGATTTTCGTTCAAATTTTATTCAATTTAATAGTCACAGAGCCTTTGATAAATTTTGTGTTTTGTTCATGTTATAATTTCCAGTAAATTAGAACACAATGTTCTATAAGTAGAGAAAAAACTCATTTGTAAAATCAGTTTGAGTTTGGAGTTGAGTTCAGTTAGTTGGTTGCCAATCAAAGAGTTGAGGAAGTTGAGAAGTAGTTTGAGTTTTGTTATTTAAAAAAAAAAGGAGAAGCTGTAATAAAAAGCGGCAATGCCTCAAAACAGCAATGAGTGAGAACGGAACTACTGATTCGACGACAAGTGCAAACTGTAGAATAGAAGTAAGTGGGCTATCTACTGAAGGAATATTTACGAAAGATTAATCAAAATTAAATTAATGTATAGGAAAAGAGAGCTGGTTTTTGAAGAATCTCATATGGGCTAGAGCAGTTCTTTAAAAAAAAATGTTTATTATACTTACACTTACCAATTACTGTCCTCTTCCAGTTTTCGTAAAAGTAAAAAGTTTTAGCACATATGAACAATTCCTACATCAACCTCATATATCAAAAAGGAAGTAAGAACAAACTAAGTAAATTACTGTCCGGTCTTTTCTGTTCTTTTTCAAAAACAATACTTTTATTAACAATTGACGACAGACAACCGCGTAAAACGTAAATTACGAGTGCTTTCCGACCGTTACTAGGCCTCCTCTAAGCCGTGGTGAATTTATGTTACATGCATAATGCTGAACTGGAGCTAGAGTTTCACATTATGGTTAAGCAGAGTCAACCAATCTTTTGAAGTTGTCAACTGCACCGAAATTCATCCGCCTTTCTGATTTCCATAGCTACTGTGGGGAGGAAGTATTGTGCCAAACAGGGGCACTCGGTTGACTTCCTTCCACCAGCTTAACGAAGACAAAGTTCATAGGGAAAGAAAGTCAAACGCACTGATTTAAGCTATTAATTAGATCGTCACTTTATTTGTTCCTTTAATGGTTTGACGCAAAACAAACTACTTTAAAGATAAGCACTATTAATGTCTCCGCTAATGTAGACATCACACTTTATCAAACTACGCATCAAACTTATTACTGAAATTACACTTCGGTCATAATGGGGAGTTATTTTACCTTAAACGATTTAAATGTCACATCCAACAGACAGGGCGGAGGATATTGACGTTTGCAAATTTGCCCACACACGACTCACAGGTATTATCGCGTCTCCGTGCGCACCGGAGAGTGGGAGATAGCATGACCAGCGCGGTCGGCAGATGGAATTAGACTCAACGATACAACCCTCGTTTGGGGTGAGTTTGTGGTGTGGTGGTAGATATCCTCTCCACTAAGGATATGTATTTACTTACCACCAGAGAAACGTAAAGTCTCTCTTGGTGGAAATGTGTTGTTTACTCATGCGCGAAGGCAATGGAAAAACAAAACAGGCAGGCGGCAAGGCCAAAGGAATTGGGGCGATCATGGCTTATGATGTGCATCGCGGCTAAATAAATAGACGACGTTGCATCGAAGAGATGTGCTAAAGGCAAATATGGGACGAGGGCATCATAAAAGTCTTAAATGAGTGATGCCCTTGTGTAAATATACGAATAGACATTGGGAAAGGTGCTAATGGGTTGGTGGACGACACGAATCTCTTGCTTGCATTTGTATATGCAGGGAAATTCGTTTGTGGGAAACGGATTCTATATTTGCATTGTTTATGCTTTGAATTCAATCCGGCGGCTATGCGGAGATTCAAACAAAGTAGCATTTCTGGGTAAAGTGCTTGCAGCTGTATCGATAGTTGCAAGTCATTGCAAAGCAGATTAGATGGTTATACAATGACGGTTTGTATATACCATTTGTGTCAATTGTACATGGCATCTATGGCGACGCCAGGATCGAACTCTAGTGTGAATATCTACACTAATTGGAAATTCGGTTCTGGGTCGCTAATGCAGAGATGTATTGATACATGTATGAATGCCCTTGTAGGAAAAATTCTTTGCAGGCATTTCCAGGTAATGCATTGAAAGCATTAATTATCCTCGGAAAGGAAATGTTTTTGCTGCGGAGAGATTGCGGTGCAGGCGTGGGAAGGTTGGAATTTGCCTGGCAACCGAAGGTACCGAATAGGGTTTGGTTTTATGCACCTGTATAATGGAAAGAATTCTTGTAGGGAATTTGTATGCGAGGAGATGCATGAAACGGTAGGAATTCTTTACAGGGACTTTTAGGTAAATAAATTTGATCTATTTGATGCGTGAAGCATTTAAGGTGCTATCGCGATTGCATTAGCGAAACTTATAAGGTTGTGTCGAAGTTATGGGGGTTCTTCAGGTAAGTAACAGTGGGGTTTGGCGAAACCGCCACACTGCCATCCACGAATTAAATGGTGGACTTCACTAAATATTCGATATAAGTAAATTTGAAGATGTAATTCACGAATTGAAATAAGAAAAGCAAAAAAATCGTAGATTTATTGATTAACTATCCTAACATTGATACTTAACCAATTCACCGCTTCCATTCTCAATCACTTTGATAACTACACCAGTTAATTGAGGCATATCGCTCAAGAAACACAAGTTAAAGAGAAATAACCTTAGCAACGCATTCAGTTGTGACTTAGTGGCCTTCGCAACTGTTTGGTATTTAATATTTTATTTTCCAGTCTATTCTACTGGCGGTAGGCTTTACCTCACAACTGTCTTCGTGCGTATAGTGTAGAAAACGTAGACAATTTGATTTATTAATCCCACTCATTTTAAACACGTTTGTTTCAGGTCAGAATTTCCTTATAACTCTAACTAAAAAAATATAGTTTTAATATACAAATATTCAACTTTACATTTATTATTTATAATACCCATTTATGATATTTATTTATTCCGACATTCTTTGATTAATATTTACCTTTACTTTCTAGGTATTAGAGTTACAGATCTATTTTATTGCATTCATTTACGAAAGATTTGACTCTATCGCGAATCTAGAACATTTTAAAATTGTTTTGGTTTTAAGAATACATACTTTTGCATCGGAAAATTGATATTGTTGATTGATACATTATGCCTGTTACCGTGACGCTACACAAAATTAATCACATGAAAAAAAAGTCTACAGTGTGTTGAATAGAATAAGACACCTAAGTTAGTGTAAATTAAGGCACATCTATATCGTCTTAATAACCAGCTTCAGTCGCTTAGAACGTTGTGCACTTGGATTACAGGCAAAGTGTGTTGCCAAGTTCTTTTGTTATTTTGTATACTCTTAATTTAATTTTGTTATTGTTAATGAAATTAAATTTGATGTAAAATGTTGCATGGTGCAACCCACTTCTCCCTCTAATACTGGTTGCTGCTCCGCTACACTTACTTAATGCGCTCCACCTCACCTAATATGTTCCTGCATTATTCATCAATTGGAGAGTATGCCCAACGGTTTTCTTTAAAAATAACCGCCAGACAAACGAATAAACATTAAAAAAAGTTCTTCAACGACCAACGCCAGCATGGAGCGCAGTGCCTAATCAGGTATTTCCTTTCCTTGCAATCGTTGCACCCTTCTAAAAGCTCTCCCTCTTCTTCTGGTTTCACTGTGCATGGGAATTGGACAAATATGCTTGTATCGAGTTGCGGTGTTATGATTTAAAGGAAATTGAATGTAAAACTATGCATTGTCGTTTTCATACGTTTATACTTTCTCTTTAAATTTAAGCCACTAGAATCGACCTTTTTATAATTTTCGCATTCTTGAGTTCTAACTTTGAAACGGTTAGCTGCAATCTGGCAACTCTTCTGGTTCTTGGTAACAAATTTACCTATGAAAAGTTTATGATGTTTAAATTGAACAGATTCTATCGCAATCAACTACCACGAAAAGGTCCCACGGTGCCGCATGTATAATTTCCCTTTAACTAAACTAAACTAAAAAAATAGTCGGAGGAACTATGATGTAATAGCTGTGCAAGTAGAAATTTAATTCTTCTAAATAATAATGAAAGCTAGATTATCTGCCATGATATGGTTTTCTTATTTTCGTTTCGAAAATTTGGATCTGAATAATGTTCCTCACTCTAGTCGGCTTATCACCGAAAAAGTCGCTGAATTTATGGACAAGGTTGAAGATATGAGGAGTCAAGTCAGCGTTAAGAAACTGTAGATTTAACAGAAAATGGATGTAAACCATTTGCATAACGTTACATACAAAAAGAACTTCGATGTTTGTATACCTCATGAACTGAGCGAAAATAAAATGTAATGGATTGAGTTTTCCATTTTGAAATCCCTACTGAAACTGAGTGAAATGACCAAACGATTGATTCGGAATCTAGTTTCAATATTTTAACCGTATACGAGGGAATTCTAAGAAACTGCCAGCAATACATAGTTTTCTTGAAAGAGTGCTGAGTATCTTATTTAAAGATGTAATGCGAACAAAAGAATGCAAAACAGGAAATGAATTAGTGACACAAATTAACATTGAATTACTGAAACGCATGGAAAAATTTGACATCAGGTGCCGTGTTACATATTTAAGACGTTCGACTCAAGAACGGTTGTCCCCGTAGTATTATAGCGTTTGTGACGATAGTGAAGAACGTCTGATTCGAATCGACGCTATTACGGTTAGAATCACTAAAAATTGCTTAACACATCAGGCCAGTACCGCGTGTACGAATTCGATTTCTAAATTCAAGTACACTCAACTGATGTGGAAGTGCGATGTTATTGCTTGATATACGGCTGATGCTTTGTCTTATTCGATATTCTTTCAGTGTTCTTCACTATTTGCTTGTTTATTGTGTGTACATCTGTTAGAAACGCCATAGTATCCCTGAACCTTGTACTGAAATCTGTTGCTGCGGAAATATAACTTTTTACACATAAATTGGAAATAATCACTACTACTACTACTACTACTGTTGCTTATTGATCTGTATTATTATTATTATTATTTATTGGCCTATAGGAATCCGGAAGTTCATGACTTCACCGACTCGACTCCGCCATTGTCCCCTGTCCTGTGCATTCTCCTTCCACGTTCGACCATCTGATCCGATCTCCTCAAGGTCAAACCCAATATTGTACCCCCATCTCCGTCACGGCCGTCCTACCGGTCTCTTTCCCGTTGGTCTACCGTCAAGAATTCTACGCAAGGACTTATCGTTGCCCATTCGCGCCACATGTCCTGCCCATCTTAATCCAAAGGCGTTTTAACATTCTAGTAAATAGTGCTCTGGGTTGAAATTATTTTCTATACCAATGTATGTTGGGAAGAACTTTCGTATGCTTCTCTATCAATGGAATTCAGTTTATTTTCTATTGTATTCTAAATAGATTGAAAGAATATTCAGAGCATTACCGTTAATGCTAGCATGCATAATTTCTGCTAAAGGATTTTCGATAGCCCCTTTTGCTCACTATCCCTTTCTATTCTATTTATTGGCATGTAGGAACCCGAAAGCGCATGACCTCACCGACTCGACTCCGCCATTGTTCCCTGTCCTGTGCACTCTCCGTCCACGTTCGACCATCCCATCCGATCTCCTTCAGGTCAAACCTAACATTGTCCTCCCATCTCCGTCGCGGCCGTCCTACCGGTCTCCTTCCCGTTGGTCTACCGTCAAGAATTCTACGCAAGGTCCTATCGTTGCCCATTCGCGCCACATGTCCGGCCCATCTTAATCTCCCCGACTGGATTACTGACTATTGTAGGTTTGTGGTATATCTCTTCCAATTCGTGGTTATGGAGTTTCCTCCATTGTCCTGCCTCCTCGTCATATTTACCGCCAACTATATCTCTCAAAGCTTTAATCCTGAATACTCGGAATTTGTTTTCTTCCCGTTTTGTTAGAGCCCATGTTTCGCATCCGTATAGATGGATCGGCATGATTATGGTTCTATAGACACGGAGCTTTATGTTACGTGATAGCAGTTTGGATTTCAGCAGTTTACTGACTGCGTCCCAACTAGCGTTGTCGGAGTGTAGTATTTGTTAATTTCCTTCGACATTTCGTTACTGGCCGTCAATATCGTTCCCAGATATTTAAATTCTTTAACTTTTTCAAATATCTTGCCTCTGACGTTTATATGTGTTCCCTGAGGTCCGCCTGCTCTCTCCGTAATCATGTATTTTGTATTGTCTTCATTTATTTCTAGGCCCACCTCTTCTGTCGCTTGCATGATGATTTCACAGTTTTTATTGATCTGTGGGAACCCGAAAATGTATGACCTCACTATTTCGACTAATCCAGGCAGGTAAAAGAGTTTATTCTGGAGTAGATAGAATGGAAAACGTGATTCGGATTAATTAGATAACTCCCGCTTCGGTTCATTATAAAGAGCTCATCAAAGCAAAACAAAAAAGTTTGATTTTTTTTTTTTTTTTTTTTTTTTATTAGACTTCTCTCGGGAGAGGCGAACCTATAGCGCCGAGTGGGCGCCCCGAGATGCCATCAAATAACTGTTGCAGTTCTTTTTGAACAGTTGCAGGTTGTAACGTCCCGGGAACACTCGCGTGGGAAGGGAGTTCCACAGCTTCCCCGCTCTGTAGAGGAACGAGTTCTGATGTAGGGATGTTCGCGCCGTCGGGAGATGAACCACAAACGGGTGCGATCCGTCGGATTGTCTTGTGGAGCGCATATAAGCCGAATTGCGCGGAACAATACCACGAATCTCCGAAGAACAGCACCCGTGATAATATCTGTAAAACAGACAGAGATACATATAATCCAAAAAAAGTTTTCAGGTTGCAATTTTCGGGCATTCAAAACGAATACGTGATCATCATCATCATCGGCACTACAACCGAGAACCGGTCTTGGCCTTATTTAGCAAGTCCTGAGGCTTGTCAAATTTTCCATAATGATTTGTTTTTCCGGGCAAGGTCATTAGTCTTGCGCCATAGGCTCCACATAGGCTCTTGAGCTAAACGCATTTTAAATGCAGACACCGGGAACACTCGGAATCGGACATATTGTTTACTTGCCTCTTCTCATCCGAAGCTGTATTGCAAACACCACAAAAACACTGGCATTTGGGATAAAGAGAAAGGAATAATTGTCAACTTTTTGAGGGTACCAGATGGCTATTTCCTCAAGGTTAGTATAGAACGCTATCTAATTGTAAAAGGTGCTAAAATAAGAAGGAAATGGCATTCATGTCGCAGTGTGAGTAAGTTAAGTTTTGAATGACAACTGGTCAGGTCCATCTTACGAGAGCGCTGGTGGTCGGAATGACTGATTATAAGACAGCGGTAGCCTCAAAGATCCGTTCGTCTTCCGTCAAGTAATCTTTGAACGATTCTGCCTTTGGCCATCCTCGCTACATACCTGGCCCGAAGAATCTCATCTGTGGGCTAACACAGGATAGAGACCATAAACTATCGCGAGTGCAAATTCTATCGAAAAATCCACAATATTTCGCATTACACCTGTCTTTAAAGAAAAGCGTTAAATAAGCAATAATAAAGACACCTCAAAGAGGTGGAAGTAGCCCCACTAATGACAGATATACTGTACACCGAACTAGCGTGCTCGAGTAATGTTCCCACATAATTAAAACAACAACAGAAGCAATAACAAAGAAGTAGAATTGTATAACATTGAATGGATAACGTCGACATCACCAGGGCAAATACTGCGCAAAAAGCTTTTATCCCGATAGAAGGGGACGATACTAAAACTGCTGGGTTTGTTTGCTAATGAAGGCAATATTAAGTTCTTTGTGACACCGACCTTGGTACAGCTCTCAAGGCGAAGGAAAACAAAATTCATCTAGGTAGTATGACTATAATACCACAGATTGCCATTGAGAATATGGAGACTTATAGGGGCTTTAAAATATATACTCACGATAATGGTGATGAACTCTAAAATACGTTATACCTAGACAATGTAACGCTTGTGATTTTTGGACATGGATTGTAAAATTCTGAAATTTATGATTCTTCAAGCATAATACCCACAAATAACGATTATGTCCATAGCTCATAGATATGATTGCAAATGAATTATGCAGACTGAATAATAAAGTGGTAAATGTAACATCAGAAAAAGCAGCACGTCGAATAATGGAGAAAAAATGTTCAAAGCATTCTCACTGTTTTAAGCTGATATAGTTCAAAAGGAGAATAACGAAATAGTTTATGAAATCCAAAAATTATTATGGTGCAAAGTCTCGATTGAACCACTCAAAAATATCAGATCGATACCTCAATGTATTAATTGCCAACAGCTTGGTCATACCAAAAATTGTTACAATTATAATTCTAGATGCTTTAAATGTGCTGGGCCTCACCACACAACCCAATGCTGGACACAACGCAATAGGGTAGCAACATGTGCACTTTGCCACGAGAAAGGCTATCCAGTTAGTTATAAGGAATGCTCAGTGTATCAAAAAAAGTTAAAAGCGCAGCATCCAAAGAAAACTATAGTCGGTCAAAGATTGCAATCAAAAAATGCAGAACTTGCGGGGACAGCAGCTGGCGCTAGCAATACATAGATTAACAATAAACCAAATGAGAAAGCAGATAATAAAAGGAGACAACAACCTGTTAATAACGAGCCAACTATCATGAATAAGATAAATATGTTCAGTGTATTCTAGGATGACATCAAGAAAGCATCAACCAGCAACAGAAAGGGTAGGTAAACATGACAATTTTCAAAAACCACCGACCAAGAAATCCAAACAATAAACACAATAAGTAATCGGCTCCTAAGAACAATCACTTGGAACGCAAATGGGTTCAAGATCTAAAAATATTTATAAGAGAGCACAACATAGATATTGCGCTGATATCTGAAACACACTTTTCTCATATGAGGTTCATAAAAATCGTGGGTTATATGGGCTATTGGACTACGCATCCCAGCGACCGTGCACATGGGGGCACAACTCTAATAATAAAACAAAATATACATCACTTCCAGATCCTGCATAGTATAGTGGTTAGTATACCCCCCTGTCACTTGGTAGACCGGGGTTCGATTCCCCGTCGGGGAGCCTCTGGCGCAAGACTAATGACCTTGCCCGGAAAAAACATATCATTATGGAAAATTTAACAAGCCTCAGGACTTGCTAAATAAGGCCAAAACCGGTTCCCGATTGTAGTGCCGATGATGATGATGATGATACATCACTTCCAATATGAAGAAATAAAAGAAACTTTTATTCTAGCCTCCATTGTTACTATTAACCTTAATGAAGCTGATTTAAACGTAGGTGCTGTATATTGCCCACCTAAACACACAATTTCAAAATAACAATTCACGGATATTTTCAAGAAGCTGGGACCAAGGTTTATAATTGGTTTAGATTTCAATGTCAAGCACACTGCTTGGGGGTCAAGGTTGATGACACCAAGCAAGGGAAAAGAACTGCTTACAGTCATCAAATAAGCAAAGTGCGAATTCCATTCGTCTTATTCACCGACATACTAGCCTACTGATCGATTTCTTCATTTCGAAAATAGTGACATCGAACTACATTAAAGCGGATAGTATAGTTGATTTAACATCTGACACTCCAGTACTACTAAGACTGAATGCAGCTGTTGCCAGTAAGAACAGAAAACTCAATCTTACTAACAAATATACAGATTGGGAAAAATTCCGAAAAGACAAAGACCTTCACAATCAAATTGAATTAAACTTCAAGATTGTGTAGAATTGGAACAAGTACAACAATTTATCAAAACACTACAAAACGCAGCCACAACGGCAACACTGGTGCCAAGAGATAAACTAGAACCAGCCGCCAACTACACTATTGAAGTTCGAGATCTAATCAAAGACAGGCGCAAAGCTAGACGCACCTGCCACAGATCCAGACATGTTAAAGATAGCAAATATTTAACAAGATGAGCAATCTAGTTAACGAATTAGTTAAACAACATAAACAGAGTTATATAGATGAGTATCTAAGTGGACTAAGTCCGTCAGCGGATACGGATTACTCTCTCTCAATCCTTGCCTCCCCCCTATCAAATTTCTTTCAACTTCCGAAAAGCCAATTTTCGCCTCATAAATGAGTACCTCAGCAATATCACACTCCGCATGAGTGATATAAGTGTAGAACACGCTACAACCTCGCTCGACACAGAACGCCATATCCCTATATGTCCCATACTCCCGACACTGATTATCATTCTCATCGCCCCCATGGTATAACCACAAACTACGCACCCTTCGTAACAAGAGGAATAAGTTGTGGAACACTTTCCTAAGCACGCGTTCTCCCCTGGACTACTCCAACTATCTGTGTTACTTTTACCAATTCACCGAGCTTTACAGCTCCCTCTACCACAATTACCTTGTCAAAGCTCAATTCAACCAATTCAATCTTTCTTCCACTTCATCAACCACAAACGGAAATCAGATGCCTATCTCACATCCCTTTTCTAAGGCTCAACTACTACAACTGACCCCCACACCATAGCCAATCTTTTCGCGTCCTTCTTCAAACTATCCTTCACGGACGACTCGTTCGAGCCGAACCCCACCTACTTTACTGGCATGTCTGAATTCTCTCTCAGCCCACTCATCCCTCTACACATTCAACAACACCAAGTTATTGAAAAACTTGAACAACTGAAAGACGATTTCAGTCCCGGCCCAGATGGACTCCCTGCTATCCTCTTAAAAAAATGTTCCTCTTCTCTTTCTTCCGCTCGCGTCAATTTTCAATCTATCCCTTGCTCAAGGTCTATTCCCTAACTTTTGGAAATCCTCTTACATAACCCACATACATAAAAAGGGGGAAAAAAGCGATATATCCAACTATCGTCCCATTGCTAAGCTTTCGCACATTCCTAAACTGTTCGAAGGCCTACTATATGAGGCGTTATGTTTTCGCGGCTTCCTCTCAGGCAGGTTCATTACTATTAATCTTGTCGAATTCACATCCCACACACTCCTTGCCCTAGAAAACGGCAATGAGGTCGATGTAGTCGCTACCGACGTTAGCAAGGCCTTCGACAAACTCTCCCATAGCCCGATTCTCTTCAAGCTATCTTCTCTCGGTTTGGAACCCCTGCTGATTAAGTGGGTCTCATCCTATCTCAGTTATCTAACCTGCCGCATGCGATTTAGAACCACCCTCTCCGATCCTTTTTTCCCAACCAATGCTCTTGCATTAATCACTCCTTCATCTCGCTTTACGCGGATAATTCCAAAATTTTCAAGACAATCCGCTCTCCCTTGGACTCCTCACTTCTCCTATCGGATCTTGGCAGCTTCTCGACTTGGTTGCAAAATAATTGCCTATAAACGAATATCGCCAAATGTCACACAATAACCTTCTCTCGGAAGCGTTCTCCCACTCACTCATGCTCCTATCTCTTACTGAACCAACCGATAACATCGGTTGAATTGATTCGCGATCTGGGCGTCCTATGCGACAAGGAGCTCAAATTTACCGCACATATTGATTACATAATCCTCAAAGGATTATTCGAAGGAATTTCTTAACCGCCATGTCACCCGATCACTCTACACAACCTTTGTCCGGGCACTACTCGAATACGCTAGTCAGGTCTGGACCCCGTAACAAGTGTCTCACATTCGCAGGATTGAGCGTGTTCAACGACGATTCTTGCGCTTTGCCCTCCGCGGACCAAACTGGGAAAATCCGCTGACTCTACCACCATACACAAGCCGGCTCCCTCTAATCAATCTAAACACACTTGAAGAGCGCAGAATCCATGCCGACTTCATCTTTGTCCATCGCCTTCTGTCAGGCTCAATCAATTGCTCAAGCTTGCTCTCCACTTTAACATTTCATACAAACCCCCGTAACGTACGTAACCCTCGACTGTTTTACGTGCCCGCTCATCACAATTCTTACAGCGCTAACGAACCCATCTCGCGTATGCTACGACAGGCCAACTCTTTCCCCACCTCCTTCGATTTAAAATCTCCACTCCCGCCCTTAGACGACATCTCAGAAGAAACCCGTCCTAAATCCGCCCCCTCCCTTCAATCCTCTCCTCTCCCCCCACCCCCCAAATACTCGCTAATCCCCGCCGCCGTATCAGTCCGTACACATGCCCCCCACTGTCTCACAAAGGCCGCGTTTACCACCCCCACATACATTCGCTCTTCCCTGGCCTCCTACCTCCCCTATCGACCAGTAATCTTCAACTTCCTGGTTTTCTTCTCCTTTTTTTCGATTGAATAATTGAATAATGTCTTAACCACTCCTCTAGATTTTAAGATAGTCTGTGAGGTTTTATGTTAAGTTAATTTAAGCTTGCATTAAGGTTCCGCCTTCAATCAATCAATCAATCAATTATGCGAATAATTGCAACATGCACTGAACGAAATTACTCAATCGCCCACTTTCCAATCAGTCAATTCAAAGAGATGAAATCTATTCACGTAACATTTACATTGCGACGATCAGATAACAATATTACTACATATCTTAACGGAGTTCCAGTTCCAAAACCAGATTCAGCGAAATATCTCGGTATACACCTGGATAGCACACTAAACTGGAGACACCATGTGAAACAAAGCAAATAAAGTGAAACATAGACAGATGTATTGGTTAATCGGGCATCACCCTCAACTTAATCTCTATTATAAAAGATTGATCTATCAATTTATTATTAGGTAGATTCAGATGCACGGAATCCAATTATGCTGCTGTACAAAGCATCCAATAGACAAATAATTCAACGAAGCCAGGACAAATGCCTTCGCATTATCACCAATGCGTATCCCATATAACAAATCAGGAATTACATGTTGACCTAACGATCAAATGGATCAATGAGGTTATCCCAGAATATGTTGCCAAACACCACAAACGCCTACATAATTACACCAACGTAGAAGTTATTCAACTCTTGGATATCGCCCACGAATTGAGAAGGCTAAAACGGACGAAGCCTTATGAATTAATATGTTAAAATCGACTTTGGAACTGAACACTAGTCCAGTAAACCCTCACAAGTTTTACTTAATTAAACTAAATTAAGTCCAATTCAAATATAGTATTAAATTAAATTTTTAAAATTATACTATTCATATCCAATGGAGGATGTTATTTAAAAAAAGTAATAATAATTTTAAGGACAAACACAAGCTTACGGAAATAATAATATTGGCGATATAAAATATTCAGAATAGAGTATTGATATTCTAATAATATGTTACATATCTAAAACCTAATGGGTTACAGCCAGTATAGGACTAACGCCAGCTGAAATTAATTTTGTGACTATCCACTATTTTTCATATTGGTAATTTAGAGTCCAACCATCAACAGCACAACGTCATCAGATCCTTAGTATGTACAGCCGCATGCCTATCGCTTCTTACCAGCTGTTACACTAAAGCGGTTGTTAACATTCTGACATACTTCGATACGTCTCTCAGACCTTAATCTGTCGAACAGCGACAGAGAATTAAGTCAGGAGAACGACTACAAATAATCTCGATTCTACTAGAGGCACAGTTTCAGACTAAAATCTGAGGAGTGCCTGAAGACTCGTCGCGATGTACTGATGATTCCCTGATTTTCGAGTTATATTTTGAGTAGTGTGAGTAAATGGGGTGAGAAATTGATACTAGCCGTGAAGGAAAGCAAAAATAATAAGGAAATTAAATAAACAATTTAAATTATGGATGCATAATCAACATGGTTCCTGGAAAAGTAAATCAAAATCAATGTGAGATGCTAAATACTTACCGTAAGACTCATTTCAGTTCACTTCTTAAGGAAATATGGGGTTACTATAGTGTACAGGTTCAATGGATAGATGTCGAATTGGGTTGGTTGACAATAAACTTAATATCGTCGTAGGAAATTATTTTTTTCAAGACAAGTATCCAACAACGAAAGGGAGATCGTTGAAACAGTTTGCCATTGTCTATTTATATTCGAAAAATATGTAACCTAAGCATTATTACTACGAAAGGCGTTCAATAAAGACTGACACGTGTACAATTTTTCCTCTAAAACCAAGAGATGTCTGCGTTACGAGAGCAAGAATATGAGATATAATATTGTGTTTTGCATGGGTTAACATCTACCAACACTTATAAAGAGTTGTGTATGGTATTTAACAATGTTACAATGATTAAAAGAACGCCTTTTAGTGGCATACGTCATTTCAGAAGGGCTGGGAATTTTGTGAATTGGAAAGAGCTCTCGGGAAACATTTTATCCGAGGATGAGATCATTTTTTTTTATATTATTCACAACTAGCCAGAAATTTATATCACCTGAGGGAGTGCGAGCTAATTTTTTTTCCGATTTTCTAATTGTGTAGGAACTCTGCGCATTTTGTTCGATATATAAAACTGGAACCTTAATTCTTTAGCCGTAATGGCCTCCCTACACCTAAAATCGGGCTTGAGTTTGATACTCTACACTATGTGTGGAATAAAAGTCATGATACCAAATGGAGCCCCACCTGTTATTGCGTCGACATCATTTCTCAGTAATAATAGCGACCATACATACTTCCCAAAATAGTCGTATAGACCGCATCAGCTGACTTTCTCACAGAGCCATACTATTCTTTTGAGAGCTGTAAGAAAAACTTTGATTGATCATTTATAAAGGTGATGGGTATAGAGATCCTATCAATAAAATTCACTAAAAAGTGTGTTTCTGTATAAATTCGGGCTTCGGTTGAGGAGAATGTCTGAATAATATACTTAAGAACGTGAAATTAACGATATGGAATAAAGAAGTACATTATCTTATAATCACTTCGAGTGAAATCGGAGAGATCGGTATCAATATTTACCTGGGTTTCGTAGTGCAAACAATATGATTATATATAGTATGATGGCTGACAAAACATAGCAGTTCCACTTAAAGCCACGAATGTTGCACTGGCCGACGCGGAACTCTCATGTCATTGTACATGATTTCAGTTTTGGGACTGACAACTCTGTAGGCCGCACCAATACCGTGTTCAGCGCCTTAATACAGGAATCGCACTCCCCATTAAAGAGATTACTATTGCTAGGAATACTAGAAGATAAGGTACAACTTCTATACTTGCCGGCAGCGCAAAGTTGGAAGCAGCACTAATCGCTTTGCCTAAAATTTAATTTAGGGACCGCGTGCGGTGTTGCAAATCCAAAGGTAGGGTTGTCCAGTACAAAATAAATGCAAATAACTGATATAATCATCTTAAATTTCATTCGTCGAACAATCCTAATATGAAATTTATTCTATTTTATCTTTCAACAAATATCACTATCAGTTTAAACAAATAAAGAATTTTACCAATTTGCACTCCATTGAACAGCAGTCTTGTCAATGTATCAAAATGACGAATGAATAAAAGAATAATCTTTTCTGCTTCATTCTGGTATGACTACGTTTTGAATAAGATGTTTTAGGGATGGTTTCAGCTTTTATATAAACTGGAATACGAATCTTCATTTTAAATACTGGTCTTACATTTCGTAGAACTATTTATGATTGATATGAGAGAAGATTTAATGTACATGCACGAAGAAACCATTCACCAAGCTTTTAAATTAAAACAAAAATCAAAGAGAAATTATTAACGTAATTCGATTGTCCCTTTTTTCCAATTGAAATCAATTCCAATAATAAAACCACTCAAACGGATATGTTGTTTTAGCAAATTGTTTTTTTTTCTTCAGTTTTTCGTTTTTTTTTTCTTCAAATTTTGCTTATTTTGAAAAAGGCATTTTTTGTTTCTTCTGTTTTTCCAACATTTAAAAGTATACACTAGTTTTTATTTTAGGCTTAAAACATTACTCGCATCGCACTAATATATATTTCTATATATATTATATCTGTATTAAAATTGTTGATCCAAATTCTCATCTTTACTCGAGTTAGATATAAAAACTTAGTTTCGATACATAGTATTTGTTTTTTTTTTAATATTCTTCCACTTTTTCCTTAATTCACATTACATGTATTTTTAATAAATTGGTTGGTTGTTGTTGTTTTGTTTTGCATTTACAAAGCTACAAAAGATTGTATACTTCTCTTCGTTTATTTTTAAATTAATTAACGATAATCAAAAGTCTTCTTTTTGCGAAAAAACAAATAAACTAGAATTAACGTGTAAAAGAAAGTGATAGATACAATAAAACAATAAAAGTAAACAATATTATTAGGTAAAACAGTGCGTTTGCGTACCTCGTTGACAGTAGCAACTAAACATCTTAGCTAAGTTTATGTTGAATTAAATTAATTTAAATTTAACTTTCTGAGGAGAAGTATTAATATTTAATAATAATTTATATGTATATATATACATTTGCATATATATATATAAAGTGATCCATCGAGTGTGTATCTAAAATTTGCAACGCTAACATGAGATGGGGCAAAGCACGAGGATAAATTAAATGTATTTAATTAATGATAACAAATAATTATTGCTTTTTTTGTGAATCGCGCCACATGTTTTGTATAGATTATATATATATATATATATATATATATATATATATATATATATATATATATATATATATATATATATATATATATATATATATGTATATATATATACACGATTTTTGAATTACTCTTATTGGATCGATTTGATGGCAGCAAAATACTAGTGCTGTGGTGATGCAAATCCTTAATCTGTTATCGAAATTTGGGCATAGCCAATTAGCGTGCTTTCGTCGGGCGCTTCACCTTGTTGGACACCTGAACTTAGTTGAAAAGCAATCGATTTCATTTGGTTTCGTTGATCTATTAGTTTTTGTAGGTTAACAGCCATTGGTACAATATCTTGATTATCGACAAGTCCAGCTTCGACAAGCTCACCAGCGATACCTTCAGCGGAGTCCTTGCCAACTGCAAATTCGAATCGGATGTCGTGTAGTTCACGTTTGTTATTTCTCATTCTCAGGACTAAATTCACAGGTGGAGACGCACTTATTGAGTTTAAGGTTGGTTCCAATATCGTAGACTCGGCTTCAACTGTCACGTTGCTAGGAGCGGATTCTGTTGTTGCTGGAGCAGGTGCAGTTCTATCAGATATTTGTTGAGATGGTTCTTCTCGATCACTGTCAGATGACTCAGCTCTTTCTATGCAATTAATTGGGCGATCATCGAGTTCTGAACCAGAGGAATGCTCGCCAATGTCTTCATCTTCACTCGACCATACCCATTCACCTGTAATACTTCGGTGTAACCGTCCAGACGTACCCGGCTGGCGACGTGATGCCTTATGTACTCTAGTTTCCATTGATGGTCCTGATACCAGAAGGGTCTGTGTAAGAAATTTACGGTCTTTAGCCTTTTTGAAAAAGGCGTGTTTTAGTAGTTCATTTGCGGTTGGACGTTTGGATGCTTCTTTTTGTAGACATTCCGCGAGCATTTTTCGAAATGTTTTACCATAAGCCTTGTACTGATCTTTGTCTTCAGATCCGGTATCTAGTGTTGGCGGATCATTCTGTAGAGTTAGCATAAGAACTTTCATTGGCGGATATTTGTGATAAGGTGCTGTTCCTGTCGCCATTTCTATGGCTGTTATACCAAACGACCAGATGTCGGCTTTGAAATCATATCCGTGGTCTTGTTCCATAACTTCGGGGGCCATCCAACACGGCGTGCCTACAAATGTATGTCGGACTTTTTGTCGTGATAAATCTCGACCAGTTGCCAGCCAAGCACTTACACCGAAATCGGCGATTTGAACAGTGCCATCGTCACCTAACAGAATATTTCCAGCCTTGATATCTCTATGAATTTGTCCATTACTATGAAAGTATTCCAAGCCTTTTAACACCTCCTTAAGAACAGTGGCGATAGTCGGCTCATCAAAGACGCCGTGCTTGCAATTCGACGTTCGCATTTTATGTTTGATAATATCTAACAGACTACCCCCTTCGAGCAATCGCAACACTAACCATAACTCCTCCCCCACCACGAAACTTGTGTGATAAGTTACAACGTTTTCGTGGTTGCAGGACGACATCGCTTGGATTTCTTTTAACAACTCATCCATGGATGTGTTCCATTTCTCTAGGTTAATCCGCTTAATGGCACATTTTTCATTTCGTGGTAGGCACAAGGCTGCATGTACTACAGCGGTGGCTCCAACACCGATCACGTCTCTTAATTCATAAGAGTCCTTAGTGTTTGGCCAGGGAATTCTCTCACTTGCACCAGCTGGCGGAGCAATATTGTGTTGGGCAGCCATTCTAGTTTTTGCTTTTGGATAATCGGAATTAATCGAAGTAGTAGACTGCGACGAATTAACTGCCACTGGTAAAGATGATTCTGATGTTTGTGTCGAAGGTGATGGATGGTGGTTTAACGATGATTGTTGTGATGAAGGTGATGATGAGAGAGGCGAAAACGATGGTGTTGAGGACGTTGGCGAGGAAGCTGTAACTGAAGCTGAAGTTGAAGGTGTTTTTGAATATATATCACTATCGTTACTTGTCGTTTGCAATGACGGTGTTCGGTTATTCGACGCAAATGCCGGTTGTTGAACGATGACGATGCCAGATTCAGTGAGGCTTGTTGTTAACGGTGGTGACCTTCTTGAACGTTGTTCCGCAAACGTAGTGGTTAGTTGTTTGTCCAGTTGGTCGCGTTGAAATCCACAAATAAACGGTGTCGTCCCGTGCTTGAAGCAAGTGGCCGCTGACTTGGTTGACAATACAACTTCTGAAATAGTCATGTAAAGAAACCTTATGGTTGGTGTTTTTTTTGTATTGGTTTACTGATAAGGGACTACTGTGGTTAGAAGGAAAGATATTATGGGAACTACAGCGTTTGATAGTCGCGGTTAGCATGAAATTACAAAGTGAATGACTAAAGCTATGCACTCCAACTCTCTATTGCTAATAATTGTTATTTTTCGTTTGCTTTGAATAAAATTGCAGTTAGTATTTGTAACTATGATTGAATTTTGTACACCATATTAATATTAATCAATCAAAAAAATTATAGTGACTTGGTGAAGTGGTATATCAATAAACGACGAAGAATTGATATAAGAATATACGAAATTAGCGCTTAACATTGCTCGTAATTTTTCTTGTTGTTCTTCTAGTATGAAACATATATAGTTTGAAAAAAAAGTGTTATCTAAATCATACATGGAAATTTATATTTTCCTTTAAGATAATCCTGCGCATACATAAGCTATGTATATTTTGAGTGAAAAATATTCACCGTGTTAACGTTGGGTTAATTTTAAAGTATCTCGACTATAAAAGAAAAGAAAGATAATTGTTGTGATGAAGAAAATTGCTTGTAGAATCTCCTCTTTTTGGGCGGACAACTGAATGTTGGGAAATATGAGTGAATATTTCGGAAAAATGTTATATATTTTACAATTTTTATTGTAATAAAAATAATGTGGTAAAGGCGTGTAAGAATAATTGTGATATTTGCTCTATTTAAATACCAGGTGGTGCAGTTACATTGACCCTAAAATAAACAAGCCAAAAATAGACAACTGATTCATCTAAATATTGCCTTCAGCTAGATCAAACCAGAAGCCATAGTACTTACTGTTCTTTAGACCTTGTATTGCTGCCCTACTTGCTTTAATAACTTCACAAAAAAACAAATTGAATGAAAAGGGAGAAACTGTAGGGAATATATCAACAATCAATAAATTCATCACAACCCCATTTGGTCCTCGGAAAGGCGAGTATAACTCGGTGCAAGGGTGCTAAAATAGTGTACTACAAAACATTTAATCCTAATAGAGATAGCTAAAGGTGAAATTCCACTAATAGTCGAAATATTAAGTGTCGTAAATTATTCGCATACACTAATATATATATTTATTAAAAACAAAAAAAAAAAAAAAAAAAAAAAAAAACTTATCAGAAGTGCCTGCATGACAATAAGAAAAAACTCTTCGAGCAGGAAGCCTCAAATTGGTCGTGTCTTGGTTTCCATAGAGCTAACTGCCGAGATATCTCCTCGGAACCACTCGCAATAAAACAAACCACATGTGAGATACTCGTTACCATATGTTACGATAGAACTGAGATGCTAAATAAAGGGTTTTCCAATAGGGACTTGACAACTTTTTTTCGGTAGTAAATTTTTATAAAATGCAGACGCTGTTCGTTCGTGTACTTAACCATGATGAAAATGTTGAATTTACTGAATAAATTGACAGTGACAGTTCGATGATTAGTGAAAGGGTGCGTTCACAAATTAAATTCAAAGTTGTCAAGTCCCTATTGTATAACCCTAGGGTTTTCCAATAGGGACTTGAAAACTTTTTTTCGGTAGTAAATTATTATAATTTGCAGACGTTGTTCGTTCGTGTACTTAACCATGTTGAAAATGGTGAGTTTACTGAATAAATTGACAGTGACAGTTTGATGATTAGTGAAAGGGTGCGTTCACAAATTAAATTCAAAGTTGTCAAGTCCGTATTGGAAGACCCGATATTAAAAGAAATAAATAACTGCCTGCATTTCGGCAACGCCAGTTGATAGACAGTTAATAAACAGCTAAAATCGAGACTACTGTCACATAATATAAAGCGTCACATTTATAGAACCATAATCATGCCAATTGTTTTGTATGGATGTGAGACATACACGCAAACCAAACGGAAAGAGAACAGATTCCGCGTATTAGAGAATGAAGTTTTAAGTAATTTCTTTGGCGCTAACTGTGATGAAGATGTAGGACACTGGAGGAAACACAACATTGAAGAAGAAGAGCTATACTTTAAACCAACAACAGTGACAATCATCAGGTCGCGAAGATTAAGATGGGCCGGGCATGTGGGGAGAATGGACAACGACAGGACATCGAATTTTTGACGGAAGACCAACGGGAAAGAGACCGGTGGGAAGGGCGTGACGAAGATAGGAGGATAATGTAAGGTGTGATCTTGAGGACGTTGGATCGGGTAGTGAAGCGTGGAGGGAAACTGTAAAAAGCAGGGAACGATGGCGTAGCCGAGTCAGTGAGATCATGAACTTCCAGACCAATAAATAGGAATTTTGTTTCTATGGTACTCTGCGCCCGAATTACGATGCTAAAGAGTGTTGTATCTGGAAATGAGGCGAAGCAGTTAAAAAGATCGACAGACTTAGTATAGAACTCATCTTCTTTGATAAGAAAAAAACGTCGCGGTCAGACAAGACACACTTCACAAATGCTGCCATTATTGCCGAGAACACACAAACGTCTAACGCACTGAAGATATGAAAGTTCCACCCATAATAAAATTCCATAATTGATGTCGATAAACTGTGATATTTTATAATGGGATTTGTCACCTACCTTGTTTCAATAATGAAGCTATAACTTTCCAAGCTTTTTCATGTAACCGACTTTACCTTAAATTAACGAAAACATGATTATATTAATTTGGTTGGTAACTTATAAGGTGATGAACAATTAATGCTCTTATCATTGTTCCTATGACGGATCGCCACATTTAAGGGTACATCAAAATTCTCCTTTGGGGGGGTGGGTGCGAACATACAGGGCAAAGTTACTGATTGCTTTCAACCCGGCGAAGGCCAGGACGATCGTTGTCCCTGTTCAATCCAAGTTGACATGCAGTCTCCACGTGACACCCCTGGATAGCTACTTTGGCACCCGCCAAAGGTTGCCGCAAGGCTAATAACCATGCCCGTAAAAATGAATTATTATGGCAAATTTAACAAGCCAAGGATATGGACCGGGTACACGACGACGACCACGGAAACGAAAATGGCTAAACGATTTAAGAATTTTCTCATGGAACGTCCGCTCATTATACAGAGCTCGAGCTGCACAGCAGCTAGCCAATGCCCTGTCCAAATATAAGGCTGACATAACAGCATTACAAGAAATAAGATGGACGGGGAGTGGTGTCATTCAAAGAAACAAGTATGACATTTACTACAGCTGTCACGCAAAACACCATGTGCTCGGGGTAGGCTTTCTAGTCAGCCAAAAACTGAAGCCTGCCATCATCGGCATTAAATAATAGAAAGGCTATGCACGCTTCGCCCCTGGAGCTGATGGCATACCAGCTGAGCTGATCAAACAAGGAGGGACAGCGTTACATCACGCAATTCATGAGATCGTAGTGCACGTATGGGAGCAAGAGGAGATGCCGGAAGATTGGCGTCGCGGTATAATTTGCGCCATATATAAGAAAGGAGATATCACACTGTGCAGCAAGTATAGGGTTATAACATTGCTGAGTACCGCCTATAAGATACTCTCCACTATCCTACAAGATCGGATAGCCCCATACGCTAAAGCCATCATTGGTCAATATCAGTGTGGCTTCATCCCAGGCAAATCAGCAATTGATCAGATACTCACCCTTAGGCAGGCGATGGAAAAATGTCAGGAATTTAGGATTCCATTATATCTCTGTTTATAGACTTTAAGGCCGCCTACGACAGCATAGCCAGGGTAGAACTACATAATGCCATGAGAGAGTTCGGTATTCCAAACAAATTGATACGACTTTGTAGGTTGACCATGACCACCGTAACTAGTCAAGTAAAAATAGCGGGATTGCTGTCCAAACCCATAAACATCTATAATGGACTCCGACAAGGGGACGGTCTGGCCTGCCTCCTCTTCAACCTGGCGTTGGAGAAAGCAATCCGTGACTCTGGCGTTACAACTAGAGGGACTATTGTCACCAAGTCCAGCCAGATACTTGCCTACGCAGATGACATCGACATCATCGGTAGAACAGAATCGGCGGTACACGAATCCTTCACCCAGATCGAGCAGGCGACACAATAACTGGAACTGCACATTAATGAGGGAAAAACTAAGTACATGGTGGCAACTTCTGCGAAGAGAAGACCTAACGTTGGTCAAACTATCAGGGTAGTGGAGCACGAATTTGAAGTTGTGCAATCTTTTAACTACCTTGGGTCAATAGTATCAGCCGATAACAATATGGAAGAAGAAATACGCGAACGGCTAATCAAATCCAACAAAGGCTAATATGGTCTATCAAGGCTCTTTAAATCCCGAAATTTATCCAGAACATCCAAGCTACTACTATATAAGACAATGGTCTTACCAGTACTCATGTATGGATCCGAGACTTGGGTGCTCGATAAAATGCACTCTGAACTTTTAGTCGCGTTCGAGAGGAGGGTCTTAAGGAGAATTGTTGGCCCCGTGTGTGAGAACGATTCCGGATACGCTACAACCATAAGTTGTACGCGATCTACCTTCACGCTAATGTTGTAAGAAAAATCAAGCTCGGTAGACTCCGGTGGGCGGGACACCTAGCTCGAATGAGCGAAGAGGAGCCTGCCCGGAAAGTCCTTTGTGGCAGGGTGTATGGAAGGAGACAGCGCGGCAGACCTTGTCTGCGATGGAGGGATGGCGTAGACCAGGACGCCCAGAGCCTGGGAGTGCCAAACTGGATGACATCGCCTCGAAATCGGGACCGGTGGAGAGATTTGTTAAATAAGGCCAAGACCGGATCCCGGTTGTAGTGCCGATGATGATGATGAAAATCCTCCTTTGTGAGCGCGTTTGTGTATAAAAAAAAAAAACACCAGAACACAGATTGTCCTACGACAAAGCACTACCTCTTTCAAATAAAACCAGCCGGTCTCCCTGTAATCACCCTATCAACTTTATGTCAAGTTAGTAATGGACAAGTAATGGACAAAACGTCACTTTTTGGCTATCTAAACTACAAGCCCAACATACAGTAAACATTCAACATTGCTCGGAATGCAATGGCCCAAATATTCAGAGTAGGGAAACGAATCCGCGAATCCTCTAAAGCGACAAGATACATGTATCAAGTTAAAGTAAAGTTCAATTCCCGATTATACCATGAAAGCCATAGAGTAATAAAAAATTCACTCCCGTAAGCAGATAGACCCTAGTATTCATTTCCAATGGTTTTGGTCTACCTGTGTGGGGGAACTGGGGGGCTCTTTTTAATTTAACAGTTCAACAGCTTAATATATACATATCCCGAAGACGAGGAGATAATTTCTTATCATCAAAGTTGTAAATGTAATCAACAAATACTACCCCTGCATACCATAAAGCAGCATAACAAATTTAAACCCGCCGGAGGCAAACAAAGCGAGTGCTGGATGCCCTTGAAGCACCAAATTAATACAAAATGAAGACGTCAACGGAAAAAAAATCATTATGGAAAATTTAAGAAGGTTCAAGATTTGCTAAATAAGGTCAAGACCGGCTCCCGGTTGTAGTGCCGATGATGATGATGATGATGATGATGATGATGATGATGATGACGTCAACTAGTCTAGAGAAAAATAAATCTATCAATGAGTTCATCCTTGAAGACTTCTACAAGTAAGCCTTCACGGCAATGTCCCTAGAAGGAAACCGCAATTAGGTGCCACAAATGGTTGTGTTGGGCCGAAATTAGACATTTTAGAAAACTCGCATGAAGTTCTATAAGTGAGATTTAAATTTTGAGGGGAATGACATTCCTTCACTGGTCAGTAGAAGAGAATATTTGAATAGGCTGAAAAATCGTCGAATCGACAATGTTTTTGGGCTTAAAGGAATAGTGAGCAAAAAGGGCTATAGAAAATCCTTTAGCAGAAATTATGCTTGCTAGCATTAGCGGTGATGCCCTGAATATTCTTCCCATCTATTTAGAATACAATAGAAAATAAATTGAATTCCATTGATAGAGAAGCATACGAAAGTTCTTCCCAACATACATTGGCCTACGAAACTTTGGTATAGAAAATAATTTCAACCCAGAGCAGTATTTACTAGAATATTAAAAAGCCTTTAGGTAAAACCTGCGTTAATAAAGCGCCTTTAAAACCCAGATATAACATGTAATGCCAAAATCTTGCGAAATGAATTTTAATTTAAATAAAAATAAATAGTATTATAATACAGCGCAGTTTCATCATTTGATCCCAGGTACGCATAACAGCACGAAAGTCACACCGTTCTTACTCTCATGATTACATAGGTGAACATCACGCATTGCATGTACTGTACAATTGGGAAATGGAACCTAATCGATGCCAAATCTAGCAATGAATTTAAAATAACAGTTTAGCTACATTACATGTCGTTAACAAATTGAAAAACATAGAGTTATAAGCTCGACAACGGAAATGGCGGTTACTGAGTCAATACACTGTCAACAAGATTTAAATTGCTTGTGATCGACGATAGGTACTTTTATATGTTTTAGAACTCAGAGGTGTAAACTCGAATCACTATCTGCAGTAAATCTTTTGAAGAATCTTATATTAAAGACTGGATATTAGTGGCTACAACACCAAAAAAACTATCAAAACGCCGCATCGCACACGGTAGAATATCTACACGGCTCGATGAAGAATATCGCTAGGTACACACAGCAATACAAGAAGCTTACTAAATGGTGCTTTAAATTGATGACTGGCCATCTGTGCGAGCAGAAGAGGAATGAAAAAGACCGGTTTCTCAGGCCGAAAAAAGAGTTAATGAAAAGCACACGATTAAAGAAATGCTACCCCAAAAATAGCGGAAATTCTATAAAAAAAACATACAAAAAACGTATTAAATTAACGGCAAACCTTGTGGTAGGTGATTGGTCAGCAATGATGGATAAAATTCCGCTGTCAAATGCATGACTTCTGAATCGCATGGCTACTCGGTGAACCTTTTTAAGCAAGGGAGGATCAGTTATAGGAAGCTTTCACCAGCTTATCACCGCCGAACCCCTGAAAGAGACATATAATCTAAACCACATCAACTATGAAAGCATCAGTTTCCTTAACACTGGATAAGAGAGCCATTCTGCGCACATTGTGAGGGTCTAAAATCATTTTAAACCAATCCCTATTCCGCCCGACTTGTATGACTTCACACCTAAAACTCCACTAGATCAAACATTTTTTTTTTTTTTTTTTTTTTTTTTCATCGGCACTACAACCAGGAACCGGTCTTGGCCTTATTTAGCAAGTCCTGAGGCTTGTTAAATTTTCCATAATGATTTATTTTTTCTGGGCAAGGTCATTAGTCTTGCGCCAGAGGCTCCCCGACGGGGAATCGAACCCCGGTCTCCCGGGTGACAGGCGGGTATACTAACCACTATACTATCAAACATTATCGTACACATAATTTAATACTTTTCAGGCCGAACTTGAAAGGGCCATACATACAGCTTGTATACCTAATATACCGAATTGTGATATCACTGCAAACTCTTTAAGGTGGCCATGTCAAAACAGAATTCCAAAAATGTGATGCATTTAAATATCACCTTAATATCGCATTCGACAAAATTGTGCGTAATTCGCAGACAAACTAGTAGCGCAATATTTTATAAGTTTGTGCAAATACTTACATACGCCGACATTGGCCGTAAGTATCGAGCTAAATCAGTACTTTTACAAATTTTGCAACACTTGGTTTGGCCGTGGTTATGGGCAAAATAATAAGTACGGAGCAACACCGACAAATAAAATGTCGTGCGTAGGTAACTGCGGGGTAATTAGAAACTTTATCTCCCTCGACCTCAGTATACATGGGATTTCGACATCAACAAATGAATAACATATAATAGAGTCCAATCGAATGTATCTTTGACACAATATTGGGTATTGACGTCAAAGAGAAATAATAATGTAGACTCACTGTGATAAACAGTACTACTATCATCGAAGTTAAGGAGGTTTATTGGGCTATAAATTGGAGAGAAAGTCAAAGTGTGCAAAATGTTAAGGGTTGCTTAGGAGATGTAAGAAGTAAACGACCCCATGAAATATGGCTACAATTTGTATCATAGTATTTAATTCTGGCACATAAAAAACAGCACTGTACGACACAAAACAAGCAGTGAAACTCTTAGAGAATTCAAGCCGTGTAATTCCCTTATAGATACTGTGAGCGTCAAACGAAAGTGTACAGCTATGAACTGCATTTTTGCAATCCGGTTAAAGCAAGGGGGGTCGATCTTTTAGTAAAATACTTATGTCATTTTTTAAGGTAGTTTATTTTCAATGAATTGCCATATACAACTTAACAGAAAATAATGAAGTAAAAATACAATAAAAAAATAAGAAAAAATATTTCAGTTTTAAGGCGTCAAAAAAAAGTGTACAACTTGCCACACATACTGTGCAACTTTCCGCATATCGGGAAAACAACCGTTAAATTTATTTTGTTTTCTTTACAACTCATAACTAATTGATTAAAAGTGTTATTGAGTTCATTTCCATCGAAAGTTGCTTGTTCGGTTGGGATTTTTTGCCACTCTTCAACTAGAATTGACTTTAGTGACTCTCTGTCTGAAATGTTCCTCTTTCGGACCTGCTTATCCAGATACTCCCGCAAATGCTCTATGGGGTTTAAGTCTGGGGATTGCGGAGGGTGATCCAGTTGCTTAGGTGTACCGTAAAGTAACCATTCCTTGACTATTTTCGATGTGTGCTTGGGGTCGTTGTCTTGTTGGAAGACCCATGATACACTTAAACCCAGTTTCGCAACACTACTTGGCAAATTGTCTCTTAAAATATTAAGATAATCTTCTTTTCTCATTGTACTGTCAATAAAGACGAGGTTCCCAACTCCAGATGACGCCATACATCCCCAGACCATTACCGAACCGCCTCCGTGCTTAATTGTTGAATTTAAATTTTTTTGTTCAAATTCAGTTTTTTTCGTTCTCCATATTTTTGATGGTTTTATTGAACCAAAAATCTCAAATTTGCTCTCGTCACTAAAGAGAACATTTCCCCAGAATGTAGAACTTTCTTTTTGATACTTCTTGGCAAAAAGAAGTCTTCGCTTCTGATTTTTTTCAGAAATGTATGGCTTTTTGCGAGGAACTCTTCCGTGTAGCCCGCTGCTATGGAGGGTCCGCCGAATAATGCTCGCGCTAACGTTGACTCCAGAAGATTGGGTAATGTTTTCAGCAATCTTTACTGCACTAGACGCGGGATTTTTTCGCACTTCCCTGACAATAGCACGTTCATCACCTACGGACAGCCTTTTTGGCCTTCCGGGACGAGGTCGATCTTTTACATCTTTGAACTTTTGAAATTTGTCCAACATTTTTTTTCACCGTGTTATGGCATCTGCCCACTGTTTTGGCTATTTCGCGGTAAGATTTTCCTTCCTTTCTTAATTTAATAATAAGTTGTCGTGTTTCTACTGCGCTTTGTTTACCCATTTTGAAGTAATTTAAAAAAATAATTTAAGCAACAAGCAACTTTCGATGGAAATGAACTCAATAACACTTTTAATCAATTAGTTATGAGTTGTAAAGAAAACAAAATAAATTTAACGGTTGTTTTCCCGGTAAGCGGAAAGTTGCACAGTATGTGTGGCAAGTTGTATACTTTTTTTTGACGCTTTAAAACTGAAATATTTTTTTTATTTTGTTATTGTATTTTTACTTCATTATTTTCTGTTAAGTTTTATTGGCAATTCATTGAAAATAAACTACCTAAAAAAATAACATAAGTATTTTACTAAAAGATCGAACGCCCTTGCTTTAACAGGGTTGCAAAAATGCAGTTCATAGCTGTACACTTTCTTTTGACGCTCACAGTATATAAGCGCAATGTATATTACCAATCTATTTTCTATAGCTATTATTATGAGCCATAATCATGTGATCTTGAAATGCATTTCACTTCTATAAAAATTTTCTCACATCAATTAATGAGGGCCCACAGTAAATAGATTAAATTTTCACAAGTGACATCGTTGTACTAACTCCGAATCGCCTCTCGAATTAACGAGCGAATTCAGAATTAACTCCTAATGTAATAGTTAGTCGTTGGAGATCAGTTCTGTGGCGAATATGGTTAGTTGGTTTCCACAAGCGAGAGTCGTCCTATGCTTGTGATTTTTCTTAAGTGATCAAATCTGACTCTTAGCCGGATTGTTTTACTGATTATTATTAGTAAATTAGTAAATGATAAAGTGCCAGTGATTACTTTGAACATATTTGTAAAAAATATAATGTCAACGATTATTTCGAACCCATTCGTAAATAAGAAATAAATGAAATTGAATAATGAAATGGAATTTCATAATAAGTTGGTGGATTGCGCCTGACCCGCTACAAATACGCACCGATTCACTTTAAAAATATATTTCAAATATATGAATTAACACAGAGAATCATTCTCTAGCCGAACTACATGAATGTGGAATATATTTCCTCGTCATTCAAGACCAATATACGCTCTTCTTCACCACTCGCACGGTGCTTTGACATTTTACAGTATCTCAAATGTTTTAGAATGACTTTGGCCATTTTAAAAAACCATCGTGTACCATTCGGTTCCATTTATATCAAAGGAGCTTATTTAAGGAGCTTTAACAATAAAATCTATAGCGAATCAGAGCGATAAGCTGATTATGTATAGCGCCCCAGGTTGCAGCATTTGATTTTGATGACATTGAATATAGAAACATTTTATGGGTCGGCGAAAAATGATTTGAAAGCAGGAAGCGGCATTATGTCACGGACTGCCACCAGTCAAAAAAGATCATTAAGAACATCCTCCCCAATCTCACAAAGCCTCTTTTGATTTTCACCTTTTAGATCAAGAATTATGCAAACTAGTCATAAGACTAGTAACAGATTATTGTGACAGATTTAGCCTTACATTACGCTGTGGAAGATCAGCTGATTAGGCTATAGTCTTCTGTGGTTTATGGGAAGCAAAACCAATTGGCAGGAGAGTAGCTTGGAGCTGAGAAAATAATTTGATTAATAATATCCAAGCTTATAACACGTTGCCCGATACACTTTTACCGTTGTATGTGAGATCTAGGACGTGAACCCCCATTAATGAACACTTGCATAGGTTTCTCAATGTCCGTCCGAAATATCTTCAGTCCTAAACTCTGGAATGTTACTAATAAAATACCTTTAAAAAATAAACGTATTTGCAAAGGCAAACGAGTCGATGTTCCCAAACTAACTTCAAGGAAAGAAAGCACAGAACGAGTTTCATTTTGGCAATCACGTGGGAAAACTATTTAATTTAAAATAAAACTATACGTACCCTATTTAGTACCCCGGTTACATATTCATCGAATTCGACACAGAAACGTGCGATAGAATGTTTACAGAAGCCGATATCCCCGGATACAACGGGGTAGAGTTGTCACTCGCAAAACACACAACTCAAACAATTTGCACGAGTGTGTCAACCTTTCAACAATAAAATATCGTCAAACTTGCACTGCATGTAAGTTACCTCTGAATTGAGGTACGAGATAACAACGAGGTGCTACACTAAACCATAGGCTGGGTGAAGCGGCACATGTATCTAAAAAGGAGACTAAGGAAGGCGATAAAAAAATTAGCCTGTCAGAACGTTTTGTTGAAATAAAACTGAAGCGCGTGGTATTGTTTTTTAAATACAAATGCAAATAGTTATGTTTGTGAGTTAGTACCTATCATTTTGTTAGCAGTTTCTATGAATTTTGTTTATTACCCTCATTCGAAACTGAGTCAATCACCTAACGACTGACTTGTCAACGATAATGTGTCAGGTTTATTCACTGAAGATAATCTAGTGTCTCTCAAGCGAAGTGAACTTAAAGAATACAGGCTAAAATGAAGGAAGGAGGGAGACCGTTGCAAGTTTGACCCTCTAAAGTCTTGCCGGGTTAAGCCAATTTCGATCAATTGGATGTGATGCATCTCATTTGATAAACAGACATTTTTTTCATGTCACGGGAAGGGAAAAGCTTCTGTTCCTTTAACTTGTGATGTCTTTGAAAGATATTGCTCTACACCTGGCTATGAACTTGGTTAGACGATTTATGTTCCCCTAAACCTGTTTTGGACTTTCAAGCCTCATTAAAAAGATCAAGATCAAGGTTAACTATCTTGATTATTCAAACCTTTTCAGTTGACAGTTATTGTGAATTAAATAAATGATACATTCAAGACTTGACCATGAAGAACGCCGTTTTTATAATAAAAGTATACCGCAAAGGTTATTCATCTTATATTTTATGAGATGGATGTCAATTTGCACTTCAAAGAACAAGCTTTGCGTGTTCGGGATAAATTATTAAATAATCTTTTGGGAAGAAAAATTGGGACAATGGTGAAGATTTTATTATCGATTAGCTCACAAGAATTTATTTATAAACACTTATAAGAATCATGAAAATGTGAATGTGCTTAATATGTGATTAATAAATATTGCAAGAATTACCATGGAAATAAATTTCCGATATATCTCCTCCATGACTAAAAACAATTAAAGTAGAGATCATGTAAGTCCTGTATTATAAAAACACTGATCCTGTGCTAATCAAACAGCTGGTTTAACCCCATCCTTCATTACTGCTCACTATGTACAGGGAAAAATGCTCCTTGTCAATAACCAAATAGAGCCTGATATGTTTATGCACGTTAATTAACTCGGTTAATTTTGGACTGCAAGTTGCAATACACTATTAGCAACTTACGCAAAGCATAATTGAAGCAAGTGGAGTAAGACAATTGGTGGCACTTGTAAAATTTCACGACTCAGATTCAAGGTCGAAGAAGTTCTAAAAGCTTCGATGACATTGAATTTAGAAAGAATTCATCATCATCATCAGCACTACAACCGGGAACCGGTCTTGGCCTCATTTAGCAAGTCCTGAGGCTTGTTAAATTTTCCATAATGATTTGTTTTTTCCGGGCAAGGTCATTAGTCTTGCGCCAGAGGCTCCCCGACGGGGAATCGAACCCTGGTCTCCCGCGTGACAGGTGGGTATACTTGAAAGAGTTATTGTCGCTAAATTAGAACACTTTGTATTCAAATTCACTTTTGTGCAATAACTGTTGTTGAAAAACTAGTACATTGGGCGGAGTTAAATGTGAACTCAAGGTTTCGTTCGTAAGTGATAAATCTCATTCAGGAGACTCAGTTAAATTACTATAGTTGTGCCAGAATCATCAATAATTGATTTAGGCGTCGCAAAATACATACAATTGTGCAGTGGTAAATTAAAAAAAAATGGGTTGCAGGAGCGACCTAGGGCTACTTGCCACAATTTTATAGGAATAATTAAGTATCTTCTGCTAAACACAAATTCTATAACACAACCTTCTTACCACATTTGAGGGTAAATATGAAAGGCAAAGTCAGACACATCATGTTTCTCAACAAGCGGTTATTCGAGAATAAACGAAATCGAACCGACAATGATTGGTTTCGTATCCAACGCTCGGAAGAATATTATCCTTTCAGTGATGCAAAATGGATCTGTTGCGACTCCAACAGATTATACCTACGTAACACTAGCGGCACAGTCACAAGTATGCAAGTGTCTCCTTTTTGATCCTAGAATTGAAGTTAATTATGCTAGTTAGATTTGTTACTATTTGACTGCTGCGGAATGTGTGCTTATATCAGAAATCTTAGCTTTACTAATGGATTTCTGTTTCCCAACATGTTTTTGCTCATTTCAGTTAAGATTTTATTTGCTTAATCATTGCTCCTATTCGTACACAAGAGAATCGAAAAAATTATCATGTGCTCGTTTGACCTGTTAATGCTTTTGTTCTAACCTTTTCATAGCGTCAGTTGGTATCGCATTCTGCACTGCAATTGCAAACGGTATAACTGACGTCCGTGACGTATTTTGTACATAAAGCAGCACCAGCATTTCACGTTACTTCCTCACTGCACCTGCTCCGACACACAAGAGAATCGAAAAAATTTATCAGTGCCGAGCATTCACGCATATAGTTTATGTAGCTGGTCCTCATGTACCCACGTACGTATGTTTGGTTCTAATCTTTTCGTAGGTTTGAATCAGGTTTTTGACTACCCCTGCAACTACTATTCATCAGAAGCATGAGGAAAGTTGAAAAAACAATGAATTTTACATGTCGATCCCTGTAATGTAAAAGTAAAGCCGACAAAACCGTTCGACGTGTTATCCGCTGAAATGCACAAATGGGATTTTAAAGTACCCTTACGTATCAAGGAACAGCACGGGTGGAAGGAGGTGTGCACATTGGTCTTGAATGACTGGAGATTGCAGTGATGAGAAAACATACTAAATAATGATTCGTGGCAGTATTTCGAAATACAGTTGCAGAAGGAACGTGTTATACATTTAGAAATAGTCAGCATCTATGTTCTAATGGTGGTATTGTTAGATTTACGTCTCTACTTCCAGGGGATTTCATTGCTCATTTTTGTGCTCCGATGAACATACGATACTCCTTTAGATGTGTCTAACCAAATATGGGAATTGAACTTTAGTCCAGGTTTTGTAAATTGTGGTCAGACTGTATTAGGTAAAGGATTCCATCCATCTTTTAAGAAACTCCATATATTAAACCGCACTTCTTTTCAGCTTCAAATATGTTCTGTTTAATACGAGTGTCAAGAATTGATGATCATACAAGTGACGTTCATCAACATTGTTATTATGCGTGCAGTCATGGCCAAACGAGTGAATCGGGTTTTGAGTAATAGACAATATATTAATTATAAAAATGAACAAAAGGTGGGGAACAACAGCATTAATCGATGGAAAGCAGATTAACTATGGTTCGATATTCGCAGATTTCCAATTTTCGAAGTTGTCCAATTGAATAGGGCAGATGGTAGAGCTTTCGCAGTTTACCAAATGAAGGATAGCACTTTAAAAATATATAAGAAACTTTACCAACTAGCAGTTTTTGTAAATGTACAGCTCTTTCTGTCTTTGAGCGAGAGCAAGTCGGAAATAGAAAACGCTTTTTCTATTGCGTTAATAACTGGGCCGTTATCTATTAGGAGTGGACTTGTAGGGGCGAAGTCGTGGCATCGACATGGGCGCAGGGTTCTACTTCGTCCTCACAAATTAGAAGTTCCGCCGCGGCAAACTGTGCACAAGAAAAACAACAGCACAATGAAACAAACACTCAGGAAACGGCCGAGAGAAATAAAACATTAGTGTTGGTTGGTGATCACCACTTTAAATTTAATTTTATTTGTTTGTCCTTTACTTTCTGAACTTTAATTGGAAACGCAACACACAGCTCATTACAATGTTCAAATACAGGCGCACGACTTAGGACACGATAGACTTCGACGTAACACTACTGACTCGTACAGCACCTCGCGGACCCACTCGACTACACTCGCGGGTGTTACTTTGTGACTCTGGAATTTACGCACCTTCGCAGCCGGTGGAGAGCGGGAGTGCTGTGACCAGCGTGGTCAAAGGATGGAATAAGACTCAACGATATTCAATCGTTGTTAAAAGAAATTCAGCTGGGAAATTGGTTCTCTTAAATTAAGGGTGCATTTCCTGTTCCAAGAGAGACGTAAAGTCTCTCTTTTGAGTAACCGGCATTTGCGCGAATTAAAGCGAGTCTAGAGAGTTGAATGGGGCGTTGGGAGAAAAAAGGTGCTAAAAGCAAATTGGATGTTTATGGCATCTCTGGCTGCAGTAGAAACCGGGTTCATGTTTGCATTTGCCGCCGCTGATGAAAAGCAGATCCTGAAATATTAGAAGACAAGGGGATCGGGTAGATCATTGTCTATGGTATGCATTGCAGCTGTTACGATAGCCGCAATGCCGATGCACATGGTGCTAATAGGTTTAAGACGCGAGATGCGTATTTGCTTTGGTTTGCACATTGTGCGAGTCAGGGAATTTTATTGCTAGGAGAAAAGGTCGCCAGCCAATGTATACATAAAGAAATTTATTGTACACATGCATAAAACTGGGAATAGGCGACGCTATGATAATTATCCCTGGCTGGAATGGTTACATGATATGTGAACCGGGGTTTTTCTTTTCAGGATAATGTATGGTAAGGAAAGTAAGAACTCTTACAGGGGATTTGTAAGCGAAGGAATGCTAAAAGGTAAGATTTCTTTTGCAGGTACTTTTGGGTTATAATAATTGGATCTATTTGATGCGTGAAGCATTTAGGATGCTAATGCGAATTGCATTAGCGAAAGCTTATGCAGACTGGGTTGTGGTTATGGGGTTTTTTTTTAGGAAGGCGAGCCGTGGGATCTGGCGGAACCGCCACAGACATTTATAATTTTAATCTTTTATTGCTAAATTTTTTTATTTATAATTTTTCGGTTCTATAGGGTTTTCCAATAGGGACTTGACAACTTTTTTTCGGTTGTAAATTTTTATAATTTGCAGGGAATAAGATAATTAAATAATAATAAAATAATAATTAATTAGAAAGTTAAACGCTGAAAGTGAAGTTGCGGCCCAAATGGCCTCAGAGGAGAAGATATTGAAAATTAATTGTAAAATTTGGAGAAAACAATCACTAAATACATTGGCGCTTATTACCGGAATAAAGTCGTCTATTAGAATTTAAATCCAACTCAGTCGCTGACTTGATAAGAACATTGCGTCGTATATGTACTCGTAACTTTAGATTTCAATAATATCACAATACTATCTATTTCTGCAGAATTCTGCCAGATTATGGAACTTGAAATTAATTGCATGTTTTATATGGACTATAATGTAATTGGGTCGTGTTAATAATTTATAGTCTTCAGTGACAGAATTGGAAATTATGTTGTATTATGTATATGTGAAGGTGATATATTTACACCTGAAAAAAGAAAATTCTAGACTAGAAAAATTAAAATCCTACAGTCTAGAACACTTTAAATATATCCCCAAAAATACATAGTTTTGTTACATAAGTAATCCAGCAAAACAGGCAACCGTGAAGTTGTCTCTGTGAAATTTATATATCTACCTCTTTCGAGCTCAGAACCGAAGCTAATTACATCTGTTATTAGTTGACTGTCGCGGTATCTACGCTTACATCCGGGAGCTCTCACCTTAGTTACAATGACGGCTTAATACTAATGGGTTTCTGCTTGCCCGTGCGTTTTTCTTGTTTTTAGGCACCACTTCATTTTTTTGATCACTTAATCTTTTTCAAAAGTATTTACTTCCGCCAAAAATAATTTTCAAACACCTCGGCTAATTAATACGTAAATAAGATTATACATGGCTTGATCGGCTTCTCTTTTTATCACGCCAACTTAATAAAACCACGAAAGTTAAGCGATTATCCGAGAAAACGGAGTTGAGCATTTAACAAGATGTTTGGTTTCGAAATGAATTTACAATTCATATAGAAAAAACAATCACAAGTGACAAAAATAATTATTCTTTTAATTGAAAAAAAAAAACCTATTTGTTTTAATCAAACAATCCACCGTAAGCACTCTGATCATTGATGGCTACAAAATTGAACTAAATTATAATGAAAACGTTATGACCAGCAATTTGATCAAAAGAAAGTGGATGCAATCAAACTAAATCAGTAAATATGAGCTTTCTTATTCATGCCATCAAGCAGTGAGGAAGGCATTGAACTTCGTAGGCTAAAGCTAAAGACCGCAGCAGTTATAATAGCCCCGCTGATAGCGAACGATGGATTGTAGCGCGTCTCGCCCGTAATGCATCGTGCCGTGGATACATGAATTAAATTCCCATAAACCGACTTCAATCCGTCGTGCCACCGAGGTACATGTATCAACGACTCAGGCCGGACTGTCATCAATCGCTTTTTTTGGCGAATTAGCTACCGAATGAGCTGAGCCGTCCAAGTTTTCTTAATTGGAATGTTGTGCGCTCTTACAAATTCCCACATAAACAAGAATTCAATTCGTGAGTCTAGTTTCAGATGAGTTCTGCTTATAGCGACTGGTAACGTGAATCATAATTTTTTTGATTTAGTTTTAAGCAAAAGATGACCTTCCGAAATAAACGACCTCTAGGGTCTGATGTTGTATATGTGGTAATAAGTTTCGGGCTCTTTCGACATTTGACATAACAAAAAAAGAACGAAAAATAATAAAAATGTTTGATCACAGGGCGCGACTTATCTTATATACTATAGTTAATACTCAAAACTTTGGCTAAATGGAAGACACAAGAAATTCTGATTTTAGGGTCTGAACACTTTTAAAAATTCGGTTTGGATTATCTTACGACGAAGTGTAATTAGGTATACTCATAATTATTCGTATTCAATTGCTATAATTAAAATTGAACTTACTCTAAAATGAGTATTGGGTTCAACTACCCAAATCAAAATAAATAAACACCGTTTTCACCCGTTAATTTGCTTAGTGGATAGTGGGTCGTTTTTGTTTTGTGTGCCCTTTTTGAGTTGTGTAAGTATTATCACGCTAGCGATTAATAAAAAAAATAACGGAAGTGTACGCCCAAGAAGTATTACCGGAGGACTGAAGAACACGTATTATATGTCCCATATATAAAAAAGAAATGTTTACGACATACAGCATGGTCTCCGCCGTTCTACAAACAGAGTTCATCCCAGCAATTAACAACTGATCATCACTTAGCCTCAGGCTGGTTTAGAAAAAACTTTGATTTACAAGCTCTATAACAACCATTTGTCGCACGACGGACAACGAAAACCTCCTCACGTTTGAGCGGCCGTACTGATTCGAACATCATGAACAACAAACGACGCCATCGAAATACCCAGATTTCTGACTAACCGACGTGGCTTGTTGTAATTTTCTCTGCCTCTTGCAGTTTATTGATGCGTTTTGCAAACTGTCGAGAAACCACGATTGAGGCCGTTCGGAAAAAGAACTCTGAAACTTTACGGTGGCGTAAAATAATATATTGCATAACAGCGTTATAAAATATGTTAAAGGCGGAGTAATTTAGAGTACCACAATATCACAGAAAGAAATAATAGGGAACTTCGCATCCCAGATAATTTAACACAATTGCATAGGTTGACTACGGGCAAATTGATTTGTCAGATTCGTCTCTGATAAGGGGATAGGCTGGTCTACCTCGTTTCCAGCCTTCAATGAATGTGCTAAAATGTCCATTTATGCAAGGCATAATGGAAATTGCACACATTAAAGAATTAATCCGATAGTATTGGACTGAAAGGAAAGGATTATTCCAGTATCTGCACAATTTTTTGAAACACAATTTGGATAACTATTTTACTTAGTTGTCGATAAAAGCTGGTGTGACAATAATCCTTAATCAATAAGCGTCTTAAAAAAGTTCGATTTTTGGTTAAATATGGGAAAAAAGGGTTAAATATAAAACAGAAAAGCTGATGCGCCACGAAGTTCTTTAGTTAACAGTTTCTTGTCATCATCATCATCATCGGCACTACAACCGGGAGCCTGTCTTGGCCTTATTTAGCAAGTCATGCGGCTTGTTAAATTTTCCATAATGATTTGTTTTTTCCGAGAAAGGTAAGGTCATTAGTCTTGCGCGGAGGCTCCCCGATGGGGAATCGAACCCCGGTTTCCCGCGTGACAGGCGGGTATACTAACCACTATACTATCGAGGAGCCTTACAACAGTTTCTTGTAGATGCGCATAAATTGGCAACTCTGGAGAGTCCGTAAGCTTATCTTCACCAGACTCAAAACACTATCTGCACAGAAACTGGAGATCGGCAAATAATTCAGAGTGTATTTCGTGTCGAGACCACCCATAGAGAGAACTCAACGTGAACATTAACCTGCATTGCGAGGTAATCCTTAACAGTTGCCAAGTACGGTGTCATGTATGTGTCTTGAAACTGAAGGGCCATCAAATAACGTACGATTGCATTAATTAAAAGAATCAACATATTTATGTTCGTTAGGTAACGCCTCAATAGAAACTGTGAATCTGAATTATTTCCAAACTACTGGAGTTGATCTGGCATACTAACTATACATCTACCATCACCCAATAAAAATCAATAAATAATAATACAGAACACGAAATTGCACGTGGTTCTAACCAGCCAGAAGATTCGAATATTAGTATGCTATAAAAATCCGAAAATCATTGTTTTGAATGAGTAAATAATAAAAGAAAAAATTGGATTCATCCGCCAAATTGTTATTAGCAAAGGTTATTTTTTCTTTCTTCTTCATTTGACCAACTTTTACATATAAAATGAAATGAATACATTATGTCTACTAACAATTTCATCAGAAAATATTAAAAGATCGCTTACTGTCACTTTGGAGCAACAAGAGGCAAATACTTATTTTGTGCCTAGCATTGCGAGCATAAAATATGGGATCGAGTATGGGTAGGTAAAATATACAATTACAAATAAAAAATATGACAAATCAGCTAAAGGACATAATGTGTCTCATTTTGGAGAGAACAATAGTAAAATTTATTTAAGACTTTTAAATATTTATTTAAAGTAGAGTCTGTTGTAGGTCAGTCATTAAGTGTCGCAAACGGCCTGCTAACAATTACAATACAAAACGTAATTCGACCTAACGTGTTATATGGAAACGGTGGAAGATTATTGTAATGGGATTGACGACCTGAAAACCTCATGGACGCTAATTGCAGCAATATGTCGTTAGATATTACAGAGAAACCACTATACCTTTCAAAAAAGTAGAGAAATCTATTCGTGTACTGAGGCAAACTAAATTTATTTATGTACACTATTTGTATCAGTCATACACCAACCAACAACATTTTGTATTACAAAACTATTTCTTACATAATACATTATACTTTTAAATTAATAAAATTAACTTCAAGTACGTATTGATTATAACATATTATTTTTATAACTTCTAATATAGTTTCCGGAGAAAAAATGTTTATACCTATTCAATAAATATGGTTTCTAATTATAAATATAAGATTACCCATTCTACAGCTTTGATAAATATACCACGGATTACAGTAAATCAAAAAATCATACTATAAACTATACCAGCGAGCTTTTAACTCGTGCTTCGTAGACCCCACAACAGAAAACATACTACAAGCTGTAATCCAGGAACTTTTATCCCAACACGTAGATCGATTAAAAAATCGATTTTTTTTTGCCTTAAAAGTTAGGATATGTCCCGTAGAAAACGCTTGTGAAACTTGCAAAACAAAATTCGACCTCCTTCTATGTTTTTCCGACGATTTTCGAAAGTGTCTTTTACAGCGCACACTAGGTATACTGGAGCGGACAGTGAAAGAGACCCTTTCTCTATTGTATTTTATTCTACAATACCCAGGGGCGGATTTATATATCTGACTATGTTAAGCGTACGTATATATATGTATATACGAGGATGAAACAAATATAAACGGTTATTTTACTTTTTTGCTTAGCAACAAGTTGCGAACGAGATAATCTTGTGCGTGGCTCTTGTTTGGTTTATGAAGAGTAGTGGAACCGGCTTGGCTAGCGGTCGCGCTCGACTTTGTAGTCAATATAGCCATGAGCAAGCAAGAGGTACATGCGACTGTTGCGCAACGGATTATTATAAAATTTTTAACAAATGAAATTTTAACAAAAGAACCCTCGGAAATTTTTTCTTAATTGAAGGCACAGTTTGGTGATGATACTGTCTCAGAATCGAGTGTATACGTGGCCCAGAGAATTTAAAAATGACCCAGAACGTATCGAAAACGAAAGACATGACCGACGCCCAAGGACAAGTCGTACAGATGACAACATCCGAGCCGGTCCAGAGCTTATTGAAAGTGATCACCGCTTAACTGTTGGAGAAATGTTTTCAGTAGTGAGTATCAGCTATGGAAGTGTTCAATCCATTATCACTGATGATCTTAGCTTTAGAAAAATTACTGCTCGATAGGTTTCGAGTTTATTGACCGTAAATCAAAAACAGCTCAGGGATACATTGGAAGAAAAGGGCTGGGAAATCCTCGAACACCCTCCTTATAGCCCAGACTTGTTTCCTGTGACTATTTATTGGTCGCCCCTTCGAAGGAATCACGTGGAGGAAACAAACTCGAAGGTAATGTAGAAGTCGAGGAGCACGTGCGCAATTGGCTAACAAATCGCCCTAAATCTTTCTACGAACAAGAGATATTAAAGCTTACAAATCGGTGGAAAAAGTGTGTAGATCACACAGGAGACTATATTTAAAAATATACAATTTTATTGTATTGATAGTATGGTTAGTGCGTAACATTATTCAATAAAAGCATAAAAAGAAATTACCGTTTATATTTGATTCACCCTCGTATATATATAACATTGACAGCGTTGAAAATATGAAAAAAGAACATTCTCGCGACTTACTGGGATTGCTCGACCGACGAAAATCCCACACATTCATACTGCCCGGGTCGGGAGGACAGTTGGTGTCATTGGAAAAATGTAGAAGCGATGAAACTTATACTGCACCCTCCATCTTTGCATCCAGGTGTACAAAAGCATATATTACCAATTTTGATGACTTATCAAAGGACGGATTCAACTCTCTTAATTTGTTATTTGACGTCCCTCAGGAAGGTTCTTATTTGGTATACTATAGCGCTGAATCAGTGTCCTGCAATGTTATTTTTATCTTGACCTAGTCATTAACCGAACTCAGAAAAATTTCTCCCAACCATATCACGGAACCTCTGGCTTAATGGGTTGGTATTTCGCTGGGCAGCTGAGCATTAAGAGCCAACGTACCACATATGTTAGGGCTACGTAGCACACCCACTTTTCATCGCCTGTTAGAATCATTCTTATTATTTTCAAACATTTCGAATCTATTGTGAGTTCTGGTAAAGTCAGCGAATGGAAATAAATAGAGTATTAGATAAACAAATAACTTTTCAATCTAATATGAATTAGATGGTGTAAGACACAAACTTATTCTGAAAGGCAATTCATGTTGGTTTGCAGGTTTGGTAAGATTTCACAATAGCGAAATACCAACTATCTTAAGATTGGCGAAGATATTAAAATCGGACAAACTCAGTAGAACAGGCTAATGTATATTTGGAAAATAAACATGAAATCAACCGGCTTTGATAACATTCCGAAGGTGGTTCGTTCTAAGGTATTCCCTGATAACGCGTACTGTATTATCTTCATTAACTTTTTAAACAACTGCTATTCCCCGAGGTGTTAGAAAATATCAACGGTATATTCAATATGAAAAAAAGGAATACTTTCTCCCTACATATTAGTAGTGTCCTGTCTAACGATTGGGAGACCTTAGAAGTACAATAGTTACTTAACTTTATATGAATGTGAAAAATAGTGTATTATGAGTTGTTAAAACCGACTGAAACAATCACAGGCGATCGTTATCGAACGCAATTAATGCGTTTGAGCCGAGCATTGAAAGACAAACGGCCGCAATACAACGAAAGACATGATAAAGTGATTTTACAGCATGACAATGCTCGACCCCATGTTACTTGGAAACTTTGAAATGGGAAGTCCTACCCCACCCGCCGTATTCTCCAGACGTTGCTCCCTCGGACTATCACTTATTTCGATCAATGGCGCACGGCCTGGCCGAACAGCACTTCCGCTCTTATGAAGAAGTAAAAAATTGGATCGATTCGTGGATCGATTCAAAAGATGACCAGTTTTTTCAACGCGGGATTCGTATGCGGCCCGAAAGATGGGAGAAAGTAGTGGCCAGCGATGGACAATACTTTGAATCATAAATGTATCACCAGTTTTTTACAATAAAGCCTCGAATTTCGGGAAAAAAGCGGCGGAAGCAAAGTTGTACACCAAATATTTTATATGAATGTGAAAAAAGGAGAACAGTTTTGCTTCCAAAGTAACCTCTTGACAGTGGATGCAGTTACAAAATTGATTTCAGATACTAAATCGAATTTAAATGCCAAGATAAGTGCAGTTGTTTGTTAGTTGACATTGAAAGAACCATCGACACGGTTTGGATCTACGGGATAATATGTAATCTTATATAAGAGCAATTTTAAAAAAGGTTTAAGTCAATAATCTATTGGGTTGTACCATATGATATGTTCGATTTTCGCTCAGTCGGTAATAAGAAGTTCTCGAGTGAACATCGGTGCGTGAATGTTAAATTTTTTTTTTTTTATAAAGACGTGTGAGAATTTTAGGGCTCGTAACAAGTACAATTTTTTTTTCTAGGAATTGTTTACGATGCTGTCGGCAGTTCAAATTCGAACCATCTTCCTTTATGAATTTAAAATGGGACATAATGCGTCATTGGCAATGAATAAACATTAATGTCGCATTTGAGGATGTAGGGGTAAACGAATGCGCTATACAACGTTGGTTTGGAAAGTTCCGTTCGGGAGATTTCTGCCTTGAAAATGAACCACGTGGGAAGCTGGAAACGTTAGTTGAAGACGATGTTTTAAGAGCAACGGTGAATACGGACCCAACGAAATCGGTGCGCGAGATTGCACAAAGCATGGGGGTATCCCCAATGACAATAAGTCGACACCTTTCTCTCATAGGAAAGATAAAGAAACTGGATAAGTGGGTACCCCATGAACTGAACGAGTCTGAAAAACTACGGCGTCTGGAAATCTGCGCATTGCTTAGATTAAGAAACCACATTTTTTGCACAGGATAGTCACCTGTGGTGAAAAGTGGATTCTGTATGATAACCTAAAAGACCTGGGCAGTGGTTGGATGCAGCTGAAAAACCAAAACACACCCCCAAGCCCGATCTTTATCGAAAAAAAAGGTTATGGTGACAATCTGGAGGACATCGAAAGGATCAATCCACTTTAATTTCTTCAACCAGGAGAAACGATAAACGCTATCAAATATTGTGAGGAAATCAACATATTGCATGCCAAATTGGCTGAAAAGCTACCTACGTTGTCCAATAGGCACGGCCCGATCCATTTGCATGACAAGGCTAGACCGTTGCAATTGGGATTTGAAATTCTTCCGCATCCACCGTACTTTCCAACGGACTACCATCTTTTCCGCAATCTGGATTCATTTTGCCGGCAGAAGGTCTTCCGGAACCGAGCAGAGGCCATAAAAGCCTTTGAAGATTTCATTGCCTCAAAAAGTCACCACTTCTACGAAAAAGGAATATTTGACCTTGTATCACGTTAGAAGAATATCATAGATGCCAACGAATCCTATTTTGATTGAATACAAATTTACCGAAAAATAATATTAGCTTTTAAATTTTTACTATACAATCGGACATTTCATGTGGTACGACCCAATACAACCAAACATTTTTGTAAAACATATAGAAAATACAAAATGACCAGAGCTACTAATATCATAATTGGTCTTCTACAAGACACGGTAAGTGCAGCGCACCTTTTAAATATCTACATTTCTGATATATTCAAGGAACTGGACGGTTCAATAGTAAACGCAGACGACATTACACTGTATACAAACGACTTAAAGATTGAAGTAATTTAAGCAAAACTCCACGGGAAATTTAACAGATTCTAAGAGTATTGTTCTGACTGGAAACTTAGCGCCAACTAGGTAAAGCATTAAAAAAACCACAGTTCCGCACCAAAACACAATCGGAAAAATTTCAAAACAATGAGTCTAGATGGTGTTCGAATCAATTCAAGGACAGTAGTTAAGTATCTAGGTGTCCATTCGGACAAGTTCTTGTAATACGATGCAGAGTTGCGGAGGGCCACTGCTGTTCAAGAACATTTTCTATTCATGCTGTATGAGATCCCATGTGAAGATCATTTGCATTCAAGCGTTTGTCTATCCCTCTGATTAGTTCATCGAATATGGAAAACTCACAATGCTTGAGAGAAGATGTTTTAGAACTTTTTATTTTTATAATAATTTTTCCCTTTCAGCACCTAATTTCAGTATGCTTTTATCCTAATCATGAGCAGTTCAGAAATATATACCATAGGAAAGTGTATACATGCTGTCTAAAGCACTTCTATTTCTCGTTACACTATTACTATTATTATTACACGCGGCTATATATCAAACTCGGCAAACTTGCCGATTAGATGCCATGTTGGAAGACGGGTTACTGATAAGACAATTAAATATATACCAACAAACATAGCGGATGGAGATATCATCCTAAGATATTGAATGGGCATACCTGGAAGAGATAAGAATGACGTCGAAAGCGTAAATCCAGATTATTAGTCAATAAACTGTAGATTGATGGGATGGCAGAACCTAGTCCTTACATCTTTAGGCGTAAGTTTGGTTTAGTTAGACGTATATAGATGTTAGCTTGTTAACTGTAAAGTTAAAAATATGATTTGAAATTTAGCATAGGTTTTTTTTTGCAATAAAATTAAAATACATATATTAAATATAAAATAAAATTAAAATACATATATTAAATATATTACAATACATTATTTAGGTAATTCTTAAGTTTTATGTACAAAAAAAAAAAATAACAATGATAAATTAAATATTGCATGCCATAATGGCTTTATACATAAAAGCAAATTTTCTCTAGTTTATTTGAACCAAGAATAATATAATAAGAGTTTAAGTAACATAAACATAGGATAAAAAAGGAAAGTAATTTACTTTTTCTTATATTTATTCCAATAAATTGCAGCTGGTATCAAAGGGCATAAAAGTAATTAGAGGCACCCCGTTTAGAAGTCGAAGGAAACTAATAAAATCTTGAAAGCCCACATGCGACTCTTCTGCAGGTTACTAACCACCCTTCACTATTACTATTATCCTCGGGGAAATCCCTCTATTCAAAACTAAATGTTGCAATATATAAAAAGCCAATTTAGGAATTACAACTACATGAAGATATTCAAAACTCGACCACTATTATGTATTGAAGAGTTTTAAGTTTTAAAGAAATGTGGAACTCAAAAATTCGAATTTCAATATGAAGAATAATCGCGATATACCGCCAGGGGCCTCTTTTTTATATTTCCTCTTGTGTTACCTGGCACGCTTAGGGCTGTGTGTTTCTGAGACGGATGAGCAATAAACGCATATTTCAAGGTTGCAAAATTATAACAAATTCCAGAATAGGATTTTGAACTTTCGGGTTCCTACAGGCCAATAAATAGTAGTAGTGCACTTTAATGGAAAAGATTTCTCTCGCTCTCATTTTTATTCACAGGCACAATTTAAGTTTCGATAATCTCTTAGATATGTGAATTGAGAGGAAGACTAAGGTTAAGCTGGAGTTATCCGCATGGACAAAGACTAAACTGTTGCCTTGTATTCAAGCTTGAGCGAAAACAATTCAAATACGCTTAAATGAGAGAAATTACGAGAATAGGCGAATATAAAATAAAAAGGAATTTAGACATTGCGGATAATCGGGAGTTAATGATAATCCCATGGCTTGTTAATTTTATCAGCAAAAAAGGTGAAATAAAATGTAGTCATACAGAACTAAATAATAGATACTCACTTATCTCTGTCATTTTGATCTTTTATGTAGTACTCGTAATAGTCCATTTGGCAATGGGTGAAATATCTCACTGTCAGCTTCAAACTAATGAACGAATGGGAATGTACCTTCCATATAATACACAAACTTAAAAAGCCTACTGTATAGGGGTTCACGGTCTTACATAATTCTGTGAGGTTGTCGAAAGAGAATGAATGTTATAAAAACAAGGTTAAAGAGATATTTTACGCCTGTAATTAATCAGTAAACTGCACAGGGCTAATGACCTTGCCCGGAAAAACAAATTATTATGGACAATTTAACAAGTCTCGGATATGGACCGAATACCTGTGGAGAGACATGCTAAATAAGGCCAAGACCGGATCCCGGTTGTAGTGCCGATGATGATGATGATTAATCAGTAAAACGTTGAAGTCTGCCATTATAGGTTTCGTTTAATGAAAGACTGCACAAATTGCAAGCGCTTAAAAGGAACAATCTCAAAAATATCGTGGACCTACAACAGTACCCTGAAGACAACATGGAGTTCGTCGAATGAGAAGTCCATATTTATCCTACCTAGATTTTTTTTTTAATTATGCCTCTCCCACGAAATGTGAACCTATAGCGCTGAGTCAGCGTCCTGAGATGCTGTTTTTTTACGACCGGCGCCATCATCCAAGCTCCGAAAGATGCTCAAGGATTTCTCCGAACCATTTCACGAAGCCTATAGCTTGATGGGCTGCTATTTCACCAGGCGGGTCGGCTTTGGGACCCTACCTCATCATCATCATCATCATCTGTACTACAACCCGAATCCGGTCTTGGCCTTATTTAGCAAGTCCCGAGGTTTGTTAAATTTTCCATAATAATTTGTTTTTCCGGGCAAGGTTATTAGCCTTATGCCTTGGGACCTGTGGGTACGAGAAGTATTGTGCCAGGCGTGGGCACTCGGTTCACTTCTCAACCCCATCACAAATACTGCTGAATACAAAAGACACGAGCAACAAGGGAACAACAATGAAGAAACCACACCGGAATTTATATGTTCAGTTGTATTCTCTAAATATATATTCCTTAAGGGAATTTGTGACATTTAGTTAATATTTACTTATTTTATTTTAATACACACACGACTCCAGTATTATCGCGTCCTCGGCGCGCGACGAGGAGCGGGACCTCGGCTTATGGAAATGGACTCAGTGATATAACCCTCGTTTGAGGTGAGTTTATGGTGTGGTGGTAGATATCCTCTCCACTAAGGATATGTATTTACTTACCACCAGAGAAACGTAAAGTCTCTCTTGGTGGAATAGAAAACCAGATCTCGTAATGAAGATCATGATGGTGTGCGTGTGATCGTTCAGATCTGTGCTGTTTACTCATGCGCGGAGGCAATGGCAAAACAAAGCAGGCAGGCGGCATGGACAAAGGGATCGAGAAGATCGTTGTCTATGAAGTGCATCGCGTCTAAATAAATATACGACGATACTTCGAAGAAATGTGGTAAGAGAAAAGATGAGACGAGGGCATCATAACAGTGTTAGATGAGTGATGCCCTTGTGTAAATATACGAATAGCCAATCGAAAGAGGTGCTAATGTATTACAATACTTTATACCATGAGAATTGTATATCGTATCTTGGGTCGGCGGCCAAAACGAATCCCTTGCTGGTATTTGTATATGCAGGGAAATTCGTTGCGGCAGAGAAAGGAATTGGAGATTGTTTGTTAGTGGGAAAACAAATCATTGGTTGGATATTATGCATGTTTACATGCGCAGGAATTCAGTTTTATGGCACTAGACGCTAGAAGGGCGTATTGCTTTTGTCCCTTGGACAAACGGTCTGCAAGATACGTGCATATGTGAAGATAAGGGTGCACATGAGGAACAAAATTTCTTGGCAAACAATGGTGCCGGAATAGTTTTCCTACTTATAATACATGTATGCCAACGAATTATTTTCCAACGAATTCGAATGATGCATTTGATGTATGAACAAAATCTTTCAGGAATTTTCATGTAATGCGTTGAAAGCATTAATGTCCTTGTGGTAGGAAGTGTTTATGCTGGGTGGAGATTGCGGTGCAGGTGTGGGAAAGTTGGAATTTGCCTAGCAACCGAAGGTACCGAATAGGTTTTGCGATACCTGAAAAGGTAGAAAAGAAATCTTACAGGGAATTGTATGCGAAGAGATGCATGAAAGGTAAGTTTTCTTTTACAGGGACTTTTCGATTATAAATTTGATAACGTAGATGCGTAAAGCACTTAAGGTGCTAATACGCTTGCATTAGCGAAAACTTATGCCGATTGGGATGTAGTTATGGGGGTTTTTCAGGTAAGTGGGCTGTGGGGTTTGGCAGAACCGCCACAGACCCTATCTACCATTCAGTAATTGTACCGAGCTGCACAATAGCAAGAGTCGTCAGTTGAACCGAGGTCTTCATTATCAAATGCAAGACACAAACTACTTACCAACTCAACCATTGAGACGGCAGTTTGAATAGGAATTACGCCTGCATGAATATTTCGTGTTATAGAATTGACAGCAAGCAAAAATTCAGTCTTTCCGAAAACAAGGTATGCACATGAGAATATCCACAACGACCCTAGCAGGTGTCCTAACGAAACCCTCGTATCAACTAAATCTATTATATATCGACCGCTATCCTGGTTTGGGGGGTTACGCAAACTTCTTAACAGGCCGTACCAATATCCACAGCTGGTCTCCAAGGTGAAGAGTCTCTAGTCGATAGAATAATATAGGTAAGGGAAGTCGGCAAATTAGATCCGTAACTTCGGGATAAGGATTGGCTCTGAAGATTGAGATAGTCGGGCTTGATTTGTAAGCAAAACTGACAATGACATGATCGCTCAGATGCTTCGATTATCGGATTACGATGGATGTTATATTTGTAAACCAAGTACGGAGAAACACCTCTGCTTCAAGGAGGAATATGATTAGAAACAAACACGACCTCGCCTTGGAACTAACCCTCAGAGATAAGAAAGTAATTCCATAATAAAAGTTGCTGCACATAAATGAAATCGGAAACATCTTAAAAATACTATCGTTGGTATTAGACGCTCAGCAAAGAACGCAGCATTGTAGAAATCAAAGTTCACAAAAAAAAAAAAAAAAAACACTTTTAACTACTATACCGAGAATTTTTCATTCTGCTCATATGTGAGTTTTTGTTATATGTGGAGCTAAATATGACACTCCTAACAGCCTGTAAAAACAATGAATTTCTCTTTTTTAGCCTTGGAAAGTAGAACAGTTTTAACGATTTTTTAACAGAAAGAGTAGCGAACTCGTCTCCAAAATTAACACTTTTCGGTTAAGTGGAACATCAAACACAAAGGAGGAGGTGGACTGCGTCGTGCTGTGAACATAAACTATAACAACTTTAAGACCTATTTAAAAAAGAGAGAAAATACAAATCCAACTTGAAACTAGCAAATGGCGAAGGGAAAAGCACGAATGGTCTATATACCAACTATAATAACAATAAAAACCACAAATGTTACAATATGCACTAATCATTTCGCCTCACTCTCAATGGTTTTCAATGTGCGCTTCCCCTCAGTGATAACGGAGGCAAACGGCCTCTGTCTCGATAATGAACTTGTTAAACCCACAAAGCACAATCGCAAGGCGCATCAGTGAAACCGCGAATGACGTACATGTTTATTTATTCGTCTTTAACGCGTCCACGTCGGACTGCCAGTCAAATAGCTCGCAACTAAAAATTCCTTTTTGGCCAAACGTTATTAGCATGTTGCACATTTATCAAAAAAATATGCGAACTGCACAAAATCTATTCCTGGTCACCCCGCCTGCCATTACCTCATCAATTTAATCTCATTTTGCACTTAATTGCCGCGTGAGAAACCTTTCTTTTTTTTCTTGTTTTATTTTTGAACAAAATTCCAACGCCCGAAGAACAACAAAAAAAAAAAAAAGCAAAACAAAACATTTATTAATTGCACTTGTGTGACAGAAGACGTGGGTTGGGGGAGCCGCAAAGAATTTATTGCGGTCCCCAGCCACCTGACCCACGATCCATTTGAAACGTGTATAAAGTGTTTATTATGAATTTCGTTTTCGATCAGTTACGGCACGTTCGGGCCGAGTGCTTGGATTTTGTATCGTGTACCTTTTCAAAACAACAAAAAAAGGTCCAGGTGTCAGATGCGAGTACTACTTAGACGCTACCAAATCTGCCATGGATAATGGGATGCCGGTTAGTAGGGGATACACTACACTACTATAGATTAACAATAATAATTCCAATTACACGAACTTCGTTTAAAACACAAAAAATCCAAAAATTTCATATCCATGGGTGAAATTTTGCTTTGACTGAAAAAATTAGGCAAATCGCGCCAAGCACACACACAAAACAAGCAATTGCTCACACAATTATCATTTGCTTCTTTTTTCTTTTTTCAACAAATGATCAAAACGTTTTACTATAGTCGAAATTTGATGATAGTTTCCACAGACGGTACAATTGTATATAAAAAAGTGACTCTTCTGAATTTCCGCGATTATTATGTTTTTATTGACCGTGACACTATATACAATATATAGTTACACACAGTTTGTAGTAAAACACGAATGAATAATTTAATTCACAACATACATCCAGACAGGTCAAACGTACAATTTAAAACGCGCCAACAGAGTTCTATTACAGGCAGAGGTGCCAACTAATTGCACGTGGTATTTTGAATGGTGTGCTCGCACTGAATGAACAAAACAATATGACTATTCACCGTTGGCATTCTTACACACTATTTAAATAACAAATATGAATCTTGTTACAATAATTGCCTTCGTTATTGCAGCAATGGTTACAGACGTGAGATCGTCGCTCTTACAATGGAGAACTCTACACACTAAACGAACGAATGAACGAAGACAATTATTTAAATCCACTAAACTCAAATAGAGTTGTAATTATGTTCAAGAACTGAGGTAGCCCTCTTGACACGGTCTGAGGTAATGGCAATGACAATCACTCGGCACTGCGACCATGGTGTAGGTAACAATCTAAATTCAAATATACCGCGCGCTGCTGTACACAGATGATGGGTGAAATAGTAATTCAAAACAAAAGAAAAAACAAATAAATTAGAAAAAAAAAAAACCGCGATAGTCGTTTATTTAGCAATCCATCTCTTATACAACCTAAGCCATGTCTATGATGAGACGAATCTAAACGATTGCACAGGCATTACTAACTTACTGGGAACAGCGATTGGAGGATAACGAGAGTTGATGAGTCGGTAAAAAAAGCTCCGGCTCTTCGAGATCTATTTTTTTTGAACATGGTATTGTCAGTTGTATAAATTAAGTGTTTTAGGTATTCACGTGACATTTCAGCTTTATCAGTAAGTCTAGAATGAAAAGACCTGCCCATAGTACCCCCCTTGGCATTCTGTAAGCTCATCATTTTAGCAAACAGAAGATCCTATGACAATTATTCGCCATGCGATCAATTAGCGCCGTGCTACGTGTTTATACTATGTGACCAGATAGCCCTCGGGTGTAAGGCATGCGAATTATTGGCAGTTAATTAGTTTTCCAATAGAAAGTTGTACTTTTGACTTTTAATTCAAATGATTGATTGATATGTTGAAGGAAAAGACTATCTGGCATGCGATGCAATCATTTCAACGTCGTTGACATGCTGTATTTCATGTCGTTAAATTAGAGTGGAACACACGGGAGATCACTGATTTAGGAGCATGACGCCTCAAATATACGAAATGACTCAATCGTACTTTGTTGAAAAGATTGTACCAGAAAGTTCGAATAGTCGATAAATTAACAATCCACGGAAGAAATGTTAAACTCATTAGCATCTTTTCAATTAGTACGATTCAGAAATATATTGTCGGCGGCGTATTTGTTTGAGTGTGCTTAACTGTCCGAAAGCATCGGCACTAGTGATTTTAGTACAATGTAATTAATGTACATGGCAACAGCTATTATATTACGGAGTAGTTCAGAAATGCACGCTAATACCCATAAGTTCAATGTGCCGTTGAAATAGCTGTCGGATAATCTCCCTATTAATTGCCGAAAATTTGGTGCTAATTTCCAAATGAACGGGGGGTGAGAATACAAACTACCTATTGAAGTATTTGCCTACGATACTCGTCAATCAGGAAGTGTACACCAAATTCATTAGTCAATAGAGCTTCTCGAATACAAACTATTCCTCTTTTTTATATTGTGCATTTTATAATGAACTTAAAAGACATTATATAGGGTTTTCCAATTGGGACTTGACAGCTTTTTTTCGGTAGTAAATTTTTATAATTTGCAGACACTGTTCGTTCGTGTACTTAACCATGATAAAAATGTTGAATTTACTGAATAAATTGACAGTGACATTTCGATGATTAGTGAAAAGGTGCGTTCACAAATTAAATTCAAAGTTGTCAAGTCCCTATTGTATAACCCTAGGGTTTTCCAATAGGGACTTGCCAATCTTTTTTCGGTAGTAAATTTTTATAATTTGCAGACGTTGTTCGTTCGTGTAATTAACCATGATGAAAATGTTGAGTTTACTGAATAAATTGACAGTGTTAGTTCGATGATTAGTGAAAGGGTGCTTTCACAAATTAAATTCAAAGTTGTCAAGTCCCTATTGTATAACTCTAGGGTTTTCCAATAGGGACTTGCCAATCTTTTTTCGGTAGTAAATTTTTATAATTTGCAGACGTTGTTTGTTCGTGTAATTAACCATGATGAAAATGTTGAGTTTACTGAATAAATTGACAGTGACAGTTCGATGATTAGTGAAAGGGTGCATTCACAAATTAAATTCAAAGTTGTCAAGTCCCTATTGGAAAACCCGATAGTAATCCTGGTAATATCAACCAAGATAGGGATAGCACGAATTTGGGGAAGCGATAGGGAAAACGGGTGATTTTGGCTTCGTCAGTGCATTCTTGTTCGCATTGCGAGTGACACTTACACACTGCCGACGACAAAGAGCACAGAGGCGTCAGTTGAACTCATGTGCCTGTGGTGGATTCATGTTGTAACTAGATTATTTAATTGTCATCTAGTAAGATCTTTTGTTAGGAAGATTCAAACTTAGACATAAACAAAAATGATGTTTAAGGAGTATCGGAATTTCATGATAGTGGAGCAAATATTATTAAGCAGTATAGACGTAAACAGAAGAGCTGTGTGGGTTATTTAAGTATTCCCTAAGAACCACCCATTTCCTTCGAATTAACCTGTCTCACACTCACCTCAAGTCTTCCTACTTATCTGCAACCGAGCAGCGTAAGCTACCCATCAGTATCTTGCACCTGAAACATAAATCCACGGCAAGATTACCATCTTGCCATGTCATCAATTAAAACCATTTCGGTTCGTCTGCATGAACCGATCGGTTACTATGGGCTACCACATGTCCATCCAACACAGACCAATACTTCCGAGTATTCTTGTTTCCTAATACAAAGCATAGCGCAACTCGCGCCTAGCTGTCAAGAGCCGAATTCTTTGCCAGTGTAAATATTCACACTGGAATTCGACCCTCGACTCACTATGGATGCAATGCACAATTGACGTGGATAAATACACAAACCGTCATTGTGTAATCATCCTGATCACCAGGTCAGGTCCCACGGTGTCGCTCCCCTAATCAACCCATATAGCATTGGCTAAGCCAAACAAACGCATATCTTAGCACATGACCCTCGAAATAGCGTTCTGTTGACATAACACTGAGAAATCTAAACCTGCATCAACGAATCGCTATTTTAAACATGACAACCTTTTTTGGCCGCTATACGAGCGACCATCTATTTGCACAGCTGACCTGAGTTGAATTCGAATATCATTTAGTCAGTTGTTGTTGTCATTTTTCCTTATTCGTCTGCAGCCGATACATGCAATACTGTTCTTCCCCATGTGCAGGCCCTCTTCCTGTTTGTGTGCATCTCGAATAGTGATATCCGCGCGAAACTACATCTAGAATGGTCACCGGAGTCAGATCGCATCCCCCGTTGGGAGTACACGTGTGAGGAGTCAAAATTTATTCGCCCAACAACACAGACGTGTAGAGATCGCTGAGTTTCGGATTCGAGTTAGAGCGCGAGCGGGGCAAAAATCACGCACACTGTTCTCATTGTCGCAATCTTGTATTTGAATTTAAATTTAGAACAAACGAAAACAAAATTACATGAAGTTAACGCCACAAACAGTGTTTCAGACATTAAAATGATTGCCTTCCGCATTTTCACTTAAACAATAATTCACCAGCCAGCAACATTTTATTCAACAGTCATCCTCAGTTGTTACGTCCTGTTAATTTACAATTAGTGTGTAGTGTGTTTACTTTGGAATCAGTGTATATATTATAGTCGAAAAATTATTGTCAAAACTCATAAGACGGATTTTGTATGTTATACTAAACTTAAGAGTGTCAAATAATCAAGAACAATAAAGAACCGACGTACAGCCAAACAACTTCACCAGTGTTTTATTACTTGACATTTTCCTATCTTCTCTTATGTGTTTGGTGATTTGTCTTTTCCTCGTAGGAGTTTCAGTGAACGAGTTGGGGATTTCTGTGAACTAGTGCCCCTGTTAGGCACATTAACATAAACCCCCACAGAACACTTTACAATCGCGCGATTTATTAGGGCCATACCTTGAGCAATGAACTCTAGCAGTGAATAAATATTTAATATATAGAGAGCTTTTAAATGACATTGATAAGGTTATTAAGAATTCCTGCTTGTCTCTATATGCCGATGCCACTAAATTATACGATATCATCGAGTCACCACTTGAAGGTGCATTTCTGCAAACCGACATTGACAACTTCTGGGCATGGTGTGATAAAAACTGCTTTATACTTAATACCTCCAAGTGCCAATCTATAACCTTTTCTCGCAAGCATATTTACGCTTCCGGTGCCTCTATTTCCTTCATAACCAACCGCTGACTATTGTCCAAACTATTCGAGACCTCGGAATCGTAGGCGATAGGAAACATAACTTCCTATCACATATTGACGAGATAATCCTGAAATTCCAGTCGGTCCTCGGGTTCGTGAAACACTGATCAAAGGAATTGTCCAACCCCTACATAACCGGACCCCTTTGTCTTTCCTCGTCCGTCCTCTTCTAGAATATGCTAGCCAAGTAAGGTCCCCCTATCAACAGACCGATATTCATAGAATCGAAAGTATCCAATGTCGCTTTCTACGATGGTCTAGGACTGGAAAACGCTTTAATCCTGCTTCCAGACATTAACCACCTAAAATTAATCAACGTCAGAACTCTTAAGGAGGGGAGAGCCCAGGCCGACATTTTGCTCATTCATCGACTTCTTTCCGGCTCGGTCAACTGCACCTATCTCCCGAACTAAATTCTTCTAAATATTGGGTTGTGCCGCATGAAATGTCCAATTTTCGCTGTCGGAGCTAAGAAGTTGTGGAGTGAACATCAGTGCAAAAACGTTAAATTTTCTTTTTTTATAAAGTAAAGTGGTACATGGACTGGAAGAGCTATACTGCAAACCTACAATAGTGAGAGTAATAAAGCCGCGAAGATTAAGTTGGGCCGGACATGTAGCGCGAATGGGCAACGATACGGCCGTGCGTAGAATTCTTGATGGTAGACCAACGGAAAAGAGACTGGTAGGACGGCCGCGGCGGAGGTGGGAGAACAATGTTAGGTTTCACCTTGGGGAGATCGGATCGGCTGGTCAGGCGTGGAAGGAGAGTTCACAGAACAGGGAAATTTGGCGGAGTTTATTCGCTGAGGTCATGCACTTCAGGGTTCCTACAGGACAATAATAATAATAATGATAATAATAATAATAAAAAAAAAAACAAAAAAAGTGGCACGTGTGCTTGACGTGTGAACAGTTTAGAGTTCGTAAGAGGTACTATTATTTTTTTCTAGGAATTGTTTACGATGCTGTCGGCAGTTCAAATTCGAATCTTCTTCCTTTATGATTTTAAAATGGGACATAATGCGTCATTGGCAATGAATAAACATTAATGTTGCATTTGAGGATGTGGAGGTAAACGAACGCACTGTATGACGTTGGTTTGGAAAGTTCTGATTTCAGCCTCGATGGGAAGCCGGAAGCGTTAATTTAAGACGATGTTTTAAGAGCAACAGTGGATGCAGACCCAACGAAATCGGTGCCGGAGATTGCACAAAGCATGGGAGTATCTCCAATGACAATATGTCGACACCTTTCTCTCATAGGAAAGGTACGGAAACTCGATAAGTGGGTACCGCATGAACTGAACGAGTTCCAAAAATGACGGCGCCTGAAAATCTGCGCATGGCTTAGATTAAGAAACCAAACTGAACCGTTTTTGCACCGGATAGTCACCCGTGATGAAAATTGGATACTGTATGATAACCGTAAAAGACATGGGCAGTATTTGGATGCAGGTGAAAAACCAAGCCATACCCCTGAGCTCGATCTTCACACAAAAAAGGTTATGGTGACAATTTGGTGGACGTCGAAAAGACCAATCCACTTTTCATTTCTTCAACCAGGCGAAACGATAAACGCTATCAAATATTCAACATATTGCATGCCAAATTGGCAGAAAAGCAACCTGCGTTGGCCAATAGGCACGGCCCGATCCTTTTGCATGACAAGGCTAGACCGTTGCAATTGGGATTTGAAATTCTTCCGCATCCACCGTACTTTCCAACGGACTACCATCTTTTCCGCAATCTGGATTCATTTTGCCGGCAGAAGGTCTTCCGGAACCGAGCAGAGGGCAGAAAAGCCTTTGAAGATTTCATTGCCTAAAAAGTCATTCTTCTACGAAAAAGGAATATTTGACATTGTATCACGTTGGAAGAATGTCATAGATGCCAACGGATCCTATTTTGATTGAATAAAAATTTACAGAAAAATAATATTGGCTTTTAAATTTTTACTATAAAATCGGACATTTCATGTGGTACAACCCAATACAAACCCTCGTAACACCCGAAATCCCCGCCTTTTCTATATTCCCCCACTTCGTGTTTTTCAATAATATTCAAAAAAAAAATGAATATCGCTTTTTATTTTTGAATAGAAAAACATGCGAAGAAATAAAAATGAAAGACGCTATGAAGATATGGGTGAACGAATTTAAATGCTGTCTGTTTTTGATGAGAAGCGGTTGGGCGACCCGGCAGGCTTAGGTTCTGACAAAATTATTCGCAAGTTCCATGGTATGATATTAGTTAATCATCCAACTAAAATGTCCGATGTAGCTGGGACCATAGCAAGTTGAATTGAAAGCGAAAAAGTGTCGCCCAGACGCGTACCGCAAATGTTGGCAGTGGAAAACAACCGGATACGACTGTCAATGTCATTTGGACCATTTTAAATGAAATTCACTGGAGTTTTTGCACCGATTCGTCACCTCTAATGAAACTCGTTACTATACTATACTATATTATTATACGCCACAAACCAAGCGTCTGTTAAAACAATGCTTTTTTTCGGGTAAGTCTGCTCCATAAAAAGCAAATGTAGCTCCATCGGCGGGAATGATCATATTTTGGATTCTGAAAAGAACAATCATCATCGAGGCCTTTTGCCCAAAAGAACAACGATTACCGGACAGTGCTACATTGATTTCTTACATCGATTTGTAACAAATTGAATTGGCACGACGCTATTTGGTCAAGAGAAGTGGTATTTTACAACAATAGTGCGTCGGTCAATTTATCCGAATTTGTTGCGGCTAATTTGCTGGAAAGCACTAAGAACTGTTTCCGGATACATCATGCTAGGCCGCTAACTCCTTGAGACCCTTTTCCCTTACTATGAAGGTGCTCCTCTATTGTATAGTGGTTAGTGTACCCGCCTGTCACGCGGGAGACCGGGGTTCGATTCCCCGTCGGGGAGCATCTGACGCAAGACTAATGACCTTGCCCGGAAAAAACAAATCATTAGGGAAAATTTAACAAGCCTCAAGACTTCCTAAATAAGGCCAAGGCCGGTTCCCGGTTGTAGTCCCGACGGTGATGATGATGAAGATATGGCTTTAAGAAAAAGAAATCATATCATTGAAACAGGAGGGTATTGTTAAGAGTTTGACTGGACAGTCTTTTGGAGGGGTTTGTGAAATGGCAGAAACGTCGAGAAAAGTACATCGACCAAGTGTTATATATAGTACCACCTAATAACCAGAAAAAAAAGTGGAGGCTGTCCAAGGGGCAGACATATTTCGGGTGTTGCTATCAAATAGAAATTCAGCAATGTTATTAAAATAACCTGCACTTGAGGGGAGGAAAACGTTGAACATTTTCAATGAACTTCGAGAAGGGACTGGAGTGGCTTGTCTTTTCTTCAATTCAATATTGGCGTAACAATAAGTTTTCTCTCGCCGACGAAGGGCTCTAAGATCCGGTCGTACGTTGTGAATACAGCCCCGGAAGACAAAAAAAACATTGCCGTATACCAGGGCACACAAAATGCAAAGTTTCTCGTTCGTGAACTTCTCCACTATAAAACTTGACTGACCTTTTGACAGAGACAGATCTTGAACAAAGTTTTAGGTTGCAATCGTATTAAAATACAAAATTATTATGTCACTTTTGAAAAAAGGCTATACACACAACAAGATTATACGATTCAGTTTTTTATTATTAACTCTTATACTATTCATCCTTATGGGGGTCAACTATATACTGTACACCTTTAAGCTATCTATTCGTATACTATTAATTCGTATACGATTCACTTTAATCTCTTGTACTATTCACTCGTATCCTATTCAGTTTTATACTCTTCGTTCTTATACTATTCACTCTTATACTCTTGGCCCTTATATTAAACATTGTTATGACACTTATCTTCTTATGAAAAAAACATGAAGTGCATTTTTTTGTGCAGCGAAAAATTTTCTTTTTTTCTCGGTTGGCGACATGTACCCCATAACTGCTAAGAGACGACTGATTCCTATGTGTCAGTGATACCATTATTATATTGTTAAGAGACCGTATATGTCTGAACACAACTGTAATGGTTTAGTGTTACATCTTGATTCATGCGTATACTATAAGCCCATACTTTCTAAGGCAAAGCCTTATATTATTATTTATTGGTCTGTAGAAACCCGGTAGTTCATGACCTCACTAACAACTTGGCTGCGCCATCGTTCCCTGTTCTGTGCAATCTCTTTCCACGCCTCGCTTTCCGATCGGATCTCCTCAAGGTCGCGCCTTTCATTGTCCTCCCATTTCCGACGCGGTCTTTCCGGTTGGTCTCTCATCAAGAATTCTACGTATGGTTCTGTCGTTGCCTATTTTTGCTATATGTCCGGCCCATCTTAATCTTCCTGGCCTGATTATTCTCACTATTGTAGGTTTGGCGTATAGCTCTTCCATTTCACGGTTGTGATGTTTTCTCCATTGTACTACCTCTTCATCTACCTACTACCCCTACCACCGAAGAGACTCCGCAAAACTTTATTCTCGAATACGCGGAATCTCTTCTCTTCTCGTTTTGTAAGCGCCCATGACTTGCGTCTATATAGAACAATTGGCATATGATTATGGTTCTAGAAATACGGAGCATAATATTACGAGACAGCAGTTTCGATTTTAGCAGTTTGCTGACTGCGTACCAACTAGAGTTACCAAAATGCAGTCTTTTGTCAATGTCCTTTGACATTTCGTTACTGGCGTTCTCAAATATCTTCCGTAACGTTGATGTGCATTCCCTGAGGTCCGCCGGCCTCGCCGTAATCATATATTGCGTTTTGTCTTCATTTAATTCTAGGCTCACCTCCTTTGCCGCATGCATGATGATTTCACTGTTTTTACTTACAGTTTCTAAATTATCGCCCAGGACGACTCAGTCATCCGCATGTGCGAGCACTAGCGTGACCCCGTTCAGGCATAATCCGACCATATTACCTTGACCTCTCTGATTACATATTCGAGCACAAGGTTAGAAAGACGGTGTGAGACTGTTTTAATCTATCGCGAATTTCAAATGGATCTGAGAGATTGTGCCCTATTCTAACTCCTCCTTTATTTTCATTCCTGCAGATTTGAAGAGTGCGGTCTATTTTTTCGGGATTTCCAGCTTAGTTACAATATGGTAAAGTATTTACCTTGCGACGAAGTATAGGCTTTTTTGAAATCAATGAAAAGTCTCTCTGTACTTTTCCACTTCTTTTCCAACAATTGTTTTACTGTTAACATTTGGTCGCTTCTTTACTGGTTCCTACGGAGTCCTGATACTGATAGTTTGCCAGTATTTGTTCAGCATATGGTGTGATTCTCGCCAGTAAGACATTTGTTATTATTTTGTATCTGGTTGGGAGCAATTATACTCCTTCGTAGTTCTCGCAGTCAGATCTGTCGCCCTTTTTGAAAATAGGGAGGACTATTGAGGTTTTCCATTTCTCCAGTGACTTCTTTGTACCTTATTGTTTTGATTAATTGGTGGACCATCCGAGCGGTTACTCTCCTCGGTGCTTCATAAGCTCTGCTTGCATGCAGTGGACTCCGCGAGCCTTGCTGCTTTTCAATCGATTTATTGCGTCTCGTTAAAGGAGGGCTCTGCAATCTGTGGCTCGGCTATATGTACCCCTGGTAGATTTATTTGTGCAGGTTTTTAAAGTACTGCTTCCACCTTGTTACGATATTGTTTGTTTCTGTGAACAGGCAGCCACCTGCGTCTCGAATTATTTTGGCTCTCCCTCGAATCCCCATTTCTCATCGAATTTATTCCGACATACATTATTTTAATGTTCTTTGCTCTGGCATTTTCTAGAATTTTTTTCGATTCGATCTTTCTCCTATTCCCGACTTTTTGCGTGAAAAGTCTCATTGTCCCTCCGATTTTTTTTTATTAGACTTCTCTCGGGAGAGGCGAACCTATAGCGCTGTGTGGGCGCCCCGAGATGCCATCAAAGTAACTGTTGCAGTTCTTTTTGAACAGTTGCAGGTTGTAACGCTCCGGGAACAGTCGCGTGGGAAGGGAGTTCCATAACTTCCCCGCTCTGTAACGGAACGAGTTCTGATGCAGGGATGTTCGCGTCGTCGGGAGATGAACCACAAACGGGTGGGATCCGTCAGATTGTCACTTATCCTTCTGCGTTGATTTCATCTTATCTTTCTAAGATCCTGAGGCGTATACGTTGTTCGATCTTCGTCCGGCACTCATCCTCAAAGAAAGGCTTGGACTTTATTGTTTTTGTTTGTTTGATTACGTCTTTGATTGATGCCCATTCTGTGTCCACATTTTTTGTTTCGTGTATTAGCACCGACATTCAGTCATTAATAAATTTTCCTTGTTTTACTTGGGACGTAATCTTATTTCTTTTGATGAAGCCAGTTCCGAAACTAGGTGTACCGGTACCTCCGCACGCAAGTGTGAATCCGCCGATTTCAAATGTTTGGTTTGGTAGTCGGGCCTCCCGAAGGGTGTTGATGTCCATTTATAGTGTTTCGCGATATCTATGACCGTTCGTATCACGAACTCTTTTACCGTAAAGTCTTATACAGCGCACTCAAATTTTGTAAACCCTTGTTCTGAAAATTCGTATGCTGCAAGCTCGTTTACTGGCATACTCATATCCTACAAGCTCGTATGCTACCATTTTTATACTGTGCATCCTCTTTATACTTGACACCGTATATGATTCTTTTACTCGAGTAATTCTTATACGCTAACGTCTTATAATATAGTATTCATTCTTGATATTTACTATTTATGTTCTACTGACTGCTACAATACACTTCAACGTTATATTATATTAATACACTACTTTACTGATATACTACACTGCTATTCTCCGCTCACTCTGCTTCCGCAGGTCGAGTCGATTTTTCGAACAACGCGTTTTCATTTACCTTTAAGATGGATCTACAAAATGATATCAAATATCAAAAAATGGACGAATAGACTACGTGACGAGGCAGATTTTCACATGATCCAATGCCTGGTACAGATCCAAGTACAAGGAAGACCCGTAATGCCCGCCCGGTATGAGAGGTGTAGAAAAGGTGGAACACATCTTAACCAAATGCAGTGGATTCCAGAAGGAGCACAATATTTTCGTAGTAGATGCGATCAACATAAAAGTGCTAACGTACAGCTCAAACAACGGATGGAAATTCATCAGTGCATGTTACGTTATGTAGAAGACGGGATACGACAACCCTATCCACGGAAGAAATCTCGATAAACAATTCGTGGGAGAACAAACAGGAATGACCGGGGGTAGGTTTAGTCTGATTCACTGCCGGTTAAGTAAAAACGGAGTGTATAGGACACGCAAGTAAACTCGGCCCACCTGTCAATTCAAGATATTAACATCCCCATGTCGCAAAAAGAGACATCGGGTCAATGCAAGTGCTAACAATTCAGATTTGGAGATATACATTCAATGTCAACTAAACCCTACAGCCAGAGTTTTTCTAATCCCGAAATCTATCTATAACGTCTTAATAGCCGCCGTATAGGACTTTATATCTAACAGTCTTGGGTGCTTAGTAAAGGGTACGATAAATTCTTAGAGAAGAAAACAAAATCTGTACTCTCAACCAGACAGGAGACTTAACTCGTGGGAAGGAAGAGAAACCAGTTGGAAAGATCTTTCATGTTACAGTTTATGGCGCGATGCCATAATCGAAAAACGTATTAAGTTGCCAACCTGGAAGACTATGCTGCAGTTTAAGACTTGTGGAAGAGACGACTAATAAAAGCCACAATTATATTCCAGTTGTAGAGCCGAATAAGTAAATCAATTCTACTTGTTTGTATGCAGTTCCTATATAGGTTTGTTGGTAAGTTCTTTTAATTTTGCTGCATTTATTACTGTCCATGTCGTATTCCGCGTCATTATACGGTAGTGCAAATTTGCCAGCAGACAGGATTATATATAAAATGCAAATATGCCCTAGTAGTGGCTTAAAAACAGGAACAAAAAAATTTAAAAGAGGCCAAGTAGAACCAGAACCTTCTGGAAATAATTCCAAATATGAAAACATATAGATGAATAAATATTAAATTAAGTAACGTCAGAACCTTGTTAACATGTTTTACGAATAAAGAATAAATTTATTGCTTTGATGTTAGGCACGGATATTTCAACCACTCTAACTTCAACACTGTTGACGTTTAATCATAGTACCTCTTTAAGATAGTTTGCGAAGTGAAACCTCTACAGGACAAAAAGTATTTCAAATATCAGATGCCATGATCTTGTTTTTAGCGTTCAGCTAGCAGTGAGATAAGTAACAGCACAGCTATTGCTGCACGGAGCAATAAGAGTCTCGGAATTTAGGATATATTTATTTTGTTGTTGTTCTATAACACAACCCTCAGCGACATATATGGGTTCAATTTTCTTAATGGCATTTCGTTTTTTTTTTGTTTGTAATTATCGCTTTTCGTTTTGTCTTTCTTACCAGATGAGGCGGCCACTGTTTTGCCAAATTTGTGAAGGTTAAATACACATTTACCCAAATCTGTTCATTAGAAAATTGTCATCTGTCAACACTTTGAACATTTCCAAAACACAATTCCAGGGTCAATGTCGCTGGTAGAAAACCGACGACCATCGGCCTTATAAGACCAAAGTCATTAAATTATATATCCAAAGTCGGCTGAGTCAATCCACCTTCAGCTGTGTTAGAGACTCTGAATTTTGAAATTCGATCTAAATTTCGGGGGCATCTAAAGATAAGCCGATTATCTTTCGTCCTCCCTGAACTAAAGAGGAAACATTTTTTTTTTCACGGACAACCTCGAGTTGTGTACTTGAACTGCAATTTTTGGCAAACTGAAATACAAATACTTCACCCTATTATTTCTTTTTTATCATTTTGGTCAGTTAAAACAGAAAACACACAAATATCATAAAGGTTTTCTCTGAAATTAAGTACAGATCGGTTTGTTTGTTCGCTTAATAGATGTTGACTAAAACGGAAAGGCTGCGCGTCTACACTGGAGTCGAAGAGCTCAGAAAACGAGTACTCTTTGGGTCTAAGCAAATATAGATTAACACGCGCGCCTTTTATGCGCATTAATCATAAATGATAAGTAAGTACATAAAACATTTATATCTAGATCGAATATCGTATGTGGGTTAGTTTATAACTACATTCGTAGTATTACGCCTGTTCTTTTTTGATGCAATGTAGGAATAAGTGACCTGGTTTTTAAAAATTTTAGTACGGATTTGGTGCAGAATATATTTGTTGCAGAAGCTGCATCAAGGTCAAAACCAAACACTGGTAGACTAGTTTACTATAGGAGCGTAGAGCTTAAACGAGATATATAAATTAGGAATGGTCGTTCTCAAAAAGACTATCACGCGACCTATCTTTTTGTTGTTGGGTTTGTACATCGATGGTGTCTTGAAATCTTCCGAAAATTCGGATTAAGTGCAGGCGCCTATCAACGACCGAGACATCTTCAAAATTGCGAAAGTCAATTCCCAGTGGTCCGAAAAATGATATATTACTTGGAAAACAAAAGCAACTTGAATGCTGTTGTTGTTGCTATAGAAATACATCAAACTGGAAATGAAACATCTTTAGTGGAATAACTATAACAGATAGTGAAGGAGTAGTCTAGTATGGTAGGCAACAATGGGTACCAATTTAAGTCGATGTGCAGTATTATAATTCCGACCTCACACCAATTGAACTCATTTTACCTCCTCGCGGCAGTTATTTGGAGTCTACTCGCTGGTGTTGATCAAAAATAAAATACGAGGGTAGTCGTAGAAGTACTCTGGGGCGTTTGCTCCTTCGATTACAACAGTAAAATAATGGGTGGCAGAGTAAAGTGGCAGTACGATCTGCTCAGGCGAACATATTAGTGATCGACCGAGGGGGGGCTGCGATAAAAACGACAAAAAAATCCAATAAGTAGTATTAGATGACCGTGGAATGAAAATGTGCGAGCTAGAAGAGATGGTCGGCACCTTCAAGAAGTGCTGCGCGAATTAAGTCACAATTCACGGAATTTAACTTTTTAAAAACTTTATTTGTGAATTTCACTTATATTAATTTTATTTACAAATTCTAATTGTTATTAATCTTTGTTACAAGTTTTACTTAGTTCTCGGCTATGCCGGCTGGTGTCCAAATCAGAATCCCCCCTTCGTCTGGTCATCATGTAGCATTTATAGTCTTTGCTTCGGACGTCTTATCATCTTAGCTCATATGATGATTGTTGGGTCTTTAGGTCGTGTGAATCTTTGTCTTGTTGTGTTGACTTATGATGCTTGTTGGGTACTCGGGTCGTGTGCATCTTTGTCTTGTTGTGTTGACTTATGATGCTTGTTGGGTACTCGGGTCGTGTGTATCTTTGTTGGCTTATGATGATTGTTGGGTTTTGCTTGACATGAATATTAGCTTAAAGTAATTGCAATGGTTTTTTATCTTAGTTTGATAACAATGGTTATTTTCGTCTTATTATGTTGACTTATGATGATTGCTGGTTTTGCTGGCCATGATTATTTAATATGTTTATTATAATAATAGATTAAAGTGATTACAATGGTTTTAACCCTAAATTACCATTAACTCCCTTAACTCCCCCCTCTGTTAAGATAAAGCGTCCTCGCTTTTGAGTTTTTCCAGAGCATTGGTGTATTGTACTATGTATTTGTGTTTTTTCTTAATATTAATAATTTTTACAATGGTTTTTATTACACATATGCTCATGCTAATTATTACAATTATTATAAGTGTTACAAAAAGTGTAAGTATAGGATGTTCTTCGATTGGTATGAGTATCGTGGATAATTCTTGTAAGTTTGTAAATTTAGTTTCTTTGTTGGAGGTCATATACTCTAGTATTGTTACATCATTATTATGGTTTTGTACAATTAATTTTTTCATCAACCTTTTTCTGTTCGTATATGTTTTATTATTTATTGTTACAGTATTTTCAAAATGAATGAGTTTCGGGCCTGTCATTGTTACATTATTCACTATTTGTTCTTGATTAAAAAATATGTACCCATCTTCTAACTCTTTTATATCTTTATTGTTTTCCTTTATAGACTTACAATGTACTGGTTCGTTTTTTAGTAGGGGTATGGTGCAACTATCTTTGCTGTAATCTATTTTACAAATGTAGTCCCCAATATAATTTTTACAATCATTAACATTTACATAATTTTGATTACATAGACTTATTTTTTCTTTTAATTTTAGTTTGCCAATTCTACTGGATAGGGAATATAGTTTGTACAAATGACATTGTTTGATTATTACTGGATATTTGTATGTAATTACAATAGAATCTTTATAATAACAGATAAATTGTTTAGAGTACTCTAGAACATGTATGATAGGGATACCAGTATTTTCATGTTTGATTATTTCTTCTACGTCATACGTATCAATAGCTTTGGAGTAAAAGTTCCCATTTTTTGCTAAATTTATGGTGGTTGTAATTGTTTCGAGTTCGTAATAAACTTCTTGTAGGATGGTTTCTGAGCTGTGCTCTTTATTATCTACTTTCTCTAGTAGTTTCTCGAATCTCGAGTTAATCGCTTTTTGTTCGTTGTTGTTTTTTACTAGTGTATTCAAGCGGGTTTCAATTTCGACTATGTCGTTGTGGTCTGGTGTACCCGTTATCAGTTTTAATACTGACCCTAAAAGGTTTATTTGTCTCCTTGGCCTGACTTCATGCGGAGTGATTTGCGCCATTAGCGAATCTATACGATGGAGAATTGCTTTCATCTGTAATGATGTTTCTTCATGTCCCGCTGTTTCTTTTGCCATGTGTATGGGTGCGAGTATCTTCGTTAAGTTAAAAATATGAAGGAGGTATTCGGTCTCGTTGTACAGGTGAACTGGTGCGGTTTCGATGGATATGTATTTTTGGCCAGTTAGGTCTTTTATTTCAAGAGTTTTCGCTTGAGGTATTAGTAGGAGAGCAATTATGATGTACATTTTGTGTTCCTAATGTTGTCTTTATGGATTTTCTTGCCTTGAGTTGTGATTATATAATTCCCTTTATCCTCTTTTACTTTTGTCTCAATGAAACGGTCTGTATTCTTGTTCCGTCGCTTTGATCTGTGAAATATTATGTCATTAGGGTTGTATGTTTTCGCTTCTCGATTTTTATTAAAGTGGTTTAATATTTTTTGTTGGTTGAGTTTCAGAACATTTTCGAGTGGTGGTATTTGTTCTCGATTAAAAAATATGTCTTCGGGTTTAAAATTAGTGACGGAGTGTATAGTGGCGTTATATTGTTTCACAGCTTCAAAAATTTCCTCTTCGCAATCTGTGCTGTTTTGTTTTGCAAGAGCTCGTACTATTTCAAGAATGGTCGAGTGTGCTCTTTCGACCTGGCTGTTAGATGTTGAGTGATCAATAGGTGTTTTTACGTGTATTGTTTTGTGTCGGTTGAACATTGATTCTGCCTGATGACTTGTAAAAATTGATTCATTGTCAGTCATTACGTACTGTTGATCGTTGTACTTGAATATTTGCGAAAGTATTTCGTTTATAACCGTCGGTATGTTTAGTTTGTTTGGTATGTGCCTTAGGTGTAGGTACTTTGAGTAACGGTCGATTGTGCTGATGTACATTTGGTCGTTTAAGTGGAAGACATCCATTTGTAGGTATTGTCCGATTTTGGTTGGTACTGGTGTTTCTCCTATGGGGTGCTTATTGGGTTTCCTGTCGTATTTGGCTTTGAGGCATGTTTTGCACTTTGTAGCGTAATTTTTACATGCGTTAGCTATTTTCGGCCAGTAGTATTGTAATAGGATTTCCTTGGTATTATTTCGATATCCTCTGTGTGCCCTATTATGCACTTCTTCTGTTATTTTTATTTGTTCATTTCTGTCTTCTATATCTTTTAATAGTGTTTGAGTTATAATTAGTTTATAATGTTTGAATGTTTCTTTAATTGTTCTTTCATGTTTATGTAATAGTTCTTCTGGTATTTTTATTGCATTAATGACGTTGGGGTTAAGTATTTTCTTTAGTTTTTTCTTTAAATCTTCTTCATTTATGATGCATACGTCATGCCTGAAGTTATTAAAAACATTTTTTGTTTTTATAGGTTGGTTTTTGTTTGATTCGTTAATCGTTATTTGATTTTTATAATTATTGAGAGGTTGGCTTACTCGTGAGATTTGTGTTCGTGGAGAGCTTATTGCGGAATGTTCAGAGCAAGTGGAGGTGTTTACCTGTTGTCTTGACAATGCATCTGCGACTACATTATCTTTACCGGGTTTATACCTGATTTCTGCTCCGTATTCCTCTATGAAGTTTTTCCATCGTTTTAGTTTGGTATTAGGATTTCTTTCTGATACGGCGAATGTTAATGATTGATGATCCGTATATATGATCAGGTTTGTTATACCATACAGCAGATTCCTTAGTTTTTGTAGCGTCCAAACTATCGCTAACAGTTCTTTCTCATTAGTGGAGTAGTTTTCTTCTGTTTTGCTAAGTGTTCGTGATACGAAGGTTATTGGATTATTTCCTTGACTTAAGACCGCACCTATGGCGAAGTTACTCGCATCGGTCGTAAGTTCGAAGGGTTTGCTGAAATCTGGTTGGAATAGCTCTATCCTTGCTCGTAGTTCCTCTTTGATCATTTCAAATGCTTTTCTGGCTCGTTCGTCGAATTGGATTTCAACCTTTTTACTTTTATTCTTAGACACTTGTTCTTCTGTTTGTAAGAATATGGACATTGGTTTTGTGATGTTCGCATAATTTTGTATGAATCGTCGGTAGTATCCAGCTAGTCCTAAAAATGACCTTAATTCTTTCAGGTTAGTCGGTTCTGGGTAATTTTTTATTGTTTCAATCTTCTCCGGATCGACGGTAATTGTGTTGTGTTTTATTATATGTCCCAGGTATTTTATTGATTCCTTAAAGAAGTGCGATTTTTCGTTTGAAATTTTCATGTTGGCTCTTCTTAATGTATCTGTAATTATTTTTACGTGTTCTGAGTGTTCCTCTTTGCTATGAGAGTATATTAACACGTCGTCGATATAGACGTAGGCGAATTTCCCGATGTATGGTCGAAGTATATCGTCAACTGCTCTTTGGAATATACTGGGCGCGTTCCTGAGTCCAAACGGCATTCGTGCGAATTCATATTTCGCTCCATTAATAGAGAAGGCAGTTTTCTGTTGATCCTCTTTTTTTATTTTTATTTGGTGGAAACCTGATTCTAAGTCCAATGTTGAAAATATATTGGCTTTCCCTAGATTTTGTATTGTTAAATTTACGTCAGGGATAGGGTATCGATCCGTAATTGTTTCTGCATTGAGTTTCTGGTAGTCTATTACCATACGTCTCTTAGGGGTTCCATCTTCGTTGTATCCTTTCTTCGGTACAACCCATACAGGTGAGTTGTATGGGCTAAAACTCTTTTGGATTATTCCTTCCTTCAGTAGTCGAGCGATTTCCTCATTTACAAACTTGTTGTCGGACATGGGGTAAGGGTATTGTCGCGAGTAAATAGGATCTTCATGTTTAGTACGTATTGAGGCTTCTACTTGGGTAATGAAGGGGAGGGTGGGAATGAATTTATTGTTTTGTTCCATAATTGCATCTACCTCCTTAGAATAGTATTCGTCATCAAGAGAATAATTTATTTGCATTTTGGGGGTTTTGTAAGTAATTGAGTAAGTTTCTAAGTCTATCTTGGCGTTTAATTGAACTAAGCCTGCTTCTCCTAGTATCATTGTAAAATTTCTTAAAGTAGGTATGACATAAAATATTAGATTCGTATTAAACATATTGACTTGTTTTTTTGCATGAGTTAATGTCGTACCATGCATTGTATTAACTTCAATGGGTTCTATTGGTATGGGTGCTCCATAGGGGTAGTTTGAGGAAACGTAATTATTGGTGGCTCCAGTATCTATAAGAATAGTCACTCGGAGCTCGGGTCTTCCTTTATCCTTGGTTCTTAGGGTCAAACACGGAAGACCATTTATTCGGCTAAAAAAGTCGTCTTAGCTTCATGGTCATTGTCTTCGCTACCTATCTGTGGGCTGTTAGAAATGTTATCGTTATGATGTATTTTGTTCATTTCTTGGGGCCCATTTCTATGGTATTGTGTTGAAGTTGTTCTGAAGGGGTTATTCCACTGTCTCTGTTGTTGGTTATTGTGTGATCTCCTGTCTCGGATAGATTCATCCACTTCCATTGGTTCAGGCTTCGGCTTCACATATGTTTGTACGTTGGGTTTGTAATAACGTTGCTCCTTGTAGCCTTGTGGTGGTTCGACTTTCCTTTCGTATTTTTCGTGTCTCTTCTGGTGTCTCTGATCATATGAGTTCCGAGGTCTATAGTGATACCTTTCGCTTAATCCGTATGCTTCTTTGTTGTGTAAGATAGTTCTAGCGATTGCATACGCTTCTTCCAGAGTTTTCGGATTTTGGGAAAAAAGTACTCCTCTTGTGTATTCACAATTTAATCCTTGAGCAAAGGCTCTAACGCCTGATTCCATAGCGTTGGTGTATGAGGCTTCACTTTTATTCGTACCTTGCATCTCGATTTTAGTTAGTACTAGATTTAAGGCTTTATTGATGTTATTGAAATACTCCGTAACTTCTAATTTTTCCTGTTTAATTTTCAATAAGTTTTCTTGTAACACATAAAGTGGCCTTTGGTCGGCGTAAGTATAATCTAACCTATTGATTATAGCGTAGAAATTAAGTATGGTATTGTGGTTCACCAATATGTCCGCTGCGTCGCCTTGTATTTTTGTTCTGAGGATTTGTAGGCATTTAAAATATTCATTTGTCTGTTGGAATCTTTTTATTTCCTCCATTAGGTTCCAGATCAGACTCCGCCATGCTCTATACTCCTCTGGTTTGCCGTTGAAAACAGGTATGTTTTTAAATATACTGGTGTCGATTTGGCTAGGATCTTCTAGCTTCCAAGTTACGGGGGTTAGCTTTTCTATCGTAACTATTTCCTTGTTTAATCCTTGCTGTTGTATCCGTATGACGGCTTCCCTGGTTTCCTTATTCTCGGTTATTAATGCCGATAGGGTACTTGTTAGGTGAGCGATCTGCGCTTGTAGTTCTGCTGCTGAGGCCATTTCTTCACTTTCACTTTCTGATTCGGTTGGGGCGGATGGTCTCTCGAATGGTCTCGACGACTTATTCCGTATTTTAGGAATTTTCATAAAGGAGATGTGGGTCTAATCCCGGGGTTTTATCGTGAGTGTGTTTTTTTCTCACTTTCCTTTTTTATCTGCTATGCAGTCAAAACTTGTTGTGTCCGTACTTATGCGGATGTTGTCCTTTATTGCTAGGGTATCACTGACACTTTAAGAAAATTTAATTTTTACTCACGGTTTTTCCTCGGTGGGTCCTATGCAACTCTTAGTGTGGTTTCCAGTGTGTTTTTCGCCTAGTAATGTCCGGATGAGTTCCTGGTCAGGTCTGGATATGGTCCTTGTCAGGTACAGCTATGGTCCTAGTTAGGTCCAGATATGGTCCTCGTCTCGTCCGGGTATGGTCCACAGGTTGTGATGGAGTTATAATCCAAAACACTCCTGGCAGGATCGCCAATTAAGTCACAATTCACGGAATTTAACTTTTTAAAAACTTTATTTGTGAATTTCACTTATATTAATTTTATTTACAAATTCTAATTGTTATTAATCTTTGTTACAAGTTTTACTTAGTTCTCGGCTATGCCGGCTGGTGTCCAAATCAGAATCCCCCCTTCGTCTGGTCATCATGTAGCATTTATAGTCTTTGCTTCGGACGTCTTATCATCTTAGCTCATATGATGATTGTTGGGTCTTTAGGTCGTGTGAATCTTTGTCTTGTTGTGTTGACTTATGATGCTTGTTGGGTACTCGGGTCGTGTGCATCTTTGTCTTGTTGTGTTGACTTATGATGCTTGTTGGGTACTCGGGTCGTGTGTATCTTTGTTGGCTTATGATGATTGTTGGGTTTTGCTTGACATGAATATTAGCTTAAAGTAATTGCAATGGTTTTTTATCTTAGTTTGATAACAATGGTTGTTTTCGTCTTATTATGTTGACTTATGATGATTGCTGGTTTTGCTGGCCATGATTATTTAATATGTTTATTATAATAATAGATTAAAGTGATTACAATGGTTTTAACCCTAAATTACCATTAACTCCCTTAACTCGCGACACATATTGGGGGAAAATCTGAACATAGAAAGTTGATGAGGGTAGCGATCATTTACAATAGAACAATAATAGCGTTGTGAGGATGTCTCAATCGAGTTTTGGTGAAGTTTCAAGTCGGCTGTTTACGTGCATGAAACGTGGGTTCATGGCTCCATGTCGAAATAATAGACAGAGGGAGGAGCATAGGCTCCAGTACTCTTTGATTTGCAAACACGTTCTTAGAGTTTCACTATCAGACATCGCCGGGAAAAGTGTATTGGGCTAACACAATATATACATACTGGCGCAAGACTAATGACCTTGCCCGGAAAAAACAAATCATGTTGGAAAATTTAACGAGCCTCAGGACTTGCTAAATGAGGCCAAGACCGGATCCCGGTTTTAGTGCCGATGATGATGATGATGAATATATACATACAGAAATAAGGACGAATTTCCCAAATATTTTGTGTTTTCTTTGTTAGGTCGGGTACTTCTGAAACTACACATTGTGAAAGTACAAAACTGCAAGAGTGACGGCATAAAAGTCAGCATAAGAAATGTGTTGATGAGCTACACTGAAATACTTGTAGCTTCAGTTTGTGCACATTGAATTGCAGGTGATGACAGACCATCTCCTAATGGTAAGAAGATGGTTACTAAATCCGATACACCCGGTCACACATGTATCCTGAGAAAATTTGAGTTGGGACGTGAGGTTAAATAACTAGATATTTTTAGTTGCGGACCCAGAGGAAATTGCCGAAGGTCTACCGACACAGTGTAACCCTCGTCGGTCGGATGAATTAATTGAATTGTCACAGAAAAATCCTTAAAATATTACAAGGCAACTAAAAAATTCAGCACCTAGCTATAACACCCTTCTTGGGGGTATACCTTTAAAATTAAGTCGCGAATCTTACTATTACGGGTTTCAATGGGCCAAATCATGTGAAGAGGCAACTTGACCTTGTGTTTACAACGGACCTATATAGTTCCTCAGTAGCCCTTAGTCCTCAGGCTCTCTCCACGATCGACAATTATCACCCCCGCTTCTCGTATCCCTTTATCGTGACAGCTTATCACAAACCTCACCAACTCACGTCAAGTTTTCCTATAAGTTCCGCAAAGCTAGCTTTTGCCTATTAAATGAGCATCTTAGCAGAATCACAATTCGCTTTGATCACCTACAGGTAGAAGAAACTACTGCCACTCTCTATAAAGAAGTCCCTTATTCTCGACATGGTATCATCGCCTCCATGGTACAACCGCAAACTCTGTGCTGTTCGGAACAATAGGAATATTTTGTGGAACATTTTTCTAAGAATACGATCTTCCTTGGACTACTCCAACTTTCTCGGTTCCTTTTATAAATTCACCGAGCTTTACAACTCTCTTTACTACAATTATTTCGCAAACACAGAAAGTAACCTGATAAATGACCCCAAATCTTTTTTCCACTTTATTAACTATAAACGTAAATCTGACGCCTATCCCGACTCCCTTTCCTATGACACGATTACTTCAATCGACCGACAAACGACTGCCAATCTTTTCGCTTCTTTCTTCAAAAATCCTTCACGGACAACTCTTTCGAGCCTAACCAGTCTCGCTTCAAAGAACTGCCCGAATTCTCCCTTGGCCCCTTCATCTATGAAATTATTCAGCATCACCTAGTTGAAGAAAAATTTAACTTGCTTAAAGACAAGTTCAGCCCTGGACCTCATGGACTTCCGACTGTTCTTTTAAAAAAAATGTTCCTCGCCTCTTTCTCTCCCGCTATCAAAGATATTCAATATATCTTCTACACAAGGTGTCTTCTCAAATATTTGGAAATCCTGTTTTGTCACCCCCATACATGGGAAGGAGCCAAAGAAGGATATTAGTAACTACCGTCCCATCGTCAAACTGTCACATATTCCAAAACTGTTCGAAGGCATTCTTTACAACGCGTTATGTTTTCGCTGCAAATCCATTATCTCACCCAACCAGCACGGTTTCATTACGGGTAGGTCGACAACCACCAATCTAGTTCAATTCTCATCCCGCGGTCACCGTGCCTTAGAGAACGGCAACGAAGTCGATGTAATCACAACCAATTTCAGCAAGGCCTTCGACCGAATTTCACACAACCTCATCCTCTTTAAGCTACCCCCCCCCCCCCCCCCCCCCCCCCTTGACTTCAAACCCCTACTGATTTCTTCCTATTTTAACGATCGAACCCACCGTGCCAGATTTAGATCCACCCTTTTCAATCTTTTTCTTTCCAGGTCAGGAATTCCCCAGGGTAGTCATCTTGGACCCCTCCTACTCATTCTTACTATTAATGATATAGACTCCAGTATCAAGCACTCAAGGGAGATGGAAGCGAACATACTGCGTAAAGTCTGTGCTTCCAACCCGGCGAAGGGCAGGACGATCCTTGTCCCTGTTCAATTCAAGTTGACATGCAGTCTCCACGTGACACCCCTGGATAGCTACTTTGGCACCCGCCAAGTAGTGAACCAATGCATGCAGCGATATCCTGAGAAAGGTTGGCGCAAGGCTAATAACTTTGCCTAGAAAAAGAAATTATTATGGACAATTTAACAAGTCTCGGATAAGGACCGGATACCGGTGGAGAGACTTGCTAAATAAGGCCAAGACCGGATCCCGGTTGTAGTGCCGATGATGATGATCAAGCACCCCTCCATCTCTCTATATGGGGACAACACTATACTCTTCAAGACGATCCGCTCTTCTGTCGACTCCTCACTTCTCCAAATGGATCTCGACAGCTTTTCAACTTGGTACCAAAATGACTGCCTCGAACTAAATGTCACTCAATCACCTTCTCCCGTAAACGTTTCTATGTCTTACTCCACCTACAGATAACACCTGTACAAACGATTCGTGACCTTGGCATCTATGCGATAGGGAGCTTAACTTCACCCCACATATTGATAACATTATTCTCCAGTCCAACTCTGTCCTTGGTTTTGTGAAATGCTGGTCGAAAGAATTCTCTAATCCCCACGTTTCCAGATCGATTATATAGCCTTTGTTCGCTAGTCAGGTTTGGTCAGGTTTGGTCTCCTCACTCACCACCATCATCGGCACTATAACCGGGATTCGGTCTTGGCCTTATTTCACAAGTCTGAGGCTTGTTAAGTTTTCCATAATAATTTGTTTTTCCGGGCAAGGTTATTAGCCTTGCGCCATTGGTCTCCTCACTACTCGTCCCAAATTCGGAGGGTCGAAAGCGTGTAACTGAGGATTGAATTGGGAAAATCCTCTGATTCTACCCCCATACACGAGCCGTCTTCACCTAATTAACCGTAACACTTGAAGACCGCAGAATTCATGCAGACATCCTCTTCGTCCACCGTCTACTCTCAAGCTCAATCAACTGCCCAAACCTGCTCTCCTCCATCACATTTTCCACTAATCCACGAAATCTGCGAAACCCGCGTCTCTTCTATTTGCCCGCCCATTACACGTCTTACACCTCTAATGGACCCATTTCGCGATTGCAGGGGCGGGCAAATTCTCACCCCGAGTTCTTTGACTTCAATGTCACCTCTCCCGCTCTCAAACGTCGTCTCTCTCTTATCCCCCCTGAACCTAACGCGCTCACCGCCTACACTCTTCCGCGCTCATACTCACTCCCTAGCACCCCACTTATCCTCGCCCTTCCCTGTCCTACCACTTAGACTATTATTCTATCCATCTTTGTTTAGTTCCCCATTCCAATTTTGAGTTACTTTAAACTTAGTCCCCCACCCCCAACCCCCATGCCTTAGTTTTTAAGGTAGTTCGTAAGTCTATTTATTAGTTTATATGTTTATACGACTTGTACTAAGCGAAATAAACTGAGGGTTCTGCCCTTAATATTCATTCATTCATTCCTGGAATAATGACTTGTCACTTAATGGTACTAAAGGATTCCTCGTGCAAGTGCATTATTAAAATAAAAATCCAACACGTGATCCAAAATGATTATTTTTGAATCATGCGAATTGTATCAGGTTAAGATGGCACTTTTCTGCTACTGACGAGAGTATCATGTGGCAAGCAAGCTGCGTCGTTCGCCGTCTGTTTTCTGTTTAATGAAATAATGTGTAAAACGTGTGCACAAAATAGCAAATCGATATACGAGTTTCGACATCGGTGTGTTGATAAGAAAAAGCAGGAGTGAATCATTTCAAGCAGTCGTAGAAGCTTTGAGGTCTAGTGTTAAATTTGTCCGGTGTCTTTATATTTAGAGCGAAATTAACCGATTGATTAACTACAGGCTATTATATTAAGTGTTGGTTAAAAGCAAAAAGGGTGGTTTATATTCTAGCACTTAATTCTTAGTCATTATTTTTCTTCCACACGTGTTATCGTGAAAGGTAGACGACGGACTCACCAAGATAATATTCTGTTTAAACAAAAACTATTTTTTAATTTAAATGTGTGTACATGTTTGATAATTCTATTAACACACCAGATATAATACGCGTTAATCAAACAATAGGTAATTTATTCAAAGAAAGCTACACAGTTGTGCGGCTTTTTTCAAAAACTCTCTGGGGTGGGGAATAAAAGATGAAGGACTTCCTAATTGCGTCTAAAACACTTTGCGCGCAGCTCTAGATCCGCACTTTTCGCATTTACCAAACAAATATTATTTAAGCCCCCGTTGCCGTCAGCTTCACTGAGACATATCGATGTTATAGACTGCAATTCACTGAGTGTTAATCTTTTTCACCATTTTAGCGAGCTTAATGGGAATTCAAACAAGTCAAAAGTGTACCCTTTACATCCAGATCCCATCGAAAGGTGATACAAATTCGTCGTACCATACTACACCTTCAGATGAGAAGGTTGTTGATAAATACACAAATAACAGAGAAGTATTGTTTAGTATCGAAGATCCAATTATAGGACAAGCTGCATACTTTGGTATACTAAACTAATAGCTTCCGTTCTAAGAGTTAGGAACTTCACATAAACCGAAAACGCAAAGAGGATGAAGAAAAGATAAACATTTCGCATCAAGTCGTAATACTTAACTGGAAACCTACACATCTGAATTGTATTTTGTAAAAATTATCAGGTAGTGCGCCGCAGAGATAAAGATTTAACTAAACAGGTTTAGGCGAATAGTGCCAAAAGTTTTTACACGAGCTTATGGGTTACAAGGTAAATAACATTTATGATTCTCTCTATCACACGTGTCTTTTTCTGATAAACGGAACCAAGACTGCAAAACGGTTGACAACAAAATAAGATAATAGTCAAAAACAACTTATCGCTTCGAGGGTTGCGAATTTTAGCTGTCTGCTAAATGGACTCGCGAAAAGAATTTATTTTATTTATGCTCGGTAGGTAGTCATAATATTTAATATTGATTTGCAGATCCACTCCAAGCTTTGATAACCAATTTAAGTTAGTGCTCGACCAGGGTCTAATATTGTTGCGAGTATTCTATAGTGGCTCTTAAATGCTGCGCAGTATGGAGAGACTTAGCAATGCGAGAAAGATGATTGAGTATCTTTCTAATATTGTATGAGCTATTGTGGGTAGTTGCTTAAATGATAATAGCGAACAAACGCATTAATTATAAGTTATGTGCCACCTTCTAAGTTGAGGTCAAACCAATGTGGAGAGGTTGTGATGTATTACTTCTTTTTTAGCATACAGGAAGTGGATCATGAGGACCTGGTTCTCAGGGCCAATACTCTACTAAATCACACCGATCGAACTTAGAGAATGAAGTGCTTGAAATAAAGTTCGCAAACACATCTGCAAATGGGGCCCGGTACAAGGACGCCTCAACTCCAGCTTTAGGAGAGGCTATTGACAATGAAAGGTAAGATTTGGAAGATGGCTACTCACAGAGCAAGAAGTTGAATGCTGATATCCACACTGGAGAGTTACACTTAAATGTCATTGGCTCTTCAATCACCCATCCCCAATTGTAAATTTTTCTGAAGATTGACCTGCCGCATATTTAAATAATATGCACATATAAAAATGAGACTGCCAGCTTCGGTCCAAAACAAGGATTGAAATTGGATAGAGAAACGGGGTACGAGTGTATTTAAGGCTTGAAGATTGTAATGAATATATTTTTGCCTTTTTTTTAAATAATACGTGTGCACAAAACGACTTTTTTGATGCTCTTAAATGTCAATAGTCAAGGAAAATGAGGTGTTGATGAACACTGGTCTGAATGTCTGAAGATTACAATCATTCAATCAGACAATGTTTCATAGTTGCACAGTTCGACTCAAGAATGATTTTGTGTCTTTATTCGTCCGTCTAAAATTCACTTTTACTATGGTGCGTCCTCTATCATTGGCGGTTATTCGGGACAATGCTTAGGAACGAAGAAAGCAGCTCCAACTTGACTCTAGCAAAATAGAGCAGGAACGAAAAGATGTGTTGTAAGGGCGGAATTGTACAATATGTGTTGCATTTATGTGTTTACCATTCAGAAAGGATTGGTCGATTATACTCGAAGCAGTAAGAGAAACTCGAATAACTATCATCAACAAAGTCGTGGATTGGGTTCTGAGTGATGGACAATTACAAGTGGGGAAACCACATTAGACGGTTGAAAAAAAATCGATTTTTTTTATTGCTTAAATAAGTTGTCTATATATTCAGAAAAATGCTCAAAATTTTTCAGGGCGTAATTTGAAGTCATTCATACATTACGGATGTCATGATGTAGCCAGATTGAAGTTTTCCTTTTTTTTTCTCTGATATAATTTGCAAATTTTGTTTAAAGTAAAAACTATAAAAAATAAAAATACTGTACACTGAAAGGTAACATACTTGTATAGAAAACATAATAAATGTACATAGAATAATTTAGAGTGCCAATAAATGACATCAAAATGTAATATGTTAAAATAGGCTTAGCATTTAGTCTAATACTGTAAAAAAACCTTATATGTACCTCTTTTTCTTCTGCAAATAAATGTGTTAAAAAAAATACATTACGGATGTGAAACGGATCACGCTACAGTTTATCTCCAGCGCGTAACTGTTTTTCAAATGCGTTTTTCTTGATATGCGTTTTTTTCATAAATAGCGTTCAGACTCTCGACAATACTTTTTCGTTCATTATAATCGAAAGTTTTTATTGTTTGTCACTGAATTATCTATTTGTTGAACATAAATTTGGAGAACTAAAACCATTTTGAATGTACTTTTTTTATAGAAAAACAAAGCTTTTTTCAAATCCAAAAAGATTTTTTTTTAAATGCCTCTTCGCCTTTGGGCACTTCAGACCACTGTGTCGTGTCAGCTAAATTTGTTCTAACTAACAGCAACCGTAACGAGAAAACTCCAAAAAGTGGTTCAATGAGAAAGCCGACTGGGAAGGTTTGGAGGACTTTTTTAAGAATTTAAATAGGTCATTATTTTTCCTCAATAACGATGTTGACTCTATAGCGGACATATTGACATACACGATTCTGCTTGACATGAGAACCTTTATTCCACACAGGGTAAAATGTATCAAACCCAAGAGAAATATGTGGTTCGATTTCACTCGTTTGCTGATAGTAGTAGTTTCTCATACTCATATGAACATTCACAACCAAGCTCTTCGAACGTCATTACCAATCAGCGGGTTATGAATTCCAGTGAATTCCGACCTTAACAAAATATATCAATGGGCATTGTCTAAGGCGAATCCCAAAGTAAATACACAGTTGATGAACGCACTTGCATCGACAAAGCCAAGGAACTATCAATTTTTGGCGTTCGAAATCGACTCTTAATTGGAACGTCCACATATTTGAAGCTGCGAAAAGTGCAGGCAAATGTATGTGGCTTCTTAAGAGATGCAAACGATACTTCACGCCATCCAACCTGGTCACTATTTACAAAGCGTATAATTCATCCCAAAATGGAGTTCAACTCCCATATTTCGTCAGGCGCATCCAAAACTGCACTACATGTGCTTGATAGGATGCAAAAACCAGCATTGAAACTTGTTGGGGACCCAGCCCTTAGTCGATCAATTCCGTCGTTAGAACATAGGCGCAACGTATCACGCCTGTTTTTTTTTTTTCTATAGTTATTATCACGGTCGTTGTTCAACTGATCTTGCTGAATGCCTCCCGCCTCTTCAAACATTTTCCCGCGATACCCGTCAATCTGAGAATGCGCATCAATTCACGTTAAAGGTGAACTTATCATTTTTTAGCCTAACCACACGAATATGGAATGCTCTACCTATGGAACACATGACCCTCGTCGTTGTAAAGTCCAGCCACTTAAGGCCAATGTACATCGATACGTCCTCTCCTTATCCACGATACGTCCTCTCCTTCCACTCGCACTGTTCTCTGATATTTAAGGGTACTCTAAAATCCCCCTTTGTGCGCGCGTTAATGTAAAAAAAAATTATTCAAACTTTCTTATTTTTTACTAAAGGTGTGTTCAACTAATAACTAAGTACCTATACATTGTAACTGAGCTTGTAAATTGCTTCCAGGTTAATTCCCGACTTCCAGACTGCACGTCGATACTAAACTCTAACGACGGACCACCATGAAGAGCAGCATATAACTCGGGCAATTTCCGAGAAAAACTCTTCAACATTTTACATTATGTAATTCAAAACATAAATAAAGTCCCAATCACTTTTAATCATTCCTACATTTAAAAAAAAAATTCGGGAAAAAAGCATAAAAAGCAGCCTCCTAGTGTGGTTTCTTCCCTTTACGGGAAAAAGTAATAGATTGGGGTACAGTAAGGACCAGTAAACATGTTAAGAGGTGCAGATTTAACATGTACTAATTGTATTAGGCGCCCTGACAAATAACAGAATGAAGAATTCGTCAATTCCATATCAAACAGTTTTAACAAAGGGCTCTGTTTAACTCCCTGGAAGTATCAATCCGCATATGTCTTACATGTTTGAAGATTGTAAAGACAAACCCATAAGCAGGTAGAGTGTCGTTGCTCATATGTTCCACTAAAACTGTAGTTATTTGTAAGGGACTAGTACGAACTGTAATTTTCAGACATCCGATTTTGATTTTTTTAAGCGCTTAAAATGGGGTTGTACCACATGAACTGTGCGTTTTTCGCTCCGTCAGAAATAAGAAGTTCTCGAGTAAACATCAGTGCAAGAATGTGAAATTTTCTTTTTTTTATAAAGTAAAGTGGTACGTACACTGGAAGAGCTATACCGCAAATCTACAATAGTGAGAGTAATCCAGTCGTGAAGATTAAAATGGGCGGACATGTAGCGCGAATGGGCAATGATATGACCGTGCGTAGAATTCTTGACGGTAGACCAACGGGAAAGAGACCGGTAGGACGGCCGCGACGGAGATGGGAAGACAATGTTAGGTTTGACCTTTAGCAGATCGGATCGGCTGGACAGGCGTGGAAGGAGAGTGCACAGGACAGGGAACGATGGCGGAGCCGAGTCGGTGAGGTCATGAACTTCCGGGTTCCTACAGGCCAATAATAATAATAATAATAATAAACAAAGAAAAAAAAAAAAAAAGTGGTACGTGTGCTTGACTGTGAACATTTTAGGGTTCGTTACAAGTACAGCTTTTTTTTTTCTAGGAAGTGTTTACCATGCTGTCGGCAGTTCAAATTCAAACTCTCTTCCTTTATAAATTTAGAATGGGACAGCTCCTCAATAGTATACTGGTTAGTATACCCGCCTGTCACGCGGGAGACCGGGGTTCGATTCCCCGTCGGGGAGCCTCTGGCGCAAGACTAATGACCTTGCCCGGAAAAAACAAAGCATTATGGAAAATTTAACAAGCCTCAGGACTTGCTAAATAAGGCCAAGACCGGTTCCAGGTTGTAGTGCCGATGATGATGATAATGCGTCATTGGCAATGAAAAACATTAATGACGCATTTGAGGATGTAGCGGTAAACAAACGCACTATACAACGTTGGTTTGGAAAGTTCCGTTCGGGAGATTTCAGCCTCGGAAATGAACCATGTTGGAAGCCGAAAACGTTAGTTGACGACGTTGTTTTAAGAGCAATGGTGGATGCGAACCCAACGAAATCGGTGAGGGAGATTGCACAAAGCATGGTAGTATATCCAATGACAATAAATCGACACCTTTCTCTCATAGGAAAGGTAGAGAAACCCAATAAGTGGATGCCCAATGAACTGAATGGGTCCCAAAAACTACGGCGCCTGGAAATCTGTGAGTCTATTAGATTGAGAAACCAAACTGAACCGTCTTTGCACCGGATAGTCTACCTGTGATGGAAAGTGGATTCTGTATGATAACCGTAAAAGACCTGGGCAGTGGTTGGATGCAGGTGAAAAACCAAAACATACCCCAAGCTTGATCTTCACACAAAAAAGGTTATGGTGACAAGTTGGTGGACATCGAAAGGACTAATCCACTTTTAATTTCTTCAACCAGGAAAAACGATAAACCCTATCAAATATTGTGAAGAAATCGACATATTGCATGCCAAATTGCTGAAAAGCAACCCAGGTTGGTGAATAGAGACGGCCCGATCCTTTTGCATCATAATGCTAGACCCCATACCTCACAAGTAATGGTGCCAACACTGTTGCGGTTGGGATTTGAAATTCTTCCGCATCCACCGTACTCTCCTGACATTTCCCCAACGGACTACCACATTTTCCGCAATCTGGATTCATTTTGCCGGCTGAACGTCTTTTCATTGCCTCAAAAAGTCAGCAGTTCTACGAAAAAGGAATATTTGACCTTGTATCACGTTGGAAGAATGTCATAGATGCCAATGGATCATATTTTGATTGAATACAAATTTACGGAAAAATAATATTGGCTTTTAAATTTTTACTATAAAATCGGACATTTTATGTGGTACAACCCAATAGGTCATTATTAGGAATCATATTAGGTCATTATAAAAAATAGGACTTCTAAACAATGACACTCTAATCACCCAAGGGAACAAATTTTGTCCGATTAAGGAACGCATGCAACAAAGCGTTTGATACCGCGCGAAAGGTTCACAACGGTAAAATGACCAACAAACTGTTTGACTGCCCAACTGGCCTCCCCTCTGCTCACTGGCGTACGCTCCAAGGAATTTTCAATTTTGCTGCTGAGAGAATATATTATGGCAAGTCTGCCTCCAGAAATTATTATGGTTATCTTTATAGAGCCAAAAATATTTTACTCCGACCGAAGGTTCTCTCTTCTACAAATTGAAAATTAGACCCACAATCGAATACTCTCCACAAGTTTGGAGTTCTGCTTCTAGACATAGACTCGATCTAGTCGATAGCTTATAGAGACGAGCAATCCACCTAATCGATAACGTGGCACTGACATCAACACAATGAGAACAGGCCGAATAGAACAAAAAAAAAAATGATATCACGAAAAAAGTCATGCAAATTAATTCATTAGTGGCCCCAACTAAAACTTAAATAAAGAAAGAACCCCAGAGATGAGTGGTTACAACACATTATGAGCAGCCTCGATATGTGAATGTTTATATAAAAGTGAGTTTGCAGATGTACCTTAACAAGATCTTATTAAACCCCTCTGCGCAATAGATATGTTATATCTCTTTATGATATACAATAAAGACACTGACATGTACACCTAACACAAGAAATGAAAAGACGCTGGCATAGAAATGGAAATCAGAATTACCTCACAGGATTGAACTTTTTAAAAGTCGTCCGATTGTACGTTCATTCATAATATTCATGTTGATTTGGATCCTTCCAGTGGCGAAGTTTCGCCTGCCTCGAAACATAAAAAGCGTTTAACACATTTTAACAGGAACAAAATCTCGGGATTTGTCCAAAAAATGTAACATCGTATTCAACAGGAGCTCGTAACGTCGATGAGGATAGGTTACCCTAGAACGGAAACAACATTTAATTACACAAAAATTTTTATACAAATTCCCATCGTGTTGAGAAAAATATATTTTAATGCGGTTTGATTTACTTGTATACCAGACCTTTCCTAAGGAATTTAAAAAAGAAAGAGAAGTAAATGCCTTTGTCACAAAGTGGTGTGATAAATACATTTCAAAGCGAACCGCTGTAGGTGTATGGATTGGTTTTTCTAACGAGAGAGACAGATAGTTGGATAGAAAGGGAGAGAGTAATAGTGAGACAGTGAGATAGTTAGATTGAAAGAGAGAACGAGAGAGAGACGGTTAGATAGAGGGACAGGGGGAGATAGTTAGACGGAGAGACAGAGACAGGGAGAGGGAGAGAGAGAGAGGGGGGGGGGGGGGGGGGCGTGAAACGGAGATAGCGAGAGTGAGAGAGCAGGGGATAGAAGACAACATTTTTTGTTAAGAAAACCTTTTAAGCACAAATATTCAATCGACTTTTACTTCCTGAAAATGGTGAAGAGTAATCTGAATCAACTTGACACACTTAACTGAAAGTAGGCCATCAGAGACCGGCCCAGAGGTTTGTTGGTTGTGTTCATGGCCAACCCAAATTTCAATACCACCCTCACTAAAAACTTAAGTAAGCTCAGGTCTTCCCAACAACTTTTTTTAAAAAAACCTTTTAAGCACAAATGTTCAATTGACTATTACTTCCTGAAAATGGTGAAGAGTAATCTGAATCAACTTGACACGTCCAACTGAAAGTAGGCTATCAGAGACCGATTCAGAGGTTTGTTGGTTATGTTCATGGCGAACCCAAATTCGAATGCCACCCTCACTAAAAAATTACGTAAGCTCAGTCCTTCCCTTGTGTTCCATCGTTGAGTGGGCTTAGCAAAAAAGAACACATCTTCTATAATCATTTTTAAGTGTTGAATTCAATGGAAATTATTTATATAAAATTTGGCATATACTTATCAACTGTTAGTATTTTAGTTTTTGAACTGTCAACAACTCTTAGGGTAGCGGAGCACGAATTTGAAGTAGTGCAATACTTTAATTACCTTGGGTCAATAGTGGCAGCCGATAACAATATAGAAGAATAAATACGCCTACTATAGTCAATCAAGGCTCTTTAAATTCCGAAATTTATCCAAAACATCCAAGCTACTACTGTACAAGACCGTGGTCTTACCAGTACCCATGTATGGATCTGAGACCTGGGTGCTCAATAAAAGGCACTCTGAACTTTTAGTCGCGTTCGACAGGAAGGTCTTAAGGAGAATTGTTGACTCCATATGTGAAGGAGGAGGATTCCGGAGACGTAAAAAAAATTAAGCTCGGTAGTCTCCGGTGGGCGGGACACCTAGCTCGAATGAGCGAAGAGGAGCCTGTCCGGAAAGCTCTTTGTGGTAGGATGTATGAAAGGCGACTGCTCGGCAGATCTTGTCTGCGATGGGGAGATAGTGTAGACCAGGACGCCTAGAGCCTGGGAGTGCCAAACTAGATGATATCGGCTAGAAATCGACTTGCTAAATAAGGCCAAGACTGGATCTCGGTTGTAGTGCCGAAGATGATGAACTGTCAACATGACCAGAAAAACCACGCTCGAGATGTCGTTTAATCTAGGAGTTTCAAAGTGGATAATAACGGGGTACAGATAGAAGAAATCCACTGTATAACACCTGGAGAGGTTGCAGTCATCATCATGATCATCAGCACTACAACAGGGATCCGGTCTTGGCATTATTTAGCAAGTCTCGAGGCTTGTTAACTTTTCCATAATAATTTATTTTTACGGGCAAGATTATTAGCCTTGTGCCGAGGGAGAGGTTGCAGTAACAATTCGAATATGTCAAATTTGTTTTTAAAAATTAAGACCAGCAAGGATTATTTGCGAAAATGGTGTTACGCAATATGAAACAACCAAAGGTCCTCAAGCTTGCAGTTTTCGAGTTACACGAAATTTGCCTATTACTCTTATGTTAAAAAGGCACATCTCAAATGGGCCTTATAATTTTGCTGGCGGAAAATGAAATAGATTTGACTAATTATAAAAAGAAAGCTTATACATATTTTGTAAAAAAAACTGTTAATGGCAATTCTGCGATCAAATCACAATTTGCTCCCTAAAAAAGTGATGATGTGTTGCTGGAGCGTCGTATATACTAAGCAATCAATTGTAAAACGGTCTACGTAGGACGAGTACCAAAACGTTTTGAATCCACCACATATTTTTCTATATATTAATATCAAAATCGAGATGGTTCAATTTGGAGTAGCATTAAGGAATAGGAACACGGTGGGGGTATGAATAAAATAGCTAAAGTCAAGTACCCCACTAAAGTCAACTAAAGCTTTGAAGTCCCTATTTTTTTTTATTTTACTTCTCCCAGTAAAGGCGAACCTATAGCGCCGTCAGATGTTATTTTTTTCTTGACCGGGTCCATCAGCCAAGCTTCGAAAGATGTTCAATGATTCCCGCAACCATTTCACGAAGCCTATAGCTTACAAGACTTTGGCTCTCTTGGAACTCACAGATCTTATGGCATCGTAGCCGAGTTTAGCCAAAGTAGAGGTGTATAAAACCATTGGGGAAATCGACAACCCAAATAAACTGGCACGACTGTAAAAGTTGACGATGACCAATGTAGCAAAAATAGGGAGTGGGTAAAGAAAGGAATTATCGAGGTATGTTTTAAATGCTTGGATAATACAATGACGAGGAAACGTATAACAGGCAAAGTATTACAATTGAATTACATCTCTGTTGCAGTACAGCAACATGAGCAAACAACAATCGATTTAATATCTAACCAACTCGCTTGCAACCTATAGCAAGAAAAGATTCATCAGAGGCGTACCATCATTTAATAGCGTTACAACATACCACTGGCCAATAATTCATATTACCACTTATAATTGGTAGAACTCTACACATTAATGCCTGAAAATCCTGATGTTATCGAATGGATTTACATTAAATAATTATACATCTCCCAATAAATTTGGTAGCTGATATACGTCCGATGTTCATCAACATCAACATCAGTGCCAACAAGAACACCAATAGCAAAAGCTATAAACAACACCAACGATCATCGTCATCTGCAACTCCAAGGAAAACGCTGCTGTTCAGCGTTTTCGAAAGAGACAGACTCTGGTTATTGACCTCAACTACGGTTCAATAAGACAAGGTGGAAAAACCTGTTGTTTTGGATGATGAACCGGAGATTTTCAAGCAAGGCGAGTTGGAAGTTTGCTGTTTCGGTGCTATCTTGTATACGGTGCCTTCAGCACCTGTTTTGTGACATTGTCTTAATTTTTTAATGTCGAATAAAATAAAGGTTATGTATTTTTAAAAACGTGTGTTTCATGTCTGCCCAGTGCGGCAGTAGGTTTTAATGTGTCCATGGCGACACATTTTTGGACATTTTGCTGTCACGTCGAGGAATCCTTCTCGACGCTGAACATTGATGTATATTGGAGATTTGCTGGGCAACAACGCCATAAGGATTTTTTCTGTCACGTCGAGGAACCTATCTCGACGCTGAACAATCTCAATATAGAATTACACAGATGATATTGCCGTCATATCAAAGGATCATCCAGATCGTCTTAAAACTAAGATTGCGCAATAATGAAGCCAAAACTGAGTACATCGTGGCGCCGACAACCAACCAATCTTGGTCCCACAATCAAAGTGGAGGAACATGTATTTAAAGTCAAAAGATTTCAGCATTTCATCGCAAATTATGTTCAAGTTTATTATAACCTAACAGAGTCCTTGGTGATTTTAACAACTCCGGCTGGTTAGTACATTCTAACAGAACCGATGAGACTGGGAGGCTAACGGAGATGTTCGCTGTTAGTCCCAATTTAACTCAACTTGTGGACGAACTTACGCGAGTGCCGAAGTGATTATGCGAAGATCCTGCACCTGTTTTTAACATCCGAGTCGAGCGTTTAAACCGCGGAAGTTGCTGCGCCACTTGCATTTCAAACGAAAAGCCGATCTAAGAAGCTTGGCCATGTATAGAAGTATGAGGCTGCGAAGCGGGATGATTTGCGAGATTTCTTCGCATTCTTTCCGCAATCGGAGGTGTGCTTTGGAGACTCTGATGTTAATGCATGCGCGGAGTCGGTGACGGAAATTATTCTTCTCGCGATGGCGATTTACATTCCGCATTCAGAGCAGATGACAGCAGTAAAAAATAGGGCTTTTAAGCAGTGGCGCTCCAATCCCACCGTGGTCAACAGAACGAATTTCGTTACAACCAGAAACTTACGATAGTGACCAATAAACTGCTTGAGTGCCCAACTGGTTCGCTTCCCTTCTCGTCAATGGCAAGGTCTGTCAGTAATAACTTCCCTCCCTCCTCTTTTCGACCGTTAGTGACGGGCAGCGGGACGTTAGTCATAAGTTCAAAAGATAAAGCTAATGTGTTCGCGAATTCAAACCTCGATGCTGGACTTTTGGAGCCACCTGTGATCGCGGCGGTATGGTCTTCGATGCGAGATGTGAGGTTCCTCTCACGTACTATTCAACGCATTCTACGTGGACTGGACTGTAAGAAGGCAGTCGACTCGGACGGAATACCAGCAATAGTCCTTAAGAACGGTGCTCCAGAATTGTCGCCGGTTCTTGGCAGACTCTTTCACTTATCTTATGCACGGAGGACATTTCGTCCTTGCCGGAAAGTCGCTCGAGTTCAGCCAACCCCAAAGAGGGAAAAAAAGTGTTTCCCACAAAATTACCGACCGATAGCATTACTATGTTATCTAAGGTGATGAAAAAGTCATCAATACTGAGTTAATTAAGTATTTGGAGCGCAACGGACTTCTGCATGGTCGTCAATACCCCTGGCGGGAGAACTTTTGACACTTTTTTTTTCATTTTTAAACATTTTTTTTTCTTTTTATCTTCTTAGTTTCTAAATTAAAGGCTAGGCAAAAAATGCTTAAATTCTAGCTTAATTATCTTATATATTATTGTTTTTTTTTCCTTAAAATTTAACTTATTTATTACCAATTTTTTTTTGTTTATTTTTGTAATTTTTAATTTTATGTAAAAGCACTTAACTTAACTTAACTTAAATCTTATACTACCCTAATTCTAGAAAAGCTAAGACCTTTTGACACTTATAACCGATATATGGACATCTGCGATTGAGGGATATGGTGAATCAAGAGCGGTCGCATTGGATATCTCCAAGGCTTTTGACCGCGCCTGGCACGGGGCATTGCTGAACAAACTTCGTTCATACGGGTTTTCGCAACATTTTTGCGACTGGACGGAGAGCTTCCTCGAGGATCGATCGATTCGGGTTGTTGTGAACGGCGAGTCTTCGGATCTGTATCCTGTAAATTCCGGGGTGCAGCAAGGTCCTATTTTAGCTCCAACCTTGATTTTACTTTACGTAAATGATTTGTTGTCAGTTAACGGGTAACAAACTGTTCAAGTTTGCGGATGATAGTGCACCCTTGTTTCCTCTTTGTCGATGATCGTCCGGTTAGTCCATCAAGGGTGGCCCAGTTGAGATACAGCCAGGTCGACTCTGTGAATAGAAATCTGGATGAGGTCCTGCAGTGGGAATGGCCAATCTCGTCCATTGCAATGCAACGAAGACTCAGTATACAACATTCAGAAAGAAAAGGGGATTATCGGTTCTATAGCTGATGATGAATTGCCAGGCACTCGAATCTAGGGAAAGCTTGATTTTATTCGACGTCATGGTCTGTGAGAATGTATTGTGGCATAAACATATGTCGAACATCGCCAGATCAGCCTCTGGAAAACAGAGTTATTTTTTAGAGCCAAGAAATATTCTACTCCGGCCCAACTTATTCTTCTGTATAAATCCCAAATCAGACCCGCGCTCGAATTTTGCTCTCATGTTTAGAGCTCTGCTGCTAAAGATACTCTCAGCCTACTTGGGAGCATACAGAGACGAGCGATCCGCCTGATCGGACACACGGCGCTGACGTCGGGATTACAGTCGCTATAACATCGAAGGCTGACCTTTGTGTAACTTTTACAGTTATTATCACCGATACGGTTCTTCAGGGATTCGTGGTACTGTTCTGCGCAATTCGGTTTATATGTGTTCCACAAGACGGATCGCACCGAATTGCGACCCATCTTCCGTCTGCGCGAACATCTCTGTATAAGAACTCGTTCCAGAGCAGTAAAGCTGCGGAATTCCTTACCCGCGCGAGTGTTTCCGGAGCAGTACAACCTACAGCTGTTCAAGAGGAAGTGCAACAGTTATTTAGTTGCATCCCGGGGCGCCGGTTCAGCGCTATAAGTTCGCCTCTCCTGAGCTAAGTATAATAAAACAAAAACCCTTTGATTTCATGACCAGATCATACAAACTTGGAGTTACCTTTTTAGGCTTGAAGTTGTTTTTATGTAATTGCATGGATATAAGAAGAGTTATTTTTGAGCCAACTTTTGTTACTGAGTCACTTTTTTGAGTTGAACTTTTTTTTAAATAAAATTTCTTATTCTGACTTCAAATGTAGCAATATTATAAATCCCAATCCATAAATAAAATGAGTTTGTTAAATCCTTTTCATAGATTTGATTTTTAAGCAGTTTTTTTTTTATCAGCGCCACGTCCTCACGGTTGCGGAACTGAGGAGCCTAGTTATTAACCACTTCTCTAACTAGCACAATCAGATGTTTAAAAGTAATTTTTTTTCAACATTATGCAAAACACGTTTAATTTATATAACGACATGAGGTAATTTTTGTAACAGAAGTTCCCACAAATCACACTACAACGTATTCCTTTCATTGTAAAAATAAAAGGTGAATTCTACTTTTACTATTTTTATTTTCTCGTTTACAACATAAAATAAAAATAGAGACACATTTGCAAACTCATATCTTTTTTAGGATGCACTTAAAATCCGATTATTGAATGTACAGTAATTCACTCGGAATTATTCATAGTTTTCGAGTAGAGAATTCAGACTGCAGTATACCTTCGTAAATCACGTTTTGTGGAACGTAGACCACCTGCTTGCATCACGTTGTTCTTTCCATTCAAGGAAACCGCCTCAGTATTAAAAAAAAATAATTGGCAATAATCTAAGCAAACAGTAAATGCGCGATAATAAACGTGACGAGCTGTAAATATAAATAAAATTTCGCACACAAAGTAATTCAGATCGCAGGGGAGCGCGTGGAGACCGGGATTTACTGGAACCGTGTCACTGAACTTGACTTGAATGGAAAGTAGATTGACTTGTCTTGTCTGTTTTCATGTCATGTCTCAAGATAGATTCAAAGAATTTATGCAAAGGAGTGACTGACGGAAAGAATCGTGGTATTAGCAGCTTTGACATTCAGGGGTTTCTCAATGCTATATGTGAGTCTGGGGCAGAGAAGTACCTTTTAGTAAAAAATACTATCGCAGATTATCGTCTCCGGCGTAGTTTGTATTACTTTGAATGAAGTGGTATCGGTGAAAATATAAATAAAGCAGAAGTGTCTACTAGCAAGGGCACACGTGCTGTTAGATTGAAAGCAAAACGACTAGCAGTCAAAGCGGTCGATCAAAGACCGATTTGTTAAAAATTGGATTTCACCGCATAGAGCCACTTGCTTAGCTAGTAAACTGAAGTAAATATTGAACTGTGGGAACACTATTGTTCCATGAACCGGGATGGCTTTTATTATGCTTTCAATGAACTTGCTTGTTGAAAAGTATAATGGAAGCCAAACAAATGTCAACTATTAGATACCCAATTTAACACTAAACTTTCCAGTACCGGTTAAATTTACCATTTCCAACTTTTGTAAAACTTACACATATTAAACGTTATAATACCAATATCAAACTATATATCTTTTTTAAAATATGTATATAATATTTTCTTCACTCTTTACTTCTAGTTTTTTTTTCTCTTTTCCAAGAAAAAATTATTATCTGTCCTACCTACCGCGGCCGGTCAAATTGACCGCTGGAGAAAATATTTGATGTACTATTTCTCAGGCTCGGTTGTATTTGAAAAAAGCAGACAACAACAGTATTGAGTACAATCTCAAGAAGAGCAGTAAATAAGCGTCCAGGGTAAAAAAGAAAGAGTTTTATTGACATCCGAAAGTGAGCCAGATATAGTTTAGTCGGGTTCCCACCCCATGTGTTGGCTTACTTCAAGCAACATAATTACCTACAACTAAAGTATAGCGTTTTCCAATAAGGAATTGACAACTTTTTTTGGTAGTAAATTTTTATAATTTGCAGACGTTGTGCGTTCGTGTACTTAACCATGATGAAAATGTTGATTAGTGAAAGGGTGCGTTCACAAATTAAATTCAAAGTTGTCAAGTCCCTATTGTATAACCCTATATATATAAGTTAAAAAACTAGAGAATTTAAGAACTATCTTAACTAGGCTTAATCTAAGGTAACCAGGACAAATTAAGAAGGCAGGAGTAGGGGCGTGAGGAGGGGGAAGGATTGAGGGGTTTCCCCATCCTAGCCCTCGGAGAGCGAACCGAAGAAAGCGACTTTGAATACTTTCGATTCGATGGATATGGGTTTTGTGATAAGGCGACCATACCTGGCTAGCATATCCAAGCATTGGACAGACGAAGGTAAAAGGATCGATTTATATAGTAGTCGGAGAATCCGAGGACAGAATTGTCTTTCCGGATCGTCTCATCAATGAGTGAGAGGTAGTTAAGCTCCCTGTTGCAAAGGATTTCAAGATCTCGAATACATTGAACAATGGTCAGAGGTTGGTTATGAAGGGTATAGGAACGTGAGGATGAGTGTATACGCTTACGGGAAAAAGTTATAGATTAACTTTTGGCGATGTTAAGTACACAGCAATTTTTGTCACACCAAGTCGAAAAGCTGTCAAGGTCTGACTACAGCAGTGCAAAATCAAGAGGTATCATCAGCGTATAGAGACAAGCTAGAATTCTTAATGACCTTATGGATGTCATTAGTGGCAAATATAAATAGGAGAGGACCCAGGTGGCTACCTTGAGGGACCCCAGATGCGGCAAGGCAGGAAGGGATTGGATATCGTGGACCTCAACGGAGTAAAGTCTATCCTTTAGATAGGAAGAAATCCATTTCAGCAATCCAGATTCGCAGGGGAGGGTGGATAATTTGAAGAGGATTAGATTGTGGGATATTTAGTCGAATGCTTTACTGAGGTCGGTCGAGACCATATCGACCTCGTAACCGTCCTCTAGTGCTGAGACTGTATAGAATGCTTTCGAGAATTTTGGGTAAGTGTGACAGTTTGGCGATGGGGCGGTAGTTCGCGACATCGTTTTTGGGACCCTTCTTGTGGATGGGGGTAATGAAGGAGGTTTTCCAAATGTGTGGGGGATTCCCCTAGAGAGAGTGAGAGACCGAAGACCAGTAAGAGGGGAGCAGAGAGAATGGATTGAGGAGGATTGCAGGATCCCATCAGGGCCCGGTGTAAGCTCGTCTGTGAGTTGCAGTAGCTTGGATTTAATTAAGGTCGGATCAAAGGAGTAGTGGGGAGGGGGCCCGAGGTAAAAGTTATGTAGGTAGTTGAAGCATGACGGGTCAGGAACAAAGGAGTCATTAGTGAATGACTGATTGAAGTGAGTGGCGAGGAAGTTAGGAATAGTAACAGGTATGTGAGTTTAATGTAAGCGATATGAGGTAACCATCGGATTTACGTTTATGATAGAAAAACTGGAGGAAGGTTTTTGGGTCATTTTTGAGATTGGTCTGAGTTTTGGTAAGATCGTTGCGATAACGGGTGTTGAAAAGTTCCGAGAATTGGAGATAACAGCCAAGAAAGTTGGAGTAGTCGGGTATAGTTCGGTTCCGAGAGAAGATGACCCATAACTTATTCCTTTTATTACGCAAGGAGCGAAGGTTGTGAATGTACAATGGGAGGGAGGAGGTTTTTTTTTTTTTTTTTTTTTTTTTTTTTTTTTTTTCTTTTTTTTTTTTTCTTATTAGACTTCTCTCGGGAGAGGCGAACCTCCTATAGCGTCGAGCGGGGGCCCCGAGATGCCATCAAATAACTGTTGCAGTTCTTTTTGAACAGTTGCAGGTTGTAACGCTCCGGGAACACTCGCGTGGGAAGGGAGTTCCACAGCTTCCCCGCTCTGTAACGGAACGAGTTCTGATACAGGGATGTTCGCGCTGTCGGGAGATGAACCACAAACGGGTGCGATCCGTCGGATTGTCTTGTGGAGCGCATATAGACCGAATTGCGTGGAACAATGCCAAGAATCTCCGAAGAACAGCACCCGTGATATTGGTTGATGTTCTATGTTTAGAGTAGGGAATGAACGGGGAGTTGGAGAAGAGGATTTCGGTATATAAGTGAGTAATGGCATCTTCAACGGATAGGTGATCGTAGTTGAACGAAAAACGGCCCAGGTAGTCGTTGATAAGGCGAAAATTAGTTTTATGGAAATCGTAGGCGTAGTGATTGTGGTCACGAGAAGAGGGGGGTGGTGGTGATATCGCGTTTGAGACGATAGTGAAGAACGTGTGATTCGAACTGTCGCTATGATGGCATTATATTATATCTACCCTGGCTATGCTGTCGTAGACGGCCTTAAAGTCTATAAATAGATGATATAATGAAATCTTAAATTCCTGACATTTTTCCATCGCCTGCCTAAGGGTGAATATCTGATCAATTGCTAATTTGCCTGGGATGACGCCACCTGATATTGACCAATGATGGCTTTAGCGTATGGGGCTATCCGATCTTGTAGGATAGTGGAGAGTACCTTATAGGCGGTACTCATCAATGTTATATTCCTTTACAGTGTGATATCTCCCTTCTTATGTATGGGGCAAATTCTACCACGACGCCAATCTTCCCGCATCTCCTCCCATACGTGCACCACGATCTCATGAATTGCGTGATGTAACGCTGTCCCCCCTTGTTTGATCACGTCGGGGTCACCAATTATCGCGTTTGCGACGATAGTAAAGAACGTGTGATTCGAACTGTGGGCATGATAGTTAGAATCACTAAAAATGAAACCAATACTCAACACATCAGGCCACTGCCGCCTGTACGAATTCGATTTCTAAACTCAAGTACATTTAACTGATGTGGAATTGTTATGTTATCGCCTATGTTATACGATTTTCGTTCGGTGTTCTTCACTATTTGCTTGTGTATTGTGTGTTAAAAACGCCACAGTGGTCTATAGGTGTAGGGACGAAGGGCTGGGTGTGTCAGATGTACTGATAGGATCTGTTGTAAAGATGATGTCAAGTTGCCTACTCAAAAGGTTTCGAACGTTGCTGATCTGACAGAGACAAGAATCATCAAGTCGATCAATGAAGACATTCCTTGGAAGAGGTGGGGTGGAAGGTGAAGCGTGAATGGCAGTCAGATAAAGGCCAATAATATAGAGGATCAACGGATCAAAACTGCGGCTGATGGAACAGTTTGGGAAGAAATAGACGGAAGCATAATATTTTTAGGGATATGTCAGGCCCAACAGGATATACTAAACGACAAACAATGAAAAAATAAATGAAGACGGCATTTTCTCTTCATTGTTCAGCGTATAATGCATCATATTATAAAATGTACAAAAGAAGCATTCAGGATGTTTTAATTACCGGTCAATTTGACCGAACGCGGTAGGAATAGGTATACAAGAACTGTCGGTAGGTTTAACTGGTTGTTACCAGTTCTGTTTTAAATTTCCAGGAACATTCTTCACTCCTGGAGATGTAAAAGCATTTTGCACTATGCAACGCCCCTTACTCTCTTAATCTTGAAAATATATACGTCAGCTTATCCCAATGCCAGCCCAATTAATTGAAATAAACTTCGAAAGGAAAAAATTAAATAATTTGCACAAATTTGCTTAGAAGAAGGTGTTATATATTGTCTTATTATTATATCTCTGCTTACTTGATTTTAAAATGCCAAAATCATGGTTCACCCACTTTTTTTCTGCAATTTTAAATTTAAAATATGCTCTTCACTCTTCACTCACCGAAAACTTCATTAAAATTATGAATAAGGTTCAAGAAGACTGTGCGGAATCACGCGGCTAAGGGATTGAAGATCAACCACAAAACGATTTTGAATTAATTGTATACATCTGGTTCCAAAGGAACCGAAATTAACGACTAGGGAAGGTGTTTCATTACTACTACTACTACTACTATTTATTGGCCTGTAGGAACCCGAAAGTTCATGACCTCACCGACTCGACTCCGCCATTGTTCCCTGTCCCGTGCGCTCTCCTTCCACGTTCGACCATCCGATCCGATCTCCTCGAGGTCCAACCTTTGTCCTCCCATCTCCGTCGCGGCCGCCCTGTCGGTCTCTTTCTCGTTGGCTTACCGTCAAGAATTCTATGCACGGTTCTATCGTTGCCCATTCGCGCCATGTGTCCAGCCCATCTTAATCTTCGCGACTTAATTACTCTCACTATTGTAGGTTTTCGGTATCGCTCGTACAATTTGTGGTTGTGGAGTTTCCTCCTTAGGTGTTTCATCACAGCAGCACTAAACCGCCAAACAGCTTTGATGACGCAGCAAAACTTTAGAGATCTTGGTTGGGAAATTTCGATGCACCCAGCACGGGGCGTGGCAATTTACTGCAACACTCTCTTGCTGATATAAAATTTACCCCAAAGGAGAGCTGTGAAATGTATCTGCGACAGCTTTGTAAAGTAAATCACGAAATTCTGCAAGGGACGATGATTCTGTCACAAAACTATAGCAGAAGGTGCTCGAAACGTATGGGCAATATTTGAATAAATTTAACCATTTTTGAACGGAATAAATACTGTTAACCATTATTTGAAAATGCCGAATACTTTTTCCTCAACTTAATATTTACACTACCTGTTAGCGCATTTGTTTTTTTTTTTCAGCTGTTATCGTTTCATCCTTATAATGAAAGTAACAAAAAAGTATTTTTGTAATAGTGTGGTGAGGTCTTTTGAAGGCATATGGGGGCGCTTCGAAATACACATAGAAGGAAAAAAGAGAAACCAAACTACAGAATTAAAGTGATCCTATTGATGTTTTGGAGATTCATCTGACAGTTGTTAAGCGTATGTACACACCACTCGTTTAGGTGGGGGTTTACCGCTCATCATTATGCTCACCGTAATTGAGGGCAACTATAATCAAATTAGGGAAAGAATATGGAGTACATGAAATTTATTACTCTGGAATGGGAATAGTGCGATTTCGGACATCCCTATACGCATTTTTAAAATACGAATAAATTGTATCCTCTAAACGACATAGTAACACTTAACAATCAATTGAATGTGCATTTAACCAACCTTCTGGAAGCCGCGAGTCATTTAAACGGTGCCTCAACTTCTGCCTCATACATACAAAGAATGTAAAAAAAGAACTTGCCTGTTTCGAGTAGAGAGTTTATAAGTACGAATATGAATAAAATTATCTAAGTACCACCGAAAACACAGAATTAAACCTCAACATCTCTTCACTTTTTCTACGTATATTCTCTTGTTGGTACCGTGTTTCGAGCGCATGCTAGAATTGTTTCTCTTCGAATAACATGTCTCTCTTAAGCAGCAAAAAAGATGAATACTAGATTAGAGATTTTGGAAATGAGGATGGACATATCTTTAAAAGTTAGTGATAGCGACGACACTACCGTTCAATGAGACCAAAAAGGAAAGGACAGTTGCCGAGGTAAATTTTGAAATTTTTTTATATGAAAAATTCAGGCAAAAGCAATTTTATGGCATCCTTAAATGACTTGCACAGAGGTGGGAGAGCACAATGGATAGGATGTGGAAAGGAAGCATCGATGAACCGTGGAGATTATGACAACGAAACATGTGTTAAAAAAGGGTAATGCACATTCGTGTCGTTCGACTGAAGAATGGTTCCCTGTATTTAACAGCACATCTATTTTATTTTTAAGGTGAACTCTCTGAATGATGCGTGTCGTGAAAAAATATTTGAAGGGATGGAATGGATTCATCAAGTTCAGTTGGACAGCTGTGACTCTATTGAGCTACAAAGAAAAGTAGACAGGAACGTTGGGCTTACGCTCTGGCGATAATATTGAAAAATTTAAGTCTGGGTCACTGCTGCTTTTTTTATCCTTTCGAGTAAATTTGGAGCTGCTTTAGATGCCTCTAACCAAATTTGAAAATTGAATTCGAGATTAGAACGTACAGATGCCTCGTAAATTGTGACTAGATTGAATAATGTAAAGTATTTCCGGCATCTCCTACGAAATTCCCTAGATTGGGTCGCACTTTTTGCAGCTTTATTCCAATTAAGAATGAATAGTTCATTGGCTTCAACGACGCAAGCCCCGATGAACAACAGTGTATCTGCGCTAGGATTTCTTTTTGATGAGAAGAAAGTTTTGGAAGCATTGAATTCTATTCAGTTACTTAATCTCTATTGAAATATGTTATGGTCTTAACTGAAAAAATTAACGTACTCTGTTGTTTGATAAAAAGTCTAAGAGGTTGGCTTAGCATCAACGAATTGTGCTGTGATCGATAAAAAAGTAAATTGGGTTGTGGATAAGCTCTGGGGAACATCACTATACACCAGGTTTTTCGTCTATATCAATGGAATTCAATTAATAAAATAAAACTGGGCGTCCAAATCTGTCGAACGCTGTTGAGATATACAGCTTTCATCGAATCAATGGTGTGGTTCCTATTTTGGACGTTATTAACGGGTTATTTGATCACCAACATTTCGAAAGTTGAGGATTAATCAGTGACTCTATAACCTTCAACAATATATAAGTTAGTACTGTTTTTGGGCACGATGCGTTTACCCTGCAATACGAACAAATCTTTAGCGAAACTACTGACGACAATAAATATGACTAATCGAAATGTTTATCATTTATAACTTTAATTGAGATGCGAAAAACACGATTACAAATTTGTTGGAATCGTACGAAAATTACGATTGAAGCGACTGTTACGCTTTGGAACGACGAAAGAAGTAAAAGAATTGTGAAGAGATCTTCACCGTTGAAATCCTTAATGGGCGCCATCTTAACGAAAGTCCTTTGATGAACGTCGAACGGGCCCTATGCCTTGCAGAACGATAACTGGACGAAACTGGACGAATGTTGTGACGTACGACTTATGACAGTTAAGGTGTCAATACAATTTTGACGGTATTGTCTTTCGAATGTTGTTGGCAGACAATGTTGGCTATGCTACTTTGTGGAGCGAGATGCGACAAGTACTATAAGTCGATAGGAAGAGGATGTCGCCATTTGCGCTGGCATCCATCAATTTAGGAATAGACCAGTTAAATAAATTAGATGAAAGAGTTTTCGCAGCAAAGAAAAAGCCTTTCTTCAAATGCATACAAGCAGTGCCAATCGGACCAAAGTAACCGGTCAATTGAAAAGTCCCCGGCCTGACACATAGATGGCGGCACTAGAATTAAATCCATATGATTTTTAGTTAGCCCTAACCTTCAAAAGACGCGTATAACTAATTTGACAGATGTCGGATCATTAGTTTGTGAATTATAGTATTTTGAGTGAAGCAACTTCTGTTATTGTGAAAAAAATGGATAAAAAGGAATTTCGCGTGTTGATAAAATATTGCTTTTTGAAGGGAAAAAATACAGTTGAAGCAAAAACTTGGCTTGATGACGAGTTTCCAGACACCGCCCCAGGAAAATCAACCATCAAGGATTGGTATGCTAAGTTTAGACGTGGTGAAATGAGCACCGAAGATGGTGAACACAGTGGACGCCCAAAAGAGGTCGTTACCGACGAAAACATTAGAAAAATCCACAAAATGATTTTGAATGACCGTAAATTGAAATTGAATGAAATAGCAGGCACTCTAAAGATATCAACTGAACGTGTACATCATATCATTCACGAATATTTGGGTATGAGAAAGCTCTGTGCAAAGTGGGTGCCGCGCGAGCTCACTTTTGACCAAAAACAACGACGAGTTGATGATTCGGAGCAGTGTTTGGAGATGATCAAGCGTAATAAACCCGAGTTTTTGCGTCGATATGTGACAATGGATGAAACATGGCTCCATCATTTCACTCCGAAGTCCAATCGACAGTCATCCGAGTGGACTGCACACGATGAACCCACCCCAAAGCGTGGAAAAACGCAACAGTCGGCTGGCAAGGTTATGGCGTCTGTATTTTGGGATGCGCGCGGAATAATTTTCATTGACTATCTTGAAAAAGGAAGGACCATCAACAGCGACTATTACACAGCGTTATTGGGCCGTTTGAAGGACGAAATCCACCGTATTCTCCAGATCTGGCCGCCAGCGACTATGCTCGCTGGGAGGAAATTTTCGTCGAATGAAGAGGTGATCGCCGAAACTGAGGCCTATTTTGAAGCAAAGGACAAATCGTACTACAAAAAAGGTATCGAAAAGTTGGAGGGTCGCTATAATCAGTGTATCACCCTCGAAGGCAATTATGTTGAATAAAAAAAACGAATTTTGCCAAAAAAATGTGTTTTACTATGGAAGGCCGGGGAGTTTTCAATTGACCTGTTATTTACTGTCCCAATATTTGAATAGTCGGACTACAGTACGAGCTCAATAGCGAATATGGCTCATGGAACGCTGGTTATGACCACGTAGAGCGGAACTGATGCGGCATTATGGTGCTGTGGGATAGCGTTGGGGGGGGGGGGGGGGGGGGGGGGGGGGGGGGTGCGAACATACAGGGCAAAGTCTCTGATTGCCTTCAACCCGGCGAAGGCCAGGACGATCGTTGTCCCTGTTCAATCCAAGTTGACATGCAGTCTCTACGTGACACCCCTGGATAGCTACTTTGACACCCGCCAAGTAGTGAATCAATGCATGCAGCGACATCCTGAAAAAGGTTGGCGCAAGGCTAATAACCAGGCCCGTAAAAATGAATTATTATGGCAAATTTAACAAGCCTCGGATATGGACCGGATACACGACGACGACCACGGAAACGAAAACGGCTAAATGATTTAAGGATTTTTTCATGGAACATACGCTCACTATACAGAGCTCGAGCTGCACAGCAACTAGCCGATGCCATGTCCGAATATAAGGCTGACATAACAGCATTACAAGAAATAAGATGGACGGGGAGTGGTGTTTTTCAAAGAAAAGAGTATGACATTTATTACAGCTGTCACGCAAAACACCATGTGCTCGGGGTAGGCTTTCTAGTCAGCTAAAAACTGAAGCCTGCCATCATCCGCTTTAATGCAATAAATGAAAGGCTATGCACTCTTCGCGTGCGAGGCAAATTTAAGAACATAAGCCTCATAAATGTTCACGGACCTACAGAGGAGTCCCCTGACGACGAAAAAGAAGAATACTATGAGAACGTCGAACGGGCCCTCAATGCCTGCCCAAGATACGATGTGAAAATCGTTCTTGGGGATTTGAATGCGAAAATAGGTCGGGAGCCGGTTTTCAAGCACTACGCAGGTTCCCATAGTTTGCATGAGAACACTAATGACAATGGACTACGAGTCATCGAACTTTCAGCATCGAAAAACTTGGTCGTTGCGAGCACCAGGTTTCCGCGTAAAGATATCCACAAAGCCACCTGGGTATCACCTGATGGAGCCACTCGCAACCAAATTGACCACGTGTTGATAGATCGCCGCCACTCTTCGAGCCTGATGACGGTACGAACGTACCGAGGTGCCAACGTCGACTCGGATCACTATCTTGTTGGTACAGTTTTCCGAGCGCGGATTGCCTTACGGAGACGTATTGCATCCACGGATCAGGTTCGAATCAACACGGCTGCCTTACGCAATGAGAGCATCAGCAACACCTTTGGTCATGCGTTAAGACTCGCCCTCGAAGAGCTCGACGGGGGGAGAGTAAGTCCTGGGGCCAGAATGCCGGGCGTAGAAGAGAAATGGACACGCCTTAAGAATACTGTCATTAGTACTGCCAACTCCATCTTAGGCAGTAGTCGTAGAGATCGGAACGACTGGTTTGATGATGAGTGCAAACTAGCGACTGAACGTAAGAATGCTGCATACCGGGCAATGCAGCAGTCTCATAGGACGCGGGTACGTGAGGAGAAATACAAAGAGCTCAGAAGAACTTGCCTACGCAGATGACATCGACATCATCGGTAGAACCGAATCGGCGGTACAGGAATCCTTCACCCAGATCGAGCAGGCGGCACAAAAACTGGGACTGCGCATTAATGAGGGAAAAACCAAGTACATGGTGGCAACTTCTGCGAAGAGAAGACCTAACCTTGGTCAAACTATCAGGGTAGTGGAGCACGAATTTGAAGTAGTGCAATCCTTTAACTACCTTGGGTCAATAGTATCAGCCGATAACAATATGGAAGAAGAAATACGCGAACGGCTGATTAAATCCAACAAAGCCTACTATGGTCTATCAAGGCTCTTTAAATCCCGAAATGTATCCAGAACATCCAAGCTACTAGAGTACTCATGTATGGATCCGAGACCTGGGTGCTTAATAAAAGGCACTCTGAACTCTTGGCCGCGTTCGAGAGAAAGGTCTTAAGGAGAATTGTTGGCCCCGTATGTGAGGGAGGACCATTCCGAAGACGCTACAACCATGAGTTGTACGCAATCTACCTTGAAGCTCATATTGTAAGAAAAATCAAGCTCGGTAGACTCCGGTGGGCGGGACACCTAGCTCGAATGAGCGAAGAGGAGCCTGCCCGGAAAGTCCTTTGTGGCAGGGTGTATGGAAGGAGACAGCGCGGCAGACCTTGTCTGCGATGGAGGGATGGCGTAGACCAGGACGCCCAGAGCCTGGGAGTGCTAAACTGGATGACATCGGCTCGAAATCGGGACCGGTGGAGAGATTTGTTAAATAAGGCCAAGACCGGATCCCGGTTGTAGTGCCGATGATGATGATGATGATGATGATGAGATAGCTGCGGAATGCAGAGCCTATAGATTAAGTTGTTCTGTTTCGGTTGTTACTAGACTGCTCTATACTATGAGCCTGCGGGGGAGTGCAGTATTTTTGTTTCAATTTTTCATGTTACAAAAGTTTTGCGCGTTAGATGTGCGTCTCTTTTCCCACTAAACCCCAATCGAATTTTCCTTTTGCATTATTCGATTAACATAGCCATACATTTGACTATTTAGCCCTAATAGCCTCCCTGCATCTGGATTCGTATTCGATTTAGGTCTACTTTCCTCTTTTTATTATTTCATTATTGCGTTAACTATAGCGGTGATGAAAAATAACGCCCGATTTAACTTCCCTAAATAATTATTTAGACCCTCTTCCACGGCTTTCTCTTAAAGTTAACTATTTTTTGGGGATTTTTGTCTGTGGATATTTAGTGAGCTGAACGCCCAAAGTAGATGAAGCTTCTATTGAGTATTTAATTGGTTTGAATGTGAGTGACAGATTGTTGGCGGAATGACCACCTATAAATGATATCTGGTTTAGATTATTTGCGAACTGAATTAAATTATTAGAAACGGTGCCGTCTAAGTGGCGAAGCCATATATGATTAAGATAACATCATTCTAGGCGGGTAAAGCATCGAATTCATTTAAGAATGCGTTTCTATCCAAATTCGGGTTAGTATACAAGAAACCATAATCAATGGTGTGCTTAAAAACGTGAAGTTTTAGACACGAACAATTAAATTATGGATGGATCCCGAGAGCGGTAGAAGCTGAAGAGTAATATTACTCCATACAAATGTGACTAAGTTTCAGAGCACCGGAATATTGGCATCAGTTGTTATTTTATCATAACCTTCCCATCACTTCCTTGTCCATTTAACTTTTTGACATATGTCAAAAGTACAAATGAAGTACAAATCGGTTTTGAGTAAACCAAAAAAGATCAATAAATAAATAAATAAATAAATGAAGAGAAGTATGTGGGACTACTGTAGAATAATTAATATATTTATCCGAACCGTTTGTTTTCAGAGGAACATCTGTTTTGAAAAACTTTCAAGATTCCACCTGTCAAGTCAACCTAAATATTACCGCGTGCATGTTTCACGATACATATCAACTGACATGATGCCGCCCTCAAATTCTTGCTCTAAGACTTTATTCTTCGATTTCAGAACAATGCACCCAACACTGCTACAACTAATTTAACACAAAAATATTGTAAGGACCATCATCAAATTCTAAGGATACATCCTCAACTTTGTGAGATGTTGTACTTGCAGTCATATGTCAATAGTTTCATAACAAAATAACTGAGAAGTTAAAATACTACAAGCAAACACCTATTAGTCAACAGAAACTGATAAGTCACATTCAAGTTCAAAACCCGCGTACACTTACTATACTTTGAGATAAAGAGACTTGCTTCCTTTCCGAAGTTATATTAACAAAACTTAATACACAAGCATAGTTGGTGATTGAGTCTAAAATGCTTCCGTTTCGAAAATGGCTTTTTCTATAGATTTTTGGAATGGCACCCAAGTTATTAGTGCAGTTGTCGACAAAGTCTAATTTACTGAATGCATCTGAAGGTCACTTGTGATCTACATTAGGCTCGAGATTGCTTGAGAGTCTTTTTATCCCCTAATGCAATAAGAAAGCATGACATAGGATTGCTGCCTGTTTGGTAATAGCATCTATTTTTAGATCGGCTTTGTGATTTGAAAACACAATTAAATTCTCAGTCCATCAGCATTTACGCGGGGGTTTAGTGTGTTTTTCTCAATCGGTTTGTTGTTGCTACTGCGGTCATGATTGCTGTTCGACTATTTTTAGCATCACGGTGGAAATAACCCATAATCGCGTTTATCTATCTATAAAGTCGTGTCTGCCAGATAGTCGTCATTATCTGGCACGAAAGAAAAAGTAATGGGCGGGAAGAGAGGGCGCTTGTAACTCTTGAACTGGTTAATTTTCTTTTATTTGACATATCTGCTGATTTATATGGCACCACGTTGATCGGCTTTCGAGATGATGTTGAGCGATGACGAAGCCAACGTTGGTGCTTTATGGTGTTAGCTGTATGGAATGAACACAGATACTGTTGCGCGCATTTCAAACGCTAAGTAGATAAGGCACGTGGAGATTAATAATTGTGTTTAATTGTTTACTTTCATTTAGTGTCTTTGTTTTCTACTTTTTCGTTTGATAATTGTTTCTGTATTTATTGCGCTTTTTTAAAATGCTCACTTGAATGCGGAGAATGGCTTAATCTCGGTATTAATGAGATGTTAATAATCCACGACATCGAGTGGAAAGTTTCAAAGGATAATCAATTGATTGACAAATTGATTGATACATTTTGTTCTGCGTTGGATTTTAACATTCAGTAAACTGTTATGCTGTCGTTCTTTTTTTCTTTTTGAACTGTCTAGCGGAAGCTTTTTATTGGATAAACGGTTTTCAGAAATACAAATTTCACAAAATCACTAAAGTTCATGTTGTTTTTCAGTTATGCCCGGTCTGCATCTTTTGACACTAGAGCATTTTTATGCTGGGCATATTATTTAAAAAAATTGAGCCATGGTTTTCATACAATAGGCTTTTAGATAGTCCTGTACACAATGAACTTAAATAGGCGTGGATTGCTTTTTATTGCAGTTCTCTTCATTAATTTCTTTCATGGCAAAGGAGGTGACAATCTAATTCGAGAGTAGTTGATACATATCCAGAAAGGTTTCTTTGGAAACCCTAAAAAAGTTTTAATCAGCTGCTTACAGTTTAGAATTTTAACTCTCGTCTTTGTTATAACACTTTAAAATATTCCATGATATCTCTTAGATCAATTGGAATAGTTCCTTTTTTATATAATGTGAATATAAAGAATTGGTAGAGAAATGTGAATTTCTCGAGAAGTTAGGTGTTATAATAGTGCACAAAATATAAAATTAATAATAGGGAGTTTTTTATGACCAGAAAACATTTGTGATAGAGTTATATTGCGAAGTAAATTAAAGCGAACAAATAGAGCGCAACGTTGGTCAAACTATCAAGGTAGTGGAGCACGAATCTGAAGTAGTGCAATCCTTTAACTACCTTAGGTCAATGGTATCAGCTGATAACAATATGGAAGAAGAAATATGTGAACGGCTGATTAAATCCAACAAAGCTTACTATGATATATCAAGGCCCCCGAAATTTATCCAGAACATCCAAACTGCTACTGTACAAGACCATGGTGTTACCAGTACTCATGTATGGATCCGAGACCTGGGTACTCAATAAAAGGCACTCTGAACTTTTAGCCGCGTTCGGGGAGGTCTTAAGGAGAATTGTAGCCCCGTATGTGAGGGTGGACGATTCCGGAGATGCTACAACCATGAGTTATACGCGATCTCCCTTAAAGGTAATGTTGTAAGAAAAATCAAGCTCGGTAGACTCCGCTGGGTGGGACACCTACCTCGAATGAGCGAAGAGGAGCCTGCCCCGAAAGTCCTTTGCGGCAGGATGTATGGAAGGAGAAAGCGCAGCAGATCTTCCCTGCGGTGGAGGGATGGTGAAGACCAGGACGCCCAGAGTGCCAAATTGGATAGCATCGACTCGAAATCGGGACCGGTGGAGAGATTTGTTAAATAAGTCCAAGACCAGATCGCGGTTGTAGTGCCGATGATGATGATGAAATAGAGCGCAAGCTTTACTGATATGAAGTTTTTTTTTTTTGTGTCGCACAATTTGGCAACAACAACCTCAGAGCATCAATTATTTAAAAATATAGCGATAACTTTTGACAAGTTAAGCCGAAGTATCTACCGGGTCTAATACTGTTACATATCGTCAAGATTTAAGATATACGTGTTCGCATAGCATTTTTTCCAAATAAAACTCAGCTAGTAATACCCTTCATCATCATCGGCACTACAACCGGGATCCGGTCTTGGCCTTATTTAGCAAGTCTCTCCACCGGTGTTACGGCCACAACCACCCATCCCATAAAAGTTACCCCTTTGGAGCCAGTCTCCACCACTAGCGGCGATACACGCCAAAAACATCCACTTAAAGGATGTGACACTACCTAAACAAAAACATTAGCCTATACAACAAATGGTTCCACATAAATAGATAACAAGCAAATCGAACTAAACGTTCAATTTGCGCTAATCAATTAAACTCCAAGCAAATTGAAGTAAACGTTCAATTGGCTCACATAAAAAACTTGGAAATATAATAATCGAACCAGAAGTTCGCCACAAAAATCCCCTAGGACCCAAATGTGCGGACCAGATGTCTTTCTCCAAATTGCGCGCCAGCAATTTTAGGATCATCTAGAAATATGGTTACCCAAAACCATTAACACAATCAGCGTCGTTTTCCGTTTTAACTAAACCAAGTTAAAACAAACAACTCGCGCCATAAAACGAACTACATGTACGTTTATCGCCGACCGACACAAAGGATCGTAAATGCTCTTCGGCAAGATCCTTTGTTGATTGTTCTTTTGTGTTTCCTCTTTCGATCCCAAATTTGGGAAAGACAAAGAAAGGAAAATCCTTTATCTGCAGGGTAAGAAAAGTTTTCGTCCGATGAAAAAACGAAAATTGATGGAGTGGGTAAAATATCTTGAAGGGAGTTGGTTTTTGAGATTTGACCGAGTTGGTCTGAAAGTGCTGCGTGGAGTGAATTTTGAGATTATGTCCGAAACAAAAAAATGAATAAGTTAAAGTGGTGCGTAGAATTAATTTGAAATAGTGCCCGGAACAAAATTAATAAATTGAAGATTGTGCCGACAAATAGGAATTAATTTGAAAGTGTCCGGAACAATTTAATAAGTTCAAGTTGTGCCCATAGATGGGAATAACATTTAGTTTAGAATAAATAAATAGTATAACTAAAGACAAAAGAGTGTTTTACTTAAAGTGAGGGATTCCAACGTGTGTGTGGTGTTTAAAGTGAGCGACAAAAAGTTCCTTACACCGGTATCCGGTGCATATCCACTTGTTAGTTTGTCCATGATAATTTGTTTTTCCGGGCAAGGTTGTTCGCCTTGGCCAACCTTTCTCAAGATGACTAATACCCTGACAATGTTAAAATATAAGTACATAGCCAAGAAAACCGTTATTGAGATGGTTTACTGAGTTCGATGGCTTTGCAACAGTCGGCGATCTTTAATCGCTTATATTTTAACACCCTTTAGAGAAAATATGTTTGCTTTAGTACAGTATATATGTTAAAGAGGATGAGATCCTGAATAGATATCTGAGGCATTCTTGCGGCAGCATAAAAAAAGTCGCCATAACGAATTAATGATACCGTGTTCTAATTAGAAGAAAAGTTGTTAAATGTGAATAGGACCTTAACATCAATCGACTGTTGACACTATTTTTTTCAATTGCTAAGTTTAGGCCTTGACACTTTGAACTATGGAAGGATTAACAATTCAAGAACGTGTTAAAATATCTATTACGAAAGTAGACGTTCAAATCAAAATTAATTTCGAGTATTTCGAGTTTTTTTTTTGGTATAAATAATCGACCAACTAAAATACTGGGCCGGCAGCAGATATAAAAAATACGAGTTCGTGCTGGTGCACGTCTTTCCATAGAAAACAATGCAAGGAAACTCGATTCATTATGTGTGGCGACTGAACTCTTTTTACGGCTACATTGCGTACAATTTTGAAAAGGATTTGTGTCTACGCGGTTTCAAAGTTTAATTACCGCGAGAAGTGAAGACAACTGACCATTTTAAGTGCAGTGTCTTAGCCGATTAGATGCATGAGCAAAGACTAATTCATCATAGTGAATTTGTGAATAATCAGAATTGTCGCATTTGAATTGATGAAAATCAAACTACAAACAGTCCTTTTGATCCTTTTTTCGAAAATGATGCGGGATATTATGTTTCGATGAATGGTGAACTTTCTTTAGCCGGAATTGGATGTTGTCAATGTCGCCGATATGTGGTTTCAACAGAATGGCCGCATATACCATACAGCCGATACAATGATGGCTTTCGTAAAGAAGTTCTTTGGTCACACGATTTCTCAAAATTGTGAAGTCAATTGGCGACCAAGATCATGTGATTTGATGGCTTATCACTTTTTTTTTTGGGGTTATCTTACAGTAAGCTAACAACTATTCAAGACCTGAAGGATGAGAAAAGAATACGAGATTGCATACGAGAGCATTTATGTAGTGATGTAATAAAGGATTTGGACAATGGTTTGAAGGTGTGCCACCAAAGCCGTGGAGAACATTTGGTCACAATTACTTTTTTACATATAATTATTATTATCAAATCAAATGGTTCAATACGGAAATCACCGACTATCGCATGCACTTTGTTTTTACTTTTAACATCTCTCATTCTTATTGAAACAGCCTTCATATAGCATTCGACCATGTCCAGTGCTCAACGGTTTATGAAATAGAACAGAAATTTGTGGGAAGATGAGTATATTTGCCATTATATGTGTACTCTTACTTATGTGGAGAATATATTCAACACGTGTAATTTAAAAAAATGGAATATCTAATACAGACTACGGCTATAAGTACGGAGTATATGTATTCGTAATGTTATCCGAACGAAGACTATTGGCTCAGTGGCTTTTATTAGTGACTGATTTTGAGTGTGAGCTTATGATATGGACAGTATTCTTTTCACCGTTTTTAAAGGTCCGTAAAAGAAGGAAGGCAACAAGAAATTTGTTGTTTGCACAACAAAACGCACGTGAAGGAATTGTTAAACAAGTTTATCCTCACTTAAACAACTTTCTGGTCAACCTTATAAGTAAGTTGTCTGAGAGCAGCCTATAACTATAATTGTAGAAACTACTTGTAACTGTCTTATGAGTTTATCGTAAACTATTGAAGGTCACTCAGAATATCTAGTTAATAAGTTATATGTTGGAATTCCACACAAATTGAAAGAAATTTCTGTTATAAACCATATTCTGCAAAATAATCAGGTGAAATCAACAAGAGCTAAGCAAAACAACAGTGCGATCGATTTATTGTTCCCACCGTTTTGGAGTGATTAAAATTCGGCGTTTCACACGGGAGACCGGGTTTCGATTCCCCGTCGGGGAGCCTCTGGCGTAAGACTAATGACCTTGACCGGAAAAACAAATTATTATGGAAAATTTAACAAGCCTCAGACTTGTTAAATAAGGCCAAGACCGGGTCCCGGTTGTAGTGCCGATGATGATGATGATGAAAATTCGGCGTTTAGTCACATTTTATGACAAGTTAACTTAACTAATTATATTCCTATACCCTACAATACCAGGCTCACTTAAGACATAGAATCAATATTTGTCATACGCATCTCAAGCCAAGTGAAACTGGTCCTCCTTTAATAAAGAAGCACTAGCTTTGTTAAAAATGATCACTTGCAGTAATATTATTGGAAAACAACGCGATAAACTAGCATAATTCATAAAAAAAAAAAAATTAATAGGTGTGCAAGTAGAAAGGCGGCTTTTTTTATCAAATTTAATTTTATTGGATAAGATACTTATACAAAAAATGATTGATATTGTTTGCTGACAAATTCCAAACTGTTCTGCAAGGTCTTCTTGAGTTTGACATGGATATTCACCCAATAAAACTTGAAGCTCTCCGTCGTCAAATCTTTTTACTGCCGCTGGACGTGGAGTGTCCTCAAGACTAAAATTTCCTTTACGAAATCTTCCAAACCACTGTTTTACTGTTGAATGATTTACAGAATGTTCACCCAAAGTTGAATTAATCGATAACATAGCTTTTTTTTATTTGAAAACAGAGTAGAAGCCAATGGCGTAAATGTTGCTTATCGATATCCATCTCTTATACAACTGATGCACACGGAATGACAGCTTGTACTATATATGACTGAAACTCATAGTCATAAAAATAGCAATGACTAAGCTACATACGTCCAAAGGGGCGAGGGAAGTAGATGCTTTTAAGTATGTTTTTAATGCAACCAACTTCGGAGTCAAGTTTCTACTTGTACGAGGGTTGCCTTTTATATTTCGGGATTAGAGAACAAAAACAAATATTGATCATCGAAAATCACTTTATTGTTTTTCAAAATATTCCCCATGAAGATCTATACACTTTTGCATGCGTTTGAACCATTTGTCGAAGCACTTTTGCCACTCTGATTGAGGTATCTCCAACACATGCATTCTGAATGCAGCAACCGCTTCTTCAGGTGTCGAAAAACGTTGACCTATCAGTTTGTTTTTTACGTACGGGAATAAAAAGAAGTCATTCGGTGCCAAGTCAGGGCTATACGGCGGATGACCCATCAAATCGATGTTTTGGGTGCTCAAAAATGCAGTTGTCGCAGGCGATGTGTGAGAGCTCGCATTATCGTGGTGAAGAGTGATCCGTCTTCGGCGGTTGGTTTTCCTGATTTCTTGGAAGACAACTGGCAAACAAATGGTTGTGTACCACTCAGAATTGACTGTTCTGCGTTGTTCTAGTGGTACGGTTGTGACATGTCCAGTTTTTCCGAAAAAACAGGCGACCATTTGCTTGGAAGTGCTTCGTGCGCGAACAACTTTTGTTGGATTTGGCTCATCTTGAAACACCCAGACAGTCGACTGCTGTTTACTTTCGGGCTCATACGCGTAAATCCACGATTCGTCACCTGTCACGATGTCATAGACGTGTTTCGAAGCACTACGACCGTATTTTTTGAGCATTTCTTTCGACCAATTGACACGAGCCCTTTTTTGGGCGATTGACAACTTGTGTGGGATCCAACGCGAACAATTTTTTTTGACAGTCAAATGTTTATGCAATATTGAATGTATGCTCGTCCCACTAACGCCTAAGGTTGTCTCAATCTCACGATAGGTCACATGACGATCTTCCAATATCAGTTCGCGCACAGCATCAATGGTTTTCGGAACCTCAAAATCGTTTGAGAAGAATACAAAGGTATTACATATATCCACCGATTAAGCTACTCGAAATGAAATAGATTATCTACTCATTGACCATTCTTATGTGTCCAACCCGATGTCGGTAACGACATGCTGACCTAGGATCATTTTCTGGTTATATTATAATACCATATATTTTCTGCAACTAGGGACGATCAAAAACAACTATGCCTGCACTTTGGACTGATCTTCAGAGTAAGTTTTATATCAGCCAACAGATGTGAATAAAAATTGAACAGATTTTTAAAATACTAATAATATTAATACACCAAATTTTTTATTAGGCAATTGTCTTGAAGACCGAAGCAACTGATTTGAGAGTAAGTGCAAGTGGGCAACTGAGTACAGAGAACTCAAAGCACATGAACACACCATGCAGGAATTTAAATAGCTCAAGTAAATTGACAAACGATTTAACTCGTCTGTGAGTTAGAAGTAGAGCGATGCAAAAAGCAACCAAACGCAGGGCATATCGAATTCTACCGGAGATTTCGTATGCGTCTGTTTGTGAGACGCACTAACATTGAACTCACAAAAAAGGTAAAAACATGAATTTGAAGTAAAGGAATCTTATCCATTTATATAGGGCGAGTTAGAGCAATCGGAAACTGCAGAGTACACCCAGATACCGACTGAAGTACTAGTCGGTTGTACCACATGAAATGTACGATTTTCGCTCAGTCGGTAATAAGAAGTTCTCGAGTGAACATCTGTGCCAAAACGTTAAATTTTCTTCTTTTATAAAGTAAAGTGGTACGTGTGCTTGACGAGTGAGAATTTTAGGGTTCGTTACAAGTACAGTTTTTTTTTTTCTTTCTAGGTATTGTTTACCATGCTGTCGGCAGTTCAAATTCCAACCCTCTTCCTTTATGAATTTAAAATGAGACATAATGCGTCATTGGCAATGAAAGACATTAATGACGCATTTGAGGATGTAGTGGTAAACGAATGCACTATACAACGTTGGTTTGGAAAGTTATGTTTGGAAGACTTCAGCCTCGAAAATGATCCACGGGGGAAGCCGGAAACGTTAGTTGACGACGATGTTTTATGAACAACGATGGATGCGGACCCAACGAATTCGGTGCAGGAGATTACTCATAGCATGGGAGGATCGCGAATGACAATAAGTCGACAACCTTTTCTCATAGGAAAGGTAAAGAAGCCCGATAAGTGGGTACCCCATTAACTGACCGAGTCTCAAAAACTACGGCGCCTGGAAATCTGTGCATCGCTTAGAATAAGAATCCAAATTGAACCGTTTTTGCACCGGATAGTCACCTGTGATGAAACGTGGATTCTGTATGACAACCGTAAAAGACCTGGGCAGTGGGTGGGTGCAGGTGAACAACCAAAACATACCCCAAGTCCAATATTCACCAAAAAAAGGTTATGGTGACAATTTGGTGGGCATCGAAAGAACCAATCCACTTTTCATTTCTTCAACCAGGAGAAACGATAAACGCTATCAAATATTGTGAGGAAATCGACATATTGCATGCCAAATTGCTGAAAAGCAAATTGCGTTGGTCAATGAGCGCGGCCTGATCCTTTTGCATGACAAGGCTAGACCGTGCAATTGGGATTTGAAATTCTTCCGTAGCTACCGTACTCTCCTGACATTTCCCCAACGGACTCCCATTTTTTCCGCAATATGGTTTCATTTTGTCGACGGAACGTCTTCCGGACCCAGCAGAGGTCATAAAAGCCTTTGAAGATTTCATTGCCTCAAATAGTCAGCACTTCCACGAAGAGGGAATATTTGACCTTGTATCACGTTGGAAGAATGTCATAGATGCCAATGGATCCTATTTTGATTGAATAAGAATTTACGGAAAAATAATATTAACTTTTAACCCTTAGAGCGCGAACCGTCGATAAACCGACGATAGAGTCGATTTATCGACGGTTCGCACTCAAAGGGTTACATTTTTACTATAAAATCGGACATTTCATGTGATAAAACCCAATACTTTCTCTCATATCGAATGCGGTGCTACACAAATAGGGCTAAGTACTTAGCGTTTCTATTTGTGAGAAATTCCATCAAAGGAGAGGGTTAGAAAATTGAAGGATTGTAGAGAAGCCCTAGGATCTACCTTAGGTTAATGACAGAAGCCGTAATACCAGAATGCCCAACATGTACGCACCTATTATCAGAGTTTTACAAATACTACAAACTATCACATATATAAACTACGGTTTAGAAGTGTTGCAGTTTTTCCGATATTTCGATGTCCAGCTTTTTTTCAATACACAAAAGACGCGCACTCAAGAGATTTCGGAATACCCTTAAATGACGTTCTCTGAAGTGTCACGGGAAAATATATGGAACGGAGAAATGTATTTGCCACTTTTGAAGGCTTCACTTATTTCCAGCCAAAAATGTTATACGTTTTTTTGGTGGGTTCGGCAAGTTTTTGCTTCCCTTCACACTTTACTGCTCGTTCCAGATTCTTTGTTAAAAAGCAAACCAGTTTTTGTCTCAACTACCGTAATCGCGGGACATGACTCTCTGTGATATCTTTCTATTACAACATTTTGTTACCATTATTGGGATAAAAACGGGCTCCTCGATAGTATAGTGGTTAGTATACCCGCCTGTCACGCGGGAGACCGGGGTTCGATTCCCCGTCGGGGAGCCTCTGGCGCAAGACTAATGACCTTGCCCGAAAAAAAAAAATCATTATGGAAAATTTAACAAGTCAAGACTTGCTAAATAAGGCCAAGACCGGTTGCCACTTGTAGTGCCGATGATGATGATTGGGGTAAAAACAGAATCGCTAACGAATATTCGAATTTTGTTACCATTGGTAAGATAAAAACGACGTGATTGAAGGATACCCAAAGGTGAGTTTCAGAGGTTTTGAAAAAAGGAAAAGACGCAAGCAGAATTTGTTTATACGTGAGGAGAATTATTTTAAGAAAGATATTAATTAATTTTAGGGATTGATGAATTAATAAAGATCCACGACAAAAAACAAAACGCCTTTATTTTTAAATTACTGAAAAATGTTAGATAATCGTAAGTAGAAAAAGAAGAAAGAAAAAATGAAGTCGTTAATGTCAAAATGCTTTGGTTTTGAGTGCCTATATATTCATAGATTTTACAGACAACCACCGGAAAATTTGAATGTACAAAGAATAACATGAATGGCCTGAAAATATCAATACAGTTTGATCTTGCCTTAAAGTATCAATCCACCGGTGTCTATCACCTAAAACAATATTGCTCCCGGTATAATGTTGTAAAGTAGGTAAATATCAAATCACTGAGGTAACAGCAAATATACATTGTAAGTCTTTTACCATTGAAGACTAAATCTAACTTCATTTAGTTGTTAACATCGTTGTGAATTTGTACATCCTTCAAATACGAAAGCACGATCATATGAATGTAACTACAAACTATTGAGATCACGATGCTACACTTTTAAGTGATGAAATTTAGTTTTTTATTAGGAACTTATCACTCGAATTATATTTTAGGTGTAACACACGTCATTGGCTTCTACCGTCAGAGATTCATTTTGGGTAACAGTCATAGGTTAAAACGGCGCCCATAGCGGAGCTATACAACATATCGTTCCGTCACATTCATGACCAAGAAAGAAGGTGGTTCTATCTTCCATCGTAAGGACGTACAACCCACTCACTAATTATTGTAATAATTTTTCACACGGATGGCGTTTAGCACTATAATTGCGCCATTCTTCACGTGGCTTCACAACGCGATCATAATCATATTATAAACAAACGTCTCCAATTCATTTAAAAATAAGTTTGTTGTCCGTCAATTTTTATTTAATTACAATACTTTAGCGACGAGGTGTTCTCTCTTAAGACGAGGACTCTATAAAACTGACCGAAGAGAATCTATCTACCGTCTAAAGCGAGTACAGGTCTACGTACTAGCATATATTATCTAGTCGTTCGATACTCGCCGCAAACTTGCTCCCAAGGGTCTAAAATTAGAATTAGACTAAAAGAATATACAGTCTAAATAGTAAAAAAAAGTAGAAATAAATAAAAATAAATAACAACGCAAAGAAAAGAAATGAAAATTACATTCACAATTGCGGTAAATGAAGTAGCTTAAGTTGAGAAGCAATAAGAAAACGCGACAATTGTGTCGCACATCCCTTTTGCGAATCTGTTGTGTGAAGTAGGGGTGGCAGGGTGATGGTTAAACGAATGGGGTCCATGCTATGACTAAGATGCGCACACACCAATTTCTCTCGAGTTTCCAGGGCAACAAACACGAGATAAGACCTGAGAATGTACGACTTAAGATCCAGATTCAGATAATTCGCTGATTTGCTGCTTGGAGTTATTTTTAGATGTGGAAGCATGCACGAACGCACTCGGAATAACACTTAAGATTAAGATCGCATGCCTCCGTTGGGTTGGGTGAGTTGGGCGATACCAGCAGCTCTGGTATACAGCTTTGGCTGGTTGTCTATGGCCGGAAATGAGGGATATCTCTAAAGGTTACCGAGATTTCAACTGTCCCTAGATGTACTTTTAATTTGGAGTCTTTTAATTCACAATTATTAATCTGCGATGTGGTGGGGAAGATCTTCCAGTGGCATATCGACGCAAACCAACTTTCCGAGAAGGTAGACATCTACGTGAAGGTCAGTGCTAAACGGATGCGATAAGCATACATTTGAAACATTGATACGAATTTTTAATACTTAAATCGAATGTACTTTTTCATATTTTACTCTATCTTACTTACTTATTATAATTGGAATATAAAAAAAAGATATTCGGTGTTTTTTGTTCTCTTAGTTTTAACGTGTCATAGCATTCAGGCAGTTATCTGTATCCGGCAACTCTTCGTTGTTTGACAGATAACAGGTCTGCTGATTATTCACAGTAAGTTTGTTGAGCTTTAAACGTTATTGCAAAGTAAAAATGAGCGAAACTCCGAAAAAACTTCAGTATATATAATGATTCTACGACGATAAAGGGAAAACTGCATCACAGCGTGTGAAAAAATCGTTCAAGTTTAGAGCGGAACTACTTCACTGCATATATGTTCCTTGCTCTGGTCGGTCTATGACCAAAAAAGTCAATGAAATTATGGATAAGTTTCAAAAACACCGACATGTGAACAGTATCGACACCGATCGATAAAGGTCGTTCAAAAGACCATTTACAAAAATCTGGTTTCAAAATAAAGCTCGTTGTTTGCGTCCCTCATCAAGTGAATGGAAACAATTTTTATGAATTGCATTTCCATATGGGAATCGCTGTTGATACAGAACGAAATCAAGCCAATGGATCACATCTTGATCTAAGAAGGAAACAGTAGGAAAGCAACTATTGACTTTGAGGAAGGTGAACCTCTACCGACTAGTTCAAATTTGTACTGGAAACAACTTCAGTTTTAAGCAAGAATTTGGGTTTCTCATCATGACAATTTCAGGGCACGGATATATTTCATGACCCGGCAAAAATGCAGAGAACTTATCTAGGAAACTTTGATGCACGCAAATCTTCAGAGAACTTGTGGCTGTTCTGCCAAACCCCACGGTTCACTTACCTAAAAAAAGCCCCATACCTCCCATCCAATCACGTAATTTCGCTAATGCAATCGCATTAGCACCTTAAATGCTTTACACATCTAGGATTATCTAAGGTATAATCTAAAAAGCTTCAGTAAAAGAATTCTTACCTTTTCTTGCATTCCCTTCGCATACAAATTCCTGTAAGAGTTCTTTCTTATCTTATCCTAAATTCCCTGTAATAAAATTCATCGGTTCGCATATCATACGACCGCATATCAGGGAATCTTACCCTTGAGTTGGCTAATCCCAGCCTCAATATGTGTACATAAAAACTATCTATGAACACATCGGCTGTCGACCCTTTTAGCCAGCGATAAACAGTCCAACACCTGTTGCGTGTAATTAGCACCATCCAACGTTGAGACTATTTTCCTAACTCACACCATGAGTAAACAAAAGACCACTGTCCTTCAGCAGGCACTCTGGCGATACGCAAATAATTCATCATCCTAGTATCCCAAATGCACCTACCATCTAATGTTTACTCAGTTGAACTCTCAGGCCATAAATTCCTTTTATCCTACATAGTTTTGGATTCGTTTCCCAGTAACCTCTCACATAAACAAAGACCTCCACGATCCGTTTTTCCTTTCTTTGTTTCAGGTTCATTCCCATGGCCGTGTGTATGAAGAAAACCAATGTGATCTTCTTTCACACATACACATGCATTGCCAAGTCTTTCTTCCTTGTTTTTACCACGAGAGAAACACTTTCTCTCTTGGGAAAACTCACCCCAAAACGATTAAATATCGTTGAGTCGAATTCCATCCGCTGACCACAATAGTCATGCCGCTCCCGCTCTCCGTCACTGCGGAGACGCGCAAATATATACTGGAGTCGTGTTCGCGTTGTACAAGTAACTTTAGTTAATGTTGGTGAAAGTACTGATTAAAATCTGTCATTTTATGTGTTGTTCGATTTTGATGTACATTCAAAACTAAAAGAATAATCCCCACAAGTCCTAAGTGAAATATAAGATCCTTTTATCGTTAAATAAAGAAACAAACAATAAAATTAATTTAAAGTGGTGATCACCAACCAACAATCGAGTGTTTTATTTTTACTTGTGTGATCGTGTTTGTGCTTTTCCTTCAGTGTTTTACGCGGCGAACAATTTATGATGGAGGAGGGAGTGAACGAAGTGCCCGTGTTAGGCACAATACTTCCTCCCCACAAACTTGTCTAGGAAATACTGATGCACGCATTTGTTTCCTTCCCTCTCGTTTGTGTAAAGTTGACTTCAGAAGAGGACGGCGTCAATTTTTCAAATGTAATCATCATCATCATCATCGGCACTACAACCGGTCTTGGCCTTATTTAGCAAGTCCTGAGGCTTGTTAAATTTTCCATAATGATTTGTTTTTTTCCGGGCAAGGTCATTAGTATTGCGCCAGTTTTCAAAGATAATCCTCCGGAATTCTATAATAATGGTTCTCCCGAAATAACGAGAGGAGAAAAAAAAAATGGTGGCCGTTTCAATTTTCTTTTCGCCCACAAAAGAAATGATCAATAGAGGAGACCTCACTTAAACCACTACTTTACATTTAAAAAATTAAGGGCGTAGTGAATTTATTATTGGGGGGATGGGAGCGAACACACAGGGCAAAGTCTCTGATTGCTTTCAACTGGGCGAAGGCCAGGACGATCCTTGTCACTGTTCAATCCAAGTTGACATGCAGTCTCCACATGACACTTACAACCGCCAAGTAGTGAACCAATGCATGCAGCGACATCCAGAGAAAGGTTGGGGCAAGGGTAATAACCTTGGCCGTAAAAAGAAATTATTATGGAAAATTTAACAAGCCCCGGATACGGACTGGATACACGACGACGACCACGGATACGAAAATGGCTAAACCATTGAGAATTTTCTCATGGAACGTCCGCTCACTATAAAGAGCTCAAGCTGCACAACAGCTAGCCGATGCCCTGACCGAATACAAGGCTGACATAGCACTACTACAAGAAATGAGATGGACGGGGAGTGATGTTATTCAAAGAAACGAGTGTTGCATTTATTATGTCACGCAAAACGCCATGTACTCGGAGTAGGCTCTCTAGTCAGCCAAAAACTGAAGCCTGCCATTATCAACTCTTCGCGTGCGATGCAAGTTTAAGAACATAAGCCTCATAAACGTTCACGAACCTACAGACTAGTTCCCTGACGACGGAAAAGTAGAATTCTACAAGAACGTCGAACGGCCCCTCAATGCATGCCCAAAATACGATGTGAAAATCGTTCTTGGTGATTTGAATGCGAAAATATGTCGGGAGCCGGTTTTCAGGCACTACGGAGGACAATGGACTACGAGTCATCGAACTGGCAGCATCAAAGAACTTAGTCGTTGAGAGTACCTGGTTTCCGCGTAAAGATATCCACAAAGGTACCTGGATATCACCTGATGGAGACACTCGCAACCAAATTGACCACGTGTTGATAGATCGCCGCCACTCCTCGAGCCTGATGACGGTACGAACATACCGAGGTAAACGTCGACTCAGATCACTATCTTGTTGGTATAGTTTTCCGAGCGCGGATTGCTTTACGGCAATGTATTGCATCTGCGGATCGGATTCGGATCAACACGGCTGCCTTACACGTTGAGAACACCAGCAACACCTTTGGTCATGCGTTAAGATTCGCCCTCGAAGAGCTCGCTGGATGGAGAGTAAGTCCTGGGAAATGGACACGCCTTAAGAATACTGTCATTAGTACTGCCAACTCCATCTTAGGCAGTAGTCGTAGAGATCGGAACGACTGGGTTGATGATGATTGCAAACTAGCGACTGAACGTAACAATGGTGCATACCGTGCAATGCAGCAGTCTTATAGGACTCGGGTACACGAGAGAAATACAAAAGCTCAGAAGATCTGAAGAAAGACTCCTCAGACAAACGAAAAGTGGCTGGGAAAAAATCTAGTCTGTGAAATAGAAAAAGTGGAGAGCGAGGTCCGCACCAGGCGCGGAAGTTCTACCGAATAATCCGCAGTATGACACGGTACACACCACGCTGCACTTACTACAAGGATAAAAAGGGTAATCTGATCACCAATCCTAAAAGCATTCTGAGTGATGGGAAGTGCACTTCAATGAATTGCTAAATGGTCAGCCCACAGAAGAATTGGAGGCTCCATCAATGCAAGATCGAGACCAAATGCTGCTGTTACCAAGCATTGAGGAAACAGTAAAAACCATAAGACAGCTCAAATCAAATAAAGCCCCCGGAGCTGATGGCATACCAGCTGAGCTGACTAAACAAGGAGAGACAGCGTTACATCATCGTGGTCCACGGGAGCAAGAGGAGATGCCGGAAGATTGGCGTCGCGGAATGCCCCATTCATAAGAAGGGATATATCACAGTGTGCAGCAACTGTAGGGGTATAACGTTGCTGACTACCGCCTATAAGATACTCTCCACTATCCTACAAGATCGGATAGCCCCATACGCTAAAGCCATCATTGATCAATATCAGTGTAACGCCTATAAAATACTCTCTCTATACTACAAGTTCGGATAGCCCGGAAAATATTTGGTGGCAGGATGTATGGAAGGAGACAGCGCGGCAGACCTTGTCTGCGATGGAGGGATGGCGTAGACCAGGACGTCCAGAGCCTGGGAGTGCCAAACTGGATGACATCGGCTCGAAATCGGGACCGGTGGAGAGACTTGCTAAATACAGCCAAGACCAGATCCCAGTTGTAGTGCCGATGATGATGATGATGATGATCAAAAAAATGGTCAATATTTAGATTACTAAAACTTTTTGAATGAAATAAAAATCTATCGATTTACTTATAGACACTGAATATTTTAAATTAAAAAATTATATTTGTTTAGCTTGTGTTTATTTTAAAGATAGTAATAGCGCAGTGAGCTTTTAGACCACATACACATCTATTCATTCCAGGTTTGGACAAGCTACTTCTGGTTTCATAAATTTTTTACAGATTTTTGAATAAGGTTGCTGAAGAAGCAGTAGAAAAGTACCTACAACCGAGAGGTCGAAAATTACATAAAGCTACCGGGGCATGGTGGAACGTTCGGCTAAAACATATTTCCAGTAGGGGTATACAATATGCTCCTCAATAGTATACTGGTTAGTATACCCGCCTGTCACGCGGGAGACCGGGGTTCGATTCCCCGTCGGGGAGCCTCTGGCGCAAGACTAATGACCTTGCCCGGAAAAAACAAATCATTATGGAAAATTTAACAAGCCTCAGGACTTGCTAAATAAGGCCAAGACCGGTTCCAGGTTGTAGTGCCGATGATGATGATGTATACAATATGGAAAGGGAACGACGTTAAATGTTCTTATTTGTGAAGTTGAGACAGTAAAAACTCGACACACTTCTGAATCGACCCAGAGGTGTCTTTTGAAGATCATCAGCTTCCTAACGACAGACGCAGAAACATCGGCAAAGAGACAGAAAGATCGATATATAATGGAAGCAAAATTACCTCCCCAATGAAAATGGTTTAGGGATATTCAAATCTTTTCCTGGGACGTGGGCACCCTTTATGGGGCTCAAACTCCTCAGGAGCTAGTCGTGACTCTGTCCATATATAACAGTAATACAACAAGATATTGGACTGATAGATAATGGTGCCTTACAAAACCAAAATTATGACATACTGTGCGCATTAAAAAAGGTACACTTGGAAAATGCATTTAAAAGTTCAAATTTTAGCAATTGGAATATATCATCTTGTAAAACAAGTATCTAATATTTTAAGATTTATTTTCAATGAACTAGCAAACCAAAAACTTTGGACGAAAAATAATAAATAAATAAAACTTCACGTTTAAGGCATTAAGGCAAAGTGTACGACGTGGCACACATATCATCCGACTCCGCGTATTGAGAAAACTACCGTTTCATTTTTTCTTCGGCTTTTCTTTTAAACCTATATTTGATTGGTTGGATGTGATGAATGTATTTGTTGTTAGTTAATTTCCACAGAAGCTTGATGTTCTGGAAATAAGCTAAAGTGGGCAAACACACCACAATAGAAGTACAATTTGCACTACAATTACTTAAAATAGTGCAAAGATGTCTCAACACAGTTATATATTAAATCATCATCATCATCGGCACTACAACCGGGATCCGGTCTTGGCCTTATTTAACAAATCTCTTCATCGGTCCCGATTTCGAGCCGATGTCATCCAGTTTAGCACTCCCAGGCTCTGGGCGTCCTGGTCTACGCCATCCCTCCATCGCAGACAAGGTCTGCCGCGCTGTCTCCTTCCATACATCCTGCCACAACGGACTTTCCGGGCAGGGTCCTCTTCACTCATTCGAGATAGGTGTCCCGCCCACCGGAGTCTACCGAGCTTGATTTTTCTTACAATATGAGCTGCAAGGTAGATTGCGTACAACTCATGGTTGTAGCGTCTCCGGAATCGTCCTCCCTCACATACGGGGCCAACAATTCTCCTTAAGACCTTTCTCTCGAACGCGGCCAAGAGTTCAGAGTGCCTTTTATTAAGCACCCAGGTCTCGGATCCATACATGAGTACTGGTAAGACCATGGTCTTGTACAGTAGTAGCTTGGATGTTCTGGATAAAGTTCGGGATTTAAAGAGCCTTGATAGACCATAGTAGGCTTTGTTGGATTTAATCAGCCGTTCGCGTATTTCTTCTTCCATATTGTTATCGGCTGATACTATTGACCCAAGGTAGTTAAAGAATTGCACTACTTCAAATTCGTGCTCCACTACCCTGATAGTTTGACCAACGTTAGGTCTTCTCTTCGCAGAAGTTGCCACCATGTGCTTGGTTTTTCCCTCATTAATGCGCAGTCCCAGTTTTTGTGCCGCCTGCTCGATCTGGGTGAAGGATTCCTGTACCGCCGATTCGGTTCTACCGATGATGTCGATGTCATCTGCGTAGGCAAGTATCTGGCTGGACTTGGTGACAATAGTCCCTCTTGTTGTAACGCCAGTCTCGGATTGCTTTCTCCAACGCCAGGTTGATGAGGAGGCAGGCCAGACCGTCCCCTTGTCGGAGTCCATTATAGATGTTTATTGGTTTGGACAGCAATCCCGCTACTTTTACTTGACTAGTTACGTTGGTCATGGTCAACCTACAAAGTCGTATTAATTTATTTGGAATGCCGAATTCTCTCATGGCATTATATAGTACTACCCTGGCTATGCTGTCGTAGGCGGCCTTGAAGTCTATAAACAGATGATATAGTGGAATCTTAAATTCCAGACATTTTTCCATCGCCTGCCTAAGGGTGAATATCTGATCAATATATATAATAGGTTGTGCAAATTTACAAAGTTCAAGTTCGTAAAAGATCGACATCGTTTCGGAAGACCAAAAACACTGTTCGCGGCTGATGAAGGATATCTTGCAGTTGGAAGTTTGGCATTCTTAGGAAATGTTCTCTCTAGTGGCGGACGCAAGTTTGAGTTTTTCAGATATAAAAAACCACCCAAAATATAGGTGAGAACTAAAAATTTGATAAACAGAATAAAAGTTCGGTTACGGCCTGGTATCATCCTGCGCTGCGAATTTTGTCTTTATTCACACAACGATGCATAAAACTGATTAATATTTCAATATTTTAAGAAAAAATCACCAAAAAAAAGCAAAAAAGTGAAGTGTAATGGAAGAATGAGGAAAAATGACTTGACAAACAGGGTGATTGATTCAATGCCCACATCACCACTTCCTCTTTTAAAAGCAACTGAAATGAAAAAAGAAACGTTAAAAAAAGAGGACCAGCGTTTTTTAACATTTAAATATGTTTGTATGCATCATCATCATCATCAGCACTACAACCGGGAACCAGTCTTGGGCTTATTTAGGCTTGTTAAATTGTCCATAATGATTTGTTTTGTCCGGGCAAGGTCATTAGTCTTGCGCCAATATTTTATGCATAGACAGCCAATAATTGTGTTACAACGTAAAAGAGGCGTAAGGCCGAAAGGTTCATGGTTAGCTTAGAGTGTCCGTTTGAGACCAGTAAATTCAGATTTAACATATATAGGCTAGAGCTTGGTCACTTATTGTGTAGCAAATAAGTCAACAATCTAAAAAGGATATCAACCGACGGCGTAACGCGTAACCAAATAAACCACTTCCTCATAGATAAAAGACACCACTCGAATATCATTGACGTAAGATCATATATCATCCTGAGAAAGGTTGGCGTAAGGCTAATAACCTTGCCTGTAAAAATAAATTATTATGGAAACAAGCCTCGAGACTTGCTAAATAAGGCCAAGACCGGATCCCAGCTGTAGTGCCGATAATGATGATGAAGATCATATAGAGGAGCAGATTGCGACTCCGATCATCTTCTAGTGATGGGCAAATTAAGGAGTCGGCTCGCAGCAAACCCACATGCGCAGTCACGGGAGACGAGCAAAAAGTTCGACATTGATAAACTAAAAGACCTGCGCAAAAGGGCTGAATATCAAGACGAATTAACGAATAAAGTTGGCATCCTAGAGAATGGGAGTAGTGGGGAAAAGGAAACCAATAGTGTGGACACTAAATGGACATCGATCAGAGACACAATCAAACAAACAGCCCAAAAGGTATTAGGATTTAAGAAAACAATTAAGTCCAAACCTTGGTTTGACGATGAGTGCAGGGCGGAGATCGAAGAACGTAAACGCGTCAGAATGATCCACTTAGAAAGATATGATGAAGTCAACGCAGAAAGATACGCGACAAATCGGAAAGAGACAATGAGACTTTTCAAACGCAAAAAACGCGATTGGGAGAAGACTCGGATTGAAAAAACCCTAGAAAATGCCAGAGCAAAGAACATCAGAAGTATGTATGCCGGCATAAATTCTATTAGAAACGGTTACCGAGGGAGAGCCAAAATAATTCGAGACGTAAACGGTTGTTTGGTCACGGAAACAAACAATATCGTGACAAGATGGAAGCATTACTTTGAACACCTGCTCAATGTGCGCACCCATCAACCACAAATAAACGCACCAGACGTACATACAGCCGAGCCTCAGATCCCAAACTCATCTTTCAACGAAGTTGTAGACGCAATAAACCGATTGAAAAACAACAAAGCTCCTGGAGTCGACTGCATACCGACAGAGCTTGTGAGGCTTGGAGGAGAGGCAACCGCTAGAAACATCCACCAGCTCATCAAAACAATATGGGATAAGGAAGTCGCTTCGGAAGAATGGAAAACCTCAATAGTCGTCCCCATTTTCAAAAGAGGCGACCGATCTGACGAAAACTACAGAGGAATATCATTCCTCCCAACCACATACAAAATATTAACAAATGTCATACTGGCGAGAATCACACCGTACGCAGAAGAAATACTGGGAGACTACCAATGCGGTTTCCCTAGGATCCGGTCAAACATCTTTTGAAATATCCCATGCGACTATCTTGCTTTCACCGAGGTAGTGGGTGGAATGGCTCCACTTTTCGGTAAGGTACGCCATCAGGTCTCCTGTGGACCTGTTGCTACGAAAGCCATATTGGCGGTCATTGAGGAGGTCATTTGATTCCAGATATTTCGAAAGTTGACGGTTGATAAGTGATTCGGTAAGAAGAAAGGGATGATTTGTCACCCTTTTTGGGAATTGGCTGAATATTCGCTGACTTCCATCTATTTCGGAAACGGCCAGTAGAATAAGACAAATGGAAGAGTTTCCACAGTGGTTTAGCGAGTGAAGAGGAGCAGCTCTTCAAGAGGATTGGGGGAATGCCATCCGAACCAGCGGATTTGTGTGCGTTTAGCTCTTTGAGTGCGCGGGCAACAGTACGTGTTCGAAAGCGAATCTGGCTCATGGTGTGCTGTTTATGGTCAAGTTGAGGTGGAACTGATATGGTATCAGGCAACGTTGAGTTGGCTGCAAAACGTGCAGCAAGTAGATTCGCCTTCTCTATTGCAGTGGTGACTGGTTTGTCATCGACTATAAGCGATGGAATGGATGAAGAGACTGAGTTTTGAATATTTTCACGAATGCCCAGACGTTTCTACTACCTGTGGGAGAGTGCAGTATTTTTTGTCTCAATCTCTGGTCATGCAAGAACTTGGCGCGTTGAATATACACATTGCAGTCATTTCTAGCTCTCCTAAATCTTTTCCGGTTTTCCTCAGTATTGTTTGATTTATACAACCGGAAGCTCAACTCTTTGGCCTTAATGGCTTCTCTGCACCCGGAATCGAACCACATATTTCTCTTGGGTTTGATACTCTCTACTCCGTGGAATAGAGGTCCGCATGCCAAGTAGAATCGTGTCTGTCAATGTGTCCGCTATAGGGTCAACATTGTTATTGAGGAAAGATAACGACCAATTTAACTTCCCAAAAAAGTCGTTCAGACCTTCCAAGTTGGCTTTCTCATAACCATTCTGTTCTTTTGAGAGTTTTGTCGCTAGCGTTTGTGTTGATTAGAGGAAATTTAGCTGACACGAGTTAACACACCCAACTCCCAACTAGAAGATAAGATTAATCAAACCACAAACCTACACCACAATGTAATAAAAATGATGACCTCCAACGTGATCAACATTGAAGATAGGATTCACTGCTGCACCCGACATGACACGGCTGTCCAAACAATCATCGAACGGGATTATCAAAACGATCCCACGACCCAAATGAAGTGTGAGATAAGAAATTGGAGAAACAACAAAAGATGACTGGAAAAGGGATATAGGCGAACGGTGGAGGAAGTCAGTCAGGTTTCATCGAGTGATGCGTTCATATACACCTAGTATCTAGAATAGTTTGTAAATATAGTTTTAAGAAACATTCAAAAAAAAAAAAAGAGTGTAAACGTTTTTTTAATTAAATAAGAAGACTCATTCATTCACGACACAGTGGTCTGAAGTGCCCAAGGGCGTAGAAACTTCAATTGCGTATTTGTTTGGGTGGGAGGTAAGAAACAGGTCCAGTGTGTTGGCGAAAGACCTTATACGTCTGGTACCCGTATTGGATCATTGACATGGAGTTAAACTATTTGAATCAGCAAAAAGCTGGACATATTGTTCTTCAGGTGTTGTGTGTCCGGAGTTACGAAGCCACTGTGAGTTATGCACATTCAAATCACCCGCAATAACGATTTTAGTGTGCGAATATAGGGTCAAGATCCTATCGATAGAATCTGACAGAGCATCGAATTCGTTAAAGGATGCGTTTTTATCCAAGTTTGGGCTTCTGTAAAGAAAGCAGTAATGTATGATATGCTTACGAACGTGAAATTTTACCCAAGAGAAATTATATTCTGGATTGGAACAGAGCCTATATTGTGGCAGAAGCCGATAAGCAATATCATTTCGTGTGTATGTGGCTATACCACGATGTGGAAAGAACAGTGGCACTAAGTTATATCCAGGTACATTAAAATCAGAAATAGCTGTATTAGTAATTACCTGGGTTTCGCTAAGTGCAAGGATAGTTGGTTTCTGGTTAGAAACGTGGGCAGACACAGAAGAAAAATTCATCTCAAGCCACGAATGTTACACAAATCAACGCGAAATTCCCGCCCCTGAAATGGCCCTACACAGAAATCTATGCCGGCTCGGAAATGGATGCAAGTCGGGACCAGCAATAGATAAGCGAAAATTCCGCAATCTGGATTCATTTTGACGGCTGAACGTCTTCCGGAACCGAGGAGAGGTCATAAAAGCCTTTGAAGATTTCATTGCCTCAAAAAGTCTACGAAAAAGGAATATTTGACCTTATATCACGTAGGAAGAATGTCATAGATCCCAACAGATCCTATTTTGATTGAATAAAAATTTACGGAAAAATAATAATGGCTTTTAAATGTTTACTATAAAATCGGACATTTCATGTGGTACAATCCAATACTTGTTCTTGACGTTAAACTTATTTATAGAGATTATATGCTGACCGGAGCTGGTTTTCAGTAAGAATCCGAAAAAAAAAAAAAAAAAAAAAAAACCTATATCCTAGAAACCTGTAAACATTTGCGGAGTTTTACCAAATAATCGAGAAGACCCACATTGAATGTGAGACATTGATCGCTTTTTTGACATCTGGGCGCAATTTCGTCCGCATTGTCCGTCGAACAAAGACCTTTCATATTCGATACACAACACGTCATCCTTTGACAAAATGGCATAAACATGAAACCAGATATGTAAATGTTGCTGTTTTCATTTCATGTCTTGCACAGTTCCACAGTATTACAACTGTGCCAGTAACAAGACGCAACTCTTGAGATTAAAGGAAAAAATCTCAATATCCGTTGCCGCAACGAGAGAGAGCACCGACGTTCAAATTCAGAACATGTTGACTCAATTGCCCTCTGTCTAAGATTGCGCGCTGTAGTATACTATCCCTAGCTACCAGCTCTTCAGATCGATAATCTTGCTTTCGAAAAACATGACTTCCGTGACATTCAGGTACCAATAAAGTGGAAATTACAAAGTTTAGTTCGTGGAGAAATAATAAAAATGAAATTTTGTGCGTGCGAGCATAAAGACTTGTTAAAAATCAGAGTTGTCTTTGTTAATCCTCGACCACATTGACTTTAAATCTTCGACTTGGGCCTACAATAAATTATTTGACATAAGCAAACCAGGGATAAGACACCCAACGTTATTTACCGAAAGTAACTTCACCATAAACAATTAAATTCCCAACTCCATCAAAACCACTGACTTGCACTTATTTCTTCAATTCCATATTCTCTCTCGTCTTCAAGAAACCGATAAGAACGGTCTCGAAACCCTTTGCGCATGTGAACACAGAAACACTAAACGCGCACTTATATATCCCTGGTTTGGCCGATAGGACATAGGCGCCACAACATTTCAAAGCCAGACACCATGACCCACATTTAAAATCTGTCGCAAGATATGAAAATATGAACAGGTGCACGTGCAAGGTAAAAACTAATTCGTTACCGGTGTCGAGAAAGAGACGCCGATTGTGATTGTCTTCCTAAACCACTTGGCACAAGCGCTGTCTCGGCCCTAAATCAAAACAAACTCCAAGTTGTTGAACGAGAGTCGTACTGTAACCTGACACCCAAAGCCACGAGTCGGCTGCACTGCAAACGACAGTCTGAACGTCTACTTGTCCACCCGTCCGCTTGGTCGCTCGCCTGATCCACTTTTAATTAAATGCAACTCAACGTGATGTAATTAAAACCAATTTGTCAATTAAGCGAAAAGGTGCAATTGACGCGATGCGTTGTGGTTGGTACATTGGCCAAGGAGACCAACAAGAGAAGAAGAGCGAAACAACGTAGGCGGAACTTCAAGGGGACAGGAGGAATGGCTTCCAGCGCATGAAACGCTTGTGGAACGTAACATTTGATCAAACGACCAACAAGTGGCCAGCAATGAGCCGATTGGATGCAGCATGTGCTTCAGTAATTTGAAACGAAAGCAGGCGCAGTTCGGGCGCCAACCTGACCGCGGGTTCAAGGTTCATCATTATACAAGGCAACGGCGCCCAGCTGTTATATGATGTGACACCCGATTGCAAAATTCACGACAGGTACTCGGACGACTCACTACAAAACAAGACAAGGAAGATGAGGTGCTGTCGGGGAGCACAATTTGCTTGGTTTACCTGTCGATTTCTTTCTCGGCGCACTTAACAGCGCGATTTCGGTCATCTTTATCGTCACGCTGCACTAGAGTGATACAACGTTACCTCATTCAAACGGTTGCTCAACAGCCCCCAGTTGGGAACATATGCCTACATTCCGGCTCTCCAATGTGCTACCAAGCACCGACCTGGCGCTGTGTGCCGCTCGCACAGGGAAATTCCATAAAACGCAGCCCTTAATGTTTGTCAGCGCGTTTCCGAGCTATTTTTAGTGAACATAATTGGTTCTTTTCATTTCTGCTGTTAATTTATATGAGAACACAACCGGGAGAGATTGCTGCGGGGCGCACGCAAGTGTTGCTGGCTCCTGCTCTGCCTACGCCGGAGTGTCGAGGTCAGGTCGGAAGTGCCCTCGGCAACATTTATGAAACTATTTGCATCGCCAAGTACGCTCCGCATGACGTCAAGCACCTAGCTGGCAAACGCACTACGTACGTGATTCTGGGAACATCATTCTGATTCACACTTGGCAGACGATTAAATAGCAACTGATTAGATTAGAAAGATGACTAAGGTGGCAAAATATGATGGGAGAAACACCGAAATCGAAACTCATTCAAAAAGCCGGTTATCGAGGTAAGAATGACACCGGAAGAGCGAGAGAAAGAGTCAGCGCACGGCCGAAGGGTGCTAGATGGTTGACAAGGGGGAGGAGGTCACCGGCACCCGACTATGTAATGAGGTTACGAGGAAAATCAATATTCGAACGCTCGACTGGAGTGCATGTCGGTAAATTGTCATGTGTCCCAGCAACGTCAAACGTGGCCGCACCGGTGGTTGAGGTGCTCGGTGGCGGCGCCCTAACCCCACATTATATAACTTGGAAGCCCAACCGTCCGAGGCTGGCTTGAAGTTCGAATTAATTAAGAAGACGCGAATTTCACTCCCACTGACACTGTGGACTGACACTTCACCCAAGGGCCAAGTCGGTCAAAGGCGAAACCTGCAGCCGGACACCGAAGAGAGATGAAAACTTGGCAAATTATTGCACGACTGGCGGCGGCGATAGATCTATTCATACGCGCTCTGCTGGTGCAGCAATCAGAAATACACTAAAGGTGAAAACCAAATAGGAAAAAGCAAGAAACGGGCAAAAAACAACAGCGACAAAACGAACGCACAGAACGAAATGAGACTGAAATTATGTACATTACCCACCTTGATGTAGAATCAATAATCACCACTTGAATTGACGATTCCTGCCCTGATTCCAGCAATAAGTAGTCCGTAAATTATCCAGTGTCGGCTCCTCTGGATGTTCTACCTGCGGCGGTGATGGTGCGAAAGAGAGGACGACACCGAAATACTTGGGATACTTCTATTTTTTCCTTATTTGGCCGCGACTAACCGATTCAACACTGATTAGTTATTTTTAGTTTGTTGAACAACCGCTGTTAATTGAATTTGTGCTTATTACACCCGAAAAGCAACGACAGAGGCCACACAAATTCACAGTAAAAAAACGGAAATCACTTTAACGTCAACGTTTGCCTTTCTGCATTTGCTCTTCGATGTTCGTTTTCGTTTTCGTTCCGTTTCCCTGGTGTTTCCAATTGACATGTGGGCGCGCTTACCAGGGAAAAATCGGTGTGTCATATTCCGATGGGCATTGCCAGCCATGGGAAATATTGTACTTCTTGTGAGTGCTGGGATTATCTTCGGGAAATTATGACGGCGATGACTTAGGGTACAATGATAACTTGTTGGTTAGCAAGTAAACATAAAGTTTCATTTATTCAACAAACAGATATTTTTGTGTATATTTAACCACCAACCTATTATACCAATTACAATAGAAAGCAAATTTCCTATCCACATTTGTAGATGATTTTCGGTGTTTTTAGTAGTGTGGTGACATGAGTCGCTTTCAGATTGACTATACATTATGCAATTATTTTTTCTAATAAGGGGCCGTGTTAATTGTTTGTAAGAGAAATATTTCGTAATATTGTTGTCAAGCGAGACAACTAGTATTTGCGAAATCCATTAACATCGACTCATCGTCAAATCGCCTCAACTTACGTAAGCTGAACTTATTTTTAATATGTTTTGACCTCGCATTGTGATATTAAATATTTTTAAAAGTATTTGCACCCGATAGGCTAAATATTCTTTAAAATATTTCCACGCAGATATAAAATGTTACATCTAGTTAGATAATATTAATTTGGCTTATGGTGGCGAGCGACCGGCCACCAATGATGCTACGGAAACGAGGCGACCAGGGAGATGGCGTCGGAAATGATGCGGCAGAACTCTTGGTCACAGTCCTGGTACTTCCATTGCGAATTCAAGAACGCGCAAACAAATTCGGTAGTGCTCTCTTTATTGTGAAAACTGTACCCTTATATACTTAGTTTTATACACTTAGTTTCACAAACACTTTACTGTAATAATAATGAATAAATGACAACCTCTGTAAGAAGGCAGACTAACTTCGGTGCGTTCGCGATGGAGAGCTGGCAGGGACAGACCAAAAACCCTTGGTCACAGTTTAAATGGATGACAGTCCGATGGCGTCCTTAAGCAGGTGACGCATTGTCAACTGGCGGCTGACAGGCATGGTGAGTATGGTGGTCGGGGAGTGTACTAGACGAAGAACGTACTAGTTTGTCCCGGCTGCATTTATTTGCGAATCCGCGACATTCCGCCCCCCTTCGCCAATGATTGGCGAACTATTTTGTTCCATGGGGCGGAGACCCGGGGCCGGGGGTGTGTGGTCTGCTGGTGGCGGTTGGTCTTGGTCGTTGAGTCTCTGGTGGTCGGATTTGCTGTTCACTTTCACGTGGATGGTCGGTTGGGTGGAGGCCGCTCGCCCCGAGGAGCGCTGAAGGCTTGTGGGTCTGGGATGGCCCATAGGGTCGATGACGACGGGAACTTCCTTCCCATCGCTGGTGTCCGTTGCCGTTGTGGTCGCGGAATCGGCCAATTGCTCTGGGTTGGAGTTGTAAGGTCACAACCCACGATCAGTGACCACGTGATGGGTCTCGCTACATCGGGACCGGCGGTCGTGAAGTGTGCTGCGCCTGTCTGAAGTAAGTGTCCGATGGGATCCGGCCGTTGGTGTGTGAGGCTGTACCAGCGTGGAGTCGGGTGCTGTGTCGTCCCTGGCACTGTCCACGTGTCCTGGCGGAATGGCAGTCGCGAAACAAGTGCCTCCCGGGGTCGCTTGAGGACAGCCTCTGTTGGTCCACTGAGGGGCGTGCTCTCTGGTTGAGGTTCGGTCGATCGCTGGTTACTGGGGAGCGTCGCCCGCCAAGCGCGGCACTGCGCGCTCCTACCCCCGCCGTTTAGTGGGGTGCCTTGAAGTGTTCGAGTGGCGACCAGACTGGTCACCGATGTTGCGTTTTGAGGTTGGGCAGGTGCGGTTCTGGCCCTCGGGGTCGATGCCGATGAGACCTCCTTTTGGTCTGCTTATAGGAGTTGCGATCTGCAGTCGCACGCTCGACCAGTTCTTCTGGGTTGGAGTTGTAAATTCGCAACCCACGATCAATGGCCATGTGGTGGCTGATGATAGGTCTTGTCACACCGAAGCTGGATGACGTGGTGGGTGCTGAGTCTATTAGCACCCGTCCCAATTCAGTGGCCTGCGCGACGAGGTCGGAACGTTGATCCTTCCTTAGACCTTCGAGGATGAAGGTCTGCCCCAAGGATGATGTCAACCTTTTCGGCGGAGGCGATGTTCGGATCGGTAAACTCCAGATCCGCCACGAACGAGAGGTCCCTAGCCGTTGGTTGTGGTGGTGGCACATACACCGACAGGCGGGACAGGATGAGGGGCCACAGTGTCCACTGTTGCGAGCTGTGGCGGCGAGGGCGATGATGATAATTGTGATAATTGTGGCTTGCGTCCTTGTGGTAAGGCTGCGAGTGTCCCCGACACCATAGGTGGGGACGAATGGTGCTTGGCGTCGGGGATGCCTTCGGGTGAGTGACTCCGAAATGAATGTGGCGCTGGAGCACGGGTCCAGCAGAGCACGGACTTCAATCCTCCGTTGCCGCTCCGACGCCACGATGACTCGAACGGTTGCGAGCAGCGCAGATTGCTGTGGAGGGGTGCTGATTGTTCGCGAGCAGGCCGTTTCATGGTGTCCGATCCGGGAGGTGGGTCCTGCGCTTACTTCTGGTGGTGGTGAGATTGTCCCGTTGATGGCGGCTGTCCGGACATGCAGCAAGGTGTGTGGAGTGGCAGTCGCGTAGCCGGTGACAACCAAAACAGTTGTGGCACAGGTTTCTTTTGTGTGCGAAGGACTCCCGCCGGGCAGGTTTGAGGGATCGGAAACCCTCATAAGTGTAGATGGAGTGTTGGGCCCTCCAGAATATGCATGGAGCCTGTTTCCTTAGGGGTTCCGGCGGTGTTGTGTGCATCGGGATATGGGACTGGTTGGTCATTAGGCCGGCGGCATTCTAGTGGGTTGCTTGGTCGGGATTCTCTGGTCTGAGGTGCGGATCCTTTTCCGCTGGTTTGGTGGCGACCGTTGGCAGCTGCACTGGGGTAGCTCACTAGGGTGGAGGCGATTGGCGTTGTTCGCAATTGTTGGGGAGGCTGATACGAGTGCGTACTGGGCCCCGAGTAGCCTTGACGGTTCGTCGAGGTATACTTGCTCGACCTCGGCGATGAGATCCTCTGCCAAGTACTGGTGCTGTTGATACTCAGGGGGCTCCATGTAAATGATTTGGCTGTGCAGCCTGAGGATGGCTTCCCATTCGGTGCGGAGGTCTCGTTTTGTGGTTTCTATGCTGGTAGTCTTTAGTTGTCCCTTGTCCCGCAGGTTGAAGGAGGTGCGCAAGATGGTACCCCGTGCCGTGAGCTGAGCGGCGATGAGTTCCTCAACCATGGTCACTTGTTCACTGGTAGGTTGTTTGTTGGGTGCCGGTGCCCCGAGTCCTTGTTGAGGGCGCGGCCGAGGGCGTGAGTCTGAGCTGCGCTGACTGCATTGCTATGTGCCCGTGGTTGATTCCCGTCATTTGCCGAGGTTATGACTTCGCCAGAGTTCTCGTCCGTGATTATTGGCACATTTGGTGGCTGTTTGAATTTATTGCCCTTGTCTGGTGATTTCGCAGTAAGTCGTCACGCCTTTAGTGTCCTTGTGGGGGAGATTTTCCTTGGAGGGCCGGGCAGCACACGAATTCCTAATCGCGGAGGCATGCCGACAAGGTCAGGACGAACCGGTGGTGGACCAGGCGGCATTCGCATACCAAGTTTTGGTGGAATTCCCGGCCGCAATGGATGTGGCCGAATCATAAATGGCGGCGGAAGGTTTGCTGGCGGGGGGAGAGGTGCTCCATTGGGTAGTGCAAATGGAGGTGCTGGCACATATGAGTACATAGGTGCTGATGGTGGCAGGGGGATAGCTACACGTGCACCACCCCGAGAAGTATCATCACCGGATTTCGAATGGCTCGAATCAATTTCCTCGTCACTGCTCTCATTCGATGCATCACTTTATTCTTTGTTGTGCCTGTTTCCTTCCTCAATGGCTTGGCGCAAATATTCCACTTCAGCTTCTTGACGTTTAAGTGCTAAACGTGCTCCTTCTGCTCTGGCAAGTCTTCGGCGTTCGGCCACTGCAGACTTTGTTATTTTCGACTTAGCTGTCATTGATGCCGGCATTTCATTAGTGTTGACTTCCGGTGTGTTGACTTCCTGTTTCTCTAAACGTATTTTCACTGAACTATCTTTACTGTTGTCGTGTTGATTGTTTTTCACTTCCTTGATTAGTTGTCTCTTCGGTGGTATCAGTGTCAATGCGCTTCGAAATAGCTGTGGCAATTGTCGATTTAGTTTCAGTATATCCATCTGATGGTGCACTATCTGTAGTGTATTGTGGAGTATCAGTTGTCTTTTAGTTGGGCGCACGTGGTGATGGTGTTGAAGTCGTTATAAGGTTTAGGTGCTTTGGAGTTGAATTGGTGTTCCTCTTCACAGCTATGTTGCGATGGGCCTCTGTAGTTGAATTAGTGTTACTATGTCTGGTGTGCTGTGCCGCGAACTGGGCGGCGATGGTGTCAATCCACAGGTTGCTGGATCCGGCTCGAAGGACCAGTAAATGGTTGCGAACGAGCGGTTCCTCACAAATGGCTAGAAATTTCCATTACATAAAAGACAATGTAATATTTTTTATCTCACTTTCTTGTTGTGCACAGACTTTGACATTTTTTCTGCACATTACAATGATCCCTAGCTCACTTGAATCATTCCCGTTGTTGTTCCATATTGTTCAATTTATATAATGGCAGGCCTCTCCCTTTAGCCCTAATGCCTTACTACAGCCGGAATCTACCCACATATTCGAATTGGGTTTGTTGCTGCACAACAAACCCAATTCGTAACCGCTTTATGTGTCACCACAAATTTTGTTTGTCCAGTTCCTGCAGCACAAATGGTTCAACACTCATCAGGTAGAACGCGGTAAGGAAGTCTACCGATAACTATGGAAATCATGATGCAGGTTCGTACATCACCAAACGCTAATGAGAATCAATGATTGGAACTCTGGCAGATGTTCTTCTGAAAAACGAAGACACCGTGGTCAAGTGGAGGATGCTTACCACATATAAATTTCCTGAGTTTCAATCGGACTGGACATATTTGAGCCTACTGGTTGAATAGTTCACTACTCTTGCAAATAGAACTAACTTCTACTTTTATTCAAATAATTTTCTTTTGTAATCGGCGGAAAAAATAATAAAAAAAAATATACATTTCCTGTTTTTCCCCATATTCATCATCATCATCATCATCGGCACTACAACCGGGAACCGGTCTTGGCCTTATTTAGCAAGTCCTGAGGCTTGTTAAATTTTCCATAATGATTTATTTTGTCTGGGCAAGGTCATTAGTCTTGCGCCAGAGGCTCCCCGACGGGGAATCGAACCCCGGTCTCCCGGGTGACAGGCGGGTGTACTAACCACTATACTATCGAGGAGCCCATATTACAACCTCCAATATAAGCAACTTACATTTCAATATTAACGCACAAGTCAAAAAACAAATTAAATAATAATCAAGTAATAATCTAAATTACAGTCCACTTTTTAAGATCCATAGTTGTTTAATTTATCTCACTTCTGCAGAATTCACGGCAGGTAAATCAAGGAACATGCTGATCGTTCCCAGTACCAGGTTGAGGACATCATTCGGCTTCTCTTTAACGATGTTGCAGGTACGTTCACGATCCGCGCTACAGGATTAGGTACGCTCCGCGTACAATGAAAGAACTTCAAGAAGAGGACGATGCCCATCGGGCAGAACAGTCGAGAAGATAGTTTAATGAAGCTTAAGCTTGAAATCAGATCTAATCACAGAGTTAGAAGCTCTCACAGTAAAGCAAGCGGTTAGTACTAAAAGGGTTTGTCAACAAAGGCACATCCGGTCCTATACTTAATGTCAACCCAAAAATCGAACTGGAGATTAGAGTTGGCGTTTAATTTGGTTGCTGGACCCAGAACCAACTATTGGAGTTTAATTTGCTTACTGTACACAGAACCAATTATTGGAGTTGGTGTTCAAATTGCTTGCTGTACACAGAACCAACTATTGGAGTTGGTGTTCAAACTGATTGCTGTCCCCAGAACCAACTATTGGAGTTGGTGTTCAGTTTAATCGCTATTCCCGCACCAACTATTGGAGTTGGCGCTTAATTTGATTGCTATTCCCAAGTCAACTATTGGAGTTGGCTTTTGCCGTCACCAGAGCGGGAAACATTGGACTGGGGATGAATATATCCAAGAACCCCGGGAATTACGATTTTCACCGCTTCATCTATACCACGTTCCTGGGGCACCGCTTCTCGAAACCTGGGCGTATCGCTGTTACGCGTCCAGGATTTGCCGCTTCTTGCCACCTGGGCACATCGCTGTCACGTGCCTGGGGTTCATCACTTCTAGCCGCCTGGACGCAACGCTCTGGGGGCACCCTCTTATCACCGCCCAGGCACCGCGAATCACGTGTCTGGGGGCACCACTTTCACGGAGTCGGTGTCTAAGTTGGACTTGCGGTATCAAGAGTAGAGGATATAGAAGATGATGAACAGGAAAGATGCCGGCACAAATAAAATCATATCATCGGAAAGCTGTCACAGTATTTTGGCGGTTTTATACGTTCTTCACTATATCGCTTGTGAATCGTGTGTATCTGTTAGAATCGCTACACCCCTCCCGCCGCAGTAACTTCGTTACGATCAGATTCGTATGCGGACGACGGACGAACGAGAGAAACGAGGAAACATCGGAGGCTGTGCTCTATGCGGAAGTCGTGACCGTGTGTGAAGTTCTGCTTTACTATGGGAAGTGTATGCTGCGTGTGTGTACAGATCACGTCGTAGTCACCAACGCGCGAATTAATAAGTGAACACGCACGAAAAACAGGCAGTGGAAATTAAATTAAAACAATTAAAAAGTGAGCACGCGCGAAAAAGAAAACCGGACACGCGAAAATTCCACACAAATCGGGAAGAACGGTAAAGACAGTTCCAGTGAAAGTGCAGTGCCCACCTGAATGCAGCAAATTTTGCCACAAGGACGAGGATTCATCACGTCGGGGTCACCAATTATATAGCGTTAAGCAAGGATAGTGAAGAAGGTGAATTGAACACACGAAGAACACGAACGAAAAATCGAATAAGTAAAATACATCAGAACCGTATACCAAGCGATAAATAACAAAAAAATAATTCACACCAGTGGAATATACTCGAGTTTGGAAATCAAATTCTAAACACGATCAGTAGTCTGATGCTTCACTGCTTCGCTTTTCAATCGTTTCATCGTGTGTTCAATTCACCTTCTTCACTATCCTTGCTTAACGCTATAGTATGGATTACACCGCTTCTCGTCATCTGGACTCATCGCTCACGCATCAGGATTTGTCGCTTCTCGCCACCTCGGCACATCGCTGTCACGTGTCTGGGATTCTTCACTTCTCGCCGCCTGGATACAAAGCTCTGGGGGCACCCTCTTATCACCGCCCAGGCACCGCGAATCACGTGTCTGGGGGCACCACTTCAACAAAGTCGGTGTCTAAGCTGGGCTTTCGGTAACAGGATCAGGGAATATAGAAGGTGAGGAACAAGGAAAAACGCCGGCACCCTTCGAGAAATATCAACGGAGAGCGAATAATGAACACATGTTCCAGCCACCAGACAAGAAGAAAGATACCTTGGGGTCTATTTCATCCTGCGGCACAATGGAACGAAGGCTGCTATTGATCAGCAGAGTATTCTTCCTAATAGCGACCTGGATGCACAACCATTCCGAACTAAGTGCCAGTTGTAATTCAATAAAATATGCCGCAAGGATTCGACCACAACATTACAAAAAGAAAAAGACACAATGTCCAGCACCATCAGCGGATCAAATACTCTACCGGGTAACGCTGCCGACAGAGTTCAGTTCCCATCAAGAAATTCGCCCAACGCCGAGCATTGGTTTAGCGGCGTGGATGGGACATATCCCCAACTGCAACAGCATCAGCCAGAGCAATCAACTTGGATTCGAGATGCAGATGATCCTAGGCAGTTGGCGGTAACTCTAACACTTCTGGTAGCGGTACAGGCTGGACATACTGAGAAGATGGTGGAATTACAACCCATCAACTTCAACATATTGGCGACCACATCGCTTAATTACCATTTATGGATCCACGAACCAACTATACTTAAGGATCCACGATCTAACAGGGGACTACGTCCAAAATTATTCATACAATACTTAAGGATCCACCACTCAACGTGGGACTACGTAAATATACTTATGCTCTACGTACGGATTTACAATCCAACCAACATTTCAATTATCAACAAATATCAACAACAAACAACGATGGCATACCTCGAACTACAGAGTATGCCAATTTTGTCAACGATAGTTACAACGCTAATACTCCAAGGCCAATGGGGCCTTCTGTCACACACACACACACGCACGCACACACACTAACCCTGAATCGTTGCTGTCCTCTTCCCGCAGTGCGTTGAGGCATTGAGAGTGCAAGAGCAGTGGAGTATCACTGAAGGAGAGATACCTCCCGTGACCACCGAAGAGGTACTCTTGGCTGCAGGGGTTATAAAAAAAAACAAGACCCCGGGACTGGATGGTATCCCTAACGCTGTAGTGAAGACTGCTCTAACAAAAAAGCCGAGAAGTGTTTAGCAGTCTCTTCACCATCTGCTTTCAAACAGGATAATTTCCTCAACGATGGTAAAAACAGCGGCTTGTGCTTATACCAAAAGGTGTCAAGAATACAGAAGAGCCGTCGTCTTATCGCCCGTTGTGCATGCCGGACACAACAGGAAAACTGCTTGAGCGAGTAATTGCCACTCGCCTGGAAGAATTCACTGAGGGAACATCGGGGCTCTCTGAATCGCAGTATGGGTTCCGGAAAGGTATATCAACCGGAAAGGCACTATCTGCGGTGTGTGACATCGCTCGCAATGCAATAGCTGGAGCACGATGGCTAGGTGGTACCAAAAAATATTGCGCGGTGGTGACGCTTGATGTAAAAAATGATTTAACTCGGTGAATTGGAATCGGATTCTAGAAGCGTTGAGCGATCTACAAGTCTCACCCTACTTGGTGCGAATATTAGCAAACTATCTATCGGATAGAAGACTGCTCTATGACACAGATGAGGGTCCACAGGAATATAAAATAACAGCGGGTGTACCTCAGGGATCTGTATTAGGTCCGCTGTTATGGAATATCATGTATGATGGTGTGCTCAGAGTCAACGTACCAGAAGGGATTAGAATCATTGGGTACGCAGATGATTTGGCAATAGTAGCCGTCGCTAAACATCCAGATGACCTGGAGAATATTTGCTCCCAAGCAATCCAGAGCATTAAATGCTGGCTAGATATGGCAGGACTGAAACTAGCTGGACATAAGACGGAGGCAGTTTTAATAAGCAGCCACAAGAAAGAACACCTTGATTTGGAAATAGAAGGACAAATAATCAGATCCAGTCCCTATATTAAATATCTTGGTGCTATACTCGACAACAGGTTGAGCTTCAAGGAACACCTGAGGAAAACGAGTGAAAAAACGGCAAGAGTATGCAAAGTTTTGGCGAGACTGCTACCCAATTTTGGAGGACCCCGGCCCCACATAAGGAAACTCATAACCAGTGTCAACACCTCCACTATAATGTATGCAGTTCACATATGGGCAGGAGCCGCGCGGTATAAGTCATACATGAGGGGAGTAAACTCAGCGCATCACTAAGAGTATGTTGTGCATTTCGAACGGTATCCGAAGATGCCATAAATGTTTTGGCCGGAAGGACACCACTTGACATTGCAGCTAAAGAAAACGCTGCATGGCATAAGGTCTCCCAAGAGAATCGTTGGAGAATGCGGACGCAATTAGAGCTCTCAAGCCTAAGAGATTGGCAACGAAGGTGGGATTCTTCCACCAAGGGAAGATGGACCCACACCATGATACCTGATATAGAAACATGGGTGAAAAGAAAACATGGCGAGCTGAATTACTACTTGACTCAGCTAATATCAGGACATGGATGCTTTCGGCAATACTTGCACAAGTATAAGCATGTGAATCACCCATACTGCTTGTATTGCCAAGGCAAAATAGAGAATGCGGTACACGTACTCACAGAGTGCGTGAGATTCGAGACCGCACGAACGATTTTGGAGAGACACACGAGACGGACAGTTATTCCGGCTGGAGTAATAGAATACATGCTTAGTTCAAAACAGGCATGGTCCGTAACCAGTGGTATTCTCTGTGAAATGATGCAGCAGTTGCGACGTGTCGAGCGGAGTAACAGGTAAACTCCGTCCCGCCCCGCGATGGAATATCTAAAAGAAAGTTCCACGGGGATCAACGGGAATATGAGCCTGGCGGGAGGTGGTTTTAGTCGGTAAAAACCCGGCATGCCCCTGGATCGGTCTAGAGGTATTTTTTGAAGATTTCCACCTGCCTACCGAAACCAAAAAAAAAAAAAAAAAAAACACTAACCCTGATAATTGACTACGAATTGAAACAATAACTAACTATATTTGATAACAAATTAACCCAATTAATAGTTAGATCTAGTCGATATAATTAATTATTGCCACCCTACCTCTGCACTATACCGGTACATGAGCAACATGAGCACCAAAGCCTCTGTGCTCAACCACAACTATCAATCGTGACTTCCCACGTCGCGGACATGTCTCAACGAGCACCAACTAGTGGAGTTGGTCTTGCTGTTGCCTGTTTTATCAAACCAACTAGTGGAGTTGGTCTTGCTGTTGGCTATCTTTCAAACCAACTAGTGGAGTTGGTCTTGCTGTTGGCTGTCTTATCAAACCAACTGGTGGAGTTGGTCTTGCTGTTCCCAGTGGGTGCTGACATGCCCCTTCATAGACAGCACCAAAGGGAAGGACAACTACTGGTGCATCGTCGTCGGCCCGGCAAGATGTTGCTGCACAAGCAACAAACATTGAATTCAAGGCAGCCTTTGGTGAATCGGAACTGTCATACACTTTCCTCACAGCATTAAGCCCCCGGATGTATGCCGCAGAAAATCCAACTTGCGGTTGCAGCAAACAATATTGGCATTGAACGCTGCCAACTGATTCAGCGGACTGATAACGGGCCCCGCTGTTCAATGCTGAATGGAGAAAGTGAACCGGTGACAGTTCACTTACATTTGTGACTGTTTCCTACTGTTTTTAGAAACAGTATGGTGTTTAACTTTGTTCTTCAGACAAAGAAGAATTTAACCTTAGATTTTATATATACCGTTTATTTGCTTGTCACTGTGTTCAACCGGTTTTCGTTTTGTTAGATATTTACTTGAGTAGTGTTAAAAATAAAATCGCGCAATGGCAAGAAAAATGTTTCAATGTCTAAATTATTGCTTATTGGTGGAATTCTAGTTCGTCTTTCGGATGATTCCATTTTACATCGACATTCATCATCACGAGAAAAGAATACTTTGCTGTTCTCGTCGAGGAGGAGCTCGACGCAGAACATGGATTGGCTATTCCCAGTTGGCGAACTACCTGCAACCATTGGGGTTGCGGTTCCCAACTGGCGAAACAGGGTTTGATTATCTTTACTCTGCCTGCAATATAGATCCTCAGGAGAATTATGCGCCAGCTGTAGCGCGGACATTGTTAATTAGCCCGCTTCGCTTTCTCGATTTTCTCGGTTTTGGACCGTGATGTGAAGTGTTCAATGGCGAAGAAACTTCAATAGTATATTTATTAGGGCAAGACGTGTGAAACAGGTTCAGTGCATTGGCGGAATAAGTCTCTACTGCTGGTAGCGTTGTCAGCTCACTTAAGAGTCGAACTAAGTTGTTTTTTTCTGCAGTGACTTTCAGGTATTATCCGCTCTACGGTACCTAAGTCATTGAGAATTCTGCAGATTTAAATCACTCGCAATAATTGCAATGCGCGATTATAAGATCAACGTCCTATCAATAGACTTGTGTGGATCATCGAATGTGTTTCTATTGAAGTTTGAACTTCTACACAGGGAAATGGTTAGAATGATATGCTGACGAACATGAAATTTAAGCCACGAGCAGTTCAATATTGGGTTGGATCACAGAACGAATTGAGCGGCTAAGTCACTTGTGCGCTAAATTATATGATAACTTTTTTTCATTTTTTTTTTATTAGACTTCTCTCGGGAGAGGCGAACCTATAGCGTCGAGTAGGCGCCCCGAGATGCCATCAAATAACTGTTGCAGTTCTTTTTGAACAGTTGCAGGTTGAAACGCTCCGGGAACACTCGCGTGGGAAGGGAGTTCCACAGCTTCCCCGCTCTGTAACGGAACGAGTTCTGATACAGGGATGTTCGCGCTGTCGGGAGATGAACCACAAAGGGGTGCGATCCGTCGGATTGTCTTGTGGAGCGCATATAGACCGAATTGCGTGGAACAATACCAAGAATCTCCGAAGAACAGCACCCGTGATAATATCTGCAGAACAGACAGAGGTCGGCCACGCGCCTTCGATGTGATAGCGACTGTAGTCCCGACGTCAGCGCCGAGTCCCCGATCAGGCGGATCGCTCGTCTTTGTACGCTCTCAAGTAGGTCGAGGGTATGTTTAGGAGCCGAGCTCCAAACATGAGAGCAATATTCGAGCGCGGGTCTAATTTGAGATTTATATAGGAGAAGAAGTTGGGCCGGAATAAAATATTTCTTGGCTCTGAAAAGATAACTCAGTTTTCCTGAGGCTGATCTGGCGATACCCGATACGTGTTTATGCCATGATACATTCCCACAGACCGTGACGCCGAGCAATCTCAAACTTTCCCCAGCCTCGAGGGCCCGGCCATTCATCATCAGCTGTGGAACCGATGATCCGGTTTTCTTTGTGAATGTTGTATACTGGGTCTTCGTTGCGTTGAAGTCGACAAGATTGGCCTTTCCCCACTGCAGGACTTTATCTAGATCCTGGTTCAGAGAGTCAATCTGTCTACATCTCAGCTGGTGCGACGTTGATGCACCAATCGGCCGATCACACGAAAAGGAGGAAACAAGCGTACTATCATCCGCAAAACTGAACACTTTGTTATCCGTTGTCTCCAACAAATCATTTATGTGAAGCAAGAACAAGGTTGGAGCCAAAATAGAACCCTGGGGCACCCCCGAATTAACAGGATACAGATCCGAACACTCGCCGTCCACAACAACCTGGATCGATTGATTCTCGAGGAAGCTCCTCGTCCAGTCGCAAAGCTGTTGGGAAAGTCCATATGAACGAAGTTTGCTCAGCAATGCCCCGTGCCAGACGCGGTCAAAAGCCTTGGAGATATCTAATGCGACCGCCCTTGACTCACCATGCCGTTCAATCGCAGATGTCCATATATCGGTTATAAGTGTCAAAAGGTCTCCTGTGGACCGCCTGCCACGGAATCCGTATTGACGATCATTCAGAAGTCCGTTGCACTCCAAATACTTAACCAACTCTGTATTGATGACTTTTTCCATTACCTTAGATAAAATAGACAGTAATGCTATCTGACGGTAATTTTGTGGGAGACACTTTTTTCCCGTCTTTGGGATTGGCTGAACTCGAGCGATTTTCCAGCAGGCAGGAAAGGTCCTCCGTGCATAAGATAAGCGGAACAGTCTGCCAAGAACCGGCGATAGTTCTGGAGCACAGTTCTTAAGGACTATTGCTGGTATTCCGTCCGGGCCGGTTGCCTTCCTACAATCCAGTTCACATAAAATGCGCTGAATAGTGCGCGGACGAAATCTCACATCCCGCATGGAAGACTGTACCGGCGAGATCACGGGTGACTGCAAAAGGCCGGGATCGAGGTTTGAATTCGCGGAAAATAAATTCGCGAACACATTAGCTTTATCCTTTGGATTCGTGACTAACGTCCCGCTGTCTGTCACCAACGGAGGGAAAGAGGAGGAAGCAAAGTTACTGCTGACAGCCTTTGCCATTGACCAGAAGGAGCGCGAACCAGTTGGGCACCGAAGGAGCTTATTGATCACCCTGTCGTTGTGAGCCTTCTTCGCGGTATCAATCGCCTGGTTGCACACGTTTCTGATTCTAACAAAATTCGTTCTGTTAACATCGGTGGGATTGGAGCGCCATTGCTTAAAAGCTCTTTTTTTTGCCGCTGTAATCAGCTCGCATTTTTTGTCAAACCAAGGTTTATCAGACGAACTTCGTTTGATGGAATGTGGAATATACATCTCCATCCCCAGAAGAATAATCTCAGACACCGACTCCGCGCAAGCGTTAACATCGGAGTTTCCGAAGCACATCTCGGACCATGGAAAGGATGCGAAGAAATCTCGCATATCGTCCCAGTTAGCGGCCCCATACTTCCATACATGGCGAAGCTGCCTAGGCCGGTTATTCGCTTGGTATGCAAGTGCTTGCGCGACAGATACCAAGCAGTGATCTGAGTTTCCCAGTGGCGCAAAAACCTCTACAGTATAAATACTCGGTTCGGATGTCAAAAACAGATCCAGGGTGTTCGCATAATCGCCTCGGGCATCCGGTATTCGCAGGTTGAAATTCGAAATATCGCCATTAGTTACTGTGACGGCTATACAAAAAGGCTGTGCTTAAATCGGCGACTTTTTTATGTTAATCGGGACATCTCTGGCGAAAATCTGATTCGAGTATACTGAATACAGTGATGCTGATCGTTTCTGCGGGTTACATCTGATTTCCGACATAGAGATTCAAATTTATAAGCTTATTAATATTATTTTTTATTGATGTTATTATTTAGGAGCCACACAATACGAGTATTAAATGCAATTTAAAAAAAGCGGTCAAATATGTTTGTAATCATAGTAAACAAGTAGGTACAAGCTTTGTAAAATACCCGAACTTGTGCAATGCTGTGGGTACATCATTAAAACCCCCAAATTATTAACTGAGTTTCTCCTAATATAAGCATCGCTGGTTTGTGGATATATATTTGGGCAAACACAACTAAATTGCACCTTAAGCGACGAATTTTGCAGTGGTCGACACAAACCTTCGTGTCGCCTCGTAATGGGCTGCAAGCCTAGATGCGCAATGAATGACCGAAAGCGGTCACTAAGGGTGGCTTTATCTTTATAGTAGCTGCCGCACTCATTTCTCAGGTGACTGCCTCTGCAATATTACAGTTCTCTTTTCTTGTAAACCCACCTGTGATAAAATATTAATCGGGAGCATAGATGCAACAAAGTTGCGAAATAATCATCATTCTCAAAAGATCGATTTTTTTAAATTTTTTTATGAAAGTACAACAATTCATCTTTTACTATAAAACCGGACATTTCATGTGTAATATGAACCCACCAATGAAAGTAGCGAAATAAAGACGGCTGATGTTAAGGGCGCAAATATAATCATCATTTTCAAAAGATCGATCTTGTTAAATTTTTTATATTATTACACCTCAACATGTTTTCCGAAATTTCGAGTCGATTTGAAGAAAATAGAATGAGGTGGTTTTAGGCTGCACCTTCCTACCGGCTCCTATCCTTATTGAAAATTTTAAATGTGTTTATTTGAAAACAACATTTCCACGTGGGCACGGTATCTCAAAAAACAGTGACTGAACATTTCCAAAATTTTAAACATTTCTGTTACATACGGCTTGTTCGGTAGTGGACAAAGTTTGGTTTCAATTATTACAATTTGTTTTACAGAAAATAACGACTTTTAAACGAAAATCTTGATTTTGAATTTAAAGTTGACTAAAACAGCTAAAATTTTATTTTTTTCATAGTCCTTGATCCATCCCCGAGCATGCGTAATCTGTTAACGGAATCTCTTTCCCTCTCTGATTTCAGATAATCCTGTCTCAACTTACCGTGTCCGCGAGAAGTCACTTTTTAGGACTCGTTGATTTTTGTATTTATTAATATTTTTTATAGCTCCTCGATAGTATATTGGTTAGTATATCCGCCTGTCATGCGGGAGACCGGGGTTCGATTCCCCGCCGGGGAGCCTCTGGCGCAAGACTAATGACCTTGCCCGGAAAAACCAAATCATTATGGAAAATGTAACAAGCCTCAGGACTTGCTAAATAAGGCCAAGACGGGTTCCCGGTTGTAGTGCCGATGATGATGATGAATATTTTTTATAAAAAAATAACAAATTATCCTTCAAAAGATAATTATTATTTTGTAAGGCTTTTTAAATAAATAGATTCGATCGTTTTAAAAAAAATCGAGAAAGTCTTCATAGCATAGGCAGTCATATGCCCCTTTTAAGTAAACGAATTCCACACTGCTATATTTTCGCGTACACATTTTTCACGTAATGCACACACCATTCACAGAGAGTTTATGCCGCTAACAGGTAAATACAGCTGTGTATCCTGTATGTGTTTGGGGTATCCACAGCATTTATTCCTTCATTGGTAAGTTAGCCGATGGGTATTCATTACTATTACTACTATCTATTGGTCTGTACGAACCTGGAAGTTCATGACCTCACCGACTCGGGTGCGCCATCGTTCCCTCTCCCGTGCACTCTTCTTCCACGCTTGACCATCCGATTAGATCTCCTCAAGGTCAAACCTAACATTGTCCTCCCACCTCCGTCGCGGCCGTCTTACCGGTGTCTTTCTCGTTGGTCTACCGTCAAGAATTCTACGCACGGTCCTATCGTTGTCCATTCGCGCCACATGTCCGGCATATCTTAATCTTCGCGACCTGATTACGCTCACTATTGTACGTTTGCGGTATAGCTCTTCCAATTCGTGGTTGTGGAGTTTCCTCCATTGTCCTTCCTCTTCGTCATATTTACCACCAAAGACACCCCTTAGAACTTTATTATCGATTACGCGGAATTTTTTTTCTTCCCGTTTTGTGAAACCCCATGGTTCGCATGCGCATAGAACAATCGGTATGATTATGGTTCTATAGACACAGAGCTTTATATTACGTGATAGCAGTTTGGATTTCAGCAGTTTACTGACTGTGTGCCAACTAGCGTTGCCGGAATGCAGTCTTTTGTTAATATGCTTCGACACTTCGTTACTGGCCGTCAATATCGTTCCCAGATATTTAAATTCTTTCACTTTTTCGAATATCTTGCCTCTGACGTTTATATGTATTCCCCGAGGGCCACCTGCTCTTGCCGTAATCATGCATTTGGTTTTGTCTTTATTTATTTCTACGCTTGCATGATGATTTCACAGTTTTTACTTATAGTTTCTAGATTATCGCCCAAAGCGGCGATGTCATCCGCATATGCGAGTACTCATGTGACCCCGTTCAGGGATGACCCGGCCATGTTGTCGTCTTGTACCTTTCTGATGATATACTCGAGCACAAGGTTAAAAAGACATGGCAAGAGGTCGTCCCCCTGTTTTAGTCCGCCCCGGATTTCAAATGGTTCTGAGAGGTGGTTTCCTATTCTAACTCGCCTTTTACTTTCGTTCATGCAGATTTGGGTGAGGACGGCATATTTTTTCTGGTTTCCAGCTCAACTACAATATGGTAGAGTCTTTGCCTTGCGACTGAGTCGTAGTCTTTTTGAAGTCAACGAACAGTTGCTGAACTGTCTCTCCGTATTCCCAATTCTTTTCCAGCAATTGCCTTACTGTGAACATTTGCTCGCTCGTTGACCGGTTCCTACGGAATCCGCACTGGTAGTCTCTCAGTATTTCTTCTGCGTACGATGTGATTCTCACCAGTATGACATTTGTTAGTATTTTGTATGTGGTTGGGAGCAATGATATTCCTCTGTAGTTTTCACAGTCAGATCTGTTGCCTTTTTTGAAAATGGAGACGACTATTGAGGTTTTCCATTCTTCCGACGTGACTTCCTTAACCCATATTGTTTTAATCAGTTGGTGGATCTTTCGAACGGTTGCGTCTCCTCCATGCCTCATAAGCTCTGCCGGTATGCAGTCGACTCCGGGAGTCTTGTCGTTTTTCAATCAATTTATTGCGTCTACAACTTCGTTGAAAGAGGGCTCTGGGATCTCGGGCTCGGCTGTATGTACGTTTGGTGCGTGTATTTGTGGTTGATGGGCAGGTTTTCAAGGTACTGCTTCCATCCTGTCACGATATTTCTTGCTTCAGTGACCAGACAGTCGTTTACGTCTCGAATTATTTTCGCTCTCCCTCGGTCGCCATTTCTAATTGAGTTTACACTAATATACATACTTCTGATGTTCTTTGCTCTGGCATTTTCTAGAAATTTTTCGATTCGAGTCTTCTCCTATTCGCGTTTTTTCCGTTTGAAAAGTGTCAATGTCTCTTTCCGAATTGTCGCATATCTTTCTGCATTGACTTCATCATATCTTTCTAAATGGATCACTCTGAGGTGTTTACGTTCTTCCATCTTCGCCCTGCACTCACCGTCAAACCAAGATTTAATTGTTTTCTTAAATCCCAATACCTCTTCGCCTGTTTGTTCCATTGTGTTTCTGATCGATGTCCATTTAGTGTCCACACTATTGGCTTCCTTTTCCTTACTGCTCTTATTCTCTAGGATTTTTTTTTACTAGACCTCTCTCGGGAGAGGCGAACCTATAGCGTCGAGTGGGCGCCCCGAGATGCCATCAATTTTTTCATTAGTTCGTCTTGATATTCAGCCCTTTTGCGCAGGTCTTTCAGTTTATCAATGTCAAACTTTTTGCTCGTCTCCCGTGACTGCCCATGTGGGTTTGCTGCGAGCCGACTCTTAATTTTGGCCATCACTAGAAGATGATTGGAGTCGCAATCTGCTCCTCTATATGATCTTTTGTCAAGGATATTCGAGTGGTGTCTTTTGTCTATGAGGAAGTGGTCTGTTTGGTTACACGTTACGCCGTCAGGTGATATCCGTGCTTTGCACTACCAGTTCTTTTGACGCTGCGAACGTGTTAATTCGAATTCCATTATCCATGGAAAATATCTTCTTTTCCAATTTTCACATTGAGGTTCCCGAGGAGGATTTTAACATCGAATGATGAGACCTCATCAAATACTCTAGGGTCTGGTAGAACGTGTCCTTCGTCTTTTCGTCGGTAGATTCTGTTGGGGCGTGTACGTTTATAAATAAAAGTCAAAGTTTCCTACATCTCAATGGGTATTCATAGGTAGGGTACACAATTCGTTTTTCGAATGTTTGACATGTTATCTGTAGAAATACCGCACCAAATAGTGTTTATCGAAGCTGAAAGATTCAAATTCGTTGGTGAAAGAGCCGTTTTAATTTTCTTTTCATCCACAAAAGAAACGATCAATAGAAGAGACCTCACCTAAACCACTACTTCACATTTTTAAAAATTAAGGGCGTGGTGAATTTATTATTGAGGGGATGGAAGGGAGCACACAGCGCAAAGTCTCTGATTGCTTTCAACCCAGCGAAGGCCGGGACGATCCTTGTCCCTGTTCAGTCCAAGTTGACAGGCAGTCTCCACGTAACACTCCTGGATAGCTACTTTGGTACCGACCAAGTAGTGAACCAATGCCTGCAGCGACATCCCGAGAAAGGTCGGCGCAAGGCTAACAACCTTGCCCGGAAAATATTATGGCAAATTTAACAAGCCTCGGATATCGGCTCGAAATCGGCACCGGTGGAGAGATTTATTAAATAAGGTCAAGGCCGGATCCCGGTTGTAGTGCCGATGATGATGATGAATTTATTATTACTTTTTAATCTCATTTATTGGGCTCTCAAGGAGTTCGGGACATGACAGATGCAAATCGACTATTTGAACACTATTATTCCCGGAAATTTGTCAAGTTACAAGTTACAAGGGACGGCAACCGGATTTTGTTCTAAAGGCCTTGAACGTCCATGTATTCTCATACTACAAATTCTTTTACTCTTGCACCTGTTGTTGTGTACCTCTGGAAACATCATAACTATCTTGAAATAATGAATCATTTTCATTAAAAGTGATCGATTTTCGCTTGATTCCACAAAGCGTGTGTTTTGTCTTGTCAAAATTGAAGTCAGATCAATTGATAATATAATTTCCAGAGGTCTGTGTTAATATTTACTATAACTAGGGTAAACTATCAAGTATCTTTACTCGTCTATCGGTCTTTCAGACAGCTCATTTACTCTGCAATTTTCCTTGTCATGAAACTTTGCTCTCTGTTTGGTTTCTGCTCATTGTCAAATACCATCCCTGTGCTTTTATAACGTAAAATAGACTTAAGTTACGATTAAAATTTTATTGTTAAGGATCGTACTAGAAACAGATAGTTAACTTTACTTCAGCATTCAAACTTTTTGTATCCATACTGCCGTGTTCTTTCCCCGCTTCCATCTACTAACCGACAACTAACTCAAAAATGAAGGTGACGCTGATGTCCGTCACTTCCCAAGTGAATCCGCTTTTCCCATTTAAACTTTTTCAAACGAAATTTTAATGTCACTTTCGCGTAATGTGGCCGCGCTTCTGTATGAGCTCGCACCCGACGCCCATCTGTGTGCCCATCTTCATCACTACCCTTTCGTCATATTCCGCACTGCACGTGCTGTTCAGATCCTTGTACTTTTGCAGTGTGAACTTTTCAAATGAGATTTTCCGGTTGCCCCAAACTAAATTTCATTTGATTTTAATAATAAAATATTCTTCTCATTTGAATCTGGAAGTCCACCCTCAACCAGGATGCGTGTTTTGAATTCAAAAATTGGAAAAATATTTGAGTTTCCTTCTATCCTTGGGGAAAATCCGATTGCGTATCGCTTCCTCTCCTCAACTTGCCAAATTGCATTTGTTTTAACTTTGCTAACTTGACTTTGGCAGAAACTCAACAACAAAGAACTAACAGAAAAGTAAAAAACAGCGAATCCTTGTTAAGGATATAAATTGAAAATAAAGCGAATAGCCTGTTGGCTACAAAATGACCCCAGGATATATGCGAATCCGGGCATTTTTGTTGCTCTTTAAGTTGAAAACTTTCCATAACTGCAATAATATTCACATTTAGATTACGTCCTCAGTATGTGCCTTTTGCTGAAACACATGTACTAGTGCTTTATAACAATTTAATGCAAACGCTTACGACACCGCCAAGGACCGCACTAAGTACATTAAACGTAAAGGACACATAATTGCTGACTTTGGTCTGTTGAACTTTGGTCCATCAGAATTTCACGGATGACCAGAAAGACGTGCCGGTGGTGAGGTGACTTTCTTCTTCTTCTACAACTAACAAGCCAAATATGTCCATCCCGGATAATAGGAGATTTATGTCCTGTCGGACATTTTTGACATGCATTTTAATAAGTTTTTGTAACAACTACACATACGACCATGCATAAGTTATCCGGCCTGGTGGTGCTGCAGCCACCCATTAGCTTTAACTCGTTAACAACTTTATGAGCCAAATTCCTGAACCTAGGAAATGCTCTCATCCCTGAAACGAGATTAATTGGATTGAACAAAAATTCGACGGTGCACAGAGCCTAAACTTTAATTCTAAGTATAAACGGATGTACATTCCCTAATCAGTATTCGAGCTTAAAGATGAAGAATAAAAAAAATGGTTAAGGACCAAGGTACGCACACAAAGTCAAATGTTGCTTCCCTTCGATTGAGGGAAAATCACGGTTCAATGGAAATGGTTTTACATAGAATTCGTGCCCCGAAATAGGTATTTAAACTGCAATGACAATGTCTAACCGTTAAAAACGGAGAAAAACAAAGATATCCTGAAAACTGTCTGTCTGTAGTGGTGATCACCCATCAACATCTGCTCCTGGGGAGGCTGTTTTCGCAGGAACCTCATTGGCTATGGATGTAATCGTTTGTATCCTGGAATTTCAATTTTACCTATTGCTTACAATACGATCAAAGAATCCTTAAATGGGTTTCTCGCCTTGAGATTGTTAATATGATTTTAGGTTCCATGGGAGCAAAATGTGTTCTCGAAGGCAGCACCAGAGCAGTGTTTATAATGGCAGTGGTATAATGTGAAAGGGTTTTTTAGTTTATTCGTCCTTTCGTATTGCTTTGAAACTGAATAATGGTATTCTTTGTTTATTCGTTTTTACGTCTCCAAAAAGAAGAACATGATACAGGAAAGTGAAGGGGGAATCACAAATGATATACGGAATGTGTTCCCCATGATTGTCCATCTTCATTGATTCACAACTTTTTTTTTTGACTAGACAGAATTGCTCAGTCCATTTTTTTTTTTCGGGCAGTAATTTTAATTTCCAAAGTAAAAAGAGAAATGAGAGGATTTGGAAACCAGTGTTCAAATCATACACTTGTGTCATTCACTTGAATACTCAGATGCAAAGATATTTTTAAGTGGTAACACCACTGTGATTGTTTTAGAAAGTCATTTTTATTCTTTTCAAAGGTGCCTCGAATCTTTTAGAATGTAGGGCAAGAACTTTAATACATGAAACATTAAGCTCTTCCACATCTGAATTGAGGTACCGTCAAAAGACTACCTGTTTTAATTACATCCTGCTGGAAGGAATTGACTGCTCCTAGTTAGAGATACCAAGTGTCCCGTGAAATTTTATTTATTTATTTATTATTAACAAGTAATTTAAAATTACATATCAATAAATTAACATAATGGGCCTAGCAGCTGAGACTATTGGTTCTTTAAATTATATATTCGATTTCTAGGTTTTTTATAAACTTATCTATGTTTTCAATGTTGTCGGGGGGAGGATCTTGTAGAATTTTATAGACATCTATGTTACGAAATAGACGGTCTTTTATACGTTTCAGGTGAGGACATTCTGTAAGTATATGGATGACTGTAAGTATTGTGTTGCTTTTGCGGGCGGGTCTTTGTTGACCAGGTAAAGATGCGTAGCGCAGTGTCACAAAGTTTGGGATTTTCGATTTAGTCAAATTCGTTGGATAGAAAGGATGACATTTGAAAGGGTTTACGTTTGTATAGCTGTGGCGACAAGTATCCCTATTTATTCGAATTGGTTTTTGTTTTTTTTTTGTTAGTTTTGGATGGTTGCTAGTAGATCGGCTCCTGCATTTTAATTAATGAATGCTTAAATAAGAAATCGAAATGGTTAACTGTAGTCACTGTGAATAAGGCCTTCTTATGGAGGGTGAATACGTCAAATATAAGAGGCTTCACTTTGAATGAACCACAATATACGCAGGGATCTTCAAGAGTATGACTTCAATCCATAAAGAGACTTGGAACTACCAATATTTATCGAAAGCCTAAGAATGGCCAAGGACAAAAAGACGGCCAAGTTCCCAAGGGCAAACGGATGCAACGGCGGTTAACGGAGAAGAGGTTGGACGAGGTTCTGGCAAGCCAAAGAGAGGTACTACCTTAACAACTGCGCCCGAAATGATGAACAATGATCGGGAAGTGATATACAAGGGATTAAAGGAATGTTTAAAGAATATTCATCATGTGTGGTATTTGTATCCAGAACTACGACAACTTTATTTCAACCCTCTTCAACAAACTTCTAAAACATTTAACCGATGAAATAACTGATTTGAAACATCAAATAGGAACAAAAGGATTCCACCATCGTGAGCATGGAGAAGAAAATTAACTTTCTAGAACAACAGGTAATTGAAAACAACATTGAAATTAAAAATATCTCGTTTGAAACAACTGAAAACACAATAGAACTAGTAAAAACTTTGGCCGAAATAGCCAATGTCGGAATCAAAGACACAGATATAAATAACATATACCGTACAAATACTGAAAGCAAGAAACAAGAATCTAAAATAATAGTTTCCTTCACAAGCAAATTTTCCAAAAACAATGTTCTACAAAAATTACATTTACACGGACCGGCCGATTTAAAGGATTTAAATAAGAAACTGCCCGGGACGAAATATACACAAAGTTCATTTATATCTGTTAACAACCAACTTACTGCCACAAACAGACTTATAATGTGGCTGTCAAAAAACCAAGCAAATGATAATGGGCGGAAGTTTGTTTGGTCACAAGATGGGAAAATTCTTGCAAGAAAAAACGAGACATGTAGCGTAATCGCATTGATACTGTCAATGACCTCTCCAAAATTGCATAATCCGCTCTCGTTAAATTTGGTATTAAAAAAAATTCAACACAAATGAACGAAAACAATGAAAATGCACTAGATCGATTATTGAGTGTGGAGTACAGGACGATTGATAGTATGGATGAATTCAAAAATTATGAATGTTGCGGATACGCAAATGAATATACTGGATGAATCTTATACGTTCACTTCTGCTTGTCATATGACGACTGTCACCCGCCAGCTGACTACGCGTCATCGAAAGAGGGGACGCCACCTAAGCGTCACCGGATTTGAACAAGCCCAACGGTCGCTTTATTCAGTCTACATTCAACCACCAGCGTGTACACACCACCAAGAAGACCGGCGTTCGAGATCACAACGTTGAGTTTGCCTTTCCTCACCGAACTGTTTCCATTAACTTTTCCTCCCGTAACTTACGTTAGCGGCCTTTTGCTTTCGATATACGTGTTGTGTGTGCAGCCGAATAAACAACTGATACCGAACTGATTTAATTGACTTTTCCTCTCGTAATTTAAATCATCGGCTTTTGCTTTCGATATATATGTTATGTTTGCAGCCAAATAAACAACTGATACCGAGCTGTTTCCATTGACTTGTGGCGGTTCCGCCAAACCCCACGGTACGCTTTCCTTAAAAACCCCCATAACATCCATCTTCCCATATAATTTCACCAATGCAATTTCACCCTATAAAGAAAACTTACCTTTTCATGAATCCCTTTGCATTCAATTTTCTGTAAGAATTCTTCTTGACCTTTTTAGAAATTCCAAAACTCCCATTGTTTCCCGCCAATGCATTTGCATTTGCCACAGAAAACATTTCCTTTTCCAAGGACATGTAATGCTTTCAAGCATTATCTGAAATTCCTAAAATAGATCCTTAATGTGCATATGCACCATAAATACCAAACATTCGATACCCTTTGTCTGAGTTAAAATACTATGTCGTCAGCTTGTTTTTACAGCTGCAACACTAGCGACAAACTATGATGCATTTCTTTCGTCGCCACCACTAATTACTTGGAATACCTAAATGCAAGCAAGGGATGCGTATCGGCAATTAACCCAAGATACGATATACAATTTCCATGTATCGTATCCCATTAACACCTTTTTTCCAACGTCCGTCATAGCGACGTTGCATAAACATGACCCTCATTACGGAGCAAACCATTTGGTCGCCTTTTCCTTTGTTCTCGCTGACTGCCTTTCTCGTTGTTCCACTGCTTTCGAACACGTGGAACAACATTAAATCTGTTCGATCGCGCACACACACCACTGTACCAAAAAGATCGCATTTTCTTAGTGGCCACACCCTTAAGAGAACATTTTCTCTTTCCCCTCCATATCGCACCCTTAATTGAGGATAGAATAGAAGTCAGAGTTCTATCCTCGAAGAGTCCTTTACCATCCGCAGGCCAGTACGGTCATGCCACTCCCGCCCGTAGTCGTGCGGGTGATAGTTTTAAACCATTTTTGTGAAGTTATAAACGTAACGTAAAATAATCCTGAGTTTATATTTTTACTTGTGTGATGGCGTGATCAGTGACAATTGATCGACGCTGGTGTTTCCGTTCCTGCTGCGGTGAATCATCAAGAGTTTGGGCGGAACCGTGTGAACAGTGGAATGAATGCTGGAGGAAGAAGGGAACCAAGTGTCCGTGTCAGGCACAATACTTCTTCCCCACAGACTTTTCGTCCCGTAACTTACATTAGGGGCTTTTGCTTTTGACACGTGTGTTGTGTTGTGCAGCCAACCCAGCAACTGATGCAGAACAAAAGAAGGGCAAGCAATTGCATACATTAATTTGCGGAAATTAGGAAGTGAAAGGCCACACATTTAATGGCCCTTCGAGCCGGATATCGGATCGCTTCACATTGGCGGTAAATTGAACCGGAAGTTAAAAAAGTGAAAGTGCGAGTGCTCGGTGGTGCAAGTGTAGGGATGAAGTATGGTGTGCAGGCGTACTGCACCGGATTCACTTCTGTCCCCATCCTCACTGGAAGTTCATCATGGACATCCAAGAAAATCAGCAAGCACGCAGATGCCGGTCGAGAGAAATAAAACACCGACACACTGGTTTGTTGTTTTTGATGTACAGGAGCACTGTTTATTCAATTTAGTTATTAATAGATCGGAGAACTTGACAGGGTATTTTAATATACACGTAATAAGCCTTATTCCTTATAAATGAATTAATATAATCACTTTTAACCGACTTCCGTCCATTATTTCTATACTTGGTGAACGACCAACGCGACTGGCGATTCTCGCGATTATCGCTACCCTGTGCGCACCAGGGTAGCGATGGAGACACGACCTGGTCCGGTCGAAGGATGGAATTTGACTCCGCGATCGTCATCTCATGCAGAGATGATTTCGCTAAGGAAGAAAAAGGAAGAGAGAGAAAAACTTTTCTCTTAAGGGTGTAACTAGTGGCGCAGTGGTATATGTGCGCGATCGAACAGATTCAATGTTGTTGCATGTGTTCGAAAACAGGCAGGCGGCAAGGACAATAGGGAAAAATGACCACATGCGCCGCTGGTAATGCGGGTCATTGTTTACACGATGCCTCGTCGCTATTTTCGACGTTAGGAGAAAAAGGTGCTAAAAGCAAATTGGATGTTTATGACATCTCTGGCTGCAATAGAAACCGGGTTCATGTTTGCATTAGGAAATGCTGGAGAATTTGGTTTCAGCGTCTATTGCGCTAATTATATGCAGCTGCTTGGGTTGTTTGTTGGTAAGACAAACAAAAAAGGTTGCCAGGCAATGTGTATGAAAAGGTATATGACGCGGCTGGGAAAATAGACGGCGCGATATTTATGGTCCCTGTCATGACGGTTACATTGAATGCAATCCGAATTATTTTGTTTACAGGAATTTGTCTGGTACCGAATTGGTTCAGAATACCAAATAAGCAAACAAAGAAATCTTACGGAAAATTGTATGCGAAGGGATGCATGAAGGTAAGTTTTCTTTATAGGGATTTTATGATTACAGATGGTGATCTATATAATGCGTGAAGCGTTTACAGGTACTAATACCGTTGCATTAGCAAACTTAAGGGAGTTGGGTAGTAGTTATGGGGGTTTTTCAGGTAAGTAGACCGTAGGGTTTGGCGGAAACGCTACACAAGTGCTAACTATCTAACGGTGTTGACGATACACGTTTCTCCCTCACTTCCTCGGCTGCGTCCTCAACAAAAATTTGGGACACTTTCACCCAAGACTTGACCTTCAAGCGGCTACAATGTCCCGAATTGAGGAACTCATAGCCGCTCAGTTCGCGGCACAGGACAGGAGCTCCCGTGCTTTCCTCAACCTCTAGGACAAGGGACTACCCACCCCGACCACGATAGAGGCGCTCAGACGCGACCTTAGCCTTGAATGGGAAGGTATCCTCAGGCAGCACAAAGAAATCATTCATATGGTGACCCCTGGGCCTCAAAAACGGAGATACTTCGCGGAAGACTTCGCCACCGAGACCGAGGAAGTGTACCTCGACGAACGGGCAAAGCTCATCGATGCCCAAAACGTGCTCGACTCATACTTCCCGGCATTATCCATAGCTCCGACCGACGTCATTGACAATCGCATCCTCGCTAGCGAGTTGTCTTCAGTGCAGCTACCGACGCTCTCAACCAAGCAGGTGGGAAGGACTCTGCTCCCGCCTGCAGTCAATCACCTACAAGAAACCCGCTAGAATGTCGCCGGTCTGATACCCAACCTCAAGCCCCGTGTCCCGATGGCCACGACGCCACCGGAATCGCAGAGGCAACAGGCTCCATGCACGTTGTGCGGGGCCCACACTACATCTACGCCTGTGAAAGCTTCCGGCCGTTCACGACTGCCCGACGGAAGTCCTTTGGGGACAACAGGAGCCTATGCTACAATTGCTTCGGTTGCCGCCAACTGCGCGATTGCCACTCCGGCAAGACGTGCCGGCAATGCCAGCAAAGACAACACACCTTGCTGCATGTCCGGACAACCATCATCCTCCTTTGCCTTACCGGAAAGACGCAAGCAACAATCACCTTCGCCCCTCACCTCCACAACTCCCAACACTGGACAATGGGGCCCTTCGTTTTGCCGCGTCTCTCGGTGTACGTGCCACCACCACAAACAATGGCACGGAATCTCTCGTTTGTGGCGGATCTGGACCTGGCAGATCCGAAAGTCGCCTCCGCCGACAAGATGGATCTCATCATTGGAGCAGATCTATACCCCACCGTCATCCTCGAACGCTTAAGGAAAAGCGAACACTCCGACCTCATCGCGCAGGCTACTAAATTGGGCTGGGTGCTAACAGGCGGGCCGGTTGCTTCCCAGTCTCACAGTCCAGTTCAAGGAGAAAACGCACGTTGATGGAATGTCGTAACCGACATTGAAGATTATACAAGCGTGATCTTTATGTGGTTCTAAAAATTCAAAATCTAGAATTGAATTCGCGGAAAATAAATTCGGGAAAACATTGGGCTATTTTGTAATCGTGGCTGGTGTCCTGGGGCCCGTTACTAATGGAAGAGAAGAAGAAAAACCAAAGTTATTGCCAGTTGGGCATTCAAGCAGTTTGTTGGTCAGTTGTCATTCCGAACCTTCTTAGCGGTATCACTCGTCTGGTTGGATGCGTTTTTGATTCTTATAAAACTTGTTCTGTTGATCTCCATGGAACTAAAAGTTGTGTAAAAGTCCCATTTTTTGTCGCTGTAATCTGTTCGCAGTTTTCATCAAACCAAGGTTTATTGGACGATTTGCTTTCCATCGACGAAGTTCCATACTCAAAAGAATAATTTCTGTGATTAACACTGCGCATATGTAAACATCGGAGTTCCAAAACAGACTTCTGCGTCAAATCTTGGCTAATAGCGAATGTTTCGGCCAACCTCCCAACCTCGTCCGTTCCATTAGAATACACTTAGTAGTTGAAGTTGTATACATTAAAGTCGCCAAGAACAACAATCTTAGAAACCGGGTGATTGACTTATTTCCAGCCGACAGTGTGTGAAAGATGTTTGAAGAGCGACAGTGGTTGATCGTCATTCGGTAAGCGGTAGAGACCGCAAGAAAATCGGCGGAAGTCCTCAGCACGATTTTCATTCAACTGATGTGCAAGAACCCGCCTGTCACGCGGGAGACCGGCGTTCGATTCCCCGTCAGGGAGCCTCTGGCGCAAGACTAATGACCTTGCCCGGAAAAGAAATCATTATGGAAAATTTAACAAGCCTCAGGACTTGTTAAATAAGGCCAAGACCGGCTCCCGGTTGTAGAGCCGATGATGATGATAATGATGATGTGCAAGAACCCAATGATTCTAATCTTCTTCTACAATAGATTGGATTGGGTGAAAACACAGGCTTCACCTTTAAACCAAACTTGAATGTAATGTTAACGAAGATATGTCGAGTCAGTTGAGGGGTCAACCTGGGTCTCGTTTAGGGCTAGAATATCGGGTGTGGCTGTTTGTAAATAATGGTGGACGACGTTCCTATTGGTGAAATCGATGCCGCTGATGTTACAAAACGCCAATATGAGTTGAACTTTGGTTTGTTTCGTAAACGAGCGCAATTTGCACTTTGGTTTTAAATCTGCAGGTTTTTCTCCGTGAGATAGAACCCCGGAGATTCGAATGTTTACCTACGAGCCATCGGGCAAACGTCCAGAACACAGCAAAAGATTTCTACCGACCGTATCGCGGAACGTACAGCGTGACATGGTATCTCACGTTGCGACTGATTAAAACCTGTTCCAATTTTTTTTCGACCGGGGTGAAGGATGGCCGGGGATTTCTTGTGACCATTTCACGGAGCCTAGAACTTAATGGGGTAGTATTTCACCGGGTGCCAGGGCATTGTTATTCCACATACCATTTGAACTTTGGTCGTTTTTACGACAAGCCAAGAGTATATTTACCCTATTCGCAGGACAGTAGAGTACATCCTCATACTGAACTAAACTATAGGTCGAATCCTAATAGTTAAAACGCTGTTATTAATCAAATTGCTCAAATTTCAAAGCCCTTTATAATAAAGTTGTGATCAAAATATTTCAATATTTGTTTTCACTCAGGTTGACTTAATAATCATGGGTTTTAAGTTTCTTTTTTTCCAACTCATCTTTTGAATAAGGACTCTTGGACGATTCAACCTCACAGGCAAATGTAATCTGCACTCCTCCATATTCTTTTTGAATCTTCTCTTATCTTTCCTCAATTTAAAGTTGTATAAATAATGACACTCATCCTTGCTGCGATTCGCGAGACATTTTTATCTCGAAATATATCTGCACCAGCACATCTTCTTCCAGTGGTGAGCATATCTTAACTGAAGTGTCGTTGAATTGACGACTTTTTTATTGCCTCTGCTAACTTTGTCTTCTTGCCTTGACACGCGTTCTGTTGTCTAACTGCCAAAGTAATCGACCGAGACTGCGTAGTGTGGTCGGCCGCAATCACCCTTACTCTCACGAAGTATAACGAGTTGTTTTTTCATGTATCTCACCCCTCCACTAAAAAAAACTGAAATAAAAGATGAAAAACTCACGAAAACCAACAGAAAGTAGGCCTCTGCGCTTAGCCATGTCAAACATGCCTAAAGGGGACAGATGTCTTGTGTTTTCTGAAGACCAACCAAACCACCACGAAGGGTGGGATCCTGGTAAGGAACGCCTTTTCCTTTCAATAGATGAGCCTATACTTCGCGAACCTGCCGTGCATATGAAACTAGGTTTTGGGGGAAAAAAGACGACAGAACCACCACTACCCGTGGGGTTGCTGTAATTTTGGATAAAATAAAAAAAAAAAGGAAAACCTAGAAATCTGTGAAAGGCGGTGGTGAGCACCATTGGCACGGGGCTGCGATGCGTTCTCAGCCCCTCTTCCATTCACCCACCCAATTAGAGTATGCCAATTGTGTGTCACTGTTAAACTGCGTCTTGACATGTTGAGATAGTGAATGGTGGGGGTTGTCCTTAGACATCGTCGTCATCATTATCAACAGCAATAGAAGCAGTTATACCCCAGGAGATGCAAGTACATGCATATTGCACCCTTGTCTTGTATGCACTAAAAGGACTCGCTGAGCTGGAGCTTTGTTTTCCTTGGCTTTTCACATTTTGGTTTCCTTTTCTACAAATATAATAATTTCTTTCGTCGAGGACGCCAATTTTAAGTGGTGTACACCACAAACTACGCCACAAGGCCCATCCAAGTGCAGGATAAGCGTTTAATTAAAAATGAAAAATTAATTAGTATTTGATCTGAGGAGAGGAACTCTTCGCCTTTAAATATGTTTCGTTCTGTAAGTGCATCTTGAGGTGTAAGGTGTCTGGTTATCGTATGTCATATGAATCGTTCCCTTGGATTTATATTGAAGCATCGGTTGACGTCAGTTGTGGGGGTTGAAGAGAAGTGCAAGTTTTCGTGTTAATGATGTTAATTGCCAGAAGAGTCTACAATTCTACACGAGTTTCAAAAGCGACTATTATAATGTTTCATTAATTGAGTTTCATATAATTTCTTGCTTGTGTGATTTTGAATTCTGCTCTCATAAGCAATTGACGTTGTCGACACTTTTAAAATCATTGTGATCAGTTCATTAACACTTTTCGAATTTGCCATGACCGGTATTTGGTATCTCTTAATACTTAGATTATCTTCTCTTCTTAGGGCCGAAGTATTTTCCAATTATGCGTTCAACGTTTGCTCCCAAAAATGTTCCCATAAACAATGGGCGGCCGAGGCTACAGCCTCTACAAAATAGTGAACTTCGGTGAGTTGATGGATTTTTCATTTTCATTTTTAAAACATTTTTTATTTTCTTTTTATATTCTTAGTTTCTAAATTACATGCTAGACAAAAAATGCTTAAATTCTAGCTTAATTATCTTATATTATAACTTACTGGTCCTTCGCAGCCGCTCTAAGCTAAACATTACTTAACAATTGTATAATTTGCCTTTCGGCGACAGAACTTTGTGAACAGTACTTATGATTATTTGAAAGACAAAGAAAAATTTGAAAAACTTTGTGTCCATTTTTTTTTGTTTTTTTTTTTTTCTTAAATTTAACTTACTTAAAAGCACTTAACTTAACTTAACTTAAATCTTATACTACCTTAATTCTAGAAAAGCTAAGTCTATGTAAGCTGGCTGATGATAGTGTGATTCTATACCGACTTTGGTATCCAGGTATTTATATGCCATTCAACCACCAGAACTGTTGACGCTGTCTAATACTATCCCGGTCCCGGTCTCTGTGGGAGATAGCCCTACTGAAGCGCAAGAGCTCTTCTTCGGTGCGCGTTACTTCCCGGTCGTAGCACAATCGCCCGTCTACGGATGATCTACTTACACGATAGATCAGCGGAATTCCGGATCTATCCTGTATAAGCCCTTTCATGTCCAAGTCAAGGAACGCCTCTGGTGCAACAAAACCGTTGCGACGCACGCTCTCATAGTACAGAGTGTTTGGCTAATAGGCCCCGAAAATTAGGTCATTGGACGAGCTTATTCCTCTCGCAATATGTCCTCTGATTAATTTAATCATAAAATTCTCCATCCTATTTATGTACGCTTCATTATATAAAGTCTCATTTGAATAATACTTTTTATAGTCCGATTCCGGTGTCCGATATAATCTGAGACAACTTCTGAGACACTTCCTTTCGAACACCCGAATCTTTTCCATCAAATTTGGACCTATGTTAAACCATACTGGACAACCATCTATGAGCATTGGCCTGATTAGCGTCATGTAGCATATGACTTTTACCCTGCTGTCAAGTTGGCTACTGTGAAAAAGCCTCCTTGTCATAGCAAAAGTTTTCCTTGCTTTGACCAAAGCAGCCTCTACATGTCTGTTGAAATACAGATGTTGGTGTAGCCAGATGCCCAGGTATTTAACTAAACTCTTAGTTTCCAGTATATCTCCATGCGGTCCCACGATAACTAACTTTCGCCACTTTTTCCTTGTGTCGTTCGTGGCTTTATATAATGGAGTTCTAAATAGGATGGCTTCACATTTCTGGAAGTTGATTTTAAGTTTCCAGTTATCGCAATAGCTCTGCACTTTGTTGAAGTCTCGCTGTATTAAACTATTTATGATTTCAACTTTCGGAGCTGTTCCGTAAATTATGAGATCGTCTGCGTACGCAATAGCCTGCGGAAGTGCATCTAATAAGTCGCTAACGTAAATGTTAAAAAGAATCGGAGAGAGTACCGCGCCCTGTTGTAAGCCATTCTTGATATTATACGTATTATTAGAGGTCACATTACCATTTTCTCTGACCAGTTTGTAATATAACCCTTCGATCCAGACGGTATCAAAGGCTTTTTCCAAGTCGATTAGACAGGCCCCTGTGCATTGGTTCCCACATTTATTCCATTGTATGTCAGAGACCAGTTTAGCTGCGGCATGTGTGGTTTCATGACCCGCCTTAAAACCAAACTGGTTATTTGGAATAATGTTGTTGTCGTCTACCCATTTTAGCAGAGCTTTGTTAATAGTCTTTTCAAATGCTTTACTGATGCTTGGGAGTAAACTTATCGAACGCATGTTCATTGGATTTATACAGTCTTTGCCCTTCTTTGCGATGGGCTGAATGATAGCCGTTTTCCAACGCGCGGGATAATATGCGTTATTCAACGCGTTGTTAAACAGAACCGTGTATATATCTATTGCCATTGGGGGCAGGTTTCTTGTACGATATTAGGTACTCCATCTATTCCCACTGACTTTTTGCTGCTTAATGAGTCGATGATACTCTGCATTCCTTCCCTCGTGATTAAAAGGCCTATAGGCCCACCATTGGCATTAATGTCAATTGACAGATTATCGTCACTGAATTCGGTAAAACCCGGATTCTCCGATTGCCAATGTGAAATTTCATTTCGGAGCTGCAGGTGATTCAGTAGAATTCTGTCCCCAAGTCGGGATTTCGGGGAATGCTTTCATTCACCTTGTACATTTCCTGAAAGACAGCTCCCACAGCGTTCACCTTTTCCAAAGGATCTTCGATCACGAGGAGCTCACTATTGAGGATAGCGTTCTCTGTATATATGCCAATGTTGGTTAGCAGCTGCTTGTTTAGATCAGTACGTCGAATTTGGAGACACTGAATCTTGTTTTGATTATTTCTCCTGAATATTTTATTTATTTGTGGGAACATATTCGGGTTATTAGTTTTTATAGCTCGAATTCTGTTGTTCCAATACAAATTTGTTGCTAATCTGTAGTCGGCTTTAAGTAGTTGTTGGAGATTTTTTAATCGGGATTTCAGTGATATTATCTCCTGATCTTTTGCAGCTGTGTCATCTGTCTCTGCAGATTGAGCAGGACCGTGACCACGTCTGCTTGCGATGTTGTTTCAGTCTGTGTGGGAGTATTTGTGGCTACCAATGTTGCAGCCTGATTTGCTGGTCTCCCACCCGACGCAACTTGTGCGTACGACCGCTGCGATGTTACGGGCATTTTTGTAGTACGAGCTGGCTCTGTGTTTTTTTGCTGGGTCACACTTCTTGCCATTATTTCTCGGATTTTAGGACATCCTCGATAATTAGCGGGGTGTCCTTCATTCCGACACACTGTGCACTTTAGAAGGGCTTTGTCTTCTACCCTTTCTTTTCCCAGACGGCAGTCTTCTGCCTTATGGTCTTTTCCGCATTTTACACAACGGTGCTGCATTTCACAGTTCGCCGCCGCGTGACCAAACCTTTGGCAGCGGACACATTGCAGGACGTCTGCCTTTTTTTAATTTGTCCCATGAGACCATTTGATGATCCAAGACTGTAATTTTTATTAGACCACCAATTCTACTGCTGGGTGTTAATTGAACCAAAAAGAAGGGTAGCTTGCGGTTTTCCCTTCTTGCCTTGGTTGTGGTGAACGATTTTACCGCGGTAAACTCGACATCTTCGTGCTTCAGATTTTGAAGCATTTCGAGCAGAGCCTCCGGCTCCATTTCAGGGTCGACACCCTTTAATAGAACCGTTACCCTCTTTGTTTGCTTCGGCGTGAACGAGTAAAATTCCGCGGTGGCTCTTTTTAATACCTCTTTAATTTTTTCGTAGTCTGCCATCGCATAGGTTTGAATGGCATGCCTGTTACCAGCCAGTCTTTTAACTACAAAATTGTTTCCTATAGCTAGCTTACAGAGACTTACCAATTCCTTACACTCAATACCTATGGTGTTGATTGGTGGCATCTTTATTTTTTCGTTGTTATTGTTGCTTTGCCGCTGCTGTGTTGCTTGCTGTTTCGGTGGTCGATTTTGTGTTGATAGTTGCTGTTGCTGTTGATGGTGAAGCTGTTGCTGTTGACCGACTTTTGGCTTTGGCTTTTGTTGTTGTTCTGTGGCATTTTCTTTTTCGACTGCCGTTATTTTTTTCTTTCAGCGTCTCTCATCTTATCGGGCTCTTGCCATCGCAACTTTCGCCTCCAATTCACTTATTTCCTCTTCTTCATCCTCAGACTCTGAGGATGCAAGAGAAGCGAATGAATTGTTTGCCTCATACATATTAAAGTTGGCGGGGGGGCTCACTGTCCTCCTCCATTTGGTGATCTCTTTTCTCCATTGTTAATTTCGCGGTTTTACTTCGCGTCACAATGGAGTTTTTCGGTGTACCTTTTCGTTTGTGTGTTGTCGCGTTTTTTCTTCCTCCTTTTTTGTCACATTTAGCATTCGTTTTGTTTGTTTGTTGTTGTTGCACTTTATTTTAATTGTCACCACACGTCACGTCACTGTTTTTCTATTTCGTGGTTGATGGATGGTCGAGTTGTCTACATTCGTTTTCTTTTTTCTTAAAATATTTAAAGAATCGATTTTTTGAAAAGAAATGAATCCGCATCTCGTGAGAAACTTACAAAACAGGGAACAAAAGATCTAAATAATGTTCAAGCATTATAAAGAAATCAATTCAGTCATGTGATTTGCTACCTTAAGTTTGAACGTAATTTATTAAAAATATTTCTGGAAATGGGTTTTACAACGCAAGACAAAGAACGCCAATGGCCCATTCAAAAAATATAAATGTTTAAGGATTTCAAGATCTTAAACTAAGAAAGACTTTCACTGAGAGGCATGTTCAAAATATTTTGAATAGACCACCTTTATCAGGAAGATGATTGCAATATAAATTCGTCTACAAGGCAACTATATATTGCTGTAGATAAATAGACTGCAGATATGTGGTAATATCTCCTCACAGACTAGATTTCAAGATTAACCATTGATGATACCACATGAAATGTCTGATTTTATAGTAAACATTGAACAGCCAATATTATTTTATTATTATTCAATCAAATTAGGATCCGTTGGCATCTATGACATTCTTTCTACGTGATACAAGGTCAAATATTCCTTTTTCGTAAAAGTGCTGACTTTTTGAGGCAATGAAATATTCAAAGGCTCTTATGACCTCTGTTCGGTTTCGGAAGACCTTCTGCCGGCAAAATGAATCCAGATTGCGGAAAAGATGGTAGTCTGTTGTGGAAATGTCAGGATAGTACGGTGGATGCGAAAGAATTGCAAATACCAACTGCAACCGTTTTCGCACAGTTACTTGTGAGGTATGGGGCGGCGCATAGTCATGCAAAAGGATCGGGCCGTGCCTATTGACCAACGCCGGTTGCTTTTCAGCCAATTTGGCATGCAATATGTCGATTTCCTCACAATATTTGATAGCGTTTATCGTTTTTCCTGGTTGAAGAAATTAAAAGTGGACTGGTTCTTTCGATGTTCACGAAATTTTCACCGTAAACTTTTTTGGGTGAAGATCGGTCTTGGGGGTGTGTTTTGGTTTTTCACCGGCATCCAACCACTGCCCAGGTCTTTTACGGTTGCAAAAACGGTTCAAGCGATGTGCAGATTTCCAGGCGCCGTCGTTTTAGGGACTCGTTCAGTTCATGGGGTACCCACTTATTTTACCTTTCCTATGAGAGAAAGTTGTCGACTTATTGTCATTGGGGATACTCCCATCATTGGTGCAATCTCCCGCACCGAGGTCGTTGGGTCCGCATCCACCGTTGCTCTTAAAACATCTTCCTTAACTAAGGTTTCCGGCTACCCACGCGATTCATTTTTGAGGTTGAAATCTCCCGAACGGAACTTTCCAAACCAACGTCGTCTAGTGCGTTCGTTTACCGCTACATCCTCAAATGCGTCATTTATATTTTTTATAAAAAAATTTAACAATCTGGCGCAGATGTTCACTCGAGAACTTCTTATTTTCGACTGAGCGAAAATAGGATATTTCATGTGGAACAACCCAATAATTCGATCGAACCGGAAAAAAGATATATAAAAGGTGTACAAATTTATAAATTTTCTCTCGAGCGGCGAGAACTCTAAACATAATGTCTAGTAGCCGATTCATAGTCCAAACAAAATTCAAATTTTGAAGTACCCTTAAGGCGATGTTCTGGTCAAGAATTTTGAAAAAACAGGTTTTTTGTTTTTATATTTTCTTATAGTTTATACTTTTAAGAATATGCTGTCCAAAGGAAACTTTAAAGTTCCAATAATTGGCGAAGTTATAGCTGCTTTAGCAATATTATGTCACTTGAATAGCAGGTTCAAATGAAATTTTTAAACCCGTTTTTCTCGAAACTGTTTTTTTTAAAACAATACCCACGATTTTTCTACTGAACCGATTTACTTCAAATTGAGTATATGTCTTCTTTATAGCCTTTTCTATTGCATGAACTATCCTCATCCCCAAATTTCAATGTTAACTATTTTTTAAAAAATCGAAAAACTAAAAAAAAGTGGTACAAAAATAATTTTTTTTTTCAAGCAGTAGCCATTTTGTTAAAAAAATTTTTTTTCCAGATTGCTAGGAGGGTTGAATCGTGGGTATGATCGCGTGCCAACTTTTTGAGATTTGAGAATTTTGAATTTTTTACTTTCAATTTTTTGTAATGTATTCTTGAAATATTAATAAGCATCCTATAAACAAATGAATAGTAAAAATATTGCTTGCTTTTTTTACAGCATGGTGCGAGCAGACTGAGAGTAAGTGGATAAGGAAAGAAGGTATCGGTGTATATTGGTCCTGAATGTCGGGATATTACAACGGCAAGGAAACACATGATCAGGTAGAGTATTCCACATTCGTGTGGTTCGGCTAAAGAATGACTCTCTATGTTTATTTGTGCTCCTAAAATTGACTTTCAACGTGAATTGATACGCTAAATTGACGGGTATCGCGGGAAAATGTCTGAAGGGGCGGAATACAAGTTCAGTTGAGTGATAAGACCTATAGAAAAGAGATAGGCATAATTGTGGATTTGCCATGCAATGTGAATGAGTGTTTGGAATTAGGAACATCGATTTAACGTCATGATTGGATGGCCGAAATATGATTTGATGACCTATTTGGTATCGATATACATCGGAAATATTGATGGCAGAAATAGTATTTAAGAACCGATTTTTGAAAGAATAAAGCAGATCCAAGCTGACTACAATCAAACTTGCGTCTCATTATTATTTTTTTCTTTTTCGCAGATATTTACGAAAAAAGATACCATTGCCCTGCACTACGAATATGCTCCGACTTTCTGGCAGAAGTCTATGACTTCGAGCGGAGATCACTTCTTAAGGCTTTCTACCCCTGATAGCACTGTTCGAACGAATTGGACCTGACACAACATTCCGTTGACTCTACAAATTTGAAAAATACCCTTCACCTTTTACGTTATACTGATTTTTGCATTATCCTTACGAGGCGACTGTCCTAACATCCCACCTTACATGGCGGCCCTGCCATAATAAATCAATAGCTTCCTACCCTACACTTATCATTATACTACATCGTTATCACCAGATGTGGTTTTAAACATAGAGCTGTGGAAAATTACGTATCATTGGGATGAATAAGCGTGATTAGTTAACTCGCTCATCATTTATATGTACAAGAAATATGCCAAAAAGCATTATTTCCTTTGTATCGTGCAATTGTTGGATGAGAAACATTTAAATCAAACAATTTGTTGAACAAACTACACGTTATGCAACCACAGATAAAGCTGCAGCGATTTCTGATATATGAAACATGGTAAATGTAAAGTTGGCTCTAATTTACAAACAATATTTTACTATCGATAGATAACTCTTTCCATTAAGACAGTGTATCCTTACAAAGCCAGCTAAATATGGCATTAGAGCGTGGTACATTTATGGTGCAGCGAAAAGTATTGTACTTAATGGGATTATATATGCCAAGAAAAGGAATACTCGCAATGTGTATCATGGCGAAAGAGTCGCCAAGGAATTGTATTGTGTTTCAGAGGATATGGACGTAACATACGTCCGGACAGACTTTACAATATCACCTTTGAAGAAACAGGCCTGTATTCTAATTACTACGATGTACGATAATGGTATAACAACTGATTAACGCGCCGAAAAGCAGAAATGTTTTTATTTAATAACCAATAAAAGCGTTGATACCTTAGATCAAGTGTACGGAAGAACCCAAAGTAACACAAACACATATCGTGATTGAAGAGCGAGCCTCTAATAAAACGCCACCATATACCCAAATTGGCGATTAAGCATTTAAAAATTTATAAAATTTATTATACTTTGTTTATTTATAGTTATTTACTATTTTTGTTTGCATAAACTAAAATAGGTCATAATACAATGCCCATATTCAATTATTTTTGTATGCGGGTACCCGATTAGTCTATACTTGTACTAATTTTTACTTTTGAAATTTTATTAGTTAAACATAAAAATAAACAATCTCAATTCATAATTCGATGCAAAACCGCTGAAATTGTGGGGACTCCGAAGATTTTTAACCATTTTTTCTTAGTTAAGGTATGATTCAACAAAAACTACCGGGTACTCGGTTAGTAACACAAGGGTTAAGTAGTAAAATGGTCGAAAAAAGATTCGACCATACTGCTCAATTTTCCTTAAGTGAGCAAATCATGGCTCAGGATATTATATGTGAATGTGGCCTGGATATGACTTACAAATACCGTCAGTATTATTGACTCTATCAAGGGCAGTAATTACAGAATTGGTAGAGCCTGAATCGACGAGGGATCATAGTTGACATACCGAGCAGTGCTCTTAAAGAACTCGGGTTATCGGTTGAAAAAAAATGTGAAGCTCAAAGCATTAAAACCGAGTAAGGGAACTGACAAAGATGGATAGACCATAGTATAAATGGTAGGACAGAGAAGGGTGAGGATAGACTCATTTTGTCTCTAAATCCCCTCTTCCTATGAATGGCTATTCCATCACCTGACAGGCCACGCTCTTAATTAGGGTAAATTTTCCATTTTCAAAAAGGATGCTAACATCAACAGTTCCCTTATTCATAAAAATAGCCCCACTCGTAAACATCCCCACTCCCTCACTGCAATCCTCCCAAAACTTCTCATATAGCATTTTACCACGACGCAGTCGATCCTCCAAACGCGCTCTCATGCCCCACCCCTCAATCTACCAACCAGCCAATGTATACCCCAATCTCGACGGCACTCTTCGTACTGCTGGCCCCAACCCACACTATCCCCTTCCCATCATAATCAAGACAACTCTGACGGAAAACCCTTTACCCCCAACCTCTCTCGTAAAAAAAATTTCCTCCTAATAGAGCCTCTTTTAGCCCCGCCCTCCTCAATCCCCCAAAACCCCTAAACCACACTCTCCCTGCTCATCCCACCCCACCCGCGCCTCGCTAACATCAAACAAATATCACAATTTCATCAAAGCTCAGTCTATTAACCCATCACACCAGTCATTTTCGAAATCCTTTTATTCTCCCAGCTCTACCCAACTATCTACCGTCGCATATAATTCAACACCTCCATGCCTCGTTCTCAACCCATTTTTGGCTCCGTCCGTCCACTGCTTGAATATGCTAGCCAGGTATGGTCTCCTTATCACAAAACCCATATCCGTTAAATCGAAAGTATTCAACGTCGCTTCTCCGGGGACTAGGATGGGAAAACCTCTTAATCCTTCCCCCGTACATTAACGGCCTCAAATTAATCAACCCCAGAACCCTTGAGGAGCGCAGGATCTTGGCTGACATAACATAGTGTTCAATCATCGGGTCCTCTCCGGCTCGGTTACCTTAGGTTAAGCCTAGTTAAGATAGTTCTTAAGCTGTTTAGTTTGTAAGTTATACATGACTGGCCTGGAAAGTTTTCGACCTCAACGTGAAGATAGCAGCACTCGTCAATAAAATCTAGTCAATGTAGTTGTCCATCTTTTCACAGTTACTTATCAAAATTTCAGCCATTTTGGATGCGCAATTTTTATTTGACAGTCGTTTGAGTGAGCCGACGTGAGTGTTTTTGTGAAAATGGACAAAATTGAGTATCGAGCAGTCATTAATTTTTTGTTTTTGAAAGGCAATACGCCTACGCAAATCAAAGATGAGTCGGACTCTGTGTATGGGGACTCTGCACCATCATTTTCCACAGTGAAATGTTGGGCTGCTGAATTTAAACGTGGCCGTGAGAGATTGGGAGACGATGAACGTTCGCGATGTCTAAAAACTGCAACAACTGACGATAACACCGCTAAAGTTCACCAAATGGTGCTAGACGGCCGCCGAATTAAAGTGGGAGAGATAGCAGAGGCTATGAAAATGTCCAACGAACGTGTTTGCCACATATTAAATCAAGATTTAGGCATGAGAAGGCTGCCCGCGCGTTGGGTGCGGCGTTTGCTCACGTTAGACCAAAAACGTGTTCGGATGAACATTCCCAACGCTCTGTTGGCGCAGTGTAGGCGCAATAAATCCGAGTTTTGCTGCCGATTAATAACTGCCGATGAAACTTGGATACACCATTATACGCCCGAAACAAAAATACAGTCAAAACAGTGTACTGCAAAGGAGGAATCGGCTAAAAAAAAAGCAAAAACTCAGCAGTTGCCATGGCGAAAATCCACGAATTACGGTTTAAACTGCTTGACCATCCGCCTTATTCACCAGATCTAGCCCTAAGAGACTTCTTTTTGGTCCCTAATCTAAAAATTGCTCTCGGAGGACAGAGATTTTCGTCAAATGAGGAGGAAATCACCTTCGTGCAGAGTTATTTTGCAGAGAAAAACGCATAGTACTATTTGGACGGGTTAGAGAGATGGGGGCATCGCTGGGAGAAGTGTGTAGAGTTACAAGGAGACTATATAGAAAAATAAAAATAAATTTTAAGAAAAAATGTCTTGTATCGTTCTTAGGTCGAAAACTTTTCAGATCACCCTCATATATACTTTAGTTGTAGGTACTTATGTTGCTTGAATTAAGTCAATAAATCGGATGGTAGCCCGGCTGAACTCCCGCTCTCAAAGATCTTCAATCTATCCCTTTCCCAAGGTGTTTTCCCAAGTATTTGGAAATCCTCTTTTGTCACCCCCATATATAAAAAATGACCTAAAAACGATATTAGTAACTACCGCCCCATCGCCATACTGTCACATATTCCAAAACTGTTCGACGGCATTCTTTACAACGCGTTATGTTTCCGCTGTAAATCCATCATCTTTTCCTACCAGCATGGTATCCTTATGGGTAAGTCGACCATTACCAATCTAGTTGAGTTTTCTCCATGCATTAGAGAATTGCAGCGAAGTCGATATAATCACAACCGATTTCAGCAAGGCTTTCGACAAAATCACCCACAATCTTATCCTTAAGCTACCCTCCTAAAGGGTATTCGAGTTAGGAGTCCCACCCACTGGAGTCAACCGAGCTTAATTTTTCTTACAACGTTAGCTTCAAGGAAGATCGCGTACAACTCATGGTTGTAGCGTCTCCGGAATTGCCCTTCCTCACATACGGGGCCAACAATTCTTCTTAAGACCTTCCTCTCGAACGCGGCTAAGAGTTCAGAGTGCTTTTTATTGAGCACCCGGGTCTCGGATCCATACATGAGTACTGGTAAGGCCATGGTCTTAGCTTGGATGTTCTGGATAAATTTCGCGATTTAAAGAGTCTTGACAGACCATAGTAGGTTGTGTTGGATTTGATCAGCCCTCCATGTATTTCTTCTTCCATATTGTTATCGCCTGCTACTTTCGACCCAAGGTATTGTTTTGTACCACATGAAATGTCCATTTTTTGCTCAATCGGAAATAAGAAGTTCTTGAGTGAACATATGTGCCAGAACGTTAAATTTTCTTTTTTTTATAAAGTAAAGTGGTACGTGTGTTTGCCGTGTGAAAATTTAAGGGTTCGTTACTTGTATAGTTATTTTTTTCTAGCAATTGTTTACCATGCTGTCGGCAGTTCAAATTCGAACCCTCTTCATTTATGAATTTAAAATGGGACATAATGCGTCATTGAAAGACCTGGATGCCAAAGTCGGTATAGAATCACACTATCATCAGCTAGCTTACATAGACTTAGCTTTTCTAGAATTAGGGTAGTATAAGATTTAAGTTAAGTTAGGTTAAGTGCTTTTACATAAAATTAAATTTTAAAAAAAAAAAAAAAAAGGTAAGTTAAGTAAGTTAAATTTTAAGAAAAGAAAAAACAAAAAAAATTGACAAAGTTTTTCAAATTTTCTTTGTCGTCGAAGGGCAAATTATACAAATGTTTAGTAATGTTTAGCTTAGAGCGTCTGCGAAGGACCAGTAAGTTATTATATAAGATAATTAAGCTAGAATTTAAGCATTTTTTGTTTAGCCTTTAATTTAGAAAGTAAGAATATAAAAAGAAAAATAAAAAATGTTTTAAAAATGAAATGAATAATGCGTCATTGGAAATGAAAACATTAATGACGCATTTGAGGATGCAGCGGTAAACGAACGCACTATACGACGTTGGTTTTTAAAGTTCTGTTCGGGAGATTTCAGCCTCGAAAATGAACCAAGCGGGAAGCCGGCAACGTTAGTTGACGAAGGTATTTTAAGAAAAACGGTGGATGCGGACCCAATGAAATCGGTGCGGGAGATTGCGCAAAGCATGGGAGTATCCTCAATGACAATAAGTCGACACCTTTCTCTCATACGAAAGATAAAAATACTCGATAAGTGGGTACCCCATGAACTGAACGACTCCCAAAAACTACGGCGCCTGGAAATCTGCGCATCGCTTAGAGGAGCAAACCGAACTGAGCCGTTTTTGCACCGGATAGTCACCTGTGATGAAAAATGGATTCTGTGTGATAACCGTAAAAGACCTGGGCAGTGGTTGGAGAAACAGGTGAAAAACCAAAACACACGCCTAAGCCCGATCTTCATCCAAAAAAGGTTATGGTGAAAATTTGATGGACATCGAAAGGACCAATCCACTTTTCATTTCTTCAACCAGGAGAAACGGTAAACGCTATCAATTATTGTGAGGAAATCGACATTTGCATGCCAAATTGGCTGAAAAGCAACGTGCGTTGGTCAATAGGCACGGCCCGATCCTCTTGCATAACAATGCTAGACCATACCTCACAAGTAACGGCGCAAAAACGGTTGCAATTGGGATTTGCAATTCTTCCGCATCCTTCGTACTCTCCTGACATTTCCCCAACAGACTACCACCTTTTGTTGTTGATGCCATCTGCGTAGGCAAGTATCTGGCTGGACTTAGTGACGAATGTCCTTCCAGTTGCAACGCCAGAGCCATGGATTGCTTTTTCCAACGCCAGGTTGAAGAGCGGGTAGGCCCGACCGTCCCTTTGTCGGAGTCCATTAAAGATGTTTATCGGTTTGGACAGCAATCCCGCTATTTTTACTTGACTAGTTACATTGGTCATGGTCTTGTGGGGGGTACGAAATAGGGTGTGCCGGCACGGTCACTGGTTCACTTCTATCCCCAACGATTTGTTCCCCCGAACACTGTTCGCCAAACGCCGTAAATTGTCCACAACAGAAAAAGCAAAACTTCGCCACTTTTCGTTCAGTGTGCTAATAGATCCATGAAATTGCCAGGAAAATGTAGTGTGCACGTGTGCAGTAGAATTGCTTGGCAAACAGTGGTGCCAAATAGTTTTGCTAATAATGGTTAGGTATGCAAAAGAATTCTCTTCGGGAAATTTTAAAAATGCATTGGATGCATGAATGGTAAGAATTCTTTGCAGGGAATTTTAGGTAATGCACTAGGTGCATTAAATGTCCTTGATGAAGGAAATGGTTTGCAGGTGACTGCAGATTTGCCAAGGGAGTTGGGGTTGGAATTGTGGGTCATTCTTTGCGTAAGGCTGGAGAACCCCCACAGTCTCATGGCATTATATAGTTCTACCCTCCCTATATTGTCGTAGGCAGCCTTAAAGTCAATAAATAGATGATATAATGGAGTCTTAAATTCCACACATTTTTCCATCGCCTGCCTAAGGGTGAATATCTCATCAATCGCTAATATGCTTGGGATAAAGCCACACTCATATTGACCAATGATGACTTTTGCGTATCGGGCTATCCAGTCTTGTATGATAGTGGAGAGTATCTTATAGGCGGTACTCGGCAATGTTATACCCCTATAGTTGCTGCATACTGTGATATCTCCCTTCTTATGTATGTGACAAATTATTCCACGACGGCAATCTTCCAGCACCTCCTCTTGCTGCCATACGTGCACCACGATCTCATGAATTGCGTGATGTAACGCTGTCCCTCCTTGTTTGATCAGCTCAGCTGGTATGCCATCAGATCCGGGGGCTTTATTTGATTTGAGCTGTCTTATTGCTTCTACTATTTACTCAATGCTTGGTGGCGGCAGCATGTGGTCTTAATCATGCATTGGTGGCGCCTCCAATTCTTCTGTGAACTGACCATTTAGCCATTCATTGAAGTGCATTTCCCATCGCTGCAGAGTGCCTTCAGGATCGGTGATCAGATTACCTTCGTTATCCCTGCAGTAAGTGCAGCGATGTGTGTACCGCGTCATACGGCGGATTATTTGGTGGAACTTCCGCGCCTTTTGCGGACCTCGCTCTCTACTTTTCTCTATTTCACAGACTGGATTTTTTCCCAGGTACTTTTCTTTTGTGTGTGGAGAATTTTTTCAGATCTTCTGAGCTCTTTGTATTTCTCCTCGCGTACCCGGGTCCCATGAGGCTGCTGCAATGCCCGGCATGCAGCATTCTTACGTTCAGTCGCTAGTTTGCACTCATCATCAAACCAGTCGCCCCGATCTCTACGACTACTGCCTAAGATGGAGTTGCCAGTACTAATGAGAGTATTCTTAAAGCGTGTCCATTTCTCTTCTACGGCATTCTGGCCCCAGGACATATCCCTCTCCATCGATTTCTTTGAGAGCGAGTCTTAACGCATGACCAAAGGTATTGCTGGTGTTCTCATTATGTAAGGCAGCCGTGTTGATCCGAACCTGATCCGCGAATGCAATACGTCTCCGTAAGGCAATCCGCGCTCGGAAGACTATACCAACAAGATAATGATCCGAGTCGACGTTGGCACCTCGGTACGTTCGTACCTTCATCAGGCTCGAGGAGTGGCGGCGATCTATTAACACGTGGTCAATTTGGTTGCGAGTGGCTCCATCAGGCGATAACCATTCACGTCTAATATTCTGAGCCATGATTCGCTCACATGGGAAAAATTGCAAAGTATGGCCGAACCGTTTTTCTAGTTAATACTTGTGTTACTAACCGGGTACCCGGTAACTTGTTGAATCATTCCTTAACTAAGAAAAATTGGCCAAACATTTCCGGGGTACCCACGATTTCCCATCGAATTATGCAATGAAATTGTTTTTTTTTTTATATTTAACTAATAAAATTTCTAAAGTAAAACAATAAAAGGAGATAAGTCGAATTTAGATTACAATTAAAAATAAGAAAAAAATTAAAAATAGATAAAAATATACAGTGAAAAATACAGAAAAATTCAAATGGCAGAAAAAAAAATAATTTATGAGTCCAGAGCCTTTTTCTCTCTCTGCTGTTCCTGGTCGCGCAGGTAGTAGTGATTATTATCGAAGGTTTTACTACGGTTTAATTATTGTTCAAAATTATAGGTATTATAGTTCTTAGTTGAGAAAAAATATTTTAGATGGTTTTAGTTACTAGGTTTGTGCTAAATAAATCATGCACGCGCCTCGAACACAGCAAAACTATTAATTATATATTATATATACATGGAGACTTCAAATCACGACGTTTTCAACGACACAGTACACACAGGGTCACAGTCTAGGATTGATTGTATAAATTAATGTTACAGACGGCGTTTACGATTAATTGTTTAAACCGCACAGTACACATTTCCGAACGTTGAAAAAGTTCTTCAGTAGTTCTTCTTTAGTACTCCGAAAAGAAATTACTCAATGATCCCGGTTTATGTTGCGTACTTCGCAACGATTAATTATATTAATATATTATATATTTCGTACATACAGAAAATATAAATACGACGCAGTTTTAAATCCCAAACACTGTTGTTTCTGCGTTTTCCGAAAAAGTGTTGTACAGGTTTCTCTTTCTTTCTCTCACCACCTTTTTTTTTTTTTTTCATTTTTTTAAGGTTCGTACCATATGAATCGATTATCACGATTCAATTTAAACATTCACCACTGCTTTATATTTCTTAACTTTATTTTATTCTTTCTTCTTCTCCTTCTTAAGGCTCTTTGTTTTTACTTTTGAAAACTTTATTACTGATTGTGGGACTACTGAATAATAGTAATTTTAGTTTTTAAACCAACTAGGCAACTAACTATTAACTAAGAATTTATTAATATGATGAAATAATGAAACGACTGTTATTCACGCTTTGAGTTTGATTAATATTGTAGCGAGCTTAGGGTTCGCTGGAATAATTATTTTTAATAAATAGGAGCCGTTAAATTGATTTTGAATTAATGCAACACTTTATTAGTCCGTTAATAACAGCCGTACCTATCGCGTCTTTTACTGCTTACTTCTTACTTACTTCTTCCCGATCTGCGTGCGACGTATTTATACCGTTTTTCCTCATTCTGATTTGGTGTTTCGTTTCCGTCCGTTCCATAGCCTCGAAGTAGGTCTAACCTCCACAGTAGGTATAGCCTCCACAACAATAGATCTTTTCTGATCGAGAGTACAGTGAATGGCAGGAAAGCTGTTCGTCACAGATGTCTGTATGTCCGCGCCCTTGAACTCTCTGGGCTACTTTCGATAGTTTTTGACGTCCATATATTGTGACCCAAAGACATCGCATAACTGACGGTAAATGTCCATGGCGTAGTGCCTTCGGCATTCAAGAACCGTATCACGGTACCTAACACATATCCGTCGGAGAAACAGAGGGGTGTTCCATCGCGAGTTGCTGCCCAGCCAAGGGCCGTGACGGGGCTTGATGTGTGAAGCAAACGATCTTTCTAGGCAATATTTCGAGATGTGTTCAATAAAGGCTGACAGCACTGTTCTTGTAGGCGAATACGTGCCACTAGCACCATGTTGAGGTATGGACCTGAAGGAGGGAAGAATTTGCAAAGTAGAGATAGTACGAACTGTCTCACGAGAACCGCAAGAAATTTTCAAATTTCTACTTAAAAAAAAAAAAAAAAAAAAAAAAAAAAGTGTATATATATATATATATATATATATATATATATATATATATATTCTAATATAACATTCATCTTATAGTCCAGAACTAACACCGATTGATCTTCTTTCTTAACCCCAGATCAAAATTCCATCAGTTTTTCTAGTGAAAGTCTGGCTGTAAAAGTTTTAGAGGCGAAGTTTTACAACTATAATTCATTGCGCGATTTACGTGAGACCGTTTTTGCTTGCTTGATTTGTTCCTCATAGCGCAACATATATTCTGGCCTTGAATTATTGTAGTAATTTATACCACTTTGCATTTGTACAAAAAATATATACGGGCAGGTATTTAAGACAGTAAAAATAACAATGTTCTGGATGTAACTCGCATGCCGCACGTTACGAATAAGGGACGTATTAATCACAATTGCTTATAACTAGGGGAATGCCAAAGAAACAAAATAGACTTGAAGCAAAACACCTATTTCCTCTGAACTCGAAAAAATTTGTTTTCACTGGCATTCGTTACACGATTTTCATTTTAACAATACGTCTTTACGGTCTCTATTAACAATGGTACTTATTTAACGATTGTAAAGAAAGGAAACACTAAAAGTAGTTCTTTTCAAAGGACCAGAGAAATGAAGAAATTGTAATGCGATTTAAAACGTTAAACTCCTTGTAGTCCGCCCTTGAGTACTTTGTGCATGAACTCAAATGGCAAATATTAGCTGAACTTGCTTATTGTAAGGATATTACTCTACAGTTGGAAATCCGGTGATATACACAACCTTTCTCCCGACAGCTTTTCGTATTCCAACACCATCCTTGGCCTGTTCTGAACGTTACTGCTATGCAGTTGCAATTGTCGAAAAGACAACTCTACAGAGAAAGAAATAAGACAACAAACAGTGTCGGGACCTTTAATTATAAGGACATTATCCAATATAAATCGCATACCTTTCTTTTGTTCCTCTCTTCGGACTGCCGTTATTTTGTAAATTTTCTGTTCTTTGGTTCTGTGAAAGGACTCCACCATGAATAAGATCTGCATTGCAAGAGAAATGATGTGCTTTTCGTGAAAAACACAGTGCAGTGCCATCATATTCTGCTGTGTAAACACCAAACTGCCCCAGAAAAAAAAAAGTTGTGACGCTGTGGATAATGTTGATTTTAGTTTATGTCCTGCATTTATTATTTGCTGCTTCCTTTTGGTGGCTAATTTTGTTTTTTAAGAGAATTTTACATCTTTTATTGCAGTGCCTTTGTATTGTGCAATAAAGGTGTATATGCTTTACACGACTGATATCGAGGGCTTGTAACTGTAGTTCTGGAAATTTATACACGTCGAGGGTATTTTCAAATGCCTTAAGGGGATTGAAATTAGCAAGACTAGTACGGGTGCACATTATGTATGGGACAAAATAGGTCTCACGTGATAAAGATGCGACAAATGTGTACCGCTCCCTGGAAGATAAGACACAGGTTCAGTTATAAAGCCTTATAAGGAGTAAACAAAGAATGTGTTACAACAACATGACTATTTTCGTTTCCTTATCAAATACACTCAACAAATGTTTGTTAATGAATGGCGTCACATGTAGTTCGAATCTGTGGACTCTTTTATACATAAGCGATTTGAAGACCTAGCGACATTTTATATCATGGCTCGAGAAACTCCTTCGTTCTTTGATGCAACGATGAAGGATAAAAATCCAATTTCTTTACACAACACTGTAAGCGTATAATTTTGAGGTACCCTTAAATATTAAAGCACAGTGGGAGCGAAAGAACAGACAGAGCATAAGGAAAGGAGGTACCGATTTACTACACAATTGGAATTGAACGTATTAGAATGATGTAAACAATAAACAGGCAGAACATTTTATATTCGTGTAGTGAGCACGTGCAGCCGATTTTTAATGCCTCTGACTAAATATGGGAATTGAATTCTGCTTTGTAAATTGTGCCCATAAATTTGGGGAAGTAGTTTTTGCATTTTTTAAGAAACCCCATGCACTTTTTGCAGTTTAAAAAATGTTGTCGTTCAAATTAAAATTCAAATTAATTCCATAGTGTATTTATGTAGATGATCATTTTCGATGACTGTTTTCAGGGCGTTGAATTAGATAATTACCATTAATATATCTGGTTAAGGTTGGAATTCAATGAATTGAGCGTAACTGTTTGATCTGATTGGCAAGTAGGTTCGAAGAAGTTGGTTTTTTTTTTTTTTTTAATATCATTTTTTATTTTTTCCTATTATTATAATTTACTTACTCGCTATACAAGAAATGATTAAACTCTACCTTATGTTATCTTATTTATTAACCTACTGGTCCCTTGCGGACTCTCTAAGTTACATGCATACGCTTAAAGCATGAAAATTTGTCTTTCGACATTATGAACTTAATTGGATACAAAGAAAATGAAGAACAGAAAAAACTTCGTTTTTGTTATTGTTTTTATTTTATATCTAACTTAAATATTAAACTAACAATCAATTTTTTTTTTTTTTTTTTTTTAACCTTAACTCTATCCTAAACCTAATATCAAGACTTCGAAATGCTAATTCTATGTAAGCTTTCCGTTGTTTGTTGGGCTTTTTTTTTTTTTTCTTTTTTAACGTTAACTCTATCCTAAACCTAATATCAAGACTTCGAAATGAAAAATATGTAAGCTTTCCGTTGTTTGTTGGGCTTTTTTTTTTTTTTTATTATTATTATTATTATTACTTCCCTTTTTTTGTCAGTTTTATAAGGAAACAGGTTTTTAATTGCCACTCAGCCACCAAAATCTCTGGTGTTGCTTATTCGTGTCTTTTCGGTCTTTTTGTGCTACTGCCCTACTGAACTGCAGGCGCTCTTCATCTGTGTGCGCAACCTCTCGATTATAACATATTCGTTTATCTATACCCGACCGACGCACGTGATATATCAACGGTATAGCGGATTCATTTTGTATAAGACTAAGGAATGCTTCTGGTGGAATAAAGCCATTGCGACGTACCCCCTCATAATACATATTGTTTGGGTAATACGAGGGTTGTCTTTTATATTTCGGGATTAGAGAACAAAAACAAATATTGATCATCGAAAATCACTTTATTGTATTTCAGAATATTCCCCATGAAGATCTATACACGTTTGCATGCGTTTGAACCAATTGTCGAAGCACTTTTACCACTCTGATTGAGGTATCTCCAACACATGCATTCTGAATGCAGCAACCGCTTCTTCAGGTGTCGAAAAACGTTGATCTCTCAGTTTGTTTTTTCAGGACTATACGGCGGATGACCCATCAAATCGATGTTTTGGGTGCTCAAAAATGCAGTTGTCGCAGCCGATGTGTGAGAGCTCGCATTGTCGTGGTGAAGAGTGATCCGTCTTCGGCGATTGGTTTTCCTGATTTCTTGGAAAACAACTGGCAAACAAATGGTTGTGTACCACTCAGAATTGACTGTTCTGCGTTGTTCTAGTGGTACGGTTGCGACATGTCCAGTTTTTCCGAAAAAACAGGCGACCATTTGCTTGGAAGTGCTTCGTGCGCGAACAACTTTTGTTTGATTTGGCTCATCTTGAAACACCCAGACAGTCGACTGCTGTTTACTTTCGGGCTCATACGCGTAAATCCACGATTCATCACCTGTCACGATGTCATAGACGTGTTTCGAAGCACCGCGACCGTATTTTTTGAGCATTTCTTTCGACCAATTGACACGAGCCTTTTTTGGGCGATTGACAAATTGTGTGGGATCCAAGGCGAACAAACGCCTAAGGTTGTCTCAATCTCACGATAGGTCACATGACGATCTTCCAATATCAGTTCGCGTACAGCATCAATGGTTTTCGGAACAACAACTGATTTTGGACGACCTTCACGAAATTCATATTGGAGTGAACTACGACCACGATTGAATTCACCATACCATCGATAAACATTGGTCCTTGATGGAGCTTCATCGCCAAACATTGAATTAAGTTCATCCATGCACTGTTGCTGAGTTAATCCACGCCGAATGTTGTAAAAAATAATCGCACGAAAATGTTGACAATTTAATTCCATTTTTGGGCCGAGATGAAACTTTTAAGTTACTGTAAACAACACAAATAGCGCTCGTATGTCAAAACGTTCTGAGTGCGTATAACCTCAAAAATGTCCAACTTTACGACAGAGCTGTCAACACTAGGGTTGCCAAATCCCGAAACATAAGAGGCAACCCTCGTATGCACCAAAAATTAAATCGTTCGGGGAGCTCATTGATCTCGCAAGATGCCCTCGGATCAGCTTGATCATAAAGTTATCCACTCTGTTTATATTGGCCTCACTGTACAACGCTTCATTGGGATAGTATTTTTTGTGATCAGATTCAGGAGTCCGATGTAAGTTGAGACACTTCCTGAGGCATTGTCTCTCAAAAATCCGAATCTTTTCCATTAAGCTAGGTCCCACATTAAACTACACTGGACATCCATATATGATCATCGGTCTGATGAGAGCCATGTAGCATATAACTTTAACTCTGTTGTCAAGTTGACTACTATGAAACAGTCTTTTTGTCATAGCATAAGATTTCTTTGCCCTGGCCAGCGCAGCCCCCACATGTTTGTTAAAATATAGATACTGATCCAGCCAGATGCCTAAGTATTTGACTACATTTTTGGTTTCCAGTGTTTGTTGGTGTGGTCCCATAATAGCTAGCTTTCGCCAGTTTTTCCTGGTGTCCCTGGTAGCTTCAGCCAGTGGTGTTCCAAAGAGGATGGTTTCACCCTTCTGGATATTGATTTTGAGTTTCCAGTTGTCGCAGTATCGCTGAACATCATTGAAATCCCTTTGTAATAATCCGTTAATGATTACGCAGTAGCCTGATGACCAGACCTTATCATGTCGCTAGTGTAAATATTAAAAAGGATCAGAGATAACACCGCTCCCTGTTGTAGACCGTCTTTTATTTGGTAAGTAATGTTGGAGGTCACATTGCCACTTTTGACGACGAATTTCCTTTCATTCAACATGTATATACTGTAGTCTCATTAGCTTGAAGTATAACCCTTCTAGCCAAACGGTGTCGAAGGCCCTCTCCAGGTCAATCAAACAGGCACCTGTGCACTGTTTCAGACAGAACTCAGCTAACGTTCGAAGGATACGGATCGTTCTATCGTTCTATCCCGCGTCTTTCTAGTGTGTGCACCTGTGTGTGAAAGTGTGGCCGTCACTGAGAACGGCTGTATAGTCATTGAACTCATAGCCAAAGTGTTGTGCAAGGTGCGCGTAAAAGATATAATAAATATTAATTAAACCCAAAAATAGGGTGTAACTTGAATAAAACGACAATGCGTCAAGTGCTCGTCTAAAACTCTCGTTGAAAACACATCGTTCGCCGGTCGTCCACACAAATTTACAATATTGTCGCGTACACGTGTGTGCTGACGTGTCTACCGCTGTGTATATACCGAACGGCCATTAAAAAAAAAAAAAACTGTGCGTGTGTTAATGTGTATGCGTGTGAAAGCAGATGTTCTCTGCATGCTGCTTCACAAATAAAACAATTAAATTAACGGTCGAAACAAATAATGGAAAAAAGAAAAGTAATGCTAAAAGTAATTTCAAAGAGGAGGCCCAAAGCCCAGCCAAACCTCCTTGCCAAACGGCATAAAGCTAACCCAACCAACAAAGAAAAAACTCGCAGAGAAGGAATGACCACTACTGACAAGCCATATTATTCCGGAGAAGGGAATAAATTTAAAGAACTGGCAACTGAAGACCACAAAACCAGCAATACTGAAATGAGTGACAAAGATGCCGAACGTGCTGAATTTATTGCGGAGCTATACAAAAAGAAAGAGGAGCTCTCCAAAAAGAAGAACGATTTGGATCGACAAATCAAAGAAGCCTTATCGGAAAACAATATTCAACAGCAAGAGGAGAAACAACGACAGCAGCAGAAGCAACAGCAACAGCAGCAGCAACAACTGCTGGAAAAACAACAAACAGCAGCCAGTAAGAAGGAGAAAGTGCCTCCCATCATAGTCAGTTTTATGGAAGCTAAGGACCTAATTAAATTGGGTAAGTTAACATGTAGAAATTTTAAAACGAAGAATTTAAATAATAATAAAATAAGTTTTTTATGTGATAGTTTAGATGATTATCATAAAATTAAATCTGCTCTAAGGGAAGCAAGTAGTGAGTACTTCACGTACACACCTAAATCGGAGAAAACTATCTCCATGTTACTTAAAGGAGTTGATCCTTCTTTTTCCTCGGAAGAACTCCTCTCAGAACTACAAACTGTCGAAAATGACAGTTTAAAATTCATTGATGTGAAGCCATTCTCCACTTCTCTCTCCCGAAGTCGCAACCGCAAGTTGCCGTTCTTCATTGTCTCCTTAAGTCCCAACAGCAAAGTCGATGCACTTAGGAATATTAAAGTTATTTTCCACCAAACAATAATTTGGGAAAAAATACGGAAGGCTGACCGTGTGTTGCAGTGCATGCGATGCCAACGATTCGGCCACGTTGCATCTAACTGTTGTATGGAATTTAGATGTGTAAAGTGCCAAAACAATCATACCGTAGGAGAATGCCCCTTAGGTAAAGAACAGGTTCAGGATAGAAGCAAACTATCTTGCGTCCTGTGCAAAAATACAGGTCACCCGGCCAACTTTAGAGGTTGTCCGAAATTCCAACAACTAAAAGCCAAGTTGGAATTTAAAAAAAAACAACTTGAAGAAGAGAAACGAATGAAGGTTCGTTCTTATAATAACTTCGTTGCACCTAGTGTATCATTCGCTCAAATTGCCGGTGGTCCATTAAACTCAAACTTCGCGGCACAGGGAAGTAATATCACAAAACCTTCCGCACCTAGCATATCATTTTCTCAAATGGCTAGTAATCCAATTAATACAACGGCGGCGGAACTTTCACGCAACGTCATAAAAGCGCCCGCTCCAGAGGCAAATTCAGATATAAGAGCAATCCTGTTAGCCATACAAGGACAGATTGCTGGATTTGAAAAAAAACTGACTGAACAAGCGGCCCGAATAGATATTATTTATTCGTCCTTGTTCTCAGACAACCCAATATACCACAATGAACTATCCAACTAATTTAACACTAAAAATTATTGCTGTGAATGTGAATTCACTAATCCACGTGGCAAGAAGGGATAATCTAGGTAACCTGCTTGAAGCCGAATGCCCCGATGTGCTTCTAGCTAGCGAAACCAAGCTAAACCAGAGGCACAAATTGGGCTACAAAAACTATAAAGTCATTAGACGAGATCGTCCACACGCCACACAAGGGGGTGGAGTTGCTATCTTAATTAAGAAAGGCCTTCACCACAAGGTCGTTTACAGCACAGCTGTACACAAATTTCAGCTGCTGGAAGCTTGCATTATAGATATACCTTTGAAAAGTCAAAGGCATCTATACGTGGTATCCGTGTATGCACCTGAAGCTCCTCAGTGTTCGCAATTTATCAGCGAAATGGATATCCTTTTTCGTAATCTCAAGTTAGACTCGGAAAACAATTATTTTGTTCTGGCGGGAGATTTCAACTCCAAACACAGTGCTTGGGGTGATATCACGCCGAACACAAGAGGTAATGCACTGTTCAACTGGTGGCAAACAAATGCAACAGAATATAAACTAGAATTGTACGCTACAACTACACCATCTTATCCAAGAGGAAACTCCTTTTTGGACTTACTTATGATTGACGACAGACTACAATTATTAGGCACGGACCTAAATACTCGAAATTGCCTTCGCACAATCGGGTATGATAGTGACCATTACGGCCTCGGCGCCGTTTTACATGTTCCAAACGAACATGCAATACTTGAGCAGTACGACCAGATACATTCGTTCGTTTTCCGAAAAGCACACTGGTCGCGCTTTGATCGCATAATAAAAAGAGAACTATGCTCTAATGGCATCGACCCTCCAACTAATAGGAACCTTCGAAATGAGGAAATAGATCATTATCTCTCAACGATGGACAACATTGTCATCAAAACAATGCACCGTTCCATTCCAAAAGCGGCGCACATGGAGGAGAATTTTAATAGATATAGAAACTCAACTATTGACGCCCTCTATAGACAAAAAAGCGCTCTGCTCTCCCAGCTCAAACTGCTCTACAGACAGTTCAGCGATCCTTATAGCCAAGAAATAAAGACAATTAAATCATTGATTAAAAACGTTCAAAAGCTGATCCGTGACAACTACAGATCAGTAATTAATGAAGAATGGAAACGTAAAATTCTCTCCATTAAAACCAGTGGTGGGAATATGTTTCCGCAAATAAATAAAGTATTTAGAAGAATAGATCATAATGACATTCCCTGCCTTCGAGTCCCGAAGACTCCCGAGAATTGTCAAATATTGCTGAACGCAGGACTCACCCCGGAACACATCAACTCCAACGAAGAACTAATAGTAGTCGAGGATCCGCAAGAGAAAGCGAACTCCATTGGCGCCTGTTTCGAGGCAGTACACAAAGTGAATGAATCCATTCATTCTAACCTCGATATCGAAAACAGAGCTATCCAAAACCATATTTCGCTGCACAATGAACGGCAAAGTTGGCATTCCGAAAACAAAAGTTTCACCATCTTCAGTGAAAACAATAGAGCGGATGCGCCGCTTAGAAATTTGCACACAAATATATTTGTGAATAAGAATGAACTCATGGACATCCTAAGATCCATTAAAAACAAGAAATCCTCTGGAACAGATGGTATTCCGAATACAGTTCTTAAACATCTGCCTCCGGAAGCGGTGAAAATTTACACTACCTTGTTCAATAACGCTCTAAATAATGCATACTTTCCAAGACGTTGGAAAATAGCAGTAGTCCATCCCATCCCCAAAAAGGGCAAGGACAGGAGCAATCCCGCTAACCTTCGCTCGATTAGTCTGCTTCCAAATATTAGCAAAATATTCGAGAAAATCATAAATAGGGCATTGATAAACTGGTGTGATGAAAACGACATCATTCCGAGCAACCAGTTTGGCTTTAGAGCGGGCCACGACACAGTTCATGCAGCTACAAAACTTGTTTCCGATATACAGTGGAACAAGGCAAAACGACAATGCACAGGCGTATGTTTGGTTGACTTTGAAAAGGCCTTCGATACCGTATGGTTAGAAGGACTTGTATATAAGCTATCAAATCTAGGTTTGCCCGAATATCTGTTATACATCATTTACGATATGATAATGGATAAGCAATTTGTGGTAAAATGTGGGGGCAAAATCTCCAATAAAACTTTCCATATTAAAAACGGCTTACAGCAGGGAGCCGTGAATTCTCCCATTCTCTTCAATATTTATACTAGTGATCTAGTTGGGTCTCTTAATCATGCTATTGCATACGCCGACGATATTGTAGTGTACAGATCAGAAAAAAATATCGATGCCATTAACAGACTTCTTCAAGAAGACTTCAATAAAATCAAACGCTTTTGTGACGATTGGAAATTGAAAATTAACTTCCAAAAAACAGAAACCATCCTTTTCAGAACACCTCTCTCTACAGCTTCAAGAGATACAAGGCATAATTGGAAAAACTTTTCCATTGTAGGAAGCAATAATCTTCCGCTGCAAATGAAAACTGTTGTCAGGTACCTTGGTATCTGGATGGACCAATACCTATACTTTGATAAGCACATAGCAGCTGCCCTCTCCGCAGCTAAAAGTGCATATGCAATGACAAGAAGTCTGTTTCGAAATAGTCTCCTAGATCACAAAGTTAAAATAATTTCCTATTCAGCATTTATTCGTCCAATATTAGTGTATGGTTGCCCGGTATGGTTCAACGTTTCCCCATCCTACATGGAAAAGTTTCGCATGTTCGAGAGGCAGTGCTTGCGTTCCTGCCTCGGGTTACATAGAACACCTGAGTCTCAATACAGGAAATTCTATCCTAATAAGACACTGTATGACAAATCAGGACTGAATAGGATAGACAATTTCATTATCAAAATTATTCGTGGTCACACTGCAAGGGCAGTGTGCAGCGAAAATAATCTTATCTCGGGAGCATACTACCCCAATGACATATACCTGGAGAATACATTCCAAAATGGGTTTATCCCACCAGAAGCGTTCCCTCTATTGGATAGAAAAGGTCTTATCCAAAACAAGCACGGAGTCCCTATTATTTACCACGCTTTTCGTGGTGCCAGGGACAAACGGATCCTTTATAACAGTGATATATCAAATGCTGCAGTTCACTTGCGATTTAGCATGGCAATAGGCGATCGAGATAAATCTATAAATGACCGATCCCATCCCAACTGGTGGTGGATTGACAATGAAGAAAGGATTTAATATCCCCAAATATAGTAACATCTTCAGACGCTACGCCTTCCCTTCCTATTCCTCACTTCCCTTTTCATATTTATTTATTCTTCCTTTTCATTTCCATTTTTCATTTAGATTCCTTTTCGTTTTAAAATTTCTTTATGTTAACATTTTTTGTTTTTTTGTTATTAATTTTTTTTGTAAACTTTTTTACCTTATATTATTTATTTAAAAAAAAAAAAAAAAAAAAAAAAAAAAAAAAAAAAAAAAAAAAAAAAAAAAAAAAAAAAAAAAAAAAAAAAAAAAAAAAAAACCAGAGAGAACTTCGTCTTCTAAAATATTCGGGTAATAGAAAATATATAAAAATATAAAAATATAAAAATATTATTGTACGCCGAAAGGCATTACACAAAATTGTATCGTGTAATTTAGAGTGCTCGTGTAGAGTCAGTAAATTATTTTAAGAATAAGAAAAGATTGTAAAATAGGATTTAGCATTTAGTCCTAAGTCAAGATTTGTTAATTCATTGTACAATAAATGCGTTATTCAATCAATCAATCAAAAAAAAAAAAAAAAGCACTGTTTCAGATTTTTATGCCACTGAATGAAACCAGTTTAGCTGCGGCATGTACGGTTTCATGACCAGCTTTAAAACCAAACTGGTTATTTGGAATAATATTATTGTCCTCAACCCATTTAAGTAGAGCCTTGTTTAGAACTTTTTCGAATACTTTACTGATACTCGGTAACAAACTGATCGATCGCAGATTTTTTGGGTTTGTTCTATCTTTCCCTTTTTTTGGTAACGGTTAGATGATGGCCGTTTTCCAACGTACTGGATAGTGTGCGTTGTTCAGAGCGTTATTAAACAAGACTGCATATATGTCAATTGCGATTGGAGGAAGTTGTTTGAGTACTATATTGGGTACTCCATCGATTCCTACTGATTTTTCGTTTCTTAATGATGCAAATACGCCATGGATGTCTTCACTAGTGATCAAAAGGTTGTTGGCGCTTTCGACAGTCATCTCGGCGTTTGCCGTAAATTCATTATTAAATTCGATAAAACCTTGGTTTTCTGCTCGCCACTGTGAAATATCATTTCGAAGATGACGATAATTCAGTAAAACTCTATTTTCCAAGCCATGGTTGCGGCGAATTACTTCATTTGTCTTGCACAGTTCTTGAAAGACGGCCCCTACAACATTCACTTTTTCCAAGGGATCTTCAAACACAAAAACTTCGTCATTTAGGATGGCGTTGTTTATGTCTATGCCTATATTTGTCAGCATTCGTTGGTTTTCGTCAGTTCGTGGTATTTGGAGACACTGAATCTCGTTTTGCGGGAACATACTGGGGTTGTTGGATTTTACCGCCCGAACTTTGTTATTCCAATACAAATTTGCTGATAGCCTATAGTTGGCTTTTATCAGCTGTTGGAGATTTTTTAATCTGGACTTCAGTGATATTATCTCCTGGTCGTGCCTATCAATAAATCGTCTGTACCGTAGTTTTAGTTGCGACGGAAGTCTCCTTTTTTTCTGTGGAGTGCGTTGATTGTGGCGTTTCGGTACATGTTCATGTTGTCCGTAGGTGTGGTTTTTTGTATTGTTTTGTCCATAGTTTGTTTTATGGTTTCGTCCATTTTTTGTATGTATTTCTCGATGTCATCGTTGGATATGTTTGTTGGTAGGAGGGTTAATATCTTTTAAGCGAATTTCTCTTGTTAATGTTCTCGTGAAACGCGTCCATCGCCTACCCTCATAGTTATAGGGTTGCGGTATCATACATTCACCGAGTTCCGCAACTTCGCTTGGTGTTTTTATCACGATTGATAATGCACAATGGTCGCTTATACTATATTGTGCGTAGGCAGTTCATATTTTGTCTGTTAGTATGTGTATGTTTAAGTCGTGTGTCAATAAGCATAATATCGAGGAACGATCCCCCTCTGGGGAAAGAAGGATATTCTGTAGATAGCAGGTCAGCCTTATATTCAATGTGATGTTGATCTAGCCAACCAGCTAGTTGATTTCCTCTCGTGTTGGATATGCTATTTCCCCAATTTGGGTGTTTAGCATTCAAATCGCCACCTACGATGTAATAGTTCCCTTCCGAATAAAGTTGTAAGCATTGGAAAAGAGTCTCTAGCTCCACTTTAAATAGATTTTGTTGATGTGCTTCTGGTGCGTAGGCAGATATAACATACATCCCCCTACCTTGTCGAAGGGGTATGCGGATAATGCACGCTTCAAGCACCTGAAATCTGCGCATCTCACCACTGTATATTACCTTATGTTGAAGTTCTTTTTTAACAAAGATTGCCACCCCTCCTCCTTGTGTGGAGTTGGGGCGGTCTCTTCGTATAATGTCGTAGTTTGTCTGACATAGTTTATGCCCCTGATTCAGCTTAGTTTCGCTAGCCAGAAGTACGTCAGGACTTTCGTCTTGCAACAGTTTAAAGTGAGCGACTCTTCTCTCGATTCTGATAAGTGAATTTACATTCACGACTAAAGCCTTAATTGTGCTTTCTGTTGGGGGGTTCATATTGACGGCTGGCTAGACAACTGCGAATAGACCCAGTCTAGTCTAGTGTCCTGGTCCTTTATTTGTTTTTGCATTTGTGTCATCTGCGTCTGAATAGCGAGCAAGGTTGTGAGCACATCTGCTAGTGTTACTGTTTCTGGAGGCACAGTATGTTGCGGCGGTACCCGTGTGGTGGGTTGTGGCGTGTTTCTCCTACCAGCTGTTACTTGAGCATACGAGAACTGGGGTGTTACATTTAGTGCTGGTCGGGATTGAACTATCGGGCATTCTAATTTTCGTTGCTGTGAAAACTTTTTTCCTGTAGTTCGCGGAATTTAGGACAGCCTCGATAATTAGCGGGGTGCCCGTCACTCTTACAAACTGCACACTTTAGAAGAGATCTGTCGTCTACCCTTTCTTTACCTAACATGCACTGTTTTGCGCTGTGGTCCTGTCTGCATCTTACGCATCGATATTGCATATCGCAGTTTGCTGCTGAGTGCCCGAACCTTTGGCAGCGAAGACATTGTATGGGGTAGAAAAAAGGGGTGGTTGCCAGCGTATGGCACAGGATTCACTTTTTTCCCACAATTGTCCACGTACTGGTCGTCGAAAGAAAATCGTTCCAACAAACGCACGAATAAATACAAACGCACTGTCTTTACTTAAAGTTTCTTTTAGTTTTTTGTATTTTTTATTTACAGCTTGGTCTGTTTACCGTATCCTTATTTAAATAGATGAATTTGAAATGTACACAATATATTATTTTACACTCTAAGGAAAGGTTTAAATTAATAACTCTTCGTTTTATTTCGTTAGTTTTTTTTATTGAAGAAATACTCGACGCGAACTTGATTGAGATGTGACTAATTGAATTAGAGTGGAAATCGTGATTTCTGCTTTTACACATCGATCCGCCAATGGTAATCATGCTCTCTTGTGCGTTCCCCAACTCACCACACTCATCGAGGTAGAAACGTACTTGTGTATTCGTTCGACGTCGATGGGCGTAGCCAGAATGGAGAAATCAAAAGGGAAAGCACAATAACCCAGGGTTGATCTGGCCGCGTATGCGACTGGTCTACTGACCTAGTGATGATCTCATAGGTCATCGCACTATAGAAAGACAGAAATACGAGAGAGAGGAAAACTTAGCTGATATTATTCACCTGCGAAAAGAGATCATTGATCCCAAGCGAATGGGTGATCTGGGAAAAGTTAATAGGACGCGGCGTCGCCTGGGGATATAATACCATGGAGAAAACTCTGTGGAATGTTGGTAAATACCCAAGCCAATGGATGATGATGCAACCGCGTCGCTTGGTTTGACTTGGTTGTTGCTAACCAATACGAATGGAATTTCCGGTGGACATCCCATGGTTAGAGCAATAGTGTTGCCGTATGGCGAAGATTGTAGCTAAACTCAATTATGCATTATCTGCATAGGATAATGAGTTAAGCTATGCGTCCTTGGGAAAATTATGTATTTCAGGTGAATAACATATGAGGGAAATGGATATGTATGACGCACTGAAAGCGGTCGAAATAAGGTGGAAATAAGGTTAGAATTGTGGGTTGTTTCTCATATAGAATAGAGAAACCCCCACAATTGGATTATATCTCTGCCTTTTTTCAATTGGTCCCATATGGCAATTTGATGGTTCAGGATAGTGATTTCCTAAGTCCACCAATTTTGCTACCGGGGCCCAGCTGCACCAGGTAGAATGGTAATTTACGATTCTCCCGTCTAGCCCTAGCTGTATTGAAAGGTTTTACCGCGATAAACTTAATATCATTACAGTTAAGCTCTCGTAGCGTTTGTAATAGAATTTCTGGTTCTGTTTCAGGGTCAAGGCCTTTTAGTAGAACCGTTATATTCTTTATTTCTTTCGGGGTGTACGTGTAGAATTCCTCGGTGGCCCTTTTTAGCACATTTTTCATTTTTTCAAAGTCCTCAACCGAATTTGTCTGTATGGCAAACCTGTTCCCTGTCAGTTTTTTAATTGAAAAATCTTCCCCGATAGAAAGCTTACATAGACTTACCAGTTCGTTACAGTCCATATCTGTAATGTTGATGGGTGGCATCTTCGCTTTCCGTTTTGCTGCCTGTTGCTCTTGTTGTGGTTGTTGTTGTGTGACATCTTGCGGTGGACATCCTTTTTATTGGCTAGGCTCGAAGAAGTTGGTAGGGAGCATTGTATGAGTATGAAAAACTCAACGCTCTTTTATCAGCAAAGGAGTGATTTGGGTTGTGGGTAATGAATATGATATTGTGGCGGTTCTACGAACTACACAAACCACTATAGGTAGAGATGTCCTTTCCATCAAGGAACATACTCACCTGTATCCATTAGACGTGTCCCAACAGTCCTTACTCCCAGCTGAAACAAAAGGTAACATTACATACACCAACATCGAATTCAATAGTGAAAATCAATCGCACTAAACGTTCAAAAGTTCTAATATTGAATTCAACGCATCCAATCCAATTCGGGGCATCCATTAAACGCGTTCTTCGGTAAACAAACCGAACAACGAATATCTCCGCTGGTAGCTAATAGCAATTAGCACCTAAATTCCTAGCATGACCCAAAACCTAAAACGCACACTTGTGCAAACAAAGGATAGCGATTCGCCGCCGACCAAAAGTCATGCAATCATAAACATCCTGCCGTAGATCTCACGCTAGATGTTTATGATTTGGAAATCCCACGGTTCCTTTGTTACCCACCTGAAGCGCACAAGAACCTTGTTGTCTTAAGCCAGATGGGTAACACAAACAAATCCCACGAAAATATCGGAAAATAAGTGGCGGTATGCTCAATCCTCTAAACAAAGGAACAAGATTCCGATAAGAAGACGGAAAGGAGAATGGTCATTATGATGGGAAATTTTCATTTGCAGATGAGGGGACGAAAAATTCGAAATGGGGATGAGAATTTTCAGCTTAAGAGTTAGTACAGTTACAGAATCCCTTGGAGGAAGTAAATCCACGCCGGGCCATAGAGTTGAAAAATAACGACGTGTAACGTACACTATGGCACGCGAGTGAACAAAGTATTTGTCCGAACTGCCACCGACGGCCACATCAAAAACATATATTCGGTTTTCCACGCGTGCCGACTCGGTCCTCGCTCAGGACATTAGAGTTGTGTTTTGCGGTAATTACGTGCGTGCAAGAATTATTAGGTGCAATTCGAGTTTCCATTAATCATTGTCGCTTACCAGGTGTCGTAGAAACAATAAGAACAATCCCTGTGTCCAGTAATTCCTCGTCACTTATTTCCGAAGAAAACTAACGAACACTTGTAACGCGTTATAACAAATTAAGTGCATTTTTTTTTAACCAAAAAAAAAAAAAGGAACAATAAAAGGATCCAAATAAGCAACCATACTCTGTGTTTCATTTGTGACAATTCTCGGTGCTGTAGTTGTGCTGTTTCGCTCGGTGGAGTTCCTTCTGGCAGCAGTGTTCGGCGGAACACAAAGAGCCGCAGACATTTCTTCCTACAAGACCAACATCCGCCAAAATATCACTTTATGAATTTGAGAAACACGTCGTTATCATAATACTCGCGCACTATGTGTCGTACACGACGTACTCATGTCGCTGTGAACATTACAACTGACTCATGTTCCAGAATTCACCCGTTGCCTGGCTGTTTTAGGTTGTCTGGTCATAAACAGGGGATCCACCAGAAAATGATCTAAACGTTTATATTATGTGTGCGGAACAAAGATCATAGCGTCTGCAGATGGTTCGATTGACGGAATCATGCGACTGGTTGATAAGGGTGGCAGTAGGCTGTCAATATCGCGCAGTAGACTTCAGAATCGGACCGTATACCTTGATGATATTGTATATGGTCGATGAAAACGAGGATGATGCGGAACAACCCCAACCATTGGCAATGTTCGTGTTGGCTGGTAGATTGTACAACCGTTGTACACTTGTTGGGTCGTGTATTTGTAGTCACGGGTTTGTTTTGTCGGAGGGACTTATGTGATTATCAATGGATGAGATGAAGGGTGATTCGTTTGGGTTTCGTAGGGGTTTTATGTATCGCGGCGTGTGCTGACTTGATGAATATGTGTGCGCAAGCGCGTGAACTTGTAATGAGTTTGTATGGTTATATTGGAGTATAGGTCTTTGCTGAAGATGGGCCTGTTAAATCGTTTGGGGGCGTTGCCTGTATTTATATTCGTAACTCGTTAGGGCAACTTTTATGTAAAAGCATCGCCTAAACGTAGTAGGGGTTCTCCTCTTTCTTAGTTATACGCACGTGCTTTCTTTTCCACAATTTGAGATGTCACAGTTGACCTGTAGTGTGCAGGCAGACTTTTCAATATGAAGAGTTTCTTCTTGACCAGCAGCCAACATGGACGTAAAATAAAAAGCCGATCGCGTTTGTTGTTTTAAATATAATAATAGATAGCATTGTGTTCCAAGTCTCATCTTCATCGGACGCGGATTATATTTTGAAAATAAAATAAGAATCGGTTGTTGTTGTGTCATGCCGTACACTTTTGAAGAGTGTGCGCAATTTTTAAGTTAAAGTAAAACTAGTGAATCATATCTGGTATGGTGTATGGTTTGTTAAGTGTGTCACGTGTGTGACAAAGTATGTTATTTTTCCCATTTAACTAAAAGATGGCGCCAGCGAAAAGTACGCACCGTATTAATTTGACACCAACGTCATTTTGTTCGCCTGCAAACATAAGAGCAATATTTGAGCGGGGGTCTAATTTGGAATTTATCAAAAGAAAAAGTTGGGCCGGAGTAAAATATTTCTTGGCTCTAAAAAGATAACTCAGTTTTCCCGTGGTGGACCTGTGGGGGTGAAGTATGGATGCCCATGTACGGCAAGTATTCACTTTGTCCCCAACGATGTTGCTGAACGAAATGGCCGCCAGGTAATCCAAGAGATACCCAGTAGGATAGGTTTTTTTTTTTGATATGTCTCTTTACTTGTCTTGATGTGGGTGAACAATTGAATTTTTGAATATTTGACTATTGTTTATATGATCTATGTCATGTAACAAACTATTGATGTTTAATTTAAAACTTAGTAACAACTTCACTGGTATTGTATGTAATAGAAACAATACATTATTACACGGACTATAAGGCGACAATAAGAATATATTATTACGCGGACAATAAGACAGCACACGACTTTAACACTTGATGCTTCCTCACTCGACTTGCTCCAGGGTTGAATAAGGACTCCGTTTGAAACTTACAAAAATGACTCGATGATGAGCACCAGTATGCACAGGCTACGGTAGTTGAGTAACGACTGACTCGCGAGGTACAAAGATTGCCTTAAGCGGCGAATGAATTTAGCCTCGGGCGGCGTGACCTAACGCAATTGAGGTTGAGATGTGACTGACTCATTAGGGGTGAAATTCTGTATTTCATTTTACACACAGGACAACCAAAAGAGACCACGCCTCTGCTCTCTCAGCGTCACGCTCGTCGAAGTGTGGTAACTTCGGTTGATTGGTAATTGACGAATGTGGAGAATGAGAGAACAGAAACACGATGTACTGTGATCTCGAGGTAGCTTTGGTTGCGTGTGTTGGTATCAACTGCTCTTTCTAAGCATGGCCTAGTGACCCAGTGTCACGGCTGTGGTATACTCAGCGAGCATTGAACCGTATTGAAACAGAATTATGGAGAGGGAAAATTAGCTGGTGCTATTCACCTGTAAAATGAGATCGTTGATCCCAAGTGAATGGGTGGTCTGGGGGAAGTCATAAGTGACGCTTAATCGGGTAGGGAAATATTAACGTGTAAACCAAATTCGAAGAATTTGGAATTTCCCCAGCCGATGCATGATTATGTAACTGCGTCGCTTGGTCTGGTCTTGGTTGTTGCTAACCAAAATAACTTTGAAATGTCCGGTGGAAATCTCATGGGTCAATGCAATAGTGTTGCCGTATGGCAAGAAAACACTGAATACAATTGTGCATTAACCGAATAGATCAATGACTTCCGGCAAGTCTTCTTTTAGGGGTTTATCTATTGCAGGTGAAATAGCCGACGGTAGGAATTGGGATTGGGTTGACGCGCTGTTAGCGGTCGAATTTAGGATAGGATTGTGGGCTGGTTCTCCATGTGATATAGAGAAACCCCACAGACCCGGCGATGTTCGACACGTGTTTATGCCACGATACATTCCTACAGACCGTGACGCCGAGCAATTTCATGCTTTCCCCAGATTCGAGGGCCTGACCATTCAACATTTGCTGTGGAATCGATGATCCACTTTTCTTTGTGAATGTTGTATATTGTGTCTTTGTTTTATTGAAGTCGGCGGTATTGGCCCTTCCCCGCTGCAGGACCTTATCCAGATCCCATTTCAGAGAGCCGATCTGGCTACATCTCAGCTAATAGGCCGATCACTTGAAAAAGAGGAACCAAGCGTACCATGATCCGCAAAACTGAACACTCGGTTATCTGTTGACTCCAACAAATCATTTATGTGAAGCAAAAAAAAAAGAAGGTGGACCCAAAATAAAACCTTGAGGCACCCCGAAATTAACAGGATACAGATCCAAAGACCCGTCATCTACAATAACCCGGATCGATCGATTTTCGAGGAATCTCTTCGTCCAGTCGCAAAGCTGCTGGGAAAGTCCATATGAACGAAGTTTGCTGAGCAATGCTCCGCGCAAGACGCGGTCAAAAGCTTTGGAGATACGCAATGCGACCCCTCATGACGTACTCTCAATCGCAAGTGTCCATATATCGGTTATAAGGATCAAAATGTCTCCCGTGGACCACTTGCCATGGAATCTATTTTGACGATCATTCGGAAATCCGTTGCACTCTATCTTTTCTATTTATTGCCCTGTGGGAGCCCGGAAGTTCATGACCTCACCAACTCGACTCCGCCATTGTCCCCTGTCCTGTGCGCTCTCCTTCCACGTTCGACCACCTGATCCGATCTCCTCAAGATCAAATCTTACATTGTACTTCCATCTCCGTCGCGGCCGTGCTCTCGGTCTCATTCCCGTTGGCTTACCGTCAAGAATTCTATGCACGGTCCTATCGTTGCCCATTCGCGCCACGTGTCCGGCCATCGTAATCTTCGCGACTTGATTACTCTCACTATTTTAGGTTTGCGGTATAGCTCTTCCAATACGTGGTTGTGGAGTTTCCTCCAATGTTCTGCCTCCTCGTCACATTTGCCGCCAAAGATACCCCTTAAAACTTTATTCCCGAATACGCGGAATTTTTTTCTTTCCGTTTTGTGAGTGCCCATGTTTCGCATCCGTATCCGTTACACTCCAAATACTTAATTAACTTGGCATTGATGACCCTTTCCATCACCTTAGAGAACATAGATAATAATGCTATCGGGGGGTAATTTCGTAGGAGACACTTTTTTCCCGTCCTTGGGATTAGCTGAGCTCGAGCCACCTTCTAACAGGTAGGAAATGTCCCCCGTGCACAATATATGCGAGCCTGCCAAGAACCGGTGATAGTTCTGAAACACAGTTCGTAAGGATTGTTGCTGTTATTCCGCTCGGGCCGGTTGCCGTCCTACAGTCCAGCCCACGTAGAATGCGCTGAATAGTACGCGGGCGGAGTGTCACACCCCGCATCGAAGACCGTATCGGCACGGTTATAGGTGGCTTCAAAAGATCAGCATCGAGGTTTGAATTTACAGAAAATAGCGAACACATTGGCTGTATCCTTTGTGACTAGTGCCGCGTTGTTCCGAAGCGAAGTTACTGCTGACGGCCCTTGCCATTGACCAGATAGAACGCGAACCAGTTGGGCACTCAAGGTGTTTATTGGTCACTCTGTCATTGTAAGTTTTCCTCGAGATATCAATTGCTGGGTTGCCCGCGTTTCTGATTCTAACAAAATTCGTTCTGTTAACATTAGTGGGATTGGAGCGCCACTGTGTGAAAGCTCTATTTTTGCCGCTGTAATCTGCGGCATCTGTTTCACCTTAGGGCCGACTACCACCTAAACCAAACTTTTCTCGAACCAGTCCAACAAGCAAGCTTCGAAAGATGGCCAGGAGTTTCTCTAAAGTGGTATTTCATCGGGCGACAGGGCGTTGGGACCCTACCTACCAGTCGGCCTTTAGTCGCTTCTTACGATAAGCCGGCCTAGCTGTAAGTGAATTCTAACCGCCCCAAATCCCGTCGCACCAACCGATAGGTGCAACTAAGTATCTTGTGTTTATATAAGAAGCCAGAAAGATTTGTACTAGTAGACACCTTGGATACAGGTTTCGAAGAAGAAATGTACGTGGCACTTCCCGACGAGGTGTGTTATTTTTCCCTCTACACCGTGATTTAACGTAAGATCAAACTCGCTTTGCCCTGATATTCAAAACGATATTCAAGAGTAAAACGAGTCTAGTAGTCATACTGTTGTTGGTAAACTGCTATACATTTTTACTTTCGAGATTTACTTACAGTTCTTAAAGTTAGTACTTAGCAAGTAGATTCAGGGTTAGGGGAAGCAAGTCGTTACAGCAAAATTTGAACATAGAAAAAATGATACCCTAGTTATATAGCGGGATAAATCAACCAACTGTCGAGCAAGGTGTACGAAATGACTTCTGTTCTGTTGTAAAAGCTCATTAAAGTGGAATTCCAGTTTGTTCAACTAAAAATGTCTTCGAAGGCAATCACCTTGGAAAGTTTAGTTATACAAAATTTTCAATTATATTTCATAAATATCCTGCGACAAATGTTTAAAATCAATTTGAACTGTGAGTAGGCAATTCTGTCCACTTACATTGATTCGAGCAAAGAAAGAAAAAACAATAATTTTTAGGTCAGACAGACATCCCTTCCAGCGAGGACGATCTCAGCATACATATTAGCCATTGAATTGAAGCGTCCTCCTTACATTGCACCAGTAATCGGTTGGTCTAGCAAGCGAGACCTAATTGCTCACCGATCCGACAGTATATTCATCTGGTGTCTGCACCCAAACACATTTCTCGTGCCTTCATTATTTACAAAAATCCACTCCTCTTCACAGTCGCTGAGCAGGATTGTCTTTTTTTTGTGTCCCAGGACTTCACACAATCGTCATATCTTTTTCACTAAGCCGCATTGTTCTTTGTGGTCTGAGCAGTGAACTGGTTGGCAGTGTGTCTGGATCGTTGTGAACTATTATAATCTAAAGTGGAGTGGAACGGCCTACTCGGGAATCACCTCGAGCCGACTGGCTCTCTACAAGATTACATCTATTGACTGTGTGTCGCGACGAATTCTGGTAGGAAACTCGAATAGGTCTTGTAGTCTTTAGTCTTGTCATGGGACCACGGTGCATAGTGTAACAGAAGATTAGGAAAACAATAAGGAAGCACACCGCCCTTGTAAACACACTAGAAGTGCAGACATGTCGGCGGAAGTGTCGGTGAAAGTGGGGTTGATGGATGCATACCGTCTGCGGTACATCTACACCACAAGAGGAAGTTTACCATCCTGATGGGTGTTGTGGGACACAAAGTCTTACTTTGCATAAATTTCTATTGCCACAAGTTGCCAGTGGCGGCAGCATCAAAACAGCGTCTCGCGTTAAGGGTCGATGGCTTCGTTTGCATAAGTGTCGTCTGTCCAGAATTTAGGTTTGTGGGGAGCATTAAAATGGATAACTTTGATAGTTACACGGCTAATGGGACGAGTTTTGGTAGCTTTTCTTTGTCTGTTTGAACATTTGTTTGCCACCTTTTGAGTAGTACGATACAAGTTACAAACATTTTTTTTTTATTCTTGTACGAGTATGTGCTGTGACACAGTGAATGCGATGAAGTCGTCAGGACTTTCAATGGAAAGGAAAAAAAAAATGATGTCAAATGTAGGGCTAAGTGGAGCAGTGAGCCTCATTTCAGGACTTAATAAGAGGTCTGGGTCATACCGTATATTTTACGTTGTTAAGCTATATAATTAATCGTATTTCGGTTTTGAAGATGCATTTATATACGTTGAAGTATGTATGTATATTTAAATAATATTTTCAAATATGTAAATATGTTTTCCTTTTATGGACAGATTTCAAATAATTTTAATTTTGTCGAATTGTCTCATAATCCGGTAAATCTCTTTATGATGGAACTTCATATAGTTCGAAAACCTACAATACTCCCATATAAAGAGTGATAAAAAGGCTTTTAAACTAATAAGGCCTCAAAGAAAGGCAGCACCACATTTTAAGGATGTCACAACAATGACGTGTTACAATTTATCTGGTGTAATTTACGAAAATGACATACAACAAATATTATGACAATTGAAAGTGAGCCCCGAACATAAATGGAATCCAGGATGCTGGACATGAGACTCTCTACTTGTAACCAAGTAATATTTAAATTCTGCTCGTAGACTATATTGCAGTGATGAAGATGTGAATTGAAGTAAATGATGAAAAGAAGTTCCGGAGAGGGAATGAATGGAATTAGACGGGTAGATGGACGTGAGCACGAAGATCTTACTTGAAATGTCCTCCCACACACATTCTCATCCCTTTTAGTTGGGTTGCAGTATTTGTTGTGTCTATTTGAATTCTTTCCGAACGTCCTTTCAGCAGCAGTTCCCCCATAGTGGATAAGGATTGGCCCTGTTGCAATACTGTTATATTTTCTGCCGATTACTTGCATCAACGTTTTTTCATACTGCTTATGAGAAGATGTATTTGGAATGATGTTATTCTCTTAAAGGACATTTGGAGTATTGATTTTTTTCTGTTTTTGTTATCTGGCCATTGCAATGTTTACAAAAACGATGCCAGCGAAAGGAGCGTTGAGATATGAATTGGACCGGAAGTTGTTAGACAATTGGATTAGATCCGCATTAGAAGGATAGCGGTGAATTGAATGGGGTTCGCCCGGAAGAACAATCAATAGAACTTACGGAATGGAAACGAATTGTTGGCGGTGCCTCATGGACGTTTAGCAATTGGATTATGTCCCTTGAGATAGCCATGGTAATGGTTCTTACATCCTTGGCATGCGGTAAAATAGCGATACGGCCCATTGCCGAGTTAGTTTCTGGAATGCTGTTTAGTTGTATTTATCAATGGATTACATTGCATTGAAAGGCATTGTACGAAGCAATGGTAGGACGATTGAGTTGTGATTTGTGGAATTCCGACGATTACTGTAAGGCTGAGCGTTTAATACACTGTGAACATTACGGGATGTTTTGAGTCCTAAGGGAGCTAGTAGGGTTTGAGGATTCTCAATCCAAAGTATTTCAAGTAATCGTTTTCGAGTTATTCGAGTTGACAATATTCTCTGCTTATTGTTGTAGGGTAGTGCATAATCAGCTTAAAGCCAGTTACCGTTTAACGATAGCGTTCAGTCAGCTTGGACGTTTTTAAAGAGTTTCTGATCCACTGACTGATGGAATTAATTTCAGTGTATTGGCATTGTTACTAAATCTCTTTGACTTCAGTTTACCTCTGTTTATCGAAGAGAATTCATTGCAATAATTTAATGCAAGACAAGGACCCTACCTGGTATCGGCGATGACTCCGGGATTTGTCGCCTTACGGGCGATGGTAGCTGTGGTGTCTATGATTGTGTGGCCTCCGGTGGTCCTGGGCTCACCGTGGAATCGATTAGTTTTGTCCTCGATATGGTCTGCCACTGATCATTGCGCTGTCCTCGGCGCCCTCGGGTTTGACGCTGGATCAGTGTCCACACTCAAATAATCATATACAGTCCCTTGCAAAGTCACAAGACGAAAGTTCGTTGAGCGTACAAGTCTTTCTGGATGTGGAGCGGCTCTGGAAGTTGAGTTGTTAATCATCAATTAAACCAGGAAAATCGCTCTGCACGACATTCGAAACAGCTCACCAGAAGTTTAGAATCAAAACGCAATGGAGATGCGGTTGATATATTTATTTCTGCATTTCTTAGGACACAACGTAATGCAACATTTAATTTAACTTTAACTTTTACTTTAACTTTAACATTTAATTCAACTTTAACATTTATTTTAAATTTAACATTTAATTTAACTTTTACATTCTTGTTGTTGCTTTCCCCCCTCCTTCTTCTAAAAAAAAAGACCACGCGTCAACAAAAAACCGTAACAGAACAAAAACCGTCAGCAACCGACAAAAGAAAAACTGTCAACCGAACTCTTCTTTGTATTAAAACGCTATATCCTCCTCAGCTACCCCTTTGGTCGCTGGTACCGTTGTCTCGGCGAAGAAACTTGCCCATGACTGTCCCGAAACTGATCGAAGACGTCATCGCCGAATATAACTTATGCAGGAATTCAAACCTCGATCCCGGCCTTTTGGACCCACCTGTGATCTCGCCGGTACAGTCTTCCATGCGGGATGTGAGATTTCGTCCGCGCACTATTCAACGCATTCTACGTGAACTGGATTGTAGGAAGGCAACCGGCCCGGACGGAATACCAGCAATAGTCCTTAAGAACTGTGCTCCAGAACTATCGCCGGTTCTTGGCAGACTCTTCCGCTTATCTTATGCACGGAGGACCTTTCCTGCCTGCTGGAAAATCGCTCGAGTTCAGCCAATCCCAAAGACGGGAAAAAAGTGTCTCCCACAAAATTACCGTCCGATAGCATTACTCTCTATTTTATCTAAGGTGATGGAAAAAGTCATCAATGCTGAGTTGGTTAAGTATTTGGAGTGCAACGGACTCCTGAATGATCGTCAATACGGATTCCGTGGCAGGCGGTCCACAGGAGACCTTTTGACACTTATAACCGATATATGGACATCTGCGATTGAACGGCATGGTGAGTCAAGGGCGGTCGCATTGGATATTTCCAAGGCTTTTGACCGCGTCTGGCACGGGGCATTGCTGAGCAAACTTCGTTCATATGGACTTTCCCAACAGCTTTGCGACTGGACGAGGAGCTTCCTCGAGAATCGATCGATCCGGGTTGTCGTGGACGGCGAGTGTTCGGATCTGTATCCTGTTAATTCGGGGGTGCCCCAGGGTTCTATTTTGGCTCCAACCTTGTTCTTGCTTCACATAAATGATTTGTTGGAGACAACGGATAACAAAGTGTTCAGTTTTGCGGATGATAGTACGCTTGTTTCCTCCTTTTCGAGTGATCGGCCGACTGGTGCATCTGCGTCACACCAGCTGAGATGTAGTCAGATTGATTCTCTGAATCGGGATCTGGATAAAGTCCTGCAGTGGGGAAAGGTCAATCTTGTCGACTTCAATGCAGCGAAGACTCAGTATACAACATTCACAAAGAAAACTGGATCATCGGTTCCACAGCTGATGATGAATGGCCGGGCCCTCGAGGCTGGGGAAAGTTTGAGATTGCTCGGCGTCACGGTCTGTGGGAATGTATCATGGCATAAGCACGTGTCGACCATCGCCAGGTCAGCCTCAGGAAAACTGAGTTATCTTTTTAGAGCCAAGAAATATTTTACCCCGGCCCAACTTCTCCTCCTATATAAATCTCAAATTAGACCCGCGCTCGAATATTGCTCTCATGTTTGGAGCTCGGCTCCTAAACATACCCTCGACCTACTTGAGAGCATACAGAGACGAGCGATCCGCCTGATCGGGGACTCGGCGCTGACGTCGGGACTACAGTCGCTATCACATCGAAGGCGCGTAGCCGACCTCTGTCTGTTTTACAGATATTATCACGGGTGCTGTTCTTCGGAGATTCGTGGTATTGTTCCGCGCAATTCGGCTTATATGCGCTCCACAAGACAATCCGACGGATCGCACCCGTTTGTAGTTCATCTCCCGACGGCGCGAACATCCCTACATCAGAACTCGTTCCTCTACAGAGCGGGGAAGCTGTGGAACTCCCTTCCCACGCGAGTGTTCCCGGAACGTTACAACCTGCAACTGTTCAAAAAGAACTGCAACAGTTATTTGATGGCATCTCGGGGCGCCCACCCGGCGCTATAGGTTCGCCTCTCCCGAGAGAAGTCTAATAAAAAAAAAAAAAAAAAAAAAATATGTTTAATTTATGTTGTAACTGAATGAGAGGTAGTTCATGCTTTATTTACTATATGTGTAAATCAAAATGTACATTGTGTTTTGTATTTAAGTTTAGTTTAAAATTGTTTAACGTTTACATGTTATGTATGTCTGTTCATGTTAAATATTTTTCTCGCCAAGACAGGGGGGGTAACCATAATATCCCCAAAAGTGAGTTAAAAATGATTTACGCTTCGAAGTGGGGAGGTGTGTTTTTCATTTTCATTTTTAAAACATTTTTTTATTTCCTTTTTATCTTCTTAGTCTCTAAATTACATGCTAGACAAAAAATGCTTAAATTCTAGCTTAATTATCTTATATTATAACTTACTGGTCCTACGCAGACGCTCTAAGCTAAACATTACATAACGACTGTATAATTTGCCTTTCGGCGACAGAATTTTGTTTGCGGGAGTACTTATAATAATTTAAATGACAAGGAAAAGTTTTGAAAACGTTGTGTCGAAATTTTTTTTGTTTTTTTTCTCAATATTTAACTTACTTTTTTTTTTTGATATAATTTTATTTAAAAAACTTAACTTAACTCAACTTAAATCTTATACTACCTTAATTCTAGAAAAGCTAAGTCTATGTAAGCTGGCTGATAATACTGTTATTCTTTACCGACTTTGGTATCCAGGTCTTTATATGCCATTCAACCACCAAAACTGTTGACGCTGTCTAATACTATCGTCCCGGTCTCTGTGGGAGATAGCCCTACTGACGCACAGGAGCTCTTCCTCGGTGCGCGTTACTTCCCGGTCGTAGCACAATCGCCCGTCTACAGATGATCTACATACATGATAGATCAGCGGAATTCCGGATCTATCCTGTATAAGCCCTTTCATGTCCAAGTCAAGGAACGCCTCTGGTGGAACAAAACCGTTGCGACGCACGCTCTCATATTACAGAGTGTTTGGCTAATAGGCCCCGAAAATTAGTTCATTGGACGAGCTTATTCCTCTCGCAATATGTCCTCTGATTAATTTAATCATAAAATTATCCACCCTATTTATGTACGCTTCATTATATAAAGTCTCATTTGAATAATATTTTTTATAGTCCGATTCCGGTGTCCGATATAATCTGAGACAACTTCTGAGACACTTCCTTTCGAACACCCGAATCTTTTCCATCAAATTTGGACCTATGTTAAACCATACTGGACAACCATCTATGAGCATTGGCCTGATTAGCGTCATGTAGCATATGACTTTTACCCCGCTGTCAAGTTGACTACTGTGAAAAAGCCTCCTTGTCATAGCAAAAGTTTTCCTTGCTTTTACCAAAGCAGCCTCTACATGTCCGTTGAAATACAGATATTGGTCTAGCCAGATGCCAAGCTATTTAACTAAACTCTTGGTTTCCAGTTTATCTCCATGCGGTCCCACGATAACTAACTTTCGCCAGTTTTTCCTTGTGTCGTTCGTGGCTTTATATAATAGAGTTCTAAATAGGATGGCTTCACATTTCTGGAAGTTGATTTTAAGTTTCCAGTCATCGCAATAACGCTGCACGTTGTTGAAGTCTCGCTGTATTAAACTATTTATGATTTCAACTTTCGGAGCTGTTCTCTAAATTATGAGATCGTCTGCGTAGGCAATAGCCTGCGGAAGTGCATCTAATAAGTCGCTAATGTAAATGTTAAAAAGAATCGGAGAGAGTACCGCGCTCTGTTGCAAGCCATTCATGATATTATACGTATTATTAGAGGTCACATTACCACTTTTGACCACGAACCTCCTGTCCTTTTACATATCGTAAAGTACATATAGTAAAGGCTTATGTATGCCATGTCTGACCAGTTTGTAATACAACCCTTCGATCCAGACGGTATCAAAGGCTTTCTCCAAGTCGATCAGACAGGCACCTGTGCATTGGTTCCTACATTTATTCCATTGTATGTCAGAGACCAGTTTAGCTGCGGCATGTGTGGTTTCATGACCCGCCCTAAAGCCAAACTGGTTATTTGGAATAATGCTATTGTCGTCTACCCATTTTAGCAGAGCTTTGTTAATGATTTTTTCAAATACTTTACTGATGCTTGGGAGTAAACTTATCGAACGCATGTTCCTTGGGTTTGTACAGTCTTTGCCCTTTTTTGGGATGGGCTGAATGATAGCCGTTTTCCAACGCGCGGGATAATATGCATTATTCAACGCGTTGTTAAACAGAACCGTGTATATATCTATTGCCATTGGGGGCAGTTTCTTGAGTACGATGTTAGGTACTCCATCTATTCCCACTGACTTTTTGCTTCTTAATGAGTCGAAGATACTCTGGATTCCTTCCCGTGTTATTAAAAGGTTATTAGCCACTACACCATTGGCATTAATGTCAATTGACAGATGATCGTCACTGAATTCGGTAAAACCCGGATTCTCCGATTGCCAATGTGAAATTTCATTTCGGAGGTGCAGGTGATTCAGTAGAATTCTGTCCTCCAAGTCGGGATTTCGGCGAATGCTTTCATTCACCTTGTACATTTCCTGAAAGACAGCTCCCACAGCGTTCACCTTTTCCAAAGGATCTTCGATCACGAGGAGCTCACTATTGAGGATAGCGTTCTCTGTATCTTTGCCAATGTTGGTTAGCAGCTGCTTGTTTACATCAGTACGTGGAATTTGGAGACACTGAATCTCGTTTTGATTATTTCTCCTGAATATTTTATTTATTTGTGGGAACATATTCGGGTTATTAGTTTTTATAGCTCGAATTCTGTTGTTCCAATACAAATTTGTTGCTAATGTGTAGTCGGCTTTAAGTAGTTGTTGGAGGTTTTTTAATCGGGATTTCAGTGATATTATCTCCTGGTCTTGTCTGTCAGTAAACTGTCTGTGTAGTTGTTTTAGGTTGTTATTTAGACCGGGCAAATGCGAGTAGATCTCGTTTATTTGGCTTTGTAGCTGTGTTATCTGTCTCTGCAGATTGAGCAGGATTGCGAACACGTCTGCTTGCGGTGGTGTTTCAGTCCGTGTGGGAGTATTTGTGGCTACCAATGTTGCAGCCTGATTTGGTGGTCTCCCACCCGACGTAACTTGTGCGTACGACCGCTGTGATGTTACGGGTGTTGTTGTTGAGCTGGCTCTGTGTTTTTTTGCCGATTCACACTTCTTGCCATTATTTCTCGGAATTTAGGACAACCTCGATAATTAGCGGGATGTCCCTCATTCCGACACACTGCGCACTTTAGAAGGGCTTTGTCTTCTACCCTTTCTTTTCCCAGAGGGCATTCTTCTGCCTTATGGTCTTTTCCGCATTTTACACAACGGCGCTGCATTTCACAACTCGCCGCCGCGTGACCAAACCTTTGGCAGCGGACATATTGCAAGATGTCTCTACCTTTTTTTAATTTGTCCCATGTGACCATTTGATGACCCAAGACTGTAATTTTTCTTAGACCACCAATTCTATTGCTGGGTGTTAATTGAACCAAAAAGAAGGGTAGCTTGCGGCTTTCCCTTTTTGCCTTGGATGTGGTGAATGGTTTTACCGCGGTAAACTCGAGATCTTCGTGCTTCAGGTTTTGAAGCATTTCTTGCAGAGCCTCCGGTTCCATTTCAGGGTCGACACCCTTTAATAGAACCGTTACGCTCTTCGTTTGTTTCGGCGTGAACGAGTAAAATTCCGCGGTGGCTCTTTTTAATACCTCTTTAATTTTGTCGTGGTCTGCTACCGTATATGTTTGAATGGCATGCCTGTTACCCGTCAGTCTTTTAACTGCAAAATTGTTTCCTATGGCTAGCTTACACAGACTTACCAATTCCTTACAGTCAACATCTATGGTGTTGATTGGTGGCATCTTTATTTTTCCGCTGTTATTGTTGCTTTGCTGCTGCTGTGTTGCTTGTTGCTTCGTTGATCGCTTTTGTGTTGGTAGTTTCTATTGATGTTGCTGTTGGTGTTGCTGTTGATGCTGCTGATATTGAAGTTGCTGTTGATGTTGAAATTGTTGCTGTTGGTCGATTTTTGGCTTTGGGTTTTGTAGTTGCTGCAGGTTTTGTTCTTGTTTGAGCGCCGCTATTTTTTTCTTTCGGAGTCTCTCTTGTAATCGGGTTCTTGCCATCGCAAGTTTCGCCTCCAATTCACTTATCTCTTCCTCTTCATCCTCAGACTCTGAGGATGCAAGAGAAGCGAATGAATTATTTGCCCCATATATGTTAAAGTTTGAGGGGGAGGGGAGCTCACTGCCCTCCTCCAATTGTTGATCTGTTTTCTCCATTGTCAATTTCGCGGTTTTACTTCGCGTCACAATGGAGGTTTTGGTGTACTTTTCCGTTTGTGTGTTGTCGCGTTTTTATCTTCCTCCGTGTTCAACGGCGACCTGCAATACGAACCACGAAGTCGATATCTTCCGTACGCCGACTCGAACTCGGCTATCGTCGGCTAAGGGTCAGTAAACACGCACTCGCGCCAAATGATGCTTTGAAAACTCTTTGCTTAACTAGCAATATATTGCGTGTTTTAGTTTTCACTTTTACGACTGAGGTGATATATTTTAATTGTTTTACTTTGTTTTTGTACCTCACTGAAGTGATTTTGCGAGCACGTTTTTTGTCACTTTTAACATTTGTTTTGTTTGTTTGTTGTTGTTGCACTTTGTTTTAATTGTCACACACGTCACGTCACTGTTTTTCTATTTCGTGGCTTCGTTCTTGTTTATCAATTAGATTAATTATATCAATAGGTTGTCCGTTTTTTAAACACACGTTTTGAAACTGAGTATTCACAGAGTGAAAGCCGATGTTTTCGTGATATTAAAACACATTGGTTATGTGAGAAACAGCACTTTAGTTAGTAATGTAATTGTATGTTCGTCAATGAAAAAGTGTATTAAATGTGCACAAAACCGAAATAAATGCACGATAAATGAATAAATAGTCTAATGAGTTGATTGCGATTAATATTTCGCGAATTTAATAATAAATTCACGGCGGTTGATAAAGATTTACTTAGAGAGCTGAATTGCACGTCTACATCGGATGTTTTATATATTGTCTCTGTGGGGAGGTGTGTTTGGCGTTTACTATACAACCACACAAACAAAGTTTTGTTCTGGAAAGTATAATATTCAAGGGGAGTTATCTACTTTAACTTTTTGAAAGAAATAACAGGCATGCGGCGTTTTCAACGCATACACGAGGGTATGGTGCGTTTACAATATATACAGAATACGTAAACCCTAGTGAAGGACATAATACAAAAGGGAATGGAAAGCAAAAAAGAAATAAGTAGAGAGAAAATACATCCCCATGTATACGCGACCGTGGTCTGATGCGCTAGTGCTTTGGTTCTAACCTTTTCTGGCCTCCGTAGAGTGGGTTCGAATCGCATTCTTTACCATCATTACCTATACGTAATGATTTTTGAATTTGTTCACGCAATATTCGTTCGTGCATCGAAACTCTTAAGCGATATCCTAAGCTGCTAGCATATGCCAAAAAAACACAGTTCGAAAATTGTGATAGAAACTTTGATGGAAGAGTCAATTTGGGAGCGGGTTTGTTGAGGCGAAAGTGTTAGATGGGAAGTTCTGAGCTTCCGATATCTGATGTCATGTCAATGAAAAATTTATAAATATTAGCCAAGCATTTGTGTGCGATGCAGCACAGAAATAGGACAATGAGATCAAAGAAGATATCACTCTAAAGATGAGTCAGTGATATAAAAGGATATCTTTAGTACCACAACTAGAGAATATGACCTAGTTGACATGATTTTTTCAGCCCAGTCCAAGGTAGGATTACATCAAAATAAGATTTAAAAACTACAAATTAAGAAAAAGGTAGAGGAAGATGGCGTCTATTTTAAGAAAAAAGGTTTCTCGTGTCAAGTCGAAAAATGTGTGTCTGGAATTAACTTTACGAAGCAACAAAAATACAAAAGGCGAGGAATTTTTGGACGTCTTTATGGGAACGTATGATAACCGGATCGTTCAGAGTAGACCTTGGAAGGCAAATTGAAGAAACCGATATTGAAGGTTTCGGTTCTGTTACTTGCAATTCTCGAATGATTGAAAGAAACCATACTTGGCAAGAGCATTCCAGAAGGGAGTGGACAAATGTAATGTTGGTGTATTTGATTACATATGGGAAGGAAAATTTGTTAGATTAGTATTTGATGAAGTCAGGTGATAAGTTCGTTTTCAGGACTATTTCGTTAATATGAATATTTAAAGCCGATATCCAAAGTCGACTGAAAAAGGGAACCTGACTTTAGTTTAGTGAGGGTAGAACCCTCATTTACTTGACTTTATACAAGCAATATAAATACGATTCCGGACTGACTTATAACCGTAAATACCGCGTTTGAGAACGGGAGTGGAGAGGTTGAAGTCAAAGGCGGTGGGGAACGAGTTGGCCCTTCCTAGGAATTCTTTCGACCAGCGTTTCACAAAGCCAAGGGCGAGGTTGGCCTTGAGGATTATGTCGTCAGTATGTGCGGTAAAATTGAACTCCTTGTCACATAGGATGCCGAGGTCATTAATCGATTTTATCTGTTAGTTAAATCCAACCAGCATGGTTTCCTTTCGGGTTGGTCGACCACAACGAATCTGATCGAGTTCTCATCCCATACTCTCCGCGCCTTAGAGAATGGCAACGAAGTCGATGTAATCACTACCGATTTCAGCAAGGACTTTGACAAAATCTTCCATAATCTCATCCTTTTTAAGCTGTCCTCCCTCCGTTTCGAACCCCTATTGATCAAGTGGTTATCTTCTTATCTGAAAGATCGATCCAATCGTGTCAAATTGAGATCCTCCCTGTCCAATCCTTTTTTTCCCAAGTCAGGGGTTCCGCAAGCCATCTAGGTCCCCTCCTATTTATCCTTACCATCAATGATGTTGACTCCATTATTAAATACTCATCCATCTCCATCTATGCGGACGACGCCAAACTCTACAAAACGATCATCTCTCCTCTCGACACCTCACTTCTCCAAACGGACCTCGACAGCTTCTCAACTTGGTGCCGTAATAACGGCTTGAACTCAAGGTCGTCACATGTCACTCCATCACCTTCTCCCGCAAACGTTCCCCTGCCCCCCACGTTCCTCCTTCCTGCTAAACCAGCAGATATCATCTGTACCCTCGATACGCGACCTCGGGGTCTTATTTGGCAGGGAGGTTAGCTTCATCCCGCATATTGATGATATTATTCTTAAGGCCAACTCTGTCCTTGGGTTTGTGAAACGCTGGTCTAAAGAATTCTCTAATCCTTACGTCTCCCGTTCTCTCTACATAGCCTTCGCCCGCCCCCTTCCTGAATACGCCAGTCAGGTCTGGTCTCCACACTACTCGTCCCATGTACGCAGAAACGAAAGTGTGCAACGTCGTTTTCTGCGTTTTGCCCTCCGCGGACTGAACTGGGCGAATCCTCGGATTCTCCCCCCATACACAAGCCGGCTCCATCTGATCAACTTCAAAACACTTGAGGAACTCAGAACTCATGTCGATATCATTTTCGTCCACCGTCTCCTTTCAGGCACAATCAACTGACCAAGTTTGCTCTCCATCATTCCAGTTCACACTAACCCCCGTAACCTGCGAAACCCTCATCTCTTCTATCAGCCCACCCACCACACTTCTTACGGCTCTAATGAACCCATTTCGCGAATGCTGCTACCTCCTTCGATTTCAACTTTACCTCTACTGCTCTCAAACGTCATCTCCTCTCTTTCCCCTCCTTACTAAGCGAAATAAATGAATGAGTGACAATTGATGGATAAACCCAGTAACCAACTCGCCAAAGATACCAACATACCCCCCCCCCCCTTTTTTTTCTTTGTTTTTAACCATAGTTTATATTCGTATATATAGTTTTAAGATAGTTGTTAAGTTTTATTGCTTGTACTAAGCAAAATACATGAGGGTTCTGCCCTCATTGAACTAAACTAAATAAGAGATAGGAGTGCGGCGGGGTGAGGGAGCGTCTCCGAGAGGTATTTGCGTGACATTTGGTGATATTTAGTTCAAGGCAGTTGTTTTAGCACCAAATCGAAAAGCTATCAAGATTTTTAATTTTTTTTATTTTTACAACATTTTTTTATTTTCTTTTTATATTCTTAGTTTCTAAATTATATGCTAGACAAAAAATGCTTAAATTCTAGCTTAATGATCTTATATTATAACTTATTGGGCCTACGCAGACGCTCTAAGTTAAACATGACATGACTATTGTACAATTTGCCTATCGGCGACAGAACTTTGTTAGTGGCTGTTTTTATGATTATTTGTATGACAAAGAAAAATTGTGAAAGCTTTGTCGATTTTTTTTTCTTAAAATTTAATTTACTACTATTTTTTTTTTAACTTTATTTAAAAGAACAACTTAAATCTTATACTACCCTAATTCTAGAAAAGCTAAGTTTATGTCAGCTGGCTGATAATACTGTTATTCTACCGACATTGGTATCCAGGTCTTTATTTGCCATTCAACCAGCAGAACAGTTGATGCTGTTTAATATTATCGTCCCGGTCTCTGTGGGAGATAGCCCTACTGAAGCGCAAGAACTCTTCTTCGGTGCGCGTGTCTTCCCGGTCGTAGCACAATCTCCCGTCTACGGATGATCTACATACATGATAGATCAGCGGAATTCCGGATCTATCCTGTATAAGCCTTTACATGTCCAAATCAAGGAATGCTTCTGATGGAACAAAGCCGTCGCAACGCACGCTCTCATAGTGCAGAGTGTTTGGATAATAAGCCCCGAAAATTAGGTTATTGGACGAGCTTATTGATCTGGCAATATGTCCTCTGATTAATTTAATCATAAAATTGTCCACCCTCATTTGAATAATACTTTTTATAGTAGCATATGACTTTTACCCCGCTTAGCTACTGTGAAATAGCCTCCTTGTCATAGCAAAAGTTTTCCTCGCTTTGATCAAAGCAGCTTCTACATGTCTGTTGAAAGACAGATATTGATATAGCCAGATACCCAGGTATTTAACTAAACTTTTGGTTTCGAGTTTATCTCCATGCGGTCTCACGATAACTAGCTTTCGCCAGTTTTTCCTTGTGTCGTTCGTGGCTTTATATAACGAGATTCTAAATAGGATGGCTAAAAACGGAAATTTTTATTAAGTTTCCAGTCGTCGCAATAGCGCTGCACTTTGTTAAAGTCTGGCTATAGTAAACTATTTATGATCTCAACTTTCGGAGCTGTTCTGTAAATTATGAGATCGTCTGCGTATGCAATAGCCTGCGGAAGTGCATCTAATAAGTCGCTAATATATATGTTAAAAAGAATCGTAGAAAGTACCGCTCCCTGTTGCAAGCCATTCTTGATATTATACGTTTTATTAGAGATCCGTTTACCACTTTTGACCACGAACCTCGTGTCCTTTAACATATCGTAAAGTGCATATAGTAAACTCGGCGCAAGGCTAATATCCTTGCCCGTAAAAATAAATTATTATGGAAAATTTAACATGCCTCGAGACTTGCTAAATAAGCCCAAGACCGGATCCCGGTTGTAGTGCCGATGATGATGATGACGACATATAGTAAAGGCTTATGTATGCCATGCCTGACCAGTTTGGAATATAACCCTTCGATCCAGACGGTATCAAAGAAAGCTGTCAAGATCAGATTGGAGAAGTGAGGAGTCTAGGGGAGAGCGGATTGTCTTGAAAAGTTTGGTATCATCCGCGTAAATCGAGAAAAATTGTCCTTAATGGTTAGAATAAATAGGAGGGGGCCCTGGGGAACCCATGAAGTTGAAAAAAAAGGATTGGAGAAAGTGGATCTAAATCGCACTCACCGGGTTCGATTATTAAGGTGGGATGAAATTTACTTAATCAGTAGGGGTTCAAAGCCGAGTCAAGATAACTTAAAGAGAATGAGGTTGTGGGGGACTTTTCGAAATCGGTAGTGTAGACGTCGACTTAATTGCCGTTTTCTAAGGCAAGGAGTGTGTGAGATGAGAATTCCACAAGGCAGTAGTGGGCCTGCCGGAGAGGAACCCGTGTTGGTTGAGGGAGATGATGGGTTTGCAGCCGTAACATAACGCATCATATAGAAAGCCTTTGAGCAGTTTTGGAATGTGAGAAAGCTTTGCAATGAGACGATAGTTGGATATAACGCTTTTTGGTCCCTTTATGTGTATGAGGATGATATAAGAGAATCTCCAAGTGTCTGGGAATACACCTTGTGTAAGGTATAGATAGTAGATTAAAGCGAGCGGGGGAGAGAGAGACGGGGAACATTTTTTTAAGGAGGATAGCAGGCAGTCTCTCTGCGCCGGCACTGAACTCGTCTTTCAATTGTTTTAGTTTTCCTACAACTAGTGGGATGAGGTGGCTGAGGGAGAATTCAGGCAGGCCAGTGAAGTAAGAAGGGTTAGGCTCGAAAGAGTTGTTCATGAAGGAATGTTTGAAGAAGGATGCGAAAAGCTTGGCGATGGTTTGGGAGTCAGTTGAAGTAGTCGAGCCGCAGGAAAGAGAGTTGGGATAGGCATCGGATTTGCGTTTGTAGTCGATAAAGCGGAAAATAGATTTGGTTGATCAAGTTGTTTTGCGCTTTAATGAGGTGATTGTAGTAGAAGGAGCTGTAGAGTTCTGTAAATTGATAAAAGGAACTAAAATAGTTGGAATAGTCTAGGGGAGAACGCCTTTTGAGGAAAATATTCGACAACTTATTCCTCTTGTTACAAAGTGTACGGAGTTTGCGGTTATACCAATGGGGCGATGAGAACGATATCCTATGACAGTAATATGGAACATATAGCGATATGGCATTGTAGATTTCTATGTAGAGAGTGGCAGTAGCGCCCCTGCACTTATATCATTAAAGCAAAGTGTGATATTGCTACGATACTCATTTTCGAGACGGAAGTTGGCTTTTCGGAAGTTATAAGAAAAGTAGTGTGAGAGGGGTGTGGAGTGGGCTGAGTAGTCGCGGTATAGGGATAAGAGAAGTGGGGGTGGTGATTGTCAATGGTTGAGAGGGTTTGGGGACTCGGGGTGACTGCGGAATTATAGGGTTCTGTCGCAAACACAAAGTCAAGTGCCCAGATGATTTAGGACCCTGCTTATATCACAAAGGCTTGAGTCGGTGAGGCTGTCGATAAAGAGACATTCCTTGGCAGTTGCGGGGTTTGAAATGTGGTGGGATTTATCGTCTGACAATGTCCATTGGAGATGTGGGAGGTTAAAATCGCTACGATGTCATCTTGGGAGGAACTCAGCTCAGTTAAGCGGTCGATTGCAGCAATTGCGAGTTCGTATGACTCGATAGCTTGCGAAGGTGGTATATAAGAGCATATGACGTATAAGGCCTTTAAGCATATTCGATTTGTTTTGCGACATAGACGAGGTTGGACGTAGAAGAGATGGTAATAAGGCAAGAGGTTAGTCCATTTTGGATGGCAAGCAGCACGCCTCGGCAGGAAGAGTCAGGACAGGATCGATGAACATCTTCGCCACGAAAAACGTTGAAGGAGGAGGAACAGTTCTAGGCTATTGATACTGGGGATAAGGTGAATTTCGGTCAGAGGGTATATATCAAAGGGAAGGGAATATGTATTTTGTAAGATCGAATGGGTTTTGGAGCGTAGTCCTCTGACATTCGGGGGGAAAGTATTGAGAGACCCAACGGTGTGTCGGATGGGCAACTGATTAGGTCCGAAAAAACATGTTATTTAGTGATTTTGAGCTGGCAGCAGTTTTTGAGGTATCAAATGGAAAAAGTATAGGGATCTTCTTAAAGGACATTGAACTTTTGAGATGAAGGAATAACTTCAGTATCGTTTTTCTAGAACATATTCATTTTAGTATTGTGGGTATAAAGCCTACAACCAGCAACTTGAATACAATGAATTGGTTGGTCGAAAGCTTTGTAGCGTGCGAGAAGTTCTAGAGATTAGCACTGAAAGTTTAAGGTTTTACATAGAATACTTTTGAAAATGTCGGGTATATGCGAACGTTTAGCAATTGGATGACTTCACTCTATAATTCTTTTTTGCGCATCGATGTTATGATGAAGGTCTTCCTAACCTAAGGAGAGCTTCTTGGGAGAGAGGTAGTCGAAAAGAGAAAAAAAAAAGCGAGGAAAAGCTGCAATTATTCTTTTTTTTTTTAAATAGCACACATTTCTACTGGACCCGGTAAAAATTCATCATTCAGACTGTAACAAACAAGGGATCAGAGAAAAAGAAAGGAAACAGTAAGGAAATTTTGTTAGGAAAGATCTGTTAGGGAAGATATTTAAAGAAGGTGGTAAAGAAGTTGGTAATGCTGTGTGAATGGCTAACAATTTATTTTATAGGTGTAAGGAAAATGGTATGCTGGTAGACTAAAGTCGAGAAGGTTGGAATAATCAAAGAACGTGTTGGCAACAAAAAAAAAAAAAACTATGAATTTATTTCTCTTATCTCAATAATGATGTGGACGAGAAGGGGAACCGGATACAAAAATATAATTAAATATTTTGCTCTTGTTACATCTAATCTTAGGGGAACCTATTTAGACAGGAGTTGGTTTTTCAAAAATTTGCTTTATGAAAACCACAAGAATAAAAATCTGGAGACAATGTAGAATCATGTGGTAAGTTGGGGACCGATGAAAGAAGAACCAGATGGTGAAATTTATTAAGAGATATATTTTTGCTAAATTCACAGTAACTGGTGAGGTTATGACAAAAGCACTTCTGTAGACCAGGGGAAGGCAAAATACTACTGTCATACAGAAAGTGTTATACACGGTTCTATTCAAACTGCACGAATGCAAACAAGACTTCTTTCTACCGCATTACCATTAAATGAGAATAGCTACAATATATCTCAACTTAAGCGAACATAGTTACCGAATCAAATGTTGCACTAGAAACATTTTGGAAAGCAAGGGAAGATGAGATGGTAAAGGGGTACCTAATGTTTAATTAGAGGAAAATATGGTTGTTGAATGGGAATTGTTTGTCCAATTCACAAAAATGGAGACACTGCACTAACTATTGCGCCTCCTTAAAACATCCCATCAAGAAACAAAGATCCTTTCTGCTCCACTATATGGATTGATCGACCACATCCGTGTAATCTCAAACCCGGTACAAATCTCTACGGGCGCCAAAATTCAAATCGATATGCTTAACATTTTTTCGTTTCTCAGTTTCCACATAAAAAATTCTATAGAAAGTTTGTTTGTGCACCATTGAAAAGAAACTTCCGTAAAAGTAAAAAAAGGATCTTGATATGGTGAGCATTCAACGAAAATAAAATAAAATCCAGAGAACTGAAGATGCAAGACACGAGAATGATGAATTGTACGAGTGACGTTGGTTTACAACTATACGATTTATGTCTCTAAAGTTATCCTCTTATCCTGGCTCTGTCCAATTAAAGAATTTGTTTCTGAAATGAGTTTTATGTTTTGAAACTTGCTATTATTTTACGGGATTACATGATGACTCAACGTAGGCGAGCGGATCGAACGGCTCTATAAGATTGATCAAGTATCAAATCTGTCATATGTTAGAGCAGCTTTTTTTTTAATTCTTGTTTTATTTTTTTTTATTACATTTCTCTCGGGAGAACCTATAGCCCCTAGATCCCAACAAATAACCGTTGCCGTTCTTTTTGAACAGTTGCAGGTTGTAACGCTCCGGGAAAACCCTCGCGGGAAGGGAGCTCCACCGGGTCTGGCCATTCATCATCAGCAATGGAACCGATGATCCGCTCTTCTTTGTGAATGTTGTTTACTGTGTCTTCGCTGCATTGAAGTCGACGAGATTGGCCTTTCCCCACTGCAGGACTTTATCCAGATCCCGATTCAGAGAGTCAATCTGTCTATATCTCAGCTGGTGCGACGTTGATGCACCAATCGACCGATCACTCGGAAAGGAGGAAACAAGCGTGCTATCATCCGCAAAACTGAACACCTTGTTATCCGTTGCCACCAATAAATCATTTATGTGAAGCAAAAACAAGGTTGGAACCAAAATAGAAACTTGAGGCACTCCCGAATTAACAGGATAGAGATCCAAACACTCGCCGTCCACAACAACCCGGATCGATCGATTTTCAAGGAAGCTCTTCGTGCAGTCGCAAAGCTGTTGGGAAAGTCCATATGAATGAAGTTTGCTCAGCAATGCCCCGTGCCAGACGCGGTCAAAAGCCTTGGAGATATCCAATGCGACCGCTCTTGACTTACCATGTCGCTCAATCGCAGATGTCCATATATCGGTTATAAGTGTCAAAAGGTCTCTCGTGGACCGCCTGCCACGGAATCCGTATTGGCGATCATTCAGAAATCTGTTGCACTCCAAATACTTAATTAACTCAGTATTGATGACCTTTTCCATCATCTTAGAGGACATAGTAATGCTATCGGCCGGTAATTTTGTGGGATACACTTTTTTCCCTTCTTTGGGAATCACTGCACTCGAGCCACCTTCCAGCAGGTAGGAAAGGTCCTCCGTGCATAAGATAAGCGCACGAGTCTACCAAGAACCGGCGATAGTTTTGGAGCACAGTTCTTAAGGACCATTGCTGGTATTCCGTCCAGGCCGGTTGCCTTCCTACAGTCCAGTTCACGTAGAATGCGTTGAATAGTACGCGGGGGAAGCTTCACATCCCGCATCGAAGACCGTACTGGCGCGATCATAGGTGGCTCCAAAAGACCGGGATCGAGGTTTGAATTCGCGGAAAATAAATTTGCGAGCACATCGGCTTTATCTTTTGAATTTGTGGCTAACGTCCCGCTGTCCGTCACCAACCGAGGGAAAGAGGAGGAAGAGGAGTTACTGCTGACAGCCCTTGCCATTGACCAGAAGGAGCGCGAACCAGGCGGGCACTGAAGGAGTTTATTGGTCACTTTGTCGTTGTGAGCTTTGATCTGATTCTAACAAAATTCGTTCGGTTAATATCGGCGGGATTGGAGCGCCACTACTTAAAAGTTATATTTTTTGCCGCTGTAATCTGCTCGCATTTTTTATCAAACCAAGGCTTATCAGATGAGCTTCGTTTGGTGGAATGTGGAATGTAGATCTCCATCCCGAGAAGAATAACCTCTGTGACCGACTCCGCGCAAGCGTTAGCATCGGAGTCTCCGAAGCACACCTCCGACCGTGGAAAGGCCCCATACTTCCATACATGACGAAGCTGCTTAGGCCGGTTATTCGCTTGAAATGCAAGTGGTTGCGCGACTGATACTAAGCAGTGATCTGCGTTTCCCAGTGGCGCAGCAAGCTCCACGGTATAAGTGCTCGTTTCGGATGTAAAAACAGATCCAGGGTGTTCAGGTTATCGCCTCGGGCATCCGGCACTCGGATGGGTTCCACCACGAGTTGAGTCAAGCTGTGGCTAACAGCAAATATCTCCGCCAGCCTCCCAGCCTCGTCGGTTCTGTTAGAATGTATCAACCAGCCGGCATTGTGCACATTAAAAGTGCCAAGGACAACAATTCCAAAAGCTTGGTGGTTGATCTGTATCCAGTCGACGGTATGTAAAAGATGTTCGAAAAATGTCGCTGGTCAATCGCCATTCGGGGAACGGTAAAGACAACAAAGAAATTTAACGGAATTCCTCCGCACGACCCTCAACCATATGGTGTCCATGTTATTGAATTCCAACGCCTCTCTTCTTTGGCAAGCCAGATCGGACCGCGAGAAGACGCAGACTCCGCCCTTAACACGTAATCTCGAATGTAAATCGTATCCTGAGCAACGAAGATATGCCGAATTAGTTGACGAATCGACCTGGGTGTCAGTTTGGGCAAGGAGATCAGGATTCGTTGTTTGAACATATTGGTGGAAGGCATTTATATTCGTATTGGTGAAGCCGATGTCCCTGATGTTACAAAATGCCGTCACCAGTCGAGCGTCGACAGAACTTCGAGAGCGAGCCCGATTATGCGATGACAAACTTCTTAAAGCTCGGTTATTTGTTATAATATCTGCATGATGTTCCCCCTGACATAGTCCCCCCCGGAGAGCCAAATGGGAAACTAGTTTACCTCCGGAATTCTTTATATCAAAAGGTACCATCATGACTTATCTCCGCGCCAGTCCAGGCCAACAGCCACCCATCCGAAACACCGTCGAAAAGCTCCGAAAGATGGCCAGGGATTTCTCCCGACCATTTCACGGAGCCTATAGCTTGATGGGATGGTATTTCACCGGGCGACAGGGCGTAGGGACCCCACCTACCAATCGGCCTTTGGTCGACAAGCCGGCCTAGCTGTGGGTATATTCTAACGCCCTATTCACAGGGCAAAACTTCTTAGCTGTATATCTAAATTAACTTCTTAATTGCGAAAACTCCACTTGCATGGAGAAAATCAAAAAGTCAAAAGTACGCCTTCAAGAGACATACGTCAAAAGTTTACAAGGGAGATTTTTGTCCTCTGGTACTATTTTTAATCCTAAGCGTCTAAATAGCCTTCGTCCAAGTCGCCCCGGTGAAAATATCATAACCATACAGGCTAGTACTGAGACTTCCCGGAAATTATGGGGATTTTTGGAAATAGAACTCTGTATATAATAAGAAAACTGCAGTCGATCAATAAAACCTATAAATTACCTTACCTAGTTCACCTGATTGAAGGGTAATTTTCCAATATCATTTTGTGCGATAAACATTTGTTTGTTCACCTCCCGTTCTTGCTACACCTCTACCCCACACTGAACATCACAATAGTTTACAATTTAACAGCCTGCATCACAAGGGTATTAATATTTTATTGTAATGTACTGTGAAAGAGAACTTGAACTTAACACTCGACTATAATATCATGCATAAACTGTTACAGTCAATCATTCAATTAAAGCGAGTACTAGAAACTTTCCGACCAAATTATCAGGAAACTGAATGCCCTAACTTCTATGCATAAATTACTTGGTATTGTAGTTATAAGATCTTATGGTTGTGGCGTTCACTTTAGTTCGTCTTCCTTGTTCGATTATGTGTTACACCGAATGCTATTCAATCCTCCTTCCTTAACTTGCCATCACCTTCTTTTACAAACGCCTTCTGCAGAGTCGGTTTTATTGAACTCTATTTCCTTACAGCTGCAGCTGATGAAACTGGGCAGTGCAGTTGGGTCTGCCTCTCCAAAACCTTCAGCTCCTTCGTATCAATTGAATAGCTTTTACAGACCATGACTTCTTGGCTGGAATACTCAATCACTTTAATTCGCGCGTTTTATGGGATTAAAAGTCGAACGTTGACGACTCCAGGGGCAGATGGGATGTGTTTGTCATTCAAGACTGAAGATAGTTTGCTTCTGGTCCACAATTCCTGACGGAAATTTAATAAGATGGAATGAAGGAATGTGAGAGAAGTTTTAATTTCTGCTCTGTCTTACATGGTACTCCTACAGTAATCCTTTTATGGTTATCTTGTCTTTACTGTGCTGGACAATTTCGATTCTAATCTTTGTCGTAAAATGGAAGTTGAGCTTAGTGCGGAGTGGGAAGTGATGTCTGGACGTATTATAATACATCGTAGCAAAATGGTTTGGAAAGATAATAATGATCGTCTGTGGTTGAGGGATATTATGATCAGGGTTCGTGTCGTTTCCATTAACTTACATTCATTGAAATCTTTCTTCCTTAACTAGGTCACACTGGGTGTGCTTGGGATTACTCGGTTCTTTGAGCAGAAATTCAATAAAACATTCGCTATTGTGCGAGTCAGATCATTGAAAGGATTCAATTTTCGAATAAAAATCCAAATTAACTTTAAAATTGGATTTGCCAGTCGAAGTTAACGAACACTTCTTGGCCCTCGATACATAATAGAAACATGGGGAGAGATATCCTGATTGTTTCTTAAGAGATCTTAATATAAGTTTAATTCATTCCGTCAGTTTACAATATATAGAGACAATATTCGTCGTATTTAGAGAGGAATGGTAGCACGATACGTGGTTGAGAATATAATACACTATCAGAGAACTTTACAGGTGTTTTGCAAGCATATTCCTCCACCTCAAGTGTTTGACCGCGCCCTCTAGTCGAACAGGCCTTGTGTGGAATATTCCACTTTGTCAATTGTTTTTGCAGGATTGAAATAGTCAGGTATTCGAAACTAATATCCACCGATGTTTTTCTGCTACGAGTGTTGTTTTTTTTTTCTGGGTGTTGCGTCTCTCTTTTTCTTGCGGTTTGGGAACCGACGAGGTTCACGCATTAAAGAGATCAAATCTATGATCTTTAAGTCCCTGTAAAGAAAACTTACCTTTCATGCATTCTCTTCGCATACCAATTCTCTGTAAGATTTCTTTATTCCAAACCAATTTCGGCATCTACGTTGCCAGACAAATTCCTCTACCCGAATTCCTGTAAACAAATGATTCGGTTTTACATACAATGTAACAACCTTCATGACAGGGATCATAAATTTCTGCATGTAATAAGCACCATCTGCGTTGAGACTAATGCCTTACCAATGCACCAAAGTGCAAACAAAAGATCGCTGTCTACCAACAGGTATTCTGGCGATACACAAACAATCCAATCACCAAAACGTATCCCAAATACATCTACCATTTAATGAGTTGCAACTTGATTACTCAGTTGAACTCACAGGTCATAAATCTCTTTTATCCTACATAGTTGTGGATCCGTTTCCCAGTAACCTTTTCACATAAACAAAGATCTCTACGATCCTTTTCCTTTCTTTGTGTTTCAGGCTCGTCATCATGGCTTTGATCTATGAAAAGAACCGACGTACACGCACACTTGTGAATCGTGAAGATCTCCTCTATAAGATCAGTTTGGTTACTCCAAAGAGAGACTTTACGTCTCTCTTGGAATAGGAAAACGCAACCCTTGATTAAGACAGCCAGTTTCACTGGCGAGTTTTTTTTAACAACGATTGAATATCGTTGAGTCTGATTACAACCATCGTTTGCGACGGTCGGTTCACTCCCGCTCTCCGCCGTCTGCGGAGATGCGTTTGTAACGAGTCGTGTGTGAAGTGCTGGTTGGCTTGATAGCTCGTCTCAAATTTAAAGCTATAGTGAAGACTAAAGTGTTCGGAATTAAATAAACTGCAAGCGAACTTTTCGTTTAAGAATTAAATAAATTGTCATCCAACGTGTAATCCTTAAGCGAAAACAATAAAGATTAAATAGTTAATAATTCGTGTGTTTAACTTTCCGGCTGCAGTTCCTGAAGTGTGTGTGTGTATTTTCGTCTTCTCCTGTTGAACAGTTTTCTTTTGTTGCTGCGGTGGAACAATCTTAGATCAAGTGAAAAGTTGTGGGACGTAGTAGAACCCTGCGCACATGCTGGCGCTCAGAATTCGCTCCCCTCAGTATCCCGTGGGTATCACAAAACGGTTTGTGGGCATTATAGATAAAATGAGGAAACAGTAGAAATAGTGACTAAATAGGAGCTTAGGATAACTACCTAAAACCGCGATATGTGTACCAACATTTTCAAGCCTCCAATATGAATGGGGACTACTACTAATAGATTGCCGACGATTGAAAAATATTGTGACTTTTAACAGCGAACACAGTCGTAATCGACCACCAGAACATTTACTAATTATGAATCCTTGCGATATTTTCTATCCAACTCTAGGAGATCAGTGCTAACAACTCTTCTTTGATCACTTACGACCTCCTTGAGGCGATGAAAAATATCAGCAAATGCCTGCAGATAAATAACTCACCAACAAACCGCGTAAGATGATTAGAGTGGCTTGCTACGCAGAAGAACAGAAGTTGAAAGATCAACACCAGTTTGTTAGGGGTGTTACACATAACATTGCACTTTGCCGCACGCAAACTGACAATACCCTCCATATAAATTAAATTACAGATCTAACATGAAAATTGCATTTGCTGTACGCAAGCTGCCTATCCCTTCAATACAAATTACCAATACATTCTATCAAACCTAACATTTATCCTGCAAAAACAATATTGCATACATATGGGGCAACATTAATTAATGTTAAAACCGAAAGCAATTCTATCAATTCTCAATAAATTCTTGCTACAATCCATAGAATCCTTTCGGTGTAGCATTTGAAACCTTATCACATGTCTACACATTGCTAACGCACTCCATACCCCATACTTAAAAATGCAAATCTTGCATTCTCCCACATTTTTCTTATTCCAAACGAATAACTTTGGAATGCATTCACCCCCATAAGCCACGTCAAGATCGCAATTCTGCAATTCCTGCGGTCTCATCACCTAGATGAAAAAATGAAACCTACAGCTCATCATCGCGCAGGTAATAAGACCTGCACCGCGTTCGCTATGAACAAGTCAGATTCAAGTCACCGAGAATCGAAATGTTCTCATGGTGAAGAATTTGCGGACTTGCAGAATTTGCGATTCTCCGTCGTTGGCTTAGCCTTCGATTGCGACTGGCGTCAGGTGAGTGTCTGGGGGACAGCCGTGACCGTGGGAATGCATGTGGGGTTTTTATTTCTTTTTCCTTCAATTATTAGATATAAAAAGGGGAGCTCCATTAGGAATTAAATTAATCAGTATCCGACAGCCAAAGTTGGCACGTGGACTTAATAAAATAAATTGATCAGAAACAGTACGCTAAAAGGAGTGCACATAAAAATAAAGCAGAAGTTTAATAAAGAAAGATACAGAAAGGAAACCAAAACAGTCGTTGTTATTTCAAACACCATCATCCAGCCGCCCATAGAAGTCCCCTACCATAACCAAACGGAAGATCCGTCCAACCCAGAGGGGCGATCTCTCACCGGCCAACAACAAGCAGGAAGATCCGTCCAACCCAGAGGGGCGATCTCTCACGGACCAACACCAAGCCGGAAGATCCATCCATCCCAGAGGGGCGATCTCTCACCGGCCAACAACAAGCCGGAAGATCCGCCCAACCCAGGGGGGCGTTCTCTCACGGACCAACACCAAGTCGGAAGATCCGCCCATCCCAGAGGGGCGATCTCTCACCGGCCAACACCAAGCCGGAAGATCCGTTCAACCCAGAGGGGCAATCTCTCACGAACCAACACCAGGCCGGAAGATCCGCCCATCCCAGATGGGCGATCCCTCACCGGCCAACACCAAGCCGGAAGATCCATTGGGAACCCAGAGCATACCACCACGCCACGGACTCCGCAAGTCTCAAGGACCGCACGAGTCGGAAGTCGCTGGACAAACTTCCATCGAAGAGGACGGACCCTACAAAGCCGGAAGCCGAAGAACACGGGCTAGCAAGCCGGAAGGCGGTAAGTTGTGTGGGTGTTAAAATGTTAATACAACAGGGGAAGAACAGGACCCAACTTAAAATATAGGAATTTGATACTTGATAAAGATTTTCTACCACACAAGAAATTAATGTATTTATAACAGAGATATTTAGGAACGTATGGGGAAGCCATGTTTGTAGTTAGTACTGGAAATATGGAAGGTTTTCTCCGATTGTGGTGCTGCAAGGACGGACTGTGCAGTGAATTCATGATAATGAAAGGTACTCCACCTGAGTCAGATAAGGAGATCACCCCTACCATCTTGTGGCGCAAAATTGGCGGCACTTAGGCTAATTAGAGAGAGTTGAACAGATACGTGAGCCCCATGTCCCTAACAATTTCCCTACGCTTGCACGGGAGGAACGAGATGACCCAGTATAGAAATTGTGTACCAATCCATTAGCTGGATAAACACAAGTGGTTGGCACAGCTGCGTCAGATGTCGACAAACATCAAATCCCCGACGATAAGCAAATTGCCGTAAAACAAACCGTCGGCTAAACCTTTCACCCTACCGCAACACACTTCGCCTAAACAAAGGCCATTGCGGAGAAACAGCAATAAACTAAAACGCTGTTCACATAGGGCAAAGCAAATACGATAATCACAACCAACGATAATTACCACGATCCCAGGAACGCCAAGAATAAACCGCACACCCGAATGTATACAGAAGCAACTCAACAGAAGGTGTGAAAATTCTGGCGATCCCAGAATGATCTACGGCACACAGATGGCAACCTCCGCGTCTGTGTGTGTGAGTGCATCCACACATGTGGCCTGCGACGAAGCGGAAACCGCCGGACCAAAAAAAAGTGCGATCATCCCTGGTGGAGAGTTTCTCGATTAAGAGAAAATCGAAAAAGAGAACGATGGGGTTAGTAGAATCATCCCCAGAAGAAAATTGTAATCTAGTCGACATTGAGAATCAGGACGAAGAAGTTGGAGTTAAGTACGGAGGTGTTAAGACCAGGTTTCCGGGAGACTTACGTTGTTTATAGTGCCGTTGCGAATTTGTTTGGTGTCGCTTAAAAGTAACATCCAGTAACGAACGAACTTGTGGTTTAGCGAAGTGACTCGAAAGTGTAAACAACAGTAAAAAAAAGTATTAGTTTGCGAAAGTTTCCTGAGTGGTAGTGTGCCATCAGAATCTCAAAAACGCTCGTTTGAAATTTTGGTTTGAATTGTATTTGTAAGTGGTTGACAAATAGTTCTTATAGAATCGCCACGGGTGTTCAGGTGTATTAAATCCTTGAGTTTTTACAACAGTTTGAAAGTAAAAAAAATAAAACAAAATTAAAACAAAACATTTCGTTGTGTTTCACTTGTGACGGTATTCGTTCCGTTTGTCGTTCAGCGGAACACTAAGCCATCAGCCATAGACATAGACCAAAAATCCGCCAAAAGTACACATGAACTCATAAGCAATATTTAACCGCAGGGTTGCGTACCAGCCTCGTTTGCTTGATATGTAACAAAGGAGACTCCATAAACTACGCCAACTATAGGATCTTTATTCCTAACAAATTCCCTTTGCTGTACTTTGAGAACGGCACAAACCGCATTCCAGTGACTTGAATGCCACATTAGATGAATGATTCACTCTTTGGCAGCTTTAAAAATATACGTACTCAAAATCTATAACCAGCGTCCTTCTATCGGTGACAGTGTAGCGATTCTAATAGATACACACAATTCACAAGCAAAATAGTGAAGAACACCGAACGAAAAATCGAATAAGAAAAATACATCAGAACCGTATACCAAGCGATAAATAAAAATAATTCACACCAGTGGAATATAGTCGAGTTTGGAAATCAAATTCTAAACACGGTCAGTAGCCTGGTGTGTAACGCTTAGGTAAAATTTTTCGTGATTCGAGCTGTCATAGCGTCAGTTCAAATCACACGATCTTCTTCACTATTATTTCAAACGCAATAATTGGTGACTACGACGTGATCTGTACACACACGCAGCATACACTTCCCATAGTAAAGCAGAACTTCACACACGGTCACGACTTCCGCATAGAGCACAGCCTCCGATGGTTCCTCGTTTCTCTCGTTCGTCCGTCGTCCGCATACGAATCTGATCGTAACGAAGTTACTGCGGCGGTAGTGGTGTAGCGATTCTAATAGATACACACAATTCACAAGCAAAATAGTGAAGAACACGAACGAAAAATCGAATAAGAAAAATACATCAGAACCGTATACCAAGCGATAAACAAAAATAATTCACATCAGTGGAATATAGTCGAGTTTGGAAATCAAATTCAAAACACGGTCAGTAGCCTGATGTGTAACGCGTAGGTAAAATTTTTTCGTGATTCGAGCTGTCATGGCGTCAGTTCGAATAACACGATCTTCTTCATTATTATTTCAAACGCAATAATTGGTGACTACGACGTGATCTGTACACACAGCATACACTTCCCATAGTAAATCAGAACTTCACACACGGTCACGACTTCCGCATAGAGCACAGCCTCCGATGGTTCCTCGTTTCTCTCGTTCGTCCGTCGTCCGCATACGAATCTGATCGTAACGAAGTTACTGCGGCGGGAGTGGTGTAGCGATTCTAACAGATACACACAATTCACAAGCAAAATAGTGAAGAACACGAACGAAAAATTGAATAAGAAAAATACATCAGAACCGTATACCAAGCGATAAACAAAAATAATTCACATCAGTGGAATATAGTCGAATTTGGAAATCAAATTCAAAACACGGTCAGTAGCCTGATGTGTAACGCTTAGGTAAAATTTTTTTCGTGATTCGAGCTGTCATAGCGTCAGTTCGAATCACACGATCTTCTTTACTATTATTTCGAACGCTATAACAGCATCTGTGAAACAATATAAAGCGAAGTTTAATTTGAATATTCTTGCCGTTGAAATGTACAAACATACTTGAATAATTTCTCCGAATAATTTGACTCAAAAATTACTTTCCACAAGGTGATACGCTCTCATATGACTTTTAGAATATCAGGGTGGAGAAGAATAGGATGGTGAATCACATATAAACGGTGATTTTACTCTTTTGCTTAGCAACAAGTTGCGAGCTGGATAATCTTTTGTGTGGCTGTGGTTTGGTGTATAAACAGTAGGGGAACCGGCTTGGCTAGCGATCGCGTTCGACTTTGTAGTCCGCACAGTCATGAGCGAGCAAGAGGTACATACGTCTGGGGCACAACAAGCTGTTGTATTGGGTTGTACCACATGAAATGTCAGATTTTTGCTCAGTCGGAAATAAGAAGTTCTCGAGTGAACATGTGGTATTTACCAGTAAGGTGTGTCGACAAGGACACGGATCCGCTGATACACCACAGTGTTTCGCCGCACACTGTTCCCGAGAGGAAAAATAAAACTCACTGATGGACTCCAATGGGCTCCTCGATAGTATAGTGGTTAGTATACCCGCCTGTCACCCGGGAGACCGGGGTTCGATTCCCCGTCGGGGAGCCCCTGGCGCAAGACTAATGACCTTGCCCAGAAAAAATAAATCATTATGGAAAATTTAACAAGCCCCAGGACTTGCTAAATAAGGCCAAGACCGGTTCCTGGTTGTAGTGCCGATGATGATGATGATGGACTCCAATCTGATATTTTTATTTCACTCTTTTGATACAACATTCACATTTATTGTTATTATTACCATGTAAACTAAATATTATTGGTGGTAATTTCGATACAAAACGTCACTCAAAATCGATGTCTAACTTAAACGCCAAATTGACTTTGATCCAAAGGAAACACTGTTTTCTTAGCTAGAACGAACGTAACATTAATTTCTTAACTTGAACACCGATTGTCTTAGGTTTGGACGTAACATTATTCTCTTAACTCGAACACAAATTGTCTTAGGTTTGAACTCAACATTATTTTCTTAACTTGAACACCAACTGTCTTAGGTTTGAACTCAACATTATTTTCTTAACTTGAACACCAATTGTCTTAGGTTTGAACGTAACATTATTTTCTTAACTTGAACACCGATTGTCTTAGGTTTTGACGAACTAGTTTCAACGGTTACACGCGACTTGGTGAAGGGACACACTCACATACGACTCCTTAAAAATGTACCTTTGCACGCCACTCGGATGCGATGGCGACCGGTCTCTAAAAATGCTCACTTCTGACTCCTGGTTTACTGCCGACGGGAGAAAAGGGACACCTAAAGAAAACTGCAAAAGGGGAGGAGCTACACGATTAACTCGAGGTAGTTAATCGTGATTGGACCGGGGAATAGGCATACATTATGCATATGTGTGTATGCCTCGCATACGATCGTCCGGCGACCGTGGATGGATGGCAACATCGCTACTGCATCTTCCACGAATGCAAACAATGAACATCTGGGGTGAAAAAGACACGAACCGAAGATCTGGTCATCCTATGGGAGGCCATAAATCAACATTTCGGTTGACGATGTGAATTTCCTTTGGTCCGCCGACGGGTGGCGGCCGTTATTAGGGAATTGTGTATGCATAGCACTCTGTGGTGCCAATGCGATGTTTAGATATTGCAACGAATATAGGGTGCAGCCATTGCCAGATGTTGAAAGTAAACACTTGCTGGCTGCATCCAATTCGTTGCTTGTTTGCGGTCCCTGATCGGTGGGGACCGATAATAGGAAACCAGCTATTGCTGGTAATTAGGGAAATGTTTGGTTTGCCTCAGCCGAAACCTTGTCGGCGGTGGCAAACCAATGGGACCTAATAGCCGCATGCAAGGAGTGCCATGGGCAAACAAGAAAACGAGTCAACAAGGAACTCTTTGTTGATGTTGTTTCCATAGCATAAGGCTATGGAAACGAGATGCCCTGGGTAGAATGTATGCCTAAGGATGGGATTTCAAATGCCACGGCAATGTGATAATTTTTGCCGTGGACTTAATGTTTTTTTTTAGGAATCGATGCCTGCCCGAGGATAAATTTTCGATGCCACGGCTAAGTGATAAGCTTTGCCGTGGACTTAATGTTTTTTTAGAAATCAATGCCTGCCCGAGGGTGAATTTTCGATGCCACGGCTAAGTGATAAGCTTTGCCGTGGACTTAATGTTTTTCAGGGATCAATGCCTGCTCGGGGATAAATTTTCGGTGCCACGGCTAAGTGATAAGCTTTGCCGTGGACTTAATGTTTTTCGGGGATGGTGTTGGAGAAAAAGGGGTTTGGAAGGAAAACCCCCCACAGAATGGGTAAGCTGCTAACGGATATTCATAACAGTTATCCGATTGGGTAACCGTATTAATTCCAGCGATTTGGCTGGGGTAAATGCCGTAACAAGGTTACGCAACCTTGCTGAAGTTCGACTTAGAGGTGAGTCGTTCGCCTGGAATAGTGGGGATCGAATGATGTATGGCTCTTCGGGCCCTGAAAAGCCCCACTTCACTCCCTCCCCAGTGACGTAGTCACGAAACAGGTAAGGCAGGTTAGGGGGTGGTTAGTTGGTTATGGGCGCGCGTTTGAGCGCGAGTACGGGGAGGTTGTGCTGGTGGAGTAGGAGTGGTGTCAGTAGATGGAAGTGATTCTGGAGCGGAAGCTTCCAGAAAACAGGGCTTAAGCCTTTCGACGCTGACCGTGGATCGCTTGCCTCTAATGTCGATCTCGAAGACGCGGTCACTGATGCGGCGGAAGACTTTGAATGGGCCATCATACGGTGGGTCGAGGGGTTTTTTGACCTTATCCACCCTGACAAAGACGTGCGTGCAGCTGTGCAGTTCAGGGTGGACGAAAAGTTTATTGGAGCCGTGCCTGGTTACAGGGGTTGCCCTAACCTTACGTAGCAGGTCACGGAGATGTCCCAATTCACGAAGTTGGTCACGCGGTGTTTCGCCATTCAGGAAAAGTTCTCCTGGAAGCAGGAGGTTGGTACCGTAGGTAAGCTCTGCTGCCGAAGCACCCAGGTCCTCCTTAATGCTTGTCCTCAGGCCGAGGAGGACGGTTGGTAGGGCGTCAAACCATTGTGTGTCATTATGACACATGAGTGAGGCTTTAAGAGATCTGTGCCAGCGCTCTATCATCCCATTTGATTGCGGGTGGTAGGCGGTGGTACGACTTCTTTGGCAGCCGAGAAGATTTGTTAGCTGACTAAAAATTGTCGCCTCAAATTGTGGACCTCGGTCCGAAGTTATGGTGGTTGGTACACCGAAGCGTGCGACCCAAGTCGAATAAAAGGCCTTGGCGACTGATTCGGCAGTAACTGCCCGGAGAGGTGTCGCCTCTGGCCATCGCGTGCAGCGATCCATCATAGTGAGGATATAAGAAAATCCTCTTGATGGAGTAAGCGGTCCCACTATGTCTATGTGGACATGGGCGAAGCGTGCCGTGGGAAGCTTGAATTGCGCTGGCTCCAGTACATTATGTCGCGCTACCTTGCAGCGCTGGCACTGGAGACAAGCACGGGCCCAACCGGTGAGATCTTTGTTCATCCGGGGCCAAATGAATTTGCGACGGACAGCAGCGGCTGTTGCTCGGCCGCTGGGGTGGGCTGGGTTGTGGTAAACCTGGAACACGCCCTTACGAAGTTTCTCGGGAATGTAAGGTCTAGCGGTTCCAGTGGAGACATCACACCAGATTTCGCCCAAAGGGTCGCGAAGAGTAATTTTCTTGAGCTCTAGTGCCGTATCGGCAGTTAGGAGGGACTTGAGCTGTTCGTCCTCCTCTTGAGCTAGGGCAAGGTCAGTGTTATTCAAGGCGGTACGCAAATGAATCGTATCGATTCGAGAAAGGGCGTCCGCCGTGACATTCTGTTTACCGGAGATATGCCTGATCTCCGTAGAATATTGCCCAATGAGGTCTAATTGACGCTCTTGTCGGGGGGAGGCATTTCCCGACTTCTTCCGGAACGCATAGACCAATGGCTTATGGTCTGTTAAGATGGAGAGTGAGCGACCTTCTATCATATGACGGAAGTACTTAACAGCGCTGTAGATCGCGAGCAATTCACGGTCGTAGGCGCTGTAACGTCGCTCAGTGGGACTCAGCTTCCTTGAAAAGAAACCAAGTGGTTCCGGGCGGCCTTCAATGTCCTGTTCAAGGACGGCTCCGATTGCGGTATCCGATGCGTCGCATTGGATAGAAAGTGCCGCTCCCTCGAGAGGGTATCGGAGTAAGGTGGCGTTTGCCAATTGTTCTTTGGACAGTTGGAATGCTCTGTCAGAGGCTTCTGTCCAATTAATGGGGCGCTTATCATTGCGCTTAGCTCCTTTTAAGAACTCATTTAGTGGAGCTTGAACTTGGGCAGCGTTCTTCAGTGTTGGACGATAGAAGTTAAGCATGCCAAAAAATCGACGAAGCTCACTCACGTTAGTAGGCCGGGGATACTTCATGAGGGCCTCCACGCGGTCTGGTAGTGGGCGAATGCCCTGGTTGTCAACGACATAACCCAGATAGGTGATTTGCTCCTTGGCGTATTGACACTTATCTGGGTTGATGACAAGACCGAATTCACGGAGGCGCTCTAGGGCCTGACGTAAGTGGCGTTTATGTTCGGCGTGGTCTTTGGAGGCGATGAGAATGTCATCAAGATATGCATGGCAGCAATTAAGACCACGTAAAGCCGTGTCGATATAACGCTGGAATGTCTGTGCGGCATTCCTGAGGCCGAAAGTCATCACTTTGAACTCGAATAGTCCGAAAGGTGTAATGACTGCGGTCTTGGGGATGTCTTCTGGTGCCACCGGAATTTGGTGGTATGCCCTGGTGAGATCCAGGGTAGTGAAGACATTGCACCCTCGTAACTTGTACGAAAAATCGTAGAGGTGTGCAATAGGGTATCTGTCCGGGACAGTTGCTGCGTTCAACAGCCTGTAATCGCCACACGGGCGCCACTCACCAGAACGTTTCTTCACTAAGTGGAGTGGGCTTGCCCGGGGACTGTCCGACGGTTGGCAGATACCTAATTTGATCATCTGTTCGAACTCCGCGCGCGCCGCACGTAATTTTTCAGGAGCCAGTCGACGTGGACGCTGGCTCACCGGGGGACCACGTGTTTCTATGTGATGAAACACCGTGGCTTTGTGTCGGCGTTGGTTAGGTAGAGGAATTGTTGTACTAACAAATTCCTGTACCATGACCTGAAATGGGTCTGTGCACTCTGTGGCCTCTGAAGTTGCCGCTGGAGATGCCGTCATGGGCAAGGGGGGTGTGGTTGGAGCCACTAGTCTGTTATGGGTCGAATCGACCAACAGATTATGTGCACCTAATAGGTCGGAACCTATCAGGGGTTCATTTGCGTCCGCAATGACGAAACGCCAAGTGATCGGACGACAAAGACCCAATTGAAGTGTCAGCTTTTTACGTCCGTACGTAAGTATCGGCGTATTATTTGCAGCTGACAATTTAAGCGCGGCTGGCACGCGGTTACGCGGAGCAAACGATCGCGGGAGGACTGAAATATCGGCGCCGGTATCGACAGTAAAAGCGATATTCAGTTTAGAATCCCGGATGGTTAGGCGACTTATCGAGGTCGAGCCGGAGCTCGCTGGGAATTGGCCCGGTGAGGGCCATTTTGAGTGGAATTGGCCCTCTGTGGGGCATTTTGAGGGATATAGGCCCTCTGAGGGGCAGTTTGGAAGGAATTCTGCCGATTGAGAGGACGGCTCGGCATGGCACGATTCTGGGCGCCTCGAGGATTGTTTCTCACCTCCGCGCGAAATTGACTTATCTCGCGGAGGAGTGAGGTTTGGAGCGCCCGAAGGTCAGCAGGAGTTAATTGTGGTGGCGAACTTCTTTGGTCAAATACGTTGGGGCCTGCCTCTGGATTCCCCTGAGGGAAATTGGTTGAGGCGGGCCTTCTATGAGGTAATTGAGTTTGAGGAGGATGGAGAATTGGGACCAATTGAGGGGCTGTGAAAGGCAGACGAGGGTGCCGTGTAGGCTGGGCAGCGTGTTGAGAAACCGCCGCTACCTGGTACGCAGGAGGCTCAGAATACTGATCTGAGCTTTCCATAATTGCGTCCGCAATTTTGGATAAATAGCCCAAATTCGGATTGGGTTGGGCTATAAGTGCCGAACGGGCATGTTGGGGAAGACACCTCAAAAAGTGAGGCCTTATCAGGTCGTCCCCAATCCTGGTCCCCGCTATAGAGCGTAAATGGGTCAGGAAAAGAGATGGTCGCATCCCAGAAAGGTTGGTTACAGCGGCTAAGCGTTGTTGCCGCACACTTCCAGGCTCGTCCAAAGCGTCGAGCAGAGCTTCACGCATGTTGCTATACGGGTTGCGGCCGGCCGACCTTATTATGTGGGCAACATGCGGTCGCTGAGTGCGGTCAAGCACTTTCAACAGCTCGACTGCACGAAGTTGTTCGTCGTGCAAGGCTGAGGCCTGGAAGATGCGGTCTGCCACTGCAAACCAAAGGTCTGGGTCCTCCTCATCGAAGGGGGGAAGCCCTATATTTGGGTGACGAGTCCCATTCCCGAGGCTGGAAGCATCGTGGAACTCTTGGGGCTCTGATTGCCTATGAGCTTGTTGTGAGGTGCCGGCACGAGATGTGGGCAATATAATGCCAGAATCCACCAATTGGCCGGCACTAGGGGTGTTAGATGAGGTCGGGAGTGTCTTAGAAGAAGTAGGTTGGGGTCGGTTAACGACACTGGAGGCAACCGGTGGTGCCAGGGGAGTAGATTGGGCTGGAGGCGTCGTGGAATTCAAGGGGCTCGGACTGTTCCTGGGCCTTTTGGGCAGCGCTATTTCGTGTGACAACCATAGTGTTTTGCACGAAACAGGACTGAAATTAAAGGTGTAGAGGCAGATCTAGGTATTCACTACTTGGAACGCGGAAATGGGCGTAAGAGGACGCGAAAGAATTAGAGAGGTCGCCGAAGAATAGTCGCGTACTGCGAGTTGGGGTTAGGGCTATTACCGCGGTTTATCTCTTAAAGAGATTTCGATCCTAAAAAAAAAGAAAAAAAAAAAAAAAAAAACTCAGTGAACTCCGGTAGTCGGAGTTCGAGCTAGAATCACCAAGGATTGCAAAGGAGCCAAATGTGGATGACGTGAAGTCGTGTAAAGTCAAGAGACGTTGAAAAGAAGGTGCGTAGTCGGAAGTGGAGTCAAGTGGAGGATGTACCCGGAGGGGGCTTACGAATGTTGTTTATTGCCGATCGTTTCTATATTTTTTAATAATGTTTATTAATTTATGTTAAACTTAATATAGGGACAATATAATAATGTTTTTGCAAGTGTATGGATTTTTATTTGTATACAAAATAACGAATCATTCAGTGTAGATAAAATGTATATATGAAAACAAATTCATAAAGCTATCTTTTTATATTACAATTGTGATTATTTGAACTACAGTACAAAACAAAAAGCAAGAAAATAATATATAATTTAAAAATGGGAGGAACAAAAATATGTATTTAATTGGAATATCTACAGGCTTTCACCACAACTCCTTTAAGTCTTGCTTTAATTATTTAACTATTTGAATTAGATAATTTTTACACCGTCCTAGATCAGATTGAACTTTTAATGCGGTTTCTTAGTATTTTTTGCTTTAATAGTTTTAAAAGTTTGGAATTATAAAAAAAGATTATTTTAATTTGTTTATGAGCTGCTACCAGTTATTAATAAGATTTCTTCTAGTTTTCTTTAATTAAGATGCAGTTGTGTTTATCAATTTTTTGTTTTTTTTGTTTTTTTTTTTTTTTGGTGACTATTAATATGTTTTAATAGAATTTACTACAATTCATCTTTGCTTGGTGTGTTCGTGACGCATTTATATTCATATCCCGAAATAGGCTTTCTTCTTTTTGTTATGTAAATTTAATAACATAACAAGGGTCATCTAATTACTATTTTCGTTATTGTTTTATTTAACACGTTTCTATTTGCACCAGTTAGGTTTGTTATTTAACCGTTTATTAAAATTTCAAAACCGAACAACAGCAAAAAAAAAATAAAGCACAAGGAGGATACCTGTTGTGTCGTCTGGTGATGTTGTGTCTTCGTCAATCAGACAGTTCCTGGTCCGATGATGTTGGTATGCCAGGTGCTGTTGTTGGGCTGGCGTTGGGGCGATGTTTTTTTGCCCGTTGAAGTTTTCCGGCAATTGCTCACTGAATGTCACTCTTGTCACTAGATCGGTCTTCTATTGTCTTCGATTAATTTTGGTACCCGAAGGAAGGTTGCGTGTTTGTTCGTTGGGAAGTCACCAATGTGGTATTTACCAGTAAGGTGTGTCGACAAGGACACGGATCCGCTGATACACCACAGTGTTTCGCCGCACACTGTCCCCGAAAGGAAAAATAAAACTCACTGATGGACTCCAATCTGATATTTTTATTTCACTCTTTTGATACAACATTCACATTTATTGTTATTATTACCATGTAAACTAAATATTATTGGTGGCAATTTCGATACAAAACGTCACTCAAAATCGATGTCTAACTTAAACGCCAAATTGACTTTGATCCAAAGGAAACACTGTTTTCTTAGCTAGAACGAACGTAACATTAATTTCTTAACTTGAACACCGATTGTCTTAGGTTTGGACGTAACATTATTCTCTTAACTCGAACACCAACTGTCTTAGGTTTGAACTCAACATTATTTTCTTAACTTGAACACCAATTGTCTTAGGTTTGAACGTAACATTATTTTCTTAACTTGAACACCGATTGTCTTAGGTTTTGACGAACTAGTTTCAACGGTTACACGCGACTTGGTGAAGGGACACACTCACATACGACTCCTTAAAAATGTACCTTTGCACGCCACTCGGATGCGATGGCGACCGGTCTCTAAAAATGCTCACTTCTGACTCCTGGTTTACTGCCGACGGGAGAAAAGGGACACCCAAAGAAAACTGCAAAGGGGGAGGAGCTACACGATTAACTCGAGGTAGTTAATCGTGATTGGACCGGGGAATAGGCATACATTATGCATATGTGTGTATGCCTCGCATACGATCGTCCGGCGACCGTGGATGGATGGCAACATCGCTACTGCATCTCCCACGAATGCAAACAATGAACATCTGGGGTGAAAAAGACACGAACCGAAGATCTGGTCATCCTATGGGAGGCCATAAATCAACATTTCGGTTGACGATGTGAATTTCCTTTGGTCCACCGACGGGTGGCGGCCGTTATTAGGGAATTGTGTATGCATAGCACTCTGTGGTGCCAATGCGATGTTTAGATATTGCAACGAATATAGGGTGCAGCCATTGCCAGATGTTGAAAGTAAACACTTGCTGGCTGCATCCAATTCGTTGCTTGTTTGCGGTCCCTGATCGGTGGGGACCGATAATAGGAAACCAGCTATTGCTGGTAATTAGGGAAATGTTTGGTTTGCCTCAGCCGAAACCTTGTCGGCGGTGGCAAACCAATGGGACCTAATAGCCGCATGCAAGGAGTGCCATGGGCAAACAAGAAAACGAGTCAACAAGGAACTCTTTGTTGATGTTGTTTCCATAGCATAAGGCTATGGAAACGAGATGCCCTGGGTAGAATGTATACCTAAGGATGGGATTTCAAATGCCACGGCAATGTGATAATCTTTGCCGTGGACTTAATGTTTTTTTTTAGGAATCGATGCCTGCCCGAGGATAAATTTTCGACGCCACGGCTAAGTGATAAGCTTTGCCGTGGACTTAATGTTTTTTTAGAAATCAATGCCTGCCCGAGGGTGAATTTTCGATGCCACGGCTAAGTGATAAGCTTTGCCGTGGACTTAATGTTTTTCAAGGATCAATGCCTGCTCGGGGATAAATTTTCGGTGCCACGGCTAAGTGATAAGCTTTGCCGTGGACTTAATGTTTTTCGGGGATGGTGTTGGAGAAAAAGGGGTTTGGAAGGAAAACCCCCCACAGGATGGGTAAGCTGCCTAACGGATATTCATAACAGTTATCCGATTGGGTAACCGTATTAATTCCAGCGATTTGGCTGGGGTAAATGCCGTAACAAGGTTACGCAACCTTGCTGAAGTTCGACTTAGAGGTGAGTCGTTCGCCTGGAATAGTGGGGATCGAATGATGTATGGCTCTTCGGGCCCTGAAAAGCCCCAGAAACATCTGTGCCAGAACGTTAAATTTTCCTTTTTTATAAACTAAAGTGGAACGTGTGCTTGACAAGTAAGAATTTTACAGTTCGTTATAAGTACAGTTAATTTTTTTTCTACGAATTGTTTACCATGCTGTCGGCAGTTCAAATTCGAACCCTCTTCCTTTATGAATTTAAAATATGACATAACGCGTCATTGGGAATGAAAAACAATAACGACGCATTTGAGGATGTAGCGGTAAACGAACGCACTATACGACGTTGGTTTTTAAAGTTTCGTTCGGAAAATTTCAGCCTCGAAAATGAACCACGCGGGAAGTCGAAACCGTTAGTTGACGAAGATGATTTAAGGGCAACGGTGGATGCGGATCCAACGAAATCGGTGCGGTAGATTGCACAAAGCATGGGAGTATCTCTAATGACAATAAGTCGACACCTTTCACTCATAGGAAAGGCATAGAAACTTGATAAGCGGGTATCCCATGAGCTGAACGAGTCCCAAAAACTAGGGCGCCTGAAAATCTGCGCATCGCTTAGGTTAAGAAATCAAACTGAACCGTTTTTGCACCGGATAGTCGCGTGGATTCTGTATGATAAAAAGTCAGCACTTCTACGAAAAAGGAATAGTCGACCTTTTATCACGTTGGAAGAATGTCATAAATGCCAACGGATCTTATCTTGATTAAATAAAAATGTATGGAAAAATATTGGTTTTTATATTTTTTTACTATAAAATCGGACATTTCATGTGGTAAAATCCAATATTATAACATTTTTACCAAATGAAGGCGTTAAACCCTCGTTTAGGATTTGTATCGATTGAAGGCACAGTTTGGCGATGAAACACTATCTCAGAATTGTGTGTATACGTGGGCCAGTGAATTTAAAAGTGGGCGAGAACGTATCGAAAACGAATGTCGTGATTGACGCCCAACGACAAGTCGTTCAGATGACAACACCCGTGCCGTTCGAGAGCTTATTGAAAGTGATTGCCACTTAACTGTTGGAGAAAACTCAACTGAAGTGAGCATCAGCTGTAGTGCTCCGAAAAGTCCTACCATCTCCTTCCCCCACACCTACATCTAAATCCTAGCAGTAATACACTAAAACCTAAAATTCAATCAAAACCCGAAAAAACCCCAACCTAATCCAAAATTCGCAATAAACGAATCAAATATCCGTTTACCGCTTAACATTTACCTCCACGGCATAATTTAATCTAAAAAACCAGAATCATATATTCGTTTATCGTTTTGCATTTGCCCCACGGCATCATCTAGATTCAAAAACCAGAGATACGTTATCTCAATTTGGTAAAATCCATTAAATTGAACAAACAAAAACTCGAATTCCTTTACATATCCACATCTGCACAATAGTTTCATAGGAATTCAGGAAGCTGAATCCTTATCTTAAATAAACACTGAGCATCTCACTCAGGATTCCAAAATCGGGATTTTTGTAGGAAATTGTGTATTTTCGAGATACAAATTTCGATTTGTTTCTCTTTATAAGGGCGATGGATTTTGTATTCGAGGATCAGTCTCTAGGTTGGCGTCCGACGTTTAAGGACGTCAATCATTTAAATTAAATATTGAAATTAATAAAAATAGTTTTAATTGCAAATACCTGCGTTTTATTGGATTCGGCCGAATATCAGGCCTGTATTCAGCAATCGGTTGTCACTCTTCCCGGAGGCCCCGGAAGCACGGTGGCACCGCAACGGGTCCCCTCAGGAGCGGTCTTAAGAGGAGACGCTCCCTGAGAGAAGGGCCACAACACAGCTATGGAAGTGTTCAATCCATTATCACTGATAATTGGAAAGTCATCCCTTTTCATTATAACGACAGGCGTCACACCCCGTCATTGACAAGGGATATGTGGCGTTTTTAACAGATACACACACAATACACAAGCAAATAGTGAAGAGCACCGAACGAAAATCGAATAAGAAAATGAATCAGAGCCGTATACCATAGCGATAACATAACAATTCTACATTAGTTGAGTGCACTTGAGTTTAGAAATTGAATTTGTACACGCGGCCAGTAGCCTGATGCTTCAATGCTTCGCTTTTCACCCGTTTAATCGTATGTTCAAATCACCACGTTCACTATCCTTGCTTAACGCAACAACCCGACGTGATCTGTGTACATACAGCACACACTTTCCCATAGTAAACAGAACTTCACAACAACGATCACGACTTCCGCATAGAGCACCGGCACACCCCCTGCTGCGACGCTCTCTCGCTCGATCGGTCCTCGCTCCGTTGTTCGCACACGAAGTTGATCGTAACAAAGTTACTGAGGAGGGAGTACTGTCGCGTTTTTAACAGATGCACACACAATACACAAGCAAATAGTGAAGAACACCGAACGAAAATCGAATAAGAAAATGCATCAGAGCCGTATACCATAGCGATAACATAACAATTCCACATTAGTTGAATTCACTTGAGTTTAGAAATCGAATTTGTATACGCGGCCAGTAGCATGACGCTTTAATACTTTGCTTTTCACCCGTTTCATCGTATGTTCAAATCACCGTCTTCACTATCCTTGCTTAACGCTATAGATACATTGGAAGAAATGGGCTGAGGAACCCTCCAACACCCTCCTTATAGCCCAGACTTGTTTCTTTGTGACTATTTATTGTTCACACCCTTAACGTAATCGAAAGTAATAAAGAAGTCGAGGAGCACGTGTGCGATTGACTAACAATACGCCCGATATCTTTCTACCAACAAGGGATATTAAAACTTTCAAATAGCTGGCAAAAGTGTGTAGATCACGCATGAGACTATATTGAAAATGTTGATAATATAGTTAGTGTGTAACATTATTCAATAAATGTATGAAAAGAAACATTTATATTTGTATATTACATTGGTAAGTACCTATGAATAGCGCAATATTCCACAAGGTAGTGCAACTAGTTACGCACGCCTTTAACTGACGTCGCCAAAGTTATCAAACGGATTTGTAAATATTGCACCAGATATAAATAATGAAAGTAAGACAACGACACCTCCGTAGAAATTATATGGAGAGTTAGTAAAGCCTTGTGTCAAACCATGGTGTGCCTTGTCATATAAAGCAATACCAATGACAAAACAATTCACGCAAAGCCCAATTTTCCTGAAATTCATTTGTAACTCCTTCTCTTTAATAGGAATAGATTAGTGTATAATAATTATTGCTCAACCACCACTATAGCACAGAACCGCCAGGTAAATCCATATAAACATAAGAGTACGCATTTATTAAACGATTGAGATATGGCAAAAACGAATGAAAAAAGTGGAGCAAACAAAGTGGAATATGAACCCATCTGACTTCTGATAAGAACAATCAGTATATCTGAAGATATTTTCTGCTTGAAGCTCAAGTCCTTCGTAAAAAATACTTCCGTCATTCTCAACCACAATGTTGAGATGTATAAAGAAACATGTTTCAGTTGAATACTTGGTTCCAAAGTAATTTTACACACGAGATGAATTAGTTCGACTACAGGACTTCCATCATGCGACTTCTGCAACTGACAATAATGACCAATGCATTAGCAATTACGGATAGAACAATGTTCTACAAGTCGGAAATCCAAGAAATAGGGCGGGTTGTCGAACGTTAAGTTAATTGCTGATCATAGATGCCTAAGGCCAGTAATAAGGTTTCCACTGTTATAACAATTTAAAATCTTACTTTTTCTTTGGTTTCATCGTATATTGACGGACTAGCCCTCCCATAACTCATGCGCCTGGAAAATTCCCGACTTCGGCACCATATTAATTTCCTTTCCACATTGGACGAAAGTATACATGCCTTTTACTTGATCGCGTCTCATTTTAAACATCTAAAATATATAGGTATACATATATGTTCTCATCATCGGCAGAACAACACCAACAATTAGGATGCCTAGCTGTCTGTGATGAGCGGAAAACTGGGACACCAAGTAATCTAGGAAAAATATCACGCCAACAACCATGCACCTACCCATATACGGGTGGGAGGTTTTTGAGTGGTGGCTATAAAAGCAAAGGGTTGTGGTAGTGTCAGCCTGTTTAACTATGGTGATGACATCTAGCCACCACATTATTTGTAAGGACACGTCACGAGACGAAAAATAACCAAGTGAATTTACTCGTCCTCCTTGAATGCAATTTTTCACGCCCAACACTCCCCCAAACCCACAACACCATAACCAGCCACGGCCACTCCATCCACGTACCGTCTACTTCTTACAACTCATTCCCTTAATGTACGGTATTCCGTTACACGTGCCACTTTAATCCTTTGTGGAGCGATGTATCTATATCTAGTAAATATGTACGTAAATGTCTGGCTGGCAACTAGTGCACATAGCGGTAATGTAACCTCGTGTCTCTCTATGTACACGGAAGGATATCCTACCTTTATGCCTGCTATTCAAAACACCGTTTAAGGGAGACCAAAGAGAGTTGTGTGCATTTTAATGGCCAAGTTAACAGCGTAACTGTTAGCAAGTCAATTCTGTTAACTTTCCCTTAAAAATCTATAGAAAGAGCGTTCGTATTGCCCTTAGAAAGGACAGCCGGGTTCCTCTTGGATCCTTACGTAGGATGCCACGTGCCACTTGTGCTCATTAGAAAGTTACAAACTAAACCCCCAGCGTTATACTAACATTTACTTACAAGTTTCTCTTACCGTTTCAAGCGGTAGCTAGAGTAATGTAAACTTGAGATGCATGTGTGCGCGGGTGGACAGCTTGCTGAAGGGATGGACTGAATTGACGCCGGGGTCGAGGGGTGAAGGGAATCTACTTATTCTTTGAGTGCTCTTCGACTTTGTAGTGTTCTTTTTTGTGTTCTTTATTCCACGTGCGATTTTTTGTTGTTGTAGCTTTGGATACGCAGAAGAGCTTTTGCACCAGTAACAAGGTCAAGGTCACACACGCTTCCTATATAAAGCAGTTAAGCTGCACCGAAGATGACAGTTGCTGTCGGCGCGGTGGAATGAGCTGTTATTGGAGTGAGGATGCGGTGGACTGGGTTCCTTGTTCTTCTTATACATGTAATGGATGGAAAGCTAGCGAAAGCCGGCAAAGTCAAAAGCACTGATTGGATTGGATTACTTCCCCATCGCCACCCATAATCAAACAGTGGTCTTTCTTTCAACTATTGTGTCTATCGTCAACCCGTACGTAGTTACGTAGACGTCAAAACTTGTTGGGGGCAAGGAGGTCACGATGATTTCGACTGCAAGGGCTTATATACTGAAGGATATCGTCCACTTAAGTGTTGAAGTGTTGTGGTGTGATGATAGGCGAACTGACACCGCGTGCTTTATGTCAGTCAGTGGGCGCATTTTATGGGTCGATGATGGTGGGTGGTGTTGGTGATGGCGTGGGCGTAGATATTTCTTGTCATTGAATTGATAGTTTTTGAAGTCGATCGCATGTAATGAGAAAATAAGTGGATGTAAATTTATCCAGCAGGGTCTTGCCAAACGTTGAACATCTGCTATCTATCGAGGGAGGTTTTCAGTTTCATGAAAAGTAAATATTTTGAAAAAATATTATTGGCTTGAAGAATAAAAGTGTTGAACAGCCAATACGTGAGTAGTGGGCATCTTTACGAGATGCTTGTTGATGGAGAATTGACAGTGTAGTTCATCAGTTTATGCACACTGGTGATATAACAACAAAGGTTATTTTGAGAAGATGAATCGTTTTGAAGACTAGTTCAGATTTTAGACTCATAAAATTAAGTAGGTACTTTAGTACTTTTTAGAATTATATTATACTTTTTTATTACTGCGAATGCGATTCACTTCTCTAGATGTGACAACCCGTTTTAATCTACTTTCATTGTCGGTATTTAAAATAAAAGGAAATTTGCCGATAACTTACTTCTTGTAATAGAAACAGCTATTTAAATAATTATTCTAATTCATTTCAGAGATACTGTATATTAAGATACAGCTTACCTGGCACGAGAACGAATCATCATCATCATCATCGGCACTACAACCTGGAACCGGTCTTGGCCTTATTTAGCAAGTCCTGAGGTTTGTCAAACTTTCCATAATGATCTGTTTTTTCCGGGCAAGGTCATTAGTCTTGCGCCAGAGGCTCCCCGACGAGAACCAATCGGTTTTGGGATTATTACAGGATTTGTTTCATGGCAAATTTACGGCAAGGCAGCCCAACTGTGAGAGTATCTTAACTATCTACCTCATATAAGGCAAGTCATCGACCATCCCAGCTTGGATGAACAAAATAATTATTTTAATTTGAAATAGTTATCCAATCAGCTCCCTGCAACTATAAAACTGGCACGAGGTTAAAACTTGAAGTTTTTTGCGCTTTTCATATTCCTCAATAACGATGTACACGATTTTAATCCTACTTGTACTCGTATTGACATATGAGTTTGAGACTGGGTGCTTAGTAAATAATAGTTTAACCTCTTCATAGAATTGATGGCTCCATTGTGAGAAAAGATGCGGAGATGTGGCAACAACGAAGTCCACCATGAAAAAAAAACTGTCCGTGACAAAAAATTAAGCACAACATGGTAAAGAGTACATATGGTTTGAGTGTATAGGAATCACCTAGACAAGCTATCGAATTTTTAAAGGTTTTTTAAATCACAACCGTTTTGTATTTTGATACGAACGTACCATTAAACATTTCTTAGGATCTGTCAATGTAAAAAGGCAAACTTTATAATTTTATGATGATGAAGCTACGCTTGGAAACTATTTTATAAAACCAATACTAAAACTCTGAGCTGGTGGTTGCTATTTTAAGAGCGTTTACTTCTTATTTCAGTCGTAATAATCGCCTCACCAAACAGGGTGCGCATGCTGTAGTGGATAAATTTAAGTCAAAATAGTCCCTATTAGATGTTCCTATATCATTGAGACACCGCACCGGTCAAAAAACTTAGTTAAAGTGAGGCTCAAGTAAGTCACACTAGAGTACGGACGTGTGTTCACTTCGATTAGCAGACTTAGTAAGTATTTTGCAGTATTAACGGATATATATTAATAAACATCAATAAACTAAATATTAATGTAACAAGTGCGACATACAATAAATATTCTCAAGTTCACGCAAAAAGTTTAAACTCAATAGACAAGTGGTAACCAAAATCAAAACAGTCCAGGCCGTCAAAACAAAGTAATTCAAAAAACAAACAAACAAAACAAAACAAATAATAAACTTAAAAACTTAATGCTAGAAACTACGTGAATTAAAAATACAGTGCATAAAATAAAATAAAAGCTAAAAACAAATATGGATAACTCAGTGAATTGTAAAAGATAAAATAATAATCAACTATAAGAAACAAAATATATCATCTCGGTCGCAAGCGCAAAAAACAAAATACGAGGGTTGCCTCTTATGTTTCGGGATTTGGCAACCTAGTGTTGCAATCCGGCAATTGACAGCTCTGTCGTAAAGTTGGACATTTTTGAGGTTATACGCACTCAGAACGTTTTGACATACGAGCGCTATTTGTGTTGTTTACAGTAACTTAAAAGATTCATCTCGGCCCAAAAATGGAATTAAATCGTCAACATTTTCGTGCGATTATTTTTTACAACTTTCGGCGTGGATTAACTCAGCAACAGTGCATGGATGAACTTAATTCAATTTTTGGCGATGAAGCTCCATCAAGCACCAGTGTTTATCGATGGTATGGTGAATTCAATCGTGGTCGTAGTTCACTCCAAGATGAATTTCGTGAAGGTCGTCCAAAATCAGTTGTTGTTCCGAAAACCATTGATGCTGTGCGCGAACTGATATTGGAAAATCGTCATGTGACCTATCGTGAGATTGAGACAACCTTAGGCGTTAGTGGGACCAGCATACATTCAATATTGCATAAACATTTGACTGTCAAAAAAATTTGTTCGCGTTTGGTCCCACACAATTTGTCAATCGCCCAAAAAAAGGCTCGTGTCAATTGGTCGAAAGAAATGCTCAAAAAATACGGTCGCGGCGCTTCGAAACACGTCTATGACATCGTGACAGGTAATGAATCGTGGATTTACGCGTATAAGCCCGAAAGTAAACAGCAGTCGACTGTCTGGGTGTTTCAAGATGAGCCAAATCCAACAAATGTTGTTCGCGCACGAAGCACTTCCAAGCAAATGGTCGCCTGTTTTTTCGGAAAAAAATGGACATGTCGCAACCGTACCACTAGAACAACACAGAACAGTCAATTCTGAGTGGTACACAACCATTTGTTTGCCAGTTGTCTTCCAAGAAATCAGGAAAACCAACCACCGAAGACGGATCACTCTTCACCACGACAATGCGAGCTCTCACACATCGGCTGCGACAACTGCATTTTTGAGCTCCCAAAACATCGATTTGATGGGTCATCCGCCGTATAGTCCTGATTTGGCACCGAATGACTTCTTTTTATTCCCGTACGTAAAAAACAAACTGAGAGGTCAACGTTTTTCGACACCTGAAGAAGCGGTTGCTGCATTCAGAATGCATGTGTTGGAGATACCTCAATCAGAGTGGCAAAAGTGCTTCGACAATTGGTCCAAACGCATGCAAAAGTGTATAGTCTTCATGGGGAATATTTTGAAAAACAATAAAGTGATTTTCGATGATCAATATTTGTTTTTGTTCTCTAATCCCGAAATATAAAAGGCAACCCTCGTAACAATATATTGCTTGTTAAGCAATCTGTATTTACATTGATAATTAGTGTGTGTGTAAGGTGACTGGCTGGCGCAAGACTAATGACCTTGCCCAGAAAAAATAAATCATTATGGAAAATTTAACAAGCCTCAGGACTTGCTAAATAAAGCCAGGACCGGTTCCCGGTTGTAGTGCCGATGATGATGATGTAAGGTGACTGGCTCTTAATCGGCGCTAGGCGAATTCGAGTGCAAGTTACTGGGAAATAACTTGCGTCGAGGTTCGTACAGGGAAGCAGGACCCCTTTGTTTTTAATTTTAATGAAAACAAATCGGAGAGTACTGTGGGGGTAGTAAGTAGTTGTACCGGACACGGGGGGCACTAGGTTCACTTAAATCCCCGACGATTAAGTCTCCGAAAATTGTCACCAAGAGAAGAGATGAAATAAAAACGCACTGGGATGTTGGTTTGTATAAATGTTTTTTTGTTTTAATCCTTCCTTTGTATGTTTTTACAGCGATTAACGTTTTATTGAGCAGCAGCTCAGGAACACTCTTCCACAATTAAATGTGTCCAGTTTCGAATTAAATTCACTTCGATTTTTGGGCCGCACTATTGTTTTCGATAATAAACATTAATTTACTTTACTTCACAGATTTACAGATAAGTTTCCGTGGAAAAATAAACTAAAACTTCCCCGAGTTGAAAAAGAATAAAACACACACGACTGCGGTTGACGTTATTCGATCTTTGATGCTCACTCCATCAGTGTAAAACTCGACTCTGTGTGCACCGTTTGGTGGATGAATAGCGACTGGGTTGAAAAGCCGCGAAATTAATTTTCCTCCAGGCGGCGTGATCTGCCGCGGTTGTGGTTGAGTAATGACTCTATTGCGGCGTGACCGCCCGCGGTGGTGATTGAACAATAACTGACTGGAATTAGGGATGAAACTTGATTTTGCACGCCGATCAGCGAATGGTAATCGTAGTTTTCTGTGCATTCCCCGATTCTCTCCGCTCATCGAGATGAATAAATACTTCTGTATTCGTTCGACGGTCGATGGGCGTAGAAAGGATGAAGAAATCAAAGGGAAACGCACAATAACCCAGGGTTGATCTGGCTTCGGTGTGCGTGTATCAATGCAGCCTCTGCGGATGACCCACTGACCTAGTGCGGTGACTGTGGTGATCTCAGAGTACATTGAACTATGGGAAGATAAAAACGGACAGGAGAGGAAAATGGTTTTTGCTATTCACCTGCAAAAAGAGATAATTGATTCCCAGCGAATAGAGTGTCTGGGGAAAGTCAATAGGACGCCGCTGATGCTTGGGAAGTAATCAGCGTGAGAACCAGACTCAAAGACGCTGAAATAATCCCAGCGGTTTTGCTATGATGCAACAGCGTCGTTTGGTTAGATTTAGTTGTTGCTAACTAATATGACGTTAAGATTTCCGGTAGCAATCTCATAGGGTTAATGAAATGGAGTTGCCGTATGGCAAAAGGGAGCTGAATTCAATTCTGCATTATCTGCATAGAATAGTGAATTGAGTTATGCTTTCTTTTACAGGTAAAATAGCTGAACGGTAGGATAGGGGATAATGTGACGCGCTGTAGGCGGCCGAAATTAGGTTGAAATTGTGGGTTGGTTCTCTATGTAGTATAGAGAACCTCCACAGTACCAGCATGAAAACGGACGAAGAAAACAACGCAACAAATATAAAAGGAAAGCGACCCCGAAAAATACAATTGCGACGCGAAGCAAAGCCGCCAAATTGATCAAGGAGCAAGAACAGCAAATGGAGGAGGACTGTGAGCTCCCCTCCCCATCCAACCATGACTTGTATGGGGCAAATAATGCTTTCGCTTCTCTTGCATCGTCCAAGGCTGAGGATAAAGAAGACGGTTAGATAAACGGGGGTAGAAGCACGGCTAAAGGAGAGACGCCGAAAGAAAAATATAGGTACGCTCAAACAGTAAAAAGCTAACCAACAACAAGAAAAGCCGAAGCCAAAATTCTGGCAACATCAACAAAATCAACAGCAACAGCAACTACCAAAATAACATGGCTCACAGCAAGAACAAAGCAGTACAACATCAGCAGACCAACAAAAAAATAAAGCTGCCACCAGTCAACACCATCGATATTGATTGTAAGGAATTAGTAAGTCTTTGTAAGGTAGCTGTAGGTAATAATTTTTTAATTAAAGACTGGATTCACTGGCATGCCATTCATACCTCTACGGTGGCAGGCTACGATAAAATAAAACAGGTCTTAAAAAGAAACCACAGTGGAATTTTACTCGTTCACGAAGAACATAACAGTTCTGTTAATGGGCATCGCCCCTGAAATGGAACCGGATGTTCTGCTGGAAAAGCTTCAAAAGCTGAAGCTTGAAGATCTCGAATTTAGTGCGGTAAACCCATTCACCACAACCCAGTGAAGAGGGGATAACCGGAAGTTACTCTTCTTTTTGGTCCAACTATTATCGAGCAACAGAATTTGTGGTATACGGAAAATAACAGTCCTGGATCATCAAATCGTCACATGGGACAAACTCAAAAAAGGCAGAGACATTCTGCAATGTGTCCGCTGCCAAAGCTTTGCACACGCAGCGGCGAACTGTGAAATGCATCATCGTTGCGTTAAATGCGGAAAGGACCATAAGGCAGAAGAATGCCATATAGGAAAAGAAAGGGTAGAAGACAAAACCCTTCTAATGTGTGCAGTGTGTCGGAATGAAAGGCTAAATAACCACTAACTATCGAGGATGTCCTAAATTCCGAGAATTAATGCCAAGATTCGCCAAAAACAAAAAACAGAGGCAACTCGAACAACAACAATGCCCGTGACGCCGCAGCGGTCATATGCCCAAATTGTGTCGGGGGAAGAAAACCCAAACAGGCTACAACACTGGTAGCCACAAATAATCCAACTCACACAATCTTGCTCAATCTACAGAGACAGATCACCCAGCTGCAAAGTCAAATAAACGAGAACTACTCGCACTTGTGCAGTCTAAATAAAAAGTCAATATAAACTCTCTAACCAAAACATCAATCAAAGTTCTTGTCGTAAATGTAAATACACATATAAGAACTGAGAGAAGAGCCACTCTTTTCAACCTGTTGCAAAATGAAAACCCGGATGTACTTCTGGTAGGGGAAACAAAGTTAAACCAGAGGCATAAGATAGGGCCAAAAACTACGATATTATATGAAGAGTTCGACCTAACTCCTCACAGGGGGGAGGTGTCGCAATCTTTATTAGAAAAGGAATCCAATATAAGTTCCGGAAGTTCCGTATGCTGGAAGCCTGGACGCATATCCCATCAGCAAGGAAGAGAAGTTTGTATGCGATTGCGGTCTATGCACCTGAGGAGTATCAACCTAACCTCTTTCGATGCTTACAATTGCACCTGGACAAAAACAACTTTATCATAGGTGGAGATACGAACGCCAAGCATAATAATTAGGGAAATTATATATCTAATGCCAGAGGAAATCAGTTGGTTGGTTGGTTAGATCTGTATCATGTAGAATATAGAACTGACCTTCTAGCTACGGAATATCCATCGTTCCCTAGATGTAGATCGTTTCTAGATATCTTGCTTATTGACTCACGACTGAGACTACTTAACACCAACAGACGAAACAGAAACTGGTTACGGACAATTGAATACGACAGTGACCACTGTGCATTCACCGCAGTAATAGAGCTTCCGAACGATCTGGCAGATGTGGAGGAATTCGTGATCTTGCAACCCTACAACTACGGGGCAATGCGATGGCCACGGTTCACCAGATTATTAACAAGAGAACTTCGTTCAAATGACAAATGACGAAATCGACCAATACATTCAATGACGAAATCGACCAATACATTCAACAAATGGTCGAAACCGTAAAACGAACAATGGACAAAACAATTCCCAAAGCAGCAGTTACAGATCACATAAAAAAATAAACATGCGGGAGGATACAGGACGGCAAGCGCCGGGTCCTGACGGAATCCCAAACAAGGCGGTGAAAGCGGCAGCTGAAAGTCGACCGGACATGTTTATAACCACCATGCAGACGTGTCTAGAGGAAGGTGTCTTTCCAGAAACTTGGAAACTGCAACACTTGGTGTTCCTACCAAAAAGTAAAAAACCACCTGGAGAGCCCTCATCATATCGCCCAATATGCCTTCTAGACACTATGGGAAAGATATTGGAAAGAGTGATATACGAAAGGTTGCTAACCGTAGCACAAGGAAAAGCACCCCTATCGAACCAACAATATGGGTTTAGAAAATCGCGCTCCACCGTCGACGCCATAAAGAGAGTAGTTGACATTGCGACGGAAGCAATAAGTGGAGAGAGATGGCGCTGGGGTACAAAGGAATACTGTGCAGTTGTAACACTGGACATTTAACTCGGCAAAATGGCCATTCATAAATAGAGCGCTTCACAGAATGGGCACCCCACACTACGTCCAGAGAATAATTTCTAGCTACCTAACAGGAAGCTGAGGTATGCAACAGACGATGGTGTAAAATACCACAACGTCTCAGCAGGAGTTCCACAAGGATCAGTTCTGGGACCCATCTTATGGAACATTATGTACGATGGCGTTTTGCGATTGGTGTTGCCACAACTGGTCCAGTTGATAGGTTTTGCGGACGACATTGGCCTTGTGACAGTGGCAAAACATATTCACGAGATAGAGGCAGCTACTAACGAGGCAGTGATGAAAGTCAAAGAATGGCTGGTATCCGCTGGTCTCGAGCTAGCAGACCACAAAACAGAGGCGGTTTTAATAACTAGCCGAAAAAAGGTGGAATACATGAATATAAGGGTCAGAGATCAAATTATTAGATCGAAAGACGCAATAAAATATTTAGGAGTTATGATCGACAACAGGCTACAATTCAAAGGCATGTCAAGTATTCTAGCAAAAAAGTGTCCATGCTGCAAGAAGCACTTGCTCGAATACTACCAAACATCGGAGGACCTGGATATCCACGAAGAATCTTGATGTCTAGAGTAGTGAACTCGGTACTACTATACGCCGCCCCTGTTTGGGTCAGTATACTGACGACGAAGGAAGCGAGGAGAAAGCTGACGTCAGTCTATAGACTCTGTGCCTTAAGAACCATCAGCGGTTTCCAAACCATCTCGGACGAAGCTCCTTTTGTTGTAGCCGAAATGGTTCCATTGATATCCTTGCAAACGAGATGTTAAGAATCTACAACAGGAGAACGTCAAGGCAACTGGAACCAACAGCAGTCAAGGAGATCAAGGAGGAAGAGAAAGCAACCTCATTAACCATATGGCAAACTCGGTGGCACAACACTACGAAAGGCAGATGGACGTACAAATTACACCTGGATGAAAAGAGACGACTGTGCCTGCCACTACCATCTTACCCAGTTCCTGACCGGCCATGGTGAATATCGCAAATATATGCAGCGTTTTTGACACACCATCTCACCGTTGTGTCCAGCGTGTTCATACCAAGAGGAACATATGGAGCATCTGGTGTGTAGACGCTTCAACGAAGGAAGACCCAATCTCCCAGGCCCGCAAGACCTCATAGAGCAGATGCTATGCTCCGAGGATAACAGGATGGAGATAAGCGCATATGTGACCAAAGTGCAACTCGAGCTTAGAAGAATCGAGAAAGTAAGGCAAGCACAAATAGCCGACATGGAGAGAGCAGCTTAGAAAAAAAAGAAAAAAAAACATAAAGCTAACCAGCCCCGCGAAGTAATACCTAATGGCACTCCCGCGGGGAGAGTGGTTGACGGGAGCGAGGGTGTGGCTTAGTACGCAGGCGTGCGACTTGGAACCGTCGTTCCAGTTACACGAATCGTGCATGCTAGTAGCATGAATCTATGAAGATTCCACATCCGTTGGCGCATCAAAAAAAAAAAAAGATCACATAAATATGTACAGAAACTCAATAATAAACGCATTCCACAAGCAAAAGAGCCGACTGCTATCAAAACTAAAACAAATACACAGACAGTTTACAGACAGACAAGACCAGGAGATAATATCACAGAAATCCCGATAAAAAAACCTTCAACAATTATTTAAAGCTAACTACAGATTAGCAACAAATTTGTATTGGAACAACAGAATTCGAGCTATAAAAACTAATAACCCGAATATGTTACCACAAATAAATAAAATATTCAGGAGGAATAATCAAAACGAGATTCACCGTCTCCAAATTCTGATGTAAACAAGCAGCTGTTAGTCAACGTCGGCATAGATACAGAGAACGTTATCCTCAATAATGATCTCCTTGTTATCGAGGATCCTTTGGAAAAAGTGAAAAAGAATGAAAGAGAAAAAGATGAAAGCATTCACCGAAATCACGACTTGGAGGACAGAGCTCTACAGAATCACCCACACTTTCGAAATGAAATTTCACTTTGGCAATCGTAGAATCCCGGTTTTACCGAATTCAATGATGATTATTTGTCGAGTGACATTAATGCTGGTTGCTAACTAACCGCTGACGAGTCAGCATCTGCGCTTCTGCCTCGTGGTCCGTACCATCGGATCAATTGTGCAATCCGTTTGGGATAACTTAAGTAAATACAATATACCCAATTCCACTATCGGTTCGCACGCCAAATCTTCTGTGGGATCCGAAGTAAACAAACGAATCACCACAACGGCGTCCGAATGTATGAATATTTATGGGATTCGCACGAATGTGAAAATCGTGTGGGAGTACAGTGCAGGAAAACCTCATGCCCATTCCATTCGTTGTGTCTGTTTTTCCTCTTTTTCACACCTCTGTTGCGTCCTTCGGGCATCGATACTCTCGATTGATTTATAATCTTTTGAGAGTTTTTGGGGTTTCAGTGGCGTAATATTCGTCATGAAAGGGATGTGACCTGGATTTCGGCATGGATCTAGAGGGGCACCTACTACAAGGTCATAACACCTGTAGTGCTTGCTCTCACTTATCTATCGCTGGTTCCAACTTGCATCCTTTTCTGAGGCGGTATTGGTTTTCTGTGTCGCCATTGCAATGGAACGGGAATTTCAAAACGATCTTTGCAACATTTTACAGCCTAAGATGCAATTTTTCTTCTTTGTCTGCCCACGTCTGTAGCCAGAATCCAGAAATCCTTCCACGTAGCGAGACTCAGGTAATAACTAATATATAGATATTTCTGATTTTACTATACCCGGTTATAACTTAGGGTCGCTGTTCTTTCCACATCGTGGTCTGGCCACATATGTACGAAGTGATATTGCGTACCAGCTTCTGTCACAATAGGGGCTTTGCTTCAATCCAGAATTTAATTACTCGTGGCTAAAACATCACGTTCGTAGGCATATCATACATTGTTGCTTTCTTTATAGAAGCCCAAACTTGAATAGAAACGCATCCTTTAACTAATTTGATGCCCTATCCGATTCTACCGATGGGATCTTGACCGCACACTGAAATCGTTATCGCGGGTGATTTTAATGTGCACAACTCTCAGTGGCTTCGCCACTCCGGACACACAACACCTGAATGTCAGTGTGTTCAGCTTTTTGCTGAGTTAAAAAAATTAAATCAACTCGTGAATGAGCCAACACGGGTACCAGATATAGATGGTCATTCCGCCAACACAGTGGACCTGTTTCTCACCTCCCACCCCAACAAATACACAATTTAAGTTTCTTCGCCCTTGGGCACTTCACACCACTGTGTCATGTCAGCTAAATTTTCTCTAACCAACAGCAACGCTAATGAGAAAACTCCCAAAAGTACAGTACGATTCTATGAGAAGGTCTAAACGATTTTTTTGGGAAGTTAAATTGGCCGTTATTTTTCCTCAATAACGATGTGGACTATATAGCGGACACAATGACAGACACGATTCTGATTAGCATGCGAAGCTTTATTCCACACAGAGCAAAGAGTACCAAGCTAAGAGAAATATGTGGTTGGACTCCGGGTGCAGAGGAGCCATTAAGGCTAAAGAGTTGAGCTTTCGGTTGTATAAATCAAACACTACTGAGGAAAACCGGAAAAGAGTTAAGAGACTTAGAAATGACTGCAATGCGCATATTCAACACGTCAAGTTCTTGCATGACCAGAGAGTGAGACAAAAATATTACAGTCTCCCGCAGGTAGTAGAAACTTCTCGGCATTCATAAAAAACATCCAAAACTAGGTCTCCTCATCCAGTCCTTCGCTAATAGTCGATGACAGACCACTCACCAGTGCAATAGAGAAAGCGAATCTACTTGCTTCACAATTTGCAGCCAACTCAACGCCCCCTGATATCACATCAGTTCCGCCTGAGCATAAGCAGCACACGATGAGCCAGATTCACTTCCGAACGCGTACTGTTGCTCGCGAGTTACGACTCCAACCTGACCCGACACCCCACACAACCCACCAAAGCCGCAACTATACCACGATAGTCGGCATTACCCTAACCAGGGCCCCACCAGATTTCAAAACAAAAAACGCCAACAGCGCTCACATAGTTTAGTCCAGCAACTCAAACCAAGGTCTGTCCTAGTTGGAACATCAAATAAACATGGATATTCCCAATCCCATCGAAGTATATGGTGTCAAACGACTATGACCCTCGTCAAGCGGTTGCAAGATCTAGGAAACTCGAGCAGCTGCAGATGCTGCAGCCTTGATCCGCACCCTTAGGATGATCAGACTACGGCGGAGTTGTTTTGTTTACTTTTCTCGCGGACAGGAGTATCCGCACAATCGTTGGATTATCAGATTCAGGATGCTTTCCAGAAACACACACGAGGACCAATTCATGACGGGTCTTGCTACGCTGTCACGAGTGTGTGTGTGCATCTGGAATGACCGAGCTGTGTGACAGGAGCTGGTGCTAGCAGAAAAAAAAGCTGGAAGAATCAGTTGAGTTCGGCTGTTGAACGTAAGCAGTTCTTTCCTCCCAGCGGGATAAACATTCATGACAAGAATCTAACTATTACTACCACATAAGTCGGTAACATTTCGATATTTGGAGAGCGCAAAATAAATAAATCCGTTTGAATGAATTTTCCGTTCTTTGAATCGTAATAATATGTGGCATTTTGTGGCCCCTGCTTAAGGAAAAATCACGGAGGACGAGAAGCAGTTCTTTCCTCCCACGGACATAAATGTAAGTGGCGCACTCAAGAAACTGAACGCAAACAAATCCGCAAGTGCGGATGGAATTCCCCCAATTCTCTTGAAGAGATGTTCCTCTTCAGTCGCTATACCACTGCGGAAACTCTTCCATTTGTCTTATTCTACTAGCCGTTTTCCAAATAGATGGAAGTCGGCGAATATTCAGCCAATTCCCAAAAAGGCCACAAATTGCCCGTTTCTTTCTATCGACCCATATCACTAACTTCTATTCTCTAGATTGTAATGGGATCACTTATCAACAGTCAATTTTCGAAATATCTAGAACCAAATGGGCTCCTCAATGACAGCCAATATGGCTTTTGTAGCAACAGGTCCACAGGCGATCTGATAGCGTACCTTACCGAAAAATAGAGCCATTCTATCCACTACCTCGGCAAAAGCAAGGTAGGCGCATTGAATATTTCAAAAGACTTTGACAGCGTTTGGCATCCAGCCCTTTGCATTTCTTTGGAGTGGACAATTCCCTGATCCAATGGATAAGAGACTATCTTTCTGGCCATTCAACTCAAGTGGTTCTTGATGGTGACAAATCTGCTTCCCCTCAAATTAATGCAGGTGTTGCCCAAGATTCTGTACTCTCGCCCACTCTCTTCTTGATCGTTATAAATTATCTTTTGTCAATAACTCATATGATAGCATGTCTGATACTCATATGAACACTTCTGTCCAAACTCTTAGAACGCCATTACCAACCAGCAGTTTATGCTTGATAAATTGAATTCCGACCTCAACAATTCAATCCCTCAAAAACTCAGTACGGCCTCTTGTCGTCAAAGGCGAACTCTAAAGTAAATATTCTGTCTAGGAACGGCACATGCATCGACGAAGCCAGTCGAATAAATTCGACTATCAATTGGAGCGATCACATTTTTCAAGCTGCGAAAAGTGCGGCCCAATGCATGGGGTTCTTTAAGAGATGCAAAAAATACTTCACTCCATTCAAGCTGGCCACTATTTACAAGGCGTATATTCGTCCCAAAATGGAGTTCAACTTCCATATTTGGTCAGGCGTATCCAAAACTGGACTACACGTGCTCGATAGGATGCAAGAACGAGCAGCAAAACTTATTGGGGACCCAATTGTAGGTCTATAAATTCCTTTGTTAGAACATAGGCGCAACTATCTCATGCCTATCTCTTTTCTATGGGAATTGTTACGACCGTTGCTCAACTGAACTTGCTCAATGTGTTCTGCCTCCTCAGACATTTTCCCACGATACCCTTCAACGTGAGAATGCGCATCAATTCGCGTTGAATGTCTCACGTTCAAATAAACATAGAGAATCATTCTTTATCTGAATCACACGAATGTGGAATGTTCATCTTGAACTTGTCGTTGTAAAATGTCCTGGTATTTAAGACCAATGTACATCGATACCTCCTTTCCTTATCCACTTCCTCTCATTCCGCTCGCACTGTGCTCTGACATTTAAGGGTACTCCAAAATCCCCTTTTCTGCACGCATTTGTGTAAATTTCAATAACGAGGGAAGAAATCCAGGATGTCTTCGAATCATTGAGAAACAAAAAGTCAGTGGGAATAGACGGAATACCTAACATCGTACTCAAGAACCCCGCCAATGGCAATAGGTATATACCCAATAATTTAACAATGCGCTGAATAATGCACACTTCCCCTGGCGTTGGAAAACAGCAATCATACAGCCCATCCCAACAAAGGGCAAATATTGTACAAACCCAATGAACATGCGTTCGATAAGCTTACTCCCAAGCAACAGTAAAGTATTTGAAAAGACCATTAACAAAACTCTGCTAAAATGGGTGGACGACAACAACATTATTCCGAATAGTCAGTTTGGCTTTAAGGCAGGTCATGAAACCATCCTTACCATCAATGACGTTGACTCCATTATCAAATACTCATCCATCTCTATCTATGCGGATGACACCAAACTCTACAAAACGATCATCTCTCCTCTTGTGATATGCTTGATTTAAGCTTGATTTAAAAATTTGTTTTATTAGGTAGTGTGTGATTAAACCGCTGGTTTGTGCCAGTTCTTAATGTAATAGTAATGTGATGTATTTAGAGAGGTCAATGCAATAAAGATGTAATGTAATAATAAGGTTGCATCAAGTTGTAGCAGGTAATAACGTAGCTGCAAAGTGTTCGGGGATGCGGGGCGGCGCCAATTGTAACAGTTTGAAGAGAAATAGGCAGTCAATTGTAATAAATAGATAGCTCTGTTATGTTATGTTTGGGCTGCAGACTGTCAGGGTTATAGTCGAAGAAGTGCCACAGGATGTCCCTTACCAAAATGCAGTCGTGGTCAGAAGAGAATGTAGTTTGCAGCAAGTCGAAGACGACCTCCACACCGTGATAACTTAACTTCAGAGGAGTTCAGGAATAGATTCCCTTCAATTTATTTTCCAATTGCTTCAGCATGCAAATAGACAGTGTCTTATGAATAGTTAACAGTTGTTGCCACGGTTTTTAACCACGAAAAAGTTAATTGATGCTTTCAATCATTAACACGTTTACACAAATCCGTTATACATTTATTAAACAAAAAGCACTCCCGTATCGTTCAGCTTTTCTATCCTTTCTTTTACTTTTTGGGGCCAGACGCGCCCGATCTTCGATTTGTTCTTATCTACTCACGGCTATCCCTCGACTCCCTTGCATCAATTCAATTTCGACGACGGTCGACTTTGAAACTTGCGAAGATCACCATCGCCGAAAAGAAACTGGGTTTACACTCTTATTCAAACTCGATTCCAACCCAGCCGCATCAAACCAGTCTTTAATTTAAGTAGTGCATCATATAATGTAATATTTCATTTTAATTTTTATTTAATTACTATTTATACTGTAATTTCCATGCAGCTGAATTGGCCGAAAAAACACGACACGAAGATCACTCACGCAACACTCTAGACTCCTCACTTCTCCAAACGGATCTCGACAGCTTCTCAACTTGGTGCCGTAATAAATGCCTCGAACTCAACGTTGCCAAATGTCATGCCATCACCTTTTTCGCAAACGTCCCCCTTTCCCGCTCAGTTCCCACTTCCTACTAAACCAGCAGATATCATCTGTACGCTCGATAGGTGATCTCGGGATCTTATTTGACAGGGAGCTTAGCTTCATCCCGCATATTGATGGCGTTATTCTTAAGGTCAACTCTGACCTTGGGTTTGTGAAACGCTGGTCTAAAGAATTCTCTAATCTTTACGTTTCCCGTTCTCTCTACATAGCTTTTGTCCGCCGCCTTCTTGAATACGCCAGTGAGATCTGGTCTCCACACTACTCGTCCCATATCCGCTGAATCGAAAGCGTGCAATGTCTGCGTTTTGCCCTCCGCGGACTGAACTGGGAGAATCCTCGGATTCTCCCGCCATAGTCAAGCAAGCTCCACCTGATTAACCTAAACACACATGAGGAGCGCAGAATTCATGCCCATATCCTTTTCATCCACCGTCTCCTCTCAGGCACAACCAATTGCCCAAGCTTGCTCTTCACCATCGCACTCCACACTAACCCCCATAAACTGCCAAACCCTCGTCTCTTCTATTTGGCCACACTTCTTACGGCTCTAATAAACCCATTTCACGAATGGTGAGGTGGACAAACTCTTACCCTACCTCTTTCGATTACTACCTTACATCTACTGCACTCAAGCTCCGTCTCTTCTCTTTCCCCTCTCCTGGCCTTGCCCCGCCCATCATCTATACCCTTACAACCCGTACACATTCCAACCCATATGCCGTTCAATGTCGCTGTCTCATAAATGCCACATTTGCCACCCCCACATACACTCGCTCTTCTTCAGCCTCCTAACTCCTCCTCCCCCAAGTCCTTTTCTCCTTCTTTGTTTTTTCTTCTTTTTCTTAATTATATACATAATTTTTTAATTACTACTTTAGTTTTTAAGTTAGTCTGTAAAGTATTATATTACATTAACTTAAGCTTGGATTAAGGCTAATAAATAAATAACACACATGCCGCAGTTAAACTGGCGTCCGACATACAGGGGAATAAATGTAAGCACGAATACACATGTGCCCGTCTGATTGACTGGGAAAGAGCCTTTGATACCGTCTGGATCGAAGGGTTATATTACAAATTGATCAGGCAAGGCATATATAAATCTTTATTATATGTATTTTACGATATGTTAAAGGACAGGAAGTTCGTGGTGAAAAGTGTTAAAGTGGCCTCCAATATAACGTATAATATCAAAGCACATGAGGGCGGTCTGAAAATTTTCCGACCTAACAAAGATACAAGACGTTTTTTCTTAAAATTTATTTTTATTTTTCTACATAGCCTCCTTGTAACTCTACACACTTCTCCCAACGATGCTCCCATCTCTCTAACCCCTCCAAATAGTACTCGGCGTTTTTGTCTGCAAAATACGAAAACACCGAAAAACAGTTTTTGCTTTTTTTGGAGCCAATTCCCCCTTTGCAGTCCACTGTTTTGACTGTATTTTTGTTTCGGGCGTATAGTGGTGTATCCAAGTTTCATCGACAGTAATTAATCGGCGCCAAAACTCGGATTTATTGGGCCTAAACTGCGCTAACAGTGCGTTGGAAATGTTCATTCGAACACGTTTTTGGTCTAACGTCAGCAAACGCGGCACCCAACGCGCGGACAGCTTTCTTATGCCTAAATCTTGATTAATTATGCGATAAACACGTTTTTGGGGCACTTTCATAGTCTCTGTTGTCTCTCTCACTTTAATTTATTGTCAGTTGTTGCAGTTTTTTGACGTCCCGAACGTCTATCGTCTCCCAAGCTCGCATTGCCACTTTTAAATTCAGCTGCCCAAAATTTCACTGTAGTAAATGATGGTGCAGGGTCTCCATACGAAGAGTCCAACTCATCTTTGATCCGCGTAGGCGTATTGCCTTGCAAAAACAAAAATTTAATGACAGCTCAATACTCACAATGCCCATTTTCACAAAAACACTCACATCGACTCATTCAAACGGCCGTCAAATAATAACTACGCGTCCAAAATGGCAGACATTTTGGTGAGTAACTGTCAAAAGATGCACAACTAGATTCACTGGCTTTTATTGACGAGTGCTGCTATCTTCACGTTGAGGTCAAAAACTTTTCAGGCCACCCTCGTATATAACCCTTTACTACATGTCCTTTACTATATGTTAAATGACAAGAGGTTCGTGGTCAAAAGTGATAAAGTGGCCTCTAAGAAAAAGAATGGCTTGCAACAGGGAGCGGTACTTCCCCCCATTCTTTTTAGCATTTATATTAGCGACTTATTAGTTGCACTTTCGCAGGCTATGGCGTACGCAGACGATCTCATAATTTACAGAACAGCTCCAAAAGTTGAGATCATAAATAGTGTACTGTGGGGGTTCTCTACATTACATGGAGAACCAACCCGCAATTTTAACCACAATTTCCGCCTTATTTCGACCGCTTTCAGCGTGTCATATTATCCCCTATTCCACCGTTCATGCTATTCACCTGGAATAACATATTTCCCAAAGGACGCTTAGCTAAACTCATTATCCTATGCAGATAATGCATAATTGAGTTTAGCTACCCTTTTGCCATACGGCAACTCCATTCGTCTAGCCATGAGATTTCCACCGGAAATTTCATTCATGTTGGTTAGCAACAACCAAATCGAATCAAACGACGCGGTTGCAGCATCATTCAATGGCTTGGGTAATTACCATCATTCCTTAGCGTTTTTCCCACGGTACCATTTCCCTAGCCGATGTAGCGTCCTATCGATTTTCATCAGATCATCCATTCGCTTGGGATCAACGATCTCATTTTACAGGTGAATAGCGCAAACAACATTTTCCTCTCCTCCACAATTCTGTCTTTCCATAGTTCGATGCCCTCTGAGATCACCACAATCACCGCACTAGGTCAGTGGATCAGTCTCAGACGCGGCATTAATACACACACACTAAGCCAGATCAACCCTGGGTTATTGTGCTTTCGTTTTGATTTCTTCATCCTTTCTACACCCATCGACGTCGAACGAATACGCAAGTACTTATCTACCTCGATGAGCGTGGGGAATTGAAGGATGCACAAGAGAGCACGATTACCATTGGCTGATCGTTGTGTAAAAGCAGAAATCCCAATTTCCATCCCTAATTCCAATCAGTCGCTATCCAACCGTCACAGTGATAAGTCACGCCGCCGTGCTAAACTTTAATTTAATCATTCGTCAAACGACAATCGAGATTCAATGCAGAAAATGTTTACCTTCGCGTAAAGTTTTATGTTTGCCACTCAAAGTCGGTTTAATTGTTCTCCCGAAAATAGTTAAATTTGATCACTATACTTGTGCACGTGGAATCCTTGAATGATAAATAAAGAATAAATTCAAATGTGTAAATTGTAAATCAAACGAGAACAATAAAAAAATGAAAGTATAGCGGAACAACCTCTGAGTGTTTTCTCTTATTGCATTTACCAGGATTTTTGTGGATATTTACCAGAGCAACATCGTTGGGGAAGAAGTGAATTCTGTGCCCATGGTAGGTACCATACTTCTTCTACCCCACAGTACTACAGCGAGACTTCAACAAAGTTCAGCGCTATTGCGACGACTGGAGACTTGGGATCAGCTTTCAGAAATGTGAAGCCATCCTATTTAGAACCCCATTATATAAAGCCAGTAATGACACAAGGAAAAACTGGCGAAAGTTAGTTATCGTGGGACCGCATGGAGGTAAACTGGAAACCAAGAGTTTAGTTAAATACCTGGGTATCCGGCTAGATCAATATCCATATTTCAACACACATGTAGAGGCTGCTTTGGCCTCAGCTAGGAAAACGTTTGCTATGAGAAGAAGGCTATATCACAGTTCTCAGTTTGACAGCAGGGTAAATGTAACATGCTACATGACGCAAATCAGGCCAATGATATGGTTGTACAGTATGGTTTAACATAGATCCAAATTTGATGGAAAAGATTCGGGTGTTTGAAAGGAAGTAACTTGTCTCAGATTATATTGAACACCGGAGTGGGACTATAAAAGGTATTATTCAAATCAGACTTTATCTAATAAAGCCTACATAAATAGGGTGTATAACTTTATGATCAAATCAGTCAGAGGGCATATTCTGAGAGCAATAATCTCGTCTGATGACCTATTTTTCGGGGCTTATTATCCAAGTACCTTGTTTTTTGAGAGTGTGCGTCCCAACAGCCTTCTTCCACCAAAAGCCGTTCCTTGAATTGGACATGAATGGGCTTATACAGAATGGATCCGGAATTCCGGTGATTTATCACATAAGTAGATCATCTGTAGACGGTCGATTGTAATACGATCGGGAGGCCATGTGCACCGAAGAAGAGCACATGGGGTTCAGTAGGGCTGTCTGCCACAGAGATCGAGACGATAATACTAAACAGCACCAACGATTCTGGTGGTTGAATGGCAAATAAAGATCTGCGTACCAATGTCGGTAGAATAACTGCGTCATCAGCCAGCTTACACAGACTTAGCTTTTCTAGGATTAGGGTAGTATGAGATTTAAGCCAAGTTTTTTTAAACAAGAAAAAAAAAATAGATGTAAGTTAAATTTTAAGTAAAAACAAGAAAAAAAAGTGGCACAAAGTTTTTCTAGTTTTTCTTTGTCATACAAATATTCATAACATAAGCCACAAACAAAGTTCTATCGCCGAAAGACTCACTGCACAATAGCCATATAACGTTTAGTTTAGAGCGTCTACGTAGGACCAGTAAGTTATAATATAAGATAATTAAGCTAGAATTTAAGCATTTTTGTCTAGCCTATAATTTACTTAGATAAAGTTTTTTCCAGGTTAACTAAACAAATTTTTGGCAGAGAAAACAAAAAGAAAGTGGCTGAGTAACTGAAGCGATCTATATCTTAGTAAGAACTCTAACATAATAAATATAATAAAACCGGTATCTGGTATTATTGTTATGCGATAGGATCATGTAGTATTAACTGATTGCAACAGCATTGTAAAAAAATATAAATAAATAACAAGAAAACAGAAAAAAAACAGTCAGTTTTAATACAGAGCTTAATTAGATTATTAACCACCTCTTAATCTGATTATCTTTATGAGCAGCCAAGATGGGTTCAACATCTGTTTTCTCCATCTCATAATTGAATAACACAACCAAATTGTTAACCTTCTGACTTTGCGTTTTTGGAAAGGTTTTCGCCTCTTCGATTACTGCCTTGTAGCATTATTCAATCCTTATGGTAGCAGGTTTTCCATAGAAGTCTGTTTCCGTCTAGGGAAGGTTACCTTAAATTGCAGTCCAAAGACACCTACGGCAACAAATTCGTAGCACCTCCTAACACTCACCGACTTGCTCATCGTTCGTACTACTTGTTAACGCCTGCAGCTATAAAAGTAATCAAAAAGTAGTTTCCGTCCTGTGGATCACATGCAGCGTTGGGTACAAAGAAAAACAATAAAAGCACCTGCAATAGACTGTATTCCTGCTCTGGAAATGGGTTGTGTTTCGCTGGGGATAAAAACAATTTTAAAATTATGCCAAACGGACAGAGTCCTGTTGCACCTAGCCACCCAATGTGGGCATGAACGAACCGCAACGCCAAGCGACAGTAACAACAGTAAAAGGATGGTTACACTGTTTTTGCTATTCGTCCTGTTTTTCCTTGTTTGTTGTTGTGATTTGGTTTATCTTTAATTGGATTTTTGTTTTTCCCTAATGGAGAGTGAACCTTCCGAGTTAAGTGGCGTTAGGCGAGGGCGTCGCAACAGCCACGTTACAATTCATGGTTTGTTAATCAGGAATTGGTGGAATGGCTTTTATGAAAGGATTCGTAAGTGACGAACGGTTACATTGTGGTGTATGCCAAGTGAATGTGGTATAATTAAAATACAATCGGTTTTATTGCAGCGGTTGATGAATATCTGGGGTTTACATGTACATGTTCAATGTTAGTTGGATAAATCGGATTGTTTCATATTAGCTTACAATTGTTTACCAGGAGATGATAAATAATCCAATCTCGATAGGGTAACAAAGCATTAAATAATGACGACAAAAGGGTTGTTGGTTCCATTGATTATTAAGCTTTTTTAATATGCCCTGTGAGTAAGGCGTTAGAATATACTCACAGCTAGGCCGGCTTGTCGTAAGAGGCGACTAAAGGCCGAGTGGTAGCCGGGGTCCCAACGCCCTGTGCGCCCGGTGAAATACCACCCCATCAAGCTTAAGGCTCCGTGAAATGGTTGGGAGAAATCTCTGGCCATCTTTCGGAGCTTGGCTGATGGACTGGTTCGAGGAAAGGTTGGTTCCAAGATGAGATACCACCCCGTCACGCCGTACATTCCGCGATATCGCCGAGAGAAATCTTCGACGGTGTTTCGGATGTGTGGCTGATGGCCCGGACTGACACGGAGATAAGTCATGATGGTACCTTTTGATATAAAGAACTCTGGAGGTAAACTAGTCTCCCATTTGGATCTCCGGGGGGGGGGACTATATCAGGGGGAACATCATGCAGATATCATGATAAATACTGGAACTTTAAGAGGTTCGTCATCGCATAACCGGGCTCGCTCTCGAGGCTCTGCCCACGCTCGACGTGTGACGGCATTTTGTAACATCAGGGGCATCGGTTTCACCAATACGAATGTAAACGCCGTCCACCAATATTTGCAAATAACGAAACCTGATATCCTTGCCCTAACTGAGAATCAGGTCGATTCGTCGACTGATTCGACATATCTTCGTTGCTCCGGATACGACTTACATTCGAGATTCCGTTTTAAGGGCGGAGTCTGCGTCTTCGCGCGGTCCGATCTGGCTTGCCAGAGGATGGAGGCGTTGGAACTCAATAATATGGACATCATATGGTTGAGGGTCGTGCTGAGGAATTCCGTTAAATTTCTTTGTTGTCTTTACCGCTCCCCGAATGACGATCGACCGGCGACATTTTTCGAACATCTTTCACATACCGTCGACTATATACAGATCAACCACCCAGCATCTGAAATTGTTGTCCTTGGCGATTTTAATGTGCACAATTCCGACTGGTTGTTACATTTTAACACAACCGACGAGGTTGGGAGGCTGGCGGAGATGTTTGCTGTAAGCCACAACTTGACTCAACTCGTGGGGGAGCCAACGCGAGTGCCGGATGCCCGAAGCGAGTATGCGAACACCCTGGATCTGTTTCTGACATCCAAACCGAGTATTTATATCGTGGGGGTTTCTGCGCCACCGGGAAACTCAGATCACTGTTTGGTATCTGTCGCGCAAGCACTTGCATATCAAGCGAACAACCGGCCTAGGCAGCTTCGCCATGTATGGAAGTGTGGGGCTACTAACTGGGACGATTTGCGAGATTTCTTCGGATCCTTTCCATGGTCCGAGGTGTGCTTCGGAAACTCCGATGTAAACGCTTGCACGGAGTCGGTATTAGAGATTATTCTTTTGGGGATGGAGATGTATATTCCACATTCCATCAAACGAAGTTCGTCTGATAAACCTTGGTTTGATAAAAAATGCGAGCAAAATACAGCGGCCAAAAATAGAGCTTCTAAGCAATGGCGCTCCAATCCCACCGATGTTAACAGAGCAAATTTTGTTAGAATCAGAAACGCGTGCAACCAGACGATTGATACCGCGAAGAAAGCTCACAACGACAGGGTGATCAATAAACTCCTTCGGTGCCCAACTGGTTCGCGCTCCTTCTGGTCTATGGCAAAGGCTGTCAGCGGTAACATCGCATCCTCCTCATTCCCTCCGTTGGTGACAGACACCGGGACGTTAGTCACGAATTCAAAGGACAAAGCTAATGTGCTCGCGAAATTATTTTCCGCGAATTCACACCTCGACCCCGGCCTCTTGGAGCCATCTGTGATCGCGCCGGTACGCTCTTCGATGCGGGATGTGAGATTTCGTTCCCGCACTATTCAACGCATTCTACGTCAACTGGATTGTAGGAAGGCAACCGGCCCGGACAGAATACCAGCAATAGTCCTTAAGAACTGTGCTCCAGAACTATCGCCGGTTCTTGGCAGACTCTTCCGCTTATCTTATGCACGGGGGACCTTTCCTGCCTGCTGGAAAATCGCTCGAGTTCAGCCAATCCCAAAGACGGGAAAAAAGTGTTTCCCACAAAATTACCGTCCGATAGCATTATTGTCTATTTTATATAAGGTAATGGAAAAAGTCCTCAATACAGAGTTGGTTAAGTATTTGGAGTGCAATGGACTTCTGAATGATCGTCAATACGGATTCCGTGGCAGGCGGTCCACGGGAGACCTTTTGACACTTATAACCGATATATGGACATCTCCGATTGAACGGCATTGTGAATCAAGAGCGGTCGCCTTGGATATCTCTAAGGCTTTTGACCGCGTCTGGCACGAGGCATTGCTGAAGAAACTTCGTTCATATGGACATTCCCAACAGCTTTGCGACTGGACGAGGAGCTTCCTCGAGAATCGATCGATCCGGGTTGTTGTGGACGGCGAGTGTTCGGATCTGTATCCTGTTAATTCGGGGGTGCCCCAAGGTCCTATTTTGGCTCCAACCTTGTTCTTGCTTCACATAAATGATTTGTTGGAGACAACGGATAACAAAGTGTTCACTTTTGCGGATGATAGTAAGCTTGTTTCCTCCTTTCGAGTGTTCGGCCGATTGGTGCATCTGCGTCGCATCAGATTGACTCTCTGAATCAGGATCTAGAAAGGGTCCTGCAGTGGGGAAAGGCTAATCTCGTCGACTTCAATGCAGCGAAGACACAATACACAACATTCACAAAGAAAAGTGGATCATCGGTTCCACAGCTGATGATGAATGGCCAGGCTCTCGAGGCTGGGGAAGGTTTGAAATTGCTCGGCGTCACGGTCTGTGGGAATGTATCATGGCATAAACATGTGTCGAGTGTCGCCAGGTTAGCCTCAGGAAAACTGAGCTATCTTTTTAGAGCCAAGAAATATTTTGCTATCGCCCAACTCTAAACACAACTTCGATCTACTTGAGAGCATCCAGAGACGAGCGATCCGCCTGATCGGGGACTCGGCGCTGACGTCGGGACTACATTCGCTATCACATCGAAGGCGCGTAGCCGACCTCTGTCTGTTTTACAGATATTATCACGGGTACTGTTCTTCGGAGATTCGTGATATTGTTCCACGCAATTCGGCTTATATGCGCTCCACAAGACAATCCGACGGATCGAACCCGTTTGTGGTTCATCTCCCGACGGTGCGAACATCCTGCATCAAAACTCGTTCATCTACAGAGCTGGGAAGCTGTGGAACTCCCTTCCCACGTGAGTGTTCCCGGAGCGTTACAATCTGCAACTGTCCAAAAAGAACTGCAACAGTTATTTGATGGCATCTCGGGGCGACCACTTGGCGCTATAGGTTCGCCTCCCCCGAGAGAAGTGTATTTAAAAAAAAAAAAAAAAAAAAAAATACAAGCGACAAATGAACTATGCATTATATATGGAGAAAAACATTTGATTTAGTAAAGTAGGAAAAAAATTGAGATTGCCTAGAGATCCTGTGATAAATAACTCCAAAATACCCGTAGAATGTAACCAAACTTCATCAACAATTACGAACTCAAAACTTTTTCGTGATGGATGTCTTCATCGCAGCTTAAAAAGCTTTCCGTTTTTTATTTTTATTCGTTATTTTTTTAATGGACTACACTAAAAACTAACTTTTCAAAGTGCTTTGTCATCGAGTTTGCTTAAACCAATTTGAAAATATTTAAATTTACACTTTTTTTAAAAATTTAAAATATGCACAAACAATTTACAGTTTTTACTTAAGATTAAATGCTAAGACCGGTACACATTTATTCTTCTTATATTAACTTACTGGCTCTTCACAAGCACTCTAACTTGTACAAAGTTTTTTTCATAACCGCGCATTTTGTGACCCTCGTCTATTCTCCAACAGTCAATTTAATTATCGCATATTTGGATTGAGATATTGATGTGAGCGTTATATTGCACGAACACGTTGATGTAGTGCTTAAAAAATGAAACTAGGTCTTTTGACTTATGGCTTTTTTGTTTTACAATAACGCGCGTACAAAATGGGATTTTGAAGTACTCTTAAACGCCAGAGCACAGTGCGAGCGGACTGAGAGGACGTGGATAAGGAAAGGGGGTATCGGTGTACATTGGCCTTAAATGGCTGGACATTACAACGGCGAGGAAACACATGAGCAGGTAGAGCATTCCACATTCGAGTGGTTCGGCAAAAGAATGATTCTCTATGTTTATTTGTGAGCCTGAAGTTGACTTTCAACGTGAACTGTTGCGCATTCTCAGACTGACGGGTATCGCGGGAAAATGCCTGATGAGGCGGAACACATTGAGCAAGTTCAGTTAAGTTTTACTGCTCGTTTTTGCATCCTATTGAGCACGTGTAGTTCAGTTTTGGATGCGCCGGGCCAAATACATTTTGGGATGAATATACGCCGCGTAATTAGTGGCCAGGTTGGATGGAGTGAAGTATCTTTTGCATCTCTTAAGGAACCCGATGCATTTGGCCGCACTTTCGCAGCTTCAAAAATGTGGTCGCTACAATTAAGAGTTGAATTAATTTGAATGCCACTGATTGATAGTTCCTTGGCTTCGTCGATACAAGTTCCGTTCATCGGCAGTGTATTTACTTTGAGGTTCGCCTTTGATGACAAGAGTCAGTACTGAGTTTTTAAGGGATTGAATTCTACTCGGTTAGATAATCCCCATTGATGTATGTTGTTGAAGTTGCAATTCAATGTATCAAGCATAAACTGTTGATTACTAATGAGGTTCGAAGAGTTTTTGTCGGAAATGCTCGTATGAGTATGAGAAAGCCAACGTGGTATCATCAGAAAATGAGTGAATTGGGTTGTTGGTAACGGTCAAGACATCATTTATAAATATGAGGAAAAGAATCGGTGAGAGAACAGAGCCCTGGGGAACGCCTACATTAATTTAATGGGAGGCAGACTTGACACCATCATGTACCACTTGCATTGAATGGCCGGAAAGATAATCACTTATCGATTGAATCAGGGAATTGTCCACTCGATAGGAATGAGATTTTGACAAAAGGCCTGGATGCCAAACTTTGTCGAAGACTTTTGAAATATCTAATGCTTTCTCCGAAGTAGTGGATGGGATGTCTCCACTTTTCGGTAAAGTACACCATCAAATCTCCTGTAAACTGGTTGGTACGAAAGCCATATTGGCGATCATTGAGGAGGTTTCTAAAGTTGTCGGTTGATAAGTGATTCCCTTACTTTCGCAAGAGTAGAAGTTAGTGCTATGCGTCGATAAGAAGAATGGGACGATTAGTCGCCCTATTTGGGAATTGGCTGAATGTTCGCTGACATCCATCTATTTGGGAAGAGGCCAGTGGAATAAGACAAATGGAACAGTTCCCGCAATGGTTTAGCGAGTGAAAAGGAGCATCTCTTCAAGAGAATTGGGGAAATGCCGTTCGGAGCAGTGGATTTGTTTGCGTTTAGCTCCTTTAATGTGTTGGCAACAATACGCGTTCGGAAGTGCATTTGGCTCATGGTGACCTGTCTATGCTTAAGTTAACTGAAGTGGAACTGATGTGGTTACAGGCAGTGCTGCGTTGGCTTGTTACATAATTAACATGATAATTTCTATTCGTTCTTCTATTCGCACGAAGCTTTGTCATTAAGCGCGCTTCAAAATCAGTTTATTACATAGGCTGAAAAGTCGGAATTTTTAATGAAAACAAGCGTTTATTAGGCAAAGTTAATAATTTTTCCTTAACATAGATGCCTACGAGAGCGATACACTTTTTATAGCGACTTTCCAACATTTCGATCCCCTTTCTTAGTACGAAACGTCTCAGTTTCCGCGATAATTTCTTCATTGGATCTGAATTTCATTCCCAAGAGCCACCGCTTGAAGTTTGGGAACAGATAATAGTCGCTGGTGGCCAAGTCTAGAGAATACGGTGGGTGAGCAACCAATTGCAATCGTAATCGATCCAATCTGGTCATTGCTTTCAATGACTTGTGTGATGGTGCTGTGGGGTTTCTCTATTCTACATGGAGAACCAACCCACTAATTCCAACCACAATTTCCACCTTATTTCGACCGCTTTCAGCGCGTCATTCCTATCTATTCTACCCCTAAATGCTATTCACCTGAAATAATATGTTTTCCCCAAGGACGCATAGCTCTAAACCCATTATTCTATGCAGATAATGCATAATTGAGTTTAGCTAAAATTTTCGCCATACGGCAACACTATTCCTCTAACCATGAGATTTACACCGGAAATCCCATTCGTATTGGTTAGCAACAACCAAGTCGAATCAAACGACGCGGTTGCATCATCATTCATTGGGTTGGGTAATTACCAACACCCTTAGAGTTTTTTCCACGGTACCATTTCCCTAGCCGATGTAGTGTCCTATCGATTTTCATCAGATTATCCATTCGCTTGGGATCAATGATCTCTATTTGCAGGTGAATAGCACCAGCTAAATTTTCCTCTCCTTCGCAATTCTGTCTTTCCATAGTTCAATGCTCTCTGACTACACCATAGCCGTAACACTGGGTCAGTACGTCATGTCAGTAACAGCAGTTGATACCAACACACACAACCAAAGCTACCTCGAGATCACAGTACATCGTGTTTCTGTTCTCTCATTCTCCACGTTCGTCAATTACCAATTAACCGAAGTTACCACACTTCGACGAGCGTGGCGCTGAGAGAGCAGAGGCGTGGTCTCTTTTGGTTGTCCTGTGTGTAAAATTAAATACAGAATTTCACCCCTAATTCTACAGTCACATCTCAACCTCAATTGCGTTAGGTCACACCGCTGAGGCTAAATTCATTCGCCGCTTAAGGCAATCTTCGTACCTCGCGAGACAGTCGTTTAAAGAAAATCCGATTAACAATTAAAACGTTATTTACGAATGGAGACGTACCGTGAAATCAACCGTGAGTTCATGCTTAATGATCAAGAACTTCATAGTGCGCTACTTGAATCGAAACGCGAGAATTGTTATTTATATTCGTCGCTTATAGAGCAACGAGAAAACTATCTCATCGGATATTGTGCAAAAATAAAGAACAAATAGAAACTAATTGAACACAGAAACAACCAGTACCTTTTTAATAGGATATTCTAGTGAACAATCTTCTGCGAATCATCGTTGGGAAAAAAGTGAATACTTGCCATACGTTGCCATCCGAACTTTTACCCCCACCGTGCATTATCGTGATAGTACAGAACTTTTTTCTTCGCGATATAGGGCCGGTTTTCCTTTATTTCGTCGTTCAGTTTGTCCAATAACGTTGCATTGTGACTGTTTTTCCCTTCTGCAGGTAATCGATGAAGAGTATTATCCCGCCCCTTGTTTTGAAATGCCCACGGCCTCAGCTAACTCTCGCAACTTCCCTTTACCACCGCTCAAAACGATTCGATGCATTGTTTTTCGATATCCGCATTCGTAGCCTCTCTTGGGCTTCCACAACAAGGAGCGTCTTCAGTGCTTGCACGACCTATTATACTTTAAAGTTACTAAGCCGATAAACTGTTGTTGTCGAAGGAGCAGATGTGGGATAACATTTCTGCAACCATTGGACAAAACTTCCTACGTAAACTAGTGATAGAGGCGCCTCTCGAAATGAGTCATGTTCATTTTCTCATGGCGCCACCTATTGAAAAATCCCGGAACTTTTCAGCCCATGTAGTGTAACTGCTTCGTGTCTGCACTGGCATGAAATATGAACTGTGAGAATGATTATGAAACAAAGAGTTTTTACAAATGCCTGAAAATCGCTGGTATCTGAGGAGTATTCAGATTTTCAAGTCGCACCGGCTAGAACTACTGAGAAATTCGGTTGGATATCCTGCAATATTTTTGGAGGGTTTTCGTCAATTTTGACCTGGATATACCGGGAATTCGCCTTCCATAATACAGCAGTTTGACAAGTGCAAAAGCAACAAAGTTTGACGTGTGCAGTTATTACCTAGGTTTTGTAATCGGACTGATTTATTTAGGGACTTAGATGTTATTTAACTCGATAAAGAGCTAAGCATAACTTTTTTTAGAACAGATATATAGAAATGGCTAAAGATTTCAGTGTGGGAATTTGCAATTGAGATCTCACCAATAAAATCATTTGGAGACATAATAGTTATAGTAAAGAGAAATCCATTATTTTTGCATTAAATTGAAAGGTTTATTTAGCATAGTTAGAATGATCCGCTTTGGGCCAAATATGCACAGTTTTGTTCGATAACTTATTGCCACTTCGAGTGTAATCTCATTATGCCCCTCTCCTAGAAACCGACGTCCCTATCGGCAAAAAACTGGGACAATCGACTTTCACAAGCTTCTCTTGAGGCAAATTTTTCACCACCAAAACAAAACAAGCTGTGGGAGCTTCTGGTGAGTCACGATCGATGTGTGTGGCCTGGCGTTGTCTTGGTGGAACACAATTTCTCTCTTATTGGCCAAAGCTGGCCGCTTCTGGGCGATTGCTTCCTTCAGACGGTCCAATTGTTGACAGTAAACGTTCAAGTTAAGAATTTGGTCGCAGGGAAGCAGCTCGTAGAGTCCAGTCCCACCAAACATACAGCAACATTTTACTGGTTTGGCCACCGTTTGCGCCGGTTCACCATGATTCGGCCACAACCTCTTTCGGTAGACGCTGTCGTAAGTGACCCACTTTACATAACCAGTCACCGTCCGCTTCAGAAATGGGTCGATTTTGTTGCGATTCGTAGATGGAAATTTGGCCCGTGAGGTTTTTTTTCTCTTTGCATTAATTCTTGTGGTACCCATACATCGAGCTTCTTTTTGTATCCAACCTTATTCAAGTGGTTCCAAACGTTTTTTTTCGTGGAATATTTAGCTATTGGGCAATCGAAATAGTATATAACGATCGAACTCGACAATTTCCATGATTTTATGGACATTCTCGACAATTGGCCTTCTACAGCCTGATGCACATTTGACATAAAAATTATCGGAACGGAATCAACGAAACCAAAATTGGATGTTACAGTATCAGCACTATAAACCCCACTCGCATTTTCAGCCGCTAGGCTTGCGTTTCCGCCTTTATCAAAGAAAAACTGCAAAATATGACTTATTTGCTCTTTGCTGGGGTCCACATTTGACGCGAGCTCAAACAAAACTGAGTTAAGCAATCACAAAATTGTCTGAAAACTCTTTTTAATACGAAATCGTATTTTTCTAATGCCATCTAGCGTAACCCGATCGCACTTACCCAATGCGAGATACAGATTAATAAAGACACCTATTGGATGTATAATGGATTTCTTTTTACTACAACTTATATTTCTATCCAAGTATAGGTTTCCTGAAAAAAAAAATGCACATGGAATTTTACATAACAAATTAATATAAATGTCATCAGAGAGTCCCATATTGTGGTTTCTTATGTATGGTTGCACTGTGATGTAAAAACATGAGAATAGAGGCATTTACTTAGTGTAACATTGGGGTTTGGAGTTGGATATTTTAATATTGGCAGACATAGCAGAGAAATGACATAACAAAGAAATGACATAGCAATTAAGCCACGAATGTTACTAATAGGTAAAGCGCACCTCTTTTGTCATTACAACGACTCGGCCAGGACAAAAAACCAACTTCGTTTACGGATTGCGTTCCAATCCACATTATGCTACAACAACTTACGTAGTGTACTCAAAAAATAGTTTTCTTTTTTTAAAGATTATTTATATAGTAATAAATTTTTATAATTTGAGGAATTTTGTTCTCTTCAAAATAATCAATCTTACTCTGGATATCAATAATATGACCAGCAGCTTATGCTTGATACATTCATTTCAGATCTCAACAAGATATATCAGTGGGGATTATCTAACCGAGTGGATTTGAATACCTTAAAAAACCCAGTGCGGCCTCTTGTCGTCAAAGGCGAACCCCAAAGTAAATATACTGTCGATGAACGGCGCTCGCATCGCCGAAGCCAAGGAACTATCAATCGTCGGCACTCGAATTAATTCGAGTCTTAATTGGAATGACCACATATTTGAGGCTCCGAAAACTGCAGCCAAATGCATGGGGTTCCTTAAGAGATGCAAAAGATACTTCACTGCATCCAACCTGGCCACTATTTACAAGGCGTATCATCATCATCGGCACTACAACCGGGAACCGGTCTTGGCCTTATTCAGCAAGTCCTGAGGCTTGTTAAATTTTCCATAATGATTTGTTTTTTTTCCGGGCAAGGTCATTAGTCTTGCACCAGAAGCTCCCCCACGGTGAATCGAACCCCGGTCTCCCGCGTGACAGGCGGGTATACTAACCACTATACTATCGAGGAGCCAAGGCGTATATTCGTCCAAAGATGGAGTTCAACTCCCATATTTGGTCAGGTGCATCCAAAATTGCACTACACGTGCTCGACAGGATGCAAAAGCGAGCAGTGAAACTTATTGGGGACACAGCCGTAAGTCGATCAATTCCGTCGTTAGAACATAGGCACAAGGTATCATGCCTATCTCTTTTCTATAGGTATTATCACGGTCGTCAACTGAACTTGCTGAATGTGTTCCGCCCCTTCAGACATTTTCCTGCGATACCCGTCAATCTGTGAATGCGCATCAGTTCAAATTGAAAGTGGACTTCAGGCGCACAAATGAACCTTGAGAGTCATTCTTTAGCCGAACCACACGAATGTGGAATGTTCTACCTGATCATGTGTTTCCTGGCCGTTGTGATGTCCAGACATTCAAGACCAATATACATCGACACCTACTTTCCTCATCCACTTCCTCTCCATCCGCTCGCACTGTGCTCTGACATTTAAGGGTACTTCAAAATACGCCTTTGTGCGCGCGTTAGCATAAAAAAAAAGTAATTTCCAAACAGGTGCACATCAAGGAAGTATAAAGCACGCAAAGGGGGTTTATAAAAATTCGACAAACCGATTATTGTTTTCTACCACGACAACACTTCACACTTCAACTACACTTTGATAATAATAGTGATTTGGTTTGAAATGCGATTGTTTCTTTAAAGTACTGGCAATGGCTAACACTTTACACGCGATATAATCATACTTCTAATGTTGGCTACTTTACATCATATCTGTAATCGAGACATTTTTTGTCCAAATTGGCAAAATTACCCACATTCCTATAAATGTTCGTATCAATTGTATTTTATGCAGGCAGAATCCTTGAAAGATCTATTTTCGAGCAAGTTAGTTCCAATACAAAGCATCCTTAGACAGGACGAAATATATGCCAATTGTTTACATAAAAAAAATTAATTGCAATATTTTCCCTACATCGTCCAATTTATGGCAAATAGATAATATTTTAAGGAACATCTACTATAAGCAGCTAACCATATCTAACTGATATGGTGGTGCTTAACTACTTAGTAATTAACTAATCTAATAATTAATTTACTTATGGTAGAACTCACTTCGCTGACCTAGTTGAACACAATTTTGCCGCTAGTTCCTCTTGAAACTCCATACTGAACATTAAATCATACGACACCACACGTTAATTGAGCCAAGCCGCCACCCTAACTGCCACACCACTGTTATATCCTGCTGCCCAAATGCTTCTTCAATGTAATATCCAGGATCCTGGAGCAAATTTTCCTCTTTTTACGGTCCATTCCTCATCCTGTCGCAGTAACCATTGTCAGATCCAATCGAATCGACACCAAAACTACTTGTTATTGTCAGCACACAAAATTATTACGAGCTCCATTGTCAGGATGAAAGGATACAGAACCTATTGTAGATACCAATAATGGGTATAGATTCAAGAAGTGACACTCGCGGAGCGTGACAGTGAGTTTGCTCTCTGCAATTGCAACCACTAACTAGATTGTGTAAATTCAATCATTGGCCAACCACAAATCCTGGAATATTGGTCAACAATATTCTGCGGTAACCGAAATTGCAAGTTTCCCGAGGCCCATTGCTGCCGACGACGTGATGGTCCAGCAAGATAGGCCATCTGTAGTGCATCACATGAATACAACTGTAAAAAAGGACATTTGACTAAGGTAGAGAAGGCCAGAAAGTTGAATGGATTGAATGAGTTCAAATGAATGAGAATTTGGACGACCCTGTCCGGTTGGTCACCACAGAGGAAAACCATTGAAAACAATTGTTTTTGCTGGTTCAATACTGTCGATCTCCTGCCGAGAGAGATACTGCGAGGAAAAAATGATTCGAATTTGTGGGGTGGAACTTTTGCTGAAGGTTTTTCATCTCCTGCGCTGTGATGAGAAGTAAACAGGAATATTGCTTTTTGAAACAAATCATTAACCTTTAAAGGAAACCCGTAAGATATGATATTGCACTCATTTGCTTTGGGTTTGTTATTAATAAAAAAGGAATTAATGCACTGAAAAGTCCAGCAGATGAATCAACAGAGAGAAATGTGTTCGAAATGCTATGGCTCGACATTTGTAACAGTGTACTGGTGAACCATCAGAGATAAGTATGTTTCGTATGCGAAAAATTGATTTGCTAATATCGGGCGATTCGCTCGAGGGTACCTTCTTTAATAGGGATTTAATGACAAATAAAACTATCAAACTTTTGTAATGTACACGTAAGGTCTACAGATTGTTCGGCTATTACGAAAATTAGCGTTTTTTTTTTCATTTTTACAACATTTCTTATTTTGTTTTATATTCTTAGTTTCTAATTTATATGCTAGACAAAAAATGCTAAAATTCTAGCTTAATTATCTTATATTATAACTTACTGGTCCTACGTAGACGCTCTAAACTAAACGTTATATGGCTATTGTGCAGTGAGCCTTTCGGCTACAGGACTTTCTTTGCGGCTTTCTTGTGATTATTTGTCTAACAAGCACAAAATCGAAAAACTTTGTGCCAATTTTTTTTCTGTTTTTACTTAAAATTTAACTTAATTTTTATATTTTTTTTTATTTTTTAAATTTATTTATTTACTTAAAATAAGTTAACTTAAATCATATACTACCCTAATTCTAGAAAAGCTAAGTCTGTGATTCTACCGACATTGGTAATCAGGTTTTTAATTCCCATTCAACCACCACATTTGTTGGTGCTGTTTAATATTATCGTCCTGGCTTCTTTGGGAGATAGCCCTTCAGAAGCGCAAGAACTCTTCTTCGGTGCGCGTGACTTCCCGGCCGTAGCACAATCGCCCGTCTACGGATGATCTACTTACATGATAGATCAGCGGAATTTCGGATCCGTCCTGTATAAGCCCATTCATGTCGAAATCAAGGAACGCCTCTAGTGGAACAAAGCAGTTGGGACGCGAGTTAAGTAGAGCTTTCAGCTCGTAACCTTTTTAAAAAGAGAATAAAAACTTATATTTCCTTGATTCAACTTAATAACTTTATTTTATCTTTTATATCGACTTTATTCAACTTAACAATTTTATCTCTTATATCGACTTTATTCAAATTATCTAGTCTGTGCAATCTCGAGTTTAAAAACGAACTACTTCTAAGTCTGAAATCTAAAACTGAGAAATGCCGTTATCCATACTGACCTTGATACGGTGGGAGAACATTGCACCTCACGGCGTGTCAAGTTCAGTGCCTGCGAAAGGTGCATTTCACAGTTTCGCAAGACTACGTTGCAGTTTGCTTTCTGGCCGAAAATTGCTTCTTAAAATTACGTCGGTGATCGTTATGTTGGCGGTCGCTGAATCCGGCATAACTCGCGCGCTCTCAAAGTACAGAGTGTTTGTATAATAAGCCCCGAATATTAGGTCGTTGGACAAGCTCATTGGTCTCGAAATATGTCCTCTGATTAATTTAATCATAAAATTATCCACCCTATTTATGTAGGCTTCATTATATAAAGTCTCATTTGAATAGTACTTTTTATAGTCCGATTCCGGTGTCCGATATAATCTGAGGTAACTTCTGAGACACTTCCTTTCGTACACCCGAATCTTTTTCATCAAATTTGTACTTATGTTAAATCATACTGGACAACCATATATGAGCATTGGCCTGATTAGCGTTATGTAGCATACATGTTTCTGTATATTGTAGCGAGCTTAGGGTTCGCTGGATTAATTATTTAAAATAAATAAGAACCGTTAAATCGATTTTGAATTAATATAATGCACCAGAGGGCTGTTGAATTGAATGGTCCTCTTCCCTTGTCTGAATTGAGCTTATCATTAACACGGGTGCACATTCTGCGATTACTTCTCCTTTTCTTATTGTGGTCGGCTCCTTGGACGCACTTAGTACTCTGACGGGTAGGATGTGCTTCTTCGCATCGATAAGGGCTTTCCCAACAAGGATGTTCCCCTTACGCTGATTTTGTACAACCTCGGTGATGTAAAATCGATTGTCACCGGGATCACTCTCGAGACTGGTCCAAATGACCGAGTCTGAACGAGCTGGGATCTCATACTCCTCACGCCCATAACATTTCAGCCTTCGCAATTGTTCGTCCTGCAGTCTAATAGCAACTTCCAAGTTACCAATTCGCAGTGTTCTTTGCCCGATGTCTAGAACAACTTGATGCTCCTTCATGAAATCCATTCCAAGAATGCATTCGTCCGTATTATCGGCAACCAAAAATTGGTGGGAGATGGAAATATTGCCCAGCACTATCATGCTCTCGACTTCTCCGGAGACTGTAGAACGTTCTCCTGTGGCAGTCCTCAAAGCGTATCTTCTATTTTTATTAAGGGCTATTTTGCCCACGGCATCCGGGCGAATTATGGATCTCGTTGCTCCAGTGTCGATTGTCACTGTTGTTGTCCTTGCATTAACAATCGTAGTTATAACCAAACTTTGGTTATCCCGTTGGAGTTGTGATACAGTTACGATGCTGGGGCTGCACATTCCACCAGGCGACTTTCGCCCCTTAAAGCCTGCCCTTACAAGCTTCCCGAGCTTTTGACCTCAGGTTGGTCCGTTGATAGTCTGCTCTTGTAATTACTGCATGAACAACAATTCTCACTTGATGTTTCATTCATTCGTCGACGTTTCCTACAGTCAACAGCGATGTGGCCGACTTCGCCGCATGTCCAACACTTCATATCAGGTCTCGGGGTTCTCCGTTGTACATGCCCGATTCTTTGGTAAGAACATTCCTGGACGGACGTTTCTCGCACTCTATATGTACTCCTAGTAGCCAGTTTAGCAGATTCATATGCCAATGCGAACGCCAGTATTTCATTAGTCGTCTTCTTTCCTGCCAAACGAACGGCTTGTTGCAAGTCCCGATCTTGCAGTGCATTTATAAATACATCCATTGCTACCTCGTTCAGAAATTCCTTAGTCATATTTGAATAAGAGAAGTTCGCCAACCGCTCAATGTCTGCCTGCAATTGTTGAAGATTTTCTCCAGGCTTCTGCGTTCTCTGCAGTTGCATGCGGTAGACCTGCTGGTTGTGGTTGTCTCCATACCTAGCTTCAAGGTCGTCTCTTACCGCTTGGAAATCTGTTTGCTTCTCTGCTGGTATGGTTTGTAGCAATTCTGCAGCCGCCCCGCGGAGTGACAAGATTAGTGATGTTGACTTTTGCTCATCCGACCACTTATTATAATTGGCCGCCGCGTCAAACTGACGTATAAATACGGAGAAAGGTTGTGGCGGTTCCGCCAAATCACACGGTACGCGTTCCTTAAAAACCCCCATAACACCCATCTTCCCATATAATTTCGCCAATGCAATCGCATTCGGCACACAAAAACGCTGCACGCATTTAAGAGATCAAACCCATGATCTTAAATTCCCTGTTAAGAAATTACCTTCATGCATCTCTTCGCATACAATTTTCTGTAAGAATTCTTCATGACTTTTTTAGGAATTCCATAACTCCCATTGTTTCCCGCCAATGCATTTGCATTTGCTCCAGAAAACATTTCCTTTTCCAAGGACATGTAATGGTTTCAAGCATTATTTGAAATTCCTAAAATTGTTCCTTAATGTGCATATGCACCATAAATACCAAACATTCGGCACCCTTTGTCTGAGTTAAAATACTATGTCGGTCAGCTTGTTTATACAGCTGCAAGACTAGCGATTCAATAGACAAACAATCACTCATTTCTTTCGTCGCCACCACGAATTGCTTGGCATACCTAAATGCAAGCAAGGGATACGTTTCGGCAATTAACCCAAGATACGATATACAATTTCCATTATATAAAGAATCGTATCCCATTAACACCTTTTTACCAACGTCCGTCATAGCGACGTTGCATAAACATGACCCTCATTACGGAGCGAACCAGTTGGTCGCCTTTTTCTTAAATTTCCCTTTTTAGAGAAATCATCTCTGCATGAGATGATGATCGGTAAGTCCTTTTCCATCTGCCGACGACAACAGTCGTGCGGACTTCCCCTCCCGCTCCGCGGACGGGAGCGATAAAAACGAGTCGTTGTGAAGTGCTGGTAGACTTGATAGCTCGTAAACCATCGTGAAGTGTAATCGAAAACAATAAACATTAATTAATAAGCCGTGTGTTTCTTTCGATCATTAAATCTGTGCGTTTTATTTGTGGTTTTTCCTCTTCCTGGTGATCGTTGCTTGGATATTCGGTGCCTCTCCAGTATTTCATCCGTGAACAGTCTCTGAGTTCTGGTTTTCTTTTGTTGCTGCGGTGGAACAATCTAGATCGGAGTGTTAATGAAAAGTTTGTGGGGACGAAGTAGAACTCTCGCCCGTGCGGCGTCGCGACTTCGTACCCCCACAGGGTCCCGTTCCATCGAAGGTTGGCGGTTGCATCCTTGTATTTTTGTAGTCATGTTGATTGCTAGGCAATCTCTTATTACTCTCAACACACTCAAGTCTCTTTTCGATTCGCATTATTTCATCGGTGACTTTTAGATCCAGATTTTCTACTTCTTTCCGAATTTTTGACTGAATTTCTTCCTTAAAGTGTTGAAAATTACATTTCATCCACTGCGTTTGGGCATCCAATTTTTGATTCAGATCTGCAGCTTGTGCGTCGAATTTTGAATTTTGGGCATCCAAATTTGCATTAACATCTGCAGCTTGCGCGTCCAACTTTGTGTTAATGTCTGTAGCTTACGCGTCCAATTTTATCATCATCATACTGAGCATCTCCGAAATATCCAACTGTGGCGAACTCTTCTCCGTTACATCGGCACCATCTTGACTCGCTGTTTCTTCTCCATCCGGACAGTCTGGCACAATCGTAAAAACATATGTGTCGACATCAATACACTCTTCCTCTATTGCTGCTTGCAGACGCTGTCGAAGAATTTGCTTCTGTCCTCTGCTATCCAGATTCCGGTCCTCAAGTTCCCTCTTCAACTCAGGAACGCGAAGATCCTCCAAAAGTCGTTCTGACATTGTTACAACACACTTTCACAGACTTATTTACTTCACTACTAATTAATCCCACTTCTGAAACCAATTGTAGCGAGCTTAGGGTTCGCTGGATTAATTATTTAAAATAAATAAGAGCCGTTAAATCGATTTGAATTAATATAACACTTTATTAGTCCGCTAATCACAACCGTTATTTTTGCCGTACACAACGATTTCTTGATTTATCGCTTCCGTACTTATCCCGTCTCTTACTTATCGCTTGCTTCACTTTCCTACTTATTACTTTCTACTTGTCTCCATGAGCTGTGTGCGACGCATTTATACCGTTTCCTCACATTCTGATTCGGTGTTTCGTTTCCATCCGTTCCACAATCTTGAATGTTCTATTGTCCATAGTCCCCAGTTTTCCAGTACTTTCTAGAATATTCTAGTACTTTGTTTTGGACTTTCTCGAATATTCTAGTACTGATTGTCATATGCGTCACAATATGTTTATGTGATCTGTAACTGTTGGTTTGGGAATTGTTTTGTCCATTGTTCGTTTTACGGTTTCGTCTATTTGTTGAATGTATTTATCGATTTCGTCATTTGTCAGGTTTCTGTTTAATGGCAGATTAAAGTCATTCGAACGAAGTGCTCTTGTTTATGATCTGGTGAACCGTGGCCGTCGCATCGCTCCGTAGTTGTAGGATTGCGGGGTCACGAATTTCTGCAGATCGTTCGGAACCTTTATTACTGCCGTGAATGCACAGTGGTCACTGTCGTATTCAATTGTCCGTAAATAGTTTTTGGTTCGTCTGTTGGTGTTAGGTAGTTTCAGTCGTGAGTCAACAAGCAAGATATTTCTAAGAACGATCTACCTCTAGGGAACGATGGATATTCCGCAGCTAGTAAGTCAGTTCTATATCCTATATGATACTGATCTAACCAACCAGCCAACTGATTTCCTCTGGCATTAGATATACAATTTCCCCGATTTTTATGCTTGGCGTTCATACCTCCACCTAGGATAAGGTTGTTTTTGTCCAGGTGCAATTGTAAGCATCGAAAGAGTGTCTCGAGCTCTGCTATAAAGAGGTTATGTATAGTGCTCCTCAGGTGCACAGACCGCAATCGCATACAAACCCTTCCTTGGTGAAGGGGTATGCGTACGATACAGCCTCCCAGCATCCGGAACCTGCGCACTTCTCCACTATATATAACTTTATGATGGATTCCTTTTCTAATAAAAATTGCGACACCTCCCCATTGAGAGGAGTTAGGTCGATCACTTCGTATAATATCGTAGTTTTTATGCCCTATCTTATGCCTCTGGTTTAACTTTGTTTCCCCCGCCAGAAGTACATAAGGGTTTTCATCTTGCAACAGGTTGAAAAGCGTGGCTCTTCTCTCAGTTCTTATTACTGAATTCACATTCACGACAAGAGCTTTGATTGATGTTTTGGTTAGCGGGCTTATATCCACTTTTTATTAAGACTGGGCAAGTGCGAGTAGATCTCGTTTATTTTACTTTGCAGCTGTGCCATTGGTCTCTGCAGATTGAGCAGGACTGTGTACACGCCTGCTTGTGATGCTGTTTCAGACTGTGTAGGAGTATTTGTGCCAACCAGTGTTGTAGCCTGTTTGGTTGTTCTCCCCCGACCACAATTTGCGCATACGACCGCTGGGGCGGGTATTGATGGGTAATATGTAATATTACTTCATAAAAAGTGAATGTACTGTAATTAATGTTCGTCGGCAGGCATTAACATATAAACAATCTATAATTAATATAGTTTATCGTTTTTTTTCTTTATTTGTTAATATAATGGTTTCTTTTATTTTACATTAAAATAAATCATCACTAGATTTAAATGGAAGGACTTGTATTAGTATTTACAATAAAACCTCGAATTTCGGACAAAAAACGGCGGAAGCAAAGCTGTACACCTAATATAATAAATAATCTATAATTACTTTTATTGATGTGTAATATGTGATATGTCGGGGGGCCTCTGGCGCAAGACTAATGACCTTGCCCGGAATAAACAAATCATTATGTAAAATTTAACAAGCCTCAGGACTTGCTAAATAAGGCCAAGACCGGTTCCCGGTTGTGATATGACTTCACATATAAACTCAATGTTAAAAGGCATTAACATAAAAAAACAATTAATAAATTAATGAAAACTGTATAATTTAGAGAGCTTGTGAAATTGAATTGAATGAAAATACATAAAACAGTGTTATTGTTAAAATAGGTTTAATATTTAAGTATTTTCTCTATTTTTAAATAAATGCGTTATTCAATTCGATTCAACGCACTGGGATTAAAACGATTCGTCTTCAACTCTGATCCATGATTTTAAATATTTATTGGATCTTTTCAAGTAAATCGAAATGCAGCTTTAATATTATTAAGCAACATGCAAAAGCATCCTGTGATCTACCCTTATCCGTGTAAATTATTCATTGTTTTTTTTCGTTGTTGCTAATGAAACAAGTTTATCCTTAATTTACAATAATCCCATTATAATTTTGTCTGTGATTAATGAAATGTTGCATGCAAATGTGTGAATTGTGTACAGAAGCCATCACCCACCACTGCGCCCTTAATTGAATAGTTAAAGCAAAAAATGGCACATGCAGTATAATTGCTCCACCCGATTTGCGTTAGACTTTTAATTACAAGCCCTATGTAAGTGTTTAAAAACATTGCAAATGACAAAAAGAAATACAAAACACACAACATCTCAATAAAATTAAACTATTTAAGAAAGATTCTTACCCCTCACGTCACCTCTTACTATTCTAGCAAATGTTTTTCCTGATTCCCACATACTGTAAGTTATCATCTACGTAATTGTCAAAAAAGCAGTATCTAGGCACATATAATTCCAGCACCCACACTAATACGTATCAGGACCAAAGTAATGGTCTTTCTGCAAACAATAGCCCTTCATGCAGACAATGCGCAGAGTCCTTTTAAATAAATATGAAAAAACAAAAAAAACTTACTGTTACATGACTGTTTTTAATGAACAACAAAAACAGAAATGAACACATCTGCAACTCAAGACAATATCTCTCAAATGCGACCACCAACAAAAAGGAATGTTCATATCAAAATTACAAAAGAAAGAGGACAAACTCCCAAATCACTGTACGAGTATACGCAGTTCTAGTACATTTGCATCATCTGAGTGATGAAATGAGTTGTGCCAGTGGGCGGAAGTAATTACTTCGTCCTTTGACAGGACGAAACCAGGCGTATCGCGCCAGTAATATAATCACAAGAAAGCAAAGGAATCGGCCTCCTAGCAAAATCGCTTCTAGAATTCAAATTACTGCATTGGGGGCGTTAATGAGTGCATATGGATATCCCTCATATACCATTGCACATCCACAACTAATTAACACGATTTTAATGTAATAATTCACGCTGCATTGCATTGAAACGTGTAGACAGGATAGTATCGGCGTTTTACCTGGTCATGGCAATCTGTAATTTTGTCCTGAGTCCTGTTCGCACCGGATGTAGTTGCGATGAATATCTAAATTAATTTGCCGAGGATATTTCACACTAAGTAGTAACGCGATGTGACTGATATGGACTTTAGAGATTTAGTCGCGAAGGGACTAATAAGGGGATTAGGACATCGATCGAAAAGCTTAATAATAACCTGCTGGATTAATGTATTCATTGCAGCACCTAATTAACGAAATTGCTATGGAGATAATCGGATATTATCTACGGGGATTTATATCAGTTTCACTCTGCTGGATTAGCTTTAATTCAATTACGTTATAGAGCCTGCAACTAGTGTCGAGCGATATCTAGCGACATTAACAAATAAAGATCTTAAGATGAGTGCTTTAAAACATTTGGTTCTTAAGAGGCATCCATCCTTAAAGGTGAATTCTTCAAAGTCCAACCTCATTGATCTACCGAAAGGAATAGATTGTTAGATTGTTCCTTTGAAATCAAAATAGAACGAGTGGCATAAACGTAAACGTATATGGGACCTTCGTTTTTACGGTTACCTGATACAAGTGGCATTTCAGCATTCTTCGTTTCGGCATCGCAAAGGACTCCCTGGCACAAACGTGAGCTGATTGAGATACGCTGAGGTAAAACAGAAATAAAGCAAAGCGAAAAACAGGGAAATCGACTCAAGAAACGATTTTAATTTCGTTGATCCATTCTGCGTGTTTTCTTATTTCATTCTCAAGTTTTCTCCTTTCACTTCACTTTTTCTTGTCCTTTTGTTCGTTTAATGCTTCTTGTGAGAAAGTTCCTTTGGCCAGATATTGGTATCCGCAAAGTGGGTGAATTCCATTGCATTCCACTGCCATGCAACTTCTGCTTCGTATGCATTAGCATATCCTTTGCCATAATCGCCCACTTATTTGATTCGATTTTCTATTTGATTGAACAATTTTTCACTTCACATCGGTGCAGATGATGAGGTTAAATGGTTTCATTAGGATCCTGTACCGTTCCAACAATTCTCTTATTCGCCTTTGTTTGGTTCGGCTGTCTATTTGGCCGACGTATTGATCCACACCTTTGATTTCAATGGGTTTCCTTTTTATGTATCGATCTTGACAAATCAGTTTATAGGAAGCAGCACAAAACTACGTACAGTAATGAGGAACTTTGTTGGCAGATAACAAACAAAGGATACAACAAGACAATGTGCATAGCTCCCTTATTACTCGGTTATTTATGATATTCCAGGAAATCTGGTTATTCAAAGGGTGTCGACAGTCTGGTGCCGGAACGATATTTCCCCCAAAGGGTCCTGTTTAGCTGACATGTGTGTCGGTTTCCAGGAACTTTCGTGGCAGGTGAACATTACACATTTACAACTTTGCCAACGACGTAGTCCTTGCCGATTGCACTTTTCATGATGCATCCGAGCAATACACCTTGACATTCAAATCGCACTTGAGGACTGAGTGCAAAGTGAATGTTGTCACTGCGTGCCCATTCTAGCTTCAGTTAATAAAGAAAGGGGAGTTAGGAGGACAAAACATGGGATGTGAATACAGTGCGGACAATAGAGCATATGTATAGCATCAACTTTTACGACGCTCGCAAAGCGGAAGTTATAAAACTTGGGGAGGAAGTGATCGTATATATAATAGATGCTTTCGCTTAACCAAATCATTTTCTCGACAGTAAGTAATACCTAGCAAAACGATAGAGTTGCCAGATGGAAGTCAGTTCATAAAAAATGTAAAGATAATAAAAAGCATTTTACGGAGAAGTTTCTAAAATTGGAATGAAACCTTCAATAACATAGTTCTATGCGATTTTTTGTCGATTGATGTAGAGAAAACTTAATAAGAAATTTACTTAAGCATCTCTCGAAAAACCGGCATATTAAATCAAGATAAAATAAAAGATGTGTTCGGCTAAGTTTTTATATTTTCTATAATAGAAAAAAACATATATTACGCGGAAAATTGATTGTTTGATACCCTTAAGTGTCAATGTTCAGTGCGGGCAGCAGAACTACGAGAATATTGGCATTTGCCTTTTTTTTTCGATGGTTCTTAGCCAAAACAAACATCAACTTTAAAATCAACAAGCGTGAACTTTTTCCGCCTTTTAATATATCTTTGTTCTGTTACACAATTACGAGTTCTTACTATTCAAAGTGCTCCAAAAGTACTTCTCAATTCTTTTTGGTCTCTGTACGAATGCAACCATTGGGAGGAGCCCTAAACTCGTCGTTGGGTGTTCAGTCGCTATGGAGTACTTAACGGAGAAGAGCGTACGCGAAGTGTTCACAAGTTTTACAAAAACAAAATGGATTGTTTGTTGCTCTTAAATGTCAATTTCCAGTGCAGGCAGCAGAACCACGGGCGGGACGTCATAGATCGTCTAGAAACAAGGAAAATATGAACGACTCGTGGTTTCTCTGTCCCCAAAGGGACATGTCTTTTTTTCTTCTTCCTAAAATTCCTCGCATCGCATAATGTATAAAGATTTGCGTCTTATGCTGTATAAGATGGTACAAGAACTGAAGCTAGCCGATGCTGCCTCGAATTTGTTAACTAGATGATTTAACGATTTGTGTACTTCAGCAATATTTTACTCTCAGATAAGGCAAACTAATGGTAAATAAACAACAATATTTTGCAAATATTTGAGTGAAACGAATTCAGAACGTAAATATGAGAAGCTATTTTATTAGTACCGTTTAGACTGCAAAGTCGAGGCGAAAAATGTTGGGGTCGTATTTTGTTAAAAGAAACTGTTGTGCAAACGATATGGAACGATGATTAATTAACGGCTTTTTGCTTCCAACTTTACCCGATTTTGTTGACACTTATCATAACACGTGGCTCTGTGGCGCCAAACCCCACTGTCTACTTACCCGAAGAACCCCCGTAACTACAAACCAACTTTCATAGTTTTCCACTAATGCAATCGCATTAGCACCTGTAAATGCTTCACGCATCAAGTATCTAATGTATTTAGCTAAAAGCTCCTGGAAGAGAATTCTTACCTTCATGCATTAATTCGCATCCCAAATTCCCTACAAGAATTCTATCCAAACTTGTCGGATCATAAATCCAAAGCCAATTTGGCACCTTCGGTTGCCAGGCAAATCCCAATCTTATCATACGCATTTTCCCTAGACGAATTCCTGAAAACGAAACAATTTGGTTTACATATAATGTAAACACCACAACAGGGCTAATAAACATTGCGTCGCCTATTCCCAGCCTTACCATGCGTACAAAAAATTCCTTTACATACACATTGGCTGGCGACCTTTACCCAAGGGACAAAAGCAAATATACGCATCTTGCGTCTTAGGGCATAAATTAGATCCTATGGCATAGGCAAATGCAAATAGGAATTATGTACTTACCCTTGGCAGCGATGCCATAAACACCAATTACCTGTGGATATGCGAAAACCAATTACCACCATGCCCACCAGTATTGTGGTCTATCAATACAGCTGCAATGCACATCATAGACAATGATCTATACGATCTCTTTGTCCTACAATATTTCTAGATCTGCTTCTCATGACCTCGCGGCATGAGCAAACAGAAATCCATTACTAACCAATGAGATACGGCTTGTTTACTTAGCCGAACTCACATCTCATTGATGCACATTATTCCCTTTCTTTGTATTCAGATTCGTTCTCATGGCCTTGTCCCAGGAAAGAACCAATGTTCACACATACATGTGTACCACTACGATTTTCTCTATGAGATCTGGTTATCAACCCCCAAAGAGAGACGTTTCTCTTGGGATACAAAAAGGAATCCTCAAATAAGGAGAGCCAGTACCACTGGCTGAATTTCCTTTGCCAGCGAATTCATACCGGAGAGTCGTCTTACACCAATCGACCGAGCAGGTCGTTACCGATATCGCTCCCGGTGCGCACGGGGACGCGAATATACCGGAGTCGTGGCTAGTATTGTGTTAAAGGCGGTAGTGGTAATTAATCCCCAATTAAACGTAATCCGATTCCTGTAACTTAGTTAAACACAAAAACTATCATTGTGGAAATAACTTGTTAAATACAGTAGTGATAATTAATATTCAACTAAACGTAATTCTAAATCCGTTGCCTGTATTTCATTTAAATACAAAACTATCATTGTGAAATAACTAATTGAATAAAGAACCCTGCAGCAAAATTTTAGTGTTTCTTTTGTTGCGGATTCGCCCTGGACACAACCGGCGAATTCGCAATTGAATGCTACCCGTGGCACCACCCTAACCAATGTCAACAGTCAGCTGACATATGTAAATTAAATTTTGTTGGTTGTCAAACGACCAACCATTTTTGCTTCCTTCTTCGTAAACTCATTGGCGACCACGGATCGCATTAATATTAATCACAAGAAATAACAGCAATCGTGTTAAATAAATTAGGGATTGTGACTCAAGTTTGAGTCTTTAAGTGTGCAATAGTTTGCGTTTAATTTATTTTGTACGATTTGTGGTTTCGAGTTGCATAGAAGTGATAACAAGGAACGTGCTATTTGTTATCCTGGTTTAATTCGTTTTTAATACAACCCATCAACCAAAAGTTAAAGTGATCATCACTGCATACAGAGGGACAAGCAAGTTCATCAAATACATCCATTCCCGTCTGGAGGAGAAATACATTTTGGACTGATACCAGCCCACTAGGTATTCTTTGCTATTTTCACTCATTAACTTTATCAGTATTTCAGGACCATCACTGACACCATCGTGTTCCAGACGCCAGCACCCAGCCCACAACAAAACAAGAACCCATTGATAGTGGAATGTGTTGTTGTTGGAACATACACTTTTCATTCCTCTTGTGCTTGGTGTTTCCTCTTTTACTTGGTGATCGTATTTGTGCGTTTCGTTCGGAGGTATTCGAGAGAATATTGTTTGCAGCGAGTGGGTTGGCGGTAGAAATCTCGCCCATGCCGGCGTCGCGACCACCTTCCCCACAGCTCCACCAGACTAAAGCAACATCTCGCACTTTGAAATGGGCTCTGGACAATTGTTAAGTCGATGAAGCAACATGTTCGTAGTCCCGTCTTAACCTTAAGCTTTCCAACTTAAAAGACCAACATACTTTGGGCTTTGGATCTTTTAAAAGTAAATAACCGAGAAGAAATGGCAGCGCTAACGGAGACCACGTGCGGGACAGTTCCCAGAAAATTTTCAAGACATTTCATAATCATCGTCAACATAATTTTTATGAAATAAATATCCAAGGACCATAGATTTACAAAACGTAAATCTTCATTCATTAGACCTATCCACTATTTTATTAAGGAATTTTTGTTATAGAAATAAGAACCTTTTGGGAGTCCTTGTATTTGTTAATATATAAAGAGAGACGGTCCTTCATTTTGACAACAATATTTATCCGATTTTTTATAAATATAACTAGAGAATTGTTGTTCATTGCCTTTCATTTGCTTATAGTCCTGTAAACTGTAAATAGAATAGATAGGCGGGGAAAAGGATACATGCAATGAATACAGAAAAAAAAATTAAAGGTTGTAAAGTGAGTTATTTCAACAAATAATTACTTGCGCCTTAATTGCACAACAGGAGATGTTGATGGACATTTGTCTTGAGTGCCTGTAGTTTGTACCAACGAGGGAACACTAGATCTACCACATCCTGCCGACAAGTCGAGTGTTCAATAAACGTAGCACGAGGACGCTCGAATCAATAAGAGAATATCAAGGTTATTGGCAAAAGAATGAATTGAGTTTTATGTTATGTAATGGAGGAGAGATCTTTGAAAAAAACTAAAATTCGAGCGACAGAGATTATGAAGCTCTGAGCAACAAAGGTGTTAATCATATAATACACATATTTAAGTCCATCAATATTCAGAGACCCAACCTTGCTTCACTGAAGTAGTTCATGGAGTGACTCAACTTTAAGGTGAAGTATGGCTTTAGACCCTCACTTGACCAAGAAGATCGAATGTTTTAGGATATTTCGTGGGTTGACAACTTATTTCCGACTTCACAATTTTCCATAGAATTGAAATAAGTCCACAGTAATCAGAGAGCCAAAATGTTGCCGTTTTTCTGAATCGTCGAATATTCGCAACTCAAGTTCCGTCTAGGGTTTGCAGAGCTGAGTAAAACAGGCAGAACAATTTTCGGAGTTTAACTAGATAACAACAACACCTCTCCAAAAATATTACTGGAATGTTAGCTGGACCTGCGGATTTACGAACAAATATGTTATATCCAACTCTTTGAGTGCTCGAGCGAAAGTAGGAGTTCGAAAGTGGTTCATGGAGCGCTCCTTTTGTTTGGGCAGAGACAGTGCACAAAGTATGAGGTTAATAGCTTTCTCTGTTACATTGGCGAACGTATTATTTGTAATGTTTTTCACATATGTCCAGACATTTTCTCTGGCTGCCCTTTGGTCATGAAATTTACCCAGTTAAGTCACTCCTTGCCTTTCTGTTCTGCATAGAATTGTTTGAATTGTTCTGCCGGAAACTCAACTCCTCCGCCCTTATAGCTTGGTATCGAACCATCTACTCAGCTTGGGTTTGATGTTTTTCTCTCTGTGTGGAATGAAATACGTCATGCCAATATATAATAGTTAGATATTGAACCGAAATGTTAACGTTATTATTGAGGAAAAATAATCACCAATATAAACTCTAAGTAATTATTCTTACCGTTTCAATTAGCTACATTCCTGTTCTTCATTTCGGCATTTTTTCATTAATTTTATTGTGTGTTGACAAAAATATAGCTGATATAACGCAGTGGTCTGACGAGCCTAAAGGTGAAGAGACTGTTATACATCCAAATCCTCAGCTTCTTCTTACTCCTAATCCTAAGATTGGAGTCCTCACCCCATCATTTTTGGAATCACTCAAAATTATTTTCCTTCGTTGTTCAATAAATATCGGTTTTTGACAAGAGAACCGAGTATTTATACCGTAGAGGTTTCTGCGCCACTGGGAAACTCATATCACTGCTTGGTATCTGTCGCACAACCACTTGCATTTCAAGCGAATAACTGTCCTAGGCAGCTTCGCCATGTACGGAAGTATGAAGCTGCTAACTGGGACGATTTGCGAGATTTCTTCGCATCATTTCCATGGTTGGAGGTGTGCTTCGGAGACTCCGGTGTTAACGCTTGCGCGGAGTCGGTCACAGAGATTATTCTTCTCGGGATGGAGATTTACATTCCATCAAACGTGTTATGGACCTCGCGTCCATGTCCTCACCCAACACCCACTAATTCCCACAAACGATAAATCAAGTAGCTAATTTGCATAAACTACTTTATGCAAATTGTACTTGGCACTAAAACATAATTAAAAAAAGGCGTTGGCGCTGAATAAAAAAATAAACGTCAACGGCAAAAATAAAAATAGATTCATACGCCGTAAAACTTCGCTTGTGACCAGTTCATTAGTATTCGCCGTAAAACTAAATGCCAAGAGTCTGGAGAATACAATTATTGATCTCAAATCGAAGCCGTCTAGTATCGGTAATGATGACGAATACGAGCGCATTCATCTCCACAACGAAGTAAATTTAAATAAATAAGAAATACAAAATCTGCAACAAACTATACACGAAAGTCAAAATACTTTAAAAGGTCTTCAAGACCAATTTGCTGGCCTTCAAGAACAAATTAAGAACCTTGAAAAGGAAAAAAGTGAACCCGAAAGATTATCAATCAACAACCAACAGTTAGCTGAACAGGGGAGCACAAAGCTCAACGCCCCCTGCAACCTGCCACCAGGTACCAGACCAGCTACAGCGACCGCTCCACGGCCGACCAAGTCAGTTTGTAGCGTTTCTAACAGATACACACATAATACACAAGCAAATAGTGAAGAACACCGAACGAAAATCGAATAAGAAAATGCATCAGAGCCGTATACCACAGGGATAACATAACAAAATCCACATCAGTCGAAGGTACTTGAGTTAAGAAATCGAATTCGTACACACGGCGGTGGCATGATGGGTTGCGCTTTGGTTCAATTTTTGGTGATTCTAACTGTCATAGCGTCAGTTCGAATCACGCGTTCTTCACTATCATCCCAAACGCCATAAGTTTATATACTTATCCCTTTTCATTATTTAAATATATTACTACCAATATTCAAATTGTTATTAAAATATACACAACAAACGAAACTCATCTGATAGACCGCAGTTTGACAAAAAATGCGAACAGATTACAGCGGCAAAAAATAGGGCTTTTAGGCAATGGCACTCCAATCCCACCGATGTTCCTCTTTCCCTTCGTTGGTGACAGACAGCGGTACACAAATCACAACTTCAAAGGATAAAGCTAATGTGTTTATTTTTATTTTCCGCGAATTCAAACCTCGATGCCGGTGTTTTGGAGCCAACTGCGATCGCGGTACGGTCTTCGATGTGGGATGTGAGGTTCCCCCCGCGTGCTATTCAGCGCATTCTACGTCGACTGGACTGTAGGAAGGCAACCGGCCTGGACGGAATACTAGTAATAGTCCTTAAGAACTGTGTTCCAGAACTATCCTCCGTTCTTGGCAGACTATATCGCTTATCTTTTGCACCGAGGACATTTCCTACCTGCTGTAAGGGGAAAAAGTGTCTCCCACAAAATTATCGGCCGAAGCATTACTGTCTATGTTATCTAAGGTGAAGGAAAAGGTTACCAATGCCGAGTTAATTAAGTAGTTGAAGTGCAACGGACTTCTGAATGATCGTCAATACGGATTCCGTGGCAGGCGGTCCACGGAAAGCCTTTTGACCCTTATAACCGATACATGGACATCTGCGATTGAGCGGCATGGTGGGTTAAGGGTACTCGCATTGGATATCTCCAAGGCTTTTGACCGCGTCTGGTACGAGGCATTGCTGAGCGAACTTCGTTCATACGGACTTTCACAGCAACTTTGCGACTGGATGGAGAGCTTACTCGAAAATCGATCGGGTGTTCCGGTTCTGTATATTGATTCGGGAGTGCCTCAAGGTTGTATTTTGGCTTCAACCTTGTTTTTGCTTCACATAAATGATTTGTTTGAAACAACGGGTAACAAAGTGTTCAGCCCATTGGTGCATCTACGTCGCGCCAGCTGAGATGTAAACAGATCGACCCTCTGAATCAGGATCTAGACCTGCAATGGGGAAGGGCCAATCTCATCGACTTCAATGCAGCGAAGACACAATGTACAACATTCCCAAAGAAAAGCGGATCATCGGTTCCACAGCTGAAGATGAATGTCCAGGCCCACGAATCTGGGGAAAGCTTGAAATTGCTCCGGGTCGCAGTCTGTGGAAATGTATCGTGGCATAAACACGTGTCGGGCATCGCTAGGTCAGCCTCAGGAAAATTGATCTATCTTTTTAGAACCAAGAAATATTTTACTCCGGCCCAACTTCTTCTCCTGTATAAATCCCAAACTAGACCGCTCTCGAATATTGCTCTCATGTTTTGAGCTCGGCTCCTAAACATACCCTCGACCTACTTATGAGCATACAGACACGAGCGATCCGCCTGATCGGGAACTCGGCGTTGACGTCGGGACTACAGCCGCTATCACTCGAAGGCGCCTAGCGGACCTCTGTATATTTTACAGATATTATCACAGGTATTGTTCTTCGGAGATTCTTGGTATTGTTCCACGCAATTCGGCTTATATACGCTCCACAAGACATTCTGACAGATCCCACCTGTTTGTGGTTCAACTCCCGACGACGCGAACATCCCTGCATCAGAACTCGTTCCGTTACAGAGCGGGGAAGCTGTGGAACTCCCTTCCCACGCGAGTGTTCCCGGAGCGTTACAACCTGCAACTGTTCAAAAAGAACTGCAACAGTTATTTGATGGCATCTCGGGGCGCCCACTCGTCGCTATAGGTTCGACTCTCCTGAGAGAAGTGTAATAAAAATTAAAAAAAAAAATAAATAAATAAAATTAACCAGACGTCATTTTAATATTCCAAACTGAAATATTACACCTAAAACAAAGCTAAATCGATGGCAAGTATTTAGTGTGATTAGTAATTCTCGATGGCATTGGCTTTCATAAAATGCTAGTTGAGGATTAAAAATTGTGACATGTATAAAACGGAGGGAGGATAGCCAAAACACAGAGTCAGGAGTTAGCAGACCTCCGGTGCAAGTTGTGCTTAATAATCCTAAATAGTTATATTGTATCTTAAATAATCGTTTTGTGAATCGCAGGCCTACAAGTAATCCTTTGAAGACTAAAATTAATTGATTGTCACAGGCGTGTTAAAGTATAAGAAAAGTACATTAAAGAAGAGAAGCGTTTGTGAGATCAATCTTATTGGGAATAAAATTAAAAACTGAAAATGCCCAAAACACTATTCTAAAGCAATTACACCTGACTTTAAGAAGAATCTAGATATGATTTTTTTTAGCAATACACTGAATATTATGTATTTCGCTATCAGATGGGATGTAAATCGACCATGCTGCTTTGGAAAAAATCAAAGTCTACAATAGTAGAATAGTGAAAAAGTGAATGAAGTGGAATGTAGTCAATCAGAATAAACCACGGAGCAGGACATATGTTACTCAATAAAACCAAAACTCAGTCTGGCAACGTTGTGGATTCGCCTGTAATACGAAATTCTATCAGCATACTTCAAAGAATGCCTTCGTCCTGTGACAAGATTTTAATTTTCGTAAATGACGAAGAGGTGAATGAATAAACAATCAGCGCTTCCCTCAATTGTGCAAAACCAAGGGGCTGACAGACAAGTGCCACAAATGCATTTGCCGACACACCACATAATCAAGTTAAGCGATTTGCATAAATATTTACTGCGAATGTAATGTAATGCGCTTTTGAAGTTGCATTTCAGCTGCAGGCAGTGTGAACCCTTCTCATTCAGGTAATCAACTGTCGCCCCAATTGCTTAGCCATCTCTTGGCAAGTGTCGATTCGCTGGAATGGAAATGCAAGTACATCACAAGGACAACCGATAAGCCCGAGGCAAGTAATTATTGTTATCTTGACGACGATGTCATGGAACACGTACCAAAGGAGAGTGCATGAAGTGATGTATCTGTATCTGCATTGCCTATGCATAACTTGGACCCTCTTTGTGATTCCTTCACCTTATCACAGTGCTTTCTCGAATTGCCTTGACATGATATGCTTATCTGAGATTCACTGGGAGTTTTATTTCATTCTTCGAAGGACTCTTTACTTCGCACGTATCATGTCTGAGGCATTTATTTGTAAGGGCGATAGCAGGGTGCCAGCATTTTACGAAGGCCTGACTGAGTTTTAATTAATTTCAACGGATTAAACTTCGCCTAATTACGCTTGTAAGACAGAGTGGCTCACCACGACGTCTCCGATGTGTACTGGTAGGTATCCGGGATTCAGTATTTTCAAACGACCGAATCTCATTGTATGAATTTACACCTCAAGAAGTTACGTATACGCCTGGGGTGGTGTTGTAGTTGTGCAAATGTTTCCTTCACCCGATGACGAAGTTGTCTTTTGTCTTTCTGCGAGTTCGGTGTCTTTCATGTCTTCCGGTCTTGGTAGTGCTCCTCCGGATCCTGAGCTATCACTTTAAGGAATCATTAAACTGTTAAACGAGTTAATTGGGGAACAAGTTTAATGAAATGCAGAGTCACAGGATGCGGATAGCGCTCGCTCTTGCTCACAAACTTTACGCGTTCGATCTTAACAGAATAGTGTCGTCGGTGGTGATGGTATTTTATGAACAATCCTGTTTTTGGGTGGAACGAAAGGATGGAATACGTGCTCATTACATCATCCTCATCGTACAGTACAGGGGCATAAAAACAAGGAAGAAGAAAATGAATTTCGTTTCGGGGTGATTGAATGTGTAAGCTTCTCCCAAGGATATATGTACATAAAAATTAAGTAGAAAGGGAACGGGACAGTGGACGACAGTGCGCTCTCTTAAGACAGAATTGAATTTAGCATGTCCATTGTGTATTTTGCCTTTTCAGAAAATCTTGTCAAAGACAAAGGCATTATTCGTTGCTATCCGTCAATAGAAATGTTTGGTTGTTGTGAATAAGTTTTTATGGGAACGAAATGAATTTGGCGGATTGGAGTAAAGAGAGCTGATTAAGTCGTTCCATATACTGTAAAATCGCTCCTTCACTGTTAGGTTAATTCAACTTGATTACTTTTTATATAATAACTTCACTAATACAAATCAGACGAAGGGTTTGATATAAATTCTATTATTAAACTTAAAGCTGTAATATAAAAACGGTATTAGGTTAAATGTGTGGCTTCCAGGAGAACCGTAAACAATTGAGAAGTGGATTTCAAGAGGAATACAAGAAAGTAATGATAATCTATGAATATGATTTCAAGAAAGGTGAAAGCTAACAGCATTCGAACAGAGGGCTGCTCATGAGCAATCATTTCAAACATTTTGGTCGACTCACTTTTACCTTACCATTAACCGACGAGGACGGATAAAATTCCGGTGAGCTTTCGTCCCCCAAATTGAAATGAGAGTAGGCATATCTAAACTAAAAGCGAACCAAACTACTATATAGGATGGCATACCAGCCGAGGCATTTAAAACGGCGAAGGTGTGTTGGTAGAAGATAATATTTGGTCGAAGAAAAGTGAACATTTTTTAGTACTAGAAAACTATGCAATAAAACGTCGATTGGTAATGAAGGACAACCTTAAATACAAAAGACACCAATAATTCGGCAAATAATTTCTTATGACCAAATGTTATTTTATATCATAACATCCATTTAGTAGTGCGTCGGAAATATAACGAAGATGATTGTTATCTGCAATCAATCAAAAATAAGAGTCGATTAAAAATACAGATTTGTTTATTTCACATGCTAGTGAAATAAATTAATAAGCAAGTTGGAAATTGACAAGAGCTCAAATTTCTAAAATGGAAAAGATATATCAACTTTCAAGTGTTAAAAGCCCTGATATCTTCAGAAAATTGACCGGAGGTGTTTCATTTACTGCATTGAAAACAAACAATAGTCTTCTTACTTTTGATATATAATTGTACTTGGAAAGATTTATTACTGAATCATCGGTCTCATAAATGAAATATGCCCGACACGAGGAAATTCTTCGGATAACAGATTTCTACAAGGAGCACTCTTCTCATTTTCCATTTCGTCCCTAAGACACTCCTCGTCGACAATAACAAATTTTGATTCCATTGTTGTCACCGAGTTCACGAAATATTATTTTCTTTTACCGGGCCAAAGATGACCGAGAAAACAGGAAGAAATTAAAACAGATTGTAAAGGGTTGATGATCCTTTTCCTCCTTGTTCTTGTTTCCCTTTTATCGCCTGATATTATCTTGGGATACAATAACTCCACAACGGAAAATAAGTTGTCAGGTTAAGTATTGGCGACTTTTTCCGGCGTCGTTATTTTCCGGTGCGCATTGTGGTTTGAATGTGGTTATTGTGGCACATTGTTCCCCAAGTCTTTCAAATAATTTTTGGAATTCTAATTTGTCAGAAGGACATTTTCAAGGAAGATAAACTTCTCACTAATGACATAAACAATGTGAATAATGCCGGGAAAACAGAGCTACGCGTATCTTTGGCTTGTGAAATGTGACTTCTTTGGAAATATGAAAAATTGCTTTTCAAAATCCAGGACATAATTCAGGGTGAAGCAATTAGAAAATAATTTGTCCACGATGAAGCAATTGAAAGGCACAGTACCTTAATGATTTGTTGTATAACACAGCACTCAAATTGCGAATATTTCGAATTAATTAGTCAGATGAGGGGTAATGAACTGCTGTTTTGTGATTTGCTAAAGTCTCTCCCGCTCGACAAAGTAGCAAATGTGTTCCATCAGCGTAGAAGGGTTGATAAAACACATAATTAGTTGAGAACGATAATGTTAAAAAAGGAAATAGAAAAACGATAATGTGATGAGCAGAACGGCTCAAAAAGGTTTTCTTTTTTCAATTACGTCTCATAAAACGTCAATTAGTATTTAAAGACTAATCGTTTTACAGATCGTTAGTGGATCTATATATTGGGCGAATGGGCCCTACAAGAGGTGGATATGTGCGGGTTCTCTACATTACACGGAGAACCAACCCACAATTTAACCCTATTTTCCCCCTCTTACCACGCACTACCTTAACCCCAATCCCAATTGACAATTTATTCACCTGAAAATTATATTTCTCAAAAGGACGCATAGCTGAATCATTATTCTATCCAGGTAATGCATATGTGAATTCAGCTCTCTTTTGCCATACGGCAACTCCATTTGACTAACCCCATAAGATTTCCACCGGAAATCCCAATTTCGTGTCGGTTAGCGAAGGCAAAGTCTGGGCGAGAGATGCTGTTTCATCATCGCAAAATCGCTGAGGTATTTACCGAAATTTCCCCGTCGGGGAGCCTCTGGCGCAAGACTAATGACCTTGCCCGGGAAAAACAAATCATTATGGAAAAATTTAACAAGCCTCACGACTTGCTAAATAAGGCCAAGACCTGGGGTATTTACCGAAATTTCACCGTCGGGGAGCCTCTGGCGCAAGACTAATGACCTTGCCCGGGAAAAACAAATCATTATGGAAAAATTTAACAAGCCTCACGAATGGTCATCATCGGCACTACAACCGGCTCCCGGTTGTAATGCCGATGATGATGATGATTTACCGAATTATTTAGTTTGTTTCTCACGGTTATAATTCCCAACCCGTTGCAGTGTCGCTTTGACTTCCCCCAGACACTCTATTCGCTGGGGATCAATGATCTCTTTAGTCAGGTGAATAGCAGCAGTTCATTGCACTCTGAGATCGAGTTGAGATCCTAACTAAGTCACTTGATCGTCCTCAGATTTTGCGTTCGTGCATGCACGCTAAAGCCAAATCAATCCCGAGATCATTGTGCTCTAGTTTTTGGTTTTCCCATTCATCCTATGCCCATCGACTGTCGAATAAATGCACAAGTGTTTATTCACCTCGATGGGCTGGGAAATTTAAAGAATGCCGAAGAGAGCACGATTATGATTGGTTGATCGTGTGGCTAAAGCAAATTTTCATCCGTGATTGGGATTAGTCAATAACCATCCTCCGAAGTGTGCGCACACACAACATAAGAGTCGAGTTTTAATCACAGAGGTTCGCTTACACCACATCGAAGTACGTCTCTGCGCGAGTACCAAAGTTTAGTGAAATATAATTACTTCCCATTGTTTTCATTAAAATCCGTATTATAAAAATAAAATAACAACAAATTCGCCTGTCGCATTTTGAATAAATGTTGATTATTGTATAATTCGTCGTCTCACTTCGAGGCGAAGGAAAAGAAAAACCTAGTGCGAGAAAAATACAAAAAACTTGTGTAAACTTAAATAAACCAAATAAAAAAGAACCTTTGAGCAAAAAGGAAAATACGAAAACTTGTGTAAACTTAAATAGACCAAATAAAAGAAAGAACATTTGAACAAAAAAAGTAAAATACATGGACTAGTTTAACTTAAATAAAACAAATAAAGAAAAGGAACGTTTGACAAAAAAAAAACAACACGCCAGCGTTTTTATTTATTTCTGCCACTCTTGGATATCTTGTGAACTTTTACCAGCACTATTTGCCCAGTGACGTGTTGGGGATAAAGTGAACCAAGTGCCCGTGTTTGGCGATGCTTAACGGGTGATGAGCATTTGGGAGCAACCCTAGATTTGCCAATACCTCATGGGACATGAGTGAAGTTGACAGTTGAGTGAAGCTTATTCGTTGAATACATAAAAAAAACAATTCACCCCTTTTAAATGAAAGTATTAATTTCTTTTCTGTTCACGTGATTAGGAGTATAGCACCCTCTAATCATCTTGTATTTAATATTTTTAAATTAATTTTTCATCGCCGTCCAGTAATCTCTTTTGTTAAACAGTAAATGCCACCAACATAAGAGTCCTAAAGTTAAATTGAAACCACGGATGGAAATTCAACAGCGCATAGCACATTATGTTGAATGCGGAATACATCGACCCTGCCCGAGAAGAAACGTCGAGAGATGATTGCTGGAGGAATAAACAGAAATGTGGTTGTTAGAATCGGTTTAACTCACAGGCACTGCCGGATAAGTAAAGAAGGAGAGATCCCAGCACGCAAGAGAAGTGGGACCTCATATTTCTTCGGTAGATTACCACCGCCAAGAGATAAAAAAAAAACAAAAAGAAAAGTCTAACTAAAATGCTGCGTTGAAGCGTAGCAATACATATGTATATATCGAAACGTTGCTCGTTCGTGAGCCTCAACACTGTGAAAATCTAAACTTTGACTGACGTTTTAACATTGACAGGCCCTGAAAAAATGTTTAAGCGTGCACTAGTATCGAAATATAAAGTTGTTTTCATATCATTTATATTGACTGTTATACCCTCGCCAAGTTTTACGATTCTGTCTTTTACTATTCACTTATACTATTCACGCTTGCACTAAACACTGTTAGGACATTCACCTGCTTAGGAAAAAAAGATGCATGGTCGACGTTTTGTTTGCGGCTTTGTTTCTCTCGCTTAGCGAGGAGCACTCTTATGTGTTAATGATATTAGAATCATACTGTCATAAGGCCGTATATCTTAACACACAACTGGTTTAGTGTCATTGTTAAATGACATAGAACTGCGCTGAAGGATTGAACAAACCGATTCCAGCTCCATCGTATCTCTCGACTTATGACCCTGCACCTCCCGGCGGTTCCCGGCAACTTACCCGTTCTTTTTTTTTTCTTTAGTGATTTTTACACTGCATCACCCAATGAAGTACTTGGTTCTGTATTGAATTCTCGGATTATGTTCACGCGCTACAATTGAATTGTTAACATATGTATTTACGTTAAAATAAAGTTCTTGTAAACAATCGGAACAGTGTTGTTCTGATTCTCCAAAAGTAACGAGGCAGTAGCTATCAGTCCGCTGCTCATGGATATATTTTCAGCCAAGTTTTATTGATTGCTGGACTGTTGCTCCATCCCTTATGAACTGTGCACCAAGAATGACTCAAAGATGAATCCACAAGTGTGTCGTCAAAGTATACAAGGTGAGTTTTCGTTTTTGTTAATGAGATTTCTTATGAGACCGCGGAGGCTGTCGCAGTTTATGCCGCAACGAGCCTGAACGTGGTTTTTAATACAAAAATTTGCTCTTGGGGAAAATTGGTAGAAACGTCCAATTAAGTGTGTCTCGCTGGCTTGATTTACCCACCGGGCATACACTATCCATCAGTGACTATGCGGTGCATATCGTGTGAAAGGTTGGTTATCACAAGACATTATTATCTTCCCACTGATCAGTGACTAAGCGGTGCATATCGTGTGGCAGATTGATTATCACATTCAGAATTAGGTGGCCAATGATCTGTGATTAGTGAACAATACTCCGGGTTCAGTAACCAGGCGCTGGAGAGCCCTCTGGTTGTGGAGCATAGCATCAGACATCGAGGACTATCACCCTCCTTATAACCTCACAACCTCAGGGGACGCTCTACTAGTATTTCCCAGGTAGGTGGAAGTTGAGTGAGTCATTAGGTTAGCGACTTCATCTTGGACCTACTCCGAACTCTGTAACACTTCGGTGGTCATATCTTAGTTGAGTGCCTGAGGTCTCCAATCACCCGTTTCTGTGGCTGTTCCTACTGCTTGATCAAACTGAAGTTCTGGTTTAATGGGCTCATGACTAGACCTTTGGTTCTCCCACTGCCCAATTCCATGAGACTGATGTTCAGGTTTGTTACGACAGCTACGTTACCTGTTTTTCTTTCTGTTGACTGCTTCGAATGCGCTTGGAGTTCTTATCAACGAGGTCGACCTATTGACCACCGGATGTGAGAGTGGCTCAGAACCACTTGGAATGTAATAACATTTCATTTACCTTTCCTTTAGATCGGTATCGTGTCCTGTTGCACGATGCAACTAGTTAGGATGAGGGTGCGTAATATAACAACATATTTAAATAACTATCCACCCTTTGCACTGGACGTGTTAACTTGTGTCACAACCGAGTAGCTCAGTTTTGATCGAGCTATGACACAAGAGCTAATGGGGCGAATCCAAGAGAACAGTGCAACAGCACTGCTCTTGAACGAAGAACACCACAAATCCCGAGAGAGAAGAGAAGCGATAATGTTATGGGGAGAAAATAGACAACTGATCTGATGTGGGATAAGATCGAGGACAAAGGAATCAATAACGTTGAAGATCGAACAAAGGGAGCGATAAAGGAGACGGGAAAAATGATAAACTATAACCGGGGGTGAGTGATTGGTGCTTTAATAAAGAAGTAAACGAAGCTGCTTAGAGCGAAGTACTGGTCGGTTATTCAAGGCATGCGTCAAATTGCTTTTAAGTAACAATTTCCAATTCCGCCCGTTCGATTAGTTTATCAAAACAACCAAAGGAAAATAGAATTTCATTAGACATTTATTTAGTGCATGGAACCGAAGGATAACATACTAAGAAAAGAGAAGTGAAGAGGAAATCATTATTTAGTGAATTCACCACGCCACAAAGAATATAATTCGTGCAAATAAAGTGGATAATTGAAATATAAAAGAAAGAAGTAACCATCAACGGAACGTGCAAGGAGTATCAACTGCAGAAAACCAGGTCCGGCAATCAAAAGAGATAACAAACTTGCAACCTCATACACATCCGTGTAAAATATACAAGTTACATCGGCGTGTGGTGAGGCTCAAACAATTCGTGTGCCGCTCGCCCCCCAACGAGAAATTCATACGATTAATTGATTTTCGAGAATTCCATATGCGTTCTGAGCAAAAGCAATAGAATACGAATCCGCAATTGGACCTCCAAACCAACAAACGAAAAAAACAACTAAGCATGACGTTTGCGGAACAACGTTCAAGAAGGTCACCACCGCTAACAACAAGCCTCACGGAACCGGACATCGTCATTGTGGCGGTGCCGCTAAACCCCACGGTACACCTACCTAAAAACCCCCATGACCTCATCCTACCAGTATAAGTTTTCGCTAATGCAATCGCATTAAGCATTGAAAATGCTACACGCAATTAATTGGATCAAAGCTATAATCGTAAAGCTTCTGCAAAAGAATTCTTACCTTTTCAAGCATTCCTTCGCTTACAAATCCCCTGTAAGAGTTCATACTTTCCTTATCATAAATTACCTGAAAAGAAAAACCGCGGTTCACATATCATGTAACCATTCCAGCCAGGGATAAGTATCATTGCGTCGCCTATTCTCGGCTTCATTCATGTGTACTATAGATTTCTTTATGTACACATTGGCTGGCGACCTTTTTCTCCCAGCAATAAAATTCTCTGACTCGCACAATGTGCAAACCAAAGCAAATACGCATCTCGCGTCTTAAACCATGTGCGTGGGCATTGCGGCTATGGTAACAGCTACAATGCATACCATAGACAATGATCTACCCGATCCCCTTGTCTTCTAATATTTTGGTATCTGCTTTTCATCAGCGGCGGCAAGAGCAAACAGAAAACCAATTATCATCGAAGGAGATTCGGTTTGCTTGCTTTACCGAATTGGCATCCCATGAATACACTCTATGCCCTTTGCTTTGTTTAGATTCTTTCCCATTGGTTTGGTCCATAAAATAACCAGTGTACACACACACAAGTGTACTGTGGCTGTTGGTTCTCTGTTCCCAAAAGAGAGACTTTACGTTTCTCTGGTGGTAGGCAAATCTTTTCCCTAGTGGAGGGAAATACTTTCTCTCTCAGGGAAAATGCCCCTAAAAGTTTTCCTCGTAGCGAATCATCTCTGCACGAGATGATTATCGCTAAGTCCTTTTCCATCTGACGACGACAATAGTCGTGCGGGCTTCCGCTCCCGTTCCGCGGACAGGAGCGATAATACCTGGAGCGGAGTAATTAAACAAGTAACAGTCGTGTGTATAATAATTGAGTAACAAAAAAGAACTATATAATAAGTAAAAATCATGTGCCACATAGACATAAGTGTTTGCGACCGCAAAATAAAGTTATAAAGTAATTTGTCTGGTGCCTTCCGTATTAAGCCATACCGTACTTGTTTAAAATTAATTAAATATAAGAACCTTTTATCGCCCGTAAAAAAATAAAAACAAACAACAACCCAGTGTTTCAATTTGCGGTATTGCAGCTCCTGAGAGTGTTTACGCCTTGTGGAATCCGAGTGTTTTATTTCACCGGTTTTGTTCCAGTGCTGTGATCAGCGTCCGCGCGAACAATGTATTGTGACGCATATGACAATCAGTACTAGAATATTCTAGAGAGTCCGAAACAGAGTACTAGAATATTCTATAAAGTAATGGAAAACTGGAGACTAGGAACAGTAGAACATTCAAGGCAATGGAACGGACGGAAACGAAACGCTGAAACAGTATAAATACGCCGCACACAGAGCATAGTGATGAGTATGAAGTAGAAAGTAATAAGTCTCGAGTGAGACGCAAGCGATAAGTAAGAAGTAAAATACGCGGTAAGTACGGAAGCGATAAGTCAAGAAATCGTTGTGTACGGTAAAAGTAACGGTTGTGGTTAACGGACTAGTAAAGTGTTATATAAATTCAAAATCGATTTAACGGCTCTTATTTATTCAAAATAATTAATCCAGCGAACCCTAAGCTCGCTACAATATGATGGAGGAAGAAGAGAACCAGCGCCGTACGCCGGTGCAACATGCTTCTAACCCACATCATCGTTTAACAACCGGCATTGGCGTCGAACAATCGAACACCGTTATTGCAAAGGAGAACTAACGATAGTGATATATATATATATGTATATATATATATATATATATATATATATATATATATATATATATATACATATATATATGTGTGGTGTATATAAATATATATATATATATATATATATATATATATATATATATATATACATATATATATATATACATATATATATATATATATATATATATATATATATATATATATATATATATATATATATATATATATATATATATATATATATATATTAAGAAACCCCATACATTTGGCTGTACTTTTCGCAGCTTCAAATATGTGGTCATTCCAATTAACAGTCGAATTAATTCGAGTGCCGAGGATTGATAGTTCCTTGGCTTCGTCGATGCAAGTGCCGTTCATAGACAGTATATTTACTTTGGCGCTCGCCTTTGACGACAAGAGGCAGCGCTGAGTTTTTAAGGCATTGAATTCTACTCGGTTAGATAATCGCCACTGATATATCTTGTTGAGGTCTGAATTCAATGTATCAAGTATAAGTTGCTGGTTGGTGGTGACGTTCGAAGAGTATGGACGGGAGTGTTCGTATGAGTATGAGAAACTCAACGTGCTATCATCAGCAAACAAGTGAATTGGGTTGTGAGTAATTGACAAGAGATCATTTATAAAGATCAGGAAGAGAGTGGGTGAGAGTACCGAACCCTGTCCAGTCCATATGAATGCAATTTTGACAAAAGGGTTGGATGCCAAACTATGTCGAAGGCTTTTGAAATATCCAATGCGACTACCTTGCTTTCACCGAGGTAGTGGATGGAATTGCTCCACTTTTCGGTAAAGTACATATTGGCGGTCATTAAGGAGGTCATTTGATCCAGATATTTCGAAAGTTGGCGGTTGAGAAGTGATTCCATTACCTTGGAGAAAGTTAGTGCTATGGGTCGATAAGAAGAAAGGGATGATTTGTCGCCGATGTTGGCTGAATGTTCGTGTAAGGACTGACGCCATCTAACGTCCTCTTCCCTGCAATGGTGTGCGCCGTCATGGATGGTAGGACCTATGACAACGGTCGGACTTCACTTTGTTCCGCTTGAAGTCACCCTCGTATAGCGGTGCCTCTCGATCTATCAACCAACGTTGCTCGGTCGATTGAGTACATATACGCTAACGCTATCTCGTTGTGTTACTGGCCAGCTACTTATTACAGCGCTCCTTCAAACCATCCTCGAATAACTCACTGTTAGGGTTCAATGGAATGTCAATTCCTTTACGCCAATGGTGAGTCTCTACTACCATCCAGTGATCAGACTATGCATTCTTATGATCAGGATGGGATCCCTTGGCACGTACTCCTCTCGCTGATGCCTCGTCCCCTCAGCTCGAACTCCCTTTACAGAATCTCACTCGATACGACTTATTTTCAGTGTCGCCGCTAAATCGTCTGTAGCAGTCAAACCCTACTCCCTCGTAACACCCATATTCCCGTGATTTTATACTATTCACCGGTATGTTATTAACTCTGATACTATGAATTCTTACACGGCGAATTCGTATAATACACACTATATTGCGAACATTTATAATAGGTGCGTTTTTCGTCGTCAAATTTGTTTACTGCACCTGGACGTGGAGCGTCCCCACGGCTAAAATTCCCTTCACGAAATCTTGCAAACCACTTTTTTTTTTACTATTGAATGGCTTACAAAATGTTTACCCAAAGTCCATATCTTAAACAGCAATTTTTTTTTCAATTGAAAACAGAATAAAAGGTAAATGTTGTTTATCGACACCGATCTCGTATACAATCGTTGCACACAGATTGACAGCGTGTAAATGACTTAAGCTTGGTCATAAATGACGAACATACATCTATTCAAAATGGCGAGCGAATTGGATGCGTTCAAGTATGTTTTGAATACAACCAACTTTAGAGGCGAGTTTCTACTTGCACACCTATTATTTGAAACTTTTATACTGCAATTCATATACCGTAAACTTTTATATCAAGCACCCTGTATACTATATACGTTTACATCTCATAGTATTCATTGTTATGATATTTATTGTAGACATAATATAAGTGGTCCTACTATGGTGTTCTTACACTTCTTACATTTTTATCATACACTATTTCACTGATAGACGTGCATGCTACTATACTCATATTCCTCGACATCTAACTCGTATAGTGAGTCATATTACTCGACTTCTGACTCACTATACTTCGTCTGTTTGAGTCGTTTTTCAAACAGCGTCTTTTCATTAACCTTTAACACTATGGGTGCAAGAATTTGAAAACACGCGAGTGATTAAACATATCTGAAGATCTCATTAGTCTTCCTGCTGCAATTATTTTCATGAATTGCAGCGTTTCATGAACTCCTAGATACTTCTCTCAATAAAAACGAGCCGATGGTGCCGCGTCAACACCTTGAAATTCTATTAAATACAATAATTTATGAAGTCGCTCAGTTTTAAAAATATATTTAATATTGCCAAGCATTTTATAAAAAGCTAAACGAAACGTCCTAGTATCTATACATTTCTTTTTGAGGAAATACATGGACCAAAAAGAATTTGAGGTGAAGTTAAATGTCAAAAAACCGTGTGGGGGGGATTAGAAGTAGAAAGTAAAAAGAGGAGTTGAATTGGCTTGCATGTTTTGAAATCATAACGAGGTAACATATGATAAGGCAGTTACTTCACTATATCTATCTATGCGTCTGAACTTAATTTTTAACGTAAACCAGTGTCCATTTTCTGATTGAAGTGTATTCAGGCAAATTATTTAGAGAGGCTGAACAGAAAGCATATTAATACCTATAAAAAAGAAATAAAGCGCTGCGTCTGTGTTCTAAAAATGGTATTGAAAGACTTATGTATGATTCTCTAATAAGTTCATCCTATCTACTGTTTTCGATATGACGGACCGACTATGACGTTCGATTCTGGTTTCATTGAAATGTTTATTTACTTTACTTTTTCTTTGAACGAAACGTTATAATTAATGTCTTTTTCCACTTCCGTTTTAATTTCAATTTCTTTTTCTTTGAATATCTTGCAGTTCAGCTTGAGTTTAAAAATCAAATTCAGAATTGTGTTTATATGTTCGAAAATTAAAGTTATGAAATTATCAACCATGTCATGAGCTTAAATGAGGCCGTGAGTCTACGCTTGTATAGAGTGATGGTCTTGGAGAGCATCAGCATTCATTTTATGAACTTGAAGCCATCTAGAACGGCTTAAATTAAGTCCCCGAAAATAGTTCCTTATCCACTGAATCCGTGTATCTTCAATTCGATAATGCAATTTCAATAATGGTAAACTCCGTCGAATACTTTTGAGATATTCTTTCTAAGATTTAATAACTTCTGTATTCAAATTTCTGGGAGTACCATTTGAGGAGTCAGATATTCAACAGTTCATCAATTTGGTTAAGATTAAAGTGACGATTTTTAGAAACTATTGGGTTAAGTTGAAGTATTATTATTATTATTATTATTATAATTTTTTTTTTACTACTCTCACGGGAGGTGACCCTATAGCGCCGGCACAGCGCCACGAGATGCCACCACGTAACCGTTGCAGTTCTTCTTCAACAGTTGCAGGTTGTATCGCTCCGGACACACTCGCACGAGAAGGGGATTCCACAACTCTCTCGCTCTGTAATGGAACGTGTTCTAATGCAGGGAGGTTTTTTTTTTTTTTTTTTTTTTTAGTTTTTAAACCACATTTATTTTCCTAATTCCTTTTACATGTATAATATTAGGGGTAAATGTTAAACCCTTTTCTACAATCACAATCCTTAAATTAACTTACTGGCTCTATGCGAGCTCTCTAAATTACACATTACAATTTAATTTTTATATATGCCTTTCGGCGTACATCTTCTTTTTTTTTTCCTTATATATATATATATATATATATATATATATATATATATATATATATATATATATATGAAATAAGTCATATATTAGAGGGACTCCTCGCTTACATCTATATGTATATATTATTATTAAATTTTTTTTTTATTTTTTTATTTTGTTTTTTATTTTTTTATTATAACAAACAAAAACTTCAAAACGAAACGAATAAAACATAAAATAAGAAATAAAAAATAAAATAAAATAGCTACACAAAAGTAATTGGGAAATGCGGACAGGGGGAGGGGGGACAAGAGGAAGGAGAGCGTTGCTCTTGAGAGGCATACTATATCTGAGGAAGTGAAGTCCTCTCCTCGTTGAGAAGCCACGACCATTTGGGAGATGTTCGATCTGTGGCTGATTTATCTCTTTCACTGATCGCCGTGCTAAAACGCATGCGGTCTGGGGCATTGGAGATATCACTATCATGGAGAATTCGTTTGTCCCTGGCACCACGGAGAGCGTGGTAAATAATCGGGACTCCATGCATATCTTGGATAAGGCCTTTTCGATCCAAGAAAGGAAACGCTTCTGGGGGAATAAACCCATTCTGGAGGGTATTCTCCAGATACATATCATTGGGATAGAATGCTCCCGAGATAAGATTATTGTCACTGCACATTGCCCTTGCTGTGTGACCACGAATAATTTTAATTATGAAATTGTCTATCCTATTTAACCCTGATTTGTTATACAGGATTTTGTTGGGATAGAATTTTTTGTATTGCGACTCTGGTGTTCTATAAAGTCCGAGGCAGGAACGCAAACACTGCCGTTCGAACACACGAAACTTCTCCAAATAAAGTGGAGATGTATTATACCATACTGGACAGCTATAAATCAAAACTGGTCGGATGAATGCCGAGTACGAAATTTTTTTGACTCTGGGGTCAAGAAGACTACTCCGGAATAGACTTCTTGTCATAGAATATGCGCTTTTAGCTGCGGAGAAGGACGCTGCTACGTGCTTGTCAAAATATAAATACTGGTCTAGCCAGATACCAAGGTATCTAACTACAGTTTTCACTTGCAGTGGAAGGTTATTGTTACCTACAATAGAAAAGTGTTTCCAGTTGTATTTTGTATCCCTCGAGGCCCTGGATAGGGGCGTTCTGAAAAGAATAGTCTCGGTTTTCTGGAAATTAATTTTTAATTTCCAGTCGTCGCAAAATTGTTTTATTTTGTTGAAGTCATCTTGAAGGTGCCTATTGATGTCGTTTATTTTTCCTCCTGTTCTGTACACCACTATGTCATCGGCGTACGCAATGGCGTTTTCGAGAGAACTCACTAGATCACTAGTGTAAATATTGAATAGAATGGGAGAATTCACAGCTCCCTGCTGTAAGCCATTTTTAATTTGGAAGGTCTTGTTGGAGAGTATGTCCCCGCATTTCACCACAAAATGTTTGTCCATTATCATATCATAAATAATGTATAGCAGATATTGCGACATACCCAGGTTTGTTAACTTATAGACAAGTCCTTCTAACCATACGGTGTCGAAAGCCTTTTCAAAGTCAATCAAGCAGGCGCCTGTACATTGTCGCTTTGCCTTGTTCCACTGTATATCGGAAACAAGTTTCGTCGCTGCATGAACTGTATCATGTCGCGCTCGAAAGCCAAACTGGTTGTTGGGGATGATATCGTTTTCATCACACCAACCTATTAGTGCTTTGTTTATAATTTTTTCGAAGACCTTGCTGATGTTGGTAAGCAGGCTGATCGGGCGCAGATTAGCTGGATTGCTCTTATCCTTACCCTTTTTGGGGATAGGGTGGACTACTGCAGTCTTCCAATGGGTTGGATAGTGTGCATTGTTTAGAGCGTTGTTAAACAAGGTAGTGTATATGTTCACTGCTTCGCAAGGCAAGTGCCTTAGAACCACATTTGGAATGCTATCTATTCCAGATGATTTCTTATTTTTTATTGAGCTAAGTATGTTTCTAAGTTCATCCTTGCGCACAAACATATTTGTATTTTCATTTCTGACGGGAGAATCCGCCCTATTATTTTCGCCGAATGTGATGAAACTATGGTTTTCGGATCGCCAGTTGTGAAGTTGGTTGCGCAGCGAGCAATGTCTTTGACGGCCATTGCTTTCAATTTCAGTGTTAGCATGAACTGATTCATTAACTCTGTACATTGCTTCGAAACAGGCTCCCATTGAATTCGCTTTCTTTTGCGGATCTTGGACTACTATTACTTCATCATTGGAGTTGGTGTGCTCTAAGGTGAGTCCTGCGTTCAGCATTATCTGACAATTCTCGGGAGTCCGTGGAATTCGGAGACAGGGAATGTCATTGTGATCTTTTCTTCGACATATTTTCTTGATTTGTGAAAACATGTTCGGTCCGTTTGCTTGGACAGCGCGAATTCTGTTGCTCCACTCCTCATTTATTACTGCTCGGTAATTATCTCGGATCAGTTTTTGAAGATTTTTAATCAAGGACTTGATTGTTTTGATTTCATTGCTATTTGGGTCACTGAACTGCCTATAGCACAATTTCAGCTTTGAGAGCAGGGTGCTCTTTTGCCTATACAAAGCATCGATAGTTGCATTTCTGTATCGGTGGGTATAGCCATCCATATGAGCTACTTTGGGGATGGAACGATTCATTGTGTTAGTAACAATATCGTTCATAGTTAGGAGGTAATGATCGATTTCATCATTACGGAGGTTTCTATTAGTCGGTGGGTCTATGCCAATGTTGCGTATTTCTCTTTTTACTATGCGATCGAAACGCGACCAATGTGCTTTTCGGAAATCGAAAGAGTGTACCTGGTCGTACTGCTCAAGTAGATGGTATTCGTTTGGCACGTGTATTACGGCGCCAAGTCCGTAATGATCCCTATCGTACTCAATTGTGCGAAGACAATTTCGAGTGGTTACCTCGGTATCTGGTAACTGAATTCGATCATCTGTCATAAGTAAATCCAGGAAGGAGTTACCTCTTGGATAAGACGGTGTACTTGTAGCGTACAATTCTAGTTTATGCTCGATCGCATTTGTTTGCCACCAATCAAACAAGGCATTGCCTCTGGTGTTCGAGGTCAGATTGCCCCAGGCACTGTGCTTGGCGTTAAAATCACCCGCCATTAAAAAGTAATTGTTTTCCGAATCTAACTTGAGACTTCGGAAAAGCGTATCGATTTCACTGATAAATTGGGTACCTTGAACAGATTCAGGAGCGTAAGCAGCGACTATATATAGATATTCTTTTTGGATTCCAATTTTAATTTCATTTGTTGAAATTTAGGACATCCTCTAAAATTAGCAGTGTGACCTGTATTTTTACAGAGGACACAGGACAGTGTTTTCCTATCTGGAAGCTGTTCCTTGCCCAAGGGGGATTCACCAATGATATGGTCAGACAAGCACTTTACGCACCTGAATTGCATGTGGCAGTTTGATGCCGCGTGCCCGAAGCGTTGACAACGCATACACTGCAATACGCGAACGATTTTTCTAATTTTTTCCCAAATTATTGTTTGGTGGTTGAGGTGTTTGATGTATCGGAGAGCATCAACTTTACTGTTGGGACTCAGTGATACAATAAAGAAAGGCAATTTGCAATTGCGTTTTCTGGAGTTGACGGTAGAGAAGGGTTTCACACCTGTAAATTTTAAATTCTCGGTTTCGACATTTTTTAATTTCTCTAATACCTCCTCAGGGAAAAAACATGGATCAACGCCTTTTAGGAGCATGGAGATTATTTTCTCCGATTTCGGGGTGTACGTGTAGTACTCGCTTTTTGTCCTACCCAAAGCAGTCATTACTTTGCGATAACCTTAAATATCATCGCACATTAATTTTATTTTAAAATTATTAATTTTTTTTGTTTTGAAATTTTTGCAAGTTAACTCACCTAATTTTATAACGTCCTTTGTTTCCATGGACGTAAGTATTATAGGCGGCGCTTTTTCCTTTTTGTTGGTTACGATGTGCTGGTTTGTTTGCTGCTTCTGCATCTCCTTTGTTTGCTGCCTTCTGTTTGCTTCTTGATGTTGTTTTTCCGTTGTGCTGTTGTATTTTCTTGGCTCTGTTGTTGCTGCACCAGGTCGTTTAATTTGAGGATTGCTTCTCTTTGTTTATTGAGTTCCTCTTTTTTTTGTGTCAATATCCGCAAGGGGTTTTTCTAATTCCGCCGGATCTGTTGCAGTACCTGTGATATTGTTTTCTTCCTCAGCAGGTAATTCGATTTCACTTGGGTCAAGGTCAACCAATTCGTTGAATTGGTTGCCTGCGCCTGTGTATTCGTTTTTCTTTCCTTTTGCATTTTTTTCGCCGTCTGAATTTGGCTTGTGCCGCTTTGTTATAATACTCGGCTGTCGCTCGAGTCGGCTCCGTGTCATCGCTTTCAGATCTGCCTGGCCCCTTTTCATGAAAGGCGACGAGCTCTTTAGCACTTTGTTTGTTTCCATAATATTTTATTTTTTATTTTTTTTTTATTTTTTAAACAACCGCTCTCAGTGGCGGCCACACTTGTTCACTTACACTCGCGCGACGAATTTATTTATTTATTTTTTTTTCTTTCTTTTCTTTTGCTTTCTCCTGTTGTCAGGTATACGTCTTATCTCTTTGACGTGTTGGTAACGACTGCTAATGCAGGGATGTTTGCCTCAGTAAATGAAGCACAAATTGGTGCGATCCGTCGGATTGTCTTGTGGGAAGCATATGAATCGATTTGCGCGCAACGATAACACGAATTTCCGAAGGACTGTCCCTATGACAATATTTGTAAAACAGTCAAAAGTCAGCTAGGCGCCTCCGATGTGACAGCGTCTGTAGTCCCGATGTCAGCGCCTTGTCCCCGAACAGGCGTATCGCTCGTCTCTGGATGCTCTCAAGTAGATCGAGGTTGTGTTTAGAAGCAGAGCTCCAAACATGAGCATTTATGCCACGATACATTCCCACGGACCGTGACGCCGAGCAATTTCAAGGTTTGCTCAGATTCATCGTCAGCTGTGGAACCGATGATCCACTTTTCTTCGTGAATGTTGTATATTGTGCCTTCCTTGGATTGAAGTCGACGAGACTGGCCTTTCCCCACTTCATGACCTTATCCAGATCCCGATTCAGCGAGTCGACCTGGCTACATCTCAGCTGGTGCGATGTTGATGCAATAATCGTCCGGTCACTGGAAAAAGAGTAAACAAGCATACTATCATCCGCAAAACTGAACACCTGGTTATCCTTTGATTCCATCATCATCATCGGCACTACAACCGGGCGCCGATCTTGGCCTGATTTAGCAAGTCCTGAGGCTTGTTAAATTTTCCATAATGATATGTTTTTTCCGGGCAAGGTCATTAGTCTTGCGCCAGAGGCTCCCCGACGGGGAATCGAACCCCGGTCTCCCGCGTGACAGGCGGGTATACTATACTATACTATACTATACTCCAACAAATCATTTATGTGAAGCAAAAACAAGGTTGGATCCAAATATAACCTTGAGTCATCCCGGAATTAACAGGATACAGATCCAAATACTCGCCGTCCATATCAACCCGGATCGGTCGATTTTCAAGGAAGCTCTTGGTCCAGTCGCAACGCTGTTGCGAAAGTCCGTATGAACGAAGTTGGCTCAGCAAAGCCCCGCGCCACATGCGGTCAGAGCCTTGGACATATCCAATGCGTTTGACTCACCATGTCCCTCAATTGCAGATGTCCATATATCCGTATTGTTGATAATTCAAAAGTCCGTTGCACTCCAAATACTGAATTGACTCGGCATTGGTGACCTTTTCCATCACCTTAGATAACATAGACATGGTATCGGGCGGTAATTTTGTGGGAGACACTTTTTCCCCTTCCAGCAGGTAGGAAATCTCCTCCGTGCATAAGATAAGCGAAAAAGACTGCCAAGAACCGGGGATAGTTCTGGAGCATAGTTCCTAATAATTATTACTGGCAGTCCGTCCAGGCCCGTTGCCTTCCTACAGTCCAGTTCAATTAGAATGCGCTGACTAGTACGCGGGCGGAACCTCACATCCCACATCGAAGACCGTACCGGCGCGATCACAGTTGGCTCCAAAAGACCGGCATCAAGGCGTGAATTCGCGGAAAATAAATTCGCGTACACATTAGCTTTATCCTTTGAAGTTGTGATTTGTGTCCCGCTGTCTGTCACCAACGGAGGGAAAGAGGAGGAAGCGAAGTTACTGCTGACAGCTTTTCCGATTGACCAGAAGGGATGCGAACCAGTCGGGCACTCAAGGAGTTTAATGGTCACTTTGTCGTTGTGAGCTTTTTTCGCGGTATCAATCGCCTGGTTGCACGCGTTTCTGATTTTAACAAAATTCGTTTTGTTAACATCGGCGGGATGAGAGCGCCACTGCTTAAAAGCTTAATATTTTGCTGCTGTAATCTGCTCGCATTTTTTATCAAACCAAGGCTTATCAGATGAATTTCGTTTGATGGAATGCGGAATATAAATCGCCATCGCGAGAAGAATAATCTCCGTGACCGATTCCGTGCATGCGCTAAGATCGGAGTCTCCAAAACACACCTCTGGCCACAGTAAGGGTGAGAAGAAATCTCGCAAATCGTCCCAGTTAGCTGCCTCGTACTTCCATACATAGCGAAGCTACTTAGATCGGTTATTCGTTTAAAATGCAAGTGGCTGCGCGACCAATACCAAGCAGTAATCTGAGTTTCTAGTGGCGCAGCAACCTCCGTGGTGTAAACTGTCGGCTCGGATGTGAAAAACAGATCCATAGGAGGAACGAAGATATGTCGAATCAGTTGAAGAATCGACCTGGGTCTCAGCTAAGGCGAGGATATCGGGTTTCGCCATTTGCAAATATTGCCTTTACATTCGTATCGATGAAACCGATGCTCCTGACGTTACAACATGTCATTATCAGCCAAATGTCGACAGAGCCTTGAGCACGAGCCTGAGTATGCGATGACAAATTGCTTAAAGTTCGATTATTTATCAGAATATTTGCATGATGTTCCCCTGACATAGTCTCCCCCGGAGATCCGAATGGTAAAATAGTTCACCTCCGGAATTCATTATGTCAGAAAGCACCATCATGACTTATCTCCATGTCAGTCCGGGCCATACATACGAAACATAGTCGAAGATTTCTGCCAACGATATCGCGGAATGCATAGCGTGATGTGGTGGTCATCTAACCTTGGGACCGACTACTACCTAAATCAACCTTTTCTCGAACCGGTCCATCAGCCAAGCTTCGAAAGATGACCAGGGATTTCTCCTGCCCATTTCCCGAAGCCTATAGTTTAATGGGATGTATTTCACAGGGCGACAGGGTGTTGGCACCCCATCTATCACTCGGCCTTTAGTCGCCTCGTAGGATAAGCCGGCCCAGCTGTGAGTATATTCTAACGCCCTAGTCACAGGTTTATTTTTGTTATTTAGGTCACAGGAATTTAAGTCAAGTTTGAGTTATACCCATGCGGTAGAATTGCAGTCCGTCAACTGATGTAAACTTTGTATATTCCCAAAACTGTTACTGGAGTAATGGTCTTTCAAAGAGTGTTGTTTTTTATACTCACTAGAGTTTTAACCTTGGTTAGGTTGCGTTTTAAGACTGGCTCGGTTGAAATACTACGAAGCGCAATGTTTGAGATTGTAAAGCCAACCTTACTTTTTTATATCACGCACCTACAATAAGGATTGTGCGATACTCGCAGATGATCACGTCTCAGTAGTGGAGTTAGTAAGGACCTTGCCACATGCGTGCCTATACGCAACTAAAGATTGTGCGTCATTTCGGCATTTGGGTAATACACTTATTACCACGAAAACTTATGAAACCTAATTTTCGGAATCTCTAGGTCTTCATGCCTTATCAAGTCGTATGGTTATTTTCAAGTTTTGTTGTCAAAGCATAGAGTTAGCATTGTATTTAACTGTGTTGGAAATGAGACTTTATTCGTAAGAATGATATTTACAAAAAGAGAAGTTAATATTTTAGTCGTAAGCTAAATCAAATTGTGTTGATGACAGGTCCAGCAGCGAAAGGAGAGAGAGAAAGTCATCGGTGCCGCTGTTTATATATGCCCTGCTTGTTGACCTAAGCGCCACCTATCCGCCGCTAGAACTACTAAGGTTGTCACCAGAACACTCTGTAAGCGTTCCCTTTCCATCTGCTAATCCAGGTCTCGTTCGTTGACGGGTCCAGAACTCGATATCCTGTAGTGTTGCCATGGTACCCCACCAGAACTCCTTCTCGTGCCTTGACATCCCACTTTCTTCGTTTTTCCTTTGGGATGAATGAAAAAACCTTGGAGCCGAAGGTTCTCACGTGCGACAGGTCTGGCTTTTCACCTGTGAACAGTTCTACCGGTGTTTTGTCGATGCTTCTGCTTGCCATCCTGTTTTGCAGATATGTCGCTGTCAGCACCGCTTCTCCCCAGAATCGTTTGTCCAGTGCAGCTTCAAACAGCATGCACCTCGCGGATTCGACCAGCGTCCTATTCTTCCGTTCCGCCCCTCCGTTTTGCTGTGGCGTGTATGCGACCGTGAATTGCTGCGCCACTCCTTCTCGCCGAAGAAAGTCTTGCAATTCCTTGGGGGCGTACTACTTTCCGTTGTCCGACCTGATTGCCACTGGTTTTCTGCCGTATCTGTTTTCAATTGCTGCAACATAATTTTTAATTGCATCGGTTACCTCGGTTTTTGATTTCATTAGCCTGACGACTGTGAAACGAGAAAAATCGTCGATGAGGGTCAGGAAATATCTGTTTCCGCTCGGTGTCTGTGCCTGCATCGGCCCACACAGATCCGAATGGATCAGCATCCCTGGTTTCCTTTCTCTCCTCTGTGCCTGGGGGAATTTCTTCTGACTCAGCTTTCCTCTGATGCAGCTCTCACAGGTTGATTCACACTTGCAGGGAGAGATGCGTATCTGTCCAGAGCCAGCCATTTGTCTGATAGCTGCCAAGTCTCGATGTCCTAATCGCCGATGCCAATCGTGGATGCACGCTGCTTCTCTGGTCAGGTGTGCCTAGTCCTTTACTCCTTCCAATTTCAGTCTGTACAAACCGCCGTCGTTGTCTGCTTCAGCTACTACTTCCTTTCCATGAAGGACCCGGCATCCGTTGTCCTTGAATACTACTTCGTATCCTTTATCGATGATTCTCCGAACTGAAATTAAACTGTCGTCGAGTTTGGGAATGTACAGGACATCTGTCAGCCTTACTTTCTGTACCTGACCGTCTTTCACGATGCATGGTAGGTAGCCATCTCCTATCCCAGTTGCCATTATTTTTTATCCACCCGCCAAATAAATTGGTTTGTTCAAATCCCGGATGCCGCCGAAAAAGGCTGAGTTGTTTGTCATGTGGCTCATTGCTCCCGAGTCCACGAGCCAGCCATCTTGTCCGCCGTCTTGGATTCTCGTATCATCTCTCGCTTGGCAGAGAAACTGCTTCTGATTGGCGCCAGCCCTCGGCGTCTTTGACTTTTCTATTCCTGCCCTGGCTTGTTCCTTCATTGCTTTGTACCATTTGCAATCCTGTTTCAGATGTCCTGGTTTCTGGCAATGGTAGCATGTACGAGTTTCCTGTTTGTCCTTCCTTTCTCTCTGGAAGTTTGAACCTTTGTCGTGATGTTCCTTCTTTAGGTCACGTTTACCTGGACCTGCTGATTTGAGAGCCACTTCTGAACCTCCGCTGCTCGAGCCTTGGGATTCTGTCCTTCTCTGGTATTCGTCCATAATCGTGAGATACTTCTCGTCACGGCCCTCGAGCGCAGTGACTAGTCCCGAGTACGATTCCGGAAGACTCACCAGTAGAATAGCTACGACTTCCTCATCCTCGAGTGGCTTGCCTGATCCTCGGAGCAGTGCAGTCACTGTCATGATGGCGTCCACGTGGTCACTCATTGGTCCGCCTTTGTACTGTATTCCGTACAGTTTCCTTCTTAAATATAGCCTGCTTCCGTACGTTGAACGTTCGTACTTCTTTGTTAGCGCTTGCCGCGCTTTGTACGCGTCTTCCGTATGTTGGATGTGCACTAACTGATTATCTTCGACACTCAGAGTTATATATGCCATGGCTTTGTTGTTTTTCTTTTTCCGCTCGGTGTCTTTCGGCGTGGGTGCCGGCTCACTCACCACTTCCCATAACTCATCTCGAACCAGTACTAAGTTTTGTCTTCCAGGGTATGTAATTTCCTCCGTTTAACAACGGGATATTTGTCTTCATTCCGTCCTGCATCGTGCCGATTACTTGGCGTCACTTTTGGGTCTTCACGTGTTGTCGCCACGTGTTCCGTTGACGAGTGCTTTAACCTCGCTATTTATTCCGGCGTTAGACTGGGCCCATAACCTGTTGGAAACGAGACTTTATTCGTAAGTATGATATTTACAAGAAGGGAAGTTAATATTTTAGTCTTAAGCTAAATCAAATTGTGTTGATGACAGGTCCAGCGGCGAAAGGAGAGAGAGAGAAAGTCATCGGTGCCGCTGTTTATATATGCCCTGCTTGTTGACCTAAACGCCACCTACCCGCCGCTAGAACTACTAAGGTTGTTACCAGATCACTCTGTAAGCGTTCCCTTTCCAACAAACTGTTCGTCAGAATTTAATTTTTGACGTAAACCGGTGTTCACTAACTGACTTCATAGGAAGGCATTTACGGAATGACGGTCAAAAAATATCCACACTCCGTCTTTTCTCTAGGACGGCTTTTCGAAATTTACCTGCATATACAGTTGGTAAGGAGGCTTACGTAGGAGTTTTGTTTTTCTTTTATTTTTTGTTTTTCTTTTCTTTTAACATTTTGCTTACACATATTTTCACATTGTTTTATAAATGAAAAACATTGCCTCCCCCGCAGATTTTGACCACAATTATCTATTAATAGTGAACCGGAACCAATACCGGGTTGTTCTTTATTTTCCTGTTGACTTTCACATTTAAACTCATTTTTATATCGGATTGCCTAGACTCGAAATAAAAATGAGTTCTGGGTGCAAGGAGTACAATGCTACTTCGAATTTATATTTTGTGAGTGAGTTTAAAGAAACACACACAGACTCACAAGATATTTCCACTTGTTTCATGGTTTAATGGAGCGTGCAACTATTTACCAAAGCTCATTTAGCTGTTGGAAAATAGGTTCTGCCACCTTAAACATTATTTATCATCATCATCATCATCATCATCATCATCACCATAGGCACTACAACCGGGACCCGGTCGTGGCCTTATTTAGCAACTCCTGAGGCTTGTTAAATTTTCCATAATGATTTATTTTTTCTGGGCAAGGTCATTAGCCTTGCGCCAGAGGCTCCCCGACGGGGAATTATTTATAGCTATACGAAATCATAAGGTCCGTACTAATACCACAGATTTCAGCCTCTTCTGAAGATTATTTAAAAGATGGTGACTTGAAAACACTCCGTATTTTCAATTTTAGCAGAATATTGGTCAAAAACGAAAAATTGAGGTAATAACAAATAAGACATACAAGCTTCATTGCACGTATCCTTTACCTACTTACTGAGTAATTAACTCTGCAACCAACTAATTAGCACACACTCCGTAACCAAGTTTCCTGGATCACATCCTTGACAACATAATATCAATCCCCTTCTTCGTTTCATGAACTCAGCCAGGAAAACATGAAAACTCGTCACCAATTCAACTCAATTCTCCTCTTATTTCCTTCAATGACTTTCCTGCCAAAGACGACGGCAGTTACCAAAAGTACTTAAATCTTTGGAAAAACTTCCATATACTGAAAGACGTTTAGTGTGAAGAAAAAAAAATACAGAAAATAAAAAGAGATGCTGTTGAAAAACTTCAGGAAACCAACGGAACAATAAAAGGTCGAGAACAGAACACGAATACGGCAAAAAGGAAAAAATGGTTGAGCAACACAAAGGAAGTGTTCGAACAAGAAAAGTTTTCCATCAATAAGGACCACCAAGTATACATGAGTTCGATGTCAACGGAAGCGAACCTGCAAAAAGCATTCACAGGTGGTGGTTGATGAATACACAGGGAACTGGGAAGTTAGAGTAATATCTATCAGATTGAGTTGATTTGATGGATTCTAGTCTTCGGTGTAATTCGACTTTTTAACAAGATTTCCTTACGATGCCGATATTTTTCAACGCAGCCAATTACTGCCTTCCGGATGAGAGACAGATTCACATGGAACGAAGCTACACCACTAGGAATAAGCATATATCGTTTTATAGTTTTTGGCGAAGGGTAAACTTCAGGTTGGTGTGGAGTTGATTCCGTGTGGAATTGAGATAAGATACTAGCACATTTCAGAGCAGGGAAAAGTTAAAATGCGTTTCGCCATGTGAAAAATTATTGCTGTCAATAACATAAGTCTGAGTTTGAAGAATAAGGAGTTTTCCAATCATTACAAAGATCTGCTGAAACTGGAAATAAGAAATGTGCAAATATGGATCAATGTGTCAGATGCAATTAGTAAAAAATATAAATACAATACAATGTAATAGATACATAAAAATAGTGTTACAATTATATGTATACTCGTATATATATATGTATATATATATATATATATATATATATATATATATATATATATATATATATATATATATATATATATATATATACGAGGGTTGCCTTTTATATTTCGGGATTAGAGAACAAAAACAAATATTGATCATCGAAAATCACTTTATTGTTTTTCAAAATATTCCCCATAAAGATCTATACACTTTTGCATGCGTTTGAACCAATTGTCGAAGCACTTTTGCCACTTTGATTGAGGTATCTCCAACACATGCATTCTGAATGCAGCAACCGCTTCTTCAGGTGTCGAAAAACGTTGACCTCTCAGTTTGGTTTTTATGTACGGGAATAAATTCGAAGTCATTCGGTGCCAAGTCAGGACTATACGGCGGATGACCCATCAAATCGATGTTTTGGGTGCTCAAAAATGCAGTTGTCGCAGCCGATGTGTGAGAGCTCGCATTGTCGTGGTGAAGAGTGATCCGTCTTCGGCGGTTGGTTTTCCTGATTTCTTGGAAGACAACTGGCAAACAAATGGTTGTGTACCACTCAGAATTGACTGTTCTGCGTTGTTGTAGTGGTACGGTTGCGACATGTCCAGTTTTTCAGAAAAAACAGGCGACCATTTGCTTGGAAGTGCTTCGTGCGCGAACAACTTTTGTTGGATTTGGCTCATCTTGAAACACCCAGACAGTCGACTGCTGTTTACTTTCGGGCTCATACGCGTAAATCCACGATTCATCACCTGTCACGATGTCATAGACGTGTTTCGAAGCACCGCGACCGTATTTTTTGAGCATTTCTTTCGACCAATTGACACGAGCCTTTTTTTGGGCGATTGACAAATTGTGTTTATGCAATATTGAATGTATGCTCGTCCCACTAACGCCTAAGGTTGTCTCAATCACACGACAGGTCACATGACGATCTTCCAATATCAGTTCGCGCACAGCATCAATGGTTTTCGGAACAACAACTGATTTTGGACGACCTTCACGAAATTCATCTTGGAGTGCACTACGACCACGATTGAATTCACCATACCATCGATAAACACTGGTCCTTGATGGAGCTTCATCGCCAAAAATTGAATTAAGTTTATCCATGCACTGTTGCTGAGTTAATCCACGCCGAAAGTTGTAAAAAATAATCGCACGAAAATGTTGACGATTTAATTCCATTTTTGGGCCGAGATAAATCTTTTAAGTTACTGTAAACAACACAAATAGCGCTCGTATGTCAAAACGTTCTGAGTGCGTATAACCTCAAAAATGTCCAACTTTACGACAGAGCTGTCAATTGCCGGATTGCAACGCTAGGGTTGCCAAATCCCGAAACATAAGAGGCAACCCTCGTATATGTATATATATATATATATATATATATATATATATTTATATGTATATATATACATATATATATATATATATATATATATATATATATATATGTTTATATATATATACATATATATATATATATATCGCTCCTCGATAGTACAGTGGTTAGTATACCCGCCTGTCACGCGGGAGACCGGGGTTCGTTTCCCCGCCGGGGAGCATCTGGCGCAAGACTAATGACCTTGCACGGAAAAAACAAATCATTATGGAAAATTTAACAAGCCTCAGGACTTGCTAAATAAGGCCAAGACCAGTTCCCGGTTGTAGTGCCGATGATGATGATGATATATATATATATATATATATATATATATATATATATATATATATATATATATATTCGCTCCTACCACATGAAATGCCCGAGTTTATAGTAAACATTTAAAATCCAATATTATTTTCCGTAAATTTTTATTCAATAAAAATAGGAGCGGTTGGTATCTATGTCATTTTTCCAACGTGATACAAGGTCAAATATTCCTTTTCGTAGAGGTGCTGACCTTTATGACCTCTGCTCGGTTCCGGAAGTCCTTCAGCCGGCAAAATAAATCCAGATTGCGGAAAAGATGGTAGTCCGTTGGGGAAATGTCAGGGGAGTACGGAGGATGCGGAAGAATTTCAAACCCCAACTGCAACAGTTTTTGCACCGTTACTTGTGAGGTATGGGGTTTAGCATTGTCATGCAAAAGGATCGGGCCGTGCCTATTGACCAACGCAGGTTGCTCTTCAGCAATTTCGCATGCAATATGTCGATTTTCTCACAATATTTGATAGAGTTTATCGGTTCTCCTGGATGAAGAAACGAAAAGAGGATTGGTCTTTTCGACGTCCACCAACTTGTCACCAGAACCTTTTTGGGTAAAGATCGGTCTTGGGGGGGTGTGTTTTGGTTTTTCACCTGCATCCAACCACTGCCCAGGTCTTTTACGGTTAACATACAAAATCCACTTTTCATCACAGGTGGACTATCCGGTATAAAAATGGTTTGGTTTTGGTTTTTTTAATCTAAGCGATGCACATATTTACAGGCGCCGTCGTTTTTGGAACTCGTTCAGTTCATGACGTACACACTTATCGAGTTTCTTTACCTTTCCTGTGAGAGAAAGGTGTCGATTTATTTTCACTGGGGATACTCCCACGGTTTGTGCAATTTCCCGCACCGATTTCGTTGGGTCCGCATCCAGCGTTGGTCTTAAAACATCGTCGTCAACTAAGGTTTCCGGTTTCCCAAGTGGTTCATTTTCGAGGCTGAAATCTCCAGACTGGAACTTATAGTGCGTTCGTTTACTGCCACATCCTCAAATGCGTCGTTAATATTTTTCATTGCCAGTGAGTAAGCGATTCCTAGAAAAAAAAACCTGTAGATGTAACGACCCCAAAATTCTCACACGTCAAACACACCAAAATTGAACGTACTGGCACAAATGATCACTCGAGAACTTCTTATTTCCGACTGAGCGAAAATCGAACATTTCATATGGTACAACCCAATATATATATTCATCATCATTATCGGCACTACAACCGGTATCTGGTCTTGACCTTATTTAGCAAGTCTTTCCACCGGTATCCGGTCCATATCCGAAACATTAAAAAAAAGAGGCCAACTGATGCCTCTAAATAAGAAATGCGTATGTAGGGTATACTCATCGACCAGGCTTTCTAGTCAGCCAAAAATTGAAGCCTGCCATTATCGGCTTTAATGCAATACACGAAAAGCTATACACATTTCGTGTACGAGGCAAGTTTAAGAACATACGCCTCATAAACGTTCACGGACCTACAGAGGAGTCCCTTGATGGCGAAAAAGAAGAGAACGTCGAACAGGCCCTCAATGCCTGCCCAAGATACGATGTGAAAATCGTTCTTGGTGATTTGAAGACGAAAATAGGTCAAGAGCCGGTTTTCGGGCATTAGGCTGGTTCTCATAGTTTGTATGAGAACAGTAATGACAATGGACCACGAGCCTCGAACTAGCAGCATCAAAAAACTTAGTCGTTGCGAGTACCAGGTTTCCGCGTAAAGATTTCCACAAGGCCACCTGGGTATCACCCGATGGAGCCGCTCGCAGCCAAATTGACCAATTGTTGAAAGATCGCCGCCACTCCTCGAGCCAAGGTGCCAACGGCGCCTCGGATCACTATGTTATTGGTATAGTTTTTATAGAGACATATTGCATTCGGGGACCAGGTTCGGATCAATGCGGCAATGAGAGCACCAGCAACACCTTTGGTCATGGGTTAAAATTCGCCCTCGAAGAGCTCGACAGAGGGAGAGTAAGTCCTGGGGCCAGAATGCCGGGCGTAGAAGAGAAATGGACACGCCTTAAGAATACTGTCATTAGTACTGCCAACTCCATCTTAGGCAGTAGCCGTAGAGATCGGAGCGACCGGTTTGATGATGAGTGCAAACTAGCGACTGGACGTAAAATTGCTGCATACCGGGCAATGCAGCACTCTCATAGACGCGGGTACGCGAGGAGAAATACAAAGAGCTCAGAAGATCTGAAAAAAGTCTCCACAGACAAAAGAAAAGTGCCTGAGAAAAAAATCTAGTCGTCAAATAGAGAAAATACGAGAGCGAGGCACGCAGCAGGCGCGGATGTTCTACCAAATAATCCACAGTATGACGTGGTACACACCACGCTACACTTACTGCAAGGATAAAGAGGGTAATCTTATCACCGATCCTGAAGGCATTTTGGAGCAATGGGAAGTGCACTTCAATGAATTGCTAAATGGTTAGCTCACAGAAAAATTGGAGACTCCACCAACGAAAGATCAAGACCAAATGCTTCCGCCACCAGGCATTGAGGAAACAGTAAAAGCCATGAAATAGCTTAAATCAAATAAAGCCCCCGGAGCTGATGACATACCAGCTGAGCTGATCAAACAAGGAGGGACAGCGTTACATCATGCAATTCAGGAGATCGTGGTGCACGTATGGGAGCAAGAGGATATGCCGGAAGATTGGCGTCGTCGAATAATTTGCCCCATACATAAGAAGGGAGATATCACAGTGTACAGCAACTATAGGGGTATAACATTGCTGAGTACCGCCTATAAGATACTGTCCTCCTATCCTAGAAGACCGGATCGCTCCATACGGTAAATGCGATGGAAAAATGTCTGGAATATAAGATCCCAGGGTAGAACTATATTATGCCATGAGAGAGTTCGGCATTCCAAACAAACTGATACGACTTTGTAGGTTGACCATGACCAACATAGCTAGTTAAGCAAAAATAGCGGGATTGATGTGCAAACCAATAAACATCTTTAATCGACTCCGACAAGGGGACGGTCCTGTTGTTGGAGAAAGCAATCCGAGACTCTGACGTTACAACTAGAGGAACTGTTGTCACCAAGTCCAGCCATATACTTGGCTATGCAGATGATATCGACATCATCGGTAGATTCGATTCGGCTGTACAGGCATCCTTCACCCAGATCGAACAGGCGGCACAAAAACTGGGACTGCGCATTAATGAGGGAAAAACTAAGTACATGATGGTAACTTTTGCGAAGAGAAGACCTAACATTGGTCAAACTATCAGGGTAGCGTAGCACGAATTTGAAGTAATGCAATCCTTTAACTACCTTGAGTCAATAGTATCGGCTGATAACAATATGGAAGAAGAAATACCCGAACGGCTAATCAAATACAGCAAAGCCTCCTATGGTTTATCAAGGCTCTTTAAATCCCGAAATTTATCCAGAACATCCAAGCTACTAGTGCACAAGACCATGGCCTTACCAGCACTCATGTATGGATCCGAGACTTGGGTGCTCAATAAAAGGCACTCTGAACTCTTAGCAGCGTTCGAGAGGAAGGTCTTAAGGACAATTGTGGGCCCCGTATGTGAGGGAGGACGCTACAACCATGAGTTTTACGCGATCTGCATTGAAGCTAATGTTGTAAGAAAAATCAAGCTCGGTAGATTACGGTGGTTGGAACACCTAGCCTCTTCGCTAGAATGAGCAACGAGGAGCCTGCCCGGAAAGCCCTTTCTGGCAGGATGTATGGAAGGAGACATCGCGGCAGACCTTGTCTGCGATGGAAGGATGGCGCAGACCAGGACGACCACAGCCTGGGAGTGCCAAACTGGATGACATCGGCTCGAAATCGGGACCGGTGGAAAGACTTGCTAAATAAGGCAAAGACCAGATCCCGATTGTAGTGCCGATGATGATGACGATGATGATGATGATCAGTCTTACGCAGCTTCTATCCTAATTTTTTTTTTTCATTCTTAATATTTAAATATTTTCTTATCTGCCATTGGTTTACTGGGAACAGGAAGTACGTAGTATCATTGACTGTACGGTCATTCTACAGCACGCGGATATCGCCTTAATCGCCCCATTTTTTAATGGTTTCTCATGCAACAACACTTTCTTCCATATTACCTTGATTGGAGTGAATTACGATAATAAGAAAATCATTGTTATCCTTACCTGAATAAAAACCTCGGGTATGGTTATGGGGCGCGAAAGTAATCTGAACCGAGAGAAAATAAGGTATTTAAGGTGCAAATTAGTCCTGCACGTTTCAAGAGATGGCTCTGACTCTTAAGAATGTTTCATGGTGATAGCGGATTTCGGCGGTTTCGGAGAGGTTAGACATCTGTCAATTTCATTCAGTTTATATCGCTTTCAGTTTCATACAAAAACTTTACTTTTTTAATATGTTGGATATGCCAAATTTTACGGGTATTTTCCAAGCTTCAGTTTTCTGTTTTGATTGAAAAAAATTACAGCCGAAACGCATCGAATACTTGTGAAAGTGACAATCCTTCAGTTGATAAACAGTGTAGAGAATGGTTTCGACATTTCAAGCCTTCCTCTGGAGAACCAAAAAGAATCGAGCACCTCAAGAATTTCATTTCACGATGAAGATCTAAGTCAAACGCAAGAGAAGCTTACTGAGTCATTGGGTGAGACTCAATTAGCAATTTCCGTACGATTATAATCTATGGGAATGATTCAAAGACAAGGCAAGGATGTCATATGAAATGAAATCGAGACACTGAAGAGCGGTTTTCCACTTGCGAGTATCCGTTTCAAAGCTAACAGAGAAAGAGTTTTTTTACATCTGATTGTGTCTGCGGATGAGAAATGGATATTCCACGGCAACTTCAAGGAGAAAAAATACTACGCGGATCAAACGGATTAATCGTTGCTATTGACCTCAACATCAACCCACCGAATATTTATAGGTCGAAGGTCACGTTCGGTATCTGGTGAGACCAAAATTAAAATTAACCATCCAGAATTCTCAAAGAGTTTTGGCCTGAAAGCTGCACAACGGAGTCACTGGAAGTATAGGGAAAACCCCATACAAGCTAATGGCATGCAGATAAACATTAAAAATTTGAATGGCATCTCGTATGTAGGTGCTGCTCTGCGCAAAGTAAAGTCATTGGCTGAAACAATCCGATCATATAGCAAAAATATGCCTACATAAAGCCGGTGATAGTGTGTGTGTTTTTTCACACGAAGCGTATACTTAAAAGTAGTTTTGAGATACTCGTAAAAGACAAAACATAGCGCGGAATGAAAAAGAAGGGTTGTTTTAGCTTATTGCTGTTTTCAGCTTGTTTAGATGGTTTCCGGTTTTCTCATCAGGGAATGAAGCTCGCGTAGAGAATGATTATTGGGGCACCCCAACTGGAAAACATCTCTAAGGAGACCTCAGTACAGTTGTAGTATCTCCTCACTCACATCTCCTTAAAAGCAATTGCGGACCAGATTCGGCAAATAGAATCCCACAAACATATCAGAAAGGACAACTAATGTTTCTCAATCACTCTTGTTCTTTTCACGGCTGAAAAACATAATGTGCCGCGAACGCAAAAATCTGCAGGTGCTTGCAGGAAGCTCATTGCTTCTAGTTCCTCGCTATCCCGAAACCCTATCTAAAATCTGGATGTACCAGCATCTCTCCAACTTAATATTCTTAACAATTTTGATAAAGCCTTTCCCGCCCTCAGTACATTTTAATGATCAGTGTTCCTCGCTACTGTTCGAAGGCCCATGTTTCTAAAGCACACTTTTTTAATTTGCCCGTGGCATCGGAACACATTTCTTGTTCATCTAAACTCCAATAGCCATATTCATGTCGCTAATGTCGATTCAAAGAATTACAGCGGATACGTCGTTCATAAAAACAGTTCATGGAACCTAACATGAAAAATGAAACAGTAACAACCCCCCTCTCTAAGCTAACCGCACGTCCTGCTAATGTACACCTATTACCAACGTCGTGGGATTATGACCAGTACTCCTATATAGAAAGGACTCGACTGCCCCCATTGACGCCTTAATAGACGACAAATTGTTATAAATTGCCAACCGCCCTGATTCCGGTTTCTCATACATGCACGAAAACCAAGGCTTGTGGCTCATGCAAGTGTTTTGACTGTTTGGGTGGAACAAATGCCGCCCGCTAACCTAGACCACTACTCGTCCCAGTTCGATGTTGTATCACAACTCTGACCATCGTTTCAAATCTGTTCAAAGAAAATTTATTCGCTTTTACGCCATCGTAATCCAATCCATAAAAATTTATGTATTTCCCGATATTTTTACACAAAGGACGAAAAATGTCTCTTGATAGAGGAAGCCTTCCGCACCAGGATACAATGTGTGCTATGAAAGCGAGTGTTTGTAATCATTGGCGACGGGTTCCTGATTTTTACTATTCACTTGCGACTTTTTGTTGGCAAGTCCTAGCTGTCGAGGTTTTGGGGGTGTGAGTGTGATTTTTTGAATTTACTTCATCCTCAATACTTTGCTGTTTGGCTCATGTCGTGACTTTGTTATTGCGCCGGATTCCATTGCTTCCTTGTGTCTCCTCTGCATTTTCTCAAAGAACAATAAATCTAAATCATGTGGAAACACTAATCAGACCAAAAATTCGAGAACGGGAACGTTCTGGAGTTTCAGAAGTGCATCAATGATATTTTCCGGTGTATCCTAATGGAGGAGCTCTGCAATACTCCTCTTGTCCTCAGCAATTTATTGGATAACTTATTAAAAACCGAATGAATTCTCTGATATAGAAACTGATTTGACTGATTGTCTGGATACAAGCGGAAGAAGGTGTTTGAAATGCGGACAACGACAATGCTTTATCTAAATGGCATAAAGTTTGCGTGAGAAGGTCGAGTGAAGCAGAATGACTTAAAGCATTGTCCGAAGAGTTCAGAAATTGTTAAAATTTATCTGTTCGTTGTTTGTCAACGCGATTTAAGTTTATTCATCATGAAGAATTCAAAATCACAAACTTTGCCATTTGTTTTTAATCAGGGTAAATGAACTGACCTTTTAAAATGTACTTGTCATTATGACTTTAGTTATAGTTCAGTCGTATTTAGTAGTCGTATTCAACCCAGGAACCGAATAGGGACACCAACAAGACAATATATGAAAATACGAATGTTTCATCAACTAGTACAACACAAGTGCGGTTATGGTCACCTATTAAGGCCTACTGGAAATTGTCCTCACAGAATATGAAAAAAAACAAAAGGTAGAATAATATGATTCCAAGGATTTCTTTTCGGGTATAGTTAAATACTGAAGAACATGATTCGTTCTAGCCGAAAGCCTTAGTTGCTAGCGCTATTAGATTTAAGTTATCATGTAATTTACTTACATTGTAATAAATAATTAAATAAATAAATAAAAATAAATGATTCGTACCCACGCCATTAAAATATTAGAACGTAAGCATAATGTAATTAAATTCAAGTCTGCCGTTTTTTTTTTGGCAAACGAATTTACTTATTTTTATTCACTTCTTTTCGGATCTCTTCACGTGGGACTTATAACGGCGTTAACATTATTATTGCAAGAAGAAAAGTGCTGTGTTCAGTGAGCTGTGTTAAAATGAGAAAGAAAAAACGCATGAGGATGTTGTGCACCATCCGTTTTTTTTGCGCCCCTGTGACGTCCCTCCATACTCTTGAATAATTTCCTACATCACTATGTTCATGATTTGACGGCGACGTAATATCCACTACGGAGAAGTTATAATCTGCGTTTCCGCAAAGGTTCTATGGGACTGTGGCGGTGCCGCCAAACCCCACGGTACACTTACCTAAAAACCCCCATAACCTCATCCCAAGTCGCATAAGTTTTTGCTAATGCAATCGCATTAAGCACCTGAAAATGCTTCACGCATTAATTAGATCAGCGCTATAATCGTAAAGTTCCTGTAAAGAAAACTTACCTTTTCATGCATCTCTTCGCATACAGTTTTCCGTAAGATTCCTTTCTTTGGTTATCTGGAATTCCAAACCAATTCGGCACCTTCGGTACCAGACAAATTCGTGTAAACAAAATGATTCGGTTTGCTTATAATGTAACCGTCATGACAGGGACCATCAATATTGCGCCGTCTATTTTCCAACTTCGCCATGTGTACGATAAATTTCTTTACGTACACATTGGCCGGCGACCTTTTTCCGCCAGCAATAAAATTCTCTAACTCGCATTATGTCATATATAGGTCTCCTGCGATACCATAAACAATTCATATCGTTTGTGGTATCGAAAAAAAAAAATTTTTCATTTAATGAGCGGCTGCTATTTATTTAGCTGTCCCTCATTACCGAACGATGCATAAGCAAACCCATTAGCATCCGACGAGTTCGGTTTTATTTGCTTTACCGAAATCGTATCCTATGAATGCACTTTATGCCCTTTCTTTGTTCTAGGTTCGTTCTCATCCACGAAAGAACCATGCACACACACCACTGCACTAAAGAGTGCATTTGTGTGGCGGCCACACCCTTAAGAGAAACGTTTTTCTCTCTCTTCCCTTTTCTTAACCCTAACCTAGGATGGAATTCTTGTCAGAGTTCTATCCTCGGTGAGTCGTTTTACATCAGCAGACCAGAACGGCCGCGCGATCTCCCACTCTCCGCGGGCTGCGGAGACGCACAAAAATACCCGGAGTCGTATTTTGAATTTCCAATTGTTTGGCGAGTTTGTGCAGCGGTTCGTTCGAAATATTGAAAAAGAATTTATAAGTGAGAAAAGCAACTTTATTTTAATACAATGAACCCTGAACTGCTGTTGATCGGTGCACTTTGCACTGGTCGCCATCGTCGTTGCTGATGTCTCCACAAATGTAATACCATTAAATAACTTATTTAATAAAGAACCCTGCAGTAAATTTCGTTGTGAATCTAAAAATAAAAGAACTTTCCAGAATAAACAAAAGTGTCTTTCAATTAATCACTTCTAGTGAACGGTGTGTTGTTCGTTCCGTGCTTTGGTGTTCGTTTTGTTGGTTGTGAACAAACGTGGCGGCGTTTCGTTCATTCGTTTGGCAATTGACTCTTGCCGGAACTTTAGTGACGGTCGGATGGGGAAGCAGTGAACCGTGTGCCCGTGTCCGGCATAATACTTCTCCTCCCCACAGGACAACTGCAATAAAGGCATAAGACCTACAGCAGCGGCGTTTGCTTATTCACTAAGGATCTCAGTATTGCTATTTTATGACAAATACAAATTGGTTGTAAAAAGTACCGAAAAGGTACGAAAAATATGTGAAGCGTTCGTGAAGGGTGAAGATAAACCTCGATCGGGTAGGCTACAATCACCCGATTAGGACCAAGTAAAGGCAGCAATTGGAGAAGATTCTAGCATAACATGTCACGAACTTGTCCAATAAGCGGAAGTGATGAAACAATTGGTGTACACTTGCATCAGCTGGAAAAATCGCGAAAGATGAGTAAAAGGGTCCTCCGCGAGCTGAGTGCTGTCAACCTACCCCAGCGACTCAATATTTGCTCTTCAATTGTTCAATTTTGGACCGAATTTGGGCACGTGACGAAATGTGAACGATGTACTACAACAGACAACATTGGCTTTTTTCACACGACCCAACGCCTTTGAGGGTTTAACCTACTCTTCATTAACGGAAGGTGTGCGTGATGGATTACTACTGGGATTGTGCATTCTGAGTTTTCGGAAAGTGGCAAAAGAGGTTTAATCAGCACTATTGAGCAGAGTAGCCCAAGAACTCGCAAACAAACAACCAGCACTAATGAATAGGAAGGGTGTTCTTTTTCACTAAGACATCATGAGACCTCATGTAGCAAGGATGACCCTAGAGGTAATTTCTTCACTAGGCTGGGCATTTTTATTCCATCCTCCATACTTACCAGACGTTGCTTCGTCGGATTACCATCTCTTTTTGGCCATGGACATTTATATGCCCGATAAACTCGGGGAGATGTTGAAAACGCGGTAGCGCAGCTTTTGAAGTCCGGGGTAAATGATTTCTTCAATAATGTGACATACGAGCTTGTGAATAGATGGGAAGAGATTGTAGAAGCGATGGTGGATATTTTGCAGAATAAACATAGTGAAAACGAATTGTTTTTGGTACTTTTATTTTGTGTAGTAAAACCGCACGAACTTTCTTACTTGCTGGACGCAGACCAACGATTCCTTCACGAAATGAAATTTTGACACCTGATACCGATATTAGGAATATCGATTTACCTGGATATAATATAGTGTCTCTGTTTATACCAAATATTGGGGGAAAATTCTGGGTTGAAATAAAGCCCATAATGTGACACAGGCTGACAAGCAATATCATTTTGTATTCGCAATATCATTTCTTATATACACGCAGATTATGTTGACTATATAGTTCGATTCGATTCAATGATTGTTTTGTTACAGTTGAACTGGGCTGTAAAGAATAGAAAGAGTACTGGGGGTAAAAAATATTAGAAGAAAAGACAAAACCTATTATGTACGATGGAATTTTACATATAAAACTACCACAGGGAGTGGAAATTGATTTCGTAGGCGACATTGCGGCGGTAACATCCGCTAAACATATAAACGAGGTAAAACGGCAACTGATGGGGCAATTTGACCAATTAGAGACTGGCTACAATCCGCCGGACTAGAACTAGCCGACCACAAAATGGAGGCATTACTAATAACTAGTCAAAACCGTGCGGTATATGCCAACTTTTATATCAGAAATCAAAACATAGGATCAAAACAAGCGGTTACATACTTGGGAGTCATACTCGACAATAGACCAAGATTTAAGTAACGACCAAGCGAGTAGGAAAGCCACATGCGTAAAAGCAGCCCTCTCCAAAATATTGCCAATCATCGGAGGATCAGGATATTGTAAAAGAATTATCCTGTCAAGGTGGTCACATCCATACTGGTCTATGGCGCGCCAGTGTGGGCAGAAGCTTTACAACCAAACTAACTGAAAAGAATGATGAAATCCACAGACAATCTTCGTGTATTAAGGACTATATGCGGTTTCAGGATGATCTCCGACGAGGCAACATTTGTTATAGGCAGACTACTACTCATAGCCATCCTAGTTGAGGAGATGTTTCGGATCTATCAAATTAAAGCCATAAGTGATGAAGAACCTAGCGGAAAGGCGACGAAAAAGCTAGAAGAAAGAGAGGCTTTTACGACTTTATGGCAGGCCAGATGGAACACGAGCTTAAAAGCCAGATGGACCTTTAAACACATCCGATCTGTAGAAGTTTGGAAAAAGCGCTCACATGGGAACTGCAACTACCACCTTGCGCAGTTTTTGTCTGAGCATAGCGGGGATCGAAAATACATACAACGTTTTGAACATGACCACAATGCACAATGCGAAGAGCGAGAAGAGGATGTTGTGCATGCCATTTTTGGACTCAATGGAGAAACAATCTTCAGGGACCAAGGCACTTCGTTGACCATGTGATGCGGTCAGATGAGTGTTGGACCGAAATCTGTTTACTATTAACTCTAGTACAGAATAAGCTGCGTGAAGCGGAAAGAGCAAGACAAGAAGTGGCAGAAAGCAATAGGAGCTAGCCAGCCTCACGAAGAAAACCCAAAGTCAATCGCGCGAGGAGAGTGGTAGGAGATGGAAGGCTGTGTTTTAGTACGTAGGTGCAATGTTGTAACATATTGTACAACTCGGTGAATCATGCATGTCAAAGGTTTGGGCCTACGGTATTTTTAGAATATTACAGATCCGTTGGTGGAACTAGAAAAAGCACCTCTAAGTTGAAAGTGAGCATTTCACATATAGTAGTTGTCCAAACACAAATTATCGCAAGTGTTTTGCAAATACCACAAAATGAACTGGTTAATCTACTTAACATCAATGCCGAAGCGCTGCTTGCCGCTTAATTGTCATATCCCACGCCGAACCTATTCTGTTGTAATAAACAAATATATCATCATCATCATCGGCACTACAACCGGGATTCGGTCTTGGCCTTATTTAGTAAGTCCTAAGGCTTGTTAAATTTTCCATAATGATTTGTTGTTTTTTTTTTTTTGGGCAAGCTCATTAAGCCTTGCGCCAGAGGCTCCCCGACGGGGAAACGAACCCTGGTCTCCCGCATGACAGGCGGGTATACTAACAATTATACTATCGAGGAGCAAACATATATACATCAATAAATAAGGTGATAGAATATAAAGTCTTAATAATTCCGATTTGCTTCTTAGTACAAAAACATGCACCTTAACAAAGACTTTATCTAGAGTCATAGTCAGCACAGACCTATTTTATGATGTAGAGGTTTAGGTAGTAACAAAATTGGCGCCAATGCCGGTGTAAGGTAAAAAAACTTCCTCACGGACCTACAGAGGATTCCCCTGACGACGAAAAAGAACAATTCTACGAGAACCTCGAACGGGCCCTCAATATCTGCCCAACATACTATGTGAAAACCGTTCTTGGTAATTTCAATGCCAAAATCCAGTTTTCAGGCACTACCCAGGTTCCAGTAGTTTGCATGAGACCACTAATGACAATGGACTACGAGTCATCGAACTGGCAGCATCAAAGATCTTGGTCGTTTCAAGTACCAGGTTTCCGCGTAAAGAAATCCACAAAGCCACCTGGGTATCACCTGATGGACACACTCGCAACCAAATTGACTACGTGTTGATAGACCGCCGCAACTCCTCGAGCCTGATGCCGTAACTGACGTACCGAGGTGCCAACGTCGACTCGCACCACTACCTTGTTGATATAGTTTTCCAAGCGCGGATTGTCTTACGGAGACGTATTGCATCTGCGGACCAGATTCGGATCAACACGGCTGCCTCACGCAATGAAAACACCAGCAACACCTTTGGTCATACGTTAAGACTCGCCCTCTAAGAGTTCGATGGAGGGAGAGTAAGTCCTGGGGGCAGAGTGCCGGGCGTAGAAGAGAAATGGAACGCCTTAAGAATACTGTCATTAGTGCTGCCAACTCTTAGGCAGTAGTCGTAGAGATCAGAACGACTGGTTTGATGATGAGTGCAAACTAGCGAATGAATGTAGGAATGCTGCATACCGGCCAATACAGCAGCCTCACAGTAATATTATGTTTAGCTTAGAGGAACTACGTAGGACCAGTAAATTTTAATTTAAGATAACTAACCCAGAATTTAAGCATTTTTTGTCTAGCATATAATTTAGAAACTAAGAAAACAAACGGAAATAAAAAATATTGGAAAAAAAGAAAAAAAAACAGACTCATAGGACGCGGGTATGCGAGGAGATACACAGAGAGCTCAGAAGAACTGAAAAAAGACTCCACAGACAAAAGAAAAGTGCCTCTAGTCTGTGAAATAGAGAGCGAGGTCCACACCAGTCGCGAAAGTTCTACCAAATAACCCGCAGTATGACGCGGTACACACCGCGCGAGAGAAAAACTAGCTACATGGTGGCAGCTTCTGCGAAGAGAAGATCTAACATTGGTCAAACTATCGGGGTAGCGGGGCACGAATTTGAAGTAGTGCAATCCTTTAACTACCTTGGGTCAATAGTATCAGCCGATTACAACATGGAAGAAGAAATATGCGAACGGCTGATCAAATCAAACAAAACCTAGTATGGTCTATCAAGGCTCGTTAAGTTCCGAAATTTATCCAGAACATCCAAGCTACTACTATACAAGACCATGGTCTTACCAGTACTCATGTATGGATCCGAGGCTTGGGTGTCCAATAAAAGGCACTCTGAACTCTTAGCCTCGTTCGAGACAAAGGTCTTAAGGAGAATTGTTGGGCCCCTATGTGAGGGAGGACGATTCCGGAGACGCTACAACCATGAGTTGTACGCTATCTACCTTGAAGCTAACGTTATAAGAAAATATAAGCTCGACAGAGTCCAGTGGGCGGGACACCTAGCTCGAATGAGCGAAGAGGAGCCTGCCCGGAAAGTCCTTTGTGGCAGGATGTATAGAAGGAGACAGCGCAAGTGACCATGTCGCGATGGAGGGATGGCGTAGACCAGGACGCCCATAGCCTAGGAGTGCTAAACTGGATGGCATCGGCTTGAAATCGGGACCGGTGGAGAGACTTGCTAAATAAGGCCAAGACCGGATCCCGATTGTAGTGCCGATGATGATGATGATGATGAAATGTCCTCCGTCCATAAGATAAGCGAACGAGTCTGACAAGAACCGGCGACAGTCCTAGAGCACAATTCGTAAGGACCATTGCTGGTATTCTGTTCGGTATATGATGCTTGTATCAATGGATGCATGCTATGAGCCGTGCTGCTTATGGTATATGTAGTAAGAAGCGCAAACGTGGCACGTACTTATAGAGTGCACAAGGTTTGAGACTACTCGAAGGACATTAAAATTGTATTTGAAATGGAAGTGTACCAAAACATTTGTAAAAGAATACATTCCCAATTCAAGAGACAAATAAAATCCGTCCAATCACGGGAAGGAACTCGTACACAACAAATCCCGCTAGGAACACCAAACATGTATGCTGGGAGCTGTTAGTAAAAACCTTTTGTCTCAATTTTTTGCCAATAGGAATCAAAGCTTCTATAACAAAGACAAATAGCACAAATTATAAAACAAAATGGAGCCTATTTAACTAAAATTGGACAATCCGAACAATACTCGATTTTTTTTCCTAAAATAATATTATAGGAAAGTTTACTTTAACGCACATCATTGCCACCACAGTTAATGTTAGATATTTACCACTCTCTTAATTTCGAAAATTTTGGAACATTAATAAAACGAACTCCTCGACTCCTCGATAGTATAGTGGTTAGTATACCCGCCAGTCACGCGGTAGACCGGGGTTTGATTCCCCGTCGGGGAGCCTCTGGCGCAAGACTAATGACCTTGCCCGGAAAAAACAAATCATTATGGATAATTTAACAAGCCTCAGGGCTTGCTAAATAAGGCCAAGACCGGTTCCCGATTGTAGTGCCGATAATGATGATGATGAATAAAATAAATGTTAAAGGCCAAATTTAAATTTATTGAAGTACATTAGTCGGGATCCCATTGTCTTATTTCTTTTTAATACCTGCCTTGTAGACATCGACTATCTTACTACTTTTAAAAACAACAATTTAAGATGTAATATAAATACCCATCCCAGCGATGGCCAATATACCACATTAAATGTCCACATATCGTTATTTCTTCTCTAATTAAAAATTACTTCATTTGTTAGATCGATGAAATATGCACTAGAACATTTTCTTTTCGCACAATACATGAATTTAGAATTTTAAAAACGGAAGAAAAACGAAAACAAACTAAAATGAAGGCAATTCTGCCTAATGGCATCACACCAAACTATCACAACACCACAAGTTCCATCTTTCAATATGGCCAGCAAGTGATGTTGCGCGAAGCGTGAAGTCGCACAATTGCCCAAGCATCTTTCCAAGGAAATGCGATAAACCGTCATTTATCTAGTTACCACTCCGATAAAGAGCTCAATTTTCTGTTGAATAATTTATTAATACAAAAAGGATGTTCTCTCGGACCGGGGAAAAGGATCACTCTGATGTGCGGCGTATTTACTACGTCCAATGGCGTACACCGCAGACAGACGTCTCCTGTCCTTCGTGGCACATCAAAAAATCGCTATGCAACTCGGGGAAAATATTTTGAGGAATTTATTACATTTCCACCAACTAAGTGCATTGCTTCATGGACCGACAGAAATAGTTCTTCCGCGTTTGGCTTTTGTCAGCACTTTAACCGTGAAGTTGCAACCAACAACCATCATGTCATCGGGTCGATGAGAATCCCTTTGGGAGGACTAATCCTCTGGCTCTAGATTTTATTCTTGTTGTTCATAGTTAAACAGCACAACGACCATGTTGACGACGAATATAGCGGGACAGATGCATCACTATGAAGCATCAGGAACATCGAAGTCCGGGTCCTAATAAAATTTCGTGTTTACAATTTTATTACGAAACGTGGTGGGTTTTTAACAAGCTCTCGCATCTCCACTATAAGCGTTCTACCCCTATTCGTGGGGCATCGTTCAAAGTTATTCTAAGTAATTGTTCTCCTTAAGTCCTAGCTGCTAGCGATGTGCTTATTAAATTTATTTCCATTCGCCAGATGGATCCATTAATTCGGAAATTAGACTTAATGAGTACTCGGTTAATGATGGTCGGTTAGATTGCGCCGAGTGAAATCTTTATTAGTCGGTGAGTTTTCTGAATGCACTCTAAAATGCAGGTGATGACTGCCAACATTTCTGTTTACTTCCACATTGCCTTTAAATGTGCTTCTCATTGTGTTGCTAATACTATTGTACTGTGTTCCTCTTTCCCTTTTCTCACCTTTAAATACAGCTCTAGAAGTTCGCCGTCAGGTTTATAGTTCAACTAGCTACAAATCCTACCAAATCGATGATCCTAATTTTTCATGTATAGTACAACACTCTCAAACTTTGACTAAATATCGCCGTTAATTTCCAACACTTTGGCTTCCACTTATCCATTTTACACTCGAGTAGAGGAGAGGCAATTTGTTAGGAATCTCTTCGTGTTATCCAAGCATCCCTTCAAACAAGTTAACTCGAAGTTTGCAATATTTATTTCATCCGCGATGCACGTTCTGAAAGCAGGATCCTAGTCCACGGTGTCAGATATTTATGGCAGCAACTACGAAGAGAACGCACGAAATATTTTTATCCATTTGGTCATGATGTGCCACTGCTGCTCCCCTGAAAAATCATGCAAGGCACTGTTCTTCGCCTTCTGTTCCTTACAGACTAGACACAAAACAAAATCCTTCCCAAAGATATTCTCGTATTTTGACAAATTGGTCGTTTAACACAGATGATGCACAACCGCTGTCTGTCTCCAAGGATAAAACGTAAATTGCCACCGAAATCGTTGGGTGGCTCATTTCTCTTGCAAGGATATGAGCATTTTGAATACTCGTATGTTCTTCAAATTCATTACTAGTAATTTCCAATCATTTAGGATCCATAATACAGTTAATATTGTTTTCTCGGCAATATTTGCAAATACTCGTATAAATGGCGCCAACATGCTTAATGTCCTTGCGCACATGAATTTCCTATTCCGTTATTACATGAATCGCATGTATTTCATAATTGCGAATCGAAATGCAGACTTCCAAATATTATTCAAATGGAATTATTGGGTAAATACGGTACTCACCACCCCCTGGCAGAACAGACATCGTATCCTTGTTTATGGCTAAAAACAAACATAACATCTACATGGGGAACTTAAAACACTTAAAGCATTCGAATTATTGGTATGAGAAGAGGCGATCAAGTCCTTTTAGTGGTTCCTACCGATTTTAGAGTTTCGTTTAATATAACTGCTCAAGGATTACATCTCCAAGCTGGATTCCTTGAATAAGGAAGTGTTGCAATGGACATTCGACATTTTATGTTTCTCGTGTGAAGATTACTCATTTTATTTCGCAGTTCTGAAAGATGTGAAGGATGTGGTCATCTACATTAATTTTTGGGAAATGAAAGGACTAAGGAATCTCTGAGCAAGGATGTGGATTGTAAAAGGATTGTAGAAAAAGGTTCTTCGAAGGCTATATAGATGATGCATTTAAAATAAATTTTCAGTTATTGTGGTTGTTTTTCTATGCATTGGAAACACTTTATTTAGCAAGGCTAGGTGACGAGAAAGAAGGAGTCTGATAAAAATATAATAGTGATGAAGGCGAATTGTTTTCGGTCGATAGTTGTTTAACACACACTCCTTAAATTAAATTACAGGTAAGAAAGAAGACAAATGTATGAACAAAAACCGATACATGTTTCTTAATGTCATTATTCACAGTCGTTTATACTTAGGTTCAGTCATGTCACTGAGGGGCAAACAACTATTATTATACGTATCTAAATGTGGGACATTGTGGGATATGCAGAGTATGTAATGTTGGTCCTAAATATAATGGAGGACTTTTTATTAATTAATCTTAAAACAACCGGTTTCAGCAGAGTTGCAATGGTTGAGAAGGTGTAACAATTTGGGCTTGTATTACTTAAGCTTTGTTTAAGTAGATTCAGTTAAACACTTGGTGCTATTATTGCAGTCAAATTGTGGAAATCTGGACTTAATTTTCTGTTAAAGTAATCACCGTTGTAAATTAAAAAAAAAGCACGGGCACGGGTTCACTAATATCCCCACGTGAAGGTTAGATGTAGTTGGTCGCTGAATGTCACAATTGTATTGAAAACAACTCCACTTCTTTTTCTTAAGTTTTATTGGTGATACAGTGGTTACACTTACAAAAGTATTCATCTTAACCACTAAGTTCACATACATTTTAGATTTAGTCAATCCGCTGAACTATCTTGCACACAGAGTTTGTATTCTTCAATAATTGATAGTTTACAATTTAAGCACACGTTCACATATATTTATGCTTAGTCGGTTCGTTTGACTATCCTGCCAACAGAGTTTGTTTTGTTCATTAAATAATATTTACAATTTAAGCACACGTTCTCATATATTTTACTTGGTCAATTCGCTTTACTAACTTGCACACAGAGTTTGTTTTGTTCATTAATTAATAGTTTACAATTTAAGCACACGTTCACATATATTTTACTAAGTCGATTCGCTTTACTAACCCCGTTGATTCTTGTGCGCACTCGCCAGCGGATGAAACTCGACTCCCTGAACTGACTCGTGCAGAGTCGTTCCTTGGTTAGGGGTGGGTTTGGTTTTCGAGAGAAACGTGAAGTTTCTCTCTGTGGCGAGCAATGGGAGAGGATCTCTCTGTGTTGGTGTTGGCGGGATTCTATCGCTTATCCATGTTGCCAGGTCATGGGCAAACGGAAACGAGAAAAAACGAAATGAGACAAAGGGCATCATTGGCAGTGTGCATGCAGCTGCGTAAATAGTCTGCATGCCATTAGGGAAACTTGTGCCACAAGCAAATAAGATACTTGCACAATGATGATTGTGCACGGTATAGATTCCGGTGGAAAGGGTCGAATTCTTTGTGTGCATGTTAACATGCTGGAGAATTCGATTCTTGGCGGCTATACGCGAGATGCGTGAACTGCTTTTGTCGGTTGGACAAAAGTTGCTGTGACTGTGGACAAGTCCAAAATATGTGCTGCGCACGTGGCAGGGGCGTGGTGTGGTGATGCATTAAATGTATGAAATGATGAATTCTTTTCAGGGAATTTGATATGATGCCTGGTGAAGGGGTTGGGGTTGGAATTGTGGTTGGACTTATGGGTGGAATTGTGGTTGGCATTGTGGGTGCTTGCTTGCGCAGTTTTAAGGAACCCCCACAAGTACATTTATAGAATTTCACAAAATGTACGCAAAATCTGAATTTTGTGTCATTTGTGTTGACAGGGGGATGAAAACGAGCATATGGGGCAAGGTCTCTGCTTCCAACCTGGCGAAGGCCAGGGCGATCCTTGTCCATGTTCAATCCAAGTTGACATGCAGTCTCTACGTGACACCCCTGGATAGCCACTTTGGCACCAGTCAAGTAGTGAACCAATGCATGCAGCGACATCCTGAGAAAGGTTGGCGCAAGGCTAATACGCTTGCACCGAACAACAAATTATTATGGACAATTTAACATGTCTCGGATAAGGACCGGATACCAGTGGAGAGACTTGCTAAATAAGACCAAGACCGGAATCCGGTTGCAGTGCCGATGATGATGATGATGATGTGTGGACAAGTGTTGCCAACGCAAAAAAGAGACAAAATAACAGCTGATAGTTCAACATTATTTAAAGTTGAAGGCAAGGAATGGTAAATACCATGTTATATTGCGCAATATTTTAAAAATAACGTAAATTAGACAGGCAAATTTGGCAACTGAGAGATTTACTTTTTATTTGCCTGTAAGAACCCGATAGTTCACGATCACCATCGTTGCCTGTCCTGTGCACTTTGCCTTCTCGCTTCACCTCATGATCCGACCTCCTAAAGATCACGCCTTAAATTGTTCTGCCATCTCCATCACGGTCTTCCCATTGGTCTTCAGACAAGAATTCTGCATACGGTTCTGTCGTTCGATATTCTTGCTACTTGCCCGGCCTATCTTAAGTTTAATGGGGCTACCATCCCATTTATTGATTTAATTCAAGCAATATACGTACTTACGATGGTGGGCTGCAAAATTTCTGACATCAACGTGAAGATAGCAGCACTCGTGAATGTAGTGAATGTAGTTGTGCATCTTTTGACAGTTACTCACCAACATTTTAGGCATTTTGGACGCGCAGTTTTTATTTGATAGTCGTTTGAGTGAGTCGATATGAGTGTTTTTGTGAAAATGGACAAAATTGAGTATCGACTGTCATTAAATATTTGTTTTTGAAAGGCAATATGCCTACGCAAATCAAAGATGAGTTGGACTCTGTGTATGCGGACTCTGCACCATCATTTACCACAGTGATATTTTGGGCAGCTGAATTTAAACGTAGCCGTGAGGACTTGGGAGGCGATGGACGTTCGGGACGTCCAAAAACTGCAACTACTGACGATAGCATCGGTAAAGTTCACCAAATGGTGCTAGACGACCGCCAAATTTAAGTGAAAGAGATAGCAGAGGCTATGAAATTGTCCAAAGAACGTGTTCGTCACATATTGAATGAAGATTTAGGCATGAGATAACTGTACGCGCGTTGGGTGCCGCGTTTAGTTACGTTAGACCAAAAACGTGTTCGAATGAACATTTCCAATGCTCTGTTGGCGCAGTTTAGGTGTAATAAATTCGCGTTTTGGCGCCGATTATTATTATACCATTATACGCCCGAAACAAAAATACGATCAAAACAGTGGACTGCGAAGGGTGAATCGGCTCAAAAAAAAAAAAAAAAAAAAAAACTGTTTTTTCGGCTGGGAAAGTGATAGCGACTGTTTTTTGGTATAGTCATGGAGTCATCTTAATCGATTATCTTCGAAAAGGAAAAACCATTACAGGAGCAAACTACACATCATTACTTGACCAACTGAAGGCAGAAATTGCCGAAAAACGGACACATTTGCAGAAAAAGAAAATCCTGTTTCACCAAGAGAACGCGCCGTCTCACACCCCAGCGGTTGCCATGGCGAAAATCCACGAATTACAGTTTCAACTGTTTGACCATCCGGCTTACTCACCAGATCTAGCCCCAAGCGACTTCTTTTTGTTCCCAAATCTAAAAAATCTAAAATACTGCATTCCGGCAACGCTATTTGGCATGCAGTCAGTAAATGCTGAAATTCAAACTGCTATCACGTAATATAAAGATCCGTGTTTATAGAACTATAATCATGCTGATTGCTCTATACGGATGCGAAACATGGGCTCTTACAAAACGGGAAGTAAACAAATTCCGCGTATTCGAGAATAAAGTTTTAAGGAGTATCTTTGGCGGTAAATATGACGAGGAGGCAGGACAATGGAGGAAACTCCACAACCACGAATTGGAAGAGCTATACCGCAAACCTACAATAGTGAGAGTAATCAGGTCGCGAAGATTAAGATGGGCCGGACATGTAGCGCAAATGGGCAACGATAGGACCGTGCGTAGAATTCTTGACGGTAGACCAACGGGAAATAGACCGACAGGACGGCCGGGATGGAGATGGGAGGACAATGTTATGTCTGACCTTGAGGAAATCGGATCAGATGGACAAGCGTGGAAGGGGAGTGCACAGGACAGCGAACGATGAGGTTATGAACTTCCGGGCTCCTAAAGGCTAATGAATAATAATAATAATAATAATAAAAAAGTTAAGGCTTTTTTTTCCGTGAGCGTATTCATTTGTCGAAATGGATTTTGATTTTAATTTTTAATTTTAGAATCGTTTAATTGTAATTTTAAATGAAAAGATTACCAGGATAATAGGTTAAGCCCAATAAAGGCTGGGGTTTTCCAAGGTACTGTCTCCAAAATTTTGAAGCATAAAATTGAAACTTAATCGCCCCTTAATATAAAAAGGAGTGGTAGGAAAAAGCTACCATAATTCCAAAATAGAACTACCTACCCCATTTTGGGGCTGATACATATCATGCTTGGAATCACTTAACGTGAATTGCATTGGGTTTTATTTTCGGTGTCTATTACCCATATATGACGTTTTATAAGAGAGTTTGCCACAATGGACTTGTTCCACCAGAGGCATTTCTTTACCTTGATATGATTGGCCTCATTCAGGACGAATCCGGAATACTATTGGATTTCCACGTGTGTTAAATGTATCAATGACGACCTAGATAAAGATGTTGTACATGATGTCATTGATGCACTTAAACCAAAAAACGCCAACCGATTATGAACCCATATGACGCCCAGAGCGATAATGCAATTAATTGCCCCAAATTTCGCCACAACCGTTGAAATGGAAATAGTGTAATTGCACTTAAAAATTTATTGGGTCACTTTGCAATCGCGGAAGTTGAACTGTGACGCAAACCGATGAAGGCATATCGGCCGACGTCGCATTTCAACGCAATTGCAAATTGAAATTGCTAACCAGGAAGTAGGTCGATGGGGAGCGAAATTGTATTGTCGTCATCGGGAAGTGTTGACACAAAGGTAACAAGCAGGGGTAAAGAAAAATAGCCAGAAGAAATAATTAAGATAGCAAACGCAAAGGTTGTTTTTGGAAGCGGTTGAAAATAGGAGTGCGGAAGTGCAGTGGATTTCGGGAGAGTCGTTAGAGAAGAAATAGTTAAGATAGCAAACGAAAAAGTTGTTTTTGGAAGCGGTTGAAATAAGAAGTGAGAAAGTGCAGTTGAGTTCGGGAGAGCGGTTAGAGATCAAGGCAGATGGTTGCCAAGATTAAGTGAACAGGGAAGTGGATGAGAAAAAGTAAAACTAGTTGGAAAGTCCTGATAGAAGTAAGGAAGAATGGTGATATAAGTAAGTTCTTACTTTTTAATTTTTTTTTTTTACGCTTGTACTAAGCGAAATAAACGAGGGTTCTGCTCTCACTAAACTTAAAAACATAACGATAGGAAGTGCTGCAAAAAGAAAAAAAACAAAACTAGTGAATCAAAAACATTAAGTAACAGAAGTAGTTGTAATAACAACAAAAAGAAGTAATTGTAATAAATTTTGCATAAAAGTGCCGAGTAACACAAATTGTAACTTCAAAGACGAACTCAATGTAATATCGTACTGTATAAAATAGAGTGTAAAGACCAAAGAGAAAAAGAAAGGAGTTTAATAAACAGAGTAAATGCAAATATAAGTGATGCAAATTTGTTTTTCTTTCTCTGCGGTGAGAGCCCTAGAGCGGACAAATAAACCCCAAAACCATAACTCGTGAGCCGATCGACCGTAGACAAGTGGATAGATTATGGGTGAGAAGTCGCGCACACACATGAAGAGTGTCTGCGGCACTGTAGGTCGATATCTCAGAGAGATCAAAAATAAGTTAAGAAACAACGCCAGCAGTTCTGGTGGTTGAATGGCAAACTAAAGACCTGTCAACCAAAAAGAGCATAATATATAACATATCAAAACAATGGCAAGCTTACATAGATTTAGCTTTTCTTAGGTTAGGGTAGTGTTACGTAGGTGTTAAAAATAATATTAATAAAACATCAGGTTAAGTTGGTGAAGTAAGTTTAATTAAGTGTAAACAAAAATGTCAACGTTTAATTTTTTGTTCTAAATTTTCTTTGTTCGATAAATTATTAATAAAGATTGCAGTAAATCTAAAAGAAACAAAGGCGGAAGGCAATAATACATGACAATAGTCGCCCCAAGTTTAGTTTAGCTTAGAGTGTCTGCAGGGGACCAGTAAGTTAGAATATAATTTTAATTAGCTAGAATTTAAGAATTTTTGGTCTAAGATAAATATAAGAAAAAATAAATAAATAAATAAAAATGTACGTAAATTGAATGAGTGACCTTGGGTTCATGAATGTTAGATAAAAGTCTGGATGTGAAAATACTACAACAATAAAACCCTTAGGGCCAGACACACATATTAAAAAAAAAAAAACTCTATGAAGCCACCGGTTGTTTCAGCAAAATGTCCTACCGGTAAGCCGGGCGCTATTCATGAACAAACAAGTATATGATACTGTGGCGGTGCCGCCAAACCCCACGGTACATTTACCTAAAAACCCCCATTACCTCTTCCCAAGACGCATAAGTGTTCGCCAATGCAATCGCATTAGGCACCTGAAAATGCTTCACGTATTAAAGAGACCAAATCTATGATCTTTAAGTCCTTGTAAAGAAAACTTACCTTTAATGCATTCTCTTCGCATACCAAATCTCTGTAAGATTTCTTTATTAGCTTATCAGGAATTTCAAACCAATTTCGGCATCCACGTTGCCAGACAAATTCCCCTAGACGAATTCCTGTAAACAAATGATTCGGTTTACATACAATGTAACCTTCATGACAGGGATCATAAATATTGCGCCGTCTATTTTCCCAGCCTCGATGTGTGTACAAAAAACTATCTACACACACATCGGCTGGCGACCCCCTTTAGCCAGCGATAATCAGTCCAACGCAGATGCATGTAATTAGTACCATCTGCGTGGAGACTAATGCCTTACCAATGCACTAAGTGCAAACAGAAGAACGCAGTCTACCAGCAGGCATTCTGGCGATACACAAACAATCCAATCACCAAGTATCCCAGACGCATCTACCATTTAATGAGTTGCAACTTGATTACTCAGTTGAACTCACTGGTCATAAATCTCTTTTATCCTACATAGTTCTGGATCCGTTTCCCAGTAACCTTCTCACATAAACAAAGATCTCACGATCCTTTTCCCTTTCTTTGTGTTTCATGTTCCTCATCATGGCTTTGATCTATGAAAAGAACCGACGTACACATATACATGTGTACGATGACGATCTCCTCTATGAGGTCCGGTTATCACTACAAGTAAAGTGGATGCATCCAAAGATTCTTTTGACAGCGAATTAATATCGCTGAGTCTCATCACAAGCATCAAACGGTGCGTACCTAAAATCGCGATTCACCTCCCATATAGTGCGTACGGCACCATTATAACAAAGTTTAATAGAGTGTCGAGTCTAGTGAGTCAGGAGTCGCGTTCTACAAAAATGTATTTGATTAGCGTAGTGTTCCGTATAGAACAATTAAATTAAACTAACACCTCTTAACGAATCACTCCTCAAGTGATTACAAAATTGTCTCAAGTTATCAACTATTCTTAAACGTTAACGCCTGTTTATTTTGTTATAAGTAATAATTCCCTCCTCCGATTGCTCAGTGCAAAGTTTTTGGAGATAAAGAACAATAAAGGAAGAATCAGTCGAACATTAAATCTGTGCGTTTTATTTGTGGTTTTTCCTCTTCCTGGTGATCGTTGCTTGGATATTCGGTGCCTCTCCAGTGTTTCATCTGTGAACAGTGTCTGAGTTCTGGTTTTCATTTGGTGGAACCTTACAGTGACGATGGCGGAAGGAAGTGAATCAGCGTCGTACGCCGGCGCACCATACGTCCCCGCCACAATACCTACTCCATTTAAATATAAGAAAACATCACATAATGATTGCGGGGGTGGTTTTAATTTTGACTATTAATGCGAATCAATTTAATGATTCGCGGGGCTGGTTTTATTCTGTAACACCGCCAAAAAATAAACAACAAAAGCAATCTTCCTAGGAGACATCGGTTCAATCACCGAAAGGGGTCATGTTTAGTGAGTCGATGAAAGTTAAATTTTGAGTTGAACCAACAACGGTATTGCGGCAAAACGTGATAAGCAATATCAATTCATATGGATGCCTCGATATGCAAAGAAGTCAGTTTTACGTCGAAAACTTATATATTAGTACAAATTTTAACTTGGATTTCACACAGTGCAAGAATTGTTGCTCTGGGGAAGCATGGTAAGATTCAATTGTGAAAATGTGCCTGGGACCAGGGTCGCAACGATTCTGGGCGAAAAAAAAAATATTTTTTTAGCTTAGGTTCCCATATATACGCGCAAGACGAAAATGCTACCTACATTTTAATTGTTCCTTTCTTCTTGCAATGCCAATCAACCCATGAATCAAAAAGTTACTTTAGAATGCCTAAACATTGGTTTGCGACGAACTGCTCTTAGAGAAATGTAAACAATGACGGCATGGAGTAATTTCGCACGGGAATAATACTTAGGGCTCCTCGATAGTATAGTGGTTAGTATACCCGCCTGTCACCCGGGAGACCGGGGTTCGATTCCCCGTCGGGGAGCCCCTGGCGCAAGACTAATGACCTTGCCCAGACAAAATAAATCATTATGGAAAATTTAACAAGCCTCAGGACTTGCTAAATAAGGCCAAGACCGGTTCCCGATTGTAGTGCCGATGATGATGATGATGATAATACTTAGGTTATGATGTTATTACAAGAGTGCTGCAAGTTTCGGTATTACACTTGTTCTATTGGAATATTAAAAGAAGTGATTCGACTCAATGTAATCAGTTTTGTAGACGACACAACGATTTCTATTATTGGTAAACATGTCCGTGAAATAGATTCTAAAGCGAAAGAAGTAGTAGTCATGCGATGGTATGAGCACAACATTGAGGTCATTTCAACATCTTGGTTACAAAGATTTACGTATTCCCCTTTTACAATAAGTAAGCGAAGAAGGTCTGACCTCAGTCAGCATTTGCAATAAATTGAAACATTGGAGGATAGAGGGACCCTGAAACTATTCTTTCTTGAGACGTGTTGTAAGTCATATGTGGTGTTATAGTTGGTGGCAATTGCGATGAAAAAGATAATACGAGAAGGGACATAGACAACTACCTACAGTTATCAACATCTTTACAAATTACACGACTGCTTCCGGTTGGTCATTCGTCAAAGCCCGATATGGTCCAATAGAGAGATAAATTGAAGTATTCGCATTATGTGAATTCAATTGACATATAATCTACTGATGACTTCGCATATTGTCTCAACCATTGCAGCTAAAATTAAGGACCAAATAACACAGATGCTTACCACAATGTTTATCAAAATTCACTGCTTTTTCGTCCACTTTTAGTTGTTTAGCTAAATAAGATCATAGTACGCCTGCGGGTAATTACAGGAAACACTGTTTGCTTCTACAGTCGAATAATCTCATTGACACGATAATTGGGGATATGTTCTTTAGCCAGCGGCTTCTTCGAAACGTCGTGTTTGTGATAATTATCACCGCATAACACAAGGCTCGAATGAGCAAACATCGTATGTTGACCACGCTTGAAATTGGTGTGAGATAACCGAAACCAGAGTGCCGGATGACTTAGATGTGGCACCCGGATTTGGAGGTTAGTATCTTTCATACTAAGACAAGCCAAACCTCACGGCAATCGATAGTAAAATTATATTGTTTATATTCGGTCGCATTAGAGCGAATAAATGTTCCCATTGAATGAGTGTGTTTTCATCGATCCCTAGGGAACACTATGTCGACCAATACCTTGAGGATACATACGAGGACCGGAACTAATGGAATACAAATGCGTTGGTTCTAGATGGACATTTGTAGTTTGTCAAGAAACCACACAAATGTCCAAGGATTTGTGTTGTCGGTCAGAAGATATAAGAAAATCCGTTTGACATATGACTATGCGGCCAATTACGACTAAAAAATACACTCTGTGGGATAAAGGACATTTCCCTTTTGTGAACAAGGATGTGCAAGAGAAATTGTAGTCTAGTGGAAAGAGTTCAAAGTAGTCTAGGTCCGTTTAATTCAAAAATCGTATTGAATCACAAATTCTGAAATTAATTCGACATCATGCAACGCACATTAGATGGAAAGTTTGGCAAGGATAATAGAGTTGCTGTAGATGATGGGCTGGCCGAATGCGGTAGGCTAAAAGATGTGCCTGAACAAAGGAATAAAAGGTTTTTATAATAGCGAACAGCCGTAGATGCTTTTGATGTATTTTTAAGTAAAACCGAGAAAATATCTTATATTCAATTGTATAACAGAAGCGGTTTGCTAGGAAGGGAATCATCACTGTGTTAAAGGCGTACCATCGAGAAGTGAGTGTCAATATGCATAATATTCGAGTGGCATATGTTAATTTAGTCCCACAAAATGGGGCTGAGAGTGGATGCAGACACTTGGAGTGGTGGTTGGTTTATTTTGATATCCAATCGAGAGTGGGCCGGGCAGCCGGCACTGTAATAACAACTTCAAACTGCTTATTTCGGAAGGATACGTAATCGATTAGATCCGCTGGCTCTTATGGTCAAGGCAATTACACTTCTCTTTGATCTTTCGAATTGGATGGTTTCAGTTGGCGGGAGGTCGCATGATTCAATTTACACTTGAAACAACGTTTGCATTATTGAAATCAGAGGCGGACATGGAGGGTTCTAGGTTTAACGTCTGTAGTTGCAGGTAAGAACACTGAAGGCAATCATTGTTGGAAGAAATGAAAACCTTTTCCCTTAGAAAAGTAAATTAAATATCTACGACACTATGGAACAATTAGCCCTATAGTGGGTACCCTAAAAACGCAGAAGATAATGGTTTTTTGGCTTGCTTTCAAAAAGTTTGACAAGAACACCGACAGGCCAATTACCGGCAGGTTGAATTCTTTGCTTATTATTATGATTGCATTCACTTTGCAGTACACAGAAACTCCTACCCTATATTTGAATCGAATAGGTGTTCCCTACCAATTGCACCGCCAGCAAAAATATTTTCTATCTCGCGACTTCTAACACCGTCGTATATTCAGTGAAAAGTGAAATTTCTTATATAAAAACGAGAGGATTTGTCTGGCTCACAAAACGCAACCCATGTTTGAATTTCTCGACCCAATAGAATGTGTGCCTAATTTTTCCACCATTCCACCGGCGATAGTTGGGGCCAATTAATTGCCAGCCAACACACGGGCCCTGGTGGTAAACTGAAATTTATTACGCTAACATTTCAAATTTACGATATTCACGCACGCATTTTTGTAGCACCTATGTTGTGCGATTTATTTATGCTCCCAGGTGCCCATTTAAATTGCTTAGCTGCGAACAATTTTGTTAAAATAATAACGAACTCGCAGTTAGCTAGGGAGCCTTCAACGTGCTAGACCAGGTTGTGCATGCGATAAGTTTGCGAACGGCAATTAAGGGATATGAAAATTAGCAATAAACGAAACCGAGTTTCGCGCACACAAAACCACATCGCGACATTTGAACGGAGATGTAAACGCTGCCACTGGGCTTAGAATGGATGTTTGTTGCTCTCCCCGAGGCGTATTTGAAATCCGGCAACTTTGGTAAGTGCAGTAAACTACTACAAAGTTATAGCGGAGAGAAGTGTCCATTCGAGTAGCATGTTGTCCCGTCCAAATTTAGAATACGGTTGAAGTTTCAAAAGGTTAAGTTAAGTTAAGTACACGAAGACACTTGTCAACAATTATTATGGAGGTAATTTCAAAGAAATATTTTTGCTAAAAGTCCTGATTTCATAGTTTGCCCAGGACAAGCGTGATCATTGCCGCCAGAGAAACGTCACTGCAAGATGTGGCAAGCAACGAAAATCGAGTTCTGAATATTTAAAATCCGATTTAAAATAATAAAATACCTTCATTCGTCAGAGATACTCGCAGTACTTCTTTCTTGTCTATCTCCTTTTATCTCTCGACACTCACGATACAACCAACTTATTTGCCACCTATCATCTCTACCTGGTCCTGTGTACGTGTAATTGCAGTTACGGACCAGTATCCTGGGAGTATTATGCTATTGCGTGTGCATCTCCAGCCAACCTCACGTTCCAAACACGGGCGCACTAAAAATTTTATCATAAATTACGTTCCGCTAGTTAGTTTCATATTTCAGGACCGAGACAGTGTGTACGCCAAATGCCGAACAACGAACACCGAAAGCGAATACTGAACACCGAATACAATGAGAGGTAATTTCATTGTTTGCATAGTAATGACTCCTTGGATGAGAAGATGAAGGAAGCGCCATTCCGCATCGTGGTGTGCATTGTTATAATTTTTCGGGATTAGGCGCTTCTGAAACTGTTAGCTTCTGGAACTTGGAATATTTATAAGAAAAACTTGAGAAATAATTGCATATCTTACAATTTTAAAGATGTGCTAGCGGGCTTACCATAACCCCGTACCTATGCACCTTATGCCTCTAAAGCCGCCTGTTTGCTTGAATCTCCTGAAGCCACCCGACTCTGAACGCACCAAAATGACGAGTAGCGTTGCTGAATCGGATGAATGTTTGAAAAGGATAAGCCAACTCAAAAAGGAGCATAGTTTTGGTTCTTTGAAATTTTAGTAATTCAAAGTGTTTCTTTTTGGATTTATACCAAGCTAAGCTATTGTATCCTTCTGTAAAATAGATTCTTTCTCTTATTATAGACGAGTTTCAGTGAGCGGATGGTTTTGTGTCAGGTGGCGCGAGAGCTGCTAATCTGAATGGAAAATTAGTTTCAGTATTTATCTTAGGCAAATTATTACTTTTAAATATTTAAAGTGCAATGGAAGAAATGCTGCACCATAAGGCGTCCATAAATGAAACACGATATTGCAATTAAATCGAAAATAGGAGGTTGTTTAGTTTACATTTGCGAAGTTATAGTTTTGTAACATCTATCCACTATATGTTTGATCAAAATCAGAGGAATAGAATAATGTATAGAAATTAATATTAAAGACATATACACCGAATTGAGATGACATGGGTTGACAATATAGAAATAGGCAGGCTTAAAACCTTGTAAAAGGTTAAAAATAATTTGAGCTTACATAGCATCCCTTATTCCGCTTCCTTCGATATGTGTGCATTTGTTCAACTAGCATGTTCAAAGCGTTTTTTTTTTTTTTGCCGCTTGTATTTATATACTCATGAAAGAACCAAATAATATGTACATTAAAAATAAAACAAATAAAGGTTTTAAAAAAAAATTTATAGGAAAGGTGTTAATTCTTATGGGCATACATTAATAAATATCATCCTCATCAGTAAATAACATATGCTGCAGGCAGACCAGTGCCACATGAGTTAGCCAAGTTAACATCGGCGCCACAGACAACGATGGATTACAGCTACCGACGACCGCAAGGACTCAACTACAAACACCTACGATCATGAGTCTTCAGGAAAAGGACTCTGACAATTATCTGGATACATGTCATCATCATGTGTACACAACAATAAAGCGGTTGTGGTATCGCTAGGCTAATGATTTATGGCGGCAAAGGTAGCAAAGATCAATTTTGTAAACAGAACAATAAGATTACAATCTTATTTTTGATTTTCAGGTACACTGGGTCGCTTCTCCCCAACCGTGGTAAGGGGAACTCAACCAGACATTCCATTAAATTCATTACTTTTCAGGAATTGCAAATCCGTTTCCCCCCACGAGTAGTAAAGAACAGTTCGCAAAAATCTGGAAACCTAGGCGGATCGGTAAAGATACCGTGGTACATACAACAACGTTCGGCTGAATGGGTACAGTACTCGGCTCAACGAATCTTCTGCTCAAAACAGGTGTTCTTTAATACCATCCCCTAGAGGAATCAGTAGGGGTGTGGGGAGGAAGTATGTACCAGCAAGGGTACTCCGTACCCTTCCTCCGCCAACATCTGGTTATCGTCGTCCATTTCGTCGCCGTAAACTAAACTGTTCGTCGATAAAACGGAAGAACACATAAACACTCAGGAAACAAATAAAATGTAACGCGGTTTGGTTGTCTGTCTAAAAGTTCTATTATTTAATTTAATATATTGTAATTTAACTGGTTCACAATAATTTAACTTAAAACTGCCTTATACTGGGGGGCACAAGAAAAATTATATTTTATTTTCGACGCGCTCGACTCTAACTCTCCGACTTTTGTGTCACACCGTACCGGCGCCGGCACGGTGGATGGCGGAGCGACCGTCTCGATCGCTGGATGAAATTCGACTCCACGATATTTTTCGTTTTGAGGTGAGGTTGCCCAAGAAGAAAAAAAATGTTTCTCTGTGGTGGAAACAAGGAAGACAGACTTGGCAATGACTGTGTATGTGTGAGTGAAGATCACATTGGTTTATTTTTCATACACAAGGCCATAGGAATAAACCTGAAACTCAAGGACGGGGCATAATGGGCATCCAAGAGATGTGTGTTTGTTGAAATAACGAATCGCGTCTCGTCGGATGCTAATGGCTTTGTATTTGTTTATGCAGCTCGTTCGTAAGGGACAAGATTCGGCGAATCAAAGGACAAGGGAAATTTGACCTAATGCATAATTCGGTAATGATTTTTGTCTTTTTTTGGGCGTCCTATAGATTATATCCTACGCGTAGTAGCTGTTGTTACATGCATTTTTTTACCTAAGGGGCCGAAAAGGAAGGGATTGGAATAGAGGGCATTGTATGCCAATATTTAAGGAGGGCCAGAAAGGGGTTGAAGTATTACGAGCGAGACTAAACCAGGCGTCCTATTGATTATGTGCTACGCGGAGTAGCTATTGTTATATAAGGAGCCGGTTTGAAAGGGTTAAATTGGGAGTTACGAAGAGACGAGAAGGTGAGCTGGGTCGCGTTACGTCGAATCGAAAAGAATCGAGTGTGGGGAGAAACCGGGCATCCTATTGAATGATGCTACGCGCAGTAGCTAATGTGCAATGAGGAGCCGGCTTTTGCGCGAATTAAAGCGAGTCCAGAGAGTTGAAAGAAGTCTAAGATGGTCGAGAAGTCGGGTGAAGTCGCGTGGGTGAGTGTTGTCGAAGGAATGAATGGAGCCGAGAGACGACGAAAAAGAGTCGAGCGAAGTCGAAAAAAAAGTGAAATGGAGTCGAATAGCCGAATGTGTGAGCGCGGAGCCGTGCTGAACATTACGACACAAGGTTATGCGTAATTCAATACCCAGAAGGGGCTTACAAAATTTATTTATTTTTTAGTATTCATTAAACGGGTTTTTCTTATTTACTGATATTTGCAAACTTACTGAGAATACAATAAAATGAAATATAAAGTTATAATAATAAAAACTGACATCAAATATTGGAAGCATTTAACGTTAATGAAGTCAAGATAGGCAGCTGCGTTCAAGCAAAAGTAATCATACTGTTTGCTTGAAGAGCTGTTTTGAGTTAATATCTGTGCCCTAGTTAATTTCTATTGTCTGTTTTTGTCAGCTTTAATTAATTGCATCTATAATTTGTTAACATATAGCGGTTGTGATAAAATGGAAGAAAATAGCTGAGGAACCGTTACGAATTTTGCAGTATTCGAATAAATTGAATTAATTGTAGTTACATTAAATTCTTGACTCGATATTCAAATGTGTTAGCTTAGGATATTGATTTCTTTAATTTATAGAAGAACTATGTCTTTCTTTTATTTTTTAAACAATATAATGGTGCTTTCCTATGAATATATATATATCGATTTTAACTTCTAGTTTTACATGTGGTTTTCAGATGTGGTGTTTTGTCGTTACCTATTTTATTATAATTAAGGATATCTGGGAAACGGATCCAGAACTATGTAGGATAAAAGAGATTTATGACCTGTGTCTATGCTGTGGTGCGGATGCGTAGGTAAATGTATTGCCATTAGGAAGAAACGCTAATGGTTTTTCCATTTACACAATGGAAAATGTGTTAATGGCATCGCTAGTAAGGGTAGGTATTGAGTTCCTATTTGCATTTGAATGTGCTGTAGGATTAAATTGATGCAAGAGACGCGGAATGCGTATTTGCTTTGGTCCCTAGGGTGTAAGTCGCCGGCCAATGTGTATATAGGGAACATTGTTGTACACATGGCGCGGCTGGGAAAAATAGACGGCGCAGTATTTATGATCCCTGTCATGAAGGTTACAATGTATGTAAATCTAATTATTTTGTTTACCGGAATTCATCTAAGGAAATTTGACTGGCGACGTAGATGCCGAAATTGAATGGAAATTCCTGGTAAGCTAATAAAGAAATCTTAAGGAGCAGTGGTATGCGAAGATAATGCATGAAGGTAAGTTTTCTTTACAGGGACTTAAAGATCATAGATTTGATCTCTTAAATGCGTGCAGCATTTTTAGGTGCCGAATGCGAATGCATTGGCGAGGACTTGAGCGTCTTGGGTGATGATTATGGGGGTTTTTAAGGAAGGTAAACCGTGGGATTTGGCGGAACCGCCACAGGGGACCTATAGCGTTTGCGACGATAATGAAGAGCATGTGATTCGAACCGACGCTATCATGGTTAGAATCACTAAAAGATAGAACCAAAGCTAAACGCATAGGCCACTGCCGCTAATACGAATTCGGTTTCTAAAGTCAAGTATATTCGGCTGAAGTGGAAATACTATATTATTGCTATGGTATACGACTTAAATGGATGTGCTTCGATTGTTCTTGTCTTGTCTTTTAGGTGGTGTTGTTCTTCACTATTGGTCGTATGTATCTGCTAGAAACGCCACAGGCCCACTGTAGTGGTTAGCCCACTGATTAACAAAAGGGTTGTCACCATTCAGTTTAATTGGCTGAACGAATACAAAATAAAATTTGTTAGCAGATAAATTCCAAAAAAGAAGAAAAGATAAAATAAACTTTAAGACTTGCAAAAAAAAAATATTTTTTGTCCATCTGACAAACAATCACAACTGAATTTAAATACGAAATATATACTAAAAAAACAAAAAATATGTAAAAAGCAAAAATGAAATGGATAAAAGTTAAAACAAAACATCGGAAATATGACATTCCATCGCATTACAATCAAAACTGAAAAGTTACATTTTTACATATTTTAAGGATTTTCCAGGTATAATAGCTTTCTGCATTGACTATAGGAGTTGCTTATATAACCGATAAGATGAAGAAGAAAAGGAAAAAAAGAAATAACGTTGTGTAGGGGTCCGGAGATGTGGGTACAAATAAAAAATGTATACGGATATTGTAGCAGAAGGTTAAATGAAAAAGAAAATTAAGATTGCAAAACTTTTGACGAAGAGCGTGAATTTTCAGCACACAGAACAAAGGCAAGGCAAGAAATTGATTTTAAAACATGCCACAGCATTGTTACATTGGTTGCATTATATATTATTTATTACAATACCAACAACTTAAATCTATCAGGATGGATGATCAGTGTTGACGTCCGGCGCCGTGCTTCCTCGGTTGAGGGAAGAGCGGGGACCTTTTATTTTTCCTTTTATTTTATTATTATTTTATTTGTTGAAGATCTTGAAAAACGAAAGTTAGTTTTGACAAACAGTCGAGAATTAAAAGCACCGCAATAGTCAAAGAAAAAACTATTCTTTCTCTTTGATATTAGTTAGTTATTATTTTAAACTCCTTCTAAACTGATAACACAAAAAAACTTTACTTAAATTTACTTTACTGCTATCTCAAAACTTATAACTCGCTTTTATAAACTCAAACACAACTGAAACTCAACTAACTCAAAAGTCAATCTGAACTGAACTCAAAAGTCTTCCTTGATTACTTTTCAAATTCAACTGACTTTTTCTCTCTTCTGATTCTTTCTGATTTTACAATATAAATTTCTCTATACTTATAGAACCTTGAGTTCATAGTTACTGGAAATTATAACATGAACAAAACAAATTTTAACAAAGTCTCTGTGACTTTTGAATTGAATAAAATGTGAACGAAAATCAAAGTTACTATGTTTTGAATGAATAAAAAGGTGCAGGTTATTAAATGTGCAGTAACTGGCAATATTGTGAATGTTTATGAATGGTATGTATTAAGTGAGAATGTAATATATGTTAAAGGAAGTTTTTAAGGATGTGTAAGCAGATTCAGTGTTAAATTTAATAAAGGGTAGTATTCTGGAATACAACATCAGCATTATCAAATTATCGGTACCCACCTCTCACAAAAAATCCTAATTGTAATTTTGAATAGGATACCATAATAAACTATCTTTACAAGCTTGATAGAGTACTCGTGACGCAAATAATAAAAAACGTCGAATGCATAAACATTTTTTTTAAATATCAACATAAAACGGAAAATTCATCTTTGGGTTACTCAAATATTTAAGGGGGGAGTACTAGTTGTGTTGATCTGAAAAATCGATTTTTTTTATTGCATATTCGTCTACTCTCTCAAGTAGAGAACATTTACCTGTAAAGATTATACTCTTAAAATAAAAAGAGTGGAAAGTCCGGAATAATAATGCAACTAAACAGCCTAACCTGATGACTCCGGGATGTCAAAATACACATTTGCTTCCAAATTGTATAATGAGACAAACTCACTACGACAGAAATTAGATCAGAAATAGTGTTTAAGTCATCAGCCAAAGTGGTGAGAAACCTCTTGCCACTTATAGCGAAGGATAATCCGATGTAAAACAACAGAAACAGAATTGAATATAAAACATTATGAATACAGAACTTGTCACCTCAGTATGAAAGGCCGCGATGAAATGATTACCATTTCATGAAGGAATCGAAATTGCCGATATTGAAAACCCACACTTCATATTTGATTCAATGATTCATGGGACATCGGTGGAAACAATTGCAACATCTTCTACATTTGTTTGAAGCCATTGAAACTAAGAGTAAAGAGTGAGTAGACGTATACTAAAAATATAAATGGGCCCAAAACAAAACCTTATGGAACAGCGAGGTCATTCCCGTCCTATATCATTTACCTTAACCTGTTACGGACCTCGCGTCCAGCTTCTCGCCCAACACTCACTTATTTCCGCAAATTTCCCCTCTCTGCCTGTAAGGGGAAAAAAATCGTCAAGTAGCTAATTTGCATAAATTACTTTATGCAAATTCTACTTGGCAGAAAACAATAATAAAAAACGGCGTTGGCGCCGGATAAAACAAAAAACGTCAACGGAGAAAACAAAAAATTAATTCATGCGCCGTAAAACTTTCAGCAGCGCACTTTGACAGTAGTTGATTAAATAACACAAGTGATTTCATGACAAAATATTCAAAGAACCTGTCTAATGGGATTAGACATAATGAATAATAAGTAAAATAAATTATAGAATCAAATTAAAATACATCCACCTTTTTATAAGTGAATAAAAGTAAAGTAACCATCAAACTCACATCCACAACCAACAGCAAGCTGAACAGGGGAGCGCAAGGCCAACGCCCCTTGCAACCTACCACCAGTATCCAGCTAGAGACCGCTCCACGGTCAATGCAAGTAAGTCCTTTACTTTCCTTCAACCCATAATATACACCTTAACTATATTAAAACGAGAAGTCACTCAAGGAGGAGTTCCGCGGAACGCGTAAAGGGGAAACCCATTGACGCTATGTTGCGTGCGGAAAAAATGTTGGACCTGGTCCAAAACAACGTGGCAGTCTTCAGTGGCCAGAATTGTCCTAATGCAGCGAGGGAACTGCATAACTTCCTCGAAAGCTCTGACAGGACTTTAGACTGTTTGTCCGAAGCGGAGGAAAAAATTTTCCTGCGGTGGCTACCCATGGGATTAAGTGGGAAAGCTCGCCGCATGCTTAAGGAAAACCTCCCAGCAACTTTCAAGGAGTTCGAACAACGACTCCGAAATACCCTTCATATGAGAAGTTACACTTGAAACTCTCCCATATGCGACAATCCCGCGAAGAGGATGTCGCAGATTTCACGCACCGGATAACTGAAGCAGTAACGGGCTGTAATGAGGCAGCAATCTGTAAGGACAGAAATGACAATAGCGTAGCATTCGCCATACAGATCGAGAGATTAGCAAAATCGGTACTGATGGTAAGAATTAGGAATGACCAACTCAGACATCTGATGGTAGAATCAGAAAGAGATCTTCTGGATAAAATTATTGACAGACTTCTCCAAATAGAGAAAACAGAAAATGAGATGAGAAGCGACAGTGGATGGTATAGTAGGGAAATACCAACGAGGGTAGACACATACCATGACCAGTCACCTTCACATGAAAGGAACGACACACATCATGCCCCCATCTCAGCTAATATTCGAAGTATTTGAAGGAATATTCCATTCTACTATAAGAGGATGAACAGGATCCCCCAGAGGAAACAAGTAGGGTTTCAGATCAGACCCCCAGGAATCGAGACACAGGCAAAATAGGCCTGTAAGCGATGCGTCTCAGGTAGTAGGGACAAAGAATAGGAACCCTAACACTAGGATCCCAGAGCGACCTCACCCTGTTACACGTCCCCAATATGGTTGTCCAGTATGGTTTAACATAGGTCCAAATTTGATGGAAAAGATTCGGGCATTCGAAAGGAAGTGTCTCAGAACTTGTCTCAGATTATATCGAACACCTGAATCGGACTACAAAAAGATAAAGCCTGCATAAATATAGTGGATAATTTTATGATCAAATTAATCAGAGGACATATTGCGAGAGCAATAAGCTCGTCCAATGACCTAATTTTCGGCGCTTATTATCCAAACACTCTGTACTATGAGAGCGTGCGTCGTGACGACGTTCCAGAGGCGTTCCTTGATTTGGACATGAAAGGGCTTATACAGGATAGATCCGGAATTCCGCTGATCTATCATGTAAGTATTAAGCATTTTAAACTAAGAAGATAAAAAGAAAACAAAAAAATGTCAAGATGAATGAAATGAACACCTCACGGTCAGTATATTCAGCTTTTTACTGACTCAAATGGTTTAACTCAACTTGTCAATGAGCCAACACGGGTACCAGACATACGTGGTCATTTCGCCAATACACTGGACCTGCTTCTCACCTCCCACCCAAACAAATACACAACTGAAGTTTGTTCACACTTGGGCCCTTCAGAGCACTGTGTCATGTCAGCTAAATTTGCTCTAACCAACAGCAACGTTGGGCTCCTCGATAGTATAGCGGTTAGTATACCCGCCTGTCACACGGGAGACCGGGGTTCGATTTCCCGTCGGGGAGCCTCCGGCGCAAGACTAATGACCTTGCCCGGAAAATACAAGTCATTATGGAAAATTTAACAAGCCTCAGGACTTGCTAAATAAGGCCAAGACCGGTTCCCGGTTGTAGTGCCGATACTGATGATAATGATGAACAGCAACGTTAGTGAGAAAGCTCCCAAAAGAACAGTATGGTTCTACGGGATAGGCAACTGAGAACGTCTGAACCGCTTTTTTGAGAGGTTATATCGTCGTTCTTTTTCCTCAATAACGATGTTGACTCTATACCGGACACATTGACAGACACGATTCTTCTTGGGATGCGAACCTTTATTCAACACAGAGTAAAGAGTATCAAACCCAAGAGAAATATGTGGTTCGATTCCGGGTGCAGAGAAGCCATTAAGGCTAAAGAGTTCAGCTTCCGGTTGTATACATCAAACAATACTGAGGAAAACCGGAAAAGATTTAAGAACCTAGAAATGACTGCAATGCCTATATATTCAACGCGCCAAGTTCTTGAATGACCAGAGAGTGAGACAAAAAATATTACACTCCCCCACAGGTAGTAGAGACTTCTGGGCATTCGTGAATATCATTCAAAACTCGGTCTCTTCATCCATTCGATCCCTTATAGTCGTCATCAGTGCAATAGAGAAGGCTGCCGGATACCACATCAATTCCGCCTCAACTTGAGCATAAGCAGCACACCAGGAGCCAGATTCACTTCCGAATGCGTACTGTTGTCCGCGTTTGGCGGTTCGATGTTGATTAACTTTGGCGGTGTGTTTTGGTGTATGTTGTAAGTGTCCCGCTAAACACTGTCTACGAAAGCGATATCCACACCGGAGCACAAATGGAGCGAAAACAATTGCCAAAAACAAACACTGATGGTTATAGATTCAGTTTAATTTACTTTATTTGTCTTAATAACTGAGTTCGGTGGTAATTCCGAAGGATCACAATTTTTCATTACACTACAATGACTTAACGTACGTGAACGAGCGACACACGCGAGGCGACAACACACATTTTCGCGACGGCACGATCGATAACTCAAAACGATCGTGGTTCGGACTCCATTACAAAATAAACCCTTTTGGATACTTCTCACAAACAACTCTACTTCGACTCCTTTTCCTTAACTGGAGGTTTTCTAACGATGCCGTTTCGACCTCAACATCCCAACTCCTTGTCTCCTTGAGCACCGCTTGTGAACTACCTAATAGACCTGATGTCTCGAGCGTTCGGGGTAGACTCCTGTCTCTCACACAGATATCCAGATTGCAAACTGGTATCTGTATCTGTACGGAAAAATTTTTCTATTCGATCTGCTAACAGAATTCCGGAAATCTCTGTTAACAACATGCTATTTCATCCCAGGGGTAATTTCCTATTTTCCTGAAAGGGGAAAGTCATTCCCTGCATACATCATTATCATTGGTGATAGAATTTCATTTCCACGGCCTTCTGTTTGCACAGAACATCTGGCGCCCAGACCAGAGATATTCGGCGATTGTTTTGACGTACAGTCCGTGGGTCTTACTTGAACTTGGTACCCGGAATCGAAATCCATTAGATCTTTATAATGGTGTGAAATTCTAGCGTGGCCGTGGGACCGAAGTATTGCCTTTGTTGGCTTAACTCCTCATAAATCATCGCATATCTCGTTGAGATATTTTTGATTGCGATAGGTCGTGGCTGCCTTCTGTTGTTCAACGGATTTGGGTGGTCCTAGCATTAGATTACCCGCACGTGCATCCGTTGATCGGCGCATTCTTTGATGATAGCAATTCTTTTGTATTGAATTTCGGAATTGCCGGTTCGATGAGATGTTCCTGGGCGCAGGCAGCATGTATCGCATTTTGGGAATTGTTTTTTTTTTAGGAATAGAACGCAAGGATGTCTATACCTTTGTTTCAGGCATGAAGAGTTATAATTGTTGAGCTTGACCTAAAAAGCTTTGGGGACGTTCAGTTCCTTGCTTTTTGGTGTCGGTCTCAACGTTGGCTGCGAGTTGCAGGCCCTATCGTGTGACTTTGGGGCACGCGTCTGTGGACGCGTGCAACGCTCTCAGGTAAGTAAGTTCTTTGAAGATAGGAACCTTACCTGCGTAGAATTGTGCGTTCGTAGAACGCTACATCACTCCCCCCCTAGTGACGTAGTCACGATATGAAGTAGTTAGTTGCTTGGGGGATGTAGTTGAGTTTTATGGGCGTGCTCCCTTCCGTATTGGGCGGTGTTTGGGTGGTAGAGGAGCGAAAGTTATCGCGTTCGTCGTTCCTTTTCGCTTGTCAGAAGTTGGGGTTTCAGGTTGCCGTACATTGAGAATCTTCGCAGCGTCTTCTTGTGCGCGCAGATCTCGGGCGCGCTGCCGCGTTATCGGTCCGTGTAGGATGTCCGACGCCCCGCGCGCGACCATTTCGCGAGGGTTTGGTTGATTCTTAACATTTGACGTCCCTGGCGTTTCGTGGGAGTCTGCTGGGTGGCGTAGGGGGCAGGTTTCGGCTGCCGCCGCTGGTTGTTGATGCACTTCTCCCAGTACGGTATCTGGTGGTAGTTCCAGGTGGCACGGTTTCAGTCTTTCGACACTGACGGTGTACGGCTTGCCGTCGATGTCAACGGAGAAAACTCGGTCGTTTATTCGATCCAGCACCTTGTATGGCCCTTCGTAGGGCGGTTCTAGAGGTTTCCTAACTTTGTCCACCCTGATGAAGACGTGCGTGCAGCTGTCCATCTCTGGGTGAACAAATATCCTCTTGGAACCGTGTCTGGCGACAGGTGTTGCCCTGACCTTTCGCATGAGTTTGCGTAGGTTTTCCAAATTTGGCAACTGTTCGAGCGGTGGTTCTCCATCGGCGAAGAACTCTCCTGGGAGGCGCAGATTGGTTCCGTAAGTCAGATCTGCTGCTGAGGCTCCCAGGTCTTCTTTTATGCTTGTGCGCAAGCCTAAAAGAACTGTCGGTAGTACGTCCAGCCATTGATTATCGTCGTGACACATCAGTGAGGCTTTCAGTGAGCGATGCCATCGTTCAATCATTCCATTGGACTGGGGGTGATAAGCTGTCGTATGGCTTTGTTGGCAGCCGAGTAGATCGGTCAGCTGCCTGAAAATCGCTGCCTCGAACTGTGGTCCTCGATCGGCTGTGAGAGTAGCTGGGACGCCGAAACGTGTGACCCAAGTCGAATAGAATGCTTTGGCCACATTCTCTGCGGTCACTGTTCTTAGTGGCACTGCTTCTGGCCACCGAGTGAAGCGATCGATCATTGTCAGGAGGTACATGTAACCTCTCGACGGCGTAAGCGGTCCCACAATGTCGATGTGTACATGGGCGAATCGTGCCTCGGGGAGCTTAAACTGTGCTGGTTGTAGCACGTTGTGTCGATCGACTTTGCAACGCTGACATTGCAAACAATTGCGTGCCCAATTTGTTATGTCTTTTGCCATATGTGGCCAGACGAATTTACGTCGGACGGCTGCAGCGGTTGCGCGTCCGCTTGGGTGGGCTGGGTTATGGAATGTTTCGTACACATTCCTTCGAAACTTTTCTGGGATGTAGGGGCGAGCTGTCCCTGTCGATACATCACACCAGACTTCATCTTTTGAGTCGTTGAAATGAAGTTTACGCAGAACTAGTGCTGTCTCCGCTTTCAATAGGGACTCGAGTTGATGGTCCTCTCCTTGCGCTTGTGCCAAGTCGGCATCATCGATTTGCGCACGGAGTTTAATTGCATCGATACGCGAAAAGGCGTCTGCAATTACGTTGTCTGCACCTGAAACATATTCGATTCGGGTGCTAAATTGCCCGATGAAATCCAGGTGCCGCTCCTGTCGTGGGGTTGAACTTCCGCTTTCTTTCGGAAAGCGTACACCTGTGGTTTGTGATCAGTTTTGATCGTTAACTGGCGTCCTTCGACCATGTGCCGGAAGTACTTTACTGCGGAGTAAATCGCTAGTAACTCCCTGTCGTAGGCACTGTATCGTCGCTGGGTCGGGTTCAATTTTTTTGAGAAGAAGCCCAGCGGTTCCCATTTACCATCGCACTCTTGTTCGAGTACGGCCCCAATTGCAGTGTCGGAAGCGTCACACTGTATGGACAATGGGGCTCCTTCGATGGGATGTCGAAGTAAAGTTGCATTCGCCAGCTGCTCTTTCGATAAGCGAAAGGCTTGGTCAGCTGACTCGGTCCATTGAATCGGTCGTTTGTCGTTTCGTTTGGCTCCTACCAGGTATTCGTTCAGCGGAGCCTGAACCTGTGCGGCGTTTCGAAGCGTTGGGCGATAAAAGTTTAACATGCCCAGATAACGCCTAAGTTCTCGCACATTCTTGGGGCGAGGAAACTGCATTAGTGCTTCCACCCTGTCTTGTAATGGGCGGACGCCTTGGCCATTTATACAATAGCCAAGGTACTTGACTTCCGATTCTCCGAGGTGGCACTTGTCTGGATTGATTACCAGGCCGAATTCTCGGAGGCGCTCGAACACTTGCTTCAAATGGGAGCGATGTTCGCTCATGTTTTTCGATGCTATGAGTATATCATCGATATACGCATAGCAGAAGTCAAGTCCGCGGAGAGCTGAGTCTATGTAGCGCTGGAACGTTTGCGCTGCATTTCGGAGACCGAATGTCATCACCTTGAACTCGAATAGTCCAAAAGGTGTGGTTACCGCGGTTTTCGGTATATCTTCGGGAGCCACCGGAATTTGGTGGTACGCCCTCGTGAGGTCGAGGGTCGAGAAAACTTCGCACCCCTGCAGCTTATAAGAAAAGTCGTGCAGGTTTGCTATCGGATATCGGTCGGGTGTCGTTACTGCGTTCAGCATTCGATAATCGCCACATGGGCGCCACTCGCCGTTACTCTTTTTGACGAGATGAAGTGGGCTCGCCCATGGGCTGTCGGACGGCAAGCAGATTCCTAAGTCGAGCATATACTCGAATTCTACACGAGCCTCGCGCAATTTTTCGGGAGCCAATCGGCGCGGGCGTTGGCTCACTGGGGGGCCGCGCGTTTCAATGTGATGGAAAACGCCGGCCTTTGTGCGTCTGGGATTGCTAAGCGGAACTGTTATATCCGCAAATTCTTGCAACAGATCGCTGAATGGTCCGTTTGCGACAGTGCACGTTAACGTCAATACCTCTCCCGCCTTTGCGTTTACTGGCTGAGAGAGAGACGTTAACGGGTCCATCAGTCTGTTGCTGGCTACGTCCACTACTAGTTTGTAGTGTCGCAGCAGGTCCGAACCTATTAGAGGTTCGGTCACATCGGCCACTACGAAGTACCATCGAATTGGTTGACGTAGGCCTATTTTTAGTGTTATTAATTTCCGTCCGTAGGTTTTAATTGGACTATTGTTCGCGGCGAACAATCTCAATTTACCCGGCAACCGATTTGCAGGTGCGTATGAGCGCGGAAGAACGGAAATATCTGCACCTGTGTCAATAATGAAGTCCATATTTAACTTCGAATCGTATATTGACAAGCGACTTAATTGGGGGTTGCCGGCCGTTTGCGCTTTTTCTACGGTCGGCAGTTCTAGTTTAAAGAACTAGCCTGTATTGCCGGCACATGTGACCAGTTGCAGGGTTGCCTGCACTTCCTGGCTTGTGCCCCGAAACGGTGGTTTAAGTAACACCTGCCCAAGGTGTTTTCGTTGGTTGGGGTGCGCGATCTGCCGCGCCCGCGTCTAAAGTTTTCGCGCGACCTGCTTCGTCGCCGTGATCTGTCACGGCCAGGCCATGAATTGTTCCCCACGCTGAGGTTATTCAGTTGTGCTTGCAACTGCTGGACCTGCCTGCCTAAGCGTTCTATCTCATTGCTCGTCTGTGTTGCATGAGTGCACGTTACCGTGGAGGTTCGTGGTTGGGGCAGAGGTGGATTTTGCGCGGGGTTCGTTGCCGGAAGGAATTGGAGATCCGTTCGGGATCTATCCGTGGCCATTACTGCCTCGGCGTGTCGCGCTAGCTCATCGAGACCAGATTCGGCTAGAGGCGCGACGATTGCCTGAACGTATTCTGGCAAAGACTCTCTAAATATAGCCGTTAAGGCTGTCTCGGACATGTCCGTGCCAGCCAGCGCACGGAAATAGGCGGCGCGCTGGGATGGTCGCATCCCAGAGGTGTCGGTCGACCGTAATAAACGTCGCAAGCGATTTTGCGGCGTTTCGCTATAGGCATTAGTCACTATTTCCTTAAACGCCGTGTACAGTTGCGGAGATGGGGTTTTTATTAAACACTTCGCATATGGAAGCAATTTTGGGTCTTGTACCCGTGTTACCACGAGGAATTTCACCTCCTCGTCGGTGATTCCTTCCACGCTGAAAGCTTTTTCGGCGTAACCGAACCAGTACTCTGGGTCGTCGGACGTGAAGTCCGGTAATATTACGGTCGGCCTTCGTGGACGTTGGTTCGTATAGGGGGGTATGTCGGCTTCTTGTAAGGGAGTTGGTTGAGATGCAGTCGGGGAAGTGTCCCTGTTAGTTGCCATTGTCGCTGTTTCGACCGAAAATTGCGACCTCGTGATTGGCATCTACTTTGAAATTTCGCGTCGTAAATCCGTCGCTCGGTGCGCGGATCGCTTGTTAACGAGAGGTTCGCGTTTACGTTTTTTGAGTGGAACGCGGTAAAACGACCTGCTGATTCCAAAGATTTTATTCTCAGGGATTGGCCTAGCACAAAACGATTCTATCTATTTTCCAAAGATAGTAAAAGGGTGGGCCTACACCAGAGGATCCTACGTGTTGTTCGACTGTGCTGGGAGCGGACAGAGAGAAACTTTTCCGTTCGGAGGAGGACGAGAAGAACGAGGAGGTGAGGACTATCGAAGTTTTTTCGCGGATGCGCAACTGTTTCTTCGTTGCCTTTATTTCAGGGGATTAATTTCCCTTGTATTTCGCGGTCGTCACGAAAGGAGAAAAACGAGAAAAAATTTGTCGAGTGTGTCGTCGGTTCGCGTGTGCTTCAGGCTCTGAAGGAGCTTACAAAAATCTTTAATCACTATGTAATTTCTCTGGGTTTTGCTTCTAGGTTTACTTTTTTTTTTTTAATTTTTCTTACGGGTTAGCTTTGCTGTTTTATTTAATAACTACTTATCGAGCACAAATGCAATTATAATTTAGGAAAGAATTTTAGTACTAGATGACATCCGTGCTGTCTCGGAGGTGCTTTTGAAAATAATCTCTATACATCTTAAGAGATGAGCACGTACATTATTGCGATATTATATAATGTAGATTAATTTCGTTGTTGTTTCAAACCCTTCTGTTTCAATAATTTAGTGTTTTGTTTACCTCTGATCGAATTAGACTTGCGTATATTCTTATATGATTTAGTAGTATCGTAAATTGATTTCCTTTGTTTCAAATACAAATTTAAACGGAATGCTTTAAGTTTCTTAAATTTTTGCACCAGACAACAACTTGGATTTCTGCTTTATTCCTACTTATCACAAAAAATTGAAATAGAAAGTAAAAACGTTTTGTTTTGTTTTCATTTGGTTATATAAAAGGAAAGGGTCTGTTTAAAGGTTGTATTGGTTTTTTGTAAATTTATGACTATTAATGTTTTAAGTTTTGCTCCGAAGGAGCTTTGTCAATTTAAAAAAAAATTGTTTTTCACTTTTCGGCTCAGAAAGAGCTCGCACAAAGAAAATAAATACATGTTTTAAATTTTATTTCAGCAATGAAGCAAAAAAAAAGGAAAAAAAAGGAATATAAAAGAAAGAAAATTGCTTTTAAAAACTTGCGGCTTTCTGCTATCGTTGTTGTCCTGCATTCAGGGCGTCGTGATGAGTCCTGGTATCCTGTCCGAAAGTGGGCGGCAGTCAGGTGGGCACTGTGGGTGGTCGGGTCACTTTCCACTGTCACATGCACTGGGTGTCACTGCAACTGTTTTTTGTGTCGTAATTGTTACTATCACTGTTTGTATTGTGATCCATAGCAAGTTCTTTCGTTTCGCGGCACTGGCACTGGAACTGTCTGTATTTTGTGTTGAGTTTCCGGAATTGTTTTTATCTTATTTTCGCGTGTTCACCTTTTGTATTTGGCGCGTGTTCTTTTTACTCGCGTCGCGGTCACCAGTTTGGCGGTTCGATGTTGATTAACTTTGGCGGTGTGTTTTGGTGTATGTTGTAAGTGTCCCGCTAAACACTGTCTACGAAAGCGATATCCACACCGGAGCACAAATGGAGCGAAAACAATTGCCAAAAACAAACACTGATGGTTATAGATTCAGTTTAATTTACTTTATTTGTCTTAATAACTGAGTTCGGTGGTAATTCCGAAGGATCACAATTTTTCATTACACTACAATGACTTAACGTACGTGAACGAGCGACACACGCGAGGCGACAACACACATTTTCGCGACGGCACGATCGATAACTCAAAACGATCGTGGTTCGGACTCCATTACAAAATAAACCCTTTTGGATACTTCTCACAAACAACTCTACTTCGACTCCTTTTCCTTAACTGGAGGTTTTCTAACGATGCCGTTTCGACCTCAACATCCCAACTCCTTGTCTCCTTGAGCACCGCTTGTGAACTACCTAATAGACCTGATGTCTCGAGCGTTCGGGGTAGACTCCTGTCTCTCACACAGATATCCAGATTGCAAACTGGTATCTGTATCTGTACGGAAAAATTTTTCTATTCGATCTGCTAACAGAATTCCGGAAATCTCTGTTAACAACATGCTATTTCATCCCAGGGGTAATTTCCTATTTTCCTGAAAGGGGAAAGTCATTCCCTGCATACATCATTATCATTGGTGATAGAATTTCATTTCCACGGCCTTCTGTTTGCACAGAACATCTGGCGCCCAGACCAGAGATATTCGGCGATTGTTTTGACGTACAGTCCGTGGGTCTTACCTGAACTTGGTACCCGGAATCGAAATCCATTAGATCTTTATAATGGTGTGAAATTCTAGCGTGGCCGTGGGACCGAAGTATTGCCTTTGTTGGCTTAACTCCTCATAAATCATCGCATATCTCGTTGAGATATTTTTGATTGCGATAGGTCGTGGCTGCCTTCTGTTGTTCAACGGATTTGGGTGGTCCTAGCATTAGATTACCCGCACGTGCATCCGTTGATCGGCGCATTCTTTGATGATAGCAATTCTTTTGTATTGAATTTCGGAATTGCCGGTTCGATGAGATGTTCCTGGGCGCAGGCAGCATGTATCGCATTTTGGGAATTGTTTTTTTTTTAGGAATAGAACGCAAGGATGTCTATACCTTTGTTTCAGGCATGAAGAGTTATAATTGTTGAGCTTGACCTAAAAAGCTTTGGGGACGTTCAGTTCCTTGCTTTTTGGTGTCGGTCTCAACGTTGGCTGCGAGTTGCAGGCCCTATCGTGTGACTTTGGGGCACGCGTCTGTGGACGGAACCACACCTGCGTAGAATTGTGGGTTCGTAGAACGCTACACGCGCACTCAAGGAGCTGAACGCAAACAAATCCGCTGGTCCTAATGGTATTCCACCAATCCTCTTGAAGAGATGTTCCTCTTCACTCGCTAAACCACTGCAGAAACTCTTCCATTTCTCTTATTCTACTGGCCGTTTCCCAAATAGATGGAACTCAGCGAACATTCAGCCAATTCCCAAAAAGGGGGACAGATCGTCGCTCTTTTTTTATCGACCCATAGCACTAACTTCTATTCTTTCCAAGGTAATGGAATCACTTATCAACCGTCAACTTTCGAAATATCTGGAATCAAATGACCTCCTCAATGACCGCTAATGTGGCTTTCGTAGCAACAGGTCCACAGGAGATTTGATGGCGTACCTTCCCGAAACGTGGAGCCATTCCATTCACTACTTCGGAGAAAACAAGATTGTTGCACTGGATATCTCGAAAGTCTTCGACAGCGTTTGGCATCCAGCCCCTTTATCAAAATTACATTCCTATGAAGTGGACAATTCCCTGATCCAATGGATAAGAGGCCGCCTTTCTGGCCGTTCAATTCACCAAGTGGTTCTTGATGATGTCAAATCTGTCTCCCATCAAATTAATCCAGGTGTTCCCCAGGGTTCGGTACTCTCACCCTGATTTTTATAATCTTGTCAATTACTCATAACCCAATTCACTCGTTTGCTGAAGATAGCACGTTGAGTTTCTCATATGAACACTCCCGTCCAAACTCTTCGAATGCCATTACCAACCAGCAGTTTATGCTTAATACATCGAATTTCGAGCTCAAAAAGATATATCAATGGGGTTTATCTAACCGAGTAGAATTCAATGCCTCAAAAACTCAGTGCTGCCCTTGTCGTCAAAAGCGACCTCCAAAGTTAATATACTGTCGATGAGCGGCGCATGCATCGACGAAGCCAAGGACCTATCAATCATCGGCACTCGAATTAATTGAACTCTTAATTGGAATGACCACATATTTGAAGCTGCGCAAAGTGCAGCAAAATGTATGGGGTTCCTTCAGAGATGCAAAAGATACTTCACTCCATCCAACCTGGCCACCATTTACAAGGCGTATATTCGTCCAAAAATGGAGTTCAACTCCCATGTTTGGTCAGGCGCATCCAAAACACGTGCTCGACAGGATGCAAAAACGTGCAGTGAAACTTATTGGGGACTCAGCTGTGAGTCGTTTAATTCCATCTTTTTTATAGATATTACCACGATTCTTGCTCAACTGAACTTGCTGAGTGTGTTCCGCCCCTTCAGACATTTTCCCGCGATACCCGTCAATCTGTGAATGCGCATCAGTTCACGTTGAAAGTGGACCTTAGGCGCACCAATAAACATAGAGAGTCATTCTGTAGCCGAAGAACACGAATATGGAATGCTCTACCTGATCATGTGTTTCCTCGTCATTGTGACGTCCAGGCATTCAAGACCGATATACGTCGATACCTCCTTTCCTTATTCACTTCCTCTCCATCCACTTGCACTGTGCTCTGACATCTAAGGGTACTTCAAAATCCCCTTTTATGCGCGCGTTAGTGTAAAAAAAAAAAAAAGTTTGAAAATTTATGTTTGAGTCTATAATTTTTCAGAGCACTGAAAGCGGCTAAAGAATGACTATATTATTTGTGGACTTGAAGTTGACTTTCAAAGTGAACCGATGCGCATTCTCAGACTGACGGGTATCGCTGGAGAATGTCTAAAGAGGCCGAACACATTCAGGAAGTCCATTCGCTTTCTCTATAGCACTGGTCTAGCATCGAGTATACGTGAAAGAATTGATGAGTTTGTTTAGATTAGAGCGTCTGCGAAGGACCAGTAAGTTATTATATAAGATAATTAAGCTAGAATTTAAGCATTTTTTGTCTAGCCTTTAATTTAGAAATTAAGAATATAAAAAGAAAAATAAAAAATGTTGTAAAAATGAAAAAAATGAAAGAATTGATGAGAAGACCGAGTTTTGGATGTTTTTCACGAACGCCCACAAGTTTCTGCTACATGTGGGAGAGTGTATTATTTTTTGTCTCATTCTCTGGTCATGCAAAAACTTCTCGCGTTGAATATACGCATTGCAGTCATTTGTAGTTCTCTTGAATATTTTCCAGTTTTCCTCAGTATTGAAACTCAACTCTTTTGCCTTAATGGCTTCTCTGCACCCAGAATCGAACCATATATTTCTCTTGGATTTGATACGTTGCGTGGAATAAAGGTTGGCATGTCAAGTAGAATCGTGTCTGTCAATGTGTCCGCTATATAGTCAACATCGTTATTAAGGAAACATAACGACCAATTTCACTTCCCAAAAAAGTCGTTTACACCTTCCCAGTTGGCTTCTCGTAGAACCATACTGTTCTTTCGGTAATTTTCTCATTAACGTCCTTGGTTAGAGGAAATTTAGCTGACACGACATAGCGGTCTGAAGAACCTAAGGGCGAAGAATTTGAAACAGCGAAGAGCTGGACATATTGATCTTCGGGTGTTGTATGGCCAGAGTAGCGAAGTCACTGAGAGTTATGCACATTGAAAGCACCCACAATAACGATTTCAGTGTAGGGATATAGGGTCAAGATCCTATCGGTACAATCAGATAGAGCATCAAATTCGTTAGGGGTATGGACACTGTAGAATTTTCAAAAATCGATTTTTTTTTTGTCTCAAATGACGCTCCCTATCAAAAAAATAAGATGCTATTCTGTTTATAGTGAAAAAACACACTTTACCATAAACTTTCTACCGACGACAATCCGCAGCACGACAAATGCCCTTCCGGCGCGGACGCGTGGTGTAAGTGGCAGAAAGCAAAAACTACGGGTACTTTGTCTTTTTTCCACCGCAAAAAATCTCTGAATGCAGATGTTTTTAAAGCCATTAAACCGATCCATGAAAAGCTTTCAAATGTTGATATGTTGACTCGTTGTTTGGGAGCCCTCACTCAAAACCGAAAAATTACATGTGGAATTTTAAACGCGTTTTTTTCGAAACAATTTTTTCAAATTGACCTTACAAATCGCTTCAAAAGTTTTTGTCCGGTTTACTACAAATTTTAACAGCATCTTTCTAATACAATTCCGCAGAAAAATACGGAATTTTCAATTGTTGTTTTATGGGCACTTTAATACGAAATTTTTCATTGAAAATTCGACCTTAACTTCAAAAAATAATAAAAATAATATTTTTAAAAAACCATACGTGTTTCTCTAGATAATCTCATGCTGAATAACGAAACATTTTTTTGTTCCAGATTAAAAATCGTGCACGCTAGGTGTAAGGCCGTGGAGCGCCTTTTCTAAAAGATGACTATAGATAGAACATGTTGACAGCAAATGTCCATTATACCATCTACAGTGGCTATACCTCTTAAAGGATGCGTTTCTATCTAAGTTAGGGCGTCTGTAAACAAAGCAGTAATATATCATATGCTTATGAACGTGAAGTTTTAGCCACGAAAAATTCAATTCTGAATTAGAACAGAGACCATATTGTGGCAGAAGCTGATAAGCAATATCACATCGTGTGTATGTGGCTAGGCCGCAATGTAGAAAGAACAGGGACACTAAGTTATAACCAGGTATCGTATAAAAATATAAAATCGGAAATATACCATATATATATCAATTATTACCTGGATTTCGCTAGGAGCAAAGATTGCTCAATTCTGGCCAAAAATGTGGGAACACACGGAGGAAAATTTGCATCTTAGACCACGAATGTTACAAAGATCGACGCTAAATTCTCGTTCCATTGAAATGGCCTGCCACTTACCAATACCGTATTTAAAGAGGTTGCAATCAGGACCAGAGCGAAAGCAACGACTACAGGTATTATGCGCTTGTAGTAGGTGCCTCACTAGATCAGTGCCGAAATTCAAGTCACATCCCTTCCTTGAAGTATGTTATACCACTCAAACATCAAACACTCTCCAGATTAATACGTAGAAAAGAATAAATAAAGATAATAATTAATTACCATATCTTCAGTTTAGGGTGTCCGCTGAGGACTAGTAATAATATATTTAGTTTACATACGGTAGAATCTAAGCATTTTTTCTCTAGGAAATAAGTTCAAAAAAAAAAAAAAAAAAATATACAATATAAACAAGTGTAAAAGAAATCGCACTTTAATAAAATATCCCCAATTTAATTGAAGAATTTTTGTGTTGAAGCATGCTTTTGCGACACCCTGTATACCGAAAATCACACCATGTTGTACATTCCGTAAGACCAAAAAGAATATTTTGAAAATCGACCCGAAAGGCATTTTCGAGATATGAGAAAAACTAATGGATTGTTAAAGGAAAAGTTGGCCTAATAAGAGGCGTACGTTAGAATCCGTGTTGCCGCAACCAAACGAAGTCGAGGTTAGAAGAGATTCAATCAGCTCAAAGGTAATAAATTCATGAGATGTACTCGCGTTGAGATAATACTAATAAAACCGCCAATACAGTGTATGAACATGAAGAACTTCACAAAGGGCATATAGTTTCTTGTGGACAAGAAGGAAATATCTCATCAATTTAAATGGTATTGTGTTTTTTAGAACGTTGAAATGATGTGTAAAAGATCTTTGGCGGATATGTTGGTCAAAGTCACTACGGAAAGATGCTGGAGTGTCCCGCCGAACACTGCTTAACATAGAAGAAAAACACACCAGCGGAGTGAACACAACAAAACACGGAAAATTCGTTTCTGTAGATTTTCTTTATTGTCTTCCTTTAAGTATTTCCTTGCACAACACTTAGAACAAATGGTAATGGTGATAACACGATCGTACTGGCGAAACACACTCACACACTGATTTTAAATATTCAGGTGGATTATCCCCGTTTCTACATGGGCTAAGTTCGCGGTTCTTCGATTGAGAATTGATGCGATGTGTCACTACTTTTCTTTCGCGCAACTCAAGAATGCAAATCGAATCGATGCGATATCCGGCACGCGTGCGCGTTTGTTCGACACAAAAAGTATTGTTAATTCCTCGTGCTAATTTGATGTCGTATTCGCGATAAATTCTCTTTAGTTTGACTTTCGCGATTTATTTTCAATACGTTGCGCGGCGCGTACCGGCCTCCTCGGTGCGGTTCGCTGTCCTCTGTTCGTTATAACCTAGTCGTCTCGTCCACGATCGAAATCTGACTGTAACGAAGTTACTGCGGCGGGAGTGGTGTAGCGATTCTAACAGATACACACACAATTCACAAGCAAAAATAGTGAAGAACACCGAACGAAATATCGAATAAGAAAAATACATCAGAACCGTATCCCAAGCGATAAATAAAAATAATTCACACCAGTGGAATATAGTCGAGTTTGGAAATCAAATTCTAAACACGGTCAGTAGCCTGGTGTGTAACGCTTAGGTAAAAATTTTTTCGTGATTCGAGCTGTCATAGCGTCAGTTCGAATCACACGATCTTCTTCACTATTATTTCAAACGCTATAATTGGTGACTACGACGTGATCTGTACACACACGCAGCATACACTTCCCATAGTAAAGCAGAACTTCACACACGGTCACGACTTCCGCATAGAGCACAGCCTCCGATGTTTCCTCGTTTCTCTCGTTCGTCCGTCGTCCGCATACGAATCTGATCGTAACGAAGTTACTGCGGCGGGAGTGGTGTAGCGATTCTAACAGATACACACACAATTTACAAGCAAAAATAGTGAAGAATACCGAACGAAAAATCGAATAAGAAAAATACATCAGAACCGTATACCAAGCCATAAATAAAAATAATTCACACCAGTGGAATTTAGTCGGGTTTGGAAATCAAATTCTAAACACGGTCAGTAGCCTGGTGTGTAACGCTTACGTAAAATGTTTTTCGTGATTCGAACTGTCATAGCGTCAGTTCGAATCACACGATCTTCTTCACTATTATTTCAAACGCTATAGATCTTCTTCGTTATTTTACTACACTGAACATGTCTATTTTCCAAAAACGCAATAGGGTACTGTGGCGGTTCCCTTGAACGCCACTACTCATCTTCCCACTAGCCATGTAAAAACTCCCACCTAGAGCGGCCGAAAACCGATAAAACAAGTACTGATTGCTTGCCTTGCAATTAAGCATGTACTTACCTTTTTGTCACCCACCTAAAGTGTCTCCTAAACCATATTTTCGCTAATTCAATAGCACGAATCACAAGAGACATTTTTCTCAAGGGCATCATGTGCTAGAAAGTAATGCGTCGGGTGTATGTTGCATCATCGGATTTCCTAGTATGAAAGTATAACATGCGGCATACACCAAGCAACCAACATGAACCGAACCAATTCAGTACGCATGTCTCGGATCGAATTCCATCAGCAATTGTAGATATCTTCCACAAGTAAGAGCAATTTGGTTGCACCATCAAGCAACCAACATTGTCCGAACCATATCACCAAGACATACCCTTATGCGTCAGCCGCATACGTGCAGGAGATGTTTCATCTTTTCCTTTTCATACATGCCCACATCGGTCGGTCATCCGACCGACAAATACATTAAGGCTGAACGCCCAAGGAATTCGAGTTCTCATAAATGGAAAATTACCATCAAGATTTCGATGTGCCAAGATGTGCACGATCAGCATAAATGCTTTACGCAGTCGCTGATCGTGTAAACACCTTAATCTCTATGTCGAGATATTGGCACCAGCTGCAACCATGCCAGCTAAGGTTCCCCTTATGGAATTATTGTATCCACGGTCCACTTGCTCATGCACAGCACGAGAGTGCGAAGTAACCGCATCTGTGTGTGTGCACATCCTTTCGGTGATCATCCTTCTAAGATCATCCCTTATATGGTCATCGGGGCGATGGATGAAAATGTTGGTGTTCTGTCGCTTCGGTCGATATAATTAATCGCGTTACGGATTAAGACAGTCGTGTCAAGTACCAGTTAGTGAGCGGGTTGAATAAAAGGGTCCTCCTTCTATTGAATGAATCTCGAAAGACCAGCCTCGAATCTTTAGTACCGTATTAAATGTTTTCGATTTTTAACAGTTGTGATCTTTATTTTGACCATTAAATACAAGTTGTACCACATCAAATGAAAACAGTTGTTAACAGTTTTGTGATATTTCTTTTGACTATTAAATACAAGTTAATACGGTAAGTATTAAATGTTTTCAATTTTTAACAGTTGTAATCTTTCTTTTGACCATTAAATACAAGTTCTACCACAAATGTATCCGAATTTTAACAGTGGTGTTCTTTTGGGTTAAGACCGAAAACCACCAGCAGTAATTGTAAAGTTGTGTAAATAGACATTGTAATTACGTTTCATGTTAACCTTTAGTTTTGTTTCTTAAGCAATTGAATAATAAATGAAAAAAAAAACGGATCTACTGCGGAGTTTTATTTAAGTGAACTAAAAGCAGCGACAGACGCCCGGGTATAGTGAAGAACCTGTGCCCCTGAGGCACCTTACCATTGAAGACAATATAACCAAAAATATCCACAATACTTCCGTTACGGTCTCCTCGCGGTAAATCAAAAATATACGAGATTGACCTACATCTCTAAAGACTTTAGTCACTGCCTTTGTAAACACTTAGGTCAATTGTACTTGCATAAGCTTGGTAGAACCATACAAAGTCAGGAAAGATTTCGACATTATAATTGAGTTGACACAACTATATCAGTTCACCATTATTTATGTTGCAAGTCAATTGAGGATACTTTGCCCAACTTTTTGAAGATTTGTAATAAAATTTACAAGGGGACCAAGAAACCCACCTCTCCGTTGTTTGGCATTGTAGAAAATGATAAAATATTGGGGTGTAGCGATGAGAGTTAATATAATTTTAATTTTATGTAAGTACATGAACATCATCGTAAGGACATAAACACTGATTCCGAATGCCAGGTAATTTCAATACCGGTCCCATTTGTATATTCGTCTCATGGGAAAGGATTTTCAGATTCCTCGCGAATATATTGACAACAACACCAACTGTGTTTTACAAGCAGGTATTTAGTGAACAACATAAACCCTCTGCTCTTATTTCTAAATTGTCTATTACTTGCTTCTATATAAGTGTATATAAACCACCCTGTGATAAAATTAAAATTGTGTATTTACTCAAGAATTCTCATACAGAATCAACCACATCCTAGAATATTGATTGAAGGACTAAGATTGCTGCCTCATTGCGTGTTTTTCCTACGCGTAGCTTTTATAGCTTGTGGAAGACATCAGTTATTTTCATCATCAGCAGATAACTTTATGATATTTTCATGGAGAATTATTAATGAACTGATATGTGTTTTCTCTATATTTCATACCAGATTGGTATTGGATGTTTGTAAATAGGATTTTACAAAAAGATTTAAAATCCCAATTTACTGAACTCATCGTCAATTGGACAAAATATACCACATTAGAAGAGCTATCGTCAACCTGTAGGACTTATAGAAACACTGAAAGGAGAGAGATAAAACTCTAGCTTTAATGGCGAAAATTCCAAAACCAAAATCTGCACCGAAAAAAAATTAATATTTACCGGATTTCTAAGACAACATTTGTAAGAAATGAAAACTCTTCCATCTAAGTCAGTTGTGCAACAATAAAACTTAGCGTGATCGTCAGAGTAAAATTAATTACATGGCAACCCGGTCTAAGAGAAGAACCATCATTGGATCCATAATCTAGGTGGAAGAATATGAAATTGAAGTAGGATGGATCAATTATCGTAACAGGTAACAGTAGACGAAGGTACTCCAACCATCACTACAAGATCTTTCTTTATGAGTTTTGGTCGATTATCTGAAATCACTTTTGTCATTGCCTCCTTCTCTAAATTGAGATAAAAGTTGTACTATGCAATGTTGCACAACCTATTTTATGAGCCTCTTTACTATATATATATATATATATATATCACCCATTTAAACGGCTTTTTGATAACCTTTATTTGATTGAATTATTCTAGAATACACTGCCACTGGTATAGGGTTAGCCCACTACAACGATTGACAATCTGTCTTGAATGCACGTACAGCGATTAAAATTTAAAGCATCTCTAATCCCCAAAGCGCACAACATCTCTCACCAACTTTAGATACAAACACTTCATTAGGCCACGAATACACGGCGTACTCCACCCAGGAGATACCAGCACTTCCGTTGACTCGTCGCTATAAATCCCCATCAATCCTAATATTTGATTACAGACATAAATTGAAATTTGCGTAACATTCCTGTGACACAACCTTAGAATCACACCTTGGGTGCGTCCTAAGTGGGACACACGCGTGTTCTCAACATATGATTAATCGAATTTTCCCTCAATTAAACAATACAACAAAACGATTCATTGCAATCGAACTGCTTGAACGGTTTATCAATTTCATTCATGTGTATAGGTGAAGACACTGCTCATCGAAATGAATGGAAGGGTGCGATTCATATGCTTGTGCATAACTAATTGCTGATAATTTACAGATTAGTGATCAATCGGTTAACAAATGAGCGGTTGTTAAGCGGCCAGATTTCCCGTTAATGCAGACAATAAAACTTCAAGGACCGAGATTACCCTCCTGTGCAAGCTACAATTGCTACATGTACTCCATTATGAGGTACACGCACCAATTGTCAGGCAAAACGCACGCTAGAAGCACACGACGAGAAGGACATGAGACTGCGAACAATGCCTTCATTGGCTTGCGGGCTACTCTCCAAATGTGATTACAAGGCGTCACATATACACCAGAGATATGCTTATCGGTAGAGATTTGAAAGGACATGCATATTAAACTAGGTCCATGTTGATGGACTTGCAATGTTAATTTCTCTAGGCTATGAAGTCGCCTGACAGCAGGACCGTTTAAAGTTTTACTCAAATTATCACACTCACTGCCCGGCGATCCTTTGTTAAGTCATTCGAACGGAAAAACCGGAACAGGACCCTAATTCCTTCGAAAACTTTTCTCTTCATAAGCAAATTTAAGTTTTTCAATTATTCAAATTTCTATCTACTGTCGCGTGGGAACAAAAGAACACGTCTAACATCTTCACAGTACAGTACGCTCACTGTTACGGGATGCTCGGGAAGGCGCTTTCATTTCTAAGCTCAGGCGTGTTCATCATCATCATTATCGGCACCATCATTAACGTTGTCGTCGTGAGGCTAGTTAATCAAATTAGCAATTTGCTGGAACAATTATAATCCCAACTGTCTTACAGTTTGCCAAGATGCAGGAATTGTGCAACAAAGGACGTTGGCATTCTCTTTTGCAATGATTCGCGTCGATGGGCATAGTAAAATGAATTAAATTGATGGGCATAGAATGAATGAATTGAATTAAAAATAAAATCTAGTTTAACTGTGGACGTTGCCACATCATTACATCTACTTGATGTAAAGTCAAAGAAAGCGTGAATTCTAAATGTTTATCTTCATCACTGTGCTGCTTTGTAAGTAAAGGCGTATAAATAATATACACTTGGACTATCTTGTAGGTTAAACATCTACGTGGTGGAATTGGTGGTACTCTAAGTACTCAGGTACAGTGCGTGTAGGGAAAATCAATAAAAAACACAGTCGATGCACATAGGTTTTGAATGCTTGTAAATTGTAAACAAGCAAAGCCTTCACGAAGTTTTGTAGTTCGTCTGAAGATTGACTCTCTGTGTTTATGTGTCGGTCTTAAATTAACTTGATAAAAATCGATGAGTATAATCTGACTTACACCTTCAGCAGGCAAATACCGGAGAAATAAAAACTTTGTGGTGATATCTGTAGAACAGAAATGGACAGGGTCCACCATCTACTCCAATACCATAATTGTACAACTTCAATGTTCGTATCCCAACAACCACGGGTAATGATTTTTTTTATACTGCTGATCAATGTGAATTAAATTTCAGTTTTGAAAGGCTGTACATCTTGTGAATTGTAAATGCATGCGCTTCACATCTTGTGAATTGTAAATGCATGCGCTTCATTCTAATTAAATGTCGAGTTAATTCGAAAGAATTGAAAAGTCTTTGACTTCGATTGTCTATTGACTTCACTCTTAAACAAGGAGTTGGAGTTTTTTTTGGTAACAATACAAGTATTGGGTTCATCTTGTTGTTCAGAATTAGTTTATTTTGTTGTAATTATAATACAATAACTTGATCGTGTCCTGCTGTTTGATAAAGATGTGTTTTGTTTTGATTTTACTTCGTTTAGGAAAGGCGACTCTGCAGCATTGTGTCGGGCATCCGAAATGGTATTTTTTATCGACCGGATGCATCAGCCATGAAAGATGATCAAGAGTTTCTTCCAACAATTTCACAGAGTCTATGTCTTAATGGGGTGTTATTTCACCCGCCAGTTATGTCAAATTACCACTCAATTGTGCAGAACTACCATAATAGTAAGACATTAATTAAACCTGCGTGTATACAACAAAACACGGCGGCACAATATTCGAGGGCAGGTCAATAATTCTTTAGGAAATGAGAACAATTTTATATTATTTTCCCATTTAGTTGACCTAATAATGACGCATAATATTCTCCAGTTACCGTCTGTCCCTTTTCTAAAAAGAAGATAATGCCACGCTCATCCCAAAACACAGTAGTCATAACCTTTCCAACTGATTTCACCAACTTTGCCTTCTCTAGAGCCCATTCGCCTTTAAAAATCCTCTGTTTCGACTGTTCTTTCGTCACGGGAGTGTAGTGTGCATCCATGTTTTATCTACAGTTACGAATCTACGCAGAAACTCATCTGGGTCGCGACGCATACGCTCCAAAAGTTTTTAGCTGATGCGGCACCCATCTCGCAGATATTTTTTTCATACTCAATTTATCATACAAAATTGAAACAAGAAACAAAGTAAAAATTGATAGATACCTGTTGCGGATTCGCCCTTGACATTCGGCGAATTCGCAATTAAATGCTACATGTGGCACCACCTAAATGCTATATGTGGCATCACCATAAACAATGTCAGCAATCAGCTGACATTTTAGAATTAATTCCGTTGGTTGTCATTTGACAACCATTTTTTATGTTTGTATGCTCTTCTTTCGTTAGCACTTGGTGTATACAGATGTAATCGATATCAATCTTAAGAATCACAAGAAATAAAGTCATTTTTTCTTCTATAAATTGGAAACAACACTGTTTCAATTCTCTGGCGGATAACATTTGGGATTAGAAATCAAGGTAATCCTTTCATTTAAACATTTTTATAGCTATTGTTGCAGCAAACGAGAAATAGTGTTGCTGCACGCCAGGAGACCAATTGTTCCTGAGTTTCCTTCTCCCGGACCACCGAGCATACATTGGGTGGTGGATAGTTGTATATTATACCAATACAAAACAAGAGTTAGCGGGATTTGCAAACAACGCCTGTTGTTCGCACTCAATTGCAGAGCGACATTCATCAGTCGGCGAAGCCCAACAACGCCGAAACAACGTGCACGTCAGGAGACCGCCTTGTTCCTGACACCAGTCCACAACACAATAAGAACCCGGTGTTCGTGGAAGGTGTGTTCAACGCTTGTTGAACATACAATACCTATTGAGAAATGACGCCTACTAAAAACAGACCATTAGCAATGGTAGAAGCGCCATAGTAGGCGTTTCTAAGGACTTATTGTCCTACCCTCGTATATGCAAACCAACAAAGTAATTAGCCATTTGTCACCAATAAAAGAGTGGATTGGATCGTGAGTGATGGACAAAAGAGGCATAGAGTGGGTAATATTACGGATACCAGAAGAATGTCAGTTTTAATGTTATGAGAGGCAGATTGAACATAAAGATTCAATTTGACTGACAAATCAATAGATAGACTCCACTCATAGAATCGTCAACTCTATAGAAACTTAATTTCGACAGTAGAGCCGGGTGCCAAGTTTTATGAGATGCTTTAAAAACATCTCCATGGAACGATTCCAAGAAAGCTATCGGACTGCATAGAATAGTCCTTAAAAAGCGCACCCTAGAACTGTTATCTCATTACAAGGAATTCTGTTTATTTGCCTCCCATTAGCAATCCCACAGATTTTATCAAATTGCAATTTCATCATCCGAAGGTTTTTCTCCCGTAGGGGTTGGAACTCATTTCGAACGCATTCTAGAACGCTATCATTTACAAGTAATACCAATAATTCGCTTTTTAAAACTCTATGAGATTGTCTCTCTTAAGGAGAGTATACAAAAATGCTGAACCTATCGTCTAACACATATTGCTTATTGAAATATAGCGCCAAATTGTACCAATAAAGGTGTTACGTCGTAATCTCCCCCGTCCCCGATGTCCCACCGAGCGAGGAGTTTAAATCTAGATAAAACTGAATTCAGATGGAAATATGTATGCGGGAATTAGGGGAGAGATCCACAGTTTGGATTGTAATCGCGAGCGAGTGCACGACCCTGTTTTCGTTGAGTTACAATATTGCGAATGCGCGATCTTGTTTTCGTCAAGTTGCGCATTCCGAAAGAACGGGTGTGACGTTTTTCTTCTCTCTTCGTGAGATGGAGAGTCGAGAGGTAGTGGCCTGTGTGGACAGACGTGCGAGTTGAAGAAAAAGTAGGGCGAGTCGGCCCCGTTTAAAAAAGAAAAAGAAGAAAAAGAAAAGTAGTACTACTAAGTTTAGACCGAGGCGGGAGAGTTTTTTTTTTTTTTTCGTGTAAAGAATGATTGTAAATTGTGTTGTGATTACGTGGCCATAGGTGATCACGTCCGTTTTAGTTTCTTTTCTTTCGTGGCTGTAATTTCGTATCAATGTGATAACCGTAACTATTATATATCAAGAGACTCAGAACCCATGCATGCTGTAAATAGAAGGAAAACCTCAAGAAGAATCCGAGTGAAGAGTGTTTTACATTTTTCTGTTCCGAACTGGAGCTTCGGTGGGCGGACTAGTGGAGCAAGTATCCCCAGGTAACCTGTGACTTCAAGAAATTTTCAGTTTCTCAGGTAGTGCAACGGTCGGCCATCAACGGTGGACGGTTTCCCCTAAGAAACGGATTCCATCAGATGCCCTACAGCAGATGCCGTATTGGCGCTACCGGTCCTAACACGGTGACCACAACCGTAAAAGAATAAAACGTTAACCATCGGCGCACACTGCAACATTTGAAGACTACATTATTATGTTGTAACAATTTAAAATTAAATTGTAGCAACTGGCGCAGTCATCCCATTCCGCAACACAACAAATTGAAATATACCAAAACTAAAATGTTACATTAAAACTAAAGTATATCAGCAAAGGCATTACAGTCACCAATCACCATTATTCTAAATTAAAATATTAATAGTTGAACACTAAACATACAACAAATCAAATATGACTATTGCTGAAATACACTACGACAATTTGCGAAAGGTCACTGTAACATTTATAATACAAATCATTCAATCGAGGGGTGGTGTCTGCCCCGGGAAACCCGAAGAAAGGAGCACGGCAAGTCTTATATTGCGATTGGCTTCGGATCTCAACAACAACACCACGTAAGATACTACCTGGGAATCTACATTAAATGTTCTAAATTGCCATTAGCTGCAAGACGTCACAAGTGTATACAATTTCCAAATTAAGGCCCCACACGTAGAAAATTTCATACCACAAATAATCATTCATCATTCATTAACTAATCATCACTCTTCATATACCACAAAGGGAAATCGAAGTAATCAAAAACACGTATCATTTAGTTGTAATACACAACTTTATTCACAATTTAAAATGAAATTAAATTAGATATAGAAGACTTCGATCTTCCAAAAAATAACACTAAATTCGACGTCAAAAATTTGACATTATTACATAAATAAGTGAATAATAGTTCACATGTAAATTTCGTACAAAAGAATTGAAAGGCAATAATATTTACGACATGTGTATACTGTTTGCATAGTTTGCTTATGTCCAGTGATAACTTTGGAGATCAACTATTTACGAGATGTGCCAACCGAAGACAAATATGCATGAGGTAAATTCTTACCCAGATGAGAACATAAATTCAAATTTAAATGCAAACCCCAGTTACACCACTCAACTAACGAACCTCATCCAGACAAACAAGGACGATCCCATTTGAGTTCATCATCGTCACAGTATCATCATGAACGTCATCACATCAATTCATAAGGCGACACCAGTCACTGCCTACTGCTAATTGAGTCAAGGAAGGTAAAACAAAATTCTCGATGGTAGTTGAGGTGAAAATTATGGCGCAACATTTTAACCAAATAGCCGACACTGAGAATCAGTATCCTGTATCATGTCGAGGAATCCTGGAGAAACCAATTGGAACCGCATACTTTGGTTTGGTTTTTCAGGCAAACAATAAAATGGAAATTGAAACCAACACTCGATTCGTTATGGTCATACATATACGTTGTGGACGATATTGCAGCCTTTTCGGGAATGTATCCTGACAGACGGCTGCTCCACTGCTGCCCACTATACTAAGTGTGCTCCAAAGCTGGAACTTATTTAGGAATTCAGGTAACGTTGGTCTCATGTAAATTGATTTAATTTGCTTTGTCGTCGTCCTGGTCCTTAGTGTCTAGATTCTCAGTGTAGGCCTGTGAGCCGGCCAGGTTTTCCTGCGCCCGATGACCAGTGGACAGGACATGCGATTGCGGTTGTGGTAGGAGTAATAAAAATAGACTCTTCTATACACAGTTTTAGGCGAATTTTAAATTTCCTGAAATGTGGGGATTCAGTTTGCCACACTACTCCGTAATATCTCGATTTATATTTTATTTAAAAACAAAAACAAAAACAACGTATTTAAACTCTAAAATAAGCCGTCACTAAGGGTTAAGGGAATATGAGAAAAGGCAGAAAGTATACAAATATAACAAAATCCATTTGTTGGATCAAAAAGGACAATGAAAAGTGCGAAAGAACAAAAAAGAAAAAACGATCATAGTGTGAAATATGGTCACCGAATTGAATTGCAAATTTTTCCTCTGCATAAAACAATCCACAAATTTAATTAGACCCGCCAGGGCGCGCCAGGACAAACGCAAGGACTGACAAATATAAAAAAAAACATAGAACCGACTTCGAGATGGATGACGAATTATTGTATTTCATTATAAAAAAATCACTTCAATCAAAGTATCTGATGGGAAATTGCCGAAAGATGGGTTTGGGTGCCGAAGAACGTTTTACAGTTTACAATACACGTTTTGGATTGAAAGCGCCATCGACAACCGGGAAATATATACTCCAGAGGCCCGAATACACAGCTCAGAAGAATATTATTTTTGGCTTATATGTGTGTTTACATCAATCCCTAGGGACAGGGGTCGAAAACAATGCCAAACAGTTCTTTATACGAAAAACTTGATTAAACAATCATATATGCAAATTAATAATCGTGATACTGGCTTTTTTTGACTTAATGCAATTCACATGTAAAAAGTGAGGATAGTCGTGGGAGCCAGGGAGGCGGTTAAAATATCCAAAGTGTAATCAGCTGTGTTCTGTGACAAGCCTTATGCTCAAAATATGACGAGACAATAAACGTGATAATAAACGGTCTGATTACTGGGGCGTTAATTCGTAGTAAAAAGGAATGGGGGGTAAAGCGCCAGCCTGCCATGGCGAGTTTCTGTACAACTAATTTGTTTTTTGTAATATGCATGAGGCTGGGGTGTGTAATTCACTTATTGTGCGTATTTGAGAACCGTATTAATATGGTTACAGCATACTTTCCTGACTTTACACATTTAAAGCCCTCATTTTTAAATTGCTGGCATTTTAAATTCACATACATGTACTTATGTGTTACTTCTTGACAATTGACAAGTAAGTGCTAGACCGCGTATAAAAATTGAGCTTAGTGGACAGCACCCGGTGAAAGTTATCCAAAGGGGGCGAAAAATCGAAAATCAACTGACAAGGTTATGGGGTCCATATTTTGGGACGCGCAGCGAATTTGTTCATCAACTATGCTGAAAAATGTTAAACTTTCGATACCGAACATAACATGGCATTATTGAATCAACTGAGTGTAGATATCAAGAAAAAAACAACCTCGCATACAAAAGAAAGAAGTACTGTTCCAATATACCGTGTCACAAGTCAATGGAGGCGTTGCTCAAATTGAATAAATTACACTTCGGATTACATCCCCACCCAGCGTATTCTCCAGATCTGGCCCCCAACCACTACTGGCTTTATGTAAACCCCAAAAAATTGCTTAAGGGAAGGAAATTTGGCTAAACTGGGGCCTATTTTGAGAGCAAAGGTAAATTTTTCTACAAAAAACGTATCAAAAAGTTAGAGGAGCCTTGGAATGAATACATCTGTGGGGAGGAAGTATGTGCCAGACACTAGGTTCACTTCCATCCCCATCGTCTATTGTTCAAGCGGACACTGCTCACAACGCAAGGAGAAAGAGAACGATGTTGACCTTCGCAACCGAGCGGACACAACACAGAAACAAGACACTCAGGCGATGTTGTTTACGCATAAACATTTTTTATTGTCTATGGTCTTTACTTAGAACTGATTATTAATATTAAATCGATTTTTATAAACTATTTATTTTGTCCAGTCAATGAAATGTAATTTTTAACAAAAATCCTCCGGAATAAAAAAAAATCGACAAACCACCGCTCAACTTAATGGATGATAAATAAAATTCACTACGACAATGACTCCGTATATTATCGCTTCTCCGCCGCGCAACAGAGAGCGGGAGATCGCGCGACCAGCGTGGTCGGCGGGTGTAATAAGACTCAGTGATACAGCCCTCGTTTGGGGTGAGTTTGTGGTGTGGTGGTAGATATCCTCTCTCTTGGTGGAATAGAAAACCAGAAAACCACCAACCAACATACCATCATGGTGGTAGGTGTGTGATCGTTCAGATCTGTGTTGTTTACTCATGCGCGAAGGCAATGGAAAACAAAACAGGCAGGCGGCAAGGACAAAGGAATCGGGGCGATCATGGTTTATGATGCACCTCGCGGCTAAATAAATAGACGATGATGCATTGAAGAGATGTGCTAAAAGCAAATATGGGACGAGGACCTCATAAAAGTCTTAGATGAGTGATGCCCTTGTGTAGATATACGAGTAGACATTGGTAAAGGTGCTAATGGGTTGGTGGACGAAACGAATCCTTTGCTTGCATTTGTATATGCAGGGAAACTCGTTTGTGGGAAACGGATTCTATATTTGCATTGTTTATGCTTTGAATTCAATCCGGCGGCTATGCGCGAAGTCGATGATTATTTGGAGATTCAAACAAAGGAGCATTTCTGGGTAAAGTGCTTGCAGCTGTATCGATAGTTGCAAGTCATTGCGAAGCAATTCAGATGATTACACAATGACGTCAATTGTACATGGTATCTATGGCGACGTCAAGATCGAACTCTAGTGTGAATATCTACACTAATTGGAAATTCTGTTCTGGGTCGCTAATGCAGAGATGCATTGATACATGAATGAATGCCTTTGTAGGAAAAATTCTTTGCAGGCATTTCCAGGTAATGCATTGAAAGAATTAATTATCCTTGGGAAGGAAATGTTTTTGCTGCGGGGAGATTGCGGTGTAGGTGTGGGAAGGTTGGAATTTGCCTGGCACCGAAGGTACCGAATAGGTTTTGTTTTATGCTCCCGTATAATGGAAAGAATTCTTCTAGGGAATTTGTATGCGAAGAAATGCATGAAAGGTAAGCATTCTTTTACAGGGACTTTTAGGTTATATAAATTTGATCTATTTGATGCGTGAAGCATTTAAGGTGGTAATGCGATTGCATTAGCGAACTTAAGGAAGTTGGGTAGCAGTTATGGGGGTTTTTCAGGTAAGTGGCCCGTGGGGTTTGGCGGAACCGCCACCCATCAATCTTGAATGAAAGTATGTTGATAAATAAAGTCAAATTTAATCGAGAAAACCAGAAAGTTCTTGGAAAAATTGTTAAAAATACAAAGTTCAAAATTCTGCTTTTTCTTCCACCTACACTTTTACTTCAATACTAAATTTTAATCGCAATTTCTATTTCTCCTTAAAGAAGAAAAGCACCGTAAATGTTTACGTGACACAAAAACAGTGGAAACGATAATTTTTTTTTTTAATATCATCCTTTATTGGATATGAATCGTACAATTTTACCAATTTAATTTAATACTATGTCTGAATTGTACTTAATTTAGTTTAATTAAGTAAAACGTGTAAGGGTTTACTGGACTAGTGTTCAGCTCCCAACTCGACTTTAGTAAGGTAGATTTTAACATGTTAATTCATGAGGTTTCGTCCGTTTTAGCTGTCTCAATTCGTGGGTAATATCCAAGAGCTGAGTAGCTTCTACGTTGGTATGATTATGTAGGCGTCTTCCGTGTTTGACAGCATATTCTTGGAAAACGATAAATAGATATTATTTTACCTCTTCACACGATGCCGGTCTTTTAAAGCCCCCTGTGTTCGGTCTTCGATGTGAGATGTGAGGTTCCGCCGTACAAATTAACGCATTCTACGTGGAGTGGACTGTAAAAAAGCAACCGGCCCGAACAGAATACCAGCAATGGTCCTTACAAACTGTGCTCTAGGAGTGTCGCCGGTTCTTGTCAGACTCGTTCGCGTATCTTATGGACGGAGGACATTTCATCATCATCATCGGCACTACAACCGGGATCCGGTCTAGGCCTTATTTAACAAATCTCTCCACCGGTCCCGATTTCAAGCCGATGTCATCCAGTTTAGCACCCCCGGGCACTGGGCGTGCTGGTATACGCCATCCCTCCATCGCAGACAAGGTCTGTCGCGCTGTCTCCTTATATACATCCTACCACAAAGGACTTCCGCGCAGGCTTCTCTTCGCTCATTCGAGCTAGATGTCCCGACCACCGGAGTCTACCGAGCTTGATTTTTCTTACAACATTAACTTCAAAGTAGATCAGGTACGACTCATGGTTGTAGCGTTTCCGGAATCATCCTCCCTCACATACGGAGCCAACAATTCTCCTTAAGACTTTCCTCTCGAACGCGGCTAAGAGTTCAAAGTGTCTTTTATTGAGCACGCAGGTCTCGGATCCATACATGAGTACTGGTAAGACCATGGTCTTGTACAGTAGTAGCTTGGATGTTCTGGATAAATTTCGGGATTTAAAGAGCCTTTATAGACCATAGTAAGTTTTGTTGGATTTGATCAGCCGTTCGCGTATTTCTTCTTCCATGTTGTTATCGGCTGATACTATTGACCCAAGGTAGTTAAAGAATTGCGCTACTTTAAATTCGTGCTATAAAATATAAATATTTAAAAGAAAAAAAATCCTTTTTAAAAAATAAGATGTTTTCAAATAAATAATTAAATTAAAATTTCATTTTTTGACCTAATTTTTGAAAAATCGTAGAAATAGAAAAAATTTCATGTAAAAAAATTTTTTTTTTATTTTTAAAAATTTAATTTTTATAAATTAAATACATAGAAATCCTATTTTTTTGCTTATATATATAATCTATATTTAACTTTATAAATAATATTAATAGATTTATTAAATATTTATTTTATCAAAAAGAATTTTAATTTCGATAGATTAAAGATTATTTCTTTAAATTTCCATATCTATGTCTATATTCTTATCTAACTTTAAAAATAGAATTGCAAAGGAAAGCATCTTGGTTTAGGGGTTGATTGGGTTTCGCTTGCAACGAAAAGCAAAATCAGAAAGATAACCGCGTGACCTCGTTTAATGCTTGGGTAATTCTCGGAATGCAGAACAACGGGTGGATTTCAAGAAGCGGAAATGGAAAAGGATGGGAACTATTCCCAGCGGGATTGCCTGTACTTTTTAATTTTTAAGAGGCATATCAGCTTGGGATCTACCTTTGCATTGGAATGTGCAAAAGGAAATTGATGATGAACTAAACTGTTTCGCTATGTAGAAACAGCATCGTCTATCAATGTTTTGCTGTTGTTAAACAGCAGGATGTATTGACGATTTCAGGTAGGTAAACCGATATGGGTGATTTTGGGGAATCGTCTTTTTTAATAAAGAGGAGCTTAATGATTCGGGGGGTTTTAATTATGTAACTATATTATCACGGTCGTTGCTCAAATAAACTTGGCAAATAAATTTAACCCAATACACATCAATTAAAGAATAATGATTACTATCATCATCATCATCGGCACTACAACCGGGATCCGGTCTTGGCCTTATGTATCAAGTCTCTCCATCGGTATCCGGTACTTAGCCGAGACTTGTTAAATTGTCCATAATAATTTTTTTTTTTTGGGCAAGGTTATTCGTCTTGCGCCGACCTTTCTCAGGATGTCGCTGCATGCATTGGTTCACTACTTGGCGGGTGCCAAAGTAGCTATCCAGGGGTGTCATGTGGAGACTGCATGTCAACTTGGATTGAACAGGGACAAAGACCGTCCCGGCCTTCGTCGGGTTGAAAGCACAGACTATGCCCTGTATGTTCGCTCCCATCCCCCTGACGATTACTGTCGACAGAAATTAATTTTAGAATTAGTGTCGTAGTTCAGTAAAATGTGCGAATTAAAATCATCTTTTATTCTCTAATAATGAAATCAAAATAAAACTGTTTAACAATTCCATAACATAAAGCATATTAGTATTATTTTTTTTTATTAGACTTCTCTCGGGAGAGGCGAACCTATAGCGCCGAGTGGGCGCCCCGAGATGCCGTCAAGTAGCTGTTGCAGTTATTTTTGAACAGCTGCAGGTTGTAACGCTCCGGGAACACTTCCGTGGGAAGGGACTTCCACAGCTTCCCCGCTCTGTACCGGAACGAGCTCTGATGCAGGGATGTTCGCGCCGTCGAGAGATGAACCACTAAGGGGTGCGATCCGTCGGATTGTCTTGTGGAGCGCATATAGACCGAATTGCGTAGAACAATACCAATAATCTCCGAAGAACAGCACCCGTGATAATATCTGTAAAACAGACAGAGGTCGGCTACGCGCCTTCGATGTGATAGCGACTGTTGTCCAGACGTCAGCGCCGAGTCCCCGATCAGGCGGATTGCTCGTCTCTGTATGCTCTCAAATAGATCGAGGGAATGTTTAGGAGCCGAGCTCCAAACATGAGAGCAATATTCGAGTGTGGGTCTAATTTGGGATTTATATAAGAGAAGAAGTTGGGCCGGAGTAAAATATTTCTTGGCTCTAAAAAGATAGCTCGGCTCTCCTGAGGCTGACCTGGCGATGCTTGGCGCGTGTTTATGCCATGATACATTCCCACAGACCGTGACGCCGAGCAATTTCTAACTTTCCCCAGCCTCGAGAGCCCGGCCATTCATCATCAGCTGTGGAACCGATGATACAGTTTTCTTTGTGAATGTTGTATACTGGGTCTTCGTTGCATTGAAGTCGACAAGATTGGCCCTTCCCTGCAGGACTTTGTCCAAATCCCGATTCAGAGAGTCGATCTGGCTACATCTCAGCTGGTGTGACGTTGATGCACCAATCGGCCGATCGCTCGAAAAGGAGGAAACAAGCGTACTATCATCCGCAAAACTGAACACTTTGTTATCCGTTGTCTCCAACAAATCATTTATGTGAAGCAAGAACAAGGTCGGAGCCAAAATAGAACCTTGCGGCACCCCCGAATTAACAGGATACAGATCCGAACACTCGCCGTCCACAACAACCCGGATCGATCGATTCTCGAGGAAGCTCCTCGTCCAGTCGCAAAGCTGTTGGGAAGGTCCATATGAACGGGGTTTGCTCAGCAATGCCCCGTGCCAGACGCGGTCAAAAGCCTTAGAGATATCCAATGCGACCGCCCTTGACTCACCATGCCGTTTAATCGCAGATGTCCATATATCGGTCATAAGTGTCAAAAGGTCTCCTGTGGACCGCCTGCCACGGAATCCGTATTGACGATCATTCAGAAGTCCGTTGCACTCCAAATACTTAATTAACTCTGTATTGATGACTTTTTCCATTACCTTAGATAAAGTAGACAGTAATGCTATCGGACGGTAATTTTATGGGAGACACTTTTTTCCCGTCCTTGGGATTGGCTGAACTCGAGCGATTTTCCAGCAGGCAGGAAAGGTCCTCCGTGCATAAGATAAGTGGAAGAGTCTGCCAAGTTCTTAAGGACTATTGCTGGTATTCCGTCCGGGCCGGTTGCCTTCCTACAATCCAGTTCACGCAGAATGCGTTGAATAGTGCGCGGACGAAATCTCACATCCCGCATGGAAGGCTGTACCGGCGAGATCACAGGTGGCTCCAAAAGGCCGGGATCGAGGTTTGAATTTGCTGAAAATAAATTCGCGAACACATTAGTTTTATCCTTTGGATTCGTGACTAACGTTTCGCTGTCTGTCACCAACGGAGGGAAAGAGGAGGATGCGAAGTTACCGCTGACAGCTTTTGCCATTGACCAGAAGGAGCGCGAACCAGTTGGGCACCGAAGGAGCTTATTGATCACCCTGTCGTTGTGAGCCTTCTTCGCGGTATCAATCGCCCAGTTGCACGCGTTTCTGATTCTAACACAATTCGTTCTGTTAACATCGGTGGGATTGGAGTGCCATTGCTTAAAAGCTCTATTTTTTGCCGCTGTAATCAGCTCGCATTTTTAGTCAAACCAAAGTTTATCAGAGGAACTTCGTTTGAGGGAATGTGGAATATACATCTCTATCCCCAGGAGAATAATCTCTGATACCGACTCCGCGCATGCGTTAACATCGGAGTTTCCGCAGCACACCTCTGACTATGAAAAGGCTGCGAAGAAATCTCGCAAATCGTCCCAGTTAGCGGCCCCATACTTCCATACATGGCGAAGCTGCCTAGGCCGGTTATTCGCTTGATATGCAAGTACTTGCGCGACAGATACCAAGCAGTGATCTGAGTTTCCTAGTGGCGCAGAAACCTCTACGGTATAAATACTCGGTTCGGATGTCAAAAATAGATCCAGGGTGTTCGCATAATCGCCTCGGGTATCCGGCACTCGCGTTGGTTCCCCCACGAGTTGAGTCAAGTTATGGCTTACATCTCCGCCAGCCTCCCAGACTCGTCGGTTCTGTTAGAATGGAACAACCAGTCGGAATTGTGAACATTAAAATCGCCAAGGACAACAATTTCAGATGCCGGGTGGTTGATCTGTATCCAGTCGACGGTATATGAAAGATGTTCGAAAAATGTCGCCGGTCGATCGTCATTCGGGGAGCGGTAAAGACAGCAAAGAAATTTAACGGAATTCCTCAGCACGACCCTCAACCATATGATGTCCATATTATTGGGTTCCAACGCCTCCATCCTCTAGTAAGCCAGATCGGACCGCGTGAAGACGCAGACTCCGCCCTTAAAACGGAATCTCGAATATAAGTCGTATCCTGAGCAACGAAGATATGTCGAATCAGTTGACGAATCGACCTGGGTTTCAGTTAGGGCAAGGATATCAGGTTTCGTTGTTTGCAAATATTGGTGGACGGCGTTTACATTCATATTGGTGAAACCAACGCCCCTGATGTTACAAAATGCCGTCACCAGTCGAGCCTGGGCCGAGCCTCGAGAGCGACCCCGGTTATGCGATGACGAACCTCTCAAAGTTCCATTATCTATCATGATATCTGCATGATGTTCCCCCTGACATAGTCCCCCCCGGAGGTCCGAATGGGAGACTAGTTTACCTCCGGAATCCTTTATATCAGAAGGCACCATCATGACTCATCCCCGTGCCAGTCCGGGCCATCAGCCACACATCTGAAACACCGTCAAAGATTTCTCTCGGCGATATCGCGAAATGTACAGCGTGACGGGGTGGTATCTCACCTTGGGACCGACTACCACCTAACCAACCTTCTCTCGAAACGGTCCATCAGCCAAGCTCCGAAAGATGGCCTGGGATTTCCCCCGACCATTTCACGGAGCCTAAAGCTTGATGGGGTGGTATTTCACCGGGCGCACAGGGCGTTGGGACCCCGGCTACCGCTCGGCCTTTAGTCGCCTCTTACGACAAGCCGGCCTAGCTGTGAGTATAATCGAACGTCCTACTCACAGGGCGAACTTAACACCAATTAATGACTTTTATCACTTAACGCGTTAGCCGACATCTATATCAGTCGTTAAAAGTGCATAGTAGTTCAGGTTAAAATTTCATTTCACACGCACGGATAAATACAGACAATCTTTCTTTACCCGAATCACTTGAATTTGCAACGCTCTGCCTGATCAATTGATTTTTTATTTCTCAAATATTGCAATATTCAGACCTTCAAAATCAATTTCGATGATCCTTTTCTTATCCTCTCTTTCCTTTTCTATTTGGGCTGTTCGTTGATATTTTAGGACACCTCAAATTCCTCTTTTGTGCAAACGTTTTCTTACAAATAAAAAAAAAGTTTAATAAGTTAGAATGCTTTTGGGGAACTAGTATGTTAGATTAGAAATATTATTGATAAAATAGATTTAACTTTATGAATAAATATTTTCATACAAAAACCGTTTCAATAAAACACACTGTAATATGCAATTGAATTTAAAATTGTCTGTTAGCCACAACCTGAGTCACGCTTTGCGGCTCCATATCGAAGTAAAGCGTGACTTTTCACTTGATTCAGAACGACTATAGTTGAATATACGAATCACTCACTTCAAAGGAGTCTCCTTGTTTTTGTAGCCACATAAACACAGGCGGACTTGTAATCGAATTACGCTACGCATCTGCCGATCAAGAGTATATGGTCTTGAAACATACACAACATACCTATTCACAGTATTAAGGCTTTGAAGTCTTATTTTAGCTCAAAAGCGCCGTCCTTTGACAGAAGGTAAGGACATTTTTTGATGCGTGTAATGCATATTCCCAAAGCAGACATCAATGACGGGGCGAATATGCGTGCAATATCCTGTGTGACTCCATGAATAAGACGCACGAAAACGATATTTGTGGTTGGAAAAGTGTAAAAAGCGTGGAAAAGAAGACAGTTTCCAATCCCCAGTGGTGCTTCACCCCACTCAACCATTGAAAGGGCAATGATATGTTAGATACGTCAAAGAACCTCTTCAACACATGTGCTTGACTTCCAACAGTCTGTTGACAGGGATGCGGATAATGATTAAAGTGCTTTCGCAAGGCAACCAATTGATGTAAACTCGACAAGTCTTCCGTGAATTAATTAGCTTAAGGGTGTAAATCGCGAACACCTTACGCCGGCGTTAACTAATTGACTTGCCTCTCATTGAAGCCAGAAGAGGCACTTTGGATATCTCCAAAATGTAAAAGAAGAACGAACGAAGAAAGTAAAGGAGGTGTACGATATTTAATAACCCTCTGCTGCAGTGAAACAAGACGAAATCAGATAGATAGAGTAGGAGCTCCAACTAAATCAATGAACCATCACATTACATGAATTACAAGGTAATTTTTACTCCACATATGTCGGCTGCCAGCATGCTTTTCGTGTATGAGAGTATTGTATTTTGAAAATATTCTGTCAATCTATACGTACAGGTAAATTTAGTAAGTTTACTCGGATTTTGAGTGGGTGGTTAATTTCGGATATTGTTTTTACTGTATTCCCAGCTAGGTGTCACGTATATTTACGCGGTCCGTTCAATAAGTCCTTAGAAGACCAAAGTGATGGTGTTCGTAGTATCGGAAATGACTTATTGAATCACTGCTCACTATACAACTTATTAGTAATCCTCACTACTTACTATAAAGCTGCACGAAAAATTGGATAACAACAAAATCTCAACAAGATGAATGCCGCTTTTATTCTCAGTGGGGAATAAAGGTGATTATGTGTTGACTCTAAGGTGGGAAAACGCCAATCCATCGAAAATCTGATAAGTTCCTGGTCGATACATAACTGTGATCAAAACGTGGATGCAGTGTTGCACTTCGAAAACAAGGGATTTTGAAAGCAATCGGGCTGCAGAGAAGACAGTCAACAGAGAGATGCCGACGCTTTTTTGGAATGCTGTTAGAATCGTCTATATCGATTACTCAGATAAAGAATTAACAGTAACTGTATGCGTAGTCCTTACATCGCTTCAGCGAAAAAATCAAGAAAAAAATCCTTATTTCAAATTCCGTTTCTAAGGACTTATTGAACAGGCCCCGTAAAATATATCCATTTAAATGTGTGGTGTGACCCCAACTGAAAAAAAGGTTTATCCGTTGAAAATGAGTACAAAAAGGAGCAAAATAGAGAGCATGCGTGAAAGGTGAGGTGGTGTTTATAGAACAGAAAAAGAATCGCGAAATAATATTGGCAGATTTACCTTAACGCCGCTAGAATAACCTACATTGATTGAAGATAACTTGTTAGATATAATAAATATTATTAGTATAGTTTAATATTGTATTTTTGAATACGTAACAACGGCGTTGCATTTTTAGGCTAGCTAGCGAACTGAAATAAAATCCACTTAGGAAAGGCTTGCGAAAGGCAGAACCTAAGCTGCCCAGTTTCTCGCTCATACATCATCATATACGAGATATTTGGCAGCCAAGGAATAAGGTATTGCAGAAGAAGGAATGAACCACACATTCCAAGACCTGTTCAGTGTCTAATTAGAAAAACAAAATGAAGCCCTCGGTTAGTGATTTCAAATCAACCTATGAAAGGCGGATTTAAAAACATCGATCAAATAAATGTGGAGGGTGGTGCTCTCGAAAGGCTATAAAAAAGTTGGTAGCGTATGAACTCAGTCGCTACATCAGATTTACTTATTATTATTTTTTTAAATTATTTATTGGCCTATAGGAACCCGGAAGTTCATGACCTCACCGACTCGACTCCGCCATCGTTTCCTGTCCTGTGCACTCTCCTTCCACTCTTGACCAGCCGATCCGATCTCCTGAAGTTCAAACCTAACATCCCATCTCCGTCGCGGCCATCCTATCGGTCTCTTTCCCGTTGGTCTACCGTCAAGAATTCTACGCACGGTCCTATCGTTGCCCATTCACGCTCCATGTCCGGCCCATCTTAATCTTCGCGACTTGATTACTCTCAATATTGTAGGTTTGCGGTACAGCTCTTCCAATTCGTGGTTGTGAAGTTTCCTCCATTTTCCCGCCTCCTCGTCATATTTATCGCCAAAAATACCCCTTAAAACTTTATTCTCGAATACGCGGAATTTGTTTTCTTCCCGTTTTGTGAGAGCCCATGTTTCGTATCCGTGTAGTGCTCTGAAAAGCCCTACCACCTTTTTCCCCCATTTCCACATCCAAACCCCACCTATTTTACTCCAAAACTCAAAATCCGATCAAAACCCGAAAAAACCCAAACATAAACCAAAATTCGCAATAAACGAATCAAACATTCGTTTATCGCTTATTAGCTGCTTCCACGGCATAATTAAATCCAAATTCTTAAATTAAAATCAAATTCCCAATAAACGAATCTAATATTCGTTTATTGTTCTTTTTTCCCCCCACGGCATCATCAAAACTCAAAATCCAGAGATCGTTATCTCTATCTGAAAAATACCATTGAGTTAAGCAAATAGAAAACCAAAACCAGATACATATCGACATATGCGAAATAGTTTCGTAAGAATTCAAGAAATTGAATTCTTATCTTAAATAAACACTGAGCATCTCACTCAGGATTCCAAAATCGGGATTTTTGTAGGAAATTGTGTATTTTCGAGATACAAATTTCGATTTGTTTCTCTTTATAAGGGCGATGGATTTTGTATTCGAGGATGCAGCCCTAACAATTGAGCACACCCTCAAGGATGCCCTCACTAGCAATACACCCACCACCATCCCTCATAATCATTTAGGAATACCATTACCCAGCATCTTAACTAAATTCCTGCGTCTCAAAAAACAACTACGCCGAAAACTTCACATAAGATTCTGCCCCTTTATTAAAAGTCAGATCCAACTTCTGACCACCCTAATAAATGAACATTTAAAAAAGTTCGCGGATCAGACTTATACCTCAACACTTAACAATGTTAAACCGAATCGTGATCTCTTCAAAAACATCAACCGACTAACTGGTCGGAATTTTAAACCGCGAATCGATCACCTCATCAACCCATTCAACAATAATCTTATCCAATCCGACACGGACATAGCCAATTGCCTGGCTGATCACTTATTGACTGATATTTCACACAGGTTACCCGCATCTTATACTCCTTTCATCGGAGAATTTAACGACACAACCAAGGTCACATCCTTCAGACACCACCACATTTCTAACCACAGATGAACTCATCAAGTTCATAAAATCACGACCCAACAAAAAATCTACCGGTATAGATGGAATACCACACCTTCTATTTAAAAGACTTCACCCGCCAAATCTACTTCCCATTCTAGTCCTTCTTAAATGCTTCACATTTCCCAGAGAACTGGAAAATTGCGGTAGTAATTCCCGTTAAAAAGTCCGGAAGTTCCAATAACACCTGCAACTATCGTCCGATATCTTTATTGAACACCCTAAGCAAAATATTGGAATGTAAGATCTACCAAAACCTTCTCTCGTTTGCCAGTGATAACGCTCTCATCCCTAATTCTCAGTTTGGCTTTCGTGAGCGACACTCTACTTGCCATGCGCTACTAAAACTTACACACGATGTCACAACTGGTCTAGAAAACCAATGCCCTACCGTATGCATATCTCTCGATATCTCCAAAGCATTTGATTGTGTCTGGATCTCAGGACTTCTTTATAAGCTGCACTGCTTATTTGGTCTGAATTCCAACATCACAAAGCTCCTAGCATCTTATCTTTCTGGGAGGAAATTTATGGTCAGAATAAATTCTTCCCTCTCACAAACTCACAACATAACCGCAGGAGTTCCCCAAGGATCCAATCTTGGACCACTTTTATATCTTCTATACACATCCGATATCCCCCAACCTCCAGTGTTGTAATGCTAAATTATGCTGACGATACTTTAATCTACTCTAGCAGTAGATTTGTCAAAGCGGCAAGAAACCGCGTTAACAACTTCCTCCCGCTCATCTCAGCATACTTTAACAAATGAAAAATTCACCTCAACCCAACCAAAACCCAGCTAACAGTGTTTAAGGGCAAAAACGCTCACTGCACAAACAACACTAAACGTTGCCACAACAAAATTAAACTAAATCTTAATAACACCCTCATAAAACCTTCCAAAACCCTAAAATATTTGGGAGTAACCCTTTCCAACAACTGGTCATTCTCAACCCACATCAAAAATTCTCTTCAAAAAGCCTTAATACAGCTTAACCTGTGCAGACGAGTGTTATGGAAGCCTAAAGACCTCTCTCTTAAGGTCAAACAGCTCATCTACAAACAGATAATCAGACCTACTCTTACATACGCCTGCCCATTATGGTACCACATCTCACCCTCCCAAATGAAGAAATTACGAGTGTTTGAACAAAAATATTTCCGGTTTATCACTGGCTTACACCGCAAACCCAACTCATATAGATACCATTGTAACAACGACCTTTACAACACCGCAGGCATCGAACGACTGGATAGACGGATCCTAGAACTGTCGATAAATTTCATAGAAAACCTTCCTAACAAACCCAACCCGATAATAACGGACCTACCATCACTCTCCTCCAATACGGGAGCTCACTACCGTAATTGTCTCCAAATCAGGACCCTCTTCGCCGCAAGCAGACTGGTTAACGATCTAAACGAGATCGTGTACCACAACACCGAACTGGCACCCAATCATTTCAAATACAGCAACATCCAGCCATTCTCCAAGATCCTTACCTTTAACACAGAACCGAATGGCTCTCCCCTCCTTCAAGAACTTACCTGATCCTATCCCTTACTATCCTCAATCCCAACGAGAAATCCCACATCCATAACTAAAAATTATAAATATTATTTTTAAGTTTAGATTAAGTTATGTTAAGTAATTTTAAGTAGGCTAAGTTAAAATAAACAGAGTTCCAGGTTTTTTTTCTGACCTTTTCCAGGAAAAACAAAATTACCAATATATATATATAATTCCCAGTAAATCTTAAGCACATACAAAAAGAATTGTTTGAAAAATGTTAATAAATAACATGTAAACACTTAATATGTAACAAATCTATTATAAGTTAGCTGTATTACTTATTGTAACTATTCATTTTTGGTCAAATAAATACAGTTTTGAAAAAAAAAAATGTATTCGAGGATCAGTCTCATTTGGCGTCCGAGGTGTAAGGACGCCATAAAAACAAAATAAATTAATAAAATAAATTTAAAATAAAATAAAAAGCATTTTATTGGGCCTGGCCGATTCTTCCTACTCGACGACCGGTAGCTGCTCTTCCCTCGAGGTTTGAGGAAGCACGGCAGCAACCGCAACGGGTCCCCTCAGGAGCTGTCCTAAAGAGATCCCTCGTCCTTTTCAGGACCAGACACGTTCCCTGAGAGAAGGACCACTACATCCGTATAGAACAATCGGCATGATTATAGATTATGGATTATGTCTATAGACACGGAGCTTTAAATTCCGTGATAGCAGTTTGGATTTCAGCAGTTTGGATTTCAGTTTACTGACTGCATGCCAACTAGCGTTGCCGGAGTGTAGTCCTTTGTTAATTTCCTTCGACATTTCGTTATTGGCCGTCAGTATTGTTCTCAGACATTTAAATTCTTTGACATTTTCGAATATCTTGCCCCTGATGTTTATGTGTGTGCTCTGAGGTCCACCTGCTCTCGCCGTAATCATGTATTATGTTTTGTCATCATTTATTTCTAGGCCCACCTCTTCTGCCGCTTGTATGATGATTTCACAGTCGCTACATCAGATATAACATAAAATTCAAGCTAAGAAGTTTTAATATAGAGAAAAAGAGGGAACTCATATACAAAGAGTACGGCACAAATTGAGAGCGTCAATCATAATGGAGGATGTTTGACGAGGCAGTAGCAACTATCTCGCACATGCAATCAAAAATAACACCTACAGACAATATAATGACAGTTCGAATATACTAAGTTGCCGATGTCTAGCCCGGTACTAATAGCATCTATGGTCAGGTTCGGATCTACCAACGATGCTGAACTACACAAATATGGAATGATAGACCTACTTCTTTCTCCTGTTTCCCTTCTCTCTATCCAATCGCACTGTACGGAATGCGATCATTCCAAACCCCGTTCGTGCTCGCCTATTGCAGCAATACAATTAAGAAATTAGAACCATTACTCAGCAAAGTAACTTTTGTAACGTGGTGTCTTTATTTTCAGATTTTACTTCAATTTGTGGAATGTTCTTCCATTAGAGCCACAAATCTTGTTGTAATGGAAAAGTCATGCATCGGCCTCTGACTTGTTCCTCGTCAAATGATTGAACTTCTGTGTTTTTACTGCTGGCATTTATATCAACTTGTGGAGTTCTCTTAGATCGCCTTTTTAAGAGGTCCTCAAAGTGAAGCTCAACATGGAGCCTGTTAACCTATGAGATATATTAGAGTAAACTCTCCGCGGGCATTAGTGATGAGGACAATTATCATCGAAAGAATAATAGTGGCAGATTGAAGAAAAGGAGATCCAGGCAAAACAAAAAAAGACCAAAGACACAAATTTACCAAGTCACACTTTGAGAAGGCTCATTTGTCGTCGGCTTCTCGTGATGAACGCCCTCACCAGCGGAAGATGCTCTAATTCCTTTCTGAAGGATTATTTCCAATTTGTCGCTGACTCTGCAATTTTATCTTTTTTATTCGCCATCTATCTCGACGCAAACTTCATCGTTGCGGTGTTGACAGAGTAGATGCGAGGCTGATTATTATGTCGATTTGCAATAATGCTCCGCCAGTTATTGTCAACGTCTCGCCGACATTATATGATTTACTTTTTTTACCAACTAGCACTCTTCCTTCTTGGAAGTTTTTCTTTTCTGCATCTTAACGCGCCGCTTTTACAGACGTGTGTATTTTCAAATTTGCTTTTGAGGAAATTAGCTGCGGCTGGGTTAGAATCACAAAAGGATTTGTTGCCGAAGCTTAACCCTTGCGTTTTAATGAGAAGCAGAAGAAAAAAAACGAAATGCACGCATAGGGAACAGGGAGCCCAGTGATGCATAACATGCATATCTGTATCTGCATGTGCCATGCATCTATTCTCTAGAACGGGTGCTTTAATAATTAAAGGATACAAACAAACAGGATTAAAAGTTTGCGGTTGTACCGTTGTTGTTTTTTTCGTTCTTTCTATTTCGACACTGCACCATGATGCACGGCATGTCGCGTTTTCGAAAGTGTTGCATTCAACACTTTTCATTAGAGTTGGAAGGAGGAATCCTTGCATCGTTTGTGTAAAATTTGTTTTTATGTTTTATTCTTATTTTTTCCGAGACCCTTCTCTGTTAACTCAGCCGAGAAAAAGTTGACGCCAACGCCCGGTTCCTTCATCAAATCCAAATGCAAAGAATGCATCCTGGCGAATTAATATCACAGCGCTTAGATATTGCATCTACACTCCCACTGCCACTCTGAACCCCAACTCCGTAGGGTTTTTTGAGATATTTATTTGTCAGTATTCCTTTATTTATTGTATTTGTGTGTGTATGTGTTTTTTTTTAAGAATACTGTGCATCGTACACACGTCCTCGTGCATAGATATTTTCATTAAATGCATTGCACTGCTGCAAAACATGCAACCGAAACATTTTTATCCATTATCCTTGGCACGGGACAGAGTAGTGGAGACAAATGCAAAGGAGGTATGCCTCTAAAAAATCTCTAAAACACGAACTTGGTCTGCGCTTCGTCGAGAATTAGGATGGTTATGAATCTCTGATTGCCAAAATTGGAAGAGATTTTTTCTCTACTTGTTTCTTGTTGCTGTGGTCCTTTTAGGTTGGTTCATGATTTTTAGACAGAATGTGCCTTTAAGCAGATTTTTCTTATTTGGTGCGAGCTCTATTATTGCAGCAGCCAACCGAGAAGTCCTTATGAGGATGATACACCGCATCAACGTCAACATCAAGGGAGTATCATTTGCGTGGTTATGCAACTTCTAAAACAACAAGAAGCTTTAGAGACGTCCACGAGTGCGATTTGTGCACTTTTCCTCAGACCACAGCTATTGTGTCTCGAACGAATTTTGGTTATACTTTTCAAGAGTCCAAACAGAATGGTTTATAACTTCTTCCTCTTTTCTGCTATGGAAATTTATACCGTATATTTTGGCTATGCGCATCGTTAATTACACATTTACTTTACTTGTCCTATTTGGCAGAAAATGTAAATTGAACGGAAGTCCAAATAATGGAATAATTTACTTATCTTTTTTCTTTATATCATTTTTTGTCGAGTATACAAGAGTTTATTGCAACTGTCATAAATATGGTGAATGCAAAAATTTCAATCTATGATCAAATGTTTAGCGACCCCAGATAGAGGTACGCATATATATATATATATATATATATATATATATATATATATATATATATATATATATATATATATATATATATATATATATATATATATATATATGTATATACTATTTAGGTAAAATAATAAGATTTGCTATACATTTCCTCAAAGGGTCTTCCTTCCATTTTAGGACGTTCATTTCGTTTGCTCTTCAGATATAGAGATTTATTTCTTACTCTATGAACTTCAAACGTAACATAGGAAGGTGGCAAGCATAACCTTTGAGGATTTGCCAAATCCTAATACCTTATTCTTAAACAAGCTTATTTTTACTTTTTGATTCAATTCTTACTTAAATGACTATAATCAATCCTTCGGAATTCTATTGTTTATTTTCGGTCAAGATTTTCTGAACTAAACACAATTATTTTTTGCACTTTACGGTGTGATAGCTCACAGAGAATAAGCGCTATGTACGCCAAAAGGCAAACAAATTAAAACATAAAAGTAACATATTGTACTATTTAGAGTCCTTGTGAAAAGCCAGTAAGTTGATATAAGAAGAATTATTGTAAATAGGACTTAACAATGAACCTTAAGTAAAATCGATAAATATATTGTATAATAAATGTGTATGTTAAACCAAAAAAAGAAGGAAGCACTATTATGATTAGTTTTCGTACCTGACCACCGTTTTCCATTTATTGTTTAATGCAGCGGTTTCTAACCTTTGTGCTACCACGCCTCCCCGAAAAAAAAAATCTTTTTCCGCGCCTGCCTTACCTTAAATAATATAGACACGTTTTAAATAATAAAAACTTTATTACAAAAAAAACTGAAAACTACAATCAACAGAATAATAACAAAGTTTAGCTATAACATACACATCCGTGTATATTTATTTTTATATAAAATTATTTTTAAGCATTTAAACCAACTACATCTATCGATAAAAATTTAATGCGAGGGTTGTTGTTGTTTACTGGCACAAAGTTTATCAAATCCTGGGGGCAATGTGGAGAGAGCCACTCGTATCTCTTTTTCGACTACTAAAGCTGGCTCGATATTTGGTTTTCATTGCAGCCAGTGCCGAAAAGCCCGTTTCGCATAAATACGACGTTACAAACGGTAGAAGCACTTGAATTGCTTTGCAATACAAAGATTCATGGTCTCCGCTAAGATTCATCCAAAACTGAATTAGGGTTTCATGTTGAAACTTTTCTTTTAGTAGGCTATCGCATGATAATTCTATCAGTTTTTGCTTTTCAATGGTTGTCAGCTTAAATTCATCTTCATTAGCAATAAATGGATTCTGTGCCCACACAAACTTAGAGAAATCAATGTCTTTAAAATAGTTTGAAAAGTGCAGCACTAAACCATCCAAGTGTTCAATAAAAAGATTCTTCATCATCATCATCATGGCACTACAACCGGGAGCCGGTCTTGGCCTTATTTAGCAAGTCCTGAGGCATGTTAAATTTTCCATAATGATTTGTTTTTTCCGGACAAGGTCATTAGTCTTGCGCCAGAGGCTCCCCGACGGGGAATCGAACCCCGGTCTCCCGCGTGACAGACGGGTATACTAACCACTATACTATCGAGGATGTCAATGTCCGTTAATTGTTTCCCTGGCGCAAGGCTAATAACCTTGCCCGGAAGAATTATCGAGAAGCATAAAAAAGATTCTAGCTTTTTTCAATATTGGCTGTGGCCCAGAAATCTTTTGACAGTGAAAACATGTCCAACTCATTCTTTTGTAAATTTGACTTCCATAACTTCAACTTTTTAACGAAAGCTTTTATTTTGTCTTTTTGAACAAGTAGATACATTTGTGATCCCTGCATTGATTTATTCAAACTGCTCAATTTTCCAAAAATTTCAACCAAATAGGCAAGTTTAACAAGGAAATTATCGTTCGTCCACAAATGTGCCTCTTCATGGTGATTTTCTTCGAGAAAGGTTGCTATTTCTTCTTTGAGTTCAAATACCCCTTGAATCACTTTTGCACGAGATAGCCAGCGAACTTCACAATAATAGCTTCCATATCTACACACAACTTTGCAAACAGCCTAGATCTCAAAGGACTGTTCTTAATTTAGTTTATAACTTTTATAACTTTTGTAAAAATGTTGTTAAGTTACTCGCTCATATTTTTTGACACTAGAGCTGCTCTGTGAAGCAGACCCTGCTTTGGGTCCGGACATTGAGTGAGCTCCGTCAGTACACAGTCCAATGCAATTATTCCACGTTATGTCGTTTTCTTCAAAAAAACTGTCCATTATATTAAAAATTTCAATGGATGTGGACTTTCCGGGAATGGGTTTGCAAAATAATATATTGTAGCGAGCTTAGGGTTCGCTGAATTAATTATTTTTAATAAATAAGAGCCGTTAAATCGATTCTCTTTGCACACACTTTATTAGTCCGTTAATAACAACCGTTACTTGATATTTCGCTTCTTTACTTATCGCGTCTTTGACTGCTTACTTCACTGCTTACTGCTTACTTCTTACTTGTCGCTTCCTTACTTATGGCTTTCTTACTTATAGCGTCTGTGACTGCTTACTTCTTGATCTGCGTGACGTATTTATACCGTTTCCTCATTATGATTCGGTGTTTCGTTTCCGCCGTTCCACAGCCTCGAATTTTCTACTACTCCTAGTCTCCAGTTTTCCAGTACTTTCTAGAATATTCTAGTACTTTGTTTTGGACTTTCTAGAATATTCTAGTACTGATTATCATATGCGTCACAATATCTTCTAATATATTATTTTCCACAACATATCGAATATATGCAATTAAATTGGCATCTTTAGCTATATCAGTTGCCTCATCTACTTGTATGGCGAATTTCAAAGTACGCAGTCGAGAAACTAATTGATCGCAAATATCTTCGGATATATCATTGATTCTTCTTCCGACTGTATTAACAGCAAGCGGAATTTGCCGCAACTGTTTTGCATATGATTCGCCGAACATTATTCGAACCATATCAATAGCTGCTGGTAAAATTAGAGTTTCTCCTATTGTATGTGGTTTCTTACATTTTGCGATTCGGTAAGAGACATGGTACGAAGCCAATAATGCATTTGGTGTTACAGAAAGTATTTTTTTGAACTTTTGCTTTTGATTATTAAGCTCATCCAATTTTCTTTGAAAAAATTTCATGGGCTTATCAACATATTCAGAATGTAGAGCTTCATGGTGCCGTTTTAATTTGACTGTCTCATACTATCTGAAGCCAAAACTTTCGAACATAACAAACACATTGGTTTTTCCAAGCCATCTATACTAACACTAGTCAATCCTAATAATAAATAGGATGAACTGTATTGTCTTTTCTTGGGAGCTTTACTTCCTTGTTCTTTTTTGCTTTTATTCCCACTAGTATCAGCATCTTCATTATTATTGACTTTTCTCTTGCAACCACTCAAACATTTATCCATTCGTCTAAAAAATATTTTATGGATATAAATTCAAATAAATAATAGTTCAAATAAACAAAATAAAGCTTAAAATATACTAACGATTATTTTCAGAAAGAAATCACGTCAAAAACAATTTTAAAAAACAATATCACATCCTACCGACACGCTTCAGTTGACACTTTAGCTACGAATGACATTTAAATTTGAGGTTATTGTTTTCATGCAACTAGCGGTCGTTTTGTGCATTACCGAAACAGAGCGTTTGCAAACGATAATTTTTTTAATAGGAATTAAATATATGTAGATGTAAAAAAAATAATGATAAACATTCATGCACTGAATTTTCACTGTTACGTTAAGATATGAAGTTTTATTTATTTGTAGATATTATGGTATAAAAATTTATTTATTAAAAAATGTTGGCGCCTCCCCTGGCAATAGTCTGCGCGAGCCTCCCAGGTTGGAAACCGCTGGTTTAATGACAACAGTAACACTGCTACTGAGTTGATTTAGGTTTAAGATACCTTAGTTTCACATACCATCAGAACACAAGAGAGTAATGGAGAAACAGAAAAGAAAGATTTGATCTGGTTTTTGAAATTTAAATCTAACTCATGTTACTACATTAACTAGCCACTATATATACATATATATAGATATATTTTTTTTAAATTTACCCTCATCTAATTCTAAACTTTTTAATATTAAACAACCTAGTCCATGCAAGTTGATCTTGCGTGTGTTTTACGAATCAAAGAGCGGCTATTGTTTGTTCTGTACCGAGGCACTCAAGCGACCTTGGCAGAGTTGGAAAAATTAAATATTTTGACCCCATTTGCAAAATCGGCAATAAGCTGCACATATATTAGGCGAAGTGGCGGAAGTGAGTGATGGTGTTATATATTTAGTCGGAAATAACCCTAGTGGTATTCAACTTCCTGGAAAGTCTAAGTTCCAGCAAACAGCAAATTAGCACTATGGGGAAATTTTTCTAAGTGCCTTTCGTAAGCTTTCTATTAATCATAATATTTAAATAGGATTGTACTACATAGGCTGAAAAGTCCCAGGATTTTTAGGGAAAACAAGAGCTTTTTTGTAAAGTTATATTTATTCCTCAACATAGTTGCTTTTGAGGGCGATACATTTGGTATATCCATTTACAAACATTTCGATGCATTTTTTGTGGTACGAAACGTCCAAGCCCTCGAAATACGGCTCGGTTTCCGCGATATCTTCTTCAACCAATCCGAATCTCTTTCCCTGGAGCCACCGCTTGAGGTTTGGGAACAGAAAACAGTCGCTGGGGATCAAGTTTGGAGAATACGATGGGTGAGCAACCAATTCAAATCGTAATTGATCCAATCTGACCATCGCTTTTAAGGACTTGTGTGACGGTACGTTATCGTGATGGTTTTTTATTTATTTCGTCGTTCACTTTGTCTAATAACGCTGCATAACACTTTCCTGTGATTGTTCTTCCCTTCTGCAGGTAATCGATGAAGATTATGCCATCCCAAAAAACGGAGACCATAACCTTGCCGGCCGAGCGTTGGTCTTTTAGCAGCTTTCCAACCACTCTGCAGACTGCCTATTGGATTCAGGCGTATAGTAATGGACACGCGATTCATCCATCGTCGAAAAAAGTCCGGTCCATTATGCTCCAGCAACGCCAAACCGCTGTTTTTGGTCAGCGGTCAGCAAACGCGACACCCATCGCGCCGATAGCTTTTTCATCTCCGAAAGATCGTTTAAAATGTATCCCGCCCCTTCTTTGAGATACCCACGGTATCAACTAATTTGCGCAACTTCACTTTACGCTCAATTAAAATGCTTCGATGCACTTGCTCGACGATTTCCGCATTCGTAGCCTCTGTTGGCCTTCCAGAGCGAAGTGCGTCTTCGGTGCTTGTATGACCCATTTTAAATTCACTAAACCACAGATAACCTAAAAAAGATGTAGGATATTCTGCAACACTACAATGATTGTTCAGAAGTTTTTCGCATCAAAAAACAATGTTTGAACAAGATTCGCTATTCTTGTTTTTCCTTTATTTTACGAAGGCGAGAGTAGCGTCTCTCAAACGACTATAGTTTGTAAACGAATTGACGAAATGAGTCATGTTCATTTTCTAGTGGCGCCACCTATTGAAAAATCCCCGGATTTTTCAGCCCACGTAGTAGAAGCCTAAAATATGTCTGATAACTAGAATTCGATCGCCACCAATAGTAGACACGATAATATATTACATTGAACTTCCCGCTTTACGGTAAGGATTAGTATAAACTTGGTATAACGTTAGTGTTATGGTTGTTGTAATTTCTTTGAGTTTCAACCTATAGTACTACAAATGCAGTTACGCCTGCTGAGTCAACACTACACCTGTGGAGAACTTACGTTGGAAGCGTGAATTTTAGATGTTCCCCTGCAAAGTTAGAGGTTTATATATTTTTCTATCTACATTTAGATATGTTGTATAAATTTAATATAATAATAATAATAATAAGGGTACCGACTTACTTGGGCGGACCGTGGAGCGCTCGCTGTTGCTGGTCCCTGGTGTGCTGGTTGCAGGGGGCGTTGAGTTCTTGACTCCCCTATTTACTATTTATTGGCCTGTAGGAACCCGGAACTTCATGACATCACCGACTCGACTCCGCCATCGTTCCCTGTCCTGTGCCCTGTGCACTCTTCTTCCACGCTTGACCACCCGATCCGATCTCCTCAAGGTCAAACCTAACATTGTCCTCCCATCTCCGTCGCGGCCGTCCTGCCGGTCTCTTTCCCGTTGATCTACCTTCGAGAATTCCACGCTCGGTCCTATCGTTGCCCATTCGCGCCACATGCCCGTCCCATTTTACTCTTCGCGACCTGGTTACTCTCACTATTGTAGGTTTGCTATGTTAATAAATAATTTAAAAAAAAATCAACTCAAGCTATGTTATTGATTAATTCAACTTTGGGTGAACATTCTGGGAGTCGTTCAACAATAAAAAAGTGGTTGGCAAAATTTTGTGAACGAAATTTTAATCTTAAGGACGCTCCACGTGCAGATGCAGTAAAAAAAATTGACGACGAAGAACTTCAAGTTTTACTGAATGAAAATCCATGTCAAACTTAAGAAGAACTTGCAAAACAATTAGGAGTTTCTCATCAAGCAATACCATTTCGATTGCAAGCAGTGGGAAAGACACAGAAAGAAGGAAAACGGGTTCCTCAAAAACTAACGGAAGGAAACAAAAAACGAAGAATTGACATCTGTATGAATTTGTTTTCTCTATTCAAAGGAGAGAATAGCTTGCACAAAATCGTTACGGGTGATGAAAAGTGGAATTTGTACGACAATCCTAAACGCAGAAGAGCATAGGCTGATCCAGATCTGCCATTAGCCCTAGTTACTTTGTGTCTGGTGGGATTGGAAAGGAGTCATTTACTACGAGCTTTTGGAACCTAGTCAAACTGTTACAGCTGAACGTTATCAGCACCATTTGATCGAAGTGAATGATGCTATAGAAAAAAGAAGACCATTTACGGGTTAAGATAGGCGCCAAGTGATGTTGCTGCATGACAAAGCTCGACCACATACAGCTAAACCAACCCCGGAACTAATCTTTTACTTAGGCTGGGAAGTCCACCATGCAGCGTATTCTCAAGACTTGGCTCGTTCTGATTACCACTAATTCAGATCGATGTCGTCTTACTTTAAAGACTACCGAAAATGGGTTGATGACTTTTTTGGTGCGAAATCGCATGTTCCTATCGGGAAGGTATTCATCATCTACCCAATAAATGGCAGAAGACTACAGATAGCTATGGCGAATATTTCAATTATTAATCGTAGTATAAGTAGATTTACCAATAAAGTTGAATTGGACAAAAAGCCGAGTTTCTACTGTACACCTATTACTTAAGTCCTAATTGCGAAATAAGCGATGGTTAGTCTGTGCGATTTGACAGTAGAGACAAACTCAACTAATAGCTTAGATGAGGGAAACCAAAATAACTCCGACGAGAAGCAAGCCATGAAAAATGCTGTGTGGCCATCCCGCCTCAACATCAATTCTGTGATAAAAGTTGGTGTCGGTATTTGCAAAGCATTAAATGAAACACCTCTGAATGGCCTGGTGTAGGAGTACCTCAAACTAGTCTTCGAGGATTTGATCAATGATGAGTTATTTGGGGCGACGTACTCAAAATAATAATGAATGCTGCAGGGATTGTATCCTGTAGGGATCAAAATCCCTACTCGAACTTTTCGAAATTATGACATTAAGTATTGGTATTATGATTTCAGAAGAACGATGTTTCCAACAGTTTAAGGAGGCCAGGATTGCCGAAAAAAGAGCTGCTGCTCACCAGAGGGAATCATTCGAGGAGACTGTTGGTCTCGTGTATGGTCCAAGGATGGCAGCTTGTCCAATTCCAAAGTATTTGTTTGGATAATTTCGATTCAACCATCCAGAGAATTTAAGAAAACGAAAATGTAAATACATTTTTCTGAAATACAACCATTTTTAGAATGGCACAAATGACGCAATCCTGAGAAAGGTTGGCGCATGGCTAATAACCTTACCCGGAAGAATGAATTATTATGGCAAATTTAACAAGCCTCGGATATGGACCGGATACACGACGAAGACCATAGAAACGAAAATGGCTAAATGATTTTAGAACTTTCTCATGGAACATCCGCTCACTATACAGAGCTCGAGCTGCACAGCAGCTAGCCGATGCCCTGTCCGAATATAAGGCTGACATAACAGCATTACAAGAAATAAGATGGACGGGGAGTGGTGTTATTCAAAGAAACGAGTATGACATTTATTACAGCTGTCATGCAAAACACCATGTGCTCGGGGTAGCTTTTTAGTCAGCCAAAAACTGAAGCTGCCACTATCGGCTTTAATGCAATAAACGAAAGGCTGTGCACTCTTCGCGTGCGAGGCAAGTTTAAAAACATAAGCCTCATAAACGTTCATGGACCTACAGAGGAGGCACCTGACGATGAAAAAGAACAATACTACGAGAACGTCGAACGGGCCCTCAATGCCTGCCCAAGATACGACGTGAAAGTCGTTCCTGGTGATTTGAATCCGAAAATAGGTCGGGAGTCGGTTTTCAGGCACTACGCAGGTTCCCATAGTTTGCCTGAGAACACTAATGACAATCCACTACGAGTCATCGAACTGGCACCATCAAAAAGCTTGGTCGTTGCGAGTACCAGGTTTCCGCGTAAAGATATCTACAAAGCCACCTGGGTATCACCTGATGGAGCCAATCGCGGCCAAATTGACCACGTGTTGATAGATCGCCACCCCTCCTCGAGCCTGATGACGGTACGAACGTACCGAGGTGCCAACGTCGACTCGGATCACTATCTTGTTGGTACAATTTTCCGAGCGCGGATTGCCTTACGGGGACGTTTGAAATTGAATTGATTAGAGCAAATTGAACGTTTAGTTCGATTTGTTTGGTATTGCGTTGATATGGGACCATTTAATGTATGGGGTAGTGCTCTGGGTTGGAGAGTGTCTCATCCTTTAAGTGGATGTTTTTGGCGGGTATCGCAATTAGTGGTGGAGACTGGCTCCAAAGGATAAGTATTATGGGATGGGTGGTTGTGGCCGTAACAGTGCCATGATCAGCCTACAAAGAGAAAAGTCTAGGATCTTGCTGGCTACCGGTTTCCTGCAGATCGGGTGGTTGAGATGTAGACTATATCTGGACAATAGGAAATTCCCGTATAGAACACAGAAATGACTAGTGGCCATCAAATAACTGTTGCAGTTCTTTTTGAACAGTTGCAGGTTCTAATGCTCCGGGAACACTCGCGTGGGAAGGGAGTTCCACAACTTCCCCGCTCTGTAACGAAACGAGTTATGATGCAGGGATGATCGTGCCGTCGGGAGATGAACCACAAACGGGTGCGATCCGTCGGATTGTCTTGTGGAGCGCACATAAGCCGAATTGCGTGGAACAGTACCAAGAAATAGAAGATTTCAAATGTTTCTTGAACCAGGTAACCGAAGATGCTCGAGCTAAAAACCTCTTTATAGTTGCTGGAGATTTCAACGCTTGGACAGTAGAATGAGAAAGCGCAAGGACCAATAGTAGAGGCCAGGCACTGCTCGAAGTCTTCGGAGTCCTAGATGATAAACGAGAAAGACCGATCCAAACTCAACATCACCTTTGCCAGCTCCATCTTAGCAAGAAAAAATGGCGAGTTTGGGGCATTTACACTCACAGTGACCATCAACCAACTATTACCACAGAGTGACCATTAATCGACTACTACCACACAGGGGGTTCATCACAGGAAGATTGGGGTAGAAAGCCCAAAAAAATGTGTGGAAATAAGAGGATCTCGATGCGGAGCTGCTCGATTATATGCTGGAGCGTCCATTTGAACAACTGGACGCAAAGCCCGATGCGAACAGGTAAGCTGAAAAGGTCATAAAATGGTTAACTAATGCTATGTCACGACAAAGGCAATCAGAATGGCCTACTAAATAGTGCGCGCGGAGTGCAACAGGTTACGACGCTTGCAACAAAGAGCATGAAACCGTAACACCAACGCACAACTGCATGCGGAAAATGTCAACAAGCCGAAGGATTTGAGGAATATGATCCGCATAAATAAATATGAGGCGTTCTGTGTCCTAAGGGATTAACTAAATAACAACTATATAGTCATGAGAAGACCACACAACAACAGTGGTCAAATGCAAAAGAGCAAAAGTTACATGGCCGAAATCGTTGCTGATCTCTTCCTACAGTGTGAAGACATGCTAGCACAAGAGGAATGGAACATCACTGAATGAACAATATCCCCTGTGACTATCGAAGAGGTGCTCTTGGATACAAGGATCATTAAAAACAGTAAGACCTCTGGACTGGATGGAATTCCTAATGTTGCGATGAAGACTGGCGAAAATTTGCAGCAGTCTCCTCACCACCTGCCACAAAACAGGATTTTTTTCCTTAACGATGGAAAATTTAGCAGCTTGTGGTTATACCAAAAAGAGTTAAGGAACCAGAAGCCCCATTGTCCTATCGCTTGTTGGGAATACTGAGCACAACAGGAAAACTGCTTGAGCGAGTAATTGCTACTCGTCTGGAACAATTCACCAAAGGGACCTCGGGGCTCTCTGAATGGCACTATGGATTCCGGAAAGGTAGATCAAGCGGTAAAGCCATATTATCACACGCAACACAACAGCCGGATCACGATGTCTAGGAGGGACCGAAAAATACTGCACCGTGGTGACCCTAGACGTTAACAATGAATTTAATACGGCGAACTAGAATCAGGTGCTAAAAGCATTGGGTAAACTACAAGTCTCTCCTAACTTGGTGCATATAATAGCAATCTATCTCTCAGATAGAACACTGCTCTATGACACCGATGAGAGTCCACAAGAATATAAAATAACAGCGGGTGTACCTCGGGTATCTGTATTGGGCCTGCTATTATGTAACATTATGTATGATGATGTGATCAGAATTCATGTATCAGGAATAAATATCATTGGGTTTTTTGTTTGTTTTTTTACACTTCACTCGGAACAGGCGAACCTATAGCGCCGAGTCGGCGTCCCGAGATAATTATTGCAATTCTTTTTCAATAGTTGCAGGTTGTAACGCTTCGGAAACGCTCGCCCGAGGAAGGAATTTCGCGGCTTTCCCGCTCTATAACGGAACGATTTTGATGCAGAGATGTTCGGGCCGTGGGAGATGAACCGCAAAGTGGTGCGATGATTTGACGATAGTGGCCATAGCTAAACATCTAGATGCCCTAGAGAATAGATGTACCCATACAATCCAGAGCATTAAATGTTGGCTAGATATGGCCGGACCAAAAGTAGCCACATACAAGACGAAGCCGGTTTTACTAAGCATTCGGAAGAAAGTTGAACATTTTGATTTGAAAATAGAGACTCGCTATCAAATCTAGTCCCTCTATAAAATATTGTAGCGAGCTTAGGGTTCGCTGGATTAATTATTTTAAAATAAATAAGAGCCGTTAAATCGATTTTGAATTAGTATAACACTTTATTAGTCCGTAATACAACCGTTACTTATACCGTACACTTAACGACTTCTTTACTTATCGTTTCCGTACTTATCGCGTCTTACTTCTCACTCAAGACTTATCGCTTGCTTCACTGTCTTACTTATTACTCATTACTACCACACTTATCGCTTGCTTCACGTTCTACTTCTTACTCATTACTACCACACTTATCGCTTGCTTCACGTTATACTTCCTACTCCTCACTATGCTCTGTGTGCGGCGTATTTATACTGTTTCAGCGTTTCGTTGCCGTCCGTTCCATTGCCTTGAATGTTCTACTGTTCCTATTCTCCAGTTTTCCATTACTTTATAGAATATTCTAGTACTCTGTTTCGGACTCTCTAGAATATTCTAGTACTGATTGTCATATGCGTCACAATATCTTGGTGTTACCTTCGATGACAGGTTCACCTTCAAGGATGACCTGTGGTAAACGATTGAAAAAAAAGTCAAGAGTATGCAATGTTTTAGCGAGACTGCCACCCAATGTTTGAGGACCCCGGCTCCACATAAGGATGTTGATAACCAGGACAATACCTCCATTTTAATGTACACATCCCACATATGGGGAGGGGCCGCACAGCATAAGTCCTGCATGAGAAGTGTGAACTGAACACATAAAATGGCATCATTAAAAATATACTGCGCCTTCCACAAAAATTGGTGGTATCCGAAGATGCCATAAATGTTGTGGCTAGAAGGAAACCACTTGGCGTTGCTGCTAGGGAAACGGTTGCTTTGAATGAGGCTGGCGTAATAATCTCGAAAGAGGATCGCCGGCAAATGCGGATACAAATACAGATTTCCAGCCAAGGGGATTGGCAACCAAGTTGGGATGGCTTCACCAAAGGAAGATGGATCCACACCTTACCTAATATAGAAACCTGAATGAAAAGAGAACAAGACGAGCTGAACTATTACCTGACTCAGTTGATATCAGGACATGGATGCTTTCGGCAATACCTGCCTGCAAGTATAAGAATGTCAAACCCCATGCTGCTTGTACTGCGAGGACAAAATAGAAAATGCGGAACACGTTTTCACAGAGTGGGTGAGATTCGTACGAATGATATTGAAGAGACAGATAAAACGGACAGTAGAAATAAGAAAATACATGCTAAGTTCAAAAGTAGCATGATCCCTAACAAATGGTGACATAATGTAGCAGTTGCGACGTAACGAGCGTGGCGCCCCGCGATGGAATATCTAAAAACAAGGTTCCGCGGAGAACAACGGGAATATATACTGGCGGAATGTGGCATGCATCTGGTTCAGCCCTAATGTATCTTTTGCAAATTTCCAACTTCCTACCAAAAAAAAGTGGCCGCTTGATTATGATATTGGGGTCCTAAAACAATATTTCTCTAGTACGGACTAGCATACAATTTATTAGCAAATTAAACTAAATTATCGGAATGAGAGAATTAATCTTCGTTGCTGATACTGCTAACATGATTGATAGCTAAACGTATTAAGTTATTTGCTTCTTCGAATCACTCCTGAAAGAAAAGATTATAACTACAAGGCTGAGCGATACAAAGTTCGAAATGAGCACATCAAGTCATCGAGTATCCAGACCATACACATAACGGGGCAAAGCAGGCAGATAGGAGCAGAAGTTGTGGTTGACGAAGAAGAATATATGGATCGTTCCCGCCTTTCCAGAATATAAGTAAGATCTGCACCGTTGTAATACCCACCTCTTTAACAGCAACACTGGTGGCTTGTAAGTATAACGCGCAACTGGCAAAACTTCCACAAACCACCTTTGTTAGTAATCCGCGGAACTATCTTCCCAGAATGCTACTTGACTTTCTACAATTTTTACATAGCGTACTCCATGGAGTATGAGACGATATGCGAACGTCAGTAGGCGTAAAGGATTTATAGACAATTTAATAAAACGGCTGTCAATATAAAACCAATATATTAGCTATTTTTATATATGATATCAATTTAAATTCGAACGAGAGTTATGAGAGATGTGTAACAAATTGGGGTAATCATCGTGACGAAACCAAAACTTGAACACTGTTAGTATAACTTTCCCCTCCGCTTTAAGCAAATATGAATTTAATTAAATAATACTTTTAGATAAATGCCATATTCTTGATCCTATCGTTTGTGATGGGCCAAAAATTTGCGGCACGCCTGCAAGCTGTGACGATTCAGGTAGTTTTGTTGACTAAACGATTTAGTACATTGGGGACACTGGAATCGCCAATTATGATGTCCCTTACTCCTCTGATGAGCCCTCAGATTCGATCTATATGCAACACAAAATACGTCATATGGCCATGATTCAATTTTAATAAAACCACATTCCTTACCGATCGGCAAATCGTTTTTGGCAACTATCATTTGGGCAGATAAATGGTTTCTCCCCGGTGTGCAAGCGCATATGACCCTGTAAGACCCAAGGACGATCAAATGTCCTTTTGCAATGCTCACACTCATACTCTCGGCGTTTCTTAGAGCAACTACGTTTCTTTCCTTTCTTGGAAAAAAACTTTAAATCCAGGGGACAGCTTTCCAAATCAGAATCAGTCGTGTTTTCCTTTTTGGTCTGATTACCTGCTACCAACGGAATTTCCTCATTCTGTAAGATCTCCTTGTACTCATCAGATACTAAAATGGGTGTTCGTGACAGGACTGGTGGACTTCTAGCAAAAGTAGCACCGTTGTCAGTATCAGTTTCAGAGTATCTTTCCATCAGGATGCAGCCCAAGATTCTTTCCAAATGGAACCGAGTAGTTATCGGAATCCGGTCACTGTCGTACCTGAAGACACTCTATTAACTAAGAATACTAATAAATAGCCGAGGAGCACACAAACCAATCAGCCGACCGCAATAGCTTCTTCTCCTTTGTTGCTTTTACGTTCGCTTCATCTGTTTGCTGTTGTGCAATTATTTTCATCGGCTTTTTGGGCTTCACAACCTTGGGGAAAATTGAAAGATTTCGGAAAACTTCTGCAGATCGAGGATGAGTGTAAATGAATTTAAAAACAATTAACCGAGATTTTACATCCTTACCGTCGAAAATATCGTTCATTTGGGCCTTCTCCTCGTTGTACCGTTGAGAAAAAATACTTCGGGGCATGTTTATCAGGTCGCACTTACACACTTTATAATGCGCAAACTACTCTTCATAGGGGATCAAATTTTTACTGTATGTAAATAGATTTGTCTTACTCTTTTTGCAATTTTTCAATGCCTACTTCTCTCTGACAACGGGGTTCCTTTATCCCGCTGAAAAAAGAAAGGGCAATCGTGTACACACCTGACAGGACACCCAAGTCAATGCTTAGGTGCACTTGACATACACATTGGCGCCATTATCACCCCCTTTTGAAAAGGGATAAGTCTGGAAAAGTGATTTGAACTGATGGGCTTCTAAGAAAAAAATGCTTTTTCGGACACAGGATTTCTGCGTTAGTATTTGTTCTTCAAGGCTGACTTTTGTGTAATGCGGATGAAGGATGAGTTCAATAATTCCTGAGAAATGTTGAACATGTTGGAAAGTTTGGAATTTATTTTATTCTATTTTATAATTTATAAACATCAGGGTGGCGTCTGGTGCTACCCATTTTGGATAGAAGATTATTCATTTCATCTAAATGAAAGTTATAGTAAAGTTTAATTGTTAGTCTCCACTAGTTTATTAGCAAATTCATGCAAACAAACACAAAACTATGTAGTATTCGTTTTATCTGAGTTGAAATTTGCGATTTCGCATTTTGCTCGTACAGTATATTAAAGAAAGGAAAAGTATACCACGCATCTTTTAGTAGCTCAATGTATTTTAAACTTTATTAAATTCGTCTTATCATATGTATAAAATTTAGACACCAGCCTCATAGCTGGTAGATTCTGTAAATATTCTAGATTGGTAGAAACTACCCCACTAAATTTGAATTCTAAGAAATGTGGGGGAACTCCCCTGCCAGGGCTTGGTTGATTTAACTACAATATTTGTATGTAAGAGTATCTATAAAGCCACATGGATTGTCATCACATTTTCAACGAACGAAAGGTGATGATATCAGCGACAGTTTGCATGAACGAAAGTGTCTTTTTGAGTAAAGTAGAAGTCGTCCTCAATACTCACGACAGGTTTGAATAGAAGTTGAACATGTCTTGAGAATGATTGCCAATGGAACTGCTGTCCTTACCCTGAGCAGTGCTCATAGAATCTGGAACGGCCTGTTTGGTTTGATCGTTTGTGGTTCGAAGACATTGGCCACGTATATTCGAGAAGCTCAGCGTTCATCAGCAAACAAATGAAAAGTCAAAATTTGCTGAACTGATGTGACCATTATCCATATTAAGTTTGCACAGTAACGCATCAATAAATTCATTGACACTAAATGGTTTGTTAGCAAAAAATATAGATATAAAAATACGCTATCCAATAAAATGTTTTCAAACTATTTAACTATTTACTATTTATTAGCCTATAGGAACCCGGAATTTCACGACCTCACCGACTCGACACCGCCATCGTTCCCTGTCCTGTGCACTCTCCTTCCACTCTTGAATAGCCAATCCGATCTCCTCATGATCAAACCTAACATTGTCCTCCCATCTCCGTCGCGGCCGTCCTGTCGGTCTATTTCCCGTTGGTCTACGGTCAAGAATTCTACGCACGGTCCTATCGTTGCCCATTTGCGCTACATGTCCGGCCCATCTTAATCTTCGCGACCTGATTACTCTCACTATTGTAGGTTTGCGGTATAGCTCTTCCAATTCGTGGTTGTGGAGTTTCCTCCATTGTCCTGCCTCCTCGTCATATTTACCGCAAAAAATACTCCTTAAACTTTATTCTCGAATACGCGGAATTTATTTTCTTCCCGTTTTGTGAGTGCCCATGTTTCGCATCCCTATAGAACAATCGGCATGATTATGGTTCTATAGACACGGAGCTCTACGTTACGTGATAGCAGTTTTGATTTCAGCAGTTTACTGACTGCGTGCCAACTAGCGTTGCCGGAGTGTGGTCTTTGGTTAATTTCCTTCGACATTTCGTTACTGGACGTCAGTATCATTCCCAGATATTTAAATTCATTAACTTTTTCAAATATCTTGCCCCTGGCGTTTATATGTGTTGCCTGGGGTCCACCTGCTCTCACCGTCATGTATTTTGTTTAGTCTTCATTCATTTCTAGGGCGACCTCTTCTGCCGCTTGCATGATGATTTCACAGTTTTTAATTACAGTTTCTAGATTATCGCGCAAAACGGCGATGTCATTCGCATATGCGAGCACTTGTGTGACCCCCTTCAGGGATGATCCATCCAGGGCCATGTTGTCGTCTTGTACCTTTCTGATGACCTATTCGAGCAGAAGGTTCAAAAGACATGGTGAGAGGCAATCCCTCTATTTTAGTCCGTCCCGTTTTCTATTCTAACTCGTCCTTTATTTTCGTTCATGCTTGTTTGAATGAGGGCGGTATATTTTTTTCGGGATTCCCAGCTCAACTACAATATAGTAGAGTCTTTGCCTTGCGACTGAGTCGTAGGCTTTTTTGAAGTCAACGAACAGTTGGGGAACCGTCTCTCCGTTTTTCCAATTCTTTTCCAGTAGTTGCCTTATTGTGGACATTTGGTCGTTTGTTGACCGGTTCCTACGGTATCAGCATTGGTAGTCTCCCAATATTACTTCTGCGTACGGTGTGATTCTGGCCAGTATGATATTTGTTAGTATTTTGTATGTGGTTGGGAGCAGTGATATTCCTCTGTAATTTTCGCAGTCAAATCTGTCGCTCTTTTTTGAAAATGGGGATGACTATTGAGGTTTTCCATTCTTCCCGAGTGACTTCCTTATTCCATATTGTTTTGATGAGTGGTGGATCTTTTGAGCGGTCGCCTCTCCTCCCTGCTTCATAAGCTCTCCCGGTATACAGTCGACTCCAGGAGCCTTGTTGTTTTCCAATCGATTTATTGCGTCTACAACTTCGTCGAAAGAGGGCTCTGGGATTTGAGGCTCGGCTGTATGTACGTCTAGTGCGTTTATTTCTGGTTGACGGGTGCGCACATTGAGTAGGTTTTCAAAGTACTGCTTCCATCTTGTCTTGTATGCAGTCGACTCCGGGAACCTATTGCGTCTACAACTTCGTTGAATGAGGGCTCTGGGATCTGGGGCTCGGCTGTATGTACGTCTAGTGCGTTTATTTCTGGTTGACGGGTGCGCGCATTGAGCAGGTTTTCAAAGTACTGCTTCCATCTTGTCTTCTATGCAGTCGACTCCGGGAACCTATTGCGTTTACAAGTTCGTTGAAAGAGGACTCTGGGATCTAGGGCTCAGCTGTATGTACCTCTGGTGCGTTTATTTGTAGTTGGTGCGTGCGCACAAAGCACTGCTTCCATCTTGTCACGATATTGTTTGTTTCTGTGACCAGACAGCTGTTTACGTCTCGAATTATTTTGGCTCTACCTCGTTAGAATTTATGCCGACATACATCCCTCTGAATTCTTTGCCCTGGCATTTTTCGAGTCTTCTCCCATTCGCGTTTTTTTGCGTTTGAAGAGTCTCATTGTCTCTTTTAGAATCGTCGCGTATCTTTCTGCGTTGACCTCATCATATCTTTGTCAGTGAATCACTCTGAGGCGTTTACGTTGTTCGATCTTCGCCCTACACTCATCGTCAAACCAATGTTTGGACTTAATTGTTTTCTTAAATCCTAATACCTCTTGGGCTGTTTGTTTGATTGTCTCTGATCGATGTCCATTTAGTGTACATACTATTGGCTTCCTCTTCCTCACTGCTCCCCGTTCTCTAGGATGCTAAATCTATTGGTTAGTTCGTCTTGGTATTCAGCCCTTTTGCGTAGGTCTTTTAGTTTATCGATGTCGAACTTTTTGCTCGTCTCCGTGAATGCCCGTGTGGGTTTACTGCGACCCGACTTTTAATTTTGCCCATCACTAGAAGCTGTATCGCGCCTGTTTTATATTACGTTCGAACATTCCACGTGCCGACGCGTATATCCCGCTTTTTTCGCTTTTCCCGACGTCTTCTTTTTGCCGAGTCGGTGTTTTCTTGATGATATGTTCCTTTATGGTAGTGTCGGCTCATCACACCTACGCCTACCGGGTTTTTCGTGCGATTGTTTTTTGTGTATTGATTATTCATTTTTGTTCCCACGAGTCTTGGGGTTTCAAATAGTCCGCCATATCAGAGCCCATCTTTGATATGGTAAGGTCTGCTTACTGCTCTGATTCGACCCGGTGTCAGAGAGGCGCCGTTATAATACGACCAGTATACCCCTAGCTGCAAACCATCCAATGGGTACGGTGACGCGTACCACCCTGGATTAGGGATGGTAGATCTTTGTGTGGTACTCCTCGCTAGCCTGTCTGACATGGGTGGTCTTACTAGAGGCCTATGCTTTCAAAGAGAAAGGAAATCCTCGACGTGCAACAATGCGAAAAGGGATCTGGTCTACAAACTTGTAATTGACTTGTACGACAGGAAAATTGTGCTTCAAGAACTATATACTAAAACACAACTACGGAGCATCACTAAAGTAAAAGTAAAGGTTGTGAACAAAGCCCAGCTCAGATGGTTTAAGGACAATAAAATTATTTCGAATAACCAGTTCGGTTTCAATAAGACTAATCCTAATGGAATGACTTGAATACAATTCATTAATTGTAGACTGACTTTAATAAAGGTCAGCGATATTGTGATTATTGGAAACTCGAGCTCGAGTACCATCCGTTTCGAACCCCGTTATATTTACGCCACTAGTAATACAAGAAAAAATCAAGAGGGTTAAAATAATTTGAGGCTATTGACTGTTTGGCTGCGGAAAAGATCAAATAAATAAATCTGCGTAATGTGCGTACCAATCAACCACAAATAAATATACCACACATACATGCAGTCGAGCCGCAGATCCCAAACTCCTTCTCCAACGAAGAAGTAGATACAACAAATTGACTGAAAAACAACAAGGCTCCCGGAGTCGACTGCATACCAGCACAGCTTACGAAGCATGGAGGGGAGGCAACCGCTCGAAAGATCCACCAACTGATCAAAACAATATGGGATAAGGAAGTTATTCCGGAAGAACGTAAAACATCAATAGTCGTCCCCATTTTTAAAAAAGGCGACAGATCTGACTGCGAGAAGTACAGAGGAATATCACTGCTTTCAACCACATGCATAAAACCAAATGTAATACTGGCAAGAATCACACCAAATGCTGGAGCCATACTTGGAGTTTGTCAATGTGGCTTCCCCAGGAAACGATCGACAAGCAAAGAAATGGTTACGGTAGGGCAACTGTTACAAAAGAAACGGGAATACGAAAAGAAGGTTCACCGACTTTTAATTGACTTCAAAAAAGCCTGCGACTGTCACAAGATAAAGACTATACCATATGGTAACTCGGCTCCTCGATAGTATAGTGGTTAGTATACCCGCCTGTCACCCAGGAGACCGGGGTTCGTTTCCCCGTCGGGGAGCCCCTGGCGCAAGACTAATGACCTTGCCCAGAAAAAATAAATCATTATGGAAAATTTAACAAGCCTCAGGACTCGCTAAATAAGGCCAAGACCGGTTCCCGGTTGTAGTGCCGATGATGATGATATTGTAACTGAGCTGGGAATCCCGAAAAATGTGTCGCTCTTATTTAAATCTGCATGAACGAAAATAAATGAAGAGTTAGAATAGACAGACCCATTTGGAATGCTCAGCGGATTAAGACAGGGGGTGGCCTCACCATGTGCTCGAATATGTCATCAGAAAGGTACAGGGCAACAATATGGCAACAAGTCCACAGTTATGCAGATGATATTGCTGTTTTGGGCGATCATCTGGAAACTGTAAGTAGAAACAGTGAAATCATCATGCAAGGGACGAATGATGTAGGCATTGAAATCAGCGAAGAACAGACAAAATATCTGGTTACAGCGAGGACAGGTGAACATGGAATAAAGATATCATATTTGAGAACGTTGAAGAGTGTAAATATCTGACAACAATTGTGATAGCTAGTAACGAAGTATCAAAAGAAATAAGCAAAAGGTTGCATTCCGGCAACGCAGGAGGATGCTGTCACCTAATATAAAGCTCTGTATTTATAAAACACTAATCATGCCGATTGTTCTATACAGAAGCGAGACTTGAGCGCATACAAAAGGAATAGAGAAGAAATTCCACGTATTCGAGAGTAAAGTTTTAAGGAGTGCCTTTCGCGCTAAATATGATGAGCACACGGAACAATGGAGGAAGATCTATAGGGTGGAAATACAATCATGAATTGGTAGCTCTATATCTCAAACCTACAAAAGTGAGAATCATCAAGATGTGAAGATTACGATGGGCCGGTATGTAGTAAGAATGGGCAACCACTGAACCGTCTATAGAATTCTTGACGGAAAACCAATGGCAAAAATATCGGTGGGAAGTCCGCGAAGAAGACCGAAGAACAACTCACTCTGTGACTTTGATGTTGTTCGGGTGACGAAGCGCGGACGGAAAGCGCGCAGGGCAGGGAAGGGTGGCGTAGCCGAGTTAGTGAGGTTATAAACCCTCGAGTTCCTGCAGGCCAATGATCAAGATGATGAAATTGAAGAACTTTTAAAGAAGAGGAGGTCTCGCAAAATGGATTCGATATGAAATTTTTCCGGTCCTGTCTGCCAATAAACCGGTTTCAACCCAAGAAGCACACAATTAGTGATGGCATAAATTATAGATGATGATGCAGTGTATACTGGTGTAATTCTACACAACATACGACGAAATGCACTAGGCCGTTAAAACAAAAAGCATTTAGCCCTCAGGACATTCCATAACCTGTACGAGTACATAATAGAGCTCATAGAATTTAAAACGTGTCACGTATTAAAAAAAACTATTACAGATTTGTAAATGGCCGAATAAAACGATTACCGAAGTCAAAAGCACACATTAAATACGTTTGCAAATATAGTGTACCAGCTCTCACAGCCATTTGAAACCCGCGACGGATTAAAACAAGGAAAAGACTTCTCTACAATTGCGAGAATAATCAGGTCACAAAGATTAAAATGAGGCGGGCATGCAGTGAGAATGAGCAACCACAGTACCGTATGTAAAATTCTTGACAGAAGACCAACGGGAAAGAGACCGGTAGAAAGAGCGCGACGGAGATGGGAGGACAATGTATGTCGAGACTTTGGGGAAATCAGATTAAAAGGCAAAGACTAAAAGAAGAGTGCACAGGATGGAGAACAATGGCGCGGCCAAGTCACTGAGGCCATGAACTTCCGGGTTTCTACAGGCCAATAAATAGTCCTAGGGTAACAATAGTGTACCACACAATGCCAAGCCATATAAACGAGAACATGAAAAAATAATTATAATTCCTATATTAGCATTAAGTCCTGCATTGTAAAATTTGTAAATTAGTGGGAAATAAATGCGAATTTAAATATTTAAAAAGACGATCTAAATCACTGTTTACTTTTTTTTTTGTTTTTTTCTTTTGATATCGTGTTGCAAAATGCAACATGGTCCACCTAAATATAAACGTATCACGAAAATTTCAATTACGGGATCACATAAAATTCGATTACGGAAGCCGGTAATCTGCGAAGACCTTAGGACATGTGGGTAACTTTTATGATGGCATCAGCAAGGATGCAAGGTTAATAAAAACTCCACCGATATTGGGCACACTACATTGATCCTCAGGAGAAGAAAGGAAAGTAAATCCACCGATGTACACTGGAAAGCGATGAAAAAAATAAAAAAAAACACTTGCGTATCCTTTTACAATGGTTCTTTATTGGTTGTAATCGTAATCGCACGCGGATTCAAATTGTCGAATTAGCGCCTTAAAATACAAATCACTATATGTCTTTATTAAACTGAGTATTATCGTTCTATGAATTAAAATTTACGAATATCTTCTCAGAATGCAAATCACTTCCAACTCAGCGCACAACTAAAATAATCGGACTGACAAAAATATCGCGATGAACTAACACACGGTGCACAACTATGACCAGCAAAATGACGCGACTGTGGACTCGGACTGTCCGGTTCGGCGATAGAAATCTGACTCCTCTTAGGATTCGTTCTCAACGTTCCTTGTAGGGTAGAGGATGAGATGCTGTACCATCGAAAAGCCAATCGGATCGCTTCATTGTGATGACAATGGCGATCGAACTGGAAAATTCCAACCGTGAAATCCCTTCAGTAATCGTATGGCCAGTATGACACGCCCCTCGCTGGAAGCGGTGACTGTGCCGATATCCGTTGATGCGTAAGGAAAATCCGAATGCACCTCTGTTCAATTAGAGGGACGGAAATTTAGGCTGGCAGAAAATATGGCCATATATCATGAGAATGGTTTTCCCATGATGTTGATATAATATCAACAGAAATCCAAGGCTGCCTGAGAGCATGTATCTTTACATTATTTGTATAGGAAATTGCCGTCCGGAAGAAAATCATTTCTTCTGTCTACTTTAAATAGACAGAAACATTTTATGGGTGGTGTGTAAGGGATAATAAAGGCAATGGTGTTAAATTCTTCTGTGATGTTAAATCGGCAGAAGATCGCCCGCCATCGAGACTGATCTTTTATTATCCCACTCATTATGTCATATTACAGGGCTATTAGACATCTGGTTTACAGATGTGCAAGCCGGCCAATAGCCCAGCCAGTGTTTTGGAAGATGATGGACATTGAGACAGTGTTTGGGTACACATTGTTCTGATCATTAGAACATCCTATCGGTCGATGTGGTGACATGTGTGTTGTTGAAAATAACACAAGGTCATTTGCAGGAAACCTACGATGGCTACGCTGCATTAGAAAATAGAAAGATCGACCGATGGATCTATGGCCAAAAGGGTAAACACATCCTGCCGAATCTGGGGAAAAGCTCCTCAGCTATCATGGAATATTTATGTCGATTGTCCAGTGGTGACAACCGAATTGTTTTCAGGATTTTAGGGTGGTGACGAATGCTGTGGCGAGGTTGTGTAATTTTGCCAAGGATTCGAATTAAGGGCAGCTAAGGAGTTTATAGGATTTTTATAGGGGTTAAGATGATGCGAGGGTCTTCGGGCCCTGAAAACCCCCACAGACACACCTTCGATTAGCCAACCGCCGGCGGCATAATACTTGTCAACTAAGGCGAAGACCTAAGGAACGTGAGAAGCAAATGGAGAAATTATGATCCAAAAACATGCACATATCTTTGTGGGGAGGAGGTATGTACCGGCATGGGTACTCCGTTCCCTTCCTCCGCCAACATCCGATTACTGTCGTCCATTGCGCCGCCGTAAACTAAACAAAACACTCAGGAAACAAATAAAATGAAACACGGTTTGGTTGTCTGTATAAAAGGTTCTATTATTTAATTTAACTATTGCAACTGGCTCACAATTATTTAAGTTGAAAACAGATTCTAATTACCCTTACGATGCCACGGATGCATCAAAAAAGAATGTATGACAGAGTACTCTACTTGAATGGCCTTATACTGGGGGGCACAAGAAAAATTATTTTATATTTTTGACGCGCTCGACTCTAACTCTTCGTTTCACGGCACCGGTACGGTGGATGGCGGAGCGACCGTCTCCGTCAGTGGATGAAATTTGACTCCGCGGTAATTATCTCGTGCAGAGATCACTCGCTAATCTTGATCATGGTGGTATGCGTGCATGGTCCTTTCATAGATGAAAAAGAACCTAGAACAAGGAAAGGGAATAAAGAGCATTCATGGGATACGATTTCGGTAAAGCAAACAAAACCGAAATCGTCGGATGCATGTGCGTCGCGGCTAAACAAAGAGACAACGATGCGATGTGGAAATGTGCTAATTGGTTTTAGCTAGGTTACTGGGAAATGGTGTTTATGGCGTCGCTAGTAAGGGTACTTATTGAATTCCTATTTGCACTTGTTTATGCTGTAGGATATAATTGATGCCAAGAGACGCGGAATGCGTATTTGCTTTGGTTTGCACATTGTGCGAGTCAGAGAATTTTATTGCTGGGAGAAAAAGGTCGCCAGCCAATGTATACATAAAGAAATTTATCGTACACATGAATGAAGCTGGGAATAGGCGACGCAATATTAATGGTCCCTGTCATGACGGTTACATTGAATGCAATACGAATCATTTTGTTTACAGGAATTTGTCTGGTACCGAATTGGTTTAGAATACCGGATAAGCAAAGAAAGAAATCTTACGGAAAATTGTATGCGAAGAGATGCATGAAAAGGTAAGTTTTCTTTACAGGGATTTTAAGATTATAGATTTGATCTATATAATGCGTGAAGCATTTACAGGTACTAATGCTGTTGCACTAGCGAAGTTGGGTAGTAGTTATGGGGTTTTTTTCAGGAAGGCGAACCGTGGGATTTGACGGAACCGCCACAGCTTCCACAAGCAACAGCCAATAGAAAGGACGGCTTGAATTTAAGTCGACAGAGATCGGGGATGGCGAGTTCTTGTAAAGGGATTGCAGGTCAGTGGCCGAAATCAAGGCCATCGTAAAACTGTTTGGAGTTGCAGTAAAATCCGTCGTCTTGATTTCAGTAGTTATTTCGGCGCGTCGTGAAAGGTTTTTCAAACTTGTTGGTATTTTATTGTATAAAAAATCAGGAGTTTCTGTGCAGCAATTTTCAAATACTGAACAAAAATTTAATCAAAGATAACTCAAGTTTCTTTTTCTCTGTTTTTCGGTTCACACGAATAGGATTCCAGTCGCGCCGGTTTTTTGCTTTAATCTTAAATTCAAATTTAAGATTGTGTTGTACCCAAGTGTACATATCGATTGACAGAAAGGCTCAGAATCTTCCTCTTTAATATTAGCCTGTAACGTTTTGCAACGATAGGGAAGAATGCGATTCGATCCAACGCTATGACGGTTATAATCACGACAAAAGTTAGAACCTAAGCTGTGGAACTGATACGCTACTTGTTATGGTATACCACTCTGATGTTTTATTTAATTTTTTCGATTTTCTTTTGATGTTATATTCGTGTGGTGTGTTGTATAACCTCCATGTAGTAGCCCTACCTATTTACGCTGCCACAACATTACTTTCAATAATAGATCAAATATGAATAATTGACGGGAGAAGTCTGTAAGAAATTGAATAGTCGAAAGCTTACACTTACAATGGTATTATTGGTAATCTTACATAGATTTCCCTTTTATAAATTTAGGGTAGAATTAGATTAGAAATAAGATTTATAGAAAAGTTAGTTTCAGATAGCTTTAAGACACAACGTTTTTTTAACATCTGAGATTTCTTTTTAATTACAAGTTTACGATAATTGTTTAAAATGTGAAATAGCTGGTTTATGTTGTTAGACATTAAATTCAAATTTAAGGTGTATGGGCTAGAGTATACGATTTAAGTAAGTCAAAAACATAATAGAAACAATGTAAAGGTTGAAATAAATGTAGTCCATGATCTCTATTCATGAAACTTTGTCGATCTTAAGAGAACTGTCTTATAACACGTTTCACAGAACCGGCCAAAGATTGAATCCCTTCGTACCCATATTATCACGAGGCATATTCATAGATTTCTCGAGTATAGTGATTGGTGTTTCAGTGAAATATATTTGCGTTTTATCTACGAAATCTAAGAACGTATTGACGACTGAATATTTATGGATGTCGCGCAACTGAATTCTTCCGAAACATTTTTTTCAGACTACCAAATTGTGTCGAATACGAAAACGCTTCCGCGAGTGCTAGCTTTAAAAAACCGATTCGACACGAATTAAAGAGAGCATTTTGGAGATATTTGCTGCGGTACGTTTAAGGTGCTCTTTTGCATTTTTTTTTCATTTTCTCATAATAAACACGCGTAAAAGGAGTTTAAGTAATAGTGTAGATGGAAGGAGAGGGAGAAAATAGGAAAAGGAAGTTAGACCCAGGTGGGCATCTGCATTTGATACAGGTCAACCACTGCGACTTTTTTAGTAAAATAAATACGAATTTAAAAGTGAAAAAAATAGGAAGTGAAATATTTGATACCCAATACTAAAAATTAATGTCTCAAGTAACATCCGACGATATTTAATCATAGCATTGATTACAACATCAATACAATGATTTTTTAAGTTTTTAGTTAACCCTTTACTCCAAATTTTTTTCCATCTCCCGATACTGAGATTGTCAGCACTTAATATCAGAAGGATGCGGACTGATTGGTTGAAAAATAAACTTACTATTTACTCTCATAAAATTGTGGCAAACTGTGGTAACTGGAGGTAATAAACGTTCGATTGTAACGTTTTTAGTTCACATTTCATTGGCCGCTACTGATAGATATTTGCAATGCTAACATATTCTGGGAATGATTTTATGAAAGCAATTAAGTTTTGTGTGACGTAAAAGGCTGACGTCAACTTTAGTGTTGGTACTCACTCGTTACATCGTTAGCAATTATCATTTATTGCATAAGTTCATGTTGAACATGTAATCAGAAAATCTTTGTAAATATAATTATCGAAGACACAATGGTGTTGAATGCTAACTCAAGGGATCCCAATATGTCCACTGGCCTTACAACGACTAATCTTCTTCAAATTGTATTTTAAAAATTCATTTATATTTACACAGCCTGATGCAAAATAAGAGCGAGGGGCGCAGCTTAAAACGAGTGACCTTCCCGACAGGTTGTACCTTTGGCTCCTTTCATTCATTCTACATTCACTTACTAACCAGCCTGTACCTCTGATGAACATCATTATCTCATCTCGTTTCCTTTGTATCCTTTTGAATGCAATACACATCTCTGTACCATGGTGCATGTAGCAAAGGCTATTCATATTAGTTTAAGCAAACGAGTCCAATGAAAAAAGGACACTGCAGGTGATGTGGTAACATTTCCATTATAAACTTTGCATTCCCACTAACTTTTTTTTTAGCAAAAATAAAATGAAACAAAAAAGGTTGGTAAAATTAATTTTTAAGTAGACATGACGCAGTACACCACCAACCGACGCAACGCTCGACGTGCATATGGCAAAGCAGAAAAAGACAGAAATGTTGTGCTTCGTAAAGAGGATAACTCGGGCATGGCGGTAAAACTAGCTTTTCAACGCTTTGGAAAGGATTGGTTGGATGCAAGATGCTAGGAAGTATGAAAAGAAAAAAATACATGTTCAGTTCCCATAGCCACAACCCCCTTTCAAGAGGGTAACTGCATGAACCAACCAACAATTTCATAAAACTTCCATTCGCAGTACAACTAGTGTTACGGCCAGGATATCTGATGTACTTCGTTGGTTGGTTTTCATTTTCTATTCCAAATTGCTATTATATCCGTTTTTGTACCGTTATGTGGAGGTATTACCCCTCTCTAAATTTTCAGTGTGTGTTGCAATGCTGCAGCGCAGTTGCTGTTAGCGCGGATGTAAACAGGATATTTGCAAAATGTCCCGTTTTTCCTTGGTCTCAATGGGAGAGTTGTTATTTTTCTTATTCTCGATTACAGCCTTTCAAATATTTGCTTAAGAAAAAGGCCTGAATATAACATAAGCAAAGAGGTCGAAAGGCTTATGAAAAGCTACCCCGATGCTGGATTGATGCGCTGAAGGACGTACCTTGGAGGCGGCTTACGTAAGTTGCACTGTGTAGGAAATGATGAGGTGAAGGTTTTTTTTGAATAGTGTTTGAAATGATCTCAGCGAAGAGAACAGCATAGAATAAGGAATATCCTTAATTCAATGGAGATTCTATATAAGGACCTGCGAAGACCACAATTTCCGATGGGTCCACTGCAGACGTTGTGGTTCTCATTCACGGAAACTTCTTCAACAATCTGAATGTTTTCCGGGCACTTGGGGAGAAGGTGAATCGAATCGAAAGAACGCATTCTGAATATTTTATTTCATTTGGTCCTTCAGCATTGATTAGAAATTAATTTCGAACTGGTGAAAGAATCTTTGAGCTTTCAAGAGCCGCATGTGGTTCACCTGCGTTTGGAAAGTTTTCTAATAAACTTTCAAAAATTTCCATTATCGCCTTACCGAACACATCTTGACCGTGAGGAGTCCAACGTATGCATCAGTGAGCTCCAAGTGCGATTGGGTGTTGCTTGACCACCGCCCGTACTCGATGCCTGGGCAGTACACCGCAATGTAAATTATTAATTCCGCTACGTTCCAGGTAAGAGGATGATTTATGCGGTAAGATAAACATCCTTTGCGCTGTGTTTGCTATTTAGTGGTTGGAACGGTCGCCGTTATCCTGCGGGCAATGGGAATGGTGTTTGTTTCGGGTCATGTCTCAATAAGGGTACCACGACAGCAATTTCGGTTTCTTGTGTACCTGCAACAGCAAATCGGATTTCATCGTTTGACATCGGATTAAGCTTGATTGATTAAGACTATGGCTGTTAAATAAGGGGTTAGCCGATGATTCCATGCATACGGAGACGATTTTTGCGTTCGTTATTTTCTTTTTCTGATGACTTAACATAGATGCTGGTACTTTCTCTGGCAGGCGTCGAAGGGGTTTAACAACCTATCATATCATTTTAAAAATTAAATTTGACTACCCCGGTTAACATGCAAGCCACATCACTTGAACGGGATACAAGTTTTTATTTTCAATTTAATACTCGTCGCGAATTCATTCAGTTGCATCCAACGGATGGTGCACGTGCAAGGAAAGTCAATCAATTGACAAATTGATATTGTAACAGACAATGACGAAAATTGCGTGGTTCGCTTGGGGACTGCCTGTTTATTTTACATTCACGTGGGTTTTTTTGGTGTTATGTCCGGTTTGCCGGGGACTATTGGGTCCACAGGATGAGACTGGGACTGCAATTCCCATCAAGCATTGATTGAAATGTCACCTACAATTGGTTTTCGCTGTAAATCGATTTGTCCTTTTAATTCGGGTTGAATCCTGCTGTAGATGAGATTTACTGACGAAGGGCGCTAGCCCACATATTGAAATGTGTGCAGTTCATGAAAACTATTTGTTTACTGAGATATTAGTGTAATTTGGAGACTAGAACGAAGTTGAAAAATATTTCAGAATTGTTTTTTTTTTCTTTCGTTTGTAATGTTAATTTCTGTTGATTGAAGAGACTGAGTATATCCAAAACCGACAACAATTGAATTGTAATACATGTAAAGATTATTATTGGGCGAGTCGGTTTTTAAGGCGTATTAACTATTTGGTTGTTTGCTTATAGAGTAGTCTCAATCTTGTTTTCTTTCATACAAAAGTTTACAATTAGTCGAGTTATTTTAATTAAATTAAACTAAAAGCAGATATACTATCTTGTATGAAAGATGCACACAAAACGACTTTTTGGTGTGCTTTTAATTGTCAAAGCACGGTGCGGGGGATAAAAAGAGGGAAAACGGAGAAGCGATCGATCGATATATCATCATTACAGCCCATATTCCTCGAATGAGCGAAGACAAACCTGTACGGAAAGTCCGTCGTTGATGGAATGCGACAGCGCGGCAGCTCTCGTCGGTGATAGATGATGATGATGAATGGCCCCTTACAATAAATCGCAAATGGAAATCTTAAACTGCTACTCCCAGGGTTGGCGCGTTCATCATCATCATCATCGGCACTACAACCGGGAATCGGTCTTGGCGTTATTCAGCAAGTCCTGAGGCTTGTTAAATTTTCCATAATGATTTGTTTTTTCCGGGCAAGGTCATTAGTCTTACGCCAATGGCGCGTTCATACCAATAGGAATACGAGGGTTGCCTTTTATATTTCGGGATTAGAGAACAAAAACAAATATTGATAATCAAAAATCACTTTATTGTTTTTCAAAATATTCCCCATGAAGATCTATACACTTTTGCATGCGTTTGAACCAATTGTCGAAGCACTTTTGCCACTCTGATTGAGGTATCTCCAACACATGCATTCTGAATGCAGCAACCGCTTCTTCAGGTGTCGAAAAACGTTGACCTCTCAGTTTGTTTTTTACGTACGGGAATAAAAAGAAGTCATTCGGTGCCAAGTCAGAACTATACGGCGGATGACCCATCAAATCGATGTTTTGGGTGCTCAAAAATGCAGTTGTCGCAGCCGATGTGTGAGAGCTCGCATTGTCGTGGTGAAGAGTGATCCGTCTTCGGCGGTTGGTTTTCCTGATTTCTTGGAAGACAACTGGCAAACAAATGGTTGTGTACCACTCAGAATTGACTGTTCTGCGTTGTTCTAGTGGTACGGTTGCGACATGTCCAGTTTTTCCGAAAAAAACAGGCGACCATTTGCTTGGAAGTGCTTCGTGCGCGAACAACTTTTATTGGATTTGGCTCATCTTGAAACATCCAGACAGTCGACTGCTGTTTACTTTCGGGCTCATACGCGTAAATCCACGATTTATTACCTGTCACGATGTCATAGACGTGTTTCGAAGCACCGCGACCGTATTTTTTGAGCATTTCTTTCGACCAATTTACACGAGCCTTTTTTTGGCGATTGACAAATTGTGTGGGATCCAACGCGAACAAATTTTTTTGACAGTCAAATGTTTATGCAATATTGAATGTATGCTGGCCCCACTAACGCCTAAGGTTGTCTCAATCTCACGATAGGTCACATGACGATCTTCCAATATCAGTTCGCGCACAGCATCAATGGTTTTCGGAACAACAACTGATTTTGGACGACCTTCACGAAATTCATCTTGGAGTGAACTACGACCACGATTGAATTCACCATACCATCGATAAACACTGGTCCTTGATGGAGCTTCATCGCCAAAAATTGAATTAAGTTCATCCATGCACTGTTGCTGAGTTAATCCACGCCGAAAGTTGTAAAAAATAATCGCACGAAAATGTTGACGATTTAATTCCATTTTTGGGCCGAGATTAATCTTTTAAGTTACTGTAAACAACACAAATAGCGCTCGTATGTCAAAACGTACTGAGTGCGTATAACCTCAAAAATGTCCAACTTTACGACAGAGCTGTCAATTGCCGGATTCCAACACTAGGGTTGCCAAATCCCGAAACATAAGAGGCAACCCTCGTATAACAGCAGGAATATTTATACGAATATAACTCGTCGTTTGGAATTCTTTGGGTCAGTAGAGCAACCACCACCAAAGGGTCGGGTGTGAGCGTCGTACCTTGTAACGATTGTGCGCTTTGTAAGTATATTTATGCAACAAAATAAACGTGATAGCATTTCAAAGAAAAAGTGCTTACAAATTATTTAATCATTTCAGATGTTTGGAAACCCACGAAAAAGTAACAGAGGTAGCAGACATAGCCTGTGTGACACAGAATAGTAATTCAACACCAGATGAAAGAAGGCTATCAAGGCTAAAGAATTAAGCTGAAGAAGATTCGAAAAGAATGGGGATGGCGGCTGCAATGCACATTTTTAGCGATCAGAAGGCGAGACAAAAAAATATCCACAGGTAGTAGAAATTTCTGGGAATTAGTAAAGAACATCGAAAACTCGTTATCGTACTATAATCCATTGCAATATAGAAATCCTGATCTATTTTCGTAGACAAATCTGTCTCCCATTAAATTTATGCTGGTGTTGTCCAGGACTTCATACCCTCACCCTCTATATTCTTCATTTTTACAAACGATATCTTTTCGATTACTTGCCGATGAGCGACACGTCCATTTCTGTTAGTACATCCTTCACTTTTGTTGGTGGGACTAGAATCTGCATTCGATGGGATTTTCCGTCCGTGGCTTCCCATTTCCGCTTTAGAATACCATCTTCCACCAGCCAGGAATTCCATTGTCCCCAATATGCCTTAAATGTTCCACTCTTGTCGGAAATAATGTTCCAAGTTGGCCGCTCGTTCTTTTCTTTGTGTTCCAGGATTAGCGACATATCTTCATCCTGAAGTTGAGCTGCGCGTATAGCCTCATTCGTCCACCCATCTAGTACTTCTACTTGTACATTTCGCAGGTCGTACGCCTCTTGTTTTTCTTCCGCTCTATGAGAATGTTTACAATCTGGCTTAAATGGTCTTCGCAATTGTTCGTCCTGCAGTGTAATGGCACCCTCCAAGTTACCAATTCGCTGTGTTCTTTGCCCGATATCTAGAACAACTGGATGCTCCTTCATGAAATGCATTCCAAGAATGCATTCGTCCGTAATATCGGGACCCAAAAATTGGTGGGAGATGGACTGTAGAATGCTCTCCTGTGGCAGTCTTCAAAGCGTGTCTTCTATTTTTATTAAGGGCTATTTTGGCCACGACATCCGTCCGAATTATGGATCTCGTTGCTCCAGTGTCGATTGTCACTGTTATTGTCCTTGCGTTAACAGTCGTAATTATAACCAAACTTTGGTTATCCCGTTGGAGTTGTGATACAGTTACGATGCCTGGGGCTGCACATTCCACCAGGCGATTTTCGCCCTATAAAGTCTGCCCTTATAAGTTTTCCCGGGCTATTGACCTCAGGTTGGTCCGTTGATAGTCTCCTCTTATGATTAGCGCATGAACAACAATTCTCAATTGATGTTTCATCCATTCGTTGACGTTTCCTACAGTCAACAGAGATGTGTCCGACTTTGCCGCATGTCCAACATTTCATATCAGGTCTCGGGGTTCTGCGTTGTACATGCCCGATTCTTTGGCAGGAGCATTCCTGGACGGACATTTCTCGGACTCTATATGTACTCCTGGTAGCCAGTTTAGCCGATTCATATGCCAATGCGAACGCCAGTATTTCATTAGTCGTCTTCTTTCCCGTCAAGCGAACGGCCTGTTGCAAATCCCGATCGTGGGGTGCGTTTATAAATGCATCCACGGCCAGAAATTCCTTAGTCATATTTGAATATGACAAGTTTGCCAATCACTCAATGTCTGCCTGCAACTGTTGTAGAATTTCTCCAGGTTTCTGCGTTCTGCTCGGCAGTTGCATGCGGTAGACCTGCTGCATGTGGTTGTCTCCATACCTAGCTTCAAGGCCGTTTGGAAATCTGTTTGCTTCTCTGCTGGTATGGTTTGTAGCAATTCTGCTGCCGCCCCGTGGAGTGACAAGATTAGTAATGTTGACTTTTGCTCATCCGACCACTTATTATAATTGGCAGCGGCGTCAAACTGACGTATAAATAAGGAGAAGGGTCCCTTGGTTGGCGGTTGCATCCTTGTATCTTTGTAGTCATGTCGATTGCCTGGTGATGTCTTATTTTTCTCAAGACACTCAAGTCTCTATTCGATTTGCGTTATTTCATCGGTGACTTTCTTAAATTCAGCTTCGTTTTTTAGATCCAGATTTTCTACTTCGTTTCGAATTTTTGACTGAATTTCTTCCTTAAAATGTTGAAAGTTACATTTCATCCACTGCATTTGCGCATTCAGATCTGCAGCTTGTGCGTCGAATTTTGAATTTTGGGCGTCGAATTTTGAATTTTGGACATCCAACTTTGCATTAACATCTGCAGCTTGCGCGTCCATTTTTGTCATCATCATCCTGAACATCTCCGAAATGTCCAACTGTGGCGAACTCTTCTCCGTTACATTTGCACCATCTTCACTCGCTGTTTCTTCTTTATCCGGAAAGTCTGGCACAATTGTAAAAACATATGTGTCGACATCAATACCCTCTTCCTCTATTGCTGCTTGCAGACGCTGTCGAAGAATTTACTTCTGTCCTCTGCTGTCCAGATTCCGGTCCTGTAGTTACTTCTTCAATTCAGGAACGCGAAGATCCTCCAAATGTCGATCTGACATAGTCACAACACACTTTCACAGACTTATTTACTTCACCAATAATTAATCCCACTTCTGACACCAATTGTTGCGAGCTTAGGGTTCGCTGGATTAATTATTTTTAATTAATAAAAGCCGTTAAATCGATTTTGAATTAATGTAACCATTTACTACCAGAATATCAGAGGTCTTCGCTCCAAAACACAGTCGATCTTACACAATACCCACTCCTTTCCCTTTGATATATACGCCCTGACCGAAACCAACCTCATCCCCAGTATCAACAGCCTAGAACTGTTCCCCCCCTCCCTAACAGTTTTTCGGGACGACGATGTCCATCATTCCACGCCTGACACCCCGTGCCGAGGCGTGTTGCTCGCCGTCCAAAACGGACTAACATCTTCTCTTATCACCTTCTCCTCTTCACCCTACCTCGACTATGTCGCTATAAAAGTTGAACACCGCTCAAAGTCCTTGTATATCATTTGCTTCTACATCCCGCCTTCGCAAGCTACCGAGGCATACGAACTCGCTATTGCTGCAATCGACTGCTTAACGGAACTGAGTTCTTCCCAAGACGACATTGTAGTCCTGGGCGATTTCAATCTCCCCCATCTCCAATGGTCGATGTCTGACGATGAGTCCCACTATATCTCTAGCCCCTCCACTACCAAGGAGTGTCTCTTAATAGACAACCTCACTGACTCTAGCCTTTACCAAGTCAGCAATATCCTAAATCATCTGGGCAGACAACTCGACCTAGTGTTCACGACAAACCCCTGCAACTCTTCAGTTACCCCTAGTCCCCACATCCTCTCAACCATTGACAACCACCACCCCCCACTTCTCTTATCCGTATTCCGCGACCACCCAGCCCACAGCACACCCACTCCCCTCCCCTACCAATATTCTTTCAATTTCCGAAAAGCCAATTTCCGGCGCATAAATGAGTACCTCAGCAATACCTTACCCCGCTTAAATGATATTAGTGTTGAGGTCGCTACAGCCTCACTCTACACAGTAATCTTCAACGCCATATCCCTATTTGTCCCTTATTCCCGAAACAGGTTATTATTCTCATCGCCCCCTTGGTATAACCGCAGACTCCGCACACTCCGTAACAAGAGAAATAAGTTGTGGAACATTTTCTTAAATACGCGTTCTCCTCTGGACTATTCCAACTATCTCGGTTACTTTTACCAATTCACCGAGCTTTATAGCTCCCTTTACCACAATTACCTTGCCAAAGCCCAACTGAATCTGATCAATGACCCCAAATCCTTCTACCACTTTATCAACTATAAACGGAAATCAGATGCCTATCCCAACTCTCTTTTCTACGACTCAACTACTTCATCTGACTCCCAAACCATAGCCAATCTTTTCGCGTCCTTCTTCAAACTATCGTTCACGGACGACTCGTTCGAGCCTAACCCCTCCTACTTTACTGGCATGTTTCAGTTCTCCCTTGGCCCGCTCATCCTCTGCACATACAACAACACCAAGTTAAAGAAAAACTTGAACAACTTAAAGACGATTTCAGTCCCGGCCCAGACGGACTCCCTGCTATCTTCTTAAAAAAATGCTCCTCTTCTCTCTCTCTCCCGCTCGCGTCAATCTTCAATCTATCCCTTGCACAAGGTCTATTTCCCGACTTTTGGAAATCCTCCTACATAACCCCCATACATAAAAAGGGGCCTAAAATCGATATATCCAATTATCGTCCCATTGCTAAGCTTTCGCACATTCCTAAACTGTTCGAAGGCCTTCTATACGAAGCGTTACGTTTTCGCTGCACCCCCATCATCTCTCCTAACCAGCACGGCTTCCTCTCCGGCAGGTCCACTACTACCAACCTTGTAGAATTCACATCTCACACACTCCTTGCCCTAGAGAACGGCGATGAGGTTGATGTAGCCACTACCGACTTTAGCAAGGCGTTCGACAAGATTTCCCATAACCTCATTCTCTTTAAATTATCTTCCCTTGGTTTTGAACCGCTGTTGATTAAGTGGATCTCATCCTACCTTAACTCTCGAACCTGTCGGGTGCGATTTAGATCCACCCTCTCCGATCCTTTCTCTCCAACCTCAGGTGTCCCCCAGGGCAGTCATCTCGAACCCCTACTATTTATCCTTACCATAAACGACATGGGTTCGAGCATCAATCACTCCCTCATCTCGCTTTACGCGGATGATACCAAAATCTTCAAGACAATCCGCTCTCCCCTTGACTCCTCACTTCTCCAATCGGATCTTGACGGCTTTTCGACATGGTGCCAAAATAACTGCCTAGATTTGAATATCGCCAAATGTCACACAATCACCTTCTCTCGGAAACGCTCCCCCTCCCAGCCACGTTCCTATCTCTTGCTAGGCCAACCGATAACATCGGTTGAATCAATCTGCGACCTGGGCGTCTTATGTGACAAGGAACTTAGATTTACCGCACATATCGATAACACAATCCTAAAAGCCAACGCCGCCCTTGGCTTTGTAACACGCTGGTCGAAGGAATTCCTAAACCCCTACGTCACCCTATCCCTCTACACAACTTTTGTCCGGCCACTACTCGAATATGCCAGTCAGGTCTGGTCCCCGTATCAACAGTCTCACATTCGTAGGATCGAGGACGTTCAACGTCGTTTTTTGCGCTTCGCCCTCCGTGGACTGAACTGGGAAAACCCACTCATTCTCCCACCATACACAGACCGGCTCCTTCTAATCAATCTTAACACGCTTGAAGAGCGCAGAATCCATGCTGACATCATCTTTATCCATCGCCTTCTGTCAGGTTCAATCAATTGCCCACGCTTGCTCTCCTCTTTATCATTTTATACAAACCCCCGTAATGTGCGGAACCCTCGTCTGTTTTACGTGCCCTCTCATCACACGTCTTACGGCGTTAACGAGCCCATCTCGCGTATGCTACGACATGCCAACTCTTTCCCCACCTCCTTTGATTTCAACCTCTCCACTCCTGCCCTCAAACGACGTCTCAGAATAAACCCGTCCTAACCCCACCCACCTCAATTTCAAATCTCTCCCCCAGCTCTCCAGCACCGCCCCTTACCACTGTGTAGACGTACCCCTCACTGTCACACCTCAAGCCCTCTTCTCCTTCCGTGTTTTTTTTTTCTTTTTTCTTCTTTTGTTTTTTTATTGGATATATATATATATATTTTTTATTTATTTACTTTTTTTTTTAACTACTCGTACTACTTTAGTTTTTAAGTTAGTCTGTAAGTTGTTATATTATATTAGCTTAAGTTGCTTGGATTAAGCCTAAATAAATAAATAGATAGACATCATATTATTAGTCTGTTAATAACAACCGTTACTTTTCCCGTACACTTAACGATTTCTTGACTTATCGCTTCCTTACTTATCGCGTCTTTGGGTGCTTATTCTTACGTCTTACTTATCTCCCTGATCTGCGTGCGACGTATTTATACCGTTTCTTCATTCTGATTCGGCGTTTCGTTTCCGTCCGTTCCATAGCCTCGAATTTTCTACTGCTCTTAGTCTCCAATTTTCTAGTACTTTCTAGAATATTCTAGTACTTTGTTTTGGACTTTCTAGAATATTCTAGTACTGATTGTCATATGCGTCCCAATATTAAGGTTAACATCTACTTTTCTCTCGCATTTTGTTCACGTTTGTTTTAAATGAGTTTTTTGTTAAGTAATCGCGAATAATCTTACTTAACTGTTCACATTGGTTTCTAATGAGTTCTTTATTAAGCCATTGTTAACCATCTCACTTAACTGTCCACAGTTGTTTATTTTCCACTCACTCCTGATTACAGACTTTTATCCACTACTCAAGACTTTTCCTCACTACTGCTGACTATCGACTGACAACTGCCCGCGCGATACGAAGCAACCGGCTTTTTCTTATCTTTCTTCAAACGCCGTTACTTCGCTGAGAAATCAAATCATGCCATAAAACCGTTATATGGTATGATATTTTTCAACGGTGATGATTGATCTCGATTTTAACAGAGATACTATCAACCGTACGTTTCGTTTTTGTTTTAATGAATGAATGTATGAATGTGAAAATGTAAACGGCGTTTTATGTGTTGTTTTTAAGTTTTATATTTTATATGTGTATAATTTGAAAACGTAAATCAATATTTTGTTTTGTAGGTAAATGCATTTTTTTATTACACTTCTCTCGCGAGAGCGAACCTATAGTGCCGAATCGGCGCCCCGAGATACCACTAAATAACCGATGGAGTTCTTTTTGAACAGTTGCGGGTTGTCACGCTCTACAAACACTTGCGCGGGGAGGGAATTCCAATGCTTTCCCGATCTGTAACGGAACGAGTTCTGATGCAGAGATGTACGCGCCGTTGGGAGATGAACCACGAAATGGGTCAGTCGGATTGTCTTGTGGAGCGCATATAAACCCAATTGCGCGGAACAATCCCACAAATCTCCAAAGAACAGTACCCGTGATAGTATCTGTAATACAAACAGAGGTAAGCTACGCGCCTTCGATGTGATAGCGACTGTAGTCGCGACATCAACGCCTTACCCCGATCAAGCGGATCGCTCGTCTTTGTATGCTCTCAAACATGAGAACAATATTCGAGCGCGGGTCTAATTTGGGATTTATTCAGAAGAAAAAATTGGGCCAGAGTAAAATATTTCTTGGCTCTAAAAAGATAACTCCGTTTTCCAGAGGGGGACCTGGCGATGTTCGACACGTGTTTATGCCACCACGTGACAGCGAGCAATTTCATGCTTCAGGCCGGGCCATTCATCGTCACCTGTGGAGCCCATGATCCACTTTGGGGAATGTCGTATATTGTGTCTTCATTGCATTGAAGTCGACGAGATTGGCCTTTCTCCACCACAGGGCCTTATCCAGATTCCGATGCAGAGAGTCAATCTGGCCACATCTCAGCTGATGCGACGTTGATGCACTAACCGCCCGATCACTTGAAAAAGAGGAAACAAACGTACTATCATCCGCAAAACTGAACACTTTGTTACCCGCTGACTCCAACAAATCATTATGTGAAGCAAAAACAATGTTGGAGACAAAATAGAACCTTGAGGCACCACCGAATCGATCGATTTTCGAGGAAACTCTTCGTCCAGTCGCAAAGCTGTTGCGAAAGACGGTATAAACGAAGTTTGCTCAGCAATGTCCCGTGCCAGACGCGGTCAAAAGCCTTGGAGATATCCAATGCGACCGCTCTTGATTCACCATACCCTTCAATTGCAGATGTCCATATATCGGTTATAACCGTCAAAAGGTCTCCCGTGGCAAGTGGTATTCAATCTGTATTGACGTTCATTAAGAAGTCCGAAGCACTCCAAATAAATACTTAGTTAACTCGGCATTGATGACCCTTTCCATTACCTTAGATAACATAGACAGTAATGCTATCAGCCTGTAATTTTGTGGGAGACTCTTTTTCCCGTTCTTTGGGATTGGCTGAAATCAAGCGATTTTCCAGGAGGTAGGAAATGTCCTCCCTGTATAAGATAAGCCGAAGAGTCTGCCAAGATCCGGCGACAGTTCTAGAGCACAGTTTTTAATGACTATTGCTGGTATTCCGTCCGGGCCAGTTGCCGTCTTACAGTCCAGTCCTAATAGAATCCCGTGAATGGTACGCGTGCGGAACCACACATCCCCCATCGAAGACCGTACCGGCCCGATCACAGGTGGCTCCAAAAGACCGGGATCGAGGTTTCGCGGAAAATAAATTCGCGAACACATTAGCTTTATCCTTTGAATTTGTGACTAGTGTCCCACTGCCCATCACCAGATCAGGAAAAGAGGAGGAAGCGAAGTTATTACTAGCTGCCCTTGCCATTGTCGAGAAAGGGCCAGTTGGGTACTCAAGGAGTTTATTGGTCACTCCGTCGTTGTACGCCCTCTTCCCAGTATCAATCCCCTGGTTGCACGTGTTTCTGATTCTAACAAAATTCGTTATATTAACATAGGTCGGATTGGAGCGCCATTGTTTAAAAGCTCAATTTTTTTGACGCTGTAATCTGCTCGAATTTTTTATCAAACCAAGGTTTATCGGATGAATTTCGTTTGATGGAATGCGGAATGTAAATCGCCATCCCGAGGAGAATAATTTCCGTGACCGACTCCGCATATGCATTAACATTGGAGCCTCCAAAGTACACCTCCGACCACGGAAAGGATGCGAAGAAACCTAGCAAATCATCACAGTTAGCTACCCCATACTTCCACACATGGCGAAGCATCTTAGATCTGTTATTCGTTTGAAATGCAAGTGACTATGTAATGAGCTTTTTGTCACTCACTTTAAACACCACACACACGTTGGAATCCCTTTAAAATCAAACATATTTTTCTTTACGGTGCTTTATTTTTCTATCTTAATTACTAGACAACACTATTTTAAACGTTATTATTACTGGCCTTGTTACTAGACAACACTCTTTTCAAAAAACACCCGACACCAACCAACTCACTTCAAGATCTTTCACCCACTCCATCAATTTTCGTTTTTTCATCGGACGAAAACTTTTCTTACCCTGCAGATAAAGGATTTTCCTCTCTTTGCCTTTCCCAAATTTGGGATTGAAAAAGGAAACACAAAAGAACAATCAACAAAGGATCTGCCGAAGAGCATTTACGATCCTTTGTTTCGGTCGGCGATAAACGTACCTGTAGTTCGTTTTATGGCGCGAATTGTTTGTTTTAACTTGGTTTGGTTAAAACGGAAAACGACGCTGATTGTGTTAATGGTTTTGGGTAACCATATTTCTAGATGATCATAAAATTGCTGGCCCGCATTCTATGATTCTCAATGATTTTGTTTGAAGAAAGACAACTGGTCCGCACATTTGGATCCTAGGGGATTTTTGTGGCGAACCTGTGGTTCGATTACCCTGTCTAAGTTTTCAATGTGAGCTAATTGACCGTTTAGTTCAATTTGTGTGAAATTGAATTGATTAGAGAAAATTGAACGTTTAGTTCGATTTGTTTGGTATTGCATTGATGTGGGACCATTTGATGTATGGGGTAATGCTCTGGCTTGCGGTGTCTCATCCTTTAAGTGGATGTTGTGGCCGTAACAACTACGCGAACAATACCAAGGAGTGATCTGAGTTTCCCAGTGGCGCAGCAACCTCCGTGGTGTAAACGGTCGGCTTGGATATCAAAAACAGATCCAGGTTGTTCGCATAATCACTTCGGCGCTCGCGTAGGTTCCTCCACGAGTTGAGTCAAATTGCGGCTAACAGCGAACATCTCCGCTAGCCGCCCAGCCTCGTCGGTTCTGTTAGAATGTACTAACCAGCCGGAGTTGTTAAAATCACCAACGACGACAAATTCAGAAGCCGGGTGGTTGATTTGTATCTAGTCGACGGTACATGAAAGATGTTCGAAAAGTGTCACCGGTCGATAGTCATTCGAGGAGCGATAAAGACAATAAAGAAATTTAACAGAATTCCTCAGCACGACCTTCAACTACATGATGTCCAAGTTATTGGGTTCTAACGCTACCATCTCTCGCCAAGGCAGATCGGACGGAATGAAGACGCAGACTCCACCCTTAAAACGAAATCTTGAATGCAAGTCGTATCCTGAGCAACGAAGATATGTCGCATCAGTTGACGAATCGACGTGGGTCTCAGTTACGGCAAGGATATCAGGTTTCGCTGTTTGAAAATATTGATGGACGGCGCTTACATTCGTAATATTGGTGAAACCAATGCTCCTGATGTTACAAAATGCAGTTGTCAACCGAACGTTAACAGAGTTTCGAGAACGAACCCTATTATGCGATGACGAATTTCTTCAAGTTCCATCATTTATCAAGATATCTGCATGATGTTCCCCCTGACATAGTCGGCAATTTTGCGCTCACTTTATTTTTGAACAAACTCTACTTAAGTATTAATATTGCATAGTGTAACCGCAACCACTTTATTTTAACAAGACTTTACTTTAATGATGTTACATTCGTAAAAAGGCGAATTATTGTATTTATGTTATCGTAACCGCTTTGTTTTGAACGGATCTTTACTTGAATGATATTACTTTAGTAGAAAGCGAATTACTGTCTTCATGTTAGTGCAACCACTTTATTCCAACAAACTTTACTTAAGTATTATTATTGTCTTAATGTTACGACAACCACTTTATTTTAAACAAGACATTACTTTGATGATATTACTTCAGTAGAAAGCGAATTGGGCGCCGACCCTTTGACTACGTTTATCAAGACTTCGACCGAATGAATCCGGGCGCAGTCTTGCGATGTGAAAATCTGACTCTTCGATGCAATCCACATCCGTCAGATTCAACGGTGATGGATCACATCGCTGTGGGGGGAACAAGTAGGCTCAACTTGACGATGGCCAATGAACGATCACAAAGGAATCGAATGGAAGGATTCCCCATGTGTCCGTATAGGACAAGTACGATGCCCCTTAGCCTGAATATCGGCAACGACGAAACTGCACCTGAATAAACATGGACGGGCATAATGAACTTTATTGTGTTTATGTAATGCCGTTGTAGGCAATGAAGAATGCGGTGACGATAGGTCGACCGACGATTTGGGTTTATTTGTTTTAGCCGTATGGTGCTCTAGAAAGGGAGAAATTTTGTTGGCATTAAGTCAACAGAAATCTTGCCGGCGGTGGCCAAGAGTCACGTTGGATGTTATCTTTTTTAGGTTAATATGCTGGTACATGGATAAGGTGGTGAGGAATTTGACCTGCAGATGTGCAGGCTAACGACTCACCCAGGGGAAAGATGGACCAGCGATTAGTAAACAAAACAAACGCAGTGAGGTACTGTGCGTTTGCTTTGCTTTGCTGTGGGTCATCATAGGGCATGGCACGGCTAAGATTGTCTAAACAACGATCATTTCCATGCCCAAATTCCATGATCGGTTGATAACCGATGAAAGGGAATTGTCGCAAGTGTTGCGAACCTCTGGATAGGAAGAATGCGTTGTTTATTCATTGGCAATTGCATACAGCATCAATTAGCTTGCACGCAGATTGCCACCGTCCCATCGGTCGGTGTGTTGTTTGTGTTAACACAACACTAGGAATTCCTATAGGCGGCCAGCAATGGTTGTGCTGTAGGTTGTTGATTATACAATCGACCGATGGTTCAGCGGTGATGGGAATAAACATGTCATGCACATGTAAGAGGAAATGCTTAGTGGTATAGAGCATTGGCCTGTGCATGAATCGATACTGGTTACCTGATGAGGTAGCTGAATTAGCTTTCGGGGTTTATGATGCTGGTGAAAGTTTGATGTCATGGCAAGATGGCAATCTTGCCATGAACTATATTTTCAGCTGAAAGGAAATGCTCATTTGTAGGTAAGTGAGCGACAGATAATTTATGACAATGGGAGATTCTTTAGAAGTGGGTTAAAGAATCCCCACAGGTCCATCAGTAAAGCTCCGAAAGATGGCCAGGGATTTCTCCCGACAATTTCACGGAGCCTATAGCTTGATGGGGTGGTATTTCACCGGGCGTCAGGGCGTTGGGATCTCACCTACCGCACGGCCTTTTGTCGCCTCTTACGACAAGCCGGTCTAGCTGCGGGTAGATTCTAACGCCCTACTCAAAAGGCTGCCCTAAAATTTGAAAATGTAAATGAATATTTCACTTTATTTATAATAATGAATTTTTCGTGTTTTGATTTTATGTATACTTGTTTTATATATGTATGCTTATGTTTTGTTATAGTATCTCAGTAAAGACAGGTGTGGGTAGGAGAGGGTTACTCCATAACATAAATAAGTAAGATTTAAACACATTATTCAAGGTATGTTCACAATATCCAAGGTAAGTTAGTGAATCTAGATTTTAAGCATTTTTTATAGGTTTTATCTATATTTGATTTTAGGCTTTTGATAGAAAGTTGAAATATGCTTTCCATTACACATTCCACTGACAATTTTATGCTATTTTAGAAGTAGTATAATATTAAGTTTTGTAAAATCATAGTAAGTCATAGAATGTAGGGTAATTTTCAAGAAACCTTTCTTTTTTAACGTAATCAGAAACCATCTAGAATCAATATATTGCTTTATTAAAAAGCATCTCCGTATTTCTGGTTGTAAGTTGTTACTAATTGAAAAAGGGTGCAAAATCATAATAAAAAAACGAAAAAGATTTTTGACGTTTGTCGGAAGTCGCCACGACAAATTCAAAAACTTCAGGTTGGTTTATAAGATGTTATCATACGTGTGTATTAACATTTGGCCCCATATGTACAACCTTTTCGAATACCTGTCACACGTTTAAGTGAAATCAATGTCTCGACAAGAATGCGATACAACTCTGCCAATTAAGTACGTGTGTTCATTTAACTCCAGATAAGTGGCAACCGTCAACGTGTCACACCAAGCAAAACCGAATTTCCTCGTTCATTGGATCCAATCAAGGGTCGGCCAAGAAAACACCTGAAACTATTACCTAGTGTATTGCAATGTTTTGATTAAGCAACCATTCTCAGAGTTATTAAATGCTACAAAAGTAAATGAAAATTTTTAGCAGCTGTTTTAAACTTTATGAAGAATGCACGTGGAGAACATGATTTCCTAACTGACACACGAAAACGCCAGTGCTGTCATCAAAGGACTATAAAGGAGTTTCGAAAACTTTAAGAGCGTCTTAATATTAGGTTAGTAGTATATCGACAAACACAACATTTTTCTTGAATCCTACAGCCTTTCCACATAACTAAACGTTCAATGTATAAATAACGTCCATTCTACGTGACTAATGTGTCGTAAACCCATTTATTTATTTACAATGATACAGTCGGGTGACTGTTAGAACGGCGTGAAAGTCCACGTCCATGATTCTCAGGATTGGCCGTCGCAAAACCAGTAAATCCAGTGCAAGAGTGGCTCATAAAATTCAACTGAAATGATGCCGAAATGAATCTGTAAATTGAACATGTAGGGCCATCCCTATTTCATTTGAAGATGTAAATTTTGATTAATTTCAAATGAAGTTCTCCCTCTGCGAATCGGTCGGTTTTCGATTGTTGGTCAGTCACACCACGAGTGTGCATCAGCGACATTGTTTGGGAGGTACGTACGTTCTGTCAAATTGTGTAATTGTTTTGATTTTTAGAGTGGTTTTAATGTGAGCGCCAAGGTAAATAGAAGCAACGAAAGCGGATAGTGAAGTACTCTGTATACACTCATTTCAACGAATTGCCTGGCACATCGCTAACACGAGTTAATGTCGTGCCATTTGAAGAACTTCATTTAAAGGGCACATCTGCATGATATTCCAGTCACACCTCTTGACAAGTTGGGTTTCAAGAGCTTTATGTTGGTCGCTTCCTTATTTCGCACAAACGTTTTTTATGTTTGGTGTTTGAAAATCGATGCACGTCCCTGACGTAATTACAGTACAAATTATATCCGACTACATTCGCAGTCAGCAACACTTTAATCATAACAAATCAGAAAGCAATCTCAGAAAGCGTATCCTTTTCCCAATTCTCATTACTGCGAACTGAGCTGTCCTATGAGAGGGTAAAATGTCTCGCATAATTCAAAATTTACACCCCGAGCTCATGGTTTCAAATGTGCGTATGCTGAACTGGTGGATGAGTGGATACCACAGACAGACTATAATGATGTCCAACTACTGAACTCAGGGCCTTCTTGTGATTCAAGATTCGAATAGGAAGTTTGTCGCCAAAAATTCCACTGGGACCGAATTGATTTCCCTTAGAATTTTAGGAGACGAAGAGAGTTATTAAAATATGCATCAGAATTCGAATAGACAAAGGAAATACGCTGAATGTGTTTCCATTTCAACTAATAGCTAACATACTGCAGGGTGATACTGTTGGTGCATATCACCCTCAACATTCGTCTCGAAGGCTTTTTGCATTTTTATAGGATTTTGAAATTATCATCTATATCCAAATGAGAAATACCCTAAATCAAATTTCAACGAATAGTGCCCAGTTCATGCGGCTATTGAGATGTTAAATCGGTAAAACCCTTTTCCATCTACCTCTACCTCATGACAGAGTGAAGTGAGACGCAGCAAAGAGGACCACGAGGAATTTTGTGGAAAAATGTCTCACCACATGAGGCACAGGAGCAGTTCATAGTCGTTCATCACCGCTTCAATGAGAATTTGTCGCAACATTTAATCAAAGTCGGTTGCTGATGCTTTAGATGGACAACCAGGCTGCGGTGTTTTTCTCTTGAAAAACCCGACGAGAAATTGTGACTGGCGATGTCAATGAGGATGACCGTGACGGTAACGATGCCGACGACGACGAATATACCTTTTATACCACAACAGGTATTGAATATGCAGCACTGAAGCTCGGAAATTCAATTTGAAAGTATCTAAACTTATACCTGCACTGAACGCATAGAGAACCCCAATCATTTTTGTCCAGTGTTGCAGTATGCGTTTTGTATTTTGTTTTTGCTTAGTTTTTCCTTTTCCCTTTTCTTATTTTCGAGATGGGACGACTGTTGTATCGAATATTTCGCTTGGTCTCACTAACCGCACAATCTAGCCAAAGGCTGGGAATCAATTTGTAAGCTGACCTAAGCACTTTGACAACATTCTAGGGACTTTGAAACTAACCAAGTGCATGACTATGACTCTGTAGGGTCACCTAATTCGCTGACTGATTGCAGTGACAGAAAGTAGGCATCCTGACTGAAATCTATCAGCAGATGTTTGCTCAGAAAGCAAAAGAGGGTGAATGGTCAAGTGAGTTTTATATCGCATGCGGATAAATATCCTTGTTGTTTTGATTTAGATGTACACTGGATGTGCTCGGCGACGATAATGATGGCGTCGGGTTCAAAGGAAGAAACGAAAAATCACTGCAAAGTTCAGATGCGGACATGCGAAAGGACTTCCCTCATGTTAGTTCTATGGAAAATGAGACAAATATCACAACTTTTATCCATCAAGCAGGATGATAGTTATTGCTTTTTCGTTCAGTTATAAAACTGGAGTATTGTAGATGTCTTTTTTTGCTGCATATAAAAATTTATCTCCACGGAAAATTTATCTAATCTAGGCCCTAACTGATATTCTGACAACACTATTCGCTTTGTATAATTTAAAAGCGCTGCAAATAATTGTTTAAGACTCCTGCCTTTGTCCAACACCATCAGACGTACCAAACAAACATAAAGAGAGAAATATTTCAAAATCAACTTCACAGGAACACTAGGCATAAATTACAAATTTCCATACAAGCCCTTCTCCTTCCTGGAGTCATCACATATTATCTGCACCAAAAAAAAAAAAAAACAACGGCGATGCCCTGTTGAAGCTTCTGCAGTATTTAATGCAACAGATGGTCACTATCACTTCTATAGTAGGTGAAGTTTTGGAATCCTTTCATGGCACGCTGGCCAATGTGCGCCAATAAAGGAACACAGGAGTGACAAACGTATGCGATAGTTGCGAATTTAAGAATACACAAAAATACAAAAATCTAACACAATCATAAAAAAAAGAGAACGCGGAAAACTCTGTCCAAGCTGTCCCGGAAAACGCTGCTGACGTCCATACAAGAAGAACGGCAAAAACAGGACATAAATAAAAAGCACAAAAAAAGATATAGCGAACCGAATTTTGTGCACATCTCGTTGGATAAAAAGAACGAAGGACCGTATGCAACTTTCGCGTGATTCTATTAGCGTCTTCATGCGCACACAGAATTGCTCTCTTACCCCCAAAACATACAACTTTTGCGTGAATTCGCACATAATTAACCAACACGAGTCTATGCCAGGAAAATTTTGTTTTATGCTACAAGGCAAGGATCACCCAAAGCTGTGTTCCGACAGCAGAAAAAGTTGATATCAACACAGCAAAACTGATGAGGAAGAAATTTACATTAGTTATGGAGTTCGCAGAGTTGGTAAACTCGAAAAAGTTTCTGTTCGGTAGGTGGAAGTGGCTTAGTCATATTAGTTGCACACTTATTCGGAGAAGTGTTATACAAAGTAAGTGAAGTAATAAACATCTCTTCTTGGCCTTCATGCACTTCCCCTTGCAGTGGTGCCGAGTGTGTTAAACAAATAATTATGATCCATGGAGGTATACAACAAAATATGAAATAATATTAGGAAAACAACGAGGTCAACCCCACGGCGTCCTGGGATGCTAGTTTTTTACGACCGACTTCATCAGTCAAGCTTCGAAAGATGGCTAACGACTTTTCCCAACCATTTCACGGAACCTATAGTTTATTAAGTATTATTTGAAAGTGCAACTGGATATTGGAACCCATTCTACACCTCATCTGATTCCAGAATATCACACTTTATCTGAAACCCCATCAAATTGCTTATATCAACAGAAAATATATATACAGTATTACAACTCATGTTTGAAACTTTCTCAAATCAGGTCCATATTCCGCAAAGAGATATAATTTCACGCAAATTGACAGCAAGTTTATTGCCTAACCGCCACAACAGCAACGCCAAAATCTTTAAATTTTCACTAATTAAATGACGGGAATAGCCAAAGTAGAAACTAAGTAATGAAATAGTCAGAAAAAACTGAAACCACGTTTTGGAACTCTATCAGAGAGGTTGTGCGGGTTCTCTAGACCACATAGAGAACCAACCCACAACGCCAACCAATCTTGACCACTAACAGCGCGTCACCTCAACCCAAATCCCCATCCCAAACCTGCAATACACACATTCGCAACCATTCAAAACCTGCAAGCGCATCCATCCTAATATGCAACAGCATCCGTCCCCAATCCGCAATTGCATACATTCTCCAATTTACTAGGAACCTGTAGCGATTCTAACAGATACACACACAATTCACAAGCAAAAATAGTGAAGAACACCGAACGAAAAATCGAACAAAGAAAATACGTCAGAACCGTATACCAAGCGATAAATAAAAATAATTCACATCAGTGGAATATAGTCGAGTTTGGAAATCAAATTCTAAACACGGTCAGTAGCCTGATGTGTAACGCTTATGTAAAATTTTTTTCGTGATTCGAGCTGTCATAGCGTCAGTTCGAATCACATGATCTTCTTCACTATTAATTCAAATGCTATAAACCCATTTCCCAAGCTGAAATAAAAGCATATTCCAATTTACAACGAGATTATTAATCACCTCACTCAATTACATCACACCACATACATTTTCCCAAAATTGCTTTGGTCAATTCCTTACTTGGGTTGTATTCCTCCCTGCGACCAAGCAATCTTAATTTCCCCGAAATTCATTTGCTGTAATAAAACGCATATTCAACCTACAACGGAACATTAACCATCACCACCAACTATACCGAGCCGCATACATTTCCCCGAAATTGCTCCGGTTAATATCTTATCTAAACGATATTCCTTGCTCGCACCCAAGCAATTCCAATTTCCCCCGAAAACCATTTCGGTTCATTTATTCCTTAAACTACACTTCTCGCTTGCAACCAAGCGACAGCTAATTTCCACGAAACAATCACAACGATCAAGACCCTTGATCATACTTGTCTATGCCGCCAAAACCAATTTCCCAGTATACACAACCAACGAATCCAACCCAGCTTATACAGCGAGGATTCGCTGGAACTGAACCCCCTATGCGGCATAGCAACTCTTCTCGAAATTCCTCGTAAGGAAGTGGCACTGAGTTTATTTCTGCTATGACTCAACCGCCACGACGCGATGAATGGATTCCTTCCATTCATTAGTCAGTCGAGTTACAGTCACCACCGAGCGCTCATCGCTCTTCGAATCGAACAGGAGTCAGATCACAATCACCGCCACGGCGGATCAAGCCACCCATCAAAGTCCCGAGTATAAATAATAAAACGTATATGTGTCGCGAGTATCTTTAACCCCATACCAGAGACGGACATCGTGGAGTGCCTCGAGGTGTTATTTTCGAAAGTCCTCATGCATTGTTAATTGAATTCAATCTGCAAAATTTCGCGTTAGAGATCAAACCGAGATTAAGTGGTCTTGCAACCGTGGTTAAGAGAAATATAACACTGAAATAACCTTAATTAAAAGGGGAGATTAATTAATAAACGAATGTTTAAGTGAAAATAAAAATAAAAAGGAAAACATTAACATTAAAACCTCACCAGCGTGTTTTATTCCTTCATCCCTTCGTCGGTGGTGTATCGTCATAGTTCATTGTTCGTGGAGAACGCATCTGCGCTCATTTTCCCCCTTTCAGTCGTGTTAACATTGTCAGCAGAAGGTGGAGAGACAAGGAAAAGCGATATTTGTAGGCACACACCTTTCTACGATTCTAGAAACAGTTAATTCTATCCGGTTCCAAAAGAACGCAGCGACATAGACGGTTTCACAGGCGCGGAAAATAGAAAAGTGGGAAGGAAGTGAACAAGGTGCCCGTGTCTTGGCGCATATACTTCCTCAATCCCAGACGCTGAAAGCGCATAGAAGAAGCATAAGATATAAACCGATTTTATGATCCTACTTGACCCAGTGCCGATTGGGTTTTCCTTCGCGGGAAATGTTAAGACTGTTCCTACACAGTCAAAAATACAAATTCGACATCCAAAATTAGCAAACCGCGGTTGGGTCAATTCCAGTAAAGAGACTTTATTATGCAAAATACGCAGCATAAAACTGAGTATCATGTTGCTTTTTTTACACTAAGGCGCGTACAAAAGGGATTTTAAAGTGTTTAAATGTCAGACCAGAGTGCGAACGAGGGAGAAAAAGTAGATAAGGAAAGGAGGTATCTATGTACATTGATCTTAAATATCTGGCCTTTACAACGTTGAGGATATACGTGATCAGGTAGAGCAATCCACATTCTTGTGGTTCAGCTTTAGAAAATGACTCTATGTATACATTTGCCCATCTGAAGTTGACTTTCAATCTGAACTGACGCGCATTCTCAAATTGACGGGTATCGCGGGAAAATATCTCGAGAGCCGGAACACATTCCTCCAGTTCAGTTGAACAACGACCGTAATAATATGTTACTTATAGAAAAGAAATAGATATGATACGTTGCGGCTATGTTCTAACGACGGAATTGAACAACTTATGGCTTGGTCCCCAATAAGTTTTATTGGTCATTTCGCATCCCGTGGAGCACGTGGAGCGCAGTTTCGGGCGCGCCTGACCAAATATGGGAATTGAATCCATTTTAGGACCAAATTATACATACATTTGGCCGCGCTTTTCGCAGCTTCAAAATGTGGTCGCTTCATTTAAGAGCCGAATGAAGTCGCGAGCCGAAGATTGATAGTTCCTCGTCGATGCAAGTGCCGTTCATCGACAGTACGTTTACTTGAAGTTCGCTTTTGACAACAAGAGGCAGCACTAAATTTTTAAGGATTTCAATTCTATTCGGTAAGAAAATCCCCGCTGATCTATCTTGTTGAGGTCGGTAAGCATATCCATAAGGTAATGAGGTTCGAAGAGTTTGGTGCGGAATATTCGTATGAGAAACTTAACGTGCTCAGGCGCACATATTTGCTTGGTGTGAAAGTGTGGCCGTCACTGAGAACGGCTGTATAGTCATTGAACTCGTAGCCAAAGTGTTGTGCAAGGTGCGCGTAAAAGATATAATAAATATTAATTAAACCCAAAAATAGGGTGTAACTTGAATAAAAAGACAATGCGCCAAGTGCTCGTCTAAAACTCTCGTTGAAAACACATCGTTCGCCGGTCGTCCACACAAATTTACAATATTGTCGCGTACACGTGTGTGCTGACGTGTCTACCGCTGTGTATATACCGAACGGCCAATAAAAAACTGTGCGCGTGTTAATGTGTATGCGTGTGAAAGCAGATGTTCTCTGCATGCTGCTTCACAAATAAAACAATTGAATTAACGGTCGAAACAAATAATGGAAAAAAGAAAAGTAATGCTAAAAGTAATTTCAAAGACATTCCCTTTCCAACCGTCGTCGAGTTTACATCGTCGCGAATTGTGTTCCGTACGTGTAACATCAGTCCTACGTTTCAAAATCATATTACATCCCCTTTGTGTAATAGTGCAGTGAAAAAAAAAAACAAAAAACAAAAAAAAAAAACAGACCAGACCCTTGTGCAGTGCGCTGTGTTTATAAAACAAAAGAGTAGTGTAAAACAATTGCAACGAAATGGCCTGCGGGCCAAATGTGAATAGTAACCGGTTTAGCGATCTTACGGAAGATACAAATAGCGATATTCGACCAAACAAAATGAAAAGGACACTCATGAAAACAGAGGAATTTTTTCCTAGCTTACCAACAATGAACAATACAAGAGATCCAAAATTTCTAATTATATCATCCAAGGAGAATGGTAAGCCTATTTCATCTCTAAGCCCATTTTTAATTAAAAAAGTGATAGACGATGTTAGCAAAGAGTATGAACAAATCACGGTTCTACGAGACGGACAATTATTAGTAAAAGCTAATTCTCAGAAAATCGCAGACCGTTTTCTTAAAATAACAAACTTTGGCAACGTATGTCCCGTTTCGGTAAAATTACACGAAAAATTAAATGAATGCAAAGGCATAGTGTACGCCCCTTGTCTCATAAACATCTCGGAAGCGGAAATAATAGCCGAAATGGGTCAACAAAAAGTCACAGATGTGTACAAATTTACCAAAGTAGATGACTGTAAAGTGCGTAGACCCTCCGGACTTATGTTATTTACTTTTAACCTATTCCAACCACCAAATTCAGTTGACATCGGTTTTTATAAAGCTAAGGTCAGCGAATATATCCCCAACCCCATGAGATGTCGCAACTGCCAACGACTCGGCCATACCACAAAACGCTGCACCAATACCACAATGTGCGAAAAGTGTAATCTGCCACCTCATAGCCCCGTAAATTGCAGTCGCACTATGTGCGCAAACTGCTCGCTCCCTCACTCGGCCGCGGATAAAACCTGTCCCTTGTATATCCAAGCGAAAGAAGTTTTAACAATAAAAACCACAAACAAATGTTCAATGGGAGAAGCCAAACGAATTTATAAGGAAAAAAATATCCACAAACCTGATCAACTTTCAGGAAGCTTTGCAGATACAGTAAAATCGAGCCAATTACAAGGACCCTCAACGGAACAAAACAAACAAAAAACTACACCCAAGGAATCCCTTCCAACCAGCTCCTCCGCATCTGCTACAATCAACAGTATTCAAATTGCATTGCCCCACAAGCCAAAAAAGTCAATAACACATAACCCAAACAAACCAATTTCGTCTATAACACCACTAATCCAACGAAAACCATCAATTCAATTAACGCCATCAACTCAACAAACATCATCAACTCAACTAACCACATTCGAACCCTCACAACTACAAACAAGTTCGCCAACAAACAACCAAACTGAAACCATTCCACAAACCACGACAAGCTGCTCTGCTAATAGCCATTCGCAACGCACCCCTTCACCCAAATCAAAGGTAAAAAGTAAACCGTCTCTCACTAATATAAATATTAATAAAAAGGTACACACCTTAGTAGATGATGATATTACAATGTAACTATAAAACTAACAACCAAGCCCCTGACTCTGCTGTTCCTGAGGTTGGACACTTGAACTCAATCCAGAGTTCAAGTGCCCAACATCCGGAACAGCGGAGTCTTGATCCTAACAACATACATCCCGCCCACCATACCTTCCAACACCTTAAAACATTTAAGAATATACAACCCCATCCCTCTGCAAAATCAAGATCTAAGCACACTAGCACGGCTGAACGCCCAAAACTCACTCCAAAACAAACCCCATTCACCATTCTACAATGGAACATGAACGGTTATACCAATAACTTTGACGAACTAAACATTCTAATTAAGGACCATAACCCACATATAATATCACTGCAAGAAACGCATTGCCCAGTCAACACCACACCATTCATCCCTAAATCCTATGTAGGCTACTTCTACAATTCACCTGCAAACACATCACACAAGCAAGGAGTAGGATTACTAATCAAGAAAGGTACTTCCCACAAAATCCTCCCCATCATTACAAATATCCAAGCTCTCGTTGTAGAAATACAACATCCTTTAAATTTTACCTACATTGCCTTATATCTCCCCCCAAATCAACCATTAAATAAAAATGATCTTCAGGCTATACTCAACCAAACAAATGAGCCCAGAATACTTGGAGGCGACATAAATGCCTGGAGTACACTCTGGGGTTCACCTTCCACAAACAAAAGAGGGGAAGTAATTGAAAACCTCCTTCTCACCTCCAATCTGATCCTACTGAATGACGGTTCCCCTACTCACCTTTCTACACACAATACCCTCACTCATATAGACATCACTTGTTGCTCCTCAGAATTGGTTCCGAAAACTTCATGGCAAGTTCTAAACGACCTCTACAATAGTGACCATTTCCCCGTATTAAGCATAATAAATAATCACCAACCGATAACCCGTCACAACAGATCTCCAAAATACAAAACCGATTCCGCCAACTGGGCACTTTTTGAAAGAAAAGTTGACGAATTTCTTTCAAGCAATTCCCCCACACCTGACACGAATCACGAAGCGGCGCTAATCAGTAAAGCAATTAGATCCGCTGCCAATCTCTCAATACCCCAAACAAATATCACAACCAAATCAGAAACCAGGCAACATGTACCTTGGTGGAACTCCGACCTAACGCTTCTCAGAAAAAGCAAAATGTCAGCCCTCTCTGAATTTAAAAAAAGACCAACGCAGGTTAATTTTGTTGCATACAAAAAAGCGAATGCACAATTTCGTAGGAAGATGAAAGAAAGCAAAGCAAAAAGCTTTCTTCAATTCACTTCCTCAATCAATCCAACATCCTCCACAACCACAATATGGCATAAAATACGCAGCTTAAGTGGTAATCACAATCCGACAATTATCTCATCCCTTAATTCCGAAAATACTACAATCTCAGACACAGTGGAAATAAGCCAACTCTTCGCCAAAACCTGGTCGCAATTCTCAGACAACAATAATTTTCATCCCGAATTCAATCGCAAAAAAATTGAATCCGTTAACGATCCACTATCTTTGCAAACTCCTAACTCTGCAGCTCTACGCATAGAACAACCCATCTCATTTATCGAATTCGAGTCAGCACTTAGTATAACTAAGGGAAAAACTCCAGGGAGAGATCGAATATCTTACCCAATGTTAAAAAACCTTTCGCATTATGCAAAACAAAGAATTATAAAGTTATACAATAAAATACTGGAAACATCACACATTCCACAAATATGGAAAACCGCGGTCCTAATACCTATTCCCAAACCGAACAAAGATAAAGATACGGTGGATGGCTACCGCCCTATATCCTTAATTCCTTGTCCCGCAAAGGTATTAGAAAAAATCGTAGCCAAACGTCTACTCTGGCTTATGGAAACAAAGAAATTGACATCCATCAACCAAGTAGCTTTCAAATCCAACAGAGGTTGCACAGACGCCTTACTCCACATTGACCACTACACCTCAAAGGCTCTATCCGCCAAAAATCACGTCACAATACTCTCTCTTGATTTTGAGAAAGCATTCGACAGAATAGGCGCTCACACCGTACTTAATAAATTGTTAAAATGGAGAATTGGCAACAATATATATAGGTACGTTAAATCATTTCTAAGCAATAGAAAATTCCAATGTAAAGTCAACCACGTTTACTCCAATACATTTCCATTACACAACGGAATCCCTCAAGGATCCCCACTGTCAGTTGTACTATTTATGATCGCCTTTGACGACATAAGTACAATAATACACAAACAGAAACATCTAGATCATTGCATTTACGCCGATGATATATACATCTTAAGTAAATCCAGTGATCTAACTTTCTGCAAAAACATTTTAACTGAAACAGTGAAAGATATCTTAGAATGGTCAAATTCTTCAGGTGCCAAACTCTCAGTAGATAAATGTAAATTATTTCATGTGTGCCGACGACGACTTTGCCCCCAAATACACCTCAACATAAACAACAAAACAATCCAAAATGTCCCCAACCTCAAAATCCTAGGAATAACATTTAACAATAAGTATACCTGGAAACAACATTGTTCAGAACTCAAAGTATCATTAGCAGCGAGGCTCAATATTATTAAATACTTAAGCAACTTGAAAAGTAACGTACACATTAACACTCTATGTAAAATTACTAAAGCTCTAATTTTAAGTAAAATAGACTACGGGATCTATATCTATGGCAATAGTCCAAAAACGACTCTAAATATAATAAAGCCCATCTATCACCAAGCCGCTAGAAGAAGCACCTTTGCATTCAGAACGACACCAATAAAAAATATACTGGCTGAAGCTGGGCTCCCAACAATCGAGGACCGGATGGAAATCATATCATTAAAACTAATAGCTAAATTAGCGTTTTCGCGAAATTCCATAATTGACAAAGACATCAAACTAACAATAGGATACAAAAACACCAACCGAATCCCATCTGCAATCAGTCGCATTTTAGATAAAGCCAAGCAATTGGAATTGGATATTAAACAAACTTTCAAATACTCCGCAACTTACCCGCCATGGCTTCTAAATAATAATAATATCATAACAACACTCTCAATATTTAAAAAACCAAACACAAACAAAGAAATATACGGTGCACTATTCTGGTCAGTCGCCTCAAAATATAAATCCAACGGATGGCGCTTTCTGTACACAGATGGATCCAAAACAACCAACTATACTTCCTTTGCGGTCACATCCGAAGAAGGTGCAGTAAAGAAAATCGGACTATTACCCGAATTTTGCTCCATTTTCACGGCGGAAGCCTTCGCGATTTTACAAGCCGTAACATTCGCCACCAACCACAGAGAAAAATATGTCATCTGCACCGACAGCCTGTCGGTACTCAACTCAATAAAAAACACCAACAACACTGACGATATTATTTCCAATATTCGGAATCATATCATTAAATACTGCAATAAAATAAAACTAATGTGGACTCCCAGTCACGTCGCCATCAGCGGTAACGAGAATGCAGACGCCGCAGCCAACTCAGCCAAAAGAGCTCCAGTCCATAAATTCAACATCTACACAAGATCCGATCTACTGTCAATTATCAGCAATCAACAAAAACAAATAAACCAAACAAACTGGGATACTCACCACCATGCCTATAAAATGGTAAACCGTTTCAAAACTCACCCTTCTTACCCAACTAACTTGTCCAAATCCAAAATCACAAACTTTGTGAGGCTGCGATTAGGCCATACAGCTGCTACCCACCTCCACCTGCTCCACCGAGCTACAGCCCCAATCTGCCCAAAATGCAACACAACACTTACAATCACTCACATATTGAAAGACTGTCCTCACCTAAAACCCTTGAAAGACAAACTATTTCGAAATACAGATATTTATACAATTCTAGCAGATCCCACTACCGACAACATAGAAATTGTAAATAAATTTGTAAATAGCATTAAGATTAAATTGTAAATTAGAAATACAGAGCCAATAGTCCCCGCTGCTAGGCTCATTAGGTTAAGTTATTGATATGTAATTTTACATTACTAATTGATAATAAATAAATAAATAAATAAATAATTTCAAAGAGGAGGCCCAAAGCCCAGTCAAACCTCCTTGCCAAACGGCATAAAGCTAACCCAACCAACAAAGAAAAAACTCGCAGAGAAGGAATGACCACTCCTGACAAGCCACATTATTCCGGAGAAGGGAATACATTTAAAGAACTGGTAACTGAAGACCACAAAACCAGCAATACTGAAATGAGTGACAAAGATGTCGAACGTGCTCAATTTATTGCGGAGCTATACAAAAAGAAAGAGGAGCTCTCCAAAAAGAAGAACGATTTGGATCGACAAATCAAAGAAGCATTATCGGAAAGCAATATTCAACAGTAAGAGGAGAAACAACAACAGCAGCAGAAGCAACAGCAACAGCAGCAGCAACAACTGCTGGAAAAACAACAAGCAGCAGCCAATAAGAAGGAGAAAGTGCCTCCCATCATAGTCAGTTTTATGGAAGCTAAGGACCTAATTAAATTGGGTAAGTTAACATGTAGACATTTTAAAACGAAGAATTTAAATAATAATAAAATAAGTTTTTTATGTGATAGTTTAGACGATTATCATAAAATTAAATCTGCTCTAAGGGAAGCAAGTAGTGAGTACTTCACGTACACACCTAAATCGCAGAAAACTATCTCCATGTTACTTAAAGGAGTTGATCCTTCTTTTTCCTCGGAAGAACTCCTCTCAGAACTACAAACTGTCGAAAATGACAGTTTAAAATTCATTGATGTGAAGCCATTCTCCACTTCTCTCTCCCGAAGTCGCAACCGCAAGTTGCCGTTCTTCATTGTCTCCCTAAGTCCCAACAGCAAAGTCGATGCACTTAGGAATATTAAAGTTATTTTCCACCAAACAATAATTTGGGAAAAAATACGGAAGGCTGACCGTGTGTTGCAGTGCATGCGGTGCCAACGATTCGGCCACGTTGCATCTAACTGTTGTATGGAATTTAGATGTGTAAAGTGCCAAAACAATCATACCGTAGGAGAATGCCCCTTAGGTAAAGAACAGGTTCAGGATAGAAGCAAACTATCTTGCGTCCTGTGCAAAAATATAGGTCACCCGGCCAACTTTAGAGGTTGTCCGAAATTCCAACAACTAAAAGCCAAGTTGGAATTTAAAAAAAAACAACTTGAAGAAGAGAAACGAATGAAGGTTCGTTCTTATAATAACTTCGTTGCACCTAGTGTATCATTCGCTCAAATTGCCGGTAGTCCATTAAACTCAAACTTCGCGGCACAGGGAAGTAATATCACAAAACCTTCCGCACCTAGCATATCATTTTCTCAAATGGCTAGTAATCCAATTAATACAACGGCGGCGGAACTTTCATGCAACGTCATAAAAGCGCCCGCTCCAGAGGCAAATTCAGATATAAGAGCAATCCTGTTTGCCATACAAGGACAGATTGCTGGATTTGAAAAAAAAACTGACTGAACAAGAGGCCCGAATAGATATTATTTATTCGTCCTTGTTCTCAGACAACCCAACACCACAATGAACTATCCAACTAATTTAACACTAAAAATTATTGCTGTGAATGTGAATTCACTAATCCACGTGGCAAGAAGGGATAATCTAGGTAACCTGCTTGAAGCCGAATGCCCCGATGTGCTTCTAGCTAGCGAAACCAAGCTAAACCAGAGGCACAAATTGGGCTACAAAAACTATAAAGTCATTAGACGAGATCGTCCACACGCCACACAAGGGGGTGGAGTTGCTATCTTAATTAAGAAAGGCCTTCACCACAAGGTCGTTTACAGCACAGCTGTACACAAATTTCAGCTGCTGGAAGCTTGCATTATAGATATACCTTTGAAAAGTCAAAGGCATCTATATGTGGTATCCCTGTATGCACCTGAAGCTCCTCAGTGTTCGCAATTTATCAGCGAAATGGATACCCTTTTTCGTAATCTCAAGTTAGACTCGGAAAACAATTATTTTGTTCTGGCGGGAGATTTCAACTCCAAACACAGTGCTTGGGGTGATATCACGCCGAACACAAGAGGTAATGCACTGTTCAACTGGTGGCAAACAAATTCAACAGAATATAAACTAGAATTGTACGCTACAAGTACACCATCTTATCCAAGAGGAAACTCCTTTTTGGACTTACTTATGATTGACGACAGACTACAATTATTAGTGGCGGACCTAAATACTCGAAATTGCCTTCGCACAATCGGGTATGATAGTGACCATTACGGCCTCGGCGCCGTTTTACATGTTCCAAACGACCATGCAATACTTGAGCAGTACGACCAGATACATTCGTTCGTTTTCCGAAAATCACATTGGTCGCGCTTTGATCGCATAATAAAAAGAGAACTATGCTCTAATGGCATAGACCCTCCAACTAATAGAAACCTTCGAAATGAGGAAATAGATCATTATCTCTCAACGATGGACAACATTGTCATCAAAACAATGCACCGTTCCATTCCAAAAACGGCGCACATGGAGGAGAATTTTAATAGATATAGAAACTCAACTATTGATGCCCTCTATAGACAAAAAAGCGCTCTGCTCTCCCAGCTCAAACTGCTCTACAGACAGTTCAGCGATCCTTATAGCCAAGAAATAAAGACAATTAAGTCATTGATTAAAAACGTTCAAAAGCTGATCCGTGACAACTACAGATCAGTAATTAATGAAGAATGGAAACGTAAAATTCTGCCCATTAAAACCAGTGGTGGGAATATGTTTCCGCAAATAAATAAAGTATTTAGAAGAATAGATCATAATGACATTCCCTGCCTTCAAGTCCCGAGGACTCCCGAGAATTGTCAAATATTGCTGAACGCAGGACTCACCCCGGAACACATCAACTCCAACGAAGAACTAATAGTAGTCGAGGATCCACAAGAGAAAGCGAACTCCATTGGCGCCTGTTTCGAGGCAGTACACAAAGTGAATGAATCCATTCATTCTAACCTCGATATCAAAAACAGAGCTATCCAAAACCATATTTCGCTGCACAATGAACGGCAAAGTTGGCATTCCGAAAACAAAAGTTTCACCACCTTCAGTGAAAACAATAGAGCGGATGCGCCGCTTAGGAATTTGCACACAAATATATTTGTGAATAAGAATGAACTCATGGACATCCTTAGAGCCATTAAAAACAAGAAATCCTCTGGAACAGATGGTATTCCGAATACAGTTCTTAAACATCTGCCTCCGGAAGCGGTGAAAATTTACACTACCTTGTTCAATAACGCTCTAAATAATGCATACTTTCCAAGACGTTGGAAAATAGCAGTAGTCCATCCCATCCCCAAAAAGGGCAAGGACAGGAGCAATACCGCTAACCTTCGCTCGATTAGTTTGCTTCCAAATATTAGCAAAATATTCGAGAAAATCATAAATAGGGCATTGATAAACTGGTGTGATGAAAACGACATCATTCCGAACAACCAGTTTGGCTTTAGAGCGGGGCACGACACAGTTCATGCAGCTACAAAACTTGTTGCCGATATACAGTGGAACAAGGCAAAACGACAATGCACAGGCGTATGTTTGGTTGACTTTGAAAAGGCCTTCGATACCGTATGGTTAGAAGGACTTGTATATAAGCTATCAAATCTAGGTTTGCCCGAATATCTGTTATATATCATTTACGATATGATAATGGATAAGCAATGGTAAAATGTGGGGACTAAATCTCCAATAAAACTTTTCATATTAAAAATGGCTTACAGCAGGGAGCCGTGAATTCTCCCATTCTCTTCAATATTTATACTAGTGATCTAGTTGGGTCTCTTAATCATGCTATTTCATATGCCGACGATATTGTAGTGTACAGATCAGAAAAAAATATCGATGCCATTAACAGACTTCTTTAAGAAGACTTCAATAAAATCAAACGCTTTTGTGACGATTGGAAATTGAAAATTAACTTCCAAAAAACAGAAACCATCCTTTTCAGAACACCTCTTTCTACAGCTTCAAGAGATACAAGGCATAATTGGAAAAACTTTTCCATTGTAGGAAGCAATAATCTTCCGCTGCAAATAAAAACTGTTGTCAGGTACCTTGGTATCTGGATGGACCAATACCTATACTTTGATAAGCACATAGCAGCTGCCCTGTCCGCAGCTAAAAGTGCATATGCAATGACAAGAAGTCTGTTTCGAAATAGTTTCCTAGATTACAAAGTTAAAATAATTTCCTACTCAGCATTTATTCGTCCAATATTAGTGTATGGTTGCCCGATATGGTTCAACGTTTCCCCATCCTACATGGAAAAGTTTCGCATGTTCGAGAGGCAGTGCTTGCGTTCCTGCCTCGGGTTACATAGAACACCTGAGTCTCAATACAGGAAATTCTATCCTAATAAGACACTGTATGACAAATCAGGACTGAATAGGATAGACAATTTCATTATCAAAATTATTCGTGGTCACACTGCAAGGGCAATGTGCAGCGAAAATAATCTTATCTCGGGAGCATACTACCCCAATGACATATACCTGGAGAATACATTCCAAAATGGGTTTATCCCACCAGAAGCGTTCCCTCTATTGGATAGAAAAGGTCTTATCCAAAACAAGCACGGAGTCCCTATTATTTACCACGCTTTTCGTGGTGCCAGGGACAAACGGATTCTTTATAACAGTGATATATCAAATGCTGCAGTTCACTTGCGATTTAGCATGGCAATAGGCGATCGAGATAAATCTATAAATGACCGATCCCATCCCAACTGGTGGTGGATTGACAATGTAGAAAGGATTTAATATCCCCAAATATAGTAACATCTTCAGACGCTACGCCTTCCCTTCCCATTCCTCACTTCCCTTTTCATATTTATTTATTCTTCCTTTTCATTTAGATTCCTTTTCGTTTTAAAATTTCTTTATGTTAATATTTTTTGTTTTTTTGTTATTAATTTTTTTTTTGTAAACTTTTTCACCTTATATTATTTATCAAAAAAAAAAAAAAAAAAAATACTGAGAGAATTTCGTCTTCTAAAATATTCGGGTAATAGAAAATATATAAAAATATAAAAATATTATTGTACGCCGAAAGGCATTACACAAAATTGTATCGTGTAATTTAGAGTGCTCGTGTAGAGCCAGTAAATTATTTTAAGAATAAGAAAAGATTGTAAAATAGGATTTAGCATTTTAGTCCTAAGTCAACATATGTTAAATTATTGTACAATAAATGCGTTATTCAATCAAAAAAAAAAACTTAACGTGCTATCATTAGCAAACGAGCGGATGAGGTTGTACGTAATGTATATGAGATCTTTTAAAAAGATGAGGAAGAGACCACAACTCAACACGGAGTTACAAATGCCGAGCATTGTGCATTGGAGAGCCGCACAAGATCTCCTTTCCCAAACGGTTAAGGAATATGGTGCCGACGTGCTACTCATCAATGAGCAGTACAGGATGCCTGGCACTGGTACAATTACATGGGAGGAAGACAGCAGCGGAACAGCGGCCATCTGGACAACTGGAATTCCCCCATGGAATGCAGAAGTGTCCAGCGGCTGGAAGGAATTTCCTATGCTGAGATCAGAGGAATTCATTTCTACTGTTGTCTCGCTCCGCCAAGGTGGGAAATAGGATATTTCAAATGCTTTTTGGACAGGATAACACAAGAAGGTAGAGATAAGAGCCCTCTTATAGTTGCTGGAGATTTTAACGCTTGGACAGTAGAATGGGGAAGTACAAGGGCCAAAAGTAGAGGCAAGGCACTACTCGAAGCCTTCGCAATCCTAGATGTGGTGTTCCTTAATGATGGTGCTGATGACACCTTCATAAACGAGAGAGGCCAGTTCAAAATCGACATCACATTTGCCAACTCCATATTGGCAAGAAGTATGAAGTGGAGAATTTTAGACACCTACACCCATAATGACCACCAAGCCGTGATGTACGAAATATTACCACACAGGGGATTCATCACTGGCAAATTGGCGAAGAAAGCCCAAATGAAAGAAGAAGATCAACACTTCCCGTAACTGACTTTTTTTTAGCACAAAATCAGACATTTTCACACAACCAGAAGTATATGATGTCAAAAAAAAAATCACTATTGTGCCAAAGCGGTTGGTTCATGACGTTTTGGATATGTCGAAATCAAGCAACACTTATTACTGGAACTTAGTTTCACATCTAGTCATTTTCAGGTTATCACTCAAAGAGGTCGCTATTTATTGGATATAAATAAATATATGTTTTGTCTTTTCTCTTTCTTTTGTTTTTAAAATTACATTTAAACTACTGCACTTTTAATTACACATTTCCGTGGATATATATAAATAAATGGGGGCGAGGGGTGGGAGCGAACATACAGGGCGAAGTCGCTGATTGCTTTCAACCCGGCGAGGGCCAAGACGATCCTTATCCCTGTTCAATCCAAGTTGACATGCAGTCTCCACGTGACACCCCTGGATAGCTACTTTGGCACCCGCCAAGTAGTGAACCAATGCATGCGCCGACATCCTGAGAAAAGTTGGCGCAAGGCTGATAACCTTGCCCGGAAAAACCAATTATTATGGATAAGTCTCGGTTATGGACCAGATAGCGGTGGAGAGACTTGCTAAATAAGGTCAAGACCGGATCCCGGTTGTAGTGCCGATGACGATGATAATGATATATAAATAAATGTTGTGTCTTTTCTCCTTCTTTTTTACGTTTGTGATCTATAGTATATATGTATCTATTCCATCAATTTACACTAAACCCAGATTTTCCGTTTTGTTTTTCTATAATCTTTATTTTAAGTACTGCACAAATTATTTCGACTTTTTGCTTCCACAAACCGGGTCGATTTTTCGAGTTTCAGCTCTCAACTGACCATTGCATCGCCTGACGCGAATCAACCCGGAATTTTCGCCTTATCTTCTTACCTTACCTCTCCTAAAAAACCAGTCACCCATTAAACCGTTTTAGGTTATCCTACGATAATATGGGGCGAGTTTGCCAACGGTGAATTTGTTGATCGCATTTTAGTCAGGAAAACTGTATTTTCTAAATGAGATATGATCACTGATAATTTTTTGTTTACACATTATTATTGATTACTGATTTGTTTATCAGTTAATCATTTGAATGAATGATATATGGTAAATGTGAAAATGTAAACTTTGTATATGTATGTATTTTTGTTGGTTATGAAAATGATTGATTTGAATGAATGACTAAATAGGTAAATGAAAATTTGGTATATGAATGTATATTTTGTATATTTTGTTTATGATTTTATATACTTATTTATTATGGCTGATTTCTCAGTTAAACAAATGGGGGGGCGGTGTGGGTACTTTGTAAGAATAGTCATGTTATGTTTAGCTTGGAGCGCCCGGGTAGGATCAGTAAGTTATAATCTAAGATACTTAAATTAGTCATTTTTTTCTAGCACGTAATTCCGAATTTAAGAACAAATGAAATAAAAAATGTTGTAAAATGAAAAAAAAAACGATATGTCTATATTATTTACTAAGATATATTGTAACTGTGACTGCTTGTAAAATTGTAAAGTATTCGGCAACGTTGGACAACATCATACGCCAAACAAACTTTGATACAGGGAACATGAATTTGAAATCGTGGATCCTTTTATCTACATTGAGATAATAATAGTAACACCTAACACTATAAAAGGTCTGATTGACATTAGAAAGTTACTGCGATCTGCCAATCCCCCAAACATGTCATTAATTAGAGGTATGTGTGTTACCATAAGATTGTTATCATGGATGAATGTAGGCTTCGTAGGTCCCAGCAAGCGAGACATCTTTTATGTTAGGAGTTGGGACGATCGTTAGCGCTGACCATCCCACATGAAGCAACTTGATGGCATTGGTCGGGAACCAGAAAGCACTAGAAAGTCAAGTTGGATAATGATATCTGAAGGACAATACAGGATTAAGGAAACAAGAGTTTTCCAAATCATTATAAATGCAAGTAACGTTTATCGCTTAAATTGCTTCTTTTCTGTCTGTATTCCCTTTTCAATTTCAAATAAGGTTTTATTGGCATTTTTCTCATAATATGATTTTTCTCTTACGTCTTTTCAAATAATCGAGATTATTTTCCTGCGGTGCTGCAAAGTGTTGTCAGATTTGTGCGACTAGTGTATTTACATTGTTTTGACGTGGTTGGTTATTATTTCACTTATTCTTACCATCACAACTTCATTTTAAAACAACGAACATATTCCATTATTTGTTTAAGGAAGATCAGGGGGAAAATTTGTTCGAAAAGTACTTTATGTGAAAGAAAACTTCGAATTTTCCAATCACTCCCCAATCTCACCTGTACTCATTTGAAATGTCTAGACTCCCTAAATTGTCCATTTAACAAGTTTACAATGCTTTGTAGGTAATCGATAAGTGCTATGCGACATTGGGGGAAATATCAAGTAGAAACTCAGACTATTTGATTAATCAGTGGTTAAGTTCCTGAACTCTGCACTTTGGTGATTTAGCGTTGACCAATTTCCAACGAGCGTAAAATTCAAATTTCATTCTCGGATTTCTTTGGCTTCTGTGGATGTTCAGAATTCCTTCAAATTGATCGAAAACTTACAACCTCACATTCGAGGAGTCAGCTTCCCCAGCAAACAGTAAATTGTTCACAAACTATTGATTCTTCTTTCCGAAAAGCAATCGTTTAACTTTTCAGTATAAAACGGATACCTACAGGTGAACCAAACGGCATTTGCACCTATGAAACTTTCTAGGTAAGTTCCTGAACCGAAACTGCCAGCATATGTAATCTAGTCCTTCCTGCGTCGTGGCATGTATCATTTCTGTGGAAAAACAATTCCAACTTTATCATGATTCTATAAATTCGCTTCGGTGTTTACACGTTCCGTAAAGTTTAGTGAAAATGGGAATTTCGTGTCGAAAGTTTTGACTGTTACGTCAAGGCTGTAAAATTATCTTCGGCGTGTGAATTCCCGAATGTCCAACAACTCCCAGCATCCATATAAACTTGGCTATTGTGAAATTGGGGAAAGCACTACAGAGACAAATAAAGGCCCTTCGAGTGACCAGAGAGAAAATTTTAATTTGTAGAAGGCGGCTGGGTAAGAATAAATGTATCTAAAACAAATGGGGAAATTATAGAGGGGTTGCTCTTAAGTCACCTCATTTGATAGTATATTTCAGGTGGCATGTCATTAAATTACTATGTTCGCCAAAGGATAGAAATAGACACTTGTTCCATGTTTCGAGATATATACTGCCATAAAATGTGTATTGTTGAGATGATAAGTTTTATGTGGCTGTCTCGATCTCGTTGACGTATTCGCGAATTAAAACAAGTTAAACTAGACAAATAAAAGCAAAGATCAATTGTTTTTATTGCACTCCGTGGTTTCAAAGAATTATTAATCTATGAACAGCTCTTTTAACTAAGGGAACCACTAACTTTGAACAAATTAATCGAGAAAGGTGACCAATGATAAATTATAATAAGCATTGATTGCAAAAACTTCACCAAGTACAGGTATTTCCCGACTTACGACCGAGATAGGTTCCTGGTCATCGGTCGTAAGTCGATTAAGTCGCAAATCGAATTTCATATAAACAAAATTCCGACTTAGCTAATGTAATGTATTATTTGTACTGAAATATGTACGTAAATCGAATTTTTTTACTTTTGTTTTTTTTTTTTTTACATTTTTCTCATATATTTTAGGGATTCCCCGCAACTACATATTTGTCTTCTTTAAGTATTTTCTATGAAAAAAATTTCATAGCGAATGGCTTTTCGACTTATGCACGACTTTGTATTCCGAGTTCGGAATATAGTTGCAATATGCCTGCGAGTGTGCATGCAACGAGGGCAGTTCAATAAGTCCTTAGAAAATCTAAGAGATGGCGGTCGTAGCATCGCTTGTGTTTTTAGTAAACATCATTCCTCACTAGCTCCAAAGAAGTCAAATACAATATATAAATACCTTGTAGGTATCTCATAAATTGGGTATGAAAAAAATATCTGCGAGATGGATGTCGTATTTGCTCTCAGCTGAGAACAAACGCAACCGCGTGGACTCTTCTAAGGCTCTTTTGGAGCCCATGCGTCGCAACCCAGATGAGTATCTGCGCAGATTAGTAACAGTAGATGAAACATGGATAAACCACTACACTCCCGAGACGAAAGAAGAGTCAAAACAGTGGTTAGTTAAAGGTAAATGGGCTCCAAAGAAATCAAAGACGGTGAAATCAACTGGATAGATTATGGCTACGGTGTTTTAGGATGCACGCGTCATTATCTTCATTGACTATTTGGAAAAGAGACAGCCGATATATGGACAGTATTATGCGTCATTATTAGGTCAGCTAAATGAGAAAATAAAAGAAAATCGACCTCGTTTGAAGAGAATAAAGTCCTCTTTCTCCAGGATAATGCACGAGTGCCCACATACGCAGTTTCAATAGCTATAATTGAGGAATTTAAGTTTGAATTGATAGACTATCCACCATAGTCACATCCCCGAGTGATTCTTTTTTTATTTTCAAATTTAAAAAGTTTGTTCAGCAGGCAACGGTTAACATCAAATGAGGAGCTTGTGGGGAGGAAATGTATTGTGCCAGGCATGGGCACTCGGTTCATCTTTCTCCTCCATCATCCCATTAAGTTTTCGATGACACTCACCAATTGTTCTGTGGAATTCCGAAGAAAAGGAAATAAAACACGCAGGCTTTCACAGGATCTAAACTTTATTTGCGTTCTTTCATAGTTAAGGGCATGTATACATGTATTATTGTTGTCTATAACATTTTGTTCACAATCCTTATTTTTACCGAAGGCAATATTAATAAAGACACGCTTGTTTTATGATATATTTTTTTAGTTAAATTCCGCACTATAAAACCGCGTGTGTAAATTGGATTTCGACTTCCTTAATCACTTTACAAATAGACGATTCAGGGATTTACGCCTCTCCGGCGAGCTTCGGGGAGCGAAAAAGAAGAACCGACCGAATCGGGGGTTGAAGTACGACTCACCGATATTCATTCGCTATCAAAAGAAATTCGGCCAGTGAAACTGGCTCTCTTAAGTAGGGGGTGCATTTTCCTATTCCAAGAGACGCGTAAAGTCTCTCTTTGGGGTAGCGAAACATATCTCATGGAGAAGATCGTCACGATACACATGTATGTGTGTACATTGGTTCTTTTATGGATCAAAGCCATGGGAAGGAATCTTAAACAAAGAAAAGGAAAATGTGCATCCATGAGATGTGAGTTCGGCTAAGCAAACAAGCCGAATCTAATTGGATGCTAATTGGGTTTGTGTTTGCTTATGGGAGAAGGTCAATGGTAAACGGATCCAGGAATATGTAAGACAAAGGGACCGTTGATGATCGTTGTCTACAATATGCATAGCAGCTGTATTGACACCATCATGAACATTGTGCTAATTGGTTTTAGCTTGTTTACCCGGAAATAGGGTTTATGGCATCCCTGGTACGGGTAGGTATTCAATTCCTATTTGCATTTGCCTATGCTGTAGGATTTAATTGATGCCTTAAGACGCAAGATGCGTATATTTGTTTTTGTCCCTGTTATGATGGTTACATTGTATGTAAACCAAAACATTTTGTTCTCAGGAATTCGTCTAGGGGGAAATGCACTTGGTGAGATTGGGATTCCTGATAAGTTAGGAAAGAATTCTTACAGGGAATTTGTATGCGAAGAGATGCATGAAAGGTAAGGATTCTTTACAGGGACTTTTAGATTATAAATTTGCTATATTTAATGCGTGAAGCATTTAAGGTGCTAATGTGATTGCATTAGCGAACTTAAGGAAGTTGGGTAGCAGTTATGGGGGTTTTTCAGGTAAGTGGGCCGTGGGGTTTGGCGGAACCGCCACTAGGTCATCGCACACACAAATGCTTATTTTAAGAAACTACCACAATCACACTTTTCTGAAGGTTAAAAAAGTTGGATGGACGTCTGTCAAAGCTTATAGGTGGAGGCTATGTTGAAAGATAAAAAAAAAGTTTTTCTATTTTTTTCTAAAGACTTTTTGACCTGCTCCCATACATAAGTTCGATTGGCGACCTTATACTATAGTAGCGGTAAAAACACCAGTAAAATTGAGCCAAGACACAGAACCGTCAGTCTTCAAGTCACTCAGCGGGGCGATTTTGATTACTTATTTATACCTTATTCAATCACAATAAAGTACTGGATAACAACGATAAGGACATATTGTGGGACGTATTATGGGACATAGCTCCTCGATAGTATAGTGGTTAGTATACTCGTCTGTCACGCGGGAGACCGGGGTTCGATTCCCCGTCGGGGAGCCTCTGGCACAAGACTAATGACCTTGCCCGGAAAAAACAAATCATTATGGAAAATTTAACAAGCCTCAGGACTTGCTAAATAAGGCCAAGACCGGTTCCCGGTTGTAGTGCCGATGATGATGATGATTATGGGACACGATACGGAATATGAAGTCGAACTTTTGTAACGCTGCATTAGTTGTCTCTTACCTGTCGTGGGAGAATCGGCATCAGTTCACATTGATCCTCAACTTTAGACGCACAAATAGACATAGCTGAACCACACGAACGTGGAATACTCTACCTGATCATAATTTCCTCGCTATTGTAATGTTCATACATTTAAGACCAGCAAACATCGATACCTCCCTTCCTTAACCTATATCTTTTCTTCCCATCGCATTCTTCTCTGACAGTTAAGGGTATTTTACAATTCCCTTTTGTGGACGCGTTAGTGTAAAAAAAAATGGACAAGTGTTTAAGTCAAAATCCTGCATATTTGACAAGATAGGTCTATATACTCACATATATCTAAACGTTGCACCATTATAAAAATTTAAATCAGCTCTTTTGACAATGACAGATTTTGAATAAATGTTTAAGGGTTTAGTTTACAAAGCTATTGTGTCCTTTTTGAAAAAGCCTTTGTATTTACTGTTATACCCAGGCAAGGTTATACGGTTCAGTCTCTTAACATTTATTCACCTTAAACCGTTCACGCTTACAGAGTTCACCTTTATGATATTCACTCGGCTACTATTAACGCGTATACCTTCAATGTTTTACCATTAATTCGTAACTATTCACTCGTATACTATTAACTCGTATTCTATTCGCTCTTATACTATCCATTGTTATACGATCCACTCTTACACTCCTTGCTTGTGGAATAAACATGCAAAGTAGATTTTTTATTCGCGCACCGAACAATCTTTTGTTCCTCGGGTATTGACGCCCACCCCACGACTGCCAAGAGGAAACTGATTCTTACGTGTCACCGATATTATAATTACTGTTCTGCGACCGTATATGTGAAAGCACGACTGCTTAGCTCAATCATATGCCAATGACATGCAATAATCCAAATCACATGCCACCATCGTTTAGAGTCACACCCAGTGATGTAACACCATTCACCCGTGCACTATGAACTCTTGCACTATTGACCCTTATACGGCGTACTCTTGCATCGCAGACTCTCATACTACAAACTTGCGTACTGAAAATTCTTTACTGCAACCTCTTATAGTAAAAACTCCTATAGTGAAAACTCTTATACTGAAAGGTGTTACGTAGTAACTCCCCCACCAACAACCTGCGAGCATAGAGAAGAGAAGCCGTGCGTAGCCACTTTGTATCTTTACTATATAAAAAAAAAATTGTAACAAACTGTGGAATTCCCTTCCCGCGCGAGTGTTCCTGGGGTGTTTCATTTCATTTTTTAAACATTTTTTTATTTTCTTTTTATATTCTTATTTTCTAAATTAAAGGCTAGACAAAAAATGCTTAAATTCTAGCTTAAATAGCTTATATAATAACTTACTGGTCCTTCGCAGACGCTCTAAGCTAAACATTACTTAATATTTGTATAATTTGCCTTTCGGCGACAGAACTTTGTGGCATAACTTATAATTATTTGAAAGACAAAGAAAAATTTGAAAAACTTTGTAATTTTTTTTTTTTTTTTTTTTCTTAAAATTTAACTTACTTAACTTACCTAAACTTATCTACTTTTTTTTTTTTTTTTTTTTTTTTTTTTTTTATGTAAAATCATTTAGCCTAACTTAACTTAAATCTTATACTACCCTAATTCTAGAAAAGCTAAGTCTATGTAAGCTAGCTGATGATAGTGTGATTCTATACCGACTTTGATATCCAGGTCTTTATATGCCATTCAACCACCAGAACTGTTGACGCTGTCTAATACTATCGTCCCGGTCTCTGCGGGAGATAGCCCTACTGAAGCGCAGGAGCTCTTCTTCGGTGCGCGCTACTTCCCGGTCATAGCACAATCGCCCGTCTACAGATGATCTACTTACATGATAGATCAGCGGAATTCCGGATCTATCCTGTATAAGCCCTTTCATATCCAAGTCAAGGAACGCCTCTGGTGGAACAAAGCCGTTGCGACGCACGCTCTCATAGTATAAGGTGTTTGGATAATAAGCCCCGAAAATTAGGTTATTGGACGAGCTTATTGCTCTCGCAATATGTCCTCTGATTAATTTAATCATAAAATTATCCACCCTATTTATGTACGCTTCATTATATAAAGTCTCATTTGAGTAATACTTTTTATAGTCCGATTCCGGTGTCCGATATAATCTGAGACAACTTCTGAGACACTTTCTTTCGAACACCCGAATCTTTTCTATCAAATTTGGACCTATGTTGAACCATACTGGGCAACCATATATGAGCATTGGCCTGATTAGCGTCATGTAGCATATGACTTTTACCCTGCTGTCAAGTTGGCTACTATGAAATAGCCTCCTTGTCATAGCAAAAGTTTTCCTCGCTTTGAGCAAAGCAGCCTCTACATGTCTGTTGAAATATAGATATTGGTCTAGCCAGATGCCCAGGTATTTAACTAAACTCTTGGTTTCCAGTTTATCTCCATGCGGTCCCACGATAACTAGCTTTCGCCAGTTTTTCCTTGTGTCGTACGTGGCTTTATATAATGGAGTTCTAAATAGGATGGCTTCACATTTCTGGAAGTTGATCTTAAGTTTCCAGTCATCGCAATAGCGCTGCACTTTGTTGAAGTCTCGCTGTATTAACCTATTTATGATCGCAACTTTCGGAGCTGTTCTGTAAATTATGAGATCGTCTGCGTACGCAATAGCCTGCGGAAGTGCATCTAATAAGTCGCTAATGTAAATGTTAAAAAGAATCGGAGAGAGTACCGCGCCCTGTTGCAAGCCATTCTTGATATTATACGTTTTATTAGAGGTCACATTACCACTTTTGACCACGAACCTCCTGTCCTTTGACATATCGTAAAGTACATATAGTAAAGGCTTATGTATGCCATATCTGACCAGTTTGTAATACAACCCTTCGATCCAGACGGTATCAAAGGCTTTTTCCAGGTCGATCAGACAGGCACCTGTGCATTGGTTCCTACATTTATTCCATTGTATATCGGAGACCAGTATAGCTGCGGCATGTGTGGTTTCATGACCCGCCCTAAAGCCAAACTGGTTGTTTGGAATAATGCTATTGTCGTCTACCCATTTTAGCAGAGCTTTGTTAATGATTTTTTCAAATACTTTACTGATGCTTGGGAGTAAACTTATCGAACGCATGTTCATTGGGTTTGTACAGTCTTTGCCCTTTTTTGGGATGGGCTGAATGATAGCCGTTTTCCAACGCGCGGGATAATATGCATTATTCAACGCGTTGTTAAACAGGACCGTGTATATATCTATTGCCTTTGGGGGCAGGTTCTTGAGTACGATGTTAGGTACTCCATCTATTCCCACTGACTTTTTGCTTCTTAATGAGTCGAAGATACTCTGGATTCCTTCCCTTGTGATTAAAAGGCTATTAGCCCCACCATTGGCATTAATGTCGATTGACAGATTATCGTCACTGAATTCCGTAAAACCAGGATTCTCCGATTGCCAATGTGAAATTTCATTCCGGAGGTGCAGGTGATTCAGTCGAATTCTGTCCTCCAGGTCATTGTTTCGGCGAATGCTTTCATTCACCTTGTACATTTCCTGAAAGACAGCTCCCACAGCGTTCGCCCTCTCCAAAGGATCTTCGATCACGAGGAGCTCACTATTGAGGATAGCGTTCTCTGTATCTATGCCAATGTTGGTTAGCAGCTGCTTGTTTACCTCGGTACGTGGAATTTGGAGACACTGAATCTCGTTTTGATTATTTCTCCTGAATATTTTATTTATTTGTGGGAACATATTCGGGTTATTAGTTTTTATAGCTCGAATTCTGTTGTTCCAATACAAATTTGTTGCTAATCTATAATTAGCTTTAAGTAATTGTTGGAGGTTTTTTAATTGAGATTTCAGTGATATTATCTCCTGGTCTTGTCTGTCTGTAAACTGTCTGTGTAATTGTTTTAATTTCGATAGCAGTCTGCTCTTTTTCTTGTGGAGTGCGTTTATTGTTGCGTTTCTGTACATGTTAATGTGATCTGTAACTGTTGTTTTGGGAATTGTTTTGTCCATTGTTTGTTTTACGGCTTCGTCCATTTGTTGAATGTATTTGTCGATTTCGTCATTAGTCAGGTTTCTGTTTACTGGCAGATTAAAGTCATTCGAACGAAGTTCTCTTGTTAATGATCTGGTGAACCGCGGCCATCGCATTGCCCCGTAGTTATAGGGTTGCGGGGTCACGAATTCCTCCAGATCTGCGAGCTCGTTCGGAAGCTCTATTACTGCCGTGAATGCACAGTGGTCACTGTCGTATTCAATTGTCCGTAAACAGTTTGTGTTTCGTCTGTTGGTGTTAAGTAATCTCAGTCGTGAGTCGATTAGCAAGATATCTAAGAACGATCTACCTCTGGGGAACGATGGATATTTCGTAGCTAGCAGGTCAGTTCTATATTCAATATGATACTGATCTAACCAACCAGCCAACTGATTTCCTCTGGCATTAGATATATAATTTCCCCAACTTCTATGCATATCTCCCCCTAGGATAAAGTAATTTTTGTCCAGGTGCAATTGTAAGCATCGAAAGAGTGTCTCGAGCTCCGCTATAAATAGGTTTTGTTGGTGCTCCTCAGGTGCGTAGACCGCAATCGCATACAAACCCCTTCCTTGCTGAAGGGGTATGCGGACGATACAGGCTTCCAGCACCCGGAACCTGCGCACTTCTCCACTATATATTACTTTATGATTGATCCCTTTTCTAATAAAGATTGCGACACCCCCCCCCCTTGAGAGGAGTTAGGTCGATCTCTTCGTATAATATCGTAGTTTTTATGTCCTATCTTATGTCTCTGGTTTTACTTTGTTTCCCCCGCCAGAAGTACATCAGGTTGTTCCTCTTGCAACAGGTTAAAAAGATTGGCTCTTCTCTCAGTTCTTATTAGTGAATTTACATTCACGACAAGAGCTTTTATTGATGTTGTGGTTAGAGGGTTTATATCGACTTGTTATTTAGACTGGGCAAATGCGAGTAGATCTCGTTTATTTGGCTTTGTAGCTGTGTCATCTGTCTCTGCAGATTGAGCAGGATTGCGAACACGTCCGCTTGCGGTGTTGTTTCAGTCTGTGTGGGAGTATTTGTGGCTACCTGTGATGTAGCCTGATTTGGTGTTCTCCCACCCGAAGCAACTTGTGCGTACGACCGCTGCGATGTTACGGGCATTGTTGAAGTACGAGCTGGCTCTGTGTTTTTTTGCCGGGTCACACTTCTTGCCATTATTTCTCGGAATTTAGGACATCCTCGATAGTTAGCGGGGTGTCCCTCATTCCGACACACTGCGCACTTTAGAAGGGCTTTGTCTTCTACCCGTTCTTTTCCCAGAGGGCATTCTTCTGCCTTATGGTCCTTTCCGCACTTTACGCAACGGCGCTGCATTTCACAGTTAGCCGCCGAGTGACCAAACCTTTGGCAACGTAGACATTGCAGGATGTCTCTGCCTTTTTTTAATTTGTCCCATGTGACCATTTGATGATCCAAGACTGAAATTTTTCTTAGACCACCAATCCTACTGTTGGGTGTTAATTGCACCAAAAAGAAGGGTAGCTTGCGGTTTTCCCTTCTTGCCTTGGGTGTGGTGAATGGTTTTACCGCGGTAAACTCGAGATCTTCGTGCTTCAGGTTTTGAAGCATTTCGAGCAGAGCCTCCGGTTCCATTTCAGGGTCGACACCCTTTAATAGAACCGTTACGCTCTTCGTTTGTTTCGGCGTGAACGAGTAAAATTCCGCGGTGGCTCTTTTTAAGACCTCTTTAATTTTGTCGTGGTCTGCCACCGTATATGTTTGAATGGCGTGCCTGTTACCCGTCAGTCTTTTAACTGCAAAATTGTTACCTATGGCTAGCTTACAAAGACTTACCAATTCCTTACAGTCAACATCTATGGTGTTGATTGGTGGCATCTTTATTTTTCCGCTGTTATTGTTGCTTTGCTGCTGCTGTGTTGCTTGCTGGTTCGTTGATCGCTTTTGTGTTAATTGTTGCTGTTGCTGTTGATGGTGCTGATGTTGAAGTTGATGTTGCTGTTGATGGTGAGATTGTTGCTGTTGGCCGACTTTTGGCTTTAGCTTTTGTAGTTGTTGCTGGTTTTGTTCTTGTTCGAGCGCCGCTATTTTTTTCTTTCGGCGTCTCTCTTGTAATCGGGCTCTTGCCATCGCCAGTTTCGCCACCAATTCACTTATCTCTTCCTCTTCATCCTCAGACTCTGAGGATGCAAGAGAAGCGAATGAATTATTTGCCCCATATATGTTAAAATTGGAGGGGAAGGGGAGCTCACTGTCGTCCGCCAATTGTTGATCTCCTTTATCCATCGTCAATTTCGCGGTTTTGCTTCGCGTCAAAATGGAGTTTTTCGGGGCGCCTTTTCGTTTGTGCGTTGTCGTGTTCTTATCGTCCTCCATATTCATTCTGGTTCTTTCCAGTTTGTTTTCATTAAAAAAAAACAAAGGCGACCTTTTGAACCACGGCGACTTGATTTCTCCTGCAAGCTGAGTTGAACTCGCCTACCGCCTGCTAAGAGTCAGTAAGCTTGCACTCGCGCCAAACGATGATTTAAAAATTGCTTTCTTAACAAGCAATATATTGTTTGTTTTAATTTTCGCGTTTGCGACCGCAGTGTTATCTTTTTATTGTTTTTGTTTTTATTGTCGCGAACACTTTTGCACCTCACTCAACTGTTTTTATATGCACTTATTTTGATTTTATTTAATGCATTTATACCGGTACACCTGGTAAATACCGATTGCTTAACGAGCAATCTATTTTAATTTTTGTTTTTTGCGCTTGCGACCGAGGTGATATATTATGTTTCTTATCGTTGATTATTATTTTATTTTTCGCACTTCACTGCAATATGCACATTTGCTTTTAGGTTTTATTTTAATTTATGTGTATTTAATTCACTTAGTATTTACAATTAAGTTTTTACGTTTATTATTTGTTTTGTTTGGTTTCTGAATTTCATTGTTTTGACTATCTTCGCTGTTTTAATTTTGGTCACCACATGTCTATTGAATTTAAACTTTTGGCGTGAACTCGAGTATATTTATTGTTTGTCGCGCTTGTTAGATTAATATTTAGTTTACTGGTGTGTCCTTGTTGTCTTTTGTTTGTGAATTCTTAGGAATTGTATTTGTTGTCAAAAATTGCTTTTGACATACTTTTACTTTTTAAATATGTAGTCACTTCACTTTTTAACTGGCGCACTGTTAAACTGGTGTTCTCTGTAAGAGAGTTCGCGGGTGACTGTGGTCACACAAGTGCTCGCGTATGCGGATGACATCGCCGTTCTGTTCCTGGGGTGTTACAACCTGCAGCTGTTCAGAAGAAGAGCCCCAACAGTTTTTTGTGGCATCTCGGGGCGCCCACTCCAAACCCGTATACTGAAAAGATTTACACTACAAACTGCTATACAGCAAACTCTTACACTACGAACGATTATACTGGGAAGTCTTACACTGAAAACTGTTATACTACAAAGTCATATAATACAAGATGAGTGCAGTGCGAGAGTTTGCGGAACAAGTGTCGGCCATATAAGAACTAATAGAATAAGTATTCATAGTATACGAGGAAATAGTACAACACAGTCGCATTTGGAGTTGGCGAGTGGTGGCTCAAAGTGAAATTGGCATTATTTTTTTTTAATTTGGGTATTTTTAAACAGCAACACTCCTGATGTGGGATGCCTTGAGGATTCAATAATATTCCGAGAACAGAAGCTCGTTTTAGACGAATCGTTTCAGGATGCCAAAATCACACATCACGCTCATTACTATTTACAACCCTCTACTTCGTTTCCGTCCAGCATTATCTTTAAAATACAAACTTGTGATGACTGTGGTTTCTAACTCAAAAGCCGGAAAATTTCTACTTTTCTCAATCTCCGGGATATGTCCGGCATACGAATTCCTTTGATCACTCCATTACACTAAATGTTTATCTGACCATGTCTAGTCCTTTGTCATGCTGGGGTATTCTTAGCTCTTCATTCCACCGCATCCCGTCGGCGGGTTCTCCTTCCTATATCTACACAAGTTTACATTGAGCATTCACAAGGATTTTTCATGCATGTGAAATTTTTCCATCAATTCGCAGCTCAATGCAAAGGATAATAGGATTTTTCTTAGTTTGTTTTACTTCCTCGACTGATATGGATAGTGTCGAAAGGAGGACTTGCCTTGTCTTGTCTTTGATGAAGAAGAAGCAGATGACATGAGAGGAGTAAGACTGTAAAATGTCCAAACGAAGCGGCTAAGGGTAGAACATGTAGACGATGGGCTTGCTTCAAGGATTCAATTGGTGGCAATCTTCAGTAGATGAATGTGGAATAAACAGCAACGAACAAACAAATCTGACGACAACATGAATTGGCTCTATGATAGGATAAAACCTCCTGTTCTTCTTGATGCATCTTTGCATGGTAAGCTTAGATCTGTACTGCACCTTTTTTTCTATCAGCTCCTTCTCATCCTAAGATCCGACTAAATACTCCCAAGACGGAAACACAATTTATCTTGTTGAATGGGGAATTAGCCTCAAGTTCTTATAACACAAACATGTACGCAGCATTGTGGTGGTTTATGGACAAGGACTCTTGCATTTTCCCTCAGATTGGATGTAACCCAAAATTTGTAAATTGTTTTTGTTCTGTTCGGTAGCCACTTGCTATGGATCTTGATACTTCCGGTGCGGATTGGAGCGGATTGGAGCGACTTCGCTAAATTCACTGGGTTATGTTATTAATCTCAATTCTCGAGAGTGATTTGACGGAGTGATTGTCGATGTACATATCTCATTTTATTCGACGACGAACAAAAGTATCTTTTCATTTGTTCACGAAGAGGAGAACGAATTCCAGAATAAGGATAAACTTTGTGGGAGAAGAATTTTCTAGATACGTCGTGCTATGAAGTTTCGTCATGGAGTAATTACGTTTGATCGCTGACATGCTTTTGTTTTGATGAAAAGTTTTGAAGTTCAATTGGGTATAAAACTGGATAACAAGCGATTTCCGGGTTCCACTGCCAGTCGCTGATTTACAGAGTCAGTCTAGTATATTTATTTGTGTACATTAAGTGACGATGTCCTAGTAATTCCAATTGGCCTTGTCAGGGAGCACCGTTTATCTGTGCGCTTGGAATTGAATAGTAGAAACTTTCGGTGTAGTTAATTTTATCCAACAATGAATTGGCCACGAGTTCCTATGTTAATCCCTCTTGTTCTTTTCAAATTTCTTTCACCTACTCCTCATCCTTCTCATCCACCTCTTCCTTTTTTCCTTGATTTGAGTCGAGACGTTCTTAAAAGATTCAGATACTTATTGGCACTGGGCCAGGGACAATTTTTATTCTTACAACGAACCCAATGGAAAAATTTATTCAATTTCGAATAAGGGAAGGATGATTCAGAGTTGCTCTAGCCAGACCATCAGAACGCATGATAACAGTGGAGCTTCCCTGTCACAATCCATCGAACTTATTGTAATTGTATATTTTCATCAGGATTCATTATGGTTCATATTTTCCCACCACAAGCCATCCAGCAGCCAGCGAAACGCAGGATACTTTTCACTGCTACTACTGCAAATTCTTGATTAAGGACATTTTTCAGTGGTCGGTAGTTATTTTTCTGCTCTCTGGTCGTGGTCGTTCGCCGGCAGTATTCATTCGTTTCTTCTGAGTGGTGAAGTCTTTTTTGGCAGATATACTGTTGCCAATTGGAAGCATTGAGTTTTTGAGAGATGATTGTGAAGCATCAGGCCTAAATCGAGGAGAAATACTTCGTGAAGTTGATTTGTGTATTCATCTTTAAGATGCGGGTGCACTTTGTTAGATAATACGATTCATAGAATAACGGGATCTTTTAAATTTGGAAGAATCGGCTGCACTACGTCTGAAATTGAATCCTCATTGTGGCGATTTGGGAATAAGGAAAGTAATTCTAGTTTTCCAACGTGATTATACGGGTAGAGGAAAGCTTCCAATGGGCTCAACCCATCTGAGCTCTGCCGCCTTGTAAGAGGTCCACACTGGATCACGTCAGTGATAATCGACTTTATGAAACCACTGTTGTTTTAAACTGTCTTCAGTAGGTCATTTCTTGTTCTACTCTGCCAAGTTTTTCCCGCCCGAACGTGAGTGCGCACAAACTTCGTCCAAAATTCTGTAGGTGGGTCTTCCTGGGAGCTCTTCGATGAGTCATGTGTGAAGACTTATAATTGATTTGAATGGTTCCGGTGGATGAATTTTTGCATATTTTCGTCCGTACGAAATACCGCCGAAAAATGTTTGAATAATTTAAGTAATCACCACGTTTTACAGACTAATTTGCCCAACAAAACTTAATGTTTTATGTACGAATAGCGAGGTAAATTTAAAAAGTCTATGAATGATGGCGTACAATTGAGTCAGATAAATATTTGGTGCAAACAAGGACCTCGTATGTAGGGCATATTTCTGCGAATTAGAAAAATGGGCATTTCTCTGTATTCTCTGTTTCTATTTGTAATATATAGACGATGTTAAACAGAAACGGACTGGAGGGTTGTAAAATGAAAACTATATATGTTGGATACATAAACCAATTCCTAAAAAATATGTCTCATTTTAATCTTGTTGAATCCCCGATGCATTAACATTCTGATTTCAGTGCATTATAATTATTACGTCCAGGCCTATCTAGGAGGCAGTAGCTTTTTGAATAAAAGATATTTTTTTCGGCAAATAAGCATTTTATTTCTAAACATAGTCTCATTTTAGCTCGATGCATTTAGTCCAGCCTTTTTCGATTTTTTTATTCCTTACAAATAGTAAGTTTCCTCAAGGCCGCCAAACAGCAATTCGACCCAAATCTCTTACCGCTCAGCCATTTCTTCAGGTTTGAAAACAAGAAATAGTCGCAGGTGGCTACATTTAGCAGTTCGTAGCCGAATTTATGGATTTTGCTTGATTATGCTTAATCAGCACACGGAATTCACTTTTATCCATTTTCGCTAAAATTCATGAGGTTGTCTGCTTTCGATGGCTGTCAAACACAAACTAAATGACGCAGCTAGATTGACAGTAGTCTATTTGCAGATGGCAATTGATGGGAACAGTGTTGCATTTCAAGTTACTGCGCGGGAAATTTAAAAAGTCAATGTCTTACAAACTGCCCTCGTAGCTACTTTGTTGTATTAAGATACGAGGGTGGTCTGAAAAGTGAAGATAGCAGCACTCATGAATAAAAGCAAGTGAATGTAGTTGTGCATTTTTTGACAGTTACTCACCAAAATTTCAGCCATTTTGTACGCGTCATTTTTATTTGACAGTCGTTTGAGTAAGTCGATGTAAGTGTTTTTGTGAAAATGAACACAATTAAGTATCGAACTGTCATTACATTTTTGATTTTGAAAGGCAATACGCCTGCGTAAATCAAAGATGAGTTGGATCTGTGTATGGGGACTCTGCACTATCATTCACTACAGTGAAATTTTGGGCAGCTGAATTTAAACGTGGCCGTGAGAGTTTGGGAGACGATGAATGTTCGGGACGTCCAAAAATTGCAACATGTGACGATAACATCGCTAAAGTTCACCAAATGGTGCTAGACCACCGCCGAGTTAAAGTGAGAGAGATAGCAGAGGGTATAAAAATGTCCAAAAAATGTGTTTGTCACATATTAAATCAAGATTTAGGCATGAGAAAGCTTTCGCGCGTTGGGTGCCGCGTTTGCTCACGTTAGACCAAAAACCTGTTCGAATGAACATTTCCAACGCTCTGTTTAGGGGCAACAAATCCAAGATATGGCACCGACTAATTACTGTCGATGAAACTTGGATACACCATTATACGCCCGAAACAAAAATACAGTCAAAACAGTGGACTGCAAAGGCGGAATCGGCTCCAAAAAACGCAAAAACTGTTTTTTCGGCTGGGAAAGTGACGGCGACTCTCTTTTGGAATAGTCATGAAGTTATCTTAATCGATTATCTTCCAAAAGGAAAACCATTACAAGAGCATACTACGCATCATTACTTGACCAACTGAAGGTAGAAATTGGGAAAAACGACCACATTTGCAGAAAAAGAAAATCCTATTTCACCAAGAAAACACACCGTCTCACACCTCAGCGGTTGCCATGGCGAAAGTCCACGAATTACGGTTTGAACTGCTTGACTCACCAGATCTAGCCCCAAGCGACTTCTTTTTGTTCCCTAATCTAAAAGTTGCCCTCGAAGGACAGAGATTTTCGTCAAGTGAGCAGGCAATCACCTTCGTGAACAGTTATTTGGCAGAGAAAAACGTCGGGTCCTATTTGGATTGGTTAGAGAAATGGGAGCGTCGCTGGAGAAAGTGTGTGTAGTTACAAGGAGACTATGTAGAAAAATAAAAATAAATTTTAAGAAAAAATCTCTTGTATCCTTGCTAGGCCGGAAACTTTTCAGTCCACCCATGTAGATAGATCTGCTTTAGGAATACCATGAAGAATTTAGCTTGTGTACACGAATTAATTTTACAATACAATACAATACTCATGGTTAACTAATTAGTTTAACTTACCTCTCAAGCGTAAACTTCATACAAAAAACATAAACGGCAATTCTTCGAATTAGTCGAATGGGAACTCAATACCTGATACCAGTGTCATAAATATCTATCAATAAGAATGAACTCTATATTTGTTTCTTTCTAAATTTTAGTGGACATCAATTAAGAACTTCACAAGGCCTAGTACTGACCAGGGCATACAAGGTATGACAAACCAGGTAACATCGGCTCGAAAACAGGAGTACTGGAAGGGAAGACTGGCGGAATTATTTTTGTTTTTAACACAAAGATACAAAAGGGGATGTAGCGATTCTAACAGATACACACAATTCACAAGCAAGCAAAAATAGTGAAGAACACCGAACGAAAAAAATCGAATAAGAAAAGTACATCAGAACCGTATACCAAGCGATAAAATAAAAATTATTCACACCAGTGGAATATACTCGAGTTTGGAAATAAAATTCTAAACTCGGTCAGTAGCCTGGTGTGTAACGCTTAAGGTAAAATTTTTTTCGTGATTCGAGCTGTCATAGCGTCAGTTCGAATCACACGATTTTCTTCACTATTATTTCAAACGCTATAATTGGTGACCCCGACGTGATCTTGTACACGCAGCATTCACTTCCCATAGTAAAGCAGAACTTCACACACGGTCACGACTTCCGCATAGAGCCCAGCCTCCGACGTTTTCTCGCTTCTCTCTCGTTCGTCCGTCGTCCGCATACGAATCTGATCGTAACGAAGTTACTGCGGCGGGAGTGTGTAGCGATTCTAACAGATACACACAATTCACAAGCAAGCAAAAATAGTGAAGAACACCGAACGAAAAAAATCGAATAAGAAAAATACATCAGAACCGTATACCAAGCGATAAAATAAAAATTATTCACACCAGTGGAATATACTCGAGTTTGGAAATAAAATTCTAAACTCGGTCAGTAGCCTGGTGTGTAACGCTTAAGGTAAAATTTTTTTCGTGATTCGAGCTGTCATAGCGTCAGTTCGAATCACACGATTTTCTTCACTATTATTTCAAACGCTATAGGGACTTCGAGCTCCCCTTAGACGGCAAGCGTGTGATACACACACAATGCACAAGCAATTAGTAAAGAGCAACACTAAACAAAAAACAAATAAGCAAAGAAAAGTATCAGACGCGTATACCATAGGAATAACATAACACTTACCCATCAGTTGAATGTACTTGAGAATAACGACCGAATTCGTACACGTGACAGTGGACTGATGTGTTGAGGCTAACTTTTGGTGATCCGAACCGTCATAATGTCGGTTCGAATCACACGGTCATCGCTATAGCATTGGTGACCCCGACGCGAACTGTACACACAACACATACTCTCTCATAGGCAAAACAGGACTGTACTACCACGATCACGACTGCTGCACAATATACCGACCCACTCGCATGGTCCGACGTTCTCTCGTTCGCTCGCTCTTAGCCCCATCGTTCGCCCCTGAAGTTGATCGTAACAAAGTTACTGGGGAAGGGGTAGTGTGGCGTTTCTAACCAATACACACACAATATACAAAAATATAGTAAAGAACACCAAAAGAAATTTGAATAAGTAAAAGCATCAGAACCCTATATTATACGATAACATAACAATTCCACATTAGGTGAATGTACTTACGATCGATTTCGAAAACCCGGTGCGAATCGCCAGTTCTTCACCATCATCGCAAACTCCACAAGTGTTAATTTTTATACAACATCCTAAGTTTCTAAAAAATATATAATCAAGATCACATTGCAGATCAATACTATACTGCCGTCTTTGTAGTTAAAGACCTCCTCTGCACTAATCCAGTGGGAGATATCAATGTAAATAGGTTCACTTTTCCACATATTCCAAAAACAAGATGATTCTGGTAGTCACAACACAGAAAATAACGTTTGGACCCTTCAAGATGACTTTTTCGTAGAATGTTTGTGAGATCTCGTGTCTCATTGACACAACACAACAAAGTGGCGAAAGGCGTAAAAAATTCGACTTCCTTCATTAGGGTAGGAGATGAGAAAAAGGTCAATGTGTTAGCGAAATGGCCACCCATGTCTGGTATTGGTGTAAACTCATTTAAGAGTTGAATTAAAGTATTAGAATTGATATGGGCAAACCGCCCTTAAGGTGTTGTTTGCTTAGAATAGAAGCTGTGAACGGTGGAACGACGTTCCCTTACGTTTTTTTCAGAATCGGAACGCGTTCCAGTACTTTTTTGGAAGACATTTTTTTAATTGCAAATGAAAATTATATTTTAAATTGGCGAATTTGAAAAACATTTCAAAAAATATGTTAACTAACAGAGTATTTATCTTGTTTTTTGTGTTAAACCATATATTTATTTAATTTATTTAAGAGTTAATTTGTTTAATGTTACAATTTGTTTGTTTGCCTTGTGTGTAAACCCAATCCGGTTTCGGTGGTGTAAACTTTCACAAGTTTCGAAGTCGAACGCCGTCGAGGTCGAATTGCGGTGTCAGCGTTGACAGGAGGAGAAACAGTTTGTTTTTGAAAGAATTAGAGAGAGGTCAGCGGAAAAGTGAGATATTTTAAGGAAATTTAAATATTGTAAAAGATAAAAATATATTTTAGTGCTAATTAAATAATTTAAGTTAAAAAAAAAATCAGCTATTAAAAATTTAAAATGAGCGAAAAACGTAATCAACCCACTTTGTGCAGTTTCTTTGGAAAAAAACTTAAAACGCAACAAGAAGAAAATGTACAAGGGCTCGAAACTAAGGAAAATCAAATGAATATTCCATCAACATCAACAGAAAATTTTCAAAAAGAAGCAGAATCCCCAGTAATAAACTGGCCGAGTATTTGGACTGCAGATGTGTGCTTTGAAAAGAAAAAAAAATATACTTGGCTAAAATGCGATTCCGGAAAATTAGGATGTCTGAGTTGTTCGGCTATTCAAAATTTAGGACCTTTAAAGGCGCAGGGGGTAAGCATCTCCAAAGAATGTAGTGACACTCAGTATCAGCTTATGGAAAGGATAAAGCTGCACAACTAACTTCTTTGCGAAAAAAAATTCACAAACATTGTAACAGTATTTCACATACAACAGCTGAGAGAATCTTAAAAGAGGCAGACGGACAAAAGCTTGAAATTATTGTAGATAAGTTGAATGATTCTGAAATTTGTAACACTTTAAGTAAAAAGTCAGGTCTTATTATATATCTAAAATCCAAGATCGATAAAATGAAAGATCCTCATTTCTTGTTTCTTGATTTAATTGAACTGCAGGATCAAACAGCTAACACCATAACAGAGGTTCTCTTAAAATGTTTGGAGAAAAATGGTTTGGTGATAATTATTTAAAACACCATTTAATTTCATTTACAAGCGATGGGGCCAGTGTTATGTTAGGAAGAAAATCTGGAGTAGGAACAAGACTAACACGGAAATATCCGAATCTAATTACATGGCATTGTCTAAACCAAAGGCTCGAATTGTCGGTAGGAGATGCTATTTCTGAGGTTAATGGGAATAATAATTTTCAAATATTTATGGACAAGTTATACTCCTTATATAGTCAATCTCCGAAAAACCAAAGAGAAATTGAAACATGTGCAGCTGCGCTCGGTGTGGAAATTAAACGTATTGGACGTATATTTAACGTCAGATGGGTGGCCAGCTCCTTTAGGACTGTATCAGCAGTTTGGCAGAATTGGTCATCTTTATCCCATCATTTCGAAAATGCGAAAAAAGACAACAACCGCACTAAGACGGAACAATCCATGTTCAATGGATTATATAAAAGAATATCATCGAAACTGTAATGTAATGTATGATGTTCTATTCGAGCTATCTATTCTATCAGAAGCATCACAAAAAAGAGAAACTTCAATAGTATATGCAGACAAATTGATTCGCCGCACAATCATTTATTTAGAACATTTAAAAAATTCTGAGAAAGGAAAGAAGTCGTTGGAAGCAGCTTCTGCTTCTGAAATAATGCAATTATCTTCAATTAAGTTAACGGATAATAAAATAGCAAAATTGATTCACAGAAATCAATTCCTAATTAGTGTTGTCGTCCGGCGCCGTGCTTCCTCGGAATGAGGGAAGAGCGGGGACCTTTTATTATTCCTTTATTAAATCTTCTTTCGTCAATTCGCGTTTTGTTTTATTTCAATTCTTGATATAAAGTTGTCCGGTTTTGAATTGAAAAATGTTTCTTTTCTTTTATTGTGTGTTACTTTGTTTATTTTTATTACAGCTTCTCCTTTTTTTTAAATAACAAAACTCAAACTACTTCTCAACTTCTCCAACTCTTTGATTGGCAACCAACTAACTGAACTCAACTCCAAACTCAAACTGATTTTACTATTGAATTTTTTTCTCTACTTATAGAACATTGTGTTCTAATTTACTGTAAATTATAATATGAACAAAACAAATTTTCTCAAAGTATTCCTTTAGTTTCTGTGACTTTCAAATTGAATAAAATTTGAACGAAAATCAAAGTGCTCTGTTTTGAAATAAAAAGGGGCAAGTTATGAAAAGGGGCATGTTATTAAATGTGCTGTAACTGGCAATATTGTGAATGTTTATGAATGGTATGTATTAAGTGAGAATGTAATATATGTTAAGGGAAGTTTTTAAGGATGTGTAAGGAGATTCAGTGTTAAATTTAATAAAGGGTAGTATTCTGGAATACAACATTAGTACTATTAATAATATGAGGAATAGGCTAAACACCACATCAGCAAGTTGTTTAGATTCAGACGGAATTTTGACTTCTAACAGTTCCGACATTGTTAAAGAATTGCGAATTCTTGAACCAACGGAATGGTCATCTGAATTTAATTTGGAATTTGGAGAAAAGGAAGTAGAATCTCTCTGCCAACGCTTTAATTTACCCTTGGGGAAAATATTAAATGCCTTTAGAGATTACTTGGCTTGTGGTGGTCGTAACATTTCAGACGATTTGGAAACTTTAAAAAAATATTCTAAAATTATAGCCTGCAGTTCTTCAGAATGCGAGCGTGGTTTTGGCACCATGAATTTAATTGTAACGGAAAGAAGATTACACATTTTAATTGATCATGTTGCAAATTTATTGTTTATTAAACTTCATGGACCTGGAATTTTGGAATCCAATTTTCTACGTAAAAACCTGGTTGCGTTCTCATCGATCCGCTACTGACCAGCAAACTAAAAGAGCAGGGGCAAATGATAAAAATGTGTGTGATCCTATTTGGGAGTTTTTGTAGTACACCATAAGTATACTACACAATAATAATATCTTTCTGATTTTCATCTTTTTTTGAATTTCTTTTTTTGTGTTCGTTAATATTTTGTATAGTAAGAATAAGAAATAATAAAAACTTACATGGAAAAAAATAGTTTGCTGAAAATAGGACTTGTTTTTGCTCCCACTATGCGTTCCCTTACTTTTTATTTTACCAATACATCACTGGTTGGAACAAAACCCATATTTTGGCCCTAATTATCAGCGATATCACCATTTTAAAATCCGAAACGTCGGTATGAGCCATTATCTAATTTAGCTTAGGATTACTGGTTTAGACATAAAAGGACTAAGATTACATTAATCTACGTGTAAGTCATATATTGTGGGAATGGCCAAACACAAACACCAACACTGCCTCGGATTGGCATTCAAACTCCATAATGTATGAACGTAAGCTGGCGCTATACCTGTCATGCCCTTATTGTAGCTGCGTCAGTTCCTCATCTCATCAGAAACTCCGCTCCAGCCTCTCTGTAATGAATATTAAACAAAACGAAGTGAGATAATATAGAGAATGCTGCGAACTGTGTTGGGAGATGATTAGTTTTCACTGTTGCCTTGATGACGATACTATCACCATCTACGAGATGTGGGATGAAATATGAGTACAAACTCTTTAGGTTTTTTTGCCACGATAGTGAAAAGAACGCAATTCGAACCAACGCTATAGCCGTTGAATGACTAAAAGATAAAACCAAAGTCCCAACATATCAGTCCACTGCAGATGCTGCTGCAAAACTGGCCATCAAGGAACCCCTAATAACCTTTTTCGTTGAAAACAGCAAGGACTTACATAGATACTTTAATAGTGAGCTCCACAACTTAGAACAAAAGGACTGGGCAGACTACAGGCATATGTATGCAGTAGTAAACCCCAGAAGAGAACCCATCACATATCCACCAACAGCCGCAAAACATAAAATCAGGTGCTTCCTCCGGCTGCGCCTTGGGCACACATTTATCACCAACCAACATCTCATCAACAGGAGTAATCCCCCTACCTGCCACATCTGTACATCCAACTCCAACCTATCCTCCAAACACATACTATTTGAATGTGCAGGGGTAAAAGACCTCGTTCGCCAACATTACAACGACGACATCCTCAACATCATATCCCAACCATCATCATCTAATATCGATAAGCTCTACAAACTACTAACCTTAGTTAAGTTACAAAATCTAGTGTAAACAATATTTAATATTTATATTCTAGCCGAAAGCCTTAGTCGCTAGTGCTATTAGTTTTTAAGTTACCATGTAATTTACTTGCATTGTAATAAATAATAATAATAATAATAATAAAACCAAAGTCCCAACATATCAGTCCACTGCCTCGTGTAGGAGATCGACAGCTATTCTCAACGGCACTGCTCTGAAGTGGAAATGCTATATTAGTTGATATGGTATACGGATTTAATGATTGATTAATGATTTTATTTTGATGCTGTTTTTCACTTTTGGTTCATGTGTTGTGTTTTCATGTTCCTCAGATATGGCCCAATATTTATTCCACTTATAGGAAAGACTAACATTTTTTGTGGGATTGCTTTTATATTGGTTATACTTTGCGCATTCAGTTATGCCAGACTCTCTTAAATTGACTCCGGTTTTCTTTATTGTTCGGTTTCAACAAACAGAAGCTGAAATCCTTTATCGTACTAGACTTTTTGTTACCTGAATTGAACCGCATAGTGCTTTTTTTAAATTTTCTTTACTCTGTGAGAAGTAGATAGCCTCGAACCAAGTGGTATTAACTTTGGAAAAAGGAGACAAACACTTAAATTTGTTTAAAGATTTTCGTCTGGTTTCCTGATAGAACCAAGTTTTTGTTAATTCTCCTTTAAGGGGTTATATCTCTTGAGATCACCGAAAAACGAGATTATTTTAAGAATATTTTCCTCCGTTATTTATTAAGCAATTAAAAAGTCATTTGAAAGACTTATTCTACACATAATTGGGTATAAAAAAGAATGTTTATGTTTATTTTTAGTACAAAATGGCGACGTGGCCGCTAGTCAAGTGCAACATTTTTTTTTTCAGGTCAACCGGATGCAGCATAACCCCAACAGCACCTAGAATAAAAAAAAAATGTTTTTCATCATTTTTATACATTCCCCTTTACACATAATTATTACAAAATATTAATTTTTCCCAAAACGCCACTGGTTTAAACAAAAAAATTGGATTTCCGATAAAAATCTTAAATTGTTTTTACAAAATTTAATTGTTAACTAATCATTAATCCCGTCTGTACCGACCTACATAGTTTATCTAAGAAGCTACAGTTAAAATTTCAACCGATGGAATAAAAATTTCCCCGAGTTATATTGCTCACCAACTTGAAAAACATGGTTTTGAGAAAAATGCGTTTAAAGTTTCCAAACGTGTTTACATGACGAAATTTATGAAATACGTGCTTGTCGATTTTTTTACCTCTACTCTGCTAGCCCAGGACCAATCAGCATCACTCCCATGATCACATTTTCCTCTTGTGCTTCTTCTCTAAGCGATGCTGTTTGCTTAGGAGTGTCTTTTCGATTTTGCGATACACAGCGGTTAGCGGCTATAACTCGGTGCTCATCGATTTCTACACACAAATTATAGGTCTCATACCCGGTTTTAACCATAAAATGTTCATTACCTTCTACATCACGGCCCCGTGCAGTGCCATGGATGGCCTTTTCATCGACCACGTAACTGATCCAAGCCTATATCAAGTTAGTAATGTCGTAAACTACCTAGGCAGACAACTAGACCTCATTTTCACGACGGACCCTATGGATTCCTGAAGAACCTTCTCTCCCTTTGTTGTGTCTACCGTCGACAATCACCACCCGCATCATGCCCTGTCTTTTTTCCATCATCCTGCAGCGCAACCCATCCCACCACGTGCCACTTACTCACAAGACTTCCACAACGCGAACTTTCACCTTAGTAACAATTAATTCAAAAAAAAAAAAATCATTCAATTTTGATCATCTGACGGTAGAAAATTCTACCATCATTCTTTACACCGAAATATTTAAATCAATTCCCCTTTACGGTCCCTATTCCAGGCGTAAAACTTCTACCTCCTAGGTTTAAATGCAAGCTTCGCTCGTTACGTAATAAACGGAACAAGATGTAGGGTTCCTTCCTCCAACTACCTTGGCACTTATCTCCAATTCAACGCACTGCACGATGTCCTTTACCAAAAATACCTAACAAAAACTCTGGTCAACCTAATAACTGACCCAAAAACGTTTTACGAATTTATTAATCTTTTACTATTTATTGGCCTGTAGGAGCCCGAAAGTTCATGACCTCACCGACTCGACTCCGCCATTGTTCCCGGTTCCGTGCGCTCTCTTTCCACGTTCGACCATCTGATCCGATCTCCTCGAGGTCTAACCTAACATTGTCCTCCCAGCTCCGTCGCGGCCGCCTGTCGGTGTCTTTCCCGCTGGTCTACCGTCAAGAGTTCTACGCCGCCCGGTCCTATCGTTGCCCATTCGCACCACATGTCCGGGCCATCTTAATCTCCGCAATTAATTACTCTCACTATTGTAGGTTTGCGGTATAGCTCTTCCAATTCGTGGTTGTGGAGTTTCCTCCATTGTCTTTCCTCCTCGTCGTATTTACCGCCAAAGATACCCCTTAGGACTTTATTCTCGAATTAGCGGAATTTGTTTTCTTGCCGTTTTGTGAGAGCCCACGTTTCGCATCCATATAGAACAATCGGTATGATTATGGTTCTATAGATACGGAACTTTATATTCCGTGATAGCAGTTTGGATTTCAGCAGTTTACTGACTGCATGCCAACTAGCGTTGCCGGAGTATAGTCTTTTGTTAATTTCCATCGACATTTCGTTACTGGCCGTCAGTATTGTTCCCAGGTATTTAAATTCTTTGACATTTTCGAATATCTTGCCCCTGATGTTTATATGTGGTTCCTGAGGTCCACCTGGTCTTGTCATTATCATGTACTTCGTTTTGTCTTCATTTATTTCTAGGCCCACCTCTTCTGCCGCTTGCATGATGATTTCACAGTTTTTACTAATAGTTTTTAGATTATCGCCCAAAACGGCGATATCATCCGCATATGCGAGCACTTGTGTGACCCCGTTCAGGGATGATCTGGCCATGTTGTCGTGAACCTTTCTGATAACATACTCGAGCACAAGGTTAAAAAGACACGGTGAGGGGCCATCCTCCTGTTTTAGTCCGTCCCGGATTTCAAATGGTTCTGAGAGGTGGTTTTCTATTCTAACTCGCCCTGTGTTTTCGTTCATGCAGATTTGAATGAAGACGGCATATTTTTTCGGGATTCCCAGCTCAACTAAAATATAGTAGAGTCTCTGCCTTGCGACTGAGCCGTAGGCTTTTTTGAAGTCAACGAACAGTTGGTGAACCGTCTCTCCGTATTCCCACTTCTTTTCCAGTAGTTGCCTTATTGTGAACATTTGGTCGCCCGTTGACCGCATTGGTCTCCCAATATTTCTTCTGCGTACGGTGTGATTCTCGCCAGTATAACATTTGTTAGTATTTTGGATGTGGTTGGGAGCAATGAAATTCCTCTGTAATTTTCGCAGTCAGATCTGTCACCTTTTTTGAAAATGGGGATGACTATTGAGGTTTTCCATTCTTCCGGAATGACTTCCTTATCCCATATTGTTCTAATCAGTTGGTGAATCTTTCGATCGGTTGCCTCTCCTCCATGCTTCACAAGCTGTGTCGGTATGCAGTCGACTCCGGGAGCCTAGTTGTTTTTCAATCGATATATTGCGTGTACAACTTCGTCGAAAGAGGGCTCTGGGGTCTGAGGCTCGGCTGTATGTACGTCTGGCGCATTTATCTGTGGTTGATGGGTGCGCACATTGAGCAGGTTTTCAAAATACTGCTTCCAACTTGTCACGATATTTTTTGTTACTGTCACCAGACAGCCGTTTGTGTCTCGGATTATTTTGGCTCTCCCTCGGTAGCCATTTCTAATAGAATGTATGCCGGCATACATACCTCTGATATTCTTTGCCCAGGCATTTTCTAGGATTTTTTCGATCCGAGTCTTCACCCATTCACATTTTTGCGTTTGAAAAGTCGCGTTGTCTCTTTCCGAATTGTCGCGTCTCTTTCTCCGTTGACTTCATCATATCTTTCTAAGTGGATCACTCTGAGGCGTTTACGTTATTCGATCTTCGCCCTGCACTTATCGTCAAACCAAGGTTTGGACTTAATTGTTTTCTTAAATCCTAATACCTTTTGGGCTGTTTGTTTGATTGTGTCTCTGATCGATGTCCATTTAGTGTCGAGATTATTGGTTTCCTATTCCTCACAACTCCCATTCTCTAGGATGCCAACTCTATTCGTTAGTTCGTCTTGATATTCAGCCCTTTTGCGTATGTCTTTTAGTTTATCAATGTCGAACATTTTGCTTGTGTCCCGTGATTGCCCATGTGGGTTTGCTGCGAGCCGACTTTTAATTTTGCCCTTCACTAGAAATCATCACGTATTGCTTATAATGAAGCCAGTCACGAGGTTATGTGTATCGGTACCTGCACACGCCAGTGTAAACCCGTTGGTTTCGATTACTTGATGTGGGAGTCGGACTTCCTGAAGCGCGACGATGTCCATTTTATATTGTTTCGCATTTTCTTTGACCGTCTGTATCGCCCCTGGTTTATATAACGTTCGAACGTTCCACGTCCCGACGCGTATATCCCACTTTTTCCGTTTTTCCCTACGTCTTCTTTTTGCCGAGTCGGTGTTTTCTTGATGATTTGTTCCCTTATGGTAGTGTCGACTCATCACACGTACGCCTACCGGGTTTTTCGTGAGATTGTTTTTTGTATATTGATTATTCATTTTTGTTCCCACGAGTCTTAGGGTTTCAAATAGTCCGCCATATCAGAGCCCCTTTTTTGATATGGTAAGGTCTGCTTACTGGTGTCAGAGAGGCGCCGTTATAATACAGCCGGTATACCCCTGGCTACAAAGCATCCAATGGGCACGGTGACGAGTAACACCCTGGATTAGGGGTGGTAGATCTTTGTGTGTTACTCCTCGCTAGCCTGTCTGACATGGGTGGCCATACTGGAAGCGTATGTTTCCGTCAACATAGCCTGAGTGATTCATTGTAGTTTAAGCCCCCGCACCACGTCAAGGTGTTTACGAAGCGGGGGACGAATTTATTAATCACAGTCATTTGGGTCCACCTTTATTCATACTAACAAAAAACAACATCGATATGATTATCAAGCAAAAATACAATAGTATAAGATTGACAGAAGGCAAAGTGGATCCCATACTCTTGCGCGATTGCCCCCTTGGTGATTGTTTCAATACATGGTAAGTTTTGTCTTACCAAATTGGATTTTCAGAAACCAGTCCGTTAGAAGTTCACAACAGCTGTACTCTCACGACAGCAACAGAGGGGTTTTTTTTCACTGTTGTGCAAAGGAAGGCTTTTTTGAACGATTTATGGCGGCAACCAGCAGTGGTGATATAGAGACGAGCGCAGATCAAAACCGTAATGGAAATGATGATGGTTCTTTGGTGTTGGGACAACTCAGAGAGCAGATCCCAAAATTAACAAAGACGATAACAATTAAAAAATAAAGGCATATTGCTAATGTCGTGCGTGAGTTGGTCGAGATCATTGGTTGCCTTTATGATAAGTACATGTAAGTGCAAAACCGTTTAAAGAACCCATCTGCGCCGGCTGAAGCAAGCGGTGGATACTTGCAAATCCAACCAAAACAAAACTCGCAAATAGACGTAAGCAGGGTCCCGGGGCATATAAATGATAATTCACCCAATTACAATTGGTTTACAATTGTATTTTGCGCGGAGGGGAAGGAAGAGTGATGCGACGTTGGACAGTGAACTGGCTCCAAAAAATGATACCAGGATGGCCAACATTATAAAAAAAGAGGCCACGCCCGGACGCTATAATAATATCCAAAACCGGGGAAAAAACATATGCAAATATATTGAAGTTCATGAAGGCCAAGCCCGAGCTAAGTGAACTCAGAAATAGCGTAAATAAAGTTCGAAAGACAGCAAAAGGGGAATTGCTGCTAGAACCGAAACACCGGTCAGAGGCCACCACTAAGGCACAGAAAGCAAAGGTACAACAAGTATTAAAGAAAGGTGCTAGTGTGGAAAAAGTTTCACCGGAAATCACGGTCGAGTGTCGTGATTTAGATGTGGTTACCACGACGATCGCTGTAGGGTTCCCTGCACTGAACGCGATCCCAAAGGAAGCGGTAAAGAGTTAAAGAGGAAACCAGATGGCACGCAGGCTGTCAGGATTCGCTTACCAAGATAAAAGGGTCGCATGTTGCTGTCTACGGGTTTCCTACGGGTTGGATGGGTGAGATGTAGACTACGATCATGTGGCGAATTCCTGCAAATCCGAAAAAGATTGTTCGGAAAACTGTTTGAAAAGCGGTGAAAAAGGCCACAAAGCAATGGGCTGTAAAGCACAACCCAAATGTATGTTCTGCGAATCAGGGTGCGAAGACGATAACCACCACTCAACAGGAAGTTACAAATGCCGAGCATTTGTAAACGCGATGTCCAATCTCCTGAATTAAAATGGACAGGTTTAAGTGTATTCAAATTAACTTAAACCATTGTGAAGCCGCACAAGATCTCTTTTCCCAAACGGTTAAAATATGGTGCAGACGTGCTACTCATAAATGAGCCGTACAAGATGCTTGGCACTGGTACAATTACTTGAGAGGAAGACAGAAGCGGAACAGCGGCCATCTGGACAACTGGAATGCAGTTCCCCCATGGAATGCAGAAGTTTCTAGCGGCGGGAGGGATTCGGTTATGCTAAGATCAGAGGAATTCATTTCTACTGTTGTTACGTTCCGCCAAGGTGGGAAATTAAATATTTCAAATGCGTTTTGGACAGGATAGCACAAGAAGCTAGAGGTAAGAGCCCTCTTATAGTTGCTGGAGATTTCAACCCTTGGGCAGTAGAATGGAGAAGTACAAGGACCAACAGTAGAACCCAAGCACTACTCGAAGCCTTCGCAGTCCTAGATGTGGTGTTACTTAATGATGGTGCTGATGACACCTTCATAAACGAGAGAGGCCGGTCCAAAATCGACATTACATTTGCCAACTCCATGTTGGCAAGAAGTATGGAGCGGAGGGTTTTGAACACCTACACCCATAGTGACCACCAAGCCGTGATGTACGATATATTACGACACAGGGGATTCATCACTGGCAAATTGGCGAAAAAAGCCCAGAAAAATTGGAAAGGGAAGGACCTCGATGCGGAATTGCTCGATTATATACTGGAAGATCAAATCGCACAGTTTGACGTAGAGGGCAATGCGAACAGGCAGGCTGAAAAAGTCATGAAGTGGCTAACTACCGCATGTGATGCTTCTATGCCACGACAAGAACAATAAGCAGTGGCTATCAAACCAATGTATTGGTGCAACTCAGAAATCGCCAATGTGCGATCGGAGTGCAACAGGTTAAGACGCTTGCAACAAAGAACAAGAAACCATAACACCTAGCCACTGTTGCATGCGGAATTCGTTAACAAACGGCAAGAGTTGAGGAATGTAATCCGCAAAAGTAAATATGACGCGTTCTGCTCCCTAAGGGATGAATTAAATAACAACGCATGGGACAGTGCCTACAGGATAGTCATGGAAAGACTACACAACAACAGTAGTCAAATGCAAAAAAGGAAAACTGACATGGCCAGAACCATTGCTGTCCTCTTCCCACAGTGTGATGAGGTGTTGAGAGTGCAAGAGGAGTGGAGTATCACTGAAGGAGAAATGCCTCCCGTTACCACGGAAGAGCTGCTCTTGTCTGTATTAGGTCGCTGTTATGGAATATCATGTATGATGGTGTGCTCAGGGTCAATGTGCCATTGGGTACGCAGATGTTCTGGAGATAGTGGCCGTAGCTAAACATCTCGATGACCTGGAGAATATTTGCTCCCAAGCAATCCAGAGCATTAAATGTTGACTAGATATGGCCGGACTGAAACTAGTTGGACATAAGACGGAGGCAGTTTTAAAACTGTAGTAGAGTAGTAGAGTGGTGATTCAAAAGTTTTTCTTCCTCAGGAGAGAAGTATACCTAAAAGTATAATTACAAGCTGAGGAATTATTTGTGCGTTAGGCAATCGTGGGAAGTTTTTGGGTCGTTTAAATTTACAATTGATGTAAATAAAACGATGTCGGCTTTGGGTCGACGTATTATATATATATTTATATATATATATATATATATATATATATTTTTTTATATATATATATATATATATATATATATATATGTATATATATATATATATATATATATCTATTATATAAAAAAGTTTTTCGTTTTAAATCGTAAATTGATCGTGTGTCAACTTTTTTTTTTGTGTCAGTGGCACAAACTCAATATTTAATTATGGGTCGAAAAAAATTAAACCTATCACCTGAAGAACATCGCGAGCGTCAGTTGGCAAAAGAAGAAATAAATTCAAAAAGGCGCGTAGCAAATATGTCTATAGAACAGGTAGCAAAAAGGCACATAGAAAACATGACAAATAAACAAATTGAAAGGAAACGTAAATTAGATTAACAATAGCCGTCGGAAGAGATTGGGGTTGAGGTGGTGCACGGTTAGCGGGGAAAATTGGGTTGAAATTGTGGGTTGGTTCGCCGTGTAATGTAGAGAACCCTCACAGCAACCCCCCCCCCCCCCCCCCGGCCACCAGTCTCGTACTCCCGAAACAAGCAGGGGAGCGGAGGAGTTTGTTCATGTGTCGGAAGGAGAGTTAGGTATATAGGGATTTGGTGGGTTAAGTTTGCCCCAGTAGGCGCGCTCGCCTTCGGGTAAGCGTGGGTTGAGGCGGTTGTCGGTCGCTGGTGGAATTGGGTTGAAATTGTGGGTTTGTTCTCCGTGTTATGTAGAGAACCACCACAGGATGGTTTGCAGTCAGGGGTATACCGGTCGTATTATATCGGCGCCTCTCTGACACCAGGGCGAATCTGAGCAGTAAGCATACCTTATCATATCAAAGATGTACTCTGATATGGCGGACCATTTGAAACCCCAAGACTCGGTTTTGGATATTATTATAGCGTCCGGGCGTGGCCTCTTTTTTTATAATGTTGGCCATCCTGGTATCATTTTTTGGAGCCAGTTCACTGTCCAACGTCGCATCACTCTTCCTTCCCCTCCGCGCAAAATACAATTGTAAACCAATTGTAATTGGGTGAATTATCATTTATATGCCCCGGGACCCTGCTTACGTCTATTTGCGAGTTTTGTTTTGGTTGGATTTGCAAGTATCCACCGCTTGCTTCAGCCGGCGCAGATGGGTTCTTTAAACGGTTTTGCACTTACATGTACTTATCATAAAGGCAACCAATGATCTCGACCAACTCACGCACGACATTAGCAATATGCCTTTATTTTTTAATTGTTATCGTCTTTGTTAATTTTGGGATCTGCTCTCTGAGTTGTCCCAACACCAAAGAACCATCATCATTTCCATTACGGTTTTGATCTGCGCTCGTCTCTATATCACCACTGCTGGTTGCCGCCATAAATCGTTCAAAAAAGCCTTCCTTTGCACAACAGTGAAAAAAAACCCTCTGTCGCTGTCGTGAGAGTACAGCTGTTGTGAACTTCTATCGGACTGGTTTCTGAAAATCCAATTTGGTAAGACAAAACTTACCATGTATTGAAACAATCACCAAGGGGGCAATCGCGCAAGAGTATGGTATGGAGTAATAAAGGTGGACCCAAATGACTGTGATTAATAAATTCGTCCCCCGCTTCGTAAACACCTTGACGTGGTGCGGGGGCTTAAACTACAATGAATCACTCAGGCTATGTTGACGGAAACATACGCTTCCAGTAGGGCCACCCATGTCAGACAGGCTAGCGAGGAGTAACACACAAAGATCTACCACCCCTAATCCAGGGTGTTACGCGTCACCGTGCCCTTTGGATGGTTTGTAGCCAGGGGTATACCGGCTGTATTATAACGGCGCCTCTCTGACACCGGGTCGAATCAGAGCAGTAAGTAGACCTTACCATATCAAAAAAGGGGCTCTGATGTGGCGGACTATTTGAAACCCTAAGACTCGTGGGAACAAAAATGAATAATCAATATGCAAAAAACAATCTCACGAAAAACCCGGTAGGCGTACGTGTGATGAGCCGACACTACCATAAGGGAACAAATCATCAAGAAAACAGCGACCCGGCAAAAAGAAGACGTAGGGCAAAACGGAAAAAGTGGGATATACGCGTCGGGACGTGAAAAGTTCGAACGTTATATAAACCAGACGCGATACAGACGGTCAAAGAAAATGCGAAACAATATAAAATGGACATCGTCGCGCTTCAGGAAGTCCGACTCCCACATCAAGTAATCGAAACCAACGGGTTAAATTGGCGTGTGGAGGTACCGATACACATAACCTCGGAACTGGCTTCATCATAAGCAAGAAGATTACGCCCCATGTAAAGGATGTGAAATTTATTAATGACCGAATGTCGGTGCTAGAAATACAAGGCCCATGGTACAATTATGTATTTATAAACGTACACGCCCTAACAGAATTTACCGGCGAAGAAACAAAGGGCACGTTCTACGACACCCTAGAGGAAGTATTTGATGGGATCTCATCATTCGATGTTAAAATCCTCCTCGGGGACCTCAATGCGAAATTTGGAAAGGAAGACATCTTCCAACCAACTATAGGTAAAGAAAGCCTACACGACGTCTCAAAAGAGAGTGGAATTCGAATTATCACGTTCGCAGCGTCAATAAATCTGGTAGTGAAATGCATGATGTTCAAGCACAAGCAAATCCATAAAGCCACATGGATATCACCCGTCGGCGCAACGCGTAACCAAATAGACCACTTCACCATAGACAAAAGACACCACTCGAATATCCTTGATGTAATATCATATAGAGGAGCAGATTGCGACTCTGATCATCGTCTAGTGAAGGGCCAAATCAGGAGGCGGCTCGCAATAATCTAGCATCCTAGAGAATGGGAGCAGTGAAGAAGAGGAACCCAATAGTGTGGACACTAAATGGACATCGACCAGAGACACAATCAAAGAAACAACCCAGAAGGTATTAGGACTTAAGAAAAAAATTAACCCCAAACCTTGGTTTGACGATGAGTGTAGGGCGAAGATCGAACAACGTAAACGCCTCAGAGTGATCCATTTACAAAGATATGATGAAGTCAACGCAGAAAGATACGCGACAATTCGGAAAGAGAAAATGAGACTTTTCAAAGGCAAAAAACACGAATGGGAGAAGACTCGGTTCGAAAAAATGCCAGACCAAAGAACATCATTATGTATACATAAACTCAATGAGAAATGGCTACTGAGGGAGAGCCAAAATAATTCGAGACACAAACGGCTGTCTGGTGACAGAAACAAACAATATCGTGACAAGATGGAAGCAATACTTTGAAAACCTGCTCAATGTGCGCACCTATCAACCACAAATAAACGCACCAGACGTACATACAGCCGAGCCTCAGATCCCAGAGCCCTCTTTCGACGAAGTTGTAGACGCAATAAATCGATTGAAAAACCACAAGATTCCCGGAGTCGACTGCATACCGGCAGAGCTTGTGAAGCATGGAGGAGAGGCAATTGCTCGAAAGATCCACCAACTCATCAAAACAATATGAGATAAGGAAGTCACTCCGGAAGAACGGAAAACTTCGATAGTCATCCCCATTTTCAAAAAAGGTGACAGATCTGACTGCGAAAATTACAGAGGAATATCATTGCTCCCAAACACATACAAAATACTAACAAATATCATACTGGCGAGAATCACACCGTACGCAGAAAAAATACGGCGAGACTACCAATGCGGATTCCGTAGGAACCGATCAACAAACGACCAAATGTTCACAATAAGGCAACTACTGGAAAAGAATTGGAAATATGGAGATACGGTTCACCAACATTTCACCAACACCGCCCTCATTCAAATTTGCATGAACGAAAACAAAGGGCGAGTTAAAATAGAAAACCACCTCTCAGAATCATTTGAAATCCGGGACGGACTAAAACAGGGGAACGGTCTCTCACCATGTCTTTTTACCTTGTGCTCGAGTATGTCATCAGAAAGGTACAAGACGACAACATGGCCGGATCATCTCTGAAGGGGGTCACACAAGTGCTCGCATATGCGGATGACACCGCCGTTCTGGGCGATAATCTAGAAACTATAAGTAAAAACTGCGAAATCATCATGCAAGCGGCAGAAGGGGTGGGCCTAGAAATAAATGAAGACAAAACAAAATACATGATTACGGCGAGAGCAGGTGGACCTCAGAGAACACACATAAACGTCAGGGGCAGGATATTTGAAAAAGTTAAAGAATTCAAATATCTAGGAACGATACTGACGGCCAGTAACGAAATGTCGTAGGAAATTAACAAAAGATTGCATCCCGGCAACGCTAGTTGGCACGCAGTCAGTAAACTGCTGAAACCCAAACCGCTATCACGTAACATGAAGCACCGTGTCTACAGAACCATAATCATGCCCATTGTTCCATACGGATGCGAAACATGGGCTCTCACAAAACGGGATAAAAACAAATTCGGCGTATTCGAGAATAAAGTTTTAAGGGATATCTTTCGAGGTAAATGTGAGAAGGAGGCAGGACAATGGAGGAAATTCCACAACCACGAATTGGAAGAGCTATACCGCAAACCGACAGTAGTAAGAGTAATCAGGTGGCGAAGATTAAGATGGGCCGGGCATGTAGTGCGAATGGGCAACGATAGGACTGTGCGTAGAATTATTGACGGTAGACCATCGGGAAAGAGCCCGGCAGGACGGCCGCGACGGAGATGGGAGGACAATGTTAGGTTTGACCTTCAGGAGATCGGAACGGCTGGTCAATCGTGGAAGGAGAGTGCACAGGACAGGGAATGATGGCGCAGCCGAGTCGGTGTGGTCATGAACTTCCGGGCTCCTACAAGCCAATAAATAGGAATAAATAGAAGGCAACTAAAGAAAGCCATAAAAAGGAGTAAACTCTAGCTTTAAAAAAAACGAAGGGAAGTCCACAATAACATTTGGGGAGGTGCCCACAAATTGATTATGCGTTGGCTGAACTGATGACCACAATTGTAGTCTATTCCCGGAGGACGGAAAGCTCCCTGCTGAAAATATTGTGACGCATATGACAATCAGTACTAGGATATTCTAGAAAGTCCGAAACAAAGTACTAGAATATTTTAAAAAGTACTGGAAAACTGGAGACTAGGAGCAATAGAAAAGTCGAGACTATGGAACGGACGGTAACTATACACCAAATCAGAATGAGGAAAAACGGTATAAATACGTCGCACGCAGATCGAGAAGGGAGTGATAAGTAAGAAAGTGAAGCAAGCGATAAGTGCGGTAGTAAGAAGTAATAAGTAGGAAGTAAGAAGTAAAAGACGCGATAAGTACGGAAGCGATAAGTAAAGAAATTGTTAAGTGTACGGTAAAAGTAACGGTTGTTATTAACGGACTAATAAAGTGTTATATTAATTCAAAATCGATTTAACGGTTCTTATTTATTAAATAATTAATCCAGCGAACCCTAAGCTCGCTACAATATCATAACGAATCAGTAAGCGTTGGTGGACACAGTAGTCACAGAGGAAATAAAAAGAGCCGGCTGACGAGTCGAATAAGATTGTATTCCAAACAAGGTACTAAAAAAGATCCAGCTAGAAATATTCAATACAATATATATCAAGAGAAGGAGTTTTCGCAAAGTGCTGGAAGGAACAGGGACTACTCCTGATACCAAAAGATAACAAACCACCCCAAGAGTCATCATCATACCGTCCCATTTGCCTGCTGAACACATCTGAGGACGTATTGTAGACAGTCACCGAGTAGGCAAGGAAAACCCGACGTAAAGAGAGAAGTACAGTCCTCGGAGCACTCCTATGAATATGATGTGCACTAACCATAAATAAACCACCAGGAGTGGATATCATAGGCTACGCGATCGATTTAGCAATTGTCACAACAGTAAAAATCGTCTAAGAAACGTGTGAGAAATCGTGGTCTCACAAATCCTGGACTAGAACTAGCAGGCAACAAGACAAGGTTGGTACTGATATCCAAACGGAAAAAAAAGAAAAGAAGAACGCCTACGTGTCGGCCTATATATAAGCGAATCCAACTTCACCATAAAATATCTGTATCTATATTACCGCATGAGTTTCAGGCCCCACATGCGTTACGCGGCAAAGAAGGCAGCGGCAACTGGAGAGTAATGGTAAATGTGGTATAAAATTAAGAATATATGCATTCGCAAGATTACATGAATATTTTTGCTTAGGCTCAAAATTATTCAAACATAAAGAGACTTATGTATGTTAACGACAGAGAATTTGTATGATATTCTTCTTTCTGTTTTAATTTACATATATTGTAAGTTACTGTAGGAAAAATAATAAAGCTTTTTCAGCCGAAAACCTTTTTAGTGACTGGCATACATCAACAAATAAATCCATGAACATTATAAATGTTCACCTTAGCATGTATTGCCAAAGGATAAATTATAAATTCTGTTTTCCATTCAACTGTCGCTACCTAAGTGAAATATTTAAAAAGCATGGAACTGAACGAACCAGTGCAAAAGTCGTTAGCCGATTGCCAAACGAGTACGACAATCCCGTTCAAAACTGAAATAATTTCCCCTTTCAGGACATGGACTTTGGCAACATGAATCTGCAACATGAAACTTTGCTTGACAAACATTAATGGGTGGAGAGAAGTACATCAACATAAAACAAACGAAAAAAAAACCAAACACTATCGTGAACTGAAATTAAACAAACCCCAGAGAGAAAAAGAAAAATATTTTTACAACATAAACATCGTAACCAAAAACCAACACTATGCAATACTGGACGCCTCTCGGCCGGAGTTTTATTTTATAACCCAAAAATCAAACCAGGTTCGAATAGGCATAGTGCAGTTAGTTTCGTATCTCTTTAGGGGTGTGTGTTCGAGTCCTACCCTTAAAACTGTAAACTCACTGTGCCAGCGCATCGGACGCAAATACCTCCCTCCAAATTTATGCGCATTAGGCATAAGGCATAACGTTCCGTGTTCTCCAGTGTTTGTCCTTTTTTACTGTTTTGTATGCGGATAGCTCCACACTGCAAGAGCCCATTCAAAGGTCGAGGAGGAGGAGCACTCATTGATTTAGTGATGTGTTGGTGTACTCACGCCAATGCCCCTTACACTTTCGACTTTTGATAAAAAAACGCCCACACCAATCCTATAGAGATGTAGTCGTGCATCGTCCTAAGGGTTGTTACTAATATTACGCTGCGCCAGCAACATGCATTCCCAGAAGAAGACAGACAAATTGAAGAGTTATTATTCACGTTCCCAACCTTTAAGGGGTGAAATTGCATGCCAGGCGCACTAATTTTATGCAACACTTTTGCGACATGGCGGGATCGAAACGGTACACAGGCTAGATACACGTCTATCTAGCGAAGGGTAGGTTACGGTGGAGAAATTCTGAAATCCGAACCATGTCCTTGCATCAAGGAGAGGGGGGTTTTGATGGGACCAAAAGCACGTGTTAGTGTTCCAATTCTGTGGATGCCTGGATATGTATGCACTGTGGGGATATTTTGAAGTAACGTTTCAAGGATTTGTTTTTAAGGTTTTGTTTTGCTACTGAACTTTTCTCTTACGTTCGGTCTTTTCAGAAGACTATCGCAAACGGGAATCACTTAATTTTTCGAACGGACCAACTTAGTGAATCAAGCACGTGCTTCGGGTAATATCCTGTTTAGCTCTATGAATTTTATGATTCTGCTCGGATTACAAAGCCAAAGAGGGATGTGAAAAATAATGACAACAGGGGATTGTGTCGCCGAATATAGAAGAATGTCTGTTTATTATTTAAGCAGTATGAAACCGAGAAATTTGCATTTATGAGTCTAGAGCGAATACTTTTTTGTTCTTCATTTACAATCTTGTTGCAAATCAAGTTCGCAACTATTTTAAAAACATTCACAGAACATCTATAAAAATGAAAGCGGCGAGTCCGAAGGTATGATTTACAGTTGAGAGATTACCAAACTAGACAGGCGGTCTTCGCATTTTCAAACGGAATATAATTGCCTGGGAAACAATTTCTATAACCTCAAGTTTCGACATTCTAATTTAGTTGGGTTGTTGAGGTTGAGAGGCAATTAAAGCGAAACAAGCCATTTACGCAAGCTCACAAGTAAACGAAATGCAAATTTGAACCTTTGCAAATCATAAAAACTTGTCATGTGCTTTGAAATACACGATCTGTTATAAGACGATTATTCGCAGTCGGGTTTAGGCATTAAATGAGCAATTTATTCTTATTGCCTGAAATAATAATTGTTAACGTAGTCTGTGATGCTGTCGCGTATTAGAACTCTGGGGAGAAATATCGCATCACTGCACCCTGATTTATTTTTGAAACGTTCTTATAGAACAAATATAGAAACCACTTCTGTATTTATTAATGTCACTTCAATAAACACATCTGGTATTGGCATTTAAATAAATTCCTTATAGAAATATTTACTTGTTGCATTTGGTCCTCACTTTATCTTAATAAAATATTTATCGTATGCATTTATGAGACAAGACGATCACTTTTCATACTGATTTATTTGTGAAGCGTTGTTATAGAGCACATATCACTTCTGTATTTATTAATGTCGCTTCAATAAATACATGTGGTATTAGCATTTACATAAATTCTTTATAGAAATATCTATTTTTTTTTTTTTTCATTAATTTTATTAACTGTTGCAGTTCTTTTTGAACAGTTGCAGGTTGTAACGGTCCGGGAACACTCGCGTGGGAAGGGAGTTCCACAGCTTTCCCGCTCTGTAACGGAACGAGTTCTGATGCAGGGATGTTCGCGTGATCGGAAGATGAACCGCAAACTGGTTGTTGCATTTGGTCCTCACTTTATCCTAATAAAATATTTATCGTAAACAAAAAGCAAAATAAAGTTTACTCGTATTAATGTTTCTACAAACATGAATTTATTTTAAACCGAAACTCAAACCTAACAGACGTACACAGATTATAATATCCTTTTACTATTTATTGGCCTGTAGGAACCCGAAAGTTCATGACCTCACCGACTCGACTCTGCCATTTTTCCCTGTCCCGTGCGCTCTCCTTCCACGTACGACCATCTGATCCGATCTCCTCGAGGTCCAACCTAACATTGTCCTCCCATATCTGTCGCGCCGTCCTGTTGGTCTACCGTCAAGAATTCTACGCACGGTCCTATTGTTGCCCATTCGCGTCAAGTGTCCGGGCCATCTTAATCTTCGCCACCTGATTACTCTCACAATTGTAGGTTTGCGGTAAAGCTTTTCCAATTCGTGGTTGTGGAGTTTCCTTCATTGTCTTGCCTCCTCGTCATATTTACCTCCAAAGATACCTCTTAAAGCTTTATTCTCGAATACGCCGAAATTGTTTTCTTCCAGTTTTGTGAGAGCCCATGTTTCGCATCCGTATAGAACAATCGGTATGATTGTGGTTCTATAGACACGGTGCTTTATATTCCGTGATAGCAGTTTGTATTTCAGCAGTTTACTGACTGCACGCCAACTAGCGTTGCCGGAGTGTAGACTTTTGTTAATTTCCTTTGACATTTCGTTACCTGCCGTCAGTATTGTTCCCATATATTTAAACTCTTTTTAACATTTTCAAACATCTTACCCCTGACGTTTATGTGTGTTCTCTGAGGTCCACCTGCTCTCGCCGTAATCATGTATTCGGTTTTGTCTTCATTTATTTCTAGGCCCACCTCTTCTGCCGCTTGCATGATGATTTCACAGTTTTTACTTACAGTTTCTAGATTATCGTCCAAAACGGTTATGTCATCCGCATATGCGAGCACTTGTGTGACCCCATTCAGGGATGATCCGGCCATGTTGTCGTCGTGTACCTTTCTGATAACATACTCGAGGACAAGGTTTAAGGGACATGGTGAGAGGCCATCGCCCTGTTTTAGTCCGTCTGACTGAGTCGTATGCTTTTTTGAAGTCAATGAATCATGAACATTTGGTCGTTTGTTTACCGGAATCCGCATTAGTAGTCTCCCAGTATTCCTTCTGCGTACGGTGTAATTCTCACCAGTATGACATTTGTTAGTATTTTGTATGTGGTTGGGAGCAATGATATTCCTCTGTAGTTTTCGCAGTCAGATCTGTCGCCTTTTTTGAAGATGGGGATGACTATTGATGTTTTCTATTGTTCCGGAATGACTTCCTTATCCCATATTGTTTTAATCAGTTGGTGGATCTGTGGCAACTCTAACAGATACACACAATTCACAAGCAAAAATAGTGAAGAACACGAACAAAAAAATCGAATAAGAAAAATACATCAGAACCGTATACCAAGCGATAACGAAAACTCATTCACATCAGTGGAGTATAGTCGAGTTTGGAAATCAAATTCTAAACACGGTCAGTAGCCTGATGTGTAACGCTTAGGTAAAATTTTTTTCGTGATTCGAGCTGTTATAGCGCCCATTCGAATCACACGATTTTCTTCACTATTATTTCAAACGCTATAATTGGTGACTACGACGTGATCTGTACACGACGCAGCACACACGCACTCCCCGTAGTAAACAGCACTTCACACACGCAATCATGACTTCTGCATAGAGCACCGAGTCACGCTCGCTTGCTCCGACATTCTCTCGTTCGCTCGTCGCTCGCACCGAATCTGATCGAAACGAAGTTTCTGGGAAGGGGGTGGTGTGGCAACTCTAACAGATACACACAATTCACAAGCAAAAATAGTGAAGAACACGAACAAAAAAATCGAATAAGAAAAATACATCAGAACCGTATACCAAGCGATAACGAAAAATAATTCACATCAGTGGAGTATAGTCGAGTTTGGAAATCAAATTCTAAACACGGTCAGTAGTTGATGTGTAACGCTTAGGTAAAATTTTTTTCGTGATTCGAGCTGTCATAGCGTCAATTCGAATCACACGATCTTCTTCACTATTATTTCAAACGCTATAGATCTTTCGAGCGATTGCCTCTCCTCCATGCTTCATAAGCTCTGCCGGTATGCAGTCGACTCCGGGAGTCTTGTTGTTTTTCAATCGATTTATTGCGTCTGCAACTTCGTCGAAAGAGGGCTCTGGGATCTGAGGCTCGGCTGTATGTACGTCCGGTGCATTTATTTGTGGTTGATGGGTGCGCACATTGAGCAGGTTTTCAAAATACTGCTTCCGTCTTGTCACAATATTTTTTGTTTCTGTCACCAGACAGCCGTTCTCTCACCGGAACTGTTATGCTTGATACATTGAATTCCGACTTCAACAAGATATATCGATGGGGATTATCTAACTGAGTAGAATACGAAGCCTTCAAAACTCACTGCTGCTTTTTGTCGTCAAAGGCGAACCCCAAGGTAAATATGCCGTCGATGAACGGGATTTGCATTGACGAAGACAAGGAACTATCAATCAAGTTGACTCTTAATTGGAACGAGCACATATTTGAAGCTGCGAAACGTGCAGTCATATGTAGGGGGTTCCTTAAAAGATGCAAAAAATATTTCACTCCATCCAACCAGGCCATTATTTACAAGGCCCAAAATGGAGTTCAACACGTGCTCAATAGGATGCAAAAAGAAGTAGTGAAACTTATTGTGGACCCAGCCGAAGTCGATCGACCAGCCCGCTTTGATGGTTGTAATGCGACTCAGCGTTGCTCTGCTCAATGCAGAGCCAGTTAACCACCTGGGGTGAGTAGCCTCGAGAGAGACAGTGTTTCTCTCGTGGTGAAAACAAGGAAGGAGGACTTGGTAATGTATGTGTATGTGTGAATGAAGATCACGTTGTCTTTTTCATACACAAGGCGAATCTGAAAACAAGAAAAGGAATGATGTGCATCAATGAGATGTGAGTTCGGCTAAGTAAACAAGCCGAATCTCATTGGATGCTAATTGGGGTTTCTGTTTGTTCAATGCCGCTGGTCATGAGAAGCAGATCCAGAAATATGGGAAGGCAAAGAGATCGGGCAGATCATTGTCTAAGCTATGCATTGCAGCTGTAACGATAACAGCCATGCACATGGTGCTAATTGATTCTAGCTTATTTACAGGGAATTGGTGTTTATTGCATCGCTGCCAAGGGTAAGTATACCATACCTATTTGCATTTGCCTATGCTGTAGGATTTAATTTATGGTTTAAGACGCGAGATGCGTATATTTGCTTTTGTCCCTTGGGTATAGGTCGCCAGCCAATGTATATGGTAAGGCTGGGAATAGGCGACGCAATGTTTATGATCCCTGTTTTGTTTTCAGGAATTCGACTAGGGAAAATATGTGTGTAAGATTGGGATCTGTGATAAATTTGGATAGAATTCTTATGGGGAATTTTTGGATTCGAATGAATGAATAAAGGTAAGAATTCTTTTCCAAAAGCTTTTAAATAAATAAATTTGATAAGCTTGATGCGTGAAGCATTTACAGGTGCTAATGCGATTGCATTAGCAGGAAATTATGAATGTTGGATAGCAGTTATGGGGGTTCTTCGGGTAAGTAGCAGTGGGGATTGGCGGAACCGCCACAGATCTACTATTGGAACAAAGAAATTAATCACGGAAAATGATCACGCCAATCGCTGGTCGCGTTTGATGCACCGCAAAAAATATCTAAACTTTGTGTAGTTCAGTAGCGAAATGTGGGGAATATTTTTGTCATTTATAAAATAAATCAGTTTTATATTTTGACTGAATTATCAATCCTTTTTTTACCATTTTATCATTAAACAACCCCATGGTAATGGTTGCTTAGATGTACATCGCTGCACCGATTATTCTGAAGTAATCTTTATTTTATTATAAATTCTGAAATGTAAGTTATTCTCAATTTTAACGTACAATTATTACATTTATAAAAGATACTAAAAACGGCCAGGTAGGTAATGAATTTTTGTTTTAATTAATCGAATGCGTATACCAATGCGAAACAAGTTTTAAAGTCAAATTAGCAAAATCTTACAGAGGTGAATTTCGTAAAAGCGTTATCTGCCCCAAATATGCAATTCAATTTAACATAAGTTTGAGTAATACGAGATAGATACCAAATCAAGTAAAAAAGAAAATTAGCTAAATTACTTACAATAAAATATTTGTGCAATGCAATTGATTAATAGACTCACCTGAAAATAAAAAGAAGCAGAAAAATTATTTAGATTTAAAATAAATTATAAAAAATTAATTAATATAATATTAAATATGTCCAACTAATTAGTTTCACTATTGTGATTACTAACGGATGTCCTAGCTCCTCTCTTCCTCAGGAGATATTGGAATGCATAGCCCTACTTATATGTTCACCTCAGTTACACCGATGATTTCATTATTAGATCCAAATCTCTTTTCCTGGAGCATTTTCTTGAGATCTGCAAGTAACTAGTAAACGTTGGCGACCATTTCTGAACAATATGGTGGATGGGCCAAAACATTCGAAGCCTAATCCATGTCGTTTGGTCAATGTTTTTCATAGCCAAATTTAGATGGAAAATATTAAAAACACTACCAATTGATCTTCATGATCTCAGCCATCTCACCAACTTTTATTTTTCGATCATCCATCAAAATTTTGAGGACTAGCTTGAGGTTTTCTGGAGTCTGTATTTGGACGACTAGAGCGGTCAGCATCGTTAGTGTTTATACGGAAGAGCAATGGTGTATCAACTTGTCAAAAGAAAATCCGTAGCACTGTGTTACTCAGTGTAGAAAAATTTCAAGAACTAAATGTATATACTATATATATATATATATAATATCAAACATATAAACAGCTACTGACAAAATACTGTTTTCTTTTTCAATGTTGTCTACCAGGGGAAAAGGACAGGTCCATTTTAAGCCCGCAACCGAATTTCTAAGCCAAGCAACACAAATCCAATACCATGAACGATACGTGCCATTGTGACCCTGAGAGTAGGGTTTAGAATATACTCACAGTTAACACTAAATCTACCACGGATGGGTCAAATGACCCGTGCGGTGAACGTACATAAGCTTTATACATTATTTATTTCCAAATTGAAGGCTTTATGTTTCCTTCAATTTAATAAATAAAGAAGATAGAATTGAAGATAAATTGGACTAAGAGTTGTTATATGCTATAAATCTTAAAGTATATAATTTTTAAAACACGGGTCATTTGACCCCTAGTGATAGAAATACGTATATATGCAATGTCGGTAGCTTTAGTGTTAATACAGCTTATCGTAAAAAGCGCCAAAAGCCTGAGTGGTAGGTGGGGTACCAATGCCGGGGTATTATAGGGTGAGCCATACATTTTATCCCGGTTGTAGTGCCGATGATGATGATGATACATTTTTACAAATGGCAACACATGATTTCTTAAAAACCGTTAGAGGCAGGGGGCGCGAGTGCCGGGTAATTGTGCGTCGCTTCATGCAATTTTAGTCACGATGGAGCGCTTCACGGGACAACAGCGTGCTTTTTGTGTAAAACAATTTTACGTTACTGTACGACGCCTATTTAGAATTGAATGCGGATTGCGCCGTGCAAGTGAGTGTCCAAGTGCTAATTTAATCAAAGCTTGAATCAAGAAGTTCGAGCAAATGGGATCGACAACGAATACTAATCAAATGGGGCAGCCACATTCAAGAAGAAGCGATGAGAACATTCGGGAAGTTGAAATTTCCGTACCTCGCACCATGTGTCAGGGAGTTTTCCAAAGCTTGCGTAGTCGATTGCAGGAGTGCCAATGACAAGACGGGGCACATCTCGACGATGTAATTTAAAAAAAAAAGTTCAATAAACGTTTATGACGTTAAATAAATGATCAACAGATGTAACATTTGTAGTTTTCTATTCGTTTCAAATGTGCAAAAATGTATGGCCCACCCTTTACTACCCCATCAATCTATAAGCCCCGTGAAGTATTCGGGACAAATCTTTTATCAAAGAGTCGATACCGAGTTGAGATACAACTCATCATATTGTACATTGATATATATATATGATTGAGAGAAATTCGGATATTGGGGGGAATATCATCCAAACATCTTGATAAGAAACCAAATGATAATTGGGTCCGCTTGCGAAACGCTGTTAACGTTCAACTAGTAACGACATTTTGTAACATCGGAAACCTTAGTTTTTCTAATACGAGTGTAAATGCCCTCCCCCAATATTCACAGATAGCGAAGACTGACATTCTAGCGCAAATCGAGTTTCAGGTTGACCAAATCGACATATCTTCGTTGTCCAAGATACTACCTTACCATGGTCTGATTTTTTCAGTTTCTTCTGTAAACTGTTCTTGGGTCAACTGCTGTTTGCTTTTAGTAGGTTTTTGTATTTGACTTTTTGCTTCAGTTTCAAAGGTGGGAAGAGAATGTTCAAACAAATTAACATTAAGTTAACTGAATAAGGATTCTTACGATGTGAATCTGAGAAACCGAATTCAATACTATGTTTTTACTTTAGAATGTAACCCCAGACTAATAAGCAAGACTTAAGCTTTAAACTTTCTGACAACAGTTCCGCTGTGCGCCATATCGTAATTTTATTTAATACCTGAAGCCATTCTATAACGTTGCCGAACTAATTACATAGTCGCCATACAATTCATGTAGCGAATGTTTCGGAAACGATCGCGTAACTCCCATCTTTCTTTGCATCCACACAGTTTCTCCATTAGAGGTCCTCGTGCAACTGCAAAACAGTTTTACGCCCCACAAAGTAACGGCAAAGAATGCATGGATACACCAAAGAGAGATATGTGCATCTGAAGGGCCATTTTACAGCTGAGTCGCCCACAGTAATTAAAAAGAGAGCGCTTATGCAATTGCAAGAGATGCATCCTTTAAAATGCAGACCGAAGAGCAGGAAGCTCACAGGACTGCACTCTGCGATGGAAACATCTAGCAACAGTAGAGAATAATCTATGCAAACCATGTGCTCGTGCTCCATTAACCTTCCCTAGTAGTAGTGTGTCCTTGCATTTACAGTGTTGCTTTACACCACTAACTTGTATGCAGATCGGGCGAAGAGTAGTTCTATAGGGAAAGAGGCGTCGTCAATCGTCATTGCAATAGTGTGGATGCAGAACCACATTTCAGCAGGACTGAAAGAGAATGCATTTCTCATCGTCCTTTCGTTCATCACTGGGGGATTGAGGATTGGGGATTCAACATCGGGATAGTGTATGTACGAGTTAGTAGTTGCATCGTTAACAGTCTGCTGTTTACATGTGAAGAGCGGGATTTCCATCAATGCCTGCCTCTATGTGTGTGTGGGGGAGTGTAATTTTGTTGCATTCGGCAATTTGCAAGTGTTTGTTGGCAAGCGGTTTGTATGAGTTGCTTACATTCACTTTGATGCTTCATTTGTTGCTGCTGTATATCATCTTCGTCGTTTTATCGCTGTACTCCTTCCTTGACGTTAATAGCAGTCGTCCTGTACTGCAGGCTGCCTTTCCATTGCACTAGTGCTTTTCTGTTTATATTCACTCCTGTTATTGCCCTTTACCACGGTTTTGCACTGCTGCTACACCGACTTGCCTCCACTCCAACCCATCCCTCTGTCTATCACTTACCCAACCAACAGTCTTACTCCTGCAGCAATAGGAACAGCCAACATACAGGGAAAAGGCGAATAACAGGAACGACTACAACAAAAAAACAAAAACAAAAAAACAACATTTCAAAACGAAAATAATAATAAAATTTCATTCTATCCTGGAGACAGGATCAGGTACTACATGAGCTTGGACTCGGATTCTATTTAGTTGAACGCGAATGCTCCTATAGTAAGGACGCAGTTATTGTACATTCAGTGCAGCGGCGAAAGTGACTACTAACTTTACCAACTCTTACATCCTAACAGCGTTACAGCGAACATAGATTTTTGTGTAAACTTGTGCATTTCATTTTTGTTAATTGATTACATCAGTCGTGATTGGTCATCACATCGGAAAGGACATTGAAACTGTATTTTTGTGTCGGACAATTGGTTTTTGTAACTGACTTTTTGAACTTGTAAACAAACAAACAAATTTATTAGTTTATGTTAAAATTATGTACAATCAAAATTCATACAAAAAATTATTTACAAATTACAAATAAGCTGCAACGTTCGTTATTTTTCATATATTTAACGGTTTTTCAGGGTAAAAGGAACTTGTTGGCTTGCAGCGAAAAATTTTGAATGAACAATTTTGGCGCGTTACTTTTAAATAGAAATCTGTAAAGGGAAAATGTGATGTGTTTAACTTTTCAATAGATGTTTTTAAGAAATCGTTAATAATTAATATAATCAATTGTTGTATCGCGTTGTAAGTGCACTTCTCTAGTTTAATTTGTTTTACAATTTGGTTATGAGTTAAGAGTTTGCTTGTCTGTTGGTGCTAGTGCTGATTTAAAAAATACTCTAGTTATTTTTTTTTTTTTAAGAATTTAAACTGCTTAGCTGTGAAGTCAAAATCGTCGAACTGGAGGGATACGCTCAAAGGTGAGTACATTATGACCTCTTTATAGTAGGATTCATTAAAATAATAATTAAACGATAAGTGAAAATATGGTTGCCGGTATACGATGTGGACTATTTATAAATGAGTGACACAAAGCGGGACGAGATAAAATTATGAAAGGCGACGATTTTACGTAGAATTTAATTACTAAATAAAATATTAAATTTAAAGTTGAAATTATGTGCAGCTACAGTCATTCCTTTTATGATAGCGCGGTTTGTGTGATAGAAAATGTGTATGATATGGTTTTAGCAAGGGGTGACTTTTACTAGGGCCAACTGAGTTAATGAGAATAGATAATTGTGGTAGAAAGATTTGATTTTAAAATACGTTAAAAATATGCTAGGAAACAACTTAACTACAATGTAAATATAAAAAAAAATATATATAAATAAATAATTAAAATTAAAATCGGGAGTTTTATTAAGACAGGGCACGAAATTGTTGAGACTAAAAAGTAAATAAAGTAAGAATAATGTAAATCAAAAGTTTAAATTTTTAAATGAAGCAGTGTTTATAAATGTATTAGATAAGAAACGCCATATGTAGGATTAAGCAATAAGAAATATTTTTAGAAGCGAACATTACAAAGAACATATTACAATATAATTTATTTATAATAATTATAATAATTATTTATATTATATTATACAATTTTTTTTCTGATTGTAAGTTAATAAAATGGAACCGCGGCTGAAGACCGCAAAAATGAACCATACAATATTAGTTTTCGTTTAGGTAAAATAATGGCTATACTAGTATACTAGTATACATTTTAGCTAAGGCAATGTAAAAAGTTTAACAAAAACTACAAAGCTAGAAACTTGACGATTTTCGAGATGGAATTGAAGAGGCAATCATATAAAAAGGCAATATTGCAGATTACGTGAGTTATCAAGTAAGTAGAATTTTAAGGATTACTGAAAATTAGCAAAACGTAATACGAGCATTTTTAACATTTGTAGAAAAGTTAGATCTTAGTTTTAGGTTATAAAAAATTTACGAAAAGCAAAATAGAGGATTATTTGCAAAAATAAGTTTGTGCAGCTGAATAAATTAAAGTATAAGTAAATAATTATTTAGATAAAAGTAATATATATCGTAGTCCTGTATAGTTCACTAAATCTTTTAGAAGAAGTATTGAAGGGCAATACACATACAACAGGGTAAATAAGAAAACTAGAAAGTACAGGATTATTGAAAAAAGATCGAGACTCCATACATTTAATCGTAATATGTTAAGTAAAATAATGTAAAATTAGAGAAACAAGGAAAACTTTATCCAAAGTGGAGTTGAAAAGACGCCTACATGACTCAGAAATAAAAGTTATAGTACTAAAAACACTACATTTGTAACTTTGTTTTGAGTTAGAAAGAAATTTTAATGAGAATAAAATAAAGAACGTGCAATTATCTCAACATTTTCTGTAAAATCATGGCTGTATGCTACGGAACATGAGATGTCCGGCGATAGTGTCCTTTTTATTAACAAACAAATAAATATTTGTAGTGACAGCTGTTAAACAAAAAAATAATGAAGTAACGCTCTTTTTTAAGAACGGCAACAATAACACTAATCATTGACCTACTCAACCGAATCGGAAAGTGAATCCCAATCTTGACCTACCTACCGTCCCGATCTCATTCAGTTTATCAGCACTCATCACGCTTTTCGCGTCCTGGGTAACGCCATTACTCCAGGGGAGGTCTAGACTTGCTGAACATAAATACTGCTCCAAAGAATCGTCCGCATTCGTTCACTTTTCCTCGTGCAAGCTAGGGTTTAGGCCACCGGTTTCTAACAAGCTTAATTATTTTTTTGAACAAAATTAACATCATGATAACAGGTATAGATATGGTTATTGGAATGCATCGCAGTCCTTTTGACCACTGTCTACTAAACACCCAAGCTTGTAGTCCTGTTAACCCAGGATACGTAAAGAAACATGGAGTGTACACGCAATGTTCGTTCTTCTCACATAGGTAGCCACCATGAGCCTAGTTTGGTGGTCATTAAGCAGTAATCCCAGTTTTCATACCACATGATCAGTCAAAGTGGTAAGAATCTTGTGCACACCAATATACTTCTCAATATATGTTTGTACTTTACGTAAATGAGAATTAGGATAGACAATATTTTAAATCATGCTTTCAAAAGGAAACGAGAGGCATTCGTTTATAAAAGTCCACAATGTTTGATCAAAAGTGTTCCCTATGTATTCCATTCGTCACGATGATGTTACAAAGTTATGTCAGTTAATTTGGGAAGTCAATTGAGTCATGATATATGGTGATTTGTCACTATATATATTTTTCTATAGCCTCCTTAAAGGTTAATGACTAATTTGATATTGATTTGCCTGGTATGACGTCTCATTGGTAATGGTGTGTTTTGACATCTATGACTAAACAGAGTTATAGAATGTAGCAGTAGTATCTTATATGGTGTAATCAAAAAAGTTAAACCACAGGAACAACATCGCATGGTGTCGTGGCCTTTTCCATGAATGGGGTATAGAATTCGTCCTTTCCAGCCCTGTAGCATTAGTGCCACACTTGCACTATTATTTTCTAAATGAATTAGTGTAACGGGGCTCTTCCGTATTTTAAAAAATGCGTAGGAGCACAATATATTACTGGGCATTTGTTTTGAACTGGTTCATACCTTTCTTAACTTCACACGATCTCCGTATGTTATTGGTTGAACATCCGATGCGTCCATTAGTCGCAATTCATTAAAGTATTTCTGTTTATAATAATTCCAAGTTCATAGTATAATATGAAGGGAATAAATACAATCACATTTAATATTCTGTTGAACCTTCGTTCAAAGGTGAAACTCGTTTCAAGAATTCATCAGTGAAAGATATTGCTAAGTTAAGTAATCGATCACCCGGAAGTCTACGAGGAGCAAGTGAAAATGTCCATCATAATTCGTGTTCTTCATCATTGTATTCGCATCCTATTCGTCCAGCTTTTGAAGATTCACTATCATATTATCCGTCTATCTGCACCTAGAGTGTGCTAAGGGAGTTGTCGCCAGCAGAGCTCCTTCCTACCTTCTAAGGAATGTGTTTTTATTTTCTAAACTCGGAACGTAGCCAACTAATTTGAGTGTTCGTGCTCTTATTCCTCTTGAAGTAGAAGATTTGGTATACAAGGTTTGGTCGGAAAATAATGCGATTATTTTTGCAGCAGCGCACTGACAGATCGCAAAGCGGTTGGACAGTTGGGTTAAGTGGGGGGTCTAGCGGCGCCTCATTGAGTGTGATCTGAGCAGTTACAGCGTATGCATCGCTGTTACTGTGAATCTCTGTTCCATGCCTGTGTCACGAATCGCGATGAATTCGTCGATAGAACAACAATATGTGATCAAGTTTTGCACAAAACTCCAAAAACCAACGAAATGATCAGGAATTCAAAAACTCATATCCATAAGTTTTGCGATGGTTGAAACCATTTAAGGACGGTCGGGAAAACGTGGACGCTGAACCCCGCTCTGTACGGCTATCAACGACCTCAGCCAATGAAAATTTAAACTGTGTGTGTGTTCTGTAGAATTCTGAACCTCGATTAAGTGTCGTTTTGTATGAAACGGTTACCAATAATATGAACATGAGTAAAGTGTGTGCAAAGCTGGGTCCAAAAGACGAATAGAATGATCGCCATGTGATTTTCTCATCTGAACTTCAGGAACTCATGGAAATTGAACTTGAATTTTTAAAATATTTGATTATCGGTAACGATTTTCCTCTTCCCCAAAATCAAAACATCGCTGATAGAAGTGCGTTTCTAATCCATAAAAGAAATCCAACCCACCCTGGCAAGGTCTCTTGTAGAGCACCCTGTTGACACCTTCCAGAGGGCGAATCGTGCGTAGCAAAGTCGGTGGAAAAAGTGTATCAATGTCCAAGGGTACTTCGTGTAAACTTGGATTTAAACCTTATCCACTTACAACTTGAACCGGTTTATAAAACCTCCTCGCGTCCCAGCTTTATTAAAGCTTTTATCTTCGAAGACCGTCAATTAGGCCTAGCATTCCCGTCGACCTTGACTACTCCCTCACCACTAAAAGTTCAAAATTGCTTTTTACAATAGACCACTATCAAATCTTTCTTTCGATAAAATTTCTGGAGATTTTTTGAGAGCGTCGGTCGACACTCTCATACCAGTTCAACTTTCGTAAAGGTTTTCTTAGACTTGATTAAATTAGCGCAATTCGGACAAAAAACGATTGTTCTTATAAAACCAAACTCAAATTAAATTTCAGAATACCAAATGTAAATCGAACAGCAACCTCTCCATTGTGAAATAGTTGACATTTCTTTTTTTTTTTACCATAAAATCACACCGAAACTACTGATATATTTTTTCTCGTTAGTGCTATATCCCTAATACTAGCATTATCCAATAGCATCAAACTGAGGATATTTTTTTAAAACTAAGAAATTGCTTACAAAGTTGACAGAACCCGAGGGACTGATTGGAGTCCCAGTTCTAGCGTCGCCCTCACTTCCCTGTTCCAGCATTGTTAACCAGGGGTTTTCGCAGACGTATTTCCTGCATTACCCCACTTTATAAAAAGTTTATAACAGCTTACTGTACAATTGGAATTTCGCACAAGGCAACGACCTTTACGTGCTAGAAGCAACTTTATGACAACCGCCACCAACTAATCAAATTTTTTATATAAAATGTATTTAAACTGGAATTATTTAAATGTCCACAGTATATCATATCGTACATTATATCTTACATTGAAAACCCCCCATTTTTCTGATCAATTTGAGGGTCAGTTTTCGTTGCGTCGGGGGAAATTACGATGAGCCTATCATCTTTCAGTTCACGTTATAAAACATAATTTTAAATTGTTTATTTTATTGTTTGGTATGTAAATACATAATAAATCACTTCTGTGGGATTTTGCCCAAAATATTCTTCATTTTCTATCCGGCTCTACTTATATTCCTTAACCTCACTCAACGTAACCACAGAATTAATATAGCAGTCGAAAAGTGGGTAAATGGATTGAGAAAAAATTGACTTTGACCCCACTAAAAACGGCCCTCTAATAGCTTATAGCCATCCTAAATATACAAACACCTCGAGTCTTCACCCCTTTGTATTAATCGAGACTGAACCCACAGTTGTCCTATCTAACTTTTGTTTAGAATACTGCGCTTCCACCATTCGAAAACCTCGTTATAAATAGTCCTTCTACACTGTTCAATAAAGTGCAAAACTGCATCAACATCGTGTATGTCGTTATAAATAGTCCTTCTACACTTTTCAATAAAGTGCAAAACTGTATCAAGATCTTGTATGTTGAAATAATTCGCGTCTTTTCATGTGAATTGGAGATTGCTTAAAAAGCAAATAGTAAGACTGTGGCATTTATAGCTATCGACCTACCGCTCTAACCGTCTCCCCACGTCCTGGGCAAAATTATCTCAAGTTCTACCTTTTTCGACGTAGATGTCTACCATCCTCTTAATATATATGTGCACCGTCACTTTTCCCCATCTTAGAGCTCAAATTTTCATCAATTAAAGCTTAATTTAAAACTAACCGCAGTTCGTGTGAACTCCCAACTCTTCCCTCTTACTAAAATTATAAATCAAATACGAGGACAAGTCAATAAGTCTTTAGAAATAGATAGAAAACGATTTTTTTAGGTAAATTTTTTTTTATTTCTCAACTTAATCTCCTTCTAGTTCAATACACTATGACAGACGTCCCTCCAACTTTTTTAAGGCTTCAGAAATGTATGATTGTGGTAGTTCCTCAAAATAAGGATTTGTGTGTGCGATGACCTCCTCATTTGACGTAAACCGTTCTCGGCTGAGCCATTTTTTTTAAAATTTGAAAATAAAAAGAAGTCACTCGGGGCCAGATCTGGTGAATATAGTGCATGGTCTATCAATTCGAATGCGCTCCAAAAGAGCCTTCGAAGAGACTATGTGGCTGCGTTTGTTCTCAGCTGAGAGCAATTGCGGTACCCATCTCGCAGATATTTTTTTCATATCTAATTTATCAGATACCTATTAAATATTGAATTTGATAGATACCTAATGAGGTATGATGCTTACTAAAAATAGACCATTGGCGATGCCATGATCGCCATCTGTTAGATTTTCTAAGGACTTATTGACCTGCCCTCGTAGCTTAAGCACATCACCCTGTAGTAAAATGATACATTACACCCTGTGTTAGGCCGATACCTCTTAAAATTGCCGCAATTTTACAGACATGAAAGAAATATCCAATAGATATTATATAACATACTTGTTCGGAAGGTTGTACTGATCCCACACGAAGATGTAACAAATTACGATTAATTATGCTGTCTGTGAAATTCTGGAGCGCACTGCGATTATGAGTTATTTGAATTGAATAGGCTAAATTAATGAACAAAACTCTGATAAAGATTAGTAAGGTAACACATTTTTATAAATACTAGAAGCCTTAGCTGCATTGGGTTAGAAAAATAACCATTTTATGCATTCATATCTGTCTGTTTCAGTATGGCAGATAATTTGTATTTTCTAGAATCGAGGGCGACACATACTTATAGTTCGGGCGAATGGAAACCTTTCCCAAACTCTTGAATGAATTTGGCTACTATATTATATCATTTCAAATAATCTCGAGGGGATACTAATGGACGTTTTACTAGTGATATAGCACCCACCATACGTTTGCCATGATTCTAAGATCTGTAATGACTAGGCCGGTGTGTTAATATGCCATTTAAGAGTACACATTTACGACCCATTACCATCATTCTGACTTGTTAATTGTGAAGTCTCGCGACTTCGCGTAATCCAACGCCGTCCTCTTTGTGTGAAAGATCAGGTTGTTCTACTATATTAATTCTCATACTTCTCGAACTTGCGTTGACACCTGTCTCCAGCTGTTGTGTATGAAAAGAGCCCCGATCACGTGTTAGTACTTATTCCGTGCGTTTAGTTTAGTTTTAATGCCCTTTCAAAACATTTAGTTTAATACTGTAAACTTGTTAAATGTGTAGAAGGAAGGTTGTCAATTCACCACCTCGTTGTGGAAGTCTGGTGTAAATCCTTTCGATGAAAGCAAGCCAAAAAGTTAATAGTTCCGTTATAAGAGATTATCAGGTACTAATTTTGGAATTCATATACAGGCACCGTAGCCGGAGCAGTTCGTGATTTCTAAAAGCAGTAGTATTCGGACGTATCCACTGCTTTATAGGACAAAAAAAATCGAGACATCACAACCCATGTGGGAAAAAATACAGATTCCGAACAGGCCATAATTTTACAAAAATTACTAGCATACTACAATAGCACAAACTCGTCAGCTGAACTTACGTTGCACATATTTTCACTCAAGTGGTCAATCAGGCGAATAATTTATAAACCTGTGTAATGTTTATGCGAGAGTAACATTACATTCAATTATCTTCTGTCTATTAGCGAATAATAATACTATAGATCGAAACAAATATATGATTCGCATAGTTACAGGTAATGAAAATAGCAGGCACATGAAATACACCCAACCTTGTGAAATTGATGAAAACTCCTTTATTTATTAGACCCCCTTCCGAATTCGAGTCAGTCGTCATTTTCATTCCATAAAACAAATAAGTTGCTACATTTCAATTCCAAGTATCTCAATAGGATTCCGCAAAACCTAGTCAATCAGTTGCCAATACGTATATAAACAACCACACACAGTAACTAGTTCTCCTAGAAATAAATGACTTCCAGCTTGCCATCACAGGAAACATATGTGGCCCTAAACCTTACTGGTGTGGCACTCGTTAAAAAGGAAATCTGTTGCGGATGAACAACTTGAAACTGCTTCACGAACCTTATGCAACTTACTTACTTTTCATTTCAGCCCTTCGATTGCTTCAGAAAGCTGTTACAATGCATCCTGTTCAAAGGCTATCGACGATTTTCAATTTACACCACATATCCTTATTTTTAGGAGAAAAAAAAATTAGATAGCCAACCTAGGATATTCGTGTGAAGAAGACACCAGACTTCCACAACGAGGTGGTGAATTGACAACCTTCCTTCTACGGAAATTGGCACTGGTTACATTTTCACACATAGACACTCTGGCAATCGCCCTACTTGGGACTGATATTTTAGCTTTGCAAATAAAGGAACAAAGTAATGCCAAATTAACCCCTCTACCTCAAAAGTGGACTCACGAACAAAGCTACATATCGTGCACAGTACATGTAGTCAGTCGTTATAAGTGTCCATTGTATTCGAGCCAAGGCCTATTTGCCGCCGACAACAACAATTCGTTGCACAGACAATAAGTCAGCCTACCGGTCGTCCTTTGCCACAACATGTAACTTAAAGTCTCCATTGCTTTCCCATCGAATGACGTTTACATTCACCCATATTAAGGGCTAGAATGACTATGAATTATAGTATATCTATTCGATATGCAGCTGTGTGCCGTTTTATATGCGACAGATTTTCCCTCTTTTTGCTAAAGGCTTTTAAAGGTTTTCCATCAACGTAAGTGCAGCGGCGATGAGAGGCATCGAAAAAACTGGCACTGTTACTACTACCCCGGACTCAGTCTCCACTGTACGATGTAATTTTTACAGCCACCACATAACATAAAAACCAGGAAGTCGACGATAAGCTCTTGGCTACTGAGCCTTTTTCTTCTCTTCTATTTGCTCTTTTATTAGTTTTACTTTTGCACCCATTCAAGGATTTTCCAGAAAGTCGTTTGTGTTTATTTATTTATTTATTATTTAATGTTCCTTCTAAAACAGACAGGATTCAAGATGCCTAAGTGGAAACCTAAAACAGCCGTTAGGCGGCCTAGTTTGAAAAATACGTCGGCGACGTTGGCCAGCGGTTGGTGTAGAGATATACGAAACCAGCGACTTAGAAACAAGCCTTGGTTATATGGTGTAGACACATGACAACAAGCAGGTATAAAATATCCTAATGAGGTCGGCCGACAGGATGAGCCACCTACATAACGCATCCGAATTACAAACTTTGGCGAGAGAACCCAAACAAACGGCGCCCAACAACCGCAAAAAGAAATAGACTTCCCTACTCCAACCTACATTCATCCATGTCTGTAATTCAAGTCAACCTTCTCGATTAGCAGGATGTGTGCAGGGCCAGCCGGGGGACGTCGGAAGGATGTTCGCAGACTACATAGCCGTTTGGCATTTATATCAGGCTTTCGTCCTTCACATGGCTTTCAACAGGCCATTCTGCACTCTACTAACCTCAGTTAACAGTCCTGTTTTGCGGTTAGTTTTACGTAAACACGGCCGCGTCAATAAAAGAGAAGCAACTGTGTTCTAAAAGGAAAGAGTTTGTGTGTGTGTAGGTGTAACCGCCGAAGAGAACATTTATACTTACAGAGTCAATGGCAAGTTGCTCCTGAATTATTTACAGAAATTTACGATGCCTTCTGTTGACCCGCGTTTTGGTTCACTCTTAAGGAGTAGGCGGCCTTTCTCTTTATACCCTGTAGGCGTATTAATTTGGTGATGTTTATTTAAGTATTACATTCGTAGGTGTCCGAGCAACCGTCTTGTACCTCCAGAATACCAGTCTTGTAACAGATTTCATGAGAATTTTATAATCCACCTGCAGGTTGTTATGGTTATTAAATCAACGGAGTAGCTACAGAGTCGAAGTGTGGTTGCGAATTAATAGATGTTAAAAAGGAAGACTTTTTTGTAGACAAGCGTCCGGTAGAGATAACCGCACAGACAAGACCTTTTCAAACATTCATCTATATATTTAGGTCAGGGGATCGTAATTTGAAAAATAGTATGAATCTGAAAATACTCATAGCCTATATGTCTAAATTAGATCCGCTTTTCCTGGCAGATTCGCAATTATGTAAGTGTCAGAAATTTAATCAGGTATGGAGCGGGTGAACATCGACTACAGTTTATATGACCTCAATAACTGAGTTACATTACCACCGTGGATAAATTGTGTTAGTCAAGTCATGCCAAGAAGGATGGCAGATAATCGATAAGATTAAGTAAATCAATAAGTTCAAATTGAAAGCCAATTAATTCGGACCAACATGTTGGATATTACCCTGCAACGACTGAACGAATTCATGAATGGATGCCAAATGCCGTCCATCATCTAGGACGTTGGTTTCAATCATATCAAGGCATTATCGCACTGAAATACTTGATATCTACCGGAAATGATAAAATAAGTAATTCCAAAAATTATCGAAAACCGGTTTGGTTGTGAGGGCAAAAAAGTCATTTAACATCAAAGCGTCGAAAAAAATCAACCTCTTACCACGGAATGGACATCTTATTGCTCTTTTCACATCCCTCTAACTAAGAAATTCAGACAAACACACAAAGTACGCTAGAAAAGAAATCATTTTTTTTGTAACCATAAATTTCATTTCTCTTATACATGAAAGTTGGCGCCTTCCAAATACACAGATCCAAATAAAACATAAGTGCTGGCGATCAATCAGTATTCGCAATATATGCATTCATTCCAATTCTTGGGTAAACCACAACTGGAATGCGTGCATTTGGAAGGATGTTTAGATTACCTCCGTAGAGGGTGTCCCTGATTATAAATTTTGTCACTAGCCGAAGGCCTTAGTAGCTAGCGCTATTAGATTTAAGTTATCGTGTGATTTACTTACATTGTAATAAATAAATTTAAAAAAAATAATTAAATAAAATTTTGTGGAAAAGGAAATGGAAAACCACCCAACGACCTCCACCCTTGAAGATAAGAAATGTGTCCTCAATTAGCCTTTAATTGACACGGTTCTAATCGCATGAATTTTAAAATATAAAAATCCGTGCCAAAAAAGACGGTCGAGAATAAAAGTACAAAAGTACAAAAGAGTGCAAATAAAACCGAAAAAGACGGTCGAGAATTAAAGTACAAAAGTACAAAAGAGTGCAAATAAAACCGTCACGGAAGATTGTCATATTTAAATATAAAATATCGAAGCATCGTGTATAAAATATACGAGTAGCACATCGATGTTGAGTAATAATGAAGCAATAAGGAGTTGTATTTGATGCTTTGTAATGGTCCGATTGTGGTACCGAGAATTGAATTTAGTGTACTCTAAACTCGTATCAATTGTTATAATTAAATTTTATAATAAAGGAAGTAAACAGAAAGCGCATATTATTACTTATAAAATTGTGTGTGATGTATTACGTATACGTTCGGCCAAAAAGTACCGCAAATTGATCAATTAAAAAGCCCCTTAAAGAGATAATCAAACTATTTGTCGCCAAATCGGCACAACTGTCCTCTATGCTGACGTGGAGTTTGAGCCCAATCTGTCATGTCGTTTGTTTATAGTGCTCGATTTCATCAGTTCATCTTAAGTGTGTTTTGCTATTTTTACTTTGACGTGTTTTTTTCCGATTTCGACTCAGTCAGAAAGCGCCATTCCGAAGTTTGTTGAGTGGTTTGCACGTCAAACTCGTAAACTCATGTCTTACGAGGGTTGCCTTTTATATTTCGGGATTAGAGAACAAGAACAAATATTGATCATCGAAAATCACTTTATTGTTTTTCAAAATATTCCCCATGAAGATCTATACACTTTTGCATGCGTTTGAACCAATTGTCGAAGCACTTTTGCCACTCTGATTGAGGTATCTCCAACACATGCATTCTGAATGCAGCAACCGCTTCTTCAGGTGTCGAAAAACGTTGACCTCTCAGTTTGTTTTTTACGTACGGGAATAAAAAGAAGTCATTCGGTGCCAAGTCAGGACTATACGGCGGATGACCCATCAAATCGATGTTTTGGGTGCTCAAAAATGCAGTTGTCGCAGCCGATGTGTGAGAGCTCGCATTGTCGTGGTGAAGAGTGATCCGTCTTCGGCGGTTGGTTTTCCTGATTTCTTGGAAGACAACTGGCAAACAAATGGTTGTGTACCACTCAGAATTGACTGTTCTGCGTTGTTCTAGTGGTACGGTTGCGACATGTCCAGTTTTTCCGAAAAAGCAGGCAACCATTTGCTTGGAAGTACTTCGTGCGCGAACAACTTTTGTTGGATTTGGCTCATCTTGAAACACCCAGACAGTCGACTGCTGTTTACTTTCGGGCTCATACGCGTAAATCCGCGATTCATCACCCGTCACGATGTCATAGACGTGTTTCGAAGCACCGCGACCGTATTTTCTGAGCATTTCTTTCGACCAATTGACACGAGCCTTTTTTTGGGCGATTGACAAATTGTGTGGGATCCAACGCGAACAAATTTTTTTGACAGTCAAATGTTTATGCAATATTGAATGTATGCTGGTCCCACTAACGCCTAAGGTTGTCTCAATCTCACGATAGGTCACATGACGATCTTCCAATATCAGTTCACGCACAGCATCAATGGTTTTCGGAACAACAACTGATTTTGGACGACCTTCACGAAATTCATCTTGGAGTGAACTACGACCACGATTGAATTCACCATACCATCGATAAACACTGGTCCTTGATGGAGCTTCCTCGCCAAAAATTGAATTAAGTTCATCCATGCACTGTTGCTGAGTTAATCCACGCCGAAAGTTGTAAAAAATAATCGCACAAAAATGTTGACGATTTAATTCCATTTTTGGCCGAGATGAATCTTTTAAGTTACTGTAAACAACACAAATAGCGCTCGTATGTCAAAACGTTCTGAGTGCGTATAACCTCAAAAATGTCCAACTTTACGACAGAGCTGTCAATTGCCGGATTGCAACACTAGGGTTGCCAAATCCCGAAACATAAGAGGCAACCCTCGTATCACCAGTTATAATTCGTATTATGTATGTGGGGTCGGAATTAACTCGTTCTACCATGTCTTACCCGATTGCGTAAAATTCTGGTTTTTCCGAACTAGTCGAGCAGCAACGCATTTCATGTCCAAACAATTGTAAAAAGGAAGCATTGATTCGTGAGACAAAATGTTCTTTATGTACTTTTAGTGCCTTTTTTGCAGAATGTCCACATCGTAACAGAAATAATGATGAATTTCGATTAAAGCCATAGCCTTTGGACATGAAATGTATTGTAGCGAGCTTAGGGTTCGCTGGATTCATTATTTTTAATAAATAAGAGCCGTTAAATCGATTTTGAATTAATGTAACACTTTATTAGTCCGTTAATAACAACCGTTACTTTTACCGTACACTTAACGATTTCTTGACTTATCGCTTCCGTACTTATCGCGTCTTTTACTGCTTACTTCTTACTTTTTACTTCTTGCTCATTCTGCGTGTGACGTATTTATACCGTTTCCTCATTCTGATTCCATGTTTCGTTTCCGTCCGTTCCATAGTCTCGAATTTTCTACTGTTCATAGAAGAATATTCTAGTACTTTGTTTTGGACTTTCTAGAATATTCTAGTACTGATTGTCATATGCGTCACACCACCCTCCGCCTAGATTAGTTCGTCCCGAACTAAGTTCATTGGTATTCTAGGTTAACAAAAAGTCGCCAGTGGGTCACGATGCACCACTTTCATCTTGTCGTTCGGTCTTCGCTGAATCCTATAGATTAATATAATAATTCTTGTGAGAATCTTATACGGTCCTTCCCAATGTTGCTGCAACTTCGGAGACCTTCCTTTTTGCCGATGAGGGTTATAAAGCCTCACGTTATCGCCTGCATTAAATCCGGATACATTGGCTCGAACGTCGTACCTTGTTTTCATCCTGTCACTTGATACCTTGATTTGCTTTCGAACGAAATGATGAACCTCATCGAGGCGATTTCTCCATTCGGCTACGTAGTCTTCAGTCTTATCTACGGCGTCTGTAGGTAATCGTATCTCTCGTCCAAATATAATTCTTGCTGGAGAATGACCTGTCGTATCGTGATTAGCCGATCTATAAGTCAGGAGAAAGGTTTGTACATATTTGTCCCAATCTCGTTGGTGATCACTAACGACCTTCGATAAATGCTCTTTTATTGTTCGGTTGAACCTTTCGACCATTCCGTCTGACTGCGGATGTAAGGGTGTGTAGGGGTACGAAGTCGTGGCACCGGCATGGGCGCGAGTTTTACTTCGTCCCACTACTTCACTGAATGTTCCGCCGATTAATAAGTTGCAAATTATTAAAGGGACAACGGAAGAGTCACAGAGGTGATTGCATGATTTTTATTTTCAATTACTCTAGTTTTATTTATGAACGGAGAACTTGACAGAAAATATTTTAATACACACGTAATAAACCTTATACCTTGTAAATTATTTAATATAGGTAAATTTTAACCGATTTCAACTTTTAAATCAACTTAAATTGCTTAATCCGCACTGTTAATTCAATTTATTAGGACACGACACAAACGATTATTCTCCATTATCGCTTCCCTGTGCGCACCAGGGTAGCGATGGAGCCGCGACCCGCTCGGATCGAAGGATGGAATGAGACTCAGCGATCGTCATCTCATGCAGAGATGATTTCGCTAAGGAAAAAAAGGAAGAGAGAGAAAAACTTTTCTCTTAAGGATGTGACCACTAAGAAAATGCGATCTTTTTGGTGCAGTGGTATATGTGCGTGATCGAACAGATTCAATTTAATTGCACGTGTTCGAAAGCAGTGGAACAACGAAACAGGCAGGCGGCAAAGACAAAAGGGAAAAATGACCAAATGCGCCGTTGGTAATGCAGGTCATTGTATACGCGATGCCTCGTCGCTATTTTCAACGTTGGGAGAAAAAGGTGCTAAAAGCAAATTAGATGTTTATGGCATCTCTGGCTGCAGTAGAAACCGGGTTCATGTTTGCATTAGGAAATGCTGCAGAATTTGGTTTCAGCGTCTATTGCGCTAATTATATGCAGCTGCTTGGGTTGTTTGTTGATACGACAAACAAAAAAGGTTGCCAGGCAATGTGTATGAAAAGATATGTGACGCGGCTGGGGAAATAGATGGTGCAATGTTTATGGCCCCTGTCATGACGGTTACAATGAATGCAATCCGAATTATTTTGTTTACAGGAATTTGTCTAAGGAAATTTGACTGGCGAGTAGATGCCGAAATTGATTGGAAATTCTTGGTAAGTTAATAAAGAAATCTTAAGGAGCAATGGTATGCGAAGAGAATGCATGAAGGTAAGTTTTCTTTACACGGACTTAAAGATCATAGATTTGATCTCTTAAATGCGTGCAGCATTTTTAGGTACTAATACTGTTGCATTAGCAAACTAAAGGGAGTTGGGTAGTAGTTATGGGGGTTTTTCAGGTAAGTAGACCGTCGGGTTTGGCGGTACCGCTACAGGTGTGGTCCTGGTTTTCCTTACGCCCAGTGCCGCACAGATGCCTTGAAATATCTGTGATTCGAAGTTTCGGCCCTGATCGGAATGCAGCTCACAGGGGACTCTATATCTGCTGATCCAAGTATTGATAAGCTGCTCAATGACTGTTGTTGCTTCTTGGTTTGGAATTGGAAGGACTTCCACCCACTTGCTGAAGTAATCCATGATGACCAGCATGTACTTGTTGTTGTCGTTGGTTTTTGGAAATGGTCCTGAGATATCAATCGCAATTCTCTCGATAGGGGCACCCACGTTGTACTGCTTCATAGCGCTCCTTGGTTTTGCTGTTGGTCCTTTGGTCGCAATGCAAGTTGTGCACTTCCTACACCAAGACTCGACATCATCTCTCATGTGAAGCCAGTAGAAACGAGATCGTAATTTTGAAAGTGTCTTATTAACTTCCAGATGTCCACCGGAGGCCCCGTCGTGCATTTCTGTTAGTACATCCTTCACTTTTGATGGTGGGACTAGAATATGCATTCGATGGGATTTTCCGTCCGCGGCTCCCCATTTACGTTTTAGAATTCCATCTTCCACCAGCAAGGAATTCCATTGTGTCCAATATGCCTTAAATGTCCCACTCTTGTCGAAAATATTGTTCTAAGTTGGGCGCTCGTACTTCTACTTGTACATTTCGCAGGTCGTACGCCTCTTCTTTCTCTTCCGCTCTATGACAATGTTTACAATCTGGCTTACATGGTCTTCTTGATAGAGCATCAGCGTTATTATGCACCTTTCCTTGCTGAATGGAGCTTATCATTGATACGGGGGCACATTCTGCGGTTAACTCTCCTTTTCTTATTGCGACCGGCTCCTCCAGTACTCTGACAGGTACAATGTGCTTCTTCGCCTCAGGTTGGTCGTTGATAGTCTCCTCTTTTTTTTTTTTTGTTTTTTTTTTGTTTTTTTTTAACCTTAACTCTATCCTAAACCTAATATCAAGACTTCGAAATGCTAAATCTATGTAAGCTTTCCGTTGTTTGTTGGGCTATTTTTTTTTTTATTATTATTATTATTATTATTACTTCCCTTTTTTTGTCAGTTTTATAAGGAAACAGGTTTTTAATAGCCACTCAGCCACCAAAATCTCTGGTGTTGCTTATTCGTGTCTTTTCGGTCTTTTTGTGCTACTGCCCTACTGAACTGCAGGCGCTCTTCATCTGTGTGCGCAACCTCTCGATTATAACGTATTCGTTTATCTATACCCGACCGACGCACGTGATAAATCAACGGATTCATTTTGTATAAGGCCATTCATAGCCCCCCCCCCCCCCCCCCCCCCCCCCTATTACATATTGTTTGGGTAATATGCACCAAAAATCAAATCGTTCTGTGAGCTCATTGATCTGGCAATATGCCCTCGGATCAGCTTGATCATAAAGTTATCCACTTTGTTTATATTGGCCCCACTGTACAACGCTTCATTGGGATAGTATTTTTTGTGATCGGAATCAGCAGTCCGATGTAAGTTAAGACACGTCCTGAGGCATTGCCTCTCAAAAATCCGAATCTTTTCCATTAAGCTAGGTCCCACATTAAACCACACTGGACATCCATATATGATCATCGGTCTGATGAGAGTCATGTAGCATATAACTTTAACTCTGCTGTCAAGTTGACTACTATGAAACAGTATTTTTGTCATAGCATAAGCTTTCTTTGCCCTGGCCAGCGCAGCCTCCACATGTTTGTTAAAATATAGATACTCATCCAGCCAGATGCCTAAGTATTTGACTACATTTTTGGTTTCCAGTGTTTGTTAGTGTGGTCCCATAATAGCTAGCTTTCGCCAGTTTTTCTTGGTGTCTCTGGTAACTTCAGCCAGTGGTGTTCTAAAGAGGATGGTTTCACACTTCTGGATATTGATTTTGAGTTTCCAGTTGTCGCAGTATCGCTGAACATCATTGAAATCCCCTTGTAATAATCCGTTAATGATTTCAATTTTTGGTGCAGTTTAGCGGATTCATATGCCAATGCGAACGCCAGTATGTCATTAGTCGTCTTCTTTCCTGCCAAACGAACGGCTTGTTGCAAGTCCCGATCTTGGAGTGCATTTATAAATGCATCCATTGCTACCTCGTTCAGAAATTCCTTAGTCATATTTGAATAAGACAAGTTTGCCAATCGCTCAATGTCTGCCTGTAACTGTTGAAGATTTTCTCCAGGTTTCTGCGTTCTGCTCCGCAGTTGCATGCGGTAGACCTGCTGCATGTGGTTGTCTCCATACCTAGCTTTAAGGCCGTCTCTTACCGCTTGGAAATTTGTTTGCTTCTCTGCTGGTATGGTTTGTAGCAATTCTGCTGCCGCCCCGCGGAGTGACAAGATTAGTGATGTTGACTTTTGCTCATCCGACCACTTATTATAATTGGCCGCGGCGTCAAACTGACGTATAAATACGGAGAAAGGTCCCGTTCCATCGAAGGTTGGCGATTGCATCCTTGTATCATTTTGGTCATGTTGATTGCTAGGCGATGTCTTATTTCTCTCAACACATCTAAGTCTCTTTTCGATTCGCGTTATTTCATCGGTGACTTTCTTAAATTCAGCTTCGTTTTTTAGATTCAGATTTTCTACTTCGTTTCGAATTTTTGACTGAATTTCTTCCTCAAAGTGTTGAAAATTACATTTCATCCACTGCGTTTGGGCATCAAATTTTTCATTCAGATCTGCAGCTTGTGCGTCGAATTTTGAATTTTGGACATCCAATTTTGTATTAATGTCTGTAGCTTGTGTGTCCAATTTTGTCATCATCATACTGAGCATCTCCGAAGTGTCCAACTGTGGCGAACTCTTCTCCGTTACATTGCCACCATCTTGACTCGCTGTTTCTTCTCCGGCCGGACAGCCTGGCCCAATCGTAAAAACAATGTGTCGACATCAATACCCTCTTCCTCCATTGCTGCTTGCAGACGCTGTCAAAGAATTTGCTTCTGTCCTCCGCTATCCAGATTCCGGTCCTGAAGTTCCTTCTTCAACTCAGGAACGCGAAGATCCTCCAAATGTCGATCTGACATCGTCACAACACACTTTCACAGACGTATTTACTTCACCAATAATTAATCCCACTTCTGGCACCAATTGTAGCGAGCTTAGGGTTCGCTGGATTAATTATTTAAAATAAATAAGAGCCGTTAAATCGATTTTGAATTAATGTAACACTTTATTAGTCCGTTAATAACAACCGTATTTTACCGTACACTTAACGATTTCTTGACTTATCGCTTCCGTACTTATCGCGTCTTTTACTGCTTGCTTCTTACTTTTTACTTCTTGCTCCTTCTGCGTGTGACGTATTTAGACCGTTTCCTCATTCTGATTCGGTGTTTCGTTTCCGTCCGTTCCATAGTCTCGAATTTTCTACTGTTCATAGTCTCCAGTTTTCCAGTACTTTCTAGAATATTCTCGTACTTTGTTTTGGGCACTCTGGAATATTTTAGTACTGATTGTCATATGCGTCACAGTATATAAAAACAAGTTGAAACTCAGGGTCCGGGAAATTGCGATGGAATGGGCCGAGAACAAGTAAGGTAGTTTGATACACAGAAAAAAAGACGATTTGTTTGTAGACTTGTTGCAATCAACAGAATTACACAAGCAGTACTAAGGTTCCAATACGCAAGGAAACTCGTTATAATAATATGTGTTAGCCAACATCAGCCTGCTGTACATGCTGACCCCACAGGCTGATATGATAATAAAACGAAACAGCAATGTTCAAAGAACTCTTCGGCAGGACATATTACCGAGCCAAGAGAATCATCTCAGGCTACTGGCAATCTAACCAAACCTGAGTGAACAACTAGTAACGATAAGATTCAAACAAATTGATTGTCGTTTCCGTGTAGACAAACCAAATTTGAACACAATTCTAGTATATTCCCATCAGTTCAAACGGGGTATACAAAATCGATTTTAATTTCTTGAAATGTCATAAGAATTTTAATGTGTGGGTACAGAAACACGATTCTATTAACAGGATGGGACAATGAATTGAATTTATTTAACAATGCATCTTTTTCCAAACTTGGATTTCTACACGAAAAAATAAGATAAAATCCAATGAATGCTAAGTTTTAGCAGTGAACAATTAAATTCTCTATTGCAACGAACATCATATTGTGAAACAAGCTGATATGCAATACCCTTCGTAAGTTGATTTATATATTATAGTAACGTAGTAACTTCCCCACCACATTTGTCCCACCGAGAAAGCATAAAATATTAAACTTAAACATATGATCTATGAAATACTAATACATCTTTCATTTTACGCACAATAAAAACACATAATACACAAAACATAAAAATAAATAAAAATTACTAAACAAATTAACCCAAAACACACTAAACAATTGAACACAGCACATATTATATTTTGACATTACAAACAATTCGCATTTTAAATTAAACTCATAATACACAAAACATTAAATTACACAGAAAACATTCAAATTAGACATTTAATACCCAAAACATAAAACACTTATTACTTTTTTACGTTACACAGAAGTTAAAATATAAAATACTAAACTTAAACTGAAATACAAAACCCAATTTACATTACATCTATAACATAAAAAACATTTATACAAACATAAAATTAAAACACTAAACATAGAGCTGGCGCATACGAATGCCCAGTTATTTCATCGGCAATGATAATTCCGATGAAATCGAGAGCGATTATCGCGCTAGTTTTATCGTTGAGATAACGGTGGATAATAACACAAAAAAAAAAAAAGAGCTGGTGGTATCGCACCGTTGTGCTTGACAGTGGAAAATTAAAGTTGGTGACTAAAAAATGAATAAAAACAGTCCAAAAGAGGGTGGGATAGAACTGTTGAATACTATTTACTACTATAGTATTTATTGGCCTATAGAAACCCGGAAGTTCATGACCTCTCCTTCCACGATTGACCATCCGATCCGATCTCCTCAAGGTCAAACCTAACATTGTCCTCCCATCTCCGTCGCGGCCGTCCGTCGGTCTCTTGCGCATTGGTCTACCGTCAAGAATTCTACGCACGGTCCTATCGTTGCCCATTCGCGCTACATGTCCAACCCATCTTAATCTTTGCGACTTGATTACTCTCACTATTGTAGGTTTGCGGTATAGCTCTTCCAATTCGTGGTTGTGGAGTTTCCTCCATTGTCCTACCTCTTCATCGTATCTACCGCCAAAGATACTCCTTACAATTTTATTCTCGAATACGCGGAATTTGTTTTCTTCCCGTTTTGTGACAGCCTATGTTTCGCATCCGCATAGAACAATCGGCATGATTATGGTTCTATAAACACGGAACTTTATATTACTCGATAGCAGTTTGGATTTCAGCAATTTACTGACTGCGTGCCAACTTGCGTTGCCGAAATGCCATCTTTTGTTAATTCCTTCGAAATTTCGTTACTGGCCGTCAGTATCGTTCCTAGATATATAAATTCTTTAACTTTTTCAAATATTTTGTCCCTGACGTTTATGTGTGTTCCCTGAGGTCCACCTGCTCACGCCGTAATCATATATTTTGTTACATCTTCATTTGTTTCTAGGCCCACCTCTTCTGCCTCTTGGATGATGATTTCACAGTTTTTATTTACAGTTTCTAGATTATCGCCCATAACGGCTATGTCATCCCCATATGCGAGCACTTGTGTGACCCCGTTCAGGGATGATCCGGCCATGTTGTCGTCCTGTACCTTTCTGATGACATACTTGAGCACAAAGTTAAAAAGACATGGTGAGAGGCCATCGCCCTGTTTTAGTCTGTCGCGGATATCAAATGATTCTCAGAGGTAGTTTTCTTTTCTAACTCGCCCTTTGTTTTCGTTCATTCAAATTTGAATGAGGGCGGCATATTTTTTCGGGAGCCCCAGCTCAACTACAATATGGTAAAATCTTTGCTTTGCGACTGAGTCGTAGGCTTTTTTGAAGTCAACGAAAAGTTGGTGAACCGTCTCTCCATATTTACACTTCTTTATCAGCAATTGCCTTACTGTGAACATTTGATCGTTGGTTCACCGGTTCCTACGGAATCCCCATTGGCAGTCTCGCCGTATTTCTTCTGCGAACGGTGTGAATCTCGCCAGTATGACATTTGTTAATATTTTGTATGTGATTGGGAGCAAGAATATTCCTCCGTAGTTTACGCAGTCAGATCGGTCGCCTTTTTTGAAAATGGGGACGACTATTGATGTTTTCCATTCTTCCGGAATGACTTCCATATCCCATATTGCTTTAGTCAGTTGGTAGATCTTTCGTCTCCTTCATGCTTCATAAGCTCTGCCGGTATGTAGTCGACTCCGGGAACCTATTGCGTCTACAACTTCGTTGAAAGAGGACTCTGGGATCTGAGGCTCGGCTGTATGTAGGTCTGGTGCGTTTATTTGTGGTTGGTGGGTGCGCACATTGAGCAGGTTTTCAAAGTACTGCTTCCATCTTGTCACGATATCGTTTGTTTCTGTGATCAGACAGCCGATTGCTTCTCGAGTTATTTTGGCTCTACCTCGGTAGCCATTTCTAATTGAATTTATGCCAACATTCATACCTCTGGTATGATGTTCTTTGCTCTGGCATTTTCTACAATTTTTTTAGTCCGAGTCTTCTCCCATTCACGTTTTTTTGCCTTTGAAAAGTCTCGTTGTCTCTTTCCGAATCATCGTGTATCATTCTGCATTGTCTTCACCATATCTTTCCAAGTGGATCACTCTGAGGCGTTTACGTTCTTCGATCTTTGCCCGACACTCATCGTCAAACCAAGGTTTGGACATAATATTTTTTTCTTAAATCCTAATACCGTTTGGGATGTTTGTTTTATTCCGTCTCTGATCGATGTCCATTTAGTGTCCACACTATTGGCTTCCTCTTCCTCACTGCTCGCATTCTCGAGGATGCTAAATCTATTCGTTAGTTCGTCTTGATATTCAGGCCTTTTGAGCAGGTCTTTTAGTTTATCAATGTTGAACTTTTTGCTCGTCTCCCGTGACTGCCCATGTGGGTTTGCTGTGAACGGACTACTAGTTTTATCCATTACTAGAAGATGATCGGCGTTGTAATCTGCTCCTCTATCTAATTTACGTCAATGATGTCCAAGTGGTGTGTTTTGTCTATGAGGAAGTGGTCTATTTGGTTACGCGTTACCCCGTCGGGTGATATCGATGTGGCTTTGGGAATTTGTTTGTGCTTGAACACCGTGCTTTTCTCTACCAGATCTTTTGACGCTGCGAACGTGATAATTCGAATTCCATTATCATTTGAAACGCCGTGTAGGCGTTCTTTACCTATAGTTGGTTGGAAGGTGTCTTCCTTTCAAATTTTTGGGTTGAGGACCCCGAGGATGACTTTAGCATGGAATGATGAGATCCCATCAAATACTTCCTCTACGGTCTCGTAGACGTGTCCTTCATTTTGTCGTCGGTGGATTCTGTTGGTGCGTGTACGTTCCTGTCGAAATCTCATGGGTAAGCGAAATGGGGTTGCCGTATGGCAAAAAGATAGCTAAACTCAATTATGCATTACATACAGTATATACAGTAAAGATTTATACATGCGATGTCTGACAATCTCGTAGTATAATCCTTCAAGCTTAACGGTGTCGAAAGGTTTTTCCAAGTCGATCAGATAGGGAACTGTGCATTGGTTCTTGCATTTATTCCATTGTATGTCGGCAACCAGTTTAGCTGCGGCATGTGCGGTTTCATGACCCGCCTTTAAGCCAAACTGGTTATTTGGAATAATGTTGTTGGGATCAACCTATTTGAGCTAAGTTGATGCGTGGAAGTAAACTCAACGAACGCATGTTCATTGGGTTAGTACAGTCCTTGCCTTCTTTCGGTAGAGGCTGTATGACTGCTTTTTTTCAACGCGTGGGATAATGTGCATTATCTAACGCGTTGTTAAACAGAACTGTGTATATGTTCATTGCCGATGGTGGTAGATACTTGCGTACGACATTTGGTACTCCAGCTATTCCCACAGACTTTAAGGAAGTTACGCAATGGTGTTATTTCTACAACTTAATTCTGATAACAATCACTGAGTTATATTGTTGTAGGTTTTGTAATTCGTTAAAATTGTAGTTAAATAAATAAAAAATTCGAAATCCACTCATCTGGTGCAATCAATACACATTAATGTTTAGATTTATAAAATACTTCTATCATAAGGACTATTGGGCAACCAATAAATAATCTAAATTATTTATAGGAATGCTATGCTTTTTTTTTCATGTCAACTAAATTTACAAGAGATTACCATTGTAAAATCACAAATCGTTATCATATATATAAATCCATTCGTAAATTTAGAACAACTCTAAACACAGGGGCTGGTTCTGCATAATTGAACCACCGTTTAACAAAACGCTCTGAATAATTAGCAGATATTAAAAATTACCAGTTTATTATTACGGTTATCGTCATTTAAATTAATGATTTTCTACAAAGCTATTGCCACACGAATGCGCAATCAAAAAGATATCTGTTATTAACTCCTTTCATAAGATTTAATTGCCACCCACATGTATTCCAAAAGTTTAATTGACTGATTCACAGGCTAAACCAAACTTCAAGTCCTGTTTGTATCACAAACTTTCTGCGTCAATTTGCTCGTCGTCAGGCCGCAGATTTCTCTTACACCTTTACACATGGACCAAACGATAAATCTATTTTCGTATTTTAACCAACGTTGATGGCGTTGCGACTGCATTATCAAACATAGGCCGTCGCGCTAAAGGAAAATCACATTAACACCAAGAGTCACACATTTCAAGGATAACCACTATTGCCGTCGGGCTATCACGCGTTTTGGATTAGTTACACCACGTTTGGCTTTCCACTTTAGTCCGCGCTACCTCGCACTCAATTAAAGGTTTACACTAATAGTGAATATCGCACTCTTGTGATTCTAGGGCCGTGACGGCGACGAATTAAATTATCATACTAATCGATGGCCATTAAGTGCACAAAATTTAACCCAAAATCGATAATTTACACGTTGCCTAATCGAGAATTATAATAATCATACAACGCACACACAAGGACACGCTCGGTAAGCATACGCCCTGGAATGCAAATTTGCCCACGAATTAAATTAGGGCTTAGGGTTTAAGGGAAGTCTATTGGCACCATTGGCCTTTGGCTACAGTGCAATTAAACGCATTTGAACTGTGATCCTTGGAATGACTAGAAGCCAGTTCCGACCGGATACTGGACTAAGCAACCGCTCTAGTAGTAGTTCATGGTGTTTTAATGTCTCATCATGGATATCCTTAGAGACTAGCTTTGATAAAAGTCTATGTTGTGGGCTTTCACTACTTTCAAAAGTATGCACTACTTATTCTTCGATGGTCGTAATGGATTGGAAGTGTACAAACTTAAAATGAATGCCATAGAAATGGATTTCCGGGTTTTAATTGAACTTCCTTTTCATAATATGTGTGTCAACTTCTTTAAATGGTTTGCAGGTTAAATTCTAAAGTTTATGTAAACTCAAACATTGCATTATAATGGAGAATGATTTTGAAGAAAGTTATTGCGAATTGTATGTGTAGACTATCATTTGAAAATCGCATTCATTTTATATAACTGGTGTAATATTACGAAAATCATGATAGGTTGCAGAATTGTTAAAAAGGTCGATGTAAACTGCAGATATAAGTGGGTCACAAATAGTTATCGGCATGGCTTTTATTTAATCACACTTTGTCAAGTTTTCCCACCGGAAATATTTCGTATCTCGTGAAAGGGAGAGTAATTCCCATTTATTTGTGACATATCGTATTAATCTTACTGGCTAAAAGTCCTAGTTTGGGTAGCTGGTGTTTTTAGAATGTATAATTCTCAATGGTTTCATTATTCTAGACAGACAACTCTGACAGAAGCTCTCGGCTCGTAAATGCCCCACATATAGTCACTCCATATATTGGATCAGTTTCCCAAATTCCCACTGTAACTATTATTGGATCAAAATTTCTTTGTCGTCACGCGCCTGATTAGCTAAATTTTATATAAACAACAGCATTGCTCAAGAAAAAGGATGACTCTACGAGAAAAACAACTGAGACAGCCTTAATGACTCTACGAGACAGTGAACTGAGACTGCCTTAATGCCTAAATTGGTCAATAGGATTCCTCAATAACGATCATAACGTTATATAGTAGCTTACGTAGTAACTGATACAACTTTCTCAAACGCGGATCAACTACAAACAATATTGTTGAGTGCCCTCTTTTACACTCTCAGTACTAGAGCACGGTAATGAGATAATCGCGTATTGCGAGGATAGTGAAGAACGTGTGATTCGAACCGACGGTATGACGGTTAGAATCACTAAAAATGGAGCCAATGCTCAACGTATCAGGCCACTGCCGTGCGTACGAATTCGATTTCGTAACTTAAGTACACCCAACTGACGTGGAATTGTTATGTTATCGCTATGGTTTACGGCTCTGATGCTTTGCTTATTCGAATTTCCTTTCGGTGTTCTTCACTATTAGCTTGTATATTGTGTGTATCTGTTAGAAGCGCCATACTACTCCCTCCTCAGTAACTTTGTTACGATCAACTCCGTGTGCGAACGACGGAGCGAAGAGCGAGCGAGCGAGAGAACGCCGGAGCAGGCGAGTCTCCCGGTGCTCTATGCGGAAGTCGGGATCGTGGTAGTACTGTTTCCTATGGGAAAGTGTGTGTACAGATCACGTCGGGGTCACCAATTATAGCGTTTGCCACGATAGTGAAGAACGTGTGATTCGAACTGACGCTTATGACGGTTAGAAACACTTAAAAATTTAACCAATGCTCTCCACTGCCGCGTGCACGAATTCGATTTCTAAACTCAAGAACACTCAACTGATGTGGAATTGTTATGTTATTCGAATTTCCTTTCGGTGTTCTTTACTATTTACTTGTGTATTGTGTATGTATCTGTAAGAAACGCCATACTACTCCCTCCTCAGTAACTTTGTTACGGTCACGTTCGTGTGCGAATGACGGAGCGAAGAGCGAGCGAGCGGGAAAACGTCGGAGCAGGCGAGTGTGCCGGTGGTCTATGCGGATGTCGAGATCGTGGTCGTACTGTTTACTATGGGAGAGTGTGTGTTGTGTGTACAGATCACGGCAGGGGTTGTTGCGTTAAGCAAGGATAGTGAAGAAGGTGAATTGAACACACGATGAAACGATTGAGAAGCGAAGCATTGAAACATCAGGCTACTTGCCGCGTGTACGAATTCGATTCCTAAACTCAAGTACACTCAGCTGAAGTGGAATTGTTATGTTATCGCTATGGTATACGGCTCTGATGCTTTGCTTATTCGAAGTTCCTTTCGCTGTTCCCCACTATTTGCTTGTATATTGTGTGTATCTATTAGAAACGCCACCAGTTGAAATGGTCTCAACCGACCTCTGTAAAGCATTTGAAAAAATCTCCCACTATCTTATCCACTTCAAATCATTCACCTTCGGCTTTGAATCTAGTCTGCTGAAATTGATTTCTTCCTATTTAAAGGATAGACTGTATTCCGTTCGATTCAGCTCCACGATATCCATGTTGTACCTAGTTCAGTTGGCCTCGCTGCCAGGTAGCGTGTCCCCTTGGCCTGAAAAGGCGCTCCTGACGGGACCCGCTGCGATCGCCACCGCGCTTCCTCAAACCTGAGAGAAGAGTAGCGACCGATCGTCGATGAGTAATGTCTTCCGTGAATTCACAGTCACCAGCCTCTGCAGGCGTTGCACGACGCCAGGGATCTGCAACTTCAAATCTGGAAAGAAATGCTTTCTCCACGACTCTACTGGAGCAGCCAAAACTCAACAAAAAAAAAACAAAAGCGCACGGGGTATCTACTTTTATAGTTTGTAGTTTATTACAGTTAAAAATTCTGATTTGTTCCTTTCCTGGGATACTTCCTCCAGGGACAATGACTTGTTAGATACTGCCTTCACTCCTGGGGTACTGCCTCCAGGGACAATGGCTTGTTAGATACTGCGGCCCGGAGATCGCGATGCATCTACATTTTAAATGGAAGCAAATCGAGATTTGTATCTTGAAACGAACGTTTCAAACACAGAACGACAAAGTCGTGTTACAGCGACTTAAGTCACATCTTGAAACGAACGTTTCAGATGCAAAATCTCGATTTAGTTACACTGGGTGTGGTGCCCAATGTTTGTTTTTGAGATAAGAATCCAGTTTTATGAATTCTTATGAAACAGCATATGAGGATATACACTGGAATTAGGATTTTGTTTGCTTATGGCAAATTGAACATCTGGTTCGATTTGCCATGAGTTTGGTTTGTTTTAGGGATTGGGTGTATGTGATAAACGAATATTTGATTCGTTTATCAGGGATTTTATTTTATTGATAGCATGCGTTTGTGACTTTGGGTTTTGATTATGCCGTGGGGCAAATGCAAAGCGATAAACGAATATTTAATTAGTTTATTGCGAATTTTTGAATTTAGTTTCGATTTTTTTTTGGATTTGGAATAGATTTAGGTTTTGATGTAGGATTATGGGATTCGGATGTATGTGTGGGGGAAAAAGGTGGTAGGGCTTTCCAGAGCACTACATCTACATCCCAACCCCTTCTTTGCTGCCTTTGAGGTACCTCAAGGAAGCCAACTCCTATTTATACTTGTGACTAATGACATTGATAGGATCATTAATCATTCCTGCTAGTATCTATACGTTGATGACATTAAGTTATATAAAATCATCGAGTCACCACTTGATTCTGCACTGCTGCAATCAAATTTTGATAATTTCGACTTGGTGTGATAAAAAGTCCACCAAGTGCCAACCTATAACCTTTTCTCGTAAGCGTGTGGGGGGTAGAAGTAAGATGCCTAACATGGGTACGGTTTCCTTTCTTCCCCACGATGTTGCTCCGGTAAATATCCACAAAATCCTGGTAAATGCAATTAGAGAAAACACTCAGATGTCGTTCCGCTGTACTATCATTTTTTTATTGTTCTCGTTTGATATACAATTTACAGATTTGAGTTTATTCTCCACTTATCATTCAAGGATTCCGCGTGCACAACTAACGTGATCAAATTTAACTATTTTCGGGAGGACAATTAAACCAACTTTTCGTGGCAAACATAAAACTTTACGCGAAAGATAACATTTTCTGCATTGAACACTTTTACGAATGAATAAATTAAAGTTTAGCGCGAGCGACGTGACTTCACGCGATAGTGGTTGGATAGTGACTGATGTGGTTAGGGGATGAAACATGGCAATTGGATTTGCATGACAAACAACCAATCGTGATTATCCATCTGTGCTCTCTCATTCTCTCCGCCTATCGAGGTAGATGAACGCTTCAGTTAATTCATTAGTCGACGGACAAGAGAGAATGAGAGAACCAGAACACAAAATGCAATGATCTCGAGGTGGAATTAGCTTTAGCACGTATGTCATAATGCTATTCTGAGACTGACCTAGTGACCCAATTAGGATATTATGGTGATCTCAGAGAACGTTGGACTCTGGTAAGGGGAAATGAGATGAGAATGGAAGTTGAATGCAATTGTGCATTAACCGAATTGATTAATGACTTCCGGCCGGTCTTCTTTTAGAGATTTATCTATAGCAGGTGAAATAGGCGACGGTAGGAATTGGGATTGGGTTGACGCGCTGCTAGCGGTCGAATTTAGGTTAGGATTGTGGGCTGGTTCTCCATGTGATATAGAGAAACCCCACAAGCGTATTCACTCATCCCCGCACACATATTCCCGTCATAATCAACGGTCCACCTATCACAAAACCCATATCCGTAGAACTGAAAGTATTCAACGTCGCTTCCTACGGTTTACTCTCCATGGGCTACGATGGGAAAACGCTCTAATCGTGTCTTCGTATATTAACAGCCTCAAACTAATCAATCGAGTACGGTAAGTACTTATATAGCCAAATAAAAGGGGTGGTAGCCACACTAAACTTAAGTGCTCAAATATACCTGAGTCTGATAGCTATCAGGTGCAAAAAGACGCAAAAAAGGAAAAGTTACATTGCATACTCTGCTAAAAAAAATAATAGTCAGCCCGCCTTATGGAGAGACTGAGAAAACGACAAAGCCATGTTACAGCGACTTAAGTCACATCAGAAGAGCGTACAAGTCCATCATCATCATCATCATCATCGGCACTTGAACCGGGATCCGGTCTTGGCCTTATTTAACAAGTCTGAGGCTTGTTAAATTTTCCATAATAATTTCTTTTTCCGGGCAAGGTGCCCTTGCACCAGTACAAGTCCATACTTACCATAAAATCAATAAGAAAAAAAGTTATGTTCAATGGGATGTATCCTCCGCAAACGTGTTGTCTGGTCGCACTAGTATTAGTCCTGGGATCTATATATGGACGGATCCAGTTTTGGGCCCTGTGCGACAGATAGCAGCACTGCAAACGATAAATTGCAAATGCAAGTAAACAGTCTTGCCAATACTGTATCAGAATTATCGGCGAAGGTCAATGTCTTTTGATCAATCTTAGAAAACGGGTATCCTCTTCAAACGACTATTAGGTCCTAGCCGGTGGTTTGAACGTGGCCTAGTCGGATGCGGTGGAGAACGGAAGATTCTCCTTCATCGCTTTATCGTAGACAACCAGCTCGAGTTTAAAATGGGATTGTACAATCCGATTACACCAAAATCTCCGTCGGGAATACTATATCTTAATCTTTGCATCACCGACACGCGATTACGAATAGAAACGATCCACAGCCATAAAATATCAGTACTACGGTATGATAGCAACTATCATGCTATCGAAATATTGTATGAGGTCGTCGTATGAGGTCTATAAATTGAATTCTAGACAAACCGACTGGTGTTGTTTCTAGTGTTTCGCCGCCAGAAAGTATCTTTTAATATTCCAACCAATAGCAATTTCTCTAATGAGGAGATTATTGACTGCCCCATCGACGGTAACAAAGGCGGTGGAATAGACAAAATTAACCGGATAGACTCTCATTTTGAGCCGGTTCATGCTAGTAATATCCCCAGCTGCAGAACTCTTGAATTTATTGACGGTTTGGTGAGATTTCGCAATAGCGAAATACCAACTCTCCTAAGATTTATTCAGAGATTAAAAACGGATGAACTAACCGTGGGTCAGACTAACAATTCACAATTATTGACGCACTGACACATATTTAGAAAACTAAACAACAAGAAGTCGAGCAGTTTAGATAACATTCCGAACATCGTACTTCAGCTTATCCCAATTTATCTCGGATTTTTCGTATGATTTTCAATAACCTCTTAAACACCTACTACTTCCCCAGTTATTGGAAAATATCGAAGGTATTTCCAATAAATAAAAAAGAAAGATCCTTCTAATCTTTCTTGTTATAGGCCTCTTAGTCTCCTGCCTAACATCAAGAACTTATTAGAGGTTTTAGTAAATCAATTTTGTAGTACACATAACTAGTAAATCAACTTTGTACGAATGTACATGAATGCGAAAATAATGTGGGTTCAAAACAAACCACCCGGCAGTGCACACTTTTACGAAATTGGTTTCAGTTACTAGCGCGGTTTGATCATTCCATGTCTTTTCGAATTCCCGGCGCAGTAACTTTAAATGCAACACTACTCCCATCTATAAACAGATAATGTCAAAGTGTGCTGCGTTATTCAGTTTGTGTTTCCCGTCGGAAACTAGCAAAAAGGAACTCGAAGGACCACAATTGATTTCAATTGAAAACGAGAAGTAAATCACTTTCGAGAAGAAAGATGTATGCTAAGATACAACACCTCGAAAAGGTAAACCAAAAATAAAAGCGCCGCGACTGGAATTGGTTCGTGTGGTCAACAAAGGAAAGAAGGCCGGAGTTTGCTTTTACTTACTTTTATTTTACTATTTGAACCATGAATTGGTGCACAGAATCACCCAAGATTTGTTATACAATAAAAATAATCCAGTAAGTTTGAAAATACCTTTCACCAACTACAGCTGTCAAACACAAGGAATTTTTCTCTCGTTGATCCTCGTGGAACTTTCTTTTAGATATTCCATCACTGGACCGGACGGAGTTTACCTGTTATTTGGCTAGTCGCGTCTCAGCTACTTACCGTGTATTCTATTACCCCTATCGGTGTAAGTGTCCGTCTCATATGTCCAAACAAACGCGTTGGTGTGGTCTCGAATCTCACGCACTCTGTGGGTACGTGTTCTGATATTAGCTGGGTCAAGTGGTAATTCAGCTCACGATGTTTTCTTTTCACCCAGGCGTCTACATCAGGTATCATGGTGTAGGTCCATCTTCCTTTGGTGGAAGAATCGCACCTTCGTTGCCATTCTCTTAGAATTGAGAGCTCTAATTGTGACCTCATTCGCCAGCGATTCTCCTGTGAGACCTCATGCAATGCAGCGTTTTCTTTAACTGCAATGTCAAATGGTGTCCTCCGGTCAAAACATTTATGGCACCTTCGGATACCGTTCAGAATGCGCAGCATACTCTTAATGATGTCAGCCTGTGTGTTGAGCACGGCTCCTGCCGATATGTGAGCTGCATACATTATAATGGAGGTGTTAACACTAGTTAACAGTTTCCTTTTGTGAGGCAGGGGTCCACCAACATTGGGTAGCAGTCTCGTCAAAAATTAGCATACTCTTGCCATTTTTTCACTCGTTTTCCTCAGGTGTTCCTTGAAGGTCAACCCGTTGTCGAGTATAGCACCACTGGACTGGATATGATTTTTCATCCTTCTATTTCCAATTCTCGCGGGTGCTTATTAAAACTACCTCCGTCTTATGTCCGGCTAGTTTCGGTCCGCCCATATCTAGACAGCATTTAATGCTCTGGATTGCTTGAGAGAAAATATTCTCCAAGTCATCTAGATATTTAGCTACGGCCACTATTCCAAATTATCTGCGTACCAAATGTTTCTAACCCCTTCTGGTTCGTTGACCCTGAGCACACCACCATACATGACATTCCATAACAGCGGACCTAATACAGACCCCTAGGGTACACCCGCTGTTATTTTATATTCATGTGGTCCCTCATCTGTGTCATAGAGCAGTCTTCTGTCCGAGAGGTAGTCTGCTAGTATACGCACCAAGTAGGGTTAGACTTGTAGTTCACCCATCGCTTCTAGAATCCGATTCCAGTACACAGAGTTAAATGCATTTTTAACGGCGCAATATTTTTTGTAACTCCTAGCCATCGTGCTCTAGCCGTCGCAATGCGAGCGATGTCGCACGCCACAGGTAGTGCCTTACCGGCTGATCTATCCTCCGGAACCCATACTGCCATTCAAAAAGCCCCGATGTCCCCTCAATGAACTGATCCAGGCGAGTGGGAATTACTCGTTCCAGCAGTGTGTTCAGCATGCACAACGGGCAATAGGACGATGGCGCTTCTGGATTCTTGACTCCTTTCGGTATAAGCACAAGCCGTTGTTTTTTCCATCGTTCAGGAAAATTTCCGGTTTGGAGGCAGGTCCTGAAGAAACTGCTAAAGACTTTCGGCGTTACTTTTACCAACCCTTGCAGCCAAGAGCACCTCTGTGGGAGGTATTTCTCTACCAGTGATGTTCCATTCGTCTTGTGCTCTCAGCACCTCATCAAACTGCGGGAAGAGGACAGCAACGATTCTGGCCATGTCAATTTTCCTTTTTTCCTGTAGGCTGCCCCATGGGTTGTCATTTAATTCGTTCCTTATGGAGCACAACGCATCATATTTACTTTAACGGATCACATTTCTCAACTCCCTCAGTTTGTTGACGAATTCCGCATGTAACTGTGGGTAGGTGTTACAGTTTGTTGCTCTTTGTTGCAAGCGTCATAACCGGTTGCACTCCGATCGCACATGGGCGATTTCTGGGTTCCACCAATATACTAGTGTGATTGCCCCTACTGGTTATGTTTATCGTGGCATAGAAGCATCACATGCGGTATTTAGCCGCTTCATGACTTTTCCAGTCTGCCTGTTCGCATGTCTCAAACGCTTTGGTCTTCCAATATATAAGCGAGCAGTTCCACATCGAGGTCCTTCTCTTTCCACCCATTTTTCTGAGCTTTCTTCGCCAACTTGCCAGTGATGAATCGCCTGTGTGGTAATATTTCGTACATCACGGATTGGTGGTCACTATGGGTGTAGGTGTCCAAAACTCTCCACTCCATACTTCTTGCCAACAAGGAGCTGGCAAATGAGATGTCGATTTGTGACCGGCTTCTCTTGTTTGAGAAGGTGTCATCAGCACCATCATTAAGTAGCACCACATCTAGGACTGCAAAGGTTTCGAGTAGTGCCTGGCCTCTACTGTTGATCTTTGTGCTTCCCCATTCTACCGCCCAAGCGATGAAATCTCCAGCAACTATAAGGAGGCTCTTATCTCTAGCCGCTTGTGTTATTCTGTTCAAAAAGCATTTGAATTCTTCTAGTTTCCACCTTGGTGGAGCGTAACAACAGTAGAAATGAATTCCTCTAATCTTAGCGTAGTCGAATCCTTCCTGTCGCTGGAGACATCTGTGTTCTATGGGGCGATTTCCAGTTGTCCATATGGGCGCTGTCGGCATCCTGTACGGCTCATTGATGAGTAGCACGTTTGCACCATATTCTTTAACCGATCTTGTGCGACTGTTACGCCCAAAAACCCCCAACCAGTAATACATAGCTCTTTGGAGCCAGTCTGCACCTATTAATTGCGGTGCACGCAAAAGCATCCACTAAAAGGATGAAGCACTCCCCAAGCCCTAGCATTGCCCCATACACTAAACGGGCCAATATCAAATTTGATATCAAACAAATTGAACTAAACGTTCAATTTGCCCATATCAAATTTAATATCAAACAAATTGAACTAAACGTTCAAGTTGTCCATATTGAATTCAATGTAAATCCAAAACGTGATATACGAACCAGATGTTCGGCACGTAAATTCCCCTGGATCCAAATCTGCGGATCAGATGACCAACTCTCAACTCAAAACACTCGCTGAACAACAATACACATCAGATACAAAAATATCTTTGGCTTCGTTGTTCAGTAAAACTGAAATTGCCAAGTCTGGGCACTGCTAGTAATCCCTGGTAATACTTAAGGGATTCTAGACGGTTGCCGATCCAAGGTAAAATACCTAAGGATCAGACAAAGGGTACGCCGGCTCACAAAAGAGATCTTAATACAAAGGATCTCGAGTGCGATCATCGCACAAAGAAAATAACACGTTGCCTTGTGTTAACAAAAAAGAAAAAGGTTTTCCTGCGATCAAACAATCGGAAAAGGAAACGGAGTTGTTCTTTGATGGTAGTCCAGAACGGACACGCGAATTGGATGCGATACACTGGCCGAGACGGTAACGGGGTAAATGCCGAGCGTGAAACGGTTAAATTAATTAAAACGGTGTGTGTTCTAAGTACTTCTATATAAAAATAAAAAGAAAAGTTTGTGTAAAGAGTGGCGAATAACATTAACTTAAAAATACGAAGCAATAAAATAAAGTGTTAACTAAGCTCAAAGTGTGTTTTATTGTCTGTGTCTGAGTGTGAGAAGTGTGTGGGAAGAGGTTATATATATATAACATAACACGACTTCACAACGGTTTAAGTTAATTTGAATGCACTTAAACCTGTCCATTTTTATTCAGTAGATTGGACATCACGTTTTTAAATGCTCGGCATTTGTAACTTCCTGTTACGAGGGTTGCCTCTTATGTTTCGGGATTTGGCAACCTTAGTGTTCCAATCCGGCAATTGACAGCTCTGTCGTAAAGTTTGACATTTTTGAGGTTATACGCACTCAGAACGTTTTGACACACGAGCGCTATTTGTGTTGTTTACAGTAACTTAAAAGAGTCATCTCGGCCCAAAAATGGAATTAAATCGTCAACATTTTTGGGCGATTAATTTTTATAACTTTCGGCGTGGATTAACTCAGCAACAGTGCATGGATGAACTTAATTCAATTTTTGGCGATGAAGCTCCATCAAGGACCAGTGTTTATCGATGGTATGGTGAATTCAATCGTGGTCGTAGTTCACTCCAAGATGAATTTCGTGAAGGTCGTCTAAAATCAGTTGTTGTTCCGAAATCCATTGATGCTGTGCGCGAACTGATATTGGAAGATCGTCATGTGACCTATCGTGAGATTGAGACAAACTTAGGCGTTAGTGGGACCAGCATACATTCAATATTGCATAAACAATTGACTGTCAAAAAAATTTGTTCGGGTTGGATCCCACACAATTTGTCAATCGCCCAAAAAAGGCTCGTGTCAATTGGTCGAAAGAAATGCTCAAAAAATACGGTCGCGGTGCTTCGAAACACCTCTATGACATCGTGACAGGTGATGAATCGTGGATTTACGCGTATGAGCCCGAAAGTAAACAGCAGTGGACTGTCTGGGTGTTTCAAGATGAGCCAAATCCAACAAAAGTTGTTCGCGCACGAAGCACTTCCAAGCAAATGGTCGCCTGTTTTTTCGGAAAAACTGGACATGTCGCAACCGTACCACTAGAACAACGCAGAACAGTCAATTCTGAGTGGTACACAACCATTTGTTTGCCAGTTGTCTTCCAAGAAATCAGGAAAACCAACCGCCGAAAACGGATCACTCTTCACCACGACAATGCGAGCTCTCACCCATCGGATGCGACAACTGCATTTTTGAGCACCTAAAACATCGATTTGATGGGTCATCCGCCGTATAGTCCTGACTTGGCACCGAGTGACTTCTTTTTATTCCCGTACGTAAAAAACAAACTGAGAGGTCAACGTTTTTCGACACCTGAAGAAGCGGTTGCTGCATTCAGAATGCATGTGTTGGAGATACCTCAATCAGAGTGGCAAAAGTGCTTCGACAATTGGTTCAAACGCATGCAAAAGTGTATAGATCTTCATGGGGAATATTTTGAAAAAAAATAAAGTGATTTTCGAAGATCAATATTTGTTTTTGTTCTCTAATCCCGAAATATAAAAGGCAACCCTCGTATGTGGTGGTTATCGTCTTCGCACCCTGGTTGGCAAAACATGCATTTGGGTTGTGCTTTACAGCCTATTGCTTTGTGGCCTTTTTCACAGACAATGCAATTCTGGGTATTGTGAGAAATTATTTTGCCCGATTCTATACTAACCCTGAGTATTTCAAAAATACATTAGAATGTGGATACATACCACCTAAAGCATTTCTATATCTGGGTGAGCATAACTATCTATCGGACTCCATGAAAGTGCCAATTATATTAGCATTTACCATATTGCAAGACGATTAAATCTCTGCGGACAAACATACGGCAGTAAAACTTAGTGGAATCCTTTGGAGATATCCAGAGCTGCAGACACTGAAATAATACATAAGTTGACTCCACTTTTGGAAGAAGAATGCCATTAGATCGTCTATGGATCCCTTGATGCGAAAACCACACTGGTGATCACTTAAAACGTCGTATGTTTCAAGAGATTTCGTAAGTTGAAAATTTATTAATGATTATATAATTTTCGATGGAATAGAAGTTAGTATTATGGAATGAAAGGAAGGGAGAAATACGGAGGTTTGCCCTTTTGTATTAGCATGCGGATCACATGGCCACCGGTCGATTTAGAAATTACATGATATTTTATGATGTAGTAAATTAGTTGACATAAAAATCGAATGCCTTTGCTGCAATTGGATGTTTAATATCATACGCATCTATCAAATGCCTCCGGAGGTAAATCATTTTCTTCAATAGATCCGATGATCATCATCCCCCAAATTCTTACATCTGTAAATATTCTGCCTTCCTTTGTATTGGTGGATCCCTTTTACAGTTCTCATAGTTAAGCTTCTTTCAAAATCAATTTGAGAAGGCTGCACTGCACAACAATGCATGTCTCCTAAACAAAACATATTCCGTCCCGTCTGGTGGGATTTAGTAACAACGATGTAAATGAGCGCCTATTAAGGAATTACATCAAACCCACAAGTCTTGTACAACTTTGTTCTCAATAATATATTAGTATCAGAATAAACATATAGAAAAGGAGGTTACTCTTGAGAACTAATCTTTTGTGGATACCTGACATCTTAACAACATGGGGTGATTTTATTTATCGCCAACAGCTAGGAGGCAGACACACTATCAATGATATATTTGATCACATATCGAAAAAAAATTTGTCCATATCTCTTTTTTTCTCCATTCTGATCAGGCAGCTAATGTTAAGGGGAGCTTCTTATTAAGAACTTTTAATAAATTGTCTTTTTTCATTTTTTGATAGTGTGTAGAATAAGTCCCCAAAACCGTTTTTGCAAAAATAATTTTATAAAAAAGTTAAGGCATAAAAGGTGACCCATCGTTATCAACGTTAGCAAACCTTTAAACGGGTTTTTCTCGAAACCATGTGTTTACTTGGTCTCCACAATGTCTCAAAAACTACTTGATAGATTGGCACTTTTTTATTTTAAAGTGAATTAAATTTGTTGCAGTCCGAACGTAAATGTAGATGATTTTTTCATAATTTTTTTTCTATTCTACGTTAAAGAGCAAATAAAATGCGAAAATGGATACTTAAAGTTTGCATGTCTGCCATTTTGTTTATTTTCGATTTTTTTTTCTTGAAAATAGGTTCAGACATCTATTAAATTGACAGTTTTTAAGATTTTTCACAACAACAAAATATGTATGTATACCTAAATACTTAATAAATATGTGTACAAAATTTGACATGGACATATTCTACTGGCCGTGTCCCAAAAAGATGGAAGTCAGCGAACATTCAGCCAATTCCCAAAAAGGGCGATAAATCGTCCCTCTCTTCTTATCGACCCATAGCACCAACTTCTATTATCTCGAAGGAAATGGAGTCACTGATTAAACGCCAACTTTCGAAATATTTGGAATCAAATGACCTCCTCAATGAGCGCCGATATAGCTTTCGTAGCAATAGGTCCACAGGGGATTTGTTGGCGTGCCTTACCGAAAAGTGGAGTTATTCTATCCACTACTTCGGAGAAAGCAAGGTTGTTGTATTGGACATCTCGAAAGCCTTCGACAGAGTTTAGCATCCAGCCCTTTTGTCAAAATTGTATTCATATGGAGTGGACAATTCCCTGATCCAATGGATAAGAGACTATCTTTCTGGCCGCTCAATCCAAGTGGTTCTTGATGGTGTCAAATCTGTCTCCCATCAAATTAATGCAGGTGTTCCCCATGGTTCTGTACTCTCACCCACTCTCTTCCTCATGTTTATAAATGATCTCTTGTCCATTACCCACAACCCAATTCACTCGTTTACCAATGATAGCACATTGAGTCCCTCATACTCATACGAACATTCCCGGCCAAACTATTTGAACGTCAATACCAATCAGCAGGTTGTGCTTAATACACTGAATTCCGACCTCAACAAGATATATCAATGGGGATTATCTAACCGAGTAGAGTTCAATGCCTTAAAAACTCAGTGCTGCCTCCTGTCGTCAAAGGTGAACCCCAAAGTAAATATACTGACGATGAATGGCACTTGCATCGACGTAGCCAAGGAACTATCAATCCTCGGCAGTCGAATTAATTCGACTCTTAATTGGAGCGACGACATTTTTGAAGCTGCGAAAAGTGCGACCAAATGTATGGGGTTCCTTAAGAAAGATACTTCTCTCCATCACCTGGCCACTATTTACAAGGCGTATATTCGTCCAAAAAATGGAGTTGAACTCCCATATTTGGTCAGGCGCATCCAAAACTGCACTACACGTGCTCGATAGGACGCAAAAACGAGCAGTGGAACTTATTGGGTACCCAGCTGTGAGTCGATCAATTTCGTCGTTAGAACGTGGGGCGCAACGTATCATGTCTATCTCTCTTCTATAGGTATTTTCACGGTCGTTGCTCAAGAGAACTTGCTGAATGTGTTCCGCCGCCTCAGACATTCCCCAGCGATACCCGTCAATCTGAGAATGCACATCAGTTCACATTGAAAATCAACTTCACGCGCACAAACAAACATAGAGAGTCATTTGTTAGCCGAACCACACGAATTTGGAATACTTTACCTGATCATGTGTGTCCTCGTCGTTGTAATGTCCAGGCATTTAAGACATTAGTACATCAATACCTCCTTTCCTTATCCACTTCCTCTCCTTCCGCTCGCACTGTACTCTGACACTTAAGGGTACTCCAAAATCCCCTTTTGTGCGCGCGTTTGTGTAAAAAAAATGGATATTGGCTTCCATCTTTGAGAAAAAAATTCAAGAGAAACACGTCATTTTTCGGTCCCTAGATAAAACCTTCCCTGAAGTCAACAATTAATAAACGCCTTTCGTAATTATAATTTGTCAACCGAATTCAGATTCTAGTTTGAATATTCTCTGATTAAGGAATACAGTGCATATGTTTAAATTTTAAAACATGAATACCCGAGTAACGTGATAAATGATATACAATATAATTTTTTTTTTGTGTGTGCAGTTCACCCGGAGCTTTCGAGTGCGTTTGACGTGTTCATCTCGGTCGCGAGTTCTCATTACAACCATTCCTAAACGCGATAGATCGCCTGATACCGGGGACAATTGCTTGTCCTCGGATAAAAAACTTCGTTCCACTATGCATCCAACAAGTGGGCTTGGTAAAAACCCCTACTGTAATAAATTCACTCCCCTACTCCAGATACAGATAATTCAGAAATGATTCGCCAATAATCAGAAAAGTGTATGTGCCACCAATCAAAGTGCTGCAAAAATCACCAGAATATGTGCATAGCCTCATGAAAAAGCTTAAAATATCCAGTTATTCAATAAAAAAATTAACAATTGGTATAAAAATAATGTTCGGAACTATTGAATCATTTAATATTGTGTTAGAAAAACTAAAAGAGGATAACTGTCAATATTTTTCTCATGATATTAAAAGTGCTAAAACTTTCAAAGTTATTTTGTATGGACTGGATGATATAAAAACTAATGAACTCAAAGCTGAACTCATTTCGCTTGGCTTAAAATGTTCTGATGTTAAAAAAATTGAAAAAAAAATGATCAATTTACTGATTTTTTTTGTCTCATTCACTTTGAAAATGGAACAATTAAATTAAGTGAACTTAAAAAAAATTATCGCTCAATTTTTCATACCCACGTGAACTGGAACTTCCAAGGGAAAATCAAAGGTAAGGTGACACAATGCTTTAATTGTCAAATGTTTGGACATGGTGAGAGAAATTGTCACTTAAAAACATATTCTGCTACTTGCGCTGGTTCACACAAAACAAGCGAATGTAATAACGCTTCGGTAAATAAATGTGCCAACTGCAACGGCAATCATAAAGCTACTGACGTCACATGCACCAGTAGATCTAAATACTTAGAAATACAAGAAAGATCATCTGGAAGATCCAAGATCCATCCAAGAACTCATTTCGCTGCATCAACTCAAATTTCTAATCATCAAGCTTGCCAAAAACCGATTTCGTTTGCCTCTATGAGTGATTTTCCTACGTTTCCACAGCCACAGCGACGACTGGGACTGACCAATGCTCCGAGCAAAAGCTTTCCAAATTCAAGCCCGCGAATTCAAAGTGTACCACCAACAATTAATGCATGGGAAAATGACTCACGCGGCGCTTCTTCATCAAACACTAGCAATAATTTACCCAACAACAATTCACCACTCTTCACAATCGAGGGAACTAAATTCCTTGTGCATGGAAATGATCTCAAATTTATCAGTTTGTAAAACGAAAATAGAACAATTTAATGTGATCGCGCATTTAGCCACTGAGTTTTTATACACTAATAATGTTAAGTAAAATGGCAGATACACATATAAAAATAATTACTTGGAATGCTAAACGCATACGTAATAAATTTCATGACTTTTTAAACTTTTTAAATAGCTATAAAGTTGATGTTGCTCTAGTAACAGAAACTTGGCTTAATTTTGATATAAGACTCCCATCATCTGACACTAACTGCTATCGCATTGATAGAGTAGACCAAAGGGGTGGGGGAGTGGCGATTCTTATCAGGAAGTCAATTCAACATTCTCTTTTACCTGTAATTCCAACTAGGCTTGTGGAGAATGTAGGTGTAATGATTAAGTTAAGAAACCATAAGAAAGTAAAAATCTATTCTGTTTATTTCCCTGGTGGATCTTCGTCGGATATTAAAAGAATATGGCTCAAGCAAGATTTAAAAAAGTTATTCACAATGAATGGTGAATTTCTATTAGGTGGTGATTTTAACTGCCGGCATAGAGATTGGGGGTGTGTAAGAGCAAATGCTTGGGGCAATATATTGGCTGCCCTTCCATTGGCACTACCAATTAATATTTTTTATCCGCCTTGTCCAACTTATTTTCCCGCAGGTTCTCGTGACATCCCCTCTGTCCTTGACTTGTTTGTGTCAAATGTCCCTGGTCTTATAACAGAACCCGTTTCGTTAAGTGCTCTCAGTTCAGATCATAATCCTGTTTTTTGTAACCTTTCTTGGTTGGGTGAAAGAAAGATTCAATATTTCCTGGACATGAAGAATGCTAATTGGAATTCATTCAAATCAAAGATTAAAATGAGCCTTCAAAATAGTACTACAAATCTTGAAAGAGTGTCTTGTAAAGATGATGTTGACCTTCTTGTACAAAACTTTACACAAGCTATAATTTCTTCGGTTGATGAAAGTATTCCCAAAAGAGTAAAAAAAGATATTTTTAAAAAAATTCCAATCCATATCTTAGAGCTTATTAAAGTGAGAAACATTCATCGAAGAAACTGGCAGAATTACCGTCAGCCCTTCTCTCGATCAATGGTTTCCCATTTTAATGAGCGCATTACTGACCAGATACAAATCCATCGTAATAGAGAATGGAACAAAAAACTGAGCGTTATGGATAAAAATGCTAAACCGTTCTGGAATATAGTGAAGTTAATCAAGAATAAAAACCGTAAAATACCATTTCTGAAGGATTCTTCTACTACTTTTTTTACAGGTTTTGAACAAGCAAACCTATTTGGAACAAGTTTTTCAAAAAATCACTTGGTCTCTCAGCATTTGGGTGAATTTGAAACTAATGAACTTGTCGGTAACAGAATCGAAAGATTCGACACCACAAACGAATTAACTCCTCGAAATGCATTTGTAGAAGAAGAAAACGTAAGAAATGTAATCAAGTGCTTGCAAAGACGAAAAATAGGAGGACTAGACAAAGTTAAGAATGCCTGTCTAAAACAATTGCCTCATATTGGAATTAAATACTTAACATTTATAATCAATGCATGCCTTAAATGTCAATACTTTCCTCAATGTTGGAAAAAGGCAATGGTTGTACCTATCCTTAAGGCTGGAAAGGCCCCAGATAAACCTGAAAGTTACAGGCCAATTAGTTTACTTAGCAACATAAGTAACGTTTTTGAAAAAATCCTGAAACAACATATTTTAAAAGTTGTTTCAGATAAAGATATTTTCCCCGATATCAAATTTGGATTTCGACGCTTTCACAGCACCTCGCACCAGGTTAAACGAATTTGCAGCCATGTTCTAGACCATCGTTCACGTGGTCAATCAACGGGCATGATATTGTTAGACATTGAAAAAGCTTTTGATTCCGTATGGCACAATGGGATAATATATAAAATGATACAGTTCAACTTTCCTTTGTATTTGTGTAAGGTCGTCCAGAGTTTCTTATCCAATAGATGTTTTCAGGTTCATGTCAATTGTGATGTTTCTAGATTGATATTTTTTGATTGTGGCGTCCCCCAAGGCTCAGTACTTGGTCCAGCTTTGTACAATATCTACACTTCGGATTTTCCAAATCTACCGCAGTGTGAATCAGCTATCTTCGCTGACGACACTGCAGTATTTGCGTCGCATGAATTTTCTCTCAACGTTGAGACAAATCTAAAGCATGCGATCGAGATACTTGAAAAATATTATATGAAATGGAAAATCAAGCTAAATGTCGGGAAGACACAAGCCATCTTTTTTACACGAAAGAGAAAAGCTTGCTATCTTCCCAGCAGTCAGCTGCAAATAAATGGTACCACGATTGCATGGGAGCAATCCGTAAAGTATCTCGGGGTTCATCTCGATACAAAACTCACATTTAAACAACATATTCAAAGTACTCTTAATAAAATGACTATTGCTATTAAGATGCTTTACCCTTTTATTAATCGCAAGTCTTTACTCACAAATGAAAATAAGATTATTATTCATAAAGTTATTTTCCAAGCTATACTGTTATATGGCTGTCCAGTATGGGGTAACGCTGCAAGGTGCCATTTAAAGAAGTTACAGGTATCACAAAACAAAGTTTTGAAAATGATGCTAGACCTCCCTTGGCACAATTCAACCTTAAGTCTTCACGGAAGGACGGATGTTGAATTGATTTCTGAAAGAATTCGTAAACTAGTATATAACTTTAATATCAGCTGTGAAAGTTCTGAAAATCCTCTCATAACCCAGCTTCTTGCTTAATTTGTCATAATTTCATGTAAATATTTACATTTTATATTATTTATTATTGTTTTTTTTTTTTTTTTTTTTTTTTTTTTTTTTTTTTTTTTTTTTTTTTTTTTTTTTTAATGAAGGTTTTTCCTTTTCAGTTGTAAGATATAACTTATCAAATCTCTGAATTGTAAAATGTGCGGCCACGGACTTTTTTTTTTGAAAATATTATTACGAAATAAAAGATCTCTCTCTCTCTTAATAATTTTTTTGTGATGAAGCACTGAAGAACGAGATTTCAGGATATAATAGGGTATAATTCAATGTGCCTTTTGTAACATGACACTGATACTCAGGAACTGTGCTTTGCAGGAAATATATTTCCACAAATCTACGATCTAAAGAAAGATATCGGCTGTTTCCTGTTCGCTCATCAGTGTGCTGGTACAAGGTCGCCCTCCATTCGCAAGGTATATTAAGTGCAGAAGCAATTACAAGATGCAAGTATTGTCTATGTTGGTTGGTATAGTAAAGCACTTCCTATACACCACACTTTTGAAAAACTTTGTGTTCATTTTGTTTTATTTTCTAGACGAAATTTAATTTCTTGCAGATATAAATAGACTAATGGCATATTTCAGCTCACAAGAGCAGCTATCCTCTTGGTGAATTTAATTTCTACGTTAATCAACCATATTAATTAGCATTTCCTTATTTCATCCTTATTCAAATAATCTTTTTCGTGACCGAAGTCTTAAATTTTCCTAAATCAAATTGGTAAAGAACACAATTCTCATAAAAGATAATTGCCACCCTAAGAACTCCGAACCAACAGATCTAAAAACTTTAAATTTGCCATTTGTAAGCTGAGTTCCATTCGTTTTTCTGAAACGTTTCACATTCTGTCGAAATGAAAAAACAAAATATTCAACCAGAGTCAAAACACAAACGAAACCTCATGCATACGTTGGAATAAGTCACAATGCATTCATTTGTTCGAGGTATCCTCTTTGAAAGTTCCGCAAATCCTGCAACTCGCAGAGATGACAGGAAATGAAAAAAACTAACAAATAAGAAAATTCTGTAAAATAAACAATTTTCGGTGAATTACTGCGACGATAAAACTCAGTCCGATTGGCAACAGTATTTTTCAGGAAAAGCGATACTCTGGCTCATGAGGAAGGCAGTAGGGACAGCGTATTCCATGAGAAGGAAGGACTTTGAGGATGCGAAGAGTAAATAGTGATAACCTTCTTAAGCCATTTTCCACCAGCAGTAAGACTCCATTACGGACTTTACAAGCTTTGCACGTTACATATTCATCAGAATATACCAAGAGAAGGATAATTTTTCTATGCAATTGACTGTAGATTATTTTTCTATTCCCTTACCACCGGTATAAAAATCCACTGTGCTTCGGATACTGGAATTGAGTTGCCCCTAAAAGGCCAGTAATTTCAATATACTCACGTCAATTCAGGGTTTATGAAAGAAATTTGCAAAGAATACGAGAACGGGTTTACCAAGGATGGCGACGCAAGGAGATAGGAGTTCTTGAGGTGGAAAGCCATCAAAGGTTCATTTATTCCGAGAACATTTTAAGAATTTTCTTGTGTCTCAGGTAATTGTGTTTGAGGAGAAGTCGCCAAGGTTGTTTAACTAATCCAATCGTTTTTCATTAAATAGCATGGCGTGGAACAGTGTGACCTAGTTGCAGATCTGATGCAAACGTAACACTCCTGCCATTAAATTATCGGTCGTCAATCATAAAAACATACTTCCCTTAGAAAACGAAATGAGTACAATTGCAGTCAATATTGCCAAAAATGAATGACGTTACATTCCTTTGTCAAAATTCGCACACTCTAAAACGTTAAGATATCCAAGTCAGTGCAACAACTTATCTTTCTTTAGGCACGGTGTCAACGAATGTACATCAAATGAATTCATGCATTAGCAGAGTTTTCTTACTCATTTGTACGTTTCCATTTCCCCGATCACTTCTCCAGTAACAGTCTTTCTCAGCGATCCAAGTGACTTCTCAATAATTTTTGCATTGATGATGATGGAGCATAACGTACGGTAGACGTACATAACTCTAGAAATAGTTGTGTATCACTAAGCTAAACGCCTTTGGGCTTGGGAACTGAGAACAGAGTTTTAAGCTTCTTGGGCGTCAGTTTAGTGTAGTGGGTCGCGGGAAGGCTTGCTTATGGTGCGACGCTTCGGGGGGAGGAGACACTTCAGAACATGCTAAAGCAAGACGTTTTTGAAACTCCTTGTTTGGATAAATGGTGTCCCGGCTCTCGATAGTTTGATTTTGGTTAATAAATAGATTTCTTCTTATTTAGATTTATTGCGTCAGTGATTTCTCTAGATTGATATGACTTGTTGAATTTATTGTATAAATTAGGTTACAAATTCATTTGAAATCCAATTTGCCCATTAATCACGTAACGTCTTTCTACCATTTTCACAGCCACTCTCTCCCTCTACTCACAACTCTAATAGTACTCATCTTCCTGTCAAACAATGAATGGAAAATGCCGCGCACACTTCAATGACCACCAGTGATATTGTGGCATTTCTCTATTAGACGTTTTGCTATTTTTACACTACCTCTCTCCCTCTACTCGTAACTCCAATAGTGGTCATCTGCCTATCAAACAATGAATGGAAAATGCTACGCACACGTCATTGACCAAATATGATATTGTGACGGCTCTAAATTTCAAAGTTTTAGGCGATTTTGGGCCACCATAAACTTTCAAGGTTTACACACTGAAAGGAGCCACTCGCAATTCTCAAAAGTTTACGCACATTCACAAGTAAATTCCAAAATGAGAGAAAACAATGACAAAGACACGCCAATCAAATCATTTAGAAATTTCGATGGCGTCGACTTTTTGGTGCCTGAGTCAGTTGACTTTGGCCCCTCAAGCTCGATGGAGCTGTTTGTCGGTATGCAAATTGTTCTTTCATCCTAGAAAAAAAAAACCATCTGTACCTCGAACTCGTGTTCTTCCTGGTCGACAGATTTAACTTCCTCTGACTTCAATTGTTCCAAAATATCAGTTTTTTTACATATTGTTGCGAGCTTAGGGCTCGCTGGAATAATTATTTTTAATAAATCATCATCATCGGCACTACAACCGGGAACCGGTCTTGGCCTTATTTAGCAAGTCCTGAGGCTTGTTAAATTTTCCATAACGATTTGTTTTTTTCGGGAAAGGTCATTAGTCTTGCGTCAGATTTTTAATAAACAAGAGCCGTTAAATCGATTTTCAATTAATGTAATACTTTAGTAGTCCGTTAATAACAACCGTTACTTTTACCGTATACTTAACGATTTCTTGACTTATCACTTCCGTACTTATCGCGTCTTTTACTGATTACTTATTACTTGTTACGTACTTCCCGATCTGCGTGTGACGTATTTATACCGTTTCTCCATTCCGATTCGGTGTTTCGTTTCTGCCCGTTCCATAGCCTCGAATTTTCTACTGGTCATAGTCTACAGTTTTCCAGTACTTTCTAGAATATCCTAGTACTTTGTCTTGGACTTCCTAGAATATTCTAGTATTGATTGTCATATGCATCACAATATGTATTCCATGGTCAGAAGGGATGTCGTCATTAATGGAAGACCTCTTCTAGCGGATGGGAGCAACACTTAGTCAGAATATAACCGAAACAAAAGCCAACTGGTAAATATTTGGGAGTGACAGTTCTTGTGTGTAACACCAGTATCAGTTCTCTATTTTGTGTTATCATTATTGAAAAACATACTAAAATCATTTCGAAAAAATCCGCTTTCTGGGAGTTAAATTCAGTTTCTTGTCCTTCTTATGTCATTATTCAAAGAGTTATTTAGACCAAACCCTGTTGTACTGGCAATTTACTTCCTTTCAATAAAATAATTAACCTTTGAAAGAAGTAAAAGTATGCTTCATCCTTCACCCGAAATAAGCTTTCTATTCATCTTCACCGCATTCCAAGCAAAGGATAAGGGATAACAAGTTTTATCTATGTTTTAGTTCCTGATGAATATGCATGCAAGTTATTATTCTACAAACAAGAAATAATATAAAAAAAGTATAAAATACAACAGCCAAGCGGTGGAAAACTTTTCAAATAGGACACTTCAAGGCACAAGGTGAATGGTTGGGATAGAGTAGCAAACGGTTTTCATTACTTTTCCTGCACTAAGGTTTCGAGTGGCTAATTCAATTTTCTTTTCCCTTCAAAGTTTTTTATGGCTTACACAGGCAGAGGTCGAAAGCTAACAGCTAGAATGGATAAGCGGAAAGGATGCATGTTTTCTTCGTTAGGAACGACTTGGTTTCCTGACTGATTGAAAGCATTTCTTCTCTAACTGGGTGCCAGAGTGCATTTTTATCACACCAAGAAACTCTGCTGAGTTTTATTGCTATCTAACGATAGTTGCGACAAGCTCGCATTTGGCTTACACTTTTCACACATTAGATCCTTAACGTGAGACTGTGGAAAATGGAGTTAGGATAACTGCTTGGATTTTATGTGCAAGAACTTAGAAAAATTAACAATTTGTTCTTGAGATTCAATTCGCAGATTAAAAGACACATTCTAAGGATCATAAACTCCAATTTTATTGAAGAAATCAAGGTATTGATTACAGTCTTCCTAAATTCAGTACTGCTTAGTAAAAAGCTGCTGTTTCTTCGTTTGATTTAAAATCGAAAATGTTGCCTTGTAATGTTCAAAGTTCTTTCTCCGACATTTTTTTGAAGTCACTACGATAGGCACTAATCATTTACTGAGCTAACAACGGTAGACCATTAGCTTTTAAATACGAAATTGCATAGGTAAAATTTCTCACATTTTTCCATCTTTCGTGATATATATGAATATATTTGAGGCAACATAATTTCAACCAAAAATTATGTTATTTCAAAAAATTAATTGTGTGAATTTAAAGCTATATAAAATTCGATTAGTCTCACGTACGTTATTTCAAACATTCAAAACTCTCGGCTTGTTAACACAGAGCAACTATTCTAGATATTTTTAGGCAGAAAAAATTCACGAAGTCTTAAACTGGACGAGAGATGACAATTAACGTTTCACATTTAACAAAAAAGAAATGTTCGCGTTACATCGTTTTTATAACAGGCACGCACAAAATATTTTGTATCGTCAAATGTCAATTGTCAAATGTCAAGTAGGTGTCGATGGACATTAGTCTTCAATCCTCCTATAGATTGTAACCTTTGGGAGACTACATGACCTGAAAGAGCATTCCCGGTTCGTACAGTTCGACTGAAGAACAATCTAGAATTGACTAATAATGTTTGTTAACTGTAATGTACGCTCTGATTAAGCTTTCGTGGGTGCACACTTAGGGTGAATGAACACAATTTGTGAATACAGAGAAACGAGCAATGTTTTTTGGCAATATCTATAAAACAGGGGCGAGCAGAATTCGCCATGTTCTAATGACGGATTTAAACGGATGTTAAGTATGATGATGATGATTTCCATAAGATCATAGCAGGAAAAGCATCACCAACTTAAATCACACCGTAAACAAACAATCATCACATCATTTAAACTCAAATAAGCCCGGAAAGGTAGTGTAAACGTCCATTAAAATTTGTCCAATATTTTACATTTCGTCAAAATTATAATTGCGGAAATGAAAAATGTTTAATTGCTAATATAGTTCATGGTTAAACTTTGAAAGGGAAGTTGAAATGTGAAGTAATTCGATATTTGTACGCCTACTGACATTAATGGAAACATAACATTTCAACGCAATTGTGAAATGGAAAGTGGGTCAATGAGGGACCAATTTGCATTGTCGTCACCGAGCGGTACTGATTCCGACGCAAGAACAAGCGTAAAGACAGAAATAAGAATAACACTAAAAGAAAGTTCTGAAGTTGAAGGTGTAGGTTGAGAATAAACGAGCGTTCGAGAGAGACCATCTCGGGACGGCGAATCGGCGCTATAGGGTCGCTTCTTGAGAGAAGTATAATAATAATTAAAATACAAAAAAAGAGGTTTTAACCAAAACTACATATTGTAGAAATACATAAAGTTGTGACAGAATTTGAAAAAAATATATATATATTATAAAAAAGCAAAAAAAGATTGATGACAACTAGAGAGTCAGGAATACGAATAAATATGTATATGTATGAAAATTGAAAATAAAATCAAATAAAAAAAACAAAAACGTAAATTTTTCTCGCTTAATATTTTTTTTGTTCGTTAACTGTTTGCTGTAATACCTAACTTGCATGACGCCGGTTTAAGGTTCCATTGCTCTATCTTTAATTATCAAAGGCACGGTGTGCTGATTTTCATACTCTTGCATAAATTGAATTCCAATTATGAATGAACACGCGCTTTGTAAATGATGGCAAGTGATTCATTTATTAATCACACCATAACCCTCGGTAGAATAGAAGTCAGTGCTCTAAATCGGTTGGAAGATAGAAACGAAGGGTCTAGTAATAGAACAGTTTTCGCATCGGTTAAGCAAGAAAAGAACGCCTCGTCCAAATTATAAAAGAAATGCGATATGATTTCTGATTCGCAACCACCGCAACACATCGTTCATTGAAGCACTTTTAAGGGCTTGATGATTTGGTAGGTGCGCCAGTAATTGTTAATCGTCCTTCACGAGTCAAGCACCGACTGAGCTTAGTCCCAAAGTTTATTAAACAGGCCTAAAGAGGACGCAACTGTCGTTCGTGAATCAAACATTTCTTTGGTTACAAATGCAACTCCACTTAAACGGGCTACGTATAGTTTATGTTTACAAAATTGCATTTAGTTAGGCATTTAAGGAGACATTCCGGTTTGTTCGGTTCAAAAAATCTTACTTAATCGATAGTTTTATCCTTCAAAAATAATATGTTAAAATTTGGAAACGAAATCTTAGGCGGTTCCAAAGTTATAGGTCATTAAAGGGTCGGGTCTCCCGCGGATACAAATTTGTATCATAGGTGGCAACTACCGTGTATTTAGAAAGATGCAGACTATCCATTTATGGGCATTAATTTGCTTCGCTGTTGGCTTGGGCCAACTGTCAGTTATTTGAATATGTCGCAATTTGTGCGACTGAACAACATGTTCATAAGCGGTAATGGATAGTCGCATTTAGTGTAAACGTGGTCTCAGAGCGTGCAGTGCTCGCGTTTAGGCGGCCGTTTCATACGTTTTTCAACGGTACATTTTTCTAACATAATGTTTAAAAACGTTAAAGGTTCGCGTGAGTCAGGGGTGCGTCCACGAAGTCGATATAACAAACGAAAAGGAACTTTCAAACATTATAAAGTGTAAACACTGTGACGGTTCGATAAACTTTTCAAAAAAAATCTGAGAATGGCCTAGGATTCAAACTGATCGTCGAATGCAACTGTGGTGAGAGGGTCATCGAGTCCTGTCCACGAATCGCCAACAAAGTTTACGAAATTAATCGTAGAATAGTATTCGTAATGCGCATCTTGGGTGTCGGGTTAAATGGATTACATTGTTTCACTTCACTGATGGATATTGGCGAATTTACGAAACACATCCGAGCGCGCTTTTGATCTGCACGGCGGCATTTACGAAAGTTACGTTGGAGACGGGGATGTAAAAATAATGAATGCGTTGTAGAAATCATTTCCAAATGTTGTAAAGTCCGAGTGTATCAATCACGTGGGAAAGCGAATCGGTTCGCAATTACGCGGTGTCATAAAAAAAGCAAAAAAAAAAAAAACAGACCAATTAGGAGGAGCTGGTCCTGGCAAACTTACGGAAAACATGATAATAGAACTGACGACTTATTACGAACTTGCGATTAGACGCAATGCTCACTCTGCTGAAGAAATGGCGAAAGAAATTTGCGCAATATACTACCACAAAATATCAACCGATGAAAATCCACAACATCAACACTGTCCAGCGGGCCCGGAGTAATGGTGCAAATGGAAACGCGCGGAAGCTGCGAATGAGCTGTCAAAGTTCCACCACGACAAACCTCCCTTGGATCCTAAAGTACGAACAGCTATTTACCCAGTTTACGTAAAACTGACAGATCCCGATTTGTTAAAAAAAAATGCGAGGGAGGTTTCACGCAAAATAACTTATTATACATTAAGCCAAAACCATTAAATATTTTAAACAACGATAATGAACACAAACACTTACTCAAACACGAAATAATAAAAATCGAAAATAATAATTCAACTAAAATAAGTATTGAAAAGAAAAACCATATAAATACATTACAAATTTTTTTTAACAACAATAAACAGTTATTCAAACACGAAATACAAAAAAATAAAAAGTTACACAATCAGTTAAGATATTTGAGATCGTTTCTTAAGAAGATTTTTGGTAATATTCACTTTTATTCAATTATCGTAGTAATAGGCCCAAAACTGTTTTGGAAAATTTTCCGAAGAAAGAAAGAAAATTTTTGAGTTAATATATATATTAGAATTTTTAGAGTTAATATATATATTGGAAATATTGAAATTTTTAACGTTATATATATTTGAAATTTGAAAATTTTGAAAGTTACATGAAATATAATTTAAGAAAAAAAAAAAAATTTTTTTTTTTGATGAGAAAAGAAAAGGTTCCAAGGAGAAATATTGTAAATAGAGATTGTTAAGTAATATATATAATGTAAATAGACAAATTTTATAGTGTTAAAAACTTTTTGAAATTACTGTAACAATATATAAACCTTTGATAGTAACTTAATTTTGAAAACCTATTATTTTGAAAACCAATTGTAATTGAACGAAAATCCACGTCCTTAATTAATCTTAATCTATAGTTACAAGAAAATTATTCTCTTCAAGGATAATTTTCATTCTCGAAGAAGGGTGGGATGTAGTATTCCAGAATACTAGTGTCCTTATAACTTATTAAGTTTAATACTGAATCTCATTATTTATCTAACACATCCTTAAAACATTCTCCTTACATATCTAACATTCTCATTTAATACATATCATAAATAAACATCCACAATATTCTATATGAAGCCAGTTCCAGTACATTTCATAACATGCCCCTTTTTTCATTTGAAACATGACTCTTTGATTCTTTAACTTTTTTTTTTTCATTTCCTTCATTTCCTACAATTGTTTGATTTTTTCATATATATTGAATAAAAAAAACAAAGGCCATTTGTTAGGTGTGTACCTTTTCTTTAAATTTATGGAAAATTTTCCAAAACCGTTTTGGGCCTATTACTACGATGATTGAATAAAAGTGAATATTACCAAAAATCTTCTTAAGAAACGATCTCAAATATCTTAACTGATTGTGTAGCTTTTTATTTTTTTGTATTTTGTGTTTGAATAACTGTTTATTGTTGTTAAAAAAAATTTGTAATGTATTTATATGGTTTTTCTTTTCAATACTTATTTTAGTTGAATTATTATTTTCAATTTTTATTATTTCGTGTTTGAGTAAGTTTTTGTGTTCATTATCGTTGTTTAAAATATTTAATGGTTTTGGCTTAATGTCGTCATTTTCCATAGCCTTAACGGCTGTCAGAACGTTTACATTTTCAGTCTTACCCACTGCTGATGGATCATTTAGTTTCTCTGTCTTATTTACTGTTTCGTATAGTTCTTCAGACTTATTAGCTGTTAGAACATCTTGGTTCCCAGTCTTATTTGCTGTTTGAACTATTTCTTCAGTTTTATCTGCTGTAGAATCAAATTCAATCCTTCAGTCTTTGCTGCTGAAAAGATTTGTTCTTCAGTGTTAGCTGCTGAACTGACTTGGGTTTCGATTTTAATTGCTGCAACTTTTGGATTTTCAGTCTTTAATACTGCTGAGTTTTCAGTCTTTGTTGCTGAAGTGTCTGGGTTGTCAATTGGGATAGCCGAAATATTAGGGATTTCTGTTTGTATTTTTGCTGAAAATTCCGAATTTTCAGTCTTTGTTGCTGAATTATTCTCCAGAATTGTAGTCTGAATTGGAGTCATTATATTAGGGTTTGGTTTATCTTTTTTTTTATTTATATCTATAGCTTTATCGGAATTAGTCATATGGTTAGGATAATCATATGCTGGCTCAAGGTAAATTTGGTTAGGGGCTTCATTCCTAGAGTTATATGAATTAAAATTGTCGTTATCTATTGCCAAAGATCTAATGCTATAAATTGAAAAATTTTGTTTGTCTTCCATAAAATTTGGTTGGCGTCAAGCCTCGTTTTCCGACTCTTGCACCCGAGAAAAGTGAACATTTTGCCTATCATTTTGTCTATTAGTGGTCCTAGAAATGTCACCAAAACGATTTTCGGTGTTTGCAGGGTTATTTCGGAATGGGTTACGCGTTGTACCTTGTTGGTAATTTGGTAAAGACGATCCATTCCTAGATAACCTGTATCTACACTCGTCATCTGTGTGATTATTCCGTCCACAGAAATTGCAGGTAATGTTGTATTCCCTTTTTATGGGTTGTCTATTCGGAAAAGTGTTGGACTGCATGTTCCGATAACATGTGTCCTGTGTTTACCACAGGTTTGGCAGACTATTCGATTAAATCTAGGATTTTCATTATAATGGTATGACCTGGGAGAGTTATCCATTCGAGCAGCATGCGCTACTACATGGGCAATCGACTACTTTAAATTGTTTCCCCCATGGACTTAAGCTATTATTTTTAGTTGTTCGTTCTTTAGGCCATCCTCAAATATTTGTACGGCCAATTTTGTGTTTTCCTCAATCAAGAAATCTTTCACTACCGCGTCTGCTGTTATTTCGCAAGTGGGAGAGTTCAGAGTCCTCAGAGCATTCGCAACTCTATCTTCATATTCCCGAACGGTTTCTCTGAAGCGTTGTTTCAGAGAAATCAACTCATTGTGTGCCGTCGACCGAGATTGCTCCTCTTTATATTCCGATTCCAGCTTTTCCTTTATATCTTCCCACTTAGCGATTTTGCTATACCTAATAAGATCATATGCAGGACCCTCTAGTCTATTTTTGACTAGCTCTAAAAATGTTTCATATCTATCAGGGTCTGCCTTTTTTATGGATCTAAATAAAACATCTCCCCCGGAAATAAATTTGTCTAGGTCGCAGGGTTTCCCGTCAAAGGTAGGGACGATTCTGAAAACATATGAAATTCCGACAGAGAGAGCCATGTCAGGGGGTTTACTGTGTATCGGTTGAGAGTGGATTTGTTCTTCCCCCTGCCTAGCCGCCTGTCTCGTGTAATAAGGACTCGAAATTGTGAAAATTTGAAAGAATGTATGGCGAAAATTTGTTATACTTCTTAACATAATAATATTGGTTATGAAAGGTCTTTATTTTGTTATTCAATATATATGCATGGAAAAGAAAAATTGATGTCCCAAAAGCTGCAAAGAAAGAAAATCTTTGAAGAGAGACCAAAAACAAAAAAAAAGGAAAAGTCGTCGAAAAACTGAAAAGAAAATTTTCCTATCAAGAAAAAAAATTGTTTTTCTTTTGTGTAAAAGAAAAATTTCCAAATCGAGATATTCCTAAAAACAAGAGAGAAAAGTCGCTATTTTGAAAAAAAATTCTTACTCTACTAAATGTTGATTGCTGTCGTACTGTTGATAGAAGTCTTGTTTGTCTTGAGTTTTGCTCACTTTTTTTTTGTTTGTTGCGTTTTTTTTTTTCTTTTGTTGATAGAAGTTTGTTTTGTTTTATTAATTTCTCCTATTTTATTTTATTCCCGCCAGGCAAACTTCACGTCCTATAAGTTGAGTGTATCTTGGTTTTTTGCTGTTTTTTTTTTCTTGAAAAAAAAAATTTTTTTTTTTGCTTTATTTTTTGTTTTAGTTTCTTCTTCTTTATTTAGTTTTTATTTATTTATGGGATCCTTTGGTAGGATCCCACCGCTGCCACCAATGTTATAGGTCCGGTATGCCGAGCTTCCTCGGTTGAGGGAAGAGCGTGGATCTTTTATTTAGATTCAATTAAAACGCTTGGTTTAATTTATTTTTTTCTTTATTTTCTTCTTTTATATTTATTTTATTAAATTAGCTAAACTGCTCGACTGTCTTATTATTATAACTACTTATTTCTCAAACTCAACTTATTTCACACACTTATTTTTCTCAAAACTAAAACTTCAACTGAACTTTAAATCTCAACCAACTCCAAACAGAACTAACTCTTCTCAAACTCAAACTGACTGAACTCAACTGACTTTACAATAAAATGTTCCCTCTTCTTATAGAACATTGTGTTCTAATTCACTGTAAATTATAATATGAACAAAATCAATTTTATCAACGCATTATTTACTCTACTGTGACTTTTAAATTTTGAATAAACTTTGAACGAAAATCAAAGAGCCATGTTTCAAATGAAAAAAGTGGCATATTATGAAATGTACTGGAACTGACGTGATATAGAATACTGTGGATGTTTATTTATGATATGTATTAAATGAGAATGTTAGATATGTAAGGAGAATGTTTTAAGGATGTGTTAGATAAATAATGAGACTCAGTATTCAACTTAATATTTATAAGGACAGTAGTATTCTGGAATACTACATATGTTTAATGAGGGGGTTTTACCCATATTGCTAATAATGCAAGTCATGGCATCAAAATTGGGTACACTGCGAGAGCGTTTGCGAACGAGATGGACAGAGATCGGCTGCAAGACGCTGACCGCAGCCTAGTATACAACTCGCACGAGGCACGAACAGCAAGGAAAAAGGCGAAAATGCAACTAGAGGACCAATTCGAAGTCGTGGAAGGAATTGTGTATGGTCCAGGAATAGATGTCTAGCGATTAGTATAAAAAATCCCGATGATTTCATGAAAAAAATCACTTTTATCTTTTGTCTAATTTATCTCCAAACTTTGAATGCGTTTTTCTCGAAACGACTTTTTTGAGTGCGGTGTAAGCGATATATGAAAATAGAAAAAAAGGGCCGAAAAATCAAATTTTTCACTCACATTGGGCTAAATGTATTTAAGTTCAATAAACTTTTTGCATTTTTCGTATTTTTTCACCGGGGACGAAAATAACCCTTACACGAGCAGAACAGATGTCTAATTTTGAACACCGGGAGGGGGGGCGGGTTCCGGTTCCGGAGTGACTCGACAAAATTTACAAACGTAGTCGAAAGATGAATAAAATGTTTAAGAAAAAAAATTGTTGTTATATCTTTAATACTTTCTCTTAACAAAAATCATGAAAATAACCAAATTTTTGACCCGACAAACCGGAATGTCCCCTTAATTAATACCACTGAAAGTACTGCCGGGATTATGATCATGAAGTTCAAGTTTTTGTATTAAAAGAACTATGTTCGGTAATTTAAAAAAACATTATTTGCAAAGAAGTTTACTTTCAATTATCGGGGGCCTCATCTTTTACAGACGCATTTAATTTTCTGCTCCGAGTGAACAAACTTGAAACAATGGGCAACAACGCCATCTATCATTTTGTCAAACTGAGCCATCAAACGGGATATTGTTGAAGGTGCAGTTAACTTGACCTATACCAAATCAATATTATTGTCACTTGCTCTTTAACCGGCGCAATCGATCGAACAAACATAAAATGGGAATGCCCTTTACAAAATGTAGAACTATGTTGTTGCGCTTTTTTACCAAACTTCTTCGAAAGGGTAAACAAAAATTCGAGTCGCTATCGTCAACGAAATAATGGATAGAAACACCACCCATAACTACATGCATTGAGTCTCCAGAAAAACAGTCTCTTGTCCATCAAGTTAAGTTTTACAACATATAGTTTTCGTCCATAAAGATGTGTAGGACTCAATGCATCGAACCACATATTTGACTTGCGCTTGACATTTCTGGGCTCCTCGATAGTATAGTGGTTAGTATACCCGCCTGTCACGCGGGAGACCGGGGTTCGATTCCCCATCAGGGAGCCTCTGGCGCAAGACCAATAACCTTGCCCGGAAAAAAAAAATCATTATGGAAAATTTAACAAGCCTCAGGACTTGCTAAATAAGGCCAAGACCGGCTCCCGGTTGTAGTGCCGATGATGATGATTGACATTTCTGGCTCTACGTAGAAATAAAATCATATGCAAACTAGAATCGTCGCTTTTGAAAAAAAAAATACATCCATCAATTTAAACCCTTTAATAAGTATACCAAAGATTGACGCAAGGCTAATAACCTTGTCCGCAAAAACAAATTATTATGGAAAATTTAACAAAACTCAGACTTGTTAAATAAGGCCAAGACCGGGTCCCGGTTGTAGTGCCGATGATGATGAATAAGTACTCGTACATACCAGTTGGCCTTCTCGAAGACTCAATTGTTATTTAGTAGTTTGTTTATTAATTCTTTTGGTGTTTAATGGAAATTCTGTTCGTAAAACACAGTGGTTTGACATGACCAAATGCTAATTGAAGTATGTAGTTATTAGAGGGCGAATGAGTAATAGATCCCAGGTATTGACAGAACGTTCGCTTACATCTGAAACCTGTGTTATCTCGTTTTCGAACTAAGTTAACTTATTTAGCTTCAAGGCTTGTGGATGTGATATTTCCGGTGTCGTTTCTTCAAGAGATATTGCCCACAATATTTCAATTTTAATGAAATCAGAAAATATCACAGTGACAGCTGTTCTACGTCAAAAAGGTGACAAATCTTAATTGGTTCCAAAAACATTCCATTACTTCCTCGGAAGTTTTCCGGTAAAAATTAGACCAATATTATTTCACAACCACTGTATTTATTGCTTTAGCGCCGTGTATTTTTTGGTTATTCCTTAAACTCAAAATGTCATTTCGCGGACACTATTCATGAGATCAAAGCTGAATCACTGTCCGCTTTGAAGGTCATTACAGAAACCGACTTTAAGAATGCTTCAAAGATTGGAAAAAAATGGTAGCATAAATGTATGATTTTAAAGGAGGATTTCTTCGAAGGTAATGAAATATATTTGAAAATTTTAATAAAAACTTCAATGTTTTAACCAAATTCCAGGTTGTAATATATTGATATTGCCTGTAAGATCAATATAAAAAAGGTTCAAAGATAACGTATGTGCAATTTTTTGTGGCCTGCGGTTTATAGTTTTATATAGGTTTATAGACGAACTCGAAAGAAAAGAAGCACTTCAAGCTAGGTGCTTAGAACAAATAAATACGGACGTTTTTATCGAATGAAACACTTCCTCACAATAGTCTGATACCACCTGTAGAGGTTCTCAATACCTGACATAATGTATGAAGATATTACACATCAAACATGCGCCGCCGGATGCATAGATATGCAAATCCCACAGGATCCTACAAACAGCTGACCTCTCGAACCGATGAAATCATCTTTGCTTCAGCTAACAAAGAGAGACTAAACTAATGGGATCTGAAAATTTTATGACACTAAAAGAAGTTTATATGGATTAGTGAAAATCACCTCTACACTTGTGGGGTTGAAGTAGGGTGTGCCGGTGTACGGCACTGGATTCACTCCTAACCACCATCGTCACTGAAGTTCCATCGAAGGAAAGTCAAAACACCACCACTAACTGATCACACCAGGACTGAAACGCACAGTATGTGGTTAATTGCAACAGGTTTCTTTATTGTATTTTATTTATTTGATGAGTATCGGATTACAAAAGTATGAACACATTACACAAGTCTATTGTTAGGTTCGTAAATATAGGTTTACACTTGAAGTTCATTTTGTGTTAGCGTGATATTAGTTTACATCTGCGCTTACACGTGTGTCGATGTTACTTCTTATTTATTGTTTTGTTAGATTCACCTCATTTCGCACAAATGAAAATATTAAACGTTTTGTTACTGAAAGTGACACGACCCCGGCTCTGGGTATGTACGCGTCTCCGGACGCCCCGGGGAGCGGAAGGCGAGCCAACCGGATCGGTGGTTGAGATACAACTTAGCGAGTATTGAATTTTAACTTGTCCTCAATCCGCAGTTAAGGGTGAGATATGGAGGAGAAAAAGAAATTTTTCTCTTTAGGGTATGGCCACCAAAGGAAATGCCATCTTTCCTTACTGCCGGTGACCAAATGAAAGGCGATCTCTGGCACGCAGTGGTGTGCGCGTGTGATCGTACATATCACCATGTTTATCAATGCATTTCAGCAAAGGATAAACGAAACCTACAACGAGGGAAAAAGAACAAGGGATCATGAAGATCTTTGTTTATGATATGCATTGCGGCTAAATAAATAGACCGCAAAGTATCGAGGAAATTGTGCTAAAAGGAAAGATGGGACGAGGGCATCATAAAAGTCTTGGATGGGTGATGCCCTTGCGTAAATAGACGCATAGCCATTAGAAAAAGGTGCTAATGAATTGGGATACTTTATACAATGAAAATTGTATATAGTATCTTGGGTCGGTGGACGAAATGAATCCCTTGTCTGCATTTGTAAATGCAGGGTAATTCGTTTGTTGGCAAAGCACGGAATTGGTGATTGTTTATTAGTAGGAAAACAAATCCTGGTCTGGATTTTATGCATGTTTACATGCGAAGGAATTCAGTTTATGGCACTAGACGCTAGATGCGTGTATTTGCTTTTGTCCTTTGGACAAAGGGTCTGCTAGATATGTGCATGTGGGAAAATTAGGGTGCACATCAGGGACAAAATTGCTTTGCAAACAATGCTGCCGGAATAGTTTTCCTGCGAATTCTAGTGATGCATTGGATTATGAATGCTAATAATTCTTTGTTGGGAAAATTTTTGCCGATGCGTTGATGCATGGAAAAATGCCCCTGTAGGTGAAATTGTTTTTACGGGTGCTCATTCCATTAGCAGCTATTAGCCATTAGGAAACAATGGAATTTGAGCGGCTTCAGCACAGGAAGCTTAGGGATAATTGGGCAAGTAGGCAGTGGCGTTTTCAGACCGCCACAAACTTCTTATGCTGTTCCACCAGAAACGATGTGCCACTGAATTCCTGCAGAAACTCGACCAGAGCCCATCTGTAGTACATTATACCTATCGTATGAGAAAGTGCGTATATAAAGTTAATGTTGGAAAATGTTGATAAGGATCGGTATAATGCGTTTACTTAGTGCATTTCGAGCTGTCCCCTGCAGGAGCAACTACACTCAAATATTGTATATACCAGTATCTTCGTTTCCTGCAATGCCTTGGTGACGTCTCCTTTGTTTATAGCTGCATGCATTCTATCCCAAATTCCATCTTTCCGAAAAGCTTTATCCTTTATTCGCATGGTATGATCAGTATAAGTAAATCCTTGCTTAACGCAGGCTGCGGTTCACTAGAAACTAACAGTTTTTGAATTGTTGATGTGGTATGATATAAGTAATGTCAAATTCTGCTGTTTTTTGCATTGATTTGAGTATTGGTTAGAAATTATAATTCTATTAACGTGCATCAGCAAAAGAGAGCTGTCATTCGACTTTTAATGATTCAAGTGTTACCATCTCTGTTTGAACACTTCGCCATTTAAATCGAATTACCTACAATTATTCTTTACCAACTCTTAAATACCCCTCTAACCAAATAAATCGTTCTCGGTCTGAAACTGGACGTCCCATAGTTGTTATGTGCCCCCTTTATGAAGTAACTTGCATCGTCATCCACTGTCATGTCAATCATAATTAAGGGTCTTCTCAAATTTCATATCAAAGAAAAGGACAACTTCCACACTCATAAACAAAAATGGTCGATATTGAGCACAAAAACAAGGTCAATAGCCTTCTTTCAGAAATAAGTTGGTGAAAACTTGACATTGTCTTCAACTAATTAATTCCAGAATTAGTAATCGCTCGTGTAAAACAAAAGGTTTCATACCTTCTCACAGCAATGAAATGCGATAAAATTGCACTTCATTTCAAGCATCCCGTTCGCGTATACAGTGAGAGACCAAGTCGGCGGCAGACATTGACCATAACCTGCTAATTCTCCTGTAGTCATTAAGATCCTTGACAAAGCCCAAACAAAAACCTAGTTCTCATCTTACACAGCATGTCACATAATCATAAACCGGGTGTTCACAAAATTTTCCGCTCTAAGTAATCCTTCTTCCACAACGGTTGGATTCCATTTTTTTTTTGTGTTTCTACTAAACACAACTGGTGACAAATATTGTTGCCCTCCACTCACTCACATTATTTCTCACAGCTCCTGACCATAAACTGCCGGCACATTCCTTGCTTCACTCTTTTGTTTAAGGCGGCGTAGCCTATTGAGCGAATTAAGTCCTTTTTTTAAGTTTGAGTTCACAGGAAACTCACGAGTCGTGCTAGCCGTTCTATCCTATGTTGTACGAGTTTGAGGATGTAAAACCTCTAGCAATTAACGTCGTCCCAGTTTTACGATTTACAGGGCTTGGTGGATATTTGTTCAAGGGGATTTTTTATCATGAATTTGTTTTTCGTTTTTCTGTAAAAGCAGTCACAAAGACAAAAAGCTTGACCCCGTCTAAGCTGGTGTAATGAATGGCCAAGAATTTCTGGAATTTGACCACTTGTTGAATATTTAGGACAATTTAGGAACTTGAATTGTATATGCGAGGGTCCACACCATTAAGAATAGTATGTTTTTCGTATTAATTTGAAGCGTGTGGGATGAGATATAATTTAAAAATCATATATACAAATATGTAGAACGTACTGTTTGGTTATGTGTTTTCCAGCGACGACCTTCAGACGTAATATGTGTTCATTGATATCATTTTCCCACCCTACTTTATTTGAAATCATATAGCATATCTAATTGTTTGACATTTAAATTATAATTGGAGTTTGCTTAAACTTTAAGATGATAACGCAGTTCAAGAAGTTTTTACCCAATCCTACTAACATTGCCCATCAACTGCCTTTTAGCTTGATAGACACTGATCCTACAAAAGTTGTGAAGACATTAGAAATATTTCCGCGAATCTTTAAATATGGCTTTATAATAAGCTGTGAAGACCGCTATATATTTATATTGTAAGGACATCACGAATGAGAAACTTTGTAAGTAGATAAAATTCAGGAGAGCCTTCAAGAAGCCGAAGAACATGTGAAAATGGAAAAAGAAAGTGAAAGTATCTTACAATTCTTATCATATATGGGGAAAATCATTTCGCAAGTTGTTTCGATTTCATATTTATCGGTGTAAATGATAACTTATTTAATGTGCTTAAGGCCGGCAGCTCATATACAAGGCAGTATACATGTATAATGCTGACATAATAGTTATACAAGAAATTCGATGGACAAGGGAATGAGTCTGACTTGTATCAAAGCTGTCATCCAAGACACATAAGCTTAAGATTCGTTTCGTTTGATTCCTAGAGTTATAGGAATGAGAAATTAAACCTTGCGTCAACCACACACATAGAAGTCGTCTTAGGAGTTTCGGTAGTTCATATGGATCAGTTAGGTAAGAACGGCAACACGCAAACATTTTTTTTACATAAACGCACATACGAAAGGAGATTTTGTCACTTCACAGTAGGAACTGAAGTAGATGGAGAGCATCTACAATATTTTCACATAAGCGTATCCATTATTCTTCATGAGAACACTCCCACCGTCTGCCCAAATTGCCTGTGTTTGAAATAATCGGTGGTTAATTAGCTTACCTCTCGCAAACAAGGGGGCTTCCATTTTGTCATGCAAAACTTGATATTAGTACAAACATACTGAGTACCTAACATCAACTCGATGTAAAATACTGGGAAACAAACATGAACGCACTTTGATTAACTGAACCTTCTCAAACTACTGAGATTGGCATTGGCGACAAGAACCGTAAACATCCCAACGATTGGTTCGAAACGAGTCGGTGATTGAACGAAGGAACGTTGCCGACCGCCTACCGGTTAAAGTAGCGATTTCGAATGCACTCGAAAAAGCGAAAGGGGGACAAGAGTTGAAAGAACATTTAGGAAATTAAATGGATGTGCAGAAACAAAGAAGCCCTGGCAACCAATTTTCTCCCAGTACAGAGATTATTTATGTTTTTTATTTCACTTCATTTAAGTCAGCGCACGAAGATGCTATTTTTCCTTATCCGGGGTTATCAGCGGAGTTTTCAAAGATAATTAGGGATTTCTCCCAAAAACTTCCTGAAACGTCTAGCTTAATGGTTACGTATGTCATAAAGCAGCATGTCATTGAGACCCAACCTATTAGTAATTAGGCCGAAAGTACTAGAAAACCACGCAGAATTAAATCCTTCCCAACTCAACCATTGATGAAGGAAAAATAAAGTAACTTCACACCGATCGGGGGGGGGGGGGGGGGGGGGGGGGGGGGGAGAGCGAACATACAGGGCAAAGTCTCTGATTGCTTTCAACCCGGCGATCCTTGTCCCTTGTTCAATCCAAGTTGACATGCAGTCTCCACGTGACACCCCTGGGTAGCTACTTTGGCACCAACCTAGTAGTGAACCAATGCATGCAGCCATATTCTGAGAAAGGTCTCGGCGCTGACGTCAGGACTACAGTCGCCATCACATCGAAGGCGCGTAGCCGACGTCTGTCTGTTTTACAGATATTATCACGGGTACTGTTCTTCGGAGATTCTTGGTATTGTTTCACGCAATTCGGCTTATATGCGCTCCACAAGACAATCCGACAGATCGCACCCGTTTGTGGTTCATCTCCCGACGGCGCGAACATCCCTGCATCAGAACTCGGTCCATTACAGAGCGGGGAAGCTGTGGAACTCCCTTCCCACGCGAGTGTTCTCGAAGCGTTACAACCGGCAACTGTTCAAAAAGAGCTGCAACGATTATTTGGTGGCATCTCGGGGCGCTATAGGTTCGCCTCTCCCGAGAGAAGTCTAATAAAAAAAAAAAAAAAAAACCTTGATAATTGATTTGTTACTAGAAATATGCTTAAAAGAGCTTAACTTAGCGCTACCGCCAGAGCCGACATCAGATTCTTTTCATAGTGAGTAAATATCATTTAATCGATCAGTAAAATATAAATTGAAAAATCCTTTTCCCTTTAAAACTTATTAAAAAAAAAACAACATCGATCTAGAACATAAAATTCACCTTATTCACCTTAAAGCTGGGGGCGAAAGCGTACACTACGTTATTTACATTACCGAAACGCTAGATCAAACGCAACACCCCTCCTATTAAGTCCTACTGGATAATAAATAGTAGTAGTAAAAGCATAGCAATATGCAAACGAAAGCGTGTTCCATATAACAGAAATAGTCTTCAAACCAACTTATTGTGGGTTAATTATAAATTAGGGTGTGCACATCCCCATGAACTTAATTCTTCGTACACAGGCGCTTTTCTCGTTACTTTCATTTTTCTTTCTTAAGTATTTTTCCTCAGAGACTTTTAAGTCGCTATGATAGTGTACAAAGTCTTAACGGAATTCGCCATCCCAGAAACTGACTCGTCTATGTAACTTCACCATAATTAAGACGACTACCCAGTGAATATATCGGGAGTACTGGTCAAACCTTGAGAATGTATCCTGTCAAAGGGATAGGGTTATATAGTCTTCATAGTATGGAAGAAAGTGACAGAAAATTCGGAAGGGACGGCAAGGGATACAATGTTGTGTGAGTCTACATAAATATTGGCTTATGCATGTATCTCAGTGATTATTACAAGAACATCATAGATTGTTCACGAATATTTAACATCATGCGTTTCACATGTAACCGGGGTATAGACATTAATGAGGACAAAACTAAGTACATGTTAACCGTGTTTGTGATAAAAATCAGCATTGGTTGAAGGACATGAATTTGTAGTAAGGGTTCCTTGCACCAACAGGGCTAACAAGGGTTATGAGTAACAACATATAACTAAAGATATGTGTGCGCGTTTCAAAAACCTGCAAATTCGTGAGCACTTTTCAAATTCAGCAACACATTAACGACATAAAAGTTACTGCTCTACTATATTTTAGTTCTACCAGTACTTAGGTATGGATTCGAGACTTGTGAGCTTAGTACAAGGATATCTAATCTTTTGACCGCATTTGAGGAGAAAGCCTTCAGAGAATTTTTGACATCTCCTATGTGAACTATAATAATGTGACATATAATACCGATGGGGCTAAACAGACGAAGCTCGTTAGACAAGACTATAGAGCAGACTGAACTACTGTATAATGCAGAAAGCATTAGCAAACTGTATAGTATAACATGAGTTCGCCATTGGTATCTATGGACACTGCTTCTTAAGATATTTCTAATACTTTAAAAACTTTTCGAATCTGTTGTGCAATCAACTCCTAATGGCTTAGCTTAGGTAGTTTGGCCATTCATACGTTTTTTTCCTGTTTAACTTCGGTTTTCACGGACTTGCTAGTTTAATAACCAATGTCACCACAGCCTACGTAACGTTAAAACCTCTCAAAATGGATTTGAAGTTCTAAAATTTGTTACTAGAATAAATATTAAGTCAAATTACACAACCGTGCGCATCTCGCAACCTCTAAACCATCATCGTCACTGGAGCGGATACTGTAATTAGAGGTAGTCTATATTTGTATAAATCTGTGCTAGTAGTTATTCGCCAATTTATCCTTTCATCTTATGTTATTTATCAATGTAAGTGTATCTACAGATAGATGTACTGCATAAGTCGAAGCTAACTAATTAAATACAAAATTTCCTAGGAAAAATCGTCCTTTCCATGATACTCGTGTACTGGGGGAAGTAGTTTCTTTGCAGTTTGTGTGATATCTGTAACTCATTTTATTATTGAACCAGCCGCTCAATAAGTCTCATCTCTCTTAATGAGCACACTTTTATGAACTCATGGGTTCATAGTTGTCCCAAATGTATGAGGTATTTGGCATTTTCCTATATTCACTGCACATGTTGATGTCTAAAATTCACGTCATACCACAGTCGTACTTCACCCACAATGGAAATACTGTAGTACCTTACGAATAAACCAGAATCTCGTGAAGCACACAGGAAAATTATAAAGAAAAAACCGTGGGGAACAATTACTTGCTGCGATGCATAAGGTTAAGAGTTTTTACTGCACGGCAAGAAGCTATAATCCTGTGAAAGGATCAACAACCAGAAAAAGCTTTTCCTGGTCCCTAATGTGGGGGAATAAAATTTCATGTGTGTGTGAAAACGTGGTTTAGTTAAAATCTACGAACTAGACTCAGTTGTTGTTTTTCAAATCAGGATCCGTATAATAGTGTCCTTGGTCCCATCTACGGCATGGCATTCAAGTCTAATATGATAATCGTTCGAATGAAATATTAGTCACCTCTGTGGGCCAGCTAAAGAGACTGGACTCAGCCAGGAGAGAGCGTCAAACTATATACAGTAAATATACGTAACGGGAGGCATTCACATGGGGTTAGAGTTTATTGTTCTTCTCCTGCCAGAAAATTCCACTTCGTGTGGTAATTACAGTGGTCACAACATGCCATGGTGTTGATCACATCCGTTGGCAAAGCGTCATCATAAGCATCAACACGATGGCGGCATCCACTTGCACCGGAGTGGCATATATCCATATCATCATACAGTGAAATAACAACAAGCTAAACATTCATGACATGTAATCCATCCGCAGGTTGATGAGATAAGGGATGAGAAAGTTTTGCGAGGATACGACCGAGAATATCTCCCAGTTTTCAAGTTTTGTCGAATAGAGAGTTTGGAGCTGTTTTACGGGCTCTAGCTGAACGCTATTCACAAGGAATCCCAAATGGAACGTGTCGGACGAACACAAAGCTTGAATCATGGTAAATGGCAGGAGAAGTGGCGAGTATTTAAATATTACACGGGGTTATTAGGCGTGCTCGACTAGAGACTGTTGTGGAATCTAAGGATTACGCGTGTAGAAGCATGATGTTAATTTAATGGAAATTCCATAGAAGCCATAGCGTCTACGGACATAACTTTGTTCTGGGTAATTTCAAGCTTTAGGCGCATACGACGGCTAATAGACGCGAAACAACTCTGGGTAATTCTGATTTGTATACGAAAGAAGTACGACGGGTTATTTATATTAATGCCTCGTGAGCTGGCTAAAAAGGCGCATGTAATTTCGAAAATTTTCCGCGTGCTTAACCGGAAAACGTCTATTAACATTGAATTGGCTATTTAGGAAATGTACAAGGTACGATTTTGTGCATAGAAGAACGCGAATTGTTGAATAATTAAGAACTGGTTAACGCCTAGATATGAATGGTCATATGAAACTTGGCGGACATGTCTTCTTGTGCTGCGTGGCACACTAGTGGCCATGATGTGAATGTATTTCTTTGAAACGAATTGGCAAGTAAAACAGGGTTCGGAATACAATCAAATCATCGGTAAATGTGAACTTAATTAGGAGAAAAGATTTCAATGGGAATGTGGTATTTTAAACACATTCCTCATTGAAGTAACGCTTATAACACTAAAGCGCGTATTTGATAGGCGAATGTGACAATGCTACTACTATTACTATTTATTGGCCTGTAAGAACCCGGAAGTTCATGACCTCACCCACTCAACTCCGCCATCGTTCCCTGTCCTGTTCACTCTTCTTCCACGCTTGACCATCCGATTCGATCTCCTCAAGGTCAAACCTAACACTGTCCTCCCATCTCCGTCGTGGCCATCCTACCGGCCTCTTTCCCGTTAGTCTACTATCAAAAATTCTACGCACGGTCCTATCGTTGCCCATTCGCGCGGCGTGTCAGACCTCTACCGCAAACCTGCAATAGGGAGAGTAATCAGGTCGCGAATGTGACAATGCATTTAATTATTTTGTTAGAGATTTATAAGTCAGATACACAAAAGGGACTCAGAAACTCTTTTGTATGATAGTTCAAGAAGGCAATTCTAACCACAGGTTTAAGGTATTTTTAATTCTATGCAATACGGTCATTCGTCATTTAATTAAAAATGAAAAAGTTAAAATGGCAACTGGACGGTAACAACGGATAATTAGAGACAATATATTGGACAAGATTTTTTCCTTTAGACGAAACGAACTTGTAATGGTAAGACGACGTCCAGTGGCGTGACCACGTTACGATTGATAATTTTGCAGACAGATCTAGTTTTCTATATATACCATACCGGAAGAGAGTTTTATGTCAGGTGGTAAAATACGCATCTGTAAAAGCCATCGCAATCTCGGGTTGTTTTGAGGCCCTTAAACACAACGAGTTTCGTGAGACAATTTTGCAAATATATAAGCAACTCTTACCGTTGTATAATTTGTAAAAATGTAAGCCTGTTAAGAAGCCTCAGTAATGGACAAGTATAAGTACAACTGACGCCTCTCAGCTAGTATTACTGTGAACATTTTATATGGGGCTAATGCTACAGGAAAAGTTATAGCAAAGTGAAATATATTTTAACATTAGTAGCTACCTTAATGTTCAGTTCACGAAATTTAATACATGTCCATGGTATTTTGCACTTTTATTGGTGTTGCTGAGTATGTTCACGGACAGCAAGTTAGTATTCATTATAAAGGTCCTATTTTTATGTTTTGCATAAAAACTAATACAAACAGGATTTTAAAGTATCCTTAAATGTCAAAGTGTAGTTCCAGCGGAAAAGGCTGGTTTCAAAAAGACTAACGATGTTTGGGAGGTACATGAATATAAAAGGAACATATTAGGTTGAAGTTCCATTTGCGAAGCCTTGGACGAATGAAACGAACTATTTCTTACGCAGATGGTGACTGAGGACGGAAAATGGGTCACACCCGACAATATTGTGTAAAAAGAATGGTGACCAAACCAAGAATAACGGCCAGTAAGGTTTTACTGTGCATTTAGTGGGACTGGAAAAGAATCATCTTCTATGAACTTTTGTGAATCTCTATGTCGCATTCCATCAAATTTGGACCTATGTTAAACCATACTGGACAACCATATATGAGCATTGGCCTGATTAGCGTCATGTAGCATATGACTTTTACCCTGCTGTCAAGTTGGCTACTGTGAAATAGCCTCCTTGTCATAGCAAACGTTTTTCTAGGCTTGACTAAAGGAGCCTCTACATGTCTGTTGAAATACAGATATTGGTCTAGCCAGATGCCAAGGTATTTAACTAAACTCTTGGTTTCCAGTTTATCTCCATGCGGTCCCACGATAACTAGCTTTCGCCAGTTTTTCCTTGTGTCGTTCGTGGCTTTATATAATGGGGTTCTAAATAGGATGGCTTCACATTTCTGGAAGTTGATCTTAAGTTTCCAGTCATCGCAATAGCGCTGCACGTTGTTGAAGTCTCGCTGTATTAAACTATTTATGATATCAACTCTCGGGGCTGTTCCGTAGATTATGAGATCGTCTGCGTACGCAATAACCTGCGGAAGTGCATCTAATAAGTCGCTAATGTAAATGTTAAAAAGAATCGGAGAGAGTACCGCGCCCTGTTGCAAACCATTCTTGATATTATACGTTTTATTAGAGGTCACATTACCACTTTTGACCACGAACCTCCTGTCCTAAAGAATGACCCCCCATGTCTATTTGTGCGTCTGAAGTTCACCTTCAACGAGAACTGATGCGCATTCTCAGATTGATGGGTATCGCGAGAAAATAACTAAGGATACGGATATGGCGCAGATATGAATGCGCCCGTCCAAATGTCGGAGTTGGAATCAATTTTGGAACGAATGTAAGTCTTGTAAATAGTTTCCGTGGGGAACACCTGCATTCATTTGATGGAAGGCAGATTTTAAACCGTTAAGAATCACTTGGATTGAACGGTTAGGTAATCCCCATTGATATATCTTGTTGAGATCGGAGGTCAATGTGTGGGGAGAGAAAGTAGATGACTAAGGGACATAGATTCACGTTCTCCCCACAGGCTTCGTTGACACTCCACAAACTGTCCAGAAAAAAATGCTCAAGTCAAATCAAAACAAGGACATGAAACACGTTAAAGTTTTATTTTTATTCTCTTTTTTTTAAATTTCACAATTCGGCGAGACACAACATTTATCAATTCTGAAACCGTGGTGACACTTTGCGAATTTACTTTTGTCGATAATCACTGATCGCGATTCTGATTATGACATCGTTTTGCAAAAAAAAAACACTAGTTAAAAGTTAATAACCGAAACTCCGACAGCGCGACGACCTCAACACCACTTAAGAATTTTACTTTGGAATGCTCGCACTCTCTAGCGATCGTGCGCCTCCTCTGGCTAATTAAAATTGACTCTCCGATACAATCCATAACCGTCAGATTCACGGTGGTGGATTACATCGGTGTGCGAGGATTCTATATGTGTCCGTATAGGACAGGTACGATCACCTGCGATGAAAACGATGATCGGTGGACAGCGGATTAAACAAACGTACGATCATCGGGGGCTGCGGCGATGTACCCATACATCGTTGATGATGTATGCCAGGGATCAAAATAGATTTTTGTTTGAAAGTAAACAAAAACGCTATTTCGCAGGTCAAATGGTGGCACGCATGATGTACATGATATGCCTATGTTACCAAGGGGTCGTCGTTGTATTTGCCTAAGATTCCTTGGAAATACCGATGTAGGCAATATCTAATCTAGCCGTATGGCTCCAGTGCACAAAGATGAAAATTATTTTGTTGACATAAGTCAGCAGAAACCTCGTCGATGGCGGCAAAGGGTCAGGCTGGATGGGTATATGTTTGGGTTCATGTGCGGGTAAGTAAACGAACACAGTGAGATGCTGTATGTTTACTTTGGTTTTCAGGCGGGTCATCATAGGCATGGCATGGGTAAGATTGCCTAAACAATGATCTTATCCATGCCCAAATTCCATGATCGGTTGATAGCCGGGAATTGTCGCAACTGTCGCGGACCTAAGGATATAGGCGCGATATACAATTGTGAACTATGGAAAGAATATCGGCTCCAGCTGTGTCAACAATACGCTGGCCAGTGTTTGTATATCGGTAATGGAAGACAAGCTGAGCCGATAGGAGATGAACTGGTTCATGGAGTATGAACCAGGAAAGTTCAAAATGCATGGGTGCCGTCGGGTAGGTTTTCCTTTCAGGTTTGATGCTGCAGGGGAGCTTAAGCTGCCCCTAATTGCATGTAAGTACCATGGCTTTGTATGGTAAGAGGAAGTGGTTAATTTAAAGAGGATGGGCGGTTCTTTGGGAATGTATTAAAGAACCGCCACAAATGTATTAAGCATAACCTGCTGATTGGTAATGAGATTTGAAAAGTTTGCTCGGGAATGTTCATAAAAGAAGCACAACGTGCTATCATCAGCAAATGAATGAATAGGGTTGTGGGTAATGGACAAGAGATCATTTATAAAGACGAGAAAGAGAGTGGGTGAGTATACAGAACCGTGGGGAACACCTGCATTAATTTGATGGAAGTCAGATTTGACACCAGCAAGAACCACTTGGGTTGGACGACCAGAAAGGTAGACTCCCCGCTCCATAGGAATGCAATTTGGATCCCAAACTCTGTCGAAGGCTTTTGAAATACCCAATGCGACAACCTTGGTTTCGCCGAAGTAGTGGATGGAATGACTCCACTTTTCGGTAAGGTACGCCAATAATTCTCCTGCGGACCTGTTGCTACGAAAGCCATATTTGCGGTCATTTGATTCCAGATATTTCAAAATTTGACGGTTAATAAGTGATTCCATTACTTTCGCGAGCATAGAATTCAGTGATATGGGTCGATAAGAAAAAACGAACGATTTGTCGAATTTTTTGGGAATTGGCTGAATGTTCGCTGACTTCCATCTATTTGGGAAATGGCCAGTTGAATAAGACAATTGGGAGGGTTTCCACAGTGGTTTAGCGAGGAAAGAAGAACATCTCTTCAAGAGATTTGGGGGAATGCTATCCGGACCAACGGATTTGTTTGTGTTCAGTTTCTAGAATGCGCGGACAATAGTACGCGTTTCAAAGTGAATCTGCTTCACGCTGTGCTACTTATGTTCAAGTTGAGGCGGAAATGATGTGGTATCAGATAGCGTTGAATTGTTTGCAAAATCTCCAAGAAGTAGGTTCGGCTTCACTATTGCACTGGTGACTGGTCTGCCATCCTCTATTAGCGATGGAATGGATGAGGTTATGGATGTGTTTCACGAATGCAGAGAAGTTTCTACTACCTGTCGAACTCCTTGGTCATCCACGACTTTTCGCGATGAATATGCGCATTGCAGTCATTTCTAGATCTGCTGAATATTTTCCGGTTTTCCTTAGTATTATTTGATTTATACAACCGGAAGCTGAACTCTTTAACCCCAATGGGTTCTTTGCACTGGGAATCGAACCACATATTTCTCTTTGCTTTGATACTCATTACCCTGAGTGGAATAAAGGTTCGCATAGTAAGTAAAAAGTTGTCTGTCATTGTGTCTGCTACAGTACTAACAATCAATCATGTTAACAATTTATGTTATAAATTCTACGATATCAATGTTATCGTAGGTTACGGCTAACTAATTAATGTCTAGGAAACTTATGAAGGTAGATTTAAACTTATTAAATACTACTACAAGTCCTAAATAATAAAATGTTTAAAAACTAAAGCAAGATCCTGTTAGGTCGATAAATTACTACTATAAAACTACTTCGTGTGTATCATTCCATTTATGAAGGAGTACGTTGGATGATATTAGCCAAATTTTCTCTTTTCCTTGTAATATAACACATTAGTTATAAGGTATTCAATTGAATGATTAATTTGTATTAAGTATTAAGGTTCACTACTCACACAATCTTCAGCCGATTGCTAATATAGGACTCGAATCTCCTTATTGCTATGAACCAAGAGACGACCCGATCTATTGGGCCATTAAATTTTAAGATTTCCCATAAGTTTTTACTACTTGTAATAGCCGTCCATCTTAATTTCTGATAATGTAATAAGAGCTATCGATAGAGAAACTTTCCGATTGTAAATTTCCCAAGTTTGTAACCAAAAACACTTGGAACACTTTATCTCAGATTGGTAATCCGTATTTCACACAAGCATAATAGAGAGCACACGAAACTCTACTATCCATGTTTGCTACAACAAATCCTCCTAACAAATTCTAATCCTGCATTACAGGCGCCTTACCCGAACAGTATTTAAGTAACACTCACCCAAAGAGTGAGAACCCATAAATGCCCAAAAACCATTGCGGATAGTCAACACACAGCACAGTCGTTCGAGTTTCCACTGGATGCACTCACCTCCGAACCTACAGTCCTTGTGCTTGGTTTATTAACTTTTGCGGTGCTTCGACAATATGGAACGTTATTGCCTTTGAAAGTGTCTCCCTTTGCGCATTCCAAATAATGACTTCGAGGAGAAATCTCTGGAAATTCACCGACCGCGCGTATAAACTTTTGAGATTTGCAAGTTCTTATCCGTAAAACGGGTCGGTCGGTCTCTATCTTCTTTCAAGTTTTGAAGAGGGCACGTATAACGTTGTTGCATTAACGCAGGCTCATAAAAGCGAAAGGAAGTCAGTCCATCTGTTCGACAGTGTCTGAGAACAATGTGTGACAATATCGTCCGGAATATATGTTTAGACAATTCCATTGTAACCCCGCCGTCGTATCAAGGACACTAAAGTGTTTGTTTCTAAGCTTCCGCATTCCGTCATGAGTCGACAAGCCGGCCAAGAATTATAACGGATGAGTCTGGCACAAAAGAAAGAGCGATGGAAAAGGATGGTAAACTTAAATGTAAATTTAACAAAGTTAATGTCGACATCAGAGTTATGAACCCAAAGGGTACACAATGTGTTCTTTGTGCAAGACAATTTGTAATTGACATTTTATATGACCATGTCTAGCTAAATGTAAACGTTCTTTTTTAAGTGATCGCAATAACACAAGAATATTTGCGTTGAAAGTCTCTGATGGGCATTTTAGTTGCCAACTTTTAAGCAGGATTGGAGACGATAATCGTTCGATTGTGAAGTACAAACGAATTGAACTTGATGAGAAAGTAAAGTCTGCAGCTCGCGCTAGGGCAACGCATCACACAGATGGTCTTTCCAGTTAATGCCTGTATTATCTTCATTCTCTAATGTGATTCTTAATGAAGATTCATATGCAATTTTTTTTTAAATCCTCAAATATTTAGCATAGTCTTGGATATCAGAAGTATATTATATCTTTTGTGTATGATTTTTAACAAACACAATCTGTTGTTAAGAAATTAATTAGTTCTTGGAGACTTTTAAAAACAGATTCAATTCAATTCAATTCAATTTTTTATTTGGTAGATAATTACATTTATGGTATATTTTACAACTAGTACTTAAGAGATTTAGGATAGCAATTCCTTTACAACTATAATCTTAAATCTATATAACGACAATAGCACAATTTTAATGAATAACAAATAATAAATTAAGGGAAAACTACAAGAAAAAACCCTTATTTGAATCTTAAGACTAATATTGCACGAGCTTCCGGTTATTTTATATAGTAATGACCTCGATATAATTTTCATAGACAGAGTACATATGTAGTGATTTAGAATAACGCAAGACGGGAAACGAGAACATTGTCAGAAAAAGAACAATTGACGAAGAAGTTTTGATTGATTTTGTCAATAAGGAACTCTACCGGTTTAACGTTGGCGTTTTCATGTAGTTCATGTGTCGAATAATGCCATGGCAAATTCAGCAACATTTTCAATATTTTATTTTGACACCTTTGCAATTTTATTTTGTGTGTGCGAGCACAATTACACCATACAGGGGCCCCGTACAGGAGTATCGCTTGAAAAATGGTTTTATATATTATAATTTTATTTTCGATGCTAAGCTTTGACTTTCTACACACTAATGGATACATAACTCTTACGACTTTGTTTATTTTGTCAATTGTGGTAGTGACGTGTTTTTGAAAGATAAGTTTTTTATCTAGAATAATACCTAGATATCTACAGTCTTCGGACCAATCAATATCAACTGCACACATACTGAGTTTAGTGCCATTTGGTAGGTAGCAGTGTTTCCTACATCTCGAAAACCAGACAGCTTGTGTTTTATTACCATTTATTTTTATTTTCCATTTGCTGTAATATACTGCTAGCTTGTCAAGAGCTGCTTGCAAAGAGTTGTAGACATTAGTGAATAAGGCACCCGAAGAGAAAATGGCTGTATCATCGGCAAACATAGCTACCTGAATGTTTTCACCTAGACATGGTAAATCTGCGACAAACAATGTAAATAATATGGGACCAAGGACCGAGCCTTGGGGTACACCATGGTGGATTTGGTGAGTAGAGGATATGTCGGTTCCTAAACTCACAACATATTTTCTCGAACGAAGAAAGCTCTGGATAATTTTGATAAGCGGTATTGGCAGCTTAAGTTTTAGTAGCTTATAAATCAAGGCATCGTGCCATACCGTATCAAAAGCTTTTTCGATATCTAGAAGAACCAGTCCCGTTGACTCCTTGTCGATGAATTTACCAGCTATGTGGTTTTTAATGCGCAAGACTTGGTGGATTGTGCTGTGACCACTACGGAAACCGAACTGAAAGTTTGGCAAGATGTTATTGTCTTCCACAAAACGATCAATCCTTTCCTTAATGACTTTTTCTAAGAGCTTACTTAGACAGCTAAGTAGACTAATAGGTCTGTAGCTTTCGGGGCTGTTCTTCGGTTTGCCGGGTTTCGGGATAGGTATTACTTTTGCTGTTTTCCAACAGTCCGGAAAATAACAATTCTTAAGACAAGCGTTGAAAATGAATGTTAAATAGTTACTTGCAGCAGGTGGAAGTGCTTTGATTAATTTGTTGTTAATATTATCGAGACCCGCGGCCTTTTTTGATTTAGATTTTTTTATCAATTCTGTAATTTTGCTGATATTAGTTGCGTAAGTACTTTCAGCTGGTGTTTGAGAAAGTACATGGATAGTGTTAGCAACTTCAGCTTCAGTATATGCGTCGCTTAGATGCATAGATATGGAGTGGTTCTTACTAAACGTGTTAGCAAGTAGGTTCGATTTCTCCACTGAGGAAATAAACAACTTGTCGTGAACTTTAAACGGAGGAATACTTGACCCTCTCTTTTTCATAATTTTTGATATTTTCCAGAACGGTTTGCTTGCTTTGTCAAGAGAGGAAAGGTGTTTATTCCAACACTTGTTCCTATATGTTGAGATTTCGTTTTTAATGATATTATTTAAGACTTTAACATTAACCAGAAAACAATCGATTCTATAACGCAGCCATTTTCTTCTTTCAGAGTTTCGTAGCCTAATCAGATGTAAGATATTTTCAGGAAGTGGTGCCTTATCAACTGGAGCAGTGGAACATTTAGGTATCGCAAGATCGACCGCTCTATTGATAACAGAAACAAAATTGTTACATAGGATATCAATGTGCTTGCTGCAGGTTATAGAATTTAGGCTGGTATCACCTAGAACCAAGTTCGTGTTTATATATGATTTATAACAATTCCAGTTGGCGGCGGAATAGTTGTGGTATAAACTGGTACGATTTACAACTTCTGTATGGTTCATTGTGAGGCTGATCGGAAGGTGGTCTGAACTTAACGCATTTAGAGTTAATGGCACTGTGCAGTAATTTGGAATATTAGTGATATATAGATCAAGAGTTGAGGGGTTCTTGTTAGCACTCGCTGGGATATAGGTGGGGAGAAGTGGATAAAGTATGGAAAAACTTGGGCTGGATTCAGTAACATCTAGTAAAATGTTACCCCAGCAGTTTGCCCTAAGACAATTCCACGACTGATGTCTGCAGTTTAGATCACCACCAATAATTACCTTGTTTCGAGTGTTGACTCTATACAATTTTTGCAGATCCCGCTTAAAGTAAGTAGATTTCTCTAGGTTCCTATTTCCTCCAGGGAAATAGACCGAAAAAAGACTCACCTTGGAGTTGTCACTTAATGTTACATCTATACTAATTTCCTCAATTAACTTGAGGCGCAATGAAGGACGCAAGGAATGTTCTATACATTTTTTCACAACAATGGCGACACCTCCACCACTAGCATGTACCCTGTCTAGGCGATAACATGTGTAATTTTGATGTGAGAAAGAAATGTCTTGTTTGAGCCAGGTTTCTGAAATAAGTGCAATGTCAATATTAAAATTTATCAAGAAACTAAAAAATGCATGCTTTTTGTTTTTGATGCTTCTCGCATTCCAAGTTATGATGTTAAGAGAGTTTCTTAACATGTTTTTTCCGAGTATATGTACTTAATAGCTAATGAAGTAATGACGTTAAATTGGTCAGCTTTAGTTTGACAAGCACTAAGCTTGGTTACAACTTCATTAAGAAGAGAGTTTATCTCGCTAAATGAGAACAGGTTATCATTAGTTAATGTTTCTGACGGATTTTTCTTCGTGTGTGTCTTATCACTGTTGGAAGGTTGCTGGGTTTGATGGAGGCCAGAAGCCCAGGTGGATGAAGGAAGTGAAGGTTGACGCACAGATCGGGGTAGTGGAGGAAAATTATCAATGGATAATCGGTCGGGCACTGGCTGCTGTTTGTCACTCGGAGACTGTAGGAACGTTGTATTTCCAGTACCACGTCCGCGTGGGGATAATTTGCGGCGAATGTCTATGTACTGCTTTCGGCTTATGCATTCTGGATCGGTGGATTTATGTGGCCCACTACAATTTGCACACTTGATGACCTCATTCGTTTTGCAGTCTGATGTTTTATGGTTTCCCGAACATATTGCACAGAAGCTATTTATATGACAATGCATCGAGCCGTGACCATAAAGCTGGCAATTGTGACATTGTGTGACCTTACCTGGATTATGTTTTTTAAAGTCCCAGCGAACGATGGTTTTGAACAGGGTGGAGTAGTTCCGTTTTAGTTCGTTTAATTTAACAGTACCGCGTTGAATGTAGACGATGTACAAGTAGTGTTTGTACAGGGCTTTTGTTGACGGATTTAATGTGATGGTTTTAACATCTAGGCACTTAATCCCGAGTGCAATTAGCTCATTTTTCACTATATCGTTGCTAATTAAGTCTAGCCCGGATAACACTACCTTTAATGGACGATTTTCCTTACGTCAGTGGGTGAAAAACTCACATTTTAACCGTAAGAGTTCGGTTCTGATTTTATTATATATGTCCATTGTTGGGGCACATATTTTTTGCCCAAGCGAAATGTTTTTGATTAAGTATTTGTCTATCTTAATGTTGCTCAAAATATCACGCACTTGAGCACTAGTTGTTTTTAATACCACAATTGGCGGAACGGTTTCTTTAGGAAGTTCTGCGCACTGTTCGTCATTGGTCGGATCCATTTCAGGAGAGTCTTCCATCAGACTCTGAAGTGGTTGAAAAAAGTTAGTGTTTGAACACATTTTAGATTTTACTAGAACTCTATTGTTCACTTTTAAAAGTTTATCGGGAGGAGTTTGGCCTCCAATAACGGGGTCGTAACGCAACCGTTTGCGCTTAATTTTGTTTAACACACGTGGCCCAGGGGCCATAACTTAACGGTTTTAACACTTGTTCAAATTTTTGTATGCGAAAAACGAGGCAAAGAAAACAAGATGATGATAATTAAATTGTGAAAATAACGGTTGATTAAGATAAATAGCACGAGCAAAACTGTGAGACAAGTTGTCTGTTAGAAAGTCAGCCAGGTACTGATTTAAAAACAGATATTTCAGCGAATTAATTTGATCCTTGTTTTCTCTCAAGTAAAGTTTGTGGGAAAGTATAAATATATAGTCGACATTAAGAGAGCACGTTTATACATTTCAAACTTTAATCGCATTTAATTAATATAATTTGTTTTCAAAATTGCAGCATTCTCCGAACTCTTTCTATGCACTCGATCGCCCTAAATCTTGATGTATTCTTTAACTCTTAAAACCCCTTAAAAATAAAAAACACATTTCCTAGAGGTGATTTTCTTAAGGCAAAATCATTTAATTTTATTTTTTTTAAGTGCGTCAAAACCCCAAAATGTTTTTTTTTTGCTCTGGAGTTTTTTCAAGTCATAGTTTTAATCCTGATCTTGAAAATGACGCAGGCTTTTTTCAATTATGTTTATAGCAGTCAAAATATCACGTCCCCAGCATCAAATAACAAAACAACAACCTTACTTGAAGGTCCCGACAGCGACCGTGTGAAAATCGTACGTACAAGTTCTTTGTATTGAATAAAGAGTTTGCCAGCAAAAAGTTATCGAAAAAGTAGTTGATGTTATAATTTAATGATCTTTACTGACCGCAGTTCAGAATCCCATGGTCACACAAAACGTTCCAGACAGTTGTATTTCGGCTGAAGAATGGTGTCTAAAATTGGATGTGAGTCGTTGCATACTCTGGCTGATTAAAGACATTCGACGGCAAAAGATTGAGAAAAAGCAACAACGCCACCAGATTACAATCCCATTATGTATACTTGTGGGCGTAGTTGTACTCAACAACAATAATTTAGTGCTGGGGAAAACACTATTAGGGGATCTTAAGGGGTCTTGATTAATTTATTTTGCTCCCTATATGAATGCACCTGCTGGAAGTGGAAGGGGCCATATCCCTTCAATCGCAATTCAGTTGCAATGGAGCTTTTAGCTAAAGTGGAGCGCGCGTGGTGTGTGCGCTTGTTTTACAAAAGCAATACTTCTGCTGTTATTATGTGGCGAAAATTTTCCAATACGTACCTAATTTGGCACAGAGTGCTCTGCTTATCAAAGCATGGATGCAGAAGTTTGAAATTGCAGGTTCGGTAATGAACAAATCATAGAAGAGGCGATCGAGGACGCCAAGAAACGAAAAAAACGTAGAGAGCGTGTCTAGTCAGTTTGTGAGACTGTGGATTTCACCCTTGTCCATTCTTCGAAAATTTTCTATTTTTATTACATACCGTTTAGTAGTGCGCTGATTTATGAATAAATTTGAACAATGTAGAAATATGTGAGGCAGTAAAGAGTATGCTTCATCGAAACGTCAGTATAAACGAGTACATTACTTCGATTATAATGATTAAAAATTAGATATTAGATTAATTGCTTCGGTGAATGCAAGGACTTTTTTTTACTCTAATGCGCGCACAAAATGTGGGTTAAAGTACTCTTAAATGTCAGAGCACAGTGCGAGCAGATGAAGAGGAAGTGGATAAGGAAAGGAGGTGTCGATGCATATTGGTCTTGAATGTCTTCTGACATCACAACGGCCACGACACACATGATCAGGTACAACATTCCACATTCGTGTGGTTCGGCTAAAGAATAACTCGGTGTGTGTATTTGTGCGCCTGAAGTCCACTTTCAAGCTGAACTGATGCGCATTCACAGATTGACGGGTATCGCGGGGAAATGTCTGAAGAGTTGGAACACATTCAGCAAGTTCAGTTGAACAACGACCATGGTAATAGCTATAGAAAAGGGATAGGCATGATACGTTGCGCCTGTGTTCTAACGACGGAATTGATCGACTTACGGCTGAGTCCCCAAGAAGTTTCACTGCCCGCTTTTCCATCCTGTTGAGCACGTGTAGTGCAGTTTTAGATACGCCTGACCAAATATTGGAGTTCAACTCCATTTTTGGACGAATATACGCCTTGTAAATAGTGGCCAGGTTGGATGGAGTGAAGTATCTTTTGCATTTCTTAAGGAACCTCATACATTTGTTTGCACTTTTCGCAGCGTCAAATACGAGGGTTGCCTCTTATGTTTCGGGATTTGGCAACCCTAGCGTTGCAATCCGGCAATTAACAGCTCTGTCGTAAAGTTGGACATTTTTGAGGTTATACGCACTCAGAACGTTTTGACATACGAGCGCTATTTGTGTTGTTTACAGTAACTTAAAAGATTCATCTCGGGCCAAAAATGGAATTAAATCGTCAACATTTTCATGCGATTATTTTTTACAACTTTCGGCGTTAATTAACTCAGCAACAGTGCATGGATGAACTTAATTCAATTTTTGGCGATGAAGCTCCATCAAGGACCAGTGTTTATCGATGGTATGGTGCATTCAATCGTGGTCGTAGTTCACTCCAAGATGAATTTCGTGAAGGTCGTCCAAAATCAGTTGTTGTTCCGAAAACCATTGATGCTGTGCGCGAACTGATATTGGAAGATCGTCATGTGACCTATCATGAGATTGAGACAACCTTAGGCGTTAGTGGGACCAGCATACATTCAATATTGCATAAACATTTGACTGTCAAAAAAATTTGTTCGCGTTGGATCCCACATAATTTGTCAATCGCCCAAAAAAAGGCTCGTGTCAATTGGTCGAAAGAAATGCTCAAAAAATACGGTCGCGGTGCTTCGAAACACGTCTATGACATCATGACAGGTGATGAATCGTGGATTTACGCGTATGAGCCCGAAAGTAAACAGCAGTCGACTGTCTGGGTGTTTCAAGATGAGCCAAATCCAACAAAAGTTGTTCGCGCACGAAGCACTTCCAAGCAAATGGTCGCCTGTTTTTTCGGAAAAACTGGACATGTCGCAACCGTACCACTATAACAACGCAGAACAGTCAATTCTGAGTGGTACACAACCATTTGTTTGCCAGTTGTCTTCCAAGAAATCAGGAAAACCAACCGCCGAAGACGGATCACTCTTCACCACGACAATGCGAGCTCTCACACATCGGCTGCGACAACTGCATTTTTGAGCACCCAAAACATCGATTTGATGGGTCATCCGCCGTATAGTCCTGACTTGGCACCGAATGACTTCTTTTTATTCCCGTACGTAAAAAACAAACTGAGAGGTCAACGTTTTTCGACACCTGAAGAAGCGGTTGCTGCATTCAGAATGCATGTGTTGGAGATACCTTAATCAGAGTGGCAAAAGTGCTTCGACGATCGGTTCAAACGCATGCAAAAGTGGATAGATCTTCATGGGGAATATTTTGAAAAACAATAAAGTGATTTTCGATGATCAATATTTGTTTTTGTTCTCTAATCCCGGAATATAAAAGACAACCCTCGTATGTGGTCATTCCAATTAAGAGTCGAATTAATTCGAGTTCCGAGGGTTGATAGTTCTTTGGCTTCGTCGACACAATTGCCGTTCATAAACAATATATTTACTTTGGGGTTCGCCTTTGACGACAAGAGACAGCACTGAGTTTTTAAGGCATTGAATTTTACTCGGTTAGATAATCTCCACTGATATATCTTGTTGAGGGCTGAATTCAATGTATCAAGCATAAGTTGCTAGTTGGTAGTGACGTTCGAAGAGTTTGGAAGGGAGTGTTCGTATGAGTACGAGAAAATCAATGTGCTATCGTCAGCAAACGAGTGAATTGGGTTGTGAGTAATTGACAAGAGATCATTTATAAAGATAAGGAAGAGAGTGAGTGAGAGTACCGAACCCCGGGGAACACCTGCATTAATTTGATGGGAGACAGATTTACCACCATCAAGAATCACTTGAATTGAACGGCCAGAAAGATAATCTCTTATCCATTGGATCAGGGAATTGTCCACTCCATTTGAATAGAATTTTGACAAACGGGCTGGATGCCAAACTCTGTCGAAGACTTTCAAGACATCCAGTGCAAGAACCTTGCTTTCTCCGAAGTAGTGGATGGAATGGCTCCACTTTTCGGTAAGGTACGCCATCAAATCTCCTGTGGACCTGCTGCTACGAAAGCCATATTGGCGCTCATTGAGGAGGTCATTTGATTCCAGATATTTCGAAAGTTGACGGTTAATCAATGATTCCTTTACTTTCGAGAGTATTGAAGTTAGTGCAATGGGTCGATAAGAAAAGAGGCATGATTTGTCGCCCTTTTGGGAATAGACTGAATATGCGCTGAGTTCCATCTATTTGGGAAACGGCCAGTAGAGTAAGACAACTAGAAGAGTTTTTGCAGAGGATTGGGGGAATGCCATCCGGACCAGCGGATTTGTGTGCGTTTAGCTCTTTTTGTCCGCGAGCAACAGTACGCGTTCGGAAGCGAATCTGGCTCATGGTGGGCTGCTTATGCTCAAGTTGATGTGGAGCTGATGTGGTATCAGGCCGTTGAGTTGGCTGCAAAATGTGACTGGTCTGTCATCGACTATAAGCGATGGAATGGATGAAGTGACTGAGTTTTGAATGTTTTTCATGAATGCCCAGAAACTTCTACTGAATATACCCATTGCAGTAATTTCTAGCTCTCTTAAATCATTTCCGGTTTTCCTCAGTATTGGTTGATTTATACAACCCGAAGCTCAACTCTTTAGCCATAATGGCTTCCCTGCAGCCGGAATCGACCCACATATTTCTCTTGGGTTTGATACTCTTTACTCTGTGTGGAATAAAGGTCCGCATGCCAAGTAGAACCGTTACCGTCAATGTGTCCGCTACAGAGTCAACATCGTTATTGAGGAAAGATAACGACCAATTTAACCTCCCAAAACAGTCGTTCAGACCTTCTCAGTTGGCCTTCCCGTAGAACCATACTGTTCTTTTGAGAGCTTTATCATTAACGTTACTGTTGGTTAGAGGAAATTTAGCTGACACGACACAGTGGTCTGAAGTGCCCAAAGGCGAAGACACTTCAATTGTGTATTTGTTTGGGTGGGAGGTGAGAAACAGCTCCAGTGTGTTGGCGAAATGATCATATATGTCTGGTACCCGTGTTGGTTCATTGAGAAGTTGAGTTAAACTAGTTGAATCAGCAAAGAGCTGGACATATTGACCTTCAGGTGTTGTTGTTCCGGAGTGACGAAGCCACTGAGATTTATGCACATTAAAATCACCCACAATAACGATTTCGGTGTGCGGATATAGGGTCAAGATGCTATCGATAGAATCAGACAGAGCATCAAATTCGTTAAAGGATGCGTTTCTATCCAAGTTTGGGCTTCTGTAAAGAAAGCAGTAATGTATGATATGCTTACGAACGTGAAGTTTTAGCCAAGAGAAATTAAATTCTGGGTTGGAACAGAGCCCATATTGTGGCAGAAGCTGCTAAGCAATATCATTTCGGCTATACCACGATGTGGAAAGAACAGTGGCATTAAGTTATATCCAGGTAGATTAAAATCGGAAATATCTGTATTAGTAATTACCGGGGTTTCGCTAAGTGCAAGGATAGTTGGTTTCTAGTTAGAAACGCGGGCAGACACAGAAGAGAAATTGCATCTCAAGCCGCGAATGTTACAAGGATCAACGCGAAATTCCTGCTCCATTGAAATGGCACTACACAGAAAACCAATACCGCCTCGGGAAAGGATGCAAGTCGGGACCAGCAATAGATAAACGAAAGCAACCACTACAGGTGTTAAGCCCTTTGTTGCACACGCAACCGTGCAACACATAAGGTTTGTCGGTTGAACCAGATGAGCAATTAATTCCTTTGAATTGGTGAAATTTCACCTTCACAACACCCGAAGGTATGCTAATATAATCAGTCATCATTAGCCATGCCATGGAACACCTTTCGGAGTGCTGCTGATTCTAGAGAAAATTCAGCCAGCTGATACCAGGGCATGTTGCTGGATTCGTTGAGGAGAACACCACTATTGCATAGCGGACGATATATCTTGGTTCAACGGCTTTTCCGAAAGAAAAGAACAATTCTGTTTTTTTCGTGTTTATTCGTAGAACGTTTAAATTTTCGGGAAAAAGTAACGTATTTTGTTAATTATGTTACTGTTGTGAATTGAATAAAGTTAGTGGTTTTGTACATTCAATTGGAAGAAGAAGAGAGTGATCATCGATCCAGGAAATATAATTTGTGAAATTGAAAATTAATTCATTGTTTTATTGTTTTCATGCTGAGTTTTCATCACCGTCTTTTGGTTGGAATTCAACGGCGCTTATATCCCAAACCAACATCACGAATTCACAAGGAATTATTTTTGCTGAGTTGAGAGACCTTGTAGTAGGTGCCCCACTAGATCCGTGCTGAAATCCAGGTCACATCCCTTCGATGACGAACATTATACTGCTCAGACACCAAAAACTCTCCAAAGATTGTACATCAATCGAGAGTATCGATGCCTGAGGGGCGCAAACAGAGGTGCGAAAAAAAGGAAAGCTGACACAAGGGATGGAATGAGTAGAGGATTTTCCCGCACTACACATCACTCGTGAATTATGATTCCGCGAATTAAAGTTATGAAAAAAATATAACTTTATTTACAACAAAACACTTACACACTATTTAACAATTGTAACTTATTACTAGCTGTCTAATGTAGTGTTGAATCGGGAATGAAATCTGCAATTCGTATTTATATGATGAGTCTTATATCGTTCTGATGTGGATTGTGGGTACTACCGCTGGTAGTTTTCCTATGTCTGGTCGGAATAGTCTGTGGGTCTTATCAGTGATATTTTTCCTCTGTTTGGTTTGAATTATCAATTGATGTTGCTGGGATTTTTCCTAAGAGATTATATTATTTTTCTGGAAGTATTTAATTATGATTGTTAACTATGACTGTTAACTCGCGTGTATATCCTCGCACTTTTCACAGCACTAAGACGCGTGTGTGGAGATCCGTTTATTTGCCTAGGATCGCACAGATAACTTTGCACTGCACTCGGGCGTGTGTGTGAAACTCCGTTTGTTGGTTTGGGATTCCACAGTAAGACTCCCCGCGCGACCCGAGAGTGCAATTGGGTATCTGGTGTATATTTATGATTCCCAAAACGAATTGCACAATTGATCCGATGGTACGGATCCCGAGGCAGAAGCGCACGTGCTGTCTCGTTGGTGGTCTTCGATCGACCTCTCCAAAGCGTTTGACAAAATTCTGCACTCAACTCTGTTGTTGAGATCGCTTTTATTTGGTAAGAGAATACCTTTCCAGCCGCTCTACTCGCGTATTTATGACTTCACTTTGACTTTCTGGTAATAACTCAGTACCAACCTGTCCCCATCAGTCAACAAGATAAACCAATGCCTATCATTTAACCAATTCAGTTCCTCTAAAACGCAGTGTTGCCTCTTGTCGACAAAGATGAATGCCAATTCTTGACACTGGAACTTCCAAACATTTGAAGTTACGACGAGCCAAGACATCCACCCCGCCCAATTTGAACACAATTTACAGAGGGGTATTATTTGGCCCAAATTAGAATTCAATATCCATATATCGCCACGTGCATATAAAACAAAGATCCACGAGACCGGAAGGAAGCAGCAAATCGATGAAACTTGTCTTGCATCTAGAAAAAGATCTTTGAAATCCGTCAGTGTAATATAGGCGCAACGTATCTTGGCTCTTTCTGTACCATAAGTATTATCACAGTGGTTGCTCATTCATTCCACATTCCACTTCCCCAACAAACACAATTCTTGTTTAGACGAATCAGAATCATGTAAAATGTTCTGCTTTACCATGTGTTTTCTCTTTATTATAATCATTTAAAGTTACTCGCGTTTGCTACAGAAAAAGTATTCGCAACCGCCAAGACACAAACCGTCGGAATATTCTGGAAGACATAGGTGAGAAGTAAACACATGTTTGGTTTTGTAAAGGTTTCTTTCCAAATGTTCAATATATTATATTATTTCATTCAGTGTCAGAAATAGAACACCAATTTTGATCCATTAGAATATCTTAGTCTGAATAAGTCCGATGGATCCAAGATAATGTCCATCACATATTAGCGCCCCCTTCTAACTCAAGGAATAGAAGAACATTTTTTAAATACTCAGAAGCAAAATACCCCAAGCTACTGGTAAAAAATACATCAAAGGTCAATTATGTGAAACTCTCTTTAAAATCTCTAATTGTTAGTCCCAGAATTGTTCGCAAAACAGATGTTAGACAATGTAATTCTTCAACTTGGTATGCTAAACGCCGGCGAATGTGATAGTAATTGATTTGAACTGATTTGGACTGATATTGATGTTGCATGCATATATGACATTAACGGTCATACATTAACGTCTTAATAACTTTCAATCAAAAGAGTTCTTTCGGTGTAGCATCAAAATTAATTTCCTATTACAAGAGACAGAGTTTCTTCAGTGTAGCCATGAAACCCTATCACACGCCTGCTTTTTGGTAATCGCAAATTCCCATCATGCAATAGCACGTAAATTTTCCATTCCCATAACGAAAATTGCAATTCTGTAATTAACGCATTCCATCAAGTAACAACTAAAATTGCAAATTTGCAAATCCCACGTTCCATCCTAGCGCAAGCCTTCTGTTCACATCACCGTGAATCGGTTGACTCCGGGACCCGTTGCGCGAGGTTTTCCCATAGCCTAGGGGTAAATCTGCAGCCGGAGTAGGCGTCAGGTTGCCATTTCAGGGCGAATGGTGGCAATATTACAACCTTGCAGTTTTCATCGTCGTTGGCATGACATGCGACTGGGCTGGCATCGGGTAACTGTCTCAAGGTAAACGATGAGATCGCGGGAAGGAATATAAAATCAGATTTGATTTTGGGTATATAAAAGGGGTTCAGTTGGAGGCACTGTATCAATTCAAGTCAATTCAATTCAATTCAATCTGTTGACCAGAATTCACACCAAACCGTTAAGTAGAATTCAATTCAAATCGTTAAATGACCTGCTGTTGGTCCTAAGTCTATTTTAACTTAAACTAAATTGTACAATAGCTAAACTAAAACCTCATGATAAATAAAGTAACCAAGGAAGAAGGATCCTAGTCTTTCATTTGTGGGTGCCTGACCGAGGATGGACACACGAGGACAACATCATCATCATCATCGGCACTACAACCGGGAACCGGTCTTGGCCTTATTTAGCAAGTCTCTCCACCGGTATTCGATTCAAATCCGAGACTTGTTAAATTGTCCATAATAATTTATTTTTCCGGGCAAGGTCATTAGCCTTGCGCCACACGAGGACAACACCCACGAGCTGAATCAGCCAGAAGCCACCAACAGTAAGTTATAAATACACATATAACACATTTGGCGCAGCCGGTAGGATACGAACCTACCCTCCCACAGGGAATCTGATTTCGATTAAAGTTTTAATAACTTTCAATCAGAAGAACTCTGTCGGCTGTAACAGGAAATACATTTTGATGCTACACCGAAAGAACTCTTTTGGTTGAAAGTTATTAAAACTTTAATTTATGATCTCTTTTGGTTGAACGTTATTAAGACTTTAATGTATGACCGTTAATGTCATATATGCATGCAACATTGATTTATAAACCAAACCCTTCTTGAAAATATATATTAGATGTACAAATAAGCTTCCGCCGTTTTCTATAAAAAAAAAAATAGGAATTTATTGTGAAACATTACGTTTATTTCAAAGAACTCACATTACGTTTTATTCAAAGAACTCTTCATCTTTTGAGGATATCCACGAATCGACCCATTTTTTGGTATCTTCATATGTTGTAAAGTGCTGCTCGGACAGACCATGTATCATGGACCAAAATAAGTGATAATTAGAAGGGGCAAGGTCTGGTGAATACGGCGGGTGGGGTAGGACTTCCCAATGAAGTGTTTCCAAATACTTTTTCACCGGCACCGGAACATGTGGACGAGCATTATCATGGAGAAGAATAATTTTGTCATGTCTGGAGTAGTAATGGGCGCGTTTTTCTTGGGATGGATCTTCCTCCAATCTTGCTTCCAATTCCTTGTCTTCGTGCACTTTCGGCCTTCCACTTCGTTCTTTGTCTTCCACGTCAAACTCATCGTTTTTAAACTTTTGAAACCACCCAAGACAACTTCTCTCACTCGAAGCAGCCTCACAATATGCTTCTACAAGCAATCGATGCGCTTCAGAGGCAGATTTCTTCAAATTAAAAAAGGAAATCTAAAGTTTCCGCAAATGACGCTTATTTAGCACAGAACTAGACATTTTTCCACGAAAAAATTATGTAAAGCTGATACAAAGTCACTAATATTTTGAGGTTATGTTGTTATCACGTGTTCAAAATATTACCTTTCATCATCATCATCGGCACTACAACCGGGAACGGGTCTTGGCATTATTTAGCAAGTCCTGAGGCTTGTTAAATTTTCCATAATGATTTGTTTTTTCCGGGCAAGGTCATTAGTCTTGCGCCAGAGGCTTCCCGACGGGGACTCGAACCCCGGACTTCCGCGTCAGGCGGCTATACTAACCACTATACTATCGATGAGCCCACAATATTACCTTTGACATCTGACAATTTCTAAATAATTTTCTGGTGGTGCCATCTTTTGCCAAACGGCGGACTCTTATTTGTACACCTAATATTATTTAGATTCTTTTTATTTCTTGTCTTCTGTTCTTAGGTGTATATAACAGTTGGTAAGTAGGTTAGTGTAGGTACAAAGACGTTAGACTGTTGCATGTTTATAAGTTTATTCGAGCACATGGTTTTCGACAGGTTTTTTTTCTGGTTGTTAAAATTTTGTATGCGTGTAATAAAATAAATTTATGTGATAAAATAATAATTAAAACAATATATTGTAGTTAAAAATAAAATAATAAAACGCCAAATAGAAAAGGTTCACCTAGTAAAAGAAAAATTATCGTAAAAGTAAAAAGTCATTCCATGGAAATCGCTTTCACCTGAAACAGAAACTGAATTAATCAGTGCTTCTGCAGAAAATAAAAAATGACCTGATTCATCTAAAATGTGTGTCGATCTTACACCACAATACTGTTTTATTTCATTTGCATGCATTTTGAGTAACATCTTAAAGTGCAAAAATTAAAATGTAATTAAAAAAAGAAAACGTTAAATGCGTTTTCCTCGAAACTAGGTTTTTCGACATGGTTCCGCGTGTATCATAGTATTTGAGGTATCGACATAAATCAAAGTGCATATTATTCCTCGATGCCGTTGTTTAGGCAGGAACTAGGATATTTTGGTTCCGTAATATTCTTTCAAAATGGCGGCTGTTTATAGTCGGGAAAAAACGAGAAAAAAAATATATATGTATATTTTTTTTTTTCTAATTCTTGATTTTTTGGTTTTAGTTCATTAGGGATTTCAAAACGCGGAACCATCAAAGTGGAAAAATCTAGCAGTGTAGACTTCGACGCCATCTATACCCAGCTCATTTTTGATTGAAAAACGTTTTTTTTGGTAATCTCAAGACGTACAAATAATGTTGTATGTTTAGTTTTTTAACAAAATATTTATTTGTATAAAAATAAAATAGTAAAAAAGTCAATTTTTTTGTGTGCGAATTTCCCCTTATGGAAATAGAAGTGATATATGAAAGCAGCGTTTTAGTTTGAACTATTTTATGAGGTACAACATTAAATATCCGAAACCACCGAAATTCATCTCAACTTACTTGAGTTTTTCTAGTGCCATTAAACTTCTGTACTAAGTATTTCCTTGTTGCTTTTTTCACGATTCGAGGTTACTCAATACGCGTGCGATGTCAATGGCCAATTGAAAGCATTCTATGTGATTTTGGAACAAAAGTAACCAAGATGACGTATAAGTATACACTACTCTTAACTTTAACTTCAACACCTCTACTCCCAAACGCCATTTCCTACAAAATTGCTTGTTTCACCATACAAATTCCTTCACTAACATTAAGTATCCTTGTTTTATCCGAGTTTTATTTACTTCTTCGCGCCTTTTTCTGCCTTTCCGCTCATCATACTATTGTGACCCATTATCCCAATGTTAAGTAAAATTAATTCAAAACCATACTTTTTTAAACTCAGGCTTCTGTCCCCATCTCTCACACTGTCTTTCGGCCTGGTAACTTAAGTTAAAGTTAAGTAGTCAAGCAAATTCTTGAGTATTAGTAAGAAGTTAAAATGTCTAACATTTTTTAATATCAAGCTTAAACGGAAAAACGTTCCTCCTTTTTAGACCAAATTGTGTCTGTCATCATTTCTGGGGCTAGCAACTGAGGCAATAGATGGTTTGGGTTTAAAAGACCACAGTTCTGTGTTCGCTCTTTCGCTGCTTCTTGGTTCTATTTATAATCAAAACTCAATACGTTTCATTTTGCATTGTCAAATCCTTTTCCGAATTCCAAACCTGTTTAAAATGCCATGTCTATATCTGTTTATCTTCAATGTACACGTACACACCTTAGTCTTGGAATCATTCGTCTGCCCATGTAAACCACACGCATCTCAGCACCGAAATGTGGGTCCACTTTACCCGATTTATTTTGAACCCAATATCCTCGTGCCAAAGCTACGCCGCCGGGATTTTGTTCCTTTTCACTTTTAATTCCTTAACGTGCATTGAGAAGATTGGTTGCTTTTAGTCGGCTAACCTGTTCCCTTTAATAATTTACTTTGGCATCGTGCTATTTAACAACAAATAGTTTTACAAGTTCACCCACCGGTATAGATTCAGTACATTTAACGTGCTGGTTTCCTGACTAAAAATTGATTCTCCATTTAACTTCTGGTGGGTCATGTACTTGTGTTTGAGTGTCAAACTGAAAGTACCTCGTTGTGTATCATGACGTCACTTAAGAAGAACAAGGAAACATATTTGGGCTGCAGTACATTTACACATGGAAAGGAATGTAACCCTGACTGCCAACAAAGAATAACTGCGGCGGTAACAAGGACTGAAGAGAGTTGGAAGTGTAATATGCTTTCCAAACCGTTACGCCGGAAAAAGGCCCTTGTGGAATTGTTTTATTTGGACTTTCCTGTGTAACAGGATTTATGGTAAGCGTCAGTGAATTGTGCTTTTTTTTTTATTCGCCTGTTTCCTTAAACATGTTTTGGGTCTGGAAAATGAAGGACTATGGGGTTTTTATGCAAAGAGTTACATCATTTGTAAGTGCCACAAAATTGGCAGAGTATTTCATTGTGTATCGTATTCGACATTCAACATGTTTTATTGGTGTCAAACACTGTGGTGTTTAAAAGATGTCGGATTTAATAAGATATGTTGGATCATGATTTATGGGTATGTAACTGGATGCAATAACGAATGCTATGAAGTCAAGAGCTAGAGATTGGATCATGGCAGGTAGTTTTTTATTATTCCAAGAATTAAGCAGTTCAATTCCGCGATAAACGTGAAACGCTCATTAGACAAGCTTATCAGCTATGATGTTAGCAAGGTATATTGTTCTTGATTTAACTCATATTAATATTTTACCAGTTATCACCTAAAGAATGTTCCAACAGTTATCCAAGAGTTGAATTTTGGCTATTTGGGCAGTAAAGCGATGTTGCTTAAAATATAAAAAATAGCATGGCAGTATTCAATTCAGAGTTATTACACCAAAAAAACAACGCGTTTTCATCGTTATAAATATTTTAAAAACAATAAAAGTGTCAATTTTCGAAATATGGTCGAATAGTAACTCAAAGCTGGATCAAGTATTGAACTTAAACGTGGGCGGTTGTTTTGATGTTTTTATGTTTTTGATGTTTAGTGAGGACAGAACCCTCATTTATTTAGCTTAATTCAAGCTTACATTAACTTAAATTAAATTAATATAAAAAGCCTTACAGACTATCTTAACCTAGAGTAAGAAGGAGAAAAAAAGAAAAAAACCAGGAAGGTGAAGGTGACTGTGCGATGGGGGAGGTAGGAGGCTAGAGAGGAGTGGGTGTATGTGGGGGTGGTAAATTCGGCATTTGTGAGACAGTGTTATGGGCTTCACGCTTGAAAAAACTATAACGAAAAAAAGAAACAGACATGACCCGAGCAATCAATTCTGATGAACAAAACTGTAAACAACTTAAAAAGTAATCGATGTTGATATGTGTGTCTTGTTGAAAGCTCATCTCGTCCACGCCCGTATTTTCACAAAAATGTTGCCACTTCATGCATATCTACTGACCTATCAGACCGAAGAGAATACGCTCGATTTTGAAAACGCAATATGTAGATGTTAATTTAAAAAAAAATCACTTCAAGGATAAGGCTCATTTCAGTCGTGATGGAGTCGTTACTTGTCTAAATTGTGGGTCCTAAAACCCACACGTGGTTGTTGACAAACAATATTGTACATCCGTAACTTTAGTTTTTACCAATTTTGGGTTAAAGGTATCATCGAGAAATTCTTCTTTGAAAATGCAATTACTCAGCAGTGCAATTCTATACAACAAATCTTTACCGTTCATAAAAAAATTATTTCCAGATGATGTAGTTTCCCATTTTGATTATCAGAATTAGCTGCACACATCACATCATTTGATGCTTTCAGCGTTGTATTAATGAAATTAAACCACTTTTATGTAAAAAGGTAATAGTAAACTTCAACAAAAAAGGGGATAGCCACGGAGGCCATTTAACCAATATGCTATTCAACACATAACTATATAGTACGCACACAATCAATAAAATATTTACAATTTATAACTGAAAACATCCATTTTCGATCACACAGGCACACCTTCTAAATATTATTGCAAAAATACTAGAAGGCAGACACTGACGATGAAAATAACCATTTTTTTTTCTTTTTTTTTTCAGCCGGTACATGTGACCAAAAGCCAGTTAATAAGATAATCGGGGAATATATATACTAGGGGACTACGTCCCCTGCTCGCTACGCTCGCCAACCCCCTTATCAGTTTTAATGTAATTATAAACAAATTTAAATTAATTTTCAATTTCAATGTAACGATCAATGTTTTAAAACCATTTTTTTAATTTTAATGTGACGGGACAAAAAAAAATTAAATCTGCTCTTGAAGCCAACTTGGTTGAATTTTTTTTTCATATTATAGGCATTCACGACAGTGCCTTCTCGTACACTATAATCTTTATTTCTTTAGTTTCCAATTTACACTCGATCTTAATACCATTTTGGCTTGAAAATCGTATCTTTCGTTTTAACGAATAAGCCGACGCGTTTTCGACCCGTAATTAAATATTAAGTTTGTGCAACTAACACAAAAAAAAAAAATTGGCACACGATCAATTTACGATTTAAAACTAATAATGGGAGTTGGCGAGTGATTGACATGTTACAAAAAAATCTGACACACGAAAAACTTTGTTATATAATTGATATATATATATATATATATATATATATATATATATATATATATATATATATATTTTTTTTTTTTTTTTAATATACTTCTCTTGGGAAAGGCGAACCTATAACGCCCGAGATGCCACCAAATAACTGTTGCAGTTCATTTTGAACAGTTGCAGGTTGTAACACTCCGAGAACACTTGCGCAGGGAGGGAATTCCACAGCTTCTGCGCTCTTTACTCGAGCGAGTTATGATGCACAGATGTTCGCCCCGTTGGGGAGATGAATCGCGAACTGGTGCGATCCGTCGGATTGTCTCGTAGAGCGCATAAAACCCGGATTATGTGGAACAATACCATGGATCTCCAAAGAACAGTACCCGTAATAATATCTGTAAAACAGACAGAGGTCGGCTATGCGTTTTCGATGTGATAGCGACTGTAGTCCCGGCGTCAGCGCCATGTCCCCGATCAGGCGGAGCGCTCGTCTCTGAATGCTCTCAAGTAGGTCGAGGGAGATCGAGGTCGAGCAGAGCTCCAAACATGAGAGCAATATTCGAGTGCGGGTATAATTTGGGTTTTATACAGGAAAAGAAGTTGAGCCGGAGTAAAATATTTCTTAGAATGTGACAACCAGCCGGAATTTTGCACATTAAAATCACCAAGGATAATAATTTCAGAAGCTGGGTGGTTGATTTGTATCCAGTCGACGGCGCGTGAAAGATATTCGGAAAATGTCGCCGATCGATCGTCATTCGGGGAGTGGTAAAGATAACAAAAAAATTTAACAGAATTCCTCAGCAGAACCTTCAACCATATGATGTCCATGTTATTGGGGTCCAACGCCTCCATCCTCTGCCAAACCAGATCGGACCGCGTGAAGATGCAGACTCCATCATTAAAACGGAATCTCGAATGCAAGTCGTATGCTGAGCAACGGAGATATGTCGAATCAGTTGACGAATCGACCTGGGTCTCAGTTAGGGCAAGGATATCAGGTTTCGCTGTTTGCAAACATTGGTGGACGGCGTTTACATTCGTATTGGTGAAACTTATGCCCCTGATGTTACATGCAAATGCCGTTATCAGTCGAACGTCGACAGAGCCCCAAGAACGGACCCAATTATGCGAGACGAACCTCTTAAAGTTCAGTTATTTATTATAATATATCCATGATGTTTATCCTGACATAATCCCCCCGTAAAGAGAAGACCGCAGTGCAAGGTGCTAAAAAGTTACGTGATGTGTATGGTGAAGAAGCCTTAAAAGAAAGACAGAGCCGGAAAGGGTATGACAAACTTCGTTCCGGAGATTTTTCACTGAAAGATGAACAACGATCAGGTCGACCAGGTGAGCTTGATGAGGATCAAATTAAAGCCGTAATGGAGCCGTATCGCCATGTAACTGTGCGCGAGATAGAAAAAAAGTTAAATGTGTCACATACAGCGATTGAGAAACATTTAAAACGTATGAAACGCATTAAAAAGCTTGATGTTTGGATTTGAGAGATCTTCATTTAACGAAGCGCATCGATGCTTTCGATATGCATCTTAGACGCAATGAATTCGACCCTTTTTTTAAACGAATCATCATTAGAGATGAAAAATGGGTTACAGTAATTCCAATCCAAAACAATCTTGATCCTGGCTTAATGAGCCAGCACAATTCACCTTGAAAGCTGATATCCACCAAAAGAAGATTTTGCTCTCGATTTGGTGGGATTGGAAAGGTGTGGTGCATTTTGAGTTGTTTCCAGAGAATCAAACGATCAATTCGGATAGGTACTGTCAACAACCGGACAAATTAAATACAGCGGTCACCGAAAAACGTCCAGAGTTGGCCAATCTAATAGGTGTCATTTTTCACCAGGACGACACTAGGCCACACACACCTTTGGTCACTCGCCAAAAATAATTAGAGCTTGGTTGGGAATTGATGTTATATCCACCTATGGTGGCCCTGACGTTGCTCCATCAGATTACCATTTATTTCGATCTTTGCAAAACTCTTCGGATGGTAAAACTCTCAATGATGATGACGCTGTGAAATCGCAGTTGATTCAGTTTTTTGCCGATAAAGATCAGAAGTTCTACGAACGTGGAATTATAACGTTACCAGAAAGATGACAAAAGGTTATCCAACAAAATAGAAAATATGCCATTGATTAAAGTTTATTCGTTGTATTTAAAAAAATGTGTTTTATTTAACTGAAAAAATCGACAATTACTTAGTTGCGAACCTTATACATTAACCATGAATAAGAGATATTACGTTTACAAAGAAAAATGTGATCAGAAAGAACGTTCCACATTCGCGTGGTTCGCCTAAAAAACAGATCTCTGTGTGCCGTCTGTGTATTGGTGTATCGTTTCTGCATTTCAGTGAATTCTGTTGAGTAGCAATGACGATAATATGTGGATGGATTAATTCTGTTACGCCTATGTTTTACTAAAGGAATTCAAAGGCTTACGCTGGTTTCAATGATATTTGTGCCCTCTGTTGAAGTTCTGATCAAACATGGGAATGAAGTTTTACTTGAGGGTCAACATTGTAAAAAAGATGTATTATAAAAAAATTATAGTTCAAAGAAAAAAAAACAACTCTTTCTTTGCTTCAAATCACAATAAATTTGAATGTATTGGTCATCCCCAAAAGTCCTTGAATGCAAATCTTATGCCTATAAATAATTTTTTTGTTTTTGCAAATGATATACTCCATTTGGTTTTTGTAGGAAATTGTATTTTTAACCGTGTGATATAAATTAAATGAAAAAATATTACGTGTAAATAATTATACGGTGTTGATATCTAGGCATTACATTTGAATATAGGCGGTTTCTCTAAATGACCCATTTTCATTTCATTTTTAAAACATTTTTTATTTTTCTTTTTATATTCTTAATTTCTAAATTAAAGGCTAGACAAAAAATGCTTAAATTCTAGCTTAATTATCTTACATAATAACTTACTGGTCCTTCGCAGACGCTCTAAGCTAAACATTACTTAACATTTGTATAATTTGCCTTTCGGCGACAGAACTTTGTGGCAGTACTGATAATTAGTTGAAATACAAAGAAAAATTTGAAAAACTTTGTCAATTTTTTTGTTTTTTTTTCTTAAAATTTAACTTACTTAACTTACCTAATATATATATATATATTTTTTTTTTTATTTATTTTTTTTTATTTTTTTTTTATTTTTTTTTTTTATTTTTATTTTTTATTTTTATGTAAAAGCACTTAACCTAACTTAACTTAAATCTTATACTACCCTAATTCTAGAAAAGCTAAGTCTATGTAAGCTAGCTGATGATAGTATGATTCTATACCGACTTTGGTATCCAGGTCTTTATATGCCATTCAACCACCAGAACTGTTGACGCTGTCTAATACTATCGTCCCGGTCTCTGTGGGAGATAGCCCTACTGAAGCGCAGGAGCTCTTCTTCGGTGCGCGCTACTTCCCGGTCGTAGCACAATCGCCCGTCTACAGATGATCTACTTACATGATAGATCAGCGGAATTCCGGATCTATCCTGTATAAGCCCTTTCATATCCAAGTCAAGGAACGCCTCTGGTGGAACAAAGCCGTTGCGACGCACGCTCTCATAGTACAAGGTGTTTGGATAATAGGCCCCGAAAATTAGGTCATTGGACGAGCTTATTGCTCTCGCAATATGTCCTCTGATTAATTTAATCATAAAATTATCCACCCTATTTATGTACGCTTCATTATATAAAGTCTCATTTGAGTAATACTTTTTATAGTCCGATTCCGGTGTCCGATATAATCTGAGACAACTTCTGAGGCACTTTCTTTCGAACACCCGAATCTTTTCCATCAAATTTGGACCTATGTTGAACCATACTGGGCAACCATATATGAGCATTGGCCTGATTAGCGTCATGTAGCATATGACTTTTACCTTGCTGTCAAGTTGGCTACTGTGAAATAGCCTCCTTGTCATAGCAAAAGTTTTCCTCGCTTTGAGCAAAGCAGCCTCTACATGTCTGTTGAAATACAGATATTGATCTAGCCAGATGCCCAGGTATTTAACTAAACTCTTGGTTTCCAGTTTATCTCCATGCGGTCCCACGATAACTAGCTTTCGCCAGTTTTTCCTTGTGTCGTACGTGGCTTTATATAATGGAGTTCTGAATAGGATGGCTTCACATTTCTGGAAGTTGATCTTAAGTTTCCAGTCATTGCAATAGCGCTGCACTTTGTTGAAGTCTCGCTGTATTTTTACCAAAGGAATGTATTCATAAAGGTTTTATTAAAACCTTATTCTTGTGTCCCACAATTACTTGGATTTTGGTTCCCTGCTACGGAAATTAAAGATGACTCAACTCAACAAAGTCAGCCGGTTTATCGAGTGTGGCTGGTGTGGAAACAGTGACATGCTGATGATTTTGCGAACGTAAGTTCAAATGACAAATAACACAACATGTTTGGTGACTTCATTTCCAAACTCACCGGTGTTATACATATATATGTATTCATGCAACCTATGTGCGTTACGCATTTATGGCCAAGTTGAATTCCCATAAATATCATACACTTATTAAAGCATGTAACAAGCTTCCCGTTTAAATAATTCATAAATCATTAAAAGGGAAACCATTGACAGAGACATTGTTTTCTTGTGGCTGTGCTAAATTACGTGCGACTATGCACAAGAATATTGTTCTGCACAAAAGTTTAACTTTATTATGCACGAGCAAAAGCAAAAGTTGAAGATTCAACAACCTCAACGAGAAGTTGAGAATCAGCAACAATGCCCTTTTTCTTATGTTTTAGTTATAGCTACAAATTTAACTTTTGTCAAAAAAGAGAGAATTCGTTCTACTTCATGTCAAATAAAGCAAAGCCCTAAGATATCCTTTAATTCCGATCACAATATTAACGCCGAAGCTTAAGAATGCTTCGAAGCAAGCCTTGTCACATTGTGCCTTCAACCTCGAGGAGTGCATAATTTATTATGGATCATTAATGATGTTCATATTTTATAACTTAGCAATGCAGCCAGTGGGCGGGAGGTTTATCATTTTACTTTATCATTGCGATGCATCTTTTTATATGAAATATAACACCATCGCCCTCGCACCGCAACTATGCCATGTGCCATTGTCATCCACATGCATACAATTTTAACGCCGCAGTAGAAGCATATATTATGCATGTACCGCCGTATAGCACCCTTTCGGCATATCCTTCCAATCAGTGCCGTCACAATTACCACACCCACTTGAGCTCCCAAACAAAGCCAACACAAACAGATGAAAATGGGTAAAAAAGTGAAAAAAAAAAATGATGACGAAAAGATAAAACCGAAAAGAAATTTCACGCAGGATGGCACGTAAGAACAAAAAGGAAATTGGTTCATCTCGTCGAAAGTTAAATGCTCCTTTTCATTGCGTACTAGTCCTGGGTCCTTGTGTTTTCCACAAGGGGAAATTACTTGACAGAAATTTTTTTTATATTGACAACGCAGATACAAAAATGTTTTTGACTATCAAATAACTGTCACTTGCCTTATTAAACATTCTGAATCTAAAAGGACGTTTTGGTCGCAATTTAGTTCACGTTGCCTTATACGAGTAAATGCGCCTGTAGGCATATGCCTGCAGAAAGCTTAACGGCCGAACAATGAATGATGCTCTTCTCGAGTTTTCTAATGGAAATAGATCACAAATTCTTTTGCAATGGTAATGAGAATGGGTTCAAATATATTTGATAAACAGAGTTGTTCAGAAACATGCTACGAATACACACAACTATGAAATAATTCTCATCCAAGTTAGCGAGGTCAAGAGTGTTTCCAATATAAGAGATGTTGATAGAGACGCACATAATGAATGAAATCTAAGTATCAAATGGGTATAGCAATTTAATCGGACACAAATCAGCGTTCTCTAACATTATCAAAATCCATACCAAACCTGAAACTGCAAAGTATTGGCCAGTGCAACAGTAAGAATTCATTCACTTGTCAACAGGGCTTTTTAACAAAATATTATTTGTTAATTTTGACATGTATGTAAGATTGATGAAGAGTTGTTTAATTTCAGTTTTGCTTTTGGGGAAAATATTTAGTAACAGGAAAATTTCAAAAATATTCTACTCATATTCATTCCTTAATTATGGTTTTGATGCTGGAGGAATTTTCATCCTTTATTTCGGAAAATGTAAGGAACAAGAATACTTTTGTTAAGAATCGCAGCATTAATCAATGTTTATCAATGCGCTTATGGGACCGGACGTTAACGACCTTATTATCGCAATTATCTGAAGCACGCCCCTTTCGAGTAAGCTCCTACATATCTGCCTATATAATGTCCCCCCTCTAGCTCTGCGAACTTCCAAAGGTTTACGTCGGAGGAGTTTGCGTGGTGTGGTCTCTTTGTTTCTCATTATTTTAGTATTCTTACAATAGCCGATTAAGCCCAATCAGCAGCGCAAATAAGACATATTTGATGCTGTGGGTGCAGAAATTCAATTAAGTGATCTATGGCGAAAACACAAAACCCTTCAAATTAGTTTCAAGTTCGCCATAATTTTACAAACAAATATGAATTTGGTTTATTTGAGCCCCACAAGACGATCCTACACATTCCACCAAATTGCAACCAAAATCAGTGGCACATATATCTCTATACCAAAACTCATATTGTTACAGAATGGAAAACTATGGAACTGCTTTCCCTCCTTTGTCGCCAGAGCGCTATAATTTCCAATATTAAAGTAGAACTCCAACATCTGATACTATCTAAGCGCGCTATAGAGAATATACACTGAGAGAACTTAAAAAAAACCAACAGCTGGAATTTATAACTTAAGCTTTATATCACTCGGAATCACTACTTCAGATTTCCTTAATGCACTTTCTCCGGAAGCTTTTAAGCAGAGTATAATGTTCGGTTGCACTAATCGGTTAGCGCAATAACTTCTGCGTAAATGTGTGGAATAATTGAGACAATAAAGCAAGGTTTGAAAATTTGACTCAATTTCACTAAATGTATGGAAACTTAGTATTGGTGTTGTGAAAGAGAAAGCTAAATCAACAATGCGCAGCTTTTGTCCTACTATTACTTTTTACTATTTATTGGCCTGAATCCGAAAGTTCAGGACCTCGCGGATTCGATAGGCCATCGTTCCCTGCCCCGTGCATTCTCCTTCCACGCTTCCCTCTGTGATCCAATCTCTTCAAGGCCCACATTACATTGTCCTCCCATCTCCATGGCGGTCTTCCCATCGGTCTCTTTCCGGTTGGTCTCCCGCCAAGATTTCTACATACGATTCAGTCCTTGCCCATGCTCGCTACACTCCCGGTTCATCTTAATCTTCGCGATCTGATTATTCTCATTGTTATAGGTTTCGGGTATAGCTCTTCCAATTCGCGGTTGTGGAGTTTCCTCCATTATCCCGCGTCTTCATTATATTTACCGCCAAAGATGTTCCCTAAAATGTTATTCTCCAATACGCAAAATCTGATCTTCTCCCGTTTTGTAAGCGCTCATGTATCTCATCTGAACAACCTGCGTGAGTATGGTTCTATAAATACGAAGCTTTATATTACGGTTCGATTTTAGCAGTTTGTTGACTGCGTACCAACTAGTGTTACAATATTTGTTCTACAAGCGATATGCGTGGTCACACTACAATTACTACCAAATTATAAGAAAAAAGGATTACCGCAAGACTTTTGAAACTGACTTTTCGAAAATCGTGGTTGTGAAACCGTTTTTCATATTTATCTCTAGAAATGGCGAACATAAGTTGGCATTTTTTGTGGTCTCGCTCGCCGCTGGAAATAAATTCGATGGGCTGAAATGCACAAAATATCATCATGCGGTAAATCAGATATAGGCATGAAACCCAATTTTTTGAAGATACAGAATTTAAGAATACCTTTTCTCCAACAGAATGCGAAACATGAAACCAATGAACAATAAACATGATTATATTAAGTTTAAAATGAATGAAAGATCGGTTCATTACTTACCATTAAAAAGCCTGAAGGTCGGATTGGATTAATAAACTCATCTGAAAATAGAAAACAAGAAAAACACATTAGAAATATAATTAGATCTATAAAATTAAATAATTTGACTGAATGTTTTTATACAGCTGCTACTTTCACCAAATTATAAAACAGAGTGCATATATATATATAGGCTCGCAATTTGCTTTAGTTTTGTATAGCTGCACAACGAAGTACGATAGAGCAACATAGATTGCCTATTATGGGAGTTTTATACATGAATATGTAGCGATTCTAACAGATACACACAATTCACAAGCAAGCAAAAATAGTGAAGAACTCCGAACGAAAAAAATCGAATAAGAAAAATACATCAGAACCGTATACCAAGCGATAAATAAAAATAATTCACACCAGTGGAATATACTCGAGTTTGGAAATCAAATTCTAAACACGGTCAGTAGCCTGGTGTGTAAGCTTAGGTAAAATTTTTTTCGTGATTCGAGCTGTCATAGCGTCAGTTTGAATCACACGATCTTCTTCACTATTATTTCAAACGCTATAAATAAGCCTGAGTACTGTCAATAGACATGACAACCATGTTATCCGTGTTTTCATAGCGATAGATCTGCCCTGGCTATGCTATTGTAGCGTTTCTAATAGGTACGCACATAATAGTGAAGAACAACAACACCATGAGAACGACAACAGATGAGTGTACTTGGGAAAATCGATCAAATTCCTATACGCAGCAGTGGTCTGATGTGTTGAGACTTTGGTTCTATCTTTTAGTGATTATAATCATCATAGCCTCGGTTCTAAGCAGCCGCTCTTCACTAGCGTTGCAAACGCTACACTATCAAGAATAGTTTTCATATGATGGTATTCTTAAGACGTTTCCACTTTCTGACATCCCTCGGCCTGGATTCATTCGACACCGAGGGTGAGTTCATAATTATTTTCTCACCGATTTATACTTAAAGCAGCCATATTAGCTCTAACCTCACTTACGTACAACATCCTTCAGCATAGTTTTCAAGGAAACTATAATAACCGAAGTACTTTTTATACTCTACACACACAAAAAAGGAGATTTTGAAGTGCCCTAATATGTAAGAGCCCAGTGAAGAGGGAGAATCTATAAAGACTCCCCCCTAACTCGAAAAGAATAACCTTGAAGGCTTCCATCGACATGAATCTTACCTTCTTTTTAATTTCCAACCATTGTGGGAGAATAGGCTTTTTGGGGATATATTGTAGTGCTCTGAAAAGCCCTACCATCTCCTTCCCCCACACATTGATCCAAATCTCGTAATCCTTAACAAAAATTCAAAAAGCAATCATCTAAATTGAAGATTCGCGATAAACGAATCAAATGTTCGTTTATCGCCCTTGCACCCGACTCCCCATAATCATCCAACTAATCCAGAAATACATTATCCCAATCTAGCAAAATTCCTGGTAAACGAATCAAATATTCGTTTATCAACCATATACATCAATTTCCCCAGATCTCAAACAAAAGCAAACATGGTAAATTGAATCAGGTGTTCAATTTCCATACTCACGCTCATGTGTCCGAGAATTCGCCTAACCGAATTCTTATTTCAAAAAACAAACATTAGACTCCAGCAAAGTATCTTTTTCGAGATTCTGCTCGCATTTTGATGCATTCGGGAGACAAAATCCCGATCACATTTTGTATAAAAGGTGGTGAATTTTGTATAAAAGCATTCAAACTGCTCATTTACAAACAAATTATCAGGCCCACACTCACGTACGCGTGTCCATTGTGGTACCATATCACTCCCTCCCAAATGGAGAAATTACGAGTATTCGAAGGAAAATGCTTTAGGTATGTCTCTGAGTTACATCGTCGTCCTAACTCCTATAAGTACTATAGTAACGTCGAACTCTACAATACCGCTGGTATTGAGCGCCTCGATAGACGATTCCTCGAGCTATCTATCAAATTTATCGAAAGCCTACAAAATAATCCCAATCCCATAATAACCTCGCTCTTAGAGAACCATCTAGATATCAGAACTAACTATCCCAACTGTCTCCACACCAGAGCTATCTTCGCCTCAGGCAGAATGGTAAATGATTCAAACGAGATCATATACCACAACACCGAAGTTACCCCTAACCAGTTTAAATACTGTAACGTCCAACCATTTTCCAACATCCTACGTTTTTCCAACGAAGAACCGGAAAGAAATACTCTTCCTCAAACCCATAACTGACCTCATTCCACATCCTTTAATTCATATATCCCATTAATTATAAAACTTTGTTTTGTTTATAGCTCACTTTATAATAATCAGAATAAGTTAGGTTAAGTTATATTTATATTTAGGGTTAGGTTTAGATTAAGTAAAGTAAAAATAAAAAATTCCTGGTTTTCTGACCTTTTCCAGGAAGACGAAACCCTACTAAATGTATAAACACACATCTATCCTGTAACTCTTAAAACATTGTTTGGAAAATGTATTATAATAATAATTACATGTAAGCAATTGTCACGAATTTAATTTTAAGTCACTGTATTACTTAAATGTACAAATTCTAATTATTGTTAATAAATACAGTTTAAAAAAAAAAAAAAAGTATAAAAGCATCAGTCTCAATTGGCGTCATAGGCGTAAGGATGCCAGTAAATGTATCTAAACTAAACTAAAATAAAGTTAAAATTAATTAATAAATGTAAATGTAAATTCTTTCATATATTGATCCTGTCTTATTATTGGAATATTTGGACCGTATTCAACTATCGGTAGCTACTCTTCCCTCTGGTCTGAGGAAGCACGGTGGCGACCGCAACGGGTCCCCTCAGGAACGGTCTAAAGAGATCCCCCATCCTTCTCAGGACAAGGAGACGCCCTCCCTGAGAGAAGGATCACAACAATATTATATATATATATATATATATATATATATATATAATTTTTTTTTTCTTACATATGGTATATCAATATTATATGTCAATTTTCTTGACACGCAAAGACTGCATAGGCTTTCATCATTAGGTTTGATAATAAAGGAGATTTTTCCGAATCTACTCACTCCATATTTTCCAGCGAGCTGATCATTTCCTGATAATACATCAACTCAACCTCTGTTAGAACGCAGGTGTAATTTAATGGAACAAATTTACTTTCGCTCTTGTACGTTTTCGCAATCGTTCAAAGGAAGCAGAATTCAGAACTCTATAATCCAAACCTTATTCATCAATACTTTTGAAACCGTCTACCTTACTATATTTATTGGTTTCTGAATAGGTGTAACGGATTTTGAAAAAGGCGGGCTATCGTCTAATGACGTGATATGATATTGGCGACAATAGATAAAGCGAAGTCCTCTCATCGAAAAATTGAGTCACTCGATATACAACTTTTGAGAAATCAGGATTGTCGCTCCGGTTGTTAGTAAAGGCTTCGAAACATTTTGTAAAACGACTCTATTATCTAAATCGCATTCCTATGAAGTTCGCAATATACTAGTTTCATTTGTAAAAGACTGTCTTGTGGTAGCTTAATCCAAATGGTACTGGATTGTACTAAGTGAGTATTGGATCAAATTAATGTTGGCGATACTGAGATTTCCGCGCAGGTCACCGTCGTCCTTAGAATACAAGCGGAATATTCCGTCGTGGAAAAATAAGCGTAGCTCATCCGGGCTCATCCACATACGAGTACATTATTATTTCACCTCTCAACCGTAATATTATTATAGCGACCGTAATTAATGAAAGAGAAATCAAACGGGTTTAAATTACACACTCGTATTGGAGAGAAAATAAATCATCATCATCGGCACTACAACCGGGAGCCGGTCTTGGCCTTATTTAGCAAGTCCTGAGGCTTGTTAAACTGTCCATAATGATATGTTTTTTCCGGGAAAGATCATTAGTCTTGCGCCAGAGCCTACCCGACGAGGAATCGAACCCCGGTCTCCCGCGTGACAGGCGGGTATACTAACCACTGTACTATCGAGGAGCCAGAAAAAATAAATACAGGAACCGAAAACCGCATTTCAAACCAAAGAAAAATATAGGAACAACGTTTTTATGAAATTGAAATAAAAAAATGTATATAGTCTGCATTGGTTGCTTTGGATTACCCCAGTAAGCACGCGAGATTTCCGACATGTTGTCGTGACGTAAACGCGGGTACACTGGAAACTTTTGCGATCTCCATGTAATCGTCTTAAGAACAAAATAAAAAACAGACAACTTGTTTTATGCCTCATTATGCTTTGAATTGATTACAATTACTGAATGTTCTTATAACAATACACATGTTACATTAAGACCAGTCGGATACAGCATTAGCTGAGCTTTGTTTAGATTAAGGTTAGTTAGATATTGGTTAGAGGGGTGGGAGCGAACATACAGGGCAAAGTCTCTGTTTTCAACCTTGTCCCTGTTCAACGCAGTCTCCACGTGACACCCCTGGATAGTTACTTTGGCACCCGCCAAGTAGTGAACCAATGCATGCAGCGATATCCTGAGAAAGGGTGGCACAAGATTAATAAGCTTGCTCGGAAAAACAAATTATTATGGACAATTTAACAAGTCTCGGATAAAGACCAGATACCGGTGACGAGAATTGCTAAATAAGGTCAAGACCGGATCCCGCTTGTAGTGCCGATGATGATGATGATGATGAGGTATTGGTTAATCAATCTCGCAAAATAAAAATTTGTTTAGAGTATAAAAATAGATGTTGACATATATCTTTCGACCTGAGAATCACCATCAAACAATCTGTACATCTTGAAAACATTTCATCTGCGTTTTTCAATAAATTTTTTGCCATTTACAGCATCCGAGTCCTAAGAACCATGAACATTTTTAAATAAATAGATCTGACTCACTAGCGTACAACTGATTACTGGAAAGCACCAATAAATGTCAATACAAATTGGAACACAACAAATGGAAAACTTATTTTAATCCAACCGGGATGTAACAATACAACAAGCTTCAACTCTACAGACAATTTCTGTTCAAAACACAATCCACAGGGAATTGCAACCGACAGTACAGAGCCCCACAACTTACGACCCGCAACAGCATCATCAACGACGACTAACAGATGTCCTTTCAAATAATAACGTTTACGGTCGATGGGTTAATTTTCCTACTGAACTTCTTATTTTCATATGTAGGGTGTCGTGCTTTGACTGAATATGTCTCCATTCCATCGAAGATAATACACACAATAGCTGCCGCATTTATGAATGCCAGCAACTACTTTATGCTAACATTTCACTAGCTAGCTTGCAAACACAGGATCAGACCGACCGGCCATACCACCACCACAAGTGTGATGCGGTCATAATTGTCGGGGGTTTCTGAGTGTAACCACAAAATTTTCACTTGCATTGTTTTTCACACAAAAAGCAACGAAAAGGATACAACAAATGGAATGGAATACGAAACACACAACCATTCCGAAATAAAGCAGCAAGTAAAAAACAAGCGTTTGCAAGCATGGCTCGCACCCGGATTCTAACAGATAGCGACTGTTGTGTGCACACATGTAAATCCATAACTTGGCGTTGCCACATGAACAACAACTTCCGGGTCGAACTTGTAAAGTTTTTCAGTGTTTGCACAGGCGTCTCCTTTTTTTCTTTTTTGAAGTTACTTTACTCCCTTTCTGTGAGATGTTCTGTCGAATCCTACATGGATGCCTGAATGATATGGCTATGGCGATCATCTACTTTTTGCATTATATTGCACACATGCAATTAAATACATTTTAAATCCATAAGAGTATTGCGGACTAAGCAAATTAAAGAAAATTTGTTCATTACCAATATAATGAATTTATACGAGGGTTGCCTCTTATGTTTCGGGATTTGGCAACCCTAGTGTTGCAATCCGGCAATTTACAGCTATGTCGTAAAGTTGGACATTTTTGAGGTTATACGCACTCAGAACGTTTTGACATACGAGCGCTATTTGTGTTGTTTACAGTAACTTAAAAGATTCATCTCGGCCCAAAAATGGAATTAAATCGTCAACATTTTCGTGCGATTATTTTTTACAACTTTCGGCGTGGATTAACTCAGCAACAGTGCATGGATGAACTTCATTCAATTTTTAGCGATGAAGCTCCATCAAGGACCAGTGTTTATCGATGGTATGGTGAGTTCAATCGTGGTCGTAGTTCACTCCAAGATGAATTTCGTGAAGGTCGTCCAAAATCAGTTGTTGTTCCGAAAACCATTGATGCTGTGCGCGAACTGATATTGGAAGATCGTCATGTGACCTATCGTGAGATTGAGACAACCTTAGGCGTTAGTGGGACCAGCATACATTCAATATTGCATAAACATTTGACTGTCAAAAAAATTTGTTCGCGTTGGATCCCACACAATTTGTCAATCGCCCAAAAAAAGGCTCGTGTCAATTGGTCGAAAGAAATGCTCAAAAAATACGGTCGCGGTGCTTCGAAACACGTCTATGACATCGTGACAGGTGATGAATCGTGGATTTACGCGTATGAGCCCGAAAGTAAACAGCAGTGGACTGTCTGGGTGTTTCAAGATGAGCCAAATCCAACAAAAGTTGTTCGCGCACGAAGCACTTCCAAGCAAGTGGTCGCCTGTTTTTTCGAAAAACTGGACATGTCGCAACCGTACCACTAGAACAACGCAGAACAGTCAATTCTGAGTGGTACACAACCATTTGTTTGCCAGCTGTCTTCCAAGAAATCAGGAAAACCAACCGCCGAAGACGAATCACTCTTCACCACGACAATGCGAGCTCTCACACATCGGCTGCGACAACTGCATTTTTGAGCACCCAAAACATCGATTTGATGGGTCATCCACCGTATAGTCCTGACTTGGCACCGAATGACTTCTTTTTATTCCCGTACGTAAAAAACAAACTGAGAGGTCAACGTTTTTCGACACCTGAAGAAGCGGTTGCTGCATTCAGAATGTATGTGTTGGAGATACCTCAATCAGAGTGGCAAAAGTGCTTCGACAAACGGTTCAAACGCATGCAAAAGTGTATAGATCTTCATGGGGAATATTTTGAAAAACAATAAAGTGATTTTTGATGATCAATATTTGTTTTTGTTCTCTAATCCCGAAATATAAAAGGCAACCCTCGTATTCCTGAATGTCGTGTTGCTGTACCGGTAACAAAAATTTTTAGGAACGCAGAAAGTGAAGAAACGTAATAACAAAAAATAATAAGTGGTTCCGACTGAATACCGGTCAATATAAAAGAGATTGGTGTATAGCTCGTGCCCAATGGGCCTTTTTTTGCTCTTCTGATCGTGAAAGAAGTTCGTAAAATCCTGAAGTTAATTCCAATTTACGCATCTTAACATAATGATTAAGATGTAGTGAGAATGCGCAATGACAGAACCGTCCATAGCATTCTTGACAGAAGACCAATCGAGAATAGAAGCCTCGATGGAGATGGAAAGACAATGGTAGACGCGACCTTGAGGAAAACGTACCAGATGGCGAAGCGTGAACGGCACGTGTGCAAAATATGGCAAGGTTACCAGTTTTTTGTTAACACAATCAAGGAGAAAAAGAAAGGATTCACTTTGATTTTGAATGTTAGTGGAGATTCAGTTGAGACTACTACTCCACATAAAATCTTCACCACAGCCATTTATAACAAAGAAAACTCAATTACACTCAGTAGAACAGAGAAAAGAAAGAAGAAATTTTATATATATAGTATATGTCTTCTGCTTAACCAACTGCCCTGTAAAAGAAGTTGAGAAAATTTATATATATAGTATATATCTTCTGCTTAACCAACTGCCCTGTAAAAGAAGTTGAATTGCGACTGACTGTCTATGGCCTAATCCAAACAAACCTCTCCCATTGAAAGTATCAGTGTTCATTTTAACGGATTTTTTCACAAACGATTAACCAACCTTTCCCAAACTGATGGCATCGAAAAAAATCTGCCTCTTTGATTTATACCATTAATATACCCCAATATTCAATGCCGCGCATGAAGTTTACTCCGTCCACAAAATTAAGAAAAATTCTCGTCGAATTGCCTTAATACTGAACAATCCTCTGTTCTTACTCCTTCTTTTAGTGTATTTAAATACGTCGCCAGTTAACTTGTGAGAATAGTAAAGATACTTCACATTCAAATAGCTGGTACCAACAAAATGCGCACATGTAACTTGCAACCATTGGCCTCTTGCCAGAGTCAAAGTAGTTGTCTCCAAAAAGAAAAACATCCCAAACATTGCATTCTTATTTCGATAAACGGGAAAAAAGGAAGCAACGCTGCCCAGTCCTACTCAACTTAAAGAGAATCGCATTATCATGTAAAAGGCATTTTTTACGGCCAGACTGGCGGCAAGCTCTCGCAAACGATTTTCGTCTCTTTTCCCTGCCGCATGCCCAATTTTACTATAACCGTCGTCCAACGAAAAAACGACTGGATTATGGAGACTTACTTCACTGAAAACGACGATAGCACATGCATCCTTCTTAGTTCTCCATAGGGATTTTTTTATTGTTAACACTTTATGTTGATGGAGTCAAGATGGGCACTTGAAAGGAAATGGAAGTTTTTGTTACACATATTCTCATGGTCTGCGAAAAAACAGGATTTAGTCTTCACCAACAACTTGCTTACATCATGGTACGTACCATGTGTAATTGTTTATATTATGTTCCCTGGTGTCTAAGCAGTAGATTTTTTTTTTTTTTTTACATTTCTGTATTTATTGACCATAAATGATTTGTTACAATAAGTAATACAGATAACTTATAATTATCTTAGCTTTAATCGTTTACACATACTTGCTAGTACATTTTTCAAACATTATTATAAAGTTATATATTTCATGGGTGGACAAGATAGGAGTAGGTGGGGCTTCCTGGAAAAGGTCAGAAAACCAGGATATAATTATTTACTTAACCTATAACTAATTTGCTTAACTTAACTTAACTTAGCTTAGCCTAGCTTATCTAATTATTAAATCTATTATTATTACAATAAGTTAGAATAGGGTGGGGCGGGAGGTATAGTGGTTGATGGGTGGAATTTGGGTTAGGGTGGGTACTATGAGTCGGGGATATGGGTTGGGGGAACACTTTCCGATTGGTCGTTGAAACGCAAGATATTAGAGAAGGGTTGTATATTACAATATTTAAACTGGTGAGGTGAGAGTTCAGTATTGTGGTATACGATCTCATTGGAGTTGTTGACCAACCTGCCAGAGGTGAAGAGGGTTCTGGTGTGGAGACAGTTCGGGTAGGCAGTTCGGTTGTCTGACGGAGTCGATGTGAGCGCATTTATTATCGGATTGGGATTATTGGGAAGATTTTCGATAAATTTGATGGACAGCTCGAGGAAGCGTCGATCTATACGTTCAATATTAGCGGCATAGTAGAGCGAACTACTGTTGTAATATTTGTGGGAGTTAGGATGTCGGTTGAGGCCAGTGATAAGTCTGAAGCATTTCCTTTCGAAAATGCGTAGCTTCTCCATTTGGGCGGGTGTGATATGGTACCATATCGGGCATGCATATGTGAGAGTGGGTCTGATTATTTGTTTGTAGATAAGTGATTTGACTTTGGGAGAGAGACCATTCGGTTTGTACATGACTTTTCTGCAGAGGTTCAGTTGGGTTGTGGCTTTACGAATCGTATTTTTAATGTGGGCGGAGAATGACAGATTGTTGGTAAAGGTTATACCTAGATACTTTAAGGTTTTGGAGGGTTTAATTATATTGTTATTTATTTTAATTCTGATTTTATTATGGCAGCGAATAGTGTTGTTTGTACAACTCGCGTTTCTGCCTTTAAAAACTATGAGCTGAGTTTTGGTTGGATTTAGTTGAATTCTCCACTTGGTAAAGTAGGCTGACAGGATTGGGAGATATCTGTTAATACAGTTTCTTGCCTCCTTGACAAGCTTGTTGCTTGAATAAATTAAAGTGTCATCGGCATAGTTGAGCATTGTTGTATTGGGTAACAGTGGCTGCGGTGCGTCTGATGTATAAAGAAGGTATAGTAGTGGGCCGAGGATGGACCCTTGAGGAACTCCTGCGGTTATGCTATAAGGTGTCGAGAGAGTTGAGTTTATTTTCACCATGAACTTTCTATCAGAGAGGTAAGAAGCGAGAAGTTTTGTGGAGTGGACGTTTAATCCATACATTGAATGAAGTTTGTATAACAGTCCTGCGATCCAGACACAGTCGAATGCTTTAGCTATGTCTAGGGAGACACATACCGTTGGGGATTGGTTTTGGAGGTGGGTCGTCACATCATGTGTCAGTTTTAAGAGAGCATGACAAGTGGAGTGTTGTGAGCGGAAGCCAAATTGAGAGTTCGGAATGAGGGAGTTATCCCTGGCAAATGAGAGAAGATTTTTGTAGATTTTACATTCAAGAATCTTGCTAAGCGAGTTTAGCTGCGATATCGGACGGAAGTTATCCGGGTGCTTGGAGGGCCCAGATTTGCTAATAGGGACGATCACCGCTGTTTTCCAACTTTTAGGGAAATGTGAAGCGTTTATTATGTGGTTGAGAAGAACGAGGATCGGGAGCAAGTTGCCTGGGTGGAGTCTTTTGAATAGGAGGTTAGGGATTCCATCTAGGCCAGTCGATTTTTTATTGTTACGTGAAGTAATGACTTCGGATAGTTCTTCAAGGCTTAGGAATGTGTCGATTCCTACGGGGTGTGATGCTTTATTGCTTTCGGTGAATTCAGTAATAAATGGTGTGAGGGATGGCTCCAGTGAGCGTGGAATGTAATCGTTCACTGTATCGTGGAAATTTGTTACTGGGAGGGTATCATTTTGCTTATGGACTTTGCAGAAATGTTCAGCGAGACAGTTTGCTATATCAGTGTCCGACTGGACGATGTTATTATTAGTTGGGTGAATAAGATAATCTGTTCGAGGCTTGAGTTTGCGACCCGTTAGTCTGTTTATGTTTTTAAATAGATCGCGATTTGGTTTGATACTGTTTAGGGTGGATGTGTAGGTCTGATTAGTGAAAACTTTTAGTTGTCCATTTATCAGGGAGGTCAATAGCTGGATCTGTTGTTTAATAAAAGGTGAGTAGCTAGTGTGCAATTTTCGTCGGAGTTGTTTTTTTATACGTAATAATTTTGTGAGTAGGTTGGGTAGGGGTTTTCCTAAGTGATTATGAGGAACGATAGTGGGAGTATGGCTGAAGAGAGCATTTCCCAGTATTTGCTCTATTTGGGCCGCTGCTTGGTCAATTTGTGTAGGGGGCAGGTTAGAAGATTCCGGTAAAGAAAATTTTGAAAAGCTAGCAGCAATATCCTTATTGACTTTTTTCCAGTTTGTTTTGGTGAAATTTGGAATAGGATTCAGAGTGTAGAGTGGTTCAAGCGAGGGGATTTGAACCGAGGTGTGGACAGAGCCATGATCCGAAGGGAATGTGAAGGACACTGTGGGAGGATTAGATGAATAGCTATCTGTAGACTTTAGGAAGAAATCGATTGTTGACTTGGTTGAGCTGCAAATTCGAGTAGGTTGCAACGGGCAGTCTGCTAAGCAGTAGAATTAATAGCATTTAATATAAGAATGAATTGTAAATGGGGATTAATATAAAAAATGGGATAGGTGTGAAAGTACGACAGTTCATAAGGACGTTGCGCGACTTATGTTTACCTCCGTGGGAGGAAAGAACTGCTTCTCGTCCTCCGTGATTTTCGTTAAGCAGGAGCCACAAAGTGCCAAATATAATTACGATTCAAAGAACGGAAAATTCATTCAAACGGATTTATTTATTTCTGCACTCTCCAGATATCAAAATGTTGCTGACTTATGGGGTAGTAATAGTTAGATTCTTGTCATCCGTGGGAGGAAAGAACTGTTTCAATTCAACAACCGAACTCGATTGATTCTTCCAGCCTCCTTTTCTGCTAGCACCAGGTCCTGTCACACAGCTCAGTCATTCCAGATGCACACATACTCGTGACAGCGTTGCAAGACCCGTCATGAATTGGTTTTCGTGTGTGTTTTTGGAAAGCATCCAGAATCTGATGATCCAACGATTGTGCGGGTACTCCTGTCCGCGAGAGAAGTAAACAAAACAACTCTGCTGTAGTCTGATCATCTCAAGGGTGCGGATTAAGGTTGTAGCTTCTGCAGCTGGCTCGAGTTTCCCAGATCTTGCAACTGCTTGACGAGGGTCATAGTTGTTTGTATATGGTGTCAAACGATGGGATTGAGAATGTCCATGTTTATTTGATTATTTATTGATTTCAATTAGGACAGCCTTTGGTTTGAGTTGCTGGATCAAATTATGTCACCGCTGTTGGTGTTTTTTGTTTTGAAATCTAGTGGGGACTTGGTGAGGGTAATATTGATTATCGTGGTCTTGTTGCGGCTTTGGTGGGTTGTGTCGGGTGGCCAGGTTGGATTCGTAACTCGCGCACCGCAGTAGAACTTTCTGTAAGTACTAAGAAAACGTACTGGTCTACTTAGCCAGCGCTACCCCCCGGGGTGAGTTTGGCTCTCAACTACCAACTCCGCCCTATTCGTTAAGCTCTTATCTAAGTAACTCCGGTTTTACGTGCCGAGCTGCTGTCAACCTTTGGCGGATTTTAGTCTATGTCTTTGTAGGCGATGTGTTCCGCCGAACACAGTTCCCCAGAAACACAACGGGGCGAACACGGTTGCAAATGAAACACGATTAAATTTTGTTTTATTTTAAATTTTTTATTTTATTGTTGTATCATGTTATAAGTTTCGCTGTTTTTCTTATGAAATAAGTGACGAGTAATTTATCGACAAGGAATGTTTTTATCGTATCTAAAAACACATTGTATGCGATAAAAATATGAAAAATCGAATCACACCGTGTTAACTAATATCACACTTAATTATTCCGGAGCGCAAGGTAGTTACTCGTTAACAAAATGTTTATGATGTTTGCCTTCGGTGGCAGTTCGGTCAATGACTTTAGTTACTCGCGTACTTTTGAAAGGATTAAACTTCGGGTCCAACAGTTCCTTTCTCGCGTTATCGTGCTGCGCAGATCACCTCCTCGTCGGAGTGCTCTGTGTCAACTGTGGTTACTTTCTCTCGGTGATGATCCTATTCACCCCCAACGTTTTCTTTTTCCTCCTTTCACTTTCCTTGTGTGGTGGCTTTTTCTCAATCGAGAATATTTTTACCAGAGAGAATCGCGCTCACACATACAGACGCGGGGGTTGTTGCTGCATGCTGTAGATCATCCTGTGATCGTCAACATTTTCACATCTCTAATGGATTGTTTACGTAAACAATCGGGTGAGGGTTTTCTTCTCGTCGATCATGGGATAATGTAATTATCGCTGTTTACATATACCTATGGGAACAGCATTGATTTATTGCCGATGCATCACATTGGTCTTTGTTTAGAGGCAGTCGTTTTCCAGCAATTAGCTCACCGCCGGAGATGTGATATCTGACGATATCTGGCGCAGCTGTGCCAACCGCTTGAGTATATCCAGTTAATGGATTGGTACACAATTCCTATGCTGAGTCGTGTCCTTCGATCGCCGTGCAGGCGTAGGGCAGTTGGTCGGACTGTGGGAAGGAAGTAATGTGCCTAACACGGACACTCGGTTGACTTCCTCCGCCAGCATACTAATTATTGGCCCGTCGTCGCAACAAGAAAAAACACGAAACAGGATCTCACAACACGACGTCCACGAGGAGCAAGTTAAAGAAAACACCCTGATTTTTATTGTTTATTTTATTCACTCCAGATTAAACGTTAACTTTGGATTATAATCAAACACAGACTTGCTTTATATTATTATTAAACACAACACTCGCCACGACTCGGGGAATATTTTATTACGCTTCTCCGCTGCCGGCGGAGAGCGGGAGTGCTGCGACCAGCGTGGTCGAAGGATGGAATAAGACTCAACGATATTCAATCGTTGTTAAAAGAAATTCAGCTGGGAAATTGGTTCTCTTAAATTAAGGGTGCATTTCCTGTTCCAAGAGAGACGTAAAGTCTCTCTTTTGAGTAACCAAACCGATCTCAGAGAGGAGATCTTCACGATACACAAGTGTGTGTGTGTGCGTCGGTTCTTTTCATGGCTCAACGCTATGATGAATAACCTGAAACACAAAGCAAGGAAAAGGATCGTAGAGATGTTTGTTTATGTGAGAAGGTTACTGGGAAACGGATCCAGAACTATGTAGGATAAAAGAGATTTATGACCTGTGTCTATGCTGTGGTGCGGATGCGTAGGTAAATGTATCACCATTAGGAAGAAGCGCTAATGGTTTTTCCATTTACACAATGGGAAATGTGTTAATGGCATCGCTAGTAAGGGTAGGTATTGAGTTCCTATTTGCATTTGCATATTCTGTAGGATTAAATTGATGCAAGAGACGCGGAATGCGTATTTGCTTTGGTCCCTAGGGTGTAAGTGGCCAGCCAATGTGTATATAGGGAACATTGTTGTACACATGGCGCGGCTGGAAAAAATAGACGGCGCAGTATTTATGATCCCTGCATGAAGGTTACAATGTATGTAAATCTAATTATTTTGTTTACCGGAATTCATCTAAGGAAATTTGACTGGCGACGTAGATGCCGAAATTGAATGGAAATTCCTGGTAAGCTAATAAAGAAATCTTAAGGAGCAGTGGTATGCGAAGAGAATGCATGAAGGTAAGTTTTCTTTACAGGGACGTAAAGATCATAGATTTGATCTCTTAAATGCGTGCACATTTTTAGGTGCCGAATACGAATGCATTGGCGAGGACTTCAGCGTCTTGGGTGATGATTATGGGGGTTTTTCAGGAAGGTAAACCGTGGGATTTGGCGGAACCGCCACAGGACTTGTGACCCACGTATCTGTGGATACGTGGGATTGTTGACTCCCAGATGCATTTTACCTTTTCTTTTAGGTGGAAAGGAGGACTTTTGACGACACGTGTCTGTAGGAACGTGTAATTTGGATATAGGTGAGTATGTTCCTTGGTGGAACGACGATATCTCGACCTATAGTGGATTGTATGGTTCGTAGAACCGCCACAAACCTCCATTTTTGTTTTCTAATGCAAGGCCTTTATGAAGATTCCTCTGCATTAGAGGCTAAGACGCTTGGAGCTGCGGCGTTTTCGTCATGCTTCTAAGAAAACATGAACGACGGCATATTTTCACCGCCAGGTTGATTCGCTACTGTTGGTCTTTTTCTGAATTTCATAGGTACAAGGGAACTAAATACCACTTGAAGAATCTTGGGTGACGAAACGACCAAGCGAATACTTATCAAACATTGATTATACCCCCACACAAGCGCCTTAACAAAGTATAACATTTTGCGACGATAGTGAAGTGTGGGATTCGAACCGACGCTACCACGGTTAGAATCATTAAAATATAGAACCAAAGCTCAACGCATCAAGCCACTGCCGCGTGTACGAATTCGATTTCTAAACTCAAGTACATTCGACTGATGTGGAAATGCTATATTATTGCTATGGTATACGGCTTTAATCGGTGTGCTTTTGGTGGTGTTATTCTTCACTATTAATCGTGTGTATCTGCTAGAAACGCCACAAAAGTATAAAAAAATCCGGATAGCCGTGGTAAAGTAAGATAAAGTCGCCATTCACCCTCATAGATTATTTAGTGGCAACAGCTTGCTATGCGAGGGTTAGGTCAAAAAACGACACTTCCTATAGTGTATTTTGCAATGTTTTAAGAGAGTTCCGGGGATAAATAAAGTAGTCGAAATCATACTAGTATACTAGTATACTGTACTGTCTAATTCATTAATGTTGCGAACTCAATTTTGGAAACATAAACTGCACTTAGCTTCTGGTGGCCAACAATATTAATATCAGTCTCGTATGCGAATAGTCGCATACATCTTTGGAATATTTCGCAACTTGTGCATACCTGTGCCTTAGACTAAATTTTCCCAAAACGTTCTTGAAAAGGTGTATCGTATCGAGGGTTTGTGGGGAGGAAGTATTGCAACATTGGCACGGTTAACTTCCTCCGCCATCATATATAAGCTATGTTCATTTGTCGTTCCGCCGGACACAAAAAAAAGGCAAAGCACCAACAGAAATCGGCAACGCAGCGTACATAACAGAAAAACACACGCGATTCTTAATTAATTTTTTTATTTTATTTCACTTGACAGTCGATTTTCTTAATTACTTAACGACGCAGGATTAATGTTATAAAACGCCACTGTGACTTCGCGCATTGTTATTAAAATAAACCCGACTTCAGGACATTTATTTGCGCTTCTCCGCTGGTGGCGGAGAGCGGGAGTGAAGAGACGATCAAAGGATGGAATAAGACTCAAACGATATCCTCTCCAATAAGGATATCGTTTTTTTACCTACCACCAGGGAAACGTAAAGTCTCTCTTGGTGGTATAGGAAACCAGATCTTGTAATAAAGGTCATGGTGGTATGTGTGGGATCGTTGAGATCAATGCTATTCACACGTGCAGTGGAACAACGAAACAGGCAGGCGGCAAGGGCAAAAGAAAAGGCGACCAAATGGTTCGCTCTTTAATGAGGGTCATGTTTATGCAACGTCGCTATGACGGACGTTGGAAAAAAGGTGTTAATGGGATACGATACTTTATACCATGGAAATTGTATATCGTATCTTGGGTTAATTGCCGATACGCATCCCTTGCTTGCATTTAGGTATGCCAAGCAATAAGTGGTGGCGACGAAAGAAATGCATCATTGTTTGTCTATTGAATCGCTAGTGTTGCAGCTGTAAAAACAAGCTGACGACATAGTATTTTAACTCAGACAAAGGGTATCGAATGTTTGCTATTTATGGTGCATATGCACATTAAGGATCAATTTTAGGAATTTCAGATAATGCTTGAAAGCATTACATGTCCTTGGAAAAGGAAATGTTTTCTGGGGCAAATGCAAATGCATTGGCGGGAAACGATGGGAGTTGTGGAATTCCTAAAAAGGTCAAGAAGAATTCTTACAGAAAATTGTATGCAAAGGGATGCAATAAAAAGGTAAGTTTTCTTTATAGGGATTTTAGGGTTATAATAATTGGGTCTGTTTGATGCGTGAAGCATTTAAGATGCTAATGCGAATTGCATTAGCGAAAGCTGGTACAGACCGGGTTGTGGTTATGGGGGTTTTTTCAGGAAGGCGAGCCGTGGGATCTGGCGGAACCGCCACAGGTTCTCCAATCGTCACCCTGTAAATTCGAATACCAAAACTGGACATCACTCCATATCTGTAACCTGCTGAAATTAGTGACGAGTATCGACTTAAACTTCCGAAGTTTCTTGTTCCAGGATTCATCGTAGAGTGAACAAATAATTTATTACGAATTACATTACGGAAGATCAGCGGCGTACACGGAAACCACGGAAAGTATTGTACACGAACGCACACATTTCGAGCGACGCACGCGGTCGTCAGCTGTGGATTTCGAGTTACGCAATATTGTCCTTTGAGGTAAGCCTTACATGTATTCACTTCCTTATCTAATAGTTAGAGAATATTCTTTTCTTTGAATCGACCAAATTATGCTAATGTACCATTTATCAGATATACTTTCCTTCGTTTTGAACATAAACGCATGGTTACTTCCATTACCTCACCACCCGATTGACCAAACCGCTTGGCTAGTAAGCCACCCGATTCAGTAAACTTGTCTGATGGATATCTTTCACTTCACTACTTTTTGTCGAGTGGATAAGAATTTTGTTTTGCATTGTCCACAGGTCGGTATGTGATATCACTCAGCACCGAGTTTCTCTGTTCATACAGCTTTTCGGTTGACGTTAATTTTCCATGGGAGAGATGCTACTCTCGAATATACTCCACTTTTTGATTAATATCTTCTTTTTTTCTTTTTGTATAAGAACTCGTCCAATCTCTTCTGTTTTCAAGTGATTTCTTATCTACCTTTGGCTACCAAGAGTTTCGTGTATATAGTCGGCATTTCTGATGTCTTCTTGATACAACGTATCAGTAAGTGTTGTGTTTAGAGGCTTTTTCAAGTTGAAGTGATGTCTTATAATTGCCGTTAAACGTGTTTTTTCCTGATGGTGTAATATTTTCCTGTGATTAGGTATTGATATCGGGCTATATTGATTAGTTGGGCAGGACAGGCCTCTAAAATATTCAAAAAAATTCCTCACAAGCGGACTAATCTGATCCGTACATTGCAACTAGAGTATGCTTATAGTCTTAAACCCTACAGTTAGTATAATAATGTATCCGTAAAGTCGTCAATAATCATGTTATTCTTTGATTCAAGAACCATTTCAAATCTATTTATTGGACAACGTAATATTCTTGTTTACACACTCACATACTTATTCCAATACTTCACTTCTTTGCGTTCATTTTATTATTCTAATTATTTTAAACCAAACTGAAAATGTTAAATTGCCTCATGAATATTCATTCCCTGCAAACGGCTCCAGGTATCCAGACTTCCAGATTGTTTCTAAAGACTCTTTAACATTGGAAAACCCTGTCGTTGTAACTGCCTTCAGAGTTGGAGCTGTAATATCCGGGTCTTTATGAGAATATGCGAATGCCAAAAGCATTTATCTCCAATTGCATTCGATTGAATGCAGCTACATCGCCACACCAACCTCAATATAATACTTCACATATTTTTCCGACCCAGAAAATAAATCTCTTCGGTCATCCCGCAATTCCATTCACAATTTACACTTTACGTTTAATGTGAGGATTAACTTGGCACTGTTAAGTGAAAAGATCCTCATGGAAATCCCCATAATCATATCCTTACCACGAATTGCACAGAAAATTAATTTAATTTTTTTTACTCATCTCCCTCGTTTTCCGGCCACACATAACTGTACACCTTTTACGCCACTACTTCAGTTGGGTATTTTCCTCCAAATAATGAAAGTCCTGTGTCCTTCAATAATCATTATTTATTCACTTAACACCCCGTTAACAGAAACGTTCAGTATTCCCCTTGCACACTCTGTATTATCTGCCCATTAGTGGTCTTACATGTTTTCATAGCAAATGAGCGGACTAGTCAATCATAGTTATAGCTTATCTTTCTGTGCCTAGGCGAACACCAAACTCAATGGGGTTTACATTTTTTATGAGGATTAAGACTCCCAGGATAAAAATTTCTTTGAAAAGCCACTGAAAGAGAACCGACAAAAAGGAGAACGAATAAATGAGCAATCTTTACAAATGTGCTGCACTTTACAGGAACGCAATAATGGTATTCTATGGAAGAAGAAGGCAGCATCCTTCGACACAGACTAAACTTCGGCGTTTCTACCGGAGGGTATTTTATATATAAAAATGGAATGTTTTACAGGTCTTTTGAAATCGTTTCAGTGGTCGGTATTTGCATATGTTTTTGACGTCCTTTCGCAGCAATATCTACTAAAAAGGGTGTAAAAGTGCACAACTCAAAGATCCGGGACAAAATATGGGGGCGGATAAGAATGAATTTAGTAATTTAAGTATAAATCCCATGAAACTTTCGGTGCGTACTTCACAGTTCTAGTAAGCATATTTTGAAATAATAGCATAGCACGTAACACTCAAAGTTAAACTAAAGGTCTTCTAATGACGGCTAAGTTAGATCTCTTCACTTAATGAAACATAATTAAGACCCTCCATCTGTAGCCGTGTAGTATCTGTAACCGTGGCAAAAACGAGAGAAGCTCCAACTCCCGCCTACTTCCTACACAATAAAGAAATTTAACAAACATTCAAGTGTCCTTCATGAATCTTGTGAAGTGTGCACTTAATTTTCCAAATCCCGACTGGTGCATGATTTCAATTAATTTACCTGATTTCCGACGAAATATTCTCTACTGACATCGTGTCCTTCTCCGTCGTGTTAATATTTAAGGAAACTTGAAGGATGTCGGTGCTGAGACCCGTTCCATCAATGACCTTCTTTGCCAGTAGTATACGAGTATTTGAAGATTGTGGTTAGAAGGTCCTTCTTTTGTTTTTATTACTGGAAATCCGATTAACTTTAGCCTGGGATTTACAAATATTTAACTTATTTGCTTGTATAAATTACGAGATATCCTTGAGCCATTATAGAGGATTATCCTTTTGGTCAAGAACAAGCGAAAAGTCAATGAAATAAGGACATAACTCTCTGACTGATAGCCACTTTGCATAATGCTTAGTTTTGTGCAGATCCTCTTGTCCGCAGTGTGTTGAATAGTGAATTACAAATGCAAATGAGGTAATTTAAGTCCTTAACGAACGATGATGTACGTATAGTGTATACATTTTTTCGTTGTTATTATTGCTATTCATGGTGTTGCTGTTTTCCGGATTTTAATTTCCCGTTATATCACGAATACGAATACCCGTAATCAAAGCCTAATTGATATTACACTTTAATTGCATTACAAACCAACGCAATGACCCTGTAGGCGTTAGAGTATGGTCGACAGGCGGTTACTACAATAATACATCAAAAGCACAAATCACAGACAGAATAGTCCCTGGTTGCATTGGCAACACCAATCCAATTAACCTGGTTGTTTGTGTAAAATGATATACTGCTCTCTACTACTCGTACCACCTACGGCATAGCCTAATTGGTATAAATATCCTGGCAAATACAGATACCCGTTTATATCCGAGTTGACATCGAAAAAAGCTACCTGAAAAAATAGTATAAACGTGTGTAATTAACACCGCGATGAATTTTCAATTAACTGCTAATGAAAATCCATATGGTACGTGGTAAAATAGATTTCTTTTTTAACTCATCCAATTAACAAGTGGCTGCCAGTTTCGGGTGGAGTGGTAATTTGATCGATCAAGAAAACCCCACCACATTCTTTGTTGTAGTCAGCCGAACAGTTCCAGTTTCCTTTATGAAATAGGCGAAAATGGTATTTTAGGTACTTATTAGAATGGTCAGAATAGTCAATAGTGTAAAGTCAGTTTTAGAAGATTGTGGCTTTTTCTGGACAGGATCAGTTTGAATATAATTTCCTTAGCGTATAGAAATTATATAAATAAATTTAAAATTTCAAAACTACTTACATCCGAAGATTTGAAATAGTTTCTAAAGACTTAGACCACATTTTGTTTGTTCTAATTTTCACAACAAATTTTGAGTGACTACTCGTATTATATTTTGTAAGGAATTTCTAAACTTTTTTGTTCCGATACTAAAAACTTTATTGGAAAGACAGTATTTTGGTGAATATTGTACTACAAACACTCCCCGTACTTTTCCAAAAAACAGAGACTATCCCGGTCGACTCCGTCAGATAACCGAACTGCCTACCCGAACTGTCTCCACATCAGAACGTTCTTCACCTCTGGCAGGTTGGTTAATAACTCTAATGAGATTGTATACCACAATACAGAGCTTTCACCTCACCAATTTAAATATGGTAGTATTCAACCCTTCTTCAATATTTTGCGTTTCAACGAACAAACGGAAAGTAGTTCCCCAACCCACATCCCTGACTGACAATATCCTCACTAACCCATTGATCACTATGCTACCCCCTTCCACACCACACTAACTTATTTCAATAATAATTAGGTAACTAGAATAAGTTAAGATAAGATAAGTTAAGTTAAAATTAGCATAGGTTAAGTAAATAACTATATCCTGGTTTTCTGACCTTTTCCATGAAGCTCTACTCACTACAATCCATAGACATATAATCCATAACCAATATATAACTTTTATCATATTGTTTGAAAAATGTACTAGTAAGTATATGTAAACAATTATAGCTAAGGTATCATAAGTTATCTGTATTGCTTATTGTAAAAACTATTTATGGTCAATAAATACAGAAATGTAAAAAAAAAAAGAGACTATTCTTTTCAGAACGCCGCTGTCCAGTACATCAAGGGATACAATTGGAATTGGAAAACATTTTCTATTGCGGGAAGTAATAATCTTCCTCTACAAGTAAAAACTGTAGTCAGATACCTTGGAATCTGGCTTGATCAGTATCTTTACTTTGATAAGCATACAGAATCTGCTCTTACAGCAGGTAAAAATGCATATGCAATGACACGTAGACTCTTCCGTAGTAGTCTGCTGGACCACAGGGTGAAAATAATTTCATATTCAGCATTCATCCGACCAATATTGGTGTATGGCTGCCCGGTATGGTACAACATATCCCCATTTTACATGGAGAAGTTTCGGGTGTTCGAGAGGCAGTGTTTCCGTTCCTGCCTCGGAATGTTTAGAACCCCAGAGTCGAAGTATAAGAAATCATCATCATCATCGGCACTACAACCGGGAAGGGTTCTTGGCCTTATTTAGCAAGTCCTGAGACTTGTTAAATTTTCCATAATGATTTGTTTTTTTTTTCGGGCAAGGTCATTAGTCCTGCGCCAGAGGCTCCCCGACGACCCCAGTCTCCCGCGTGACAGGCGGGTCCAATAAAGTCCTGTATGACAAATCCGGACTAAACAGAATAAATAACTTCATTATCAAGATTATTCGTGGTCACACAACAAGGGCAATGTGCAGTGAAAATGATCTCATTTCGGGAGCATTCTATCCCAATGATATGTATATGGAGAGTACTCTCCAGAATGGGTTCATACCCCCAGAAGCGTTCCCTTTCTTGGATAAAAAAGGACTTATCCAAGACAAACGTGGAATCCCTATTATTTACCACGCTTTCCGTGGTGCCAGGGATAAACGAATTCTCCACTATAACGATATCTTTAATTTTCCAGATCCACTGCGTTTTAGAATGGTGATAGGTGAGAGAGATAAATCAATAAAAGATCGATCCCATCCCAACTGGTGGTGGATCAGTGACCAAGAAAGGACTACTCGTCCCCAAACATAGTACGCCTCTCAAGCGCACCACCTTCCTTCCCCTATCCCCAATTCCCAATTATTTTTATTTTATTTTTATTTTTGTTTTATTTTTGTTTTATTTTTTTTTATTTTTATTTGTATTCCTTGTTTATGTTTTTCCGTTTTGTTTCATTTTTTTATTTTTTATTTTGCTTGTAAACTCCCTATATACGTAATTACAAAAAAACAAAAAAAATTGAAATAATACATGATGTAGGAAAAATTGGAATACATTTTAAAAAGAAAACATATCAATTATTGTGACATGTTTTAAAAATAGTTATTGTACGCCGAAAGGCATAAGAGAAATAATAATGTATAATTTAGAGTGCTTGCGAAGAGCCAGTAAGTTAATGTAAGTATGATGTTCGTAAAATAGAAGTTAACATTTAGTCTTAAGTAAAATATGTAATTAAATTGTTAAATAAATGTAGATATATATATTAAAAAAAAAAAAAAAAAAAAAAAAAAAAAAAAAAAAAAAAAAAACCCACTTCCCGTACTTCGTAAACACAATTCCATGAAATGAATAGTATCTATGAGACATATTTACTGGCAGTATTTATTTTCCTTATTGTTTTAACAAATCTTCTCTTGACGAAAGTCAACTGGCACGATCTGAACGATTTTTTTGGAAATTGAAGCTGATCGTTACCCTTCCTTAACGGCGCTGACCCTGTAACTAACCTAATATATAATGCGGAGATGATAATGCTTGGTAAAAGGACATTTGTTCAACATTGGGTAGAGAGCATCAAATTATTATACATAAATCAAATAAAACAGAGGAAGACCGGAGAAGATTCAAATGGGTAAAAAATGACTGCAAAGCGTACGTTCAATAAGTAAAACTTTCGCACCACAATACTACGCGTAAGGTAATAGAGTACATCAAAAACTCAATTAATACTTCGTTTGTGGACCAATTTGATTGAGAAAGCGAATACGCTTGCTATCAGATCAGATCAGCTCTTACTTGATCGCAAAAGATTCTCCATCAACCAAATTCATATTGTCCTTCGAGCAATCAAAGAGCTAAACATTCACATGTCTACTGATTTTGAATGTCTTCTCTCTCGACAGAATATGCTTCATTCGCCGCTACGAAAAATTGTCCACCTATATTTTTGAGTCGGTGAGGTCATGAACTTCCTACAGGCCAATAAATAGTAAATATTTTTGAAGTAGGCTGCTCCTCAGATGTAAGTCAGACAATGTACAACCACCTTTTTTTTGCCTATCGAATAATAGTACTAATTTCTATTCTGTCGAAGGTTATAGCGTCTTCCTGTCAACTTTCGGACTGTATGAGAACAAACGACCTTTATGGTGACTGCCAATATAGGTTTCGAAGCAACACGAAGGCCATATATCAGATTTTTTTTTTACACTAACGTGTAGGATTTTAGATTATCCTTCAATGTCAGAGCTCAGAGCCATCGGAAGAAGAGGTACCGGATAAGGAAAAGAGATGCGATGGAAGATGGATGAAAAGAGAAATGATGGTCTTAAATCACAACGACGAGGGAACACTAGTCATACATTTGTGTGATTCTGCTAAAAAATATAACTCGATGTTTATTTGCGCGCCTTAAGTTGAATTTCAATGCGAATTGATGCCCATTCTCAGATTGACGGGTACTGTGGGAAAATGTCTGGATAGGCAGACCGCATTCACCAAGTTCTGTTAAGCAATGACCGTGATAATACTTATAGAAAAAAGATAGGCATGATACGTTGCGCCTATATTCTAACGACGGAATTGAACGACTTAAGGGGGGAAACCTCATGTAAATAGCCTATTTTTCGGGAATTTTTAAAAAAAAATGTAATGCATAGATTAATTTGCAATTTAAGACACAATTTATTTACATTATAATATTTAAAGAAAATATCTTTTTAAGACTAATCGTTAACAATAAAACGGTGCAATGGCGGCTTGAAAACAGCGTCTTGAAAATGCGCCGTGCAGCATACAGGTCACAAAAATGATTTGAAACAAAAAATACAAAATGGGTTCTTTAGTTAATGCAAAAACGCTCAACATGATGTTCCCCCTTTATTAAAATTTACAAATTTGCAAAAATGGCGAAGTTTTGAAAAAAAGGATTTTCTTTTATGAACAATTTTAATAACAATAAAAACTTAGGCCAAATATCTATAGAATTTCTATACCAACTTCATAAGGATCGAATGATTAGTTTTTGAGCTACGTTGCACGGCGTGCGAAATTTTGCGTTTCGAGAAAAACGCGTTTAAAGTTTGATTTAAAAAAAAGTCGTGAAAAAATTCGTAATAATCTGCGATTCCAAGGCCATAGAGTAGACCGTCCTCTTCTTCAAACTGTTCTGGTCTGAACCGAAAGGCCGAGCGTCCGACGAGCGCTCAACTATTTGGGTGCTCCGCCCAATTAAACTGTTGACTTTCTTTTGAAAATAAAGTACAAGGAGGTCTCGGATCACTTTCTAACTTTTTTGCTCGTATTTTTGAGGAAATTTCCTATCAGCTTAGGCAAAAACAAAATTAGGGAAGTCAGGTCTTAGATAGTTGTTTTTTTTTTTTTTTTTTTAGTTTTTAAACCACATTTATTTTCCTAATTCTTTTTACATGTATAATATTAGGGGTAAATGTTAAACCCTTTTCTACAATCACAGTCTTTAAATTAACTTACTGGCTCTATGCGAGCTCTCTAAATTACATATTACAACTTGATTTACAACATGAAACAATTAGACTGTTAACTTTCTTTTGAAAATAAAGTACAAGGAGGTCTCGGATCACGTTCTAACTTTTTTTCTCGTATTTTTGTTTAGGCAAAAAACAAAAAATGGCTAAAAAATTTCATTTTACATGAGGTACCCCCCCTTAAGGTTGGATTTAAAAAAAGTTTTGCTATCGAGCACGTGTAGCGAGTTTTGTATGCGGTGACCAAATATGGGAGTTGAACTCCATTTTAGGAGAAATGTGCGCCTTTTAAATAGTGACCAGGTTGGATGCAGAAGTATTTTTCGCACCTCTTTATGAAACTTCACACGTTTGGCTGCAATATTTGCAGCTTCAAATATGTGGTCATTCCAATTAAGAGTCGGATTAATTCAGGTGGCGAAGACTGACAGTTCCTTGATTTCGCCCATACAAACGCCGTTCATCAAAAGTATATTTACTTTTAAGTTCGCCTTTGACGATAAGAGGCAGCACTGAGTTTTTAAGGCATTGAATTCTACTCTGTTAGATAACCCCCTTTGCAATATCTTGTCAATGTATTAAGCATAACCTGCTGATTGGTATGAGGTTTGAAAAATTTGGTTGGGAATGTTCATATAGAAACTCAAGGTGCTACCACCAGCAAATGAATGAATTGGATTGTGGGTAATGGACAACAAATCATTTAAAAAGATGGGGAAGAGAGTGGGCCGTACATAAAGCTGGGGTACACCTGCATTGATTTGTTGGAAGGCATATTTGACACCATCAAGAACCACTTGGATTGAACGATCAGAAAGATATTCTCTTATCCATTGAATCAATTAAATCTTCACTCCATAGGAATGTATTTTCGACACAAGAGCTTGATGTCAATTTCTGTCCAACGCGTTTGATATATTCAATACGACAACCTTACTTTAATCGAAGTAGTGACTGGAATAACTTCACTTTTCTGTAAGAAATCCCATCAGAACTCCTGTGGAGCTGTGGCTACGAAAGCCATATCAGCGGTCATTGAAGACGTCATTTTATTCCAGGTATTTCTAAATTTGATGGTCAATCACTGATTCCATTACCTTCGAGAGATTAGAAATTAGTGCTATCGCTTAAAACAGAGGGATAATAAGTCGCACCATTTTGTAAGTTGGTTGAATGTTCGCTGACTTCCATGTACTTGGGAATTGGCGAGTTGAATGTGGCAGATGGAAAAGCTTCCACAGCGCTTTAGTGAGTAAAGAAAAACATCTTTTACAGAGAATTGGGAGAATGCTACCCGAACCAGCTGATTTGTTTGCATTCAGCTCCTTGACTGTGCGGGCGACAGTACGCGCTCGAAAGTGAATCTGACTCATGGTGTGCTACTTATGCTCAAGTTGAGGCGAAACTAATGTGGTATCAGCCAGCGTCGAGTTGGCTGCAAAATTCTCTATTGCGCCAATGACTGCTCTGTCATCGACTATAAGGGAAGAAATGGATGGAAATACCGACTTTTGGATGGTTTTCACAAACGCCCAGAAGTTTCTATTGCCTGTGGAAGAATATAGTATTTTTTGTCTCACTCTTTCATCACATCAAGAAATTTGAACGCTAAATATGCGCATTGCAATCATTTCTAGCACTCTTGAATCTTCTCCGGTTTTCTTTTGTATTGTTTAATTCGTATAACCGTCAACTTAACTCTTTAGACATGATAGTATCTCTGCACCCGAAATTAGACCTGATATTTCTCTAGGGTTTGATACTCTTTACCGCGGGTGGAATAAAGGCCCGCATACCACGTTCGATCGTACCTGTCGCTATAGCGTCAACATCATTATTGAGGAAAAATAACAACCAATTTATCTCTCCAGAAAATTCGTTAAGACTCTTTGTTGTAGAGCCACGCTGTCCTTTTTTGGGAGTTTTTCCGTCAACGATGCATACTTTATCAAAAAGAGAGTCATTTCATGTGGGGCAATCAAAAAGTCAATAAGTCCTTAGAAAATGAGGACGATTTTCTTTTATTTTCTCATTTATCTGACCTAATAATGACCCATAATACTGTTCAGTTATTGTCTGTCTCTTTTCCAAATAGCCAATGAAGATAATACAACGTACATCCCAAAATACAGTAGCCAAATACTTTCCAGCCGATTTCACCCGCTTTGCCTTGTTTGAAGCCTGTTCCCCCTGTAACAATCCATGGTTTTGAATGTTTCGGAAGTGTAGTGGTGTATCCATGTTTTATCTACAGTTACTAATCTGCGCAGAAACTCATGATTATTTCAAAAATGTTCAACAGATATTGTGTAATTATTGTCTATTGCCGATATTTATTTCCTATGGAGGTGATACTCACCCACACTATTGGGTGGGTATATAAACGATATATTTTCATTACTCGTAACTCAATTTAGTCGTTTGTCGGTGACATCATCTTAGAATCACGTTATCCATCAGCACGATGTGTTCAATCCATTGAATTCCGACTTTAACAAGTTCAATGGAGATTCAATGCCCCGAAAATCCCCTGCTTGAGGATAGTTTCCTAGTTTCTACATTGTAAATTCATCGACTTAGCGTAAAAACGCTTCATTTTCTTTCACTGAGTAATTTTTGTTTTACTCGATCTTTAATAAACAGTGATGAGTTCTTGCGTAAGAAGCATTTCTCCTTAATATGCCGTTTATTTGGTTGTAACGTGCAGATTAATGGGAAAATACTTTTTTGTATACTCGATTTAAGCCCTTTCCGCGGATTACGCAAATAACCGAAATCAAAAGAATTGTTTTTCCTATTTCATTCCCGAAGAATGTAAAAATGTTTTAAAAAAGCTTCATGGTTAAAGTACGTTTTAACTAATAAGGAAACTGAAAGAAACGTCCTTGAAAATTGACTTTCTTTGGCTTTTCAGTTAGTACTAGTACCTCAATGAAGAACGAAAAACTGTTCGAAAGATGAAAACGACAAGCTGCGAAAACAAATTCTGTCTGTGAATTAGAACAATCAAAGGTGAAGAAAGAAAAAAAGTTCACCGGAGGATCCAGAGTATGCCACCATATACTATTGTAGTGTAACAATACGATCACAAGATGACCATGTAAAATAGATCAAATAAATGGATTGCTCCAGTGACGGTTTGCAAGTGTCCCATGACATGCACTCGGTGCTGGCAGTGATTCATTATTAAATAGGTCAACTCGTGTCATTGTTTTACACTATACGCTAAACTGGTGCTAGAAGTAAGAATAGCATAATAAGCAAAATTGTATTTGTTGAATGAATGAGTAAGAATTTGTAATTATTTGTATGAATGATCGGGAGTATAAATATCCCGGCAATTTGTTAATAAAATCTATCATAGCCAATCATTGCTTTGACTCACAACTGCGGCATTCTTGCAATAATCTTTTAGCGGACTAGTTGTTTTTTTTTTAGTTTTTAAACCACATTTATTTTCCTAATTCTTTTTACATGTATAATATTAGGGGTATATGTTAAACCCTTTTCTACAATCACAGTCTTTAAATTAACTTACTGGCTCTATGCGAGCTCTCTAAATTACATATTACAACTTGATTTTTATATATGCCTTTCGGCGTACATCTTTTTTTTTGTTTCTTATATATATATATATATATATATATATATATATATATATATATATATATATATATATATATATATATATATATATATATATATACATATATATAGTTATATATATATATATAGATATATATATATATATAGATATATATATATATAGATATATATATATATATAGATATATATATATATATATATAGATATATATATATATATAGATATATATATATATATATATATATATATATATATATATATATATATATATATATATATATATATATATATATATATATATATATGTTATAGGTCAAATATTAGAGGGACTCCTCGTTTACATCTATATGTATACATTATTAATTTTTTTTTTTTTTTTTTTTTTAATAAACAAAAACTTCAAAACGAAACGAATAAAAAATAAAATAAGAAATAAAAAATTAAATAGAATAGCTACAAAAATGTAATGGGGAAAGGAGGACAGGGGGAGGGGGAGAAGAGGAAGGAGGGCGTTGGTCTTGAGAGGCATACTATAACTGAGGAAGTGAAGTCCTCTCCTCGTTGAGAAGCCACCACCATTTGGGAGATGTTCGATCTTTGCTTGATTTATCTCTTTCACTGATCGCCGTGCTAAAACGCATGCGGTCTGGGGCATTGGAGATGTCACTATTATAGAGAATTCGTTTGTCCCGACACCACGGAGAGCGTGGTAAATAATCGGGACTCCATGCACGTCTTGGATAAGGCCTTTTTGATCCAAGAAAGGGAACGCTTCTGGGGGAGTAAACCCATTCTGAAGGATATTCTCCAGATACATATCGTTGGGATAGAATGCTCCCGAGATAAGATTATTGTCACTGCACATTGCCCTTGCTGTGTGACCACGAATAATTTTAATTATGAAATTGTCTATGCTATTTAACCCTGATTTGTTATACAGGATTTTGTTGGGATAGAATTTTTTGTATTGCGACTCTGGTGTTCTATAAAGTCCGAGGCAGGAACGCAAACACTGTCGTTCGAACACACGAAACTTCTCCATATAAAGTGGAGATATATTATACCATACTGGACAGCCATAAATCAAAACTGGTCGGATGAATGCCGAGTATGAAATTATTTTGACTCTGGGGTCAAGAAGACTACTCCGGAATAGACTTCTTGTCATAGAATATGCGCTTTTAGCTGCGGAGAGGGACGCTGCTACGTGCTTGTCAAAATATAAATACTGGTCTAGCCAGATACCAAGGTATCTAACTACAGTTTTCACCTGCAGTGGAAGGTTATTGTTACCTACAATAGAAAAGTCTTTCCAGTTGTATTTTGTATCCCTCGAGGCCCCGGATAGGGGCGTTCTGAAAAGGATAGTTTCGGTTTTCTGGAAATTAATCTTTAATTTCCAGTCGTCGCAAAAATGTTTTATTTTGTTGAAGTCATCTTGAAGGTGCCTATTGATGTCGTCTATTTTTCCTCCTGTTCTGTACACCACTATGTCATCGGCGTACGCAATGGCGTTTTAGGTCTTAGATAGTTCTCAGGTCTAAGTTTACATCATACTTGTCATAAGTTTTACCATTAATATTTTAATGGTAACACTTATAATTTTTGTAAAGAAAAAAGAATTAAAATTAATAATTGTCCTCCTTATGTACACGAATTGAGTGGAACCGCGGAACGGTTTAATCGACAATAATGGATATGTCGCCATGTTTATTAGATGAAGCACAAATTCATATGAGATATTGGCCGGAAATTGTTTGCGCGGTGACTTACTTAAGAAATCGTACGTTGTCAAATACGCTTCAAAGAAAGACCCCTTGTGAGATATTTTTTGGTAAAAAACCGGACGTGTCAAATTTTACGATTATATGGAAGTAAAGTTTTTGTTAGAAAACCGGAAGAAAAAAGATCGTCTAAATGGGATAAAAAAGCTGATATGGGAATTTTGATCGATTATAGTGACGTTGGTTACCGTGTTTTATTAAATAATTGTATTATGCCTGCAAGACATGTCATTTATTGAGGAAAATGTAAAATGTGTTTGGTTTGAATATAAATGATTTAAATAATGAAAATAATGAAAGTAATGATTCAAGTGATGAAAATTCTGGAAACAACTCTTTGGATCAAACTTTTAAAAGTACCCTGTGAGTAGGGCGTTAGAATATACTTACAGCTAGACCCGCTTGTCGTAAGAGGCGACTAAAGGCCGAGTGGTAGGCGGGGTCCCAACGCCCTGTCGCCGGGTGAAATACCACCCCATCAAGCTATGGGCTCCATGAAATGGTCGGGAGAAATCCCTGGCCATCTTTCGGAGCTTGGCTCATGGACCGGTTCGACAAACGGTTGGTTTAGGTGGTAGTCGGTCCCAAGGTGAGATACCACCCCGTCACGCTGTATATACCGCGATATCGTCGAGAGAAATCTTCGACGGTGTTTCAGATGTGTGGTTGATGGCCTGGACTGACACGGAGATAAGTCATGATGGTACCTTCTGATATAAAGAATTCGGGAGGTAAACTAGTCTCCCATTCGGATTTCCGGAGGGACTATATCAGGGGAAACATCATGCATCACCAATATTTGCAAACAACGAAACCTGATATCCTTGCCGTAACTGAGACCCAGGTCAATTCGTCAACTGATTCGACATATCTTCGTTGCTCACGATACGACTTACATTCGAGATTCCGTTTTAAGGGCGCAGTCTGCGTCTTCGCGCGGTCCGATCTAGCTTGCCAGAGGATGGAGGCGTTGGAACCCAATAATATGGACATCATATCTTTGAGGGCCGTGCTGAGGAATTCTGTTAAATTTCTTTGTTGTCTTTACCGCCCCCCGAATGACGATCGACCGGCGACATTTTTGGAACATCTCTCATATACCGTCGACTGGATACAGATCAACTACCCAGCTTCTGAAATTGTTGTCCTTGGCGATTTTAATGTGCACAATTCCGGGTAATTGGTACATTATAACAGAACCGACGAGGTCGGGAGGCTGGCGGAGATGTTTGCTGTTGGCCACAACTTGTCTCAACTCGTGGAGGAACAAGCGCGAGTGCCGGATGCCCGAGGCGATTATGCGAACACCCTGAATCTGTTTTTGACATCCGAACCGAGTATTTCTACCGTAGAGGTTTCTGCGCCACTGGGACACTCAGATCACTGCTTGATATCTGTCGGCCTAGGCAGCTTCGCCATGTACGGAAGTATGGGGCTGCCAACTGGGACGATTTGAGAGATTTCTTCGCATCCTTTCCATGGTCGGAGGTGTGCTTCGGAAACTCCGATGTTAACGCTTACGCGGAGTCAGTATCAGAGATTTTTCGTCTGGGGATGGAGATGTATATTCCACATTCCATCAAACGAAGTTCGTCTGATAAACCTTCGCTTGAAAAAAAATGCGAGCGGATTACAGCGGCAAAAAATAGACCATTTAAGCAATGGCGCTTCAGTCCCACCGATGTTAACAGAACGAATTTTGTTAGAATCAGAAACGCGTACAACCAGGCGATTGATACCGTGAAGAAGGCTCACAACGACAGGGTGAGCAATAAGCTGCTTCGGTGCCCAACTGGTTCGCGCTCCTTCTGGTCAATGGCAAAAGCTGTCAGCAGTAACTTCGCATCATCCTCCTTCCCTCCGTTGGTGACAGATAGTGGGACGTTGGTTACGAATTCAAAGGATAAAGCTAATGTGTTCGCGAATTTATTTTCCGCGAATTCAAACCTCAATCCCAGCCTTTCGTAGCCAACGATGATCGCGCCGGTACGGTCTTCCATGCGAGATGGGAGATTTCGTCCGCGCACTATTCAACGCATTCTACTTGAACTGGATTGTAGGAAGGCAACCGGCCCGGACGGAATACCAGCAATAGCCCTTAAGAACTGTGTTCCAGAACTATCGCCGGCTCTTGGCAGACTCTTCCGCTTATCTTATGCACGGAGGACCTTTCCTACCTGTTGGAAAATCGCTCGAGTTCAGCCAATCCCAAAGACGGGAAAAAAGTGTCTCCCATAAAATTACCGTCCGTAATGAAAAAAGTCATCAATACAGAGTTAATTAAGTACTTGGAGTGCAACGGACTTGTGAATGATCGTCAATACGGATTCCGAGGCAGGCGGTCCACGGGAGACCATATTATCCTTATAACCGATATATGGACCTCTGCGATTGAGCGGCATGGTGAGGCAAGGGCGGTAGAGGAGGAAAATTATCAATGGAAAATCGTTCGGTCAGTGGCTGCTGTTTATCACACGGAGGCTATAGGAACCTGTACCACGTCCACGTGTGGATAATTTGCGGCGAATGTCTAGATACTGCTTTCGGCTAATGTATTCAGGATCGGTGGTTTTATGTGGCCCACTGCAATTTGTACACTTGATTCGTTTTGCTGTCGGATGTTTTGTGGTTTTCAGAACAGATTGCACGGAAGCTATTATGACATTGTGTGACCTTACCGGGATGATATTTTTTGAAGTCCCATCGAACGATGGTTTTGAACAAAGCAGAGTAGTTGTGTTTAAGTTCGTTTAATTTAATAGTACCGCGTTGAATGTAGACGATGTACAAGTAGTGTTTGTACAGGGCTTTTGTTGAAGAATTTAATGTGATGGTTTTAACATCTAAGCACTTAACCCTGAGTGTAATTAGTTCATTTTTCATTATGTCATTGCTCATTAGGTCTAAACCGGATAACACTAACTTTAGTGGGCGATTTTCCTTTCGCGAGCGAGTAAAAAACTCACATTTTAACCCCAAGAGTTCAGTTCTAATTTTTTTGTATATGTCCATTATTGGGGAACATGTTTTTTGTCCAAGTAATATGTTTTTTTTTAGGTAATTGTCTATTTTAATATTGTTCAAAATACTTCGCACGTTACCACTGGTTGATTTAAGAACCACAATTGGCGGAACGGTCTCTTTTGTTACTTCTGCACACTGATTGACGTTGGTAGACTCCATTTCAGGGGAGTCCTCCATTAGACTTTGAAGTGGTTGGAAATAGTTTGTGTATGAACTCGTTTTGGATTTGGTTAGCACTTTACTGTTAACTTTTGTAAGTTTATCGGGAGGGGTTTGAACTCCAATACCGGGGTCGTAACGCAACCGTTTACGTTTGATTTTACTTAGCTACCTTTAATGGGCGATTTTCCTTTCGCGAGTGGGTAAAAAACTCACCGCAGGAGTTCAGTTCTAATTTTGTTATATACGTCCATCGTTGGGGCACATATTTTTTGTCCAAGCGATATATTTTTAATTAAGTAATTGTCTATTTTAATGTTACTCAAAATATTTCGCACTTTAGCACTGGTTGATTTTAAAATCACAATTGGCGGAACGGTGTCTTTCGTCACTTCTGCACACTGATCAACGCTGGTCGAATCCATTTCAGGTGAGTCCTCCATTAGACACTTTATTATTCACTTTTGTAAATTTATCGGGAGGAGTTTGGTCTCCAATACCGGGGTTGTAACGCAACCGTTTACGCTTAATTTTGTTTAACACACGTGGCCCAGGGGCCATAACCTAACGGATTTAACCCTTGTTCAAGTTTATGTATGCAGAATACGACAAAGAAAGCAAGAAAACCAGATAATAGGTTGTAACACTTGCTGTGAATATAACAGTAGAAGTAATTACTAAGAATAGCGCGAGCAAGACTGCTAGACAAGTTGTCGGCTTGAAAGCCAGCCAGATTCTCGAATTGGATAATATCGATAAAGACAATATGTGGTTTCGACAGGATGCCGCCACATAGCGCCCTGACTTTATCGAATGAGAAGTTTCCTGGTCGCATAGTCTCTCGAAAGATCAAAGTTAATTGGCCGCCAAGATCATACTAATTGACGCCATTGGACTTTTTTCTTTAGAGTAAGTCTAAGATTATAAGCCAACAACAATTCAACAACTGAAAGATGATACAGTAATATAGTGAGGTTATTAAAAATTTGGACCGTCATTTGGAGGTGTGCTGCCGAAAAGATGGCCAATATTCGACCGATATAATGTTTCATACATAATTGCCATGAACTAAAAAACAATTCAACACAGAAATTAAACATTTATTGAACTTGAACATGAACTTTGCTCGGTTCACTTTTAACATCTTCCCTTCGTATTGGGACACCGTTTATGCTTAAGTCGTTATTCATTGTGGTAGTAAAATATGAAAGTATCACAAGATGCCGAGCAATTCATGAAATAACTATCATAGAATGAGAATATAAAGCAATTTCGGAAAAAGAACCGGAAAATATAAAAATGTTACAGCGCCTGATCCATCATTGAAATGCTAAATATCGTGCCCATGTAAAAATCAATGGCAGTATATTGCTGATAGTTTCACAATGCGTCAAATTTGATAGCAATAAATTGTTAGTTTGTTCCCCGAAGAATAGCACCTTGTTGAGACAAGACATTGCGACTTTCATTGCATTTAATTCAATATTAATCGGCCATAATTTAAAATGTTCCACTTACTAAGTTGTTTATCGTTATACTATAAGGTAATCACTTTCTTTTAAAATTCACAACACTCTGATAGTGTTCCAGCTTTTTCGCAGCATTGTCTCTAATTCGCGTCTGAGTAATAACACTTCAAGGTTATTTTATTAGATACTTCTGGTTATGGGTTCCTCCAACCTTACTCGGCAAGATACCTTTCTAAGGTCCTTCCTTCTCGGTTTATTAACAAGTTATTTTATTCAACATTTATTTACATTTTTATGGCCTGTTTTGTGTAATAACCACCCGCTCCTATACATATCCATGTGTATTTATCCCAACCGTTTGCACTTCACTCGACGATAGTAAAACAAAATTTGCAACTTGATAGTCCTACGATACTCCTTTACTAAATCAACCAGTATTATTGTAAGTTCTTTGGCGTCAGTGGCTACAGTACTGGTATTCTAGCTCCTTACCCAATTTATTTATTATTGTCGAACATTCTGCGCTTACAATTCCCTGACCCATAGGATGATCGGCTCTGTTCGCATTAAGGGGCCAATGTGTTTTCCTTCCCCTTACTTGTGTATTACTTGTATTCTGGAATTTCCTTTCAACCCTATCCAATTCAAGTTTTGGTATTCCCGCGTTGCAACATCATCGGATTTGCGGCCCCCAAATTTATGACGGCAGCATTTTTGTCCAATTGTACGAAACGGACGACTTTAGAAAAGAATACAGGGATGGTGAGGAAAGGAGAAAGGATTAACGAAAAAAAAATGCCGCCCTCAATTAAAAAGTTATCCGCAATAAGTTTTCGGTTCTTCGGTGAAGGTAATCGAAAATAGGATGAGCTGATTCAACTAAAAGTTGTAACATTTGAGTCGTGCATTCAAATTCTTCTTTGAACGTCCTTTTCTTGTTTTCTTCTTTTTTTTACTTTTCTTCTGGTGGTTAGTTATGTGGCAAATTGAATTCGAATAAAAATGTAGCTTGATGCTAAGCATCCTCGTAAATTATCTTCGTTTGAGAGAATCTGTGAGTCCATTTTTTTTTATTTTCCCTCAGTGTCCTTAGTTGCATTCTATACTTTTTGATTCGCGGCTTTTGTAAAAATAATTGAATCCGACAAATGAGTTTCCAACTTTGGTGGTTAACGATTGTAACTCGAAGAGTTGTAATGGGATAAAAAAGTTTACTATCCCTCAGTGATTTATAAATGTAATTAAAATCCGTAATCCCATCCCAAAAGGCAGTGTTTGAGTAAACCATTGGCGCATTTAGTTTAATATAAATCAGGAACTATAGAATTATGCAGGCATGATGTTTGTGTTAGTAGGAATATTACTTAGAAAATTTGCAAAACATTTAATTTAATTTAAGTGACTTTTAATTTTTTTTTTGTTAATGCAGGAAACTTTTGGAGTCATTATAAGTGTTTATCAAATGGTATATATGATAGCGAGCTTAGGGTTCGCTGGATTAATTATTTTAAAATAAATAAGAGCCGTTAAATCGATTTTGAATTACTGTAACACTTTATTAGTCCGTTAATAACAACCGTTACTTTTTTTACCGTACACTTAACGTTTTCTTTATTATCGCTTCCGTGATTATCGCGTATTTTACTTCTTACTTCTCACTCGAGACGTATCGCTTGCTTCACTGTCTTACTTATCTCTAACTTAACTTCCGCTCTGCGTGCGACGTATTTATACCGTTTTTCCTCATTCTGATTTGGTGTATCGTTTCCGTCCGTTCCATAGTCTTGAATGTTCTATTCCAGTTTTCCAGTACTTCCTAAAATAATCTAGTACTTTGTTTCGGACTTTCTCGAAGATTCCAGTACTGATTGTCATATGCGTCACACTACCCTCCGCCTAGATTAGTTCGTCCCGAACTAAGTTCACTGATCTCCTGGGTTAACAAAAGTCGCCAGTCGGTCACGATGTACCACTTTCATCTTGGCGTTCGGTCTTCGCTGAATCCTATAGACAACGTCGTTAATTCTTGTGAGAATCTTATACGGTCCTTCCCAATGTTGCTGCAACTTCGGAGACCTTCCTTTTTGCCGATGAGGGTTATAAAGCCATACGTTATCGCCTGCATTAAATCCGGATGCGTTGGCTCGAACGTCGTACCTTGTTTTCATCCTGTCACTGGATACCTTGATTTGCTTTCGAACCAAATGATGAATCTCATCGAGGCGATTTCTCCATTCGGCTACGTAGTCTTCGGTCTTGTCTATGGCGTCTGGAGGTATTCCGAATCGCAGATCGGCTGGTAATCGTATCTCCCGTCCAAATATAATTTTTGCTGGAGAATGGCCCGTCGTATCGTGATTAGCCGATCTATAGCTCATGAGAAAGGTTTGTACATATTTGTCCCAATCTCTTTGGTGATCACTAACGACCTTCGATAAGTACTCTTTCATTGTTCGGTTGAACCTTTCGACCATTCCGTCTGACTGCGGATGTAAGGGTGTGGTCCTGGTTTTCCTTACGCCCAGTGCCGCACAGATGCCTTGAAATATCTGTGATTCGAAATTTTGGCCTTGATCAGAATGAAGCTCACAGGGAACTCCATATCTGCTGATCCAATTATTGATTAGCTGCTCAATGACGGTTGTTGCTTCTTGGTTTGGAATTGGAAGGACTTCTACCCACTTGCTGAAGTAATCCATGATAACTAACATGTATTTGTTGTTGTCGTTTGTTTTTGGGAATGGTCCTGAGATATCAATCGCAATTCGCTCGAAAGGGGCACCCACGCTGTACTGCTTCATAGCGCTCCTTGGTTTTGCCGTTGGTCCCTTGGTCGCAGTGCAAGTTGTGCACTTCCTACACCAAGACTCGACGTCATCTCTCATGTGAAGCCAGTAGAAACGAGATCGTAATTTTGAAAGTGTCTTATTAACTCCCAAATGTCCACCGGAGGCCCCGTCGTGCATTTCTGTTAGTACATCGTTCACTTTTGATGGTGGGACTAGAATCTGCATTCGATGGGATTTTCCGTCCGCGGCTTCCCATTTACGCTTTAGATTTCCATCTTCCACCAGCAAGGAATTCCATTGTGCCCAATATGCCTTAAATGTTCCACTCTTGTCGGAAATATTGTTCCAAGTTGGCCGCTCGTTCTTTTCTTTGTATTCCAGAATTAGCGACATATCTTCATCCTGAAGTTGAGCTGCGCGTATAGCATCACTCGTCCACCCATCTAGTACTTCTACTTGTACATTTCGCAGGTCGCACGCCTCTTCTTTCTCTTCCGCTCTATGACAATGTTTACAATCTGGCTTACATGGTCTTCTTGATAGAGCATCAGCGTTATTATGCACCTTCCCTTGACGGTGGGAAATTTGGAAATCGTACGTTTGAAGTCGTTCGATCCATCGAGCTATTTGTCCTTCCGGATTCTTAAAATTTAGCAACCATTTCAGGGCCGCATGATCCGTCCGAAGGTTGAATCGACGTCCGTAGAGGTATTTATGGAAATTCTTAACGGCTTCTACGACAGCCAGCAGTTCCTTTCTTGTTGCGCAGTAATTTCTCTCTGGCTTAGATAGAACTCGACTATAACATGCGACAACTCTCTCTTTACCATCGACTTCCTGTAACAACACTGCTCCGATTCCTGTGTTACTTCCATCAGTATCCAATATAAATGGGCAATCCGCTCTTGGGAATGCCAATGTTGGGGTCTTACATAACTCGGCCTTCAATGTGTTGAATGCTGCCTCACACTTTTCTGTCCAATTGAATTTCTTGTCTTTACCCGTTAGTTCATGTAGGGGTTTTGCCACATTGGCGAAACCTTTAACAAACCGTCGGTAATATGTGGCTAATCCCATAAAGCTTCTCAACTGCTGCTTGTCTTCTGGAGTAGGCCACTCACGGACGGCTGCTATCTTGTCAGGATCCGTTTGAACTCCTGCAGATGAAACGATGTGTCCCAGAAATTTTACTCTCCTTTGGAAGAGTTCACATTTCTTCGAATTGAGCTTTAAGTTGGCCTGTCTTAGTCGTTCGAAGACGGAGCGCAGATTATTGATGTGTTCTGGTAAATTCCTTCCAACAACGATGATATCATCCAAGTACACAAGACACGTCTTCCATGTAAGTCCCCGTAGAACACTTTCCATTAATCGTTCAAACGTTGCTGGGGCATTACACAATCCAAAAGGCATCACGTTGAATTGATAAAGTCCGTTTCCGGTAGTAAACGCTGTCTTCTCCTTGTCCTCCTCCTCCACTTCCACTTGCCAGTAACCACTTTTTAGGTCCAATGTTGAGAACCACTGAGCTCCAGAAAGGGTATCTAGTGTGTCGTCGATTCGAGGAAGTGGGTAACTGTCTTTCTTCGTAACGTCGTTTAACCGGCGGTAGTCGACACAAAATCTAGTTGTCCCATCCTTCTTCTTGACGAGCACTACCGGCGAAGCCCATGGGCTCGATGATTTCTCGATGACTCCTTGCTCTTCCATCTCTCGAATCATGTTGCCTACTTCTGATTGTTTGGCCAACGGTAGTCGACGAGGTGGCTGTCTTATAGGTCTTGACTCACCCGTGTCAATGCGATGTTTAACTATACCGGTGCGTCCGAATTTATCATGTCCTGTCACAAAAATATCAGAAAAATCGTTCAGGAGTGATTTAACGCTTGCCTTTTCTCTGTCTGTTAATCCGATTTTCCGGGAAATCAACCTATTAACCACAGCCGGTGTACCAGAGGGCTGTTGAATTGAATGGTCCTCTCCCCTTGTCGGAATTGAGCTTATCATTGACACGGGTGCACATTCTGCGATTACCTCTCCTTTTCTTATTGTGATCGGCTCTTTGGACGCATTTAGTACTCTGACGGGTACGATGTGCTTCTTCGCATCGATAAGGGCTTTCCCAACAAGGATGTTCCCCTTGCGCTGATTTTGTGCAGCTTCGGTGATGTAAAACCGATTGTCACCGGGATCACTCTCGAGACTGGTCCAAATTACCGAGTCTGAACGAGCTGGGATCTCATCCTCCTCACGCACATAACATTTCAGCCTTCGCAATTGTTCGTCCTGCAGTGTAATAGCAACCTCCAAGTTACCAATTCGCAGTGTTCTTTGCCCGATATCTAGAACAACTTGGTGCTCCTTCATGAAATCCATTCCAAGAATGCATTCGTCCGTAATATCGGCAACCAAAAATTTGTGGGAAATGGAAATATTGCCCAGCACTATTATTCTCTCGACTTCTCCGTAGACTGTAGAACATTCCCCTGTGGCAGTCCTCAAAGCGTATCTTCTATTTTTATTAAGGGCAATTTGGCCCACGACATCCGGCCGAATTATGGATCTCGTTGCTCCAGTGTCGATTGTCACTGTTGTTGTCCTTCCATTAACAATCGTAGTTATAACCAAACTTTGGTTATCCCGTTGGAGTTGTGATACAGTTACGATGCTGGGGCTGCAAATTCCACCAGGCGACTTTCGCCCCGTAAAGTCTGCCCTTACAAGTTTCCCGAGCTATTGACCTCAGGTTGGTCCGTTGATAGTCTCCACTTATGATTAGCGCATGAATAACAATTCTCACTTGATGTTTCATTCATTCGTCGACGTTTCCTACAGTCAACAGAGATGTGGCCGACTTCGCCGCATGTCCAACACTTCATGTCAGTTCTCGGGGTTCTCCGTTGTACATGCCCGATTCTTTGGCAGGAACATTCTTGGACGGACGTTTCTCGAACTCTATATGTACTCCTGGTAGCCAGTTTAGCAGATTCATATGCCAATGCGAACGCCAGTATTTCATTAGTCGTCTTCTTTCCTGCCAAACGAACGGCCTGTTGCAAGTCCCGATCTTGGAGTGCGTTTATAAATGCATCCATTGCTACCTCGTTCAGAAATTCTTTAGTCATATTTGTATAAGCCAAGTTTGCCAATCGCTCAATGTGTGCCTGCAACTGTTGAAGATTTTCTCCCGGTTTCTACGTTCTGCTCCGCAGTTGCATGCGGTAGACCTGCTGCATGTGGTTGTCGCCATACCTAGCTTCAAGGCCGTCTCTTATCGCTTGGAAATCTGTTTGCTTCTCTGCTGGTATGGTTTGTAGCAATTCTGCAGCCGCCCCGCGGAGTGACAGGATTAGTGATGTTGACTTTTGCTCATCCGACCACTTATTATAATTGGCCGCGGCGTCAAACTGACGTATAAATACGGAGAAGGGTCCCGTTCCATCGAAGGTTGGCGGTTGCATCCTTGTATCTTTGTAGTCATGTTGATTGCCTGGCGATGTCTTATTTCTCTCAACACAATCAAGTCTCTTTTCTATTCGTATTATTTCATCGGTGACTTTCTTGAATTCAGTTTCGTTTTTTAGATCTAGATTTTCTACTTCGTTTCGAATTTCGTCCTTAAAGTGTTGAAAATTACATTTCATCCATTGTGTTTGGGCATCCAACTTTGCATTGACATCTGCAGCTTGCGCGTCCAATTTTGAATTTACGGCGTAGAATTTTGAATTTTGGGCGTCGAATTTTGAATTTTGGACATCAAACTTTGCCTTAACATCTGCAGCTTGTGCGTCGAATTTTGTCATCATCATCCGGAACATCTCCGAAATGTCTCAGTGACGAACTCTTCTCCGTTACATTGCAACCATCTTGACTCGCTGTTTCTTCTCCAAACGGACAGTCTGGACCAATCGTAAAAACACATGTGTTGACATCAATACCCTCTTCCTCCATAGCTGCTTGCAGACGTTGTCGAAGAATTTGCTTCTGTCCTCTGCTATCCAGATTCCGGTCCTCAAGTTCCTTCTTCAACTCAGCAACGCGAAGATCCTCCAAATGTCGATCTGACATCGCCACAACACACTTTCACACACTTATTCACTTAAACAATAATTAATCCCACTTCTGACACCAATTGTAAATAGGGTATCGAATTCAATTGCCTTAGATATTAGTCATAAGTATTTCTTGTTCTGGCGCAAGACTAATGACCTTGCCCGGAAAAAACAAATCATTATGGAAAATTTAAGAAGCCTCAGGACTAAATAAGGCCAAGACCGGTTCCCGGTTGTAGTGCCGATGATGATGATGATTTCTTGTTCTGAACAGAATTCTATGTTGGAATTACTTGATCGAATTTGTTCGAAGATAAAAAAAGAATTAGGTTGTGTGTGACGGAAAATAAATCTTTCGTGACAATAGTGTACCAGTCTTAAAATTATGGCATGATTACCTAACACCATTACGTACTACCTGAGTTAAGAATTATGATTCCAAAAAAGCAGCGTGTTTTTAATTCTATGCATCTGGAGTTGAGATAAGAAATCTGGATACATGATTTGAACGAATGTTTGGGAGATATCCAATACAACCACTGTACTTGCCACGAACGATTCATCTTTTTCGGCGAAGTATCCCATTAAATCTTCGATTGAGTACGAGAATTTAAATAAGCTGTCGTCAACAGGTGGAGTGGGTTGTCAGTAACAATCAAATATCAGTTAAAAAGAATGAAACACAAATGTTAATTTGGTGATGACCGATTGTACAGTGTTTTCCTTATTACGATTTCGTGGCAAAAAGTTCTTTTTATATTTGGAATTTAATGAAAATTTATATATAGAGTTTTTTGTGGTTGTTGATTTCAAAAAGTGATTTTTTATGAAATCTTAAATGGCGGAGCCAACCGGACGGAACGATAGATTCTCATTTATTAAATAAGTATATTCTCTACTCTAAATTGTACAATGCACGAATTGGAACAGCTATATCGCAAACCTACAATAGTGAGAGTAATCAAGTCGCGAAGATTAAGATGGGCCGGACACGTGGCGCGAATGGGGAATGATAGGACCGTGCATAGAATTCTTGACGGTAGACCAACGGGAAAGAGACCGGTAGGAAGGCCGCGACGGAGATGGGAGGACAATGTTAGGTTTGACCTTGAGGAGATCGGATCGAATGGTCAAGCGTGGAAGGAGAGTGCCCAGGACAGGGAACGATGGCGAAGCCGAGTCGGTGAGGTCATGAACTTCCGGGTTCCTACAGGCCAATAAATAATAATAATATAATAATAATAAAATAAATTGTACAATGTGTTTTTGTTTTGCTTTGCCTTTCGGCGTACAATATTTTCTGAATTAACTTTTAATTTTATATATATAAATATATATATATATATATATATATATATATATATATATATATATATATATATATATACATATATATGTATATATACACTAATGCGGTAGGATGAATGTCGAGTATGAAATTATTTTGACTTTAGAGTCTAGAAGACTGCTGCGGAACAGACTTCTTGTCATAGCATATGCATTTTTAGCTGCGGTAAGAGCTGCCATTATGGGCTTATCAAAGTAAAGATACTGATCAAGTCAGAAACCAAGGTATCTATCTACAGTTTTTACTTGTAGGGGAACAATAGTATTTCTGTGGGGGTCGAAGTTGCGTGTGCCGGCCGTACGGCACGGGTTCACTCCCATCCCCATCATCACGATAAGTTTGTCCATTGTTCCGCCGACCAAAGGACAAAACTCCACCATCTTTCGTTCACAACAAGGGAGGCGAAACCTCACAAGTAAATCCGTGACTCTGGCATTACAACAAGAGGGACTATTGTCACCAAGTCCAGCCAGATACTTGCCTACGCAGATGACATCGACATTATCGGTAGAACCGAATCGGCGGTACAGGAATCCTTCACCCAGATCGAGCAGGCGGCACAAAAACTGGGACTGCACATTAATGAGGGAAAAACTAAGTACATGGTGGCAACTTCTGCGAAGAGAAGACCTAACATTGGTCAAACTATCAGGGTAGTGCAGCACGAATTTGAAGTAGTGCAATTCTTTAACCACCTTGGGTCAATCGTCAGATAACAATATGGAAGAACAAAGCCTACTATGGTCTATCAAGGCTTTTCAATCCCGGAATTTATCCAGAACATCCAAGCTACTACTGTACAAGACCATGGTCCTACCAGTACTCATGTATAGATCCGAGACCTGGGTGCTTAATAAAAGGCACTCTGAACTCCTAGCCGCGTTCGAGAGAAAGGTCTTAAGGAGAATTGTTGGCCCCGTATGTGAGGGAGGACGACTCCGGAGACGCTACAACCATGAGTTGTACGCAATCTACCTTGGAGCTAATGTTGTAAGAAAAATCAAGCTTGGTAGACTCCGGTGGGTGGGACACCTATGATGATGATGAGTGTTTGAGGAACGCAAAAGAAGGAGCATCTAACTACAGAAACGAATGCACAATTTTTTCACAGCACAGTGTGGGGGCACTTGTATAATTTCCTTTTCTCTTCACTCTGATAGCCCCCAGTAAACACTTAGGTGGTGCTCTGTTTATTTTGGTCATTACGTGTAAGGTGCTACTGAGTTCAGGGTACCCATTTTGTTTGTTTAAGATACCCACGACGGATTGCATTAGCGAAATTTGAAGTATAGATTTTAAGACAGACGTTTGTTGTCTTTTTTTTTTACATACAGTGATTAATTTGTCTGTCATGTGGGAGACCGGGGTTCGAATGCCCGTCGGGGAGTCTCTGGCGCAAGACTAATGACCTTGCCCGGAAAAAACAAATCATTATGGAAAATGTAACAAGCCTCACGACTTGCTAAATAAGGCCAAGACCGGTTCCCGGTTGTAGTGCCGATGATGATGATGATTAATTTGTATATTTAAAAGACCACTAAAATGATGTATGAAAATGGAGAGGAACGAGTAATGCTTTGATGCTTCGTGTTATGTTATCACTCTGGCTTTACTTTATAAACATAACATGCTGTCAAAGAAACTTTAAATTGGCCTAGTGTTGTGATTGATTGGAGTTTCAGGATGTTATTAAGTTCGTATGGCAGCAATAGCTAATATCTTTCCAATAGATTTAAATGAACACGCATCCATAGTGATGAATACAGCATCAAAAGGAAATCAACAGAGCCATATAGCATAGCAATTAACAGAGCAATCCCTCAGCTTAAATAGTACCGAAAAAAAAATGCTAGTCTACATGCGGCCGTGGTCGGATTTGTTTTGAATTTGATTCTAACATTTTCCAATGATTGCAACTGCTTCATAGCGTGGCTTCGAATCAGATTCTTCACGTTCTTGCAAAATGTTATATATTCAACACATCTTCAAGAGTGAGTTTGATTTATACAAGATTCTAAATATGAATGTGAATATTGATTGAATATCAATTGGATTTCAGAGTATGCTTTATTTGTACAAGTAAATACTACAGGCTTCGGATTTTATTGGATGTGATCAACCACTTACTCGTTAAGTACTTGATCTCTTCCTATTATTTATTCTGTAGTGGTGTGGTACTAATTATGGAGGGTATTTTTCCAGGTTGTTTGAAGAGTCGGATATCATCACTTTTTTTTGAGTTGGGTAGCAAAAATTAAAAAACGAAACAAAACGTACAAACGTAAACAAGAAATGAAAATAAAAACTAGTAAGGAAAGCGCTACGCCTGAGAGGAATACTATATTTGGGAACGTATAGTCCTTTATTCGTCACTCATGCTCCACTAGTTGGAATGAGACCAATCTTTTATTGATTAATCTCTTTCACCATACTAAAACGTAGGCGATCTGGAATATTAGACATACCGTTATCATGGAGTATCCCTTTATTGCTGGCACCACGGAAAGTGGTAAATAATAGGGAATCCATATTTGTCTTGGTTAAGTCCTTTTCTATTCAAGAAGGGAAATGCTTCTGCGGGGAATAAACCCATTCTGGAGAATACTCTCCAGATACATATCATTGGGATAAAATGCTCCCGAGAAAAGATTATTTTCACAGTGCATTGCCCTTGCAGTGTGAGCAGGAATAATCTTGATAATGAAATTGTCTATACTGTTTAGTCTTGATTTGTCATACACCACTTCATTGGGGTAGAATTTCTTATGTTTCAACTCTGGGGATCTGTACATTTCAAGGCAGGAACGAAAACACTACATCTCGAATACCCGAAACTTTTTCATGTAGAATGGAGATATATTGTACCATACCGAGGAGCCATAAAACAATCAATGGTGGTCTGGAGTTTGATTGGAACAGTATAATTCTTTCCATTTTTCGTTCAGTGAATTTTGGAAATTCTCCAAATAGTCAACAATTTCGGATAGTGAAAGATGTTGGTTGTAAATATAAGTTTGTTGTTCGAAAATGGTTTGATTTATCTAGTTCATCTTTTGGGATAATGGATTTAGTGGTGTCACAGTTTCTCACAGTTTTGCGTATGCCTCATTTACTCATAAATCTTCGTTGCTCTCGTTCTGTTCGTTTACTGTATTTAACTCAACCTTTACCGAATAAATCTTAGAGCAAAAGAATTTATATAATTCAGTAAAATTCATTTCATTGAATATTTTGGTACCCGTCAGTAGGTCACCTACCGGCATTTATAAAGTTACGTAAGGTTTCGGGAGATCTACGTATGTGATACAATTATTGACTACTTCGACAAGAAGCTTATTTCAAATAAGGTTACTATTTTCTTTTATCACCTCCTACTTTTATTGGAGTGACAACCTTGGAAAAATATACATTTAAAAGCATTATCACCTCCTCAGTTAGTCGTAGCTTGGTTTCAACATGATCATCGGCACTACAACCGGGATCCGGTCATGGCCGTATTTAACAAATCTCCCCACCGGTCCTGATTTCGAGCCGATGTCATCCAGTTTGACACTCCCAGGCTCTGGGCGTCCTGGTCTACGCCATCCCTCCCTCGCAGACAAGATCTGCCAAGCTGTCTCCTTCCATACATCCTGCCACAAAGGACTTTCCGGGCAGGCTCCTCTTCGCTCAATCGAGCTAGGTGTCCCGCCCACCGGAGTCTACCGAGCTTGATTTTTCTTACAACATTAGCTTCAAGGTAGATTGCGTACAACTTGGTTCTAGCGTCTCCGGAATGGTTTCCAGTTGACCATCTTTCGGAACTTGGCTGATAGACCTGGCATATAGATAGACAACCAAAGATAACATTTCAAGACACGGGCTCTGCCTTATAGCTTTACCTTTCCTGAGAGAAATAAAAAAAAAATTATCTAAACGTACACACGAAGTTTAAGATGAATCATCACTGCACAAAGCTTCGCAGATACCTCTACGCACTATATCATTTTTAAGTAAATTTCACTGCCATATATTAAAGATTAAAACCCATTGCAGCCATTTGATCTTTCTAGCCTCCCTTCGAACGTTAAATTCACATCCTACAAGCTCTTACACTCTCTAAAACCTCTAATGCTGTCTAAGTAGCTCCTACTCGAATCATTTAGATGATGCTCAAAGCACAAACAGTTACGGTGCTTGTTGGTGTTAAGTCTTTCACTGGGTACATCCAACTTTCGATCGTCAGACATCACTTATGAATACGATAGGAAAATACACTATCTTAAGAGGACAAGTACATACCTTCTCTGTAGCCACAGCTAACACACTTTCATGCCTTCAGTATCGCGTTTGGCTCGATTTAGACAACCCTTTCTATCATTCGTCTCACTTGCAAATTACTACTTCAACAGAAAATTACTACACTCATTGCTGCATACATAGAAGGTCCTCATCCCCCAGAGCTCGGATATCGTCTCGCGAGTAAGAGGAAATGGATAAATCATGCGAATGCATTGCCAAGAGTAAGCTTCATATTCCAGGAAGACGCCAACGCTAAACGCAAAAGAGCATTGTAATTCGCCCTGCGTCTACTTACTTTTAATTGTTACTGTGCGCGGCGAAATCAAACGAAATCCTTGATAGAATTGTGTGTAACAGCAAGGAGAACAAAAAAATGCGGAGAGGAGAAATATTTATGCGAAGTGCGTGAGTGCCTGAAAGTAGGTAAGGGGAAGAATGATCAGGATGCAAGAGTGTCACTTTGTATAAAGGAATTGATACCGCACCGTGTTACAAGTATTTGTCCTGTGTACAATGTATGCAATGTGCCATCAGTCATTACGAGAAGGGTCTGAACAGTAAGAAGCAAGAATATAAATTTACTCCCATACACCCATCGAGAATTGAGGACGTTAAAGATTAGCCGTCGGCAGTACGGAGACGCATCTCCCCAAGCGTTAGTATTCATGCAACCTTGCATCCAACTAAACAATGTTAGTGTAACATCAAAGTGAATTCTCCCGTGTGACCTCTTACTTCATAATTTCCATCCTCCACAATCACAATTCGTCTTATTTCTGCAGCCTGCCCGACTGCTCTATCATGAGTCCGGCATGGACGAACCAGTTAGGCAGTAGTATCTATCCTTCCTGACGATGCTTTTTATTTATACTTTATTTTTTATTCTTATTCATTGAGCATTTACATCCTCTACACAGTTTGTGTCTCGATTTCCTTCACCTCGTTTCGTCGACAACTCGTCCTATCAACCTTATACCGTGGCGTGCGGACTCATTTCTTCCGGTTCATCCTTTGAGATTTTTTTTTCTTCCTCCACTCTATACATTGCTTGTTAGGATAATAATGAGGACTAAGCTGGCAGGCCTGGTTTTCTATAAGAAAAAGCTCCCACACAACACGATACGTCTGCACCCCCCACTGATGCCAGAAGATGATGGTAGGCACTAGTGGCGCTTTCTATTGATGTCGTGTGGATGAGATGATGTACTTGTACCCAAGTTCCTTTGAGGCCTCCCACCTTCATATCAGCAGCCTTCGTCCTGAATGAATGCAGTTAACTTTATTCATAATTCTGACCGAATGCTGCAGTCAGTCTGCGGAAATGTACAGTAAGAATGCGGTGCGTTGCGCGTTGCCTTTAGCAGGATTTCAAAAGTGTTTTTTCTTCTCATTTTTCATTCTTATGTCTTATTATTAAAAGTGTTGATTAATATTCCGATGTGCAAGTGGCAGATTTTATCAGTCCTTCAATCGCAGTGAATAATAAATACAATAGACTGTGCAACAAGTGCTCCGGGAACAGATTTGTAACACTAACACTAACACACAAAAACGGTTCACCATCTAGGCGCCATCGAGACGAAGTCGATGATGTAAGTAACAAAGATCTCCCACGCTGCGGTGTTTTTTGTGCATAACTTATTTGCATCTTGGGAATAATTTAGTGCTTTCACAGGATGCTGCTTGTAAGGACAGCTCGTAGAACAAATATCGGAATAATAAGTTTCACGGATTTCAGTAAAGAAGGCGAGCAACAAGGATTTAGATTTAATAACTATCGTTTACTGCATAATACTAGACAATTTATGGTTTAAACGGTGAAGTAAGTGCGCAGGGGTTTTGAAATTTAAATGAGTGTTTGAAGAGGTATATCACAAACATGTTCATGTACTATTTATATTAATTTATGTGACCTGAGTAGTGTGTGTTTTATTCAACGTTTATTTCGAAAATAAGTAACGAATTACTCTTAAGAATTACAGTCTGATCAGTTTTCATATTTTACGGTATTTATTACCGAAATGATGTTAAATAAAAATGTATGTCCTTCTGATATAACAAATGCCTTAATTTGAAAGAGAAGTCTCGTGAATTGACATTTCGAAATGATTACGGACAAATAAGTAACGCAACTAGTGCATCCCCTATGCCCAAGTGTTGACCACAATTTGACTGTATATCTGCCACAACTCACGGAATGTTGTGCTCATAATAGTCAACTGTCTTATCGACGTAAACTTGTGTTTTACAATATCTGCCTCAAAATTATCTTGAGAAGATTCTTTCTTTAAACTTTTTTTATTTTAAGACGAAGTCCCATCCCGCTACTACCATAGTCTGCATCGATTTGTCATAATTAAAAATTCAGTGGTTATCATTGCTGTGACCCGAACTTCCAACTTATTTTTTTAGCAAAAGGACTTAATTTTCTTTTACGGCGATCTTATAGCGCTGAATCAACGCCCTGAGATGTTTTTTTTCTTGATCGGGTCCATCAGGCAAGCTCCGAAAGATGCTCAACGATTTTTCCCAACCATTTCACGAAGCATATAGCTTAATTGGGTGGTATTTCACTGAGCTTTGGGACCCTTTGGCGATTTTTGTTTAGTTTGTCCTAGTGTTCCGCCGAACACTGTTTGTAAGAAGGAGAGAATCACACAGAGCGAACAGCACAATGAAACACGAAGATGGTTTTGCATTCAATCTTTTTATTTTTTAATAACACTTATTGTTTATATGTTACACAATATGATGACTTCGGGTAAGGTGAATGTCACAACAATGTTTTAAGAAAACGCAGTAAGCCAAACGAACGAAGGACAAGTTACTCGGTTAAGTTACGTTAAGTGAAGTTAAGTTAAGATACGCGCTCGGAACACCAGCTACTCGATCAATTTCTCACCTCTTCCTCGCGATGACTACCTCGCCGTTCGAATTGTCGTCTCGTTGACGATTGAAATCTGACTAAACTATCTCAATCCCAAAAACAAAACCTGATACAGATCGTATCTATATCTGCACAGAGAAATTTCCTATTCGCTCTGCTAATAGAATTTTCGAATCTCTGTTAGCAGCATGTTATTACGTAATTTTTTATTCCTGAAAGAAGAAACTCGCTCATCATCAAACATCATTATCACCATCCGTGGTGGTGATCGAAATTCAGTTCGACGGTTGTCGATTGTGTGCCGCCTTATTACATAAAACATCTTGCGCGCAGGCCGAAGGATATCCTGCAATTTGGGTGGAGTTTTGTTTAATTTCTTTAGTTAAAACTAACAATCCATTAGACCTTTCTAATGGGTGTGAAATTCTACAAAGGAATCGTGGGACTGGAGTATTTCCTTTGTTGGCTTTATTCTCGTAAATATTCCGAATTATCTTGTTGAGATAATTACGGTTGCATACAATTTGGCAGCGGATAGGCGATATGCTTTATTGCATGAAGTTACCGTTTCTTTTGTTTGCCGATGTATTTGATGGTACGAGGGTTGCCTTTTATATTTCGGGATTAGAGAACAAAAACAAATATTGATCATCGAAAATCACTTTATTGTTTTTCAAAATATTCCCCATGAAGATCTATACACTTTTGCATGCATTTGAACCAATTGTCGAAGCACTTTTGCCACTCTGATTGAGGTATCTCCAACACATGCATTCTGAATGTAGCAACCGCTTCCTCAGGTGTCGAAAAACGTTGACCTCTCAGTTTGTTTTTTACGTACGGGAATAAAAAGAAGTCATTCGGTGCCAAGTCAGGACTATACGGCGGATGACCCATCAAATCGATGTTTTGGGTGCTCAAAAATGCAGTTGTCGCAGCCGATGTGTGAGAGCTCGCATTGTCGTGGTGAAGAGTGATCCGTCTTCGGCGGTTGGTTTTCCTGATTTCTTGGAAGACAACTGGCAAACAAATGGTTGTGTACCACTCAGAATTGACTGTTCTGCGTTGTTCTAGTGGTACGGTTGCGACGTGTCCAGTTTTTCCGAAAAAACAGGCGACCATTTGCTTGGAAGTGCTTCGTGCGCGAACAACTTTTGTTGGATTTGGCCCATCTTGAAACACCCAGACAGTCGACTGCTGTTTACTTTCGGGCTCATACGCGTAAATCCACGATTCATCGCCTGTCACGATGTCATAGACGTGTTTCGAAGCACCGCGACCGTATTTTTTGAGCATTTCTTTCGACCAATTGACACGAGCCTTTTTTTTGGGCGATTGACAAATTGTGTGGGATCCAACGCGAACAAATTTTTTTGACGGTCAAATGTTTATGCAATATTGAATGTATGCTGGTCCCACTAACGCCTAAGGTTGTCTTAATCTCACGATAGGCCACATGACGATCTTCCAATATCAGTTCGCGCACAGCATCGGAACAACAACTGATTTTGGACGACCTTCACGAAATTCATCTTGGATTGAACTACGACCACGATTGAACTCACCATACCATCGATAAACACTGGTCCTTGATGGAGCTTCATCGCCAAAAATTGAATTAAGTTCATCCATGCACTGTTGCTGAGTTAATCCACGCCGAAAGTTGTAAAAAATAATCGCACGAAAATGTTGACGATTTAATTCCATTTTTGGGCCGAGATGACTCTTTTAAGTTACTGTAAACAACACAAATAGCGCTCGTGTGTCAAAACGTTCTGAGTGCGTATAACCTCAAAAATGTCCAACTTTACGACAGAGCTGTCAATTGCCGGATTGCAACGCTAGGGTTGCCAAATCCCGAAACATAAGAGACAACCCTCGTATTTGTGGCAGACCACCCGCACGTGCATCCGTTGGTCGGCTAATTTACCGACGATAGCGATTCCTTGTAACGTCGTGTAGATGTTCAGGATTTCAGATTGTGCAGTGCTGGAGTGCGGCGCATTTCAATCTTTGGGAATAAGATGAATGGATGCTTTTACCTTTGTTTCAGGTATGCTTAAGAGCTTTGGGACACGTGTCTGTGGGCATGTGTAATGATAAGATAAGTATGTTCCTTGAAGGGTAGGAACCTTACTATTTTGTGCGTTCGTAGAACGCTACAACCCTACCTAGCACCCAGTAATTGTGCCGAACTACACAATAGCAAGAGTCAGTTAAACCTAGGTTTGCACAATCAAACGCAAGACACAACCTCCTTACCAACTCAGCCATTGAGGCGGTGGCTGAAGCCATCACTACGCGAGGACACGAGTAAAACCTCTATCCCGGCCAATAGGTAACACCACAAATGGTGCCCACGTCCTTATGACTATGCTAGGACAATTGGCTTGTAAAATCCAAATTATGTGGGGACTTGAAATCTGGGTATATGCAATTCGTTAAACGGATTAGCTACACGCATTACTGCCAGACGCCAGAAATTTAAGTGAATCTCAAATGCTAAAAAGGCAATAAAAATGAGCCAAACGTATACAATTATCCCGATCCTTGTTCAAATGCCGTGCCGAGTAAGTTTCCTCCTTGAAGTCTTTCAGTAACAATTGCATTATAAATCCGTTAAGAATGATTATAAGGCAGTTCCTGTATTATGGCACACATCCTATAAAATAACGTCAGGGATCATAAAGCAAACCCCGAAAATAGATTCCCAAAAGGAACATGGGAAAGGCATTTTAATAGATAAATTTTTTAATAAAGCACTGTTTGTGATTCTATAAAAATGGAAAACATTTAATATCAAGCGGTCATAAAGTAGTTTTTGAAGAAGAATGTTTTCCGATGTTAAAACGTAATCGGAATAATTTTCGGTGTTGGTTCATAACTGTTCGATTTGTCCCAGCACACCAGAAACATTATCATTTTTCCCAACATTTTTTATTTTGGTTTTTTTCTTAGATTCTAAATTATACGCTAGACAAAAAATGCTTAAATTCTAGCTTATTTATCTTATATTATAACTTACTGGCCCTACGCAGACGCTCTAAGGTAAACATTACATAACTATTGCCTAGTTTGCCTTTCGGTAACAGAACTTTGTTTGTGGCTTTAGCAATGATTATCTGTATTACAAAGAAAAATTAGAAAAACTTAGTGCCAATTTGTTTTTTGTTTTTACTTAAAATTTAACTTGCTTCTATTTTTTTTAATCTTAAACAATTTAAATCTTTTACTACTCTAATGCTAGAGCTGGTTGATGATACAGTTATTTTACCGACATTGGTACCCAAGTCTTTATTTGTCATTCAACCACCAGAACTGTTGGTGCTGTTTAATATCATCGTCCGATCTATGTGGGAAATACACCTACTAAAGCGCAAGAGCTCATCTTCGGTGCGCGTGACCTCCCGAGCGTAGCACAATCGGCCGTCTACGGATGATCTACTTACATGATAAATCAGTGGAATTCGAGGAACAGCAGTACAACAGAAACCAATGTATCATGCAAACAGTGAAGCTTTCTGGTCTTTTCATTATTACAAAATCATAAAAGTTATTTTATTTAAATGGCTCTCATTCATGAACTCAAACACACAGCAACTTGACAATCTGATAATATTGCTGTGAAAGAGAATATGTTTAGGAAAGATGTCACTTTTTAAATACTAGGACCACCATCCTCTGGCCTTATTCTTCCGACCCAGATTTCCGATATGACAAACCTGAAATCGTAAGTGAATGTCGTCAACAACTGATCAAATATTTGTTCTCTAACACCCAATTTTCATATTTTTATTCACAGAAGGCACGTGACACAATTTCGCTTTCCAATGCATGGTCGTTCTTTTCATTTTAGCCCTTTGTTTTCCACGTTCGTTCCACCACACCAAACTTAAATCACAATTTTGTCTTGTTAGGCATTACATCAAGTTTGTTGAAAACACATTTTTCCTTGCACTCTGCTAACAATGCACCCAACTAGTTTTTGCTTTAAAGAAGTTTCTCAAGCTAGCTAATAAAATGCGGAAATCCTTTCACATTCAACGACAATACGGCATTTCCCATTCTATTCACGTCCTAAGGACGAAAATCAATTCGTGATACCATTCTATCGCCTTGCTTCTCCTAAGAATTGTGTTTGTGCTTGTACTTCTCCGATCTCATTCTAATAGTGGATAGTTCTGTCTGGTGGATAAGTTTCATTTTCTTGCATGTCCATTCGTTCGTTTACACCTGACACCCGCCAAAACTATGTCAGCAGCTTCTGAAAATTTGACTCTCTCGACATTGCACCCTATCCTCCCACATTCACACCTACTTACCTCATACCCCCTCAAACCAAAGTGAATTTTTGAATTCCACTCCCGCGTACTATGGTGTATGCCGCTCGATCTGTGACTAATTGAAAAGGATATGCCATTCTGATCCTTAGGCAATGTGCGCAATTTATGAAGCTTTATACCATCGTTTAGCAAGGTAACAAGTTTTGACTGCATTATACTAAAACACAGACGACTGTCAGGTATTCAACTAATCAGTGTAGTGAGAGCACTGAGAACTAATATCTAATCCTATCTTTGTCCTTCCATAAGTACGTGAAAGCACTGAAAACGAGCCACAATTTGGAAACATAATTTCGCCTCGATGAGCGTTTGATTACAAGTGGTTGCTAGGATTTAGTTTAGAAAAAAAAAGACACACTCTCAAGGATGTAGAGTTAAATAAATCCTTTGCGTCTGTGTCAGTCCGCTTGATATCATATCCACTTACTCGAGTGCATATGAAATAAGCTTAGTAAAAAGAGAGGAAAAAAAACGCCAACCAACCGACCTGTGAACTACTGTGACTTTATGTGCCTATTCGTCCAGGATGCTCTGGCATACTTTGATGCGGATGTTGTCGCTCACATACACTCACATGGGCACACACATGGACCATCCGCCGCATCACTGTCATTAAGTCTATGATGAAAACGAGGCTAAGTGGTCTGGTAAGTCATCATTATTACAAAACTTACAAAAACTTTCATTGTGTGAAATTCCCTTTGATGTGTCCCGACCCTTAAGTGGGTACGTATACAGGAGTCTGCACATATAGTGAGACTATTGCGAGCAATATCGACACCGCTATCTGAAATGGCATATACTTCTATTGTTAGTATGCAACGCGTATTTGAATATTCGGAGGGTGGCAAGTATACATTTGATATTCCGACACGCATTTGAAGACAGTGCGTCTCGCATATCAAATTAATTTGTGAAGTTTGATTGGAATCGAAATTGCAGCCTCACTCTGAGCATGTTGAGCAAGGAGGACGTCTCATTTGGAGCGAAACCAACAACTTCAAATCGAAGAGGTTCCAAAGAGGAGGTCGAGTAGGAAACCATGAAGTCTTGTTCAGTTGAAAACGTTTCCAATTCGATATTTCTAATAGGTTTGTGATGGCTCGCTTTATAAGATACAATATAAAAAAACGTATGAACTGTATTTGACATAGATTCATGAATATCGATAATATCGGCTTAGGGTTTAATTATAACATATTTACCAATTAAACTTTTTTGCTGACTCTAGTTATCACCAGAAAGTGTGTGGTGTACAAATTTAAGCTACCCAGGTATACAAAAACAAACTAATAACAATATCTATACGTATAGCATACGATTTGTTAGTGATTTTTTTTAAATACAATATTTAATTATCATTAATACTCTAATAAAATGAACCTAAGGATAGTGTAGCCTGTGAGGTTAGAAAAAGTAGTCAAAAAGGATATAAAGAAATTAATAAGCGCCAGTGAAAGTAGCCGCTACGTCCATCACAATCACTAACAGCCACACACAACCCCAGCAAAACGCTTCTAGGCAAGGCGAATATAAACACTTTATAAATTGGTGCAAGTGCTGTACACGTATGATAAAGTGAACAGGTCCCCGTATTCAAAAATCAGGCGTTTTACTCGTATTGTCAGCCGTCAAAATAAGTATAAACATCAACCAGAATTGACAATGAACAACGACAATCGGTATAAATGTAGATGTATTCCTACTAGAAGTCGTTGAAAAGTGTAAGATTAAAATAAAATTCAATTCGCTGTTGTAAACCACAATTTCGTTTTACACATACGTTTTTAAAACGATATAAAATGGCCAACGTCGAGCTTCAGGAAGTCCGACTCCCACATCAAGTAATCGAAACCAACGGGTTCACACTGGCGTGTGTAGGTACTGACACACATAATTTCGGAACCGGCTTCATCATAAGCAGGGAGATTACGCCCTATGTAAAAGATGTGAGATTTATTAATGACCGAATGTCGGTGCTAAAAATATAGGGCCCATGGTACAATTATGTACTTATAAACCTGCACGCCCCAATAAAATCTGCCGACGAAGAAACGAAGGACACGTTCTACGAGAGCCTAGAGGAAGTATTTGATAGGATCTCATCATTCATGTATTAGGATTTAAGAAAACCATTAAGTCCAAACCTTGGTTTGACGATGAGTGCAGGGCGAAGATCGAAGAACGTAAACGCCCCAGAGTGATCCACTTACAAAGATATGATGTAGTCAACGCAGAAAGATTCAGAAAAGTACAACGAGACTTTTCAAATGCAAAAACCGTGAATGGGAGATGACTCGAACCGAAAAAATCGTAGAAAATGCCAGAACAAAGACCGTCAGAGGGATAAGAAAGCCACTCCGAACGAATGAAAAACCTCAATAGTCATCCCTGATTTTCAAAAAAGGCGACAGACCTGACTGCGAAAACTACAGGGGACGATCACTGCTCCCAACCACATACAAAATACTAACAAATGTCATACTGGCGAGAATCACACCGTACGCAGAAGAAATATTGGGAGACTACCAGTGCGGATTCCTAAGGAACTGCTCAACGAGCGATCAAATGTTTACTGTAATGCGACTGCTAGAAAAGAAGGGGGGATACGGAGAGACGGTTCACCAACTGTTCGTTGACTTCAAAAAAGCTTATGACTCAGTCGCAAGGCTACGACTTTACCATATTGTGGTTGAGCAGGGAGTACCGAAAAAATATTAGGTAGAATATAAAACTACTTGTCAGAACCATGAAATCCGCGACGGACTACAACAGGCGGATGGCCTCTCATCATGTCTTTTTAACCTGGCACCCGAGTATGTCATCAGAAAGGTATAAAACGACAAAATGGCCGAATCGACCCTGAATGGTGTCACACAAGTGCTTGCATATGCGGATGATATCTATATCTGAATCTATAAACTGTAAGTAAAAACAATGTTATAATCATACAAACGGCAGAAGAGGTAGGCCTAGAAATAAATGAAGACAAAACAAAATATATGATTACGGCGAGAGCAGATGGACCGCAGGGAACACACTTAAACGTAAGGGGCAAGATATTTGAAAAAACTAAAGGCTTAAATATCTGGCGACGATACTGACGGCTAGTAACGAATTGTCTAAGGAATTTTAAGCTTTAGGCTCCGTGAAACGGTCGGGAGAAATCGCTGGCCATCTTTCGGAGCTTGGCTGATGGACCGGTTCGAGAAAAGGTTGGTTAGGTGGTAGTCGGTCCCAAAGTGAGATACCACCCCGTCACGCTGTACATTCCGCGATATCGCCGAGAGAAATCTTCGACGGTGTGTCGGATGTGTGGCTGATGGCCCGGACTGACACGGGAATAAATCATGATGGTGCCTTCTGATACAAAGGATTCCGGAGGTAAACTAGTCTCCGGGGGGGACTATGTCAGGGGGAACAGCATGCAGATATCATGATGAATGATGGAAATTTGAGAGGTTCGTCATCGCATAACCGGGCTCGCTCTCGAGGCTCGGCCCACGCTCGACTGGTGACGGCATTTTGTAACATCAGGGGCATCGGTTTCACCAATACCAATGTAAACGCCGTCCACCAATATTTGCAAACAACGAAACCTGATATCCTTGCCCTAACTGAGACCCAGGTCGATTCGTCAACTGATTCGACATATCTTCGTTGCTCCGGATACGACTTACATTCGAGATTCCGTTTTAAGGGTGGAGTCTGTGTCTTCGCGCAGTCCGATCTCGCCTGCCAGCGGATGGAGGGGTTGGAATGCAATAAAATGGACATCATATGGTTGAGGGTGGTGCTGAGGAATTCCGTTAAATTTCTTTGTTGTCTTTACCGCTCCCCGAATGACGATCGAACGGCGACATTTTTCGAACATCTTTCACATACTGTCGACTGGATACAGATCAACCACCCAGCTTCTGAAATTGTTGTCCTTGGCGATTTTAATGTGCACAATTCCGACTGGTTCTTACATTCTAACAGAACCGACGAGGCTGGGAGGCTGGCGGAGATGTTTGCTGTAAGCCACAACTTGACTCAACTCGTGGGGGAGCCAACGCGAGTGCCAGATGCCCGAGGTGTTTATGCGAACACCCTGTATCTGTTTTTGACATCCGAACCGAGTATTTATACCGTGGAGGTTTCTGCGCCACTGGGAAACTCAGATCACTGCTTGGTATCTGTCGCGCAAGCACTTGCATATCAAGCGAATAACCGGCCTAGGCAGCTTCGCCATGTATGGAAGTATGGGGCTGCTAACCGGGACGATATGCGAGATTTCCTTGCATCCTCTCCATAGTCGGAGGTGTGCTTCGGAAACTCCGATGTTAACGCTTGCGCGGAGTCGGTATCAGAGATTATTCTTCTCGGGATGGAGATGTATATCCCACATTCCAACGAAGTTCGTCTGATAAACCTTGGTTTGACAAAAAATGCGAGCTGATTACAGCGCCAAAAAATAGAGCTTTTAAGCAATGGCGCTCCAATCCCACCGATGTTAACAGAAGAAATTTTGTTAGAATCAGAAACGCGTGCAACCAGGCGACAGGGTGATCAATAAGCTCCTTCGGTGTCCAACTGGTTCGCGCTCCTTCTGCTCAATGGCAAGGGCTGTCAGCGGTAATTTCGACAGCGGGACGTTAGTCACGAATTCAAAGGATAAAGCTAATGTGTTCGCCAATTTATTTTCCGCGAATTCACACCTCGACCCCGGCCTCTTGGAGCCATCTGTGATCGCGCCGGTACGGTCTTCGATGCGGGATGTGAGATTTCGTTCCCGCACTATTCAACGCATTCTACGTCAACTGGATTGTAGGAAGGCAACCGGCCCGGACGGAATACCAACAATAGTCCTTAAGAACTGTGCTCCGGAACTATGGCTGACTCTTCCGCTTATCTTGTGCACGGAGGACCTTTCCTGCCTGCTGGAAAATCGCTCGAGTGCAGCCAATCCCAAAGACGGGAAAAAAGTGTCTCCCACAAAATGACCGTCCGAATTACTGTCTATTTTATCTAAGGTAATGGAAAAAGTCATCAATACAGAGTTGGTTAAGTATTTGGAGTGCAACGGACTTCTGAATGATCGTCAATATGGATTCCGTGGCAGGCGGTCCACAGGAGACCTTTTGACACTTATAACCGATATATGGACATCTACGATTGAATCGCATGGTGAGTCAAGGGCGGTCGCATTGGATATCTCCAAGGCTTTTGACCGCGTCTGGCACGGGGCATTGCTGAGCAAACTTCGTCCATATGGACTTTCCCAACAGCTTTGCGACTGAACGAGGAGCTTCCTCGAGAATCGATCGATCCGGCTTGTTGTGGACGGCGAGTGTTCGGATCTGTATCCTGTTAATTCGGGGGTGCATCGGCGGCGCACCGGCTGAGATGTAGACAGATTGACTCTCTAAATCAGGATCTGGATAAAGTCCTGCAGTGGGGAAAGGCCAATCTTGTCGACTTCAACGCAACGAAGACCCAGTATACAACATTCACATAGAAAACTGGACAATCGGTTCCACAGCTGATGATGAATGGCCGGGCCCTCGAGGCTGGGGAAAGTTTGAAATTGCTCGGCGTCACGGTATGTGGGAATGTATCATGGCACAAACACGTATCGGGTATCGCCAGATCAGCCTTAGGAAAACTGAGCTATCTTTTTAGAGCCAAGAAATATTTTACTCCGGCCCAACTTCTTCTCCTATATAAATCCCAAACTAGACCCGCGTTCGAATATTGCTCTCATGTTTGGAGCTCGGCTCCTAAACATACCCTCGACCTACTTGAGAGCGTACAGAAACGAGCGATCCGCCTGATCGGGGACTCGGCGCTGACGTCGGGACTACAGTCGCTATCACATCGAAGGCGCGTAGCCGACCTCTGTCTGTTTTACAGATATTATCACGGGTGCTGTTCTTCGGAGATTCGTGGTATTGTTCCACGCAATTCGTCTTAAATGCGCTCCACAAGACAATCCGACGGATCGCACCAGTTTGCGGTTCATCTCCCAACGGCGCGAACATCCCTGCATCAGAACTCGTTCCGTTACAGAGCGGGGAAGCTGTGGAACTCCCTTCCCACGCGAGTGTTCCCGGAACGTTACAACCTGCAACTGTTCAAAAAGAACTGCAACAGTTATTTGATAGCATCTCGGGGCGCCCACTTGACGCTATAGGTTCGCCTCTCCCGAGAGAAGTCGAATAAAAAAAAAAAAAAATAAAAAAAAAAAAAAAGGAAATTTTAAAAACAAAAGACTGCATTCCAGCAAAGCTAACTGGCTTGCAGTTAGTAAACTGCTCAAATCTAAACTACTCTCACGTAATATATAGCTCCGAGTTTATAGAACCATAATCATGATATAGATACGTAAAATGAGCTCTTACAAAACGGGAAGAAAATAAATTCCGCGTATTCGAGAAGAAAGTTTTAAGGAGTATCTTTGATGGTAAATATAAATTTTGGGAAAAAGATAAAATTACTGATTTCGTAGTTTTAAATTGGAAAATATCATGGCTAATATGCTATTCTCATCATCATCATCATCATCGGCATTACAACCGCGAACTGGTCTTGGCCTTATTTAGCAAGTCCTGAGGCTTGTTAAATTTTTCTATAATGATTTGTTTTTTTCCGGGAAAGGTCATTAGTCTTGCGCCAGAGGCTTCCCGGCGGGGAATCGAACCCCGGTCTCCCGCGTGACAGGCAGGTATACCAACCACTATACTATCGAGGAGCCCAATATGCTATTCTAGGCCCATATAATTCACTTTTACCTTCCTCGGAAAGCACATATTGGGGGTGGAACTTTCTTTCGAACTAATCGATTCTTTTTTGAGGCAACCTGATGATGATGCTCTGGTAACCGCAGCCTAGTGTCATCTTCGCTTCTCAGGTTACCGGTCGTTAACAACTATTCAAAATCCATCTTCAAAAGTTTAATACATTATTCTTGAAATTATAGATCACGAGTAGCCAACCTTTTTGGAAGTAAGGGCGCAACGGTATGTAATGAAATCACACCACATTAAATATCGCTTACGGGTGCGGGTTTGGCCAATCGTGGTACAGACTACCGAAAAATGCAAATGGATCTCTGTGTATCCCTTAAGGATACAATTACAAAACTTAGTATATAGTAGGCTTGTCAAAATGAATATGGGGTCTACAATAAAGGTGGAAGAACGTACATTTGAAGTAATGAATTATTGTATCAAAAATAACAACCGGTAATACAACAAAACCGAAAAGAGGTAATAGCAAAAGGGCAACATAATCTAATCATTGTTAACGATATTCACTTCCTGAATTTTATCCAGTAACCAAGAAAGTTCGTTCAGTTTTACTACAGAAAAAAAGGTACCAACAATAAGTCGTTTACACAATTATTCTATAAAATATCCACCATCGGCTTCTACAACCTTCTTACATTAATTTACATGGCAGATGCCTTCTTTATAGAAATCTTTTTCCCGGGACTCAAAAAAAACTGTGCCACTGCGTTTTCAACCTCTCCTCTCCAAAAAGATATAGTAATCCAACTGTGCCTAGTGAAGAAATAACCTCCAGGGTCATCCTTGGGACAAGAGGTCTCGCGTTGAGTTAGTGGAAAAGAACACTCTTCCTATTAATGGTTTTTTTTTTTTTTTTTTTTTTTTGCCAGTTCTTCGACTACTTTGTGCAATTGTGCTGAGTAAACCTCTTTGGTAATGGTTTCACAAGCTTCCAAGAACGCACAATACCAGCGGTAGTCCACCACCTCCCATTGTTGAAGATCAGATTTAGTATTCAAAGGCATTGGGCCGTGTGGCTAAATCCAATGGTACGATTATTTTCTGTTATAGTACATCCTCCACTTTTCATCACAAGTCAAACTCCGGCCCAAATTGGATAAATCTTGTTCTCGGTGAGCAAGTAAGAGCAAATATTGAATCGCTGAAGTCGGTTTAGTTTGTGAGGGACTCATTTACTCATCTTCCACAATTTTCCCTGATGATGCAAGTGTACACGAATTGCGGGTAGATCGCTTACTTCAAAGCGTTGAGCAATATTCTGACATGTTTGGCTGGAATTCTCTTCAGTTGCTGCCATTAACTGCTCCAAATCGAGAGATTTTGATCTACCCTATAGAGGTTTATCTTTAAAGATTTCATCGCCAGTCGAAAAGGTTTGACGCCCACTTTGAGCTGCTCGTTAACTAACAGAACCCTCTCCGAACGCTTAGCATATTTTTCTTGCACCCCTTCTGCGCTCAATTTTAACTCGTACAATAAATAAACCCTAATAATTGCGTTGGATACAGTCGTATTTAATTACGAATTTCTAAACTGTCAGCGTCAACTTGTTCTCTACTTGACCAACGCAACGTGCCGATGCATAAGCTTTCATAAAAGCTCTAAAATATGTCGGGTGGACAGGATTATTATAGCATGAAAAGTAACGTCTGTTTTTAAAACCACGCGAACTTCCTTGATTACCTGACATTTATAATATCCGAATCGACTTTGGTTGTACGATTACTGACGTTTTGATGCCCAACTTGTGTACCAAGTAGGGAACCTTATCTCTTAACCCTATGTCCCAAAGATCGTCCGAAGAGGCTATAACAGCCACAACACTTATCCAAATTCAGTCTATAGGACAAAATAAGTTGGCACATCTTTAAGCAGGGTTCCATATTTAGCATATACCTTTGCAAGCTCATGACTGTTGAGATAAATTACCAAACCATATATAATATTCAAGAAAACAACCGTGTGGCTCATTCATTATTTCCGATGGCTTTGGATTTTTTGACACTTTCCATTGGGCCTTTAGTCGCCCTTTCCCACAAACCAACCCACAACTATGGATACCATCAAATGCCAATCCCGAAATCATTAACAACTACCGAATTTAATTTGATTCTTTCGAATGTGTTTCCTATACAAGTTCAAGCAATTCATAACTCCTCATTTTGGGGCAGTGTTCAGGATTGCTAGAAATGTCAATAACATTTTAACGCCTGTGTTGGCCGAAAATATTTCTCGTTTACCTCTTTACCTCCACACTTTGCACTCTCGTTCATACATCCATTCATTCATTCTAACTTTAACTATATAAAAAAACAATACTTAGGTATGAAATTCCTTTGAATTTAAATAGAAAATCGTTCAAGGTCCTGAGTGAAAGGGAGCGGACGATGGACACCCATTCTCGGCAGCAGCATATTTTCGTTGCAGGACTTTTTCATAAGCTTATATTCGAGTACGTATATGTACAACGGGACGGGTAGAGGAAGGTTTCTTACTGAATTATTAAATGTGTACAGTACTTGCCTCGTTGCTTTATACTTTGTCGGGCTATGTAACGGCTATTTTGATGTACGTCCTACACTACTAGAGTCATGAAACTTTATGATCCTCACACCTAAGAATATTCAGAAGAGGGACTGCTTAAGATTTCACCCTGCTCACGCATCTTTTCTCTTTCCATATAGCACTAAAGGAAATGCGTTTCAAGAAGTACTTCACATCTTTACTGTATTGTACTGTACTTGTTTCTATAGTATCTACGGGATATACAGCCGTGTTATCCTTTGATGCAATGCGTTCTCCTACTGCTAACCCATGTTATCCTTATTCGTGAGCTTCAAATGAAGCCTATAAGACGTGCAGCTTCAAAGGATATACCGACAATAATAGACATACGACAAATAACTGTTTGGAATAATGCATAAAGGATATTTTCGAATATTTTCCACAATTACGATTGTTTTTATTTTAATGGTAATTTTATCGGGCGTCTCGATGCTTTTCGCCTTTGTGGACTCACCATACGACCGATCTATGAATCCCTTTTATCAATGCGTCGCCTTTCACGCACTTTCCTTTCAATTGTATCCTCTTTTGCACTAAGGGCTGCCGCCACCACCCAACTGAACCTTTTTTAATTGTTCCGTATACGATGACTCAAGTGTACTGATTGGCGTCGAATCGCTTTTTGGGTCCATTGAACCCTTTTGCATGCGTTAAATACTAAACCGATATCAATGCAATGTAACGTTAACGAAAGTACCACAATGTTGGGTTGCTTTAAAGATGCCCCGTGGCAAGCTGCATGTCATGCAAAAGGACGGCTGAGTAGTAGAATATCTTCGACAGGGTGTTTTGTAATTGGTTTTAGGGAAGGAAAATCTACGTATTAATCAAAAGACAAGATTTTATAGAAGCACATATATAAAGCTGACAAGCGATAAGGCAACTTAAGCCTGGCATGAGGGTAAACTGCATATCTCATGCAAGGACAATCAAGATTAGTTTAATTAAGGAGCGGTGTCAATATTGCTCTTGGCAAAGCATATAAATTGCTACCAATCAATCATTATAGGCATGAGATACGCGATGAACAGAGTTCTAATTTTTACATAATAAACAGATATTTGATAATCAATAGATTAGGAAGAAATATGGAAAATCTTTATAATTCATTCGGCGAAAGAAATGAGAAAACCATGGAGGTTTGCGAATCAGCGAAAACAAATGCCAAGAACAGTTGCCGGGATACGACGTGAGGAGGTGAAATATCAGGCGTTATTGTAATTGAAGGACATCACTCGTTCCTTTTCCCGGTAAACCACAGCAGCATTGGAATAGTCATTATAATGTTGTTCCACAATGATACTCATGCCATGATGTAAGAACCTGAAGTAGCAAGAGCATCATTGAGTACAGTTTGAGGCTACAGACACGAATGGAACAATTTACTTGCTTGCTGCTTTTGGTTCGTTACAACCACCTTTCGGTGTGAGTTTGACATCAGCAGATGCATCTTTTAAAATATTTCATCGAGAAATGTGCTTCGTTTCGAATTGTGACTACAATGTATATTGCGCAAAAAAAAAAAAGAAAATTTGAACCCACGGAACTTGATGTAGCCTCGGTTTGGACGAAGCTTAGATGAGTAAGTAGCTTTCGAAAAATTGTTATTGAACTATTTAAAAAGTTTTGTTGAATTATTTGTTGAAGTATTTGAAAATTCGAATAATTGTTATTGAACTATTTGAAAATGAAGTGACCCATACTCTGTGTATTTGAAAAACGGGGAAATTGTAATTAATATATATGTTCCCAATAGATGATTAATTCCAAGACCATTGTTGGTTTTTTTTAAGTATATCTTCACAATACCATTACATGAAAAACATTCGACATAAACAGTATCTACAAAATGCATTCAATTAATACCGCCAGTCATATTTTGACTATGAGTTCATTGAAAAATGCCATAACAAAACGATTTCCCGAGGAGGTAATGCATTCTAAACAAAAACTGTCTTCGCATTCTATCCTAAATCTGTGGCTTGTTGTGCCTTCGGGTCATCGCTTGCAACGACACGAAAACAAAACCAGTCGATGTGATGATTGTAAGTGTACGGCGCTCAACAAGCTTCCAGAGTATCCTCATTAAAATGAAGACTGTTGCAACAAATGAAATTTCCAGCTAACAGAGTCGTCGATGGTATATTCAGGATACACTCAACATGTTATTGTCTTGACACACGTTGTTGTATATCATTAATGTATTTCTCGTTTTTTTGTTAAATTAATTGCATTCGGTAGCCATTACAAAAAAGCCTTTGAGCAAAAACCAGTGTTGCATGTCTTCAAAAGGATGTCAGACATCTATTATGTATACACATTTTTTCCCTACTCGAATTAACAAACTCTTATCTCATTTTTCAAGATGCAAAAAAACGTGATTTTTATAATGTTTAAATAATAAATCGGCACAGAATTCGTGACCTAACTCAATGTAGTCAATGCAAGAGGAAAGATCTTAAGCCAACACCTGGAGGATATATGCAACACAACAAATCTCGCTGCCATAATTTGCTTTCTTCTTTCATAATTAGACGTAATCATCATCTAAAGAAGTATCTCTTCATTCGTATTTTGTCGCCTGCTGTCGTGTATCCATTCTATCATTCATTTCATTATACCCATAAACATAAGAAACAAAAAACTAAAAATGTATTTAAAAAAACAATTCCAAAAAGTTAGAATTTACTGTGGAATTGATATGATCGAAAATACAACACAACTGTGCTGACTTAAAAGCGCCTACGTCTGTATCGTTTACAGTATCTGCTGAAGGCTTATTGTGTCGTCCTTTTACATCCCTGCGCTACAGATATTTTTTTGCTGTTGTGTTGATTCTTTTCTGTTAAGCTCCTTTCACATTTTGTTACATCCTTTTGTCCAACGCCGACTAACGGCTTGTTGACACTAAATTACGTAATAAATTACACAGAAGAAGCACCTTACATTTGGTCGTCACTGTTGAATAGAACCATTGTTGGGTGCAGTTAAGTTAGGTGGAGACAACCCCGTCGGCCAGAACTCTTAGACGCCAGTTTTATTGCTCTTTTCACTTACGAATACGTTAGAAACGACGTTTACTTCTTTTACTTTCATATTTTATCATTGGCCGACTCGTTTACTGATACGGACGGCCATAGAATTATCAATTGCATTTAAAATAACCGAAATACGAGTATTAGATAGTTTCCCTGCCCCTTGACAGGTGGACATTATTAGTAACAGCGTTTCAACATTGATAACTTGCAAACTACCTCTTCATGGGAGTTTTTTATATTGATTAAAGTAATATCACAAACGTGCGCAAAAGGAGATTTTCCTTAAATGTCACACAATGTGAGCGAAAGAAGAGAAATAGGATAAGGAAAATAATTATCGATTTACATTGATCTTTGAATAATAATCGTGAAGCATACGTTCAGGCGGAGCATTCGAAATATGTGTATACCGACTAAAGAACGATTATCTATGTTTACTCGTCTGAAGTTGAATATTCTCTGATTGATAAGTAACGCAGAAAAATACTTGACAGTTGGAACATATTCTGTAAGTTTTGTTAAGCAGCGGCCACGTCAATACCTACAGAAAAGAGAACACCGTTTTTGTAGCTTCAAATATGTGGTTATCCTAAGGATTAGTCGACCTAATTTAAGTGTTAAGATTTGATGGTACATTGACTTCACCGAGGCAAGTGCCGTTCACCGCCAGTGTATACATTGAAATTCGTCTTTTGAACACATCTCGTTGATTAACGATGATGCCCGAAGAGGTTAGTCGGGCATAAGTACGAATAGTCAAACTGCATTTATCAATTAATGAATTATATTGTGGATATATAGAAGGGGGTTAGATTAATGGAGCACTCGAGAACACCTGCATTAAGTTCCGGTAGGAGGGTGGGGGATAGTATCATATCGACGACTACTTGAATTAAATGTACAGAAAAATGGCATCATATATAATATATCATATAATGTATATTTGAAATCCGCGGCGGACTAAAACAGGGGGATGGCCTCTCACCCCAAGAGACACCCCAAGAGTAACACATAAATATACATATACATATATATATATATATATATATATATATTTTTTTTTTTTTTTTTTTTTTTTTTTTTTATTAGACTTCCGAGTGGGCGCCCCCAGATGCCATCAAATAACTGTTGCAGTTCTTTTTGAACAGTTGCAGGCTGTAACGCTCCGGAAACACTCGCGTGGGAAGGGAGTTGCACAGCTTCCCCGCTCTGTAACGGAACGAGTTCTGATGCAGGGATGTTCGCGCCGTTGGGAGATGACCTACAAACGGGTGCGATCCGTCGGATTATCTTGTGGAGCGCATATAAACCGAATTGCGTGGAACAATACCACGAATCTCCGAAGAACAGCACCCGTGATAATATCTGTAAAACAGACAGAGGTCGGCTACGCGCCTTCGATGTGATAGCGACTGTAGTCCCAACGTCAGCGCCGAGTCGCCGATCAGGCGGATCGCTCGTCTCTGTATGCTCTCAAGTAGGTCGAGGGTATGTTTAGGAGCCGAGCTCCAAACATGAGAGCAATATTCGAGCGCGGGTCTAGTTTGGGATTTATATAGGAGAAGAAGTTGGGCCGGAGTAAAATATTTCTTGGCTCTAAAAAGATAACTCAGTTTTCCTGAGGCTGACCTGGGGATGTTCGACACGTGTTTATGCCATGATATTACATTCCCACAGACCGTGACCCCGAGCAATTTCAAACTTTTCCCAGCCTCGAGGGCCCGGCCATTCATCACCAGCTGTGGAACCGATGATCCACTTTACTTTGTGAATGTTGTGTATTGTGTCTTCGCTGCATTGAAGTCGACGAGATTGGTCCTTCCCCACTGCAGGACCCTATCTATATCTTGATTGAGAGAGTCGATCTATCTATACCTCAGCTGGTGTGACGTTGATGCACAAACGGCCGATCACTCGAAAAGGAAGAAACAAGCGTACTATCATCCGCAAAACTGAACACTTTGTTATCCGTTGTCTCCAACAAATCATTTATGTGAAGCAAGAACAAGGTTGGAGCCAAAATAGAACCATGGGGCACCCCGCGAATTAACAGGATACAGATCTGAAGACTCACCGTCCACAACAACCCGGATCGATCGATTCTCGAGGAAGCTCTTCGTCAGTCGCAAAGCTGTTGGGAAAGTGCATATGAACGAAGTTTGCTCAGCAATGCCACGTGCCAGACGCGGTCAAAAGCCTTGGATATATCCAATGCGACCGCCCTTGACTCACCATGCCGTTCAATCGCAGATGTCCGTATATCGGTTATAAGTGCCAAAAGGTCTCCCGTGGACCGGCTGCCACGGAATCCGTATTGACGATCATTCAGAAGTCCGTTGCACTCCAAATACTTAATTAACTCTGTATTGATGACTTTTTTCATTACCTTAGATAAAATAGACAGTAATGCTATCGGACGGTAATTTTGTGGGAGACATTTTTTTCCCGTCTTTGGGATTGGCTGAACTCGAGCGATTTTCCAGCAGGTAGGAAAGGTCCTCCGTGCATAAGATAAGCGGAAGAGTCTGCCAAGAACCGACGATAGTTCTGGAGCACAGTTCTTAAGGACTATTGTTGGTATTCCGTCCGGTCCGGTAGCCTTCCTACAATCCAGTTCACGTAGAATGCGTTGAATAGTGCGGGGACGAAATCTCACATCCCGCATCGAAGACCGTACCGGCGAGATCACAGGTGGCTCCAAAAGACCGGGATCGAGGTTTGAATTCGCGGAAAATAAATTCGCGAACACATTAGCTTTATCCTTTGAAAAAGTTAAAGAATATAAATATCTGGGAACAATACTGACGGCCCGTAAATTAACAAAAGTCTGCATTCTGGCAACGCTAGTTGTAAAATGCTGAAATCGATGCAATGTAAAGCTTCGTGTCTATAGAACCAAAATCATACTGATTGTTCTATACGGATGCGAAACATGGGCTCTCACAAAACGGGAAGAAAACAAATTCCGCGTATTCGAGAATAAAGTTTTAAGGAGTCTATTTGGTAGTAAATATGATGAAGAGGAGGAAACTCCACAGCCACGTATTGGAAGAGCTTTACCGTAAAGCTACAATAGTGAGAGTAATCAGGTCGCGAAGATTAAGATGGGCCGGACATGGAGCGAGAATGGGCAACCGACCGTGCGTAGAATTCTTGATGGAAGACCAACGGCAAAGAGACCGATCGAACGGCCGCAACGAAGATGGGATAACAATATTAGGTTTGACCTTAAGGAGATCGGATGAGATGGTCAAGCGCGGAAGGGAAGAAAGGGCAGGACAGGGAGCGATGGCGCAGCCAAGTCAGTGAGGTCATGAACTTCCGGGTTCCTGTAGACCAATAAATAATAATAATAAATAAATAATAAATATAATGTATATCGTCAACTCCATATGAACGGAATTTCAATGACAAGACTGAGTGCCAAACTTTGTCGAATATTTCAAGTGGGACAACTTGCTTTCAAGCAAGCAATGAATGGATTGGGTCGTTTTTTTAATAAGGTATTAAATCCAAGCTCCTATGAACCTGTTGCTATCAAACTTTTATTTGCTGTTACTAAGGATATGAACTGATTCCAGGTGCTTAAATAACGTTCTGTGCTATGGATATATAGGATAAGTCTGATAATGACCCATTAAGCCATCTGAACCGGCCAAGCGCCTACCGTAATAACCTTAATGCGTTGTCTTCCTAGAATAGGAATGCCCTTGAGATTTATGCTCGTTGAAATCATTGGCAATTTCTGTGTATAGATATACGATGTTTTAAGAGCAAGGGTGGATGCGGACCCAACTAAATCGGTGCGGGAGATTGCATAAACCATGGGAATATCCCCAATGACAATAAGCCGACACCTTTCTCTCATAGGAAAGGTAAAGAAACTCGATAAGTGGGTACTCTATGAACTGAACGAGCCCCAAAAACGACGGCACCTGGAAATCTGCACATCCCTTACATTAAAAAACCGAACTGAACCGTTTTTGCACCGGATAGTCACTTGCGATGAAAAGTGAATTATATGTGATAACCCTAAAAGACCTGAGCAGTGGTTGGATGTAGGTGAAAAACCAAAACACACCCCCAAACCCGTTCTTCACCCAAAAAAGGTTATGGTGACAATTTGGTGGTGGCGCAAGGCTAATAATCTTGCCCGGAAAAACAAATTATTATGGAAAATATAACAAGAGTCTCAGGCTTGTTCAATAAGACCAAGACCGTATTCCGGCTGTAGTGCCCATGATGATGATGATAACAATTTGGTGGACATCGAAAGGACCAATCACTTTTCATTTCTTCAACCAGGAGAAACAATAAACGCTATCAAATATTATGAGGAAATCGACATAATGCATGCCAAATCGGCTGATAACCAACCTGCGTTGTTTAATAGGCACGGCCCGGTACTTTTGCAAGGCAATGCTAGACCCCATATCTCACAAGTAATGGTGCAAAAACTGTTGCAATTGGGATTAGAAATTCTTCCGCATCCACCGTACTCTCCGGAACGGAAGAGGTCATAAAAGCCTTTGAAGATTTCAATGCCTCAAAAAGTCAGCACTTCTACGAAAAAGGAATATTTGACCTTGTATCACATTGGAAGAATGCCATAGATGCCAGCGGATCCTATTTTGATTGAATAAAAATTTAATATTGGATTTTAAATTTTTACTATAAAATCGGACATTTCATGTGGTACAACCCCATAAAACCGAGGCCTCCGAGCTGTAAGGCACATAGGTAATCATGTTATACATTTTGAGAAATTACGTAGAACTGATGATGATGATGATCTTCCGATGTGGCCGGTGTCAAAGATTTGGACATGCTGCTTCGAAGTGCACCATGTCATACAGGTGCATTAAGTGCCCAAATACGCATGAGCCTGGTAAATGCCAAATGCAGAAAGAAGCCAAAAAAGAAGAATTACGTTGTGTACTCTGTCAGAAGACTAGCCACCCGCCTTCATAGAAAGGGTGCGAAAGTACAGAGTCAGAGCAACTCAAAAAGCGTCAAAAAATACGCAGACAAGCACTTCCAAAAAAACGGCAATATCGAAAACTACGTTCGGGGAGGTGTATCTTTCGCAAATATGCTGGCTGGATGCAGTAGTGCTGGGCAGGAGATAGATACAATAAGGCCCGGAGGAGAACCCAATGCAAAAAGCACTAGCACTACAAAGGACACTACAAGTACAGGTAAATAATCTTGCCAAGGCTGTAGCAGAACTGTCGGCGAAAGTCGACGCCCTTCTGGGCCGTCTTATGCCTTAAAATGGCGCAGTATACAACTGCATCCCTCAAAATAATTGCCCTTAATGCGAATTTTATTATTTCCATTAGAAGGCGCGGTGATCTATTACGATTTGCATCGCAAACCAGAAGTGCTGTTACTAAGCGAAACAAAACTTAACGAAAGACATCAGTTACATTTTAAAGATTTATAAATGGTCTCTTGCAGGGCAGAGTAACTGCACCGTACCTTTTTAATATACACACATCTGATTTGCTAAGAGAATTGGAGAATTCAATAGCATTTACTGACGATATTACGCTGTACGCAAGCGGTGCAAAAATCGAGGAAATTCAAAGAAAACTAAACAAATTCGTCATGTTCCAAGAATTTTGTGCCGATTGGAAACTGCGGTCGGCAAATGTGAAAGACTGAACTAATCTCAGGACTGTTCTATCCTAACCCTGAATAAATCAGAAATACATTGGAAAGTGGATACATATCACCTGAAGTCTTTTCATACTTGGATAGTTATAGATACCCATCAGATCCACAAACATACCAATTACATATCATGCTGCAAGACAAGCAACTGATAAAACAATTAAGTATGTACCAACAAGCATAGGAGATGGAAATACCATCCTAAGATACTGCCTAAACATACCCGAAAAAGACAAAACTAATTTCGAAAGACACAATAGAAAAAAATACTGTTGACTCGCCTGGGCTGAGACTGGCTGATAAACGTCCGTGTGCGAGTCCTGCTGTATGGAAACCGTTCGGCCGACTGATCTACAGCTCCTTAATCTTAATTAGTCTTAGGAAGACCTAAGCTAGGGCTAGCTAGAGTTAATTTAGTGTTAATTAGATTTACGTTCTACTAGGTTTAAATAGTTTTATTATAAATAAAAAAATATATACGACTAAGGTAGGTTTTTTGTTTCTAATTTAAAAAGAAACATTATATAATGTACTGTATGGACGATTTGTAAGGATAAGAAAAAAAAAAAAACAAAATGTGATAAGCATTGAGTGCCAAATTAAAAATTATAGTTTTATATTTATTTAGACTAGGAAACAAAAAATTTATAGTATTTAAGTAAAATAAATAAAACTAAAAAAAAATAAAAACGCTTGACATCATGTATGTAGAAACGGACAATAAGTTAAGTCTGCTTATCGTAAAAAATGACTAAGGGCTGAATATCGAAAAATTGGAATCAGTAAACCCACCACTCGATTGGCCATTGTCGGTTCTGTTTGATTTTTGTACAAGACATGTTATCCCCATTTTGACGGATTTGGATTATAACATAAAACGGGAAATAGCGGATTAGGGATATTTGTTGAGCAGACTGATCAGTTTGTGGCGTCTCTAACAGATACACACACAATACATAAGCAAATAGTGAAGAACACCGAACGAAAATCGAATAAAAAAGTGCATCAGAGCCGTATACCATAGCGATAACATATCAATTCACATCAGTGGTTTAAAAATGAACTTGAGTTTAAAAATCGAATTCTAAGCACGGCCTGTAGCCTGATGTGTTACGCATTGGTTCAAATTTTGGTGATTCTAACTGTCATAGCGTCAGTTCGATTCACACGTTCTTCACTATCATTCCAAATGCCATAAGTTCACTTAGCCATACAACCACAACACTGGCGGCAATTTGATTTTGGAAACCTTAGTGTCCAACTTCGACTCTGCTTAGTGGTGTTTTGCTGGGGTTGTGTGTGGATGCTGGGTGTTGTGGTGGGCTTTTGTACTAAACATGCTAGTAACGTGTTTCCCCGAGAAAAGAGAAAAAAGAAGTAACGAAAAGAGGGTAGAGGACCATAATGCCGTCTGAGTAGAAAGGAAAATAATAGAATATTCGGATATAGTATACACGGTTGACATGTGTACGATTGTAGGTTCAACGGACATTCCTTCTAGTTGAACAGTTAATAACCTAACTATTTCAAAAGTATGTAAAATCCAATTTGTACTATCATTTTTTTTTATACGATGGCATGCAAACTCTTGCTTGCTGTGCGCAAAAAGAAATTTATGTATTTGTTTACCGGTGTAAGGTCACAAACTATCTTCATTTAAAAGTGCGATTGCTCTCCGCCCTCTTTATTAGATTCAGATAATACCGTATGAGTAGAAAGGATAATAATAGAATAGTCGTATATAGTATACACGGTTGACATGTGTACGATTGCAAGTTCAACAGACATCTCTTCTAGTTGAACAAATGATTACCTTACTATTTAAAAGGTATGTAAAATCCTATTTTTACTATGGCGTGGAAACTGTTGCTGGATATGTGCAAATAATATGTTTTTCGGCAGAATCGGTGTCAGGTCACAGACTATCTTCATTTGATAGTGCGATTGCTCTTCGCCTTCTTCATTAGATTCAAATCGATTGAACACATTCCAATTACATAACTCTCCACTTCGGATAAAAAATTCTCACTGCTTTATGCTTCACATTACAATCGTAAGTTTTAATTATGTTGCTTCTCCCTCCTTTTTTTTCCGCTTTTACGACTAATTCCTCTGTTAATATCTGTCTGCATTTATTGGAACGTAGCCCTTTCCTTTCTGACGTCCGTTACAACTATTATTGAATAAAGGATTCAGATTTAATTTAAGCTTTTAAAGCAATCCAACAGCAATTAAGTGTGGACAGATGGGATATTATCAGCTGTAATCTGATATTTCTGTTTCGCTATGTCCTCCGAGTATGGTGGTCTAAGTCAATCTTGTTACTGAGAAGAAAGATATACCTCATTGAGAACAATTCTTAATGCTACTGTTAAGTAAAGAGCTTGAGCGCTGAGCATTCCCAGCCTCTCTAAAATGAATACGATTCTTCTTTTGGTCATTTTCATTGAACGAACACGAAGGAAAATAGGATATCCTTTCCTGCTTGATGAGAAACGTAATTTGCATTTCTCCAATCAATTGCACCTTCAATCATTTATTCTGGACCCATCAGTTAACCACAGTTGTCCTATCTACAGAAATAAAAGAAGTGCAAAAAGGACATATTTTGTGTGCGGCCGATAACAAAAGGGATTTTACGGCAAGGATGTGTGAATGTTTTGCGTTAAAATGAAAACCGCACTTCAGTTTTGACGGTGTTATCGGTGGCATGATTAAAAAGAAAGGTTCTGACGTTAAAAAATAAATATCCCAATTATCCTTTTTATTAAGAAGATAAAACAGAAACGTTGTGATGTAGTGGAAATATTAAACATGCGTTACCTCTCCGGAACTGAGGAATATTGCAGTATACGTGTGTAGCGACAGGAATCACTGCAGCATAATGCGTTTACTTCCCATGAGAACGACAATGAATGCTGAATCAGATATTATGCTCTTTTTAAAAGGAGAATTTACAAAGACACGGTAATCGACGTGATCAGGACGAGAGCTGGCGATAAGACAATAGCCAACGGCTGCTGCCAAAAATTCGTATAACGTCTATGGATTACAATTAATTTCAACCCATATGGTGCGTTTAATGGGGCTCCTTGGGGAAGAAAAACAATTCCACCAGATCAAGTATGCGTTGTTAATATTGCACAAATAGACTGGTCATAAAACAGTGAGCTGAGGAAGGCACTAATCAGTTCAGTTGTCTCTTTGTCCAAATTGTTTTTGTGGAACGATGGAAATTTAACTGTTTGGCGAATTGGATCAAAGTAGATTTGAGCTTACATTCGTCAGCAGTATGTGACGAATTTTTAAAGGCAATGCGATCAAGAAAACACAATTAAGTGGATTAAAAATGCATATTGCAAAACTAATTTAACCTGAATTATAAAAGAAATTTAAGTATAATACTATATACATCGAAGTGAAAATTGTCCCAAAATATTTATAATGTATTGAAGAATAATCTATATGAATATAAAATTGATTACACATCATGGTTTATTGCTGCTAGTTGTTTTTAATTTGGCGGAGAAAACACCAAGTCGCAAAACCTCATTAAATAGAGACGGCATAATGTGAATTCAGTTTTTTTAACCCCGATATTTACAAAATATTAACATTTCAAAATGACAACTAATATGTTACAACACTTCACTTCTATTGTTCCTTACGGCAGGCAAGCATTCTAAATTTTGTCAATAGTTTAAAAAAGTCACTTCAACACATTGGACGTTTGCTGGGTGATCCAAGTTAGCTGTTTGAAATTCGGAATTCTGCAAAAAACATAACAGTCAAAAAATAGTACGATTGCAATCGGTCATTTTACAATTGGTCAGAGCATTAAATTTGTTAAATTACTTTAGAAAAATATTTAAATTAGCCGTGTGTTTCTTAGTTACAAAACGATCAAGTCATTATTTAGTAAACAGAATTGAAGAATGAGACCAGAGTAATGCCCGTACAATACCAAAATCCTCCCGTTCCGAAAATACCGCTTTAATGTAAATTTATTGGGTTGTACCACATGAAATGTCCGATTTTTGCTCAGTCGGAAATAAGTTCTCGAGTGAATATCTGTGCCAGGACGGTAAATTTTCTTTTTTTATAAAGTAAAGTGGTACGTGTGCTTGACGTGTGAGAATTTTAGGGTTCGTTAGAAGTACAGTTTTTTTTTTCTAGGAATTGTTTATCATGCTGTCGCCAGTTCAAATTCGAACCCTCTTCATTTATGAATTTAAAATGCGACATAATGCGTCATTGGCAATAAATAACATTAATGACGCTTTTGAGGATGTATAGGTAAACGAACGTACTATACGACGTTGGTTTGGAAAGTTCCGTTCGAGAGATTTCAGCCTCGAAAATGAACCACATGGGCAGGCGGAAACGTTAGTTGACGACGATGCTTTAAGAGCAAGGGTGGATGCGGACCTAACTAAATTGGTGCGGGAGATTGTACAAAGCATGGGAATATCACCAATGACAATAAGTCGACACCTTTCTCTCATAGGAAAAGAAACTCGATATGTGGGTACTCTATGAACTGAACGAGTCCCAAAAATGACGCTGCCTGGAAATCTGCGCATCGTTTAGATGAAGAAACCAAACTGAACCGTTTTTGCACCGGATAGTCGCTTGCGATGAAAAGTGAATTCTATGTGATAACCCTAAAACAACTGAGCAGTGGTTGGATGTAGGTGAAAAAACAAAACACACCCCCAAACCCGTTCTTCACCCAAAAAAAGGTTATGGTGACAATTTGGTGGTGGCACAAGGCTAATAACCTTGCCCGGGAAAACAAATTATTATGGAAAATATAACAAGAGTCTCAGACTTGTTCAATAAGGCCAAGGCCGGTTGTCCGATGATGATGATGATAACAATTTGGTGGACATCGAAAGGACCAATCACTTTTCATTTCTTCAACCAGGAGAAACGATAAACGCTATCAAATATTGTGCGGAAGTCGACATATTGCATGTCAAATTGGGTGAAAAGCAACCTGCATTGGTCAATAGGCACGGCCCGATACTTTTGCATGACAATGCTAGAGGTATGTGGGCTCACAAGTAACGGTGCAAACATTATTGTAGTTGGGATTTTAAATTCTTCCGCATCCACTGTACTCTCCGCAATCTGGATTAATTTTGCCGGCAGAAGGTCTTCCGGAAATGAGCAGGGGTCATAAAACCCTTTGAAGATATCATTGCCTCAAAAAGTCAGCACTTCTACTAAAAAGGAATATTTGATCTTGTATCATGTTGGAAGAATGTCATAGATGCCAACGGATCCTACTTTGATTGAATAAAAATTTACGGACAAATAAATTCGCTTAAAATGTTTACTATAAAATCGGACATTGCATGTGGTACAACCCAAATGGTTGGCGACCCCGAAATGTCGCTTTTGTTAGATTTTACAATGTGCGAAAATTCGTCTTCGTACATTTCGCATTAGACTGTACATATGTCCTTTTAAATCCTCTTCACTGACACACAACTAGGAGATGGATAGAGAAAAATATATTCAGATTGGATATTAGAGCGACAAGTTGATGCTCATTTTACGAAAGCATCTTCTTCTTTGAAGATTCACACTTCCTCCTCTCTGGGAATGCTTATAAACAACGCAAGGCGAGGAGATAAACGACAGGCTTGAAAGTGAGGAAGTCAGAAGCGTAACGGATTGAACAGAAAGCGTACCAATATCCGTTGTCGGATCCTAATGTGGGCATTCAAAATTTGCGATGGAGATAAAAATATTTTGGTTTTTCACGCTGGACAAGTTACTTAGAAGAATTGATTGGCCCCTTTTTACATTGTAGTTCTACTCCGAACCAACACCTACTTTACAAATTTCAAATTAAATTTCAACTCGAACACTGCTCACATGTTTAGAGTTCTCGACCTTCTCAATAGAAATTAGAGACGAGTAACAACAACTACAGTCACTCAAAAGCGAGTTTCGGACGTTTGCCTCTTTTATAGATATTAGCGCGGGGACTGTCCCTTGGAAATTCATGATATCATTCTGAGCAATTCGGTTTATTTGCACCCTACATGAGTAAGAAAACTGCGGAAATTCCTCCCCTCGCGAGAGTTCCGTAACACTAAAATCTATGACTTTTCATGAACACTCCAACAGTTATGTAATAGCATCTAATAGCATCAATTCGCCTTTCCTACGAGAACTATATAAAAATAAATAAATAAGCACTTGCAAATTAATGAATAAGTATTGTATAGAGTGTTTAAGCTCTAAACATTTTGCCAGTATCTGTCTAAGGAACACGTCTGTAGTTAATTTTTCTGCGATAGTTCCTGTAAATCGTTATACCGCCTTTTCACGTATACTTTTTTTATTTTTTTTATTTTACACTCACGCGCGCACATAGGAATTTTGAAGTACCCTTAAATGTCAGAGCACAGGACGAACGGGAGAAGAGGTATCGATTTACATTGACCTTAAATGCCTGGACAGTACATAGACGAGGAAACGCATGATCAGGTAGAGCATTCCACATTCGTGTGGTTCGGCTAAAGAATGACTTTCTATGTTTATTTGTGCGCCTGAGGTTGACTTCCAGAGTGAACCGATGCGCATTCGCAGATTGAGGGATATCGCGGGCAAATGTCTGGAGAAACGGAACACATTCACCAAGTTCACTTGAGCAACGACCAAGATAATACCTATAAGAAAAGATAGGCTTGGTGCGCCTGTTTTCTAACAATGGAACTAAGTGACTTACGGATGGATCCCCAATAACTTTCTCTGTTCGTTTTTGCATTTTATCAAGCACGTGCAGCGCAGTTTTGAATCCGCATGTCGATCGATCAATGACGACCTAAATAAAAATATGGACCACATTGTCATTGATGCACTTAAACCAAAAAACGCCAACCGATTTTGAACCCACATGACCCCCGGAGCGATAATGCAATTAATCGCCCCACATTTCGCCACAACCATTGAAGTAGAAATTGTGTAATTGCACATTAAAATGTATTGGGTCACTTTGCAATCGCGGAAGTTGAACTGTGACGCAAACCGATGGAGGTATATAGGCTGAGGTCGCATTTCAACGCATTGCAAATTGAAATTGCTAATCAGGAAGTAGGTCGATGGGGAGCGAACTTGCATTGTCGTCATCGGGAATTGTTGACCCCAAGGTAACAAGAAGGGGTAAAAGAAAAATGGCATTCAGTGGATAATTGGAAGAAAGAACGGAAGGTTTTCCGAAAGATAGGAGATCGATGTAAAGAATCAGTGTTTGGGCTGTGAAAGTGATAGGCTTGTAATGTTAAAAAGTGATAGTCTTTTGATAATTGTTTTGAAACAGTGTGATGAATTTTGTGTCCTAGAGTATGCCTCAACTAAAGAATAACTTAAGTAAGAATAAGACAAAGAAGTCTTAGTAATAATCTTGAAACAGTTTGTTGTATGTTGTATCCAGCAGAAGTGCCTTAACAAGTAAATAGCTAGAGAACGAAAAAGGCAAAGAGGTGATTTGTGATAATAGTGGGCCTTAAAGTATAAAAAAAAAAAAAAAGAAAAAAAAAAAAAAAAAAAAAAAAGAATAAAGCAGAAAACCTCGAAAAAGGAAATATTTCAATCGTGTTTAATTTTTGAGGATGTTTCAGTGTTGAGAAACATTCAATACCATAACTCGCGTGACCAAATACCGCAGTTGAAATCCATTTAAGGATGAATGTACGTCTTGTAAGTAGTGAGCAGGTTGTATAGAGTGACGTACTTTTTGAATCTATTAAGGAACCCCATACATTTGGCCGTACTTTTCGCAGCTTCAAATATGGGGCTGGTCCAATTAAGAGTCGAATTAAGTCGAACGCCGAAGATTAATAGTTCCTTGGCTTGGCCGATCCACGTGCCGTTCATCAACAGTATACTTGCGTTTGGATTCGCCTTTGACGACAAAAGGCAAACGGCATTGAATTCTACTCGATTAGATAATCCCTATTGATATATCCTGTTGGGGTTAGAATTCCTTGTATTAAGCATAACCTGCGGATTGGCAACGAGGTTCAAGGGGTGTGGCGGGGAATGTTCGTATGAGTAGGGAAAACTCAACGTGCTATCATCAGCAAACCAGTGAAAAAGGAAAAGAGATTATTTAAAAAGATGAGGAATAGTAGATAGATGGCGCCAGGCTAATAACCTTGCACGGAAAAACAAATTATTATGGACAATTTAACAAGCCTCGGAAATGGACCGGATACCGGTGGAGAGACTGGCTAAATAAGGCTAAGACCGGATCCCGGTTGTAGAATCGATGATGATGATAATCGGAGGTAGGTGAGAGTTCAGAACCCTGATAAGGCAGATTTGACACCATCGAGAACCACTTGGATTCAACGGCCAGAAATGTGGTTTTTTATCCATCGGAGCAGTCAGTTGTAAACTCCATACGAGTGTAATTCCAACAGAAGGGCTAGATGTCCAGCTGGTTGAAAGCTTTTGAACTATCTATGCAACAACCTTGCTTTCGCCGAAGTAGGGGATGGAATGGCCCCACTTTTCGGTAAGATTCGCCATCAGATCTCCAGTGGATCGCTTGATACGAAAGCCATTTTGACAGTTATTGAGGCGGTTATTTGATTCCAGATATTTCGAAAATTGATTCCATTGCGTTGGATAGAACAGAAGTACTACGGGTCGATAGGAAGAGAGGGATGATTTTTTGCTCTTTTTGGGAAGTAGTTGGATGTTCACTGGCTTCCATCTACTTGGGAAACGACCAGTGGAAGTGTTTCCACAGTGGTTTAGCGAGTGAAGAAAAACATCCCTTCAAGAGAATTGGGTGTATGCTATCTGGACCAGCGGATTTGTTCAGCACCTTGAGTGCGCGGGCAACAGTACGCGTTCGAAAGTGAATTTGGCTCATGGTGTGCTGCTTGTGTTCCAGTTGAGACGAAACTGATGTGATATCAGGCAGAGTTGAGGTAACTGGAAAATTGCAAAAGTATATTCGCTTTCTCTATTGAGCCTGTGACTGGTCTATCGATATCGGCTATTAGCAAAGGAACGGATAGGAAGACCGAGTGTTTTTCACAAATGCTAAGAAGTTTTTACTACCAATGGGGGAGTGTAGTATTTTTTGTCTCACTCTTTTATGTCTTAAATCTTCTCCGGTTTTTGTCAGTATTATTTTATATAGACAACCGGTTGCTTAACCCTTTAGCCTTAATAGCGTTTCTGCACCCGGGACCGAACACATTTCTTCGGGGTTTGAAACTCTTCACTCCAAATGGAATAAAATTCTGCATACTAAGTGGAATCGTGTCTGTCAAAGTTTCCGCTATTGCGTTACGTCGTTACTGAATAAATGTAACGCCCATTTTAACTTACCAAAAAAGTCCTTTATATCTTCCCAGTTAGCTTTCGCATAGAACCGTACCGTACTCTTGGGACATTTTGCGTTAACATAGCTGAAGGACCAAACTAAACTGACACGACAACGTGATCTGAAGTTCCCAGGCGCGAAGATTGGTTATTTATTTAAGTGGGAGATTAGAAATAGGTCTAGTGTGTTGGTGGAAATGATTATCTACGTGTGGTACCAATGTCGACTCATTGACGAGCTGAGTTAAACTATTTGAATCAGCAAACAGCTGGGCATACTGATATTGAAAGTGAAAAAATTGAGAATTATGCACCATAAAATCCTCCGTAATAACGAAGTGCGGACACAGGAATTAATATCCTGTCGATAAGATCAGATAGAGCTTCAAATTCGTTAAAGATGCGTTTCTATCCAAGTTTGGTCTTCTGTATATTGAAAAAAAAAAACGGTATCGGGTGTAACCTGGGCTTCGCTGTCATGATACAAAGGAAAAATTACAGTTTAGGCCGCGAATTTTACAACGATAAACGCGAAATTCCCGTGCCAGTAAAATGGCCTAGCACACAAAACCAATACCCATTCAAAAAAATATGCAAGCCCACAATAGATGAGCGAAAGCAACCACTACTGGTATTTTGTCCTTGCTGTCACATTCCTTCCATGGCGAATATTACGGCACACAATCACCAAGAAATCACCCGTGCCATTGAAATGGTCACAGAAAAAAAAGCAAGTTGGGACCCCCACTATAGATGAGCGAAAACAACCACTACGGGTGTTATATCCTTGTTGTCACATGCTTTCCGTAGTGAATATTACGGCACCCAAACGCCAAGAAATCACCCGTGCCATTGAAATGGCCTGGCACAGAAAAAAAAGCAATTTGGGACCCCCACTATAGATGAGCGAAAGCAACCACTACTGGTGTTATGTCTTTGTTGTCACATTCTTTCCATGGCGAATATTACGGCACGCAAACACCAAGAAATCACCCGTGCCATTGAAATGGCCTGGCACAGAAAAAAAAGCAAGTTGGGACCCCCACTATAGATGAGCGAAAACAACCACTACTGGCGTTATGTCCTTGTTGTCACATTCTTTCCATGGCGAATATTAGGGCACGCAAACGCCAAGAAATCACCCGTGCCATTGAAATGGCCTGGTACAGAAAAAAAAGCAAGTTGGGACCCCCACTATAGATGAGCGAAAGCAACCACTACTGGCGTTATGTCCTTGTTGTCACATTCTTTCCATGGCGAATATTACGGCACGCAAACACCAAGAAATCACCCATGCCATTGAAATGGCCTGGCATAGAAAAAAAATGCAAGTTGGGACCCCCACAATAGATGAGCGAAAGCAACCACTACTGGTGTTATGTCCTTGTTGTCACATTCTTTCCATGGCGAATATTACGGCACACAAACACCAAGAAATCACCAAAGATTGTAAATCAAACGAGAGTATCGATACTTGAGGGACGTAGCAGAGGTGTGAAAAAAAAGGAAAATCAAGAGTAACCAAACGAACGGGTAGGGACTTTTCTCGCACTGCACTTTACTCGTGTGTATATTTTTACACTTTCCACTGCACTATGATGCGTGTGTGCAGATCCGTTTGTTTATTTACTACTTGCCGCGGGAACTGATAGTACATAGCTAATTATATGTTATGTTTACTTATGTTTTTTTAGATACCCAAAACGGATCGCATATTTGAAATCCAATGGTAGGGATTTCGAGGCAGAAGCACACGTACTGTCTCCTCGGTGCCGTATCATATTGGACTATTATTTCATGAATAAAACCGCATGACCCAGCGTTTTCTTATATTTAAGTGGGTTTATGTTACTCCAGATTAGTTTAATTCTTGATTATGACGGTCCAGGGCGCTGTTTATCAGCCATTTACCAATTCATGAAACTCTTTTTATTTTTATTTGCATTCCCGTGGTATTCGATCTGCATTGCTCGGTAAGCAGCCTCGTGAATTCGTACTTATGTTGTGATTCCGATAGTTTTTACTGTTGCCTGAAATTGTTTAAGCAGCTCTAATCTATTTTTAAAGTATGCCTAGTTTCTGAACGCTGGGGTACTTAACCCTAAACCGGTAAACGTATTTTTGTCAACTTAATCCGGTAAACTGGGATTACCCCACTTGCACTTTTAATCTTTACTGTTCAAGCATGCATTTTTAATGATGAAATTGAATTATGATCAGGGTCCCGTGTTGTAAGAGCAAATCGTTCTTTCGGTGGGAGATTTAAACACGTCTGGAGTGTAAATACCCCCAGTTTACTGGTTTAGGGTTAGGGAAACTGCGTTCATCCTGGCTTGATACGTAGACACAAAACCTATTGGCATTGTTATCGTGCTCGGAGCAAGGATGTAATCCTTGTCGAAATTCACAGCTCGGCAAATTTCAACCGTATCTGGTTTGACATTTAGCAGCGGCGACTATGCACATTCGGATTTATGAGAGGATTTTTTTTCTTATTTTGTAATGTTTCTTATTTTTATTATTTTATTTTTTTACTTCTTACTTTATAATATACATAAACTGTTCAATATGTATCACTATGGATCAAAATACACAATGTAACAATCAAGGAGAAAGAGCCAAGGCAACAAAAATATAAGAAAATACATGAAAGATCGGGGTGAGTACCACAAGTGACGTGGGAAGAACTAAATTCAATGATCTATTATCAAATATATTTTGCTATAACCTCGCTTACCACAACAACAAATCACCACCCAAAACCACAGCGCAGACAATCGCCCTCATCTGTTATTTGCAGTTTAATTGTTATAGAATTGTCTTCGCCTATTCCGCACTGTGAAACAATCGCCTATTAAAATAAACACACTGTACAAAAATGTCAGGTGGAATAGACTTTAATCTAACATGTGTTAGTTTCATTGACTCAGATGTTTTTGTAGAATTTAACACTTAGACTTTAGTCACGCCTAATTGTAGAAAGATTATAATATCATATCACATATCTTTCACGCAAACTTTGTATGTCAGTTTTATTTGTATACAGAGTATCAGCAAACAGCTAGACTAATCCAGCTCTAGATAAAGTACGCATGTTCTTGCAGCAGGCCCCGCCAAAATTGTTCTGGAGTTCCTCTCGTCTTTTAAACTTCTATTTTATAATTTTTTAAAAAGAGTTTTGTATTATATTTTCGAGAGATTGTTGCCAGAATTAATTAACTAAGTTAATTTAATTATAAAAAACATACTTTTATTTTTTAATATCGGTTGTAGAACTACAACTAATACTGCCTGTATCGCATTCCTCCCTGTTTGAAAAAGCATCGGTTTCTCTATTCGTTATCTTGTTGTCGTGTGAATACTACTTCATGGGTGCTGGGGTGTTATCGCTATCCTGTGTCTGTTGATTATGGTGTTTAGGATGTCTCTTTGTGAATCGTACTGTAGTTGTACAGATTAGGGTGTTCGGGATGTTATCACTAGGTGATTCATACTCTGGCTGATATGTGGTGTTGAGATGCATGGAACTTGGTGCCTTAACTCCAGCCATCATCAGAAGTCCATGAGGCTAATTCAACTTAATTATAACACGTGTCAATCCGCCGATCATCCATTTACTTTACGAATGCATTACTTGTTCATATTTTAAGTTTGCTTAACACATTGAGCGCCGGAAAATGAGTGATAGACTTGTGGGGTTCGAGGTAGGTGTGCCTAACACTGGCAGGCGGTTTGTAGCGATTCTAACAGATACACACAATTCACAAGCAAAAATAGTGAAGAACACCGAACGAAAAAAAAATCGAATAAGAAAAATACATCAGAACCGTATACCAAGCGAAAAAATAAAAATAATTCATACCAGTGGAATGTAGTCGAGTTTGGAAATCAAATTCTAAACACGGTCAGTAGTCTGATGCTTCACTGCTTCGCTTTTCAATCGTTTCATCGTGTGTTCAATTCACCTTCTTCACTATCCTTGCTTAACACTATAATTGGTGACCCCGACGTGATCTGAACACGCAGCATTCACTTCCCATAGTAAAGCAGAACTTCACACACGGTCACGACTTCCGCATAGAGCCCAGCCTCCGACGTTTTCTCGCTTCTCTCTCGTTCGTCCGTCGTCCGCATACGAATCTGATCGTAACGAAGTTACTGCGGCGGGAGTGTGTAGCGATTCTAACAGATACACACAATTCACAAGCAAAAATAGTGAAGAACACCGAACGAAAAAAAAATCGAATAAGAAAAATACATCAGAACCGTATACCAAGCGAAAAAATAAAAATAATTCATACCAGTGGAATGTAGTCGAGTTTGGAAATCAAATTCTAAACACGGTCAGTAGTCTGATGCTTCACTGCTTCGCTTTTCAATCGTTTCATCGTGTGTTCAATTCACCTTCTTCACTATCCTTGCTTAACGCAATAGGTTCACTCGAATCCCCATCAATGTATCGATGACAAATTGTCACCAAAAGAATTGAAGCATCATTAATGTTTCGTTGAATATCCACTTCACAAAAATATCCAGAGAAGGTCATGAATAATGGTGCACCGAAAGGAAAATACATGAAATGCACTGGTGTAATTTTGATAATAAAGTTTCTTTGACCTTTTTCCTTAATTGTATGTTTATTGCCAATTATACACTTGTAACTTCTGGTGAGGTTAATCTGTACGTGCATGCGATAATCCAAGAACACGGTTGAGATGAAACAGCAGAGTGTAAGGCACGCCAACACACTAAGAGAGTGCGCCACGGTGGCATTTCCGCGAGTTAAAACTGTGTGCATTATAAAAATCGAACAATAAAAACTTGCTGACTGAATGGGATTGGAATGGATCTAATTTAAAATAGAACTCGTTTTACTCTTTAATGGGAATGATTGTTAATACTCAAATTGCCGACAGACACCTCTTTCCTTCTGCTTATGCGAGTCGTAGCGTGTGCACACGCAGCGGTTGTTGAATCACGACCGATCTGGTTGATAGTTGTAAAATGACTGTTCTAATTAGGGGTGAAATTCTGTGTTCTATCTTTGCACACAGGACAACCACCAGAGATCAAGCCTCTGCTCTCTCATTGTCACGCCCGTCGAAGTGCGGTGAATAATCGGTTAATTGATAATTGACGAACATGGGAGAATGAGAACTGTAAGAAGACAGAACTGTGAAGGAGAGGAAAATTAAGCTGGTGCTATTCATTTGCGAAAAGAGAGCATTGATCCCCAGCGAATGAAGTGTCTGGAGAAAGTGAAAAGCACGCCGACTTGGCTAGGGAAGTCTGATCATGGGAACTAACTTAAATGCTTTGATAATTTCCCCAGCAGTCGCAAGATTAAGCACCCGTTGTCCTGTGGAAATCTCATGGGTTAGCGAAATGGGGTTGCCGTATGGCAAAAAGGTAGCTAAACTCAATTATGCATTATCTGCATAGGATAATGAGTTTAGCTATGCGTCCCTTTAACATGTTTTACAGGGGAATGGGTAGAAATGACGCGCTGAAAGCGGTCGAAATAAAGTATGGAATTGTGGGTTGGTTCTCCACGTGGTATAGAGAACTCCCACAGACTCACAATCCCACATTTTCGGGGCCGGCGCTCAGTTAACACACTGGAGGGACTGAAATAAAATAATTGAACAATGGAAGAAAATCAACACAATGAGGGTCAGCCCTACATGCACTGTAAGGCCGCATTTTCGCCCTGCGCTGAAAGTATAGAATTAGTGTTAACTCGACAGTGTTGTTTACTACAGCTACAATTTTGTTATGAGGCAAAGACCATGAAGTTGAAAGAGAAGAAAGTGTTTTTGATGTCAACGTTATTTAATTTATTTCTTAGGATAAAAGATGGAAAAACGAACTATCTGAAATGATGTGATGCGGATATTTGATACAATGTAATTATTACTTAATAGTTAAGAAAATTAATTAAACAAAAACCCAAATAAATGACTTTAATAATTACATAAAAGAAGTGGATTGAAATTGCTGGAATCCATAAAAGTCAATATGTTTGTCTAAATAAGCTGAGACCTCGCAACATTTTTTATTGTCATTATACATCGTCCGTCGTCATTATACATCGTCCGATACTAGATAATGGCTGTGACAACTAATTCGATTGGCTACAGACCTATAAGTTTTATAAACGACAAAGTCAATTGACTCATGAAAAATTTGCTTTGCTGAATACATCTGCCCAATTCAAGAAATGAGTTCACGGGAAAACCTTAAAGAGAAAAAAAAATTGAAGATCTAATGAGGCAAACTAAATTGCCATTGATGGGGTCCATCTATCAAAATTTGCAAGGATAACTTAACTGAAACTGCAACATAATTATTCTCAATTGAGCGGAAGAATTAAATTGAATCCAAGATTATTTAAAATAAAAAAGAAACAGCAGTCCAAGGGAATAAAATAGACCGACGTCCAGCCACTTTGCTGCATAGTTGTTAAGCAACTAACTTTGCAAAGGACAAAGGCGAAACCAAGGCAAACGAACGGAGAAAATTATTTTTCTTTTCGGTTTAATTGAACCAGTGGCCATCTCTGCAGAGGTCCTGCAGCAAATTACTTTAAACCAAAAACCTTATAGACTGCGCTTCTATATATTATTTATCCACATTTAAATTGCTGTTACGCGCGAATACAATTGAAGTGAGCGTCAGAGGAGAATTTTCAATCGTTTGCGTTTTCTTCTCTTTTTTTCAAAAGAATCCATAAGTACATTGCAGTGGCACTTTAATAAAGGAACAGGCACAAAGTGAATAGAATTAAATTGGAACTTGAAATCCGTTTTAAACTGCTCCATACGAAGCGAGATATGTATTGTACATGTGGAATATGCTGCAACTAATTACTGATAATAATTAACTCTCGAGATGTTCTTCCCATTTCTCTTGCAGTTGACTAGAAGACAATGCGTGTAAAAGGATTTTTATGCGTTAGGGGACCGGATCCACTTACAGGATGTTTGCTCTTGTTCTTACACAACACGCATACATTACACATGGATGCGTGTTAAGTTGAACTTTACAGGAGACAATTCCTGTGTAGTTTCATATCGTTTTTCTTACTTTGATGCATACCGATGGTAGGTTAATTAGCGGGTCGGGAAGAAGTGCATGAAAGGTCTGCCAGAAGATTTATATCAGTTAGTCAGCAATTTGAGCGTACTGAACGATATTGTGGCTCTTGAAAATCCTTTGTAATACTCTCGTTACTCGCCGTTTGCCTTTGTAGGATACTACTGTTTAGGGTTGGGAATGTGGGATGTTTCTTTGATTTTACAGTCACCGCAGGGAGAAGAAGATTGCAGAGTAGACTTTTGAAAGGGAATTTTCTGGAAACATCCGTTAACTAGGATGTCGGAAACATGCCCTTTGCTGTTGTTTTTATTGAAATTTCTTTTCCTGCTTATGCCCACTAACACCTTTGGGGCAATCTTTGAATGAAAATCGAAAAATGGTTGCAAAACCTTCAAATAAAAGTTAGCTAAACACAGCACACCATGAAGTAAATAAGTGAATGCAGAGGATTTTAATTTATCAAAATCGTATGTGACTCAGCTTAACAAAGCATTAAAAAACAACTTAATATTTATTCCTCTATTAAATTAAGACAATATTAAGGTTTAAACAAGCGAACGACACTTTATATAGCAACCACTAAAAACGACTTGCATTAAAGCCCTTCAACAAACATTCTTCTAGGAAGTTGTTTTCTGACGAAGGCAAGTTCAACATTCATACTTCAAATGGACAAAACAAAATCGAGTGTAACAAAACAGCTTTATCCATTTAATTAGATCAGGAGCAAAACATCACGTCTATAGAAACATGATAGCATATGTCTGTACGTCATATACGATATCTGTTAGATTTAGGGGGCATAGCAAAAAAGCTAGCTAGTGAACACAAATCGTGGTATCATTTGAGAACGCAGGTTATAGAGCCGCATGTTACGGTAACTGTTCGAATAGATAGATTCAATGAACCATTAATAAATGTTTCAAAGAATATTCGAGTTAATGCTGTCATTGGTTGCTGGTCAACAAAACCGAAATTATCCATTATTGTTGGGTCAAGTACTAGTCTTTTGTCACTTGAACGACAACGTGACCATTGTCATAGGTCATGGGGATTAACGAAGAACCGTTGGAGTAGGTCTTCGAGAATATTAATTACCATTGTCACAAGTCGTTAGGACGAATGGAATCAATGTCTGATTTTGTGTTGGTTTACCGGGTGAAATCTAAGAAGATCGAAACTATTATTATTTCCATTACGTAATGATTGCCGTTTTTTATCAGGAGTTTCGAAATAACCATGTATGCGGTGCCAATTGTATCTAACTCGTACATATCTAAAATCCTAGATGGTTCAGCTGAACACCATGGAAAGATGGCGGAGAAAATTCACTACTTGCAGGAGTGTTTTCCGCAGATATAGTAATTAATCTGATAATATCACCTGAGATTTCAAGGAAAAGGTGAAGAAAATGAATGACGCATGCAGGAGAAGTAGAGATAAAATAAACTCCAATACAACTTTCTGAAGTACAACATTCAGAGTTCTAGTACCAAAAAAAAAAATGTCGCCTAAAACATCGCTTTGTTGATTACAACGTCGAGAATTCGTAGTCCATCCGATATTCGTGGATATAGTTCCGTTCCCAATTGATGACCGAATTTAGAAATATTGTGAATCATTATTGGTTCCTAATCATATTTCATTCTATCACTTGTTGCACAGATGCATTCCATATCCGAGGAAGTGAACAATGCCATCTTTTTTATACTCCTAAAATCGGAGGTAGTCAAAACTAAACAATCAACAAAGACGGTTGTGGTTTTGTATAATAGAAAAACAACTTCTCGATAACGACACACACGGCGCCCAAATGGGGTCCCTTTTTTGAAATGCGTCAGTTTCTTGGTGTTTGTCGGAACGTTTCGCCGGTCGAACAAACAAAAAGTCCATGACTTACCCTAGCGCGATTGATCTCTAACGTCTCCTGTCACACGGGAGCATCGTTGGATGTAAAGTAGTTTAGTAAAGTTGCCCATAATATAATATATCAAATAGAACGACCACTATATTATTGGGTAAAGTACGTTACTTATATTAAACAATTTTAAAATCGAATAAAAAAAAACGCAATAACTTTTTGCACAACCAAATATATTGTGACCAGGTTGGATGGGGTCAAGTATATCTTGCATCTCCCAAGAAACTGTAGCAATCCCAACAGATACACACGCAGGCGTAAGCAAAGTGAAGAACACTGGACAAAAATAGACTCGACAAAGAAATAATCAGGGCCATATACCAGAGCATTGAACAGCTTCATTAGCAAGTTAAAATTTATCATGTACACGCAGTGCCGGATTAAGGCAATCGGGGCCCTAGGCCATACACATTTTGGGGCCCTCTTTTTTTTAATAATCGTAAAATTAATCGTTATTGATGCATTTGTATAATTTAAACAACTAATTCATATCATTTTAAGGTTTTCAAATACAATAAAATAAAGGAAATCATTTTTTTCAGTTGAATTATATATTTTTTGATTAAAAATAATTAACAGTATATTAAATTATAAAATAATCTTTGGACATCTGTTTGGAAGATGAAAGCGACGCTCGTTTTCAACAAACTTTTTTTCTACATTTTTGATCAACAAAATCATTGATGATTTCTTCAAAATCAATTTGACGAAGAATGTCCGATTCAATGGACATCAGACTTAGCATGTGTCTAATCGTTCTTGACGCATAACACTTCTTTACTCGTTTTTGATGCGTTTCAATTTTGAAAAAGTGCTCTCTGTCGAACAATTCGTGATCATAAGAGTTAAAAAAATGCGAAGAGCAATTTCAACGTTCGGAAAAACTAATTAAAGATGATCTTGAATCAAACTTTCGTAGAGGTCAGAGTGAGTGAACTTAAGTTTCATTGGGAATTTTGATTTAATGAAAGCGTGAAACTGTATGAGTTCAGGGTAAAATTCTTCTAAATCGTCAGAGTAAAAGTCAACCAAATCGGAAATATTTTTGGAATACACATTTTCGGTCAAATCAAAATCAGCCAAAAACGAAATTCACTCCGAAACCTCTAAGTAAACTTTGCTTCGTCTGTTGATTTCAATCTTGAGCGTATCGATTTGATTATTGATTACCAAAAAAACCGTTTACACGAAAATAGTCGCGCGGACTTAATGCAACCTCTGGAGCATCGCCATCGTTTGGCTGTCTTGTTCTTCGTCGAACTCGCGATGCAACATTCGCATAATCTGTCTCAGGTAAAATGGATCTCGCTTTGTTTTCAAACACTTCGAACTTATCTCTCAACTCATCTAACAAATTTTCTACTGACGAGTCCATTAACGCGCAGGTTTTCAGATCAATTTCTACTGACTGCAATGCTTTGCTCGTTGCCCGAAAATTGTTCAAAGTATCGCTCCACAAAACAAGCATGAAAACAAATTCGAATGTTTGAATTTTATTCGCGATACATTCAGCTTCGTGTCTACAGTCACTTTTTTGTGTTAAATCATCAGCAATTTCATACAATGCTGCTACGATTTCGTTGAAAGATTTTTGAATTGCCTCAGTGGCGTTCGCATGAGCTTCCCAACGAGTTTGGGATAACGATTTCAGTACCTTTTCGTTTCCGATACGTTCCTTCAAAACGTCCCACCGGTGGGTTGAGCTTGAAAAGAATGTGTACAATAATTGTACAATAGAAAAAAAGTTCGCTGCAAACAAGCAGAACTTTACAGCAGTTTCTCCAACTAAGTTAAGCGAATGCGCTGCACATGGTAAATAAATCGCAAATTCGTTGAGATTTAACAAGATCGATTGCATACCTGAGTAAATACCCGACATATTCGGAGCATTATCATAAGATTGACCCCTGCAGTATTTAAAATCTAAGCCGCAAATCGCAAGGAATTCTAAAACCACTTCAGCCATCGCAACACCTCTATGGCTATCAAAGTTTAAAAAAGCCAAAAATCTTTCAACGGGCTTTCCATTCTTAGCAACATATCGGACAACTACACTGAGTTGATCAACGTGAGCGATATCCGGAGTTGAATCGACGGAAAAACCAAAATACCGCGCGGCTAAGACCTCTTGTATAATGTGATGCCTTACTTTTGAGCCCATAATGCTGATCAACTCCTCACAAATTGTTTTTGATAAATAAGAGGGATTCCCCTTGCCTCAGTCCGCAAAATTTTCAATGTGACTTTTTAAGAACGGGTCAAACTGTGCAATTAGTTCGAGTAAACCTAAGTAATTTCCATTATCTGGAACGCCGAAATGCTCATTTGTGCCTTGAAAGGTAATCCTCGTTCAGCCAACGTTATGATGACTGGAATCAATCGTCGCACTGCATCTTTCCAATAATTTTTCTCTTTCTGGTACTCAAGTTGAAGGTTGTCGGAAACATCGACGCAGTTCTGTCGCCTTTGAATGTATGTCAACATACATTCTCTGTGAAGAGATCCATTCTCATGTTGATGTAATTGGGAAACATTTTTCCAATCATTAAATCCATCGCTGGTCAGTTTGTTTTGTTTGTCTTTGGAAGCAAAAATTTTACATACAAAACAATACACGTAACCAGTCATGGGAGAATAAATTAGCCATTCGCGCTTGAACCGTTCTTGATTTGCCTATCTTCCAAAAAACGTTTTTTTCTGAGCAATATCTTGCTCTACCTTCTGCATCGTAAAATCTACGAGACGGCTCAAACGGTCCAGAGTGATTTTGGCACATGCTTGGACCACGATTGATCCAAAAATTGGCGTCATCGTCAGTGAAATCACCCCACTTGCCTGGATCGCTCGAACAATTGTCATTGTTCGCTGCAGTTTCAAAAGTACCCAAATCCGCGGCTCTAAGCTCTTCGTATCCGTTCAGACTAACATCACGCTGCGAGTTTGATCCATCATCTTGATCCAAAGATTCAGAGGTTTTGAGATGATCGACTTGCTCTGTTTCAGATTGAATCTGCAAATTTGATAAAACAATTTTGAATTCAAAAGTTTTAAGAATTAGATTTGCTCTAAAAACACTTTAATTTATATTTTATAAGAAAGTTATAATTTATAAATATCAACAGTAAATTATATTTCGATTCTTATATCTTCATTAGTAGATTCGATCTGTTCACTAGCTGATGAAGAAGTATGTGCAGTGGAACTTCGGAAGAATGACGTCAATTTTGGTAGTTTCGATAAATCTGTCTCAATTCGTTTTTTCTTTTCATCCGCAATTTTTCTTTTTTGAGCCCCGCTCTGGCAGGATCTCGCCGCATTATGTAATCTACAAACATACTTAAATCGTAACATTCTGATAGGAAAAGCAAACATCAAATTCTGCATTTGAAATTAAACAACTTAGTTTTAAATCAAAAAATCGAACTCGAAAATAAATCAAAAAAACAAAACCAAAATGTTAAATTATCGAAATAGCTAAAACTAAATCAGTTTACAAAATCAAAATCGAACAACAAAACTAATTTCGAAAAACTGAACGAAACTTAAAAAAGAAATTTAAAACGAAAATAATATAAAAACTCACTTTCATTATTGTTGTTGGATAACAAAAAGAGACAATTTGGTTGGTGATGTTTTTTGTGTTGTGTGAAAAGATACAATATAAAACAGAACCTACCTTTTTCAACAAATGCATAGTTTTCGATATGTTCATTACACACAATACCACAATTTCACATTAATGAACATCTAGATTCGTCACTAATTGAAAAAACGTTCTTTTTTTCTCTAAGAACAACGAACAAATGTAATTTGACAAACGACAAAGCAACAGATAGTTTTGTTTTGCTTAAAACACTGAAATGAATCGTTTTTGTTTATATAAACAAACTCGAGTTTGCAAGCGCTGTTTCGGTTATTTAGCGCGCGATTTGAAATCCAAATCGTAGCTTAAAATAACAATCAAAAGAATAAATCAATTAAGATTTTTAAATATTTTTGTTTGAAAATACATTTGTATAATCAATTACATAAGATAAATGAATTGTCTGTAAGCAAATTTTTGTTTACAAAATTCCAAAAAATATAAAAAAATTTAATTAAAATTAAAAATAAATTAAAAACAATCATGACAAATTTTCTTGGGGGCCCTTGCTCGCCAGGGGCCCCAGGCCATGGCCTAGTCCGGCCTAATGGGTAATCCAGCACTGTGTACACGCAACCGCCGCATAATATGTCGATTCCTTGCTTCTAACCTTTTCACAGCGTGAGTTCGATCAACTTCTTAGCCACATCGTCACAAAACACTATAAAACTCCATGTAATTGGCCACACTTTTCGCAGTTTCATATATGTTCTAATTAAGACATGAATGAAATCTGGTGCCAGGAGTCAATTGGCTTCGACCGTCCAACTGGGGTTCATCGGTAATGATTTAAGCCCTTTTGCCTAGATAAAGTACAAATTATCTACTTCCATATTTTTATTCATTTGGCGCAAGGCTAATAACCTTGCCCGGAAAAACAAATTATTATGGAAAATTTAACAAGCCTCGGGACTTTTTAAATAAGGCCAATACCGGATCCAGGTTGTAGTGCCGATGATGATGATAATATTTTTATTCAACCACCAAATTGTTAATAAATATTCTTATACAATAAACACATCACTTGGGCGACTATCTGAAGTTCATAGATAATCAAGAGAAAAGTTTCCGAACTAGCGAAGAAGAACTCCTGAAGAACTCACGTTCAATTGATTCTTCATAAAGAGGCAAATGACAATTGTCTACATGACGACTGAGTTAGGACGATTACTTCTTAATTCGCAAATTATGTAAGTAGAGCCGAAAAATACCTAAATTCATTCGCTTTGTATGCAATCCTGACAAGGAGAATACTTGTCCTTAGCTCTCTAATTCTATTGCTTCAACTTACGACACTTGACCAGTAACCGTTTTCTGGTGTCTTATATCGCGTCATTTAGATCACCAGCTCCCAGAAATTCCTTTTGAAAAATATTTACGTTCTACAGCAAATGGACAAATAAGCGTTCATCGGCGGTATTATTACTGAGGCTGGCGACTTATAATTGTCGTTATCAAAGCAGCAGGGTAGTAGTTTGGATTTGCCCAAAGAATCGTGTGCGGTTTACAAGAGGACATATTGTATTTTTTCCAAGGGCTTACTTCCCTTGCCCTGTCTGCTACTGTTTTTCTGCCTAGTTTTGCCTTTGCTTTGGTTGTGTGGGACTGTGTCTGCCTGGTACTAAACGCCAGATGGAAAAAAACGGTCTGCTGCTCTACATTTGGAGAATGTGTTTTATTTAAGTGAAAAACAACAAAAAATTGCTCGCACAGCCCTGGTAAGATACAGTCGGTGGATGTCTGAACAGGAGATGAAATAAAACGAAATCTTTACAAAGAGACTTTTTGGTCTTTTGATAACTTTGTGGGGCATGCAGCACAATTGCATACATATATGTGTTAAACCTGCTGCTGTTACTGTGAATATGAGGATTTAGAGTTGATAAATGAGACGCTTGACGGAAAATGTAATAGTTTCTAAAGCTAAATCCTTAAGAGAAAATCTGTATTATGAATTTGCTAGGGGCAGAGTGAGCTTAATATATTGTAGATGCGCGGCGTAATGGAATATACTTAAAGTCCTATTATGTGTGTATATAACACAACGTCAAAGTAAATACTAGCGATTGGTAAAAGTGGTATTGATTTTAGACAACCTTAGATTATTCGTCATGCTTTAATAATTAGAAACAAGATATTGCGCACGTCAATATAGTCTTGAAATGTGGCATATACTTTTAATATAACATTAAGGTAAACACGTTACCGATTGTTTGAATTAGCCATTTAGAAGTGGAAAAGAGTGTGTTGCGGATTCATTACTCTAACCTAAGTATTTACTTCAAAGCCAAAGGGTAATATATTTTTTTATAGGAAATGAATATATTTCTAATTAGAAATTTACATTATGTACCAAGCTTTCCGTCATTCCCTTTAGAGTAGAAGAAAGGAGTTTTCACCTCTTCGTAGAGTTAATTGCACTAGTCCTCCTTCTACGGTTTTGTTCTTCTCGCAAAAGCTTTTCTATTTATTCCACTCAACTGGACAATATTAAAATAGATGTAAGGTAGCAGAAAAATAACAGAGCCCTAAAGGTTAATTGGAAATTACAGTTTTCTCTCGAGGCGTAAAACGAAAACCATTCCATTGAATGTTATGGAATCACTCATAGAGCATCAAGTTTAAGCTATGTATACGATATTCTTAGTTAATCCAAGAACTTTCGAACTTGCGTTCGCATCGAGTCGATAGCGCTTTTTTTTTTGTTTTTTTTTTAATATATCATTTTTTATTTCTTCCTATTATTATAATTTACTCAGTTGCTAGACAAAAATGATTAAACTCTAGCTTATGTTATCTTATTTCTTAACTTACTGGTCCCTTGCGGACTCTCTAAGTTACATGCATACGCTAAAGCATGAAAATTTGTCTTCCGACATTATGGTTATTTTGTTTACATGAATTTTTAGGGAACTTAATTAGATACAAAGAAAATGAAGAAAAGAAAAAACGTTGTTTTTGTTATTGTTTTTACCTTATATCTCACTTAAATACTAAACTATCAATAGATTTTTTTTTTTTTTTAAACTTAACTATTCTAAACCTAACATCAAAACTTCGAAATACTAAATCTATGTAAGCTTTCCGTTGTTTGTCGGGTTTTTTTTTTTTTTTTTAATTATCATTATTATTATTGCTTTAGTTTTATAAGGAAACAGGTTTTTAATTGCCACTCAGCCACCAAAATCTCTGGTGTTGCTTATTCGTGTCTTTTCGGTCTTTCTGTGCTACTGCCGTACTGAACTGCAGGCTCTCTTCATTAGTGTGCGCAACCTCTCGATTATAACATATTCATTTATCTATACCCGACCGACGCACGTGATAAATCAACGGTATAGCGTACTCATTTTGTATAAGGCCATTCATGTCAAGACTAAGGAATGCTTCTGGTGGAATAAAGCCATTGCGACGTACCCCCCCCCCCCCCCCCCCCCCCGTCCCATAATACATCTTGTTTGGGTAATATGCACCAAAAATCAAATCGTTCTGTGAGCTCATTGATCTGGCAATATGCCCTCGGATCAGCTTGATCATAAAGTTATCCACTCTGTTTATATTGGCCCCACTGTACAACGCTTCATTGGGATAGTATTTTTTGTGATCGGATTCAGGAGTCCGATGTAAGTTGAGACACGTCCTGAGGCATTGTCTCTCAAAAATTCGAATCTTTTCCATTAAGCTAGGTCCCACATTAAACCACACTGTACATCCATATATGATCATCGGTCTGATGAGAGCCATGTAGCATATAACTTTAACTCTGCTGTCAAGTTGACTACTATGAAACAGTCTTCTTGCCATAGCATAAGCTTTCTTTGCTCTGGCCAGGGCAGCTTCCACATATTTGTTAAAATATAGATACTGATCCAACCAGATGCCTAAGTATTTGACTACAGTTTTGGTTTCCAGTGTTTGTTGGGGGGGATGGGTGCGAACGTACAGGGCAAAGTCTCTGATTGCCTTCAACCCGGCGAAGGCCACGACGATCCTTGTCCCTGTTCAATCCAAGTTGACATGCAGTCTCCACGTGACACCCCTGGATAGCTACTTTGACACCCGCCAAGTAGTGAACCAATGCATGCAGCGACATCCTGAGAAAGGTTGGCGCAAGGCTAATAACCAGGCCCGTAAAAATGAATTATTATGGCAAATTTAACAAGCCTCGGATATGGACCGGATACACGACGACGACCACGGAAACGAAAATGGCTAAATGATTTAAGGATTTTTTCATGGAACTCACTATACAGAGCTCGAGCTGCACAGCAGCTAGCCGATGCCCTGTACGAATATAAGGCTGACATAACAGCATTACAAGAAATAAGATGGACGAGGAGTGGTGTTTTTCAAAGAAAAGAGTATGACATTTATTACAGCTGTCACGCAAAACACCACGTGCTAGGGGTAGGCTTTCTAGTCAGCCAAAAACTGAAGCCTGCCATCATCGGCTTTAATGCAATAAATGAAAGGCTATGCACTCTTCGCGTGCGAGGCAAATTTAAGAACATAAGCCTCATAAACGTTCACGGACCTACAGAGCAGTCCCCTGACGACGAAAAAGAAGCATACTATGAGAACGTCGAACGGGCCCTCAATGCCTGTCCAAGATACGATGTGAAAATCGTTCTTGGGGATTTGAATGCGAAAATAGGTCGGGAGCCGGTTTTCAGGCACTACGCAGGTTCCCATAGTTTGCATGAGAACACTAATGACAATGGACTACGAGTCATCGAATTGGCAACATCGAAATACTTGGTCGTTGCGAGTACCAGGTTTCCACGTAAAGATATCCACAAAGCCACCTGGGTATCACCTGATGCCGCCACTCTTCGAGCCTGATGACGGTACGAACGTACCGAGGTGCCAACGTCGACTCGGATCACTATCTTGTTGATACAGTTTTCCGAGCGCGGATTGCCTTACGGAGACGCATTGCATCCGCGGATCAGGTTCGCATCAACACGGCTGCCTTACGCAATGAGAACACCAGCAACACCTTTGGTCATGCGTTAAGACTCGCCCTCGAAGAGCTCGACGGAGGGAGAGTAAGTCCTGGGGCCAGAATGCCGGGCGTAGAAGAGAAATGGACACGCCGTAAGAATACTGTCATTAGTACTGCCAACTCCATCTTAGGCAGTAGCCGTACAGATCGGAACGACTGGTTTGATGATGAGTTCAAACTAGTGACTGAACGTAAGAATGCTGCATACCGGGCAATGCAGCAGTCTCATAGGACGCGGGTACGCGAGGAGAAATACAAAGAGCTCAGAAGATCTGAAAAAAGACTTCACAGACAAAAGAAAAGTGCCTGGGAAAAAAACCTTGTCTGTGAAATAGAGACAAGTAGAGAGCGAAGTGCGCACTAGGCGCGGAAGTTCTACCAAATAATCCGCAGTATGACGCGGTACACACCACGCTGCACTTACTGCAAGGATAACGAGGGTAATCTGATCACCGATCCTGAAGGCATTCTGGAGCGATGGGAAGTGCACTTCAATGAATTGCTAAATGGTCCGCTCACAGAAGAATTGGAGGCTCCACCAATGCAAGACCGCTACCAAGCATTGAGGAAACATTAAAAGCCATTAGACAGCTAAAATCAAATAAAGCCCCTGGAGCTGATGGCATACCAGCTGAGCTGATCAAACAAGGAGGGACAGCGTTACATCACGCAATTCACGAGATCGTGGTGCACGTACGGGAGCAAGAGGAGATGCCGGAAGATTGGCGTGGTGGTATAATTTGCCCCATACATAAGAAAGGAGATATCACACTGTGCAGCAACTATAGGGGTATAACATTGCTGAGTACCGCCTATAAGATACTCTCCACCATCCTACAAGATCGGATAGCCTCATACGCTAAAGCCATCATTGGTCATCCCAGGCAAATCAGCAATTGATCAGATATTCACCCTTAGGCAGGCGATGGAAAAATGCCAGGAATGTAAGATTCCATTATATCATCTGTTTATAGACTTTAAGGCCGCCTACGACAGCATAGCTAGGGTAGAACTATATAAAGCCATGAGAGAATTCGGCATTCCAAACAAATTGATACGGCTTTGTAGGTTGACGATGACCAACGTAACTAGTCAAGTAAAAATAGCGGGATCGCTGTCCAAACCAATAAACATCTATAACGGACTCCGACAAGGGGACGGTCTGGCCTGCCTCCTCTTCAACCTGGCGTTGGAGAAAGCAATCCATGACTCTGGCGTTACAACAAGAGGGACTATTGTCACCAAATCCAGCCAGATACTTGCCTACGCAGATGACATCGACATCATCGGTAGAACCGAATCGGCGATACAGGAATCCTTCACCCAGATCGAGCAGGCGGCACAAAACTGGGACTGCACATTACTGAGGGAAAAACTAAGTACATGATGGCAACTACTGCGAAGAGAAGACCTAGCGTTGGTCAAACTATCAGGGTAGTGGAGCACGAATTTGAAGTAGTGCAATCATTTAACTACCTTAGGCCAATAGTACCAGCCGATAATAACATGGAAGAAGAAATACGCGAATGGCTGATCAAGTCCAACAAGGCTTATTATGGTCTATCAAGGTTCTTTAAATCCCGAAATTTATCCAGAACATCATGATGCTACTGTATAAGACCATGATCTTACCAGTACTCATGTATAGGTTCGAGACCTGAGTGCTCAATAAAAGGCACTCTGAACTCTTAGCCGCGTTCGAGAGAAAGGTCTTAAGGAGAATTGTTGGCCCCGTATGTGAGGGAGGACGATACCGGAGACACTACAACAATGAGTTGTGCGCAATCTACCTTGAAGCTAATGTTGTAAGAAAAATCAAGCTCGGTTGACTCCGTTGGGCGGGACATCTAGCTCGAATGAATGAAGAGGAGCCTGCCCCGAAAGTCCTTTGTGGCAGGATGTATGGAAGGAGACAGCGCGGCAGAGCTTGTCTGCGATGGAGGGATGGCGTAGACCAGGACGTCCAGAGCCTTGGAGTGCCAAACTGGTCGACATCGGCTCGAAATCGGGTCCGGTGGAGAGATTTGTTCAATAAGGCCAAGCCCGGATTCCGGTTGTAGTGCCGATTGTGATGATGGTTGGTTGGTGTGGTCCCATAATAGCTAGCTTTCGCCAGTTTTTCCTGGTGTCTGTGGTAGCTTCAGCCAGTGGTGTTCTAAAGAGGATGGTGTCACACTTCTGGATATTGCTTTTGAGTTTCCAGTTGTTGCAGTATCGCTGAACCTCATTGAAATCCCCTTGTAATAATCCGTTAATGATTTCAATTTTTGGTGCTGTTCTATATATTATCAGATCGTCTGCATACGCAATAGCCTGATGAAGAGACCTTACCAGGTCGCTAGTGTAAATATTAAATATAAATATCGGAGATAACACCGCTCCCTGTTGCAGACCGTTTTCTATATTGTAAGTGATGTTGGAGGTCACATTGCCACTTTTGACAACGAATTTCCTTTCATTCAACATGTCGTATAGTATATACAGTAGTGGTTTATGAATGCCTAGTCTCATTAGCTTATAGTATAACCCTTCTACCCAAACGGTGTCAAAGGCCCTCTCCAAGTCAATCAAACAGACACCTGTGCACTGTTTCCGATTTTTATTCCACTGAATGTCTGAAACCAGTTTAGCTGCGACATGTGGTTTCATGACCAGCTTTAAAACCAAGCTGGTTATTTCGAATACTCGGTAACAAACTGATCGATCGCAAATTTTTTGGGTTTGTTCTGTCTTTCCCTCTTTTTGGTAACGGTTGGATGATGGCTGTTTTCCAACGTACTGGATAGTGTGCGTTGTTCAGAGCGTTGTTAAACAAGACTGCATATATGTCCATTGCGATTGGAGGAAGATGTTTTAGTACGATATTGGGTACTCCATCGATTCCAACTGATTATTTGTTTCTTAATGATGCAAAGACGCCATGGATGTCTTCACTAGTGATCAAAAGGCTGTTAGCGCTTTCGACAGTGATCTCGGCGTTTGCCATATTTTCATTACTGAATTCGATAAAACCATGGTTTTCTGATCGCCACTGTGAAATGTCGTTTCGAAGATGACGATAATTCAGTAGAACTTTATCCTCCAAGTCATGGTTGCGGCGAATTACTTCATTTGCCTTGTACAGTTCTTGAAAGACGGCCCCTACAACATTCACCTTTTCCAAGGGATCTTCAAACACGAAAACTTCGTCATTTAGTATGGAGTTGTTTGTGTCTATGCCTATATTTGTCAGCATTCGTTGGTTTTCGTCAGTTCGTGGTATTTGGAGAAACTGAATCTCGTTTTCATTACTCCGTCTAAATATTTTATTAATTTGCGGGAACATACTGGGGTTGTTGGATTTTACCGCCCGAACTTTGTTGTTCCAATACAAATTTGCTGATAGCCTATAGTTGGCTTTTATCAGCTGTTGGAGATTTTTTAATCTGGACTTCAGTGGTATTATCTCCTGGTCGTGCCTATCAATAAATCGTCTGTACCGTAGTTTTAGTTGAGACAGAAGTCTACTTCTTTTCCTGTGGAGTGCGTTTATTGTGGCGTTTCGGTACATGTTCATGTTGTCCGTAGGTGTGGGTTTTGGTATTGTTTTGTCCATAGTTTGTTTTATGGTTTTGTCCATTTTTTGTATGTATTTGTCGATATCATCGTTGGATATGTTTCTGTTGGTAAGAGGGTTAATATCTTTTAAGCGAATTTCTCTTGTTAAGGTTCTCGTGAAACGCGTCCATCGCATACCCCCATAGTTATAGGGTTGCAGTGTCATACATTCACCGAGTTCCACAACTTCGCTTGGTGGTTTTATCACGATTGATAATGCACAATGATCGCTGTCATTTTCAATTGTTCGTAGGCAGTTTATATTTTGTCTGTTAGTATGCGTATGTTTAAGTCGTGTGTCAATAAGCATAATATCGAGGAACGATCCCCCTCTGGGGAAAGAAGGATATTCTGTAGCTAGCAGGTCAGCCTTATATTCAATGTGATGTTGATCTAGCCAACCAGTTAGTTGATTTCCTCTAGTGTTGGATATGCTATTTCCCCAATTTGGGTGTTTAGCATTCAAATCGCCACCTACGATGTAATACATCCCTCTACCTTGTCGGAAGGGTATGCGGATAATGCACGCTTCAAGCACCTGAAATCTGCACATCTCACCACTATATATTACCTTATGTTGAAGTTGTTTTTTAACAAAGATTGTCACCCCTTCTCCTTGTGTGGAGTTGGGTCGGTCTCTTCGTATAATGTCGTAGTTTGTGTGACATAGTTGATGCCTCTGATTCAGCTTAGTTTCGCTAGCCAGAAGCACGTCAGGACTTTCGTCTTGCAACAGTTTAAAGAGAGCGGCTCTTCTCTCGATTCTGATAAGTGAATTTGCATTCACGATTAAAGCCTTAATTGTGCTTTCTGTTGAGGGGTTTATATTGACGGCTGGCTAGACAACTGCGAATAGACCCAGTCTAGTCTAGTGTCCTGGTCCTTTATTTGTTTTTGCATTTGTGCCATGTGCGTCTGTATAGCGAGCAAGGTTGTGAGCACATCTGCTAGTGTTACTGTTTCTGGAGGCACAGTATGTTGCGGCGGTACCCGTGTGGTGGGTTGTGGCGTGTTTCTCCTACCAGCTGTTACTTGACCATACGATAACTGGGGTGTTACATTTAGTGCTGGTCGGCCTTGAACTATCGGACGTTCTAATTTTCGTTGCTGTGAAAACTTTTTTCTTGTAGTTCGCGGAACTTAGGACAGCCTCGATAATTATCGGGGTGTCCCTCACTCTTACAAACTGCACACTTTAGAAGAGATCTGTCGTCTACCCTTTCTTTACCTAACGTGCATTGTTCTGCGCTGTGGTCCTGTCCGCATCTTACGCATCGATACTGCATTTCGCAGTTTGCTGCAGCGAAGACATTGGATTATATCTCTGCCTTTTTTCAATTTGTCCCATGTGACAATTTGATGGTTCAGGATAGTGATTTCCCTAAGTCCACCAATTTTGCTCCCAGGGCCCAGCTGCACCAGGAAGAATGGTAATTTTCGATTCTCCCGTCTAGCCCTAGCTGTATTGAAAGTTTTTGCCGCGATAAACTTAATATCATTACAGTTAAGCTCTCGTAGCGTTTGTAATAGAACTTCTGGTTCTGTTTCAGGGTCGACGCCTTTTAGTAGAACCGTTATATTCTTTACTTCTTTCGGGGTGTAGGTGTAAAATTCCGCGGTGGCCCTTTTTAGCATATTTTTCATTTTTTCGAAGTCCTCAACCGAATTTGTCTGTATGGCAAACCTGTTCCCTGTCAGTCTTTTAATTGAAAAATCCTCCCCAATAGAAAGCTTACATATACTTACCAGTTCGTTACAGTCCATATCTGTAATGTTGATGGGTGGCATCTTCGCTTTCCTTTTTGCTGCCTGTTGCTCTTGTTGTGGTTTTGTTTTTGGTTGTTTTGTAATCTCTTGCGGTGCATATCCTTTTTGTTGGGTAGGCTTCTGTTGTGCACATTGTTGCTGATTTTTCTGCTGCTGTTGTTTTACCATTAGCTGCTCCTTTTCTGCCAATTCCTTTTTTCTGCGACACTTCTTTGCTAATTGCGCCCTTGCTCGGGCTAGCCTCGTTTTAAGAACGCTGATTTCCTCCTCCCCGTCCTCAGTGTCTGTAGTCGCTAAACATGCAAACATGTTATTGGTTACATGGCCGTCATTATATGGAACCGTGGGGAATGTATTGTCCTCTTCCATTTTTTGCGCCTTTTCGAGCAAGTCTGTTATTGCCTCGCTTGCCTTGTTGACTTTTGTTGTCGCTCGTGTTAGTGGGGAGTTCGCCGGGCGTTTTATTAACGCGGACTTTGATTTCAATTTTTTAATATTTTGTTTTTTGTCTGCCATTCTGTATGCTGAAGGTCAGTACACCGAGCTTGTTGTATCCAAGATAGCAGGCCAGCCTTTGTTGTAAACCAGTTATTAGGTTGGCTTCACTTTGTAATTTCACTATATATTTTAGTTCCTTTTGTTTATTTTTTATTTATATTTATTGTTTTTGTTTTGTTTTTCTTTTATTTTAATTTTTTTTTCCGCTAAACACGTGCTGACATACACTCTCACAGTTGTTTAGTATTAGACGGTGTTTGTTTTGACTGTCAAAACACGTGGCTTCGTTCTCTTTTATTTGTTTATATTTTTGTATAATAACTTTGTTTTGACTGTTCTTGTCACTAGAATTGATTTATTTATAAATAGTCTTATTATTTCAAATTTCACTCGCGACTCATAAAAGTAACTTTTACATTTAACTCGATCGGCGAATTGAAAACACGTCCGCACTCAGTCAGTGTGTATCGTTGTGATAGCTTTTTCATCTCCAAAAGATTGTGCCAAATCTTTGCCGCTCGTTCTTTTGAGGTGCCCATGGCCTCAGATAACTCAAGCAACTTCAATTTACGATCATTGAAAACGTATTGATGCACTTGCTTTACGATTTCCGCATTCATAGTCTTCATAGACCCTTCCTATTCATCCTTACTATTAACGATATAGAATCCAGTATCATGCACTCCTCCATCTTTCTACACGCGGACGACACTAAACTCTTCAAGACGATCCGCTCTTCTCTCGACTCCTCACTTCTCCAAATTGATCTCGACAGCTTTTCAACATGGAGCCAAAACAACTGCCTCGAACTAAATATTGACAAATGTCACTCAAACACCCTCCCCGCGACGTTCCTATTTCCTACTCAACCGATGTATATCACCCGTACCATCGATTCGTAAACTTGGCATCTTATGTGACAGTGAACTTAACTTCATCCCACATATTGACGACATTATCCCCAAGGCCGTCTTTGCTCTTGGTTTTGTGAAACGCTGGTCGAAAGAATTCTCTAATCCCTACGTTTCCCGATCGCTCTACATATCCTTTGTCCGCCCCCTTCTTGAATATGCTAATCAGGTCTCCTCACTACTCGTCCCATATTCGCAGGATCGAACGCGTACAACGACGTTTTTTGCGTTTTGTCCCCCAGAATTGAATTGGGAAAATCCGGTGATTCTACCACCATACACAAGCCGCATCGCTCTAATTAACCCTAACACAATTGAAGAGCACAGAATTCATGCCGACATCCTCTTCATCCACCGTCTTCTCTCAGATTCAATCAACTGCCCAAGTCTGCTCTCCTCCATCACATTTTACACTAACCCCCGAAACCTGCGCAACTCTCATTTCTTCTGTTTCTCATCACACGTCTTATGGCTCTAAAGAACCCATTTCGCGAATGCTGCGGTGGGCAAACGTATCTTACCTTCTTTGACTTCAATCTCACCTCATCCGCTCTCAAACGTCGTCCTCTCTCTTATCCCGCCTGCCACGTCGGCTCACAACCCGCACTCATACACACACCCTAGCCACCAGCCTATTATCTATCCATCTTTAGATTAGTTCCTAAGGCGGTTGTGTCATGAGTTTGATTGTATATACGTATAAAGACCGTGAAAAGTTTGGGATAAATCCTTTATCATCTTTCGGTGGTTGACTATTGAAACCGGTCGAGAAAAACATCTTAACGCCATAAGCGTTCCTTCCCAAGACAAGTAAAATTAAAAAGAAGGTAGTATCATGGTCATTTCTCAAACTCACGCGATGAATATATTCCTCGTCTCCAAATAAATATCTACCCCTAATACCCTTCAACAAGTGATTGTGCATGGGTTCCTATTTCAGTGACAATGGATATGTTTTGGAAAAGGGGTTTGAGAAAAGCGCCCATATGTGAGTTTGTTTAATGGGTTGCTCCAGTCGGGAGCAACCGGTGGTGAATGTTGACGATAATCAGCTTGATGGGAAAAGAAGGACGTTAGTGGACTGTATTGAACTTTGAACGTAAGTTTATCGAATGAGCTGTGGAAGCGAATGACTTGAAGTGAGGTGATAACCAACCCCACTAAGATGCCCAGCGGGATAAAGCAGACCGTTATCTAGAATGGTATTATCTCCAGACCATTGTCGTAGGTCACGGAGCAGATGAGACCGTTGTCGTAGGTCTGATAGTTAAGAGAGTTGTCGTAGGTCTGATAGTTAAGACCGTTGTCGTAGGTCACGTGGTAGTTAAGACCGTTGTCGTAGGTCATAATGTAGATGAAACTGTTGTCGTAGGTCGGATAGTTAAGACCAAACACAGGAACGGAGTGATTGTGACAGCTTAATGAAGGGAAAGTTACGCTGGCAGTCTGTATGAAACACATTTCCCGGGAGGTGGGCAGCTAAATGAGGTTGCTACCAAAGAGTTGCGATAGTAGTCGATCCACTAGAAAGTGACTGCGTGATGAAGTACAGTGTAATCGCTGTCTTCTCACACGTCACTAGACAACAAAACGCAACCCTGATAATCGTGACATCACATACCAGAAAACAGCTATTAAATGATTTATATTTTTTACCTTCATGGGACATCAAGACAAAACTATTGGCAGTAGTCTGTTGATAGCAAATTAATCACACTGTTAACGATTGAAACAGAAGTGGCACCATGCTGCACTGATAATAGATCGCCGCTGTAGAATCTTATCACTGATGGTCTTTCTCCAAGCCACCGTCGTTACACTAACGCAACGTCGCTGATTTTAGTTAATTTAGTTCACGAAGTTTACTTACCTGTTAATCGTGGGTTTGAACCTGATCCAGATAATGGGAATGTACTACAAGGTAACCGAAAAACCAATTGTCTTTGTTGATCACAGCACAGCACGATGAATACTTAGGTTTTTTAGAATGTGACTGACTTCCAGGAATTGTCGTCAGATCGTATACACTATACGGAGTTCTTCAGTAACTAATGAAACAACCACCTTTTGCTCTTGCGAAAAAGTTCATGAAAACACACACTTCAACTGCACACATTTAATAATTAAAATGTCCAAGAGCACCACTCGTGCGTAGCAAGCGCACAGATCAGTAAATCCAAAAAAAAAATTTCCAACAAAGAATCAAGATCACCCACCTAAGGTGTGAGATCAGCAACTGAAGCCAATCGCAAGCATTTCAGTGTTGCTGGCCGGTGGGTCCTTTTGTCTAGTTAATGTTGTTGTTGAACTTACGCCTTTTGGGATTCACTTAAAAGAGCCAACGAGCTGTGAGTATGGGGCGCAGGAAATTGCGTTCTTCGAAATGCAAATGGTTTGTATGGAGATGGGGTAGGAAATACAAAGTAGATCAGGGATCTGCAAGAATAAACATAAGATACTACCGGCTGTCGCAAGGTTGTGTGATTTTCCTATACGATGCCATCTGCGCGCCCAGATGTGCGAATGAATCAATTCTACTGACGTAGTAAATAAATATTTTTTATTGTAAATAAAAAAAAAAAGAAAAGATTAACAAAGATTTCCCTTTCAAGGGATTACCACATAAACAAATGGAATGAGTAACAAAGATTCTCTTTCGTGGGATCACCAAATAAACAGATAAAGAAATTCGTGGGTATTATGTTTTTCACTTGTCCAGTCAGGTGCGGAGTGGATCGCCTCGCAAGCCACCAGAAACTCGTAGCTCCTTTGTATACTGGTGCTTCAAATATCCTTTTAAAGGTCATACAAAACAATGTGAATTCCCTCCGGGGTGCGTTGTGATCTCTTGGGATTTCACGAGTGGTGGAGCCTCAAATGTCTCGCTTGACTTCATTTGTTTTCCTCAATCTGTCCAGGGGAAATCCCACTCTTTGCTTTGTTCTCCAACTCCCTGAACAGCACACCGCTTATAAACCGTTTGGATTGGAATTGTTAGTAAATCAAACAGTCCGAAGTACCTTTTCAATATCCTTGACTTTATTTTTTAATGTATCGAATCGATGCTCTGTACTACTGGGTTTTTATTTCGTTGGCCATAGGTTCGGCCTCTGGAATCTTACTAATCCCGAAATTGAAATTCACTGCCCTTTTATAGTTTTTGTCGTTGAGAATTGTCAACTAATTTTTGTCAAAATTCCCAGAAGCACACATAATGACTTAGTGCGTTTGAATTTGAGTTGTGTTCTGGGAATTTGTTAGAGGCTTTAGTTGGATGGGTTCTAGGAAGGGAAATCATGAAATGCGTTTTGAATTTAGCATTTCATGATGTCAAGGTTTTTAGGAATTGAGTCAATGTATGATGAATTAACTTTTGGTTAAATTCGTTGTACATTGACTCGATATGGAATTTGAATATGAAGCAATGGAAAATTTGGGATTTGGGTTTATTATGTGGAATTGAATCAATGAGTGATAAATTAACTTTGGGTTAATTTATTGCTCGTATGATTCAATATGAAATTAGGAAATTTAGGATTTGATAATATTGGGGATTTGGATGGGAGTAGCGATTTAGGATCGCTACAGTATGTTTCAACTCTGCAATGCTGATGCGCCAGCAGCTGCTGGTCAATCGATGTTCTTTCAAGAGAGTTCAAGTGATGACTGCGCTAATGTGCAGTTGAGCAAAACTATTTGATTTCCGTAATCTGTGGGACATGGAATTTATATCAGAAAGTGTTGGCTTTTTATAACATCAAAGCATTACGTATAAGCGAAACTTATTTTCCAAAAATAATTTATAAGCCAACAAATTTACAAAACATACAAAATTAACTGCACACGATAGTGATAACTACACTTAGTAACACATTCACGGGAAGTGATAAAACCACCAGGGAATATCTACAAGTCAAAGAAATTGAAATGTACAGTGTATAACAGAGTAAGAAGACTTCATCGCAACATTGGTCAAAATCATACCTTTATTTGAGAAATTGCCGCGCTTGATCTATGTTTCTTTGTGATTGAGTACTCGACGAAAAGGACATTTCTAAGGAAGGCACCCGTCACCCACATCATATTTAATACAACTATTGCAATGTAAACAGAAGTAAGATGTACTTTCGGTTGACAGAAGCATTACAACTGTACTCCAGCGCATCGTTCTTTTATCCTTAGTACATTTCTCTGTGTGGTAGGAAAACAGTGGAAAGCTATTTTTATGCAAAGAATAGAACATAGGGAGGGGACTCCTCCAAAAGAGACGATTGCTTTCAAGAGGAGCAAAAAGTGATATAATAAAAAATAACCAGTCCACCCGTTTTCTTTCGTCAACCCTTTGCAAGATACCTCTAAAATGGGCTAGAAATCTACTTTGATGCTGATGCAGAAACTGGGGAAAACCCCATGTCTGGCTTCAAAGAAAAAAAAATTGAAATTATTTTGTCTGGCCCAGAAACGATTCCATCTTCACGATTAAAGTCGTTTTTTTTTTCCCCATTTTACTTTTCTATTAATTTTGTTTCCTTTTTTTTCCTGCCCCGATTGTCCCACCGGTCGCCTCTGTGTAGTGTACTCGTGCAGGTCTTCCTTTAGATTAACTTTTCTTTTTCCTTCCTTGTCCCTAGACTTTTATACTTCCTTTGTCCTGTCTAAATTGTAGTGCTTTCGCTTTAGTCACGATAAGAAAGCAAGAAAGCGTTAAAAAGCTGGTCAAGTTATGAAATGGTATTTCGCGACATTTCTGCTCTGATCCTTCTTGTCATCGCTTTAAGTGTTTGTGTTTCTTCAGTTGTGGCGAAATGTAAACAAAACAAATGGAAAGGGAAATCGTGAAGTTTAACTTTAATTTACAGCATAAGCGAAACTAATGAGGATTTAACTTTAAATGAAGACGTGTCCTGAAGGGTGGACCATTTTGTAGAGGGGTCATTTTAATTAAGTACATTTAATGCAATTGCTGGACGAAATACATTTCTAAGAGATTAGACAAAAATCGTTCGTGTGATAGTATTTCGCTTTCTTGAAAAGCAATAAAATGAAAGGAATTCCATATAATTAGAAGAATGACTTTGGTGTCGGTAATTGGGTCATTGTAATGAAATTAAACAATAAATCAAATTGAAAATAGTTGTTACCATCTAAATAGGAGGAATGTGAGGTCGCTAAAACCCATTGTTTTTTGGGTTAATTTGAATTGGTCAAGGACCTCTTTTTCTTTTGACGAAAATAAAACCTATTACCGGAATTTTGTGAACTTCGAGAGGACTAATCAAAAGCATTTGTGGGGAGCATTGGAATTGAAGACATCTACATTGTAATTAGTCACTATACTTTAATCTTTCACATTTCCATTATTGTTGATTATCCTAGAGCGGTGATGGCCAACCGAGGCCCGTAAGCGACTTACTATACCCCCACGACACGATTCTCGACAAATTAATAATTTTTTTTTTATTTCTCTAATCAATTCATATTTCAGCTTCTAAGCAGAATTTTCTTGAAACTACTCATTTATTAATTGAAATCTTCAAATAATAATTTACTGTTATTAAATAACTCTATATATAATGTAATATAAATACTTAATTTCACAAACAAAAAAATATTTTAGTGTACAGAATTTTAGCGCCATCTTGTTTTTTATGATTACTACTTAACATTTTCCATCTATGAAAAATACTGTTGCAGTTGCAACACTAACTAAAATTTCTAATCACGCTTTTGTTTCCAAACAGTGGTAGATAGGGCCGATAAAACCATAAGGTTCGTGATATTGTTGGGAGAAATACTTGAGCATTTTTCGGAACTCGGCTAATGGTCGAAAAAAGTAGCATCTCAGGGCGCTGACTCCATGTAATAGCTTCGCCTTTCCTGTAAGAAATAGCATGAAAAATGGAGATTGGCCATCCCTGCCCTAGAGTAAAAGACGCATAGAGGCCAAAACGATGGTTTTCATCTGTAAACGGAATTGTTTCCTCTATATAAAGCTGGTATCACAACAAAGAAGTACGATGCAAGGACATGATTTGCTTGAACAACTCATGTGTAAGTAAAACATTGGTAATCCCAACTAGAACACACAAATAAATTAGAATCGTTTGGCTGAAGCTTCGCATGGACAAGCAACGACAAGCGAAATATTTAAAGAAAATTAACATGCAGATTGAGTAGCTGACCGGTAGCCCACCTGTCAATAAGCCACTGTGCCTTTCCCAATAAACCCGACATTTTATGTCATTTAGCATAAACTTAATATACTTTCGGAGTACGCTGTATCCATTTATGAGATCCAACAATTTCTTCAAAATCGGCAAACATCATATTCACGGGGGCGACGGTTGGCTTACGCGTCATTTGCTCCAACATACTCTGTGTGATAGGGATTTAAAACTCATTCAATTAATCGAGCTAGTCTTAAAGTCCTTGTTATTGTTAGTTGTCCTCTGCATATCTTTATGTTTATTTTCACAGACTTGCGGTTGCAATGTTGGAGTTATGACAAAAAAAACAAGTAGTTACCGTCCCGTCACCTAAATGTTGGGCATATCCAAGCCGTTTGAGAGCGTGCAACTCTACCATCTTCTATTGCATTCTCTTCTCTGTGTACCTTGGTTTCCATAATGGGTGGTCTACAACATTCATCTTAGTGAAGTTTGATTTCAGGGCAGGAATGAAGTAGATGCAATCAATGCGATAACATCTCCCGCAAAATACCGATCTCTGAATTGAAAACTTAAGATGCAGATTGAAATTAACTTGGTATCCACTGATGTCTCTGCTGACTTTTTTGTCTGTCGAGGTGGTGAGCCCCAGAAAAGTCGCCTAAATTATAATGTTCCTATTATCTATTAGTGATTTCGTTCCAATTCTCATGTTCCCTGGCAAAAGCTAACCTAGCCTGTCGGGTTTTTAATGATAGCAATGGTTTTTTTCTAGCCCATCTTCCAAAAAGCTGGCTCTCAGTCAATCGCTCTCTAATAGAGCGTGCTAAATGTGCATTTGGGTCCTCGCCGAAAACAAAGCAAGAACTTATAATTCCGTTTACTTTCAAAGAAATTATTATATTTACCAACAAATATTTACGTTTAAAACGAAATTATACAAAAAGGAACAAATCGTTCTTAATTAGATCGCCAGCTAATTTTGTTCTACAAAACCTTTTGAATTTAATTTTGTTTTTTTGTTATTTTTTTGTAAATATTATTTATATTTTAATTAATTTTGTTTTTTTTGTTATTTTTTTGTAAATATTATTTTTATTTTAATTAATATACTAAAATTCATATATAAAAAACATTTTACAAACTCTTTATAGCAAACAATTTTAATAAAAAATTACTGTAAACAAAATTTCTAGTATTGTTCTTAATTAGTTCGCCACAACTGTATCTTAAAAAAAAAAAAAAAAAAAAAAAAAAAAAAAATATATATATATATATATATATACATATATATATATATACGAGTATATATATATATACGAGTATATATATATATACGAGTATATATATATATATATATATATATATATATATATATATATATATATATATATATATATATATATATATATATATATATATATATATATATATATTGGGTTGTACCACATGAAATGTCCGATTTTATAGTAAACATTTAAAAGTCAATATTATTTTTCCGTAAATTTATATTCAATCAAAATAGGATCCGTTGGCATCTGGGACATTCTTCCAACATGATAAAAGGTCAAATATTCCATTTTCGTAGAAGTGCTGACTTTTTGAGGTATTGAAATCTTCAAAGGCTTTTATGACCTCTACTAGGTTCCGAAAGACCTTCTGCCGACAAAATGAATCCCGATTGCGGAAAAGTTGGCAGTCCGTTGGAGAAATGTCAGCAGAGTATGGTGGATGCGGAAGAATTTAAAATCCCAACTGCAACAATGTTTGCACCGTTACTTGTGAGATTTGGGGTCTAGCATTGTCATGCAAAAGTATCGGGCCGTCCCTATTGACCAACGCAGGTTACTTTTCAGCCAATTTGTCATGCAATGCATGTCGATTTCCTCACAATATTTGATAGCGTTTATCATTTCTCCTGGTTGAAGAAATAAAAGTAGATTGGTCCTTTTAATGTGTACCAAATTGTTACCATAACCTTTTTTGGGTGAAGATCGGGTTTGGGGGTGTGTTTTGGTTTTTCACCTGCATCCAACCAATGATCAGGTCTTTTACGGTTATCATACAGAATTCACTTTTCATCACAGGTGACTATCCGATTCAAAAACGGGTCAGTTTGGTTTCTAAATCTAAGCGGTGCGCAGATTTCCAGGCGCTGTAGTTTATGGGACTCGTTCAGTTCATGGGGTACCCACTTATCGAGTTTCTTTACCTTTCCTATGAGAGAAAGGTGTCGACTTATTGTCATTGGGGATACTCCCATGCTTTGTGCAATCTTCCGCACCAATTTCAATGGGTCCGCATCCACCGTTGTTCTTAAAACATCGTCGTCAACTAACGTTTCCGGCTATGCCCGTGGTTCATTTTCGAGGCTGAAATCTCTCGAACGGAACTTTCCAAACCAACGTCGTATGGTGTGTTCAGTTACCGTTGCATCCTCAAATACGTTATTAATGTTTTTCATTGCCAATTATGTCCAATTTTAAATTCATAAAGGAAGAAGATTCGAATTTGAACTGCCGGCAGCATGTCAAACAATTCCTAAGAAAAAAAATACCTGTACTTGTAACGAACCCTAAAATTCTCACACGTCAAGTACACGTGTTATAATATTTTTGGTGCACCACCGTGCTTCCGGTTTCCCGGGAAGAGTGGGCTACCGTGGTTGTCCTTCATGATGTGTCGAACTCGTGTATATTTGTTTTTCCGAACAAAATCCCGAAAGTGTTACCGCACGATTATATTTGATTCACTAGCGACGTAAACAGTGAAAACTTCCTGCTAAGCAGTCACAAAACAAACACTTCAGTTTCTTTATAAAACTGATTTTATTCTTAGTTTAAAAATACTTATATAATAATATATAAAAACTTATATTAATTTTGAGGAAGTCTTCTCCTCAAGCGCGCTACTGACTGACTCCGTCAAGCGACTTCTTCAACTCTCGAAAATTCAAATCCTCAAATATCTTTATCTTATTTCGAAGGTCAAGATGCATCGCCACTTATCGTTTGATCCTTTATTGGGGTTTTTATTTGTATTAGCCATCTGGCTAATGCAAACAAGAATTTTCGTGCATTTCAAATAGATAGCACAAGATCCGTGGAAATTGGTTGTTAGTTTAGGATCTGGGAATCCGTGTCTATTAGCTAGTCATAAAACATCTGGTATACGTTTGGATGTTTATTATTGCAAGAATTGTGTGTCGGCTATTCGATACGCCGATATGCCATTGTTTGGACACATGCACTTTTAGGTTTTGGATCTTGTAGGTTTTTTAGGTGCTAATTGCTTTTAGCATACCTGAGAAAATAATGCATTATGCTGTTTGATTTTAGGAAATTGAATCGAACAAAGGCATTAAATTGAATAAATAAATGTGAATTCAATAAATGCGAATTTGAACGTTTAGTTCGATTTGGTTACAATGTTATGTTTGGAATATCAAATGGATTTTCTTATAGGTGGGAGGAAAATGTAATGTGGCAGAAAAAAGGTAGGGCTTCTTGGAGCACGACACACGTACCACTTTACTTTATAAAAAAAGAAAGTTTAACGTCCTGATACAGATGTTCACTCGAGAACGTCTTATTTCCGACTGAGCAAAAATCTGACATTTCATGTGATACAACCCAATACAAGGCGGCGCAAAATTAATCACCATATCGGAAGGTGTTATAATTTTTGCAAATGGCGTCGTACGTCAATCATATTCGAGTTTTGTGAACTAGAACAAAGTGTCATGGTCCAAATAAAGATTTTCGAGCTCCTCGATAGTATAGTGGTTATTATCCCCGCCTGACTAATGACCTTTCCCGGAAAAACAAATTATCATGGAAAATTTAACAAGCCTCAGGACTTGCTAAATAAGGCCAAGACCGGGCCCCGTTTGTAGTGCCGATGATGATGATGAAATAAAGATTTTCATCACTCAAAATCATTTTCTTTGTATTTAGAAAAAATGTAATTCAAAAACCAGATTGGATCATTAATTTTGCGCCACCCTGTATATATATGGTATATGTAGATATATATATATATATATATATATATATATATATATATATATATATATATATATATATATATATATATACATGTGGATACAAGCTGACTTGGAGAACTTTTTGGTGATCAGTACATATATGGATAAATCGATCAAAATCGAATAGTTAATTTCATAAGACGTGTGTCTAACGAATTCTACGATCATCAAGCCTGACCATATCACATACTTTCGGGCACTCCTTGATTACACACGTCAAGTATCGATATCATACCAATTGCATTGTTTGTGTATTTGCATCTTTGAATCGAAACAAGAATAGGACTGTTACTGATTAACATGCAATATCTCCCAAAAAGATGTGATGGTGCTAATGTTTAATTCATACATCAATTGGTGACATTGACTCGCTGAGGTTGTTTCGATATATGTATATCTCTTGAACTCAATCTTCGGAAATTGAGAACCGTTCCTTTGTTTCAGATCCACAACACTGAACTGTGTCCGGCCTCAATGAACCGACCACAACACTATTATAAATATTTTTCACACGTAATATCTGACAAGGCAACCTTCACAAGTCAGTGACCGAACAAAACTAACTGTTGCGAACAGCGACTGTTAGAAAAACACCGCTTACCTGAACTGGAGAAATCGGATGAGTCCGTTGTTGAGGGGGGCAAGTGATAATCCGGTTGAACAAATTGATTGTTACCATGGTAACTCCAACTCCTTCTAGTACAAGCATGACCTTAATGATTTCAAAGAGTAATTCGATTACACTCGTAATTCATGCATAACGCAGCGAACGCGCGATAATCTACAATATTGCTGAATACCAAGTATTTGTTGCACAATGTACCACACCGAGTTTTTTTTCCAAAATTTACTAACAACCATCCAGCCGCCTTATTTACTTATAAACTCATGAGCTCCGACCTTTGTATGTGCACCACAGAAATCTAACTCAACCGATGATCAGCAACAACCCATACTACACCTCTGTATTCCACTGTATCCGAGGGTTGCTGACACAATGTAAATCAATTTACAGTGGGATCATCAAGAGATAGTCATCAACAGCAAACCTTACATCATATTTCACACAGGCGACCACAACAAAATAGAATACAATAAAAATACAAAAATGAGATTTGGCTTTCAGGAATTCTCCGTTCGTTTCTATGGCCTGGTTGGGGATCGCTGTTTATCTTTTAACAACAACAAAACCGACACCGTCAGAATTTCTGACGTTGAACGTATGGCTTCATTCAGGAAATGTGTTCTGCAATTTTATAACGGTATACAATTTCGCGGTATAACTAACTCTTTGTATTTTAAATGTGGCATAATTTGAAACACCCACAACCCAACGTAGTTGAAATACAAAAACTATAATTGAAAAAATAAAATCGATTGGTTAGATTCAGTCTAAATATTTATAAATCCTTCGATAGGCTCTGACACCCAGTTTGCCTTTAAAATTGTATATTTATGGGGTTCGATGAATATGAAATCATTGTGGTCACTCAAATCTGCTCTCTTTATAAATCATTTCTTTTCCGCTATTTCTTGGCCACTATTCTCTACCCATCCCAATCCTTTGTGATGACATTATATCACACATAATTGACGAAGTACTTTGGACGTTAATTTCATTGCAAACTCTACAAGACGCACTAACCCAAACGGCCTTCTTTGTTTCAAAAGGAAATCCAAACGTAGCCTTGCGGGTGATGAGCGGTATGTGCATCATCGAATCCAATAAATTTTCAATTATTGGCACACAAATTACCTGGACTCTTAGCTAAAACGACCAAATATTTGAAGCCATGAAAAGTACGGACGAATATATAGGGTTTCTCAAAAGATACCAAAACTCGATACAATAATTTACAGAATACCAATTTCCACATTTGATCAGGCGCATCAAAAACATCACTGCACGAGCTTATTATGATATAAAAGTGAGCATTCAAACTCATAATGGATTGAAGAGCAAGTCCTTCAATTCTGTCATTGGAATGTATGCCGATTCTACAATATAGGCATTATCATTTCAGTGTATAATCTATTCGCACCACCGTCCTAAGAAGTGACTTCACACGTAGGGATAAGCACTCAGAACCGTTTTTCAGCCACATTACAGGAAAGCGCTCTCTGATCATATTTTTCCTATTATTTCAACATTTGGAGTAGCACCACAAATCTATTTGATAAGAAAAACCCTGTTTTAAAAAGAATCCAGGTTTGGACTAATGCCATACCTTTTAGAATCGATAAAGGTCCGATAAAAACCAATCGTGTGATTAAATTATGATTTTAATGATTTTGTTAGCCAGCAAATTTGTTCCGTCGTGAGCTCTAACGTCGCTAGAGTTTGTTTACGGCACTTTTAGAATATGCGGTATATTTTTGAAATCATGGCAAGTTTCGTCCTAACTTCATTTCCTTCATTGCGAAACCCCACTTTTTAAATAAATATTATGTAGACTGCAGTTCTTCTAAAAAAAATCCCTTACATCCTTCGACGAAAATATTTTCTCGATTAATCACATATTTTAAAGCGCTAGGAACAAGGAATGAAATTGATATTATAGCGTTTGGAATGATAGTGAAGAACGTGTAATTCGAACTGACGCTATGACAGTTAGAATCATCAAAAATTGAACCAATGCGTAACACATCAGGCTACTAGCCGTGCTTAGAATTCGATTTTTAAACTCAAATATATTCCACTGATGTAAATTGTTATGTTATCGCTATGGTATACGGCTGTGATGCATTTTCTTATTCGATTTTCGTTCGGTGTTCTTCACAACGTTTTTAAAAAACATATCGCTGACCAAGAATATTTCAACCTGCCCTCGACAAATTATCGAAAGTGAATGTGATAGTTGTGACCTGCACCTGGATCCTCGATAGTAGTGGTTAGTATACCCGCCTGTCACGCGGGCGACCTTGGCCGGAAAACAAAATTCATTATGGAAAATTTAACAAGCCTCAGGACTTGCTAAATTAAAGCCAAGGCCGGTTCCCGGTTGTAGTGCCGGTGATGATGATGATGATGATTTCTGTGAAAGTATAAAGATTTGGAGCCCTTCAAAGAATAACCCGAGCCTTTGGATGTTTATATTAAATAAGTCGTGAGCCTCTGTTAAAAGGTGAACAAATTGGGTGCGGATACTACAACTTTCAAACAAAAAGTCCACTTATTACTTAGGTCCGGATAATGTGTTTAAATTAGTAATTTATTGAGAAGAATTCTTGCCAAAGTACAAATGATACACATACCCTCGTTTTGAACGCTGGTAAAGAGAAATACAAGAAAATTCAAGTTACTTTAGCAAAGTGGCAAGGAGCCATGAAATTTGCACCCAATTTGGCTACAACTCCGTGTGAAAGCGAAGGCAGCCAATCACAGAAATGGTTTTCTTCACATTAACGGATTTATAGTCTGTTCTCCCTTTTCTTCTGCAATACCGGAAGGAAAATAACGATTGTAATTCGTAAAGTCTAAAGCCCACTAAGTAATTTTTAAATGAACTCCCGTTTCCCTATTTATAACCTATTGTTCACTTGACTTGAATCTAATGCCACGAAGAACGTTATTAACATTTCCGATCCTCTAAAGTAGTACTAACGCAACTGTGGTGTGATCTTCGAAAATAAGCGAATAAACATTTTAATTCTTATATGTCTGTAATACAAGCCCACAAAATGAGCCATACAAGTAAAGATCAGGATACGAATTCTTTTAGCCCGCAAATAGAACGAATTGAAATGAACTTGCTCACACACGCATGTGTACGAAGAAAGGATAACTAAGGAAAAATGTAGTGCAAATATATAACTTTGTTATGCGATTTATATTCCATAAAATCATTTAAAAAAAGATTCTGATGCACCACCCTTCGCAACCAATGTAGAACTAACTTGTCCGTTTAATTTTTCCTGCAAAGTTCACCAGGCACGCGGTTCCAAGTAGCTGATGCAGGTTAGCACGAGCACAATGAGGGAAAACTTATTTAATTTCCATGGTGGAGGAAAATTGACTTGGTCTCACACTTGCCCCTTCACCCCCCGAAACGGTACCGGAAGTTGCCATAGAACCGGTGCCATAATATAAGTAATTTTCTCTTATGCTTCAATCGAGTCGAGCCCTTTTTTCCGGGCATTAATTGCTGTTCTTTCTCCTTTATGCGGCGAGGAAAATACTGCCTGTAAGCCGCATCCTTTTCTTTTCCGTCGCACGTTTTGAACAGTAACAAGGAAATATGTTAAATCTGCTGAGAAAACCGTTGTATAAAGTAGGGATTAAAAAATTGCATCTGTAAGTAGATAAGGAAATGGATAAGAAAGACTACATAAGTTCCGTATTGTCGCGTAGTTTTTATTGAATTAATTGCACACACAATGGCGCACTTTTTCTACTTCCAACCACAGCGCTAAGCGGACATTGGAATTCATTTTACATCCTAGTGCCGTACGAACTTTCTAATTTATGTTGAAAACTTCGAGGGGTTTTTAAAATTGGTTTCGCTTTTGAGAGATCGAGTCCTTTTCGATGAGGCATAACGTCATTCAAGTGAACATTTTGTCTACGAGAAGTTTTTCACATGTAATTATTTTTAATTTAAAGACTATCAAAAAGGTTTTTGTAGCGTTTTAAATGATGGGTTTTGGGTACGAATAGACTTTTCTGCTTTGACTGGCTGTTTCGTTTTTATATATAAAGTGATTCGGAGAGCTGACCGTTGTCGAATTCAACACTGTCCCATTGAAGGTATCGAATTCATTACGTAGACCAAAAAAGTTGGCGCTAATGGGTTGAACTGTCCTTTAAAATTTGTCTGCTGCTAGCTGCTGTGTATTTTATGTGTAATACCACGAATTTAAGATGCATTAATTAAAACCAATAGAAAGACCGCTAAATGCTCGAATTAATTTGCATTCTCTTATATGTACATATCACTCAAATATTAAAACATACAAATTCAAGGTTTCACCGTAAATCTAGATATGTGCTAAAATGTGTACACCAAAACGTATTGAATAATGCAAGCGAACGATTAATTAATTCTGATCTGGCTGTTAATTACAGTTTTCATTGTTGTTCTAACTTTTTCTATTTCTAAATTATTGTGAGCCCATCGAAACATTGATTCTAAAGCGGATACAGCAATGCTCACGAATTGTTCACGCTTGGGCTCTCTTACGCCGATCTATACTAGAATATTGTATATTTCTCACAGAAAAGCACGAAAGGTGCGATATTCCACAATTATGTACACGTTCTTGTGTTTACTGACCAAGTTAACTTTATGGCAGATCTGTCGCCGGTGTAATTACCGCCAAAAATAGCTGAATGTGGTCAGAACTAGGTATGCGCTAGATCGAACATTACAGCTTTTAAATTTTACCACATCATAGGGTAACTCAGAAAATTGTAGTACGGCATATATTATAGAAGAAATCAAGATATCTCGTAAAGCCGGCAACGTTGACCTATCTGGAAATTTTTTCGATGAGGCAGTTTCGAACGCAATGTCATTTATTAAAAATTCGGTCCGGTTTGTTGTAACAAAATTAAGGATAGCAAATATATCAGCTGTTGATCAGCAACCTGGGTAAATAAGCACAGATCAGTTGCTATTACCACGATATTTACAGCAGATGGACACTCTCACTCTAGCTCGAAAAGTCTTCGTATCCAAGATGAGAGGACAAAGAAAGATTGCTTCTAGTGCGGTCTATAAACGGACGGTGACCCCAACTGGATTGGGATACTGAAATCGCTTAGCTAACGGAAGGTGAACTGAATACTATTCTTGTTTGCAGACGTCTTGACCTATAATCCGGATTTTTTAGAATGTTTTAGAACTGAACTTATGAGCAAATCAAAAAATTAACAGTGTTACAATTCACCTGGGGCAAAACCATTGAAAACTTAATTTGAAGTTCTGGAACATGCCACAATTTTGCAAGTATTAATGCTAAATATCAATCTAACTAATGAAAGTGTAAACTCAACCATCAAAGAGGTAACTTAGGCGATGCATATTTCGGATTTCAGTAAGGTAATCCAGCGTCAGTAAGTTAAATAAACACACGATTGTCAGTTTCACTTGTAAATTAGTGCGATTAATTTTATATGGGATACAAGCAAATTAAAAGATATCCATACACATGCGTCCGATGTCAGTCGATAGAGTGTGAAAAAACTCTCCATTATTTTCCATCTGTTTCTTTTTTTTCTACTTCTTCAAATGATTCTTTTCATTAGTGGATAGTGAGACTAAAATCATGTTCGTTAAGGGGAGGTTATGACCAGAGATTCAGCAAGGGCTAAGTGAGGCACATACTACAAAGTCATAACACCTGCAGCAGTTTTGGATCTTTTCGTCGACACAACTCCATAAGACTTTCGTGTTGGCAAATGCAACATCTATCGGTTGATCCACTGGGTCTTCCCATACAAATAATAATTGATGAACTTAGATAATAATTGACCTGCCTGCTCATAACTTAATGATTCTGTTATAGTCACATATATATGAAGTAATAATGCATATTAGCTTCTACCACAAACCATAATTCAAGTTTATTTGGGTATCATTTCGCTATTAAGCATGTCATTCATTATTATTTCCTGTACAGATGTCCGAACTTGGATAGAAAAGCTTCGTTTAATGAAGTCGGTCAGCCGTCAGCCCTTTTATAGGATCTGGATCCTAAACCCGCATATTGAAATCGTGAAATAGTTTCCAATTGTGTTTGGTGAACACATTATAGTCAATTGTGCGCGAATTCAAATTATTTACCTCAACTAGTTAATGGACCAGAGAGACTAACAGAAATAGAAAAGACTTGTTCCTCATTCCTCCAAACGCTTCTTCGAAATTTCTTCGCCGTCGAAAATAATCCACAGCTAAATTTCTGCTAATTAAAAGCTGCCAGGAGGCAACAAAAGGACCGACTGGACGATCTAAACGATTTTTTAGCGAAGTTAAATTGGCTTTTTTTCTTCATCAACATCCATATATATGCTGTGCTGATAATATATAATTGTATTTGACCAGGTGTTCTTATTACACGCAAAGTCGAACAAGTTTATGGTTGCATAAATCGAGGAAACTAAGGAAACCAGACGAGATTCAGGAGGTTAAAAGATGGCTGCTTTATAGAAAAAAAAAAAAAAAACCCTGCACGCTAGATTGAATGCAAAAATATGCAGCACAACTTGTTGGGGAACGTGGAGTAAATCTGTGGAGGTTCCGCCAAACCCCACGGCCCACTTACCTGAAAAACCCCCATAACTGCTACCCAACTTCCTTAGGTTCGCTAATGCAATCACATTAGCACCTTAAATGCTTTACGCATTAAATAGAGCAATTTATAATCTAAACGCCCCTAGAAGAGAATTCTTACCTTTCATGCATCTCTTGGCATACAAATTCCATATAAGAATTCCTTCCTAACTTATCATAAATTCCCTGAAAGAAACTTCATCGGTTCTCATATAACACAACCGCATAATCAGGCAATCTTACCCTTGAGTTGGCTTATCCCAGCCTCAACATGTGTACAATAAAAACTACCTACATACACATTGGCTGGCAACCACTTTAACCAACGATAAATAGTCCAACGCAGCTGCATGTAATAAGCACCGTAGACGTGGAGACTAATTCCCTAACTCGCACCATGTGCAAACAAAAGAACGCTGTCATTCAAAGGTTTTCTGGCGATACCATAAACATTCCACATCGTTTGTGGTATGCCAAATGCAATTCCCATTTAACGAGTTCCAGCTTATTTATTTAGCTGACCCTATTCACGGACCGATGCATTAGGTCGCTTTTCCTTGTTCTTTTTCCCTTGCTGAAATGCATCGATAAGCACGGTGATGCGTACGAACCCACATACACACCACTGCACCAAAAGATCGCATTTCCTTGGTGGCCACACCCTTAAGAGAAAAATTTTCTCTCTCTTTTCCGTTCCTTAACCCTAACCGAGGATGGAATTCAAGTCGGAGTTTTATCCTCGGAGAGTCTAATTACATCTGCCGACCACGCTGGTCGCGCGATCTCCCGCTCTCCGTCGCGCGGCGGAGATGTGTTCATCTCGTGCGAGTTTCATCCCCTAAGGTGCGTGCCCTTATTCTGGTATTGTGTGTCGTGTGCCGAGCTATATCCAAGTGTAAATTCCACTTACTTGAGGAATACACCTTGCTAAATCGTTTTCATTGGATAATTTAAGATTGCGTTTACCCTTCTGTGAACATTATAAACTAAATGGAAGAAATCATCTAATTTCCACAAAATCAGTGCAGTTTTAATGTGACATAAATATAGTTTTCGGCATAACACAATGCAAACAAAAATAACAATAAAAGGATAAAAATAAACAACCGTGCGTTTTATTTCTCGGACTAACATCTGTGTATTTCGCTCCGTTTCTATGTGCGCGCCATTTTTACAGTGTTCGGGAGAACTAGCGCTGGGGACGAGAAGTGAATCAGCGCCGTACGCCGGCGCACAATACATCCTCCCCACAAATCCACTATTAGAACATAAGTGCAAAATATCCTATCTCCTTTCTATGGATGTTATTGCGACGATTGTTTAACTGTGATAAATTCCATTTTTTCCCGGGATATAGGCAATCCGAGATAAGTTTACGTTAGACATTAACTTCAGATACATGGATAAACACAGCCGATCATTTTTTAGCCGAACAATACCCATTGAAAATCGTTCTTTAGCCGAGGAACACAAACGAAAAATTCTTTGTGATTATAATCTCCAGGCATTCAAGACCAATGTATGCTTTTCCCTCTTTTCCTTTTTCAATCTTTGTTCCTGCGCTACGCTAGTTTTTGTGCGTTCCTTTCAATTTCGAGTGGCAGCAGGTTACTGACCATTTCCAGAATTCCACAATATTGAGTTGTCTATTGCTTTGCAGTACCGCAGGTTATTACTTGTTTCTACCTCTTGCACCATTTAGTACGCTTGTTTCCTCCTTTTCGAGTGATCGGCCGATTGGTGCATCAACGTCGCACCAGCTGAGATGTAGACAGATTGACTCTCTGAATCAGGATTTGGATAAAGTCCTGCAGTGGGGAAAGGCTAATCTTGTCGAGTTCAACACAACGAAGACCCAGTATACAACATTCACAAAGAAAACTGGATCATCGGTTCCACAGCTGATGATGAGTGGCCGGGCCCTCGAGCTAGGGGAAAGTTTGAAATTGCTCGGCGTCACGGTCTGTGGGAATGTATCATGGCATAAACACGTATCGGGTATCGCCAGATCAGCCTCCGGAAAACTGAGTTATGTTCTTAGAGCCAAGAAATATTTTACTCCGGCCCAACTTCTTCTCCTATATAAATCTCAAATTAGACCCGCGCTCAAATATTGCTCTCATGTTTGGAGCTCGGCTTCTAAACATACCCTCAACCTACTTGAGAGCGTACAAAGACGAGCGATCCGCCTGATCGGGGACTCGGCGCTGACGTCGGGACTACAGTCGCTATCACATCAAAGCCGCGTAGCCGACCTCTGTCTGTTCTACAGATATTATCACGGGTGCTGTTCTTCGGAGATTCTTGGTATTGTTCCACGCAATTCGGTTTATGTGCGCTCCACAAGACAATCCGACAGATCGCACCCGTTTGTGGTTCATCTCCCGACGGCGCGAACATCCCTGTATCAGAACTCGTTCCGTTACAGAGCGGGGAAGCTGTGGAACTCCCTTCCCACGGAAGTGTTCCCGGAGCGTTACAACCTGCAACTGTTCAAAAAGAACTGCAACAGTTATTTGATAGCATCTTGGGGCACCCACTCGACGCTATAGGTTCGCCTCTCTCGGGAGAAGTCTAATAAAAAAAAAAAAAGCCATTTGCAGGTTGTTCCATCGTGTAAAATCACGACAAATTAAGGAATACAATTTCAAATGTGTTATTCTACATGGATTCCATAGGCAAGTATTATTCTCATCCTTTATTCAATCTACACAGTTGGAAATGACGGGAAATCATTACAAAGAATATAAAACTGCAATCCCATCAAGCCACGTTAGATCTAAATAAATGCGATGCAAATAAGTTGTAATCCAGTAACGTTTCACTTCAACCATAATGGACACCGATTAAAACCACTAACAACGCACACTTTAAGATATCTCCTCGTGAATCTGTAAAACTATAATCAACTATGCAAATAAAGGCCCGCGATACACAAACAATAAAGAGCGAAAATCGTTTACAAAAACTCCGAATTGGCTTTTTATCCCTGTCGGATGCTGTCGTTGTTTTGTGTCTACTTTGAATTTTTACTTTAGTTTTTTTTTCTCCTTAGATTTTATAAAATATATCAGTTTTGTTGTAGTATTTCGTAAGCTCGGTGGGTAGAGTATGAGGCAGTCATCGAATTCGACATAAAAATATTTTTATAGACACCCCCACAGGCATCATGGAGAAAGAGGACTTAATAACTAGTTACAGAAGTGAACGATATGACTTTTATAGCCATTGCAGTTAATATGAATTGATTGAGGAGTGGTATGGTTTAAAGCTACTTGAATAAGCCTAAGTGGGTATCTAAAGGAACACACTAAAATTATGGGGTTCTATAAAAAACAGAGCACGGCAAAAAAATGAGACAGGCTCCAGGGTATACATGAAAGTGCACAATCATGTAGCGATTACTGATTAATTAAGGCTTTTAGGTGAAAATTAAAATAAAATTTTCGCTGACATTAACAGTTTGTAATACCTATGAGGACGGCACTTAATATTACATATACTATATAAAATCCACCTGTCATCACATCACTTTATAGAAATTCAAAGGAATTGTTTTTTATTTTCCAAAGTAGGACATTTTTACAGAGAGGAAGTTTTACAAATATCTCTTTAGACACGCTGACGTTCATCATAACTTAACATATAATAGGTGCGCCATAAAAGATGTCGGTAAATGAACATTGAATAACTGCAACATTTATCAACCCATTGACTTGAGTGCACATGTTTTTGAAACGTCAATTCGTTAAATTGTAACCAAGTATCGCTTAATAGCGGAACTACGCGTCGAAATAGTGACGCTATATATTGAAAATAGTCGTTCAGTTGTGTTAATTCAACGTACGTATTGTCGAAAATGTCGTGGCCAATAAGCACGGCCTGACAACACTATTCGTCGTTTGGTATCGAATTTTGTTAAGCATGGTAACAGTGGAAGATCATCGACATGCCGTTCATCAACGCCCAAAACGTTCCAATGAACTGGTTGAAGCGGTAAGTGAGTGTTGACGAGAACGCATATGTGTCGTCTCGTCACCGCGCTCAGCATTTTGGCGTCAGTGGAACCACATTGCGGCACGGAGAAGGATGAGTTGCATTTGTCCAGGTATAAAGTGGAATTGACTCAAAGAATATTGCTGACAGAAAGAAACAGTCACATACCGACATAAAAGATGGCGCACCCTATATAATATATATCACAATAAAGAATATGAAACGCCGTTATAGGACATTAAGAATTATTCTAACAAAGAATTTTTGTATTAGCAGAGAAAACATTAATTAGTAATTGGTAAACTCGTAGAAAAAGCACCGAGTGGGCAGAGAAAAACGTTGTGAGATATTCCAAAAAAAAATATACAGCAGTATTAGTGCGTATTTTCTGTCCTACGTGTGCGTATTTGCCAGGAAAAGTTATTCAATGAATAAATAAAACAAAATACAAAGAAAAAACCTTAAATGCTTTTTTAAGGATCCAATTTACCTATTTCGAGAAACCTTGATGCGTATTATTCATTAACATGTCCTACAGTGTGGCGCAAAATTAATCACCCTATCGGAAGATTTTATAAATTTTGCAAATGGCGGCGTACGTAATCATATTTGACATTTGTGAACTAGAAAAAATTGTAAAGGTCCAAATTAAGATTTTGATCACTCAAAATCATTTTTTTTTATTTAGTAAAAAAGTAAATCAAAAACAAAATAGGATGATTAATTTTGCGACACCCTGTATATAGTAATTCTCCTTAATTTTTCCAATAAAAATTGTTAACAAGAACCCGTCCCATCCTTTACTGGCCAGATCATATCAAACTTTTCTTAATACTTCGATAATGTTCAATCGAGTTGCGCACTCAAGCATATGTGCTAAGTGTGCTTCATTGAACTCCTGTCCCGGCAAGATATACCAATGGCGACTATCAAAGGGAACGTTTAACGTAGACCCATTATCCATAGATGGCACTATCGGGCTAACGATATCTTGATACGTGGCAATTGAGTCAATCCATCTATTAACTGGAATGGAATCTTAATTGAGATCGCGAAAATGAAAAAGGCTTGAAACTACGTGAAGCAAGAAATACTACTTTCCACCCAACAGCGCCACAAAACTAGAATTCAATTCTCATACTTGGTTAGGAGTATCGGTGCTCGATAATATGAAAAACATAGCAATAAAACCCAAGCGTCAAGTGTTCAATTCCATCCTTAGTAAACTGGCGCAACTTGTATTGTAATTGCCTAAGAATTATTCAAGTAACTCGCAAAATGCATTCTTCCTGATTACGTATTCTCCCGTGAAGCCCGTCAACCATGGTGTACACACTGGTTCACAAGAAAGGCCCCTTTTATGATAGATGATGGGCAGACAACATTGTTCTCACCCGAATTGCACAAGCGTGAAAAGCTTTGCCCGATTATGTACTCCTTTTAGGTTACAACTTACAGACATTCGAGATCAATGTGCTTTGCCTTTTCCTTTCCAATATTTTGTTTTATCTTCGCCCGCACTATGCTTTATCGTTTAAATGTATAGAAAAATAGTTTTTATGCACGTGTAACACAAAAAACAATTGCTTAGCCAATCTATAGCCCTTGTTGTTCATTTACTCCTTAGATAGTTCTATAGAAAGTTTATTAAAATACATATAATTAGGTACTTAAGGATATATAAACATATAGGTCTAAAGAAAGGTAGTAGTATCGGTTCCCTTTGCATTGCTACCCATTTGCTAGTCCCTCTTTTTTCATATGATAAATTTATTTTATTATTATATTAGCGTATGAATCTATAATTTTGTAGAACATTAAACAAACTGTTGATATTAACTAATTCATTATGTAACTAAATACGAGGCTATAAACGATAATTTTACTTTTTTGCTTAGCAACATGTTGCGACCTAGAAAATCTGGTGTGTGGCTGTTGTTTGGTTTATGGGGAGTAAGGGAACAGACTTAGTTAACGCCTCCCAAATATCATATTATAAATCTCCATTATACTCTAAAAATATATTAACCCTTGTAATTCCAAATATTATATTATACCATAAATATACATTAACCTTTGTAACCCCAAAAATCATATTTTAAATCTCAATTGTGCTATAACCTTTGTAACTCCAAATATTATAAATCTCTATTATCAAATAGTGATCAACATTTGATACATCTCAAATATTGTAATCCCAAATACTTTACTCTGTTTCATCTCAAATACTGTAATCATTCTAACTAATAATCGAAGGCCAATAACGACCAGTATCACAAAAACTGGATACCGATGACCCAAAGCCAATCATAAAAACGCACGACTCCTCCCAGCTATACATATTGCCAAATAGTATTATTAACGGGGAGTGCATTCCCATGAAACCCTTATCAGAAGGCTGGACTGCGGACACAGTTTTATCACTCTATTCGGAGTATAAATACAGCTGCCAAAGGGAACACAACGAACTAGTGAATGGAAAGCTTTCCCGGAGTTTCAACGCCGCTGCAGGCGTACCACAGGGCTCCATTCTAGGCCCCATCTTATTTAATATCTTCACCTGTGGATGGTAGAGTACACCAGATTTGCTATGCGGGTGACGTCCTAGTGTACACGTCATCTAAAAGCCCAAAACTCGGAACAAACCGACTCAACAGTCATCTGGACGAACTGTATCAGTATTACAGTCGATGGAAAATTCGACTTAACCCATCTAAAGCAGTAGCAATAATTCTGAGTAGTAAACACTCCCAACCTACTTCTCGATATTCACAGAATATCGGAATACAAATGGGAGGTACTACGATTAGACCACAGGACAGGATGAAATATCTTGGGGTCATCTATACCCCAAAAATGAATTTCATCAAACATGTGACTCACATTCTTCAAAGGGGCCTCGGTTGGTCTAAGCAACTGCACAACATCTTGAAGCGGGTGAACAAAGTTGACACCAAAGTTAAGCTTCTCTGCTATAAGCAGCTAATCCGATCTGAAATATCATACGCCTTTCCCATATGGTCCTGCATATCTTCGGCCCAAATGGAGACTTCGAGTTTTCGAAAGAAAAGTCCTCAGAAGATGCATCAACCACTTTAGAAGGCCTGAAGATCGCCATTACCCGAACTCTCACCTATACGAAGGTGCATCCATTATCCCTATCGACAAGTACTTGCTACAATTAGCATATAAGTACCTCGAAAGCATTCAGAACAGCGAGAACCCACTTGTACGGGAGCCTTGCGTTCTTAACCCTTCTCTCTTTCGATCTCTTCGGATCAGACCACCACAATTTCTTCTTCAGTACAAAACTGAAGAAAACACCCTTCCCAACAACATTCATCTTTATAATAGAGGATTCCTGGACCCATCCCATAGGGTCGACTGCTGACACACTACAAACACGCACGCACAGTACAAGACAGCACAAACACACACACACACATACACACCGATCAAAGCGTAGATTATCAGACGCCAAAGACTTGATGTCCGTTTAATACCGCACTCAAGACCTACCGGTCTTGTACGATTTCTTTCCCACCATCCCCCAATCCAAGTAGTTAGAGAACAATTGAACTAACCCTACCCACACTATCCTTAGATACGTCCTTCCCCTTTCTTTTTAGATATCTTGAGACCGAGCCCAACATCTTCACGGATGTGGGTGATTCTGGTTATCGCAAGATAACAAATCATTTATATGAAGCAAGAGCAAGGTTGGAGCCAAAATAGAACCTTGGGGCACCCCCGAATTAACAGGATACAGATCCGAACACTCGCCGTCCACAACTAACCGGATCGATCGATTCTCGAGGAAGTTCCTCGTCCAGTCGCAAAGCTGTTGGGAAAGTCCATATGAACGAAGTTTGCTCTGCAATGCCCCCTGCCGCACGCGGTCAAAAGCCTTGGATATATCCAATGCGACTGCCCTTGACTCACCATGCCGTTCAATCGCAATGTCCATATATCGGTTATAAGTGGCAAAAGGTGTCCCGTGGACCGCCTGCCACGGAATCCGTATTGACGATCATTCAGAAGTCCGTTGCACTCCAAATACTTAATTAACTCTGTATTGATGACTTTTTTCATTACCTTAGATAAAATAGACAGTAATGCTATCGGACGGTAATTTTGTGGGAGACACTTTTTCCCGTCTTTGGGATTGACTGAACTCGAGCGATTTTCCAGCAGGCAGGAAAGGACCTCCGTGCATAAGATAAGCGGAAGGTTCTGCCAAGAACCGACGATAGTTCTGGAGCACAGTTCTTAAGGACTATTGCTGGTATGCCGTCCGGGCCGGTTGCCTTCCTACAATCCAGTTCACGTAGTATGCGTTGAATAGTGCGCGGACGAAATCCCTCATCCCGCATCGAAGACCGTACCGGCGCGATCACAGGTGGCTCCAAAAGGCCAGGATCGAGGTTTAAATTCGCGGAAAATAAATTCGCGAACACATTAGCTTTATCCTTTGAATTCGTGCTAACGTCCCGCTGTCTGTCACCAACAGGGGGAAAGAGGAGGGTGCGAAGCTACCACTGACAGGTTTTGCCATTGACCAGAAGGAGCGCGAACCAGTTGGGCACCGGAGGAGCTTATTGATCACCCTGTCGTTGTGAGCCTATGGTGTATTTTGCTCTCTCTCTTAGAGCGGTCTCGGTAGCGTGTCAGTCCGACACTGGTTCACCGAGACGTCCCCACTGCCTAACCGTCGTCGTGTCTCGTCACTCAATATAAAAACTGCACTTATGATTTCCTTACGCCTATTGCCTTTATTTGGTGATTAATTCTAAGGGTTTGATCCCTATATTTACAGTTATTGAAAATCGATAAACTATATTTACAATTATTGGAAATCTATAAACTATATTTATTACTATCGGGAATCTATAGACTGTATATATTATTATTGATATTAAAAATAGTAAGTCGACAAACTGCACTTATGATTACTGTAAGTCGGTACACTATGTTTGTAGTTATTGAAAGTCTTACTATATTCGTTATTATTGAACATCTATAACTATATTTATTATTATTGAAAATAGTAAGTTGACAAACAGCACTTAAGATTATTGCAAGTCGATACACTATGTTTGTAGTTATTGAAAATAGTAAGTTGACAAACAGCACTTAAGATTATTGCAAGTCGTTACACTATGTTTGTAGTTATTGAAAATAGTAAGTTGACAAACTGCACTTATGATTATTGTAAGTCTATACTATATTCATTATTATTGAACGTCTATAACTATATTTATTATTATTGAAAATAGTAAGTTGACAAACAGCACTTAAGGTTATTGCAAGTCGTTACACTATGTTTGTAGTTATTGAAAATAGTAAGTTGACAAACAGCACTTAAGGTTATTGCAAGTCGTTACACTATGTTTGTTGCTATTGAAAATAGTAAGTTGACAAACACCACTTTAGGTTATTGCAAGTCATTACACTATGTTTGTAGTTATTGAAAATAGTAAGTTGACAAACAGCACTTAAGGTTATTGTAAGTCGTTACACTATGTTTGTAGTTATTGAAAATAGTAAGTTGACAAACAGCACTTAAGGTTATTGCAAGTCGTTACACTATGTTTGTTGCTATTGAAAATAGTAAGTTGACAAACAGCACTTTAGGTTATTGCAAGTCATTACACTATGTTTGTAGTTATTGAAAATAGTAAGTTGACAAACAGCACTTTAGGTTATTGCAAGTCGTTACACTATGTTTGTAGTTATTGAAAATAGTAAGTTGACAAACAGCACTTAAGGTTATTGTAAGTCGTTACACTATGTTTGTAGTTATTGAAAATAGTAAGTTGACAAACAGCACTTAAGGTTATTGCAAGTCGTTACACTATGTTTGTTGCTCGGATTCGTCACAACAATCACTGCCACACGCTGTACCTCACGACCGTTCTCTTTCGTATCTCCAAAAGCAACTGAACTTTTCTTATCTAATCATCTCCGTATCCACAACGCGATTCCTTCATTCGCCGTGGCGACCGAACACCAAAATCCCATCCATGGTCTCAATGACTATATTTGGTAATTCCATTCCTCGCATCTGTGTGCCACCGCCGAAGGGCTGCACACATACACACGCTGATCCCCTTTGGTTGCTCATCGCTGGTGTCGCCCGGCATGCGAACCGTGAACATCATATTACTTGAAAGCACAACAACCCTCGCAGCTGGGGCAAGTTCTCCTGGAAAGTTTAGAATGTTTACACGATCAGTCACTGTGTAAAGCATTATTGGTGATCGTGCAAATCGCATTTCCATAATAGGATATGTATATCCAACCAGCACTGTGTGGTACATTCGTGCTGATCGGACGTGCGTTGCTGGCGTCCCCTGACATGAATTGCCATGTGCCTGTATGGGAAAAATTCCTATCTGGTGGCAAGTAGTGTGTTAGGGGCATTTCGTTGGTACTTGGCAGTGGTGCTAGCTGCAAATACAACCGTATTTTGCCTTGAAGTACTAGGTGCGCGTTTCCATTTCGTGTTGCCTGATTTAGCGACCGATGTGAGCGTGCATTACAGAATAGGTAAATAAAGCGTCTCTTGTGGCGTTGCAGCCGGATTAGCCTTTGTGGTACATGGTGCCATTCGCACTATTATGCCTGGTGTAGGCAATGTCTGTTGTTGCTGATGTATTTTTCGTATCAGCAGACATTGTGCTCCACAGATTTTAGGTGGTTATTGGTATAACCAATACAGGTAAGTACTTGCTCTATTGCAAAGGGAGTTACCTAGTGTATCTGGACAGGTGGGTAGTGGCGTTCGCAAGAACCGCCACAAGTCTTCTTTGCGGTATCAATCCCCTGGTTGCACGCGTTTCTGATTCTAACAAAATTCGTCCTGTTAACATCGGTGGGATTGGAGCGCCATTGCTTAAAAGCTCTATTTTTTGCCGCTGTAATCAGCTCGCATTTTTTATCAAACCAAGGTTTATCAGACGAACTTCGTTTGATGGAATGTGGAATATACATACAGATACCAAGCAGTATTCTGAGTTTCCCAATGGCGCAGAAACCTCTACGGTATAAATAGTCGGTTCGGATGTTAAAAACACATCCAGGGTGTTCGCATAATCGCCTCGGGCATCCGGCACTCGCGTTGGCTCCCCCACGAGTTGAGTCAAGTTATGGCTAACAGCAAACATCTCCGCCAGCCTCCCAGCCTCGTCGATTCTATTATAATATAACAACCAGTCGGAATTGTGTACATTAAAATCACCAAGGACAACAATTTCAGAAGCTGGGTGGTTGATCTGTATACAGTCGACGGTATGTGAAAGATGTTCGAAAAATGTCGCCGTCATTCGGGGAGCGGTCAAGACAACAAAGAAATTTAAGGGAATTCCTCAGCACGACCCTTAACCATATGATGCCCATATTATTACGTTCCAACGCCTCCATCCTCTGGCAAGCCAGATTGGACCGCGCGAAGACGCAGACTCCATCGCTATTTAACGAAATAAGTAATGGTACCGACTACAAAAGTTGAGTACGATGTTTTAAGAGCAACGGTGGATGTGAACCCAACAAAATTGGTGTGGGAGATTGCACAAAGCATGGGAGTATCCCCAATGACAAAAAGTCGACACCTTTCTCTCACAGGAAAGGTAAAGAAACTTGATAAGTGGGTATCCCATGAACTGAACGAGTCCCAAAAACGACGGCGCCTGGAAATCTGTGCATCGCCTGGACTAAGAAACCAAACTGAACCGTTTTCCACCGGGATAGTCACCTGTGATGAAAAGTGGATTCTGTGTGATAACCCTAAAAGAATAAAAGACCTGAGCAGTGGTTGGATGTAGGTGAAAAACCAAAAGACACCTCCAAGCCCGATCTTCACCCGAAAAAGGTTATGGTGACAATTTGGTAGACATCAAAAGGACCAATCCAAGGAGAAACGATAAACGCTATCAAATATTGAGAGGAAACCTACATATTGCATGTCAAATTGGCAGAAAAACAACCTGCGTTGGTCAATAGGCACGGCCCAATCCTTTTGCATGACAATACTAGACCCCATACCACACAAGTAACGGTGCAAAAATGGTTGCAGTTGGGATTTTAAATTCGTCCGCACCACCGTACTCTCCTGACGTTCCCCCAACGGACTAACATCTTTTCCACAATCTGGATTCATTTGGTCGGCAGAAGGTCTTCCGGAACCGAGCAGTCATAAAAGCCTTTGAAGATTTCATTGCCTCAAAAAGTCAGCACTTCTACTAAAAAGGAATATTTGATCTTGTATCATGTTGGACGGATGTCATAGATGCCAACGGATCCAATTTTGATTGAATAAAAACTTCGGAATAATAATATTGGCCTTAAATTTTTACTATAAAATCGGACATTTCATGTCGTACAACCCAATATTAGATCACTCTTAGTTCCTGTTCAGTTATAAGCCAAAACTCACCCTCAGACTCAGTTTTTGAAGATTTATCAGAAGCATTTTCATGAAAAAGGAAAGGTTTCTAATTTTTTCTATACATATAACTATTTGATGTGGTTTAATTAGAATGACTTTAGTAAAACAGAAAATATGAAGTGAATGAAAAATTCAAACAAACTTACCTTGTAAATGGTGAAAAATCTCGACAGTGATGTTCGTCGTATTGTGGGTAATCATATATTATCTAAAACTGTTCACTATACATTTTCATTTCTGAAAAATGCTTTGCACATCATTAGAAACTTTACCGACAAAAACATCAATCGCGAACTAGAATACAAGTCTTCCTAATGGAAATGAAATTGTTAAATTTAATTAAGGACGCACTTTTGCTCAGACGTTTTTATCAAATTAATTTCTAAAACGATTCATTACTGAATTAAATTTTATCCGAGGATATTACGCAACGCAGAACTTTTATTTCACACACGAAAAATTCACGAATTGGACATTAAGGATCAACTCCTCCGCTTCCCAGTTCGGAAGTGATAATACGAGCCGAGTTTTGTTTTGAGTTCAATGGATGTGATCCCCGTTGCTCGTCCAAAGGTACACCTGCTTAGTAAAAGCACATTTAAAGTGTCTTAGCAACAAAGGATTTTTACTACTGATCACTCACCCACCGATTTCCGGCGAAGTGTGAAGTCTAAGTGCTCATGATCGGTTAATGGTCTCATTAGGATTATATGTGGAAGCCTTTAACTGGATATCAGTACCTTCTTAGTTATGTGCAGTCTGCACCTCAGCCCGCCAAAACTGGCGTATGCAACGACTTGAAGACACAACTCGGAATCGTTTTGTCTCATCTGTGGCGTTTGCTTTCCCCTTCTCTCTCACTAACGTTTGACCGGACTTCTTTCCATGTAATTTGCGTGTTTACCGTGTAATTCTCTGTTGTTGCTCATAGCAAATATGTAACTACCCTGCCATTGCTTACCGTTGCTACTTGTAAAAATATATTATTTTTCATAAGGGTCAATAATGTTTGGCCACTTGGTAGTTTCACTTTTTTTTCTTGTGGAACATTCATTCATTGCATATAAATATTTCAGTTCATTCCTGGGTTTTGTTAACTTCATCGCCACACAGTTTTTTTTGAATGGGGTTGTGAGATGCAGGGTGGACAAGTATGTTGTTTTATTAGGAATACTTTAAGTAAGGTACTTTAAGTGATCATATAGAGGCAGTACAAAATACACAGATGCGGTGTTAATAATTTTTTTTTTTTTTTGTAATTTTATATTATCGAGAAGAGATGGATACAAATGAAATATATTGAGGTGAAAAAAAAAGCAATACTTCACTGATTACTGATATTGTTGGCTTTTTCACGATTTCGAAAAAAATGTTAAAGCACAGCGCGGGCGGAAGAAGACAAACTGGATATAGAAAAGGTGTATCGATGTATGTACGAGTATATCAACCTTGAATGCCTGGATATTACATTGACCAGAAACCGCATGGACAAATAGGCCACTCCATATTTATGTGTGTGGTTCGGTTGAAGAATGATTACCTCTGTTTATCTATATGTCTGGAGCTAATTTTTGGCGTGGACTGATCCGCACCCTTTGATTGGTGGCTATCGCGGGAAAATTCTCGGAGAAATGAAATCCATTCGATAATACCTATAGAAAAGCGATACACACGATATGTTGCATCTATGTTCTAGTGGGACTGAAGAATTTAGATCGTTTCTGAATCTTCAAACCTGTGAGAAGGGCGTTAGAATATACTCACAGCTAGGCTCGGTTCTCGTAAGAGGGGACTACAGGCCGAGTGGTCGGGTCCCAACGCTCTGTCGCCCGGTGAAATACCACCTCATCAAACTATAGGCTCCGTGAAATAGTCGGGAGAAATCCCTGGCCATCTTTCGGAGCTTGGCTGATGAACGGGTTCGAGAAAGGGTTGGTTTAGGTGGTACTCGGGCCCAAGGTGAGATACTACCCCGTCACGCTGTACATTCCGTGATACCATCGAGAGAAATCTTCAACAGTATTTCCGATGTATGGCTGGTGGGCCGGAATGTCACGGAAATGAGTCATGATCGTACAGTCTGAGATAAAGAATTCCGGAGGTAAACTAGTTTCCCATTCGGATCTCTGGGGGGACTATGTCAGGGGGAACATCATGCAAATATTCTGATAAATAACCGAATTTTAAGCAATTCATCATCGGGTAATCAGGTTCTGAAGGCTTTGTCGACGTTCGATTGATAACAGCATTTTGTAACATCAGAAACAGTGAAACCCGATATCCTTGCTCTAACTGAGACCCAGGTCCTTTCATCAACTGATTCGAGATATCTTCGTTACTCAGGATACGACTTGCATTCGAGATTCCATTTTAAGGGTGGAGTCTGTGTCTTTACGCGCTCCGATCTGGCTTCCCAAAGGATGGCGGCGTTAGGATCCAGTAACTTGCACATGATTTGGCTGAAAGATGTGCTGGAGAATTCTGTTACATTTCTTTGTTGTCTTTACCGCTCCGCGAATAATGATAGACCGGAGACACTTTTCGAACATCTTTCACGCACCGTCGACTGGATATAGATCAGCTTCTGAAATTGTCATCTTTGGTAATTTTTAAGTACACAACTCCGGCTGGATGGTACATTCTAACAGAACCGACGAGTTTGAGAGGCTGGCGGAGATGTTCCTGGTTAGCTATAATTTGATTCAATTCGTGGATGAATCTACGCGGGTGTCGGGTATCCGTGGTGATTATGCGAACACCCTGGATATATTTTTGACATCCGAGCCGAGCATTTATATCGTGGAAGTTGCTGCGCCACTGGGAAACTCAGATCACTGCTTGGTATCATCGGGAAACTACTTGCATTTCAAGTGAATAACCGACTTAAGCAACTTCGCCATGTATGAAGGTATGTGGCTGCTCACTGGGACGATTTGCGAGGTTTCTTCGAAACCTTTCCGTGGTCGGAGGTGTGCTTTGGAGACTCCGATGTTAACGTTTGCGCGGAGTCGGTCACAGGGATTATTCCTCTCGAGATGGAGATCTACATTCCCCATTCCAGCAAACGAAGTTCATCTGGTACACCTTGGTTTGATAAAATATGCCACCAGATTGCAGCGGCAAAAACGTAGTTCATCTGATACACATTGATTTGATAAAAATGCGAGCAGATTGCAGCGGCAAAAAATAGAGCTTTTAAACTATAGTGCCCCAATCTCACTGAGGTTAACAGAACGAATTTTGCTAGAATCAGAAATGCGTGCAACCAAGCGATTGATACCGCGAAGAAGGCTTACAACGATAGTGCGACCAATAACCTTCTTGAGTGCCCAACTATTTCGCATCCCTTCTGGTCAATGACAAGGGCTGTTAGCAGTATCTTCGCTTCCTCCTCTATTCCTCCATTAGTGAGGTGCAGCGGGACGTAAGTCACAAATTCAAAAGATAAAGCTATTGTGTTCGCAAAGTTGTTTTCCGCGCATTCAAACCGGGATGCCGATCTTTTGAAGCCACCTGTGATCTTGTCGGTATGGTTTTCGATTCGACATGTAAGGTTCCGCCCGCGTACTATTCGACACATTCTACGTGGTGCGGACTGTAAGAACACAACAGGTCCGGACGGAATACCAGTCCATAAGAACTGTGGTCAAGAACTATCGCCGGTTCTTGGCAAACTCTTTCGATTATCTTACGCACGGAGGACATTTCCTACCTGCTGGAAGGTGGCCCGAAATCAGTCAATTCCAAAGAAGAGGATAAGTGTCTCCCATAAAATTAACATTACTGTCTGTGTTATCTAAGGCGATAGAAAAGGTCATCAAAGCCGAGTTAATTAAGTATTTGGAGTGCAGCGGACCTCTGAATGATCGCCAATACGGATTCCGTGTCGGGTAGTCCACGGGAGACATTTTGACCCTTATAACCGATATATATATATATATATATATATATATATATATATATATATATATATATATATATATATATATATATAAGGGGAAGAAGACAAATTCCGCGTATTCGAGAATAAAGTTCTAAGGGCTATCTTTGGTGGCAAATATGACGAGGAGGCAGGACAATGGAGGAAACTCGACAACTACGAATTGGAAGAGCTATACCGTAAACCTACAATAGTGAGAGTAATCAAGTCGCGAAGATTAAGATGGGCCGGACACGTGACGCGAATGGGCAACGATAGGACCGTGCATAGAATTCTTGGCGGTAAGCCAATGGGAAAGAGGCCGACAGGACGGCCGCGATGAAGGTGGGAGGACAATGTTGGGTTGGACCTCGGGGAGATCGGATTGGATGGTCGAACGTGGAAGGAGAGCGCGTAGAGCAGGAAACAATGGCGGAGTCGAGTCGGTAAGGTCATGAACTTTCGGGTTCCTACAGGCCAATAAATAGAATCGAATAGATAACCCATATATGAATATCTGTCAAGGGCGATCGCACGCTCAGCACGCCCCGTCTGACATGGGACCTCGCTGAGCATACTTCGTTCATACGGACTCTCCCAGCAGCTTTGCGACTGGACCCTTCCTCGCAAATCGGTCTAGAGCTTTTGGAATGGTAGTGAAGAACGTGTGATTCGAACTGACGCTATGACAGCTAGAATCACCAAAAATTGAACCTAAGCGTAACACATCAGGCTACTGGCCGTGTTTAGAATTCGATTTTTAAACTCAAGTATATTCCACTGATGTGAATTGTTTTGTTATCGCTATGGTATACGTCTCTGATGTATTTGCTTATTCGATTTTCGTTCGGTGTTCTTCACTATTTGCTTGTGCATTGTGTGTGTTCATGAATGATTTGTCGGAGTCAACGGATAACTGGCGCCGGTACGGTGGATGGGGGGCGACCTGACCGCTTCAAAGATTGAATTACGACTTAATGATATAACCATCGTTTGGGGTAAAATTGGTGGTGTGGTGAAAAGGAAATCAAATTTTCCTTTTGAGACCGACCAATAGGAGTAGATCTCCGGTACAAAAATCCGAACGAGGGTCTGTCTACTTACGCGCGGATCAATTTGTATCTTCGTGACGCGAGCTCATGGGTGGGCGAACCGTGGGAATGCAATTCGAATTAAAGGAGCATTTCTGTGAGGATTGCTTGCAGTCATTAGGAAGCCATTGGGATGATTACACAATGACGGTTGTGTATACAACTACGTCGATTGTATATGGCATCCGTAACGACTCAAATGTAGGATTCCGGTGTGAATATTTACACTGACAGAGAATTCGGCTCTTGGCAGCTAGACGCGAGTTGCGCTGTGCTTTGTTGGTTGGATAGAAGCCGCCGTGGGTACAGATAAACCATGAAAATCTGCCGTGCAGGTGTGGGACAGAAAACGTAGGCAGACAGGGGTTCCGATGATTGTTTCCACAGTTTATTGCGGTAACCTAGTACGGCAGCCGAAATCTTTTTCTTTTCAGAACAATGCTGAGATGCATTGATGTATGCGGTAATGTCGTACTGATTTCTTTGAGGGAAAATGGTATAACGCATTAAATGCGTGAATGCCCTAGATGGGAGAAATGCTTGAGGATTCTTTTAGGAAAATTTTGCCGATGCGTTGATGCATGGAAAATGCCCTTGTGAAAGGAAATGCTTTTGATGCGGGGAGGTTGAGGTGCAAATATTGGTTGCGGATATGGGGGGTTCTTCAGGTGAGCTTTAAGAACCCCCACAGGTCTCCCATCAAGAATTCTACGCACGACCCTATCGTTGCCCATTCGCGATACATGCTCGGCCCATCTTAATCTTCGCGACTTGATTGCCCTCACTATTGTAGGTTTGCGGTATAGCTCTTCCAATTCGTGGTTGTGGAGCTTCCTTTACTGTCCTGCCTCCTCGACGTATTTACCTCCAAAGATACCTCTTAAAACTTTATTCTCGAATACGCGGAATTTGTTTTCTTCCCGTTTTGTGAGAGCCTATGTTTCGCATCCGTATAGAACAATCGGCATGATTATGGTACTATAGACACAGTTTGGATTTCATCAGTTTACTGACTGCGTGCCAACTACCGTTGCCGGAATGCAGTCTTTTGTTAATTTCTTTCGACATTTCGTTACAGGCCGTCAGTATCCTTCCCAGATATTTAAATTCGTTAACTTTTTTGCGTCTGACCTTTATACGTGTTCCCTGAGTTTCACCTGCTCTCGCCGTAATCATGTATTTTGATTTGTCTTCATTTATTTCTAGGCCCACCTCTTCTGCCACTTGCATGATGATTTCACAGATCGATTCTAATCAGCTAATTCACGGATTCGTAGACGTTCTCTAGGGTGTGTAGGGAGTGAATTCAACTAGATCAGTGGTGGTAGATCTACCAGCATCTACCAGAAATCCGTGTTTTGCAGTGAGAGCATAAGGTTCCATACAGAATGTTTTCAAAAAGAACAATAGATTGAAACATTGCCTTTGGGGCACTTTTTATGTATAGTATATGCTTATATTCTGACAAGTTGAATAGTGCAGATCAACGAGGTTTTGTAACGGCTTAGCGAGTGAAAAATAAAGAGTTTGCGAAAGAATAGTGAGAATGTCATCTCGAATGGTTCTTTGAATAATCAAGTAGAAGTGTGCACGGAATGGAGTGAACTTTGCACTCAAACAAATATATGCGAAGTCTGATGGGGTATCAAGGAGGGTTGAGGTATCTGCAAAATGTGCAGTACGTTGGCATTTTGATTCACTGTTAATACTTTAAAAATGCTCGAGCATTCGACCGTCTTCACCTCACGGACAGTAAACATCAATCTCATCTGAGGGAGAGCCATGCAATGTGTACAAAACACAATTTCGCCTTCAGCGATCGAAGTGAAACTCCAATATTTTTCATCCAATAAGTATGGAAGGAAAAAAAAGCTTGCAAGCCTTAGCACTTCAATTAAGTCGAACCTGCATTGGGATTAGTAAATATTCGTACCTGGGGAAAATACAATAAGATCTTTAGGGATCCTTTAGAGAGACAAACAATTACCTCATCTGACAACTTACATGACATATATTCGAACAAAGCTGGAATTGAAGTCATATTAGTGGGTAGAAGTAACCAGACACAACTGGACCTGGTCGATGGGGTGCAAAACTCATAAGAATCATAACTAGACTACTTTTATTCTACAGGTCTTGTCATAAAATTTGCTTTTAAATAATTGACGGTGGAAGCAGCAATCAACGAATGCATACCAATTCTCATTAAATATGGGAATTGTTTCCTCACGAGTGTGAGATATTTTGTATAGTATTGGGTTTGTCCGTGATTTCAATATTCCGTCATGAAGGCCGACTATGTATAAAAGTTCTTGTGGCTGTGCCGACTTTACAAAAAGCTGCAGCGCCATTTTTGTTTTAAATATAGTGTTCAAAAATTCGTTTTCAAATTGTTTTGATCGCTGTCCAATTTAGCGGCTGGGAGAACCACGGAGCATATGCGGATAGCTACCCTCGTTGTTAAGAATTAAGTCACCGTGGATCATTTCATGGGAGCTGTGTCTCGGTTCTGCAGTTACTGCGCGGCGGTAATTTTGCAATCTGTGCGAAAATTCGTCACTTTAGATAAGCACCGAGTTCTCAACTTATCAAAATATGCGAGCACACAAGTGGTAATAAATAAAATAAAATAAAGCATATTTTAGGTGGCTTATGACTCTCCGCGTACGATGGCGAGTATTAAAAAATAAAATACGCCAGCTAGCAGATGCTTGAAAATTCGTCGTGAAATATATCACCATATCCTGCAATGTGAGAAGACTAAATGAATGATGGTTACTTGCCAACGTACAAAATGAATGATTACTTTATATAATTATTCCGTTGAAAACGCCATTGAGAAAAAAAATCTCACCGAAGGAATCCGTCAATATTCGAGTACAATATCTATATATCTACGAGTCATTTTTTCCGAAAGCTCCACGTAATAGAATCATATAAAAATGGCAGACCTATTCAAAATAAATCAAACAGCCTTTTGTCATTTGCCTAATAGTATTGCAATTTGCTGATTATCAAATTAAATAAATCCGAAGTTAAAATCAATCACCAGGCGATATTGTGAATGAAATCTTTGCGCGTGCTGAAAATATGTTTGATGTGATTTTTTCAACTAGATGCCGCTTTTTATTCACTGGATTTCATTAAACAAAATCACTGCTTCGTTAGGCACTATGAATACATCAGCTAGCGCCCCATTGTTCTGTATTGGGACATGCATATTTGATGAATACCGATATAAAAAATTTAATATAAAAAAATACAAAGGCAAATAAACAAACATAAATAAATACATGAGATACATTCCCCAAGGTTTTGAATATGTTATATTACAATACACTTTTATTTTTGCTAGTTGAGCTTTTGTTGCTTTGTATTTTTGGTTTTTCCTGTTTTGGATTCTTGGATATTTAATGAGAATACGAGTATCTTTGTGGCGCTTGTTTAATTCGCGGGGGTTTGTTTAAAAATGTTCAGAAACAATTGATACCTGCACGTGGAGAATAAGGTAAAGGGCCCTGCTGTGTATAATACCTTTTTTTAATCTGAAAAATTGATTACTTAAAAAAGAGATTTCTTTTGTTTTGTTTTTGTTTATGGGGTAATATCAACTTGTGACTTTTTTTCACGTTTTTTTTTTATTGGCTTAGAAACCCCTTCAAGTATCCAAGAATAATAAAAAAAATTGGGAGAAACTTACAGCTGGCTCAAAAAGTTTATCCGAGCGTAGTAGTGAAGACAAATTAGCGGTTTTTCGAGTGCGCGGAGTATTTGTTATTCTTTATATGAATTATTCCGATACATAGCAGTTTTCAGATTTTAATGTTGACTAATAGATGTCTCTCCTATCCTAATTTTAAAGCTGATCAAACAGCTCTTCATGGAAAGTGCGTTCAAACTACTTTCACCGTTAAAACTACAAATCTACTCAAAACTTTAACTATCATGTTTTTCAAACTGGGGGCACCAGTAGCTCCGTCAATTTCTATCCGATTGACTTAAATTTTTGACTGCAACTTCCAAACCATATTTCCTACTTAGAATGGAAGCATTTTTTTTTTGATAAATTGATTTTTATAGAATTTATAAGCGATTTTCGACCGATTTTCTTCGAAACGAGCAAGAAACTTCAAATGAATGCCCCTTTTTTCAACAAATTTTTGAAAATATCTTAGAATGTTTATTAGATTTTTGAATATATTTTAAGAGACTTTTTGGTTTTTTGTTCCAGATTAAAAATTGTGACCTGATTTTTATTCCTTGCATGCACTGATGTGCCGCCATTCCGAATTGTAAAATTAAAATAAAACATGTTTTATATATAGTTAAAGGCTAGTACTTTCATATGCACAAAATCCCCTATCTCTATCTTTTTGCTGTCGTTCGTGGTACGTCTCAGAAAGTGAAATTTGGTGAAATTTCGGTAATATTAAGGTGTACTGATTATTACCTTTGATAAGGAATAATATATTTCTCTTTTTCTAAGCATTTCGTTTTTATCTAAAAACTTTGTAATTAGGACGAATATTAACACAATATATAGGCTGAGTTTTTGTCGCAGTCTGCCTTATGCCCTTTCTATCATCATCATCATCATCATCATCGGCACTACAATCGGGATCCGGTCTTGCCCTTATTTAGTAAGTCTTTCCACCGGTATCCGGACCATATCCGAGACTTGTTAAATTGTCCATAATAGTTGGTTTTTCCGGGCAAGGTTATTACGCTTGCGCCAAATGCCCTTTCTATACTTTGTATAAATAGCACATGTATTGTCAACAACTTTTAAATAACTATAAATTAATATGAAATACGATCGTACTTCAGCTTGATAATAAATTTAATATCCCGGGTCTTCGTCGTTATGTAGTGGAGATGTTTTTCTTATGATTACAGGCAAACAGTATTTAGTATTTGCCAAAAACACTAGAAGACTTGTCCTTATAATATGTGTTTTAGTTTCGAAATTTTTTTATTATTTAAAAATCGTATATTTTTTTCCTTTTGTATATTTTGACTTGCGTTTATACGTATAAGAAGATTTGTGGAAAAGTTGTCGGAGGTCAGCGTTTTCCTGTCTTTGAAATCGGTCGAATGTGAGCGGTTTTCGACAGGTGGGAACGGTTATCTGTTGAGGAATGGAGACTGTATAGTTGGTAGTCCATATACTCCTAATGCTTTCTGCAATTAATTCCATGAATACCGCGTGGAATAGAACGTGGGCGAAACCTTATATCCGCCATTGCAAACAGTACTGGCGCGATTATAGGCGGCTTTATAGGACCAATGTGCAGAAGAAACAATCTGATTAACTTTGCCACCAATTATCGCAATCATTAATAACAAAAGTAAGTTAACCCGAAACACAATCTTATTAAAACTTAAACCAATATGGAGTATATTTATAACATATATATTTCATAATTTTTATATAAAAAAAAAGGAAAAGGTTATCAATGCCGAGTTAATTAAGTATTTGGAGTGCAACGGACTTCTGAATGACCGCCGTGGTAAGCGGCCCACGGGAAACCTTTTGACACTTATAGCCGATATATGGATATCTGCGATTGGAGGGCATGGTGAGTCAAGGGCGGTCACATTGGATATCTCCAAGACTTTTGGCCGCGTCTGGCACGGGAAAACCTCGTTCATACGCACCTTCCCAGCAGCTTTGCGACTGGATGAAGATCTTCCTCGGAAATCGATCGATCCGCGTTCTAGGGGACGGCGAGTCTTTGGATCTATATCCTGTTAGTTCTGGGTTGCCTACAGTGTGAAAATGCAATATACAATACTCACAAAGAAAACTGGATCATCGGTCCCACAGCTGATGATGAATGGCCAGGCCCCCGTCGCTGGGGAAAGCTTGAAATTACTCGGCGCCACGGTCTGTGGGGTTGTATCGTAGCATAAGCACGTGTCGAACATTGCCAGGCCCGCCTCTGGAAAACTGAGTTATCTTTTTAGAGCCAAGAAATATTTTACTCCGGCCCAAATTTTTCTCCTGTATGGTATTAATCCTAAATTAGACTCGCGCCCGAATATTGCTCTCATGTTTAGAGCTCTGCTCCTAAATATACCCTCAATCTACTTGAGACCATACAGAGACGACCGATCCGCCTGATCGGGTGCACGGCGCTGACGTCGGGATTACACTGGCTATCACATCAAAGGCGCGTAGCTGACTCTGTCTGTTTTACATATATTATCACGGGTACTATTCTTCGGAGATTCGTGATATTGCTCCACGCAGTTCGGTTTATTTGCGCTTGACAAGACAATCCAACAGATCGCACCAATTTGCGGTTCATCTCCCGACAGCGCGAACATCTCTGCATAAGAACTCGTTCCGTTACAGAGCAGGAAAGCTGTGGAATTCCCTCCTCGCGCGAGTGTTTCCGGAGCGTTACAACCTGCAACTGTTCAAGAAGAACTGCAACGGCAGGTTAGAAAGAAATGTGTAGAAAGCGCCGCTTAAGATTAGTGGTGAGAATGGTTTAGGAGGCGGTGCTTGGAGAGTATGGGTAGATAAATTGAATTCGGTAATAGATAATAGTCGATAAAGATAGCAGACAAGTTCAAACGTAACAGCCTGAAGTCCTATTACAGTGACTGTCATAACAAAAATGAAGCTCGTATAAGATAAAGTCTGCCTTTTTCCTTTCCAATAATAAGCAACTATAACTTTTTTCCATTCATTTGCGTTCTTGGTCGTGGAAAATTTAATTTTTCAAAATCTTGTCGAACGTATCATCATCCAAACATGTTGCAAACTCGTTCGACAGCATTAAATCGATGATTTAAGTAGACCAATCAACCATTATAACACCAGAAAAGGTTTACCCGACCATAAAAGCCAATTCTCCGAGTAAGGCTGCTTTTAAAATGCCACCCTACAACATCTCCACCATTAAACTTATTTGTAAAGTAGCTCCCTGCGGCCCTGTTCTCCCCTTGGTTAAGTGTTGACAAAAATTGACTGCTTTAATTGGGAGTAAACGGATATTCAGCCATTAAGAGAGTGATCATTGCCGCATTATGGAAATTATCCAGTCGAAGCGCGACAAGGACCCGATATACAGATGTTCATTCAGATAAATGCAACCGCAGAGAACCATACGCTATGAAAAAGGAACAGGACGGCATAACAACCAACGTGGTATCGAATTTTCAATAAAACTAATTGAAATCTGCAGTTAAATGCTGCTTTTCGTCTGCGCCTGGTTTCATTTGTTGACTCTTCACCAATGCAACTCCAAACTCCATTCGCTGATGTCCATTTGATGTTATTATTTTCTCATTTTAGAGATTTTGTCCACTTCAATCCGTGAGTTGTGGCATACAAACAAATATCGCGTTTTATATCCTTTTTTCGCGTATTCAATCACCATCTAAAGCAAAAGGAAAGCAACATTCATTTGCTCACCTTTTATGTTTTATCCTTTATCCTTTAGATTCTTTGCCAACCGTTCGGGTGATGATAAATGCATTTGGGTCTGTGTGATATGTCATTTACTGCGACTTTTGATCAAGTAAATTCCCTCTTTGTACACTGCAATGCGGTTTCATATCGAATGGACAAGAAGAGATTTGCGGGTTATCATGTAAGCCTAGTCCAACCATGTGGGGTTGAGTGGTAGTGATTTTAATCATTGAGATGTGATCCATGTTCGATTTTCTTTTTTGGAAATTGAGATTGCGGCAGATGTCATTTTTATTGCCACCCAAATGTATGCAAAATGATGTATTTTCTAAACGAATTACAGCTTTCGATTGGAGATGAACCATGGATAGCCAAATGGTGTTCCGGTTGGAATTTGTCTAGATCCTGTCAAATGTCAGGGTATCCATTTGAAAATTGCCCTTACACTGGTCGAGGGTGTTACAATTCAAAACTGCATGTGTGCATCATTCTTTCGGACTTCATGCACTGCATTTTTTGTGAAGGAACAACAGGTTTCACATTCGGTGTCATGTGTTTCAAACACAACAGACAGGAAAACCTTGGGACGATTGCAGTGTTAGATTTGCAGTGACCCTTAACGCGAAGAATTTCACGGTGTTGGTCTTTGGCGGCCGCCACCCAAATCCAATATTGTGAAGTTTACCAATTCAAGCTTGATTCCGGCCGAAGTCACACAATGCATTTCGAACACTGCTGTATGCTTTTCCGGGTTTCTGTGCTGCTTTGTCCTTATGACATGGACCGAAGCCATTTTAGGGGTTTATTGTCTGACATTGGCAGGAATTAAAGGAGCTCTCTCTCTCTCCTTAAACAGACTCACGGTAAGTGAAATGTTGTGGTGCTTTTTGGAGCAATTGCAGAAAAGAACTCTTTGGTACCAGTAAGATTGCAAATAGAAGATAATTAAATTCTGTTACATCAATGAAAGACATGGTGTTGAGTAAGAAACCATTGCGCATTTTTGCAATAGACGTTGTTAGTACAGTTTTGGGAGTTCTGGCGTCATTCACATATATATTTGTCATATGTCGTCTAAGGGATGACAGTGTAAGTTTCATTCTTAATATTTGGTTAAATTTTGTAGCCGTGTATTTTCACCATATTTTACTATATTACTTCCGTAAAGGGAAGAAATTTATGTCAAGGTTGTGAAAACTTGGGTAAGGTTAAAGGTGACGATGCTCTACAAGACCGTTAGTGCCAAAAGGTTCAAGAAATTCCGCACTGGTAATTTCGATATCAAAGAGTTCCTCGGTCAAGAACGCTCACCGAAGTTGATGAAGACAAAATAGTGGCGTTGATCAAGTCAAATCCACTTTACACGATACGAGATATTGCAGGAATATTGGAGATCAGTCAAAAAAGGATTCACTTTCACCTTAAGAAACCTGGACAGGTAAAATAACTCTATGCATGAATTCCTCATGAACTCAAAGAAATTCATCTGAAATGACTTCAAAAACAGAACTTCATCAAAGGAAGCTTATGCTCTCAGTGTAGTAGGATTGGAAAGGTGTGATGATTTTTGAGCTCTTACTAAGGAACTGAACAAACAATTCGGATGAGCACTCTTGGCAATTATACAGTTTACACGTTTCTGTCATTGGAGTTGTAATCCATCACAATAAAGTGAGATCACACACTTCTTTGACGACTCGTCAAAAATGGTTGGAGCTTGGATGGGATGTGTTACCCCTTACAACATATTCGTCTGACCTTGCACTGTCAGACTTCCACTTGTTATGCTCTTTTCAAAACCCCTTGCGTGGAATAACGTTACATTCATGTGAGGTGGTAGATCAGCACCTTGTTCAGTTTTTCGCCATTAAAGACGCATGTTTCTACGAAATGGGAATAATGAAGCTCGCTGAAAGCTGGTAAATGATTATCAAACAAAACGGAAAATATGTCTTTGATTGATCTCTGTTCTTTTTATGTATACATTTCTTTGAAAAACATATAATAAATACGCAACATGTTTTTACTAAGCCCAATACAAAATCTCTTCATCATCATCACCATCATCGGCACTACAACCGGGATCCGGTCTTGGTCTTATTCAGCAAGTCTATCCACCGGTCCCGACTTTGAGCCGATGTCATCCAGTTTGGCACTTCCAAGCTCGGGGCGTCCTGCTCTACGCCATCTCTCCATCGGAGACAAGGTCTGCCACACTGTTTCCTTCCATACACCCTACCACAAAGGCAGGCTCCTCTTCGCTCATTCGAGGTAGGTGTCCCGCCCACCGGAGTCTACCGAGCTTGATTTTTCTTACAACATTAGCTTCAAGGGAGGTTGCGTACAACTCATGGTTGTAGCGTCTCCGGAATTGTCCTCTCTCACATACGGGGACAACAATTCTCCTTAAGTCCTTCCTTTCAAACGCGGCTAAGAGTTCAGAGTGCCTTTTATTGACCACCCAGGTCTCGGATCCATACATGAGTACTGGTAAGACTAAATTTCGGGATTTAAAGAGCCTTGATAGACCATAGTAGGCTTTGTTGGATTTGATCAGTCGTTTGCGTATTTCTTCTTCCATATTGTTACCGACTGATGCTATTGACCCAATATAGGTAAAAGATTGCACTATTTCAAATTCGTGCTATGCTACCCTGATAGTTTCACCAATGTTAAGTCCTCTCATCGCAGAAGTTGCCACCACGTACTTAGTCTTTCCCTCATTAATGCGCAGTCCCAGTTTTTGTACCGCCTGCTCGATCTGGGTGAAGGAATCCTGTACACCCGAATGGGATCTACTGATGATGTCGATGTCATCTGCGTAGGCATGGATCTGGCTGAGCTTGGCGATAATAGTCTTTCTAGTTGTAACCACAGAGTCACGGATTGCTTTCTCCAGCGCCAGGTTGAAGAGGAGTAAGGCGAGACCGTCCCGTTGTCGGAGTCCATTATAGATGTTTATTGGTTTGGACAGCAATCCCACTATTTTTACTTGACTAGTTACGTTGGTCATAGTCAACCTACAAAGTCGTATCAATTTGTTTGGAATGCCGAACTCTCTCATGACATTATATAGTTCTACCCGGCTATGCTGTCGTAGGCATAAAGTCTATAAATAGATGATATAATGGAATCTTAAATTTCAGAAATGTTTCCATCGCCTGCCTAAGGGTGAATATCTGATCAATCGCTGATTTGCCTTGGATGAAGCCACACTGATATTGACCAATGATGACTTTAGCGTATGGGGCTATTCGATCCTGAACGATAGAGGAAAGTATCTTATAGGTGGTACTCAGCAATGTTCTACCCCTATAGTTGCTGCAAACTGTGTTTTCTCTCTTCTTATGTATGGGGCAAATTATTCCGCGACGGCAATCTTCCGGCATCTCCTGTTGCTTCCATACGTGCGTCACGATCTCATGAATTGCATGATGTAACGCTGTCCTTTCTTCTTTGATCAGTTCAGCTGATATGCTATCAGCTCCAGGGCTTTATTTGATTTGAGCTGTCTTATGGCTTTTGTTTTGACTTTCAGTCGCTAGTTTGCACTCATCACCAAACCAGTCCTTCCGATTTCTACCACTACTGCCTAAGATGGAGTTGCCCGTACTAATGACAGTATTCTTAAGGCGTGTCCATTTCTCTTCTGCCTCCGACATTCTGGCCTCAGGACTTACTCTCCCTTCACCGAGCTCTCCGAGGGCGAGTCTTAAGGTATGACCTGATCCACTGATGCAATACGTTTTTTTTTGATTTTGATTGAATAACGCATTTATTGTACAATAATTTAACAAATGTTGACTTAGGACTAAAATGCTAAATCCTATTTTACAATCTTTTCGTATTCTTAAAATAATTTACTGACTCTACACGAGCACTCTAAATTACACGATACAATTTTGTGTAATGCCTTTCGGCGTACAATAATATTTTTATATTTTTATATTTTTATATATTTTCTATTACCCGAATATTTTAGAAGACGAAGTTCTCTCTGTTTTTTTTTTTTTTTTTTTTTTTTTTTTTTTTTTTTTTTTTTATAAATAATATAAGGTAAAAAAGTTTATAAAAAAAATTAATAACAAAAACACAAAAAATGTTAACATAAAGAAATTTTAAAACGAAAAGGAATCTAAATGAAAAATGGAAATGAAAAGGAAGAATAAATAAATATGAAAAGGGAAGTGAGGAATGGGAAGGGAAGGCGTAGCGTCTGAAGATGTTACTATATTTGGGGATATTAAATCCTTTCTTCATTGTCAATCCACCACCAGTTGGGATGGGATCGGTCATTTATAGATTTATCTCGATCGCCTATTGCCATGCTAAATCGCAAGTGAACTGCAGCATTTGATATATCACTGTTATAAAGAATCCGTTTGTCCCTGGCACCACGAAAAGCGTGGTAAATAATAGGGACTCCGTGCTTGTTTTGGATAAGACCTTTTCTATCCAATAGAGGGAACGCTTCTGGTGGGATAAACCCATTTTGGAATGTATTCTCCAGGTATATGTCATTGGGGTAGTATGCTCCCGAGATAAGATTATTTTCGCTGCACATTGCCCTTGCAGTGTGACCACGAATAATTTTGATAATGAAATTGTCTATCCTATTCAGTCCTGATTTGTCATACAGTGTCTTATTAGGATAGAATTTCCTGTATTGAGACTCAGGTGTTCTATGTAACCCGAGGCAGGAACGCAAGCACTGCCTCTCGAACATGCGAAACTTTTCCATGTAGGATGGGGAAACGTTGAACCATACCGGGCAACCATACACTAATATTGGACGAATAAATGCTGAATAGGAAATTATTTTAACTTTGTGATCTAGGAGACTATTTCGAAACAGACTTCTTGTCATTGCATATGCACTTTTAGCTGCGGAGAGGGCAGCTGCTATGTGCTTATCAAAGTATAGGTATTGGTCCATCCAGATACCAAGGTACCTGACAACAGTTTTCATTTGCAGCGGAAGATTATTGCTTCCTACAATGGAAAAGTTTTTCCAATTATGCCTTGTATCTCTTGAAGCTGTAGAGAGAGGTGTTCTGAAAAGGATGGTTTCTGTTTTTTGGAAGTTAATTTTCAATTTCCAATCGTCACAAAAGCGTTTGATTTTATTGAAGTCTTCTTGAAGAAGTCTGTTAATGGCATCGATATTTTTTTCTGATCTGTACACTACAATATCGTCGGCGTATGCAATAGCATGATTAAGAGACCCAACTAGATCACTAGTATAAATATTGAAGAGAATGGGAGAATTCACGGCTCCCTGCTGTAAGCCGTTTTTAATATGGAAAGTTTTATTGGAGATTTTGTCCCCACATTTTACCACAAATTGCTTATCCATTATCATATCGTAAATGATGTATAACAGATATTCGGGCAAACCTAGATTTGATAGCTTATATACAAGTCCTTCTAACCATACGGTATCGAAGGCCTTTTCAAAGTCAACCAAACATACGCCTGTGCATTGTCGTTTTGCCTTGTTCCACTGTATATCGGAAACAAGTTTTGTAGCTGCATGAACTGTGTCGTGCCCCGCTCTAAAGCCAAATTGGTTGTTCGGAATGATGTCGTTTTCATCACACCAGTTTATCAATGCCCTATTTATGATTTTCTCGAATATTTTGCTAATATTTGGAAGCAAACTAATCGAGCGAAGGTTAGCGGGATTGCTCCTGTCCTTGCCCTTTTTGGGGATGGGATGGACTACTGCTATTTTCCAACGTCTTGGAAAGTATGCATTATTTAGAGCGTTATTGAACAAGGTAGTGTAAATTTTCACCGCTTCCGGAGGCAGATGTTTAAGAACTGTATTCGGAATACCATCTGTTCCAGAGGATTTCTTGTTTTTAATGGATCTTAGGATGTCCGTGAGTTCATTCTTATTCACAAATATATTTGTGTGCAAATTTCTAAGCGGCGCATCCGCTCTATTGTTTTCACTGAAGGTGGTGAAACTTTTGTTTTCGGAATGCCAACTTTGCCGTTCATTGTGCAGCGAAATATGGTTTTGGATAGCTCTGTTTTCGATATCGAGGTTAGAATGAATGGATTCATTCACTTTGTGTACTGCCTCGAAACAGGCGCCAATGGAGTTCGCTTTCTCTTGCGGATCCTCGACTACTATTAGTTCTTCGTTGGAGTTGATGTGTTCCGGGGTGAGTCCTGCGTTCAGCAATATTTGACAATTCTCGGGAGTCTTCGGGACTCGAAGGCAGGGAATATCATTATGATCTATTCTTCTAAATACTTTATTTATTTGCGGAAACATATTCCCACCACTGGTTTTAATGGAGAGAATTTTACGTTTCCATTCTTCATTAATTACTGATCTGTAGTTGTCACGGATCAGCTTTTGAACGTTTTTAATCAATGACTTAATTGTCTTTATTTCTTGGCTATAAGGATCGCTGAACTGTCTGTAGAGCAGTTTGAGCTGGGAGAGCAGAGCGCTTTTTTGTCTATAGAGGGCGTCAATAGTTGAGTTTCTATATCTATTAAAATTCTCCTCCATGTGCGCCGCTTTTGGAATGGAACGGTGCATTGTTTTGATGACAATGTTGTCCATCGTTGAGAGATAATGATCTATTTCCTCATTTCGAAGGTTCCTATTAGTTGGAGGGTCGATGCCATTAGAGCATAGTTCTCTTTTTATTATGCGATCAAAGCGCGACCAGTGTGCTTTTCGGAAAACGAACGAATGTATCTGGTCGTACTGCTCAAGTATTGCATGTTCGTTTGGAACATGTAAAACGGCGCCGAGGCCGTAATGGTCACTATCATACCCGATTGTGCGAAGGCAATTTCGAGTATTTAGGTCCGTGCCTAATAATTGTAGTCTGTCGTCAATCATAAGTAAGTCCAAAAAGGAGTTTCCTCTTGGATAAGATGGTGTAGTTGTAGCGTACAATTCTAGTTTATATTCTGTTGCATTTGTTTGCCACCAGTTGAACAGTGCATTACCTCTTGTGTTCGGCGTGATATCACCCCAAGCACTGTGTTTGGAGTTGAAATCTCCCGCCAGAACAAAATAATTGTTTTCCGAGTCTAACTTGAGATTACGAAAAAGGATATCCATTTCGCTGATAAATTGCGAACACTGAGGAGCTTCAGGTGCATACACGGATACCACGTATAGATGCCTTTGACTTTTCAAAGGTATATCTATAATGCAAGCTTCCAGCAGCTGAAATTTGTATACAGCTGTGCTGTAAACGACCTTGTGGTGAAGGCCTTTCTTAATTAAGATAGCAACTCCACCCCCTTGTGTGGCGTGTGGACGATCTCGTCTAATGACTTTATAGTTTTTGTAGCCCAATTTGTGCCTCTGGTTTAGCTTGGTTTCGCTAGCTAGAAGCACATCGGGGCATTCGGCTTCAAGCAGGTTACCTAGATTATCCCTTCTTGCCACGTGGATTAGTGAATTCACATTCACAGCAATAATTTTTAGTGTTAAATTAGTTGGATAGTTCATTGTGGTATATTGGGTTGTCTGAGAACAAGGACGAATAAATAATATCTATTCGGGCCGCTTGTTCAGTCAGTTTTTTTTCAAATCCAGCAATCTGTCCTTGTATGGCTAACAGGATTGCTCTTATATCTGAATTTGCCTCTGGAGCGGGCGCTTTTATGACGTTGCGTGAAAGTTCCGTCGCCGTTGTATTAATTGGATTACTAGCCATTTGAGAAAATGATATGCTAGGTGCGGAAGGTTTTGTGATATTACTTCCCTGTGCCGCGAAGTTTGAGTTTAATGGACTACCGGCAATTTGAGCGAATGATACACTAGGTGCAACGAAGTTATTATAAGAACGAACCTTCATTCGTTTCTCTTCTTCAAGTTGTTTTTTTTTAAATTCCAACTTGGCTTTTAGTTGTTGGAATTTCGGACAACCTCTAAAGTTGGCCGGGTGACCTGTATTTTTGCACAGGACGCAAGATAGTTTGCTTCTATCCTGAACCTGTTCTTTACCTAAGGGGCATTCTCCTACGGTATGATTGTTTTGGCACTTTACACATCTAAATTCCATACAACAGTTAGATGCAACGTGGCCGAATCGTTGGCACCGCATGCACTGCAACACACGGTCAGCCTTCCGTATTTTTTCCCAAATTATTGTTTGGTGGAAAATAACTTTAATATTCCTAAGTGCATCGACTTTGCTGTTGGGACTTCAGGAGACAATGAAGAACGGCAGCTTGCGGTTGCGACTTCGGGAGAGAGAAGTGGAGAATGGCTTCACATCAATGAATTTTAAACTGTCATTTTCGACAGTTTGTAGTTCTGAGAGGAGTTCTTCCGAGGAAAAAGAAGGATCAACTCCTTTCAGTAACATGGAGATAGTTTTCACCGATTTAGGTGTGTACGTGAAGTACTCACTACTTGCTTCCCTTAGAGCAGATTTAATTTTATGATAATCATCTAAACTATCACATAAAAAACTTATTTTATTATTATTTAAATTCTTCGTTTTAAAATTTCTACATGTTAACTTACCCAATTTAATTAGGTCCTTAGCTTCCATAAAACTGACTATGATGGGAGGCACTTTCTCCTTCTTACTGGCTGCTGTTTGTTGTTTTTCCAGCAGTTGTTGCTGCTGCTGTTGCTGTTGCTTCTGCTGCTGTCGTTGTTTCTCCTCTTGCTGTTGAATATTGCTTTCCGATAAAGCTTCTTTGATTTGTCGATCCAAATCGTTCTTCTTTTTGGAGAGCTCCTCTTTCTTTTTGTATAGCTCCGCAATAAATTCAGCACGTTCGGCATCTTTGTCACACATTTCAGTATTGCTGGTTTTGTGGTCTTCAGTTGCCAGTTCTTTAAATTTATTCCCTTCTCCGGAATAATGTGGCTTGTCAGTAGTGGTCATTCCTTCTCTTCGAGTTTTTTCTTTGTTGGTTGGGTTAGCTTTATGCCGTTTGGCAAGGAGGTTTGGCTGGGCTTTGGGCCTCCTCTTTGAAATTACTTTTAGCATTACTTTTCTTTTTTCCATTATTTGTTTCGACCGTTAATTTAATTGTTTTATTTGTGAAGCAGCATGCAGAGAACATCTGCTTTCACACGCATACACATTAACACACGCACAGTTTTTTATTGGCCGTTCGGTATATACACAGCGGTAGACACGTCAGCACACACGTGTACGCGACAATATTGTAAATTTGTGTGGACGACCGGCGAACGAATGTTTTCAACGAGAGTTTTAGACAAGCACTTGGCGCATTGTCGTTTTATTCAAGTTACACCCTATTTTTGGGTTTAATTAATATTTATTTTATCTTTTACGCGCACCTTGCACAACACTTTGGCTACGAGTTCAATGACTATACAGCCGTTCTCAGTGACGGCCACACTTTCACACACAGGTGCACACACTAGAAAGACACGGGATAGAACGATAGAACGATCCGTATCCTTCGAACGTTAGCTGAGTTATCCTGATGCAATACGTCTTCGTAAGTCAATGCGCACTCGGAAAACTGTACCAACAAGATAGTGATCCGAGTTGGCGTTGGCACCTCGGTGCGTTCGTACCGTCATCGGGCTCGAGGAATAGCGGCGATCTATTAACACGTGGTCAATTTGGTTGCGAGTGGTGTGGAGGTGAAGAAAATATGTGCCGATCATGGGCACTAGTTCACTTTCTTCCCCAAGATGTTGCTAGACGAATATCCAATAAAAGGCACTGGTATATTGTTTTGTATAATGTTTTTTTCATTTGTCTTTGACTTTAACGAATCTATTATTATTAAATATTATTAAATTCAATAACGCGACACAACATTCGTCTGACAACACTTCTGGTTTGGTAAGGTTAATCCTTACGCGCGTGCGATAATCCAAGTGGTGGAAACATAAATAGCAGACAGTCTTTTGCTTTTCACTGAGATATTGTTTTTCCTTGTTATTTTATTTCATTTTATCCGACACGAGCTGGCTAAAGGAAGCCGAATTGAGTTTGGATATTTTAACCGCGCTGCACATTATGAAAATCCGATTTCAGCAGAGAACTGATGGTAGTATTTTTGCAGTAACCGTAGTATCTTTCGCGTAGAACTTTTATTTCAAAAGGCAAATGTCGCTTACGAATAATGAATTCTTATTCGATTGGGTAACGGAGAACTACTTCGCATCCGCATGCACACGCTGCGATCGTTGGGTCACGACTTACCCGGTTGATGGTTGTTAATCAACTGGTTGGAAAAGGGATGAAGTTGGGTAATTTAATTTTCACACTTGACAACCAAAAGAGAACATATTTCTGCTCGTCATTGCCACGTTCGTCGATGTGTGGTGGATAATCGGTTAATTGATAATCGACGAACAGGGGAGAATGAGAGAACAGAAAGACGATGTATGATGCTCTCGGGGTAGATTTGGTTGTGTGTGTATGAATCAATGTACTTTGAGGGTAACCCATTGACCCAATTCGGTGAATATGGTGATCTCAGAGTACATTGATCTGTACGAAGACAGAACTGTGAAGGAAAGGAAAATTAAGCTGGTGCTATACACCTGCGAAAAGAGAGCATTAATCCCCAGCGAATGAAGTGTCTGGAGAAAATGAAAAGGACGCTGACTTGGCTAGGGAAATCTGATCATGGGAACTAACTTAAATGCTTTGATAATTTCCCCAGCGGTCGCAAGATTAAGCAACCGCGTCGTTTGATCGGACTATGCCGTTGCTAACCGACATGATGCGATTTCCTGTGAAAATCTCATGGGTTAGCGAAATGGGGTTGCCGTATGGCAAAAAGGTAGCTAAACTCAATTATGCATTATCTGCATAGGATAATGAGTTTAGCTATGCGTCCGTTTAACATGTTTTACAGGTGGAATAGCTTATAAGGGGAATGGGTAGAAATTACGCGCTGAAAGCGGTCGAAATAAGGTACGGGATTGTGGGTTGGTTCTCCATGTGGTATAGAGGACCCCCACAGTGGCTCCATCAGATGATACCCAGGTGGCTTTGTGGATATCTTTACGTGGAAACCTCGCACCCGCAACGGTCAAGTTCTTTGATGCTGCCAGTTCGATGACTCGTAGTCTATTGTCATTAGTGTTCTCATGCAAACTATGTGAGCTTGCGTAGTGCCTTAGAACCGGCTTCCTACCTATTTTCGCATTCAAATCACCAAGAACGATTTTCATACCGTATCTTGGGTAGGCATTGAGGGCCCATTCGACGTTTTCGTAGAATTCTTCTTTTTCATCGTCAGGGGATTGCTGTGTAGGTTCGTAATCGTTTATGAGGCTTATGTTGTTAAACTTGCCTCGCACGCGAAGAGTGCATAACCTTTCGTTTATTGCATTAAAACCGATAATGACAGGCTTCAGTTTTTGGCTAATTAGAAAGCCTACCTCGAGCACATGGTGTTTTGCATGACAGCTGTAATAAATGTCATACTCGTTTTTTTGAATAACATCACTCCCCGGATAGCTGCTGTGCAGCTCGAACTTGAGTGGACGTTCTATGAGAAAATTCTCATATAGTTTTGCCATTTCGTTTCCGTGGTCGTCGTCTTGTATCCGGTCCATATTCGAGGCTTGATAAATTGTCCATAATAGTTTGTTTTTCCGGACAAGGTTATTAGCCTTGCGTCAACTGTTCTCGGGATGTCGCTGCATCCATTGGTTCACTACTTGGTGGGTGCCAAAGCTACCCAGGGGTCTCACGTGGACTGCATGTCAACTTGAATTGAACAGGCACAAGGATCGTTTGGCCTTCGCCGGGTTGAAAGCAATCAGTGGCTTTGCCCTGTATTTCGCTCCCATCCCCCACCAGTAAGTTATAATGTGAGATAATTAAGCTGGAGTTTAAGCAGTTTTTGTCTAGCTGGTAATTTAGATTCCAAGAAGAAATGAAAACAAGATTGCAAAAATTAACAAGCACCGCCAAGACGCTAAAAATGTATCAGAAAACAATCTCAAATCACCTGAACAAAGCTGCATTCAAAAAGATGCCCAGTTTATATTATGTGTGTAATTGTGTTCTCATAGATGAGTAATGGAATTCTTTTTCCCCAAACTTTTAACATAATAAAAACTAAATCTTGATTCATAACATCTATCCACTATTTAATTAAAGTACTTTTGTTTTGACAAACAATTATTAGGACACCGTTTAGCTTTAAAATAATCAACGTCGAATTTAATCTCTTGTGCTACTCATTTCTTCGGTCACAGCTCTTGTTCCTCATTCAAATTATGAATATACTATAAAATACTCAAAAGTTAAAAGACCTATCTACTTTTCAATTACAATTGAAAAGTAGATAGATGATTTTCCTAATTTTTTTTCTTGTTCTAATTGCTTTTCAAATTTTTCTGTCTTTCTAGATATCCAAGTGTCAATATGATGGCTACATCGCCAGATTTCTTTGGCAATCCGTATGCCTTGTTTCGGGGGCCACCGGCAACTATGCGTCCTCGTGAAAGTTCTGCTAATTCCTTTGCTCTTGATCTTCAAACTGGAAATAAAAGAAACGTTGAATCAATACCACCTCCTCAACCATCGCCACCTAGGTAATGTATAACACTAGCGTTCAACCATCAACAACACCAACAATTTTTTTTGAGATATAACAATTGCCCAAAATCATATTCCGTCTTCAATAAACGTTAAGAGTTCACATATCTTCAATCAACAGACTTCATTCTGCAATCAACAATGTCGCGTTCGATTTAAGCTTTGAGAATATAAAATAAGTCCTTTTATAATCCTTATAGAACTATTTTCTAATTTTCATTTTTGAATATATTTGTACACTCTTTGAATGGTCGACAGGGACCACTTGGACATAATCACCCACTTAAAAATACGAAGTAAATTGCAATATTAATATCAAAGTAACTCACATCGAGATATCCAGTAGACTTTTAAGGTTTTGCTACATTTTTATGAACTTTTAGCTACATAAAATATTTAATAATTCCAACAAATAAATAAATAATAGAACACTAACAACTAATATCCTATATTAGAATATTAAATTTTTAAAATATTATATAAGAATATAGAATATTATAACACAATAAACTACATACTAATATTCATATGTACTAATAGTATACGTAATTATCTTCCATAAATATTAATTAAAGCAATAAAATAAACAATAATTAATAGTTACAGTTTTATTATTGTCCACCTATTATATATTATAACATACATTTCGTAATATTAATAGTAACGTCCTATTGTAACTTTATATATTCCTACAAGTATAAACTTTATATTTACAATGTTTTTATTAAATAGTAAGCAATACACAAGACAGATAAAGCAGATATTCTAACAATTTGTAGTCAACAATAGCTGTAGTGCTGCCATTTTATACGATAATTTAACGAAAATAATACAATACTATTAAACATTAAAAGATTCCAAAACGTTTGAAATTCAAATACATCTTATCCTATAGTAATTTATTATTCCGTAGTAAAACCTTAACACTTTACCGGTTTAGTTAAACATCTAAAACATGTTTTAAAGAGCACTTTGTAAAATGGTATATTAACCGAAAGTACAAATTTAAAAGTATACGAAGACAATGTCCTGTCGGATATTAGACGACGTTAATTAAGATCTTATACTTCCTATTCAATGAAAACTGAAGTTTTACTTCGCTTCTTGAAAAATTATAACACTATTTCATAAAGTATACGTTTAAAGCAATAACTTATTAGTACTCCATTTAAAAATAGCCGCAGATTTACACTATACTAGTTAACACTAATAAACACGGTATACGTTCTATAAAAACTTTAGTATATATAGACATAAATTTAACCGACATTCTCTCATCTTCAATCAACATAAATTTACTAATTGTATTCCACAGCTAAGGTAAGTGGTTTTGATTATTTTAGTATACATATATACATTTGGTATAGTTTAAGTAAACTATTGTTTTTATGGTTGCGCCAAAGGATGTGTAATCTTCTAAAGACACCATGGTCCTTAGCCTATGGCAAGTACGATTCACAGAGTTGTACAACATTGCACCTACGTACTAAAACACACGTTTGCGACTCTTACCATTCTACCTCCGGTCTTACTTTTAGCTAGTCTCCTTTATCTTTCTGCGACTTCTTTTCTTGCTCTTTTGAATTTACACAGCTTATTCTGTCGTTTCCAAAACGGTTTAGATATTTTCTATACCTACCACGCCCTGACGAGAATTACATAAGGTGGTAGTTGCAGTTCCTGTATGAGCGCTTTATCCAAACTGCTACGGGTGGGGTGAACTTAAATGTCCATCTGCCTTTTAAGCTCGCGTTCCATCTGGCCTGCCATAAAACAATAGAAGCATTTCTTTCTTTTAGCTTTATCGTCACCATTCCGCCAGGCATTTCATCTCTTGTGGGTGTCCTATTATCGAAAACATCTTCAAAGCAAAAATATCTATGGGGAAGTAGTTTGGCTGTATCTAATGGTGCTTCGTCTGAGATCGTCCTGAAATCTGGTCTATCGATATTTGACAATACATCGCACTGTCTGTATGCCTACAGTTTTCTTACTCACATGCTCTAAGTGAGATTTAATCTTAGTCTGTTGTCGAGCATAACTTCCAAGTAGTTAACTGCTTCCTTTAATGGTATGTTCTGAATTCCGGGCAGGAAGTTAACATATTCCACACACTTTCGACTAGTTCTAGTCCGACGTATTGTAGTCAGTCTTTAATTAATCGAATTGGCCCATTAGTGGTCGCTTCTACCTCATTTATCGCTAAACAGATTGTTACAACCGCAACGTCATCTGCAGACCCAATAATTTCCATTCCTTGTGATAGTTTTATTTATAAAATTATATCTTACATGATATTCTACAGAAGTGAACCAAGTATAGACCTTTGAGGAACTCCCACTGAGACATCATAGATTTTTCTGCCCCCGTGCTAAATCAGCTTTCTATTGCTGAAGTAGCATCGTCATCATCATCGGCACTACAACCGGGAACCGGTCTTGGCCTTATTTAGCAATTCCTGAGGCTTTTAAATTTTCCATAATGATTTGTTTTTTCCGGGCAAGGTCATTTGTCTTGCGCCAGAGGCTCCCCGACGGGGAATCGAACCTCGATCTCCCGCGTGACAGGCGAGTGAGAGCGAGTGAAGTAGCATAAGACTACTTTCAAAAGGTAGGATGGAGTGTCGGTTCGCCTAAGCGATCTTCTGATAGACAACCAGTTGGCCGAGTTAAAGGCTTGTTCCATCTTTCGAACTTTTACCTATTACTGCTTTACCTCATCGACCACTGTTGTCGATGGTCGATCATCCTTCTTGAAGCCATATTGATGATTAGATAGCGGTCTGTTGTTTTCCGCTATGGCGAGCAATCTAAAATATATATTCTTCTCCAGGATTATCGCCATTGTATGCAGATGCCATTTAGGACGATAGAACGACGGGTTATATGGTTGTTTATTTTCTCCTTTTGGCAAGAGTACTAGGTGTTGAATTTGCCATGCATTGCGTAATTTTCCTCCACCGCCGCTTGTAATGCCTCTGGTCCCATTTTAAGTCCCACTTTGACAGCTTTGTTCGGAATCCTATTAGGGCCAGAAGCTTTTTTGTCGCATGTTGTATTACTCTACATCTCTTATTGTAACAAGGTTGGTATGTCTTCGGTATCAGAGTATGTTACGACGTCCACTCCGTGTTGGGTTTCCGAGGAAAGAGGTATTCTACTATTGAGGGTAGCATGTTGCGTTAGGTTGTGTGTGACGTTTTGTGTCCCTCTCGTCTTGTTATAACCATTCTGTAGGCGGTGCCCCAGAGGTTTATGGTCGCCCCTGCGCAAGTGTTTCTGAAACATCTCGCTTTGTTATTTTTTATAGTCGTCGACGTTTAGGTCCCGTCTTGACTTTTTTATGTTATTAAGGTGTTCTTGAGTGCAAGGTGTGCTTCTTGATATCTTAATCCTATGGCGAGATTGTAAGGACTGTGCTTTTAATAGAATGGCTTCCCCCCATCCAACTATACCTAGACATCATGCATCATCTCTTTTAACTGGTGGACCGTTTGCGCCACACTTCTTGCTATTGTTGGGTTATAGGACCTCAGATCGGCTTCAAATGAACTTTCGTCAAACCCACTATTCTTTCATTTAGGACCTACTTGTACATTGAGGTGGGTCTCGTTACTTCCACTATTATGGCTTGGTGGTCCTTGTGGGTATTTTTTTCAATAAATCGTGTACTCGAAAGATTGTTTAAAACACTTACGTATTCATTTTTTATGGTTTTTCATCATCATCATCATCGGCACTACAACCGGGAACCGTTTTGGCCTTATTTAGCAAGTCCTGAGGCTTGTTAAATTTTCCATAATGATTTGTAAAGTCATTAGTCTTGCGCCAGAGGCTTCCCGACGGGGAATCGAACCCCGGTCTCCCGCGTGACAGGCGGGTATATTAACCACTACACTGTCGAGGAGCCCAGAGGGGTTTTTAAGAGATTTAAAAAGTGCTTCTCCTCATCCACTCTAGCTACAATTTACCAGGCATAGAGTTCTCAAAAGCCGGAATTCAATTTCCATGTTTTGTTAAGAGCATCACTCTGCAATGGAATTTTTGTTTTCATTCAGTACCGACATGTTTACGAGATGTGTTAAGGTTTCTCTTGCATTTAGTAATTCATAAAATTTTGTTTGTCATAACAACGAAATATTTACACATATTTTTGAAACTACTCCAGCCGACGATGTTGAACGACAACATTCTATTTGTCTATCTATTTGCTGGCACATATGCCTTTGCACATGTAATTACAACCCACAAGAAGTTGCTGAATTAACGCCTGTTGTTTTTCCCTCCTTAGCCTTTGCCCTCTATGTGCGTGATCGAATATTTGTCGCAAGCCTACCTCAATGAAGTTAATTATCACATCTGGTGTCAAAATAGTCACATTCTGCAGAAAAGTAAAATAAAACATTTACTTAGTCTCCAATAGTAGAAGTTGGCAAGTGTGTACACTTTCTTGCTTTATTACATGATTTCAGTTTGATAATAGAGCGGCCCGCTGTCGAAAACACTCTTCTATGCTGGTACAATGAAAAGAATATTAGAGATGACAGCGCAACTGCATATTAATATATTAGTTTAAAGCACAGAAACCAATACAGTGTATTTGCTCACATCGAGTCGCTAGAAATCTCACACAAATTTATGAGTTTCTCTTTGGAAACACCTGCCAAGACCATTCGTTCCAGCATTTCAACGAACAACCTCGTCCATCTGGCGTCTTTCACAAGACACCCACACTCGCCCTTGGAACAGTGTTTTTCGCATGCATGTAAGCACCTTAAGCATGATTTACGTTAATTGTCCTTCGTGGCCGACAGCACTTAAACATTGTTATTTGAAAACTTTAACCACTTTCCTGCTGCTTTTGCAATATTCAGTTAGGACATTTTAATCAAATTTTAATTAAACGTTGTGGCCAACATGCAACCGGCCTAAAAGTTAATGGTTTTTTATTTAGCTTTTGTTTTTGAATACTTTCGCAAATTCGTGCCAGTATGTAAATAACACTTCAACTATGGTATTCCATGCTTTTGTAACTGTATATTAGTTGCGCTTTTAAATGCATCTACACGCAAGATCGCTGTTCAGACACCCATTTAACATGATTAGGCAGATTACATGAGTTCCCTTCAGAAAAGTCATAATCGTTTTCGAATTACGAAGTCGACTGTGTTGAGGATACATTAAAACGTCATTTAAACAAATATACATTGTAGAACAAAAGGGATGTTTAAAATGTTCACAAAGCAAATTGTTGGAGGTAAATAGCACTAATAATGGGATTAAGGAATTGCGTGTAAAGACCTACAGCAACATTTATCTTCTGGCTTTAAACAGACTAAGAATCTTTGAGACGATGGTTTTAAAATTGCAGCACTCGTTACTCAAGCGGGTAGCGGAATCTAAATTAATTATTTCCTTCACATATTGATGATGGTGAGCTCATATGTTATGTCGAGATCACTCTGTGTCAGTCACTAAGTCTAAAGATAGTGATAAACTCCAGCTTGTATTGGAAAAGAATAAGTAATCTATTTGGCCAATTTAAAACTACAAATGTTGATAAATGTTAAGGGGTGGTTCTGTCATATTAACACCTTCTATTCTGCTTCAACTATTGTATTAAGGTTGTTTTTTTCATTTTTCATTTTTAAAACATTTTTTATTTTTCTTTTTATATTCTTAATTTCTAAATTAAAGGCTAGACAAAAAATGCTTAAATTCTAGCTTAATTATCTTATATAATAACTTACTGGTCCTTCGCATACGCTCTAAGTTAAACATTACTTAACATTTGTATAATTTGCCTTTCGGCGACAGAACTTTGTGGCAGTACTGATAATTAGTTGAAATACAAAGAAAAATTTGAAAAACTTTGTCAATTTTTTTTTGTTTTTTTTTCTTAAAATTTAACTTACTTAACTTACCTACTTTTTTTTTTTAATGTAAATGCACTTAACCTAACTTAACTTAAATCTTATACTACCCTAATTCTAGAAAAGCTAAGTCTATGTAAGCTAGCTGATGATACTATGATTCTATACCGACTTTGGTATCCAGGTCTTTATATGCCATTCAACCACCAGAACTGTTGACGCTGTCTAATACTATCGTCCCGGTCTCTGTGGGAGATAGCCCTACTGAAGCGCAGGAGCTCTTCTTCGGTGCGCGTTACTTCCCGATCGTAGCACAATCGCCCGTCTACAGATGATCTACTTACATGATAGATCAGCGGAATTCCGGATCTATCCTGTATAAGCCCTTTCATATCCAAGTCAAGGAACGCCTCTGGTGGAACAAAGCCGTTGCGACGCACGCTCTCATAGTACGAGGGTTGCCTGTTATGTTTCGGGATTTGGCAACCCTAGTGTTGCAATCCGGCAATTGACAGCTCTGTCGTGAAGTTGGACATTTTTGAGGTTATACGCACTCAGAACGTTATTTATACGAGCGCTATTTGTGTTGTTTACAGTAACTTAAAAGATTCATCTCCGCCCAAAAATGGAATTAAATCGTCAACATTTTCGTGCTATTATTTTTTACAACTTTCGGCGTGGATTAACTCAGCAACAGTGCATGGATGAACTTAATTCAATTTTTGGCGATGAAGCTCCATCAAGTACCAGTGTTTATCGATGGTATGGTGAATTCAATCGTGGTCGTAGTTCACACCAAGATGAATTTCGTGAAGGTCGTCCAAAATCAGTTGTTGTTCCGAAAACCATTGATGCTGTGCGCGAACTGATATTGGAAGATCGTCATGTGACCTATCGTGAGGTTGGGACAACCTTAGGCGTTAATGGGACCAGCATACATTCAATATTGCATAAACATTTGACTGTCAAAAAAATTTGTTCGCGTTGGATCCCACACAATTTGTCAATCGCCCAAAAAAAGGCTCTTGTCAATTGGTCGAAAGAAATGCTCAAAAAATACGGTCGCGGTGCTTCGAAACACGTCTATGACATCGTGACAGGTAATGAATCGTGGATATACGCGTATGAGCCCTAAAGTAAACAGCAGTCGACTGTCTGGGTGTTTCAAGATGAGCCAAATCCAACAAAAGTTGTTCCCGCACGAAGCACTTCCAAGCAAATGGTCGCCTGTTTTTTCGGAAAAACTGGACATGTCGCAACCGTACACTAGAACAACGCAGAACATTCAATTCTAAGTGGTACACAACCATTTGTTTGCCAGTTGTCTTCCAAGAAATCAGGAAAACCAACCGCCGAAGACGGATCACTCTTCACCACGACAATGCGAGCTCTCACACATCGGCTGCGACAACTGCATTTTTGAGCACCCAAAACATCGATTTGATGGGTCATCCGCCGTATAGTCCTGACTTGGCACCGAATGACTTCTTTTAATCCCGTACGTAAAAAACAAACTGAGAGGTCAACGTTTTTCGACACCTGAAGAAGCGGTTGCTGCATTCAGAATGCATGTGTTGGAGATACCTCAATCAGAGTGGCAAAAGTGCTTCGACAATTGGTTCAAACGCATGCAAAAGTGTATAGATCTTCATGGGGAATATTTTGAAAAACAATAAAGTGATTTTCGATGATCAATATTTGTTTTTGTTCTCTAATCCCGAAATATAAAAGGCAACCCTCGTACAAGTTGTTTGGATAATAGGCCCCGAAAATTAGGTCATTGGACGAGCTTATTGCTCTCGCAATATGTCCTCTGATTAATTTAATCATAAAATTATCCACCCTATTTATGTACGCTTCATTATATAAAGTCTCATTTGAATAATACTTTTTATAGTCCGAATCCGGTGTCCGATATAATCTGAGACAACTTCTGAGACACTTCCTTTCGAACACCCGAATATTTTCCATCAAATTTGGACCTATGTTGAACCATACTGGACAACCATATATGAGCATCAATCAAAATAAAAAGATTACACATAACATATAGGGTGCGCCATCTTTTATGTCGGTTTGTAAACATTAAATAACTTTGACATTTATCAACCGATTAACTTGAATAGACATCTTTTTGAAGCGTCAATTCAGTAACATTGAATCGCTTCCTTCTGAAACAATGCACCGAAATGGTGACGCTGTATATTAAAAATAGTCGTTCAGTTGTGTTAACTCAACGTACGTATTGTCGAAAATATCGTGCGCAACAACCACCCCCTGACAACACTATTCCTCGTTTGATGTCGATTTTTGTTAAGCACGGGACAGTTTGAGATCGTCGGCATGCCGTTCATCAACCCCCAAGACGTTCCAATGAACTGGTTGAAGTGATAAGAAAGTGTGTTGACCCACATATGTCGTATCGTCACCGTGCTCAGCACTTTGGCGTCAGTGATCCACCTTACGGCGCATTTTGACGGATGATTTTCATTTATTACCGTATAAAGTGCTATTGACTCAAAGAATATTGCCCACAGACAGTCCAGATCGCTTGAAATATGGTCGCTAGAATGGTTGACACTGAACCTGATTTTTGGAAGTAAATTTCGATGACTGCGAGGCCTATTTCACACTCTCTGGGGCTGTTAACAAAAAAAACGGCCACATTTGGAGAACAGGGAATCCACACGAGATCCACGAAACACCATTGCATGATCAAAAAGGGACTGTTTAGGCTTGCGTTTGCGCCAAAACCGTCATTGGGCCTTTTTTTTTTTTTAGAGAAAGCGAAACAGTCGAATAGATATTGATGAATACTGGCTTACTATCATCATCATCATTGGCACTACAACCTGGAACCGGTCTTGGCCTTATTTAGCAAGTCCTGAGGCTTGTTAAATTTTCCACAATGATTTGTTTTTTTCGGGCAAGGTCATTAGTCTTACGCCAGAGGCTCCCCGACGGGGAATCGAACCCCGGTCTCCCGCGTGACAGGCGGGTATACTAACCAGTATACTATTGAGGAGCACTGGCTTATTATGTCTATCCACAAATGTATGAAAAAGGTCTGGACGGTTACTGGTTTCAAGAAGACGGTGCGCCATGCCAGGCTGCAGTTTCTGCAACGGAAATTTCCTGGATGTGCCCTGTCAAAAAATGGTGACATTGACTGGCCACCCAGATCTGCAGATTTGATCCCCGGGCTACTTTTTGTGGGGTTATTTGAAAAGTTTACCCCAGCAAGCCTCAGAACATTGACTTAGAGCAAACATTCATGCCGAAATCATCTCTATACCGCGCGAGATGCACGAAAAAGTGATGCAAAACCCAACAAAAATGAATTGTAGAGGATTAAACTAAATAAAAATAACTGATATAAGAAAATCAGGTGTTTTTTTTTTAAGTTATTCAATATAAAATATGGCGGTATATACGATCAAATATATACGGTAATTTCTTTTTATACATTCATTGAATAATGTTACATACTACTCTAAATATTTTCCAATATAGTCTCCTGTGCGATCTACACACTTTGCCACCGATTTGGAAGCTTTAATAGCCCTTGTTCGTAAAAAGATTTAGGGCGAGTTGTTAGCCAATTACACACGTACTCCTCGACTTTTTCATTACTTTCGATTTTTTTTCCTTCAAGTAATTCCTTGAAGGGTGCGAACAAAAACTAATCACAGGGAGACAAGTCTGGACTATAAGGAGGGTCTTCGAGGGTTCTCACTTCATTTGTTCCAATATATTCTTTGTCAAGGACGCGTTGTGAGGCCTGGCATTGTCATGAAGAAGGATATCATCTCGAATGAGCATATCTCCTCTTTTGTACCGATATGCGGCTTTTTCCATAGCTTATACCCAATTCTGATGAGATTTGTCCAATCGTTAAGCGGCGATCGCTTTCAATTAGCTCTCGAGGGGCATGGATGTTGTCATCTGTATGACTTGCCCTTCGGCGTCGACCATGACTTTCGTTTCGATACGTTCTTGCCCCCTTTGAAATTCTCTGGCCCACGTATACACACGATTCTGAGACAGTGTATCATCACCAAACTGTGCCTTCAGTCGAGTAAAAATTTCCGAGGGTTTAACGCCATTATTTGATAGAAAATTTTATAATAATCCGTTGCGCAACAGATGTACCTTTTGCTCGCTCATGGCTGTACTGACTATAAAGTCGAGCAAGACAGCTAGCGAAGCCGGTTCCCCTACTCATCAGAAACCAAACAACAGGCACGTATGAGATTATCTAGCTCGCAACTTGTTACTAAGCAAAAAAGTAAAGTCACCGTTTATATTTGATTCGCCCTCGTATATCTGTTTCCTGTACATTTGTCTTCAATTCCTGGATTACGAGGAAACACATGATCAATCAGAGTATTACACATTTATGTTGTTCGGTCAAAGAATAAAACAGAAATTGTGTGTGTTTCCTGAAGTTTCAACTCCTGAAGTTGAGTTTCAATGAGAACTAATGGGGATAATATAATATTTGGGACTACAAGGGTTATGGTATATTTATAGTACAATGGAGATGATATAATATTTGGGATTACAAAGGTTAACGTTTCATATATAGTTATTCTATTACTACTATTACTATTTATTGGCCTGTAGGAACCCGAAAGTTTATAACCTCACCGACTCGACATCGCCATTGTTCCCTGTCCCGTGCGATATGTATAGTGATTCATAATATAATATTTGGGAACGTTAGCTAGCGCGACCACTAGCCAAGTCGGTTCCCCTGCTCTTCATAAACCAAACAACAGCCACATACGAGATTATCTAGCTCACAACTTGTTGCTAAGCAAAAAAGTATCATCATCATCATCGGCACTACAACCGGGATCCGGCCTTGGCCTTATTTAGCAAGTCTCTCCACCGGTATCCGGTCCATATTTGAGACTTGTTAAATTGTCCATAATAATTTGTTTTTGCGGGCAAGCAAAAATGTATATATATATATATATATATATATATATATATATATGTATATATATATATATATATATATATGTATATATATATATATATATATATACAGTGCTCGGAAAAATTATAGCCTCAAACTAAAGTTGGGCGGCCAAAACGATTTATTCGACAAGTGGACTGGACTCCTAAAGCCGGACTCTGCTCTGGACGGAGGGCGTTAGTGTCTTGCGCAGTACAAATCCCTAAAATCTACAATCGGCAAATAAAAACAAAAAACGGCTTAATCTAATTGTTTTTTATTATAATAATTGTATCTGCTTCTCTATCTTTCTTTAAAATTATGGTCTGGTTAAGACCGTGCGGCGAGGAGTTCCGACTCCCGATTTTTTTTTTTTTTATTTATTGCATTTATTTGACAAAAAATTAAGAGTTACAATAAGTAATACAGTTAATTTATAATAGATTGGTTGCATAACAATTGGTGTTAACAGTTTTCAAGCAGTTGGCAATTTTATTTTTCCTGGAAAAGGTCAAAAGGAAAACCAGAAACTCTGTTTATTTTAATTTAGCCTACTTAAAATTACTTAACGTAACTTAATAGAATCCTATTTACAATTTACAATATTTGATAAGTGACAATTTGTTGACTTAAAAATAATATTTACAATTTTGATTTATGTGGATGTGGGATATCTTGTTTTGGTTGGGGTACTAAGGGATAAGATCAGGTATGTTCTTGAAGGAGGGGGTGCCATTCGGTTCTATGTTAAAAATAAGAATCGTGGAGAATGGTTGGTTGTTGCTGTACTTGAATTGATTGGGTGCCAGTTCCGTGTTGTGGTACACGACCTCGTTTACATCGTTAACCAGTCTGCCTGAGGTGAAGAGGGTTCTGATTTGGAGAATATTACGGTAGTGAGTTCCCGTATTGGAGGAGGGTGATGGTAGGTCTGTTACTATTATTGGGTTGGGATTGTTAGGAAGGTTTTCTATGAAATTTATCGACAGTTCTAGGATCCGTCTATCCAGACGTTCGATACCTACGGTGTTGTAAAGATCGTTGTTACTATGGTATCTACATGAGTTGGTTTTGCGGTGTAACCCAGTGATAAACTGGAAACATTTTCGTTCAAAAACGCGCAATTTCTTCATTTGGGAGGGTGAGATGTGGTACCATAATGGGCACGCATATGTAAGAGTACCACTGTACTGCTTTTTTTTTTTTTATATAACGCTGTCTTTATTGACCATTATAAGTTTAGTTACATAAGTTTACAGCTAACTTAACTAAGTTGTGACAATTTTACTTACACTGTCTAGAACATTTTTTCAAGTAATATTTGATTTGAGGTCTTGCGTCTAAAGAGACCTATTCCAGTTGCAATTTATTAGTAGGACTGTTGTGTTCTGTAGGGGTTAGTTTCAGGACGCGAGTCTCCTGATCCTTAAAAGGACAAGGCGATCTCTTAAAACAGACCGCTCCTGAAATCTTGTCCTACAAGGGGTCGTTAACCGTGCTTCCTCTGATCCAGAGGGAAGAGTAACGTCCTTTTGGTTTGGCCTTCGTCCTTAGTCTTCACTTGGTCTTCCGTGGGGGGGGCAGGTGATACTTAGCTATCCATTGTTGGGTAAAAATGAAAGCACGTCTTGTTTCCTTTGGAATGTGTTTTTTATTATTTTCTCAAAGATTATCCTGGGGTACTTCCTCCAGGGACTGTACACGAATTTAGACTGCGGCCCGGAGATCACGAAACCATTCCTTTATAAAGGAAAAGGAATCGAAAATTGTATCTCAAAGATACACATTTTCGTGCAACAATCTCGATCTTTTGGATATTTCGAGCGAGATGTTGTGTTTACACAAGATAAGAAATCAATTTCTTGAATTCTTACGAAACCATTACGCAGATGTGTGAATGTATCTGCTTTTGAGTTTTTGTTTGTTTAACTCAATGGAATTTTTAGGATAGAGATAACAATCTCTGAATTTTGGATTTGGGTGATGCTGTGGAGCAAATATAGAACAATAAACGAATATTAGATTCGTTTATTGTGAATTTTAATTTTAATTCGGATTTTGGATTAAACTTCGCCGTGGGGGCAAATGTTATGCGATAAACGAATTTTGATTCGTTTATTGCGAATTTTGGGTTATGTTTGGGTTTTTGTGGGTTTTGATAGGATTTTGGATTAGGAATGGGAGAAAAAGATGGTAGGGCTTTTTGGAGCACTACATCCTCCCCTCCTTGAAAAAAAGAAAATTGATCTTTATGAGATTAATTTTCTGGAAAATGGTGTGATTGGGAATAAGGATGATAGTATCGTGATTCCGTTACATATGCCTGATATTTTCTAACATAGTAGCTTTATGTATACAATATTTATTATAAGTGTGTAATTTTTGTTCTTTGTTTTTTTTTCTTAATATTTATGTATTCATATTTATGGTCGTGTATCCAAGTTTCCACAATGGTTATTTATATAATAAAAATATTTTCTTTTGAAATTTTGTACAAATATAATTTTGTTTTTAAGTTTTGAATTTTCTTAGTATAGGTGTGTTTAACAGTAATTGTTGGTTATCCAAAATAAAGTTTTCTTATATAAAGTATTTTATTTTGAGTTAAGGGTATATTCATTTAGTTTGGTTTTGGTTATATGTACAATAGACAATTGGTTTTAAAATTTCATATAATTTGTTTTTTTTTTCATGTTGGTTAAACATTGTATTAGAAGGAAACTTGGTTCTAAAAATTTTCGTTTTGATTTAAAGTAAATATTTTCTTATTTTCTGCGTGTAAGGTTAATTGTAGAATGTTTTATAATTACATAAGTATTTGAATTCATTATATTAAATTTAACTTTGGGTGATTTTTTTTGTTTTATATTTTTATAAAGTACTATTTGTAAAAAGATACATAGATAAGTAAGGTTTTTATGGTTTATTCTTACAATTTGTATATAACATAGAATTTTCATTGTTTATATACTCGTATACATTTTCATTATTTACATATATTATTTTTTGTTCTTTTTTTTTCATTGTCCTTATTAGTCGGGCGTTTATTTATTTATATGATTTTTCCATGTATTTGGACGTACAATTTAATTCTATAACTTTTCCTTTTTTTTTTTTTGTTATATAAAAATGTTCTTACTTTCTTAGTATTTTCTTAGTTGAAAACTGTTTTGTATTTATATAAATATTAGAAGTTCTTATTTTAACACTGTTTTGTAAGTTTTGTTTTTGTAATCTCGTTTTTTTCATATATATATATAATGTGTTTTTTGTTATAACCTAAGATTATTTATTATTATTACAAAATTTTTCCATTTAAGTCAAGTGGTAGTTGATTAACATATTAACTTATTTTATTAAGTGAGTTAGTATTTGTTTTTATCTATATATTTATTTTTTGTGTTTTGTTTGTTTTTTTTTTCTTTTTTTTTTGGTATTAAAAGTGTACTATTTACAACATTATTTTATTCGTATACAATTATTTGATATGAAAATTTTTTTTTTTTTTTTTTGCAAATTTTAAATACATTGTCGTAGTGTTATTATTTTTTTTTTTGACTTTTTTTTTTTTGGAAGTTTATCTATACATATATGCATTTATTTATTTCTCTTTTTTTTTTTTTTTAAGGTTATCTATACATATATACATTTTTTCTTCAACTTTTATTTTTCTTTTATTTTGAGTTTCTTATTTGTGATTGCCTAATCCGCAAATGGTTTTATATTATTGATGTGGTCAAATCTTCGAGCAGAAGAGAATGTGCTTATTCACTTGTTTAAGTATATATTTGAATGCTAATCGGAAGTCAATTTGCTTCGTTTTAAGCTTTCAAGCTTCCCAAGCTTTCTTCGGGTTTGGCTGTGTAACATAGTTCAAACTTTCGAGCGACAATATGTTAAAAAAATAATAAAGTTTCGAGATTAAGATTTGAAACTTTCTTTTATTCGTAAGTGGAGGTACGATTTTTTGGTCAGATTTTATTTGTAGAATCCATTTTAAAATTTGGATAATGGGAAAAACGAGAGAGAGAATGTGGACAAACGAATTACTGAAACGAGGAATGTGTTTGAGTGAAATTTGGATGTGACTGTTATCCACAAGCTTACTCTTTTCTAACGAGAAAATTAGTTGTTCTTCAGTCTTACATTTTGCTGGGACTCTTTGTACCGCAGGCTTACACTTTGCTGAAATTTCTTGTTTCTCGGGCTTACAATCAGCTGGGAGTTCTTGCTCCTCAGGCTTACATTTTGCCGGTATTATATGTTTGTGAATTTCCATTACCTGTTGTGATCGTGGATGCAACTTTATGTAGTCGACCGTGGTGTTTTGTTTTATTTTTACTGAGGATATTAGAGTTTCAGGTTCATGTTTTCCTGAACTTAGTTTTTCAGCAGTTTCCTTAACTTTTTCGTTACCACAAACTTTATTTAAATGGGAAGAGGAAGATTCAAGGGTGGTTGGTTTCGTTGTGTTTGTCACAGCATCAGATCCGGCCCGTAGACAAACGGATTCGGATGTTGACTCACGAACGGTGTTATCCAATTTTTCAAGAATGCCTGTATTATCCGTGGAAGATACCTCGTAAGGCGTGGCCTTCTGAATATTTTCCTTGACCTCATTTTTGTTCCCTAAAGGCTGCTCGAGTTCTACCATAGTTCTCTTCTTTACAGCGAATTTAAGGAATCCCTTTTCAAAGTTAATGTGGCACTGGTGCTTCGTAAGGAAATCGCTTCCCAGTATGCCATCGTGTTGGAAGTCTACGTTGCTTCCCACTACAAATAGATTATGCTTAAAGGGTATGGAGTGCCTATCAGTTCTGAATTCGAACTCCCCCAATACCTTTCCGCATGTGCTGACCGTTTTTCCAGCAATGGTGGATATAGTCACTGGGTCTGAATTTTCTACAGATTGTTCAATATAAAGATTATCTAATTTGATCAGGCTGATGTCGGCGCCTGTATCGATAAGGAAAGTCGAGTATTGTTTATCCGATGGATTAAATTTTACACGTATTACTGGCTCCTTAAATTCAGGGCAGAAAAATACGCGCATTTGAAAATTTACATCGGGATGGGGTGTATATCGGCGATTGTCTGAACTCGAGAAGGATTGCCGTTGCTCGCTGCCCGAGTGAGTTCGTTTCCCTGTTGTTGATTGGATACCCTGTTAATATTTTGATTTTGTCGGGTATTACGATTTTCAATGCGGGGCGAGTTTGTTATTGTCCTATTTTGAGATTGATTGGATTGGTTAAGATGAGTTTTAAAGGGATTACGACTCGTCGAATGTTGGTCCTGGTTTCGCATATGAGCTAACCTGGTTCTGCACTCTGCCTGAGTGTGATTATACTTTCGACAGTATGTGCATTGGAGACGTTCAACCTCTGCCTTAATGCGTTGGGGGACGAAATTAGGAAAATTAGTGTTGCGATAGCAAGTCGCAGAAGTATGTCCCCTCTTGTTGCATGTTTGGCAAACAATTTGTTGGTTATTTCTCCTAAAATTGTTATTGGAAGTAAGCATTGAGTTATCGTTACCTAATCTTCGAGATTGTTCTAAAGCGTAGCTGATGGCTGCTTTTAGATTTGAAGCCCTATGCGCTTTTACTAAGATTTTGAGGCTGGAGTTTCGTATCCCATCCTCAAACGTATTTAAAGCGAGTCTTTAATTTTCAGCCAGAAGATAAGTTCTGACTGCAGGATCAGATGAACTAGCGTATGTGGCGCTGTCCAATTCATGCAGGTGGTGTGTGAGTCTAGTTGAAAATTCTTTCACACCCTCCTTGCTCTCCTGTTTTGTTGTCACTAAGTTATTTTGGACAGCAGACCTAGAGATGAGAGGTTTAAATTCTCCCTCTAATTCTGAAACAAGATCTTCCCAGGTAGAAATGATTTTATGCCTGATACAATCACGCGCCGGTCCCTGCAATCTGGTTTTGACCACCCTTAGAATAAAGGACTTCTGATTGTCATCTTGTGCTTGTGAGAACAAAATGTCTCCACAAGAGACGAAACCCTCTAATTCGTCAGGATTACCGTTAAATATCGGCACGAGTCCCAGTATGTCACTTAATCCTATTGGTAAGTTCATTCTAGAACTCTGTTCGCGTGTTTCCATACGTACGGTTTCCGATATTTCGTCCTCGCGATTTTGTATGACCTCGGGCTCAGGTCTCTGCGAACGCGTACCCGGTTTATTTTTGTCGCTCACGACATATTTGTGAAACAGACCTTCCCAAATGATGGTGAAAAGGGGTAGAGAACCAAGAGATGAGATCTTCATTATTGTTGGGTAATATGGCCAAGAGAAAAGACAAGACCAACGACAAGAGAAGTGTCTTCAAACTCAGTTAGTTTTGATTCTATTAGAAAGCCTTTGTTCTACTTAAGGTGAGAGAATCCACCCTTTCGCCCTATGGAAAAAGTGTCTAAACCTAAAATGGATTTTCGAAGAGCCACAGATGAGTCAAAGGAAAAGATTCAACCCAAAGAAAATTTTCCAAACAAGACGCTAAGGACAAGGACCAAGAATTTTGATTTGTTCGTTATTGTTTTAGCTTGTCACGTAAGAAAAATCTTCCCAAAAGAAAGTGTATGTATATATGTTTATGTGTATAATTAATTAAAATATATATCAAAAAATAAATAATAAAACCAAATTTGTAGTTAATTTTTGTGTGGGGTCTTTTATATTGTCCCCTTTTGAAGAATAAAATGTTGATATTTTGGGAAAAAGTTTTTGGAAAAAATGTGTATATGTATATATTCGTGAAAAAAGTTTTGAAAATTGTCAAAAATATGTGTTTTTTAAAAATGCGTTTAAGAAAGATACGTTTATTAAGAAAAATGTATTTAAAATGTTTGCCTCTACTAGCCGAAAAGTAAGTGCGTACTTGTATATTGTATATGCTTGTGTGAGAGAAAAATTTCTTTTATTAATTATATTTATCACTTTGGGCTTTTTTATGCGTATACTCTTCTTGGAAAAATGAGAACAACTTTGCTTATTATTCTTAGAAAAACAAGTTAAATTTAAATGCACTTGCACAAATTATTAATAAGCTTTATCCCAGTGTAAAAGAACAATTAAAATAAATATTCAATTTATTCTTGGCGTCCCCTTTTAGTTAACAATTCAAACATTTAAAAATTTACTTATTTGGGAGCCAATTTCCAAGACAAAATGACAAAAATGACAAAACTGAATTTAATTTTAGTTCACTTTTTGTTTCAACTAAGTTACCTTTATATCACTTTTCACTTAACAAATAAATAAAAATTTAATACCTGTGTTTTCTAGCTGTAGGTTTGTTGGGTGTCCTGTTGTTTGTCGTCACTAGCTGCTTGGTCCTGGTGTTGCCGCTGCATCAGGAATCCCGGTCTATCCTTGGCTGCTCGTTGTTATTTTTCACACTGTTACCTCTCCTCGGTGTATGCCCCAGAGGAACGCTTTTACCACTTTAGAATATTTAAAATTTACTATTTTGTAACTATTGCCGGTGTTTAGCCCCGGGCACGCTGTTTTTATCGGAATTTATTTTCCTGTTGGTAGCGGGATCTATAGATATCCCACTCGTGTATTCTCCCTCTGGTAGGGGATGTTTGGACCAGTCTAATCCACTGCCTAGTTCGTATTTTATTGGTAGGGGATGTTGGGATCCCAAACCGCTGCCACCATAATTTTTTGTTGTGTTCTGTAGGGGTTAGTTTCAGGACGCGAGTCTCCTGATCCTTAAAAGGACAAGGCGATCTCTTAAAACAGACCGCTCCTGAAATCTTGTCCTACAAGGGGTCGTTAACCGTGCTTCCTCTGATCCAGAGGGAAGAGTAACGTCCTTTTGGTTTGGCCTTCGTCCTTAGTCTTCACTTGGTCTTCCGTGGGGGGGCAGGTGATACTTAGCTATCCATTGTTGGGTAAAAATGAAAGCACGTCTTGTTTCCTTTGGAATGTGTTTTTTATTATTTTCTCAAAGATTATCCTGGGGTACTTCCTCCAGGGACTGTACACGAATTTAGACTGCGGCCCGGAGATCACGAAACCATTCCTTTATAAAGGAAAAGGAATCGAAAATTGTATCTCAAAGATACACATTTTCGTGCAACAATCTCGATCTTTTGGATATTTCGAGCGAGATGTTGTGTTTACACAAGATAAGAAATCAATTTCTTGAATTCTTACGAAACCATTACGCAGATGTGTGAATGTATCTGCTTTTGAGTTTTTGTTTGTTTAACTCAATGGAATTTTTAGGATAGAGATAACAATCTCTGAATTTTGGATTTGGGTGATGCTGTGGAGCAAATATAGAACAATAAACGAATATTAGATTCGTTTATTGTGAATTTTAATTTTAATTCGGATTTTGGATTAAACTTCGCCGTGGGGGCAAATGTTATGCGATAAACGAATTTTGATTCGTTTATTGCGAATTTTGGGTTATGTTTGGGTTTTTGTGGGTTTTGATAGGATTTTGGATTAGGAATGGGAGAAAAAGATGGTAGGGCTTTTTGGAGCACTACAGGACTCCTGGAAAGGTCATGAAAACCAGGATGGATTATCTATGTTTAGAATAAATATTCTTAAAACTACTTACCTCTACTTAAATATAGCTTATATCTAAGGTAGTTAAATAAACTCACATTTAGCCATGTAGAACAATTTAGCCTAGTCTTAAGCTTAAGTTGAGATTTCATACTTTACATAACCTAAGGAGGGAAGGGAGCGGCAGAGGGAGGACTCTTCACCGACTGCTCGTTAAAGGAAAGAACCCGGGAAAAGGGTTGAATGTTTGAGTATTTGAAGTGGTTAAGATCTGTTATCCTGTTATGGTAGATGATTTCGTTCGCATCATTTACTAATCTTTTTGCGTAGAAGAGAGCTTTTAAATGGAGTGCATGAAGATAGGGATTTGATGCATTGAGGCTGGGGAGGCTAAGGGAATTGATAAGAGGGTTTGGATTGGCTGACAGGTTTTCAATGAATCTTATCGACAATTCCAGGAACCTTCTATCCAATCTCTCCAGGCCGACGGAGTGGTATAGCGTAAGGCTTCTGATATATTTGTGGGAGTCGCGCTGTCGACGTAGCCCTGTGATTAGTCTGAAACACTTCCTTTCGAAGATACGAAGTTTTTCCATTTGAGAGGGAGAGATATGGAACCAGATGGGACAAGCGTAAGTAAGTGTGGGCCTGATGATTTGTTTATAAAGTAGAAGTTTGACTTGCTGAGAGAGACCATCTGCCTTCCACATTACTTTCCGACAAAGGTTCAGCTGTATCCCCGCTTTGCGGATGACATTGTTTATGTGAGTCGTGAAAGAGAGATTATTTTCGAAAGTAATGCCCAAGTATTTTAGTGTTTTAGATGGTTTTATGAGGGTGTTGCAGAGGTTCAGTTGGATTTTTGAATGGTTACGTACCGTGTTATTGGTACAGTGAACGTTTCTACCTTTAAATACAATCAGTTGAGTTTTGTTGGGGTTTAGGCGGGTCTTCCATTTAAGGAAGTAGGAGGAAAGAATTTGGAGGAATTCATTTACGCGGTTTCTGGCAGATAATACGAGCCTGCTGCTGGAGTAGACAAGGGTATCGTCTGCGTAGTTGAGGATTCGAGTATTCGGTGAGAGGGGTTGAGGAATATCAGATGTGTATAGTAAGTATAAGAGGGGACCCAGAATGGATCCTTGGGGGACTCCTGCTGTTATTGAGTACGTCTGGGAAAGGGTGGAATTTATCTTGACCATGAATTTTCTATTTGATAGGTACGAGTAGAGAAACTTGGAAGTGTGATTGTTGAGACGATACGTGGAATGTAATTTGTACAGAAGACCCGCAGCCCACACGCAGTCGAAAGCCTTGGATATGTCAAGGGAGATACACACAGTAGGGCACTGGTCGTTAAGAGCCATAGTGATGTCGTGAGTAAACTTGAGGAGAGCGTGACATGTTGAGTGTTGTGCACGAAAACCGAATTGGAAATCAGGGAGTAATGAGTTAGTTTCCGCGAAGGAGAGTAGGTAATGGTGAATTTTTAATTCAAGTAATTTGCTTAAATTATTGAGTAGTGAGATGGGTCGAAAATTGGCCGCCATCAGGGATGCGCCTGATTTTTTTAATGGGGATGACTATGGCAGTTTTCCAAGACTCCGGTATGTGACCAGCATTTATTATGTGGTTTAGCAGGGTCATGATGTATAGTCGATTTGAAGGGTTGAGGTTTTTGAAAAGCACATGTGGAATTTTGTCCAAGCCGGTTGAGTTTTTATTGCTACGGAAGATATCATTTGGTTAAATTCCTGCGGTTGTAAAAAGAAGTTTGTATCGGTGGGTTGACCAACTGTACTGCTGATGTGGTCGCCTTATATAGGCCCCCAGCTGTCCTCATGTTCACTCGTTTCCTGTGCTTTTCTTCTCTTTCGCTCGTTTGCTGCAATCGGTGCGCAACTGATCGTTTGTGTCCTAGGAACTTGTGTGCTGTTGCTTGCCTTGTCTTTCCTGGGAATTCGCATCGCCAACATTGAGGCTGTTACTTCATCGATTAAGTCTCTGAGATGTGTGCTCTACAGGTTTTTAAGATATTGCTTCTACCTTATTAGGATATTGTTTGGGTCGATAAATAAGCAACCTCTGATGTTCTTAGCTCGGCCATTTTCTCAAATTTGTTTGACTTAATTTTCCTCCCATTCGCATTTGTTCTTTTTGAAAAGTCTCTTTCGAATTGTCGCACATCTTTCTGCATTAACTTTATCATATCTTTCTAAGTAGATCTACCTGAGACAGTGCCAACCAATGTTTCAACTAAATTGTTTTTTTCAAATCCTCATACCTTTTGTGCTTTCGTGCTATTGTTTCATCACATCTCTGTTGACGACCATTTCATCATTCGGTTCTGCTCATATCTACTCACTATTTGCTGCGAGTCAATTCTTAATTTTGCTTTTCACTAGAAGATGGTCGGAGTCATACTCTATTTCCCTGGATGATCTTACATCAGTGATGTTCAAATTGTGCTTTTATCCATGAGGAAGTTATCTCGGGTGCTATCCATGTGACCGTATTGACTCTTTTATGTTTGAACATCGTGCTTTTCACAACGAGATCCTTTTCGGGCTGCGAATATTACTATCCTGTAAGACGTCAAGTAGGACTCTCGTTTCGTAGTTGGTTGAAAAGTTTACTCCAAATAAAATTTTAACGTCAAATGTTGAAATTCAAACAAATATTTCTTAAACGCTTCCTTCGTTTCTTCGTTGGTAGTTTCTGTTAGTGTTTTTTTTTTTTTTTTTGGTTTCGGTAGGAAGATGGATATCTTCAAAAGATACCTCTTGACCGATCCAAAGGCATGCCGGGTTTTTACCGACTAAAACCACCTCCCGCCAGGATCATATTCCCGTTGATCCCCGCGGAACTTTCTCTTAGATATTCCATCGCGGGGCGTTAATGTGTGTACGTTTATAAGCAAATAATTGTATTGCCGGCCGTGTACTTTTAGCAACGATATTTGGTTACTAATGAATTACATGGGGCACAATGGTTAGTCAGTTAAATTTGATGAATGCATTCTTTCTCCTCAAATATTTCCCGCGATACCCCTCAATCAGTATGTGCATCAGTTCACGTTAAAATCCGTGCGAATAAGCACAGAAAATCTTTCTTTAGTCGGCCAACACGAATACGGAACGATCTCTCTAATCATGTATTTTATCATCATTGTAATATCCAAACATTTAACACCAATGTACATTGATGCTTCCCCTCTTTATCCTCTTCCTATTATTCCTCTTACACTGATTGATTTAATATTGACGGTTATGTCAAAGTCCTTTTTGGCTTGGGAACTGCACGCTGGACCAGTAAACCCACACACATTTTACTTAACCTTAACTAAAATGAGTGCACCTCAAATACAGTATCAAATTAACGATATGATTATACTATTCATATCCTATAAAAGATGTTATTAAAATTAATTCCTTTTGTGAGTGCGTTTCGTAATAAACAACAGACTGTATTTAATGAGTTAAATAAACGTTTGTTTATTAGCTTGTTTTATTCTTCCTTATTTAAAAGAATTTTTTATGGGGTATGGCGGATTGTAGGTTACCGACTCTTGCTAGGGAAAGTACAATTTTCTTTTACCCTTAAGATGAATAATATTACCTATTACCTTTAGGATAACAAATCAACAAAGCCGATTTTCAGTCATAAATCTGTTTCAATATGTTTGTACAAACAGGTTATGTAGTATAAACTTCGTGATTGCTTACTTGCCTTAAATCCCTTATCTATTTGAAATTAATCATTATCCACTTTAAAATGAATCAAGATAATTGAAGTTTTTCTCACAAACCAGATCACCCTGTACTCAAGACGATGAACTTATGCTAAGCTTAAGGAAATTCACAAGTCGTTTCATTTGCATTCATTTACTAGTCTCTTGCGCAGCGAATTTCGTGCTAAAGTGTGGGTGCGCACTTGCAAATGAAGGAGATAAAGGCAAGCGTCCAGTAGCATCCCTGAAGCAATCATTGCCTTTGTAACAAAGAGACGGTTATATTATCTCTTTACTAATATCAATAATAATACATTTGCATGTATTATTTGTTCGCGCCAAAAGTCCTAGTCGTGAATTCGATCCTCTTCGGCAATCGTTTAATAATTCATTTAGAATATAAATCGGAAAGTGGGCGGAAGGGCTGGCGTCGCAAAATGCGTTAAATTAAGTGTGTGCATTTTCAAAAATGTTTATTGTGTTCTTACTAGTATTTACATTAATATTAATTCAATTATAAGGTAATTTTTGTGAAGCGTCAGTTCATAAAGTCGGGTATAATCTAAGTGTAGTGAAAGTGTGAACATAAGATCGCGGTGTGGGCTGGGTTTCCGATGAGTTGACATAATGAGAATCAGGAGTCAGAAAAGGACGATTTGCGTCATATTGCTTGGTAAGTTGTACTTTATAGAAATATATACTGCAATACCTTTTTATCTGACTAAGAAAGGACTAACATTGACTACCGACAGACTTTTAAAATTGATAATACATTTAGTCAGTAGTATTAAACCAAGTGAACGTAAAACATCTATTTCATTGTCTAATTATAACTTTCTGCTTTCTAAAAACTATTATATATATGTCATTTTACGTCGCACTCTATTATATATATTTCTTCATATTAGATGTTTAAGTATAGTTGAATGAAGAAGCCACTTATATGGTAGCAATCGACATCTTTTGTATTGTTCTATTTGGTGACACAAATTTGTGATCCCAGTTGTTGAGCACAGCCGTCGATTTAATTTGGATGATCTGCGACTTCCCTATAGACAAAAAACATTGCTTCGTCGTCTGCTAAATCCAGATAAACATTTTCTATTTACTTAAATTGATTCAAGTTCTTTTCCGCGTAGTTTTTGTCCACGGCTTCTGTAGAGTTCAGCTTTAAAGAGTGGCACTGCATGGAGTTGTACGTGACCTTGTTACGCTTGTGACGATTTACATGATAAAGATTGCCAGACTTTTCTTATTTGTTCATAAACATTCGATTTCCTACATTCCTACATGTGTGAACACAAGCTTCGATTATACATGGGTGATATGCTATTTTTCTGTAGGGCACCCACCCCGTTTCCGTTTTGTTGTATGGTCAATGCAAGCTAGTATTGGCTATTTTTTTTTTATTTTTTAACCACATTTATTTTCCTAATTCTTTTTACATGGCTTTGTATTTTCTACAATCACAATCCTTAAATTAACTTACTGGCTCTATGCGAGCTCTCTAAATTACACATTACAACTTGGTTTTTATATTATGCCTTTCGGCGTACATCCTTTTTTTTTTGTTTCTTATATATATATATCGTTTACATCTATATGTATATATTATTATTACAATTTTTTTTTTTTTTTTTTTTTTTTTTTTTTTTTTTTTTTTTTATAACAAACAAAAACTTCAAAACAAAACGAATAAAACATAAAATAAGAAATAAAAAATAAGATAAAATAGCTACACAAAAGTAATTGGGAAAGGCGGGCAGGAGGAGGGGGGACAAGAGGAAGGAGAGCGTTGCTCTTGAGAGGCATACTATATCTGAGGAAGTGAAGTCCTCTCCTCGTTGAGAAGCCACCACCATTTGGGAGATGTTCGATCTATGGCTGATTTATCTCTTTCACTGATCGCCGTACTAAAACGCATGCTGTCTGGGGCATTGGAGATATCACTATCATGGAGAATTCGTTTGTCCCTGGCACCACGAAAAGCGTGGTAAATAATCGGGAATCCATGCATGTCTTGGATAAGGCCTTTTTGATCCAAGAAAGGGAACGCTTCTGGGGGAATAAACCCATTCTGGAGGGTATTCTCCAGATACATATCGTTGGGATAGAATGCTCGCGAGATAAGATTATTGTCACTGCACATTGCCCTTGCTGTGTGACCACGAATAATTTTAATTATGAAATTGTCTATCCTATTTAACCCTGATTTGTTATACAGGATTTTGTTGGGATAGAATTTTTTGTATTGCCACTCTGGTGTTCTATAAAGTCCGAGGCAGGAACGCAAACACTGCCGTTCGAACACACGAAACTTCTCCATATAAAGTGGAGATATATTATACCATACTGGACAGCCATAAATCAAAACTGGTCGGATGAATGCCGAGTACGAAATTATTTTGACTCTGTGGTCAAGAAGACTACTCCGGAATAGACTTGTTGTCATAGAATATGCACTTTTAGCTGCGGAGAGGGACGCTGCTACGTGCTTGTCAAAATATAAATACTGGTCTAGCCAGATACCAAGGTATCTAACTACAGTTTTCACTTGCAGTGGAAGGTTATTATTACCTACAATAGAAAAGTGTTTCCAGTTGTATTTTGTATCCCTCGAGGCCCTGGATAGGGGCGTTCTGAAAAGGATAGTCTGGGTTTTCTGGAAATTAATCTTTAATTTCCAGTCGTCGCAAAATTGTTTTATTTTGTTGAAGTCATCTTGAAGGTGCCTATTGATGTCGTCTATTTTTCCTCCTGTTCTGTACCCCACTATGTCATCGGCGTACGCAATGGCGTTTTCGAGAGAACTCACTAGATCACTAGTGTAAATATTGAATAGAATGGGAGAATTCACAGCTCCCTGCTGTAAACCATTTTTAATTTGGAAGGTCTTGTTGGAGAGTATGTCCCCGCATTTCACCACAAAATGTTTGTCCATTATCATATCATAAATGATGTATAACAAATATTGCGGCATACCCAGGTTTGTTAACTTATAGACAAGTCCTTCTAACCATACGGTGTCGAAAGCCTTTTCAAAGTCAACCAAACAGGCGCCTGTACATTGTTGCTTTGCCTTGTTCCACTGTATATCGGAAACAAGTTTCGTCGCTGCATGAACTGTATCATGTCGCGCTCGAAAGCCAAACTGGTTGTTGGGGATGATATCGTTTTCATCACACCAACCTATCAGTGCTTTGTTTATAATTTTTTCGAATACCTTGCTGATGTTGGGAAGCAGGCTGATCGAGCGCAGATTAGCCTAGTATTGGCTATTCTCTTAAATTAATTCACCTTGCTTCTGAAGAAACTTACACTTACAGTATCTGCAGTGTTATCTGGTGTAGCGTTCCATATAAATGGCATGCGAACCTTATTGAAGCCTAGAATAACGTTATTTATTTTACTATTTATTGGCCTATAGGAACCCCGATGTTTTACACCTCACTGACTCGGCTATGCCATCGTTCCCTGTGTTACACTCTCTCCTTCCACGCTTGACTACCCGATTCGATCTCCTAAAGATCGCGCCTTTCATTGTCCTCTCATCTCCCTCGCGGTCTTCCCACTAGTCTTTTCCCCGTTGGTCTCACACCAAGAATTCTACGTACAGTTCTGTCTCTCATGACCGACCCATGTTAATCTTCGCGACCTGATTATTCTCACTATTGTAGGTTTCGGTTTCCTCCATTCTTCTGCCGCTTCATCATATTTTCCGCCAAGCACTTCTGTGACCCCATTCAGGGATGATCCGGCCATGTTGTTGTCTTGTACCTTTTGATGACATACTCAAGCACAAGGTGAAAGGCCATCCCCCTGTTTTAGCCCGTCGGGGATTTTAAATGGTTCTGAGAGGTGTTTTTCTATTCTAACTCGCCCTTTATTTTCGTTCATGCAGATTTGAATGAGGGTGGCATATTTTTTCGGGACTTCTAGCTCAACTACAATATGGTAGAGTCTTTGCCTTGCGACCGTGGTGTAGACTTTTTTGCAGTCAACGAAAAGCCGGTGAACCATAACTCCGTTCCCCACTTCTTTTTCAGTAATTGCCTCACCGTGAAAATTTGGTCGCCTGTTGTCCGATCACCACGGAATCCGCACTAGTAATCTCCCAGCATTTCTTCTTCGTACGATGTGATTCTCTCCAGTATGACATTTGTTAGTATTTTGTATGTGGTTGGGAGCAATGATATTCCTCTGTAGTTTTCGCAGTCAGATCTGTCACCTTCTTTGAAAATGGGGACGACTATTGAGGTTTTCCATTGTTCCGAAATGACTTCCTTATCCCATATTGTTTTAATCAGTTGGAGGATCTTTCGACCGGTTGCCTCTCCTCCATGTTTCACAAGCTCTGCCGGTATGCAGTCGACTCCGGGAGCTTTGTTGTTTTTCAATAGATTTATTGGGTCTTCAACTTCGTTAAAAGAGGACTCTGGGATCTGAGGCTCGGCTGGGTGTACGTCTGGTGCGTTCATTTGTAGTTGGTGGGTGCCCACATTAAGCAAATTTTCAAAGTGCTTCCATCTTGTGACGATATTGTTTGTCTCTGTGACCAGACAGCCGTTTGCGTCTCGAATTATTTTGGCTCTCCTTCAGTAGCCATTTCTCATTGAGTTTATGCCGGCATATATACCTCTGATGTTCTTTGCTCTGATATTTTCTAGGATTTTTTCGATCCGAGTCTTCTCCCATTTGTGTTTTTTGTGCTTGACAAGTTTCATTTTCTCTTTCCGAATTGTCGCGTATCTTTCTGCGTTGACTTCATCATATCTTTCTAAATGGATGACTCTGAGGCGTTTACGTTCTTCGATCTTCGCCCGGCACTCATGGTCAAACCAAGTTTTGGGGTTAATTGTTTTCTTAAATCCTAGTGCCTTTTGAGCTGTTTGTTTGATTGTGTCTCTGAACAATACCCATTTCGTTTTCACACCATTGACTTCTTCTTCCTCACTACTCCCATTCTCTAGGATATTAAATCTATTCGTTAGTTCGTCTTGATATTCAGCCCTTTTGCATAGGGCATGACGGCATTTTGTAACATCAGGGGCATCGGTTGCACCAATACGAAAGTAATTTTTGCACCAATATTTGCAAACAACGAAACCTGATATCCTTGCCCTAACTGAGACCCAGGTCGATTCGTCAACTGATTCGACATATCTTCGTTGCTCAGGATACGACTTACATTCGAGATTCCGTTTTAAGGGCGGAGTCTGCGTCTTCGCGCGGTCCGATCTGGCTTGCCAGAGGATGGAGCCGTTGGAACCCAATAATATGGACATCATATGGTTGAGGGTCGTGCTGAGGAATTCCCTTAAATTTCTTTGTTATCTTTACCCCCCCCCCCCCCCCCCCGAATGACGATCGACTGGCGACATTTTTCGAACATCTTTCACATACCGTCGACTGGATACAGATCAACCACCCAGCTTCTGAAATTGTTATCCTTGGCGATTTTAATGTGCACAATTCCGGCTGGTTGTTACATTCTAACAGAACCGACAAGGCTGGGAGGCTGGCGGAGATGTTTGCTGTAAGCCACAACTTGACTCAACTCGTGGGGGAGCCAACGCGAGTGCCAGATGCCCGAGGTGTTTATGCGAACACCCTGTATCTGTTTTTGACATCCGAACCGAGTATTTATACCGTAGAGGTTTCTGCGCCACTAGGATACTCCGATCACTGCTTGGTGTCTCTCGCGCAAGCACTTGCATATCAAGCGAATAACCGGCCTAGGCAGCTTCGCCATGTATGGAAGTATGGGGCTGCTAACTGGGACGATTTGCGAGATTTCTTCGCATCCTTTACATAGTCAGAGGTGTGCTTCGGAGACTCCGATGTTAACGCTTGCGCGGAGTCGGTATCAGAGATTATTCTTCTCGGGATGGAGATGTATATTCCACATTCCATCAAACGAAGTTCGTTTGATAAACATGAGTTTGATAAACAATGCGAGCTGATTACAGCGGCAAACAATAGAGCTTTTAAGCAATGGCGCTCCAATCCAACCGATGTTAACAGAACGAATTTTATTAGAATCAGAAACGCGTGCAACCAGGCGATTCATACCGCGAAGAAAGTTCACAACGACAGGGTGATCAATAAGCTCCTTCGGCGCCCAACTGGTTCGCGCTCCTTCTGGTCAATGGCAAGAGCTGTCAGCAGCAACTTCGCATCCCCCTCCTTCTTTCCGTTGGTGACAGACAGCGAAACGTTAGTCACGAATTCAAAGGATAAAGGTGATGTGTTCGCGAATTTATTTTCCACCAATTCAAACCTCGATCCCGGCCTTTTGGACCCACCTGTGATCGCGCCGGTACGGTCTTCCATTGGGGATGTGAGATTTCGTCCTCGCACTATTCAACGCATTCTACGTGAACTGGATTGTAGGAAGGTAGCAGGTCCGGACGGAATACCAGCAATAGTCCTTAAGAACTGTTCTCCAGAACTATCGCCGGTTCTTGGCAGACTCTTCCGCTTATCTTATGCACGGAGGACCTTTCCTGCCTGCTGGAAAATCGCTCGTGTTCAGCCAATCCCAAAGACGGAAAAAAAGTGTCTCTCACAAAATTACCGTCCGATAGCATTACTGTCTATTTTATCTAATGTTATTGAAAAAGTCATCAATACAGAGTTAATTAAGTATTTGGAGTGCAATGGACTTCTGAATGACCATCAATACGGATTCCGTGGCAGGCGCTCCACGGGAGACCTTTTGACACTTATAACCGATATATGGTCATCTGCGATTGAACAGCATGATGAGTCAAGGGCAGTCGCATTGGATATCTCCAAGGCTTTTGACCGCGTCTGGCACGGGGCATTGCTTAGCAAACTCCGTTCATATGGACTTTCCCAACAACTTCGCGACTGGACGAAAAGGTTCCTCGAGAATCGATCGATGATAGTACGCTTGTTTCCTCCTTTTCAAGTGTTCGGCCGATTGGTGCTTCTGCGTCGCATCAGCTGAGATGTAGACAGATTGACTCTCTGAATCAGGATCTAGATAGGGTCTTGCAGTGAGGAAGGGCCAATCTCATCGACTTCATTGCAACGAAGACACAATATACAACATTTACAAAGAAAACTGGATCATCGGTTCCACAGCTGATGATGAATGGCCGTGCCCTGAGGCCGGGGAAAGCTTGAAATTGCTCGGCGTCACGGTCTGTGGGAATGTATCATGGCATAAACACGTGTCGAGCATCGCCAGGTCAGCCTCAGGAAGACGGAGCTATCTTTTTAGAGCCAAGAAATATTTTACTCCGGCCCAACTTCTTCGCCTATATAAATCCCAAATTAGACCCGCGCTCGAATATTGCTCTCATGTTTGGAGCTCGGCTCCTAAACATACCCTCGACCTACTTGAGAGCATACAGAGACGAGCGATCCGACTGATCGGGGACTCGGCGCTGACATCGGGACTACAGTCACTATCACATCGAAGGCGCGTAGCCGACCTCTGTCTGTTTTACAGTTATTATCACGGGTACTGTTCTTCGAAGATTCGTGGTATTGTTCCACGCAATTCGGCTCATATACGCTCCACAAGACAATCCGATGGATCGCACCTGTTTGCGGTTCATCTCCCGACGGCGCGAAGACCCCTGCGTTAGAACTCCGTTACAGAGCGGGGAAACTGTGGATCTCCCTTCCCACGCGAGTTGCACCTGCAACTGTTCAAAAAGAACTGCAACCGTTTTTTGGTGGCATCTCGGGGCGCCCACTCGGCGCTATAGGTTCGCCTCTCCCGAGAGAATTCTAATAAAAAAATAAATTAAAAAAATAGGTCTTTTAGTTTATCAATGTTGAACTTTTTACTCGTCTCACGTGACTGTCCGTGTGGGTTTGTGGCATATCTAACAGATACACACACAATACACAAGCAAATAGTGAAGCACACCGAACGAAATTCGAATAAGAAAATGCATCCGAGCCGTATACCATAGCGATAAAATAACAATTCACATCAGTGGAATATACTTGCGTTTAAAAATCGAATTCTAAACACGGCCAGTAGCCTGATGGGTCGCGCTTTGGTTCAATTTTTGGTGATTCTAACTGTCATAGCCTCAGTTCGAATCACACGTTCTTCACTATTATCCCAAACTCTATAGGTTTGTTGTCAGCTGACTCCTAATCACTAGAAGATGGTCGGAGTCGCAATCTGCTCCTCTATGTGATCTTACGTCAATGATGTTCGAGTGATGTCTTTGGTCTATGAGAGTAACGTGTTAAGTTTCATTTTCGAAACTGTTCTGCGTATGAAATAGCATGATAAGAAGAAGCTTTAAGTTGGTGGTGTATATGCTGAAAAGGGACAGGGAAAACACAAATTTTTGTTGCAAATCACATGTGATTTATTAAATCATATTATGTGCCCTCATCTGGTAACGCATCTTCTCGCCATTATAATGTATGTATTACAATAATGGGTTATAAAGTCCTAGTCTAACTATCTTGTAGTACCTGTATAACTCTTCAAACTATTAGGCGTCAAAGGACATTTCTATATCAGTAAGACATCTGCATTGGCATAATGAATATAAGCCGAAGACTACTTTGTGGGGCATGTGTGGTTTATACTATACATGTGTGGTTTATACTATACATGTGTGGTGAAACCCCACAATCTAACTTCCGAATGTTCATAGTTAATTGAATCTACTCATTCTCCACGAATGTGAAATTGTAAAGTCTGTTCAATGTATTCACTTATTTACTTATCCGGTCCAGCAACAGGTATTTGGTCGTGTCCTCCAGTAGAAACCAACCATGGCCTCAGTTCAAAATTCATGTAATGCACTTTAGGATCCTTTTTTTTATACACACTTTTCTCAGGAGAGGTGAACCTCTATCACTGGATCAGCGCCTTAAGATGCTATTAAATAACTTTTGGAGCTGCTTTTAAATGATTGCATATTGTAGTGCTCGCACCACATTTTAGGTTATAGCCATTACCGTTTACGTTATATCCCACCATTCCTCTTCGGTTTTACGAGTTATGTTTTCGGTTATTGGTGCGTATCTTGATTAATTCTTTTTAACTATTTCGATGCGCTGGCAGTCTACATAAAGCCAATCGTTGTCTCATTTTCGGAAGGGTGTCAGACATATAGCCAACAATTGTCCGTCTGTGGAAAAGAGTTTGGAGTGCCGATTAGGAAGTAACCAAATCTAGGAATTATCCATGAGTGCTATCACAATTAACGACCTCCACCGCAGCAGTATTGTTACCGGTTACTATTACTGACCCACTGTAGAGAAAAGAATCCTCATTCAAGATCATACTCCTTCACACTTTTGTGAAACCAATGCTGAACATTCTCTCATAGATAAAACCGCCTTGTACAGGGTGATTTATTTCTAGGTATACAAATTTGAATATATGAAAAATACAGAAAAATAATCATTCATCATCATCATTGGCATTATAACCGGGATCCGGCCTTGGCCTTATTTAGCAAGCAAAATTTGATAAATTTTCCATAATAATTTGTTTTTCCGGGCAAGGTTATTAGCCTTGCGCCAATAACGAGTGTTAATATATCTTTATTTCAACGATCTATATCATTAATGTTTGAATATAATGTTGAACATGCGGTCGACGCGATTGTCGCGTACCTGGTGTAAACCGCCCATATTTAGTTGCCTTGTGCAGTGGTGATGGGCTCCTCGATAGTATAGTGGTTAGTATACCCGCCTGTCACCCGGGAGACCGGCGTTCGATTCCCCGTCGGGGAGCCCCTGGCGCAAGACTAATGACCTTGCCCAGACAAAATAAATCATTATGGAAAATTTAACAAGCCTCAGGACTTGCTAAATAAGGCCAAGACCGGTTCCCGGTTGTACTGCCGATGATGATGATGCAGTGGTGATGCCGTTTTCGTACTGGTGCGATTGCAGCTCCATGTGTAATTCTTCTTGGAAGTTTTATGTGAAGGACTTTAACAAGATTGCAGTTCTCACTGTCACATTAGAATCCCGCTTCACTTTCTTATCGGTTTAACTAGGAGACGGGCCCGTCCATCATTTTATATCAGACTATTAAGAATGCTTGATATTTAGACACTTTTTTGGACGTTGTCACATTTGTGATGGTGTCAGTTTATTTAAAGTGTCCAATTCTCTCGTGGCTTTGTCTTGTTTTGGACGGCTATGCTATCGTAGGCAAGTTTAAGACATATGAAGACCATTACATGGAGTTTTAAAACTCTATTTTTCCTTTCGATTATTTATGGGTAAACATTTGAATAGTTGTTGATTCGCTTGGCTTTATGTTACGTTTATGTTTTAGCAGATGAACCCAATTCCCTTTTTCCAATTTTTTGGACAAGCTTTACTCCTTCGTTCTCGTGGTTAATATCGCGACTATCTAGTATTACTGTCCCTCTGTACTTCAATTATTCCACGGGAACACCATACGGACTCGGAGTTATATTATTTTTTAGCTGATTAGTGATCCTGCCAATTTCCTCTAAGCTTGTTGATCTGGTTTGACATTATGATACTCACTTATTTTATTCTATCCTTGTTTCATGTATTGACTTCTTTTATTCTATCCATTTTTCATGCATTGACTTTTATGACCGTCCTGTTGATTTTTATTTGTCCTTGTAAGGTGTACAAAATATAAAAAGAGTATTTGGCGAGGCATATTGAATATAGTCATCATCATCATCATTATCATCATCGGCTCTACAACCGGGGACCAGTCTTGGCCTTATTTAACAAGTCTGAGGCCTGTTAAATTTTCCATAACAAATTTGTTTTTCCGGGCAAGTTTATTATCCTTGCGCCAAATATTGCATATACTACGATTTTTAAAATACCGGCTTTTGTTTGATTGACGACTATTTGAATTAAAAGTCGTTCATTTTTCGGTAATAGTGTTTAAAATATATAAAACAAAGAGAATGAAAATTATTGCAATTCTTCCGCCCGCCATTTTGAAAAATCTTGTTTCGAAGAAAATTAACTATTAATCTACTATCTCAGAACCATAAACTGTCCTCCTACTTTCAACATTCTTCTTTCACTTTTCTGAATATCTTATGCTAGAGCGAGATGTTTCGACGTCTTTGAAATGCCTCACATCATCTTCAAGTTAAAAGGTATACTATATAGGCTGAAATGTCCCGAGATTTTTAATGAAAATGTAATGATTTTTAATAAAATAATAAAATTGTAATAAATACAACCCGAAATGTTTTTCGGGTTGTATTTATTCTTCAACATAGTTGCCTTCATGGTGCCTGTATGGTGCTACACTTAATATGGCGAAATGTCCAAGCCTTCGAATTACGCCTCGATTTCCGGGATGACTTCCACATTCGATCTGAATCTCTTTTCCTAAAGCCACCGCTTAAGGCAATAGATAATAGCTGCGGGGAACCAAGTCTGGGGAATACGGTGGGTGAGCAACCAAACCAATCCCATGTAGTATAATTGGACGCCAATTTCAATGCTTCGTTATCTCTAATATATCAATCAGACTATCATTGGAATTGCGCACAGCCACACCAGTTGCTATATTCAAAACTTTATTCACACATTAATCAGAGTTTGCAGCCGATACTGTACTCTTTTAGTTGAACGGAAGGGCATTGTCTATTATAGGTGTTACAAATTAAAAGGCAACATGTCAGGATGTACTTTCTTGGTGGGAAGTTATTTGACGAAGGTAATTGTTTCATAGCTGTAGAAATGCTCAATATTTTAAGAACAAATTTACTTTTAGGAAATTAAGCTCTGTCCCAAGTACTAAAAGCTTCAAATCATAATTACGCCAAGGAAAGATCGACTTTCTGAAACATGATCAGCTCTTTAGTACTACAGTCAGTAGTCATTTTCGATCTTTAAAAATAATATGAAACCAACAGCCAATCATTAAGTTCGATTTCAGCTAATACCGTATGATCCTTTAGGCGAAAAATTATTAAAATTTAAATAGTATGTGCCTTGGATAGACGTGTAGAATTTGTCTTATGACAGATTGAAACCCCTACGACAAAATCAGCTGCTTATTCACACAAATATGTTCACCCTTTCCATAAAATGTTAACTGAGCTCGAAGCAAATTAATTACCGAAGCATATGTTTTATCTTGCCTGCCTCTTCCCATAACAAGGTAAATATTAGGTGTAATCAGGAAGCTGTTAATAATCCAAAGTGTTTTGTGGGTGTGAAATGGATCACTTGTGTATTATGATAAATTAATCATTCAATTAGAAAATTCCATTTACATTCCTAGACACGCATGTGGCCCCAAGAGACCGTTTCACTAATAATTAACTCGGACATTTCGAGCACGTTAGGATGTTTTCTTTTAATTTTCGCCAATTTCGACACCTTTGACGGATTAAATTCATTTAATTAGTCGAACTGCACAGTACAGGAGCGCTGTTCTTCCATAAGTTATCCTCACCACCCTGATTAACACTTTGACTAGTTTTGAATATGAATTTTAATTTCAATTCACCTTTCGATGGGGGATGAAAGGGCTTTTTCAACTTATTCCACACGTTAATTAATTTTGGGTACTCGGGCGTCTGAAGTATAACTACGAGACCCACTACGAGAACAAATTGCATTCGTAACTTACACGACGATTACGAAACCTGTAGTATAAACTGCATCTAAGTGTCGCAGGACGAACGTGTTATTTCGGCCAAAACAAATAGCACTTACTGCTGAGGTACTCTCTCCCGTATGCATTGGTGTACCTCTTCCTTTATTTTCCGAGAGGCTATTCAGAGCTTTTCGTATCCATGAATGTTTTACATTTCTCCTTATGTTTTTCTCATATCACAAACCACAAATTTTTTGATAGGGGAAGTGTAACCCGAGTTGTGTTCGAGTGGGTGGGGGTTCCATTTAGATAGACTCCCCGGGTCAACACTTCATTCACACATACTCCGATGGATTGGCTTTATTTTAAAGACCGTCGTACATGTGAAGCGGTCATCTAAAGCATTTAATGTGCATTGGCTCTTACTGGAGCTCAGAGAACGATCATGAATAAGTTTTATACCGAAACACTCTTAGCAGAAGTCGGTTGTTGTGACTGGTAACTCGTCCAGGGAATACACGTTGTACATGCTACCGTATATTACTGCTACTGAAATTACAACCAAGTATAAAAACTTTTTGAAGTAGGATTCGGTATTTAAAAGTTAAACAGCCTTACGACTGTTTTTTATCGTCAAACTGGTTCGTTAGTGGAGTATGTGGAGCATCGCCTTGTTTCTATTAATTTTTCTAGTTTTTTGGGCTACTACTAAAAACAGATAATAGAAGAAGGAAATATCCACTAAATAAACATTTTACTACTGTTGTCGTCCTCATAGAAATTATTTCCAATTCATTTAATTACAAAAACCAAAAGCAGTTACAAAGAGTGAAAACGGAAAATCGTCGTGCTATTGTTGTGCACTTAAGAAATGATTACTCCTCAATCACATTTCCAACGATGACCGGAAGGACCACTCATCCCTAGTTATATTGTCTGGCATTATTGAACAACGACCGGGATATACACTTTCCACAAGAATGCGCTTTCATTCGAGTGAGCAAGGAAAAACGAAGGACAGCGATTCCAATATCACTCACGTTCATTATTGTCTGCTTAAATTTGTCTCGTTTTCATGAGTTTTTTATGGAGGTTGTAACATACGCGAATAAATGTAATTAGGGTCATCATATTCGGACAAAACGTGTCGTCCTTGCAGAGGAAACAATTATATTTTCTCCACAAGTAGCAGTTGCACATCTGCGATAGTTTTTCAAAATTTCTTTGTAAGCCACTAATTACATTAAATGGGTGATAAAATATTGTAAGGACTTTCAAATCAAAATTAGATCCCTAGGCAAAGCCTCTATGCACATGTTACCTTTACAACTAGATTCCTCCATATAAATTCTGTCCTAGAATTTAGTTTGCCGCCAATTTGAACACGGTGAATACAAAAAAACAACGTAGCAAGACTGCGAAATGTTTCATTGTATCTCGGAAATATTAAAGAGTTTTAAGGATCAACTGTGGTCAGGAGTGAGAGTTATGCGCATTATAAATTAAACTCCCTGCAAGGACATGCATACCAATGAATTCTCAGCCGAAATGATTGCCCTCCACAGAGAACATTTCAATAAGTCCTGCCGCATAAATGCCAAGACACCCCCACCTTTCTTTAGTTAATCATTATTTCTTGAACAATTTAAAGTGCGGGAGCCCAGCGAACTAGCTGACTCTTAAGGAAATCATTAGTCGGCAAAAGTTTTGGATTACCAATTAAGTAGAATGATATGAATTGTGTATTCCTTACTCGTCCCTTCAATGCAATTGTTCAACACATGGTTCGACATCAAAGTGATGATTGCACAGGGAGATAGAGAGAATTTCTACGATCAGGCATCCTGTTTAAATGAGGAGCCTCTAAGGAGTTATTTCATCCATAGAATATATTCACTATATTCGGACACTCAATTATTTATCTTCGTCTCAATTTGAAGTTGCCTCTTGGTGTGTGTCTCCTGGCTAATGGCACACACCATCGGCTTTCAACTGAAATGGAATAGCACAAGGAACAATTCCTAGGAGTTGGGCAATTAATTGCGCCAATAAGGAATCGATTAAATTGCAAGTATCCTAATGCTGTTTATCATGCTACTGATGCTAATAATATTCAAGATAATGAGCAAACATATTCTTGACGTAATGCAGTAGTACAAGACAACTGCCAACGGCTTAACTTGTTTTTCTCACCCTCATTCTAATTCTCACTTTCATGTCCATTCCGTTCTGTGTTCATCTTGTTGATCCTTGCAAATATTCTCAGGTCACAGGTCCTCTAGCAAATGCGATACACAAGCTCAGCTCAAGATAATGTGATGCTCTTGCAGATGACTACGAGTGTGTTCATCCATCAATTCAAGATCTCGATTGCTTATCTCAATAGTAATTTTGTCTAGTTATTGAAACGGAAGTCAAGATGGCATCGGGTTGATTAAGGCCAATTCTTGGCTCATAATATTTTCTTACCGCAAAACTTCACCTTAGAATGGTATTAGAAATTTGATTAAATCGAATCGATTAAATTGGTTAAAAAAGCAAGAACAAATGCATGTACATAGATGTCATATCTAAGGCCACATTGTATTTGAACATCCAGGACCGCCTTGACATCTTTCCCATTTTAAAACTGCTTTAAAAGTTATAGCATTAAAATTCATTTAATGAGGACGTGGTATGAAAGAAGGAGTCTATGGGCACAGAGGTGGAGTTATCCTTTAACTGAATGCATCGTCGGTAGTTGGTTCTGGTTCGTAGTAAGTTAAAAGCGCGCTTATTATGTACGACTGTCGGTTGTGTATTCTCTGCCTCGGCAACGGCGATTGTTTAAGTTGGAAAATTACTGTTTGCATGATGAAAGTAATGGGGCCGTGTAAAAAGGAATCGTAAATGTAATTTTGTAGTTCTGAGCGCACTTAAGAATTGCGTATTCTCAAAGGAGCCTCCACAGTTAAACTTTATGTTCATTTGGTTTCGAGGGTTAAACATCTTAATTTAATGTAAGCACTCTCCGAAAAGTATATTGTATTAGGCTGGCTGAAATATATTAAAGCCCTTTTATTATTTTTAACCTCAGAGAATTTTATTTCAACCGCACCGAATGTGGTAAGCATTGCAAACTGCACGAATTACTGTGCGCGTATTCGGTACTTATACTTTCTGCATCAATATCAATATAAATACGATAAAAAATGTATATAAAAAAGCAGTTTTATAAATCATAAGTCTCGTTGGCTTCTGCATAAATTAAGGGGAATAACTTAATTCCCTAACCCTTCATATGCTACTACCATTAATTGTACTGACACATTACTGCGCTAAACTCGTCTTGTATCAAACAAATATAAAACTATAACGATAATCATAAAATTGATATAAAATTGTTGGTGGGCTTAGCAATCATTACGAAAGCACATAAAATCTTGTAAATGAAAGAAAAGTTGTGAAAATGTCTGTAAAATAGATTTGTTTTACTTAATTTCATCGTTTGCCCTGTAACTATTTTATAGTTTCCTCTTAAAATACTCCCGCTTTTTTTTTTTTTAATATTAAGTGGAGGAAAAACTTCTTTAGTAAAAATTAGCATTAATTGCTGATCAATGGTAGAGTGTAGCGTATGGTACTTTGTAATCTCACCAAACGCACAGTATTACCTTCCTTATGGTCAATGTATTTTTTATTGCTATTTATGGAGCTTCATCTTTTTAACCAAAACCATTTTCGTACCTCATAATCGTATGTTACCTATTTTTCATCACTTCAAAAATGGCTTGCTTTCCTTCGGTTTCAGCGATTCACAGATGAAAATGGAATGTTTTTGAGCCAGTTCATGGGGCACCCAAGCAATGAGCGTCTGTTTGTAAATAGCTTGATGAAAAGAGTTTAAACCGCATAGACATGGCTATAGAAGTACAGACGAGTTCAAACAAAAGGGTGGGGGTAGTCAGAAAGAGTTCCTCGACCAGGGCATAAGCTAAGTTGGTTAGTGATCGACCACTAGAACACAAGCGTAGAGACATGATAAGGAAAAAGTGACAACTATTGTCTAACAGATATGGTCATACATGTCGATTTCTCTGTGTCGAACCATGTTGAAACAAATCCGCAATCCTAATGCGGCTCATCTTCACGTCTTAGTACAACCACCGCGCGCATAGACCTACTTCGTTTCTATGACTACGTTATTGAAAGTCCTACACGCTAAATTACTCCATTTTAAATATTTCAAAGTATCTTCCCTGTATTATCCCACTTCATATGATACGTAATAAGCGTTGGAACTTACGTGTGCAAACTTCACAAGACAAAAATCGAGGCGTTTATTCTGAGTAGAGTAAATTAATGGCAATATTTTTTTTACATAACCATTCACCGTGGATTGTCATTTGAGTATTGTAGTCGTTTTCATTAGTAGGAATCGTTTTCATGTTTGTTGTGATTTATTCAATCTATTAATATCAGTATACTGCTGTCACGTAATGTAAAGCTCCGTATTTATAAAACCACAATTATACCGATTGTTATATACGGATGTGAGACATGGGCCGGGCATGTAGCAAAAATGGGCAACGATAGAACCGTATGTAGAATTCTTGACGGGGGACCAACGAGAAAGAGACTAATGGGAAGATCGCGTCGGAGACGAGAGGACAATGTAAGACGCGACCTTGAGAAGATCTAAAAGGGGGCGAAACGTGGGATTGCTTATCCAATCGTTTAGGATAGCAATTCTTTCAGCCTCTGTGCATGTTCATTTATTTGATTGGTCGTTTTCCTCTTTTTCTTCTTCAACGCATCTTTCGCTGTCCTTACCCCCAAGATACGGACAGCCCACTTATCCATCTTCAATGGAAATCCTCCCAACGAAACCCAAAATCGCATTCTCATTGGCTGTCGGGTAGATAGCGGAGGAAAATCGTTATTCACCACAAATAGGAAAACCCACCCTAGATGAGACTGGCCGTATGAGCGAGCCAACGTCTTGAGGAGTCAGATCTTACCCGTGGAACCACGCACACGTATCGGATACGTTGCGTGTCGGAGTTCCCTTCAGTTTGAGGAGTCAGATTTCATCCCCAGTTAGGTACACACGCCTTCGAGTAATTCAAGTTTTAATTAAACAGTGTCGCAGAGAGGTTGTGTTTTTTATTCAAGTTAATTTCAAGTTTTAAGTAGACAGTATCACAGAGCGGCTGCGTTTTGTTCCTTCTAAGTGGATGTTGTTGTTTTGTTTTATATCCACATTTATTCAACAATTCAATTACATATTTCACTTAAGACTAAATGTTAACATCTATTTTACAAATAACATTCTTACATTAACTTACTGGCTCTTCGCAAGCACTCTAAATTACACATTATCATATTTCATATGCCTTTCGGCGTACAATAACTGTTTTTACAACATGTCACAATAATTGATATGTTTTCTCTTTTAAAATTTATTCTGTTTTTTCTACATCCTGTATTATTCATAATTTTTTTTTTAAATTACATATATAGGGGGTTGACAAGCAAAATAAAAATAAAACAAAACGGACAAACATAAACAAGGAATAAAGGAATACAAATAAAAATTAAAATAAAAAAATAAAAAATTAAAATTAATTTAAAAACAAAATTAAAAGATAAAATAAAAATAATTGGGAATTGTGGATAGGGGGAAGGAAAGCGGTGCGCCTGAGTGGCATACTATGTTTGGGGACGTGTAGTCCTTTGTAGCGATTCTAACAGATACACACAATTCACAAGCAAAAATAGTGAAGAACACCGAACGAAAAAATCGAATAAGAAAAATACATCAGAACCGTATACCAAGCGATAAATAAAAATAATTCACACCAGTGGAGTTTGGAAATCAAATTCTAAACACGGTCAGTAGCCTGATGTGTAACGCTTAGGTACAATTTTTTTCGTGATTCGAGCTGTCATAGCGTCAGTTCGAATCACACGATCTTCTTCACTATTATTTCAAACGCTATACCTTTCTTCATCACTGATCCACCACCAGTTGGGATGGGATTGATCTTTTATTGATTTATCTCTTTCACCGATCACCATACTAAAACGCAGGCGATCTGGAAAATTAGAGATATCGTTATCGTGGAGAATTCGTTTATCCCTGGCACCACGGAAAGCGTGGTAAATAATAGGGACTCCACGTTTGTCTTGGATAAGTCCTTTTTTATCCAAGAAAGGGAACGCTTCTGGGGGAATGAACCCATTCTGGAGAGTACTCTCCATATACATATCATTGGGATAGAATGCTCCCGAAATGAGATCGTTTTCGCTGCACATTGCCCTTGTTGTGTGACCACGAATAGTCTTGATAATAAAGTTATCTATCCTGTTTAGTCCTGATTTGTCATACAGGACTTTATTCGGATTTCTTACACTGCGACTCTGGGGTTCTATACATTCCTAGGCAGGAACGCAAACACTGGCTCTCGAACACCCGAAACTTCTCCATGTAAAATGGGGATATGTTGTACCATACCGGGCAGCCATACACCAATATTGATCGGATGAATGCTGAGTATGAAATTATTTTCACCTTGGGGTCCAGCAGACTACTACGGAAGAGTCTTCGTGTCATTGCATATGCGTTTTTAGCTGCTGTAAGAGCAGCTGCTGTATGCTTATCAAAGTGAAGACATTGATCAAGCCAGATTCCAAGGTATCTGACTACAGTTTTTACTTGTAGTGGAAGATTATTACTTCCCGCAATAGAAAATGTTTTCCAATTCCGTTTTGTGTCCCTTGATGCACTGGACAGTGGCGTTCTGAAAAGGATAGTCTCTGTTTTCTGGAAATTTATTTTTAATTTCCAGTCGTCGCAAAAACGTTTGATTTTGTTGAAATCATCTTGCAGAAATCTGTTGATGACATCAATCTTTTCTCCAGATCTATACACCACAATGTCGTCGGCATACGCAATTGCATGGTTGAGAGAACCCACTAGATCACTAGCGAAATGTTAAATAAAATGGGAGAATTCACTGCTCCCTGTTGTAAGCCGTTTTTGATGTGGAAGGTCTTGTTAGAGATTATATCTCCACATTTCACTACAAATTGTTTACCCATTATCATATCGTAAATAATGTATAATAAATATTCGGCCATACCTAGGTTTGATAACTTATATACAAGCCCTTCTAACCATACGGTGTCGAAAGCCTTTTCAAAGTCAACCAAACAGGCCCCTGTGCATTGTCTCTTCCCCTTGTTCCACTATATGTCGGAAACAAGTTTTGTCGCAGCATGAACTGTGTCATGTTGCGATCGAAAACCAAATTGGTTGTTCGGGATAATACTAATTTCCTTACACCAGTTAGTCAATGCTTTATTTATAATTTTCTCGAATACCTTGCTGATGTTCGGAAGCAAACTAATCGACCGAAGATTGGCTGGATTGCTCCTGTCCTTGCCCTTTTTGGGGATGGCATGGACTACTGCAGATTTCCATTGGATTGGATAATATGCATTATTTAAAGCGTTATTGAACAAAATAGTGTAAACCTTCACTACTTCAAGAGGTAAATGCTTTAGAACAATGTTTGGAATAATGTCTATTCCAGGGGAGGTTTTGTTCTTAATCGATCTACGAATGTCCGTCAGTTCATCCTTGTGTACAAATATACTAGTGTTTAGATCTCTAAGCGGAGAATCCGCCAATTGTTAAGTTCATTGCGTAACGAAATATGTTTTGGGAGAGCCCTATTTTCCAAGTCAAGGTTAGAATGAGCCGATTCGTTCAATCTATACACTGCTTCGAAACAAGCGCCAATTGAGTTTGCCTTTTTTTGCGGATCCTCGACTATTATGAACTCTTCGTTAGAGTTGATGTGTTCCAAGGTAAGTCCTGCGTTCAGCAGCGTTTGACAATTCTCGGGAGTCCGCGGAACTCGCAGACATGGGATGTCATTATAATCTTTCCTTCGAAAGACTTTATTTATTCCTTCTAAGTGGATGTCAGAGATACAGATTGACACTAATCTCGTTCAGTTTTAACATCAATTAATTGCAGGGTAGCATCCGCACCCGTACCATTTATTTTGTTGTACGTCCGGCGCCGTGCTTCCTCGGTTGAGGGAAGAGCGGGGACATTTTATTATTCCTTTTCTTCTTTTGCTGGTCCTGTACGCACAACAATCTTATTACAACTTTTCCACTCTGCTGATAGAAGGCAGTCACATCCGCAAATAGTTAAACCAATTAGATCACTCGCTCTGGTTCCTAAGAATTCTCCACGTATTATGATCCGCGTCCCAGGCGGACCTTCCTTTGGTGAAAGTCCAGTTACAATTGGCTGAGGCGCCATTAACAAGAAAAACCCTTTTTTAAATTCAACGGCTCTTAAAGGGTTTTAGATGATATTAAAACTCATATATTATCACTATATTTAATATATTTATATCAACTTAGGGGTTCTTAACTCAACTTTCCAAACTCACAATTCAACTTACAATCTCAAACAGTACTTAACTCTACTGTTTCTGATACTCAACTCAAAACACAACTAGAACTGATAACACAAACTTCCAACCAAAACTGATTTTTTTCTATTTAAATTTTCTCTCTGTGACTTTTTACATGAATGAAATCTGGACGAAAATTCAAGTTACTATGTTTTGAATAAATAAAAAGGTGCAGGTTATTAAGTGTGCTGTAACTGGCAATATTGTGAATGTTTATGAATGGTATGTATTAAGTGAGAATGTAATATATGTTAAGTGAAGTTTTTAAGGATGTGTTAGGAGATTCAGTGTTAAATTTAATAAGGGTAGTATTCTGGAATACAACATCCCACCCTTCTTCGAGAAAGAAAATTGTCCTTGAAGAGAATAATTTTCTAGTATATATAAGTTAGATTAAGATTAATTAAAGGCTTGGATTTTCGTTCAATTACATTACAATGGTTTTCAAAATTAATCTTTCATCAAAGGTTACAATAATCAAAAAGTTCTTAATACTAGAAAATTAATCTATTTACATTATATATTAACTAAATTTGTCCAATAATCAAAAAGTTCTTAACACTAGAAAAATAGTCCAAAATAGTCTATTTACATTATATATTAACTAAATTTAAATATTTCTCCTTGGAACCTTTTCTTTTCTTATCCAAAAATCATTATTACTTATTATATTAATTATATAATATTAATATTATTGTTTCAAAATTCTCATTTCCGTATATATATTAATTCCAAAATTTCTAATATATATATTACCAATAAAATTTTCTTTCTTTCCTTCTCCGTTCGAATATATATTAATTCCAAAATTTCCAATACATATTACCTCTAAAATTTTTTTTCTTTTGTCCCCCTCATTGTTTTGTCTATTGGTGGTCCTAGAATTTTCACCAAAACGATTTTCAGAGTTTGTAGGATTGGTTCGGAATGGGTTACGCGTTGTTGTACCTTGTTGGTAATTTGTTAAAGACGATCCATTCCTAGATATCTTGTATCTACACTCGTTCTCTGTGTGATTATTTCGTCCACAGAAATTGCATAAAATGTTGTATTCCCTTTTTATGGGTTGTCTATTCGGAAAATAGTTGGATTGCATGTTCCGATAACATGTGTCCTGTGTATGCCCTGACTTACCACAGGTTTGGCAGACTATACGATTGAATGTAGGTTTTTCGTTATATTGATATGACCTGGGAGAGTTGTCCATTCGAGCCGCATGTGAAACTACATGTGCAATCGACTGTTTTAAATTGTTTCCCCCATGGACTTTAGCTAGTATCTTTAGCTGTTCGTTGTTTAGTCCATCCTCAAATGTTTGTACGGCCAATTTTATGTTTTCTTCTATTAAATATTCCCTAACCACCGCGTCTGCTGTTATTTCACACGTGGCAGAGTTTAAAGTCCTTAGAGCATTCGCGACTCTATCGCTGTATTCCCGGACGGTTTCTCTGTAGCGTTGTTTCAGAGAAATCAACTTATTGTGTGCCGTCGACCGAGATTGCTCCTCTTTATATTCCGATTCTAATTTTTCTTTTAAATCCTCCCACTTAGCGATTTGGCTATACCTAATCAGATCGTAAGCATGACCCTCTAGTCTATTTTTGACTAGCTCTAAAAATGTCTCGTATATATCCGGGTCTGCCTTCTTTATGGATCTAAATAAAACGTCTCCCCCGGAAATAAATTTACCTCAGTCGCAGGGTTTCCCGTCAAAGGTAGAGACGATTCTGAAAACATCAGAAATTCCGACAGAGAGAGCCATTTCAGGGGGTTTATTGTATATCGGTTGATAGTGGATTTGTTCTTCCCCCTGCCTAGCCGCCTGTCTCGTGTAATATGGACTCGTAATAGTGAAAGTTTAAAATAAAAGGCGAAAATTCGTTATCAATTCTTAAAAATATGGTTAACTTAAAAATATGGTTATGGAAAAATTGGCCTTTCTTTTTGTTATTCAATATATATGTACATATATATATAGGAAAGAAAAATAAATTGGTCCCAAAGCTGCAAAGAAAGAAAATTCGACGAGAAAGAAAGAAAAAAAAACGGAAATGTCTTGGAAATACTGAAATGAGAATTTTCAAAGAATATAGATAGAAATTTCTATCCAAAAAAAAATTTTTTTTTTGTGAAAAGGAGAGCTTCCAAGTAGAAAATATTCCTAAAAAAAAGTAGAGAGAAAAGTCGCTATTAAAAAAAATGCTTACTCTACTAAATGTTGTCGTTGTACTGTTGATAGCAGTCTTGAGTGTTGCTGTTTTGTTTTTTTTTGTCTTCAGTTTTCCTTAGTTGTTTCCTTTGTGTTTTTTTTTTCTTTTTAGATTTTTTTTTTTTCTTTTCCGCCAGGTAGACTTCACGTCCTAAAGTTGATTTGCTTATCCTGGTCTTGGCTGCTTTCCTTTTGTTTTCTCTTTTTTTTTTTTTTTTGTATGTCCATTCGTTGTTTTATGTTTATTTTGTTTTTCGTTGTTTTATGTTTACTTTTTTTTTCTTCTTCTTATTTTGGTTTGGTTATTTCTCTTGTTTTTTTGTCTCTCTTTTCTTCTTATAAAAATTTTTTGTGTTGTTTTAAATTTTGTTTTCTGTTTAAAAATTTTTTTTCTTGTTTTTTTTTTCTTATTTTCTTTCTATTTGGGATCCTTTGGTTGGATCACCCCACCGCTGCCACCAGTGTTGACGTCCGTTTTCACTGGCGAAGATTTATTAATATTTTCTATATTCACTAGTCCTTTTATAGATAGGCGAAATTTAATTAACCAATTTTTTCTCCTTTCTTGTATACCACTCCGACAAAACCGGTTGCAACGCACTGAATTAGTGATAACTAGATCCAATTTTCACTGCATATTAACTTTTTTTCTGGTTTTATTTAAATTTGTCTACATATGAAAGTTTTAATTAAAATGTTTAAAATTTAACTCTTTTCATTATTTTCATCTGGTTTCATTTTATTTTCACTTTTCACTTTGACGTTCACCTTTTTTTCATTTGTTATTGAAATCAAACTCCGTCTCGATTCAATTTTTCTCTGTACCTTTTTCAGAACTGTATATTCTTTTCTCTAATAACTTCTTTTTTTCTGAACTGAACTGTCCGAACTCACAATTCAACTTACAATCTCAAACAGTACTTAACTCTACTGTTTCTGATACTCAACTCAAAACACAACTAGAACTGATAACACAAACTTCCAACCAAAACTGATTTTTTTCTATTTAAATTTTCTCTCTGTGACTTTTTACATGAATGAAATCTGGACGAAAATCCAAGTTACTATGTTTTGAATAAATAAAAAGGTGCAGGTTATTAAGTGTGCTGTAACTGGCAATATTAGCTCCTCAATAGTATACTGGTTAGTATACCCGCCTGTCACGCGGGAGACCGGGGTTCGATTCCCCGTCGGGGAGCCTCTGGCGCAAGACTAATGACCTTGCCCGGAAAAAACGAATCATTATGGAAAATTTAACAAGCCTCAGGACTTGCTAAATAAGGCCAAGACCGGTTCCAGGCTGTAGTGCCGATGATGATGATGATGAACTGGCAATATTGTGAATGTTTATGAATGGTATGTATTAAGTGAGAATGTAATATATGTTAAGTGAAGTTTTTAAGGATGTGTTAAGAGATTCAGTGTTAAATTTAATAAGGGTAGTATTCTGGAATACAACAATTTGAACTAAAAAGACTTCACGCAAGCAACGCGAATTGTAAAATAACGAAAATTAAAAGAAAAGTTAACCTGTGTAATTCAAACTATTGAGTATTGAGAAATAAAAAGTAGCTTTTAAGTGGCAATTAAGCAGCGTGTTTTATTTGTGTGGTTTTTCCTGTGTGAACATTTTCAGCGTAATATCGGTGGTGTTTCTGTTGAACCAGCGTCCGTGTTGACGCACTAACAGAAACCGCCACAAGATCATGCTGGGTTGCTATAGGCCAATAAGTAGTAGTAGTATGGTATTAATACCAGTCTAAAATCTGTTTGGTTTTCGATCGTTGTTCAGTTCCTTAATGATGTCTAGACTCCACACGTGCTGAGCGAAGGAATAACGCGAAGTGAAATTTGAAAGACCTTTTCTATCGCAAAATTCTATACATAGGTGCAGATGTCTTCAAGTCATTGCGAAACCCCTACTCTTCGGGCTTCCTCAGAAGCTTGACATTTAAAAGCCCCTTGCACTCCCTCCGCGTCCGCGTTTCGTAAAAGAAAAATAATGAGCAACCAGTATGGCGCTGTTAAGTCAGTTTCCCGATAAGTCATTCTAAACTGAACTTTTTAGAGTATCAACAGTTGTAGAGAGTCTATTTAGCATCTTAAGTAGAGGCTTATTTCTCGATAAGTCACTTAGAACTTTTGCAGCATCAATACGTCTAGAATTTGGTTCAATCTAATTAAAATCGAAACTGAGAGCTCGAAGATCTCATTGTCACAACTATAGTGTAATCGTCCACTTTCACATATGTAGAACACAATTCTCCGTAGAAGTATCGATAGAACCAAAATCGTTTTTCAAGTTGCTAAGTTCTTCAAATTCTCCATGCTGCATTATCGAACCAGTTGTTTCGAATTTTACTTCAAATGGTAACATTTACATCTGTCATATCTGATCTAGAATTACTATCTAATCATTGTGAGTTAGGTCCAAAATGCGAACGTTATTCTTTTTACGGTTTCTTTACTTGAAATAAAGATGATAATAATGATACACTCACGGTGTAATCAAATGATGAATCGATGTTAGCCCCTCAATCCACGTATACCATTATCGCGATTGGTAAGTGGGGGCCATCAATCTTCAGTTTTTCATTTTTGATATCATTTTTTATTTCTCCCTCTTATTCTATTTTACTTACACGCTAGACAAAAATGATTAAACTCTAGCTTATGGTAGTATCTTATTCTTTAACTTACTGGTCCCTTGCGGACTCTCTAAGTTACATGCGTATGCTTCATCATCATCATCTTCATCGGCACTACAACCGGGATCCGGCCTTGGCCTTATTTAGCAAGTCTCGAGGGTTGTAGAATTTTCCATAATAATTTATTTTTACGGGCAAGGTTATTATTGGGTCTTTTGTCAATACAGAGCCGTAATTGTAAAATTTTTGCTTCGATTGTTTTCATACCAATATCTTCCGTCAGAGATAATCCCAATTTCATCATTTTGTTTCTGTTATTTTTTCGGGTTACGCCGAATAAATCGTTTCCACCTAATAAGTCTCTCTTGATTACAAGCTCACTAACTCCATTAGTCCGAGATCCGATTTCCTCCCATCTCCGTCACGGGCTTCCCATCGGTCCATGTTCATCATATTTACTGTCAAAGATACTTCCTAAAACTTTATTTTCGTTTACTTAGCAAATGATTATGGTTTGATGAATCAGTCGGGACGCACATATTTATCATATTGGAATTCAAATTGTGTACTTCAGCCAGAGAGCATAAAAAAGCCATTGCATTAAATCGAATATTTGAAAAGAAAAAGTTGAACGACTCCAATACTTTCCATAGTAATCCAAAGTTAATTTTTTAACTAATAATAAATAATATATAACGTTTTCCAAAAAGTGGTCTTACATTTACTCGACTAGAAAAATAAATATATGACAATGCTTATAAATATTATTTTTTGTCATACGTTAAATAGCAATATAAACTCAGTGTAGGTTAACCCATGTCCTATTTACAAGTTTCCTTCGAGGATTCGTCGATTCGAGTGGAGTTTCCGTTTATATTTTTATTTAGTTGCCAAAATGGCATTCAAGCACCGCGAATTTCACAAAGTTGTGTAGTTGCTAATTGGTTCCAAACATTGTATTTATCCTCTCTTCTCTCTTCTCTTCTTCTTCTTCCCTCCGTCCACAGAGAGCTACTTAGAATGCCTATATCGTATTCAATGATTTTTAAAAACAAAAGGTTCTATTTTTAGATGCAACGTGGATGTCCCTTTCATCCCTACTGTTCATAATCGCACACGACTTACTTGTCATTGATATATGACTTATCAATGACGTAAAACGTCCAGTTTTGTATTACTAAGTACACAATTCTCCCCTTATAGCCATGAACACTTGAAAGAGAAATACGATATCACCGCTACACCGGCATAAATAGACTAACATTACCCGAAATCTTGGCAACTTACATTTACACAAGGAACCCTCACCTAGTTTTCAAGTCAATAAAATTCCACATGGTTGAGGTATTACATGTTGGGAAATCATACTTCAACATCTTCCACCCACCACCCATTTATTGCCATAGGAATTTCTTATGGGTATCTTACGTGACACATTATCAAATAATATGGTATATCCTGTCATAAACAACGGCATTTCCTTGCATTTAAGGAAGGGAATTTTTGTCATTCGTCCTTGTGCGTTCCATTATCTATTCCAGTTTGTCAGTGCTGTCGAAAGTATCAAGATATTTCTGGGATATGGTAAATATGAGTATCTAAAAGAAAGACAATACAACACTCTGAGGTATTTTCTTGCCTTTGCCTGTGGAATGGTCAAATGGGGTACGAAACGTGACAGCTTCTAAGGGTGAAGATCGAATCATCGTTTGTAAAGAAAAATATGTCCTTTTGGCGTAATGTAGTTTCTTGAGATAGAACGCCGAGGCAGACGCATACTCTTATTTAGGCATATGAGTACAATGCAGTTTTTGATAATATAGTTGAGCCTCGGGGTTATTAAATTTATAAGATACACTACATAATGCTCATGTTTTCATATCGTTATTTGGATATTGTCAAAGGAAGCATTGCGTCGTTTTATTGGGCGAGAGGAAAATTTTGGTATAAGGACGGGAAATTAATTTTATGCTGTATTTATGAAACCGAACAGAAAGGATAAGCCACAGCACCTTCGAATGTTTCTAGACGATGGGTTTTGTTAATGCCCTGAAGCTATTATACTCGTATGGTCAGTTTTTTAATTTCATTCGTTAAGCTGGACATCTTTGGTCTTTGAGGTTTAGTGATACACGGTTAAATTGAAACGGACTTTTTTTATTTTGGTTCTAGGATGGTGAATGAATATCCTGCCGTGGCGTACAACAGTCGGTGTCCTGTGGGCAAATGTTCTTTGTAACAACTTTTCAATTGAATTACAGACAATTTCGGTCCCCATATCATTTTACTTACGTAGGAATGATTGGATAACTCTTGTCACCTGCTGTGCGATGAAAAGCGTTTTCTCCAACTATCTCAATGTATCTTATGCCATTCATTAGTTTCTTTGTTGCCTTTTGGAAGAATCAAATTGACGGTTTGTTAAACAATGTTCAGCCAGTTTTTGATACTTCCCGTTGTAACTTCCACAATCATCAGTAGCTGAAGATGTTTTGAAAGGACTACAAGTTTAATTTCATTTTTTGCAACTGCAACTAACTGTAGCACAACCTGGTATAGCCCTACAGCGCTCTTCTTTTCCAGTGGCCCAGGTCTCAAGTGAGCTTGATTTCGTTTTTGGTATAACAATATTTTTTCACCCCCTTGTTAAAGCCATGTTGCCAGCAGAGTTCTCTTTACGCACTGAGTTTTATGTCAAACGGAGTCTATTTTTTTTTAGTTTAATTTTTTTCAAGACTTAACAAAGAATCTTCTACTACATGATCCTGCACTTTGATTATCGAACGAACCTAGATTGTTTGTCTCAAAGTGAGTCACACCGCCAACACAATGGACATGTCCCCCACCTCTTTACCTAATAAATATGCAATCGAAGCTGCTTCATCCCTATGCACTTCATACTACTGTGATGTTTCAGCTTATTTTTCTCTAACCAACAACAGTGTTAATAAAAAATTATCCAAAAGACAGGGCTACTAGAAAGCGAACAGGGGCAACTTTCACGATTTTTTTGAAAATTTAACTGTTCGTTATTTTCCCTAAATTAACGCTATAACTAACGCGGTAACAGACCTGATATATGGTTTAGTAAAAATTGTCATACGCAACTCGAGCATGGTGCAAGGAAACCATCAGGTCTAAAGACTTATGTGAATTGCTTCAAGTTATATAAATCGGATAATACAGAGAAAAATCGGCGAAATTCCAATAGGGCAAGGAATGACGGTAATGCGCGTTTTCAACCTATAAAGCTATTACACGACCGAAAAGTAACATAAAAAATACCCCACTGTCCTTATAGACACCGTATTAACCAGTTCTCTGGCTCTGTGTTCGTTTGCAGCCTCATCGAATGTTGGAACAGGCGGGCGATACGGTGCTCTGTGCAGAAGTCGTGTTCCTAGTAGCAAAGTCCTGTTTTACCTATGGGAGAGCGTGTGTTATGTGTACAGATCACGTCGGGGTCACCAATTATGGCAGTTGTTTTATTTGGTCTTTCCGCCGAACACAGTCCAAATATAAATTGGTTTGATTTATTACTTTTCTATTCTTTTTTATTTTTATTTAACTTCCTTTTTTTATGTGACGATCGCTCGCGTTGCGTTACGTTACGCCTAGACCCGACACACTCGATGTATATTGTCCTGATGGGGAAACCTCACCCCTAACTTAGTCAGTTGTTGTAGTTGTCTTCCCCGTAGAAAGGAAATTCCCCCGATTCTTTTTCCTTTCTTCTTACTTTCTCATCCCCTGGAATCTTCTCTTTCAGGGGATCGCCGTATCCTCCTTTTCGCACCCACTTCGTTCATGCAGATACAGTGATGATGCACCCACGCACCCAAACACGAACGTTGGTGTCGTGTTGCCGAGGATACATCCAGGATTGTTAACGTTGTCACACTTCTGGCGTATCCCTTTTGTGTACTTGACCCGCACGTGATTTATTGTCCTTAGTGATGTCTTCGGCCGAAGTCGTTATCTTCGGTTGCGATATATTTGCATGGTTTGTATCTCATTTCAGAAACAGTCTTAATTCGTTTATTGTTTCTCTTCTGTTCCTACAATGGTCTTACCGGTAAGGGAAAACCCAATTGCATCTGGCTCGAGAGGAGATCGTAAACATTCATTATTTCTTGGGCGCATTATTATAGCGTGGGATTTTTAATGGTTAACGGTGTCTGGCGATACTGTGCCTGGCTACTTGTGTTTACCCAGATAATGGGTTGCCAAACAAATTCCTTTCTAAAACTATATCCTTCAATAGCCGTGTAGGCATGATAGATTAGTAGACAAAAGCGGCCCGCGTATCTGTAGATATGTGGAGCTGAGGACACTATTAGGTATGGCTCCTTTTGCTGAGCGAATAGGTGATTTGTGCGGTTCGCCGAACAACTTCATCTTCTATTTTAAATGTTGTTTTAATCTCACTAATCCTTTCTTAATTGCTACAAACGGTCTTATATTATATTCATCATCATCAACTTCGGCACTACAACCGGGACCCGGTCTTGGCCTTATTTAGCAAGTCTCGAGGCTTGTTAAATTTTCCATAATAATTTATTTTTACGGGGTAGGTTATTAGCCTTGCGCCGATTATATTATATTAAATATTGAAATATTCACACAGACGATCCCTCAACTGTTAATTTCCGACTGACTCACTTTCTTTGAATTTGAACTAAAGAAAGGCAAGTTTTTAGGAAATACATTCATAACTACCTGATGGCGACAGGGAATAGTATACGTGAATTATAGTTAATATAAAGACACCTGTCACTCTAGATTTTTACAAATGTAATTAACCCCTGGAAACTATATATTATTAACGAAATTTTATGGAAGAACTAGTTGTTCACGCTCCACCCAGTACTTTTCCTCGTGATTTTTTTTGTGATTTATTTTTCGTGCTAATTAGGCTTGTGTTGTCGATCCATTCGATGAATTGTGATATTTTGTCTTTTCAGTATTATCGGTGCTGGTTTATATCGTTGAGTCATATTATTCTTTGTTAATGTTTTCGTTTTTTTTTTGTTTCCAGTGGAGAATTTTTACACCAAGGCCCATGAACTTGTAGATGTAAAAAAAATCGTGGTATCGCCGCAAACTTAGTTTTCAAAACTCGTAACCTCGAGGAGTCCTCTACCATACATAAGCTTTTTGATGTATTCTTACATTCAGTCACCAGCTAAGCTTGTAAAATACAAATTTCCAATTTGTAAAATACTAATTTGTCATGTTAAATCTTAGTCAAATATTTTGATGGCAAATCTCTAGTAGCGCTCCTTAGAAATGCTAAATTGATCTTAGACAACGAAATGTATATCATGCTCTTGCCAATGATAAGAACGGTCGGAAATCGAAAAAATGAGCTTCCCTAATGTGCCTTTCTAGCCGGGATATCTGTTATGATTCTTACACCTTTTAAAATTCCTAGTTCTGGCAGGGGGCAATGCCCCAGCCGAGTCAGTGAGGTCATGAAAGTGCGGGTTGCTATAGACCAATAAATGTTAGTAATAGTAGTAATCTTATTCGCACTGTTGTTTTGGAAAACTGCAACGGAGCTTATCCTTCGGCTTTATTTTGAGACTGTTGCCGTTTATTGTACAAATCAAATGGGTTTTGAAAAATAAGTACACCCCAACCCTTCATACTTTTGAAGACAGTGTAAAAGTTTTTTTTTTTTTTTTTTTTAATAGACTTCTCTCGGGAAAGGCGAACCTATAGCGTCGAGTGGGCGCCCCGAGATGCCATCAAATAACTGTTGCAGTTCTTTTTGAACAGTTGCAGGTTATAACGCTCCGGGAACACTCCCGTGGAAAGGGAGTTCCACAGCTTCCCCGCTCTGTAACGGAACGAGTTCTGATACAGGGATGTTCGCGCCGTCGGGAGATGAACCACAAACGGGTGCGATCCGTCGGATTGTCTTGTGGAGCGCATATAAACCGAATTGCTTGGAACAATGCCAAGAATCTCCGAAGAACAGCACCCGTGATAATATCTGTAAAACAGACAGAGGTCGGCCACGCGCCTTCGATGTGATAGCGACTGTAGTCCCGACGTCAGCACCGAGTCCCCGATCAGGCGGATCGCTCGTCTTTGTACGCTCTCAAGTAGGTCGAGGGTATATTTAGGAGCCGAGCTCCAAACATGAGAACAATATTCGAGCGCGGGTCTAATTTGAGATTTATATAGGAGAAGAAGTTGGGCCGGAGTAAAGTATTTCTTGGCTCTAAAAAGATAACTCAGTTTTCCTGAGGCTGATCTGACGATACCCGATACGTGTTTATGCCATGATACATTCCCACAGACCGTGACGCCGAGCAATTTCAAACTTTCCCCAGCCTCGAGGGCCCGGCCATTCATCATCAGCTGTGGAACCGGTGATCCGGTTTTCTTTGTGAATGTTGTATACTGGGTCTTCGTTGCATTGAAGTCGACAAGATTGGCCTTTCCCCACTGCAGGACTTTATCTAGATCCTGGTTCAGAGAGTCAATCTGTCTACATCTCAGCTGCCGCGACGTTGATGCACTAATCGGCCGATCACTCGAAAAGGAGGAAACAAGCGTACTATCATCCGCAAAACTGAACACTTTGTTATCCGTTGTCTCCAACAAATCATTTATGTGAAGCAAGAACAAGGTTGGAGCCAAAATAGAACCCTGGGGCACCCCCGAATTAACAGGATACAGATCCGAACACTCGCCGTCCACAACAACCCGGATCGATCGATTCTCGAGGAAGCTCCTCGTCCAGTCGCAAAGCTGGTCGGAAAGTCCATATGAACGAAGTTTGCTCAGCAATGCCCCGTGCCAGACGCGGTCAAAAGCCTTGGAGATATCTAATGCGACCACCCTTGATTCACCATGCCGTTCAATCGCAGATGTCCATATATCGGTTATAAGTGTCAAAAGGTCTCCTGTGGACCGCCTGCCACGGAATCCGTATTGACGATCATTCAGAAGACCGTTGCACTCCAAATACTTAACCAACTCTGTATTGATGACTTTTTCCATTACCTTAGATAAAATAGACAGTAATGCTATCGGACGGTAATTTTGTGGGAGACACTTTTTTCCCGTCTTTGGGATTGGCTGAACTCGAGCGATTTTCCAGCAGGCAGGAAAGGTCCTCCGTGCACAAGATAAGCGGAAGAGTCTGCCAAGAACCGGCGATAGTTCTGGAGCACAGTTCTTAAGGACTATTGCTGGTATTCCGTCCGGGCCGGTTGCCTTCCTACAATCCAGTTCACGTAGAATGCGTTGGATAGTGCGCGGGCGAAATCTCACATCCCGCATGGAAGACTGTACCGGCGAGATCACAGGTGGGTCCAAAAGGCCGGGATCGAGGTTTGAGTTCGCGGAGAATAAATTCGCGAACACATTAGCTTTATCCTTTGGATTCGTGACTAACGTCCCGCTGTCTGTCACCAACGGGGGGAAAGAGGAGGAAGCAAAGTTACTGCTGACAGCCTTTGCCATTGACCAGAAGGAGCGCGAACCAGTTGGGCACCCAAGGAGCTTGTTGATCACCCTGTCGTTGTGAGCCTTCTTCGCGGTATCAATCGCCTGGTTGCACGCGTTTCTGGTTCTAACAAAATTCGTTCTGTTAACATCGGTGGGATTGGAGCGCCATTGCTTGAAAGCTCTGTTTTTTGCTGCTGTAATCAGCTCGCATTTTTTGTCAAACCAAGGTTTATCAGACGAACATCGTTTGATGGAATGCGGAATATACATCTCCATCCCCAGGAGAATAATCTCTGATACCGACTCCGCGCAAGCGTTAACATCGGAATTTCCGAAGCACACCTCCGACCATGGAAAGGATGCGAAGAAATCTCGCATATCGTCCCAGTTAGCAGCCCCATACTTCCATACATGGCGAAGCTGCCCAGGCCGGTTATTCGCTTGGTATGCAAGTGCTTGCGCGACAGATACCAAGCAGTGATCTGAGTTTCCCAGTGGCGCAGAAACCTCTACGGTATAAATACTCGGTTCGGATGTCAAAAACAGATCCAGGCTGTTCGCATAATCGCCTCGGGCATCCGGTACTCGCGTTGGCTCCCCCACGAGTTGAGTCAAGTTGTGGCTTACAGCAAACATCTCCGCCAGCCTCCCAGCCTCGTCGGTTCTGTTAGAATGTAACAACCAGTCAGAATTGTGCACATTAAAATCGCCAAGGACAATAATTTCAGAAGCTGGGTGGTTGATCTGTATCCAGTCGACGGTATATGAAAGATGTTCGAAAAATATCGCCGGTCGATCGTCATTCGGGGAGCGGTAAAGACAACAAAGAAATTTAACAGAATTCCTCAGCACGACCCTCAACCATATGATGTCCATATTATTGGGTTCCAACGGCTCCATCCTCTGGCAAGCCAGATCAGACCGTGCGAAGACGCAGACTCCGCCCTTAAAACGGAATCTCGAATGTAAATCGTATCCTGAGCAACGAAGATATGTCGAATCAGTTGACGAATCGACCTGGGTCTCAGTTAGGGCAAGGATATCAGGTTTCGTTGTTTGCAAATATTGGTGGACGGCGTTTACATTCGTATTGGTGAAACCGATGCCCCTGATGTTACAAAATGCCGTCACCAGTCGAGCGTGGGCCGAGCCTCGAGTGCTAGCCCGGTTATGCGATGACGAACCTCTCAAAGTTCCAGTTTGAAGACCAATCAACAGTATTTGCAATGAAAAAAAGAATAGCGTTTCAACTCATATTAATCCGAAAAGTTCATCACATTAATATCAAATTACCTGACCGCTTAAATGGCACAAAGTCATCAATTGGATTTGCGATGTGTACCATTTCCTTGTTTCGACCTACAGCAGCGAATCTATAATCCTATATATATCAAAATGCTTTAAACCAGGTATTCAATACAGTTCTCATTTATTTTTTACTATCACAGGTATTAGAAAATAATGAAACTGTACAGATAAATGAGGAAACAGTAAAAATTAATGAATTGATAAACAGCGGTTTATGCGAGGTGAAGTATTGCAGCAAGGTAGCTCAACGAAATGTTTTTATTACAACATTTACTCTAGAGAAAAGAGCACAAATTACTAGCCATATGTTTCAATAACGGGGCGAACTTCATTATAATCACGCCTCGCACAATACACGACATCGAAAACAAATGAAGGCAATTTTATAAACCACTTCTTAGTATTAATATATCAGGTCTATTAATATTATAAATTATCATGTGGGTGTGGTTTGGAGATTATGAATCAATTTTAGTAAATTGTATGTCATTCTTTTAAAACATAATTAGAATTTTAAATCGAATTAAAAGTTCTGGGTGTTTGTAGGCCATGATTTTTTTGGTGGAAAACCAATTAACTTTCCTAAAATTATTTTGATTAGCAATCTGTTATATTTTAATTTATAATTTGATTGATATTCATTTAATTTATTCCATAATTATGAGAGGGATATTTATGAATTTTTGAACGGAATAAACTAGTTTTTATTTTCTAAAATAGTTGAAATGGTGTAATGCAGGGCTCTTGGAAATGGGACATATATCCTCCATGGTGACGATTTGATTTATTTTTGAAGAAGAATGCGACAATGAGTACTTAATAATCACGGCGCACTAAAGGAATACGAAGTAAAATATTATAAAGTAACACTCTGTAAATACACAGTTTTCTTTGATATGTATAGTACAGTATATAATGCAAAAATAACCTTAATGAAAATCGAATGCTCGACAGTCTTACTAAACGTTCTAGAGTTTGTTCCAATTTGGCGTAACACATGTTTATTTAATCAATGATGCGGTCTGTTCCTCTAAAAGTCCTCTCTTTCTTGATTTCAAACCGATGTCACCCAATTTGGTACCCAAATACTGCTTGCACTCTGAGAAACAAAAATCGTTCTACAAAAGACTTTGTCGCGACTCGTAATTCATCACCGTAAATTCACCCCAAAGAACTTTCTGGGCTAATGCCTCTTCATGTACAAGACGTAGATATTCTGTTCACCAGAGTCTGTTTACCACATTCTACTTATTTTTATCGTGAAAGCGGAATTTCAAGGTTGTCGAGCAATCCCCTCGAACATGGGTTACATGTAAAAGGTTATTTACCAAACACTGAAGTTTTGTATCCATTTCTGAGTACTATCTCTGAATATTATAGACACGTTTTGGAAGTTTAAAAAAAAGTAGGCAGGTTTGCTTTACCAACCCTGGCCTTGTCGTTGTTTCTGCAGGGTTTCCCGTCACATTTATTGACCGAAGGTAAGAGAAGGAGTTCACTACATAAAATTTCTCATATAAGTAAACAAGTATGCACTTACTTTTACATTCATTATAGTGCAACTCACATTTTTGTGCAATACACTCACTTCATCTGTGTAAAAGCTTCATATATAAGCCTTTTTTTCAATTCAATTAAAATTTCTTATTAAGTAGATAATACGTTTCCAATTTAAGATTTTGCAATTAGTATTTTAGAGATTTAGGACAGCAATTCCTTTACAACTATAATCTTTAATCTATATAATGAAAAATAGCACAATTTCGATGAATAATAAATAATAATGAATACAAGAAAAAACCCTTATTTGAATCTTAAGACTAATATTGCACATATGTTATATGAGCCTTGATGTCAATTTCATCAGCGTGAGGCAGTATTTGGGTGGGCTCTTACAGCAACGTATTAGGATGAACTCTTAGAATAGCATATTACCTGTTACTACTGAATCACTGTTTGTTTTCTCTAACAAAAAAAGTTGAAGAGGAAACAAGTAACTGTAATATAGGCCTTTCAAAATGGGTTGATCTCTGGTCGGAAAAAGTATATATGTTCCTTCACATGCCTAAATATAAAGTTTCACAGTGTCGTTGATTTGCATGGGGTGAAGTCACATTGTTTCATTAGATTTTATATAATTATGTATGTTTACGGGATATGAGAAAATTGAAATAGTAAATATCTTATACGCGACACTTAACAAGTTACAATGCGAAATTTATTACTAAATTTCTTTTCTTGTGTCATAAAATGCTCTCTTCTGGTAAACCGGATATGTGTGTGGGGGTTCTTTAAAGCTACACAAAGAACCACCCACAATTCCAACCCCAACTCTCTTTGCCAACCTGCAAACATTTCTTTCCCAAAGACATCTAATCATCATCATCATCGGCACTACAACCGGGAACCGGTCTTGGCCTTATTTAGCAAGTCCTGAGGCTTGTTTAATTTTCCAAAATGATTTGTTTTTTTCGGGCAAGGTCATTAGTCTCGCGCCAGAGGCTCCCCGACGGGGAATCGAACTCCGGTCTCCCGCGTGACAGGCGGGTATACTAACCAGTATACTATCGAGGAGCGAAATCTAATGCATCACCCAAAATTCCCTGTAAATAATTCTCTAACATTCATGCATTTAATGCATCATCCGAAATTCCTGAAAAGAATTCTTTACACACAAGCATCATCATAAATTAGGAAACCTTATCGGCACCCCTGTCAGTCAGCGTACCCTGCCACACACGTGCGCAGCACATTTTCCTGGCTTATACACAGACTCGGCAGCCTTTTGTCCAATCGACAAAAGCAGTTTACGCATCAAGCGTCTAGCCGCCAAAAACGGAATTCTCCAGCGTGTAAATATACACAAGGAATTCGACCCCTCCGCCAGCAAAGATACAGTGCACAATCACCATTGTGTACCTAAATTCCTCTTAGCACCAGTTTTCCTAATTGCATGCAGACTATTTATACAGCTGCATCCATGTCTTCTATGATGCCCTTTGTTCTATCCTCATTTCTCAGTTTCGTTTACCCATGACCTCGTAGCATGAGTAAACAATGGAACAATTAGCACATTAGCTAAGATCAATCCAGAGAGATCCTCTCCAATTGGTCACCACAAAGAGAAACTTCACGTGTCTCCCGAGAAAAGAAAACTCACCCCTGGCTGAGAGTGGACTCACCACTCTCGAGGTTAATCATAGAGTACACTAGTCGTTTTTTATCCGCCATAGAGTGCGCACGGGAGTACGCGCACCCCGAGAGTCGTAAGTCAACCACCGTCGAAGTCGGTGTCGCGCCACCACATTTGGAGAAATAACTTAAGTAATTTCGGAGTGAATTGACTGTGTAGCTTAACTTTTGCTTTAGTACCAAATACAAGTAAATTAACAAACCTGTTTAAGAATTTAACGAACAGTATTTACCTTACCATATCAAAGAGGGACTCTGATATGGCGGACTATTTGAAACTCCAAGACTCGTTGGAACAAAAATGAATAATCAATATACAAAAAACAATCCCACGAAAAACGCTGTAGGCGTAGGTGTGGTTAGCCGAAACTACTATAAGGGAACAAATCATCAAGAAAACACCGAGTCAGCAAAAAGAAGACGTAGGGAAAGAGGGAAAAACGAGATACACGCGTCGGCATGTGGAATGTTCGAACGTTATATAAACCAAGATACAGACGGTCGTAGAAGACGCGAAACAATATGAAATGGGCATCGTCGCGCTTTAGGAAGTCCGAATCCCACATCAAGTAATCGAAACCCACGGGCTTACACTGGCGTGTGGAGGTACCAATACACATAACCTAGGAACCGGTGTCATCATAAGCAAGAAGATTACGCCCCATGTAAAGGATGTGAAATTTATTAATGACCGATTATCCGTGCTAAAAATATAGGGCCTATGATACAATTATGTATTTATAAACGTACACGCACCAACAGAATCTACCGACGAAGAAACGAAGGACACGTTCTACGAGGCCCTAGAGGAAATATTGGATGCGATCTCATCATTCGATGTTAAAATCCTTCTCGGGGACCTCAATGGGAAAATTGGAAAGGAAGATATTTTCTAACCAACTATACGTAACGAAAGCCGACAGGACGTTTCAAATGATAATGAAATTCAAATTATCACGTTCGCAGCGTTAAAACATCTGGTAGTGAAAAGCACGATGTTCAAGCACAAGCAAATCCATAAAGCCACATGGATATCACCCGACGACGTAACGCGTAACCAAATAGACCACTTCCTCATAGACAAAAGACACCACTCGAATATCCTTGACGTAAGATCATATAGAGGAGCAGATTACAACTCCGATCACCTTCTAGTGATGGGCAAAATTAGAAGTCGGGTTGCAGCAGACCCACATGGACAGTCACGGGAGACGAGCAAAAAGTTCGACATTGATAAACTAAAAGACCTACGTGAAAGGGCTGAATATCAAGACGAACTAGCGAATAGATTTAGCATCCTAGAGAATGGGAGCCGTGAGGAAGAGGAAATCAATAATCTGGGCACTAAATGACCATCGCTCAGAGATACAATCTAACAAACAGCCCAAAAGGTATTAGGATTTAAGAAAACAATTAAGTCCAAACCTTGGTTTGACGATGAGTGCAGGGCGAAGATCAAAGAACGTAAACGCCTCAGAGTGATCCACTTAAAATGATATGATGAAGTCAACGCAGAAAGATACGCGACAATTCGGAAAGAGACAATGAGACTTTTCAAAGCCAAAAAACGTGGATGGGTGAAGACTCGGATCGAAAAAATCCTAGAAAATGCCACAGCGAAGAGCATCAGAGGTATGTATGACGGCATAAACTCAATGAAAAATGGTTACCGAGGGAGAGTTAACCCTTATGTCAGCGACCGGGTACCCGGGTACCCATTTCGTCGCAAATTCGCGATTGCTCGGCCTAGTAGACGAATTTCGGTCCCATGTCTTAGATCATCTCCATTCAAACGTTTCTGAATGATAATTACGAAATTTCAATGAAAAAAAAAATTTTTTTTTCTTTCAAATTGACATTTAAAAAAATTGTATTCTGTATTCCACGACTGGGTACCCCATTTAAAAAGCATTGAGAATGATGAAGAATGATGCAAAATTGAATGTTAAATATTAAATTAATAATTAATTGTTGATAATTAACTATTTAAATAACTAATAATTAATGAAAAACAATAAAAATGCATTTAAATTAACAAACAAATTTATTCAGAAGGACTTCTGTGACATGCATTACATTCAACCAACGTAGTTGCGTGTTCGTCGCAAACCGGCATTTCACATTGCCGACACGCCTTTCTTGTTTTCTAAAAACAAAAATACAACAACAAAATTATTTAATATTATTAAATACATTAACAATATTAATTTTAATATTATTACCTGTTGAATTGAGCACGTGTCAACAAAGTCGTCATTTTGAAGATGCTCAGATGCACAAAGGACGCTGACTAAACCACGCTTTCTCTAATGCCGGATTCGAATGGTTTCACCATAAACTCGCAAGTTATAAATAGAAAGTTGACCGTACAAGTTATTCGTCAACCGAATACTCGAGATCCCTCTAGCAGCTATAACTGAATTTGTTACACACCTGCCGATCCTGACCTTGCTCTGCGCCGATTTCAATAGGCCTTTTGTAGCCGCAGATAGTCAAAATTCTTTATATTTATAAAAAATAATTATATAAAATACATAAAATATTCACAATATATTTGTTTCTGATAAACAAATTAAAATCTATTGCAAAATATTTGTTTTAACATTGTTAAAACAATGTTTCTATATGTGGGTACCCAGGTACCCGGTCATTGACTACTCTCGGTAAAGTTGGTCATTGACATAAGGGTTAAAATAATTCGAGACACAAGCGGCTGTCTGGTCACAGCAACAGACAATATCGTAACAAAATGGAAGCAGTACTTTGAAAACCTGCTCAATGTGGGTACCCATCAACCACAAATAAACTCACGCCAGAGGTACATACAGCCGAGCCTCAGATCTCAGAGCAGTCAATAAATCAATTGAAAAACAACAAGGTTCCCGGACTCGACTGCATAGCGGCAGAGCATACGAAGCATGGAGGAGAGGCAACCGAGAGTTAGAATAGGAAATCACCTCTCAGAACCATTTGAAATCCGGGACGGCCTAAAACAGGGGGATGGCCTCTCACCATCAGAAGGTACAAGACGACAACATGGCCGGATCATCCCTGAACAGGGTCACATAAGTGCTCGCATCTGCGTATGACATCGCCGTTCTGGGCGATAATCTAGAAACTGTAAGTAAAAAACAGTGAAATCATCATGCAAGCGGCAGAAGAGGTGAGCCTAGAAATAAATGAAGACAAAACAATATACATGATTACGGCGAGAGCAGGTGGACCTGAGGGACACATATAAACGTCAGAGGCAAGATATTTGAAAAAGCTACAAAATTTAAATATCTGGGTAATGTTGAAGGACATTAACAAAAGACTACACTCCAGCAACGATAGTTGGCACGCAGTCAGTAGCTGAAATCCAAACTCACGTAATATAAAGCTCCATGTACATAGAACCATAATCATGCCGAATGTTCTATACGTATGCGAAACATGGGCTCTCACAAAATGGGAAGAAAACAAATTCCGCTTATTCGAGAATAAAGTTTTACAGGATATTTTCGGCGGTAAATATGACGAGGAAGCAGGACAATGGAGGAAACTCTGTAGGGTTCTACGAACGCACAATTCACCACAGGTAAGGTTTCTACCCTTCAAGGAACATACTTACCGGAAAGCATTACACGCGCCCACCGACGCGTGCCGATAAGTCCTGCTAGGGGCCTGAAACATTTAGCAAACGTTGAGCCCGACACTAAAAAGCAAGGAACTGAACGTCCCAAAGCTTTCAATGTCGAGCTCGACAATTCGAATATAGCATACCTGAAACAAACATAAAACATTCATTCATCCTATGCCCAAAGACAATCCCAAAGACTGAAATGCGCCGCATTCCAGTACTGCACAATAGGGAATCCTGAACATCTACACGATGTTACAAGGAATTATTATCGTCGGTAAATTAGCCGACCAACGGATGCACATGCTACCATAAAGACCACCCAAATCCGTCGTGCAAACAAAGGCAGCGGCAACCTCATACAATAAAGCATATCGCTTATCCGCTGCCAAATTCTAGGCAACCATAAATATCTCAACGAAATAATTCGGGAATATTTATGAGAATAAAAATAAAAAAAGGAACTATTCCAATCCCACGGTTCCTTTTTTGTATTTCACACCCATTAGAAAGACCTAATGGATTGTTAGTTTTAACTGAAAGAAGTTAAACAAAACCCATGGACCGTACGTGCGTTCAAATTGCACTATATCCGTCGTTCTGCGTGCGAGATGTGCTGTGTAAATAAGGCGGCACACAATCGACAGCCGTCGAACCGAATTTCAATCACCACCACGGATGGTGATAATGATGTAATGATCATGTCCCAGATTCTCCTTCCAGGTCCATTGGGAAATTCTCCTTGTGAGATGAAAAGGAAGATTGTATGCTGCTAACAGATACTGTGGAAAAGTCTGTTAGCAGATTGAATGGGAAATTTTCCCCTTTACAGATACCGATCGGAGATCTGAATCGGGATATCTTTTTGGGCAGACAGTTAGTCTTTATCGAACAGCTATCTCGCGAAGTCTATACCGAGCATCCGATAAGAGAGAACCCAAACGGGGAGGTAGTTAGTCCGCGTCAAGCAAATATTCGACATTCAGAATATCTCGGGAGTACCCCAAAAGGAAACGTCAGTATGTCGCGTGTGTGAGGAGTAACCACAGCCTAGAAATGATTGAAATAGATAAACGTAATGTTTGCAAACATTAAAAAAACATAAGACAAATAAAAGAAAATAATAAGACGTGTATAAAAGTAAATAAAAGAACAATACATTAAAGGAGTGCTTGATAAAAGAAGAACTGGAGTTTCATTTGTGGGCAGTGCTGGCAGAGCACATCTTTCGCTCTTGTTTCGTTTTGTTTTTTTGCGGTAAACAGACACAATAATAATCACGCCAAAACTCCACAACCACGAATTGGAAGAGCTATACCGCAAACCAACAATAGTGAGAGTAATCAGGTCACGAAGATTATGATGGGCCGGACATGTGGCGCGAATGGGCAACGGTAGGACCATGCGTAGAATGCTTGACAGTACGCCAACGGGAAAGAGACCAACAGGAGGGCCGCGGTCGAGATGGAATGCCAATGGATCGGATGGTCAAGTGTGGAAGAAGAGCGTACAGGACGGGGAACGATAGCAAAGTCGAGTCGGCGAGGTCATGAACTTCCGGATTCCTACAGGCCCATAAATTTTAAAATAATAGAATTGATTGACGGGTTTTGCTCCATATTCCTCTATTAAGTTTTTCGATCATTTGTTTTGGAGTTCGTGTTTTTTTCGGAAATTGCATATGTTAATGACTGATGATCTGTGAAGATCGTCAAGACGGATACTTCTTGTATATATAATCTCAGTTTATTTAGCGCGAAAACTATTGCTAATAGTTCTTTTTTGTGGCATAATTTTGTTTCGTCTTTCCTTTTGACAATACTGCGCCGATTACTATGTTAGACGCCTCTGTGGCGTTTCTAACAGACACACACACAATATACAAGCAATTAGTGAAGAACACCGAAAGGAAATTCGAATAAGCAAAGCACCAGAACCGTATACCATAGCTATAACATAGCAATTCCACATCAGTTGACTGTGCTTGAATTTAGAAATCCAATTCGTACATGCGACATTGGCCTGATGTGTTGAGGACTGGTTACATTTTTAGTGATTCCAACCGTCATAGCGTCAGTTCGAATCACACGTTCTTCACTATCGACGCAATACGCTATACATCGGTTGTTAACTCAAATGGTTTAGAGTAGTCAGGTTGTGACAAGCCTAGGCAATCCTCTAAATATGTTCATAGTTCATAGAATGACTTTCTTTTTTCTTCGTTGAAGTTTATTTTGTAATTGGGACTTTGTTTTTGAGACACTATTTGATCAGTTTTTAATAAGTTTGTTAGGGGCTTCCCTATTATGGCGTAGTTTTTTACAAACATACGATAAAATCCAACTTAACCAAGGAAGGCTCGTAGTTCCTTCAGACTTGTCAGCTCGGGATATTGCCTAATAGTTTCTATTCTTTCTGGGTCCTTCGTTTGCATTTGTGGAACACCTCCGCTAATGTTAACATTGCTGGTTTGTTGTGAACCTGAGATCACATTTTGCAGACTAACTTCCGTAGAAATTCTAGCTGGTTCAGGGGGTACTGACCGAACCGTTTGGGGTTGAAGGTTGTCTGCTGGAGAAGCTATGCCAGACAATTGGATGTTCTGGACTGTCATAACAGCTGCGGTTGTCGACATTTGTACATCTCTGACATCTTGTGGAGGAGGTGCCTGAAAGGCGATATCTGCCGCATCAGCCGCGGCTGCTATTTGGTGAATATTTCTGCTATTCAATTGGTTGAGATTAATATTCTGGTTAATTTGATTAAATTCTGTTAAGCTACGTTGAAAGGATCGGACCATTGAGACCATTTGGCATTTGTATTTGAGAGAGGTGGTTGCCGTTAAGTTGAAAACTTTGTAATTGTGCAGCCACACCTTGGCTTAGAATGTGACTGTTTATAGTTGGTTGAGTTGGTTTCTGATTCAGGAGCTACGTTGTTGATCTGTTGCTGTTCTCGCTCAGGTTGTTGGACTTGCTGCGGCCGTCTGGATGTGTTGTTTGGTCTGGTTGTCCTGATGGTAGATCGTGGTCCAGGTCCATGGACTCTGGTCCTGTTGTAGAGTGGTTCTTGTCTCCATTCGAGCCTAATGTATTTCCATGAGTCGCTTCCCCTGTGGCATTGCTGAGGTCTTCCTACTCCTATGTTTCGTACTCGTTGTTCTCTGTTTCCTGATTGTTGGGCATTGGATTTCTTTGTGGTAGGTAGTGTCTGGGCGGATTCTGTTGTGGTTGGTTTCTCTCTATCATCCGGAAGTTTGGTGCGATATCTGTGCGTCTGGTATCGTTCTGTGCTGCAAGGGCTATACCATAAGCCTCTACTAGTGATTTACATCTGTGGGTTTGTTTTGCCAATACGCTATTTAGGCCGTTTAAGAATACTCTTGCGGCTACCTGTTCAGCTTCCTCGAGTAATGCCTTTTTTGCTTTTTTTATTTCGTGTTTCGAACTGGATTTTCGATATGATGAGGTTTAAAGCTCTGTTAACCTCGTCGTAGTATTTAGCCAATTTGTTTGTTCCTTGTCGGATGTGTGCCATGTCTTCTTTCAGTACATAAAGAGGTCTGTTGTCACTATATACTGCATCTTGTTGGTCTAGTATGGCTTCGAAGCAGAATTTTGTTTGGTACTTTGTTAGTAACCTCGCTGCTTCACCTGAGATCTTGTACAAAAAAGGGTGGAGCAAAATTAATCACCCTATCGGAAGATGTTAAAATTTTTTCAAATGGCGTCGTACATCAATCATATTTGACATTTTTGAACTGGACATCGTATTGACATTTGTAAACTAGAAAAAATTGGAAAGGTCCAAATAAAGATTTCCAACACTCAAAATATTTTTTTTTATTTAGTAAAAAAGTGATTCAAAAACAAAATTTGATGATTCATTTTGCGCCACCCTATATTATAGTATTGTATCTAGCGTGTCCTTTATGGGCTTCGCAGGTTGCACATGTTTTCCCTCCAAGAGGCGTATCCTTCCGCGTTTCCGTTGAGTTTTGGGAGGTTTTTGAATGTCTTCTGGTCTGTTAAACTTGAAGACTATGTCCTCGTATTCAACTAATTTTACTGGGCGAAGCTGGATTTTTTTGTTCTTTTCTAGCTGGAGTTGATGAACAGCTGAAACAATAGCTTAAATTGTGGCGTTGTCTGTGGCCGTTTTGGGCACGTCTTCGGAGTCGCTTTATTCCGTCTCAGATGGTCTATCGAATGGTTTTCCCGTGTGTGTTTTCCATGATTTTTTTTTTTTTTTTTGTTTCATTCACTGAATATATTTTTTCTCTCAAGGCTTGATTTCTCTATTAGGTTATATAACTTAACTAGTCTTACCGACTCCTTCGCTAGGCATTGTTTCGTTTTAGCGATAATCTGCGCAGCTCGATCAGGTACGGGAACTGGTGAGAAAATCCTATGATTTTCATGTCGATGTTTTAAAATTTTTCCCAGAATGTTGTGGTTCGTCTTGAAACAGCAGTTTGCTTTTCGAGTGCCAGGATCGCCAGTTATTGTCCGGTCTCGCGACAAAGATAAAATTTAAAAAATATTTTTTTTTTTGGAGGCGATGCCCCTTTATTTCAACACGTATTGGTTCTTTTACTTTTCGGTTAACTATGAACTTAAGGCTATTTATACTTAACTGTTATCTTAAACAAAGGGAGTCAAAATATGATCTTCTTGTCTCTCACTCTCGGGAGTTTCTTGAATTCCTATCACTCAAGGTTATAGTAGATAAGACATGTTGTGATTATAGTATGAGATAACATTGAAATGATTTTGTTAGGACCATTTCTATGTCATGTATGATGTATAAGTTTTGTGGATGAGCCATACGTTAACTCGATCGACGTTATTAGGGATCCTAAATCAAGTCACAATTTTGTTCCAAAGAAAGACTTTCTAGAAGTGTGGAGAACCGAAGTGATCCATGCCGTTTTGTCGAAGTGTTCCTTATGCCATTCAAGGGGCAGTGCGGACACGACTGTTTGCGTGTGTGAGTAACATACGGCCAGCAATTATATATTGTTTATTGCAATTTTCATTAATACTTTAGCAACAAAAAAAGAATTTGTAATTTTTTTTCTTTTACACCTAATACTTCACTAACTTAACCTAATTTTTTTTTATATTATTTTTAAAACTTGCCTAGCACTACCCTAACCTAAGAAAAGCTAAATCTATATAAGCTTGCTATTGTTTTGAGATGTCAGTTACTATACTCTTTTCGGCTGCCAGGTCCTTAGATGCCATTCAACCACCAGAACTACTGGTGTTGTTTCTTAACTTCTCTTTGATCTCTGTGAGATATCATCCTACTGTACCGCAGCCGCTCTTCATCTTTTTTTTTTTTTTTTTTGGTTTCGGTAGGAAGGTGGAAATCTTCAAAAGATACCGATCCAGAAGCATGCCACCTTTTTACCGACTAAAACCACTTACCGCCGGCTCATATTCCCGTTGATCCTCGCGGAACTTTCTTTTAAATATTCCCTCGTGGGGCGGGACGGATTTACCTGTTACTCCACTCGTCGCGTCGCAACTGCTGCATCATGTCACAGAGAACACCATTTGTTACGGACCATGCCTGGTTTGAACTAAGCATGTATTATATTACTCCCCCCGGAGTAACTGTCCGTTTCGTATGTCTCTTCAAAATCGTTCGCGCGGTCTCGAATCTCACGCACTCCGTGAGAACCTGTTCCGCATTTTCTATTTTGCCTTCGCAATACAAGCAGTATGGGTGATTCACATGCTTATACTTGTGCAAGTACTGCCGAAAGCATCCATGTCCTGATATTAGCTGCGCATCGAGGTGCTTCTCTCTCCACCCAATTTTTGGGCTTTCTTCGCCAATTTGCCAGTGATGAATCCCATATGCGGTAATATTTCGTACATCACGGCTTGGTGGTCACTATGGGTGTAGGTGTCCAAAACTCGCCACTCCATATTTCTTGCCAACATGGAGCTGGCAAATGTGATGTCGATTTTGGACCGGACTCTCTCGTTTATGAAGGTGTCATCAATACCATCATTATGTAACACCACATCTAGGACTGCGAAGGCTTCAAGTAACTATAAGAAGGCTCTTATTTCCCGCTTCTTGTGTTATTCTGTCCAAAAAGCATTTGAAATATTCTATTTCTCACCTTGGCGGAGCGTAACAACAGTAGAAATGAATTCCTCTAATCTTAACATAGGCAATTCCTTCCAGCCGCTGGACACTTCTGCATTCCATGGGGGAATTTCCAGTTGTCCAGATGACCGCTGTTCCGCTGCTGTCTTCCTCACATGGATTAGTACCAGTGCCAGGCATCCTGTACTGCTCATTGATGAGTACCACATCGGCACCATATTCCTTAACCGTTTGGAAAAAGAGATCTTGTGCGGCTCCACAATGGTTTAAGTTGATTTGAATGCACTTAAGCCTGCCCATTTTTATTGAGAAGATTGGACATCGCCAGTCTTCATCTGTGTGTACAGAAATGTTTTTGCAATGATAATATACGTTATAATACTCACTACTTCGCCCCCTGGCTTGGTTCGGCGGAGGTGTAGTTACCTTTTCTGGTTAGATCTGCAGATGTTCGATGCGGCTGGTCGATCCAGTTTAGGCTCATCAATGCGATGGTGGTGGAGCGAAAACAATGTACCTAATCGCCTGATACAAGTTTACCCACATAATCCAATCCTCAATGAGTACACATTCACTTTCAATCGGCACTATTCCGTTGAACTAGGCACGAACAGAAAAAAATGGTCAAATGTTTTTATATATTTATACAGTTCTCTTTTAATTTATTCCGTTTACAATATTTTTGGTTTTAATATGCATACATATTTTTCTTTTAATTTATATAAGTTTCTCTATCCACGACTCTTCACCTTCACGAGATACAATTAACGTCCGACCACGTCGCACCAAGATTTTCAATCACATCTAATATTTTTCCTGTAACTTTTAAATGTAATACGCGCAATAATATTATCTTAACTCTTTTTGTGGGCTCAGTGTCCGAAACGTATCACTATTTTTTCCATTTATAACATGTTATTCCTATTCCATTGATAAGTGTTTCTGTTCGCCGTTGACAGATGACCAGACTAAGATTTCCTCTTGTAATGGTGATCCAACCCCACTTCAATGCATTAGTTGTTGAATTAAGATCTTTACGCCATTTCTCTTTTTAATGCACATGCTAATTTTATTTTATTAAGAAATTAATTTTTTGTTTTCACGCGTGAATAATTTTACATAAATCCAAGAGCCATTTCAGTGTGAATTTATATTCTTAAAACTCAGCGATCGAACTCAGGGATCAATCACAAACTTTAACCCCACCATATTGTATTCTTTCGACTGATTGGTCAGCTTTCTGTTCGTGCTGGATTGTTAAAGTTACAACTGCTTTATTCTTCCTGCACGGACTTTGGCAATCATTAAATTTAAGGAGTTTGCCTTTTTCTCCGCAACAGTAAAATCAAAACAATATCCTTAGTCGACTGCTGTTCAGCACAAATTTCACTTCACGTAAGGAATAAATTCATAACGCGACTTCCTAAGTAACTTCTCACTTTCAGTTTGCAGTCAATTTTTCTTGTTTCATCTCCGTCCCCTTTTGTAGTTGTGCAAGCCAAAATCAGTCCGCCATCGATAGTGTCTAAATGATTTTTCAAATCCTTCCAATAACACGAAATCGAAAAAAACAAAAATACATAAATCAACTATGGTTATAAGTCTCTATAAGTCCTCATGAATCCTTTTTGTGTTTTGTTTTTGTTGCCCACTCCTGCTACTCTCTGTGGCATATGTTGCATTCGTTGCAGATATATACGTTGGCGCACAAGTACTCCTTTTCGCGTGCTTACAATTGTTAGTTTTGATTTTTCCCTGGCCTTCCGGTTGAGCAGGTAGTGTATCCTTTTGTCCTGTGAAAATTGCCTGCATGTGCCGGTGGCTTCGGTCTTTCAATTGCCGGATAAAGGAGAAATTCAATTCTGTGATTGTTTTCACACAGAATAAAGGGTATAAATGGAACCCTGCGGGTCGCCTTGTCGTCAACTCATTTGTCTGTAATTTTAGGAAAATCCATTTCCATCGAAATTAGAAAGAGTATGTCCTGGTGTTGACTGGAGGATTAAGTTCTTGCGTTAAGTGTGAACGTGATCAAATTCAAAGTCATACGTCTGGCGAGGGGGTTATAGATGTAAATTAAATTCATGTGAATCGGATTCCCTATAACGGCCATGGATAACTGACTGTCCATTATTTGGTTGGTTTAGTTGTAATTACGAAAGATTAACACGCGCGATGTCGCTTATCCTTGCACCATGAAACTTCCAGAACAACAAAGTTTCTCGTCGCGTTTTAATTAATTTGTATAAGTTACGAGTAACAGGTCTCTCTGGAAAGTTGCACTGTTAAGGTTCTTCTCAAACTTGCGACTTCTACCTGAGGGGAAATAAATCTCTGGAACACTCAACAAAGGATTCCCAGAAGCTCCATGTTGTGCAAAACACTGCACTCTGGCTGGCATACAGCACTTGGTTATTCGTATTAAGTGAACTCCAGAGTAGCATTGCAATTAATCACTTTTGGAGAGGACTGAACATTTACAAAATGCCGGTTTCAGTTTCGAATTCACTTTCATCATTTGCCTAAGTGCTTAGATATCTTCCCAAAGGCAACAGATCTTGTTTACCTGTTTGTTTCGAATATGTGGTAGTTGGTACATTGCATTCAGTGATGGCCCATTATTCGATCCTTATTTACACGGGCACGGATGAAAAGAAAGCATAGGGGTGTATGTCCTACTCTGGAGATGATTGCTTCTTCCAAGCACAAATACCGGCCGGTACTTCTCCGTAATGTTGGAATATTGTAACAGGCAGAAGATGGGCCAAGTGACAGTACTATTCAAGGTCACTTACAATATCCCGGATTTTCCAAAACTGCTTTTAACCATTTTAAATACCATACATGATAGGACTGGGAAAATAGCGGAGTGAGTACTTATATCTCAGCCACAAAACTAATTTGAGATCCTCTTGCAATTTCATCGCGTTCGTTTCATTACTCGCCCAAGAGACTGGTGTCGGTGTTATAGTTGTTGAAAGCCTAGTTAATTTCGAGAGAAGGGGCTGTTATCAGCGATGGCATCACATTCACACACCACTTGTGTTTTTGGTATTCCATGTCACCTAGGAAGAACATGTGACTTACTTTACTATTATTAGGTGTTAGTCTTTCATTTCCCCCATTTTGTTGGAGTACTTGCATTCACTGGTGAGTGATAATAGACTACTTCGTATTCATTGGTGCAATTTCACTTGTATCGAAGAAAACCGAAACTAAATTGATATCCAATCTCAGGGCAGAGCTTCGAGTTGCCGGCGATATTGTGCGTTACATGCCTTTGAGTGTCCTATCACTTTGTTTTGTATTTGGATCTGTATGGTGAACGCATTACAAGAATTCCTATCTATCAGTTGATTGCATTTCAAATGCGTTTTCGTTAGATACTCGAAAGCAGACAACAAATGGGTATGTAAATGTGGGAATGATTCAAATTAAAATGAGTCTTCTCCCAAACCAAATGGTTTAGGGTGACAAAAGAACTCACCTACCGTACAGCTGCATCAGAATTGAAGGGTTGTTTGTTTGATATGCCACCCAAAGTTACTTGAGGTATATCATTAGTCAATAAGCATTGTCCTATTTCAGTCTACATAGAGCACAGAACACGAGGAAGGTAAAGCGTGCCTATGGTTACTGCGTTCCGTTGTTACTTTCTGTTATTTCATTTCCTTTTGGCATCTTATCATCTCGGTCGCGTATGAAGTTCTATCGAGGTAATCCTCTACCGCAAAACAAACAAATCAAAAGTACAATAGTATCATACTGTGCTCCCTTCACCTACGTGTGCTATTGTAAATCCTTATTCTCAGTTGAGCTTTCGTCGTCACATGTTTGCCAGTGGCAAGAAAATCGAATCACTTCTTTACGTGAGTTACAATCTCCTCACGCCGCAGGAATTTGGTGTGTAAATAATTGGCAATCGCTTTGAAGCTCCATGCGTAATGTCGACGCAATTCATAGAGCGTATAATTGGATGAACACGTAAAGTACCTTGTCGCGATGCTGCGAGGACGATACGACTATTTACACGACACAGAATATTCTGTCTTAAGAGGAAATTAGTAAATTCTTAAACAAATCTCATCCAAACTGTTCACTGTAAACAACGCCGGGTTACTTGCGTCTTAATAATTCGATATTACAGCCTGGAGAATTCGTGAAGTTTTTCGAACCGTATTTGGAGCATTTATTTTATATATGTCTGAGCAAGAAGATAAATGACTTCACAAAATGTAAAAGAACCATCGCCAAAGCAAATGTTCAATAAATCACCATGACAGTTTAATCAGACAGGTCCTTGTCACCAAGAACCCTCAAGAACGATGCCTAAACGAAATGCATGAAATAATTTAGTCTTGATCCTCCAAATACCTCCTTACTGCTCATGCAAGTCAAACTGTCGGTATCATTACAACACATCTCTTGATCTCATCGTTTTAACCTTGTTGTCGTCGACCATATTACCATCTAGGTTTTCAATTCAACCATTTTTTCGATTCACTCGATTAAGTTTTCAACTACGTTTCATTCAGCTCTACGATTTACCAACCTGGTCCCTGTTTCGGTGTTAAGTTAAGGAGACCATTTAAAAACGATTTCATATCACCATGGCGTGAAAAATCCAACTACAAAACAGGATGCCAATTCGATGTGTTGTGCTGGAAAATGTGAAAATGAAGCTCGTCTATTAAGTGTGTTAAAAGTTTTGCACGAGCTGCAAACTCCACATTGAGTTAAATTCAAAGGACTTAAAAAGGATATTCGTGGTAGACTTCTGATTGAAGGTGGTGATACTATTGCAGTTGCTCTTGCTAGTAGAGATGTTTAGTGGAAAAATACTTTGTTAAACTCTTCACATTTAGGTTTAAGAATGACAGGAGCCAAAATAACTTTGCACGTTTCAGTGATATTATGTGAAGTGTAAATTTCGCTGCTCGATATCTACACCTGTATATGTAGATTCTTCGCCGTCTTGGCCCTTCTTCTTTTCGTTTTTCTCATACAGTGCTGTGTCAGAACCTCTAGACTGGTACTCTCTAATCGTCCTCGAGGAAAGTTGTAAAGAAATTGGATGACATGCATGAGTGTTAACAGTTGCTGTGCTTCTCTGTTCTTACTACGTTGGAAAAGTGGATATTAACCTGTTACGAGGTTATTTATTATCTGGTGAATACCTAAGAATAAAAGTTGGATTTAGTTTTTCAATGCGTGTTTGTGGCCGTTCAATTGAAGTATGTTGTGGAAGAATTTGATTAAAAGAAACTTACTTTCTACTCCTAGAATATTATGGCATGTTAAGAATTCTGGAATCACCCATAGAGAGTTGTCACCTTCGGAAAACTTATTAAAAAAAAAATTAGTTTAATTCCATATAAGCAATATAAGATTTAAAGGCGCAAATAATTCATTGGTTCAATGCTTGTGGCAACGAAGTTGTATTAAGTGGGAGGAACATTATTTAGACGTTGAGACGACTCAAATCTTGTGGGTGACATGGAGCATTATCTATTAGTAAAAGCGCCTTGAAGCTAAAAATTTTCCGTTTTCAATAATAATTTTTAACGTCTGGCAAAAAACAATTTCTTCAAAACAGTTTCTACATCGTTAAATAAATTTCCATTCACCCAAGCTCTTGGAATTGCTTTCCATTATAGCGATAAGATGTTTTTATTGCGCCCGTAAATACACGAAGCTTTAAAGTTCTATAAACTAACATGGGTTTTGTCATAAAGTTCCCCAAAACATTACTGTACAAAAGTAGTGTTACGCCATCTCTAGACACCTTAACTCCGGGTGCAGTTTTTTTCTTTTTTTTCGATATAAAGGTTCTACTGGGCTTTTTTTCCATCAAAACCAAGTTTCATCGGGATTGAAAACTTGATGAGTTGTTTATCCTAGCATTTCTATAACGCCCAGAATTTCTTCTGGAGACGTCCTGCCGCCTCCACGGCCAGCCGATACAGTTTCTCTTTGAACTTTTGTGCTAGGAACTGTAAAGCGCTTTTTGAACTTTTCCAACTAACCTTTCCTCGCCACAATATCTGGGTTGGCTGCAGAGTCTCCATGCTTTTTGCCTAATGGCATTATCATCCAATGGACTTCTTCTGGGTCAGTAATCATTAATCCATTCTGAGTGCCTTTCCTATTTTCTCAATAAATGGTGACTAAGGACGAGCTGCATATTTTGCGCATATCGCAGAACCTGCAGCAACGGGGTTACGGGGGTTTGTATGTGTATGTTTGTATATGTATGAAATATGATGGAGGAGAGCAGCTGATTGAACCTGAGGGGAGACGGCAGATGAAGAGGTTATCGGCATGAAATCTGCGTTCTTCAAGTGTGTTAAGGTTAATTAGATGGAGACGGCTTGTCTATGGAATAGAACCCATAGACAAGGGGAGGATTTTCCCAATTCAATCCACGGAGGGCAAAACGCAAAAAAGGACGTTGTACGCGTTCGATCCTGCGAATATTGGACGAGTAGTAAGAAGACCAAACCTGACTAGCATATTCAAGAACGGGACGCACAAAGGCTATGTAGGGCGATCAGGAAACGTACGGATTAGAGAATTCTTTCGACCAACGTTTCACAAAACCAAGGGCAGAGATGGCCTTGAGGATAATGTTATCAATATGTGGAATGAAGTTAAGCTCCCTATCACATAAGATGCCAAGGTCACGAATCGATGGTACAGGTGACATCTGTTGGAAATAGGAACGTCGCGGGGAAGGGGGCGTTTGCGGAAGAAGGTGATTGAGTGACATTTGTTGACAGTTGTTTTGGCACCAAGTTGAAAAGCTATCGAGACCCATTTGGAGAAGTGAGGAGTCAAGAGGAGATCGTCTTGAAGAGTTTAGTGTCGTCCGCGTAGAGAGAGATGGAGGAATGCTTGATACTGGAGTCTATGTCGAGAATAGTAAGAATAAATACGAAGGGCCCAAGATGGCTATCCTGGGGAACCCCTGACGTGGGAGAAACAGCATTGGAAAGGGTGGATCTAAATCTGACACGGTAGGTTAGATCGTTAAGATAGGAAGAAATTCACTTAATCAGTAGGGGTTCGAAACCAAGGGAGGATAGCTTAAGGAGGATGTGATTACAGGAGACTTTGTCGAAGCCCTTGCTGAAATCGGTTGTCATTACATCGACTTCACTGCCATTTTCTAGGGCACGGAGAGTGTGGAATGAGAACGCAACTAGATTGGTGGCGGTTGACCTACCCGTAAAAAAAAACCTGTTCGTTAGGTGAGATGATGGCTTTGCAACGGAAAGATAGTACGTTTTAAATGATGCTTTCGAACAGTTTTGGAATGTGTAGCGATGGGATAATTACTAATATCGTTTATAGGTCCTATGTATGGCAGTGACAAAATAGGATTATCAAATACACGGGAAAACACCTTGTGTTAGAGATAGATTGAATATCTTTGATAGTGGGAGAGAAAGAGAAGAGAAACCTTTTTTAAAAAGGATTGCAGCGAGCCCATCAGGGTAAGGGCTGAACTCGTTTTTAAGTAAGTTTCAATTATCTTCGACTAGGTGGTGCTGAATAAGTTGAGAGATGAAGGAGAATTCGGGTATGTCTTTGTAGGAAGAAGGTTAGGCTAGAAAGAGTTGTCGGTGAAAGACTTTTGGGGGTTCTCTATACGACATGGAGAACCAACCCACAATTTCAAACCTTATTTCAACCGCTTTCAGCGCGTCATTTCAACACTTATTGCCCTTACAAGCTATTCCACCTGAAAAACATGTTTTTCAAAAGGACGGATAGCTAAACTCATTATTCTATGCAGATAATGCATAATTGAGTTTAGTTACCTTTTCGCCATACGGCAACTCCATTTCGCTAACCCATGAGAATCGCATCATGTCGGTCAGCAACGGCATAGTCTGTCCAAGCGACGCGGTTGCATAATCATGCAATCGCTGGGGAAATTATCAATGTATTTAATTTAGTAACCACGGTCCCCTACCCGATTCGGCGTTCTATTCACTTTCCCCAGACACTCCATTCGCTGGGGATCAATGATCTCCTTTTACAGGTGAATAGCTACAAAACATTTTCCTCTCCTTCACTTTTTATCTTCCCATAGTTCAATGCACTCTGAGATCACTACAGTCAGTGGGTTATCCTCAGAGGCTGCATTGATACAAGCACACAAGCTAAGTCAACCCCGAAGTTATTGCGCTCTCTCTTTTATTCTTTTCATCCTTCACATGCCCGGCGACTGTCGAATGATGTGCAAGTATTATTCACCTCGCTGAGCGCGATGATGATTGGCTAATAGCAGAGCAAATAAGAAATCCCAATTTTCATCCCTAACTCTTATGTCAATGACCGGGTACCCGGGTACCCATTTCGATTTTTTAAAACGTCAATTTGAAAGTAAAAAAAAATTTTTTTTTCACTGAAATTTCATAATTATCATTCAGAAACGTTTGAGTGCAGATGATCTAAGACATGGGACCGAAATTCGTCTACTAGGCCGAGCAATCGTGAAATTGCAACGAAATGATTACTGTCGGTAAAGTTGGTCATTGACATAAGGGCTAATTCCGAACAGTGGCTATTCATCCACCATCGCATGCACACGCTACGTCGAGCGTTCACACAAGTAGTCGATATTCGAAGGCCAATCGGAAGAGTCAAATTTTTAATTACTGCGGTCACGTGTCGAGAAAAGTGTTTCATCTTGTATAAATTTTATAAAAGTCAATTTAATAATATTAATAATAAGTTCTAAGTGAAGTAAAGAAAAACAAAAAAATCAGTCGAACAGTAAACGGCAAAAGGAAAAGAAGTTTCAAATCTTTTATTCAAAATAATAATGTGCAATAGTTTATGTGAAGTTTAGAGACATTAATCGTAGATATATCACCATTAAGAATCCTCCCCTGTGGAACAAAACTTTGTGTAACAAAAAACATCGTAGTGTTAAACAATAAAAAAAAACAATTAACAAGAAACCTGTGCTCTATCGTTTCATTTACTTTTCCCGACACTGGGATATATTTTTGTGAACAATTCAATTTGCGCGGAACATCGTTGGCGATTTCAGTGAATCCATGTCGTACGTCGGCATCCAAACTTCAACCCCGACAGACTATTTAAAGAACGAAGCGAAGAGATTAGCAATAGTTTGGGGGTCGGTTGAAGTAATCGTGTCATGGGAAAGGGAGTTGAGATAGGCGTCAGATTTACGTTTGTAATTAATAAAGTCGAAAAAAGATTTGGGGTCATTGATCAGGTTGTTTTGTGTTTTTGTGAGACAGTTGTAAAGCTGAGTGGATTTATAAAAGGAACTGAGGTAGTAAGAGTAGTCTAAAGAGGATCGCGTTCTTAAGAAAATGTTCTACAGACTATTCCTTTTGTTCCGAAGAATGCGGGGTTTGCGGTTATACCATGGCGGCGATGAAATCGATATCCTCTGTCGAGAGTAAGGGACATCTAAGGAAACGCCATTGTAGATTTCCTTGTAGAGAGTGGCTTCTTCTACCTCTAGATGATCAAGCGAAATCCGATTTTGTTAAGATGCCCATTTAAAAAGCGGAAGTTAACTTTGCTGAACTTATAGGAAAAGTTGTCGCGGGGTGAAGCGGGTTGAGCTAAGCAGTCACGATATAACGATAAGAGAAGCGGGGGGTGGTAATTGTCAATGGTTGGGAGAGCGTAGGGACTAAGGGCAACAGAGAATTTATAGCGAAATAGAGTTGTATACGTGCATAGAAATAAGTATTATAATTTATTAATATATTTTCATGTAAAAGGACTATTATCCATTATTCCTTCCGTAATTAAGTTTTCAAATATGTTAAATAAACTTCATGTTAACCGGTGCTGTAGAAGAAGAGGGTTTGCCCAATTTATCGTATCGTATTGAAGCGAAACCGTGTTTATAGGTTGCCGTATTGTAGAAGGACTACCTGTGTTTCTAATATTCTGTAAGCTGGCGGCATGTAGCTGTTTGTGGCAGTTCGTCGGAAATCACTAGAATATTGTACACTCAATTAAATTCCATATTCGCTAATACAGTTTCGGAATATTGTGACTTGAAACAAAAAAGAAGGGGAGATTCCAGAATATAATATATAGATAGAAGATTGTCTAAACTATTTTGGCTGCTTTCCCTTGTAGCAATCTCTCATCGTTGAAGTTAATGTAGTCATATTCATAGAGAGCTAGAGTTGTGCTGAAGATGAACTAAATGGTAGAAGCCAATAAAATCGGTTTCTTTATCAATATTGTAGCGAGCTTAGGGTTCGCTGGATTAATTATTTTTAATAAATAAGAGCCATTAAATCGATTTTCAATTTATGTAACACTTTATTAGTCCGTTAATAACAACCGTTACTTTTACCGTACACTTAACGATTTCTTAACTTATCGCTTCCGTACTTATCGCGTCTTTTACTGCGTTGTCCCCATAAGTCATTCATTTCTTCTATTACCAGAGAGCATTTATAAATGGGTGCGATATCCTGTTGAAAGAGTTCTTTTTAATATTTTTGTAACCCAGATTTTGTTTCTCTAATGTTTGTTTTCTATTACCTGCTTGACCCCTTGGCAAATAGGCAATTTGAAATGGTTAGAAGGCATTAGACCGTAGGCAGTTGCATAAGAGGATGTTTGACCTCGCTATACAAGCTGTCAGTTGCCACGTTAATGCTGTGATATACGGCTCTAATAATATATTGTAGCGAGCTTAGGGTTTGCTGGATTAATTATTTTTAATAAATAAGAGCCGTAAAATCGATTTTGAATTAATGTAACACTTTATTAGTCCGTTAATAACAACCGTTACTTTTACCGTACACTTAACGATTTCTTGACCTATCGCTTCCGTACTTATCGCGTCTTTTACTGCTTACTTCTTCTTCTTACTTTTTACTTATCTTCTCGATCTGCGTGCGACGTATCTATACCCTTTTTCCTCATTCTGATTTGATGTTTCATTTCCGTCCGTTCCATAGCCTCGAATTTTCTATTGCTCCTAGTCTCCAGTTTTCCAGTACTTTCTAGAATAATCTAGTACTTTGTTTCGGACTTTCTAGAATATTCTAGTACTGATTGTCATATGCGTCACAATATATATATATATTGTTTTTTTTTGTTGGAATCTCCACACACTTACTGACCGGCAACTACGTTACGAGCCACTTCTATGGGGCGATGGTACAATTAACTCATGTGGAACGACTGAGAGGGGTAGCGAGCACTGGCCCTTGTGTGAAGAAAGGGCGTAAAATCTTAATTTATTATATGGAATTCTTTAGTTCCGCTTAGAGAACATGTCGGAGCCACAAATTTGGAGATTTCGTATTTCCACTTGACAAATGAAAAGATTATATTTCGATAAACCTTATAATCATTTAATTCTTAATTACATTATAATATTTTTTCATTCTTGAGCATAGTCATGTTTAAATTTACTTTTAAAAATTAGAGTATTCTCGAAACTTTTTTCAATTGTTTTTTTCTGCGGTTTTTTTTTATGGTTCAGTACTTAAAAAAACGGCTTGAAAAAATGTCACTTGTCACGTAAACTCCGCAAAAATATAAGGAATAATAATGAGCGAATTTGCATGGCTTGCTAACTAAGATTTTGTAAATTGCTTTCAAGTGAAAAACAATATAAAAAAAATAAAATCTCGTTGGTGATGTGAAACACATCACCCAGAAACTTACGGACGGTATTTACTGTTAAATCAAGTGTGTCAACTTAAGAAAACCCGAATTCCATTTGTAGCAGCGCTATGGGTTAAGCTGTTTGTCCTACTCTCGTATATTGCTGCGATAAAATACAACTTGAAGTTCAAAAAGACAATGCTATTGATTCTAGGCAACGATAATTCCAGTTCAGTTCTAAATTAGAAATAAACAACTTTGACTATTCTCACTTATTTTCCCACATGAAGATTTGTGATTAGAAGGTTTTCTCGAGAGAGAAAAGCTTAGAAATCTCCTAATCATTTGTAATTAAAGCATTTCGTTCACTCACAAAGAAGGCAACATATAAAAAATGCCTAAACACGTGTGTATATTTCCACGGTACACAAATTGATTCAAATTAGTTATACGGTCATTTCTTCGAGTTCCATTCCTCGTAAATTATCTTGCACGCGAAGTTTTCTCACCGCATGCATAATAATAACCGCTCAAAATTGGCATTGAAACTATTGACTTATTCATTTAATACAATAATAACCCCTTGTCGTTGAGTATGAAAACAAGGGCGAAAAACGAAAACATATTACGCCGTTACTCGAAAACATCCCTTAGTGAAGTGAATCTCATTTGTTTACCTTAACTGAATATTGCTCAACTATCTCTTGAGTGAATTTAATTGAATTCAACTCAAGTAAAGGGGAAGATCCGTCATTTTCAGGAGACACTCATTGATGCACAGCCAAGAGAAGCAACTGGCCAGGACAAAAAACACGTGGTCATTATTGTTTCCGGCTTTAGGTAATTTCTTGGAAGCAGTCTGTATATTCCTGACCAAACCATGGCTCCACCTCCACCTTCCTGTCGTCGTCTTAAAAACAGCTCGTCCTTCCGCAAATCATGGAAATAATGACGAAATCCGTTAGGCCCGTCAAGGCAAAGCGTTTCTCGTCCATGAAGATGACAGTTCTCCAACACTTCTTCCATCTTAAATGTTTTCTGGAAAGGGTCAAACGGGCATCTCGATGACGTTGCGGTAGAGTGGGTTTTCTTTTCAAAGGCTTTCTTTGACGACGTTCCCCTTCAATAAAAACACGTTGGCAAGTACTTAGTTTTTTGTCCCTTTTTGAAATCCCTGCTGATACTGCGATTTCCCTTGTTGGCGTATAATTTGACGCTTCTCTTAGTATGGACCGCCGATCTGCTGATGCCAAGCTATATTTTCGTCCAGATATGTATCTCTTCCCGTAGTTTACTGGATCCTTTAAATAGTTTGAAACAGCTGTAGGAATGCGGCTCAAAGGTTTTGCAATTTTGTTGACAGACAAGCCATCTTGGTGGATTTATTGAATGTTTTGGATCTCCGTTTGATTTAACATCTGGCCAGGTCCCATATTTAAGTTTTTTACTTCTAAGACGTGTTTAAATACTTTCTTTTAAATCGAATCACTTGTTGGGTGTACCGGAGTATATCGGTACCCAACAATATTATATTTATCTCTGGTGTTAGGTTTTTACTTACCTTCCGGACCGAAATGAAAAGGAGGAGCTTTTTTGTTTTAATTATTTTTATTTGTGCTAACTACGACCGGCTGCCGCGACTGATCGTGATTGACTGCCCCGAAGCCATTTTTTTTTTTCAAAACTGTATTTATTAACCATAATTAGAATTCGTACATTTAAGTAATACAGTGACTTAAAATTAATTTTGTAACAATTGCTTACATGTAATTATTATAATAATATATACATTTTCCAAACAATATTTTATGAGATATAAGATAGATGCGTGTTTATAAATTTAGTGGTATTATCTTCCTGGAAAAGGTCAGAATACCGGACTGCCGGACTGATCGTGATTGACTGCCCCGAAGCCATTTTTTTTTTTTCAAAACTGTATTTATTTTCCATAATTAGAATTCGTACATTTAAGTAATACAGTGACTTAAAATTAATTTTGTAACAATTGCTTACATGTAATTATTATAATAATATATACATTTTCCAAACAATATTTTGTGAGATATAAGATAGATGCGTGTTTATAAATTTAGTGGTATTATCTTCCTGGAAAAGGTCAGAAAACCGGACTGCCGGACTGATCGTGATTGACTGCCCCGAAGCCATTTTTTTTTTTTCAAAACTGTATTTATTAACCATAATTAGAATTCGTACATTTAAGTAATACAGTGACTTAAAATTAATTTTGTAACAATTGCTTACATGTAATTATTATAATAATATATACATTTTCCAAACAATATTTTATGAGATATAAGATAGATGCGTGTTTATAAATTTAGTGGTATTATCTTCCTGGAAAAGGTCAGAAAACCGGACTGCCGGACTGATCGTGATTGACTGCCCCGAAGCCATTTTTTTTTTTTTTTCAAAACTGTATTTATTAACCATAATTAGAATTCGTACATTTAAGTAATACAGTGACTTAAAATTAATTTTGTAACAATTGCTTACATGTAATTATTATAATAATATATACATTTTCCAAACAATATTTTGTGAGATATAAGATAGATGCGTGTTTATAAATTTAGTGGTATTATCTTCCTGGAAAAGGTCAGAAAACCAGGAATTTGTTTTTTTCAACTTTACTTAATCTAAACTTAATCCTAATTATATAAATAACTTAACCTAATTTAGCCTGATTACAGTATGATTTTCCTAAAGCCATAAACAATGTTTTATAATTAATGGGATATATGAATTAAAGGATGTGGAGTGAGGTCAGTTATGGGTTAGAGGTAGAGTATTTCTCTCCGGTTGTTCGATGGAAAAACGTAGGATGTTGGAAAATGGTTGGACGTTACAGTATTTGAACCGGTTAGGGGTAACGTCGGTGTTGTGGTATATGATCTCGTTTGAATCATTTACCAGTCTGCTTGAGGCGAAGATAGCTCTGGTGTGGAGACAGTTGGGATAGTTAGTTCTGATATCTAGACGGTTCTCTAAGAGCGAGGTTAGCCCCGAAACCAAGATGGGCCGCCCTTTTTATGTTATTTCAGATCGAGGTTTGCACACAAGTGTGCATTTAATATTGGAGTACAAACCCGATCTTTGTACTAATAAAAGGTTAGTTGTCAGGTCTAGATGCGACAGACTAGGTTTAGACTTAGTCTGTTGCACATGCGATCCTCTCGGAGGGGAATGTATGCAGGATGGTGGACCTTAGGGACAGGTAAGTGTTTTGGGTATAGGAATGGGATAGGTTAGGGGGTTTTAGGTAAGTGGTCGGTAAAGGAGTTGTGATTAAGAATCACAACATCCATCCCCCCTTCAGAAAAGAAAATTAATCTAGAGGAAATTAATTTTCTAGAGTGGGTGAAAATTTAGGGGTGTTGGGGGTAGTGATTTTGGATCGCTACGCTCCTCCCCCCTTCTGAAAAGAACATTAATCTTGATGAGGTTAATTTTCTGAAACGCATGTAATTACGAGGGGCGGCTGATTCTTGATTTCGGTTCAGTTTACATAATTATGTTTTTTGGTAGCTTAATTGTTTAAGGTTACAATAGGTATATATATCTTTTAATTTACGTAATTTTAGGTGCTTAAGTTTTTAATATTAACAATAGGTATATTTCAACTTTCAGTAGGTGTATATATAATTCTCTTTTCATAATTTTTTGGTGCTTAAGTTTTTAATATTAACAATAGGTATATTTCAATTTTCAATTTTCATAATTTTTGGTGCTTAAGTTTTTAATATTAACAATAGGTATATTTCAACTTTCAATAGGTGTATATATAATTCACTTTTCATAATTTTTTGGTGCTTAAGTTTTTAATATTAACAATAGGTATATTTCAATTTTCAATTTTCATAATTTTTGGTGCTTAATTTTTTAGTTTTAACATTAGATATGTATAAATATTTTAGTTTGAATATTTTCATTTCGTTAGTATGGCATTTAATATTTTTAGTCTTAAAGGTGTGACGTAATGTAATGATTTTATTTAATTATTTGTGAATTCTTAGTTCTTTACAGTATTGATGCTAGTAATGGTATTTATTGTACGTTGGAGATTGTATACTAATTTTGCCCATGTGTTTTATTTCTATGGTGCTTAATTGTTTCCATAGTTTTAATGATTTTATTTACTTATTTGTGAATTCTTGGTTCTTTACAGTATTGATGCTAGTAATGGTATTTATTGTACGTTGGGGATTGTATACTAATTTTGCCCATGTGTTTCATTTCTATGGTGCTTAATAGAACTGTAGCAGTGGTGCTTGGTATAATATATATTTAAGTTTTAATAATTTATGAAGTTATTTAGTGGTGATACTAGTGTTAATTTTAAGAGTATTACTTTATGTATAGAACTAGTTTTATTGATTTGGATGAATTAATTTAGCTTACGGGATTAATGTTTTTAGCGATAAATAGTTTTTTATTCCTATGGTCTAATAATTAATATTCATTAGTTTATTTAGGCTAGAAATAGTTTTGCTTAAATGCTATGTGATATTAACCATCAGAAAATTTTATTTAAAGTTAGGCTTTAGTTTTGAATATTTTGTTTGTATTTGTTTTTTATAAATTTACATTACATTGCGGGGTTGATTTTCTCTTATTTTCTTTTTGTATTTATTGTATTTAATTTAAATTTGTTTCTATTTCCGGCCATATTGTGAAATGCTTGTATATTTGCGTTGTTAGCGTTAGCAAATGTTTGGGATTGGTAGAGATATAGTTTCAGCCTACCATTTTTGATTATTATTAGTTCTTGACCAACGTAGAGGGTTGTTTTGCCTGCCCCTTTTGCTTTTGTAACGAGAGAGTTTGACACATGATACGTTTCTGCGTTTTGTTCCTTTCCGCCGTAGGTTGCAGCCTTGAATACGCGGCATTGAGTTTGCGACCGCCCAGGCATGAAGACATTCCTCCCTAAAATTACCTCCATTGGTATGTGGTTTACCCCTATTGCTAAGGTTTCGCAGCCAGGTTCCCGCGTAAGAGAACCCTTGGAGACGTCACCTGCGACATATTCGACCCCTTCGGGTCCCGCAGGGACTAACCCCTCTTCGACTGCCCGTATGCAATTGGGGCTTTCGGATTTAGATTCCAGGGACGTGTTAAGTTTTTCAGCTCTTGGTTTAAGGCACGGAAAGGTTTGATTAGGCTGAGACAATGCTAATGTTCGACTGATGGCAGTCACTGGCTTGCCTGTGACTTTCACAACATGAGTAGGCGAACCCGTCCCTTCCTTCAGAGTGTTGCCCGCGAGCTCGGTTGGACCTTCATCACCTACGTCCTGATAAGGGAGAAAGGTGTCTTTGCTCTTTTGGACACCCCTTGTCTGTCGGTGGCTGGACGACAAGGAGATAGTTTCCCTGGAAGTGGTCTCTCCTGGAGGGTGGTGTATCTCCATCGCTAAGTTTCCGCAGCCGGGTTCCCGATTACGAGAACCCTTGGAGACGTCACATGCGGCTTTTTCGACCCCTTCGGGTCCCGCTGTGACTAATCCCTGTTCGACTGCCCGTGTTCGATGTTGATTTACCTTTTTAAACTCCAGGGGAGTACTCAATTCTTACGGAGTCTGCTCCGTGCTTGGAACGGTTCTAACTTGGTTTAGTTTCATGGCACATGTATCACTGCCGTTGGTTTTGAATGCGTTTTGAATAGTGATAAGGCTTACCTCAACGCCGGTGTCCGGCACCAGTTGGCCGTTTGGACCTATATCCAAAGGTAGACCAACTGTGGGTACACTTGTTTGTGGCGGCTCAGGGTAGTCCAAGTGGTGAACACTTCGCAACGTTGGCGGCTCGAGCTTTTTGGCATGGCATCCTAGAGGGCGGTGGCCTTGTTGGGCACCAAAATCACAATTCGAGGTTATACTATAAACCCTAGGCGTGTTATAAATTTGAGCGCTTTGCGCGAAATCTAAGGGGGTGGCCCCGTGATGATCTAGTTCTTTAAAATGGTTTAGATTTAAGATAGGGTTGGCTATATGCGTGGGTTTTTCCCATTCCTGGCAGTCCCTAATGTCATGATTATAAATCCGACCGCTCATGCAAAACGGGGTGTTTCTCCTCGTGAGGCATTCGCTGTAGGTGTGTCCCCTTGTGCGGCAGAAACTACAAATTATGCTATCAGTAGAGTGGAGATCAGAAGATTCTACCTGTGGGTGGAGGAGATTTTCGTTCTGAAAACCAGAATTTTCTAAGTTTGATCTAAAGGGTGTGAAACTTCTATTGTCCGCTATCGGCCCAGGGGTTTGAAAACTAGGGGTGTTAGGCAAAACGTTAGGGATGTTCGTATACATTGGGATATGGCTGTACGGTTGCGTGTAGAAAGCTCCCTGTTGGAGCCTCTCCCTATCCAATGTTTTTTGTATGAGGTCGTCTAACGTGCTTTCCCCTAGGGTTAATAAATATTGACGAAGGTGAGGATTGCTGACACCACCTTTTAGTGAGGACTTGGCAAAATCCTCCAGTTGTGCTTTCACAGCTGAAGCTACCTTTATGCCGTATTGGTGATCGGCAGCCTCCCTACATAGCATCAACGCCTGCTTTACCCGTATGGTAAAAGCGATGAGTGTCTCCAAGGGGTGCTGCCGAATCGTTTTTAAATTACTTAACAACGTTTGGTAGGTTTCCCTGGGCAGGTACGTTTGTTTGAGAAGCCTTTCGGCTTCCTCGAGGGTGTTAGGTGGGTTTGAGGCAATCAGAGAGTATGCCTCATTTCGCAATCGTGTAGGAAATACGGCAAAGAACACGGATTGTTCCTCTGCAGGCAGGCATTCAATTACTGTCCTGCAGCAACCTAAAAACGTTTGGAGTTCATTGCCTACCAGAGGGTTTTGTCCACCGGAAGAGATCGGCACAAGCTGGGAGATGAGCTTGGCGATTTTGTCAAAATCAACGGACATTCTTCTGAAATTTCGCTGGTGCAACTCAAAATTAGTTAGCCAGACAGGGGGCTGTTAGGTGATTATATACCAGTAAGGAGAGCGGGGGCAGACGCGGGGGTATTGATAAACGAAAAGAGAAGGAAAAGCCTATTAAATTTTAGGACTGTTGCTATCCAGTAAATGGTTTTGTTAAAAGGTATTTGAAGGATGGTATTGTTTTCCTTTTGTATATAATTGTATATAATTTAATAATGTAAAGTGTTTACAAAGTTTTTGTTGGTTAATGTTTGTACTTAATGATAAAAATTAAAGAAAAAAAATCCATATGAGGAATTTGAGAATGTTCTAAGGATTGGGCAAATTAATCCAAACTTATTTATTTAAATATATCAAAACTATTAGGTAAAGTGGTAATGTAACACACTGTGTTTTTTCTTTTTATATATAGTATTTTAAATTGTAATTGTGCAAAATTAATCCAAACTATATCAATTCACCGTTTTTTTTTTTTTATTTAACATATTTTATTTTTAATCGAGCAAATTAATCCAAACTTATTTATTTAAATATATCAAAACTATTAAATGAAATAAAAATGTAGTTCACTAACATTTGGAAATAGTTAAATCAAATGGTGCACTATTGAAATCACTGTGCAAAAAAAATTATTCTCAATACGTCACAAAAAGAAGAACAAAAACTTTTGCGCACCTTATTTAATTAAAAAAAAAAACACCTTCTAGGCCACCGTAAGTGGCGCACCAATAATAATATGGGAAAAAAAACATACCAGTTTATCATCGATTGCGTGGCTGCTTTCCATGTAACGGTGGCACTGGTCCTCTGCTGTTCGGCAACTGTTGGCTGATGGGGTCTTGTTGTTTTGCTCGTTACTGCCCTCTCGCTAGCATCGTTTCCCGGTCCATGCGTGTTAAGATCTCTTTAGATTCAGTAAAATGTTTCCTTTTTTTTTTTGTACTCCCTGGTGTTACAGCCCCAGGTACGCGTTTTTTTTTTTTTTTTGTGTGTGTTCGGCCCGGAAGGTTTATGCCTTTTGGTGTATTTGGTGCGTACCTCCGGAGCCAGACTCAGCTCCGGACCAACGGGGAAAGGTGTCTTGCCCGGTACTTGTGCGTTCCAAATAGGTTTTGTGAGACCAGGGGTTTTCGAGCACTTACTGGTAGTTTTACTACCTGGCTTCCCTGGCCCCACGTTGGGAGTATATCGGTACCCAACAATATAATATTTATCTCTGGTGTTAGGTTTTTACTTACCTTTCGGACCGAAATGAAAAGGAGGAGCTTTTTTGTTTTAATTATTTTTATTTGTGCTAACTGCGACCGGCTGCCGCGACTGATCGTGATTGACTGCCCCGAAACCAAAAAAAAAAAAAAAAAAAAAAAAAATTGTAGCGAGAAGGCCGAATTTAGCGAGACAGGACATATGTGTCCTTCATCTTGTCTCCGACTTCTGGTCATCTTGCGATAACCAGAATCACACACATCCGTGAGGATGTTGGGCTCGGTCTCGTGGCATCTGAAAAGAGAAGAAAAAGGGGGGGGGGGGTATCCAAGGATAGTGTGGACAGTGTTAGTCCAAGTGTTCTCTAACTACTTTATAAAGGGATGGTGGGAAAGAAATCATACAAGACCGGTGGGTCTTGGGTGCGGTAGTAAACGCAGATCACATCTTTGGCGTCTGATAATCTGCTCTTTGGTCGGTGTGTATATTTGTGTTTGTGCCGTCTTGTACTGTGCGTTCGTGTGTTTAGCTGCTTATAGCAGAGAAGCTTAACTTTGGTGTCAACTTTGTTCCTCCACTTCAAGATGTTGTGCAGTTGCTTAGACCGACCGAGGCCCCTTTGGAGAATTTTTGGGGTATAAGTGACCCCGAGATATTTCATCTTGTCCTGTGGTCTAATCGTAGTATCTCCCATTTTTATTAGAATATTCTGTGAATATCGAGAAGCAGGTTGGGAGTGTTTACTACTCAGAATTATGGCTACTGCTTTGGATGGATTAAGTCGGATTTTCCATCGACTGTAATACTGATACAGTTCGTCCAAGTGACGGTTGAGTCGATTTGTTGCGAGGTTAGGGCCTTTGGTTGACGTGTACACCAGGACGTCATCCGCATAGCATATTTGGTTTACTCTCCCGTCCACAGGGCGGGGAATATCGGAGGTGTAAATATTGAATAAGATGGGGCCTAGAATGGAGCCCTGTGGTACGCCTGCAGCGGCGTGAAAAGTTCGGGAAAGCTTTCCATTCATTCTAACTTGGAAGGTTCTGTTTCGAACGAACTGGTAGATGATGCTACATAGCGTTCTACTGAGGCCAGTATTCAGTAGTTTAAAAGCGAGGTCTTCGATCCAAGTCGTATCAAAAGCTTTTTCAATGTCTAGGCTTACCGCAACGGTGGGTTCCTTATTAAAGAGCCGCACGCAGACGTGGTTTTGAAATAAATTAAGAGCCATAGTGGTGCTGTGCGCTCTTCGAAATCCAAATTGGAAATCAGGTATTAGGTGCCTGGCACAGACAAAGTTATTTAGCTTCTCGTATATGAATTTTTCATATATTTTGCTGATGCAAGTGAGAAGCGAGATAGGGCGAAAGCTTGAGGGGTGATACGTTGGTTTCTTTTGCTATTGGACAAATAATAGCGTGCCTCCAAGCTTGGGGAAAGTACCCCATGTTATAAGCATGGTTGAACAGAATGGAGAGCTTTATAAAGAATAAGGCAGAAAGCCTTCGCAACGAGTGGTATGACATGTTGTCGATACCAGGTGACTTCTTAGGGTGTCGAGATTTAACCAGACTCTGTAGGGTATTTGGTGTGATGAAACCGTGACCATTATCACGTGTGTCATCGAAGTATGCACTGTTAGTTGGATTAAAGACAACAATTGGCTCGTTGAAGTCGTCCAACTTACTGTGGACCTATGAACTAACGATTGCATTAGTTTCCGGGTCGCCATCTTGGAGAGTGAGTTTGTGATTGTTTTCGAAGATCTCTCCGATGATATTTGCTTTATTGGTGTCGTTATTGACAACAACACCATTGTGCATAATTGGCCCAGTGATGCGGGAAGAGCCACATATCTTTCTAACATTTTTATAAACGTTCTGGTCCATCTGAATACCCTTCAGCTTGTCTTCCAATTGTCGGGTACGATTGTTTAGGGATTCTCTGTTTTATCAGTGTACCAATATTGTGAATAATGGATCGCAATAATGGCTCCCTTTGCGTAAAGCGGTGACGATATCTCATCCTGCAGAGCTTTTTACGCTCCCGGATGAGACGAAGAGTGATGTCGTCATGGGGAATCTGAGAGGTCTTTTCAAGTTTATACTTCGGGACATGAGTCTCCGAAGTTTCAACTAGAATCTCGTGAAGTCGTTTTGCAACGTTGTTTATCTCAACCGTCGTTAGGTTCCTGTCAGTGGGAAGAGAGAAATGGTGGAGTTTATCGTTCAATGTAATGATGAAGTTGTCCCAATTTGTCCGCCCATAATCGGGTATGTATCTGATATGAGCCCGGGATGCTCGATAGCCGCGAATGAATGTGGTCACAGCGTTGTGGTCAGATACACCCGCTGAAACTTGAGGAGGAGTGATTTGTGGAAGTAAGTCTTTGGACACAATAAATATGTCCAGAATTGAGTTACCTCGAGTACCAACCGTAGGTGCGACTATTTCGAGGTTGAGGGCATACATGTTTGCGGTGTACCATTGGTACAGTTTTGTGCCATTTGGGCAAGAGACAGAGTTGTTCCAGTGGGGATGTCTGGAGTTAAAATCGCCGCCTATGATGAAGGGTGTATGCCCCGAGGTCCTTATTAGTTTGCCGATATCTTCGGGATTAATGGGGCCATTATTGGTTTTATGCGAGTGGTATACGGAGTATATATTCACTCTACCATTACTAGCCAGATGCAGTTCAACTCCAGATACCTCTATGGACTCTAGGTGTGGGAGGTCAATAGCTTCATGGCGAAGTCCGCTATTAACCAGTATACAAGTTCCACCTCCGTTGATGGTGGGACCGCCAGTGAGGGTTCGATCTCTTCGAATCATGGAGAAGTTTGGGAATACGGGACGGTGACATGGATGCAACCTAGTTTCGGTTACAAGTACCACGTCCGCCCGGTTTTCCTTTATGAAGTCAGAGACTATCATACGCTTGGAATGCGAAACAAGCGAGTTGACATTTAAGAGGATAACTTTAATTTTGGAATCCATTGTGGAGGGTATGTCTTGCATATGCAGTGAAAAGGAGGGCCTCCCTCTCTGCCTCGGTTGATAGTTTCTCATATCGGGGTCGGATATCCTCAATTAAGCGGGAGAAACTAAGTAGTTTCTCGAGCATTGAAGATTGCCCCCTCGAAGGCTTTTGCACCACCGCTTGAATTTGAGGCGTCGTGTTGGCCTTTACCGGGGCTCGCTTAGGGACTTGAATATGTTTTTGAGGTGGAGGACTTGAAAGAGTTTTTGTATTCCTTGCCTGCTGACCCGTAAGCATGTCGGCAAATGTGAATCCATTTTAGATGAGGTTTTGTGTGGCCTGTTTTCCGAAGTCTGACTTAGCTGTTTGCTTAGCTCGAGTCGCCTTGGATCTTTGTTTAATTTCCTTATATTTAGGACAATTTCTATAACTAGCCGGATGCCCTTTGTTGCCGCAGTTGCAGCAAGTTGGCAGTGTTATTTCATCCTGCACATTTGTTGCGGGATCGTATTTCGCTAGCGGTAGTTCGCACTTGCCAATATCGTGGGATTTTCCGCAACGAACGCAACGGCGACTCATGTTGCAGTTTCGCGCGACATGCCCGAAACGTTGGCAACGTCTGCATTGAGGTATTTCTCTGTTATGAAATACCTCGAAGACAACTTGCTGATGCAAAGTTGGAAGCGACTTTGTCCGTATTATGGAATCTATGTCGGTTCCTGGGGCAAGGAGAAGCTGCCATATGTTCAGCTTGGTGTATCTTTGCGGTCTGATGTTCACAAACCGCTGTGGGGGAGAGAATTTTTTGACGTCAATGAATTTGACGTTAGGAAATGTTGCCTCAAGAGCAGTACTGCCCCGAAACTTAGATGGGCCGCCCTTTTTATATTATTTCAGTTCGAGGTTTGCACACAAGTGTGCATTTAATATTGGAGTGCAAACCCGATCCTTGTACTAATAAAAGGTTAGTTGTCAGGTCTAGATGCGACAGACTAGGTTTAGACTTAGTCTGTTGCACATGCGATCCTCTCGGAGGGGAATGTATGCAGGATGGTGGACCTTAGGGACAGGTAAGTGTTTTGGGTATAGGAATGGGATAGGTTAGGGGGTTTTAGGTAAGTGGTTGGTAAAGGAGTTGTGATTACGAATCACAACACACAAAAACTGACCAACACCACATTGCGAATGGAATCCGCAACTAAAATTCCAAAGTAATTAGGGACAAATTGCAAATTCCAAGAATATTAAGGCAAATAAAGGACGTGTAGTTATTAGAATCTTCTTAGAAATTGGTAATGATTACCTAACAGCAATATTTGCAGTCGACACGGAACAAAATTATTGAGAACTGTCGAAATCAGGGGGGGTGTATCTTTGTAGCTGCTCAATCAGAGCGGTTTTGGATGACGTCAAATCTGCCTGCCATCAACAAAAGCGCTGGTTTTCCTAAGGCAGCCATATATTCCACCATTAGCCCCAGTCTTACTCACTCATTTGCCGATAATAGCAACCTAAGCCATGAACCTGGATATCAAGAGAGTAGAATTATGCCCAACTTATTAGATTAAGACCACAATAAGATAATCTAACCGAGTAAAAATCGATGTGTCTAAAACTGAATAAAATTGCGAACAGTACGATCGAATGCATAGAGTTTCTTAAGATATGCAAAAAGTATTACCCCATCCAACCTGACCACAACTTACAAGAGGTATATTAACCCTGAATTGGAAAAAATTATTTGGTCACGCACATCTAACATAGTGTTGTACGTGGTCTTCTTTCAATATTGCCATTAGAACATAGGCGCAGCGGACCCCAACTATCTTCTGTATATAAATATTATCACGGGTACTATTTAACTGAACTTGGGAAAGGTATTCCGCCCCTCTTAACATTCCGCGGTGGCCGTCAATTATCATCATCATCGGCAGTACAACCGGGATCCGGTCTTGGTCTTATTTAACAAGCCTGAGGTTTTTTAAATTTTCCATAATAATTTGTTTTTCCGGGCAAGGTTATTAACCTTGCGCCATGGGCCGTCAATTATAGTTCCGTTAAAAATTAAGTTCAAACGTAGAATAAAGACAGGAATTCCTTCTCTAAGCAAGCCACACGATTGTGGAATGCTTTGCTTGAAGATGTAGTTCCCGATCCTGGGCAATCTTTTCTTATGAGAGACACTTTTAGATCCTGAGAAAGGTTGGCGCAAGGCTAATAACCTTGCCCGGAAACACAAATTATTATGGACAATTTAACAAGTCTCGGATAAGTACCCGTACCGGTGGAGAGACTTGCTAAATAAGGCCAAGACCGGATCCCGGTTGTAGTGCCGATGATGATGATGATCTTTTTAGGCCAAGAAACTTTCGACTGTATGTTTAATATCATTGAAGCTATTAGCCTTCATAGTGTTCACTTCTTATGTGTTATATCTATTAGTCATTTTGGTCCATTTATGATCTGTGCTAGTTTACTTAACACTACGATCTACAGTCATCAAGAGTTGGTTAAGTATTTGGAGTGCAACGGACTTCTGAATGATCGTCAATACGGATTCCGTGGCAGACTGTCCACGGGACACCTTTTGACACTTATAACCGATATATGGACATCTGCGATTGAACGGCATGGCGAGTCAAGGGCGGTCGCATTGGATATCTCCAAGGCTTTTGACCGCGTCTGGTACAGGGCATTGCCGAGCAAACTTCGTTCATATGGACTTTCTCAACAGCTTTGCGACTGGACGAGGAGCTTCCTCGAGAATCGATCGATCCGGGTTGTTGTGGACGGCGAGTGTTCGGATCTGTATCCTGTTAATTCGGTGGCGCCCAAAGGTTCTATTTTGGCTTCAACCGTGTTCTTGCTTCACATAAATGATTTGTTGGAGACAACGGATAACAAGGTGTTCAGTTTTGCGGATGATAGTACGCTTGTTTCCTCCTTTTCGAGTGTTCGACCGATTGGTGCATTTGCGTCGCATCAGCTGAGATGTAGACAGATTGACTCTCTGAATCAGGATCTAGATAAGGTCCTGCAGTGGGGAAGGGCCAATCTCGTCGATTTCAATGCAGCGAAGACACAATATACAATATTCACAAAGAAAAGTGGATCATCGGTTCCACAGCTGATGATGAATGGCCGGGCCCTCGAGGCTGGGGAAAGTTTGAGATTGCTCGGCGTCACGGTCTGTGGGAATGTATCGTGGCATAAACACGTGTCGAGTATCGCCAGGTCAGCCTCAGGAAAACTGAGCTATCTTTTTAGAGCCAAGAAATATTTTACTCCGGCCCAACTTCCTCTCCTATATAAATACCAAATTACATCCGCCCTCGAATATTGGTCTCATGTTTGGAGCTTGGCTCCTAAACATACCCTCGACCTACTTGTGAGCATACAGAGACGAGCGATCCGCCTGATCGGGGACTCGGCGCTGAAGTCGGAACTACAGTCGCTATCACATCGAAGGCGCGTAGCCGACCTCTGTCTGTTTTACAGATATTATCACGGGTACTGTTCTTCGGAGATTCTTGGTATTGTTCCACGCAATTCGGCTTATATGCGCTCCACAAGACAATCCGACGGATCGCACCCGTTTGTGGTTCATCTCCCGACGGCGCGAACATCCCTGCATCAGAACTCGTTCCGTTACAGAGCGGGGAAGCTGTGGAACTCCCTTCCCACGCGAGCGTTCCCGGAGCGTTACAACCTGCAACTGTTCAAAAAGAACTGCAACAGTTATTTGATGGCATCTCGGGGCGCCCACTCGGCGCTATAGGTTCGCCTCTCTCCGAGAGAAGTCTAATAAAAGAAAAAAAAAAAAAAACACTCGTGTGCTTCCCCGCTCTGTAACGGAACGAGTCGGTCCTCTTTGAACGCTTTATACTTCTCAAATGCTTATGCTCTCGATAAGATAGAGTCCCGGTAGGCTTTCTCCAATATTTTCAGTGCGCCGAATAAAAAATTCCGTTGTTAAAGAAACTGTGAATTTTTTTTCCAATAGTAAAGAAGACCGTTAGCACTTAAGGGGGTATTCTGGTCTAGACGCACGAATTTAACGCAATTTTTGAAGTGCTGTAATAAAAAAAATCAATATTTTTGCTATTCATTTCTTTATAGGATGTTTATTAATATTTCAAGAATACAGTAAAAAAAAATTGAAAGTAAAACATTCAAAATTCAAAAAGTTAGCAGCTGATGAAGTGGGGGATCTTTTTTAAAACAATACCCACGATTTTTTTAGTTCTACTGAACCGATTTACTTCAGATGTAGTATATGTCTTCTTTATAGGCGTTTCTATTGCATGAACTAACCTCATCCCCAACTTACAATGTTAACTATTTTTAAAAAAATCGAAAAACTAAAAAAAAGTAGTACAAAAATAAATTCTTTTTTCAAGCAGTCGCTATTTTGTTAAAAAAATCTTTTTTTCAACTTTTTTTAGTTCCAACGATAGAGGCATTTCTGTAATTAATAATCTTTTTTTTTTCAGATTGCTAGAAGGGTTGAATCGTGGGTATGGTTGCGTGCCAACTTTTTGAGATCCCCCACTTCATCAGCTGCTAATTTTTTGAATTTTGAATGTTTTACTTTCAATTTTTTTTACTGTATTCTTGAAATATTAATAAACACCCTATAAAAAAATGAATAGTGAAAATATTGATTGCTTATTTTTTTACAGCAATTCAAAAATTGCGTTAAATTCGTGCGTCTAGATCAGAATACCCCCTTAAGGCAAAGTAATGTCTGGCAGCAGATACGAGGGTTGCCTTTTATATTTCGGGATTAGAGAACAAAAACAAATATTGATCATCGAAAATCACTTTATTGTTTTTCAAAATATTCCCCATGAAGATCTATACACTTTTGCATGCGTTTGAACCAATTGTCGAAGCACTTTTGCCACTCTGATTGAGGTATCTGCAACACATGCATTCTGAATGCAGCAACCGCTTCTTCAGATGTCGAAAAACGTTGACCTCTCAGTTTGTTTTTTGCGTACGGGAATAAAAAGAAGTCATTCGGTGCCAAGCCAGGACTATACGGCGGATGACCCATCAAATCGATGTTTTGGGTGCTCAAAAATGCAGTTGTCGCAGCCGATGTGTGAGAGCTCGCATTGTCGTGGTGAAGAGTGATCCGTCTTCAGCGGTTGGTTTTCCTGATTTTTTGGAAGACAACTGGCAAACAAATGGTTGTGTACCACTCAGAATTGACTGTTCTGCGTTGTTCTAGTGGTACGGTTGCGACATGTCCAGTTTTTCCGAAAAAACAGGCGACCATTTGCTTGGAAGTGCTTCGTGCGCGAACAACTTTTGTTGGATTTGGCTCATCTTGAAACACCCAGACAGTGGAGTGCTGTTTACTTTCAGGCTCATACGCGTAAATCCACGATTCATCACCTGTCACGATGTCATAGACGTGTTTCGAAGCACCGCGACCGTATTTTTTGAGCATTTCTTTCGACCAATTGACACGAGCCTTTTTTTGGGCGATTGACAAATTGTGTGGGATCCAACGCGAACAAATTTTTTTGAGTCAAATGTTTATGCAATATTGAATGTATGCTGGTCCCACTAACGCCCAAGGTTGTCTCAATCTCACGATAGGTCGCATGACGATCTTCCAATATCAGTTCGCGTACAGCATCAATGGTTTTCGGAACAACAACTGATTTTGGACGACCTTCACGAAATTCATCTTGGAGTGAACTACGACCACGATTGAATTCACCATACCATCGATAAACACTGGTCCTTGATGGAGCTTCATCGCCAAAAATTGAATTAAGTTCATCCATGCACTGTTGCTGAGTTAATCCACGCCGAAAGTTGTAAAAAATAATCGCACGAAAATGTTGACGATTTAATTCCATTTTTGGGCCGAGATGAATCTTTTAAGTTACTGTAAACAACACAATTAGCGCTCGTATGTCAAAACGTTCTGAGTGCGTATAACCTCAAAATGTCCAACTTTACGACAGAGCTGTCAATTGCCGGATTGCAACAGTAGGGTTGCCAAATCCCGAAACATAAGAGGCAACCCTCGTAGGAAACTAGTTGAAAGATGGCGCTTATACTCAGCGTCAAAATAGATGACAGTTGTACTAACGTAGGACAGCCAGATTTTTGAAAATACCGTTACCAGACCGTTTGAATAGCTGGGTCTCGGTTGTAATTGATCTGAATGTACTATCTATGTACTTTCGCCCGCAATTCTCGGTAATGTAACACAACTAATCTTTTACCTGCAAACCTTTTCTTTGCAATGCCGATAGGCGGCTAGGACACCTAATACCTCGCAATGGAAAGTAAATGTTAGGACGTAATCCCATGCAGCTAATGAGCTCCAACCACACTATGTACTGAATGTGACAGGAGGTCGCTCGTTTCCTATTGCTAAGTTAACAAAACGCCTCGTTACAAAACAATTTTAACTATAACTTTGAATGTTTAAATATTAAGGGTTCACGAAATTAACAAAATAAGTGCATAATTGAGGCTCCACGGAACCAGTCGTCACCTCGAAACCACTAAGTAGTATGAAAGCCGTAACATACTTGCCGGCGCGTCGTGGTTAGTTTGAAAATACTCTTTGTCATTCTCTTCAGCAAACGGCTCTCATTTGTTTCATTGCTTTCTCTAGTACTTCGTGTATGATTCGTTTTCACTCAATTGCCCGTATCGCACGACTCACTCAAGAATCGAGGCCAAAACGCAACGCAAAAATGTGTTTCGTAGGGCTTGAATCTTAAGCGTGATACAAGTAACTGTGTGTGTTGTGTGTGATGACAGAATTTTTGCACAAGGTGAGTTAGATTTCTCAATTAAATTCCAAAAACCATTATCGGCTCCCACAAAGGTGACTCCTAATTATCTAACTCTGTGTGACCTATGAATGGGATGACAGCCACAATTATTTCGAATCGATTCTGTCGATGCTGCTAAAAGACCGGCACCGAGAACCAGAAACAAAAAAAGCAAAGAACAAAAAATTAATAAAGTTCGCAAAATTCCAATTTGTGTCCAAAATTATAGCTGCTGTTCGGCGTGGTGTTGTCAATATGTGAAGTAGTCAAGTGTTGGTGTGTGCGTGGGGGGATGTTCGTTGGATGTGTGCGTTAGTGTACTTAAGTAGACCGGTTCCCTGAGGTACATATTTAGATTATGATTTCGTTTGATGCGTGTGCCAAGACATGTCGTGTTGGAGTAGGTGAGTTTCGACAGTTAATCTAGCGGAGGTGGCGGATAGTAAATCCTACGGACGGGTTCATCCCTTTTCGCTTCCTAGCTTGGATGTGTGTTCGCAATCCCACTTTATATAGAAATGCCATAAATTCAACATAAATAAACAACGGATTACACAATTGCGTTATACTCATTGAAGGAGAAGGAGACCTGGTAGGGGGTTGTTGTTGCATATGGTTGGTTTCAATTATTTTTAAAGGCACCTATCTATGAATGCGACTTTCCCTTACTGCCATATTTTTGTTGTTACGTGTGGAAAGACATGTGGCTCTATCAACGTGTGTACTGCATGACCTACATGTACTTGCCACTGCAATGTGCTACAGGTGTCTGAGCGAGTCCTTGGTTAATGCAATGGATGCTAGGATTTGATTGGGTGAGTAGTTGAGAGCTTTTCGAGTGCAACCCGCCTAACGATGCAGGCGAGTGCAACTTCTTGGCGCGAAGCCAAATTTGAGTCATATACGAGTGATGTGGGGATCATTTCTAAATTCATTGAATAGGTTTTCGTTCTCGCTGTTTGATTTTATAAACAATATTAATACAGCCAACTTATTGTAGCGAGCTTAGAGTTCGCTGGATTAATTATCTTTAATAAATAAGAGCCGTTAAATCGATTTTAAATTAATGTAACACTTTATTAGTCCGTTAATAATAACCGTTACTTTTACCGTACACTTAACGATTTGTTGACTTATCGCTTCCGTACTTATCGCGCCTTTTACCGCTTACTTCTCACTTCTTACTTATCTCCCTGATCTACGTGCGACGTATTTATACCGTTTCCTCATTCTGATTCGGCGTTTCGTTTCCGTCCGTTCCATAGCCTCGAATTTTCTACTGCCCATCGTCTCCAGTTTTCCAGTACTTTCTAGAATATTCTAGTATTTTGTTTCGGACTTTATAGAATATTCTAGTACTGATTGTCATATGCGTCACAATGTCCAACTGCTGCTTTAGTGATGCTAAATGTTATAGTGATCCCTATGAATGCAATTGTCTACAACTTTAACTTTGCATAGTTCTGCAGTCGGTGTTTTGTATGCGCCAACCATTTGTCGTCAAGATCAGAAATGAATACGGGCGAAAAATAGTAGATTTGCACTCTATGTAAGACTATAATTTTCCAAAATTGATTTCACAATTTTATGGTTGCCAATCCCTTTCCATAAGATAGCTATTAATTGAGCATACGGTTTAAATTGCAAAAACATTTCAAAACAAGTGAAGTTTCGAAATACAATTTTTGGTTATTTGAAATATAATTTCAAATATAGCGACTCCGACGACGAAAGTTCAGGGTTGTGATAACGTCTTTTATCGGATGGGCGCCAATCTTCGTTTTCTGCACTAACAGTAGACTTCGTGTTCTATCAAATTCTCCAAATTGTTGTCTGTCCGAAATATAATTGTCGTGAGAAAGCCTTGCGGATTATAATAATGTCCTTTGGCCTCGAGGTTTGGGTTTATTTAAAAAACTGTTTTCAGTATTCAGCTTACATTTTTATACTTGTAGTCTAATTCTGCCAATAGTCTAACCAGAATTCTTTCATCTTTATTTCGGACCATGTAGTCATAATGTGGACGTCTCTACAGAGTGTCTAGCAGAAAAGGTCCGCGGTCAATTCTAATTCAAGCGGGGTTACCATGAGTCATAGTTCTTTCGTACAGTTCGAAGCCTTTTGGAAATCGTCATTCGGTCTTAGTTTGCATTTCTCTTCGTTATTTTCGTCGGTAGTTAGTAATTAGAACAACCTCTGTTAAGGTGTTGTTGCAAGGAAAATGCAACATGTTTCAAATCAGTCTCTCAGTGTTTAGTGGTTTTACATTGTTCGACTGATTCTTCAAAATCGCATCGCCCATCATCCATTTGTTGTTTTTAAAAAATCTGCATCCATACGTTACTTCCTCAACGCCAACTTCTACTTATGCTAGAAGTGATGAAAGAAAACATTAGCAACCAAATTCTGAGATTGCGAGAATGGGAATTGTGTGTGTGTCTTGCTTTTGTTTGAATGCAAATTAATTATTTTTGTATTTTTGTTTATTGTTTGTGTGATATTGCTCTGTTGCTATTAATGTTATTTATTGTATTGGTTCATGCGACCACAAAATCACTTATCTTCCATGAGCAATAGCACCAATATAAAACTTTAGTTGATGTAAATTACCTGCAGTCCTACTACGCGATACTGACAACCCCATGCGACCCTCAGCAATCGGTCGCTTGATCTCGCGTCTTCGAACCACCTGCAAACGTCTCGCTCCTTGGCCCGAACACTCTATGTAAACATTTTCTAATATATACTCGTGTATTATATATAATCATCATCATCGGCACTACAACCGGGAACCGTTCTTGGCCTTATTTAACAAGTCCTGAGGCTTGTTAAATTTTCCATTATGATTTGTTTTTTCCTGAATTTTTAGATCTACCAGTAATCAGAGTGTGGAAGTAGTAGGTAAATCTCGGTGAGATCAACGACAATTTCGATAACTATAAAATTTAATAACCCTCTTCTGTTCAAGCCAGCAAGATTGCCAAGCCCCGTTGCCGCCAACGTTAAGGGAAATTAAGTCAGATTGATTCCTTTTCCAATAGGTGTCATTAATGTTATTGCTTACTAGTACTTTGAAATGGAAGTTTTTGTATTAGATAGTACTTTGAGTCAACTGTCGAACGGTAACATTCGGAACATAAACAAAAAGAATTTTTATCTCCTAGAAGGTTCCGAATTTCATAGCAAATAAACACCATTTTAATTTTCTATTTCAATATGAAGAAATCTGTGGCCGAGGCTTATCGAATACTCTCAATGATTTGTGGTGAGACCTCTATTAGTGAGAACACGAGTCAAGAATGATGAATTTGACGTCGAAGACTGGTAGAGCGGTGGAAGAGAAAATGTTTTCGAGGAAGCAGAATTGTAGGCATGACTTGATCAAGATTCTTATTAAAATCAATAAGAATTGCTTTGATTATTGGGAGTGATTCAACAACCATTCCAAAATGGACTAAAGCCATACAAATGATTTAGAAACAAGGAAATTAGGTACCATACTATTTCATCATCATCGGCACTACAACAACCGGTCTTGGCCTTATTTAACAAATCTCTCCACCGGTCCCGATTTTGAGCCGATGTCATACAGCTTGGCACTCCCAGGCTCTGGGCTTCCTGGTCTACGCCATCCCCTTCATCGCAAAGAAGGTCTGCCGCACTTTCTCCTTCCATACATCCTGCCACAAAGGACTTTCCGGGCAGGTTCCTCTTCGCTCATTCGAGCTAGGTGTCCCGCCCACCGGAGTCTACCGAGCTTGATTTTTCTTACAACATTAGCTTCAAGGTAGATTGCGTACAACTCATGGTTGTAGCGTCTACGGAATCATCCTCCCTCACATACGTGGCCAACAATTCTCCTTAAGACCTTCCTCTCGAATGCAGCTAAGAGTTCAGAGTGCCTTTTTTCGAGCACCCAGGTCTCGGATCCATACATGAGTACTGGTAAGTCTTGTACAGTAGTAGCTTGGATGTTCTGGATAAATTTCGGGATTTAAAGAGCCTTGGTAGACCATAGTGGGCTTTGTTGGATTTGATCAGCCGTTCTTTCATATTGTTATGGGCTGATACTATTGAGCCAAGGTAGTTAAAGGATTGCACTACTTCAAATTCGTGCTCCACCACCCTGATAGTTTGACCAACGTTAGGTCTTCTCTTCGTAGAAGTTGCCACCATGTACTTAGTTTTTCCCTCATTACTGTGCAGTCCCAGTTTTTGTGCCGCCTGCTCGATCTGGGTGAAGGAATCCTGTACAGCCGATTCGGTTCTACCGATGATGTCGATATGATCTGCGTAGGCAAGTATCTGGCTGGACCTGGTGATAATAGTTCCTCTAGTTGTGATGCCATAGTTACGGATTGCTTTCTCCAACGCCAGGTTGAAGGGGGGCAGGTCAGACCGCCCCCTTGTCGGAGTCCATTAAAGAGGTTTATTTGTTTGGACAGCAATCCCGCTATTTTTACTTGATTAGTTACGTTGGCCATGGTCAACCTACAAAGTCGTATAAATTTGTTTGGAATTCCGAACTCTCTCATGGTATTATATAGTTCTACCCTGGCTATGCTGTCGTAGGCGGCCTTAAAATCTATAAATATATGATATAATGGAATCTTAAATTCCAGACATTTTTCCATCGCCTGCCTAATGTGTGAATATCTGATGAATCACTAATTTGCCTGGGATGAAGTCACACTGATATTGAGCAATGATTGCTTTAGCGTATGTGGCTATCCGATCTTGTAGGATAGTGGAGAGTATCATATAGGCAGTACTCAGCAATGTTATACCCCTATAGTTGCTGCACAGTGTGATATCTCCCTCCTTATGTATGGGGCAAATTATTCCACGACGCCAATCTTCCGACATCTCTTGCTCCCATACGTGCACCACGATCTCATGAATTGCGTGATGTAACGCTGTCCCTCCTTGTTTGATCAGCTCAGCTGGTATGCCATCTGCTCCGGAGGCTTTATTTGATTTGGGCTGTCTTATGGCTTTTAATGTTTCCTCAATGCTTGGTGGCGGCAGTATTTGGTCTTGATCTTGCATTGGTGGAGCCTACAACTCTTCTGTGAGCTGACCATTTAGCAATTCATTGAAGTGCACTTCCCATCGCTCCAGAATGCCTTCAGGATCGGTGATCAGATTACCCTCATTATCCTTGCAGTAAGTGCAGCGTGGTGTGTACCACGTCTTCTGCGGATTATTTGCTAGAAGTTCCGGGCCTGGTGCGGATATCGCTCTCTACTTTTCTCTATTTCACAGACAAGGTTTTTTTTCCCAGGCACCTTTCTTTTGTCTGTGAAGTCTTTTTTCAGATCTTCTGAGCTCTTTGTATTTCTCCTCGCGTACCCGCGTCCTATGAGACTGCTGCATTGCCCGGTATGTATCATTCTTACGTTCAGTCGATAGTTTGCACTCATCATCAAACCAGTCATTTGGATCTCTACGACTACTGCCTAAGACGGAGGTGGCAGTACTAATGACAGTATTCTTAAGGCGTGCCCATTTCTGTTCTACGCCCGGCATTCTGGCCCTAGGACTTACTCTCCCTCCGTCGAGCTCTTCGAGGGCGAGTCTTAGCGCATGACAAAAGGTGGTACTGGTATTCTCATTGCGCAAGGCAGCCGTGTTGATTCGAACCTGATCCGCGGATGCAATACGTCTCCGTAAGGCAATCCGCGCTCGGAAAACTGTACTAACAAGATAGTGATCCGAGTCGACGATCTATCAACATGTGATCAATTTGGTTGCGAGTGGCTTCATCAGGCGATACCCAGGCGGCTTTCTTTACGGATATCTTTACGCGGAAACCTGGTACTCGCAGCGACCAAGTTTTTTGATTGTCATTAGTGTTCTCATGCAAACAATGGGAACCTGCGTAGTGCCTGAAAACCGGCTCCCAACCTATTTTGGCATTCAAATCACCAAGAACGATTTTCGTTCGACGTTCTCGTAGTATTATTTTTTTTTCGTCGTCAGGGGACTCATCTGTAGGTTCGTGAACGTTTATGAGGCTTATAGCGTTTGGAATGATAGTGAAGAACGTGTGATTCCGAACTGACGCTATAACAGTTAGAATCACCAAAAATTGAACCAATGCGTAACACATTAGGCTACTGGCCGTGCTTAGAATTCGACATTAAACGCAAGTATATTCCACTGATGTGAATTGTTATGTTATCGCTATGGTATACGGCTCTGATGCATTTTCTTATTCGATTTTCGTTCGGTGTTCTTCGCCATTTGCTTGTGTATTGTGTGTGTATCTGTTAGAGACGCTACACTATTCCCTCCTCAGTAACTTCGTTACCATTAGCTTCGTGTGCGAACGACGGAGCGAATGAGAGAACGTCGGAGTAGGCGAGTGTGCCTGGTGCTCTATGCGGAAGTCATCATCGTGTGTGAAGTTCTGTTTACTACGGGAAAGTGTTTGCTTTGTGTACAGATCACGCCGTAGTCACCAATTATAGCGTTTGGAATGATAGTGAACAACGTGTCATTCGAACTGACGCTATGACAGTTAGAATCACCAAAAATTGAACTAATGCGTAACACATCAGGCTACTGGCCGTGCTTAGAATTCGATATTAAACGCAAGTATATTCCACTGATGTGAATTGTTATCTTATCGCTATGGTATACGGCTCTGATGCATTTTGTTATTCGATTTTCGTTCGGTGTTCTTCACTATTTGCTTGTGTATTGTGTGTGTATCTGTTAGAGATGCTACAGGCTTATGTTCTTAAACTTGCCTCGCACGCGAAGAGTGTATAGCCTTTCGTTTATTGCATTAAATCTGATGATGGCAGGCTTCAGTTTTTGCTGACTAGAACATGGTGTTTTGCATGGCAGCTGTAATAAATGTCATACTCGTTTCTTTGAACAACACCACCCTCCGTCCATCTTATTTCTTGTAATGCTGTCATGTCAGCCTTATATTCGGACAGGGCGTCAGCTAGCTGCTATGCAGCTCGAGCTCTGTATAGTGAGCGGACGTTCCATGAGCAAATTCTTAAATCGCTTAGCCATTTTCGTTTCCGTGGTCGTCGTCGTGTATCCGGTCCATATCTGAGGCCTGTTGAATCCTTTATAATAGTTTGTTTTTCCGGGCAAGATTATTAGCCTTGCACCAACCTTTCTCAGGGTGTCGCGGCATGCATTCGTTCACTACTTGGCGAGTGCCAAAGTAGCTATCCAGGGGTGTCACGTGGAGACTGCATGTCAACTTGGATTGAACAGGGACAAGGATTGTCCTGGCCTTCGCCGGGTTGAAAGCAATCAGTGACTTTGCCCTGTATGTTGGCTCCCATCCCCATATATTCAAAACAACGACAAATATAGTAATTGCAACTCTAAATATGTATGTAACTAATTACATGTGTACCGTTGGCACCTTGAAAGCAATAAAACTAAATCATTTCAAGACTTTAGCTCTGTTGTATAAGTAAATTGTAAAGTTATCATTGTTATTGTGTAACAAATAGTGGAACGTATTAATAAATTGTTGAACTGAAGTGCGACATGAATTGCAAATAAGTGTGGTGTGGGTAATAATATCCAATTTGGAAAATATCTGAATGCGACCCGGGAATATATCCACATCAATGTGCCTGAGTTCGCAGCTGTTCAATTAACGCAGCTGGCGTGTACGATAAATATATTTTTTTTTAATGTTTTTATGTTTGTTGGTTCTGAAATATAACTTCCGTCCTTGAGAAAGCTGGTTTATACGCAAACGTTTTGTTTTGTTTGTTTTCGGTTTTAATTCTCTAACATTAACATGGAAGTGAAAGCAATATTCCGCGAGCAGTGCATTCTTCGAAAACCAGAATTTTATCAAATTTGCACAAGGACTCCGCAAACTGAAGGGATGGTTCCCCGGCAAGATCTTCCTCTTCTCGAGCTTAACGGAATGACACGTAACTAATTTATACATTTTCTACATGAGATCTTGACTGAGAAATTTCGGCTTTTACACCAGTTATGGTTTTGAGAGACGACCACCACTCAGACTTAAGGCGGCTATAAATTATGCTGCCTTTAAAATTCAAGCCTAGTTTTACAAAACAGAAACTTCAGAGTTCTCTCTCTGAACCCTGCCACTCGTAGGTTCTCGCCAGTTTACGAGTTCTCGAGACAATTGCGATAGTGAGCGAATCAACAACAGAGCTACGTCAATCATGTAGAATTTTCTAGCAAATCCAATGGCATCGGTTTGTGTTGTTGTTCTCTTTGGGTTGGTCAGTTGGTTTCGGGCATTCACGCGAGGTTTGTCGGTCATTGGGGTAAATAATTCTTAGATTATGTCAGATTGAAAAATTAGCACGTAAAATATATGTGATTTTATTAATATTTAAATTGAGAATACATTTTCAAAAAAAAATTATTATTGTAGATAGAATCAGTGTTTATACTTGTACATACTATAACATACTTGTATGCTATAGTACGCATATTTATAAACTAGATAATCTGATACTCCAAAAATAATATAACACGGATGCTTCTTATTTGAATGCCAATTCAGTGATGTCGTAACCGAGGCAATAACACATTTTTTGATGATTGTTCTCCTATGGAGAGTAGATCTAAGTCCCGCGTAATCCATAATTCTTGTAGTTTCCTACCACCGAACCATATATATTTTGCTTTTGAATACACAAAATAATGTTGAGTGCTTTACATTAGAGAAAATTTGGTGATACTGTGGGGTAGATGGTCGCGACACCAGCATGGGCGAGAGTTCTGCTATCAACCCACTCGCCGTTTATTATAAAGTTCCGCCGAACACCCAAGCACGATCACCGGGGAACAACAATAGAAAAATGAAACGCACTGATTTAGTTTTATTTTTTATTAAAAACCACTACTTTTGTTAACACTATTGGATCTGATGCAAATTAATATTAACACTAATTTAAATAATGTCTTTCTTCTGGTCCAGTCAATGAAATGTAATTTTTATTCGCACAGGCGACTCGCACGATTCAAGAATACACTCGAGGGGGTGTTACTTTCCCGACTCCGGGCTGTACGCGTCTCCGCTGCGATACGGAGAGCAGGAGCAGCAATGACCATGGTGGTCGGCGGATGGAAATGGACTCAAAGATTTAACCTTCGTTTGCGGTGAGTTTGTGGTGTGGTGGTAGATATCCTCTCCACTAAGGATATGTATTTACTTACCACCAGAGAAACGTAATGTCTCTCTTGGTGGAATAGGAAACCAGATCTCGTAATGGAGATCATAGTGGTGTGTGTGTGTGATCGTTCAGATCCGATGTTGTTTACATGTGCTCGAAGGCAGTGGAACAACGAAGCAGGCAGGCGGCAAAGACAAAGGAAGAAGCGACCAAATGCGTCGTTCGATAATGAGGGCCATGTTTACGCTGTGCATCGTCGCTATAATAGAGGTTGGGAAAAAGGTGCTAATGGGATTGGTGGCAGAAACGAGTCTCTTGCCTGCATTTGTATATGCAGGGTAATTAGTTGCGGCTGAAAAAGAAATTGAAGATTGTTTGTTAGTGGGAAAACAAACGATGAGTTGGATCTTATGCATGTTTACATGCGTAGGAATATGGTTTATGGCATCTCTGACTGGTATGGGAACCGAGTTCTTGTTTATACTAGAAAATGCTAGAGGATTCGGTTCCGATGATAATGATTTGGATGCGGGAATTGTTTGTCGATTGGACAAACGAATCGCGGGTTGGTTTATTGCTGCTGTAAAAACAAGCTGTCCGACATAGCATTTTAAATGATAACAAAGGGTGCCGCATGATTTGGTATTCATGGTGCATATGCACATTAGAAAATTACTTTTAGGAATTTTAGCTAATGCGTTGTATGCATTAAATGTCCTTGTAAAAGGAAATGTTTCAGGTATGCTGGGTGGAGATTGTGGTGCAGGTGTGGACAAGTTGAAATTTGCCTGGGAACCGAAGGTACCGAATATGTTTTGGGATTCCTGAAAAGGTAGAAAAGAAATCTTACAGGAAGAGATGCACGAAAGGTAAGTTTTCTTTTACAGAGGCTTTTAGGGTAAAGATTTGATCTATTTAATGCGTGAAGCATTTAAGATACTAATGCGCTTGTGAAATCATCAAATAAACGAAGACAAAACGAAATACATGATTACGACGAGAGCAGGTGGACCTCAGAGAACACATATAAACGTCAGGGGTAAGATATTCGAAAATGTCAAAGAATTTAAATATCTGGGAATGATACTGATGACCAGAAACGAAACGTCAAAGTAAATTAACAAAAGACTGCATTCCGGCAACGCTAGTTGGCATGCAGCCAGTAAACTATTAAAATCCAAACTGCTATCACGTAATATAAAGCTCCGTGTCTATAGAACCATAATCATTGCTCTATACGGATGCGAAAGGCTCTCACAAAACGGGAAGAGAACAAGTTCCGCGTATTCGAGAATAAAGTTTTAAGGGGTATATTTGGCGGTAAATATGACGAGGAGTCAGGACAATGGAGGAAACTCCACAACCACGAATTGGAAGAGCTATACCGCAAACCTACAATAGTGAGAGTGATCAAGTCGCGAAGATTAAGATGGGCCGGACACGTAGCGCGAATGGGTGATGATAGGACCGTGCATAGAATTCTTGACGGTAAACTAACGGGGAAGAGACCGACAGGACGGCCGCGACGGAGATGGGAGGACAATGTTAGATTGGACCTCGAGGAGATCGGATCGGATGATCGAACGTGGAAGGAGGGCGCACAGGACAGGGAACAATGGCGGAGCCGAGTCGGTGAGGTCATGAACTTCCGGGTTCCTACAGGCCAGTAAATAATAATGCGCTTGCATTAGTGAAGTTATGAGATTGGGTGGAAGTTATGGGTTTTTTTAGGTAAGCGAACCGTGGGGTTTGGCGGAGCCGCCACAATACCAACACCATTATGGTGGGTATGTATTGATAATAGAAATTTGACTTTAACGTTTTGGTTACAATACATTTTGTAGATCGTCCTATTGTGTTGTTGATTGTTTTTGTTTTGTTTGACAATATTTATGACTTCGTTCTGCATCTTGTCGTCCTTCTTAGACATCCTTTTCGTAGGTGAAGTTCATATTTTATTGTATAATATCGTAATGGAGGCTGCATAACTTTACACTTTTTATGAATGGCCCAGTCAAAAGACATTATAAAAACATAAAATACTGAATGAAAGTATTAATATCCCAGGATGATTTATCTAAATTCCTTAAAGAAAAAGCTGTTCTACTAACTGTCTGATGATAACTCCAGAGACTGCATATGCATTTTATTATGGATGGACATGTGTACATCATTGTATTAATTATGTCATAAATTTATGGTATTAAATAGGTTTTGACAGGTAGGGCGTTAAAACATATTGAGAGTTGGGCCAGTTTGTTATACCAGCCGACTAAAGGGCCTATCAGATGATTATTTTGCTTGCTCCTTGCCGATAGCCACAACGTCTGGGCTATGACTTTCGAATGGCCGACTGTTTTTGCATGTGTTATGTCGGGGACACGTCATTGAACTTGTTCTCGATGTAACACCGGGAGCAGAAATGGCAGTAAATTACAGAGTAAAAAACTTGTATTCTTTATTTTGTTCTTGGACACAACTAAAATATTTCACTTGGAACAATCATTTGATGTACCTTAACCTTACCACAACACAAATGAATCTATTAGTCTTTCCCTTATTGTGTTGGGTCGTCGAGTTTAATTCTGGTTGTTTCTAGTTTCACTTGACTGATGATTGGTAAATGCTCTATAACTTGGGAATCCCACAAGATACGAACGAGTCAAGCTGAATGCGTTCCTGTTTTTCCATGGCTTTCTTGATCTTTTGTTATTGAACTTCCTATGTTCAGTTATAAAGTGAATCTGTGGGGGTGAAGGTATGTATGCCGACGTTCGGCACGGGTTCACTATCACCCACCGACGAGTCTTTCACAAAACTGTCATCCGACATTCGAGCACCAAGGTAAAAGTAAATAAAATGCACTGTGGGAAATTTTGTTGCACAAGGTTTTGTTTATTGTCTAGTTTTTACAATAAGTTTTTCGCACGAGACAATTCGGCAGAAACGCATTCACGATTCGACTTGTATTTGTTGCAACTGGATTCGCTTACAAAAGCGCTCTGAAAGCTATGTTTACATTTATTGATTAGTTTAGATGCACTGTACACTGAAGTTTAATTGATAAACCGCGAAATCACCCTTAAACCACGACATTGGCATGCGGCCATATTGACCGGGACTCGACAGAAGACACCCTGAGGAAGCTACGCACTTGATTTTTAGTTTCGCCGCTTGGGCTACGACTCGACACCGCGTGTGTGCGCGTTAATGGCTATTTCTCGACTCCGTGTGCCTCGTTGGAGGAATGTAATCTGACTAATGTGCACTGTTCGGCGGATGAATCTCGACTGACTAAATGGAGGCAAGAATACATTCAGGGTGTCGTGGCAGTGGAGTCATCGCTAAGTAAACTCACTGCCACTTACTAGGAACATGGAGAAGGGTTGCTATGCCAACATAGAGAATTTTGTTTCGGGGAATTTCTGCCGTACAGGCTGAATTAGATTCTTCTGTTTCTGTGTGTACGGAGAAATCGGTTTCGGAGGGATAATCAAGTATGGGCATGGGTTGTCGGTTAGACAAAGGAACATGGGTCTTGATCGTTGCGATTGTTGTTTCGTGAAAATGCAACGCATCGCGCTGGTTACTTACCAGTAAGGAGAATTTGTATTATTTCAAATGGTTTAGGTAGGATGGGAGCCGAAATGGTTTTCGGGGAAACTAAATGCTGCTTGGTTACAAGCGGGGAAAATGGTTTAAGTAGGAAGTGAGCCGGAATGGTTTTCGGGGAAAACTAAATGCTGCTTGGTTGCGAGCGAGAACAATGGTTTAAGTAAAAAGTGGGCCGGCATGGTTTTTGGGGGAAGCTAAATGCGGTTTGGTGTAGATGAGGAAGATGATGATCCTGTTGCAGGATTTGGGGTGTATTCTGTTGTAGGTTTTAAAAATGCATTCTATTACAGATTGTGAAATATATGCTATTGCAGATTGGGAAATGAATTCTTTGCAAGTTTGGGAATGTATGCTATTGCAGATTTGGGAATGGATGCTGTTGCAGATTGGGAAATGTATTCTTTGCTAGTTTTGAATGGGGGAGTTGGGTTAAGGTGACGCGCTGTTAGTGGTTAAAATTGGTTGGAATTGTGGGTTGGTTCTCCATGTAATATAGAGAACCCCCACAAATCCCTTTTACCCACTGTTGTAGATCCTGATCTTTTGTTCTGCTTATCTCCGATCAAGATCAATAGTTTAGTACTGTTCTCTTAATCGTTCCTACTTTTCTTGTGTCCTAACAAAACGTAATGGAACTAAATTGTTGTTAATTTTAAGGTTGTAACACAAGATAAGTGTAGAGTGTTATACAAGAATATACTTATATCAAATATATTCTTGTCATCCCTAGATGCATCCCAATACCGGCCGACTTTTTGCTTTGTGTGGCTGTTTTATTTATCCAATTATTTCCTATTATTCTCGACAAACTTCAGCTATTTTTCAACTAGAACCATTATTTTTCTGGTGTGGAATTTCGGAGTTGTATGTGGGAAAAAGTTATGTAGTTGTTTTTCACAGAACTTTTTTAAGGTCAGCTTTACGCCAACAAGAGAATATTTTAAAAGATTTTAAGGTCAGTTTTACGCCAACAAGAGAATATTTTAAATGAGTCTTGAGATCGTAGCAACTGATAATCTTGACGTTAGACGCATCAAATCCTGACGAAGCAGAACTCAGTTTTTATTCATCAATTCCTTTTTTTTGTCTTTTAATAGTAGTGTTTTTGTTTTTCCATTGTCGTAAATTCATAAAAGTCGTTCGATCAAATGGCTAAATAGAAAGAAATCACGAGGGGTCGGTAAATACTAAAAGATCGCCGGTTACAAAAAACTCGCTGGTAAGCATTGACGTGTGAGCGAAAATAAAAAAAAATCCCCCAACGCACCAAAACACGTATAACTTTTTCGCCAATCCAAAATAAACTAAACATTCAATGAATGTGTACCAACGAAACACTTTTTCAAAAATTTGATTTATAAAGCTCGCGTATAACTTTTTCACCTGTTTTATTTGTTCTTTGGCAGAGTGTTCCCAGATCGTTATATTAGAACAACAGTGGAAGATGTTCACTTCATTTGAAAGTTAGAAACATAGCTACAATTTTATTATTCAAATTCCACAAATATGTTCAGAGAATTTTAAAATACCGATATATAAATTGTCTATGTTCTCTAACATTCTTGGAGGCGCTCTTGTCATTTTTCGTGATTTGCGTCCATAAGAGGCACTGGCTTCTTATTTCTGATGTCTAATGCATACGTTAAAAAATGTAAGTTCCAAAATTTCATCAAACACAGTATATCTATGTCTGACTTTATCTACTACAATTTTAACCACACCATTTTCATTGTTCCTCTTCTTATTATTTCATTGCAATTTTAAAGGTTGAAGCTCTGTCGAAATGTTTACTTCTTATTTGTGCATAATTAAACCAGTTCTTCACGTGCTTCATAGAATGTAAACATGAGCACGGGAACTCAGGTGTGTCTTTCAAATTTATTATTAAAACACTTGTGCAATGTACGTAATTTAGAATGACACACAATTTAAGTGGGAAGTTGAGTTCACACATGCAGATAAAAGTGATAATCGTTCTTTATCTGAACCGCATTTACATGGAATACTTTGCATGATCATGTTATGTTTCCAGGCAACGTAGTAAAGTACAGCGATATGTTCTTTTTTTACTCTTTTCCATTTCTTCCGCCAACACTACTCTAGCCTATAATGGTATCTCCATCAGGTTTTCCCTTATATGTTGTGTTCCATATGAACTTAATTTTTCAATGACTAAAATGTCGCAGATCTGAAATCGTTCTCTCCAATAGTTTTCCGAAGGACTATTCTCTCAATTAAGGTTAAGTGCTTAGAGTTCTGTGGCGTTTCTACTAACGCCACTGCTACCTTTTCAACTTACCCCCAAATTTTCATGTCCTAAAGCTCCACTAATTTTTGCTTATGCAAGCGCAATAACTTCCCCAAGCATTCTCCCACCGATTGCATTATCTTTCGATTTTGCAAATCGCACCCAACATCAAGCATCTGCCCATCAAGGACATTCACGCAATTAACGCGTTACATCAATTTTCCTAGAAGAAATTCGGTACGCCAGTACCGCATACATCAATGCATCTCAGCATTGTTCTAAAAAAAGAAAACATTTCGGTTGCCATACTAAATAACCGAAGTGGATTATGAAAACAATCAGCAGAACCCCTGTCTGGCTGCATTTACTGTCCCACACGTGCGCAACAGATTTTCATGTGCACCAGTATTCACGGCGGCTTTTATGCAATCTTCGAAGCACCGGCGCAATTCGCGCCTAGCTGCCAAGAGCCGAATTCAATGCCAGTGTAAATACTCACACTGGAATTCGACCCATGACTCCCTAGGAATGCAATACGCAATTAACATGGTTGTAAACACAACCATCATTGTGTAATTATCCCAAATGCATCCTAATCCCTAGCGGAGTATTTGGACAACTGCAAATACTTATCCCAAAGATGCTTTTTCATGAATTTTCATTCCCACGGTTCGAGCACCCATGAGCTCGCATCACGAGCCAACAAAGTGATCCGCGCGCAAAATTAGTTAGTCGAGTTTGATACACGGTGGAGTTCGCCTGCGCAAGTGCGTCGAGAGTGTTCGGAGGTTTTCAATAATTACGTAGTGTCTTGTGGTGTTTTAACGAACATCTAATAAGTATGAATTAATCCGATAAACAAGTGTCAAGTAGAACTATTATTAAAACAATAGCCCATGTGTCACGGAATGTGTATATCTTGTAAATTAAATTCGTGTAGCACCTAAATATTAAGAGAAAGACAGTTTTCCAACAATAAAAGACAAACAATAAAATTAAATTGAAAGTGGTGATCAACAATCAATACTAGTGTTTCATTTGTTGGACAGTAAGCTGAGCAGGCAGTTCCGGAGTCTAATGTGCAGCGCGGCGATTCTAGTGTACATGCGAACAATTTTTGACTGAACGTGTGGATTAGGTAACTCGTTAGGAGGCTTAATGAACCTTGCCAATGCCGGCACATAATTAAGTGATTTTCCTACAGTTCCTTTTACTCAGCAGCTAGGTTTCTATTCCATATTCGAGTTCTACAGACACAGACGTTGAGGATAGGCTACTACCAACCTCATATTTCTTCATCTTGATTGTATGACCAATGTTGATCAGCTTAGTTTTATTTTTATTAATGTAAACCGAATTTCCTTGTTGCTCCCCCGATCTGGGTAAATGCTGTTACTACTTAGTATTCCTGTGATTATGTGAACACCATCGGGAGAAATCAGTACCAGGGTGATTTTACCTAAATTCAATTCCTCATTGAATTACTAATCACTTGCTTGAGCCAGAATTAAATAGAGCGAAAACCAGTTCTTTCCCTTGCTGGGGTCTGTTAGAATTCTTCCATAAGTTTATTGATTATCGTGCTCAAAATCAGGTTTCCATTTTATATTCTAGGGTTCCACTAGGTGCCGTCGTAATCCGTTTTCAGGGAATCACTTGCTTGAACCAAAGTCAAAGTTATCTGGCTTCCATTGTATATCCGTATATCCGAGGCTCCTACTAGGGGCTGCCATAATCTTTTCACCGAAATATATACAAGGTGGCGCAAAATTAATCATCCAAGTTTGTTTGTGACTTACTTTTTTTCTAAATAAAAAAAAGTGTTTCAGTGATGGAAATCTTTATTTGGACGTGTGGGATAAAATGGTATGGATGCCGACGTACGGCAGGGATTTACCAATATCCCGACAATCGCGTAGAAATTGTCCACAAGAACTCCGTTGGCCAGCGAAGAAACATAACAAGATGCACTAATTGAAGCAGAAATTAAAAGACACTTGATTAAGAGTTGATGTTTATTGTTCTATGAATTACGCGGGTAGATTACACATGGTTGGCACATTACGAGGTGACTATTGTTAATATTCAATTTTATTTATCTATTGCCTTTTTTGTTTTACTTTGTCTACACGAATTTACATTTTAAGTTGACAACGCACGATCTACTTAAGGTAACTTAAACCCTCCACGGAAAAATTTTTATTCGACACGTTACTTAAAGAATTCACTACATCGATTTCTCACATGCGCACGCAACGACGGTTAAGATCTGTCCCCTTGAGCGAATAAAATCTGACTAACTATTGGATGTCTCTTTACAGACATCCAACAAAAACGAACCTAAGGGATTCGCCGCCGAATGCCAGCCAATGGAGAAAGTCAAAAAGAAAAAAAAAAAGGGAAACAGGAAAACTCATGTAGCAGGTCAAATCTGCTGCTACATGTTTGGGAAAGATAAACTGCCGCCAGCTGCAAGGGATAGATTCTTGATTGACGTGAGTCAATAAAACCCTTGCCGAAGGCAGGAATCTATTTTGGGATAATGAATCCAGCACTGGGTATGGCCGTTGCTAGATCATTTAAAATAAACATATTTCGGTCATGTATGATTCGATGCATGTTGTCTTAGGGATATGTTAATCCCGTTGAAGGTACTGTCAGGCGAAAGTATCCGCTTGAGTGTTTACTTTGTGTAAACTAAAATTGGTGGTCATGACCGATGCTGGTGATCGTTCCAAGAAACGGCAACGGATCATAAAATCGGTCATGCTGATAACCAAGCAAATATGCGCGCCTGAAAGGCCAATGTTTAATTTGATCTTCTCTACTTTAGGAAAGATAGATCATAGAACATGCCGTCGAAAACCTGGCTTGCAGATGTGCAAGCAACCCGAAATGACTTCTAGGACAATGGATGGGTACAAAGATAACACACGGAAAGATTAGCGTGTGTTGGTGGATATGTGCCATCCATTGTTCGGTCGCGGAAGCTCGGTTGATGAATTGATGTCATGGCAAGATGATAATCTTGCCATGAATTATGCTTTCAGGAATGACCGTGGGGAAGAGGTTTGGAAAAGCCCCCAAAAAAGGTAAACTGCCTAATATGTATTTATGTCGGTTATCCGTAGGGATAACCGAAATGATTCCAGTTAATTGGGTGGAGGTTAATGCCCTAGCAAGATTGTACAATCTTGGCGAAATTTCAACTTTAAGGTAATTTGTATTGCTGGTAATGGTGGGGATCAAGCGATGCGTGGCTCTTCGGTCCCTGAAAAGCCCTACAGACCTACAGAATTTTTTCTGTTACGTGGAAAAGATGATATCCGTCAAGTGGCTGCCGCCAGTGTTGATACATATTTTTACCCGTTTTATAGCATTTTCCATGACTTTCCGCAAGGTTTCCGGTGATAATTGTTCGCATTCCTGTCGAATATTTTCCCTAAGAGCTGCGATTGTCTGAGGCTTGTTGGCATAAACCCGCGACTTCAAGTAGCCCCAAAGAAAGAAGTCTGGGATAGTTAAATCGGGCGATCTTGCTGACCATGCCAACTCGATAAAACGGGAGATTACGCGACCAGGAAACGCTTCCTTCACAATATCCATTGTGGCTCGTGCTGTGTGTTCATGTTCACCAAGCCCCGCTCATCCAATTTCGGCAGTAGGAAGTTGTTTATCATGGCCCTGTAGCGTTCGCCAGTAGAAGCGACCGTATTGCCGATGGCGTCCTCAAAAACGTATGGCCCAATCACTCCCCTCGCTTGAACGCCGCACCAAATAATGGCTGTGAGTGGATATAATGGCCCTTCTTACATTACACGTGGATTTTCAGTGCCCTAGAAACGAAGATTTTGCTTATTGACGTAACCGCTTAAGTGGAAATTCGCCTCGTCGCTCATGATGATTTTCGACACAAAATAGTCCTCTTCGTTGTTGTTGCTCATTTGTTTGTATACTGCAGCTGTCTAGTTCACAAATGTCAAATATGATTGACGTACGACGCTATTTGCAAAAATTATAACATCTTCCGATAGGGTGATTAATTTTGCGCCACCATATATATATATATATATATATATATATATATATATATATATATATATATATATATATATATATATAAATATATATATATATATATATATATATATATAATATATATATATATATATATATATATATATATATATATATATATATATATATATATATATATATATATATATATATATATTTATATATATTATTATTTATTGGCCTGTAGGAACCCGGAAGTTCATGACCTCACCGACTCGGCTTCGCCATCCATATATTTATATATATATATTTATATATATATATATATATATATATATATATATATATATATATATATATATATATATATGTATATACATATTGTTGAATCCCGGTGCGTTTACCGGGTACGAGCCACGACAACGAAACGATAACATGTCGACAACGACAAAAAAACGATAACATGTCGGCAACGACAACGAAACGATAGCATGTCGACAACGACAACGAGTTTAATCCAAACTAAACTAATTTACATAATTCAACATGACAAGCAAAAACTAAACAATAAAAATGGCGGTAACTGACACAAAACAGTGCTGCCAAAACATGAGGGTATTTACAAAAAACTATAAAGAATTAATACTAACAATTAATAACAAAAATAATAATTAAGTTCAATGGCTTGAACTAACTAGTTCTAGCACGCGACATGTATATATATATATATATATATACGCACATATATATATATTTTTTTTTTTTTCACTTTTCAATTGTCAAATGCTTTTGAATGGATCGCCTGTAATTCTTCCAGTTGGATTTAACAATTCCTGATACACCAGCTGTTCCTACGAAATAAAGAGCATGATCTTGGGCTCTTCGATGTGGCAGTCTATGTACTTGGCGCTCCACATGATTTTCTGCTGTTGAAGTTATCGCAATAAATGCGTTTTCCATTCTCAGAAATGCAATGAAGGAATACCGTCCGTTTTATACTTTTAGCTGTTAAATTTCTACAGACAAAGACGTCCATAACAAATAAATACGGTTTGATATTTCTCTTAGTTAAATCGTATGATATGTAATAAAAATCAACCTCGGTAGACTCAGATGGGCGGGTCACCTAGCTCGAATGAGCGAAGAGGAACCTGCCCGGAAAGTCCTTTGTGTGCAGGATGTATGGAAGGAGACAGCGCGGCAGACCATGTCTACAATGGAGGGTAGACCAGGATGCCCAGAGCCTGGGAGTGCCAAGCTGTATGACATCGGCTCGAAATCGGGACCGGTGGAGAGATGTGTTAAATAAGGCCAAGACCGGATGCCGGTTGTAGTGCCGATGATGATGAAATATTATGGTACCTAATTTCCTTGTTTCTAAATCATTTGTATGGCTTTAGTCCATTTTGGAATGGTTGTTGAATCCACCCAATAATCAAAGCAATTCTTCTTGATTTTAATAAGAGTCTTGATCAAGTCATGCCTACAATTCTGCTTCCTCGAAAACATTTTCTCTTCCACCTCTCTACCAGTCTTCGACGTCAAATTCATCATTCTTGACTCGTGTTCTCACTAATAGAAGTCTCACCACAAATCATTGAGAGTATTCGATAAGCCTCGGCCACAGATGTCTTCATATTGAAATAGAAAATTAAAATGGTGTTCATTTGCTATGAAATTCGAAATCTTCTAGGAGATAAAAATTCGTTTTGTTTATGTTCCGAATGTTACCGTTCGACAGCTGACTCAAAGTACTAGTCAGCAATAACATTAATGACACCTATTGGAAAAGGACTCAATCTGACTTAATTTCCCTTAACGTCGGCGGCAACGGGGCTTTGGCTCAGAGGAACTCTTGCTGGCTTGAAGTAGCCCAGAGCTAGCGCCCCTTATTTAACAGAAGAGGGTTATTAAATTTTATAGTTATCGAAGTTGTCGTTGATCTCACCGAGAGTTACCTACTACTTCCATACTCTGATTACTCGTAGATTTAAAAATTCAGTTCTAGGTTTTCTGAAGTAGGCCTCGTTTGTTAGACCCGATGACTGTTAATCATGTGGATTCGACCGTTTTTCGTGCAGATGTGGGGTTGGCGCCTGTAGTGTTTTACTCTTGATCAACAGCCTTTATTATAAATTTAGTAGTAGTTTAGTACACTAATCGTGGAACCTCCCACCACCGATTTTATTATTCTTACAAATTTATCTGGAAATATGAATTTATGAAAAGACGCGTGAGTTAATACTTCTATCCCTTCATGGAATTACTACTACTACTACTACTACTATGCTATTTATTGGCCTATAGGAACACGGAAGTTCATGACACTCTCCTTCCACACTTGACTATCTGATCCAATCTCCTCAAGGGCAAACCGTACATTGTCCGCCTATCTCCGTCGCGGCCGTCCTGCCGGTCTCTTTCCCGTTGGTCTTCCGTCAAGAATTCTATGCACGGTCCTATCGTTGTCCATTCTCGCCATATGTCCGTCCCATCTTAATCTTCGCGACCTGATTACTCTCACTATAACAGGTTTGCGGTAAAGCTCATAAAATTCTTGGTTGTGGAGTTTCCTCCGTTGTCTTGCCTCTTCATCATTTTTACCGCCAAAGATACTACTTAAAACTTTATTCTCGAATACGCGGAATTCGTCTTCATCCCGTTTTGTGAGAGTCCATCTTTCGCATCCGTATAGAACAATCGGCGTGATTATGGTTCTGTCAACATGGAGCTTTATACTACGTGATAGCAGTTTGGAATTCAGCAGTTTACTGACTGCGTGCCAACTAGCGTTGCCGGAATGCAGTCGTTTGTTGATTTGCTTCCGTTCATGGAATAATTAAACAATTTTTCTTAGGAGCTGCTCAGAGCGCTCCATGTACTTTATTATTCTCTAGATATAAAAGGCTACATTTCCTTGGCTTACTGGCTATTTATACTATTCTATTATCATTATTCCTTTGTTTCGTTGAAGTGATGCATACTTCTTATCTCCGACACTTGCCGATTCATCATTAGCAGATGCGTCAACTTCTTTTGATCCATTGGGATGATGCATGCTGTTTATCGACTATATACGATGATTCATAATTGGTAGATGTGTTAACTCGTAGTCAAGCGTGGAAGGAGAGTGCACAGGACAGGGAACCAATGCGGAGACGAGTCGGTGAGGTCATGAATTTCCGGGTTTCTACAGGCCAATAAATAGTAGTAGTAGTAGTAGTTAACTCGTGCTATTTCAATTGTGGTTTATATTTGAACAAGAATGTTATTCCTCTGACGTATCGAATATTTCCTTGATCTTTATTCGTATGCATAACGACCTAAGACAATCGGACAAAAGCGTGAAGATTGATGAAATATAACAACTTAAAATATAATAAATCGGGTTAGTGGAGCACTGGATATCTCCAAATTATCCTTTTGACTAAATTACTCTCTTATTGATGAGCCTTCATTCAATGGACAAAAGAATATTTTTCTGGGCTCCAAATGGATGTGATTCTTCGATGACATTAAATCTCCAGCTCATAAGATTAATGCTGTCATTAAATATTTATTTTTATCAACGACTTCTGATGCAGTATCTGAAATATAATCAATTTTTTTGTTTGACAACTGCAGTTGAGTTTTTGCTAATACTTTGATTATACGCGGTAAGCTGTATCGGAGTCGCTCTCAAGAATTATAATTTCAATAAAATATATGAATTAGGATTATCTAATAAGCTGAAGAATATTGGAGAAGCTAAACTCCTCTAAACACAATATATCAGTGGAGAGTATCTAATAAGCTAAAGCAAGGAATACATATGCATATCCGCCAAGAGTATAGCGCTATTATTCGGCTTTCTTAAGAAATGTGGGCAATACTTCTTAAATTTAGCCACGATATACATTCATCCATGTTAGAGGTCAATTTGCCGTGACCCAGTTGGTAGACATCAAAAGCTGTATCTTATCAATCCGCATGTTGCTTATATTTAATGGCTAGATGTTCAGCACAATAGAAAACGCCCAATTACTTGCTGCAGCTTTCTCAGCCTACTCTCCGCTATCAGATAATCATATCAGCTCTGTTGGGAAGAAAGTATTGTACCAAAACACGGGCACTAGATTCACTTTCCTCCTCCACCATACACTAAACAGCTCCGGCGAGAATTGTCCACCAGCAAAGGAAATTTATTCTTTAACTACTTGACTGATGTTCGCCTCCCTGAATAACACATCGGATTTGCTGCGTGAGCGTTTGCGCTTTTCCATTGATTTGTCACGCTTGGAAGTTCTCCATTTAACAACACCTAAACAAACCTTACTGAAACAAAGGTCGCACAAGGGAAAAATAAAACACACGTTTTGTGGCTGGTGATCATTTCTCTTAAGGGTGTGGTCACCAAGGAGATGCGATCTTTTGGTGTAGTGGTGTGTATGCGTGTTCGTACACATCACCGTGTTTATCGATGCATTTCAGCAAGGATAAACAAAACCTACAGCTAGGGAAAAAGAACAAAGGAGAAGCAACCTAATGCATCGGTCTGTGATTAGGGTCAGCTAAATAAATAAGCTGGAACCATTTAAATAGGAATTGCATTTAGGATACCACAAACGATGTGGATTGGTTGTGGTATCGCCAGAAAACCTTTGAAGGACAGCGTTCTTTTGTTTGCACATGGTGCGAGTTAGGGAATCAGTCTCAACGTCTATGGTGCTAATGACATGCAGCTGCGTTGGACTGTTTATCGTTGGTTAAAGTGGTCGCCAGCCAATGTGTTTGTAGGTAGTTTTTATTGTACACATGTTGAGGCTAGGACAATCCAACTCAAGGGTAAGATTCCCTGATTATGCGGTTGTATTATATGCGAACCGATGAATTTTCTTTCAGGGAATTTATGATAAGTTAGGAAGGAATTCTTATATGGAATTGGTATGCGAAGATATGCATGAAAAGTAAGAATTCTCTTCTAGGGACTTTTAGCTAAATAAACTTGATCAATTTGATGCGTGAAGCATTTAAGGTGCTAATGCGATCGCATTAGCGAATTTATAAGTTTGGGTCGTAGAGATGGGGGATCTTTGGGTAAGTAGTCAGTGGGGTTTGGCGGAACCGCCACAGCTCTACCTCAACTTCAGAAAAAGTACGCACTATTAACTAGATTCACTTTAGAACCCGTACTGTTGCCTACGCAATCAATGAACTAAATATTGCCAAATCCATTTGCCCGGTTGACATTGCGGGATATTTTTGAAGGGATGTTCTTCGTTTTTTAAACCACTACGAAGCTCTTTTATATGTCCTATTCAACTGATCAATTGCCAAATAGATATTAATCAGCCAACGAAACTATAGTAATTGTAAAAAAACGGCTCCCACCATCAGCACTAAATTGTATTCTGTCAAAGGTTATGGAATCTTAGATCAACCATCAACTTTCATTATATGTGGAGACAAACAACCATCTTAGTAAAGACATAGTCATGCCGTAAGGGTATAATCCAAGAAAGAGAAACTGTCAATATTTGGCACTCAAGTTAATTGGAATTTCATGTGACATGGTCTGCCTGGCCATGTGTTTTCCCGTCATTTTAACGTCCAAGCATTCAAAAGCAATGTACATTGATATTTCCTCTTTGTGTCCCTTCCATTTTTCTGTCTACACGGCATTAGCATTTAAGATTTTTAGAAAATGCCTTTTCGTCGTGCGTCTTATAAAAAAAAATTAATTTCCGAATGTAGCTGACCGCTCTGTATGTTGTAATAGAGGATGCGCCATACATTTTTGCACATTTGCAACATGAATAGAAATAAGACTACAAATGTTATTTAATTTAACGTAATAAACGTTTACTGAAATTTATTTTTAGAAAAGGATATCGTCGAGATGTGCCTCGTCTCGTCGCTGGCACTCCTGCAATCGACTACGCAAACTTTGGAAATCTCGCTGACACATGCTGCATTTCAACCTCCCGAATGTTCTCATTGCTTCTTCTTCACCGTGGCCGCCCTGTTTGTTTAATATTCGTTGTCGATCCCGTTTACTCGAACTTCTTGACCCAAGCTTTGATTAAATTAAGACTTGGACACTCACTTACACGGCGTAATCCGCATTCAATTCAATAGGCGTCCTACAGTAAGGTAGGAATCGTTGTTTTTGTAAAATTGTTTTACACAAAAAGCACGCTGTTGTCTCATGAAGTGCTCCATCGTGACTAAAATTGCATGAAGCGACGCACAATTCCCCGCCACTCACGCGTCCCTCCCTCTAACGGTTTTTAAGAAATCAAGTGTTGCCATTTGCAACAATTTATGACCCATCCTATACTATAAAGATTCGGCGCAGGGCTAATAACTTTGCCCGTAAAATAAATTATAATGGAAAGTTTAATAGACTTGCTAAATAAGGCCAAGACCGGATCCCGGTTGTAGTGCCGATGATGATGATGATACTATAAAGATACCACTTATTTATGTGTGTGTGAAATCTGTTCAAAAAGTAATGAGCATTTGATTTTTTTTAAGAATATTTATTAGTTAATTAATCCTTACAAACTGTCCAATTGTTCAATGGGAACATGTGTACCAATAAAAAAAGTCTTATTATAATAATAAAATCTGCTAAATTCAAAAATTACTGTTACACCTCGTACTATACATAGATGCAACTTATCCTGTTTATCTATCTCTTTTCTATAGGTAGAATGACGGTCGTTGCTCAACTGACCTCTGTTAATTTCCCCGAATTTGGTCTGATGTGCGTTAACCATAAAAGTTTAGGTTCATACGTCTGATCAAATATAGTTCAAAAGCAATGTACTTCGATACTTACTTTACTTATCCTATCCATTTTTTCCGTCTACACCGCACTGACTTTTAAGATTATGAGAAAATCACTTTCGTGGGCGTTTATTGTAAAACAAAATCTTTCGAAGCCAACTAACCGTGTTGCATGTTTTTATATTACATTAGGACATTATTAATTCGTTTATATGACACGTTCAATAGTAGAAAAAATGACGAATACCACCACAGATCTGACAGAGCCAAATTTTCCTAGAATTTATACTAGAGTCAGCAACTGATTACAATTTAAAAAGAACAACTTGGGAGTTCATTGCCTTTGCCACAAATGGCACACAATCGCTTGTATGAAATACCATACATACGTACAATTAATCACACTTTTCTGACACGATATCTGTGGAAAACAAAGGTGACATTTCGATATGTATTCCAATGCTATTTTTTAACACCTTGGCAAACATTCGAAGAAACGTTTGTCTGCTTTCCAGCATAAATTTGGCAAATGATACACAATACACTGCCAGTTGAATAAATATTGTCGTTCGCTTGTGCGTTTTTAAATAAATGTGACCCTTTGAAACCCCTGCCATATATAAATTGACACATCCTCAAAAAGGAAAAATGGGTGTAATCAAGTGGTTGTTTTGAACTAACAACGAATGTAATATTAAAATTGTACATGATATCGTTAGCTAAACAAACATTGAGCTTATACAATAATCTTACTGATTAAATATTCAATTTAAATAAGACAAGGTGTTTAATCGGAGAGAAGAATGAAGGTTTTAATTGTGTAAAATAATAACATTCGACAGCGAGATTACAAGTGACTTGCGTACCACTGTATCCCTGCGATACGGCACGTATTGTACTTCCTTAAATCCCAATTGATACCTGGAATGGTACAATTATCTCAATATATATTCCTACGGTGTCGTCGTTGCCATCATCACCACTGTGATTAGAGTGTTGGGCGGCCGGCGTTCACTTCAATGGAAGAATACAAACCTCTTATTGAAGCGAGTCCTGTCATTATTCAAATGTCCGAAGAAATCGCTCACACACGTCGATGGTAAGGCAAGACCAAACCGTTCTCCTCCAGTTGATAGCTTGTCTAACAGGAATTTCATTTCTTAATCAAACCCCGTTTTCTATATGTCTCACCTGAATTACGAACAATCAACTTGAATTAAGGTAAGAACCCGTTGTAACATCGCATTTACCCTGTACGATGCAGAGGGGCTGCGAAGATGACTCTAAATAAGAGCTCACCGTTGGAAAACGGACAAAACAGGCACAGGCACTATGCTATTAAAACTAAATTCAAATTACAAAACTCATTACACATTAACGGACCTGAGTCACTAGTTAGAAGCACTGTTGTGTGCGAATCAAATTGGATGCAAGTGCAAGTCGACCGTTTGCTTGGCCAGTTGCCTCACCTAAACCAACCTAATGATCGCCTTCATTGGCCCGGTCGATGAAGTCCCAATCGGACACCTAACAGTCATCGTCGTCTCTAACCCAATCTAACCGGTTGTTGATATTTGCCGTTGTATTATATCCATACAATTAATGGCTTTTCTATTTTCCTATTTTCCACCGTTTTCCATATCGGTATCGCGGCATTAGAGCACACAAGCACCTTCCCAAGGATACTAAAGCGCAGACGCACCAGAATCTCTTCCAACATCAAGCTCCTCGTCCATTTAGAACAAAACATTTAGTCTCCATAAAAACACATGTGTGTGCACCACTCAGATGGCGTTCTAGCAACGGCAGTAGCAGCAGCATTCGCGCTACCATCGTCATCATCATCATCATTCGAGATACAAAAGCCTTAAATTTCAATTTGAGAGATGTGGCTGGTTCGCGAAACGTGCTCGACGCGCAGCTTGCTTCTGGCATCCATGGCCGGTTCAGAGCAAGAGACGACTCTGCAGCATTGCTGGGGCATTCTTCGGATTCAGGGCGCTAACGTTTCATGCCACAACAACGGATTCTCAATTTAGCTAGTTGTTTGGACTAGTTGTTGTTATCGTCGATTTAAATCGGTGCACCGGATACACGTTAAAGATTGTCAGTGCGATAATTTGGGACATTTGGGAAAAGATACATACGGTAAATGTGCATTTACATTTTCCTTGCAGTCGACCGGCTTCGGCTCCACTTCCACTTACACCAATCTACTCGTCTTATTTTTTTCGTCCGCCTAAATTTATTTGTAAGATTAATGGTTGTGTTCCTGAAGTGATTGAACAAGTGGCCGAACATGGAAAACACCTCCTATTAACGTTATCTCTGGATTGGGAGTATGAAATATGGGTCGATGGCACATGACATTTGAAAATGCTATTCAACGGTTCACCTAGCTGGTATACTGTAGAGTTTGTTTAGAAAAATCTTGATTTTCTTATAGTTCATTCCACATTAAATAGTTCGTTTAAACACTTCGTTTTGCAATTGTAATTTATTCCCAGTGCGAATTACACGGTTGAATGGAAGATTGATCAATTCTATGTAGTTTATGCCTATATTTCAAGCTACGGTCAATTAGTATCAATTGTTGTTTACTTTTCAGTAAATTGTTCTTTTACTTTTTACAATCTTACAGTTTGTCAAGCCTTACTCATGTTCACAGCAATTCTTCTTATGTTAATTTTATGAATCTCCAAGAGAACATTAGATTATACTTGTTTATTCTACTAATTTGTTTATTCTACTAATATATAATAAATAATTCTTTTCGTTGATCTCAACGAATTTCAAGTAAATGGGTTAATATTCTTCTGAATAAATCCATCCAATTGTTTCCGGTGGTTACGACCCCATGAAGTTTAGTACCTGTTTTTATGCCATAAAACAAAAGGGCAGAAAATGCTGTCATTCGCGATCAACTCTACAGCAAAAAATCGTCCGGCCTGACTCCTCTTCGTTTATATAAGCCTTGGGGGTTTTTACGAAATATGCCCTAAGCACCACACCAAGATAATATAACTTATGGTTTTTTTAATTATTACAAACAAATCTTTAAATTGCAAACAAAAATTTAAACAGTTTTAATAAATTTTATTTTTCATTTTATATTCTTTTTGTACGTGGGCAGGTTGAAAAGTCATGCACACACTTGGGGAGCGCGAACAAAAACAGAATAGCATGATCGAACTAGAATTATATCAAAGTACAATTCTTAATTTTCAAAATCATATATTCCTTTTTCAATATACTTCCCGTTGAAGCTAATGCATTTATCTCAATGGGGAACAACGTTTTTTTTCCCCGTCACTGAAAAATTCCTTAGACTTTTTTCGAATGCAGGATTTGAATGCATACATCACCCTTATCTTTCGAGGTGTAATGATTTTCCTTGGGGTCTCTCTTGAGTAGAGGCAACAAATAAAAATCGTATGGCACGAGATCAGGAGAATAAAGAGGGTGTGGAATCGGTTCAAACTTCAGGTTTAAAAGTTCGTTCTCGTCTGTGAAAGGGCGTGGAACCCATCATCCACAGACTTTACGGTATGCCAATTGTTCAATCATAAAGCCGACTCGTTCCATGGATATTCCAATATGGCTTGCGATACGGTTTTTAGTGATTTGCTAGTCATTTTGAATCAAATCGTTGACGAGTTTGCGAATATTATCGTCTGTGGCAGTGATCGGACGTCTACTGCGTGGACATGTACGGAAACAACAGTCAACAGACTCGCAACCACAAAATTTTACTGGCCATCGATTTACAGTACATCGATCAACAGTATCGCTACCGTAAACAGCCTTTTAACGATGATGAGTTTCAGTAGGAGTCAACTTATAGCGTTTGAAATAATAGTGAAGAAGATCGTATGATTCGAATTGACGCTATGACAGTTTGAATCACGAAAAAAATTGAACCTAAGCGTTACCCATCAGGCTACTGACCGTGTTTTGAATTTGATTTTAAAACTCGGCTATACTCCACTGATGTGATGATATCGCTAAGGTATACGGTTCTGATGTATTTTCTTATTCGATTTTTCGTTCGGTGTTCCTCACTATTTTTGCTTGTGAATTGTGTGTATCTGTTAGAGATGCCACACCACTCCCTCCGCAGTAACTTCGTTACGATCAGATTCGTATGCGAACGACGGACGAACGAGAGAACGAGAAAACGTCGGAGGCTGGGCTCTATGCGGAAGTCGTGACCGTGTGTGAAGTTCTGCTTACTATGGGAAAGTGTATGCTGTGTGCACAGATCACGTCGGGGTCACCAATTATAGCGTTTGAAATAATAGTGAAGAAGATCGTGTGATTCGAACTGACGCTATGGCAGTTTGAATCACGAAAAAAATTGAACCTAAGCGTTACCCATCAGGCTACTGACCGTGTTTTGAATTTGATTTTAAAACTCGACTATACTCCACTGATGTGATGTTATCGCTAAGGTATACGGTTCTGATGTGTTTTCTTATTCGATATTTCGTTCGGTGTTCTTCACTATTTTTGCTTGTGAATTGTGTGTATCTGTTAGAGATGCCACAACCTTTTCAACAATTAAAAATTAGATACCACCATGCTGTTTAAGTCACGTTGACATACCCCTAGAACACGCCGTCATATATCCCACTCTTGAAAGGCACAGGATGAACGCTCAACGTCGGGCCTGCGCAGGCGTATTAAGAAGGAATATTACTTCCATTTGCCACCGGGCGTGCTTCTGAGGGTCATTTCATTTCAAGCACGTAGCCCCTGGCTTCTATTTATATCTGTGATGTCCGCTTTATGATTGAAAATCCGACTGTAAAAAAAAATATTTATTAACGAGTTAATCCGGACTAACAATGAAAGTTTGTACTCGCAAAGTAAACTTCAATAGCGAAAAATAAAGATGGGTACCTCCTTGTCACGGGCTGCTACGAGTACTAAAACTTAAGGTAATTGTTTAAGAGAGCCCAACAACTAGCCTAATAAACTAACCTTTTAATGACATTAATGTCATTTTAGAATTCATAGATATCATCATTGTAGCGTCGCAAAAGTCATGTCCAACAATTCTCCATAGGACTTTCTTCTCAGACATGGCTAAGAAACCGCTATTGTGGGTGATTTTCTTGGTGGGTCCATAGCGTTTGGGATGATAGTGAAGAACGTGCGATTCGAACTGACGCTATGACAGTTAGAATCACCAAAAAATTGAACCAAAGCGCAACCCATACTGTCTGTGTTTACGAATTCGAATTCTAAATTCAAATACATTCGACTGATGTGGATTTGATATGTTATCGCTATGGTATACGGCTCTGATGCATTTTCTTATTCGATTTTCGTTCGGTGTTCTTCACTATTTGCTTGTGTATTGTGTGTGTGTCTGTTACAAACGCCACAGGTCCATATCCACAAAGTAGGGTACGTACAGCTCTTGATTGATTTAAAAAACGTGACTCGGCCCAAAAATAAGCCAAAACGTTTTCCAGACATTAGTGATTACACCAACACACTCGTACCTAAATAAAAGCGTGATGAATGCTGTTGAATCCCGGTGCGTTTACCGGGTACCAGTGACGACGATTTGAAATTGTAATTACACGAAAATATTCGAATTGCGAAACGAACGACGATTTAAATAAAGAAAAACGACATATAACGTTCATCACAATATTTCTCCTTTATTCAATATGTGTATAACAAATCAATTTTATGAACGAAACTATTCTTGGATTCAATGAACGAAGATTATTTAATTTTTACGACAACGAAACGATAACATGTCGACAACGACAACGAAACGAATAACATGTCGACAACGACAACGAAACAATTCAATTCAATTTTTATTTTGTAGATAATTACATTTATGGTATATTTTACAACTAGTACTTAAGAGATTTAGGATAGCAATTCCTTTACAACTGTAATCTTAAATCTGACAATAGCACAATTTTAATGAATAACAAATAATAAATTAAGAGAAAACTACAATAAAAAACCCTTATTTGAATCGTAAGACTAATATTGCACTGGCTTCCGGTTATTTTATATAGTAATGACCTCGATATAATTTTCATAGACAGAGTACATATGTAGTGATTTAGGATAACGCAAGACGGGAAACGAGAACATTGTCAGAAAAAGAACAATTGACGAAGAAGTTTCGATTGATTTTGTCAATAAGGAACTCTACCGGTTTAACGTAAGCGTTTTCATGTAGTTCTTGTGTCGAATAATGCCATGGTAAATTCAGCAACATTTTCATTATTTTATTTTGACACCTTTGCAATTTTATTTTGTGTGTGCGAGCACAATTACACCACACAGGGGCCCCGTACAGGAGTATAGCTTGAAAAATAGTTTTAAATATTATAATTTTATTTTCGATGCTAAGCTTTGACCTTCTACACACTAATGGATACATAACTCTTACGACTTTGTTTATTTTGTCAATTGTGGTAGTGATGGGTTTTTGAAAGATAAGATTTTTATCTAGAATAATACCTAGATATCTACAGTCTTCGGAACAATCAATATCAACTGCACACATACTGAGTTTAGTGCCATTTGGTAGGTAGCAGTGTTTCCTACATCTCGAAAACCACACAGCTTGTGTTTTATTGCCATTTATTTTTATTTTCCAACTCCTGTAATATACTGCTAGTTTGTCAAGAGCTGCTTGCAAAGAGTTGTAGACATTAGTGAATAAGGCACCCGAAGAGAAAATGGCCGTATCATCGGCAAACATAGCTACCTGAATGTTTTCACCTAGACATGGTAAATCTGCGACAAACAATGTGAATAATATGGGACTAAGGACCGAACCTTGGGGTACACCATAGTGGATTTGGTGAGTAGAAGATATGTCGGTTCCTATACTCACAACATATTTTCTCGAACGAAGAAAGCTCTGGATAATTTTGATAAGCGGTATTGGCAGCTTAAGCTTTAGTAGCTTATAAATCAAGGCATCGTGCCATACCGTATCAAAGGCTTTTTCGATGTCTAGAAGAACCAGTCCCATTGACTCGTTGTCGATGAATTTACCAGGTATGTGGTTTTTAATGCGCAAGACTTGGTGGATTGTGCTGTGACCCCTACGGAAACCGAACTGAAAGTTAGCTAAGATGTTATTGTCTTCCACAAAACGATCAATCCTTTCCTTAATGATTTTTTCTAAGAGCTTACTTAGACAGCTAAGTAGACTAATAGGTCTGTAGCTTTCGGGGCTGTTCTTCGGTTTGTCGGGTTTCGGGATAGGTATTACTTTTGCTGTTTTCCAACAGTCCGGAAAATAACAATTCTTAAGACAAGCGTTGAAAATGAACGTTAAATAGTTACTTGCAGCAGGTGGAAGTGCTTTGATTAATTTGTTGTTAATATTATCGAGACCCGCAGCCTTTTTTGATTTCGATTTTTTTATCAATTCTGTAACTTTGCTGATATTAGTTGCGTAAGTACTTTCAGCTGGTGTTTGAGAAAGTACATGGATAGTGTTAGCAACTTCAGCTTCAGTATACGAGTCGCTTAGATGCATAGATATGGAGTGGTTCTTACTTAACGTGTTAGCAAGTAGGTTTGATTTCTCCACTGAAGAAATAAACAACTTGTCGTGAACTTTAAGCGGAGGAATACTTGACCCTCTCTTTTTCATAATTTTTGATATTTTCCAGAACGGTTTGCTACCTTTGTCAAGAGAGGAAATGTGTTTATTCCAACACTTGTTCCTATATGTTGAGATTTCGTTTTTAATGATCTTATTTAAGACTTTAACATTAACTAGAAAACAATCGATTCTATAACGCAGCCATTTTCTTCTTTCAGAGTTTCGTAGCCTAATCAGATGTAAGATATTTTCAGGAAGCGGTGCCTTATCAACTGGAGCAGTGGAACATTTAGGTACCGCAAGATCGGCCGCTCTATTGATAACAGAAACAAAATTGTTGCATAGGATATCAATGTGGTCGCTGCAGGTTATAGAATTCAGGCTGGTATCACCTAGAACCAAGTTCGTGTTTATATATGATTTATAACAATTCCAGTTGGCGGAGGAATAGTTGTGGTATAAACTGGTACGATTTACAACTACTGTATGATTCACTGTGAGGCTGATCGGAAGGTGGTCTGAACTTAACGCATTTAGAGTTAATGGTACTGTGCAGTAATTTGGAATATTAGTGATATATAGATCAAGAGTTGAGGGGTTCTTGTTAGCACTCGCTGGGATATAGGTGGGGAGAAGTGGATAAAGTATGGAAAAACTTGGGCTGGATTCAGTAACATCTAGTAAAATGTTACCCCAGCAGTTTGCCCTAAGACAATTCCACGACTGATGTCTCCAGTTTAGATCACCACCAATAATTACCTTGTTTCGAGTGTTGACTCTATACAATTTTTGCAGATCCCGCTTAAAGTAAGTAGATCTCTCAATGTTTCTATTTCCACCAGGGAAATAGACCGAAAAAAGACTCACCTTGGAGTGATCACTTAATGTTACATCTATACTAATTTCCTCAATTAACTTAAGGTGCAATGAAGGACGCAAGGAATGTTCTATACATTTTTTCACAACAATGGCGACACCCCCACCACTAGCATCTACCCTGTCTAGACGATAACATATGTAATTTTGATGTGAGAAAGAAATGTCTTGTTTGAGCCAGGTTTCTGAAACAAGTGCAATGTCAATATTAAAATTTATCAAGAAACTAAAAAATTCATGCTTTTTGTTTTTGATGCTTCTCGCATTCCAAGTTATGATGTTAAGAGAGTTTCTTAACATGTTTTTTCCGAGTATATGTACTTAATAGTTAATGAAGTAATGACGTTAAATTGGTCAGCTTTAGTTTGACAAGCACTAAGCTTGGTTACAACTTCATTAAGAAGAGAGTTTATCTCGCTAAATGAGAACAGGTTATCATTAGTTATAGTTTCAGACGGATTTTTCTTCGTGTGTGTCGTATCACTGTTGGAAGGTTGCTGGGTTTGATGGAGGCCAGAGGCCCAGGTGGATGAAGGAGGTTGAGGTTGACGCACAGATCGGGGTAGTGGAGGAAAATGATCAATGGATAATCGGTCTGGCAGTGGCTGCTGTTTGTCACTCGAATGCTGTAGGGACGTTGTATTTCCTGTACCACGTTCACGTGGGGATAATTTGCGGCGAATGTCTATGTACTGCTTTCGGCTTATGCATTCTGGATCGGTGGATTTATGTGACCCACTACAATTTGCACACTTGATGACCTCTTTCGTTTTGCAGTCGGATGTTTTATGGTTTCCCGAACAGATTGCACAGAAGCTATTTATATGACAATGCATCGAGCCGTGACCGTAAAGCTGGCAATTGTGACATTGTGTGACCTTACCTGGATGATGTTTTTTAAAGTCCCAGCAAACGATGGTTTTGAACAAGGTAGAGTAGTTCCGTTTTAGTTCGTTTAATTTAACAGTACCGCGTTGAATGTAGACGATGTACAAGTAGTGTTTGTACAGGGCTTTTGTTGACAAATTTAATGTGATGGTTTTAACATCTAGGCACTTAATCCCGAGTGCAATTAGTTCATTTTTCACTATATCGTTGCTAATCAAGTCTAATCCGGATAACACTACCTTTAATGGACGATTTTCCTTACGCGAGTGGGTAAAAAACTCACATTTTAACCGTAAGAGTTCGGTTCTGATTTTGTTGTATATGTCCATTGTTGGGGCACATATTTTTTGCCCAAGCGAAATGTTTTTGATTAAGTATTTGTCTATCTTAATGTTGCTCAAAATATCACGCACTTTAGCACTAGTTGATTTTAACACCACAATTGGCGGAACGGTTTCTTTAGTAACTTCTGCGCACTGTTCGACATTGGTCGGATCCATTTCAGGAGAGTCTTCCATCAGACTTTGAAGTGGTTGAAAAAAGTTAGTGTTTGAACACATTTTAGATTTTTCTAGAACTGTATTGTTCACTTTTGAAAGTTTATCGGGAGGAGTTTGGCCTCCAATAACGGGGTCGTAACGCAACCGTTTGCCGACACAGGTATCCAGGCCTATATTTGCCAATTAACCACCAGAACTGTTGGTGCTGTTTAATATTATCGTCCCGGTCTCTGTGGGAGATAGCCCTACTGAAGCGCAAGAGCTGTTCTTCGGTGCGCGTGACTTCCCGGTCGTAGCACAATCTCTCGGATGATCTACTTACATGATAGATCAGCGGAATTCCACATCCATCTTATATAAGCCCTTTCATGTCCAAATCGAGGAACACCTCTTGTGGAACAAAGCCGCTCCGACGCATGCTCTCATAGTACAGAGTGTTTGGATAATTAGCCCCGAAAATTAGGTCATTGGAAGAGCTTATTGCTCTCGCAATATGTCCTCTGATTATTTTATCATAAAATTATCCACCCTATTTATGTATGCTTCATTATATAAAGTCTCATTTGAATAGTACTTTTTATAGTCCGATTCCGGGGTTCGATATAATCTGAGACACTTTCTTTCGAACACCCGAATCTTTTCCATCAAATTTGGACCTATGTTAAACTATACTGAACAACCATTGGCTTGATTAGCCTCATATAGCATATAACCTTGTTGTCAAGTTAGCTACTGTGAAATAGCCTCCTTGTCATAGCAAACGTTTTCCTCGCTTTGGCCAACGCAGCCTCTACATGTCTGTTGAAATACAGATATTGATCTAGCCAGATGCCAATGTATTTAACTACACTCTTCGTTTCCAGTTTTTCTCCATGCGGTCCCACGTTAACTAGCTTTCGCCAGTTTTTCCTTGTGTCGTTCGTGGCTTTATATAATGGGGTTCTAAATAGGATGGCTTCACCTTTCTGGAAGTTGATCTTAAGTCTCCAGTCATCGCAATAGCGCTGCACTTTGTTGAAGTTTCGCTGTAGTAAACTATTTATGATCTCAACTTTCGGAGCTGTTCTGCAAATTATGAGATCGTCTGCGACCGCAATAGCCTGCGGAAGTGCATCCAACAAGTCGCTAATATAAATGTTAAAAGGAATCGGAGAAAGTACCGCGCCCTGTTGCAAGCCATTCTTGATATTATACGTTTTATTAGAGGTCACATTACCTCTTTTGACCACGAACCTCCTGTCCTTTAACATATCGTAAAGTACATATAGTAAAGGCTTATGTATACCATGTCTGACCAGTTTGTAATATAATCCGTTGATCAAACAGCCACCTGTGCATTGATTCTTACATTTATTCCAATGTATGTCGGTTTAGCTGCGGCATGTGTGGTTTCATGACCCGTCTTAAAGCCAAACTGATTATTCGGAATAATGTTATTGTCGTCTACCCATTTTAGCAGAGATTTGTTAATGGTCTTTTCAAATACTTTACTGATGCTTGGAAGTAAACTTATCGAACGCATGTTCATTGGGTTTGTACAGTCTTTACCCTTTCTGGGATGATTGCCGCTTTCCAACGTGCGGGGAAATATGCATTATTCAACGCGCTGTTAAACAGGAGCATGTATATATCTATTGCCATTGGGTTCAGGTTCTTGAGTAGGATGTTAGATACTTCATCTATTCCCACTGACTTTTCGCTTCTTAATGAGTCGAAGACACTCTGGATTCCTTTCCTCGCAATTAAAAGGCTATTAGCCCCATCATTGGCATTAATGTCAATTGACAGATTATCGTCACTGAATTCGGTAAAACCGGGATTCTCCGATTGCCAAAGTGAAATTTCATTTCGGAGGTGCAGGTGATTCAGTAGAGCTCCGTCCTCCATGTATGGTAGTCGGTGAATGCTTTCATTCACCTTGTACATTTCCTGAAAGACAGGTCCCACAGCGTTCGCCTTTTCCAAAGGATCTTCGATCACGAAGAGCTCATTATTGAGGATAGCGTTCTCTGCATCTATGCCAATGTTGGTTAGCAGCTGCTTGTTTACCTGAGTACGTGGGATTTGGAGACACTGAATCTCGTTTTGATTATTTCTCCTGAATATTTTATTTATTTGTGGGAACATATTCGGGTTATTAGTTTTTATAGCTCGAATTCTGTTGTTCAAATACAAATTTGTTTCTAATCAATAGTTAGCTTTAAATAATTGTTGGAAACTTTTTAATCGGGATTTCAGTGATATTATCTCCTGGTCTCGTCTGTCTGTAAACTGTCTGTGTAATTGTTTTAGTTTCGATAGCAGTCTGCTCCTTTTCATGTTTATGTGTTCTGTAATTGTTGTTTTGGGAATTGTTTTGCCCATTGTTCGTTTTACGGTTTCGTCCATTTTTGTCAGGCTTCTGTTTAATGGCAGATTAAAGTCATTCGAACCAAGTTCTCTTGTTAATCATCTAGTGAACCGTGGCCATCGCATTGCCCCGTAGTTATAGGGTTGCGGGATCACGAATTCCTCCAGATCTGCCAGATCGTTCGGAAGCTCTATTACTGCCGTGCATGCACAGTGGTCACTGTCGTAGTCAATTGTCCGTAGACAGTTTCTGTTTCGTTTGTTGGTGTTAAGTAGTCTCAGTCGTGAGTCAATAAGCAAGATATCTAAGAACGATCTACCTCAAGGGAACGGCGGATATTCCGTAGCTAGTAGGTCAGTTCTATATTCTATATGATACAGATCTAACCAACCAGCCAGCCGATTTCCTCTGGCATACAATATATAATTTCCCCAATTATTATGTTTGGCGTTGATATCTCCACCTACGATAAAGTAGTTTTTGTCCAGGTGCAATTGTAAGCATCGAAAGAGTGTCTCGAGCTCTGTTTTAAAGAGATTATGTTGGTGCTCCTCATGTGCATAGACCGCAATCGCATACAAACCCCTTCCTTGCTGAAGGGGTATGCGTACGATACAGACTTCCAGCACCCGGAACCTGCGCACTTCTCCACTATACACATAACTTTATTATAATATCGTAGTTTTTATGCCCTATCTTGTGTCTCTGGTTTAACTTTGTGTCCCCCGCCAGAAGTACATCAGATTGGCTCTTCTCTCAGTTCTTATTAGTGAATTTACATTCACGACAAGAGCTTTTATTGATGTTGTGGTTAGAGGGTTTATATTGACTTTTTATTTAGATTGGGCAAGTGCGAGTAGATCTCGTTTATTTGATTTTGTAGCTGTGTCATCTGTCTCTGCAGATTGAGCAGGACCGTGACCACGTCTGCTTGCGCTGTTGTTTCAGTCTGTGTGGGATTATTTGTGGCTACCAGTGTTGTAGCCTGTTTTGGTGTTCTCCCGCCCGACGCAACTTGCATACGACCGCTGCGATGTTACAGGTATTGTTGTTGTACGAGTTGGCTCTGTGTTTTTTATGCCGACTCACATTTTTCGACAGTATTTCTTGGAATTTAGGGCATCCTCGATAATTAGTGGGATGTCCCTCATTTCGACACACTGCACACTTTAGAAGGGCTTTGTCTTTTAACCTTTCTTTTCCCAGAGGGCACTCTTCTGCCTAATGGTCTTTTCCGCATTTTACGCAACGGCGCTGCATTTCACAGTTCGCCGCTGTGTGACCAAACCTTTGGCAGCGGACACATTGCAGGGTGTCTCTGCCTTTTTTTAATTTGTCCCATGTGACAATTTGATGATCCAGGGCTGTAATTTTCCTTAGATCACCAATTCTACTGATGGGTGTTAATTGGACTGAAAAGAAGGGTAGCTTCCGGTATTATCTTCTTGCCTTGGTTGTGGTGAACGGTTTTACCGCGGTAAACTCCAGATCTTCATGCTTCAGCTTTTGAAGCATTTCGACCAGAGCCCCCGGTTCCATTTTAGGGTCGACGCCCTTTAATGGAACTGTTACGCTCTTCGTTTATTTCGGCGCGAACGAGTAAAATTCCGTGGTGGCTCTTTTTAAAGCCTTTTTAATTTTGTCGTGGTCTGCCACCGCATAGGTTTGAATGGCATGCCTGTTACCTCTTTTAACTACAAAATTGTTTTCTATAACTAGCTTACAGAGATTTACCACTTCTTTACATTCAGTATCTATGGTGTTGATTGGTGGCATCTTTATTTTTCGTTGTTGTTGTTGCTTTGCTGCTACTGTACTGCTTGCTGTTTCGGAGGTCGATTTTGTGTTGGTAGTTGCTGTTGATGTTGCTGTTGATGCTGCTGATGTTGATGATGTTGATGTTGATGTTGATGTTGATGTTGATGTTGATGTTGATGTTGCTGTTGCTGTTGATACTATTGCTGTTGGTCGACTTTTAGCTTCAGCTTTTGTTGTTGTTAGGTGGTTTTTTCCTGTGGAACCGCCGCTATTTTTTTCTTTCGGCGTCTCTCTTCTAGTCGGGCTCTTGCCACCGCAAGTTTCGCCACCAATTCACTTATTTCCTCTTCTTCATCGTGTATCCGGTCCATATGCGAGGCTTGTTAAATTTTCCATAATAATTTCTTTTTACGGGCAAGGTTATTAGCCCTGCCCCAACCTATCCCAGGATGTCGCTGCATGTATTGAATCACTACTTGTCGGGTGCCAAAGTAGCTATCCAGGGGTGTCACGTGGCGACTGCATGTCAACTTGGATTGAACAGGGACAGGATCGCCCTGGCCTTCGCCGGGTCGAAAGCAATCAGAGACTTTGACCTGTGTGTTCGCTCCCATCCCCCCAAATAATGTCTCACCTTGAAAGAAATAAAAATACGACTGACCTATTTATTGACATTATCAACCATACTTTCGTATTAACAATATTAGGAAAAACGGTTTTCCGCAGTTTTGTGCAAGATTGGTTTTGGCCGTTTCTTGGAAATAGGTCGCAGCGCATGAAGATAGATGTTGTTAGGAGCAGTGAAAGAATACTTAACTTTGGCGCCTTTTCTCATGATCTCAGGAGCTCATCTGCTGTTTTTGCTGATGATTTTGCTTTCTCGCATGGTTTATATAGTCCACTGGACTTAATCTCTGATAATAATTGGGATTTGAATTTATTGAGACACTCGTTAGCTAATCTAAAGTTAGCTTTAAGTAATTGTTGGAAGTTTTTTAATCGGGATTTCAGTGATATTATCTCCTGGTCTTGTCTGTTTGTAAACTGTCTGTGCAATTGTTAAGGTTCTGTGTATACACGTTATTTTTGACCCATGCGAAGTACTATGAAGTGTTACAAAGCTCTTCTCCTTCCACGAAAGAAATAAAGTTTTATTTTTCTGCATGCTACTATGTTTATTATAGGCGGTATACCTTTTCTATTTGTTGATAATGTACCAGTTAGGTGGCATTCCATTTACGATAAATTATTTGCCAAGGGTATACCGGTATAATCTCTGTCTTTATACATATGCTATTTTTTGCAAAGACAACGTTGTCAAGAAGTTTCTTAAATAAATAAAAAGGAAACCGAGAAGTTACGGGGAGATCTGATATAGGAAGATTTTCTGATGTTATACTGCCGTAATACGGGAGGATTGTAGATATGTACCCTGTGTTTGAATCAGCAAGTACATATATTTGTACACCCCACTTTGCCAGTTTTTTGGTATTACAGGTAAGAAAACCTACTCTCCCTTTCAATTTCACATCAGACTCATCAACGGAAATATCTTTGTGTACTCTAGGAACTTTGAGTCAATATATTCTAGAAAATTGCTGACTTTTCGAATACAAATCCTAATGGCCTGATTATCGGGAAGGTTTTCTTTTAAGTGGAGCATCCAAAATAATTGCTAAAATCTATTTCTCAAAAATGCATTTGAAAAAAAATGTTATCTTACTATTGTACCCGGTTGACCAATATGCTTTTATGTTGGCTAAAGGCATTGTTCCCATATTGAAAATTATTCCAAGGAAGGCCAAACATTCTTTGCGTTCTACATCCTTCCATGTTTTCCAAATTGATTCCTTTGCCAAAGGTTCCAACGGTTCTTTTTTGTTTAGCATGTCATCTTTATTATACTATCTACCAATGCGTCTTCGAAAAACAAAAACTCCAACGGCTCCGCGTTAATAGTAAATACAACACCAATAACAGTGATAAAAACAATAAAATGGTTTTGCCGCCATATACACGGCATTGGGCCGTTAAGGGTTAATTTATTTATTTAATTAATGTACTATAATTTTTTTTTAATTGTCCATACGTTTGATCATATATGTTATTTCTTGATTGTTTTGAGTAATACTTGTGTTGGATTCGGAACTGAGGATATTTGAGACTTACCTTGGCTGCAATCGTGTTACAATACTTTCGGTTGTGTTCAATTTTTATCCCAACAATAGGGAATAAGAAGCATCCTTTCCACATCACAAACGTGCGTTATCATCGCGTCGTCGTTGTGTAAAATATTTCTTTTGATAAAAATTGCAGGTGGTATTCCGGTCCGTGATCGAAGTTGATTATATTTACTCTCTGAAGACGTCTAAATTCTACGAATAACAAACTAAATCTCCCGAGAAAGAATTAGTTTTTTTTTAAACAAACAATCGTGAAACACTCATTTCTAAAACGCTGCGAGTTCCCACAAAAACAATAATATCGACCTCCTTAACGCCTAACGACCGACGCATCCACTCGCAAGCAAATACAACCGACTCAAAACCATTTGTAAATCTGTGCAGATTCACGGTCGCATTGAACATGAACCGATGTCGGTGGTTACGAGATCCCAAAACACTTTATTCCCGCTTTCGGGGTCATTTTTTCGTTAAGGTAAACATGGCCGGTCATTACCAGATGTAACATATTATGTTTACTTCTCATGTAGAGTTATGTTCTACATGATCGAATTCCTGGAATGGATTGCCGATTTGGAATTGTTACTCTTGCGTTGAGCGATTGCCGCTTGCCTTGTACATGACAACACGGGGAAAGAGGCGAATGCGAACTGCTAGACGGGAGTTCGTTGATATTAAATATTTAACATACATAGGTGCATGTGTGGAGAGCGTGGAGCTGTTTGTATTTTCTCATCTAATAATTTGAATATGAAAATTAAGTTTTGATCAGTGGGGGAATCCTTCACTGCTGCGAAACAAAACAAGGAATGGTGGGTGGCTGATTTAAACGAGACAAAAACACATATGTCCTTCATCTTGTGTCTGTTTCTGGTCAGCTTGCGGCAACCAGAATTACCCACATCCGTGAGGATGTCGGGCTCGGTGTCAAGATATCTGAAAAAGAAAGGGGGTTGGGGAGGTATCTAAGGATCGTGTCTACAGGGCTAGTTCGACTTGGACGGAGGGATGGTAGGAGGATCGGTAGTACACGCAGATTACTTCTTTAGCGTTTGATACACTGCGTTGTGTTCGGTGTGTGTGTGGATTAGTCTGCCTGAGGTGAAGAGGGTTCTGATTTGGTTACAAATACGGTAGTGAGTTCTCGTATTGGAGAAGGGTGCTGGTAGATCTGTTATTATCGGGTTGGGATTGTTAGGGAAGTTTTCTATGAAATTTATCGATAGTTCTATGATCCGTCTATCCAGTCGTTCGATGCCTGCGGTGTTGTAAACATTGTTGTTACTATGGTATCTGTATAAGTTGGTTTTGTGGTGTAAGCCAGTGATAAACCGGAAACATTTTTGTTCAAAAACTCGTAATTTGTCCATTTGGGAGGGTGAGCTATGGTGCCATAATGGGCAGTAAGAGGGGTCTGATAATTTGTTTGTAGGTGAGCTGTTTGACCTTGAAAGAGTGTCCTTTAGGTTTCCACAACACTCGTCTGCAGAGGTTAAGTTGTATTGAGGCTTTATGAAGAGAATTTTTGAGTAGACATCAGCCGACTTGGGGAAGAACTCGATTGTTGACTGCGTCGAGTTGGTGACGTGAGTTGGGTGTAGTGGGCTGTCGATGTATGTATATGGGTGAGATGAGACGAGGTCCAAAAGTAGACAACCGTATTTGTTGTTCTTGATGTCGTTGAATGCTGTATGTCGAGAGTTCCAGTCTCCACCGGTTATGAATGGTGTGGGGAGAGACTGTCTGATTATTTGAGATATGTCAGAGTCGGGGAAGTCTGGTTTTCGTGTTGGATGGATGTAAATGGATGTTAATATGATTACTTTTTGTTTTCACAAAAAAGTTTAACTGCCGTGTATTCGATATTGAAAACATTGGCGAATCTGAGTTCGGTGAATTGAAGCTTATTGTTTAGTAGGATGCCGGTACCTCCATGGGATCCAGTAGTTCTGGGGTTTGAAATGAATGTGTAATTGGGGATGGATTCTCGGGAGTTGGACTTAAGCCGCGTTTCTGAGAGAAGAAGGATGTCTGGGGAGAAGGTTTTAACAAATAACTGTAGGTGTTGCTTACGGATGTTGGAGTATATAGACCCTGAGTTGAGGGCGATTATAGTTAGTTCAGCCATTGAGGGAAAGAATATGAGAAGTTATAGGTGTGAGAATCTGACCGTTTTGTTTTTCGATATCCGACATATGCTTCAATGTAGGAAGCATAATTTGTAGACTCTTGATGTAGCCCATGATGTCCAGGTTGAGGCCAATAGAGTGGGGGTTGTGTGACGTCGGCGTGTTTGAATTGTTTTCGATGACATCAGCATATGATGTTCCTGGCCTTGTAGATTGTGGTAATGTGTTCTGCGATGTAGATTTGGTTGGTGCGGATTTATTGGTTGTAGTTGGTTTTATTCTTCTTTGGAGAATTTTCACTTTATGAGGGCACTGGGAGATATTGGCTGGATGTGGACCTCCACAGTTACAGCATGTCACAGCGATTTGCGTAGTTGTAATGTATCCATCGGGGTTTGTGGTTTAGATTTGTGGCGGTTCCGCCAAACCCCACGGTTCGCTTTCCTGAAAAACCCCCATAACTTCCACCCAATCTCATAATCTCACTAATGCAATCGCATTAGCATCTTAAATGCTCCACGTATTAAAGAGATCAAATCTTTAACCTAAAAGACCCTGTAAAAGAAAAACTTACCTTTCATGCATCCCTTCACATACAATTCCCCGTAAGGTTTCTTGCTCAACTTATTAGGAATTCCAAACCAATTTGGCACTTTCGGTGCCAGGCAGATTGCCCTAGACGAATTCCTAATAACAAAGGATTTGGATTACATACTATGTAACCTTCACCAGGGACCATAAACATTGCGCTGTCTATTTTTCAGCTTCGCCATGTGTATGATAAATCTCTTAACGTACAGATTGGCTGGCGACCTACACCCAAGAAACCAAAACAAATATACGCATCTCGCGTCTCTTGGCACCAATCAATCCTACACCATAAGCAAATGCAAATAGGAATTCAATACCCTACCCTTACCAGCGATGCCATAAACACCATTTCCCGGTAATCTAGCTAAAACCCCTTAGCACATTTCCACATTGCATTGCCGCCTATTTATTTAGCCGCAATGCACATCTCAAACAAAGACCCAAACATTCCCCTTGTCTTTTTATATTTCGGGATTTGCTTCTCATCAGCAGCGGCAAGAGCAAACAGAAAACCAATTATCATCCAAGGAGATTCGGTTTATTTGCTTTACCGAACTCGCATCTAATGAATGCACATTTTCCCTTTCTTTGTTTCAGATTCGTTCCCATGGCCTTGTGTATGAAAAAACCAATGTGATCTTCACTCACACATACACATACATTGCCAAGTCTTTCTTCCTTGTTTTCACCACGGGCGAAGCACTTTCTCTCTCGAGAAAACTCACCCCCGGTTGCGAAGTGACTCTGCATCAAGCAGAGCAACGCTGAGTCTAATTACATCCCCCGACCACCACGGCCGTTGTCGGTCCCGCTCTTCATCGCGCGCCGAGGACGCGAATATACCCTGGAGTCGTTGTCGTAGTGTTGAGTACGTTGACCAAAAACTGTCACAGCCACCGAAGCTGATATTCCCATCGTGGTTCAGTTCATACCAAGTAACTTTGACGTATTGTTAAGCTAGTAATGTAATTGTGCTTTCCCCCCCTCGCTGGGAATTTTCCCCCAAGGACCCCTCTAATTGTTAAGTGGAATTATCAATCGCGCAAACGTGAAATAAAAAAACAGTAATAATAACAAACTCAGTCAGTGTGTTTAATTTTCTGCAGTTCCTGGATGTTTCGAATGTGTTTTCCTGATCCGCAGTGACGTGCTGTTTTCGTTCGGTGTTTAGCGTTGCTCAGAGTTTTATAGGCGGACAATTTGTGAGGACGAGGTAGAACGACCATGCTGGCGCCACGATCTCGCTCCCTATAGATTTTTCCTGGTTCCATACTCTGTGGACTGACTTTGCATTCTCGCGGTTAGTGGTCATGGGCACATCTGCCGGATCATATATTTAGGTGGCAAGCTATCGCTAAGTGACCCGAGCCTTGGCATCTCTTGCAATGGAGAATGCTTTGTTTATGGGGCTCCTCGATACTGATCTTATGCGCAAACAAATACTTAATTTATTTGAGCTTATTGGTGTCTTCATTTGGAGGGATTTGTATAATCCGTAGTTTCCTTAAGTTGTTTTCTTTTATGTACGGGGGGAAAATAGTTTACCCTGTGGATTTTCAGCTCTGGGGAAATCCTGGTGATTTCTGATGCTAGTTCTTCGTTGGTCCAAGTTGGGTCCATTTGCCTAATGATGAATGTTGTTGGTTTGAGCTGATGGTGTTGGCAGGTAAAAAATTGGTGTCGTAGTTCCCAAGTTATCTAACGGGTTTTTCGTGATCAACCAGAGTTGTTGTTGCAATGGAGACAGAAGAGGCGTGCTTGTGGTGAAGTTGTGGTGTCCTAGGGCATTTTCAACTATTATGATTATTTCCTTGATACTGGTAACGTTCCTTATGTAGATAGGTGGTGGTATAAGGGAGAGGGCGTTGTCTTCATACTGGCATCGTCACTGTTTTTGGTGGATTGCTGCGGGGAATGAATTTCCTTCTCGAGTTGCTTCACCTGTGTTGTAAGTTGTTCGATGTATTCCACGACTTCGTGCAATTTTTTTTCCTAGTCAATGTGTTTTCCTTGACTTTCCATGTTTGTGGTCTTCTTTGTTGATTTTTAAAGAGTTTCGATGGCTCTTCTTTTCCGTTCAAATATATGTTCCCGGCTACTGCTCGGATCGTTGTCTGGCATCTGTGAAGACAGATTGCGACTACGACATCCAGCGAAAATTACACGTGTTTGTTAGTTTTTTTTTTTGACAATTTACACAAAAATTACACAAAATCACAAGATTCGATGTAAACCGCGATAGATCGACGACGGCTTAACGGCAACGAATTCAATTCTATTTATAAACGAGCAACGATGAATATGACTGAACGGATGAACGATCGGCGAGTGAGTGTCAACACATCAGGCCACTGCCTCGTGTACGAATTCGATTTCTAAACTCAAATGCACTCAACTGATGAGGAATCGTTATGTTATCGCTATATGGCTCTGATGCTTTTGCTTATTCGAATTTCCTTCGGTGTGTTTCACTATTGGCTTGTGTACTGTGTGTGTATTTGCTAGAAACGCTAAACTACTCCCTCCTCAGTACATTTTTTACGATCAACTTCGTGTGCGAACTACGTAGCGAGGAAATATCGAGCGAGGAACGACCGAGCGAGAGGACGTCGGAGGCTGGCGGGTGTGCCGGTGCTCTATCGGAAGTCGGGATCGTAGTTTAAAGTCCTGTTTACTATGGGAGAGTGTGTGTGTATAGATCACACGTTGGGATTGTAGCGTTTAGCAACGATAGTGAAGAGAGTAATTTGATGAGAAGCGAAGCATTGAAGCATCAGACTACTGCCGCGTGCACGAATTCGGTTTCTAAACTCAAGTACATTCAACTGATGTGGAATTGTTATGTTATTGATTGGTATATGGCTGATGGAATTTCTTATTCGATTTTCTTTCGGTGTCTTTCACTATTTGCTTGTATATTGTGTGTGTGTATCTATATCACGATTTTTATAGTACGCATGTACATTTTTTTTATCTTTTTATATTTTTTTTCTTTTGTTTGTTGGTGAACACAAGGTACATGCTTTATCGAATAGAAAGTGTACCTTTCATTTGGTTTTAAACGCTATTTGAAATGACATTTTTTGGGGAACATATTGTTGTTGATTCTAAAGAAGCTGGAAATGTCTTTCTCTTAATGTCATTTCTCTCTTGTTAGATTAAGAAGTGAAAATATTCGACTGTTTACCTTGGCTGCAATCGGATATAATATTTTCCAGTCGTGTTCCATTGCTTCAATTTTGTTGTATGATGTCTCTCCATTGATGATGTATGATGATGTATGATCTCCATTGATTGCTGTATTGTCTTTTCCTCGAATACTCCATCACCTCGTCGCACCTTTCTTCAGCTATCAGTTTCCACCAGTCTGTCTGCTGGCGAGCTCAAGTTGATCACAAAAAAATTCTATTGTATTTCTTGAAAGTTCTAAGGAAATGCGCGCGAACTTTCCAGTTGCAGGAGACAGAGAGATGTGAACGAATTGACGGACGAAAAACGAATACCGACGAAACACAATTTCCTTTCCCTCACGGCTTGTTTGGAATTCCTTTACATTTGATGCATAGTCCTTTTTAAACCTTGCACAATGTTAGTCAATTCATTTCACACATAACTGAGGGGTAAATGGTACACTTATAATATTATTGTGCTTTCCTTTTATATAGTGTTTAGAATTTAATTAACACCCTTTTAGTCATGTTTTGATTCATATGCATATCCTTCGATTAAGTACATGGTGGCATGTGTACTTAGCTGAATTGTAAGGTGTAGAGTGGCGCGACTATTACTACTAATAGAACTACCAACATCACACCGAACTCTGCACAGTGAAGTATCTAGCCAAGGACTGTCCTTGATAAGAACAACAAACTGACAAACCAATCAATTCAACAAGATCAACTCAATTTTCAAACGCTTCTAGTTCCAACAAAAGCAACAATATCCACCGATGAATCTAACTCGCGAACAATACTACCGGTTCGCAGCATCAGTGAATCTGTACAGACACAAGGTCGTGTTGTTACATGAACGGATTTCGGTGATAACGAGCCCCAAAACATCTTATTCCCACTGTCGGAATCCTTTTTTTTGTCAAAGTGAACGGCAGTAACCACTTATGGACTTACGATCATTACCAATTTTTACCAGCTGTATTATGTTTGCCTTTCATGTAGATTTATGTTCTTCTCATGATCTAGTAACTCAAATGGATTATCGATATGATATTGTTGCCTATGTTTTAAGGCGTTGCTGCTTGTCCTGTACATGATAACAGGACGAAGGGGGCGAATGCGAACTATTAGATGGAAGTTCGTTGATGTTAAATATTTACAGAGGTGCATGTGGGGCAGTCTGGAGCTTTTCGTGTTTTCTCATCTAACAGAAACAAAATATGGGAGCACTTTTGAAGGTTAACTGGGTTTCAACTGTTTATTAGCGCCATTAAGTTCCTTGCTAGGTATTGCTCATGAATCGGATGTACACTTCTCTGTTACTTCGTGGTCGTTTATTTAACATGTTTTGCTCTGTCTTGAATACGGATCTTTTTGACTAGAAAGATAGATATCATCGGGGAACAAAATCCCCTAGGAATATAAAACTTTCGTTAAACCTCATAAAGGATCAGTAGTTTGTTCATCCCAACTACCAAATAACTGTTATTCAGTTTTCAAGATATCTGCCTGAAATAATCTTTTTGTCGTAGTGAACGTATTTCTATTTGGTTGAATTAGATCTGTGGCTTGTGCTCGGTAGGACATCAAACGTTTTGCACAGATAAGTTTTAATCTGCCTCCTGCCTTTTTTGAATAATATTCTCTGAAGCCGTGTTATGCACTGATGGGAAAACAATTAGATCTGTCAATGACTTTCAGTTATCTCTCCTACTCTCTTCGTAGTTTTGTTTGCAATGTGCGCAGTCCCCAGAAGATATCTCTTACAGTTTGTTACCCTTGTCTATGCTATTCTGCATGTACAATCTGATTATTATCCCAAATGCAATTTACGCGTTAATTTAAGCTTGTACGAACCAGTTGGACACGAGTTTATAGTATCCGTTGAACACACACGCAGGGGATGTAATTGCCGATGTTGCCACAAACGATCATTTGCAATAACCACTTACGGACGTTACACCTGTGTGCAGTTAGACAGGCTGACTCTGCTAGATTCTATCGAATTCAGGTTTTTTACCAACTATTGTACCATCATCTTCTACAAGCAATACCATGAATCTTCGTGTAGCAAATTTGAAGTCATCGCAAAATAATTGCGACCCTAAAACAATCAGCAGACTAAGAGGTAAGATACATGGTCAAGAACTCGACTTCCGCCTTCCTGCACCTGTTGTGACATCTTTAGTTCTCTGGTACGTGCAATTTACTGGAAAATCTATTATCTGTAGGAAAATTGAGTAACATGTTGCTTTTCCCTAGTCTTTTACAGGTTAGAATACAATGAGTAATAAATAAAATAGTCGATGGATGAAGGATTGTCACCAGATCGGGTGGGTAGTGGACCCCGAAGTAAAAAAAAGGAAAACAAATATACAAAATAAATTATAGCCACGGGCGTATACTCTTTTGGGTGGAGGAATGTATTTGCCAGAGATTATCGGGCAGGCAACTTAGCTGGCCAACCAGCGGGGTGTTCTTTGTGATAAATGGCTCAACTCCAAAAGGAAGTTACAGTAATTTAGGGAAGCAAGACGCGATTATAATAAATATTGTATCTGTGTTTGTCCCTTGTGAACGGTGATTTATGGAGGTTAAGCATTAGGTGTGCTCCTGCTGTAAATGGATTTGAAATAATTAATTTCCCAGATATTAAAAGTCAATGAAACATTGTATCAAATCTTAATGTTGTTGGTACCGTTGAAGGTCCCTTTTCCTCCTTCAAGGACACGCGCAGACGATAAATTGCTTTCGGATATTAAACTTTCATGTGTTAGAATTTCATAAATTGCATTATAAGCAAACTTTTCATATGCAATATCGACAGCATAGAGGCTCCGTTTTTCACAAAACCCATGTTGGATGTTATGTAATTGTTGTGCTTTTTTTTTATTGATGTATGATGTTAATTCTATAATTTTACTCGATTTCCTATTCTCTCTAATTTATTATTATGTATTAAGTTATTGTTCAGATCTAATGACATCTTAAAATATTATTATTATATTATTATACTAAAATTGTCGGTTTATATTTTATTATGCTAAGAGACTAATTCTGCTATTGAACGAATGTTAGTAATAGATTTTATGCCATATTGTGGTGAGAACTCAAGACATATTGGTCCATTAAAAACCTTTTTTGCATCCAGCTTTATACATACGGTTTAAAGTTGCTTTGTGATTGATCTTGTGCTCAGGAGTGATGCTTCGGCTGCTAACGTGCCGGTCTATAATATTTCTATCATTTGTATAATTTTATTGACATTTTCAACGACGAAAATGTGCAAGGTGTATTTTTAACATGGAAAATACTGAGCCGGAATCGGCGTAAGCAAAGCATTGAGCGTAGTTGGTTATGAGGAACATAAACACAATTCACAATTTTAGCCGCCTAGCTCGCATTCCCGCCTTCATAAAAGCGAAATTAAAAAATCAATCGATTTTTTTTCTTTGTTAACTTCTAAGTTTCACACTTTAAACAAACCGCACAATCAAAACCCTGTCAAAACTTTTTTTTTTTAGTATGGTTTGTCCACATTTGTAACTACCGTAAGTCCGAACTTGATTTGAACATTGCTTTAGGAAGATAAAACAGTGCGACAAATAAGTTTCAGGACATTTTAAATTAAAATGTAAATTTCAAATATTTCGAAAGATAGATCTAGCCCACTAAACGGTTTCCCCCTACGGGTGCTCTAGTCCTCTGTCTCTCTCCAATTCAGGCACAATATAATTTGAGAAAGGTTTCACAATACAAACATAAGTGAACTAGCGTAATCTTTTTAAGGCGTACATTCAATAAATTTCGTTGCCGACATTTACAGTATATTGATAATAAAATGGACCCCATCAATCTATTATTTTACTTTCCGCACAAAATCGAACTATTGTAGTTAAATAAAAGTTGTAACATATAATTGTGTCACAACCTTGACCTGCTACCACTAAATTAACATTTAAAAGTCTTTCTCTCCATTGGTATGGATTCCATTAGAATTAAATCTAGTATCAACTGCATTCGATACTCTAACACTAAGTGTGTCAAACAGTACTCAAGCCTCAGTTCCAACGAAGCCCCAGTGAAAGTCACCCCAAAACGTTCTCATCCAAGAATCTTCTTATCTAAATTCTAGCAACATACCTACCGGAACTAATTGCAACTTGCGTCTTGTTCCATTTATCTTACCGCAGCTAATTGCAACATATCTCGAATTGCAAAATTTGTAAATCAATCCACTTTATACCGTTTTATAAATGTAGTCAACTAAATTAAACCCATTCCATTGCGTTTTGTGTGCCGTCTGCCGCTGCCATCATAAATACTATAAAATAAACAATTAAACATTAAAAATACAAGTAACAAAAAAACAATTAATAGACTTAAGCTCATTAACCGTATCGTGTTCATAGCTCATCACAATTTTTTTTCGCTTCTTCTTCATTATTTTTATTAATAAATCCAAAGGTGCTTAAGAGCGCAACGAAGCATCCCCAGCCTGACGCCAGGTCTAATGGTTCCTGGGCAAGAAAAAAAGGTTTGTCCATTGTCGGTTCGGATTAACTGATTCACCGGACTTGCTTAAGATATTGTTGAAGCCAGTTTAACTAGTGAAGATAGATGGTTTTAAAGCCCATAGCGAAGGCTAGCTCTGGCCAATAATGGTCAGATGCATAATGGTTGGTTGATTGTGCGGTGCACTAGGGCCCACTTGTATGATGGTAAAGATACTCTTTTTTTCTTGTGCTTTGCAGTGGAATAACTGCACATCTGCTGTGTGTAACTGTTTTTCTACCTTGCTGCGATCGAATAGATTAGGTGCGTGTTACCACCGGTCTATAGGAAGAAAGATTCAATCTAAGTGATCGAGCTGCATGTACCTCTGGAAAAGTGTACTGATCATTTATGGGGCAAATGGTTACGCCTTTTATTTTTAAATTCCGTTGGTTTGGTATACAAATAATAAAAAAAAAATCATTATTTTGCAAAGTACATACATACTTAAGGACGTCAATTTTGAGTGTTTTTAAGGAGTCCCTTCTAACGACTGAAATGACTTCGACGTTTGCTGGTTATTTAGTAAATATATGCGGAATAAATACGTGTTGAGTTTTGAAATCCGAGAAATTACTGTACTCGTACATCAGTGTCTATTGTCGTCGTTGCATGTAAATGTAAAATTTTTATATATTTGGGTGAAGCATTCATTGTACAAAACTATTAAATTAAGTATATTTTTCGCTGAAAGCATACTCCGTTGCACCCAGTAGTCTTGTACAAACATTTTATAAACTAGCCATTCCTAACATAAAATCCATACATACATAATTTTATGAATTCTGTAATTAAATTGATTGGTGAACGTAATATTTTGCTCCTCCATAGTATAGTGGTTAGTATACCCGCCTGTCTCGCGGGAGACCGTGGTTCGATTCCCCGTCGGGGAGCCTCTGGCGCAAGACTAATGACCTTGTCCGGAAAAAACAAATCATTACGGAAAATTTAACAAGCCTCAGGACTTGCTAAATAAGGTCAAGACCGGATCCCGGTTGTAGTGCGGATGATGATGATGAACGTAATATTTAATAATATTTTTAATATCGCACTCTGCTTTTGTCAAAAAACAATAAAATCGGTGTTATATTGAATTACCTTTGGTGTTCCTCAGGGTTGCATTCTGGAACCAATGTCCTTTGTTCTATAGCCTGCTGTTGATACAGCTCCAAATCTTGATAGCAAGGACGAGATGTGGCGCATTGGTTAAATCAGTTGTTTTTTATAATATTAGTTTAGGAAAGTAGAAATCAATTATTTTTGCGTATATTTCAAGACTTAGTAAAACTTGGTCTGACATTGTCCGATTTGGGTCGAATGTTAACCGTTTTATTTTACGATTTGTTGCTATTTAAAAGATAACCTCATAATGCCTCCCATAACAGCCATGTTCCCTATGGTCAAAAAACTCGACTAAGCAAACGTGAAACGGAATCGACGAAACCAAAATTTTCCTAAAAATGTCCCAAAGTTTGATGCATATCCCAAAGGCGTCCCCGATATGTCCTCCATGTCCCACAACATGTTCGAAAACATATCCCACAACATAATACACCACGTGTTCCACAACCTGTAGGAGATGATAAAGTATATAAATGCTGAACTTTTCTTGAAACCTCTCCCCATCTTATTTAATATCTACGCCTTCGGTATTCCTCGCCCTGTGGACGGGAGAGTAAACCAGATATGCTATGCGGATGACGTCCTAGTGTACACATCATCTAAAAGCCCTAAACTCCCAACAAATCGACTCAACCGTCACTCGGATGAACTGTATCAATATTACAGTCGATGGAAAATTCGACTCAATCCATCTAAAGCAGTAGCTATAATTCTGAGTGGTAAACACTCCCAATCTACTTCTCTTTATTCACAGGGTATTCGAATAAAAATGGGAGATACTACGATTAGACCACAGGACAGGATGAAATATCTTGGGGTCATTTACACGCCAAAAATGAATTTCATCAAACATGTGACCCACATTCTCCAAAGGGTCCTCGGTCGGTCTAAGCAACTGCACAACATCTTGAAGTGGAGCAACAAAGTTGACACCAAAGTTAAGCTTCTCTGCTATAAACAGCTAATCCGATCTGGAATATCGTACGCCTTTCCCATATGGTCCTGCATATCTTCGGCTCAAATGGAAAGACTTCGAGTTTTCGAAAGGAAACTCCTCAGAAGATGCACCAATCACTCTAGAAGGCCTGACGGTCGTCATTACCCCAACTCTCACCTATATGAAGGCGCCTCCATTACCCCTATCGACGCGTACTTGCTGCAATTAGCATACAAGTACCTCGAAATCATTCAGAACAGCGAGAACCTACTTGTACGGGAGTCTTGCGTTCTTGACCCTTCTCTCTCTCGATCCCTTCGGATCAGACCACCACAATTTCTTCTTCAGTATAAAACTGAAGAAAGCACCCTTCCTAACAACATTCCCCTCTATAATAGAGGATTCCTGGATCCATCCCAAAGGGGCTACTGTTAATAAACCACACACACACGGACGCACAGTACAAGACGGCATAAACATATACACACCGACCAAAGCGCAGATCATCAGACGCCAAAGACGTGATCTGCGTTTACTACCGCACCCAAGACCTACCGGTCTTGTATGATTTCTTTCCCACCATCCCTCTATACAAGTAGTTAGAGAACACCTGGACTAACACTGTCCACACTATCCTTGGATACCCCCTTTTTTCTTTTCTTTTCAGATATCTCGAGACCGAGCCCAACATCCTCACGGATGTGGGTGATTCTGATTATCGCAAGATGACCAGAAGCCAGAGATAAGATCAAGGACACATCTGTCCTTGTCTCGCTAAAGTCGGCTCTCTCGCCAACCCATTTTTTTTTTAAACCTCCCTAGTTGTCTCTTGAACGGATGGCATATGCATCAGTTAGTACTCTTGAAAAAAATGCTGTGGTGGAGCTTACAACGGACGAAACACCAAAAACTTCGGAGTCAATAAACTACTGGTTGTTTTACTTGGCCATTGTTAGTCTATAAAAGCGATTATAGGTCGAGTGTCAATCGCTCCGGCAAACCATTGATTGTTCTGCTTAGTTCTGTTTATGGTTAAGAAAGACGTGTTTGTTTTTTTTTTTTCATGAACTTGATGCGATACGGTCGTGTGTGGTTCTTCCTTATTGTGATAGGCTGTTCTGATGAACATACCAATAAACTCCACAACATGTAGTGAACATAGTGGACCTAAGTGTAATTGTTGATAAAATCATGAACGCAGACTGACTCGGTAACAGTCGTAACTTGGGCCAGGAGTTAGAGATCTACCACAAAAAAGCTGAGTTTAAAATAGATGATCAATGTTTGGTACGAGGGTAGTTCCAGAATTAATCGGGCTGACGCATAGATGGCGGTAGTTATTAAAAAATAATGATTGTGTTAAATAGTACCAACCTTAGAAAAATTAAGTTTCAAGCTGGAAGGCGCTACGTTGTTTATTTGTTGTTTGACAGCCATCAATAGTGAACACTCTCGGTGAATTTGTAAAGATGGAAAAATTCACAAATAAGTAATTGTCAAATAACTAATAAACAACGTAGGGTCTTCAAACTTGAAACTTAATCCTTCTAAGGTTGGTACTATCTATCACAATCAAGTGTCAGGCCGATTAATTCTGGGACTGCCCTCGTATCATGAATTGAATTTCGATCTGGGAAAACTTGGTCCAATTGAACTTATCCAACTTATTCCTTAAACGGAAAGAGATTGGGAATGCGAATTGGGCCACATACGACATGACAACATTTTCGTGAAGCAACTTAAACGGTAACCAAACCAGGACGAACGGCTGGATTTTTCAGATTTTGCTATTCATAAAATTGAGCAGAGCTGAGCTACCTCCATAAGGTCAAACACTAAATTCGGATCAACAATTGGATCATTTGAAGTTAGCGATTGATCAGGACCGACCAGAATTGGCCACCAGTAGATGGCTTATGTTAGATCAAAACAACGCCAGACCATTGCGAAACTTCTTTAGTGATAAGAAATTGGTGTCAAGAGGTAGATTGTGATAACCGATAATAAATTCAGTCGAGTTTTTTGCCAATCAGGATGAGTGCTTCTATGAGGAAAGCTGTTAAACGGTAACAAGTTATATAACAAAACGGTGTACATTTGACCTAAATGTTTATAATAAATCATATACTATAAATGCGATACTAGGCATGATACCGCATAGTTTGTCGGTTTAGTAAAACATTAATCCCTGAACTTGCATTAAACCAAAAGGCACAATGAAAGCACTACTCGTCTTGGCGAATGTTCGCTCTTGGTGCATTTGTGGACAAATAGAATAACTCTGTTCTTACCCAAAGAGATCGAATGATAAAAAGAAATAGCATACTTTTAAAAATGCGGATGTTTACTCCGCAGTAATGCTGTTTTATTGACTCCGTAGCATGAAATTTACAACCATATCGCTTCTGTCGTATTTCATTAATCGACGCAATTTTATTTTCTGTTTCCTTCGATTTTTTTTCTGTAATTGACCTACCTTCACTGTAGTCCACATCACCTAGGTGCACAGATACCTTGTGTTAGCATTCAGAGAATCATCGCGAGTCCAATTCAATTTGCCCCACTTTCAAGTGAATTGTTGTAATTTGATTTTTATTGCTTCCAGATGATAATTGCATGGCATGACGGTGGCCTATAAACTGCCATCACTTTACACACAGTTCGATTGGGCCATATGCCATACTCCACCACACACTTAATGACGCCCACGTTCTTGCTGCGCTTCTGATACATGCTTGTCCATTAATACTTTGAAAAGTCTGGGCATGAGTTGCACTACGCTCTCGATACTTTTCCAAATCTATAAAATATACCTTACTTTAGATTCTGCTTCATCACCAGTGTCCTTGCTGGGATGCTAAGAAGTCCTAGTTCAGGAAAAGTTTTTATTTATTTAGCTATTTGAAGACCGCCCTCGTAGCAGTAATAAGACACCTTTCTAAATTCCATTATACAAGTTTACCAGTGTTCTAATGCTGCCATTAATTTAAAGCAAAACTTTAACTCGTCATGGGATCTCTTGTAATCATGGAGGAAGTGGTTGGCGATATCGCACTATTTTTCCTGTTTTCCTTCAGGATTTCTTGTGCTTCATTCATATCTCGTTAACACGAAGTCAGGACCAATGTTTTCAACTGAGGTCGTTACATTTTTCTTGGTTGCTTTTGCTACATGTTGACCTTGACCAAGAACTGTATAAAGGTTTCACAGAGTTACGCTATGGGGTGGAAATGGATAGTTACTCGCGAGTCCATTGCATTGTGTTTGTTGTAGTTTAAATCTGTAGTTGGATTATCTGTAGCATAACACAGCACAGGCCACGTTCCTACGTTTTCTTGTTGTAACGAACCATAAAGATTAGGAGGACGAACAATATTCCTTAGGATATAGTGGAAGCTATAGCATTCGTTATTGCACTGACATTTGAACTTCGTTATTCTATTACCTTTTAGTTTTTCTATTTGATTCTACTGCGGAGGTTTTGTTATTAATTGATTGTTTCACAATGACCGAGATTATGTCCTAGTCATTGGTAATCTTATGGTGTGTACAGTTTTGTTATCGGCGATTCCTCAGAAAACATTGAAGAAGTTTGATAGTATGGACTGGTCCGCCTCACACATCTTACTATCGAGGCTTCTCTTGCCAGCTGTCAGAAGCTATGTGTTATTACCTCCTGAGATAAATTATTTGCATGGCTTGATGGCCGTCTTACATTTCGTTATCGCCGTATCAAGGGTTCAACCTTCACATACTCATATATTATTAATTGGTATACCATGGTGCGACAAAATGGTTTTGTTGTAATCGTTATATACACAATGTGTACCGTCGACGAAGTATGTGAGAAAATCACAGTGTTTAGTGAAACGCAAGTAGAAGAAATTCGGATATTCGATATCATGTAGTATGATAAAATAGACAATCCATTGTAATGAGTTAAATGTATGCATCCCTCTATAAAGGCCAACATTACTTCAAATATCTACATGATTACCTAATCTGAGAACTTAGATAGTGTTACCTCTTATTTTTGAATTTTGAAAGTTGAATGGATCAAATTCCCAAAAAAGTACCTTCTTGATACACATATTCCCGACGTCTGTTGACATTATGAGTCATTTTAGTGTTTAGTTTATTTTCGACAGTCGAAAAAGTTGCATATACCTTGGTGTGCTGGTATTCTGCAACTGGTGCCTCTGAGTTTGTGGCGCTCCTAACAGACAGACACACAATCACAAGCAAATAATGAAACATAACAACCACAGCAAATCGAATAATTGAAAGCATCATAGCCTATATTATAGCAATTCCACATCAATTGAGTGTACTTGAGGATAACGAACAAAATTCATACACGCGGCAGTGGTCGGATGTGTTAATCATTGGTTCTTCTGTCTTTTAACGATCCTAACCCTCATAGCGTTGGTTCGAATCACACGCTCTTCATTATCGTCGCAAATGTTATAAGTTTCCATCTGCAGTGTGTTTTGGCATTTAGGGATACCTCAAGATCTCTTTTGTTTGCAAGTTTTGTGTAAAAGATTACTAGAAATTTGATGCATGCGGTTTCAATAATTTACAAAGTAAGCCTGTACGTATTGTATAATGCATAATGTGTTTAAGGGTGCATAATTCGGAGACTCACTTTCATGGTGATTGACATATTCAAACATCTGTTCATCTTTATGAAGTTTTTTGCTTTTTTTTCTTGGTTTCGATGCGGAGGAGGAAATCTTCAAAAGATACCTCTGGACCGATCCAGAGGCATGCCGGATTTTTACCGACTAAAACCGCCTCCTGCCAGCATATATTCCCGTTGATCCCCGCGGAACTTTCTTTTATATATTCCATTGCGGAGCGGGACGGAGTTTACCTGTTATTCCGCTCGCGGCGCCGCAACTGCTGCATTTTGTCACATAGAGTATTATTTGTTACGTACCATGCTTAATTGGAACTTAGCATGTATTCTGTTACTCCTATCGTACTAACGGCTGCTCTCATATGTCTCTCCAAAATCATTCGTGCGGCCTCGAATTTCACACACTGTGAGCACGTGTTCCGCATTTTGTATTTTGCCTTCGCAGTACAAGCAGTATTGGTGATTCACATGTTTTTATTTGTGCAAGTATTGCCGAAAGCATCCATGTCCTGATAACAGCTGAGTCAGGTGGTAGTTCAGCTCGCCGTGCTTTTTTGTCTCCCCTGTTTCTAAATCAGGTATCATGGTGTGGGTCCATCTACCTTTGGTAGAAGAATCCCACCTTCGTTGCCATTCTCTTAGGATTGAGAGCTCTAATTGTGGCCTCATTCGGGGACGACTCTCTTCTGATACCTTATGCAAAGCAGCGGTTTCCTTCGTTCCGGCCAATATATTTATGGGATCTCCGGATACCGCTCGGAATGCGCAGCATACACGTAATGATGCCAGCCTATGTGTTGAGTTCACTACCCTCATGTACGACTTATACTGTATTTGTTGGAGACAACGGATAACAAGGTGTTCAGTTATGGGGATGATAGTACGCTTGTTTCCTCCTTTTCGAGTGTTCGGCCGATTGGTGCATCTGCGTCGCATCAGCTGAGATGTAGACAGATTGACTCTCTCAGTCAGGATCTAGATAGGGTCCTGCAGTGGGGAAGGGCCAATTTCGTCGACTTCAATGCAGCGAAGACACAATATACAACATTCACAAAGAAAAGTGGACCATCGGTTCCACAGCTGATGATGAATGGCCGGGCCCTCGAGGCTGGGGAAAGCTTGAAATTGCTCGGCGTCACGGTCTGTGGGAATGTATCATGGCATAAACACTTGTCGAGTATCGCCAGATCAGCCTCAGGAAAACTGAGCTATCTTTTTAAAGCCAAGAAATATTTTACTCCGGCCCAACTTCTTTTCCTATACAAATCCCAAATTAGACCCGTGCTCGAATATTGCTCTCATGTTTGGAGCTCGGCTCCTAAACATACCCTCGACCTACTTGAGAGCATACAGAGACGAGCGATCCGCCTGATCGGGGACTCGGCGCTGACGTCGGGACTACAGTCGCTATCACATCGAAGGCGCGTAGTCGACCTCTGTCTGTTTTACAGATATTATCACGGGTACTGCTCTTCGGAGATTCTTGGTATTGTTCCACGCAATTCGACTTATATGCGCTCCACAATCAATCCGACGGATCGCACCCGTTTGTGGTTCATCTCCCGACGGCGCAAACATCCCTGCATCAGAACTCGTTCCGTTACAGAGCGGGGAAGCTGTGGAACTCCCTTCCCACGCGAGTGTTCCCGGAGTGTTACAACCTGCAACTGTTCAAAAAGAACTGCAACAGTTATTTGAGGGCATCTCAGGGCGCCCAGTCGGCGCTATAGGTTCGCCTCTCCCGAGAGAAGTCTAATAAAAAAAAAATAAAAAAAAACGCCACCTGCCCATATGAGAGCTGCATACATTATAATGGAGGTGTTGACACTAGTTATAAGTTTCCTTATGTGGGGTCGAGGTCCACCAACATTGGGTAGCAGTCTATGGATTGTATGGGAACAACTATTCTCCAGATCACCTGGATCTTTAGCTACGACTACTATTGCCAAATCATCTCATACCCAATGATTCTCGTACACTGACCCTGAGCACATATTCATACATGAGATTCCATAACAGCGGACCTAATACAGACCCCTAGCGTACACCCGCTGTTATTTTATGTGTTATGGTCCCTCATCAGTGTCATAGAGCAGTCTTCTGTCAAAGAGATAGTTTGCTATTACACTCACCAGGTAGGGTGAGGCTTGTAGATCGCCCAACGCTTCTAGAATCCGATTCCAGTTCACCGAGTTAAATGCATTTTTAACATCTAGGGTCACCACCGCGCAATATTTTTTGGTTTCTCCTAGCCGTCGTGCTCAAGCTATCGCGTTGCGAGCGGTGTTGCACCCCATAGATGGTGCCTTACCGGTTGATCTACCTTTCCGGAACCTATACTGTCATTCAGAGAGCTCCGATGCCTTTCAGAGAATTGTTCCAGTCGAGTGGCAATTACTCGGCATGCACAACAGGCGATAGGACGACGGCGCTTCTGGTTTCCATTTGGCATTAGTACAAGTCGCTGTTTTTTCCATCGTTGAGGAAAATGCTCTGTTTTGAGGGAGGTCGTGAATGAAATGCTGAAGACTCCCGGCTTTTTTGTTAAAGCAGTCTTCATCACAGCGTTAGGAATTCCATCCGGTCCCGGGGTGTTGTTGTTTTTAACAACCTTTGCAGCCAAGAGCACCTCTTCGGTGGTCACGGGACATATTTCTCTTTTAGTGATGTTTCATTCCTCTTGCGCTCACATTACCTCATCACACTGCGGGCAGAGGACAGCAACGATTCTGGTCATGTCACTTTACTCATTTCATACCCCTCAACTCCTTCCGTTTGTTGACGATTCCACATGTAACTGTGGGTATGTGTTACGATTTCTTGCTCTCTCCTGTTGCACTCCGCGCACACCTGGGCGATTTCTGGGCTCCACCAATATATTTGTTTGGTAGCCCATGCTGGTTGGCTTTGTAGTGGCATAGAAGCATCGCATGGGTTAGTTAGCCACTTCATGAATTTTCCATCCTGTCTGTTCGCATCGGGCTCTACGTCGAATTGTTCGATTTGGTCTTCCAGTATATAATCGAGTAGCTCCGCATCGAGGTTCCTCTCTTCCCACCCATTTTTTTGGGCTTCCTTCGCCAAATTTCCAGCGATGAATTCCCTGTGGTAATATTTCGTACATCACGGCTTAGTAGTCGCTTCGGCTGTAGCTGGCTAAAACTCGCCACTTTATATTTCTTGCCATATGGAGCTGGCAAAGATGATGTCGATTTTAGAGCTGGCTCTCTCGTTTATAAAGGTGTCCTCAGCGCCATCATTAAGTAGCACCACATCTAGGACTGCGAAGGCTTCTAGTAGTGCCTGGTCTATACCGTTGGCCCTGGTGCTTCCCCATTCTACCACTCAAGCGTTGAAATCTCCAGCAATTATAAAGCGACTCTTAGATCTAGCTTCTTGTGTTACTCGGTCCAAAAAAACCTTGGTGGGGCGTAACAACAGTAGAAATGAATCCCTCTGATATTAACATCGCGAAATCCGTCCTATATGAAGAGGTTAGAAAATCGATGTGTGGCGGTTCATCAGTGTCACATACCCAGAGCATCCATGTACCCATCACATATCATAAGTAGAGAATTGGTTCTACTTTTTTCTTCAAGTTACATTCTTTACTGCTTTACAAAACGCTATAATATAGTGATCCTTTACATACAGCCCAGCAATCTGTCCTAATAAATCGGGTTATTCTGTCTCCCTCATCGCTCCGCACAATTATCGTAACATAGTTTCTGGGGAGGGAGTAACGTGGTGAATCAAAGAGTTTACACACATTCAACCGTGGTGAAGAAGACAGCATACAAGGAATCAATACTTTCAATTACAAAGATTCACACAACATACTAAACAAAGTTATTGCACGTTGCGATCAGTAATTTTCTTAATTTTTCGAACTTTCGAAGAGTAAATTACAGACTAATTAGTAAGCAAAAGCGAACTGATACGATTTTTTAAGAATGGGTTAACAACTTATGTGGATTTTAACGTCGGCGATATTTTTTATATATTTCAGTATTTAACAAGATAAAACTTCTATAACGAGGTCGATTTTTTTTTAAATCTCCAATAGTTTAGGCTTACAATGTCCGGTAGTCTATATATTCTTACACCGCATCCTACCCAGCATGGATTTTTAATGTGTATATTGTCTATACGAGGTGATTCAGCGACACAATCTGGAGCGGTGAGTGGTGTTTTTGTATAGGTTCAGTTGTTGACTTGGTACCCTTTTGGCGGTTGTGCAATGAATTTAGTATTCCTTCCTGTAAAATTTTATGTATATGAACTTGTAAAATTTCGCCTTTAGAATTTTTACAGCCATACCCACACCATGAAAACGTCGATTTTTAGACCTAGGGTTTAAAAAAAGTCATTCCTCGTATTAAATTACGTTTTGGAACATAATATGATATTAGGTCATATATTATTATTAGAATAAGACTTCTGCACTTTCCAAATTTGTTCTCAGTGGTTGGTTTCTTTCATTCTTCTTCTGGAATTATCGCAGTGTTTTCGGTATGAATTGTCGTAAAAATTGTAAGACAAAGTAAGTTGGTTCATCTCCTAAAAAACTATAATTTAACATTTGATTACCCCAGGTGTATTGAAATATATTATTAAATAATTTCACGTGGCGCAATGAAAAATGTATTGGTTCGGCTTGATGTTCGGTAAAAAAATCGTTGTTAAAAAGATATATTAAGGTTGAAGAATAGGTTTGGAAACAGATGAATCGAAAAAGCAAATAATATTTAAGTCCATCATCATCATCGGCACTACGCTGGGATCCGGTCTTGGGCTTATTTAACAAATCTCTCCACCGGCCCCGATTTCATCCAGTTTGGCACTCCCAGGCTTTGGGCGTCCTGGTCTACGCCATCCCCTCCATCGCAGACAAGGTCTGCCGCACTGTCTCCTTCCATACATCCTGCCACAAAGGTCTTTCCGGACAGGGTCCTCTTCGCTCATTCGAGCTAGGTGTGCCGCCCACCGGAGTCTTTTGTTACAACATTAGATTCAAGGTAGATTGCGTACAAGTCATGATTGTAACGTCTCTGGAATCGCGCTGCTTCACATAAGGGGCCAACAATTCTCCTTAAGACTATCCTCTCGAACGAGGCTAAGAGTTCAGGGTACCTTTTATTGAGCACCCAGGTCTCGGATCCATATATGAGTACTGGTAAGACCATGATCTTGTACAGTAGTAGCCTGGATGTTCTGGATAAATTTCGGGATTTAAAGAGCCTTGATAGACCATAGTAGGCGTTCCCCCCGTTCGCGTATTTCTTCTTCCATATTGTTATTGGCTAATACTATTGACCCAAGATAGTTAAAGAATTGCACAACTTCAAATTCGTGCTCCGATTCGTGCTCCGATACCCTGACCAATGTTAGGTCTTCTCTTCGCAGAATTTGCCACCATGCACTTCGCTTTCCCCTCATTAATGTGAAGTCCCGGTTTTTGTGCCGCCTGCTCGATCTGGGTGAAGGAGTCCTGTACAGCCGAATCGGATCTACCAATGATGTCGATGTCATCTGCGTAGGCAAGTATCTGGCTGGACTTGGTGACAATAGTTCCTCTAGTTGTAACGCCAGAATCACGGATTGCTTTCTCCGAAGGAGCTTATTGATCACCCTGTGGTTGTGAGCCTTCTTCGCGGGATCAATCGCCTGGTTGCACGCGTTAATATAAGTGATATGAGTTTCCCAGTAACGCAGAAACCTCTACGGTATAAATACTCGGTTCGGATGTCAGAGACAGATCCAGGGTGTTCGCATAATCGCCTCGAACATCCGGCACTCGCGTTGGTTCCTCCAGGAGTTGAGTCAAGTTGTGGCTAACAGCAAACGTCTCCGCCAGCCTTCCAGCCTTGTCGGTTCTGTTAGAATGTATCAACCAGTCGGAATTGTGCACATTAAAATTGCCAAGGACAACAATTTCAGAAGCTGGGTGGTTAATCTGTATCCAGTCGACGGTATATGAAAGATGCTCGAAAAATGTCGGCAGTCGATCGTCATTCGGGGAGCGGTAAACACAACAAAGTAATTTAATAGAATTCCCCAACACGACCCTCAACCATATGATGTCCATGTTATTGGGTTCCAACGTCTCCATCCTCTGGCAAGCTAGATCGGACCGCACGAAGACGCAGACTCCGCCCTTAAAACGGAATCTCGAATGTAAGTAGTATCCTGAGCAACAAAGATATGCCGAATCAGTTGACGAATTGACCTGGGTCTCAGTTATGGCAAGGATATCAGGTTTCGCTGTTTGCATATATTGGTGGACGGCGCCTACATTCGTATTGGTGGAATCGATGCCCCTGATGTTACAAAATGCCGTTACCAATCGAGCGTGGGCAGAGCCTCGAGAGCGACCCCGGTTATGCGATGACGAACCTCTTAAGCTTCGGTTATTTATCATATCTGCATGATGTTCCTCCCGACATAGTCTCCCCCAGAGATCCGAATGGGAAACTAGTTAACCTCCGAAATTCTTTATATCACTTATCTCCATGTCAGTCCGGGCCATCAGCCATACATCCGAAACACCGTCGAAGATTTCTCTCGGCGATATCGCGGAATGTACAGCGTGACGGGGTGGTATCTCACCTTGGGACCGACTACCACCTAAACCAACCTTATCTCGAACCGGTCCATCAGCCAAGCTCCGAAAGATGGCCAGGGATTTCTCCCGACCATTTCACGGAACCTATAGCTTCATGGGGTGGTACTTCACCGGGCGACAGGGCGTTGGGACCCCACCTACCACTCGGCTTTTAGTCGCCTCTTACGACAAGCGGGTCTAGCTGTGAGTATATTCTAACGCCCTACTCACAGGGCGTGGTCATGCATTTAAATTCATCAATGCTTTCATTCTCTTTCCCCACGCTGTTCTTCCACAGTATTGGTTTAATGAAAATAAGTGGTAATATGAGTCCATAAAGGCTCCTCGATAGTATAGTGGTTAGTATACCCGCCTGTTACGCGGCAGATCGGGGTTCGATTACCCATCGGGGAGCCTCTGGCACAAGACTAATGACCTTGTCCGGAAAAAACAAATCATTATGGAAAATTTAACAAGCCTCAGGACTTGCTAAATAAGGCCAAGACCGGTTCCCGGTTGTAGTGCCGATGATTATGATGATGAGTCCATAAAAGTTTATTGTCTAGCTTTTAAATGATAAATAAACACTTTAATATTTGAAAATTAGGCAAGCAAAACTTAAGTCCTACAAACTTTCAGAAATTAACTTTAGGTTTCGAGAAGGAAGTTTGAAAAACATAACTTTTGTTCTAAAAATTGATTGTTTTTGTTAAATTATCTTTAATTAGCCATCCCTGCTGAATACTTAAGGTCTTCATTTTCTAACAAATATTCTAAATTATCGACCAAGGTAATATGCCACACTCATCGATATTTTTACAAGACGTGGAACATTCGTCAATTTTCATTACGACAAAGTAGGTTTTAGCGCTTTCATTGGGGGCAGATGCCACATACCAAGAAGTTGTGTTGACGACTTTTTGCCAGCAAATTTACTTTTTGGAATGAGTTTCCAATTTTATGTATTACCCCTGAAACAGTTACTTCTAGGTTACTTCTGTAAAGTGACCCTGTACTGGTAAAATGTGCCTTCGTATACTTCTTTCAATTTCTTTTAAATCAAGGACTGCTTTATAATTATATAAATTACTGTGGCTTTTTCTTGATCAGTTTTTTTGGTTAATTTAGCTGTATTAAAAATATTAGCTGATGAAAAGAGTCTTTTTGATTTTCACCACATTTCTCCCTTCAGATTTTTGTTCTTTTTTTATCATTTTCTAAAGGGGGTAGTGAGAAAAGTTCGGGGCTGTTTTGGCTTTATGCGCCGGCTTTTATTTTATTGTCAAGATTTTAAATAAATACTATATTAACAATTTTCGGCTTGAAAAGTCGTAAATTTGAACTGGTTTTAAACTAGTTGGTAAATAATGTGGGTGCACGGAAATATTCGAACCGAATACTTGCAGTGTGTGGGTGGACTGAAAAGTTTCCGATCTCAACGTGAATGTAGCAGCACTCATCAATAAAAGCTAGTGAGCGTAGTTGTTCTTCTTTTGACAGTTACTCACCAACATTTCAGCCATTTTGGACTGGTAGTTTTTATTTGACAGTCGGTTGAGTGAGTCGATGTGAGTGTTTTGTGAAAATGGACAAAATTGAGTATCGAGCTGCCATTAACTTTTTATTTTTGAAAGGCAATACGCCTACGCAAAGCAAAAATGAGTTGGACTCTGTGTATGGGGACTCTGGACCATCATTTACCACCGTGAAATTTTGGGCAGCTGAATTTAAAGGTGGCCGTGAGAGCTTGGGAGACGACGAACGTTCGGGATGTCCAAAAACTGAAACAATTGACGATAACATCGCTAAAGTTCACCAAATGATGCTAGACGACCGACAAATTAAAGTGAGAGAGAGAGCAGAGGCTGTGAAAAGGTTCAAAAAAGGTGTTTGTCACATATTAAATCAAGATTTAGGCATGAGAAACCTATTCGCGCGTTGGGTGCCTCGTTTGCTCCCATTAGACCAAAAACGTGTTCGAATGAACATTTCCAACGCTCTGTTGGCGCAGTTTAGGCGCAACAAATCCGAGTTTTGCCGCCGATTAATTACTGTCGATGGAACTTGGATACACCATTATACGCCCGAAACAAAAATACAGTCAAAACAGTGGAATGGGTCCAAAAAAAGCAAAAACTGTTTTCGGCTGGGAAAGTTGTGGCGACTGTTTTTTTGGGATAGTCATGGAGTTATCTTAATCGATTATTTTCAAAAACGAAAACAATTACAGGAGCATACTAGGCATTATTACTTGACCAACTGAAGGCAGAAATTGCAGAGAAACAGCCACATTTGCAGGAAAAAAAGTTCTGTTTCACCAAGACAACACCTCAGTGGTTGCCATGGCGAAAATCCACGAATTACGGTTTGAACTGCTTGACCATCCACCTTACTCACCAGATCTAGCCCCAAGCGACTTCTTTGTTCCCTAATCTAAAAATTGTGCTCGGAGGACAGAAGTTTTCGTCAAATGAGAAGGCAATCACCTTCGTGAACAGTTATTTTGCAGAGAAAAACGCCGAGTACTATTTGGGTGCGTTAGCGAGAGGGGAGCATCGCTGGGAGAAGTGTGTAGAGACTATGTAGAAAAATAAAAATAAATTTTAAGAAAAAATGTCTTGCATCTTTGTTACGTCGGAAACTTTTCAAACCACGCTCGTACTTCAAATATGAGTGAAACAGTGGGTAACGTACTTTAGGACAATTGTTCAAATGTAAGGTAAAGTAAATTAGTAATATATATCATCGTTAGCTGCCAGTTGCGCCTAAATTATTTCTTAGGTCTCTTAAAAAATAGAGTTTTGCGAGAAAGGAAAACAGAAATAAAGAAATAGGGTTTGATATAGTAACTTAGTTAAGTTTAGGAGTCGTGCTTCTCTATATATAATCATTTAAGTTATTTAGCTCAAATAATAGTTTCCATATCAGAGGTACAATATTCATGTTTTCAAGAAGACATCAAGAACAATTTATTAAATGATAATATATTTAATACATTCTTTTCACATCATGCTTGCAATCATCGAATCGCTTCTCAATTAGAAGTAGCCGAGATGCAACTTAGATCAAGCAGTGCAAAAATCTCAAGGCGTGTCTCTATTAAAAGCCCTAAATCAGTTGATAAATGCGACGTCGCCGTCACTAATATGTCCAACGATTAAGGACAAATATATTACCTGACAATAATGTTCCCACACAACGCCATTTGCCTCGACTTTAAAGAAGCGCGCGCTTGTCGCAAGGCGTTCATGCAACAAGCTAATCTACAAGCTAATGCTACGTAACAACCTGTAAGGCTGCATTTAAGAGCACCAATCGTAGTAGCACACACCCTGATTCTTGGAACTCATTGAAAGCTAGTAGCCGATATAAATTTGATGACACCAATAGTAGTAAGTGTCCATCATTTGGTCAGAAAAGGTAGAAAAAAAAAATGCAACAACAACGGCAATATAACTACCACCTAACCAGAGCCACAAGTTGTGATACATCGTTTGGAGTGGAGTTAAAGTATTGTACGATGCGGTGGCTGCCGTTACTGCACCAACTGCAGAAGAGTGTTACCTTACGGCGTATGATTGCTGTAGCGACGTTGCCTATTTGTACTTTCGGTACAGCGGCGATCAAGACGGTGATGGCCTTTAGATCCAGCCTAATGGTGGGTAGGATTTGATTGCACGACTGAAGGAGTAGAACGACCAGCGGGGGAATTACCGGTTCGCTATTTTTTCTTCGTTTACTTATTTATTTCTTTTTTTCGCTTTTATTAGGTTAGATTGCTTTTTATGTGCACGCAAATATACGTAGTACGAGGATGGTGTACCGCTCCTTAACCGATAAATTTTGATATTGTAGGAAGTTTTGTAGTCAAGATGAAATATTTTTGTAATTTGTTTTACGTACATGCTGTGAGTAGTAAGGGAGAACTGGTTGAACTTAGAAGGCACTCAAGTGGAATTTTATTACGCGAACCATTGAAAATAATTACTTACAACGGGCAATCAGAGTATAATCATCTGGTAGTCTTAGAAAAATGTTCAAATCCGGTCTTCACATCCAGGAAGATCTTCATTTCATTGGAATGTACTGAAGGCGATTCCAGTTTATTCCTTTATTGGGGTCCAACAAAAGATGCATAAATCTGGAGTTGCCACTCTCGCCCTTGCTTCGCACCAAAGTGTACATTTCCTACTGGGAAACATTTTTGTACTTGTGCTAAAATTGTTTACTTAGATGTTGAGTGCTGTATACTGGAATTATAGAAACTCATAATTTCCCAATCTTTATAATAAGACTTTTCCATCCGGTAAGTTACACAAAAGTTCAAATTTGACATATTGTTTAAAAGTGCAGATGTTAAATAGCTGAAGATAACAACTAAGAATTTTTTTTTTACTTGGTGCCGTGAAAGTGGCGAGTTTTTTCTTAAAACCTACAAAATATAACTTTTTTTAATACCAATAAGATATAATTGAATAAAAACTAGATGCAGGTTATATTATTCGTTTTTCAACAAAACCCAACTAGGAGGATGCATTTTTATAATATACTAAAATTCGTGTACAATTCCCCACCCCCATACATATTACCCACTAATAAAATTCCAATCCAATAACATCCATTCATATCTCCAAATCAACGTTGAACTCACTGTCAAGCAAATTGAACCAAACGTTCAATTGTTAAACATTGAATTCAATCCCTTAAAATTCAAACATCACAACGCATATCTTCATATGCATTGTATCTGCAATTATCAATTCCTAAAATCCGAAGTCTAAAATAAATACGCGATAAACGAGCCAAATGTTCGTTTATCATGCACACATAAAATTCAGGCAATCGTCAGATGCATTGTAACCAGATGCTTTATGATATGCAAATAGACCCAGATTCCCATCCAATATCTCATCCAATTCCCATGGACTGTCCCCATCTGAAGTGCATGTCAACTCTTGTTTGCATAAGCCAGATGAATAATACTAACAAATCTCAAAAAGGATCTATGATAAAGGGTGATGCGTCCGGACTTCGAATGATAAGGAATAAGAAGACATACGGATAGCAGTCAGTTGGATAGAAGTCGGGTCATTTATCAGAGTGTCTTACGCAGTTACCAGAGAGTCTTCCGGAGCGAATCGTGAGCTACAGTGCTGTTCCGACACCGGATTTCGTTTATTGCTAACGGTTAAAGTGGACGTCAGTTCGCTGTAGAAGTTTTGTAAGAAATAGCAAAAGATTCTTAATTTATTTATTTTCGTGAGTGCGTAAACAAAAAACACAAAATTAATATTGACTCGAAGTGATAAATTATTGAAAATCTAATTGCGTAAAACTTTATTGTTGATTTGTACATAAGATTTATTTTAGTTCATAATAAAAAGCAAAGTTAAACCAAAGCAAAGTCGTTACTCGTGATTGGGTGTTTTCCAATATTGTGTGTTTCGATTGTTTCCTAACAAGCAGAACGTCGCTGGACAAGGACTGAAGCGTTGAGCAAGCGGAGAAAAGGATTTTTCAATTTTAAAACAAACTGGTAGCCCACTCTTCCCGGAGACCCCGGAAGCACCAGGAATATAAAATAAACATACGAATGCTTATGGTGAAGATTATTTATAAGAAGGAAATGGTTTCGATGCTTAACCATAGCTTTAATTAGTTAGTAAGAGAAACAGCGTAACTTCGTGATGTCAAACATACAACGGTTTTAAGATAATTGGTTTGTTGGTTCTTTTTAAATTTGTATGTAATACAAAAAAAAAACCTGTATCAAGGAATAATCGAGAAATATAAGGTGTAGTAAAGAAAAGTCCATTATTGTTTCAAGATAGCTTTAGCAATCTGTATCTCGTCTTGTATAAGTGCGATCGGGTTACGCTATACGGCGTTAGAAAGATAAGATTTCGACTAAAACTTTTTAGACAGTTTTGTGATTGCTTGGTTTAGTTTTGTTGGTACGCGCAGCAAATATGGGCATCAGTAAAAAGAAAATAGGCCATATTTTACGTTTTTCTTTGATAAAGGCCAAAACTCAAGCTAGGCCCTTGAAAATGTAAATCGTGTTTACAGTTCTGTTACTGTAACAGCCGATCACGCGCAATGTTGGTCGTCGATTCCGTTTCCGTAATTTTGATGTCACGGGCGCCACATAAGTTAACGCAAAAAAACCTCATGGATCGAATTTCCATCTTTGAATCGCTGCTGTATCGCAACTAACTCGGTCCATTTCTGAAGCGAATAGTAACTGGTGATGAAAAGTGGTTTACTTACGATAGCGTCAAGCGAAAGCGGTCCTGGTCGAATCGGGGTGAGTTGGCGCAAACGGTTACGATGTCAGGATTGAGGGCCTACGAAGGTTTTGCTGTGTGTTTGATAGGATTGGCAGGGAATGATCTACTATGAGGTGCTTCCCCACAGCCAAACTCTTAATGAGGACGTGCACTGTCAACAATTGGACAGTTTGGAAGAAGCAATTGCCCAGAAGCGACTAGCTTTGGCCAATAGAAGAGGAATTGTGTTTCATCAGGAAGACGCATGGCAACACACATCGATAGTGATTCGACAGAATCTCCGAGGGCTTGGTTCGGATGTTCTCATGTATCCACCTTACAGCTCGGACCTGGCACCAAGTGATTATCACCTATTCCTGTCTATGACGAATGATTTTGCTGGTGAAAAATTCGCTTGAAGAGAAGCTTGTGAAAATTTACTGTCCCAGTTTTTTGTCAATAGGGACGAGGGTTTCTACTCGAGAGCCATAATGAAATTACCTTCGAAATGATAATAAGTTATCGACCAAAACTGTGCATATTTGATTTGATTTCATGCAAGAATAGTGGATTTCTTTTTACTATACCCAATATATAATATTAGATTGAAGCTAAATCGTATAATCGTATCTCAAAAATAAAGAGGTTGTATTCACATCGAATTAAAGCTGTTTTTGCCTAGGGTCACAAATTGCCACATCTTGCCAATAGTCTTATCTTTTCACCAAAATGATTGCACTTGTTTGAAATGGTAGGAAACTCACATACAAACCGTTTCTTAATAAAACACCACGAGCGTGGAGCGTTCTCCCTTATTGTGTGTTCCCTCATTGTTCCAATTTTCAGGCATTGTACTTTTTTTTTTACATTTTTGTACATTTTTTATTTTATTATTTTTCCTAATTTTTAAACTTACTTGCAAGACAAGAAATGCTTAAATCATCATCATCATCGGGTCTACAACCGGGATCCTGTCTAGGTTATTAGCCTTGCGCCAATGAAATGCTTAAATACTATCTTATATATAAAATCTTAACTTACTGGTCCGCGGCGGATACTCTAAGCACAATGTCAGGTTGACTAATGTCAATTTTTGCCTTTCGGCCTTATTCCTTTTCTGTCTGTAAATTTATTTATTAGTCATGTATTTAAGCAATAAAAATATAGAAAACAAACGTTGTGATTGTTTTCTTTTTTATACATCTAATTTACTAATCTATTCTAATTTATTTCCTTATTATTATTAGAACTTAGCTAACTTTACTCTAACCTAAGAAAAGTTAATTCTATGTAAGCTTGTCATTGGTGTTAGATACTAGCTGGAATGCAAATTTCGGCAAACAGGTCCTTAGCTGCTATGCAACCCCCAGAACTGCTGGTGTTGTTTATTGACTTTTCTTCGAACCCTGTGAGATATCGCCCTACTGTACTACAGGCAGTCTTCTTTTGTGTGTGCGCCTATATATAGTTAGTTTTTATAAATGCCTAGTTTGACTAAATTGTAAGATAGTCCTTCAATCCATTCAGTGTCGAAGACTCTTTTCAAGTCAATCAGACGCGCACCTCTACACTAGTTCTTTCATTTATTCTATTGCATATCCAGTGTCAATTTGGCTGTGGTATCTGAAGTTGCGTGTCCCTCCTTAAAATCAAACTGGTTATTTGGAATAATGCTATTGTCATCAACTGATTGTAGTAAGGCTTTGTTTAGGACCTTCTCGAATACTTTACTAATAGAGATTCATTGTGTTTGTGATATCCTTCCCCCTTTTTTTTTAAGGATAGACTGTACTATGGCTGTTTTCCAATGCATAGGATAGTGTGCATTATTCAACGTGTTGTTAAACAGCACTGAGTATATGCCCGTTACCGTTGAAGAATGGTGTTTGAGTGCGATCTTGTGTACTCCATCGATTTCTACTTTTATTTTTATTTTTTAGTGACTCATAGATATCTTGGCTTTCTTTCTTAGTTATTAATAGACCTGTCCGTGTTGATAAAGCCGTTTGCCTTTTTTGTTTGTCCTTGAATTCGGTAAAACCGAATGACTGCCGCTGCGAGATATCATATTGAAAGTGCCGGTAATTTAGTAGAACTCTGACCTCCAGGCTGTGGTCACGGCGGATGATTTCATTCAATAAGCATTTCCTTGCTGTACGATGCACGCTTTCCACAGCCGGAACCTGTGCACTTCTCCGCTATATGTTGCCTTATGCTGGAGTCCTTTTTTACACCAGTTCCAGTGTCACAGGTTGTTGCGGTATAAATTTGCTTATTCTTTTGGAGCAGTTCTGCCTCACTTCGTACCCCTAAGCACTAACTGCAAGGTCTTCCCTCCATTGGCATCCATATATGATAGTCCCATCACTTCCTGGAAGCGAACAGCAAGCACACCATAGATATTGCTTCCCCATTATTTTTCATTCCTATCGAGGACACACATTTGTATGCCCTAGTTTATTCCTTTGGAATATCTTCATTTCGGTAGCAAGAAGCACGTCAGGGTTTTCAGCTTGCAGAAATGTGAATAAAGTGGCTCTTTTATCGTTCCTAATTAGCAAACTCACATTTACGACAAGAGACTTGCAAATTTCCGGGATTTACGGCCGATCTAACATATTCACAAATGAAAAGCAATCTAATCTAACATATTCACAAATGAAAAGCAACTCGTTTTATTCTTATGTTATTATCTTCTAAGTTTTATTATGGCAATGAAAGATTTTTCGGTTTAAACTCGTCTTTCAAATATTGGTTCTAAATCATTGCAAGTTGTATATACTTTCGCACATAAAAAGCATTTTGAAATTGTAAGGCAACATATTACCAGATGTAGTATTTCATGCTTGTCCAGATTCAATGAGGAATCAATCCATGGCCATTTAATATTGACTTATAATACATCTCGGTGTTCACTTTCTGACTTTCAAAATATTGGCAATCGGCTTCTACACATTTCGCCCATCTTTCAGGTAATTTGTGAATAGCATGCCAGAAAAACTGCTTGTTTCTTGTGGCAAACCATTTCAACTTTCTCGAAGTCGCTAAAATGCTGCTCTGCGAGCGCGTGCCCCATTGACGCGAGGAGGTGACAGTCAGATGGCGCCAAGTCTGGGGAGTACGGTGGGTGCAAAAGAATGTCCCATCCAAGCGATCTCAAGGTGTCTATCACTAGTTTTGCTGTGTGCTGCGTACTTTTCGCTGGCGCATCTCTTAGTTAAACCGGAAACTTATGCACGCACCTGGTATTGATCTTCCCAATTCCTCATAAACGTCTGCTGATTGTTTCTTGTGACACATGTAATGCTTCTGCAAATTGCCGTTGGGTTTGAGTTGGGTCATCATCCAATAACTCCTGCAATTGCTCTTCTTCACATTTTTGTGTATCTATCAGAGCGCTCACTGTCTTTCAAGTTGAAATCACCACTTTTAAATTGTCGAAGCCATGTCTCACATGTTCTAATTGATGGACCGTGTTCACCACATGGATGACTTTCAACAGCCTTTTCCTTTTGATAAAATAAGAAAAGGAATGCATGTTGCAAATGTTCTTTTTCAGTCACAAAACTCGACGTGATCACTGAACGATAAACAAAGACGCTAGTTTTTGGTGAACTCAACTTATGTGCGTTTGTAGTTAAATCTCAGACGAACAAAATGACGTATGTGTCAAATTAATACGCTGCATACTTTTCGCTGGCGCTATCTCTTAGTTAAAGCGTTAAATAGTTTAAAAAAAAAAAAACCTAGTATTAGGTGCGTAACTAAGTTGCCGCTGTTTGTTAGTATATGTAAAACGCCATGAACTAAGCTTAGACATATGGTAAACAAATCGCTTTGACACAGTAGTGATTTTGTTTTGGCTTCATATACTTTTGGTTGTCTGATTTTGTGCTAAATAATCGTCATTTGCGAGAAGTGTAGATTTTCTTCTTTCATACGAAGTAGACGGCGACTGAAGCGCATCGAGAGCTCCACAAAGTTTATGGAGATGCTGCTCTAAGTGAAACAACGTGCCTTGATTAGTTCCGTCGCTTCAAAGACGGTGATTTCGATCTTGACGACGGTCCGTGTGAAGGAAGGCCAAAAACCTTCGAAGACGCTGAATTGGAGGCATTGCTCGATAAGGATCTATGCCAAACGCAACAATAGATTTCATCAGCATTAGGAGTTACCCGCCAAGCCGCTGTGAACGACTGCTCCAGCGGCAAAAGGGGAAGGGTTTTCTTTATCGCATCGTGACGAGTAATGAAAAATGGATTTATTACAGTAACCCAAAGAAAAGAAGGCCACGGAGACTGCCTGATCATGCTTCTACGTCGACGGCTCGGCCGAATATTCGAGCTGTGAAGGTTCTGCTGTGTATTTAGTGGGGCCAAGTCGGTGTTCTTTATTATTATGAGCTGTTGAAACCAAAGAAAACCATCACTGGGGAACGATATCGACTTCAATTATTGCGATTGAGCCAAGCTCTGCACGAAAAACGGCCACAATACGAGCAGAGGCCCGAAAAAGTGCGTTGCCAAACCCGTTAAAACATACTTGGAAACGCTCAAATGAGAAGTACTACCCATCCGGTCATATTCCTCAGATATTGCGCCGTCCGTTGATTCGTGAATAGCCTCAAAAGATACCATAACACTTTTACCGTAACGGGATTTATGAGCTCTGCCAGAAAGATGGGAAAAGTTGTAGTTGGCGATGGGCAATACTTCGAATTATTTAAAGTTGCATTAAAAAAAAAAACTGCGAGAATTTAGTTGCGCACCTAATATATGAAAGCACCATCGGGGATGTTATAAGTATCCACATAATTAATTGAAATTAATTTAGCTCTGGGTTTTGAATGTGGTACCGGATTTGTTGGCAAACATAGGCTCGGAAAGGTTATTAGATTATCTAATATGTTAAGGTTCTCATTTAATTCAACAAATGACATCAAGGGGTTAAACCAAAACCATTAATATAAATCTGATTCTCATGCAACTAACCGATTCCACACGAACTTTGATCAGACTAATGATAATTCGGTGCGAGCCATTCTGACATTCATTGTTATTTTGATGATTTTTGAGCTTTATTTTATTGTAATTACTATTACGATAAGAAAAATTAACTTTGACTTCCTGAAACTTTCATTGAGGAACACGTCATAACACAAATTTCCTTCTCGTTTGTTAAAGACGAGAGACTTTTTAATTAAAACCTAATACATTCATTTTCTCGACCTGTATTTTATGGAATATTGTATTTTCAACCATATGTTGCAAGGTTGGCTATTTGTTTATTTAATTCCTTACCTACTAGGTGTATAATTAAAAAATACATTTACTGACCTGTTTTATTGTCTAGTTTCTGTTCAATGACAATTCAGTAATTAACAAAAAAAATTAAAACGTGATATGTGACCTAGTCATATGTCACCAGCAATGAATACATGAAATCCGGCGTGTTTTTAAGTAATTCAATAATGTTAATTAATGGATGTTAAATATAAGATAAAAATTTACACAATACGACGATCCGCACGAATCTATTATTTATCAATATGCAAATTCCAAAATCTGGAGTTAATTAATTGCAGCATAGCTTTTTCGTGAATGTACGGTTTCTTATCGTGTTTCTTATCATATTTTTTAATGCAAGGAAGTAACCAAAAAAACATATATAGACTCCTTTGAGTGTTTGCAATTCGTAGCCTTGGTAGAAAAAATCTCTGTATATCTATAAACCTTTTTTCTTTGGTCTATCGGTGGTACACAACTCATTCACATGCTCTGCTTCCACCGAAGATTGTGTAATTTCCCTTCAGGTCATGAGGGCGAAAGAAGATGCTTTTCCTCGATTTTTTTAAACGGTTAAATATAGTCATTTAAACATTTTTTCTTAAAGTTTATTGTTATTTGAGGGATAACTGGTTATTTTTTTTTATAAAAAAAATATTAATAATTACCAAAGTTATTAAGAATTATTCCTCGAGTCCTAAAAAGGATTACTTCTCGCGGACACAATTTTCGTTAAAAAAGATCGGCAATTTTTTCCTGTAAAACAAGTTCTAATCATTAAAATAGAAAATCCTTCGTCCATCCCCGCGCAAATCTTATGTGTAAAATTTTTGAAAGACAGGTTATTTTTTTTTGACATACCATATCCACCAAATGTTTTTCAATAAGGATAGGAAGGATAGGAGTCAGTCGGAAGAGCGAGTCTTCAAAGTGCTCTGTCACTATGACATTCAACTTCCTTCGAATCGACTCGATATTTCGCGGAGGACATTTCTAAGATGTTGCACAGAACAAAAACTAAAATAAATGAATTAAAAAAAAATTAATAAAATTAATAAAACTAAAAAAGTCGAGGTTTTTAATGGTGTTTTGAGATAAAAGTGTTTAAAGCTATCAAGTAGGAGTTGGTCGGAAGGGCGGGACTTCAAAGTGTTCTATCTCATTCCATTTTCTTCGAATGGACTCGATATTTCGGGAGAACATTTCTAAGATGTTGTCCTTCCAAACGTTTTTAGTTTTAATGATGACCGTATTTGTCCCTTAAGTAAGCTTTTAAACCGATTTTCACTCTTGATAAAGTCTTTCATAAAAAACCATTTTCAAATTGTTTTTCCGGCCATACTATCTAACGTGGATTATGTAGAAAACCATTCATACCAAATAATATTTAGTTATTATTTTATAAATCGTGTGTTAATTTGAGTGGCGTTTCTTAGTTTTTAATTCTCATACTATCCATCAACGATATTGACCATCTGAAGCATTGTTGAAATGTTGACCCATGGACGTAGCCAAAAGATCTTATTCATTTTGTTAAGCTTTCCCCATAACCACTAGTCCTCTTATTTAACCCGAGATTATTAAAATATATATCTGCTTCTGCATATGTTGTCACCAAATGGCACTTTGTTGTAATGAATACAGCCAGCTCTCACATTTCAAGTAAAAATAATAGATGGACACATTACTCCCTAGTTCAAACTTGAAATATCCACAAGCAATTTCTATTAAAATACAATCGAGATATACTAGTCTGGATGTGTCTTTCTGCATGCAGTTGTGTATTTATTTACTTGTTCTTGTAGTAAACCCCAGAAGAGAACCCATCACATATCCACCAACAGCCGCAAAACATAAAATCAGGTGCTTCCTCCGGCTGCGCCTTGGGCACACATTTATCACCAACCAACATCTCATCAACAGGAGTAATCCCCCTACCTGCCACATCTGTACATCCAACTCCAACCTATCCTCCAAACACATACTATTTGAATGTGCAGGGGTAAAAGACCTCGTTCGCCAACATTACAACGACGACATCCTCAACATCATATCCCAACCATCATCATCTAATATCGATAAGCTCTACAAACTACTAACCTTAGTTAAGTTACAAAATCTAGTGTAAACAATATTTAATATTTATATTCTAGCCGAAAGCCTTAGTCGCTAGTGCTATTAGTTTTTAAGTTACCATGTAATTTACTTGCATTGTAATAAATAATAATAAAAAATAATTTACTTGTTCTCGATAGTACGCTCATCCTTGAGAAGGGAAATCAGTTAAAGAACTTACATGTTCGCTTACAAGGAGGGTTCTATTGAAAAACCAGAAATGCTTGAGAACATCTACAATCCAAATGAAAACTACGTTACCCTAGACGAAGAAATGGACGTCAGCACTGCTCAGGCGGTAAACTAGTATGCAGAGCAAGTTCAATTGCGCGCTTCCTTATAGAAGGAGCCCTAAAGGAAACAAGTTTCCTCCTTGGACTATGCTGTTGTACTCTGAGATAAGCACCCAAGAGAGTGTGTAACTGCAACTGGCAAGAACAACGTTAAGCGAAGATGATCTCTGACAGTATGGCGACTGTATCCCGTTGGCGAACGGACAGTGCAACAAGTTGGCCTAATCTCTGCCTTCTTGTTGCCTATTCATTACGTTTATGTTTATGCTTATTTTTATTTTTCGTGTTATGTTTATGTTGCTGTTGTTTTGCCCTGTGAATAGGTGGGCCATAGTAGGAAGACCAGTCATCATTATTATAATAATCCTATACTGGAGGGGTTGGGGTGAAATTTTACAGGGGGGGTAAAGGAAGGACGCACACAAATGTGTGTCCTCGATTGGAATGAAAAATAATGGGGAAGCAATATCTATGGTGTGTTTGCTGTTCGCTTCCAGGAAGTGATGGGACTATCATATATGGATGCCAATAGAGGGAAGACCTTGCAGTTAGTGCTTAGGGGTGGAGTACGAAGTGAGGCAGAAACAGTTCCAAGAGAATAGCAAATTTATACCGCAACAACCTGTAACACTGGAACTGGTGTATGCACTGGTGTGACTGGATGTTTGTTGTTTCCCGTAACGACCGGTTCATATGTTCTCTGTACAACAGATCGATGCCGATCGATTATGCTTCTACCTAATTCTAGGTTATTGCCGGAATGTTGCCTTTGCTAGAGGCCTCCATGGAATTCGTGTATTTGAAAATGAATAACCAAGGAAATGAATCTCTTGAGCGCAACATATGTACTGAAATATAAAAGGGCGGATGTGCACAGAGTAACCGTAGTACATTTTACTATATATCTAAGATTTTAAACTATGTCTAAATCTCCGATTTACTTGCAACAATCGACGGAAACCAAAACATTAGATTGCTTATTCGCTACAACAGCTTTTATAGAAATTCCACCGGACATTGCCTAAAAGTCAAATGAGTTTACTTCAGCGAAAGTAGGATTCGTCTTGGTGGTCAGAGAACTGCGAAACTTTTGGGATAAATTGGATGCGAAATTTACAAAATATAGTATGTAAACTTGTACTTCTACAACCAGGGTGCCGGTTAGTCAACCGAAGAGTATGTACCTATTATATTGCAGCACGGTATCTCTAACGAGCACCTGCATCGTCGAAGCCAACGAACTACTAATTCTTGGCTTTTGAATTAAACGACTTTTATATGAAATTACCACCACATATTGGGTTTGTCAAGAAAGAGTTTATTCCACTCAACCTAACCGCAATTTATATTCGTCGTAATCTGTACTTGTTAGGGGTTGTCTACAACAGTGCTGAATAGGACGTAAAGACGACCAATGGAATTCATTCCGAATCCAGGCGCAAGTTTTTCAATTTCATCATTAAAACAAATCCAGACATTCAAGATCAATGTACATCGATATGTCCTTTCCTTATCCTCTCTCTCTCTCAAAGATCTTTTTGCTTGTAAAGAAATTAATTTTAAGCTAATCGTAGTTGAACTTATTTAAAGATGCAATTTTGATCTAAATAAAGAACTCCCTGATCAAATGGGAAAGATATATGACGAATGAGGTAACCGACCGTTGCACGTCAATCTTTTAATCTACTTCTTTCTGGAGAGGTGAACCTTTACTACTGAGACAGTGTCTTAAGATTGACCATCGCATTGAGAGTCAACTTTGAGTCAAGCACTGACCTAGACAAGTCACCGGTATTAATTGTAATTATACTTACTGATAATCTTTTAAACAGGTCATTATATCATTCCACTGAATTGGGGTAGGAAACATTCATACCTAGGTCCATTTGTCATGAAATATAAGGTATATTTGAGTCTTAAGGAGTCAAGAGAAAATAGTGTCTTGTTTTTTCTTGCCCTTATTGGTGTCGTTGTCAAATTAACAAACTGGACATTGTAAGCTTAGAATATGGTTGCCAGGGATTGTCCAAATGATTTACTAACATACTTTGTGAAAAATGTATACTAATTTCTAGCTTTGCTAGAATGTTGTTGAGTTTACGTATTGCCTATGCCTAACAACTCGTTCAATAACTCCCGATACAATTAAATCAAATTCTTCTTTATTCATCAATATGATCAACATAATCATTCAACTGCGACACAATCATTTCAATTGTTTTCTAACTTTTCTTTACTATGTGTGTAGAATGATTTATTTTTAGCTTCAAAATAACCTTCAGTTGTAGCGATGACTTCATCATTAGAGTCAAATCTCTTGCACTGGAGCATTTTTTAAGGTCTGCAAGCAGCCACTAGTCGTTGGAGGCCAGATCTGGAGAATATGGCGAATGGGGAAACAATTCGAAACCCAGTTCGTATAGTTTGGTCGTCGTTTTCAATGACTTGAGACACGGTGCCTTGTCTAGGTGAAAGATCACTTTTTCTTCTTCATTTGTTGCCGTTTTCCAGCGAGTTCGTGCTTTAAACGCACTATAATGGCATGTAATATTAGTATAGAAAACCACCTCTCACAACTGTTTAAAATCCTGGACGGACTAAAACAGGGGGATGTCTTTTTAACCTTGTGCTCGAGTATGTCATCAGAAAGGTACAAGACGACAACATGGCCGGACCATTCCTGAACGGCGTCGCACAAGTGCTTGCATATGCAGATGACTCCGCGTGATGGGCGATAATCTATAAACTGCAAGTAAAAACTGTGAAATCATCATGCAAGCGGTAGAAGAGGTGGGCCTAGAAATAAATGAAGACAAAACAAAATACGTGATTACGGCGAGAGCATGTGGACGTAAGGGAACACATATAAACGTTAAAGAATTTAAATATTTGGGAACGATACTGGCGACCAGTAACGAACCGTCGAAGGAAATTAAGAAAAGACTACACTCCGGCAACGCTAGTTGGCACACAGCCAGTAAACTGCTGAAATCCAAACTGCTATCACGTAATATAAAGCTCCGTGTCTATAGAACCATAATCATGCCGATTGTTCTATACGGATGCGAAACATGGGCTCTCACAAAACGAGAGAAAACAAATTCCGCGTATCCGAGAATAAAGTTATAAGGCGTATCTTTGGCAGTAAATATGTCTAGGAGACAGGACAATAGAGGAAACTCCACAACCACGAGCTGAAGCAGCTAAACCGCAAACCTACAATAGTGAGAGTAATCAATCGCGAAGATTAAGATGAGCCGGACATGTAGCGCGAATGGGCAATGATATGACCGTGCATAGAATTCTTGACGGTAATCCAACGGGAAAGAGACCGGTAGGACGGCCGCGATGGAGATGTTAGGTTTGACCTTGAGGAGATCGGATCGCCTGGTCAAGCGTGGAAGGAGAGTGCACAGGACAGGGAACGATGGCGGACTCGAGTCGAGAATGAAAACAAAACAAAAAAAAACCCAAAAAATACTCGCTATTGATGGTCTTTCCCTTTTCAAGGGAGTCGATGAATATTATGCCCCTCGCATCCCAAAAAAGAAGCCATAACCTTGCCGGCAGACTGTTGTGCTTTGGAAGGTTTTCACCGGCCGCTCTCAACTCGGCTCACTGCCGATTCGATTCCGAAGTGAAATGAATGCATGTTTAATCCATCGTCACATACCGACACAAAAATTCTTTAATTCCGAGTAAACAGTGACAATCAGTGCTCTGAATCATCGAGGCATTATTTTTAGTTTGTTTAATTGTCAGCAAACGCGACACCCATTTGGAAAAAGCTTTTTCATGGCGTAAAATTTTGACGTAAAATAGTAAAACCAAACTATCAATTGAAAACTTCATGATCTCAGCTATCTGGCGCACTTTCACTTTTCGATCTTCTATCACGATTTTCAAGACTCGCTTACTGCTCTCTTGAGTCACTGATTCATTTAGCCACGTTTTAAATCAATATACCACCGACAAATTCGATTGGTTTCGAAGAGGCAGGGTCCGGACAACGCTTTTTAACCCTTTGCTGAGCTTCAAAGGTACATTTTCCCATTAAAAGGCAAAGTTTTATCCACACACGAAACTCGGTTCTTTCCATTGTTTTCAATATTGTAAACATAGCGTCACTTAAATTACTGTAATTCAGTATGTTATGGTCCGATTGTCATGAAATGTTGACACATGTAGTTTGAAGGTTAGTTTCATAAAAGTTATTAACATTTTCCATTATAGGAGCCATCTCTGAGTTAATCTCGGGACTTATTGAACGATGTATTGCAATTTATTATCTACTTAAAAGAATGTTATTGTCGGCACCTACCAAAGCATATCCTCATTATGCATCCCTATCTGTCCTAACAATAACTTTTTTATTTATAACAAATGATTTGTTTATTTGCAGTTCTTTTAACGTCATTTTACTGTTGATTTGATCAAAGAGTAATGTCGCTTTTGGTTTTTCTACTTTGGCACTCACATTGTTTTTTGAGATTTTTGTTTTCATGGTTATGTTTCTTTTCTAATCTTTCTTCGTATGTAAAAATATCTCTTTGTTAAAAAAGGTAAACAGCCTCGTCGAAAATGTCGGTAACACCCTTTTTTTTAAATATACGGCATTTATTTGACCGAAAATTAAAATTTACAATAAGTAATATAGTTAATATAGTATAATAAATTGGATATAGATAATAATTATTTACATGTTATTTGTTAACATTTTTCAAACAGTTCTTTATGTGCTTAGGATTTTAATAATTTGTAATTTTTAATTTCTATTTTTCCTGGAAAAGGTCAGAAAAAACCTTATTTTAACTTAGCCTACATAAAATTACTTAACATAACTTAATCTAATCTTATTTACGATTAACAATTTACAATTTACAATATTTGATTTTGTAGTAATAGTGACAATTTGATTATAACTTAAAAATAATATTTACAATGTGATTATCATTTTGATTTAACTGGATGTGGGATTTCTTGTTTTGATTGAGGGTAGTAAGGGATAAGGTCAGGTATGTTTTTGAAGTAGGGGGTGCCATTCGGTTGTGTGTTAAAAGTTGTCGGTAACATCGTAGAAGTGGTCAATATATATCGGTGCGTGAGCGCTCACATTAATCTCATCTTTGCAACTAAATTTGAGCAAAACGTTAGTCAAAAATTGCGTTGGCGTTTGTACCTTCTAGAAAAATGTAGGCATAATCTGACGAAGAACAGGCAAAAACATTGGCTTTGATTTTCTGAAGAATGCGATGAAGAGAAAAGTGATAAAGCATGTTTCTGTTTGTCTGAAATAGATTTTGATGTGTACTAGAGACATCTTTTCTTGAAAAAGTACTTTTCGGGTGAAGAATGATTTGACGTGTACTAGTCTGCACTTTATGGGTAGTGTCTTTCTTGGAAAGATGTTTGAAGAGGAGTGGAGCAACCTCAGAGAATAGCAATAGGCAAACTGCTTTCGAGTTATATTATAATCAGTGTGTTAGTGCTCATTGCTCGATCTTGCATTCTATTAAAACCCCCGGCTTTGGAGGAATGTACGCCTACATAGTGCATGATTAGAAGAAGTGAAGTATCTTGAATCTCAAAAACAAAACCTCGGCCATCTCAGTGAAGAATGTCTATCAATTTCAGTAAAGAATTGATTTTATTCGAGCGTCAAGACTCAGAAGGTTTGGTTTTAATGAACCGAAAGTAATGTTGAGTTATATTGGGCAATGAATTGAGGGTCCTTTTTTGTTTTTAAAGGGTAACATTGGATTTTAGAAACATCGAGTTTCACTGTATTAGATAATCCCAATTTATGTACCTAATTTTGATATTTTAAACTTTTTTACTACTATTTTACAAAAGTCTTATATTAACGATCAACGTTTAATTTCCAGACTCAATTCTTTTTTTTTCTAAAACACACATCGACAATTTTACCAAAGTTTACAGCCAACCGTATTTTTTTTTGTTTTGTTTTATATCCACATTTATTTAACAAATTAATTACATATTTTACTTAAGACTATATGTTAACTTGTATTTTACAAATATCATTCTTACATTAACTTACTGGCTCTTCGCAAGCACTCTAAATTATACATTATTATTTTTCTTATGCCTTTCGGCGTACATACAGCCAACCGTATTTTGAAGATGTAATGTACAGTTGAATTTGTATTGCTTTTTTATGAGAACTATAACGTAAACCTTCCCGTTATGGTGCTTTTATGCGGCTCAACATATCCCGAATTTGACTGTAATGTAATGTAAAAAATATTGAGTATGTGTTTCCACTGAATTTTTTGTTTGAAGAAAAGCAAATTTGTGCCTTGGATTTAATGAAATTCTCTACTATATCTAGATGGAAATTAAATGTGGAACCAAATGCCGAGGTTTTTATGAGATCTAAATATAAGTGATACAGTTTGAAATTTTATTAAGGCCGTGTAAAATTGGCAATTGATTTCATTCTCCTTTTAACATCTAGTAACATAACATCGCGCAACATATCTTTTGCATCTAAATCAACACCTTATCTATCTTATTGATTCCACCGAACTATTAATTTACATTTTAACCTTAGAAGACACAAAGGTCATGGTATCTAATAGCTTGCGAAATAGATTCAACGACTGGAGCGACGTGTCTCATTTCCATTTCTCATACTTTTTCCCCACAGTTTGCAAATGCCGCTAATAGATAGTATACCAGTGATTATGGATGTATTAAGTGCAAGTGCTTATGTGTGCTTTTATGTAAAAACTTAGATGCTTTCAGCCAAAACAGATACAAATGTCAAAATTCAAGGGCACAGTTTGGTATTTTCTTGAAAGTTTAATGTCCTTTTTCTTACAGTTGGTAATATTGTGTTTCTTTATTAATTTAAGTTTATTTTATTGAATAGTAAGAAACTAACTAATCTCACAGAATTAGAAAAAAAAAAAAACATTTTTAAGAAGAATTCATCTGTAATCCGTTGGATATCATGGCGCCATGTGTGGGTTTGTTGGCTGAAATGTCTTCTTATATTGCATGACTGGAACTTGAATTGATAGTGTGTCCCAAATGACACATACAGCGAAGTAAGAAATGTTAATGGGTTTATATGTGTAAAAATGCAAAACCATTGTACCTGTATGCACGTAAGTTTATTTGATATAATTTTTGGCAATGGTTTGAAAGATACATGACAATTATAGTCGTTCAGTAAAACATAGAAAACCATTCAGAATTAATTGCATATTCAGACGTCAATGTATATCCCGTTGGGAGATGACGACTTTTAGTGGGGTATTTACATATAATAAACTTATCCGAAATGCGAATTATAAAATGCGCTGGCTAACGACGAAATTCTCTTCCTTTTTTAATACCTGTTTTCATCTGGTTGTCTTATTTTCATAAATTAAGGGTTATATGTTAATTTGACACAAAGTATTGTATTTCGATAGATGTGGAGTGAACTGATTGACTAGATTAGATGGAAAAGTGACTGCCATGTCATTCTTCCAGGTGAAATAATACGCGCATGTTAACTTGTTTTTAATGTCAATTGAGCTCAATATCAATAGCGATTGTGGCTTTTGAGTCTTATAGTAAAGTAACAAATGTGGATTGATGATTAATCGATGAGAAGCAATCAATTGATTAAGAAAAAAATTCCTCTCGAATTTGAATAATTATCCAAAGTCATTGGTTTACTTATTTGGTTTCGTATATCCTTAATTCGGCTTTGTAAATTTGAGTTTTTGATCTTACTTTATGATAAGAGACATAAATACAGGCGTCGGTTGTTGAAACATTTTTTTTATTTATTTATTTGTTTATTTCATCGGCACTACAACCGGGAACCGGTCTTGGCCTTATTTAGCAAGTCCTGAGGCTTGTTAAATTTTCCATGATAATTTGTTTTTCCGGGCAAGGTCATTAGTCTTGCGCCAGAGGCTCCCCGACGGGTCCTCCACTTTTTGATCCTTCCGAAATAGTTTTCTATTTCGTGTCGTATCCGTCGCCTAGCATAAGGAAAAAGAGTACAAATTTGTCTTAAGTATGCTTGTGAAAAGACTCAAAAAAACGAAAAAAGTCTCAAAATGTTGAAATTTAGTTTTTCATTTAACTAGCTCGAAATATAACAATAACTACTCACTTTATTATTTTACCTTATTTTATTAAATACCTAGATGAAGTTCTAGTCCAATTAACTCACAAAAACGTTAAATAAAAAATTAATATTTTAAGGAGTTATTATATACATATTTAAGTATAATACAAAATAAAAAATTGGGTACAACTGAGCAATATTCGCTCGGCTTTTTAAAATCAAGGGATTTGGGAAATTTGGGAAAAATTCGCCTAACATATACATACATTTTTAGCTCATGAAATACGTAGGGGACTTTTGAGTATTTTTGCGTATTTGACGTAAAACAAGTTCAGTTTTTGACAAAAAAGGGACATCATTTGAAACTCTCCAATCTATTTGCGCAAATCAGCACCTAAATGTTAGTTAAAATATAAATACTAGTCGAGTTAGACTCCAACTACACTCTTCGTCTACAATTTATATTCCATTTTAAACTTTCACCCAATGGCGATATGAGTACGAAATTGATTTTTAGTTTATAGACGTCAGTGATCGAACGGTTTTTTGAAAGTCAATACATGTAAAATAGAACACGTTTCTCAACTGAAAGGAGAGTAGTGTTCATATAATGCCATTTATTTTTCGATTTCATAGGAATGTTAATAGTTAAAATCCTATACGTCTACATAAACATAAGCCTCTCTGATGCTAAAAGTTATATTTATGTTAAGGGGTTATATCTATCGAGAACTTTTTTTTTACATTTTTTTTTTTTTGGCTTAGCTTCGTTTTTTTTACCCGCTTCGCTTTTCGCAGCATTTTGGAGTATAATAAACCGGACGATAATTTTCATTCAATACGAATGAGTCCTACTTTCGGCGTTATAAAACTTTTACTCTGGAGAGAGATAGCATGAGTTGCCAAAATGACCATTAGCCCACAGCTGACTGAAATTTTAAACGACTTTTTTTCAAAGCTATGTTTCATTTCATTTCATTTTTACAACATTTTTTTATTTTCGTTTTATCTTCTTAGTTTCTAAATTACATGCTAGACAAAAAATGCTTAAATTCTAGCTTAATTATTTTATATTATAACTTACTGGTCCTATGCAGACGCTCTAAGCTAAACATTACATAACACTTGTATAATTTGCCTTTCGGCGACAGAACTTTGTTTGTGGCTGTATTTATAATTATTTAAATGACTAATTTGATCATAAAATTATTTAAATGATTAATTTGATCATAAAATTATCCACCCTATTTATGCAGGATTCATTATATAAAGCCTTATTTGAGTAGTACTTTTTGTAGTCCGATTCCGGTGTTCGATATAATCTGAGACAAGTTCTGAGACACTTCCTTTTGAACACCCGATACTTTTCCATCAAATTTCCTTGTCATAGCAAAAGTTTTCCTCGCTTTGACCAAAGCAGCCTCTACATGTCTGTTGAAATACAGATATTGGGCTAGCCAGATGGCCAGGTATTTAATTAAACTCTGGGTTTCCAATTTATCTCCATGCGGTCCCACAATAACTAGCTTGCGCCAGTTTTTCTTTGTGTCGTTCGTGGCTTTATATAATAGGGTTCTAAATAGGGTGGCTTCACATTTCTGGAAGTTGATCTTAAGTTTCCAGTCATCGCAATAGCCCTACACGTTGTTGAAGTCTCACTGTAGTAAACTATTTATGATCTCATCTTTCGGAGGTGCTCTGTAAATTATGAGATCGTCTGTGTACGCAATAGCCTGCGGAAGTGCATCTAATAAGTCGCTAATGTAAATCTCGAACCTATGTTGTTCAAGTTGGTGTGCAACATAACTCATTCCTTTACTTTACACTTGTCAGTCCTTTTGTAGAATACGCTACCTAGATATGGTCCCCTTATCACAAAATTCATATCCGTAGAATTGAAACTATTCAGGGTCGCTTCCTACGGTATATTAACTGCCTTAAATTAATCGATCTGACATACTGTTCATTCCTCTCCGGCTTGGTCTTAATTTATTTCCTCTGAACACGAACCCTCGTAATACGCGTAATCCCCGCCTTCTCTATATTACCCTTCATCGCACCTCTTATGGCTTCAGCGAACCCCTTTCGCGGATGCTGAGGAATATCAAGCCCAACTCCACCTAGTTCGGTTTCGAACTCCCTACTCATAGTCTCAAGCACCGTTTCCTAAACCATTCACACCCCCTATCTTAGCACTGCTTCCTACACTTTCCTCTCTGACCTGCCCCCACTTGCCGCTCCTACTTTTGCCTTCATAGTTTGACCTGGTCACCTTAGGTTAAGATTAGTTAAGTTAGTTTTACACTCTATGTATTTATATTGTTTGGATTAATCCAATAAACGTTAAAAAAACTTTAAATTAAACTTTAAGTTTGACGATACTTTAGGAATTTTATACTATTTTGGACTATTCATTGCTTTAATTCTATTTGTTGATGTACAATATTTATTGACTCAGAACTGAATGTCAATCAGATTCTACAATTTTATTACATTTAATTGGTGCTCAAGTATTAGTACAATCGGCTAATGGATATTTGCCAATTAATTACCCATCGGAGGTTCCAAATAAGGAGCGATTGTTTATCAGTTTCGGTCATAGCATTATCCTTATTCCAATTCAAATGTTTGTGGCTAAAATCTGACATCCGTAAGCACATCATCCATTATTATTTTCTCTACAAACTTGAATAAAAATGTATCCTTAGCCCAATTAAATTTCAATTAAACTGATTCTAGTAATTCGGTTATAATTTCACACACACACATCGAAATCCTTATTATGGGCGATTTATGTTTACATACAATTCCAATATTCTGGACATCTAAATCTCGTAATGGGTATGTCCAGCCGTTTGATGAGTTAAATAACTCGGCTCACAAGTCAGTCGATGTAAGTATCAGTCATGCTATGTTAATCTACCTACACAGGTTGTATTTCGCACTTCTTGATTTAGTACAATAAATACGAAGGCTCGTTCGGGCCTTGTGTTAAGTTAGTGAATCATCATTAAACCAACACAATGCCAATGAAAGAGTCTCCGAATAAAAAGCATAATTGTAAGAAAACGGACTTGGCTAAACGACTGTTTTGGGAGTTAAAATTCGAATTTTTTTTTCCAAAATAAATAAAAATAAATTATTGACGCTGCAGTTGAGAGCAAAACAAATCAAATTTGCTTAGATTGAGGATCCTGTATTCCTTACAGAGTAAAGAGCATTAACCACATGTCGCATATGACAATTCTAGTGTAAGGAAACTATACCGGTAAATGAGTTAAGTTTATCCCTGTCCTCTGAGCACAATTTTTAGATTAGGGAACAAAGAAGTCGCTTGGGGCTAGATCTGGCGAGCCATGGCAACCGCTGAGGTGGGAGACGGCGCTTGGTCTTGTTGAAACAGTATTTTCTTCTTCCGCCAATGTGGCCGTTTTTCTGTGATTTCTGCCTTCAGTTGGTCAAGTAATGATGCGTAGTATGCTCCTTTAATGGTTTTTTCTTTTTGAAGATAACTCCATGACTATCCCAAAAAACAGTCGTCTTAATTTGCCTTTTTGGAGCCGATTCCCCCTTTGCAGTCCATTGTTTTGACCGTATTTTTGTTTCGGGCGTATAATGGTGTATCCAAGTTTCATCGACAGTAATTAATTAATATTTTTGAAGAGTTTACTATAAACCAATTTCTGCATGTTGTTTCTAACAGTTCTCAGTCGCCGCGTTTTCTGAAGTATCGCAATACATTTTTTTGCGCGTTTTCCTTTTCTGGACCGAATTTGTTTAACACCGTGAAAAAAAGTTGTTGACACTTTAGCGAAATGACATTCACTGAATTTCAAGCTTGCTGCTTATGTCAGTCCCTTAAACATCTATTACCATCTTAAACTATATGCACGCAGTTTTTGTGGAATCATATGTTGGAAACCGCCAGAACTTATTCGAGATTCTACGATGGCAGAATCAGATTTAATCGAAACCCAAACTTTGGCAAAAACATTATTTATTTCTCAACATAGTCTCCTTTTAGCCCGATACACTTTTTTCAGCGATCTCCAATAGCTTCGATACTTTGTTTGTAGTAAGAAACGTCGAGCTCCTCAAAATAGTCATCTACTGCAGACATCATCTCTTCACCGTTGGGATATTTTTTATGTTTTACCACCGAGCCATTTCTTCAAGTTTGAAAATAGAAAATAGTCCGAGCGTGCTAAGTCTTGCGAATAGGGTGCTTGAGGAACTAATTCATATCTCAAATCATTGATTTTGGCCACTGCAATATAGGTTGTGTGCACAGGCGCATTATCGTGATGGAACAACACTTTTTTTTTTAGTTCGCGTCATTTACTACGGGCTTCTGGAACCTGGTCAAAGTGTTACAGCTGAATGTTATCGTGTTCAATTGAATTATGTGATGCCTTAGAAGAAAAAAGACCATATACGGGCCAAGGAAGGTGCAAAGTTATGTTGCTGCATGACAATGCTCGTCCCCATACAGCATGAACCCACCCAGGAACTAATCTACTCTTAGGCCGGGAAGTTGTCCAGCATGCGTCGTATTCTCCGGACTTGTCCCCTTCTGATTACCACTTTTTCAGATCGATGCTGTCTTATTAGAAAGACCAACGGTTTACGACAGTTGAAGACGTGCGAAACTGGCTTGATGACTATCTTGCTTTGAAACCGTCAAGTTTACTAGGTGTAAGCATACGTTTTTTCCTGTTTAACTAAGAGATGCCGCCAGCGAAAAGTACACAGCGTATTAATTTGCCACATACTGATTGCTTTCAACCCGGCGAAGGCCGGGACGATCCTTGTACCTGTTCGATCTAAGTTGACATGCAGTCTCCACGTGACACCCCTGGATAGCTTTGACATCCACCAAGTAGTGAACCAATCCATGCAGCGACATCCTGAGAAAGGTAACCTTGCTCAGAAAAACAAACTATTATGGCGAATTTAACAATCCTCCGATATGGACCGGATACACGACGACGACCACGGAAACGAAAATGGCTAAACGATATGAGAATTTTCTCATGGAACGTCCGCTCAAGCTCGAGCTGCACAGCAGCAATGCGGCGCTCAGTCCGAATATAAGGCTGACATAACAGCATTACACGAAATAAGATGGACGGGGAGTGATGTTATTCAAAGAAACGAGTATGACATTTATTACAGCTGTCATGCAAAACACCATGTGCTCGAGGTAGGCTTTCTAGTCAGCCAAAAACGGAAGCCTGCCATTATCGCCTTTAATGCAATAAACGAAAGGCTATGCACTCTTCGCGTGCGAGGCATGTTTAAGAACATAAGCCTCATAAACGTTCACGGACCTACAGAAGAGTCCTCTTACGACGAAAAAGAAGAATTCTACGAGAACGTCGAACGGGCCCTCAATGCCTACCCAAGATACGATGTGAAAATCGTTCTTGGTGATTTGAATGCGAAAATAGGCCGGGAGCCGGTTTTCAGGCACTACCCAGGTTCCCATAGTTTGCATGAGAACACTAATGACAATACATAAAACTGGCAGCATCAAAGAACTTGATCGTTGCGAGTACCAAAGTCACCTGGGTATCACCCGATGGAGTCAATCGCAACCAAATTGACCACGTGTTGACAGATCGCCGCCACTCCTCGAGCCTGATGACGGTACGAATGTACCGAGGTGCCAACGTCCACTCGGATCACTATCTTGTTGGTATAGTTTTCCGAGCGCGGATTGCCTTAGGGAAACGTATTGTATCCGCGGATCAGATTCGGAACAACACGGCTGCCCTACGCATCGAGAACACCAGTAACATCTTTGGTCATGCGTTAAGAATCGCCCTCGAAGAGTTCGACGGATGGAGAATAAGCCCCGGGGTCAGAATGCCGGGCGTAAAAGAGAAATGGACACGCCTTAAGAATACTGTCATTAGTACATCTTAGGCAGTAGTCGTAGAGATCGGAGCGGCTGGTTTGATGATGAGTGCAAACTAGCGACTGAACTTAAGAATGCTGCATACCGGGCAAGGCAGCAGTCTTATAGGACGCGGGTACGCGAGGAGAAATACAAAGAGCTCAGAAGATCTGAAAAAAGACCACCAAAACCTTGTCTGTGAAATAGAGAAAAGTAGAGAGCAAGGTCTACACCAGTCGCCGAAATTCTACCAAATAATCCACAGTATGACGCTTTACACATCACGCTGCACTTACTGCAAGGATAAAGAGAGTAATCTGCGCACCGATTCTGAAGGCATTCTGGAGCGATGGGAAGTGCACTTCAATGATTTGCTAAATGGTCAGCTCACAGAATAATTGGAGGCTGCACCAACGGAAGATCAAGACCAAATGGTGCCGCCACCAAGCATTGAGGAAATAGTGAAAGCCATAAGACAGCTCAAACCAAATAAAGCCCCCTGAGCAGATGGCATTCCAACTGAACTGATCAAACAAGGAGAGACAGCGTTACATCACGCAATTCATGAGATCGTGGTGCACGTATGGGAGCAAGAGGAGATGCCGGAAGATTGCCGTCGCGGAATAATTTGCCCCATACATAAGAAGGTACACTGTGCAGCAACTATAGGGATATAACATTACTGAGTGCGCCTATAAAATGCTATCCTCTATCTCTTAAGACCGGATAGCCCCATACGGTAAAGTCATCATTGGTCAATATCAGTGTGGCTTTATCCCAGGCAAATCAGCGATTGATCAGATATTCACCCTTAGGCAGGCGATGGAAAAATGTCTGGAATATAATATTCTATTATATCATATATGCATAGACTTTAAAGCCGCTTACGACAACATAGGGAGGGTAGAACTGTAGCGTTCTACGAACGCACAATTCCGCGCAGGTAAGGTTCCTACCTTCATGGAACTTACTTACCTGAGAACGTTGCACGCGCCCACAGACGCGTGTCCCAAAGCCCCACCATAGGCCCTGCAACTCGTAGCCTATGTTGAGCCCGACACCAAAAAGCAAGGAACTGAACGTCCCCAAAGCTTTTAATGCCAAGCTCAAACAACCATAGTTCATCATGCCTGAAACAAAGGTCAAAGCATCCATTCATCTTATTCCCAAAGACTGAAATGCGCCGCACTCCAGCACCGCATAATCGGAAATCCTGAACATCTACAGGATGTTCCAAGGAATTGCTATCACCAGCAAATTAGTCGACCAACGGATGTTCGTGCGGGTAGTCTGCCACAAAGACCACCCAAATCCATCGTGCAAACAAAGCAAACGGCAACCTTATGCAATAAAGCATATCGCTTATCCGCTGCCAAATTTTAGGCAACCGTAATTATCTCAACGAGATAATTCGGGAATATTTATGAGGTTAAAACCAACAAAAGGAACTACTCCGATCCCACGGTTCCTTTCGAATTTCACACCATTAGAAAGATCTAATGGATTTCGGCGTGTAATTACAAAGTCAAACAAGACCCGCGGACTGTACGTCCAAACAATCATCGAATATCTCCGGTCTGCGCGCCAGATGTGCTGTGCAAACAGAAGGCCGTGGAAATGAGTTTCGATCACCACCACGGATGGTGATAAGGATGTATGTGACGAATGACTTTCTCCTTTTGAGAAATCTAGAAATTGTCTGTACAGATACAGATACGATCTGTATCAGGTTATTTTTCAATAGTATAGAAACAGTCCAATTTTGATCGTCAACGAGACGACAATTCGAACGGCGACGAAGTCATCTCGAGGAAGAAGTGAGAAATTAATTGAGTAGCTGGTGTTCCGTACGGTATCTTAACATAACTTAACTTCACTTAACGTAACTTAACCGAGTAAATTGTATTTCGTTCGCGTGGCTTACTGCGTTTTCTTAAAACATTGTTGTGACATTCACCTTATCCGAATTCATCATATTGTGTAACATATAAACAATTAGTGTTATTAAATAAAAAAGATTAAATCCAAAACGATCTTCGTGTTTCATTGTGCTGTTCGCTCAGTGGATTCCCTTGTGTGCTAGCAGTGTTCGGCGGAATGCTCCAACCAAAACCTTCAACCGAAGGACGACAAACTTCCGCTAGAAGTGTCAACCTGCGATACCCACAACAAACTTCTGCCAAAGAACTATATAAAGCCATGAGAGAATCCGGCATTCCAAACAAATTGATACGACTTTGTAGGTTGACCATGACCAACGTAATTAGTCAAGTAAGAATAGCGGGATTGCTGTCCAAACCAATAAACATCTTTAATGGACTCCGACAAGGGGACGGTCTGGCCTGCCACCTCTTCAATCTAGCGTTGGAGAAAGCAATCCGTGACTCTGGCGTTACAACTAGAGGGACTATTGCCACCAAGTCCAGCCAGATACTTGGCTACGCAGATAATATCCATATCATAGGTAGAACCGAATCGGCTGTACAGGAATCCTTCACCCCGATCGCGCAGGCGGTACAAAAACTTGGACTGCATATTATTGAGGGAAAAACTAAGTACATGGTGGCAACTTCTGCGAAGAGAAGAACATTGGTCAAACTATCAGGGTAGCGAAGGACGAGTTTGAAGTAGTGCAATCCTTTGACTACCTTGGGTCAAGTCTATCAAGGCTCTTTAAATCCCGAAATTTATCCAGAACATCCAAGGTATTACTGTACAAGACCATGGTCTTACCAGTACTCATGTATGGATCCGAGACCTGGTTGCTCAATATAAGCCACTCTGAACTCTTAGCCGCTCGAGAGGAAGGTCTTAAGGAGAATTGTTGGTCCCGTATGTGAGAGAGGACGATTCCGGAGATGCTACAACCATGAGTTGTACGCGATCTATCTTGAAGCTAATGTTGTAAGAAAAATCAAGCTCGGTAGAGTCCAGTGCGGGACACCTAGCTCGAATGAGCGAAGAGGAGCCTGCCCGGAAAGTCCTTTGTGGCGGGATGTATGGAAGGAGACAGCGCGGCAGACTTTATCTGCGATAGAAGGGATGGCGTAGGCCAGGACGCCCAGAACCTGGGAGTGCCAAACTGGATGAAATTGATACCGGTGGAGACACTTGTTAAATAAGGCCAATACCGGATCCCGGTTGTAGTGGCGATGATTATGATGATGAGATCATGTTGAGTTTTGTGCCTGAAAAAGAAAATTTGCGGCACGCATTGCTTTTTTTATTTAATCAAAAGAGAAAAGCTGTTGAAAGCATCGTTTATTGGTAGAAACATATGGTGAACACGCTGGATCTCAAAGTGGTGATTTCAATGTGGAAGACAGCGAACGCTTTGGTAGACCACAAAAATGTGAAGACGAGCAATTGCAGGAGTTATTGGATACTGACCCAACTCAAACTCAACGGCAATTAGCAAAAGCCTTACATGTGTCACAAGAAACAATCAGCAGAGGTTTACGAGCAGTGGGGAATTTCAATTAAGTTTTAACTAAGAGATGGCTCCAGCGAAAAGTACGCAGCACACACCAAAACTAGTGAAAGACACCTTGAAATCGCTTGGATGCATCAGGCGTACTCCCCGAACGTGGTGCCATCTGACTATCACCTCTTCGCAGCAATGGGGCACGCGCTCGCAGAGCTGCTTTTCAGCGATTTTGATAAAGCTGGAAATTGGCTCGACGAATGGTTTGCCACGAACGATAAGCAGTTTTTCTGGCATGCTATTCATAAATTACCTGAAAGAGTGCAAAATGTACAGAAGCCGATGGTCAATATTTTGAATAAAAAAAATTTATTTCCCTAGAAAGGTACGTATTTTTTTTACCAAAGAAACCGGAAAAAACGTATGCATACACCTATCTACCCGATAAATGGTAAAAGGCTATAACCAGGTAATTGAAAAGTCCCCGGCCTCCCATAGTAAAACACATTTTTTTGGCAAAATTCGTTTTTTTTTATTCAACATAATTCTCTTCGAGGGTGATACACTGATTATAGCGACCCTCCAACTTTTCGATACCTTTTTTGTAGTACGTTTTGGCTCTTGCTTCAAATAGGCCTCAGTTTTGGCGATCACCTCTTCATTCCACGAAAATTTCCGCCCAGCGAGCATTCTTTTGAGATCTGAGAACAGGAAATAGTCGCTGGGGGCCAGATCTGGAGAATACGGTGGATGCGGAAGCGATTCGAAGCCCAATTCATGGATTTTTGCCATCGTTTTCACTGACTTGTGGCACGGTGCATTGTCTTGGTGAAGCAGCACTTTCTTTTTCTTCAAATGCGGTCGTTTTTCGGCGATTTCGTCCTTTAAACGGCCCAATAACGCTATGTAATAGTCGCTGTTGATGGTCCTTCCTTTTTCAAGATAGTCAATGAAGATTATTCCGCGCCATCCCAAAATACAGACGCCATAACCTTGCCAGCCGACTGTTGCGTTTTTCCACGCTTTGGGGTGGGTTCATTGTCTGCAGTCCACTCGGATGACTGTCGATTGGACTTCGGAGTGAAATGATGGAGCAATGTTTCATCCATTGTCACATATCGACGCAAAAACTCGGGTTTATTACGCTTGATCATCTCCAAACACTGCTCCGAATCATCAACTCGTCGTTGTTTTTGGTCAAAAGTGAGCTCGCGCGGCACCCACTTTGCACAGAGCTTTCTCATACCCAAACATTTGTGAATGATATGATGTACACGTTCAGTTGATATCTTTAGAGTGCCTGCTATTTCATTCAATTTCAATTTACGGTCATTCAAAATCATTTTGTGGATTTTTCTAATGTTTTCGTCGGTAACAACCTCTTTTGGGCGTCCACTGCGTTCACCGTCTTCGGTGCTCATTTCACCACGTCTAAACTTAGCATACCAATCCTTGATGGTTGATTTTCCTGGGGCGGCGTCTGGAAACTCGTCACCAAGCCAAGTTTTTGCTTCAACTGTATTTTTTCCCTTCAAAAAGCAATATTTTATCAACACGCGAAATTCCTTTTTATCCATTTTTTTCACAATAACAGAAGTTGCTTCACCCAAAATACTATAATTCACAAACTAATGATCCGACATCTGTCAAATTTATACACGCGTCTTTTGAAGGTTAGGGCTAACTAAAAATCATATGGATTTAATTCTAGTGCCGCCATCTATGTGCCAGGCCGGGGACTTTTCAACTGACTTGTTAAATAGCAATGGCGAGTATTTAAATTATTAATCTTTTCCAATAAAGTTGAATTTGACAAAAAAACCTATTTTCTACTTGCACACATATTATATAGGTCTTTTATTATTGTAGAATACGTGTTTTCTCCCAAATGGCTATCGACAAAAGCCTTCTACACCTCCAAATATCTAACCATGACATCTATCAATTGATGAAGTTGTGTCAGTTGTGTTTAAAAGTTGACTTCAGGCTAGGAATTGTTTTCCTGCCGATCTACATAAGCATGGAAACTTGGTTTGCTTTAAAAATCCACTTCAAGTTGGGAATTCCTCTTCAGTCGAACTAAATGTTAAACGTTTCTGAATAAATGTACTGCTCGTTAAAATACTCCGGTATTTGAGACACTTTTTTTCCCCACCGTCTCTTTCTACATTCGCGGGCACTTTACTTAAACATTTAAGCATATTTCAAAATCTGTTATCCCCAGGTTTTTAAGAAGTTAATGGAACTTTATCACGAACACCTTCACTGAAAGAAGCTCTGATTGAATTTGCCGTTATATGTGCTATTACTTTTTCCTGTTTTGTGTAAGTCGGTGGTAGAATAGGTGAATAGGTTGAACATGTGTATTTCTTCGCATGCCATTTAAGTTGCATACATTAAGTTGATTTCAGCAGAACAGTTTCCTCTTGATGTTTGGAGATACACTTAATTATTCTGCAATGTGCTCAATGTCATAAAATACTTAGAAAACCGAATTTAAACGCCAATTGATATAGAATAAAATGTTGGTCCATTCAAATCTGACATCTTATCGTTTAATTTATCTTGACGACTTTGGCCGGACGATTTCTTAACTTCGTATGTCACCAAGCTATTCGTTGACCTTTCAGTAATATTGTGATCACTTATAACTTTTACAAGTAAGGGGTGCTTTTATCTTGACAATTTTGGATTACTTTCATAAAACTCGGTTAAAGGTGCAAAGAACACCTACCATTTCCTTCTTGCAATACTTGCTGCCGTTCTAATATCTTTCTTAATAAATACGATTGTACGTTTTTTTTCTTCTGTTGTTTCTGTTATATGTTATATGGCGCTATTGACAAAGACATATTTCAGAATGAATCCCCTTTAAATAAGGAATTTGCATTTAGAATTTAGAATCTGAATTAAATAGCAAGATGCTATAGAAAAAAAAGTTCTGATAATTTTTCACCTTCTGGATCAATAAGATATGTTACTCTGGAGAGCAAACATATTTGTTAACAGGAGAAATTCGTGTACGATACTCTTATTGTATTGAAAATGTTAACAATTCAAAACCAAGCAGCTGTAACAATATTACGCTACTTTCACATTTTTACTTAGCAAACTGAACAACAACAAGCAGGTAATAGACGAGAACCAACAGAATCTTCTGAAGTTTGAAGTCAGTATAAATACCATAAATACAATGTGGTTTGCACGTGAGCACCTTTTGCTGTATGTCACAATCCTAAAGTAATTTTTGTGCATTCCCTATTTGCTATTTCCATTTATTTTCCTTTAACTTCCGTGCCAATTGCTAGAGCTTTTGAAGCCGTTAGAAATCAACACACCCGAAGCGAAAACGATGGCAAGAGACGTAGTTCGCTTCTTTCCTACTCTTCATTTTATTTAAAGTGGTAAAGCGACGCGTCTGATCACCGATCGGCCGGAGTAGACATGTGGTTGAGTTGAGTTTTTACTCCTCCTTCTTTTACTATCGCGCTCTTGCCGAAACACCGACATCCGTTACGACAAACGACCTTGCGAATTGCAGAATTGTTCGCTCACACGCTTTTCGCTTTTTTTCAACGCACACACTGACAAATCGGACGGTAGGAAAGCAGAAGGTTAACACAGTTTCACGTTATGTTTACGGAGCCTCCACGGGGAAAAGATCGGTTTGGATTCGCATTGCAAAAGAAGCTCCAATCCGAAAGAGCATGCAGATGATTAGCAAGTGGAATTGCCACCACGGCTGTTTTTCGTTTTCTTTTCACTATACAGATTGGAATGGCGTAGGTGAAAGAATGGGTGGCCTATATTGAAGACGGCGGGTCCTTTGCAATCAGTTGCTTACGACTTATACGACGTTGATTCGTTGTAAACGCTTAAATACCACATTTAGCGTGCTTCCTCTCGAAGAAGTTTAATGCCGGTATTTGACACAGAATCTTGAAGTTATTCAATGTTTTAGCATTTTGCTGTCTCGATAAAAATGACGAGCGTGTGTAATTATAGCTTTATTTATGTGTTTAACACTATTGCTTAGGCGAAGTCTCCATTCAATTTTCATTGTTATATTAAAGGTTTATGTCTCAAAAGGTGTTTTACTTAGAAACCCAAGCGTCTTGATTGTGTCTCTCAAGGAGAGGAATCAGATTTGTTCCCAAATAATTGTGTGTGGCAACTAAAATATCATTGTTCTGAGTAATGTTATATCCAGTAATGTTGCATAATATATTCTGATCGATTTGAATCAGCTGCACGCATTGCTATCCAGCAAGTCCATTGGAGGTGAAGTTTTTAGCGGATTGCCCTTCCGGCGTTGCTACTTTCGTTTTCTGATTAACCTTTTTGGCAATTTCACTAGACAATTGGTTTATCACTTTATTTATTGCTTTTCAGTTTTTCTGGTATGCGAATTTTCTCAAATATAATATTGTAGCGAGCTTAGGGTTCGCTGGATTAATTATTTTTAATAAATAAGAGCCGTTAAATCGATTTTGAATTAATATAACACTTTATTAGTCCCTTAATAACAACCGTTACTTTTACCGTACACATAACGATTTCTTGACTTGTCACTTCCGTACTTATCGCGCCTTTGACTGCTTACTTTCTACTTCTTACTTATTGCTTGCTTCACTTTCTTACTTATAACTTCTTACTACTGCACTTATTGCTTGCTTCACTTTCTACTTCTTACTCCTTACTCATCTCCATGATCTGTGTGCGACGTATTTATACCGTCTCCTCATCCTGATTCGGCGTTTCGTTTCCGTCCGTTCCACGGCCTTGAATGTTCTACTGTTCTTGGTCTCCTGTTTTCCAGTACTTTATAGAATATTCTAGTATTTTGTTTCGGACTTTCTCGAATATTCTAGTAGTGATTGTCATATGCGTCACAATATATAGTTTTTTCAAATATAATATATAGGGAGATTCTTACATAAAAAAGTACGACATAAGTAATTATCGCTCCATTCCCAACCCCTTTTCACATTATATTTTAACTGCCAGTGCAGCACAGATTTCACTAAGGAAGGTCTACAACATCCAACTTAGGGGGGTTTGTCGGGGTTCTCTATACTACATGGAGAACCAACCCACAATTTCATACCTTATTTCGACCGCTAACAGCGCGTCACATCACCACCGTTCATGCTACGAGGGTTGCCTTTTATATTTCGGGATTAGAGAACAAAAACAAATATTGATCATCGGAAATCACTTTATTGTTTTTCAAAATATTCCCCATGAAGATCTATACACTTTTGCATGCGTTTGAACCAATTGTCGAAGCACTTTTGCCACTCTGATTGAGGTATCTCCAACACATGCATTCTGAATGCAGCAACCGCTTCTTCAGGTGTCGAAAAACGTTGACCTCTCAGTTTGTTTTTTACGTACGGGAATAAAAAGAAGTCATTCGGTGCCAAGTCAGGACTATACGGCGGATGACCCATCAAATCGATGTTTTGGGTGCTCAAAAATGCAGTTGTCGCAGCCGATGTGTGAGAGCTCGCATTGTCGTGGTGAAGAGTGATCCGTCTTCGGCGGTTGGTTTTCCTGATTTCTTGGAAGACAACTGTCAAACAAATGGTTGTGTACCACTGAGAATTGACTGTTCTGCGTTGTTCTAGTGGTACGGTTGCGACATGTCCAGTTTTTCCGAAAAAAACAGGCGACCATTTGCTTGGAAGTGCTTCGTGCGCGAACAACTTTTGTTGAATTTGGCTCATCTTGAAACACCCAGACAGTCGACTGCTGTTTACTTTCAGGCTCATACGCGTAAATCCACGATTCATCACCGGCCACGATGTCATAGACGTGTTTCGAAGCACCGCGACCGTATTTTTTGAGCATTTCTTTCGACCAATTGACACGAGCCTTTTTTTAGGCGATTGACAAATTGTGTGGGATCCAACGCGAACAAATTTTTTTGACAGTCAAATGTTTATGCAATATTGAATGTATGCTGGTCCCACTAACGCCTAAGGTTGTCTCAATCTCACGATAGGTCACATGACGATCTTCCAATATCAGTTCGCGCACAACATCAATGGTTTTCGGAACAACAACTGATTTTGGACGACCTTCACGAAATTCATCTTGGAGTGAACTACGACCACGATTGAATTCACCATACCATCGATAAACACTGGTCCTTGATGGAGCTTCATCGCCAAAAATTGAATTAAGTTCATCCATGCACTGTTGCTGAGTTAATCCACGCCGAAAGTTGTAAAAAATAATCGCACGAAAATGTTGACGATTTAATTCCATTTTTGGGCCGAGATGAATCTTTTAAGTTACTGTAAACAACACAAATAGCGCTCGTATGTCAAAACGTTCTGAGTGCGTATAACCTCAAAAATGTCCAACTTTACGACAGAGCTGTCAATTGCCGGATTGCAACACTAGGGTTGCCAAATCCCGAAACATAAGAGGCAACCCTCGTAGAGCATGGCTGCACGATCGTAGTTGTGCAGCCGTGTTGATTCGAACCTGATTAGCAGATTCAACACCGCATCATAATCCGTACCCTGAACATCTCCAGCAAAACATGAATTGACACTGATAGTATGGTTTCCTCGTTTTGTTATATCGTTCGGTATGTGGTCTATTGGGTTATTAGTGTATCCATGGTGTCCTTATGGATATTCCTGTTCTCAATCAGGTATTTGTAACAAGCACTGGTTGATCATTGTCGTTGGATTTTTTATACTTGATGTAGGAGCTGATAGACGTCCCCGGGTGGTTTTTATATCGTATCCAGAATAGATGCTGACTTTCCGGTCAACTTTTTTCTTTTTTGACAAAATCGCTGTAAATCTGTAAGCACATGCGATGCGAAAGCTTTCAAGCTCACCGCGCATGAGAAACCAATAATAGGAATTTCAATACTCCAAGAGCACATTGTGTTGTCGCCAGATGGAATAAACTTGTTTTGGCAATAAACGTGACACCATTCCTTTTTTTTACGCATCAGGGTTGTCCCGTTCTAACCACTTGTTACATACATATAGTAGCTCTCTTCCGCAGTTACTCAGTGACGGAGGTGGTATTTCCAGTCTTCGTAGCATTTCTGGGAGGTTTCTTCTGAAATGTCTTTCAGCTGGTCTGTTTCACTTATAGCGTTTGGGATTAATAGTGAAGAACGTGTGATTCGAACTGACGCTATGACAGTTAGAATCATCAAAAATTGAACCAATGCGTAACACATCAGGCTACTGGCCGTGTTTAGAATTTGATTTTTAAACTCAAGTATATTCCACTGATGTGAATTGTTATGTTATCGCTATGGTATACGGCTCTGATGCATTCTCTTATTCGATTTTCGTTCGGTGTTCTTCACTATTTGCTTGTGCATTGTGTGGGTATCTGTTAGAGATGCTACACAGTCTTTTTAACACTAGAGGGAAACCCCCTCAAACGGTTTTCGAGTCGGGGGAAAAATAAACTCCCAGAGAATAATCCGGCAAATGGTGGGCTGAGAAACCATAGGAATGGTATTTCCTTCTAAAAGTTCATTGAAAGAGATTGCCGAGAAATTCAAATACTAGTTTACTACAAATGTTCTCAATATAACAACGTTTACTCTCAATACAACTACGACAACAACTTAAGTAATAATTGCATCATGTTAAAACTAGTCAAAAACCTGATTCAAATTCCTTGCCATGGAAAAGAGGCGGCGCTGACGTTTGGCGGTGATAGTGGTGTCAGCCTCCTTATTTTTAGGCCCACAGTATACGGGTTATTATAACTGTATCATCTGCAAAGGTGCCTATGAATGTGTCTTTGCTTGTTGGGATGTCTGCTGTGTATAGTAAGTAGAGGAAAGGTCCCAGGACACTTCCTTGTAGTACACCTCCTTCTACTGGAGAGAAGCTAGACTGAGCTCCTTCGTGTGTTACTTTGAATGTTCTATCAGACAAGTATGAAACGAGTAGTTGGCAATAGTTTGCTGGAAACAATTTACTCAATATATAAGACCTTCATTGCCATACTCTGTCGAATGCTTCGGAGACGTCAAAAAGAAAGCTGGGCAGAATTTCTTTTCTTCGAAAGGCTTTTCTATTACTGTGGTCACACGGTGAACCTGTTCAATAGTTCAGTGCTTATTCCTAAAGCCAAATTGAAAGTCTGGAGTATTTTCTCAAACTGTTTTGAAATGGATGGTAATAACGATATCGGTCTACAAGACGTTACTCTTCTGCTGGTTTATCTGGTTGCCTGAGCGTTGTTATCTGGGCTGTTTTGAATGAATTCGGAATGTATCCCAGTCGAAAGCAAGCATTAAACAAATATGTTAGTATAATGTTAGCTTTTCGAGGTAATTCCTTGTATACGACAGGTGATATTTCATCGGTGCCTGGTGCTTTTTTGCGGTACATTTTTTTTTCGATTTCTTGAGCAATCTCCATTGGGGTCACTGATTTGACGGTTTGCTGAGTTTGATACGTGGGTGAAAGATCAATACTGTGATGTGGATGTTGTGTGACTTGAACACTGAATCCAGGTGTTGTGTAAATATTTCAACTTTATCTTCAGTTCTGCGTACCCACTGCCCCTGCGCATCCTTTATAGGTGGCACTTGAATAAGGGGACGTTTAAATGTACGTGTTGTCTTCCGGCGAGAGTTATCCGTATCCGCTGATGGGATTAGTCCACTTAGTTACTCATCTATACAACTCTGTTTATGTTGTTTAATTAATTCGTTAACTAGACTGCTCATATTGTTAAATATTTTTTATCTTTAAGGCGTTTGGATCTGTCCCAGGTTCGTCTAGCTTTGGGTCTCTTTGATTAGATCTCTAATCTCAATAGGGTAGGTGGTTGCTGGTTCTCGTTTATCACTTGGCACCGGAGTTGCTGTTGCGGCTCCGGCTTGTAGTGTTTCGATAAATTGTTGTACTTGTTGTCCCAATTTTTTTATAATCTTGAAGATTCACGTTTAATTCAATTTGATTCTCAAGGTTTTTTCGGGATTTTTCCCAATCTGTATATTTGTTAGTAAGATTTAATTTTTTGTTATTTTTGGGAACAGCTTTTCAATCTTAGTAGTACTGGAGTGTGGTCAGACGTTAAATCAATTAAACTATCCGTTTCAATATAATTCGATGTCACTCCTTTCGATATAAAGAAATCGATCAGGTCAGGAGTTTTGTTGCTATCGGTAGACTAGTATGTTGGTGAACAAGGCGAACGAAATTCGCACTTTGCTTCTTTGATGGCTGTAAGCAATTCGTTTACCTTGCCTGGAGTATTCAACCTTCACCCCCAAGCAGTGTGCTTGACATTAAAATGTCTACCAATTATAAACCTTGGTCCGAGCTTCTTGAAAATATCCGTGACTTGTTGTTTTGAAATTGTGTATCTAGGTGCGCAATATACAGCACTTTCGTTTAAATCAGCTCCATTAAGGTTAATACGAGGGTTGCCTCTTATGTTTCGGGATTTGGCAACCCTAGTGTTGCAATCCGGCAATTGACAGCTCTGTCGTAAAGTTGGACATTTTTGAGGTTATACGCACTCAGAACGTTTTGACATACGAGCGCTATTTGTGTTGTTTACAGTAACTTAAAAGATTCATCTCGGCCCAAAAATGGAATTAAATCGTCAACATTTTCGTGCGATTATTTTTTACAACTTTCGGCGTGGATTAACTCAGCAACAGTGCATGGATGAACTTAATTCAATTTTTGGCGATGAAGCTCCATCAAGGACCAGTGTTTATCGATGGTATGGTGAATTCAATCGTGGTCGTAGTTCACTCCAAGATGAATTTCGTGAAGGTCGTCCAAAATCAGTTGTTGTTCCGAAAACCATTGATGCTGTGCGCGAACTGATATTGGAAGATCGTCATGTGACCTATCGTGAGATTTAGACAACCTTAGGCGTTAGTGGGACCAGCATACATTCAATATTGCATAAACATTTGACTGTCAAAAAAATTTGTTCGCGTAGGATCCCACACAATTTGTCAATCGCCCAAAAAAAGGCTCGTGTCAATTGGTCGAAAGAAATGCTCAAAAAATACGGTCGCGGTGCTTCGAAACACGTCTATGACATCGTGACAGGTGATGAATCGTGGATTTACGCGTATGAGCCCGAAAGTAAACAGCAGTCGACTGTCTGGGTGTTTCAAGATGAGCCAAATCCAACAAAAGTTGTTCGCGCACGAAGCACTTCCAAGCAAATGGTCGCCTAATTTTTCGGAAAAACTGGACATGTCGCAACCGTACCACTAGAACAACGCAGAACAGTCAATTCTGAGTGGTACACAACCATTTGTTTGCCAGTTGTCTTCCAAGAAATCAGGAAAACCAACCGCCGAAGACGGATCATTCTTCACCACGACAATGCGAGCTCTCACACATCGGCTGCGACAACTGCATTTTTTGAGCACCCAAAACAACGATTTGATGGGTCATCCGCCGTATAGTCCTGACTTGGCACCGAATGACTTCTTTTTATTCCCGTACGTAAAAAACAAACTGAGAGGTCAACGTTTTTCGACACCTGAAGAAGTGGTTGCTGCATTCAGAATGCATGTGTTGGAGATACCTCAATCAAAAGTGCTTCGACAATTGGTTCAAACGCATGCAAAAGTGTATAGATCTTCATGGGGAATATTTTGAAAAACAATAAAGTGGTTTTTGATGATCAGTATTTGTTTTTGTTCTCTAATCCCGAAATATAAAAGGCAACCGTCGTAGTAAAAATGGAGGCTTGAATGAAAGTTTCTTTTATTTCTTCTTTTTGGAAGTGATGTATATTTTGTTTTATTATCAGAGTTGGACCTCCACGGGCACGGTCGCTGGGTTTGCATAATCTAATAGGTCATATAATCCCTGATTTTTATGATGCTCATATGAGAAAAGTGTGTTTCAGATATCCGCGCAATATCTATGTTATGCTCTCGTATAAATATTTCTAGTTCTTGAGCCCATTTGCGTTCCAAGTGTTATTCTTAGGAGCCGATTACTCATTATATTTATTTCTTGGATTTCTTGGTCGGTTTTTAAGCTTACCTATCCTTTCTGTTGATGGTTGATGCTTTTCTTGATGTCATCCTGGAGTACACTGAACATCTTCATCATAACCATTATGGTAGGCTCGTTATTGACAGGTTGTTGTCTGCTTTTATTATCTGCTTTCTCATTTAGTTTATTGTTCATGTGTGTTGCTAGTACCAGTTGTGGTTGGCCCCGCTCGCTCTGTATTTTTTTATTGTAGTTTTTGCTTGACTGTAGTTTCCTTTGGGAGCTGAGCTTTTAATTATTTTTTTTTGAAACACTGAGCATCCCTTGTAACTAGCTGGATGGCCTTTCTCGTGGCAAAGTGCACATGTTGCTATGCTGTTGCGTTGTTTCAAGCATTGGGTTGTGTGGTGAGGCCCAGCACACTTAACGCATCTTGAATTACAATTGCAAACATTTTTTGTGTGACCAAGCTGTTGTCGATTATTACATTGAGGTATCGATCTGACCTGTTTGGGTGGTTCAATTGATACTTTGCACCATAATAATTCTTGGATTTCATAGACTGATTTGTTATTCTCTTTTTGAACTATTTTCAATATAAAATAATGGGAAGGCTTTAAAGATTAGTTCTTCATTATTCCACGTGGTGCTTTTTCTTCTGTCTGTTACCCTTATCACTTTATGATTTAGTGAACATAATTCATTTGCAATCATATCTATGGACATTGAAGCTGGATGTCCTGTGGTTACGAATCTTAATAGTTTCTGACTTTTTGGTTGGTGGATATGATACTCTAAGTCTTGGGTTCTTACATCCGTCTTAAGGGATTGTAATTTCTCTTTAACTGCTCTGTATGGATTTTCTGTTTCGCATGTTATTTTTATGTCATTATTAGATAATGCTTTGAATTGAATTTTGTCTGAAACTGCAGACAAAATGGCATTTTTAAATGCACTAAAATCCCTTATTTTCCTCACATTTATTGGTGGCGGCAGGGGAACTTTCCTTTCATTGGTAACCTCATTTGTTGATTCACGAACTGACGTCATATTATTTACATTCGGTATTGTATTTTGTTTATGACTGTTATCAGTTTTTCTTTTCGTATAAACTGCAGAGGTTTCCCTTTCCAGGTCTTCTTCGTCTATAGTATTTTGTTGGAAAAGGGATAGTGGCACATACCTGCGATTGCATTTGGTTTTCCACTGTGTTGATTTTGTGAAGCATTTGATTTATCATCGCTTGTTGTTTGTTGTTGGCACATAGCTACTTGTTGTTGGTATGCTGCTACTATCTGTTCATACGTCATAATGTTGCCGTTATTCGTATTACTTAGCAGGATATTTTGTTGATTGAATGATGTAGTATCCATTATTATTATTATGTATTATTTGACACTTTGTTTTTTTTTTGGTTTACACTTATCACCATTGACAGAGAACTCGCGTATACGTTTATTTTCTTTCAGTTTTCTTTTTTGTGTTCATTCGATGTGTGGCGAGGAGCGCGATTTAAACGTTCGAATGTCAAATGAACACTATCTTTGTAACTGACGTTTAGATATCTGCAATTGAAAAACATGGTGAATCAAGGGCTCTCGTATTGAATATCTCCAAGGGTTTTGACCGCGTCTAGCACAGAACCTTACTAAGTATAATAAGCTTCGTTCATACGGCCTTTTTCAAAGACTCGGAAAAGATTCTAGGACTTGATGAAAATATTCCTCTTAAATCGATCGATTCGGGTGTCTTTGAATCTCTATTCTATTAACTCCGGGATGTTTCAGGATTCTATTTTCACTTTAACCCGTTGTCTGCTTAATAATTTGTTAGAATCAACGGGTAACGGAATGACCGATTTCCGGAAACTTTGTTTTTTCAAATTCGAATGATCGTCTGATTAACGCATCGCCGTCGTACAGCTGAGATATAGCCAGACCGACTGTCTGAATCTGGATAAAACCCTACAATGGGAAAAGACCAATCTCCTCTACTTCAAAGTAATGAAGACACAATATACAACGTTTACAAGGAAAACGGATCAACGGATAGGTGATGATGAGTGTCCATGCCACTAAATCTGAGAAAAGCACAACGTTGCTCGGCTCATAGACTGCGGGAATGTATCGTGGCATGAACACGTATCGAATATCGCCAAGTCTGTCTTCAGAAAATTGAGTTATTTCTTAACTGTTCTTATGTATGGAACTCTGCTCCTAACCATACCATCGCCTCACTTGACGGGATACAGAGACGAGCAATTCGCGTGATCGAAAATGCAGGCCTGACATCGGAACTGCAGTTGCTACCACATCAAAGGCACATAGCGGATGTTTGTTTTACAGATACTATAATGGAAACTGGTTCCTCGTGATATTATAGCGAAGAGCGTGTGATTCGAATCGACGCTGTGACGGTTAGAATCACTATAAAATTGAACCTATACTCAACATATCAGGCAACTGCCGCGTGTGCGAATTCAATTTATAAACTCAAGAACAGTCAACTGAAGTGGAATTCCTGTGTTATTGCTAGGTATATGGCTGATGCTTTTTCTTGTTCGATTTTCTTTGTGTGCATCTGTTAGAACCGTCACACTAGTCCCTCCTTAGTAACTTTGTTACGATTAACTTCGTGTGCGAACGACGGAGCGAGGAGCGAGAGAACGTCGGAGCAGGCGAGTGAACCGGTGCTCTGAGCAGAAGTCGGAACCGTAGTAGTAAAGTCCCGTTTACCTATAGGAGATCGTGTGTCTTTTGTACACAGATCACGTCGATATCACCGATTATAGCGTTTGTGACGATAGTGAAGAACGTGTGATTCGAACCGACGCTATGACGATTAGAATCACTACAAGATTGACCCAATGCTCAACACATCATTGCTTGGGCACTGTGGGTGCATTTATTAGAAACGCCACAGTATCATTCCGGGAATTTTAGTTTATTTGCCCCCACACGACAATCAAATCTTTGATGCCTCACTTGTACTATATATTTAGTGTATTATAACACAACGAAACATTGTCCAATGTTAGGTTGGTACGTCGTGTTTGATATAAAGACGTAACACTTGTGACAATTTATTTTCGCAGTTATGAAGTTCTTACATTTCATTTTTCGGAATTGAAATTCGTTTAAAGTCGTACAATAGTTAAAAAACAATAATAATTTGGTGGACACAAATAATAGATTTTTCTTTTTCTTTTCTCTTTTCAGGTGAGTTTATAAATCCATTGCATCTTTGAAGTTTCTAAAGGTAAGAATTTGAACGGTGTTCGGTGTTTTCTTTCTTTCTTCACTATCCCCCTTTCTCCGCAAGTGCTATTTTTGATATCATACAGATACAAATGTGGTTGGCGCATGCAATATTAGTGTACTGTATTAGAATAGCCCTGGCGCAAGACCAATGACCTTGCCCAGACAAAATAAATCATTATGGAAAATTTAACAAGCCTCAGGACTTGCTAAATAAGGCCAAGACCGGTTCCCGGTTGTAGTGCCGATGATGATGATGATTAGAATAGAAGGTAATAAAGAAGTAGGTTTTTAACAAAAGTCTAACTATTCGCTGTATGTAAATTGATTTATTTATCATACAATACATAAATACATAGACGTATATATAAAATATACACACTGTTGACACAGGCTCCTAATATGCATGATTCGGAAACCGAATAGTCAATGCCGGGAATGAAGTTATTCGTATGTACTACTCATCCACATCCTGAATGTTTCTGTTACACTTCTTCCGCTGTTTCCTCCAAACTGTCCTCTCTCTTTCTCTTCCCCCCTCTTTCAACCCCTTTCCCACTCTGTCATGGTATTGTCTATTAATATATCGAGCAGTGTTAGTGGAATATATTATTTAAAATGTCAAGGATCTAATCATCCTTCTTTATAAAGATATTCCCACAGCAAAAGTATAATAGAAAAAAAAATTAACTCAGATCGAGTTAATCAATTAATAGAAATTGTCCATAAAAGAATTATATGATTCATTTTTAGAGTTTGGCGATTTATGAAAACTTCCGTCGTTAGTTATGATCGGGGAAATTAGATTACCAGTACTCTAAAATTTATATAATTTTTGGGGTGTCTGCAAATTACAATGTTCGTAAACAAGCGTTGTTATTGAAACACATTTTACCGCCAAACAGTTGATTTGAAAGAGCCTACTATTTATTAATCGCCTAATTCTGAATTCTTTTCGTTCCTGTGGTGCTTTGCGTGACGAAGATGTCACTCGATTTATATGATCACATTGACAAAGCTGATGCCATTCTAGGCTTTCCTTTAAATTCCTTTCTGTTAAAAAGTGGCTAGGTGTCAAGGAACAATAACAACGTTAACTTTGGATTTTGTAGCTATAGATTTGAGGTTCAATTCGAGCAATATTAGTTCTTGTATTATTGGGCCTTTAACAATCGAAAAACTACAACCTGGTTATTGAAGGTTGTCGAAATAGTAGAGGTATTCTGAGATAAATGCAAAATACTTTTCCTTATTTGTGCTTGAAAAATGGCTTTGTATTTACATTTTCGACGTAGTTTGCCTATTGTATGATGGTGATTGGTGTTATGTTGATTTTCTGGCGGCCATTTGTTTTTCCGCTTGCATCGGGGGGATTACTAAGAGTTACTAACTTATTAATTCGCCCTCGTACTAGTTTAGAGAGCTACTATGTAATCTAGCTAACGTTTGTAATCAGTTTCAAATTCAAAACTGATACTTTGTATATTTAAATTAGTAAGCAACAAATTAGCATAAATTAATTCTTTAAAACACAGTCGAAGGTATAAATAAGTCACACACAAATCGGAGGAAAGTTCGGAAGACTGTTGACTGCAGATTATTAGAAGGATGTCAGAAACATTCTCTGTAATATAATTATTTCATTTTTGAATACTAAGCCTTAGGGGGATTCCGCGAAGTTCTCATGAATATGTATGTTAAGGGAAGACTTAGAATACTCGAGTATCAAATTCCCTTCCAAAGGTTACTGCTCGTCGGCTAAGATTAAAAATCAAAGAACTTGGAAATACGTGAGATCAGCTGTCACTATGAGGTAGATTCACTGGATACTCGTATTAGGTTTCGCGAATAATTTCTGGATCACGAGAATAGGTTGACAGAATCCCCGTTCTGCGATTAAATATATGCGCACCCGGTGACAGGAACTAATTAAATTCGGTTTAATGAGGTACAAGTAATCAAATTGTATTACACATTTTTATCATATTGTTACATAGTAAAGCAAGAAAGGCTTTGCGCGTTAATTAGGAAGCTTTCTTATTTAATATTAATAAGTATTCTTTTTCCCAGCATTAATCAAACCTACTTTAATCGGGTTACAGTTTTACCTTGGTGGTCGTTTATTGGATAGAAAGAAGGTACATTTATATATTTGCGGTAGAAATTAGCGATTCAAATTTTGTTTTAATAGGTTTTCGACCCAGTACAAGAAGTTTTTAGATATTTTTTCCACATTTACATTTTTATACAAAGCACGAGATTGCATGCGACAACCATTTATCACTGCGCAAGAGTATCACGTATTTATTAATATGTGCGAATCTCATGAGAGAATGGGTTTGATTAAATTGTGGTGGTTCATTCTTGATTGGACAGTAACTAACTCACATGTCACAAAAATGGACGTATAATAATATAGTACATATACATATATGTAACTAAAAACTGACATTTTTCAGAAATTGATAAGGTAGACGGAATTGAATGAAATTGGCAAAAAGTTCCTTCTTATAAAAAATTAAAGGAAATAGTACGAATTAAAAGAAAAAAACGCAAACTTTCAGGAATTTTTTTTTCTTAGCTTCTATATCAGATAATACCATGTAACATATTTAAAACTCTACTTTATTCCAGAGTAATATTTAAAATCGTGTCTTTGTGTAGTCTGCAGAGGGCGTTTAAGCCAGAAATGTTGGTGCGTCTTCTTCAAGAAAACGTATTATGCAGGAATTAGTATTAAAATTAAAGCCCTTTATTCCATATTTTTCCTTATCGATATTTTTCTAAGAAATTGTGGTGAATTGCCAGGTAGTGTCAGTTAATAAATATAACGCAGCAAGATTTATGAAAATCGAATGAAATGAGCTGGGCGTTTTATTTATGAAATATAGAGTACCAACAGTATACTAGTTAGTATACCCGCCTGTCACGCGGGAAACCGGGTTTCGATTCCCCGTCGGGGAGCCTCTGGGGCAAGACTAATGACCTTGCCCGGGAAAAACAGATCATTATGGAAAGTTTGACAAGCCTCAGAACTTGCTAAATAAGGCCAAGACCGGTTCCAGGTTGTAGTGCCGATGATGATGATGATAGAGTACCAACAGACAGCTGAGAATATGCCAGTGTTAATACGAGTATATACACATTTTTACTGTAAGTGACAAATGTTTTATACTCTTCGACAGAATAAAAAAATGGGTGGCGAGAGGGCCGACTTTAGCGAGACAAGGACAGAGTTGTCCTTCATCTTGTCTCTGACTTCTGGTCATCTTACGGTAACCAGAATCACCCACATCCGGGAGGATGTTGGGCTCGGTCTGGCGATATCTGAAAAGAAAAGAAGAAAGGGGGGTATCCAGGATAGTGTGGACAGTGTTAGTCCAGGTGTTCTCTAACTACTTGTATAGAGGGATGGTGGGAAAGAAATCATACAAGACCGGTAGGTCTTGGGTGCGATAGTAAACGCAGATCACGTCTTTGGCGTCTGATAATCTGCGCTTTGGTCGGTGTGTATGTTTGTGTTTGTGCCGTCTTGTACTGTGCGTTTGCTAATAGTAGACCCTATGGGATGGGTCCAGGTATCCTCTATTATAGAGGGGAATGTTGTCGGGAAGGGTGCTTTCTTCAGTTTTGTACTGAAGAAGAAATTGTGGGGGTTTGATCCGAAGAGATCGAGAGAGAGAAGGGTCAAGAACGCAAGAGTCCCGTACAAGTAGGTTCTCGCTGTTCTGAATGATTTCGAGGTACTTGTATGCTAATTGAAGCAAGTACTCGTCGATAGGGGTAATGGAGACGCCTTCGTATAGGTGAGAGTTGGGGTAATGACAACCGTCAGGCCTTCTAGAATGATTGGTGCATCTACTGAGGAGTTTCCTTTCGAAAACCCGGTCTTTCCATTTGAGCCGAAGATATGCAGGACCATATGGGAAAGGCGTACGATATTCCAGTCGGATTAGCTGCTTATAGCAGAGAAGCTTAACTTTGGTGTCAACTTTGTTGCTCCACTTCAAGATGTTGTGCAGTTGCTTAGACCGACCGAGGCCCCTTTGGAGGATGTGGGTCACATGTTTGATGAAATTCATTTTTGGGGTATAAGATATTTCATCCTGTCCTGTGGTCTAATCGTAGTATCTCCCATTTTTATTCGAATATTCTGTGAATTTCGAGAAGCAAGTTGGGAGTTGTTGAGGTCCGGCGCCGTGCTTCCTCGGTTGAGGGAAGAGCGGCGACCTTTTATTTTTTTTTCATTTATTAAAACTCGATGGTTGCAACCAGAAATTTACTAACTGGAAAACCCATTTATTTTCACAGGTCAAGACGAAGTATACTTTATATATATGTATATTGATTTCTTATACATTTCTAAGATTTGTTTAAAATGTTCAACTTAATCCGAACGAACTTTATGAACACAATTTTTTCTATTTCTATTTTCTCTCTCTGATACTCAACTCGTTCGGAACTGAAATTTTTCTATTTCTATCTGACTTTTAACAACAAACAATTTGGACGAAAATCCAAGTTGCTATGTTTTGAATAAATAAAAAGGTGCAGGTTATTAAGTGTGCTGTAACTGGTAATATTGTGAATGTTTATGAATGGCATGTATTAAGTGAGAATGTAATATATGTTAAGTGAAGTTTTTAAGGATGTGTTAGGAGATTCAGTGTTAAATTTAATAAGGGTAGTATTCTGGAATACAACATCCCACCCTTCTTCGAGAAAGAAAATTATCCTTGAAGAGAATAATTTTCTAGTAACTATATATTAAATTAAGATTAATTAAAAACTTGGATTTTCGTTCAATTACATTACAAAGGTTTTCAAAATTAATCTTTCATCAAAGGTTACAATAATCAAAAAGTTCTTAATACTAGAAAAATAATCTATTTACATTATATATTAACTAAATTTTATCAATAATCAAAAAGTTCTTAACACTAGAAAAATAGTCTATTTACATTACATATTACCTAACTAAATTTAAATATTTCTCCTTGGAACCTTTTGTTTTCTTATCCAAAAGTTATTATTACTTATTATATTAATTATATAATATTAATATTATTGTTTCAAAATTCTCATTTCCGTTCGAATATATATATTAATTCCAAAATTTCCAATACATATATTACCTCTAAAATTTCCTTTCTTTCCTTTTCCGTTCGAATATATATAAATTCTAAAATTTCCAATATATATTACCTCTAAAATTTTCTTTCTTTCGTCCCTCTCATTAACTTTTTTTATTTTTTTTTTCTTACAAAAAAAATTTTTTTTTTTTTGTGTTGTTTTAAATTTTGTTTTCTGTTTCGGGATCCCGTTATCTGGGCATCCCACCGCTGCCACTAGTGTTGAGGTCCGGCGCCGTGCTTCCTCGGTTGAGGGAAGAGCGGGGACCTTTTATTTTTTTTTCATTTATTAAAACTCGATGGTTGCAACCAGAAATTTACTAACTGGAAAACCCATTTATTTTCACAGGTCAAGACGAAGTATACTTTATATATATGTATATTGATTTCTTATACATTTCTAAGATTTGTTTAAAATGTTCAACTTAATCCGAACGAACTTTATGAACTCAATTTTTTCTATTTCTATTTTCTCTCTCTGATACTCAACTCGTTCGGAACTGACATTTTTCTATTTCTATATGAGTTTTAACAACAAACAATTTGGACGAAAATCCAAGTTGCTATGTTTTGAATAAATAAAAAGGTGCAGGTTATTAAGTGTGCTGTAACTGGTAATATTGTGAATGTTTATGAATGGTATGTATTAAGTGAGAATGTAATATATGTTAAGTGAAGTTTTTAAGGATGTGTTAGGAGATTCAGTGTTAAATTTAATAAGGGTAGTATTCTGGAATACAACAGAGTGTTTACTACTCAGAATTATAGCTACTGCTTTGGATGGATTAAGTCGAACTTTCCATCGACTGTAATACTGATACAGTTCGTCCAAGTGACGGTTGAGTCGATTTGTTGCGAGATTAGGGCCTTTGGTTGACGTGTACACCAGAACGTCATCCGCGTAGCATATCTGGTTTACTCTCCCATCCTCGGGGCGGGGAATATCGGAGGTGTAAATATTGAATAAGATGGGGCCTAGAATGCAGCCCTGTGGTACGCCTGCAGCGGCGTGAAAAGTTCGGGAAAGCTTTCCATTCATTCTAACTTGGAAGGTTCTGTTTCGAGCGAACTGGTAGATGATACTACATAGCGTTCTACTGAGGCCAGTATTCAATAATTTAAAAGCGAGACCTTCGATCCAAGTTGTGTCAAATGCTTTTTCAATGTCCAGGCTCACCGCAACGGTGGGTTCCTTATTAAAGAGCCGCACGCAGACGTGGTTTTGGAATATGTTGAGAGCCATAGTGGTGCTGTGCGCTCTTCGAAATCCAAATTGGAAATCAGGTATTAGGTGCCTGGCACTGATAAAGTTATTTAGTTTCTCGTATATGAATTTTCATATATTTTGCTGATGCAAGTGAGAAGCGAGATAGGGCGGAAGCATGAGGGGTGATACGTTGGTTTCCCAACTTTTGCTATTGGGCAGACAACAGCATGCTTCCAAGCTTGGGGAAAGTACCCCATGTTGTAGGCATGGTTAAACTGAATGGAGAGCTTTATAAAGAATAAGGCAGAAAGCCTTCGCAACGAGTGGTATGACGTTGTCGATACCGGGTGACTTCTTAGGGAGTCGAGATTTAACCAGGCTCTGTAGGGTATTTGGTGTGATGAAACCGTGACCATTATCACGTGTGTCATCGAAGTATGCACTGTTAGTTGGGTTAAAGACAACAATTGGCTCGTTGAAGTCGTCCAACTTACTGTGGACCTATGAACTAACGATTGCATTAGTTTCCGGGTCGCCATCTTGGAGAGTGAGTTTGTGATTGTTTTCGAAGATCTCTCCGATGATATTTGCTTTATTGGTGTCGTTATTGACAACAACACCATTGTGCATAATTGGCCCAGTGATGCGGGAAGAGCCACATATCTTTCTAACATTTTTATAAACGTTCTGGTCCATCTGAATACCCTTCAGTTTGTCTTCCAATTGTCGGGTACGATTGTTTTGGATTCTCTGTTTTATCAGTGTACCAATATTGTGAATAATGGATTGCAATAATGGCTCCCTTTGCGTAAAGCGGTGACGATATCTCATTCTGCAGAGCTTTTTACGCTCCCGGATGAGACGAAGAGTGATGTCTTCATGGGGAATCTGATAGGTCTTTTCAAGTTTGTACTTCGGGACATGAGTCTCCGAAGCTTGAACTAGAATCTCGTGAAGTCGTTTTGCAGCGTTGTTTATCTCAACCGTCGTTAGGTTCCTGTCAGTGGGAAGAGAGAATTGGTGGAGTTTATCGTTCAATGTAGTATTGAAGTTGTCCCAATTTGTCCGCCCATAATCGGGTATGTTTCTGATATGAGCCCGGGATGTTCGATAGCCGCGAATAAATGTGGTCACAGTGTTGTGGTTAGATACACCCGCCGAAACTTGAGGAGGAGTGATTTGAGGAAGTAAGTCTTTGGACACAAAAAATATGTCCAGGATTGAGTCACCTCGAATACCAACCGTAGGTGCGACTTTTTCGAAGTTGAGGGCATATGTGCTTGCGGTGTACCATTGGTACAGTTTTGTGCCATTTGGGCAAGAGACAGAGTTGTTCCAGTGGGGATGTCTGGAATTAAAGTCGCCGCCTATGATGAAGGGTGTATGCCCCGAGGTCCTTATTAGTTTGCCGATATCTACGAGATTAATGGGGCCATTATTGGTTTTATGCGAGTGGTATATGGAGTATATATTCGCTCTGCCATTATTAGCCAGATGCAGTTCAACTCCAGACACCTCTATGGATTCAAGGTGTGGGAGGTCAATAGGTTCATGGCGAAGTCCGCTGTTAATCAGTATACAAGTGCCACCTCCGCTGGTGGTGGGACCGCCAGTGAGGGTTCGATCTCTTCGAATCATGGTGAAGTTTGGGAATACGGGACGGTGACATGGATGCAACCTAGTTTCGGTTACAAGTACCACGTCCGCCCGGTTTTCCCTTATGAAGTCAGAGACTATCATACGCTTGGAATGCGAAACAAGGGAGTTGACATTTATGAGGATAACTTTAATTTTGGAATCCATTGTGGAGGGTATGTCTTGCATATGCAGTGAAAAGGAGTGCCTCCCTCTCAGCCTCGGTTGATAGTTTCTCATATCGGGGTCGAATATCTTCAATCAGGCGGGAGAAACTAAGTAGTTTCTCGAGCATTGAAAATTGCCCCCTCGAAGGCGTTTGCACCGCCGCTTGAATTTGAGGCGTCATGTTGGCCTTTACCGGGGGTCGCTTAGGGACTTGAATATGTTTTTGAGGGGGAGGAGTTGGGAGAGTTTTTATATTCTTTGCCTGCTGTCCCCTAAGCATGTCAGCAAATGTACATCCATTTTGGATGAGGCTTTGTGTGGCCTGTTTTCCGAAGTCTGACTTGGCTGTTTGCTTAGCTCGAGTCTCCTTGGATCTTTGTATGCTTTCTTTATATTTAGGACAATTCCTGTAACTAGCCGGATGTCCTTTGTTGCCGCAGTTGCAGCAAGTTGGCAGTGTTATTTCATCCTGCACATTTGTTGCGGGGTCGTATTTTGCTAGCGGTAGTTCGCACTTGCCAATATCGTGGTATTTTCCGCAACGAACGCAACGGCGACTCATGTTGCAGTTCCGGGACACATGCCCGAAACGTTGGCAACGTCTGCATTGAGGCATTTCTCTGTTATGAAATACCTGGAAGACAACTTGCTGATGCAAGATTGGAAGCGACTTTGTCCGTATTATGGAATCTATGTCGGTTCCTGGGGCAAGGTGAAGCTGCCATATGTTCAGCTTGCTGTATTTTTGTGGTCTGATGTTCACAAACCGTTGTGGGGGGGAGAATTTTTTGACGTCAATGAATTTGACGTTAGGAAATGTTGTCTGAAGAGCAGTTACGATGTCGTCCTTTTCCCAGGAGGCAGCGACTCGTTTTAAGAGGATTGTCCTCGACTTTTCGTCGGCCGGAGTGTTAACTTTGTGGTAGGTTTCCCTATCGTAGGTTAGGATTTTGTTTAGGGATGGGCTTAAAGTCTTTGCCTTGAAGTTGGAAATCCCTAGTCGGTTGATGTCACCGACGAAATTTTTTAAAATGAGGTCTCGTGTAAAGACCCTGGGTTGCTGCTTCCGCTGAGAAACAGCTGGGCAGACCGCGCCCTCTGGCTGGATAGTGTTGGGAACACAAGTGGCCTTTGGTTTTGGGTTAACCACCGGAGTTGGCCTCGGAGGGTAAGGCTCCTGCGGAGGGACGATTTTCGGGTAATTTTGAGATATCGCAGGGTTCGACAACTTTTTGGGGACTAATGATGATGGGGGGTGGTTTTGGCGGGTTGGATGAATGTGGAGTAGGGGTACACGACTGACCGTCGTCCATTGAATCATCAAAGTTGTCGGTGACAATCTCTAACTCCGGCTCGGGTTCTGATTCCGAGTCAGTAGTTTCCGAACCGGCACCAAACGGGAACGTGTATGGGGCAGCTTTCAGTCGCGACAATCTATTTTTTAGGGCCGCGTTCTCAGCCCCGAGAGCCTCGAGGTCCTCCTTTAGTCTCCTTATGAGAGCCATCATGCCCTGATCCGGCTGATGGCCCACATCACGGGAAGAGCAGGTGTCCATGTTTTATCAGTCACAAAACATGTGAACAGATAAGCGACAAAGGACAAGAAGCGCGGAAACAAGGAAAGAAAACGGGGGAACAAGCAAAAAACCAACAAACAAAACCAACAAACGAAAAAGAAACAAAACCAACAAACGAAAAAGAAACAAAAACCAACAAACGAAAAGGAAACAAGAAGCAAGAAGCAAGAACCAGGAAAGGAAACAAACAAACCTAATTAGTAATGTTTTTTTTTTTTTTTTTTTTTTTATTATTGTATTAATTTAAATTTGGGATTTCCTTTATTTCATCAAGTTATCTAATAATTAATGATGTCAAGTTAATAATAATTAATGATGTCTTGATGATGTTGAGTGCGATGCTGCGATAACCAGTATGGGTCTTGATGTCTTCAGTATTCGACTTGAAGTATGATCTTGTCTTGATCAGTATCGAGTGTGTCTTGCAAAAAATGATCTGTCTTGAGTGTATGTATGCTGAGGATGCGATGGTCTTCGACAGAATTGGAGCTGAAGCGTTATTGATGAGTTTATCGCATTTAACTAACTGTGAATTATAAATCAAGTATATATTCACGCTCCTGATAGCTGTGAATGTTCTCGCCCAGGAGTATGTGCCTTGGATAGCATTACTTATTTCAGATTCTTTTCTTCGTCCAGTTTTTGTCTTGGATAGTATTTCTTATCGTGGACGCCGTTACCATTCAAATTTGGCTAGAATAATAGTATGTTTTGTTTCATTTCATTTTTAAAACATTTTTTATTTTCTTTTAATATTCTTAGTTTCCAAATTATATGCTAGACAAAAAATGCTTAAATTCTAGCTTAATTATCTTGTATAATAACTTACTGGTCCTTCGCAGACGCTCTAAGCTAAACATTACTTAACAATTATATAATTTGCCTTTCGGCGACATAACTTTGCGGGAATACTTATAATTATTTGAAAGACAAAGAAAAATTTGAAAAACGTTGTGTCAATTTTTGTTGTTTTTTTCTTTCTTAAAATCTAACTTACTTAACTTACCTATTTTTTTTTTTTAACTTTTAATTTTATTTAAAGGGACCTAACATAACTTAGCTTAAATCTTATACTACCCTAATTCTAGAAAAGCTAAGTCTATATAAGCTGGCTGATGATAGTGTGATTCTATACCGACTTTGGTATCCAGGTCTTTGTAATAGTATGTGCTCACTGTGATTTGGTAACACTTTGCTGAGAGGAGTGGAGCAAACTGAATACATAGGGAAGGCGGTTAGGGGTTATGTTTATTAAAATTTTTGTAGGTGCAGAAATTAAAATTTAAAAAGTAACTATTAAATTGTACGGAAACATGAAAGCAAAGAAACTGATGCCTTATGTAGGAACCAAGTACAGGAGTGGGCGCCGCTTCGTAGAATCCTTTATTAATTGACTGGAGTTTCGTTTATTTGTTTTAAAATTTGAGTCAGGATTATTGAAAAGAGATTTTTGAAGCAAGACATAAAAAAGGGATCTCTGAAGATATTAGGTAGGCTGGTAAAAGAGATTCAATCTAACTGTTCATAAGATCGCCATTTCCTGCGTCGCGACATAATTCCTCGAATTTGATGAATAACCGGTCTTGGGGTTGTAATGTAGATTTAGATAGAAGGATATGTGCTATTATACAGCTAAGGCAACACACCTACTATAGGATGATTGCAAAAGTTCTTCCATACTTTTTAATTCAAAAATAGCCCGTCTTCTTTGGGTGTCAAAATGCGATTGGTCTGTCGATCTCAAGTTCTATTATATCCTCTTTCATTAACATTCCTGAGTCATTTTCAATCAAACATCGTAAAACTGCTGACTCCGGTCATCAAAACACGGAAGGAAACACGACGATCTTGTGGGTTTTTAGGATTGTTCTTAGCTTTATTGTTTTCTTTCTTTCTTATATTATAACTTAACGCTAGATACGAAAACTCGCATTCAATTTAGCGGTCACTTAAATTAATTTGAAAGAAAATAGTATAGTAGATCGAATCGATCTTCTTATAATTCAATTCGGGAAACACAATTACTGATTGGGACTTATCTCCGTGTGATTTAACTTAAAAGCTAGTGTTATTGTACGGGTTTGGTTCCCGAGTAATTTATCTGGCAACATGGGATTGTCGATCGAAGGGATCTTTACATAGTTTAATTTGCAAAATGAATTATTGTTCTGAACTGATTTTCACATTGTTTAACTGAAGCACGGAATTGTTGATCGGGATGATCTTTACATAATCTAATTTGAAAGAATAGAATTATTTTCTGATTTGGTTTTCCACTGTTTAACTGGGACGCTGGATTGCTGTTCAGTAATGTTCTTCACATACGTTGACTGGTTCAGAATTGATTTTCACCTTGTTTAATTTGAAAAAATATGAAATTGTTGCTTGAACTAGATTCACGCTTAATTTGAATTATTTAACTGAAGCATTGAACTGTTGATCGAAATGATCTTTACATAGTTTAATTTGCACGAATTTATTTTCACACTGTTTACTTTGAAAAAAAATGTAATAATGGGTCGGGCTTAATTCGCACGTACTCTAACTTGGAACATAGAGGTGTCTCCGTCAGTATTATGACTTCACCCTTTGGTGGGCGACTTCCTCAAAACTCACTCGTAAGAGTCCGCCATACTCTAAGGGTGGTTTCGAGTGATTCAATGGTAACGTGTAGTTACCCCAATTGATCACGGCTAGGGTGCGTGATGTACATGTTGACTGTGGTGGCAACGATTATTGGAGAAAAGGAAAAGGAATGAGAAAAAGGCATAAAGGGAAGCAGCTGCATCTGTGCGGTATTTTGTCCGTCAGTAGTGTGACTTGGGATATTGGATGTTAGTATACCCACACTACGACGATTGTTCGTCGCATCGATGCTGGTGGTCGATGCTGAATTCCTCATTGCATGTTATAATGCTGAGGGATAGAATTTTCGGCAGCCTGGCGCGCAATGCTGGTGCGAGTTTTTGGCGTTTAGACATGAGTTGGGGTGGCTTGGATAAGTCTTTGGTAATACGCTGCGCACGTGGGATGGCAGTGTAAATATGTTGGCACTACGCGCCGATTGATTTCCCTAGTGTGTGTTGCATGTTAGATAATCCATTTCTTGGAATTGGTGTTATGCAACACACGATGAGAACGATTCTTCGTTTAGGGAAATTTTTGGCTGTTGCCCCATGGAAATGCAGTAAATGCTTGTGCTAGGTTTCAGGTTTTTTGTTAAGATGCCGATGGCATGAAAACTAAGCTTTAAGATGCTTTGTCTGTATGCCATGATGAATTCAGACAATGCTGTCCGTTACCTGTGTTATGCCATGGGAACGGGTTCCTTTTTGGGAGGTATTGGTCAACGAAAGGGGTAGGGGTTGGCGTTGTGCGTGGGTGCAGGCGACATTGTGGCTGGTTAAGTGGGTTGGTTCTCAGCGTAGTATAGAGAACCCCCACGATGTCACTTGGTCTTTCACATCGATGTTCATCTTCAAGGTTAAAATCACTTGTCGGAATTTGGTATACCAGTGCATGATGGTTGAATCTTTGGTACATAGATCAAATAACCGTCCCGAATACTTTTCGCAGCATCATTTCTGTTTAATTCTTTCCGGAATAGTATAATATAATTTGACGAAAATAGATTTTCGATGTTCTGGACAGCAACCTCTTGACGAAAAATAAGTTCAGCTCTTCACGAAATTACATACTTTCATCACCTCATATACTAATTTGTGTGGGTATGCGATGTACGGGGGCATTACGTTAACACACTATAATTGTTCCTCGTCGATTATAATACTGCATAACGATAGATTTTTTTACGTTTGGGCTTGCGAAACTACAAAATTTCAGCTAACTAATAATAGTAATAGAAAAAGAATACACATGTATGTATGACAGAGTCCTATGGTCTTTATTTGGAGTAAAGAAGGTTAAGCTAGAATATGTGATTCCACTCCAGTCACAAAACGATTTCTCGGATAAAACAACTGGGCTCACAAGGACTGCAAAAAAGCCACTTTGTTCTTCCATTGCCGCTTTCTGTCACTAAAGCAAGATACAAAGCAATATCTTCATTTCCCAAATAAAAATTGACGGTGTACAATTAGAAAACTATCGGTTATCAGGGCTTACTACTATTGCCGTCGTAAAGTGTTTCCACTGTTGAGTATGGCATATATTCTTCCGAGTGAATGAAATTCTTACGCCTGAGTTTCCTTACACTTTTATTGCTGCTGAGCGAATATGGAAATTGAGTTCAAGTTTTGAACGAATATTTATTCTTTGTAGAATGTGACTACTTCGGAGGGGATAAAGTATTTCTTTAAACATATTAAGTTGTTCATCATTCTTACGCGGTTTCGAATATGTAATCTTTCCAGTTAAGAGCTAAATAAGAGTTTTGAATACAGGAAATGTCATTTGTGAGTCTTCGTTAAAAGTTTCCTTTAACAACAGGAGGCTGCAGGTTTTGGAGACATGGAATTTCATTCAGTTAGTTATTCTCCATTTGTATACGTTGAGATTGGAGTTCAATGAACAAAGTTGGATAGGCTTGGACAGATGTGTTCGAGGCAGTAAAAGAAGCTCAACGTGTCATCATCAGCAAAAGACGGAATTGAATTTGGAATCTTCTGCTGTGAAAACCATATTGGCGGTCGCAAAGAAGGTCGAATATTTAAAGATATTTTGTGAGTTGATGACTTATCAGTGATTCCATAATCTTCAATAAAATGAAGATTAAAGTTGTGGCTCGATATGAAGAGAGAAATGGAGGGTCAGCTTTTGAGTAATCTGTTGTATATTCACAGTTTAGAGATTATTTAGTCGAATAATTCAGCGACGAGGATCATTCAATGACAACAGTATTTAGGCACGCACGTGGAACATCGATTACCACGAACAATAACTGGAGTGTACTATGCGACATTATTGCGCCGGTTGAGTGAAGAAATCAAGGACAAACGTCGTCACCAGAAAATCGTTTTCTAAGGACTTACTGAACGATTCTCCTATATTCAGCTTTTTGAGTGAACGGAATTCGATTCATTTTGTTCGAGTAGAGGCAGAGATGTTGTGGCATTAGAGAGCGTGGTGGCAAGGTATAGAGCAAAGAGATTTACTTGCGTGGGCGATGGGATTGGAATTGAATGGATATTTGAATACCATTTTTGATGTTCTTTACAAATGCCCAGACATTTCTACGGTCTGTGGGACGAGGTAATATTTTTTCAATAAATAATAAATTGTGGATATGCTTAGGAATATTAAACTTTGAGTTAGAAAAAGAATACTGTGACAGAATCTGATACATGTATATGTACCTATATCAAATGTGCAAAGAACAGCACACCAACCTCAAATGAATTTCATTTGCGAATATTTTTTTCTTTCTTTTTGTTTTCTCTCTTTTTCTAAATTTCTTACTTGTTCTTGTTGTAATGTGTGCTAGCATTAGATGAAAGAGATAAAAGAATGTAAATCTTGTGTCTGTTGATTGTTAGATCATCATCATCATCATCATCATCGGCACTACAACCGGGAATCGGTCTTGGCCTTATTTAGCAAGTCCTGAGGCTTGTTAAATTTTCCATAATGATTTGTTTTTTCTGGGCAAGGTCATTAGTCTTGCGCCTGATTGTTAGATCACTACGTTGAATTCAGAAAGGGAAAAGCCCAAAATATCAAACATGTATAGCATTTATGAAAAAAGCACAGCAGAGAAATTGCAAATACGGAGAGATGGTTCACCAACTGCTCGTTGGCTTCAAAAAAGCCTACGACAGTCGCAAGGCAACGACTCTACTATATTGTGGTTGAGCTGGGAATCCCAAAAAATATTCCACCCTCATTCAAATTTGCATGCACAAAAACAAAGGGCGAGTTAGAATAGAAAACCAACTCTCAGAACCATTTGAAATCCGGAACGGACTAAAATAGGTAGATGGTCTATCACCGTGTCTTTTTAAACTTTGCTCGAGTATGTCATCAGAAAGGTACAAGACGACAACATGGCCGGATCACCCCTGAACCGGGTCACACAAGTGGTCGCATATGCGGATGACATCGCCGTTTTTGGCAATAATCTAGAAACTGTACGTAAAAACGGTGAAATTATCATGCAAGCGGCAGAAGAGGTGGGCCTAGAAATAAATGAAGACAAAACAAAATACATGATTACGGCGAGAGCAGGTGGACCTCAGAGAACACACAACAACATAAGGGCCATATATTTTAAATGTCAAAGAATTTAAATATCTGAGAACAATACTGACGGCCAGTAACGAAATTTCGAAGGAAATTAACAAAAGACTACACTCCGGCAACGCTAGTTGGCATGCAGTCAGTAAACTGCTGAAATCCAAACTGCTATCACGTAATATAAAGCTCCGTGTCTATAGAACCATAATCATGCCGATTGTTCTATACGGATGAGAAATATGGGCTCTCACAAAACGGGAACAAAACAAATTCCGCGTATCCGAGAATAAAGTTCTCAGGGATAGCTTTGGCGGCAAATATGACGAGGAGGTAGGACAATGGAGGAAACTCCACAACCACGAATTGGAAGAGCTATACCGCAAACCTACAATAGTGAGAGTAATCAAGTCGCGAAGATTCAGATGGGTCGGACACGTGGCGCGAGTGGGCAACGATAGGACCGTGCATAGAATTCTTGACGGTAAGCCAACGGGAAAGAGACCGACAGGGTGGCCCCGACGGAGATGGGAGGACAATGTTAGGTTGGACCTCGAGGAGATCGGATCGGATGGTCGAACGTGGAAGGAGAGCGCACGGGGCAGGGAGCAATGGCGGGGTCGGGTCGGTGAGGTCATGAACTTGCGGGTTCCTACAGGCCAATAATTGGTTAGTTAGTTAGAGAAATTGCACCTTATGTCCCGGATGTTGCACTGGCCGATGCAGTCTCGCGACTCATTGCAACAGTTTGATACAAAAAACCGCCACTGCATTTCAGTTTATGTGTATTTTGTTGTTATTGTTTATATTAATCTTACATTATATGTTTGCTTCTCATAAATATTATGTATTTCACAATCCATCCGTAACGAATAATACGCTATTCTTCTCACCGGCTCTCGATATTAAGTCGAAATTTGATTGGCGTATGAGTGTTGCAAAAAATGTTGAGACTGAACGGATACTGTTGTCGCACTGAGCTGCATTCAAACATAATACGTTTACATGTTGGCGATACCGCCTTGGCATCTAGTTTGGCGTTCATTTTCAAATCATATATCAAACGGTTTGAATTTTTATTTGATTGTTATCACTGATTGCTCGTTTTATTGAGTAGAGCCTGCCCGATTATAGTTTCAGTATTGCCCTAAAACTGTTACAATGATAGCGTTAGATATAAAATAATTAAATTATTTTTTAATAGCATAGGTGCATTGCAACCCTGGCATTATTTGTCTTTTCTTGCCCTGGTTTCTGTACATCCTGATTCTATGATGTACCATAGACTTTACCTGGCAACTCTCGCTGTGAATTTTCTTGCCTAGTAATAGACGCCGACCATGTGCTATGTCTCACTTGTTGAATCTTCTATTTCTACAGTCTTCTCTTCTACTCTGTGTTGTTCACATTTGAAATTCGCGAAAAACGAGAGGGGCATTCAAATTTGCAAGCAGATAGATCGTGGCGGTTGACTCAACCGGTTGAAGAGACAAATGTAGATCATGCATCTCTCGGCACAAATACATTCTCATAAGTTAGACGATTAGAAGATACAATATGTAGTTGAGATATTTTGGGGCACATGTTTTGCCGATCTGTCGCGCAATGCGTTACTCGAGTGATGATCGTGATCGCTACACCTGTATTAGTTCGACCATGTAGCCTCTAGCGATTCGCTAAATACAACACACCTCAAATGAATTTCGTTTGCGAATTTGCTTTTTTTCCTTTTTGTTTTGCTTTCTTTTTGCTTTCTTTTTTCTATATTTCATTCTTGTTTTGCGATACGCGCTCACATTAGAAGAGAGAGAGAAAGAGAATGTGCTTCTTGTGCCTGTTGATTGTTAGATCATTCTGTACTCCCGTATTCCTCGGTATAGGTTTGCGAATGTTTCGCGTATCTTTTGCTTTGGATTTTTTTGTTGCTTTTTTGTGCCAATTTTTCGCCGTAGTGCAGTATCCAAAACATTTCTATTGCGTTTGGCGCTAAATGTTTCTTCTTTTTCTGTTTTTTTATACATTTACTCATTGAATGGAATAGAGTATCATGTGTGAGCTTTGTATCGTTAGTGTATTTAGATAAGTGGGTATCTAATAGATTTCGCAAAAATAAAGAGAGAAGAGCGAGATACTCGCACTTGACTTGATATGGTCTCTGAGCAGTTTAGGAATTTTGTTGTGTGTTCAGCTATGGCCCGGAAAAGAGGGACTGCTTAGAAAAGATAAAGCGGCGCATATGGCCCTTGTAAGTGCGCGCTCAATTTTGCGACTTCATATGAGTGCGTACCTATTACAAATACACATGCATAGCGAATTTCGCAAATATTGTTTTTTTATTTATTTCGCTGTTTTTGTTTTTTCTTGTATTATTATTTTTTTTTTTACAAGATTTTGCAATAAGGTTGGATTTTCTCTTGTAGTGTAAGGCGATGACGATCGTGAATACGGCAAAGGATGTGTAGTAGTTTAGGTTGAGATAAACAAGGGGACAACTTGTTTTGTTTGCTAACTTCTGTTACTGCTGCTGTCGCTGTTGCTGTTGCCATTGCCGCAGTCATTGCCGCTGCCGCCGATTCTATGGGCCTGGCTAAAGGCTGTAGAGATACTACTTTTGGCGTATGACTGTGTATGCACAAGGTTTTGCTCTCGCTCTCGTGAATTTTTGCGGAGACCTCTAACGTTATTTGCACAGTGTATAGCGTAGGGTATATTTATTTTTTTTTCCTATAAATTTATTGTCTTGCCTATTCTCATCATCCCCATCTTCATTGTAGTTGTCGCTCCTCGTCTTCTTGAAAACTTGAGCCGTGTTGTTAAAAGTGGTTTTGCCTTGGTAGATACGTTTATTTATTTACTTACGTTTTACTCTCCGTCTTTGCCTCCGTTGTTGTTCTTGTTATTTTTCTGGAATTCAAGCTTTAGAATTTAACTTTACTAATACCGTATGCACGCGGTTAACCTTAGTAGTTAGTTGACTGTTTATTAGATATAGTGTGTCATAATAGTTCAATGTGATGCGAACGATGGTTCTCATCGCTTGGCGCTCGATCGTTGAGATTTAACTTAAATTGAGATTTAATAATAATATATAAAAAATAAATAAATAAACAAAAAATTATATTTATCAACCTTCAACATGTGCAATAAATTCTCAGATATCTATAATAAATAAACACATATATTACAAAATATATGTATTATCAAGATTCCTAAAAAAATTTAGTAGACAAAAATATTATAAGTTATATTATTAAAAACGAAAAACGAAAAACGAAAAAAAACAAACGCGTTAACCCTAAAAGATGAGATCAGCACTTTGGACAGCATGCCGTTTATGGTTGTGATCCAATTAAGAACTTTTGCACGCGGATAACCAGTCTCAGGCCTTAAAAATAATTCAGGGCAGTTGTGCAAATTATAAAAAAGAAAAACAAATTTAAAAAATAATAAATAAACCTACACCTGCAAATTCGAAAACAACGTTTTTCAAATTAACTGACAGTGTGCAATCAACATGGTATATGTGTATCTATTAAAATCTAACGATGCGCTAAATAGGCTACAACAGCAAAAACAAGAATCACGTCTATCTCGTCTATAAAACATTTGTGCAATTGACGACGTGTTCAAATTGCCCTTGGTATATTTGTTTTTTTTTTTTTGCGATTGTGTGTTCCTTTTTTTTGGTTTGATCAGCGTCGTATGGAAAAAATTTGCAACTTGTCTGCTCGAAGTTGTAGAAGTTCTTGAAACGTCTTGGACATTTATCTTATGTTCGTTGATGGTCTAACTATTCACTTTAAGACTCTGTCGGTGGTTATCAACGCGCAAAAGTATCGCAAAAATACTTTTTCCAAAAACCAATTTAGAAGAATATCTTTTATTAGTTGTTGCTGTTATTATTATTTAAATTGAGTTGTGTTAAAGTTACACAAAGAGCGAAAACGTAAAAGAATCCATTTTACATATGTAGTTGTTGTGGGTGGCTCTATAACCGTACGTATAACCACAAAAAAACGAATTTTTTCGCTGTAAATTTGCTAATTTTTTCGACTGTATGTGTTAGTAAGTGATCTCGCGCTAAGTTCCTTATATTTTTTGCTTTTGCCAAAATTTTTTTAATAGCAGACAACAAGCTTCATCTCCAATACCACAACTGATGCGATCATAATTTGGCGAACGTTTTATTTGATTTAATTTTTTTTTATTTGTTTTTTTTTTTCTTTTCGTTTTGCAGTAGCACTTCTTGAACGGGTAGTGTGTGGTGTGATAATGGTCATAAGTAGTTTAGTGGCTTAGCGGCACACTAGCGTGTTGTAACGATCTAATGCGCTTTGTAACTCTGTTAATTTGAATTTTCGCCCAACGCAGTTAACATTGCAAATTTGAAACGTGATATGCCAACATATTGAGTAATTGTTATAAAACTGTACTTTTTGCTGAGATATGAAGACAATTGGATGTTTAGCCGGTGTTTGCATACGGCAGGTTGCCATAATTGTTCAACATTTCTTATAAGTTTTCTTTTTTTTTATTTTGGTTTCCAAGTTTTTGGCGACGGCATTTGTGTTACTTCGAAAAGTTTTGAACTTGATATATCGCCTTTTAATATTTGTAATATTCTGTGTATTCCATTGCCGTGAGTGAATTACGTTCAAGATAAAGTGCTTCAAGGATCACATCGGAATTTATTTGTTTCTACTGTGCTTCTTGCATTTCCATGGTTGGACGAAACCTTCAAGGACTGTAAAACTGATGTTCGCTTTGGATTATAATCATTATTTATAATGACGAGGTGCGTACATGATTATTTATTTATACATATTGTTAAATTGTAATTGCACAGATAACTGACATTACAAATGTAACTCAATTTGAATTAATTATATTCTGTCTTTAATTCAGACAATTTAAAACAAACTATAATGCTCTATTTTTGTGGAGTGGAATTATTGTTCACTGATGCCATGAACTGATTTTATTTTGGAAAATGCATAGTATATGAATGTTGTCGTAGTCGTTTCTAGAAATGTTTCTGTCAAGATTATTCGATGAGAGTTTTTATCTGCAAAATTGTATTGAATGTTAAATCCTTTTTGAAATCATAAGTAGAGGGCTTATTAGTATAGGACTATCGTAAAAATATATCTCGATTTTTTAATTCCAATATTCTCATATTTCGAACGAAATCTGGTGTAAGTTCTCAGTTCACTTCAGCCTAACTTCCTAAAATTAATTTCCGAATTCTGCAATTTGTCATGATTTCACCGGAATATTTAATAAATGTTTGCGATACGACGGAGTGGACAGTTGAACCTATTTGCCAACGAACCACAGAAGTGGGTTTTACAAATACATGAAATTCTAAGTTTTTGCCTTTATTAAACAAGTGAAAAATAAAGCAATATATTGACAAAATAAACAAAGTCGTAAGAGGTATGTATCCATTAGTGTGTAGAAAATCAAAGCTTAGCATCGAAAATAAAATTATAATATTTAAAACCATTTTTCAAGCTATACTCCTGTACGGGGCCCCTGTATGGTGTAATTGTGCTCGCACACACAAAATAAAATTGCAAAGGTGTCAAAATAAAATATTGAAAATGTTGCTGAATTTGCCATGGCATTATTCGACACATGAACTACATGAAAACGCTAACGTTAAACAGGTAGAGTTCTACATTGACAAATTCAATCGAAACTTCTTCGTCAATTGTTCTTTTTCTGACAATATTCTCGTTTCCCGTCTTGCGTTATCCTAAATCACTACATATGTACTCTGTCTATGAAAATTATATCGAGGTTATTATTATATAAAATAACCGGAAGCTCGTGCAATATTAGTCTTAAGATTCAAATAAGGGTTTTTTATTGTAGTTTTCCCTTAATTTATTATTTGCTATTCATTAAAATTGTGCTATTGTCGTTATATAGATTTAATATTATAGTTGTAAAGGAATTGCTATCCTAAATCTCTTAAGTACTAGTTGTAAAATATATCATATATGTAATTATCTACCAAATAAAAAAATTGAATTGAAATAAAGCAATATATAGTGAGTCAACCTTTGCAAAAATTCGTTATTTTTTTAATATTTTTCGTAAGATAAAGGGAATACTGGGACATATATGCGTAAAAAGTTGATATTTATTGAAGGTTCGTAGATTGTCATTTATTTGAAAGTTCGAAGACTGTCAGAAGAGTTCTGAATAAACTGAGTATATAGTCCACTGCATTCTCACCCTGAAAAAGCGCATTTCCCCTGATGTCAGAATCTTTTCTAAGTCCTAAATTATTCGCTTTTGTTTGGGAAATATTGATATCAAAAATTCATATCGCTTCAACACTAGATTGCCCAAGGAAGTCATTTTGACTGCTTTTTAATTGCAATTAGAAAAATAATTATGTATATAACGATACCATTTCTTAGAATTTCTTGACTTTTTGTACAACATATAAATGCGTATATTAATAATTGTATTTACCTTCCCCCTCTTTCATTTCCGGTATACATGTGTTATCCCTATATTGCCCAAAAGCAGTCATTTTGACTGCTTGGGAAAGTTTAAATAATCAAATGACTCTTATTATTGAATTGAGTAAATTTCTTATATGACCAGTTCGGCTCTATATTGAAATAGCAGTTTTCATTTTTTTTTCGATTACCGTTACATGATAAAATGTCGATTTGGGCGGATATTTGATAAGTTGCAGTTGCTCAATAAGCTAAACTAGTACTTGTTATTCGAATCTTTATGCAATGATACTTGTTCTAACAAGTTGTTTAATTTACTTCTTTTGCGCCCGAAGACTCAATCATCAATGATGAAAATGAAAGTGTCATCAATATGCCCAGGAAAAGGTGTAGGGTGCTAAGTAGTTCAGACTCTGATGAAAAAACTGAAAACACCTTTCAGGAAACCGAAACAGCTGCCGATGGTACTGTGTGGCCAAAATATGACGAAGGTGGCATTCCTGGAAGGTGGTGACCATTTACTTGTATTTTCAAGGGTGTGAAAGGGTCAACAGGCTACCCAAAAAGCAGCATTATGGCAGGTAATCTTTTCAGTGCATTCTCGTTGATAATAGATAACTATATTATCAAACATATAAAAAAGTGCACATAAGAAGAAGGCCGCCGTATTTTGAAGAACGCTTGTACAACAGCATTACCGGAAATACGTGCATTTATTGGGATTTTATATACTCCTGGAGCCTACGCCCAAAAAAACAAATCTAGTTAGAACTATTAGAGGAAACAAAAGAGAACTACCCAAAGCAGCCAAAGAAACGAAGGATAACATGTCTTGTTTTTCACTCTGCTAAATCAGAGAATTGTGTTCTTCATCATCATCATCGGAACTACAACCGGGAAGTCCTGAGGCTTGTTAAATCTTCCATAATGATTTGTTTTTTTTTTTCGGGCAAGGTCATTAGTCTTAGTGTTCTTAGAATATATAAAAGCAAACCAAATAAAATAGTAGTTGTTCTAATTTTTTTTTTGTTTCGGTAGGAAGGTGAAAATCTTCAAAAGATACCTCTAGACCGATCCAAGGGCATGCCGGGTTTTTACCGACTAAAACCACCTCCCGCCAGGCTCATATTCCCGTTGATCCCCGCGGAACTTTCTTTTAGATATTCCATCGCGGGGCGGGACGGAGTTTACTTGTTACTCCGCTCGTCACATCGCAACTGCTGCATCATTTCACAGAGAATACCACTGGTTACGGACCATGCTTGTTTTGAACTAAGCGTGTATTCTATTACTCCTGCCGGAGTAACTGTCCGTCTCGTGTGTCTATCCAAAATCGTTCGTGCGGTCTCGAATCTCACGCACTCTGTGAGTACGTGTTCCGCATTCTCTATTTTGCCTTCGCAATACAAGCAGTATGGGTGATTCACATGCTTATACTTGTGCAAGTATTGCCGAAAGCATCCATGTCCTGATATTAGCTGAGTCAAGTAGTAATTCAGCTCGCCATGTTTTCTTTTCACCCATGTTTCTATATCAGGTATAGGTCCATCTTCCCTTGGTGGAAGAATCTCACCTTCGTTGCCATTCTCTTAGGCTTGAGAGCTCTAATTGTGTCCGCATTCTCCAACGATGCTCTTGGGAGACCTTATGCCATGCAGCGTTTTCTTTAGCTGCAATGTCAAGTGGTGTCCTTCCGGCCAAAACATTTATGGCATTATAGCGTTAAGCAAGGATAGTGAAGAAGGTGAATTGAACACACGATGAAACGATTGAAAAGCGAAGCAGTGAAGCATCAGACTACTGACCGTGTTTAGAATTTTATTTCCAAACTCGAGTATATTCCACTGGTGTGAATAATTTTTATTTTATCGCTTGGTATACGGTTCTGATGTATTTTTCTTATTCGATTTTTTTCGTTCGGTGTTCTTCACTATTTTTGCTTGCTTGTGAATTGTGTGTATCTGTTAGAATCGCTACACACTCCCGCCGCAGTAACTTCGTTACGATCAGATTCGTATGCGGACGACGGACGAACGAGAGAGAAACGAGAAAACGTCGGAGGCTGGGCTCTATGCGGAAGTCGTGACCGTGTGTGAAGTTCTGCTTTACTATGGGAAGTGAATGCTGCGTGTTCAGATCACGTCGGGGTCACCAATTATATAGCGTTAAGCAAGGATAGTGAAGAAGGTGAATTGAACACACGATGAAACGATTGAAAAGCGAAGCAGTGAAGCATCAGACTACTGACCGTGTTTAGAATTTATTTCCAAACTCGAGTATATTCCACTGGTGTGAATAATTTTTATTTTATCGCTTGGTATACGGTTCTGATGTATTTTTCTTATTCGATTTTTTTCGTTCGGTGTTCTTCACTATTTTTGCTTGCTTGTGAATCGTGTGTATCTGTTAGAATCGCTACAGCATCTTCGGATACCGTTCGAAATGCACAACATACTCTTAGTGATGCTAGTCTATGCGCTGAGTTCTAAGTTCTAAGCATACATTTGTGAAAATTGATAAAAGTAATAAACACATTTTAGCGGAATCTGTTGAATTTTATAACAGCACAAAATTTGGAGTTGATATAGCAGATCAAATGGCTAGAAAATATACAGTAGAAGCTAAGTTCTCGTAGGATCCCCTCCAAATATTTTTCAATATTTTAGATTTGGCTGCTATAAATGCTTGGATCCTTTACAAAGAAACGACAGGAATGCAAATACAACAAAAAAAGGTTCTTGTTTCAATTAGCAGAACAGCTTTCCATCGAATACAGAGATGCAAGACAGAAAAATTCATCAGAACATGAAGATCCACAAAGATCAACTGCAACATCATCAAATGCGACCTATTCTAAAAAACGCAAAATTTGGCAATTACGACTTTGGCACAACAACAAAACAAATAATATATGTGAAAAATGTCAAAAATCTGCCTGCGGAAGATGTACACATAAAAATATTTCCACTTTCACTTCCATAAAATGTGCAATTAATAATGCATACATTATTTTTTTTTTCCAAGTGAAGTAAATATCTTCATTGTTAATATTTACTAATAATATAAAAAATATTAAAACTTAATTTTAGACGAATTTCTTTACACATAGTTTGTTCTTTCACAATTTGAGTAAATTTGACTGCTTTTGGGCAATATAGGTATATACTAAATTTCAGTCTTTCTAGTGTAATATCACTATGTCTTTATTTGAACACACTGATAACTGTGAAACTGGCGCAAGACTAATGACCTTGCCCGGAAAAAACAAATCATTATAGAAAATTTAACAAGCCTCAGGTCTTGCTAAATAAGGCCAAGACCGGTTCCCGGTTGTAGTGCCGCTGATGATAATGATAACTGTGAATATTTCTAGATCACTTTATCACGCCTACTATTTATTTCTTAATGCTCATATACTTTAGCTTATTTTTTTTTTACACAAACGCGCGCACAAAAGAGTATTTTGAAGTAAGTATTTTCCGCGAATTCAAACCTCGATCTTGGCCTTTTGGAGCCACCTGTGATCTCGCCGGTACAGTCTTCCATGCGGGATGTGAGATTTCGTCCGCGCACTATTCAACGCATTCTACGTGAACTGGATTGTAGGAAGGCAACCGGCCCGGACTGAATACCAGCAATAGTCCTTAAGAACTGTGCTGATTACAGCGGCAAAAAATAGAGCTTTTAAACAATGGCGCTCCAATCCCATCGATGTTAACAGAACGAATTTTGTTAGAATCAGAAACGCGTGCAACCAGGCGATTGATACCGTGAAGAAGGCTCACAACGACAGGGTGATCAATAAGCTCCTTCGGTGCCCAACTGGTTTGCGCCCTTTCTGGTAAATGGCAAAAGCTGTTAGCAGTAACTTCGCATCTTCCTCCTTCTCTCCGTTGGTGACAGACAGCGGGACGTTAGTCACGAATCCAAAGGATAAAGCTAATGTGTTCGCGAATTTATTTTCCGCGAATTCAAACCTCGATCCCGGCCTTTTGGAGCCACCTGTGATCTCGCCGGTACAGTCTTCCATGCGGGATGAGAGATTTCGTCCGCGCACTATTCAACGCATTCTACGTGAACTGGATTGTAGGAAGGCAACCGGCCCGGACTGAATACCAGCAATAGTCCTTAAGAACTGTGTTCCAGAACTATCGCCGGTTCTTGGCAGACTCTTCCGCTTATCTTATGCACGGAGGACCTTTCCTGCCTGCTGGAAAATCGCTCGAGTTCAGCCAATCCCAAAGACGGGAAAAAAGTTTCTCCCACAAAATTACCGCCCGATAGCATTACTGTCTATTTTATCTAAGGTAATGGAAAAAGTCATCAATACAGAGTTGGTTAAGTATTTGGAGTGCAACGGACTCCTGAATGATCGTCAATACGGATTCCGTGGCAGGCGGTCCACAGGAGACCTTTTGACACTTATAACAGATATATGGACATCTGCGATTGAACGGCATGGTGAATCAAGGGCGGTCGCATTGGATATCTCCCATACTGCCTTCCCACGCGAGTGTTCCCAGCGCGTTACAACTTGCAACTGTTCAAAAAGAACTGCAACAGTTATCTGATGGCATCTCGGGGCGCCCACTCGACGCTATAGGTTCGCCTCTCTCGAGAGAAATCTAATAAAAAAAAAAAAAAAAAAAAAAAAAAAAAAAAAAAAAAAAAAAAAAAAAAAAAAAAAAAAACCCTTAAATGTCAGAGCACAGTGCGAGCGGATGGAGAGGGAGTGGATAGGGAAAGGAGGCGTTGATGTATATCGGTTTTGAATGTCTGGACATCACAACGACCAGGAACCACATGATCAGGCAGAACATTCCACCTTCGTGTGGTTCGGCTAAAGAATGACTCTCTATGTTTATTTGTTCTTATATTGCTTGAACTAAACCAATAAATGGAATGGTAGCCCCACTAAACTAAAAAGTTGTGGTATATTACGGAATCGGTTGATTTTTTAAAGATGTTTTGATAATATATGAGTGTTCATACTATTATATGCTTATACTAAGTTTAGAACAAGTATTTGCCGTTTATAGTACAACTTGACAACATTATGTTATCCACTCTTTTCGAGCATCTTCCGACATTTTTTGACTAGAATTATTATCCCGTCATTGTAGAACTCATTTGCTAATGAAAATTTATAGCATTTTTCTTTATTCAAACACTGTTCTATATTGAAATAATTCGCATTCTTTACGCCCACCGTCTACCATTTTTCGGTCAGAAACATACCATTAATTTCTAAGTAAAAATTGAAAGTTTTATTTAGACGCTGATTTATTTATCCATATATTTGAAATTCTGCCATTTCTAGACTACCATCCTTACTGTGACGGATGTTTGGGTTTTATTTTTGAAAGGGCGGCTGGGATATTACCAGGTTTCTTCGGCCGAAGAACGAGTCATTGTGCAGTATCCAAGTTCACTTGAACGCAAGTGGTAACACGAGTATTTCCAGAACAACTACTTCTGGTAACACGAGTATTTCTAGAACTAGTCTCACAGAATATATTCCGTTTGTGTTGTAAGGATATGATTGTACATGTTACGCTTAAGAGTGTTATTGTTTGATTTTGTATCCGCTCGAGTATGTATAGTGCTAATTTGAACAAACACGTATTCTGTAACACAGGTCGTAAAATGCCCACGATAATATCGAAAAAAATAAAATACAATTGTTCAATTCATAAGGTATTCAATATAAGGTATAAATGACCTCATTTATCGTAGTTTTCGATGGAATTTGCATAGATATAGCTGAATTTGAATCTATTGCTTCAAGCTCTGAATGACTATAGTCTTCGACTCTAGAAAGCCCTAATCTCAATTGCCGAAATTTCTTGTTTATTTCCTTTGATATTTTATTACGAGTCGTCTGTATTGTTCTTGGATATTTAAACTTTAAAATTTCTAAATATCTTTCTTCTGACGTTTATGTTCGTTCCTCAGATCCGCCTGTCCTCGCCGTAATCATGTATTTTGTTTATTTTTCGTTGTTTTTTAGACCCACACCTTTTGCCGTTTGCATGATAACTTCATTGTTTTTACATACAGTTTCCAGATTATTGGAACTACTACTACTATACTATTTATTGGCCTGTAGGAACCCGAAAGTTCATGACCTCACCGACTCGACTCCGCCATTGCTCCCTGTCCCGAGCGCTCTCCTTCCACGTTCGACCATCCGATCCGATCTCCTCGAGGTCCAACCTAACATTGGCCTCCCATCTCCGTCGGGGCCGTCCAGTCGGTCTCTTTCCCGTTGGCTTACCGTCAAGAATTCTATGCACGGTCCTATCGCTGCCCATTCGCGCTACGTGTCCGGCCCATCTTAATCTTCGCGACTTGATTACTCTCACTATTGTAGGTTTGCGGTATAGCTTTTCCAATTCGTGGTTGTGGAGTTTCCACCATTGGCCTGCCTCCTCGTCATATTTACCCCCAAATATACCCCTTAAAACCATATTCTCGAATACGCGGAATTTGTTTTGTTCCCGTTTTGTGAGAGCCCATGTTTCGCATCCATATAGAACAATCGGCATGAGTATGGTTCTATAGACACGGAGCTTTATATTGCGTGATAGCAGTTTGGATTTCAGGAGTTTACTGACTGCGTGCCAACTAGCGTTGCCGAAATGCAGTCGTTTGTTGATTTGCTTCCGTTCATGGAATAATTAAACAATTTTTCTTAGGAGCTGCTCAGAGCGCTCCATGTACTTTATTATTCTCTAGATATAAAAGGCTACATTTCCTTGGCTTACTGGCTATTTATACTATTCTATTATCATTATTCCACCCTGTCGGTCTCTTTCCCGTTGGCTTACCGTCAAGAATTCTATGCACGGTCCTATCGTTGCCCACTCGCGCCACGTGTCCGACCCATCTGAATCTTCGCGACTTGATTACTCTCACTATTGTAGGTTTGCGGTATAGCTCTTCCAATTCGTGGTTGTGGAGTTTCCTCCATTGTCCTACCTCCTCGTCATATTTGCCGCCAAAGCTATCGCTGAGAACTTTATTCTCGGATACGCGGAATTTGTTTTGTTCCCGTTTTGTGAGAGCCCATGTTTCTCATCCGTATAGAACAATCGGCATGATTATGGTTCTATAGACACGGAGCTTTATATTACGTGATAGCAGTTTGGATTTCAGCAGCTTACTGACTGCATGCCAACTAGCGTTGCCGGAGTGTAGTCTTTTGTTAATTTCCTTCGAAATTTCGTTACTGGCCGTCAGTATTGTTCTCAGATATTTAAATTCTTTGACATTTAAAATATATGGCCCTTATGTTTATGTGTGTTCTCTGAGGTCCACCTGCTCTCGCCATAATCATGTATTTTTATTGGAACACTTGCTTAATTCCTTTCAGGAATAATCCAATCATGTTATTGTCCTGTATATCTCTGATGACACGCACAAGGTTGACAAGATATCCTGAGGGGCCATTCTCCTGTTTTTAATGGTCGCGGATTTCAGTGGTTCTAAGGGGTGTTCTTTTATTCCTATTCGTCATATATTTTCATTCATATATCACGTGCACAAATAATGTTTCCGCCGTTTTCTATGAAAAATTAGGAATTTATTGTGAACAAACAGTACATTACGCTTTATTCAAAGTATTGTCCATTACTAGACACTACTTTTTCCCATCTTTCTGGCAGCATCCGGATACCAAGTCTATTCATCTTTTGAGGATATCCACGAATCGACCCATTTTTTAGTCTTCATATATTATAAAGTGCTCCTCGGATAGACTATGTGCCATGGATCGAAATAAGTGAAAATCAGAAGGGTCAAGGTTTGGTGAATACCCCGGGTGGGGTAGGACTTCCCAATGAAGTGTTTCCAAATAGCTTTTCACCGGGATCGCAACATGTGGACGAGCATTATCATGGAGAAGAATAATTTTATCATGTCTGGAGTAGTAATGGACGCGTTTTTCCTTGAGTGCTCGGCTCAATTTCATTAATTGTGTTCGGTAGAGAATTCCAGTGATGGTTTCATTCGATTTCAGCAATTCATAATACACGAGGCCAATTTGATCCCACCAAATACACAGCATCGGTTTTTTCCCATGAATATTCGGTTTCGCTGTCGATGTTGAAGCATGGCCAGGTGGTCCCCATTATTTTCTCTTCCTTGGATGATCGTAGTGGATCCATTTTTCATCCCCAGTAACTATACGATGCGAAAACTCTTTTTTTGCCTGCCAAATAGCATTTCACTAATGCAAAGTCAGCATTTAACCTCTCTCGGCTTCATTTCGTATGGAATCCATTTTTCATCCCCAGTGATTATTCGATGCAAAAAACTCTTTTTTTTTTGCTCGGCAAGCAACATTTCATTTATGCAAAGCCGGCGTTGGACGTCCCGTCTAACGTACGTGCAAGTTCTTTTTGGGTTTGGGATGGATCTTGATGCAATATTGCTTCCCAATTCCCTGTCTTCGTACACTTTCGGCCTCCCACTTCGTTCTTTGTCTTCCACGTCAAACTCACCGTTTTTAAATTTTTGAAACCTCTCACGACAACTTCCCTCACTCAATGCAAACTTCAAGCAATCGATGCGCCTCAGCGGCAGATTTCTTCAAATTAAAAAAGTAAATCAAAAGTTCCAACAAATGCTGCTTATTTGGCACAAAACTAGTCATTTTTGCAAGAAAAAAATGATGTAAAGCTGATACAAAGTCACTATTATTTTGAGGTTATGTTATTATCACATGTTCAAACTCACAATATTACGTTTGACATTTGACAATTTCTACATAATTTTCTGGTGGTGCCATCTTTTGCCAAACGAAAACTTATTTGTACACCTATTAGATTTGGCTTGAAGTGGCATATTTTTTCAGGTTTCCCCGTTTGATTACAATTTGGTGTCTTTTGTGTTAAGTCTAGGGGTTTTTTGAAATCAATAAAAAATTGATGGGTCCAAGGGATGTCGTCTTTACTGTGAGCACTTGGTCGCGGAATTCACATGGGTAGCCCCCTGTAGTTCTTCTGTATATGGTGTGATTCTCGCCAAAACATAATTTATAGTATTTTGTATGAGACTCCTCTATAATCCCCACAGTCAGATATGTCGTCCTTTTTGAAAATATTGACAACTATTGAGGGTTTTCATTCTTCCGGAAAATATTCCATATCCCATATTGTTTTGATCGGTTGGTATATCCTTCGAGCGTTGCTTCTCCTTCATGCTACGTAGGTTCCGCCGGTGTGTAATCATGGAGCCTAGTTTGTTTTTTAGTCGATTTATTGTTGCCACTACTGTAGTGGAAGCTCTGGCGATGGAATCTGTAGCTCGGCTGTATGTGCGTTTAATGCATTTATTTCTATTTGATTTGTATGCACACTAAACAGGTTTTCAAAGTATTGCCTTGACCTTATTATAAGGATATTGTTTATTACTGTAAACAAACAACGATTTGTGTCTCGAATTTTGATTCTCTCTCGATATCCGTTTTTAATACAATTTACGGGGGCATACAGTTCTCTGTTGGTCTTAGCTCTGTCATTTACTAGAATTTTTGTGACTCCCTTTCTGGATTGTCGCATATCTTTTCAGCATTAATTTTATTATATCTTTCTAAGTAGATCACCCTGAGATATGGGCGTTGCTCTCTGTTTGCTTGGCTTTCATCTTCAAATCACTGTTTGGCTTAATTGTTTTCTTAAATCCTAATACATTTTGTGCTGGTTTTTTGGTCACGTATCTAATACTTCTTCTAAGGTGTAATCGAACACGTTCCTCGTTTCTTCGTCGCTAGTTTCTGTTGAGGCGTGTATGTTGATGAGCACATACTTGTACCGCTGGTCCTGTATTTTTAGCAACGATATTCGATTATTAATCAAATTCACGGGTTTTACATGGGTGTGATCTTGTTCTTATGATGAACCCGGCTCCAAGATTATGTGTGTCAGTACCTCCGCACGCAAGAGTGAATCCGTTGCTTACGATTATTTGATATGGTTGTCGGACCTCCTGAAGCGTCGAATGATGTCAATTTTATATTGCTTGAGGTTCTCTATAACCATTTTTACCGCCCCTGTTTTATATAGCACTTCCCGTTTTCCCCCGACGTTTTCTTTTTTTTTTTTGAATCAGCGGTTTCGGAATGAATTACAAGTATTCCCTAATGATAGGTGTTTTCTCATGTGTTTTTTGTTTTATGTTTATTATTCGTTTTTAAATTTTTTTATTCCCACGAGTATTGGGTTGTTACATAGTTCACCATGCCAGAACCTCTTGATGTGGCAAGGTCTTTTTACTGTTCTGATTCGGCCCGCTATGAGAGCCGCCTTATTATATAGCTGGTGTACTCCTAAGGAAAGGGTATCATATTTGTTGCACGGGGAAATAGGGATCTGACATGTTCATCACAGCACGAACATACAGACTCATCCTTAGGAAAACACCACTAACCAGAAATGAAGGTAAAACTGCATACAGTTTTCTAAACACAAATTGCCGAGTGTTATTCTAATACGAAAAAATAAATTGGCCAACCTGCTAAACAAACACCGCTAAACTATGTCATTGGATGTCCGAAATAGAAATAAACATGTCGTACATAACCATAAAATAGAACTGAAAATATTCAAGAAAAAATAAATAAACGTGATGCGTTTATTGACCCAAATGATTTTGGAACGATTGACAGGCGATTCAGACAGATTAAATTTTTTTTCTTCTTTTTTTTCTATATTTTATTTTTAATTGAACGCACGGAAGAAGAAAAGAAGGTTGAAAATTGAAGCGGCATTCAAAAGTGAAAATTGAAATATGTAATTCGACTCGAGGACGATGCTTATCTACCCGTCTAAAATTAACGTTTCTGATTAAAGTATTTGCAAATGTTTCGCACTATTTTACATTCAATCTGAATGATTATCTGAACTTCCTGCACCCATTAATTGAGTCTTAAGAGATTGTCTACGGTTTTTTATTTGACATATTTCTGTATTTACTAAGAAGTTTTGTTTAAAAAAAGAGAAGTTTATCTGTGCACAACCTTTGGGGCAGCTGCGTAACGGCTGACTTGAATTCAATTCTGGTTTGTTTTGAAATTAGGTTTCGGAAAATTTCAGCTGAAGTGGTACCGCACTTCACTTTACAATTGATGAATTACCCATAAAGGGGTTATAGCCTAATTGTATTTTTTTTTTGTTTTTCATTTTTCATTATTGGCTTAATTGATTCAACATCCCAAAAACAATATCCATTAGCACTAATTTGTTAAATGGGCCTCAGAGCAAAATTTCTGAATCAATGTCAATGTCAATGTTTCTAAAACGCTTTTGAATGCTTAGCGAGTCTACAGTATCATTTTGCGGTTGTGTAACTCAGTTAGTTGATAGGGTGGTTAAATTTTAAGGGCCGATGTTGATTTTAAATAAAACACAAATTATTTAGGAAATTATTGTCATTTCTTTTTATTATGATAATATTGGTATGGTTCAATTATGTATGGAACAAAATATTGGCCAAATGGCCGCCGCGACCTCGGCGACACACCTTCATCCGATGGTCCAAATTTTCGATGACGCTGAGGCATAATTGAGGTTCTATGCCGTTAATGTGCCGAATTATCTCATCCTTTAGCTCTTGAATTGTTGCTGGCTTATCGACGTACACCTTTTCTTTCAAATAACCCGAAAGAAAGAAGTCCAACGGTGTCAAATCACATGATCTTGGCGGCCAATTGACATCGCCACCACGTGAGATAACACCGCCATTGAATTTGTCGCACAAAAGAGCCATTGTTTCGTTAGCTGTGTGGCAAGTGGTACCGCCCTGTTGAAACCACATATCGTCCGTATCCATATCTTCCAATTCGGGCCATAAAAAGTTCGTTATCATCTCACGATAGCGAACACCACTCACAGTAACTGCCTGACCGGCCTCATTTTGGAAAAAATACGGACTGATGATGCCGCCAGCCCATAAACCGCACCAAGCAGTCACTCTTTGTGGGTGCATTGGTTTTTCGGCAATCACTCTTGGATTATCATTCGCCCAAATGCGGCAATTCTGCTTATTGACGAATCCACTGAGGTGAAAATGTGCCTCATCACTGAAGATGATTTTCTTCGAAAATTGATCATCCGCTGTTGCCATTTCTTGCCACCATTCTGACAACGCTTGAAATGGTCAAGAGGCTTTAGTTCTTGAGTCAATTGCACCTTGTAAGCGTGTAAATGCAAGTCTTTATGCATAATGTTCATCAACGACGAGCGTGAGAGGTGTAATTGTTGGGCACGACGACGAGTTGAGGTGGACGGCTCTTCAGCCGCACTATCGCGAACAGCAGCAATATTTTCTGCAGTACGAGCTGTACGAGCATGCACTGGTGTTTTCACATCTCCTACAGACGCGGTTTGCTCAAATTTTTGTACGATTTTTCCGATTGTAACTACATTTGGACGATTAAATTGACCGAAAAAATCACGAAGTGCACGATATGCATTTTGATTTAAACGCCCATTTTCATAATAAGCCTGAATAACTTTAGCGCGTTGCTCGATATTGTATCTTTCCATGGTTCAAATTGAGTTAGTAATTTGAATAATAATTGAAATTGAGAAATGTCAAATGAAATGCAGAAAAAAACTTGACGTTTAGGTGTGGTTCACATTCAACATCGGCCCTTAAAATTTAACCACCCTTTTACTTTTATAAATGTTAATTATTCTAATACTGATACTAGTACACTAATAATAAACTTAGTTTTAATACTGCTCAGCTGATGTTAAACAATGTATAGTAAATTGATTTTTAAACTTCAAACGCGATTATCTCAAAACCATGTTTTTTAACACTGACAAAGAGTTTTTGCAATTTACATTGAACCATCTTGGAAGTTAATCAGTTGCTGGTTCGATAGATTTTAACGAGAAGTACACACGATGATAAAAATTGATTGACATTACATTTTTTTATAAAGGTTTGCAAATTTTTGTTAAACAAAGACAAAAAATTCAAATTCATATCAATTTGCGCAAATGATTTTTTTAATGGTGCTGTGTATTTCTATGCTACATTTGATATATATTATGAAAAATATTTAATTTTTTTTTGTTTTAGGTGCAGCTGAAAAGCTGTTTTAGTTTAGATTTTTATTTAATTTTTTTTTATGTAGTTTAGTGAGGGCAGAACCCTCATTTATTTGGCTTAATGCAAGCTTAAATTAAATTAATATAAAACCTTACAGACTATCTTAAAATCCAGAGTAGTAATTAAGACTTTATTAAAAACGACAAAAAAAGGAGAAAAAAAAACAGGAAGGTGAAGATGACAGGGCGATGGGGGGGGGGGGGGGGGGGGGGGTAGGAGGCTAGGGGAGAGCAAGTGTTTGTGGGGGTGGTAAATGCGGCATTAGTGAAACAGTGACTGTAAACGCCATGTGTACGGACTGGTAGAGGGGCGGGGTTAGTGAGCTGGGGCGGAGAGGTTGAAATTGTGGGAGGGGCTGGAAAGGTGTAGGGGAGAACTAGTTTCGGGGAAGGAGAGGAGAGGTAGGATTGCAGGGTAGAGTGGTTATTGAAGGGAGGGGGCAGGGTTAGGGCAGGATTTCTTCTGATACGTCGTTTGAGAGCGGGAGTGGAGAGGTTAAAATCGAAGGAGTTAGGGAAAGAGTTGGCCTGTCGTAGCATACGCGAGATGGGTTCGTTAGCGCCGTAAGAAGTGTGATGAGCGGGCACGTAAAACAGTCGAGGGTTACGTCGTTACGGGGGTTTGTATGAAATGTTAAAGTGGAGAACAAGCTTGGGCAATTGAGTGATCCAGACAGAAGGCGATGGACAAAGATGATGTCAGCATGGATTCTGCGCTCTTCAAGTGTGTTGAGATTGATTAGAGCGAGCCGGCTTGTGTGTGGTGGTAGAGTCAGCGGATTTTCCCAGTCCACGGGGGCAAAGCGCAAAAAAACGACGTTGAACGCTCTGAACCCTGCGAATGTGGGACAATTGATACGGGAACCAGACCCGACTAGCATATTCGAGTAGTGGCCGGACAAAAGTTATGTAGAGGGTGGCGTAGGGGTTTAGGTGTTCCTTCGACCAGCGTTTTCCTCAGACCGTAGACCTCGTTCAAAACATGCTGCCTTGTACGTATGTGGCAATTTTGGGAAAAAAAAATAAAAAAAATTACTATGCACACGTCATTATATGTACAATAAATCCTCAAAATTTCACTGTGGTTTTATTATTGCATCATTACAAAAAAAAAAGAAAAAAAAAACAAAAACAGATGTCTAATTTCGATCATTCAAATAGTGTGACCCCTTAAATAGTAAATCCTTGATATTGAGATTTCTTCTCTAACATTTTATCAACCAAAATTTACCAGCGATTTAAGTTTGAGTTAAGTTGTTGTACCAGTTTGCACCATGACCTTGTTCGACATGTCCATTTTAATTAACTATAATTACCAAGTGCGCGAGCACAATGTATTTCATGTGACAAATAATTTTTGGGATAACAGTTCATATTAAAAATTAAGAACTTGGTGAATGGGTAGCACATTATACTTATTAATTATCCCTTCTCTTTAATTTTTCTTACCTGCAGACACTAATGAAAGTTTCCTGAATCAAGATCATTTCATCTCATTCATACAATCCTCTTCAAATTCAATATAAATGGTGCAGCGGCTTCCAAAAATTGTTTTTTTTTTTTGTCTTAATCGATAGTAAACCACTTGTAGAATATGCTCTCAAAGCCCCAGGTATGAATTTGTATTTTAGTGGGTCAAAATGAGCTCGAAAAGTGCACATACCCAAGCACACTGTACAGTGTTCAGAAACCTTAAATGCATTTTTCTCAAAACCATGTTTTTGAAACCCGTATGCAAGAGAACTCATAATTTTACAGATGAATTCATATGATTTCTTTTTTAAATGAAAGGTTAATTCATTTGCCACTTGATGAATGTATTTTTAGAAGTTAAGATTTTGTTTAAAGTTATAAACAAAAATAAGTTGAACATTTTCCCAAAAAAAAGCCTTTTTTCAATCACGTTTTTATTATTATTATTATTTATTGGCCTGTAGGAACTCGGAAGTTCATGACCTCACCGACTCGGCTTCGCCATCCTTCCCTGTCCTGGGCACTCTCCTTCCACGCTTCACCATTCGATCCGATCTCCTCAAGGTCAAACCTAACATTGTCCTCCCATCTCCGTCGCGGCCGTCCTACCGGTCTCTTTCCCGTTGGTCTACCGTCAAGAATTCTATGCACGGTCCTATCGTTCCCCATTCGCGCCACGTGTCCGGCCCATCTTAATCTTCGCGACTTGATTACTCTCACTATTGTAGGTTTGCGATATAGTTCTTCCAATTCGTGGTTATGGAGTCTCCTCCATTGTCCTGCCTCCTCGTCATATTTACCTCCAAAGATGCCTCTCAAAACTTTATTCTCGAATAGACGGAATTTGTTTTCTTCCCGTTTTGTGAGAGCCCATGTTTCGCATCCATATAGAACAATTGGCATGATTATGGTTCTATAGACACGGAGCTTTATGTTACGTGATAGCAGTCTGGATTTCAGCAGTTTACTGACTGCGTGCCAACTCGCGTTGCCGGAATGCAGTCTCTTGTTAATTTCCTTCGACATTTCGTTACTGGCCGTCAGTATCGTTCCCAGATATTTAAATTCTTTAACTTTTTCAAAGATCTTACCTCTGACGTTTATATGTGTTCTCTGAGACCCACCTGCTCTCGCCGTAATCATGTATTTCAATCACGTTTTTTGATAAAAAAAATTCTTTTAAATACCTTAAATACTCATCAAATTGCTACACTCATAAACTAAACAAAACTAACAACGAGGCTCTGAACTGCACACCACAAAACATTTTTTTCTTTTTGGCGCTTATGTCTTTTACTTGTAACTTGCTAGATTATGCATCATTTTTAATGAAAAAATTAATTTAAACAGTTTTATGTATACACAATAAATGCTCAAATTTGCAACAATATATATAAAATAGTTTTTTTTTTCTAAAAAAAATTGACAAATTGGATTTTTTTGGCCCTCCACACCAGGATAGATAGATTAATGGCTTGCTTTTTATTTTTGTATGTACCTTCATTTAATTTCTTAAAGAATAGCCTCTTAGTTGAAACCCATCTATAAATAGTAAATCTGTTTCTGGTTATTATTATCTGTGTGCGGTCATTCAAAATCAACGTTCAAATCATGTGCATCAATTCTTCAATTGAAACTCACTAAAATTAAATTCCTATAGTTGATAAAAAACGATCTCTTATTCCAATCCCCAATATATGTCTGTTAGTGTCATTACAATTCGTCCGCATTAAGGTGTAGTGCAGACCACAATATTTGAAAGTAATCAACAGCAATCCTTTTACTTTTGCAGACGTCCTAACTATATACAATATAAAAATTCAAATCAATTTCCCTTTTTTATTTCCCCCCATTTAAACAAGGATCACAAATGTCTTTCATGTACATGATAACGTCGTAGGTTATCAAGTATGTAGATGATTTTTTTTTTAGTCAAATAATGTTTGATAGAGTGCAATAGAAAAGATAATCAGAATTAATTTGATAGGAACAATAAAAAAATCTATTCTTGATATGATACTCGAAATTCGCACTTAAAAATGTAATGCAAAACTCTTTTTCCAAAGGTCAGTTTAGTTTACTTAAATTGAAGTGGTTTTGTGAATATTGACATTCGTATCGGTTAACTAAATCAGCGATAATTTCCAAATGCTTGGGTACTTTTTACAATTACTTCTGGATATGATGTCCTTTGTATAAAAAAAAGTTTTTGTTTTAAAACCAATTGACCAAATCAATTTGATAATGAATTTGATAGAAATGAGACTGGTTTGATAAACTCAAGCGAACTCAGTGCTTATAAATTGTTACACAAATTTAATTTTTAAAGCGTTGGGGAATTAAAAACTAAACTGACAGGAGAAAAACATATACGAGTACATTTTCAGTTGTCATAGAACATGGGAAGTTAACAAATTGAATTTATTTGTTTATGTCCCTGGAAAAGTGCACTCGTTCTAGGATTTATATGTTTATTTTTATTTGTTTATGTCCTTGGAAAAGTGCACTTGTTCTAGGATTTATAAGTTTAGCTTAGCTAGCTAACATTCTAGTCAAACTGAAGTCTAGCTTTCATTAACTCTTTTACAATCAGTTTTTTTTATGCTTGGGTTGAGATTTTATAGAAGACTGTAAACTATTTATAAATTTCTAAATTGCTTACATACTACCAATAAATATATAATTGCTTACTATACTTACATATATGCCTAGGTGTACAGCGTGTGTTACTGAGCAATTTGCTTCAATGGGAGAGCTTTAAAATAAAACAAAACACACAAAAATCGTGGTTGTCTTGAAAAGATAATTTCATGCCAATAATGTTTAATACTTCTGATATATTGACGCTGTGGCTGGTTCGAATGAAGTGCTGGGAGAAAGTTGAATTTTCGACCATATCATATAATGTAATATGTTGGCTTCCATTTGGTCTAAAGTCCGTGGTTTATAAACAGAGGCTAGCGACTTTCCGTATCCATACAGAAAATAATCAAGAGGTCTGATATCATAAAATTGTAGTGGACAATATAACAGTAATATAATAAAAGCAATATTTTGTCAACACGCGAAATTCCTTTTTATCCATTTTTTTCACAATAACAGAAGTTGCTTCACTCAAAATACTATAATTCACAAACTAATGATCCGACTCTGTCAAATTTATACACGCGTCTTTTGAAGGTTGGGACTAACTAAAAAGCATATGGCTTTAATTCTAGTGCAGCCATCTATGTGTCAGGCCGGGGACTTTTCAATTGACCTGCTATATGCCTATCCCACGAAGTTATACACAGCTTCAATGTTTTTTGCTTTTATGTTCACAATGTCGCCTACTGTGGGGGATGTTGCACTATATTTTTCAAACAAGAGCTTTTCACTATCCAAAAGGGAAATGAAAATATCTGTATCATGGAACGGTAACGTTTTGAGCTGTATCGTCCATGAAGAAATGTGGGCTAATGACTTTACCATAAAGCTGGTGGTAAATTTTTGGAGGTGTGACGATGTTTTTCACTTTAATGCGGCCACTTTGTTTGTTGACGTAGGAATTCATTGAGAAAGAGCCTCTTCGTTGGAGAATTTTTTTTTTTTTTGTAGAAATTTTATGCACGTTTTTAATTTTGTTCTTTCTCTTATATTTAACTTAGAAAACAAATTCTTAAATTCTAATTTATTTAATTATATTATGTCCTAACTTACTGGTCCCATGCGGACCCTCTAAGCTCAACTTGGGGTGACTTATGTCATGGATTTACTAAAGTAACGAAAATTTACTGTATCAAAAAACGTTGGTTTTTTTTTTTTTATTTACTCCTAATTAAACTTACATCACTAACTTAAGCTATTTACTGGATAAAATTTTGCTATTAAAATGTGGATCAAGATAGATCTTGATTTCGGCCCATTCAAAAAGTTTACGGTGGGAGTGATCGTCACGCGGTTTCAATTTTTGATGGTTTGATTTTCATTTTGTACGGCATTGAGCTAAGATTTTTTCGGGAAAACTTCCAAATATTCTTGATCTAGTTGCTGTGCACGACGGCGAATCGACTCATTCAAGAGGTCTTTAACAATACGCACAGCAGAAATAACCTCTTCTAGAATTCTACGGATTTGCATCAATCCGTAGCGCAGCTCTTGCAATCCGTAGCGCAGCTCTTGCAATTAGAACATGGATATCCGTTAGGTTACTAAGGTCCGCAAGTGCGGCACGCACAGAACATACATTTTAATTATTATGTAAACTATTAACTGGCATTCCATATGTCGCCATATGAAAGAGAGCATTACGCCCTTGCACTTTATGTTCACGATCTAATAGAAGCCTGTCATGGATCTATCCAACGATTTCCTCGTTGACTTCGTCAGCCGGGTACACGGTCGCTCCTTTTTTAAAATGACCACTTTTACTTTCGTTGAATCAATATCTGACGGCTGTCATTCTTTTGTCCCTAATTTCGATTTCATTTCTTCACATGTTTTTTCATACAAAAGTAAAACAGGGGATTTCGAAGCGAGATCGATTTTTTTCCATTTTATCGAGATACACGTAACCCATGTAATATAAACAGCAGTCAAACAAAAACTAATATGTAAATAGATTTGAAATAACAATAATTTATTTTCAGGCCCTTACGAAAATTCTAAATTATATTACATTTATTTTTTATTTTTACTTGAGAAATACAATTTGGGATCTAAAAAAAAACTTCTTTCTGAAAATCAGAGATTTGTGTATTTTTTAGTTTTTACACTATTTTAATTTTAATTATGGTATTTCATTTTATTTTTTCAATTTGTTCGTGTTAAATGATTTATATTAAAATAAAAAAAAGAAAATACATAACCCATCTTAGCCCATTATACATTTCCTAGAGCAAGATGCGTAATTCATTTTGCACCCTTAAGCCAGAAGATGAACATATTACGGTCCATTATCCTTCAGCAGGTTTTATTTTAAAAGAAACCGTTTGTAATCTTCAAAAACAGCCGATGGAGTCGCTTCGCTTTGTTTGCTTTGGTGCAGAATTTTTAGCTGTTTTTCAACTGATACTCTGGTGTAACATGGTGAAATCTTATTATTTAATCTACCGTCTTATATTGGCGCAAGAAACCGGTTGGATTCTGATTCTTTTTAGAACGATATAAACCCACAAAGTTGATTACTCAGCTTAACAAACGCTGCACTTTTCTCTTTATAATATGCAGCAGTGTCATCTATGCTATAGGCCGAACCATGTTCATCCTTCATACCTTCATATATCGGGTTTTCCAATAGGGAATTGACAACTCTGAATTTAATTTGTGAACGCACTCTTTCACTAATCATCGAACAGTCTCTGTCAATTTATTCAGTAAACTCAACATTTTCATCATCATGGTTAAGTGCACGAACAAACAACGTCTGCAAATTATAAAAATTTACTACCGAAAAAAAGTTGTCAAGTCCCTATTGTATAACTCTATATATTGACATCTCGAATATGTATAAAAGTTCAGGTGAAGTCTTTTAGTTATTGCTAATTTATTTATTTATTATTACTAATTTCATCGTTCTGAACATTAGTGACCTCTATGCGGGGAATATCAACAGAAATATGAAATCTATTGTCGCATTAGCCATACCCTGCCCTGGCATATATGGGTGTCAAAACAAACCACGAATACGTCAAAAGCGTTCCGCTTCCGAAGCAATAGCCGACTGAACTTATAAGGTCATGCTAAATAGCATTTACATTACAACTTTGGATATTGCTTCATTAAGAGACCACATTATAATATAACATACGAGTATGTATATGGCAGATGTTGCCCATTTGCGTGCCAGGATATAGGTTAAATTTACAACTTTGTGATATTGTGGCAGTTGCTCCTCGATAGTATAGTGGTTAGTATACCCGCCTGTCACCCGGGAGACCGGGGTTCGATTCCCCGTCGGGGAGCCTCTGGCGCAAGACTAATGACCTTGTCCAGAAAAAGTAAATCATTATGGAAAATTTAACAACCCTTAGGACTTGCTAAATAAGGCAAGACCGGTCCCCGGTTGTAGTGCCGATGATGATGATGATATTGTGGCAGTTAAACAAATTTACCACTTATAACCCTCAGGAACTCATTTAAGTTCATACGTTCTTCTTTTGTTTTGTTATAGAAACTCAAATAAACAAACAACTCACTTTCGTGGAGATATATTACAAAACAAAAATTATGAAATTGTAGCTACTATTGAATTCATGTGCGATTTCTAGATGTTTTAAATACGGCCGTTTCAGAATGTTTTCAACTAGGCCTTAATTATGGAATTAAATAATAACTGCATCTTTCATTGCTCCTCGATAGTATAGTGGTTAGTATACCCGCCTGTCACTCGGAAGACCGGGGTTCCATTCCCCCTCGGGGAGCCTCTGGCGCAAGACTAATGACCATGCCCGGAAAACAAATCATTATGGAAAATTTAACAAGCTTCAGGACTTGCTAAATAAGGCCAACAGCGGTTCCCGGTTGTAGTGCCGGTGATGATGATGATCTTTCATTACTGTAGTAACCGCCCGCTATCATTCTCGTATATATTTCACTCATATATATTTATTTACGGTCTGTTTGATAAGCGTGAATGACACAAGTTAGGAGAGGATTTGATGTGATAAATTAAAATAAAAAATGTATACCGTATAGACGTGTGCTTTATTATGATGCTTTAATTTATTAAGAGGTAATATCACCATATGGCACAAGGCTTAATAACCTTGCCCTTAAAAATAAATTATTATGGAAAATTTAACAAGCCTCGAGACTTGCTAAATAAGGCCAAGGCCGGATCCTGGTTGTAGTGCCGATGATGATAATATCACCTTGTGTTCACAAAATTTTAACGTGATTTTCTAACACCCATCAAGAACGATAGGAAAGAGATAGAGATATGAGGTTTGTGCATATGACAGTTTGGCGGTTTTTAGTCTATAACGGGTGAGGTGTTTCGCCGAACACTGTTCACAAAATGAAACACTGAGGTATTGTTTTGAAATTTGTTTTTATTGTTTTCCTTTCCTTTTTTTCTTTTATAGTAAATCAATCAAATCGGGTTTACACATACTAGGGTAAAACACTCAAATACTGATTATTATTTTCTTAAACGATTTCTGATTCCCTATTTCTCGTAACACACTGCGCGTCGCGACACCCTTGATCAAATTTTACTCCTTCCACGGACCGTTCGTTTGCACGATTATTCATCATCATCGGCACTACAACCGGGAGCCAGTCTTGGCCTTATTTAGCAAGTCCTGAGGCTTGTTAAATTTTCCATAATGATTCGTTTTTTTTTCGGGCAAGGCCATTAGTCTTGCGCCAGAGACTCCCTGACGGGGAATCGGACCCCGGTCTCCCACGCGACAGGCGGGTATACTAACCACGACTGCACGATTATTACTCGATTCAATTATGAATTAAAATTTTCCTTTAAGGGGTGATTCGACTCACCCGATAGTTCTCTTTTCCGATTTTCTCTTAATCGAGAATCTCTCCTCCAGGGAAGATCGCACTCTTTTTTTCGGTGCTGTGGTTTTCCTTTTCGTCGTAGGCCAGAACCCCACAGATGAGGATGTTGCTGCCTGTGCGGCCGGAGATCTTCCTGGGATCACTACAATTTGCACACCTTCTATTGAATTGATTTTGTATACGTTCTGGTTTGTGGTTTATTCTCGGCGATCCTGGGATCGTGGTAATTATCGTTGGTTATGCTAATTGTATATGCTTTGCCCTATGGGAACAGCGTTTTAGTTTATTGCTGTTTCTCCGCAATGGCCTTTGTTTTAGTGAAGTGCATTGCGGTTGGGTCAAAGGTTTAGCCGATGGATTGTTTTACGGCAATTTGCTTATCGCCGGGGATTTGATGTTTGTCGACATCTGGCGCAGCTGTGCCAACCGCTTGTGTTTATCCAGCTAATGTACTGGTACACATTTTCCATACTGGTCGTGTCCTTCGATCGCCGTGCAGGCATCAGGAAATATCTGTGGATACGTGGGCTTGTTGACACCAGTATGGATGTCACATTTGGTCAGGGGAAAAAGTGTTTTTGTTGTTGAATAACGCATTTTTTGTACAATAATTTAACAAATGTTGACTTAGGACTAAAATGCTAAATCTTATTTTGCAATCTTTTCTTATTCTTAAAATAATTTAGTGGCTCTACACGAGCGCTCTAAATTACACGATACAATTTTGTGTAATGCCTTTCGGCGTACAAAGGTGAAAAGGTGTCATAGGTCAGTATGTTCCTTGGTGTGTACCTTGGTATGTTCCTTGGTGGAACGAAGGGGTCTCAGCCTGTGGTGATTTGTGCGGTTCGTGGAATCCCCACAACAGTACTAGTCTTTAACTACAGGTTTTATTTTATTTTTACGATACAAAATTGCTGCCCACGCAAGGAAAAAAATTTCGGATGGTCGACATGGGCGCACCGCTACAGGTCACAATTTTTAATCTGGAACAAAAAACCAAAAATTTATTAAAATTTAGTCCAAAATCTAGTGATTGTAAAGTTTTTAAAAAGAAATGGCGTTAATTTGAACTCTTTTCTTGTTTGTTCGAAAAAATCGGGCGGAAAACGCTTATAAAATCTATAAAAGTAAATTTATTAAAAACATCGTACGATGTTCACTAGAAAATATTCTTTTAAAGTTGCAGTTAAAATTTCAAGTCAATCGGATACAAATCGAGGGAGCTACTGGTGCGTCCAGTTTCAACAACTAGCAGCCGAGCTATTTGAAGTTAAAGTTTTGACTAGTTTTGTAGTTTTAAAGAATTTTGCACAAACCGCTGTTTGCTCAGCCTTAAAATTGGAATAGGAGAGTCATCTATTAGTTAAAATTAAAATCTGGGAACCGATATGTGTCGGAATAATTCATATAAAGAACAATAAATATAAAGAATAAGGCTGTCGAAAAACTGCCAATTTTGTTTCTCGACACGCTCGGAATAACGACTTTTTGACCCAGTTACAACTTTTTCCGCATGATCGATTTTTTTTTATCATTCTTGGATATTTTAAGGAGTACCTATATATTTTTCATGGAATTCGCATCCAGTGGTTGTGATGGTCAACCTATTGCCTCTACGTCATTTGTTTATTTCCACGCAGTATACGGACTACTCCGATGTTTCGGGTCACTGTCTTTTTGCAATCTCCAATATTTATTTTTGCTTGCAAACCACCTTTGGCTAGATGGTAGTAGAGGCTTTTGATATATTATAACCAATTGATTAGGGTTTATATTTTCTATAAACAAAACCAAAATGTTTTGATAAACGGTTACAAATGTGCTCGTTAGCGTGGACCCGCGATCCGGCACTTCCTAACATATGCCACCTCAATGGCTGAGGTTGTGTTGTGTCATGCATTTGATTTTGCAAACGTAGGTTCACCAGACGACTTTTGCAATTGTGCAGTTCCGCACTAGGTTGGGTCCCAAAACCGATCGCCTGGGTGAAATACCAGGTCATTAAGCTACAGGCTCCGATAAATGGTTTAGGGAAATCCTGGGGCATCTTTCGAGTGGCTGATGGATCAGGTTGAGAAAAATAGCATATTAGGCCGTGGACATAGTGCTACAGGTTCTTCTATCCCGACAGAAGTAAAATAAAAAATGTATTTATTGGGTGTACAAATAAGTTTTGAGGGATTTATTTGTAATTTTGAAGTTTTTCTCAGAGAAATTGGTACAATGTATTTTATTCAAAGTATTTTCCATCGTTAGTAAAGATTTCCCCCATCTTTCAGGCTGCATAGGAATTCGGCGTTGAAAAAATTGCTCATCTTTTGAGCCGATGAAATAATCAGCTCTTGCTTGGCCAAACCAGGAGTCATCGATTGGAAAAAGTGCTAAATTCGGTTAAATTTTTTCAATTGTTGTTGGTAACGTTCCCCAATGATGGTTTCGTTAGGCTGAAATAACTCATAGTATATCACTTCGAGGTGATCCCACCAAATGCACAGCATTACCCAATTAGCTTTTTGCCATGAATATTCGGTTTGGCCGTTGAGGTCGATGCATGGGTGGGTTTACCTCACGATTTTCTGCGCCTTGGGTTGTCGTAGTGGATCGATTTTTCGTTCCGCGTCACGATTGGATGCGAAAAACCCTTTCGATTTTGTTTTTGGAGGAGTTGGTGTCACGTGAAAAAACGGCACTCGACGTCTCTTGCCTTGAGTTCATACGGAACCCAATTTTCTTGATTTTGCACCATACCCATCACTTTAAGGCGATTTGAAATCGCTTGTTGAGTCACTCCCAAGATTTCAGCAAGCTCTTCTTGAGTTTGCCATGAATCTTGGTCCAATAACTCCTTTCGCGTTTTTATTTCCATCCATCAGCTGTCTTTTTCTTGAAACAAGGAACGCTTCTCGCAAATTGTGTTTAGTTAGCACAAGGATGACTTGGTTAGGGCACAAAGTAGGAACGGTATTTATACTTCAGCGAAAAAACTCATACTAATTTTTAAGGAAGAAATGATGTCGTAACATGAATATAGTTACAAGATGGTTCGATACAGTTTAATGCTACTTACGCCATTTTTTATACAAACTTCAAAACTTATTTGTACACCCAATAGCAGCCAAAAGAAATTTTCGGTGTTTTTGTATACAAACACAAAAACACGGCTTGGTAACGTGATGGGTACCCAGTACCTATGACCGAATACGCCTTCCTGCAACCAAGATCGACCGATATCTAAGACGAAGATTTTTTTTCTTCCAATTTTTCGATCACATAAAAAAACACTTGTACGATAATAATCATTTCTAGTCTGTGGAGTTTTTTTTTTCTTTAACTCTACTGATAGTGATTTTATGAGCTCAAAAACGAAGAAACTATGGTTGTGTTAAAGTGAAGTAGGTTTTGAGCAACATATTCAGTGTAAAGGTGAAAAGACCGGTAGCGTTTCCAACATGTGTATACGGTACACAAGCCATAGTGAGGAACAGCCACAAAAGCAAATCGATGCATACTTATACCACAGCAATTGCCAGAAATTAATCCTCATAGCGTCGGTTCGAATCATATTCTGTTCACTATCGTCGCAAAATGCTGCAAGCCGTCTATACGAGAAATAACCAGTTGAAGATCTGAACAGATCGTCTAGTAGCCAGATTAAAATTATGTTATCCGAATGGAAAACAGTCTGAGTTCAGAGTACAACCTATCTAAGATTGGGCCTCCATCAGGGAACTATGATGAATTTGTAGCGAATCTGATAAGAATTTAAACTTTTAGTGGTAGGACGTTAGAATATACCAACACAGTTAAGAAAAGTTTCGAAATAAGCGCCTAAAGGCCGAGTTTAATGCTCTCCATAATCATGGGAATCGATAAACTAACATGGTTGTTCTGTTGGGGCATTGTCAATTCTGTTTGAAGTTTGTGCCTGACAGGTTTGTTTTTATTTTACGGGTTGGATTTGCAATGTCTGGGTAGTGACAATAATATGACAAAAAAGGATTATTGGTTAGTACACTGGCTAACTTATATTGTCGCACAGGCATAACACTTACTGCAATTTGTATTTGTATGACATGTTCATTTTTGTCTTTGGTTAATTTTTGTGTTAGGGTTGTGTTCACTATTGTGATTAACTTTTCTATATAACAAATCTATTTCCCCGTGTAACGCCTAGCAGATTTATGGATTGAAAATATCATGTTATTCATTTCTTTCTATCCACGATCCACTATCACAGTTTCTTTTCTCCTTTTATGGGTGATCTGAATCTTTTAATATCATTGGGGTTTTAGTAATGCTTTTGGTGGGTTCCTTTTAAAAGACGAGCTTAATTTATATACGAGGGTGGGCTGAAAAGTTTCCGACCTAACAAAGATACAAGACATTTTTTCTTAAAATTTATTTTTATTTTTCTACACAGTCTCCTTGTAACTTTACACACTTCTCCTGGCAATGCTCCCATCTCTCTAACCCGTCCAAAAAGTACTCGGGGTTTTTCTCTGCAAAAAAAACTGTTCACGAAGGTGATTGGCCTCTCATTTGACGAGAATCTCTGTCCTCCGAGCGCAATTTTTAGATTAGGGAACAAAAAGAAGTGGCTTGGGGCTAGAACTGGTGAGTAAAGCGGATGTTCAAGCAGTTCAAACCGTAATTCGTGGATTTTCGCCATGGAAACCGCAGAGGTGTGACGGCGCGTTGTCTTGGTGAAACAGGATTTTCTTTTTCTAAAAATGTGTCCATTTTTCCACAATTTCTGCCTTCAGTTGGTCAATTAATGGCGCGTAGTATACTCCTGTAATGGTTTTTCCTTTTTGAAGATAATCGATTAAGATAAATCCATGACTATCTCAAAAAACAGTCGCCATCAATTTCCCATCCGAAAAAAAAACAGTTTTTTGCTTTTTTAGTAGCCGATTCCCAATTTGCAGTCCATTATTTTGACTGTATTTTTGTTTCGGGCGTATAATGGTGAATCCAAGTTTCACCGACAGTAATTAATCGGTGCCAAAACTCAGATTTATTCCACCTAAATTGCGCCAACAGAGCGTTGGAAATATTTATTCGAACACGTGTGGGGGTTCTTTAAGCATATCCGAAGAACCACCCATTTCCCTTAATCCAACTCCGCATTCCCAACCTGGAATAGAAAACATTTCGCTCACCTGCAATCGAGTAACATAAAGCTCTCTTTCAAACCATTTCGCACCTGTAATATAACCCACGGCAAGATCATCATCTCGCCATGGCATCAAGCAACATCAATACAAAGTTCTGTCGCCGAAAGGCAAATTATACAAATATTAAGTAATGTTTAGCTTAGAGCGTCTGCGAAGGACCAGTAAGTTATTATATAAGCTATTTAAGCTAGAATTTAAGCATTTTTTGTCTAGCCTTTAATTTATAAACTAAGAATATAGAAAGAAAATAAAAAAATGTTTAAAAATGGAAAAAAAAATGGAATCAAGCAACATCAATTCTTCCCAAAGCATTTCGGTTCATCCTACACGAACAATTTGGGAATCTGATCGGTTCCTCTTGCCGGCAACCATGTCCACCATGTACACAGTAATTTCCCTGTGTATACTATGCCCAACCAACCGTGGGCCCAACGACAAGCCATAGTAAGTTGCTTGCTTACACAGCTGCATGGCCAATTGCATGATCCGTTGCCCTAGCTGGGAACAATCATCGCAATGGTCATGTCTCACGAGTTGTTTACCTAATCAACAAGCACCCATTCTCGTGCTTGCCATCGAAATCGTATTTCTGTATACATAACATACATGCAGAAGAAGCCAATTCGCTTTTAGTCTCTATAGAACTAACATTTGTTTGTACAGCTGCCCTGGTTGAATTCTCTTCTTCGGATTCGATCTCCGATGCGTTTTCGTTTGTCCTTCCTGCCAGTGCATGGACATACAACAGATCTGTACGATCACCCATGCGAATCTTTCCAGTGCGACCTCAAACCGATTTCATTGGTCGTCGGCGAAAGAAAAATTGCTTCCCCCTATTCACCACGCCATGCCAGTGGAAAAACATCTCAACCACGAATTGGCTCAGCATCGACCAGTGCAACGGAGAGTCAGATTTTACCCGTCTAACCAGACACACTGGTCGAGGTCGTTGCACTGTAGGAGTCGGGAGAATACGACAAGTTAACTGTTAAATACTTCCGTCACATGGTGGAAGGTCGCTCGCTCTCCATCTTAACGGACCACAAACCTTTCTCATGCCTAAATCTTGATTTAATATGTGACAAACACGTTCTTTGGACATCTTCATATTTCTCTTACTTTAATTCGACGGTCGTCTAGCACCATTTGGTGAACTTTAACGATGTTATTGTCAGTTGTTGCATTTTTTGGACTGCCCACAATTTCACTGTGGTAAATGATGATGCAGAGTCCTCATACACAGAGTCCAACTCATCTTTGATTTGCGTAGGTGTATTGCCTCCTCAATAGTATACTGGTTAGTATACCCGCCTGTCACGCGGGAGACCGGGGTCCGATTCCTCGTCGGGGAGCATCTGGCGCTGACTAATGACCTTGCCCGAAAAAAAAACAAATCATTATGGAAAATTTAACAAGCCTCAGGACTTGCTAAATAAGGCCAAGACCGGTTCTAGGTTGTAGTGCCGATGATGATGATGATGATTGCCTTTCAAAAACAAAAATTTAATGACAGCTCGATATTCAATTTTGTCCATTTTTAACAAAAACACTCACATCGACTTGTCAAACGACTGTCAAATAAAAACTATGCGTCCAAAATGGCTGAAATTTTGGTGAGTAATTGGCAAAAGAAGCACAACTACAGTCACTAGTTTTATTGATGAGTGTTGCTATCTTCACGTTGAGTTCGGAAACTTTTCAGACCTTCCTCGTATACCTCTTTATAATTTTTTTTTATAAATCTTAATATTGTAATGAATCCTTATATTTGGTTGCAAGTAGCTATCACAGTTACATATCAATACACAGAACAGATGCAGCGAATTATACCCAGGCAGGGTGAGATCTAAAATAACAATTTCCTCAGTTACAGGATGCGCCATTTAAACCCTATAGCATTTTCGTTGGTTTCAAATAGGCTTTTGACAACCTGCGTTTGCAATTTAAATGAATTTTTGCCATTGTATTGCAAATAGGGGACTCAAGCAGTGAAAGTTTTACTTTATGAAACTACTTTACGCCTTGTGCATCGGACACTTTGATTCAGGTTAAGATGTCTATGTTCACCCTATTCTTCTTCAAATTAGATTTGACATATTTCTTTTTTTACTCCAACAATTTTTTAAAAATGTTTATAACAATATCTGTTGATTTTTGTTTCGTGCCTGGCAGAAAACAGTGTAGTAATCAAATTTGCAGAATTAATCAAATCAAAGTGTAGTACAAAAGCCATCTATAAATAAGCCAATGGCCTTTTAATTTGTCTATAAATGCTTAACTAACGAAATCATTAGCGATTTACCGCTAGATCAGTTTCCATAAAAACCTTACACAACTGGGGGAACATCGGAAAGGTACTTAAAAACACTTCACAACTATTTGCAAAGATCTCGTAAAATGCAATTATTGTAAATTTAGATATAAAAAAATACAACGTACGCCATAATCAAGTGAAGTGAATTAGCCACTAGCCACCCACCATCGGTTTATTCCTTATTTTATCGCTGGTCATTAATATTTACTGTATACTCAAGCATATAATATCACACAAGTTTTCCACCCCCCTTGTGCTCCCATTGAAAAATATGAAAAACCAGAACACAAAAAAAACAATAACAAAACAATATAAAATTAAAGGTAAACACCGCAAATAATCACACGCGACTATTGTTCCATGTTAATGACAATTTGTTGTTTGCATTTCATTTTCTGTGTAATTAACACTAAGGTGTTAAATGGATGCTAGTAAACATTCATTGGCGAGCGCCGCGAATAATGACGGACTACTCAGGTAATCTTTACGACGTGAGGCCTTCTCAACACCAGAGGAGCTGCGCGATAAAAAAATCACATTATATTTGTTATCAGCTCAGTTTTTACTTTCTTTTTGTTAAACTGCGTCATGGGTTAGACCTCTGCGTTATTAGTTTACATTGAAAGAAAGCAAAAGTGACTGCTGCTTAATGTATGGACAAGCTTCGGCTGATATTAATATTGTAACCTATAGACCCTTGATTAAATATTGATTACAATGGTTCGTCATTTAATACTTGTTATAGTTTACACTACGGCTTAATCACTCATATAATTCAGATTTGCCTGACAAATTCGCACTAAGTGTCAATTGAGTGTTAATGTTAACTTAAAGATATAAATTACAAATTGGAGATTACGTAACAAGGAAACATTTTTTTATAGATTTACATTTAATTCGAAGCTAGCCTAATTGGCAATCGATGCCTTTAGTGTTTTCACTTTATTTTATTTCATTAATATTATTATAATTGTTGGTGTTTTTTGTTTCTCATCCGCACGGCCTAAAGACGTGCTAGGATCTCCGGTTATGACACCAAAAATTTGAAATGTTAATAATCAGAAAAAAAATAAATCAATCTACGAAGAGAGTCTTTGAAATATTACATTGTTATAAATTTGTCGCTACACATTTTATAAAATTATTTGACGCATTTTAGCTGAAGTCTTTAAATGGAAAATTGTAAATAGTTTTATAATTTGTCTCCAAATTAAAATATTGTAGCGATTTTTAGTGAATAAGAGCCGTTAAATCGATTTTTAATTAATATCACACTTTATTAATTCGCTAATAACCCGTTACTTATACCGTACACTTCGATTTCCTTTTCTATCGCTTGCTTCGCTTTTTCTTATTATCTGTCACCATCAGCTGTGTCGACGTCTTTTTATCGTTTGTCACATTCTCATTCCGGTATTTCGTTTCTGTTCGTTCCATAATCTTGAATGTTCTAGTCTGCAGTTTTCCAGTACTTTATAGAATATTCCAGTACTTGTTTTGGACTTTCCGAATATTCCAGTACTGACTGTCATATGCGTCACACTACCCTCCACCTAGATTAGTTCGTCCCGAACTAAGTTCACTGGTCTTCTGGGTTAACAAAAGTCGCCAGTCGGTCACGATGTACCACTTTCATTCTGGCGTTCGGTCTTCGCTGAATCCTATAGACAACGTCGTTAATTCTTGTGAGGACCTTATACGGTCCTTCCCAATGTTGCTGCAACTTCGGGGATCTCCCTCTTTGCCGGTGAGGGTTGTAGAGCCACAAGTTATCGCCTGCATTAAATCCGGATGCATTGGCTCGAACATCGTACCTTGTTTTCATCCTATCACTTGATATCTTGATTTGCTTTCGAACCAAGGGATGAATCTCGTTGAGGCGATTTCTCCAATGGCGATTCGGCCATTCAGTCTTATCTATGGCGTCTGGAGGTATTCCGAATCGCAGATCGGCTGGTAATCGTATCTCTCGTCCAAATATGATTCTTGCTGGAGAATGGCCCGCCGTATCGTGATTAGCCGATCTATAACTCATGAGAAAGGTTTGTACATATTTGTCCCAGTCTCGTTGGTGATCACTGACGACCTTCGATAGGTGTTCTTTCATTGTTCGGTTGAACCTTTCGACCATTACGTCTGACTGCGGATGTAAGGGTGTGGTCCTGGTTTTCCTTACGCCCAGTGCCGCACAGATGCCTTGAAATATCTGTGATTCGAAATTTCGGCCTTGATCGGAATGCAGCTCGCAGGGAACTCCATATCTGCTGATCCAATTATTGATAAGCTGCTCAATGACGGTTGTTGCTTCTTGGTTTGGAATTGGAAGGGCTTCCACCCACTTGCTGAAGTAATCCATGATGACCAACATGTATTTGTTGTTGTCGTTGGTTTTTGGAAATGGTCCTGAGATATCAATCGCAATTCGCTCGAAAGGGGCACCCACGTTGTACTGCTTCATAGCGCTCCTTGGTTTTGCTGTTGGTCCTTTGGTCGCAGTGCAAGTTGTGCACTTCCTACACTAAGACTCGACGTCATCTCTCATGTGAAGCCAGGAAAATCGAGATCGTAATTTTGAAAGTGTCTTATTAACTCCCAGATGTCCACCGGAGGTCCCGTCGTGCATTTCTGTTAGTACATCTTTCACTTTTGTTGGTGGGACTAGAATCTGCATTCGATGGGATTTTCCGTCCGCGGCTTCCCATTTACGCTTAAGAATACCATCTTCCACCAGCAAGGAATTCCATTGTGCCCAATATGCCTTAAATGTTCCACTATTGTCGGAAATATTGTTCCAAGTTGGCCGCTCGTTCTTTTCTTTGTATTTCAGGATTAGCGACATATCTTCATCCTGAAGTTGAGCTGCGCGTATAGCATCGTCCACCCATCTAGTACTTCTACTCGTACATTTCGCAGGTCGTACGTCTCTTCTTTCTCTTCCGCTCTATGACAATGTTTACAATCTGGCTTACATGGTCTTCTTGATAGAGCGTCAGCGTTATTATCCACCTTCCCTTGACGGTGGGAAATTTGGAAATCGTACGTTTGAAGTCGTTCGATCCATCGAGCTATCTGTCCTTCCGGATTCTTAAAATTTAACAACCATTTCAGGGCTGCATGATCCGTTCGAAGGTGGAATCGCGGCGTCCGTAGAGGTACTTGTGGAAATTCTTAACGGCTTCTACGACAGCCAGCAGTTCCTTTCTTGTTGCGCAGTAGTTTCTCTCTGGCTTAGATAGAACTCGACTATAATATGCGACAACTCTCTCTTTACCATAGACTTCCTGTGAAAGCACTGCGCCGATTCCTGTGTTACTTCCATCAGTATCCAATATAAATGGGCGATCTGAACTTGGGAATGCCAATGTTGGAATCTTACATAACTCGGCCTTCAATGTGTTGAATGCTGCCTCACACTTGTCTGTCCAATTGAATGTTTTGTCTTTACCCGTTAGTTCGTGTAGGGTTTTAGCCACGTTAGCGAAACCTTTAACAAACCGTCGGTAGTATGTGGCTAGTCCCATAAAGCTTCTTAACTGTTGCTTATCTTCTGGAGTAGGCCACTTTTGGACAGCTGCTATCTTATCAGGATCCGTTTGGACTCCTGCAGATGAAACGATGTGTCCCAGGAATTTTACTCTCCTTTGGAAGAGTTCACATTTCTTCGAATTGAGCTCTAAGTTGGCCTGTCTTAGTCGTTCGAAGACGGAGCGCAGATTATTGATGTGTTCTGGTAAATTCCTTCCGACAACGATGATATCGTCCAAGTATACGAGACACGTCTTCCATGTAAGTCCCCGTAGAACACTTTCCATTAATTGTTCAAACGTTGCTGGAGCATTACATAATCCAAAAGTCATCACGTTGAATTGATAAAATCCGTTTCCGGTAGTAAACGCTGTCTTCTCCTTGTCCTCCTCCTTCACTTCCACTTGCCATTAACCGCTTTTTAGGTCCAATGTTGAAAACCACTGAGCTCCAGAAAGGGTATCTAGTGTGTCCTCGATTCGAGGAAGTGGGTAACTGTCTTTCTTCGTAACGTCGTTTAGCCGGCGGTAGTCGACACAAAATCTAGTTGTCCCATCCTTCTTCTTGACGAGCACTACTGGCGAAGCCCATGGGCTCGATGATTTCTCGATGACTCTGTGGCGATTCCGCCAGATCCCACGGCTCGCCTTCCTGAAAAAACCCCCATAACCATAACCCGGGTCTGCACCAGCTTTCGCTAATGCAATTCGCATTAGCATCTTAGATGCTTCACGCATCAAACAGACCCAATTATTATAACCCTAAAATCCCTATAAAGAAAACTTACCTTCATGCATCCCTTCGCATACAATTTTTCATAAGATTTCTTTGTTTGCTTATTTGGTATTCTGAACCAATTCGGTACCAGACAAATACCATAAATATCGCGCCGTCTATTTTCCCAGCCGCGCCATATACCTTTTCATATACATTGCCTGGCAACCTTTTTTGTTTGTCTTACCAACAAACAACCCAAGCAGCTGCATATAATTAGCGCAAGAGACGCTGAAACCAAATTCTCCAGCATTTCCTAATGCAAATATGAACCCGGTTTCTATTGCAGCCAGAGATGCCATAAACATCCAATTTGCTTTTAGCACCTTTTTCTCCTAACGTCGAAAATAGCGACGAGGCATCGTATAAACATGACCCTCATTAAAGAGCGAACCATTTGGTCGCCTTTTCCTTTGTCTTTGCCGCCTGCCTGTTTCGCTGTTCCACTGCACGTGTGAATAGCATTGATCTCAACGATCCCACACATACCACCATGACCTGTATTACAAGATCTGGTTTCCTATACCACCAAGAGAGACTTTACGTTTCCCTGATGGTAGGTAAAAAACGATATCCTTATTGGAGAGGATATCGTTTGAGTCTCATTCCATCACCAGACCAAGTCGGTCGGGTCTCCACTACGCTACCTTTGCGCTCGGTACGCGTAGATACGATGGGCCACCCTTTTACCATCGAGGGGTGCGTCGGAGTTCGCACCCCCGTGAGTCGTGTGTGTTTTATTTTTCAACTCTAGGAAGTTTTAGTTTATTTTTTTTCCACGTAAATTTATCCGTGAATCTATGAAATAACGTAAATTTATTGATCCCAAATTGTTTATTATCGAAAACATATAAATTTCAAAAAAATCGGTATGCAATAGTCTCATTGATAAAACAATATCATTAAGTCCATACGAAAGTGTTCAATCGTATTTTTGTGAAAACGAATCAATACATCCAATAAAATAAAAGAACATTAACTTTCCCTCCAGTGTTTTTGTGTGGCGTGTGTTTCGTTTTTTTTCGGTTCGGTGATTTGCACGGCGAACAATACATGATGGAGGAGGAAGTAGAACGGAGTACCCATGCAGGTACATTACTTCCTCCCCACAACTCCTTGCTCTTCCATATCTCGAATCATGTTGCCTACTACTGATTGTTTGGCCAACGATAGTCGACGAGGTGGTTGTCTTATAGGTCTTAACTCACCCGTGTCAATGCGATGTTTAACTATACCGGTGCGTCCGAATTTATCATTTCTTGTCACAAAAATATCAGAAAAATCGTTCAGCAGTGATTCAACGCTTGTCTTTTCTCCGTTTGTTAATCCGATTTTCTGGGGCATCAGCCTATTAACCACAGCCGGTGCACCAGGGGACTGTTGAATTGAATGGTCCTCTCCCCTTGTCTGAATTGAGCTTATCATTGACACGGGTGCACATTCTGCGATTACCTCTCTTTTTCTTATTGTGAATGGCTCCTCGGACGCATTTAGTACTCTGACAGGTACGATGTGCTTCTTCGCGTCGATAAGGGCTTTACCAACAAGGATGTTCCCCTTACGCTGATTTTGCGCAGCTTCGGTGATATAAAATCGATTGTCACCGGGATCAGTCTCGAGACTGGTCCAAATTACCGAGTCTGAACGAGCTGGGATCTCATACTCCTCACGGCCATAACATTTCAGCCTTCGCAATTGTTCGTCCTGCAGTGTAATAGCAACCTCCAAGTTACCAATTCGCAGTGTTCTTTGCCCGATATCTAGAACAACTTGATGCTCCTTCATGAAATCCATTCCAAGAATGCATTCGTCCGTATTATCGGCAACCAAAAATTGGTGGGAGATGGAAATATTGCCCAGCACTATCAAGCTCTCGACTTCTCCGTAGACTGTAGAACGTTCTCCTGTGGCAGTCCTCAGCGCGTATCTTCTATTTTTATTAAGGGCTATTTTGCCAACGGCATCCGGGCGAATTATGGATCTCGTTGCATTAACAATCGTAGTTATAACCAAACTTTGGTTATCCCGTTGGAGTTGTGATACAGTTACGATGCTGGGGCTGTACATCCCACCAGGCGGCTTTCGCCCCGTAAAGTCTGCCCTTACAAGTTTCCCGAGCTCTTGGCCTCAGGTTGGTCTGTAGCGATTCTAACAGATACACACAATTCACAAGCAAAAATAGTGAAGAACACCGAACGAAAAAAAGCGAATAACAAAAATACATCAGAACCGTATACCAAGCGATAAATAAAAAAATAATTCACACCAGTGGAATATAGTCGAGTTTGGAAATCAAATTCAAAACACGGTCAGTAGTTTGATGCTTCACTGCTTCGCTTTTCAATCGTTTCATCGTGTGTTCAATTCACCTACTTCACTATCCTTGCTTAACGCTATATAATTGGTGACTACGACGTGATCTGTACACATACGCAGCATACACTTCCCATAGTAAAGCAGAACTTCACACACGGTTACGACTTCCGCATAGAGCCCAGCCTCCGACGTTTTCTCGTTTCTCTCTCGTTCGTCCGTCGTCCGCATACGAATCTGATCGTAACGAAGTTACTGCGGCGGGAGTGTGTAGCGATTCTAACAGATACACACAATTCACAAGCAAAAATAGTGAAGAACACCGAACGAAAAAAATCGAATAAGAAAAATACATCAGAACCGTATATCAAGCGATAAATAAAAAAATAATTCACACCAGTGGAATATAGTCGAGTTTGGAAATCAAATTCAAAACACGGTCAGTAGTCTGATGCTTCACTGCTTCGCTTTTCAATCGTTTCATCGTGTGTTCAATTCACCTTCTTCACTATCCTTGCTTAACGCTATAGGTCCGTTGACAGTCTCCTCTTATGATTAGCGCATGAACAACAATTCTCACTTGATGTTTCATTCATTCGTCGACGTTTCCTACAGTCAACAGAGATGTGACCGACTTCGCCGCATGTCCAACACTTCATATCAGGCCTCAGGGTTCTCCGTTGTACATGCCCGATTCTCCATTGCTACCTCGTTCAGAAATTCGTTAGTCATATTTGAATACGACAAGTTTGCCAATCGCTCAATGTCTGCCTGCAACTGTTGAAGATTTTCTCCAGGTTTCTGCGTTCTGCTCCGCAGTTGCATGCGGTAGACCTGCTGCATGTGGTTGTCTCCATACCTAGCTTCAAGTCCGTCTCTTACCGCTTGGAAATCTGTTTGCTTCTCTGCTGGTATGGTTTGTAGCAATTCTGCAGCCGCCCCGCGGAGTGACAAGATTAGTGATGTTGACTTTTGCTCATCCGACCACTTATTATAATTGGCCGCGGCGTCAAACTGACGTATAAATACGGAGAAGGGTCCCGTTCCATCGAAGGTTGGCGGTTGCATCCTTGTATCTTTGTAGTCATGTTGATTGCTAGGCGATGTCTTATTTTTCTCAACACACTCAAGTCTCTTTTCGATTCGCGTTATTTCATCGGTGACCTTCTTAAATTCAGCTTTGTTTTTTAGATCTTCCACGTCGTTTCGAATTTTTGACTGAATTTCTTCCTTAAAGTGTTGAAAATTACATTTCATCCACTGCATCCAATTTTTCATTCACATCTGCAGCTTGCGCGTCCAATTTTGAATTTATGGCGTCGAATTTTGAATTTTGGGCATCCAACTTTGTATTAACATCTGCAGCTTGCGCGTCCAATTTTGTGTTAATGTCTGTAGGTTGCGCGTCCAATTTTATCATCATCATCCTGAGCATCTCCGAAATGTCCGACTGTGGCGAACTCTTCTCCGTTACATCGGCAACATCGTGACTCGGTGTTTCTTCTCCATCCGGACACTCTGGCGCAATCGCAAAAACATATGTGTCAACATCAATACCCTCTTCCTCCATTGCTGATTGTAGGCGCTGTCGGAGAATTTGCTTCTGTCCTCTGTGTTGTATTCCAGAATACTACCCTTTATTAAATTTAACACTGAATCTCCTTACACATCCTTAAAAACTTCTCTTAACATATATTACATTCTCACTTAATACATACCATTCATAAACATTCACAATATTGCCAGTTACAGCACATTTAATAACATGCCCCTTTTCATAACTTGCCCCTTTTTATTGCACTTTGATTTTCGTTCAAATTTTATTCAATTTAAAAGTCACAGAAACTAAAGGAATACTTTGAGAAAATTTGTTTTGTTCATATTATAATTTACAGTAAATTAGAACACAATGTTCTATAAGTAGAAAAAAAATTCAATTGTAAAAGCAGTTCGAGTTGAGAAGCAGTTCAAGTAGTTTCACTTTGAGTTTTGTTGGAGTTTGAGTTTGGAGTTGAGTTCAGTTAGTTGGTTGCCAATCAAAGGGTTGAGGAAGTTGAGAAGTAGTTTGAGTTTTGTTATTTAAAAAAAAAGGAGAAGCTGTAATAAAAATAAACAAAGTAACACACAATAAAAGAAAAGAAACATTTTTCAATCCAAAACCGGACAACTTTATATCAAGAATTGAAATAAAACAAAACGCGAATTGATGAAAGAATATTACATAAAGAAATAATAAAAGGTCCCTGCTCTTCCCTCGATAGAGGAAGCACGGCGCCGGACGTCAACATCTGCTATCCAGATTCCGGTCCTCAAGTTCCTTCTTCAACTCAGGAACGCGGAGATCCTCCAAATGTCGATCTGACATCGTCACAACACGCTTTCACAGCTTGTTTACTTCACCAATAATTAATCCCACTTCTGACACCAATTGTAGCGAGCTTAGGGTTCGCTGGATTAATTATTTTTAGTGAATAAGAGCCGAGCCGTTAAATCGATTTTTAATTAATATCACACTTTATTAATTCGCTAATAACCCGTTACTTATACCGTACACTTCGATTTCCTTTTCTATCGCTTGCTTCGCTTTTTCTTATTATCTGTCACCATCAGCTGTGTCGACGTCTTTTTATCGTTTGTCACATTCTCATTCCGGTATTTCGTTTCTGTTCGTTCCATAATCTTGAATGTTCTAGTCTGCAGTTTTCCAGTACTTTATAGAATATTCCAGTACTTGTTTTGGACTTTCCGAATATTCCAGTACTGACTGTCATATGCGTCACAATATCATAACCATAATAAAAATTCAGTTTCGAAATGAAATTATACTTATAACGTAACTTGGGGCGTTAAAATTTAATTTTTTATTTTTGTTTTTTCTTTGTTAGAAAATATTACTATATTATAATAATAATTATGTTAAAAATTATAATATAATAACATAATTTTAGTGAAATCTTTCAAATCAGTACCTATTTACTGAATGATTTGACTTTTTATGTACTTACTTATGCTATGTGTATGTGGTGTGAAAAAAAAACAAAAACAAAATCCCTTTTTTATTTTGTTGGTATGCTTGTTTCTGACGTATGTTGACATTTCTAGTAATTTTGATTATTTAGTTTATCTTTGGCAGTCAATAGTAATAGGTGTTTCGGTGTGCTCGCCCACTTATTACCTTTGCTCACACTTCACTGCTTGTTCGTGATTTAGCAAATAAAAGTATTACTTTGCTGTAGTCACGGAATTCATCTATTGTGAGTTCTGAAGCTTTGAATATCTGAACTACGAACAATATGTCAACCCAATCAAGCCGCTTGATTAACATTTTGGCACCAATCAAAACAGAAATAGAGGCTGCGGTCAAGCTCAGGTTTAGAACAGAGATAGATGTCCAAGAATATTTGAATTTATTATTCTTATTTCAGCTGTCTTGCTCACTTGCTTCTTCGCTCTATATCTTTTAATATAATTAAAGCGTTGGTAATTTTTTTAGCGGTTGCATATTTTTAAAAAGAAAAACCCTAAAAGTCACTGATTGAATAAAATATTACCACACACAATTTTGGAATGGGTTTATAAATTGAATATTTCATAGGAGACGGTTTATCGGAAGCACACTTGCGGAAAATGGTTGGAGAGCTATCTATGTCCGAGTCATAAGCAAAGGATGTTCAATAAAAAGGCGAATGACTTTAAAAATATTTATAATTTTAGATGACTTCTTCGCTCAGTAACATTCGCATACGTACGTGTTTTCAGGTCGAAGCGAGTGAATGGTGCTAGTGCAAAAATTGGTGATAGTGACACAGAATTAATACAATATTGCTTTGCCTTTTTAACTGACCGGTTAATAAGTGGCTGAAGGCAGAAAAAGTCAAAAACAAAAAAACGAAAATACTCAAATCTCGTGTAAGTGGCGATGGGTGTGCACAACAAAAATTATCGTACAACTATTACTGTTAATCACAAAGAAGTGAAGTGTATGATTAACACGGGTGATTGTTTTTGTTTTTCATAACGGCGGTGTATCGAAAGCACCGACTATGAACAAGATGAAAAAAAAACAAATAAACAAAACCAGGAAAAATAAAGAGGACATACTAGAAGGCAAACTAGCCATAATAAAAAGGACGACAAGAAAAAAAATAAATTAAAAAAGTTTTTTGCAAAAATGAGTGAAATCCTGGGACAATATAATCATCTTATATAGTATATACCGAAGATTTTCACCTTCTGTCAGCTTTGAAAAATGTGTCTGACCCGCCAAGGAATTTTCGTTAAAAGTGTCTATAGTCGTGCAATCCCATGCTGCGTCAGATGGTTCGATAATGGTTATTAGTTAGACCTGAACAAGGGAATATGCATTTAGTGTTTATCAAAAAATGCCGTCATATCAGCGCGTGAATTCAAAATATCGGCCATGGGTTGCCATCCGCACGTATTATCGGGATGAATGGAGGCGACAGATTAGATCGAAAGTAGGCCATTTTAACCTCCGTATATGTCTAGCTTCCATACGCCTTTTTAATCATTTCTATCCTTTGCTTGTGTGTTTAAATTTGGGAACAAAAGCGAACTGCATACCACATATTCTTACGCATTGTTTTTTAATATATTGTAGAGAGCTTAGGGATTAATTATTCACACAAAATAAGCCGTGAAATCAATTTTCTATTCAATCTTTATTTTTCTGCTCTTGACAACCGTTCTTTTCTTTTTCTCTCCTCTGTCAAAAGTGACACTTCTGTCGCTGGAGACAACGTTTTTCCTCTCGCTTCTTTTTGCTCAAGTCTCCAGTTTTCCAGTACTTTCCAGAATATTCCAGTACTTTGTTTTGGAGTCTTGCCAGCTCGTCACAATATTATATACGAGCTACAAGGGTCGTGTTAGGTTTTGGATCACCATGGCAATATTTTGATTTCACTTTTCAGTTTTTATACTTATCTTTCGCTTATATCTCTCTCTTAATGAAATTCACAAACCACGTGAACATGCTTAAAGTGAATCCAAATTAATAAAGACTGGCACTAGAGTTGTTGTAGGCGAATACGTGCTATTAATGCCACATTGTGATACGCACCTTAAAGAGGAAACAAATTGCTGTAAACATATCAAGTTTGGAGAGTGTGGCATGAACAGCCTCGCGTGAACCGCACAATAAAGCACACATGTAAAATTTTGCCTCTATGGCTTTTACAGTCGCATTTGCAGTAGGAAAGCAATGAAGTTTGATCTTCTTTTTACCTTGGGATATAAAAAAAGTTATTCGGAGTTAGATCCGGACCATAAGGCGGATACGGTGCAACGGGAATGGGTTTTGTGGTTAGCAATTCATTGATAACGTGCGCCACTTACGGCCGCGTATTATCGTAATGCAATTTCCAACGGTTAACGAGGTATGGTCGTTTTTTCAGGGTGTGATCCTTCAGAAGTAACTGCTTCAATACAAGCGTCTTATCAATAAACACAGGTCGGTGCACATCATCACAATACTCGTGTTGCTTGTTTCTTTGATAAGAGTGGGACATGTTTTGCTGAACTTCCTTCATAAATACACGATTTCCCCTGGCTTTGAACTGAGTTAGCACCATCAACATTGCTAAATAACGTACGCAACTCTACCAACACAAAAGTGTCAGCCGCAAAATGTTCTCATTTACTGTGTTACTCGCATAACGCACACATCACTAAACTTTAAAGGCGACATTTCCCACCCTCCAAAATTTGTGAACACCTCTCGTATGGACGAGTGGGGGTTCTCTATATCGCACTGAGAACCAACCCACAATTCTAACCACAATTTTACCCACAACTCTAACCGCTAGTCACCCACAATTCCTGCACACAAATGTCAACCCCGACTCCTTACGTTTACCTGCAGTTACCTGCAAACATTTCTGTGGCGGTTCCGCCAAACCCCACTGTCTACTTACCGTAAAATCCCCATAACATTCAGCCAATATCCTAACTTCGCTAATACAACAGCATTAGCACCTGTAAATGCTTCACGCACTATATAAATCAAATCTATAATCCAAAAAGTCCCTGTGAAAGAAAACTTACCTTCATGCATCTCTTCGCATATAATTTCCTGTAAGAATTTCTTTCTACCTTTTCAAGAATCCCAGGCAAATTTCAATTTCCCATACCTGCACCGCAATGTCCACCCAGCATACCTAAAACATTTCCCTTTGCAAGGACATTTATGCATACAACGCGTTAGATAAGGTTCTTGGAAATAATTCTTTAAAGTGCATATGGCATCATGATTCCTAAGCCAGTTGGCACCCTTTGTCTGTGTTAAAATCCTATGTCAGACAGCTTGTTTTTACAGCTGTAATAAACCGACCCGCGATTCGTTTGTACAATCGACAAACAATCACCGCATCTTAGGCATTACCGAAACTAAATTTTCTAGCATTTCCTAATGCAAATACGAACCCGGTTTCTACGACAGACAGAGATGCCATTAACATCCAATTTGCTTTTAGCACCATTTCCCGGATGACTAGCGGTTTATTTATTCAACTGCAATGCACATTTTCCCTTTCCTTGTTTCAGGTACATTCCCATGGCCTTGTGTATGAAACAAACCAATGTGATCTTCACTCACACATGCACATACATTGCCAAGTCTTTCTTCCTTGTTTCCACCACAGAGAAACACTTTCTTTCTTGGGTAAACTCACCCCAAAACGATTGAATATCGTTGAGTCCATTTCCATCCGCTGCCTGCTACGGCCACGCGTCACTCCCGCTCTCCGCCGGCAGCTGAGACGCGTAAATAAATACATACCCAGAGTCGTGTGGGTATTAGTTTTTAAAGTCACCAAAATCAAGTCCGTCGTGTGGCTATTTAAATACAATAAGTAAAATCCAATTTAATACTAATATAAGTAGAATCAAAGAAATAAAAACGGTATTCACCAATTAAACCTGTGCGTTATTTCCTGTGTTGTTCGCTCCGTATTTTGGTGTTCGGTTTCTTGGCTCGTGAACGATGTGCCGGAATTTAGTGACAATGATTGACGGGGAAGAAGTGCACCGTGTCCTACCCCACATTCCCCTTCCCAAGGGCCCCATACCATGCATTCAATGCATTTCCAGAACATTCCCTGGAACCAAAAGCTCGTTCATGCATTTATTGTATCACCATAGGGCATCATACAAATTCCCCGAAATCGAAATTTCGTTCCTGCATATGTTGCATCACCATAATTCCCTGAAAAGAATTCCTAACATGCAACATACATCGGGAAACCGATCCTTGTTGGCCGGCTTACCCTGCCACACATGTGCGCAGCACGTTTCCATGACTTATTTACAGTCACCCCAGCTTTTGTCCAACCGTGCACACATTGTTATGCATGTATCCCATCTCCTTGCGGCACAAGTTTCGCTGATGGCGAACAGCCTGTTTTACGCAGCTGCAGGCACATCATAATGATGCCCCTTGACTTGTTGCCTTTTTCTCGTTTTCATTTTCGTTGGCCCACGACCTGGAAACACGAGCAACCACGCATCCAAGAAGTATTGTGCGCTGGCGTACAGCGCTGGTTCCCTTCTTCCTCCATCACAAATTAATCAAATTCATTGAAAGCTCCAACGAACACAACGACCGGATAACGTGCGACAGAACTCCACAACACACCGACCGCAAGGACTAAAACACACAGCTATACAGTTTAATATAAGTTCTGGTTTTATTTTGCTTAAATTTCTGTTCTAATTATGAAGGGCTTATGATATCTCACTTGATTAATTACTTTTGTTACGATTACAAAGAGTTTATGATATCTCACTTGATTAATACTTTTGTTCTAATTATAAAGAGTTTACGATATCCCACTTGGTTAACGCACTACCACACGACTTGGTAAAAACTACTAATTAGGAAGTAGGGTATATACGCATCCTCGGCGCGCGACGAGGAGCGGGAGACGAACCGACCGGTTTGGTTGGGTGATGGTGAAAGACTCCTCGAAGATAGAACTCTGACTTGAATTCCATCCTCAATTAAGGGTGAGATATGGAGGAGAAAGAGAAAATGTTCTCTTAAGGGTGTGGCCACTAAGGATATGCCGTCTCTGGCACGCAGTGGTGTGCGTGTGTGATCGTACACATCACCGTGTTTATCGATGCATTTTCTATCCCAAGAGAAACGTAAAGTCCCTCTTTCGGGGTAGGTAACCAGATCTCATAGAGGAGATCATAGAGATACACATGCATGTGTGTACATTGGTTCTTTCATGGGACAAAGCCATGAGAATGAATCTGAAAGCAAAGAAAGGGAATAAAGTGCATCAATGAGATGTAAGTTCGGCTAAGTAAACAAGCCGAATCTCGTTGGGTGCTAATTGGGTTTCTGTTTGTTCATGCCGCTTGCTCATGAGAAGCAGATCCAGAAATATGTAGGACAAAGGGATCGTATAGATCATTGTCCATGAATGTGCAATGCGTCCTGCACATGGTGCTAATTGGCTTTAGCTTATTTACAGGAAATTGGTGTTTATAGCATCGCTGCCAACGGTAAGTATACGATTCATATTTGCATTTGCCTATGCTGTAGGATTTAATTGATGCCTAAGACGCAATATGCGTATATTTGCTTTTGCCCCTTGGGTATAGGTCGCCACCCAATGTGTATGTAAAGGAATTTATTATACACATGGTGAGGCTGGGAATAGGCGACGCAATGTTTATGATCCGTGTTATGATGGTTACATTGTATGTAAACCAAATTGTTTTGTTTTCAGGAATTCGACTAGGGAAAATGCTTGTGTAAGTTTCAGATTTGCCTGGCAACCGAAGGTGCCGAATTGGGCTTGGGATTAATAAGTTTGGAACAGAATTCTTATAGGGAATTTTGAATTCTAATAAATGAATGAAGGTAAGAATTCTCTTCCAGGAGCTTTTAGCTAAATACATTAGATAACTTAATGCGTGAAGCATTAGCAGGAAACTATGAAGGTCGGGTTGTAGTTACGGGGGTTCTTCGGGTAAGTAGACAGTGGGGTTTGGCGAAACCGAGAACGGAGTTCCTCTCTGATTGGTCGCCGCAAGAGAAAATTCACGTTTCTCGCGAGTACCGAAACCCACCCATAGCGGACGACTGACTCTGCACAAGTCATTTTTATAACGAGTCGCGTTTCATCCTCTGACCAGCACACACAGGTCGTAAGTCAACTACCGTCAAGTAGCCAAAAGTAAGTTATCAATGTATTCGTTTGGAGAATTAATTTAAACAGTTCGAAGTGAATTTCCGGTGTAGCTTAACCTTTATGTTAGTGTCAAATAAAACTTAACTTTTATTTTAGTGCCAAACCAAAAGTAAATTAACAATGTATTAGTTGGAGATAATTTATATATATAATATAATAGATAATTATAAGATAATTATTATATATATTAATAATTTGAACAGTTCACAGTGAATTGCCAGTGTAGCTTAACCTTTATTTTAGTGCCAAATTCAAGTGAATTAACAAACCTTGTATCGAGGAACCGAACTTCTGTAGTTGCATATTATGTTGTTGTAGTCTCCATTGATTTTTCAAGGATTTTAAAACAGTTTACCGAAGCTCGACAATTGTCTAATATTTAAGTTTAAAAAGGAAGAGTTAATAAATAAAAAAACAGTCTATCAGAATAAGAAGAATTCACAGAGTTTTATATGCTTCTGGTATATACGACTCGCGGAGTTACAAGTGCAAACACAGTGGGGGTTTTAGTAAACCCGTTCCCTTGCCGGCACGCAATTAAAAGAAAAGAAGTCATCCTCCACCACCCGCCGAATACCACCTCACCGTCAAACAGCATCTCTCCATCCATATACCTCCACAAACGTTCTTGCAAGGCAAGAAATAGGTTAGAGCTCATGTAAATGAATTTCTGGAATTTGCCATTATGTTGCGAGAGTAAGTAGAATATTAATTGAATAATGATCTTAACGAAAATGCGTCACTTAAACGAGATTTCAGTATATGATCATGCAAAAAACGGTTATACTACTATTTTATAAATCTAGGAAACGGCGTTAAAGTGATGAATAAATAGTGTTCTTGGCAAACAAACTGCTACAGCAAATATAAACTTTATTTACTAACCTTACAATTCTAAATCGGAAGTCCCTACTGCGGTTATAGACCAAAAGCCATCATGAAATTCAATTAACTGCGAAAACTGCTTATATATACGAAATCTTAAAAGCAGTAAAGTATACACAACACTGCTAGAATCTTATGGTGGCCGAGGAAAATTATAATATCTAGTAGCATTGAAATCAATACGTTCAACATTCACTGATTGTTATTTGTAAAAAACTCGTCCTAAAATTGTTGCGGAAATGTTTTTGAACAAGGCTACAATGTACAGCATTCAAATATCTAATTATATCGTCTGTTTGCAAGCATTTGCCATGACTAACACCGACCACATCGACAAGGCCATCGACGATCATATTTCCATATCAATCAAACTACTGAAGACGAAATGTGTCTGTCTGCTCTACCTACTGTGCCCAAATTTAAAATGAAAGGATTAATAAATACCTTATTTAGCATTTTATTAGTGGCTTCCTCCTTGGCCTTTGGTGGTAGTAATTGCAGACTAGATCAGTACCGAACATGTGATGCGGAAGGTGTTATGATAATGCATTTTAAAATTTATACGAGATTATGTAAAGTAAAAACCGCACGTATACTCAGGGTAAAGTAGAAAATTTGGTGCCTATAAATTTGAATACCTTAATTATGATATTATCCTTTATAGATAGAACTTCTTCCCGTTTTCGAAAGATTTGTAATTGTATCATAAGAAATTGCCATTTGCCATCATGTCGATGATGACCTCATTTATAATGCATGTAACAAAACCAATACATAAATATACATATATATAACAAGAACAATAAACTGTTACTCGTTGCCCTTTAGTGTCAACCTCTATCAAACTATTAAACCTCACTCAATTGTTCAAACACAAATAAATGAGGGGCGCCGTCAAACAACGCCGTGTTAGGTTGTTAATATTTTGAAAATCGCAGACGTAATTACAAATTTGTTGCATGTATATATATAATGCAGTTGTATCAGTTACATTTAAAATTTATTCAATACAAGTATTTTATCGTCCTTCGGAAACATACAAAGAAAACATATAACTAATTGTCTTCGAAGAGTTGAACAAATAACAATAGGCGAAATGTGTGCGCGGCAGCTTCTAATTTATATTCAATACCGATAGAAACCTGAAAACACACACCGAAATTTTGTGTGCGAATCTTATAAAAGGGTATAGAACAATAACATCGCCGTATAAAAAACCCTCACAAAAAAAATGATGCGGCATATAAGCTGGATTCAAGAAAAGGAGATGCAGACACAAGGAGAATGAATCCTGGTTTCTGAATTCGTTGGCGCTAAATTCTTCTTTGTAACTCCTTACCTGCATTAGATGTTTTATTCGACTATACAAATCGTTGTAAAATGAAGGCGAAGGAATTAAAAAACGGCAGACAAAAATAAAAAAGTGTATCTTTACCTTGATAGATACATTGTGCTTGTACGTCACGTAGTGGCGAGGAGGTACCACCGTAAAGCGCGATGTTTTTATATGCCATTGTTTTTTTCGTTGCCAATTTTTTATCGTCTCTTTACATGGGACGAAAAAAAGGCGAACCAGCCTCGGCAGGGTTGCCGTATCTTAGAAGGGAGCGCACAATACCAACGTGTCTTGTATAGATCTCGAAACCAACTTACAAAGGTAACAGTGAGTTTGTTACTAATGATTTAAAACGTCGTTGGCTTTGTTTTTACTTTTATATTTCGCACAAATCAAAGGCCAAAAAAGCACTTTTCAAGGACAGATGATTTAAGCCGCACAACTACAGCTCTAGCTGGTTACTACATGCATCTAAAGTAGTTAGCGAAGCGAAAGGCCCAGCAACAGCAACAAAATTTGGCGGAGTTCAGAAACAAAACCAAATATAAAAACTGTAAAGATGAAGAAAAAAATAACCAAAAATAAACTACTACTTAAAGAAAGAGAAACGCGTCTAAGTTTTGCAAGTTTGCAAATATATATAACGACCAACAAGGTACAAGGTCTCTTTGGCGTTTGCGTTTTGATGAGCTGCGTTTGAATGTAGCATGATTCCAGACCGGCAATAGTATAGAAGCAGAAACATCGGATTTAACAGTATTAGTAGCCATATTCGCGCTTATTAGGGTGAAGAGGAAGAGAACGGCCATTATCGCCAAAAGCGACTAGTTTGACCTACAACAGGCGCGTCTATCATCAAAGTCGTAGTCGCGAATGTTGGGTTAAGTTTTTTCCTTGGGTTATTGTTTTTATTTTTTTTTATTTTTCCAAAATGCATAAATTCCCTCATTTGTGGAATTACTTTGCCATTTTTTTTTATTCAGGTTTTATATTTTGGACACTGGATCATGTATCGCCGACATGTGCTGGTGTATATATCTGATACAAGACATTAAGGTAGGGCAGATAATCATATACTTGAGCGTGAATTGAATTAATTTGGCGATTCTCCCTTCCTTTTATTTTTAATTATTTATAATCGTTGATTTGGTTAGTATTTTCGTGGAGAATGATTTATACAGTCGGTCGATATGAATTGGAATTGCTACATATATTCTGTTTCATTGTATTACAAGCCCCGATCCTCTTCTAAATAGTTTAACCTCATTTTCAACGGTGCAATACGAGTAATTTACACAAAGCTACGCCTTTTCAAAAGGGATTATCTCTGGCCTACGTGAGTAGAGGAAAAGGTCAGATAATTTTCCGATATGGCGTGATGGCAAAATATTGTATATGCACACATGTCTGTTATTATCACGTTTATAAAATATTGGTAACTTGGGGAGTCTGAAATTATCTTATTTGTTCTATAATTTTTTCAAAAAGTATGATCATTAGGCACTTGCTTTAATCGAAGTACGTGGGTAGCCTTAAATGTAATGTCCACATGCTTGTGGAGCGTGTACAAAAATAAAATAGCAAGATTAGGTAAGAAGTATATTGAAGTACGATTCTTAAGCTTCACAATCGTGTATTTATTTTTCAACATAGTCACCGTTTTTTTTTTCCGTCACTAACAAATTCCTTAGACCTTTTTTGGATCCAGGACAGCGGCCTTCGCCCTCATTTTTCGAGGTGTGATGATAGCCTTTATGGTCTCTTTTCAGTAATAGAAAAAAATAAATGTCGTATGGCGCGTTATCAGGGGAATCGGTTTCAACTTCGGGTTCAAAAATGTTATGGAATCCCAATTATTCAACAATAAAGCCGACTCGTTCCTGGACATCCCAATATGGTTTGCGATACGGTTTTAAATGCTTCGCCGGTTATTTTGAAAGAAATCGTAGACGACTTTGTGATCATTATCGTCTATGGCAGTGGTCGGACGTTCGCTGAGTGTTTCATAAACAATAATGGCTTTTCCAGGCTCGCAACTTCGAAATTTTAATGTCCATCGGTTTGCAGTAGACCTATCAACAGCCTTTAAATGATTATGTATTTTAGTACGAGTCACTACTTCTAAAAATTAGATAACAGCACGGTATTTAAATCGCATTGACATAGCCTTAGAACAAGCCGCCATACATCCCGCTTTCAAAAGACACTGGTTTAACGCTTGATCTCGCTCTTGCGTATGTGCGTTAAGAGGGAATGTTACTTCCATTTGCCGCCGACACGCTTCTAGACGTCATTTCATCCGCGTACTGAAACACATGTGCGTTACTTTTCAGCTTCCCGCGTGCTATATATCTGCCATCTGTATAATGTAAAAACGTGTATAGCTGTTTAAACTATTTATTAATATTTTATGTCACACGAGGTTAGGATGAAACATTGTAGCCTACACCATAGACGGCTCTACGACCCCATTGGAGATATTGAGGAATTTGAAGTCAGAATTACTTGAACATGTTGCCTCAGAACCATGTTACATGATTTAGTGCCCTCGCATGGAGCGATGCTCATCTATCTGAAAGGACTGACAAATTTGTGGTTGAAGAATGTTTCAGTCAAAGTGTTTAGTGTTTAGTTTAGTGGTTAGTGTGAGGGCAGAACCCTCATATATTTAGCTTAATGCAAGCTTCCATTAACTTTAATTAACTTAATATAAAAAGTCTTACAGACTATCTTAAAACTAGAGAAAAAAAGAAAAAAAACAGGAAGGTAAAGGTGACTGTGCGATGGGGGAGGTAGGAGGCTAGGGAGGAGCGAGTGTATGTGGGGTGGTAAATTCGGCATTTGTGAGACAGTGACGGTGCAGGGCATGTCTACGTACTGGAGGGGGGGGGGGAAGAGGTTGAAATTGTGGGTGTGTAGTGGTCCAAAAGCCCTACCCTTTTTCTCCCACATTACATTTTTCTCCCATATAACATTTGCCTCCCACATTACATTTTCCTCCCACCTATAAGAAAATCCATTCTATATTCCAAATATAACATTGTAACCAAATCGAACTAAACGTTCAAATTCTCATTTATTGAATTCACATTTATTTATTCAATTTAATACATTTGTTCGATTCAATTTCCTAAAATCAAACAGCATAATGCATTATTTTCCCAGGTATGGTAAAAGCAATTAGCACCTAAAAAACCCACGAGATCCAAAACCTAAAAGTGCATGTCTCCAAACAATGGCATATCTATTCGATACGCCGACACACAATTCTTGCAATAATAAACATCCAAACGTATACCAGATGTTTTATGACTTGCTAATAGACACGGATTCCCAAATCCTAAGCTAACAACCAATTTCCACGGATCTTGTGCTACCTATTTGAAATGCACGAAAATTCTTGTTTGCATTAGCCAGATGGCTAATACAAATAAAAACCCCAATAAAGGATCAAACGATAAGTGGCGATGCATCTTGACCTTCGAAAGAACATAAAGATATTTGAAAATTAGAATTTTGAAGTGAGAAGGTGACTAAACTGGAGTCGCTTGAAGGAGTCTGTGTGTAGCGCGCGTGAGGAGAAGACCTCCTCAAAAATAAGATAAGTTTAATGACAAATGAAATCAGTTTTAGAAAGAAACTGAAGTGTTTGTTTTTGCGAGTGTTTAGCGTGTTTAGTACGCGGAAAGTGTTTAGAAGAGATCGACACATCCATGAAGGACAACTACGGTAGCCCACTCTTCCCGGGGAACCGGAAGCACGGTGGTGCACCTAAAAATATTACAGGTGGGGCTGGGGGAACTATTTTGAGGGTAGGAGAGGAGAGGTAGGATTGCAGGGTAGAGGGGATTATTGGAGGGAGGGGGCGGGTTAATACTGAGGACGGGTTAATTCTGAGACGACGTTTAAGAGTGGGGGTGGAAATGTTGAAATCGAAGGAGGTGGGGAAAGAATTGACCTGTCGTAGCATACGCGAGATGGGTTCGTTAGCGCCGTAAGAAGTGTGATGAGCAGGCACGTAAAACAGTCGTGGGTTACGTACGTTACGGGGGTTTGTATGCAATGTTAAAGTGGAGAGCAAGCTTGGGCAATTGATTGAGCCAGACAGAAGGCGATGGACAAAGATGATATTGGCATGGATTCTGCGCTCTTCAAGTGTGTTTAGATTGATTAGACGGAGCCGGCTTGTGTATGGTGGTAGAATCAGGCGATTTTCCCAGTTTAGTCCGCGGAGGGCGAAGCGCAAGAAACGACGTTGAACTCCCTCAATCCTGCGAATGTGAGTCACTTGACACGGTGACCAGATTTGACTAGCGTATTCGAGTAGTAGCCGGACAAAAGTTGTGTAGAGTGATCGGGTGACGTATGGGTTAAGGAATTCCTTCGACCAGCGTTTGACAAACCCAAGGGCGGCGTTAGCCTTGAGGATTATATAATCCAAATGTGCGGTAAATTTGAGCTCCTTTGCGCATAGGACGCCCCGATCGCGAATCAATTCAACCGATGTTATCGGTTGGTTCAGTAAGAGATAGGAGCGTGGGTGAGTGGGGGAACTCTTTCGAGAGAAGGTGATTGTGTGACATTTGGCGATATTCATTTCTAGACAATTATTTTGGCACCAAGTCGAGAAGCTGTCAAGATCTGCTTGGAGATGGAGGAGGAGAGAATGAGGTGAGAGTAGCGATAAGTGGGTATTTTGAAGACCTTCCAGAATCAACTTCGAAGACATGAATCCCAAATATATTAAACTAAAAGAATGCAATTTTTGAGACAAATCTCATTTATTCACTATTAGGCCGAGAGCTTTTCATTCCGTCCTCATATGTTTTTACTGAGATTTGAAATCTGCCTCATTGGTGTTCACATCGTATTTATCCACTCTCTTGTAGTTCATAATCATTCATTTCGGTTTATGGAAGTATCGGGTTTTGCAGCGGTCGATTCGTTCGACCCAACATTCGATGACTCGGCTACACATTTCGGTCGAAACGGCCGTTATTTCGCGTTCAATGTTGGCTCTGAGCTCTTCCGGCTTGTTGGCATAGAGCAAGAACTTGACGTAGCCCCAAAGAAAATAGTCTAGAGGCGTTAAATCGCTTTAGATAACACACTCATCAAACTTACTCTTCAATAAACCGATTGTATCGTGTGTTGTGTGGCTTGTGGCACCGTCCTGTTGAACCCACATATTGTTCAAGTCCATATCTTCCAATTCGGGCCAAAATAATCGGTAATCATGGCGCGATAACGATGGCCATTCACAGTAACGTGGCGATCGTTATCGTCGACGAAAAAATATGGCCCAATGACGCCGCCGGCTTCAAACCGCACCAAACAGTTATTTGTTGTGGATGAGGTGGTAATTCATGAAGCACATGTGGATTTTCACCCGACCAATAACGCATGTTTTGCTTATTGACGAACCCATTGAGCCAAAAATGAGCTTCGTCACTGAAGATGATTTTGCGATGAAATTCATCATCTTGGCGCATCTTTTCCAGAGCCCAATCGGAGAACGTACGTCGCTTCAAATGGTCCATTGGCTTCAATTCTTGAGTCAGCTTCATCTTGTATGGGTGTAAACCAAGATCCTTACGGAAAATTCGCCATAAAGTGGTCTGGGCAGTGCCCAATTCTTGAGAATGCCGTGGAATTGACTGATTTTGATCGTTTGCTACGGACGTTTGAACGGCAGCGATATTTTCAACACTTCGACCAACCCGTTGTCTCACTGGCACGGCAACATCCCACAACAAATATGTAGACTCAAATTTTTGCACTAAACATGTTATGGCTTGTCTACTAGGGCGAGAATTAGGACCGAAAATTAGAGTTAACGCTCTTAAAGTTGCGGTCACCGACTCCAAATTTCGGTAGTTAATTTTTATAACGTGTACACGTTGTTGGTTCGTGTACTTAACCACGATGAAAATGTTGAGTTTACTGAATAAATTGACAGTGCCAGTTTGATGATAAGTGAAAGGGTGCGTTCACAAATTAAATTCAAAGTTGTCAAGTCCCTATTGGAAAACCCGATATTTTCAAATTGTTCGGAAAATAGTTGGTGCTTTAAAATTGCAACATATTGTGAGACATGAAAGGCTAAGCGATTTTTTAAATTTGTTTTCTTCGTTTTGATTACCCACTTAAAACTGTTAGCCTTTATTTTATTATTTTATTTACAAGAGGAAAAAGAGAAATTACGGTAACATTAAATTATTGCAATCCAACCGGTTTTTAAACTTTTTTGAGTTAGCTTTTATAGTATTAATAAACATATCGAACATACCAATTTTTTTTAACTTATGGGATTGGTAAGAAAGTAATTGTAATAGTAAGAAAGTTTTCGATGTGGTTTGCGCTGGTTCATTACGCTTGGACCATGACCGTTTTCGGACGATGTTATCGTAAATAACCCATTGCCCATCAATTGTAATCATTCGTTTCAAAATATGTGCGATTTCATTACGTTCGGCATGCAAATCGCAGATGTTGATGCGTTGTATTAAATAAATTTTTTTTTCAATTCATGATTTTTAATTATTGTGTACGATACATTTAACCGTTCTCCAATCTCTTGCACAAAAAAACACTGCCCCACAAGCATATTAGTATTGATTTGAATCATTTCATTATTTCGTGGGATATTTGTAAAAAAAAAACCAGAACACACATACGTGTCTACCTTTACAACGTAGTCTTAGGGGGTATTCTGGTGTGGGCCAAAGTTGAATGTTTTTTAAAATTGTGTTAAAAAGAAAAAAGCGGAAAATATTTTTATTATCGGATTTTTGCCCAATATTTATTTATAACAAACAAAATTAAAAAAAAAATGTCGAAAATGTCCAAAATTACAGGGTGGTGAAGCGGGGGGTTGAAACAAAAGCAAAGTCCTGATTGACATGATTGACATGATTTTGCCTCTTCTAATTATCTGAAAAAAAAAAACCCCAAAATGGATTCGTAATCAGTGAAGGTGTAATCGTCCCTACCTCGAAGTAATAAAAAAAAATTGTTGTCGCAAAATGGCAACTGTTTTTGATTTTTCTCATAATTTTTTTCCGTTTATTAATTTTTTTCAAATAGTAAACTTTTTTTTTCAACCTTGGTGGAGACTTTTGAGCGTTATATTAAGAAGGTGTGTACCGAATTTTAATTCAATCGGTTCATTAGAACTTGAGATATCGTGTCAATAGACTTGAAAAAAGTGGTTTCGAAAAAAACGCGTTTAAAAATTTCAGGGTATAGTAGCTTCAAGTGATATAATAAAAAAAATACATCACCGAATACCGTTATATATCATTTCAAAGTCATTTTCCCGGGGCAAAGGGTATGGAGGGACCTTGAGCGCGCAGGCAGTTGGTGAGTATGTACCGTCTATTGTTCGATTCGTTTCGGCAGGACCGGTCTAGTTGCCGCGTCACTAAAGCAACTGTAACTTGGCCAATTATTGGAATTTTAAAATTCCCTTAGGTCAGCATATTCTTAAAAGTAGAAACTATAAGAAATTATTTAAAAAAAAAACGATTTTTTCCAAATTGTAGGCCAGAATACTCCCTTAAGAACAAATACGGCTGAGCGTGTGGCAATTTCTATTATTTTCTACTATTTATTGGCCTGTAGGAACCCGAAAGCTCATGACCTCACCGACTCGACTCCGGCATTGTTCCCTGTCCCGTGCGCTCCCCTTCCACGTTCGGCCATCCGATCCGATCTCCTCGAGGTCCAACCTAACATTGTCCTCCCATCTCCGTCGCGGCCGCACTCTCGTTGGTTTACCGTCAAGAATTCTATGCACGGTACTATCGTTGCCCATTCGCGCCACGTGTCCGGCCCATCTTAATCTTCGCGACTTGATTACTCTCACTATTGTAGGTTTGCGGTATAGCTCTTCCAATTCGTGGTTGTGGAGTTTCCACCATTGTCCTGCCTCCTCGTCATATTTACCCCCAAAGATACCCCTTAAAACCATATTCTCGAATACGCGGAATTTGTTTTCTTCCCGTTTTGTGGCAGCTCATGTTTCGCATCCGTATAGAACAATCGGCATGATTATGGTTCTATAGACACGGAGCTTTATATCCCGTGATAGCAGTTTGGATTTCAGCAGTTTACTGACTGCATGCCAACTAGCGTTGCCGGAGTGTAGTCTTTTGTTAAGTTCCTTCGACATTTCGTTACCGGCCATCAGTATTGTTCCCAGGTATTTAAATTCTTTGACATTTTCAAATATCTTGCCCCTGATGTTTATGTGTGTTCTCTGAGGTCCACCTGCTCTCGCCATAATCATGTATTTCGTTTTGTCTTCATTTATTTCTAGGTCCACCTCTTCTGCTTGCATGATGATTTCACTGTTTTTACTTACAGTTTCTAGATTATCGCCCAAAACGGCGATGTCATCCGCATATGCGAGCACTTGTGTGATCCCGTTCAGGGATGATCCGACCATGTTGTCGTCTTGTACCTTTCTGATGACATACTCGAGGACATGGTTAAAGAGACACGGTGATAGACCATCTCCCTGTTTTAGTCCGTCCCGGATTTCAAATGGGTCTGAGAGGTGGTTTTCTATTCTGACTCGCCCTTTGTTTTCGTTCATGCAGATTTGAATGAGGGCGGCATATTTATTCGGGATTCCCAGCTTACGACTGAGTCGTAGGCTTTTTTGAAGTCAACGAACAGTTGGTGAACCGTCTCTCCGTATTCCCACTTATTTTCCAGTAGTTGCCTTATTGTGAACATCTGGCCGCTCGTTGACCGGTTCCTACGGAATCCGCATTGGTAGTCTCCCAATATGTCTTCTGCGTACGGTGTGATTCTCGCCAGTATGACATTTGTTAGTATTTTGTATGTGGTCGGGAGCAATGATATTCCTCTGTAATTTTCGCAGTCAGATCTGTCACCTTTTTTGAAAATAGGGACGACTATTGAGGTTTTCCATTGTTCCGGAATGACATCCTTATCCCATATTGTTTTAATCAGTTGAAGGATCAAAACAATATGGGATAAGGAAGTCATTCCGGAAGAATGGAAAACCGGAATAATCGTTCCCATTTTCAAAAAAGGTGACAGATCTGACTGCGAAAATGACCGTGTGACAATAACCAAGTAAATTGTAAATGCCAGGGCAATAGTTCATTGTCATTCCAAGACGCTTTTCAATACACACTAGTTTTCTAGTTAACAACAACATTTCTTTGTAGTTTTTATAACGCCAGTGAAACGCATATTTACAGCAGTGTTATGGAATGACAGTGTAGTCTTTGTGATATTTCGAAACGCAGAAAAAGTATTTCAGAGTTCGGGAAATATAACCAGACTATCAACTGGAAGTCGAAAACGTTGTTCGATTCCGGGTGCTTGGAGACTATTACGGCTAAAGAGTTAATCCTGGGATCGTATAAATCGAACAATACAGATGAAACCGGAGAATATTAGACTGCGAAAAAATTCGAAAAGTGAGACAAAAAATACCATACCCAGGAGATCAAAATATTTACCTTGTCATTCATAAAGTTAGAGTTGGCAGCTATCCGTAATAGAGGCCTGTGGATTTACTTGCTGCATATTTCGCAGTTAAGTCACCGCTATCTGACACCATATCAGCACTGGTTCAAATCGACCACAAGCTGTAAAAGATGGAGGAGATGTGGCTTCGTCCGAGTACTCAAAGAGCTCAAGATTTACAATTCTTTGGCTGGGATTCCCTTTACTTTTGAGATGTTCTTCTTTTCCATTTAAGTGGTCAATTTTCCAATTTATGATAGTTAGGAAGATCCAACCAATTACTAAAAAGGGTGACCTGATCCGTCATATTTATTCTCCTATCGACCCATAGCCCTCACTTCTATTCTGTTGAAGGTTATAGAGCCATTGATCAACCTCTAACTTTCGAAATATCTGCAAGCAAACGACCAAATTAATGTAAGGGTCCGTATTTTCATCCACTGTATTCCTCATTTTTATATAGGCTCCCTTGTCCATTACGCATAACCCAATTCATTCATTTGTTGACAACTTGGCTCTCGAATTAATTTGCTTTTTAATTGGAATGACCGTATATTTGAAGCTAAACAAATTAAAATATATGGTCATACAAAGACGATCTCTCTTTAGTTGAATCGCCCGAATATGTGATACTCCGCTTGATCATGGGTTTCCCATTCGTTATAATGTAATATTTAAAACCAATACTGAATACATCGATATTTTCCATCCGAAATCTTCCTTTTGTTGCGCTCACACAGTGATTTGACATTTATATCCCATTTTTTTGCGCGCGTACAATAACTATTTGAATCAATACACTATCAATGATCGAGGTGAACAACCTGAACCTCTTTAAACTGAAAGAATAAAAACTCAACTAATGTATCGCAGAATTAATATATAAATCAGAAACTTGCAGACAACCTCCTTTATTAAGATTAGAATGAAGTAAACACCACAATTCCGATGTAGAATATATAGATTTCTTCATAATAAACAGACATTCAGTTTCACTACACTTTTTTGGATCCTATCGCGTATGTGTAGCGTTTTGAATGTGCTAGACCAAATACGGAAATTAATTTCACTTTGGCATGTAGAGAACCTTTAGAAAGTTTTCAAATAGTTTCGTGGAGTGTTGTGCCAAATCGTCAGGATCTGGCGATGATTGAAACTGAGTGCAGCGCTTCGGGGACGATGGTTCCGACGTGAAGTAGGTGATTGGGTCGACCCGGCCCCTGCTCCTGACATCGAGGTCACAGACAAAGTATCGCCGCAGGTCCAGATCCAGGAAGGGTTGTTGACGAACGTATGCCGTTATGGGCGTTGAATTTTCTGCATACAGGGCCCCGTCTTGTTGCTACAGGTTTCTATTCTGCATCGAGTAGGAGGTTGGTTTTGAACTGCTGATCGTGTAGATATCGCCGAAGTTAGTCTCCTGTGTCAGAAGTGGGCGAATTAATTTCTCGACTTCCAGATACATGTTTCACAAAAAGATGTTTTTTTAATTGTGGTCATCTTGCATCTCTTTCGCAGCTTCAAATAGATGATCGTTTCACGTCGAATTAATTTGAGGGCCAAGAGTTGATCGTTCCTTGGCTTCAACAGCTTTGACAATATGCTATGTTGGGGTCAGTTTTCCACAACAAGTGGCAGCACTGGCTTTCGAGACATAGAATGAGGTTGGAAGGAGTTGGTTCAGTAAGTTCATATGAGAACAAAAAAGAAAAAAAAATTAACGAGCAACCATCATTAGACGTTCGTGGATAATGGACAAGTGATTATACCAACATTTATTTGATGAGAGGCCGATTTGACACCGTACTAAAATTTAGGACACAGAAATGATTCAGATACATGGGTAGATTGAAGTTATGTGATTAGAACGTGGCATTGTTGCTATGTCACTACAATCGTCTTTACTAGCATTTCATTATATTTAATCATAAATTAGTCAAGAACTCTATTTTGTGGCACTACTCACTAATCCTAACAGCTTGCACATGTGTGTACACATATCTTAACAACTTGTTGTATCGTTATCTTTTGCGACTTATGAGCTCAAAATTAATTCACCTCCCAGAAACAACAAACCCAAAGAATAAATCTAACAAAACAAAAAGCAATTAACTTCGATGGCACTAGATTGAATTTGTGCGAATTGTAAGCTGCGAAACCGGATTAATTTTTTTGCGAAAAATACCCAGATTGACATTTAGGATGGTGCGGATTTCTTTTTTTCAAATTATGCAAAAACAATCGAATGCAAATTTTTTTTTTACGAATTCCACTAAATAGAAGCACATAAGCACGGCAAATATATTTAATTCGAATGATTATATAACCCTAAAGTTCGCTGGAGTATAGTTGTGTTGCTGGCCCGTCTTGTAAGATTGATCGAACAGACAATAAACTACATAAAATAACAAGGAAAGGGATATGCTACGAACGAGATTCAAAGCACCCCACGATGCCTTATGTTGTTTGCTTTTTATTTGTGTTTATTTGAATGTATGCGTTTTATCTGTGTCCAACTTTTTGGAAATATTTAGGATTCCAGAAAAAGGAACTGGAGCTTCGTGCTGATATTCTTTAGGTTTTGTTTTTTAATTTTTATTTTTAATCTTGGGGCTACCTCATTTGGGATCATGACTCAATATGGCTCATTCTGAGTTCCATCTTTCTGTTTGCGATGTAACAGTCCTTTTGGCGATGGTGTATACAATTTCATTACGTCGTTTACATACATGTAGTATATAAATTTGACAGATTAAATTCATGCATTGAAAAGATTTGTCAGTCTAAGATAAGAGTTTCATTTGATCTAGGCTGTTATCCATTTTTAAATATACAGTAATATAATATCTTTATATACACTTATTGACTAATAAAAGATTGTTTCGATATTTCTGAGCAATGCCTCTCCATAGTTGGGACTGTTAAATAATCAGTCTGCATGGCGTTACTGTAATTTTATAAGGTCACGCTGGTAAGTTTTTTATGTTCGGAGTTGTACGTGATAGTGTTTCTAGTGTAACTCCATCCAATGGTCAAATTTATAATATATCTTTTTATATCAGCAAATGTCTCCAAACACCAAGACTAAAGAGAGAATGAAAATGTGTTGCAATGAAGTCTCCAAACTTTTTGTACAAAAGTGAAATGTCTCTTTCTCTTCATCATCAATTCCTGCAATTCCAAGCAAAAGATTTTGGTAGTTGAAACAAAAAAGAGTAAAATGTGCATCTATTATGTCCAATACGAATTTTTCGTTTTTGACTATGCAATTATAAACGAAATGTTCCACTACAGGAACAATTCAAAGAAATCTAGCAATCGCCACAGTTGGTAGCCCCGTATTTGTATACTTGGCGAGGCTGCTTCGTTTGGTTAGCCATTTGAGATGAAAATGACTATGCAACAGATATCAGTCAATGGCTCGAATTTCCCGATCGCGCAGTCGTACGGAATAAATGCTTGGTTCGGATGACAGCAACAGATCTTGGGTGTTTATAGAATCACTTCGCTCATCCGCCAATCCCGAAGCTTCTTCCATTAGCTGAGTCAAATCGTGACTAATACCTAACTTCGGCTAGTCTTTCAGTCTAGTCGGTTCTGTTGGAATGTATTAACGAGTTGTAGTTGTGGAAATTAAAATCTCTAAGAACGATAACCTTTGTCGTCATTTGAGAACCGATAGAAACAACAAAGAAAATTGAAGGGGCCCCTGAGCACGATTTTCATCTACACTTCTCCCGACTAAATGGTCAAGCAGGGCATTGGACCTTCCACTCAGGTTTTAGTTGCCAGTCTACCTATGAGTATGTTCATGGGATCACAAAAGTAATTCGCCATGTTTTTTACGGTATTGGATTTGTGCCACTTAGCTTGGAGATTCCGGATGCGTTCAAGTATGTTTTTAATGCAACAAAATTCAGAGCCGAGTTTCCACTTACACACCCACTATATATATATGCCTAAAGTTTGAACTATAACAAGTAGCATACACATAGAGCAATGACATTCGCCTACGTTCACACTTATATATGATGTACACTTTCGTTTGCCACACACAACACCGATCCCACACATATCAGATACGCACGGTAAAGACTTTCATATGATATATATAATTACCAAATACCACATACTATACGCAATATACTCCTTATGGTATACAATATACAATATGCAACATACGATATACGGCATTCGATATTTGATATATGATATACAATATGTGGTATACGGTATATGATATGCGATATGGTATATATGATATACAATATACTATGTACGATATATGATATACGGTATACGATGTACGGATTTAAAGTGCTAGACCAAATGCGGAAACTAATTTCAGTTTGGCATGTAGGGAACCTTTAGAAAGTTTTCAAATAGTTTCGTGTCTGTTGTGCCAGTTCGTCGTTGTCGAAGGATCTGGCAAAGATTGAAACTGAGTGCAGCACTTCGGGGACGATGGTTCCGACGTGAAGTAGGTAATTAGGTCGATCCGGCCCCTGTTCCTGATATCGACCACGAGTACGTGTTTCACCAGGGTGGCTTTTGAAACGTCGGCGATGATGAAATCGCTGACAAAATTCCGCCGTAGACTCAGATCCAGGGAGGGTTGTTGACGAACGTAGGCGTCGAATAGAGTAATGACCTTTGCCTACGTTCACACTCAAATATGATGCACACTCTCGTTTGGCACACACATACACCGGATACTACACATATCAGACACACCCAGTAAAGACTTTCATATAATATATAGAAATACCAAATATCACATACCATACGCAATATACTCTGTACGATATACAATATTCAATATACAACATACGATATACGGCATTCGATATTTGACATACGATATACGATATGTGGTATACGGTATACGATATACGATATGCTGTATACGATATAAAATAAACTATGTACGATATATAATATACGGCATACGATATCAGGTATCCCTTCTCGTAACCTAGTGAAACAAAAGAGTGAAAAATCGGCAAATTCTTAAGTGTGCCCTTGACTCTCTTAGCTTCAACACAAGGCTGTCGATTTTTTTGTTTATTTTTGAAACTCCGAATTAATTTCAAATTCCTCTATTAGGGGCGATACGGCGGTGTTAATATTCAAAAACGATTTATCCAATTATCTCCCCAATGCAAAGCTTTCCACATTCCTAAATTGCTCGAAGGCCTTCTATATGATGCGGTACGTTATCGCTGCGCACCCATCATCTCTCCTAACCAGCACGGCTTCCTATCCGGTAGGTCCACTACTACCAACCTCGAATTCACATCCCACACACTCCTTGCCCTAGAAAACGGCGATGAGGTCGATGTAGTCACTACCGACTTTATCTCCCATAACCTCATTCTCTTCAAGTTATCTTTTCTCGGTTTTGAACCCCTGCTGATTAAGTGGATCTCATCCTATCTCAATTATCGAAACTGCCACGTGCGATTTAGATCCACCCTCTCCGATCCTTTCTTCCCAACCTCGGGTGTCCCCCAGGGCAGTCATCTCGGCCCTCTCCTATTTATCTTAACCATAAACGACATAGGCTCTTGCATCAATCACTCCTTAGTCTCGCTTTACGCGGATGATTCCAACATTTTCAAGACAATCCGCTCTCCCTGGACTCCTCACTTCTCCAATCGGATCTTGACAGCTTCTCGACTTGGTGCCAAAATAATTGCCTAGAATTGAATATCGCCAAATGTCACGCAATCACCTCCTCTCGGAAGCGTTCCCCCACCCAGCCACGCTCCTATATATTACTGAGCCAACCGATAACATCGGTTGAATCGATTCGCGATCTGGGCGTCCTATGCGCAAAGGAGCTCAAATTTACCGCACATTTGGATTATACAATCCTCAAGGCTAACGCCGCCCTTGGGTTTGACAAACGTTGGTCGAAGGAATTCCTAAACCCCTATGTCACCCTATCACTCTACACAACTTTTCTCCGGCCACTACTCGAATATGCTAGTCAAGTCTGGTCCCCGTATCAATTGTCTCACATTCCCAGAATTGAGGGCGTTCATCCTCGTTTCTTGCGCTTTCCCCTTCGTGGACTAAACTGGGAAAACCCGCTGAGTCTACCACCATTCACAAGCCGGCTCCCTCTAATCAATCTCAAGACATTTGAAGAGCGCAGAATCCATGCTGACATCATCTTTGTCCATCGCCTTCTGTCTGGCTCAATCAATTGCCCAAGCTTGCTCTCCACTTTAACATTTCATACAAACATCCGTAACGTACGTAACCCTCGACTGTTTCACGTGCCCGCGCATCACACTTTTTATGGCGCTAACGAACCCATCTCGCGTATGCAACGACAGGCCAACTCTTTCCCCACCTCCTTCGATTTCAACCTCTCCACTCCCGCCCTCAAACGACGTCTCAGAAAAAACCCGTCCTAACTCCGCCCCCTCCCCCCAATAACCCCTCTACCATACAGTCATACCTCTCCTCTCCTTCCCCCAAACTAGTTCTCCTCTACACCTTTCCAACCCCATCCACAATTTCAACATCTTCCCCCAGCTCACTAACCCCGCCCCTTTATCTGTCCGTACACATGCCCTCCCCTGTCACAAATGCCGCATTTACCACCCCCACATACACTCGCTCTTCCCTAGCCTACTACCTCCCCTATCGCCCAGTAATCTTCAACTTCCTAGATTTTAAGATAGTCTATAAGGTTTTATGTTAATTTAATTTAAGCTTGCATTAAGCCAAATAAATGGGGGTTCTGCCCTCACTAAACATTGCCTTGAGGTCGTCTGTCAATGCAGTTAAAAGATGAAAATATTTTTGACAGTAATTTTTTCAATTGAAAATTCTATCTTAGGTAATTTCAACTATAGAAAAGACAAAGACATGGAAAGATCGAATGAGTACATGTTGAAGACTAATTTTTAAACTCGAGAATAATTACATTGTAGACATAATCCTCTTTAATTAATCAATTACCTGACATAATAATAAAAATCGACGAATTTAAATTCTAGAAAAAATGTCCGTCTTTTCAAAAATCTGTAACAATTTTATAGAAACAAATTTTGTGCAGGGTTTTATTATGAAGAAAACTCACCTTTCCTTATCGTCCTCCTCTTTTACTTCTCGCATTATGCTTTGACATTTGAAGTTACGTCAAAATTCCCTTTTGTGTGAGGTTTGAGTAAAACACTAATCTAATAACATAAATTTAACCAACGAAGCTAAGCATCTTAACTATTGTATTCGTGGGTTTTCATTGGAGTAGCTTTATTCAAACTGTATTACTTTTCCAAAAGATAGATGTGTCTGATTTACTATTTTGCACGCAAAAACTCACGTTGAAAGGTACTTTGATAAAGTACTTTCCCAGGTTTGAAATGAGTCACCAATGATTAGGGGTTTCCAATAAAAACTAATAGCATCAGTTTCAATAGATATATTTTACTTGAATTGTTAAACCTTATAAAACATTTCATAACATTGAATCCGCCTTTCTCCAATTTCTTTTGCGTTACATTTTTTTTAATTGTGATTCGTTTTAATTAACATCACATAACATTGTGAAATACGAAAATTCAAGGTTTGATGTCGAGGAATAATTTACTTTTCGAACGCCATATAAAATTGAAGTGAAATGTTTTGCAGTGTGAAGTATGACTGTGGGGGTGAAGAAGTATTGTGCCGATCATGGGCACTAGTTCACTTTCTTCCCCACGATGTTGCTCGATGAATATGCATAGAAAATTCCAGCATCAAAAATGAAGAAATGAAATGCACTGGTTGTTTTAGTTGAATTTTTTTGTTATTTTTATTTTATACTAAGTTGCACTTATAACTTAATAGAAATCCCAAAGGGGGGAAATATGAACAGCAGAATGTAAGGCACGTCAGCACACTAAGAGGGTACGCCACGGTGGCATTTCCGTGAGTTAAAACTGTATGCATTATAAAAACCGAACATTAAAACTTGCTGACCGAATGGGATTGGAATGGATGTAATTTAAAATCGAACTCGTTTTAACTCCTTAATCGGGGTGGTTGTTAGTACTCAAATTGCCGACAGACACGTCTTTCCTTGTGCTTGTGGTGCACACGCTGCGGTTGTTGAATCGCGACCGATCTGGTAGATGGTTAAAAATCGACTGCCTGGAAAAGGGATGAAGTTGGGCAATTTTATTTGTCGCACTTGACAACCAAAAGAGAACATACTTCTGCTCTGTGGTAGAAAATCGGTTAATTGATAATCGACGAATATGGGATAATGAGAGAACAGAAACACGATGTATGATGATCTCGGGGTGGTTTTGGTTGTGTGTGCTGGTATCAAATGCAGTTTCGGAGTATGACCTACAGCCCTAGTGTTAGGGCTGTGGTGATCTCAGAGTGCATTGAACCGTATGAAAACAGAATTATGGAGGAGAGGAAAATGTTGTGTGCGCTATTCACCTGTAAAATGAGATCGTTGATACCAAGCGAATGGGTGATCTGAAGAAAATCGATAGGACGCTACCTCGGCTAGGGAAATCTGATCAAGGGAACTAACTTAAATGCTTTGATAATTTCCCCAGCGGTCGCAAGATTAAGCAGCCTCGTCGTTTGATCAGACAATGTCGTTGCTATCCGACATGATGTGATTTGCTGTGGAAATATCATGGGTTAGCGAAATGGGGTTGCCGTATGGCAAAAAGGTAGCTAAACTCAATTATGCATTATCTGCATAGGATAATGAGTTTAGCTATGCGTCCGTTTAACATGTTTTACAGGTGGAAGAGCTTATAAGGGGAATGGGTAGAAATGACGCGCTGAAAGCGGTCGAAATAAGGTATGGAATTATGGGTTGATTCTCCATGTGGTATAGAGAACCCCGACATGACTGCCACAGTACTTTTGGGTATTTGTCCTGTATATGCCTGCGCACCACAAGAAAAGTAAAAACCTTTTTGGTTTTTAGTATAATGGAATTCATACTTTTTCTTATAAGGTTTATCGTCGCACTCGTTCTTAATACCTAGTTAAGTCCAGACCAATAAATAAAAATCAACATGATCTTACATATTGCATCTAGAACAACTTTTGGTGACGGCGAACATTCTAGAAAATATTTAGAACTTCTAAAATGCATGCTACTTCCGATTTGTAAAAGTATAACTAATTTGACGACTGTTCAAGCTGCATACGGTCCTTGGTTATTGGATTTTAGATCCTTTCGATAAACAGTTATTCTTAACCTAGTCTTTCAACGTCTCTGTATATTATCTATTGTATTTTTTGAAGTGAGACATCTTCACACCAAGACGCTGTACATTGTGGATAGAAAACAAATTTTGGTCCCACCAGAGCACCTTGGAGAAAGAAGCTGACTTAAAATGAATTAAATTATTTAACAAAGACTTGATAAACGACGGGGTCATGGAACCTAAAGAGAGGATAAATTTGTTCCACAGTGAGGGTAAATATACCGCGGCATTCACCTTGAATATCGTAAAGACCTCCTTATGGTTAATAACTTTGACACAATTTGTCCTCTTGGAAAAAGTTACAATCGCGCTCGTTCACAAATTTGGAGTTCTGCTTCTAAGCATGCTCTCGATATAATAACATACAAACACGGCACTGACACCAACGCTATAGTCATTGTCACATTATCCGGTTCTGTTGAACTCTATCCCTCTATTACAGTTCTTACCATGGATGCACTGCTTGGAAATCCGTTATGTTATTCCAAGGGGTTAGGTTTATTTGCGCCCGAGAAGGCAATTCGATAGATCTCAACCAAAATGCGTGTTACTAAAGAATGAGAATTCTTCGGAACCCGTTTTCAGGGTTTCCAAACCACTACAATGTGCAAAGGTTCAAGACGCCAATATTTTCCCAATCATTCTCTTGTCAGCGCTTGAAGCTTGCTTGTGCTGAAACAGGTATTTATAACGAATATATGAATAATTAAAAAGTAAAATTAAGCAAAACAACAATTAAGTAAAATTTAACTTTATCATTTCGCATAGGTGGTTTTAATCAGCCAAATTCCAGGTAACATTTAATTTAGTTTAAACAATATTATAAGGTCTTAATAAAACTGACTTTTGATCCCCTGACGGGATTTGTAAGTTTTTTCCCTTTATCACAAATTCATCAAATTTTGTAGAATAAAAATAAACGTAATTTTAAGTGGGGCTATTCGCAAATTCACAAGTATCTAGGATTATTCATCATCCCACAATTATTATGAAAAATTAACTTATCCAATCTCTTGGACAGATCCAGTTCACTCGACGGAGGTGGCACTTACAAGTGTTGTTTTTTCTTTCGTCTAGTTTATTCGTAGTAAAAGATAAATGCTCGTAGTGCGTTAACTTTGGTGACAGCCTGGTGTGGACACAGAATATAATATATCGAATGACTATGCACTGCCTACCACTGTCCGTGCTAACGATGCGGTGAATTTAAATTAATTGCAGACATGTACAAGGCTTTTTCTTTCTGTTTGTCATGTGGGACCCGATTTCTTGTTTTAAAAATGTTCGAAACGTCTTGTCCTGGAAGGTGCTTTTAGAAACATGTCTAATAAAGATGTGCATTCTGCAGTTGGCATACGCTGTGGAATGATGTACTTGGAACTCGTCTGACCTGGTTTTTATATATTGTGTAAATAATTGTGTTTGGAAAATAGAACGAAAAGCTTCTAAAAGATGGTGGGTTGAGCATCCAAAATTGAAATACATAGCAAGCAAAAAAAAAAAAAATGGGATCCACAAGGTGCTGCTATGAGTCACTTTTGTATCGAATTTATTTTATACAAATTTTGCGAAAATATCCAAATTTTATTTATGTATTCACGCAGCACGTGAGGTCATCCTTAGATAATTTGACAGACACACGAAACGTGAAACTTACAAATCGAATCTAGTAATTTATGACCGAAAGACGAAGCAAGGAATAAAACATGAATGTGATGTGGAATCAAGATAACAACTATGTCAGCAAGGTAAAGGGCATTCAATTGGATTTGTCTATAGATGTTTGTATCTATACTTCTTTTTTTTTTTTTGTATGTTTATGCTCTTTTCATTCTTCTGCTACGTTGAGTAACCTTGATTCATGTTCATATGCAATCTCTAACTATTTTTTTCACTCTTTTTCAGTATATTGATAGTTTGCAAGTTTTTTTAAATATTTACGTCGGCTGACCCTTATTTGAATGTTCGTTTGTCCTTCACCAAATATCAAGGCGTTTGCTGGAAATCGTAATCAAGTCTTTACGAGGTCCAACTATGTTTTATTAATACTTATAAATCAACAATGCTCATAACGTATAACCGTCTGCAAACTAGCAAACAAGTTAATGCAGCCAAAAAAAGGTACCTCTGGATGTATTACTAAATTCATTAGTATGAAGTGGAACTTCATATATGTAAATTTGTTGAGGTCAAAGTAAAAGTATTAAGTCGTTTTGAAATAGTACAATCTATCTATTATTTCCACATCCCACAATTCACTTCATATCTTTCTATATATCATACTTGTGGGCCCATATTCATATTACCGAGCAAATATGTCAACCTTAAGGAACGTACATTCGATGTACCATTTATTCTGGATTGGAAACCTAAAGATGGAAACCTGGTCGAAGGGCAAACTTTGTTGAAGTGCATAAACAGTAAGCTCTAGAAATACACATCCAAACAAATACATTCGTCTAGACTGGTGTTGTCCTATTAGGATATCGTAAAATTGTTTTCGTATCAGTTTGAATGTTGTGTAATGTGCATTTAAATTCGATTTAAGTTTCTTTCCATACCAGTGAAAGCAGTAGGCCCATCTGGAAGAACTCCTGCTAACTAAATATATCCTTGATATTCGCAAGTCTCTATTGGGATATGGTAAATCAGGTAAAAGTTAAAATTTGTCTCTGGTGCAGGATCTGCCATCAGGCGGGTGTGAAAACTCAGTTTGTATTTGTAAATCTCGAAGTTTATGGTATTACTGTAAGTTAAGGTAAAATTGTGGGTTTTCGGAATTATTATTATATCCAGTCTAGCGTTCGCTCAGTTTATATATTTTAATTGCACGTCATGATGGCTGCACACTGGGAAACACTCTATGTAAATTGTTGAAAAGTTCGAAATTTAAAAGCAAACCTGTAATTGCTATAGATTAAAGAAGTTAGAAAGTTTTGGCAAATTTAAAGTTGTTAGTGCTTGAGAAAATGTAAGTAAATATCGAACACAAAATGCCTCAAGCACTTTGTGTCTTCACATGATGTAGTCCTGCCCAAATAGATTTTATTTGCAACTAAATAAAAAAAAATTATTATAAAATTTTTGGACATACGTAAAATCTGGGTTTTTATGTTTTCAATCCAATTTAATATTTTCTATGGTTTTCATTAAATTTTTTTTTTTCGTGATAAAATTCTGCACACATTCGAGTTCATTTTCCTTTGTTTTGTATTCTTTCACATTTCTGTGAAGCAGCAGGAACAATTGTATTGGCAAGCACGTGCTATTAAAAATGTTGAATCGATAATTTGGCAATGAATACTATATTTTTTTCTAAATTTAAGTACGAGAATATATTGGTAGATGCAATATGTAAGTCTGTAGATGTGCAACTTTTTATAGTACGAGGGTAGATCTACGTGGGTAGCCAGAATTAATCGGCCTGGCACATAGATGGCGGTAGTTATTAAAATATAATGACTGCGGTAGATACTGCCAACCTCAGAAATATTAAGTTTCAAGTTTGAAGATGCTACGTTGTTTATTACTTGTTTGACCGCCATGTCAGTGAATTTGTAAACATGGAAAAATTAACTTTTATATATACATGTATACAGTTTTCTCCGGTATGTGATTTATTAAACCTATTTTTTCAGGATTATTTGATTATTATTTTTAAATATAGTTAATGCTACAGTTCGTGAGTCAAGGCTTTTACATTTAGCAACACACTACAAATTCGGAACTTTGTCAATCCAATGAATATATTGATATTCCTTTTCTTCTGGAAATGAATCTTGTTGAGGCTGCTTGAAGCCAATTGAATGAAAAGCTTTTAAATTCATTTTGTAAATCAGTGATAGGTATAGATCCTCTTAGTTCGTGGAAGAATTTAAAACTGGGTTTTCATTAATAACGTAAAGTCTTTGAAGGCACGTTGCTCTTGATAATGTAACGTATACCAAATGCTGACAAAACTTTTTCCCTTACTCGCCCGGATAATGCCCCTTGTGACTTATGATTCGTTATAATACCACCGGAAAATGATTATGCCTGGCATTTTGAGCTTTGTTAATAAAGGGTGGTTAAATTGTAAGGGCCGATGTTGATTTTGAATAAAACACAAATTATTTAGGAAATTATTGTTATTTCTTTTTATTATGATAATATTGGTATGGTTCAATTATGTATGGAACAAAATATCGGCCAAATGGCCGCCGCGACCTCGGCGGCACACCTTCATCCGATGGTCCAAATTTTCGATGACGCTGAGGCATAATTGAGGTTCTATGCCGTTAATGTGCCGAATTATCTCATCCTTTAGCTCTTGAATTGTTGCTGGCTTATCGACGTACACCTTTTCTTTCAAATAACCCCAAAGAAAGAAGTCCAACGGTGTCAAATCACATGATCTTGGCGGCCAATTGACATCGGCACCACGTGAGATAACACGGCCATTGAATTTGTCGCGCAAAAGAGCCATTGTTTCGTTAGCTGTGTGGCAAGTGGTACCGTCCTGTTGAAACCACATATCGTCCGCATCCATATCTTCCAATTGGGGCCATAAAAAGTTCGTTATCATCTCACGATAGCGCACACCATTCACAGTAACTGCCTGATCGGCCTCATTTTGAAAAAAATACGGCCCGATGATGCCGCCAGCCCATAAACCGCACCAAACAGTCACTCTTTGTGGGTGCATTGGTTTTTCGACAATCACTCTTGGATTATCATTCGCCCAAATGCGGCAATTCTGCTTATTGACGAATCCATCATCATCATCGGCACTACAACCGGGAACCGGTCTTGGCCTTATTTAGCAAGTCCTGAGGCTCGTTAAATTTTCCATAATGTTTTGTTTTTTCCGGGCAAGGTCATTAATCTTGCGCCAGAGGCTTCCCGACGGGGAATCGAACCCCGGTCTCCCGCGTGACATGCGGGTATACTAACCACTATACTATCGAGGAGCCCCTGAGGTGAAAATGTGCCTTATCACTGAAGATGATTTTCTTCGAAAATTGATCATCCGCTGTTGAATATGGTTAGTCTGAAATTGAGAAATGTCAAATGAAACGCAGAAAAAAACTTGACGTTTAGGTGTGGTTCACATTCAACATCGGCCCTTAAAATTTAACCACCCTTTATTAAGCAGTCATGCGCTACGGCTTTATTTTTGCAGATCCGCCAAGGGATGTGTAATCCTGTAAAGATGATATGAGGCTTAGTCTTGGATGCAAGATTCATAGTTGTATGTACCCCCGCGCATACGTACTAAAACACACTCCTGCATATATCACAACTCTTCCCGATCCGATCTGTACCCTTAAACGTTGGTTCTAATTTTCTTCCAATTTTTTTGGCATTTGAACATTTAACACTAAACCTACCACGGACGGGTCAAATGACCCATTTATTTCCAAATTGAAGAATTTTATGTTTCTTTCAATTGAATTAATAAAGAAGATGGAATTAAAAATGTTTTATTTATACACTAAATTGGATTAAGAGTTATTACAAGCTAAACATTTTAGAATATACGAGGGTGTATCAAATATAAACGGTAATTTTACTTTAGAGCTAGATAATCTTGTGCGTGGCTGTTGTTTGGTTTATGGGGAGTAGGGGAACCGACTTAACTAGCGGTCGCACCTGTCTTTGTAGTCAGTACAGCCAGGGATTGTTTTAAAATTTTTAACAAATGAAGGCGTTAAACCCTCGGAAATATTTTCTCGATTGATAGCACAGTTTGGTGATGATACACTTTCTCAGAATCGTATGTATACGTCGGAGAGAATTTAAAGTGGCCGAAAACGTATCGAAAACGAAAGTCATGATCGGCGCCCAAGGACAAGTTGTACAGATGACAGTATCCGTGCTGTTCGAGAGCTTATTGAAACTAATCACCGCTTAACTGTTGGAGAAATCTCATCAGAACAAGGTATCAGCTATGGAAGTGTTTAATCCATTATCACTGATTATCTTAGTTTCAAAAAAATTACTGGTCGATGGTTTCCGAGGTTATTGACCGTAAATCAAAAATAGGTCAGCTCGGAGATCAACGGGAGACTTCTGGATCCATTTCAACAAGAAAGGGAGGATTTTTTGAAGCGTATCGTCACATGTGATGAGACGTGGGCAAGTAAGGAGGGGCAAAGGAAGGTTGAAGTCTGCCCAGTGAAGACTAAAACTTGTCTCTCAGCCGGAAAGGTTCTTGCAACGATTTTTTTCGACTCAAAGGGTAGTTTCACATTTATTGCCAATACAATTACAGATTTTACACAAGACTAATGTCGGTGATGTGACGAATGTTATATTCTAATTCATATGTATTTTTTGTACATTAACTGACGGACTCTTTGCAAGCACTCTAAATTATACAATACCACATTTTTATTCTTATGCCTTTCGGCGTACAATTACTTTCGTTTCTTATAACGAATGATAGTAATCTATATCTAAGAGCTTTCCTTTTGTAATATTTTTTTTTTTTCTGGTTGGCTGGCAAAAATTAAAAAACGATACAAAACTTATAAACATAGACAAGAAATAAAAATAGAAAATAATTTGAAAATTGAATTGACTCTTTCACTGATCACCATATCAAAACGTAGACCATCTGGAACATTGCATATATTGTTATCATGGAGAATTCGTTTATCACTGGCACCACGACAAGCTTGGTAAATAAAAGGGACTTCATGTTTGTCTTAGATAATACCTTTTCTATCAAAGAAGGGGAACGCTTCTGGGGGAATAAACTCATTCTGGGGAGTACTCTCCAAATACATATCATTCGGATAGAATGATCCCGAAATAAGATTATTTTCACTGAACATTGCCCTTGCATGGGACCACGAATAATCTTGATAATGAAATTATCTATTTTGTTCAGTCTTGATTTGTCATACGAGGATTTTATTGGGGTAGAATTTCTTATGCGGCGACTCTGGTGTTCTATACACCAATACTGGTCGGATGAATACCGAGTATGAAATTATTTTGACTTTGGAGTCTAAAAGACTATTACGGAATAGAGTTCTTGTCATAGCATATCCGTTTTTAGCTGCGGTAAAAGCTGCTATTATGTGCTTATCAAAGTAAAGATACTGATCAAGCCAGGTACCAAGGTATCTAACTACAGTTTTTACTTGTTGGGGGAAGTTATTACTTCCTGTAAAGAAATTTTTTTTCCAATTCCGCTTTGTATACCGGGCCTGGACAGGGGTGGTCTGAAAAGGATAGTTACTGTTTTCTGGAAACTGATCTTTAATTTCCGGTCGTCGCAAAAACGTTTGATTCTATTGAAGTCATCTTGCAGAAGTCTGTTGATGACATCAATCTTTTCTCTAGATCTATACACCACAATGTCGTCGGCGTATGCCATTGGATGGGTGAGAGAACCCACTAGATCGCTAGTGTAAATGTTAAGTAGAAAGGGAGAATTTACTGCCCCCTGCTGTAAACCCTTTTTGATGTGAAAAGTCATGTTGGATGTTATATCTCCATATTTCACCACAAAATTATCATATCGTAGAAAATTTATAACAAATATTCGGGCATTCCCAAATTTGATAACTTATATAAAAGACCTTTTAACCATACGTTGTCGAAGGCCTTTTTAAAATCAACCAAACAGGCCCCTGTGCATTGTCTCTTTGCTTTGTTCCACTGTATGTCGGACACAAGTTTTGCGCAGCATAAACTGTGTCGTGTTTCAATCTAAAACGAAACTGGTAGTTCGGAATGATACAATTTTCATCACACATGTTTATCAATGCTTTATTTATAATTTTCTCGCACACTTTACTAATGTTTCGAAGCAAGCTAATCGAGCGAAGATTGGCTGAATTGCTCCTGTCCTTGCCCTTTTTGAGGATGGGATGGACTTGTGGCGGTTCCGCCAATTCCCCCGGTACACTTACCTAAAAAACCCCCCATAACTCCCATTCAGTCTCTTAAGTTCGCTAATGAAATTGCATTAGCACCTGTAAATCCTGCACGCATCAAGCTTACCGAATTTATTTATTTCAAAGCTTCTATAAAAGAAAACTTACCATCATGCATCTCTTCGCATACAATTCTCTGTAAGAATTCTTCATTACCTTTTTAGGAATTCCACAACTCCCATTGTTTCCCGCCAATGCATTGCATTGGCACCTGAAAACATTTCCTTCTCCAAGGACATTTGATGCATACAACGCATTATCTGAAATTCCTAGAAACAATTTTTTAACGTGCATATGCACCATAGATTCCCGACCATTAGGCACCCTTGTTCTACCAATGCAATTCCGCCGTACATATGCATACCACATGTCCCTGGCATTTCCACGGCCGCGGCAGCTCTTTGACCATCGGACAAAAGCAAATACTCTCATCTTACCCTAGAGTCATAAAACGAATTCCTTCGCATGTAATCATGTATACAATTCGATCCCTTTAGCATCACCATTGTGTAAATAGAAAAACTATTAGCACTTCTTCCTAATGGCGATACATTTACTTACGCATCCGCACCACTCATCCATGTCTGTATGATGCCCTTATTTGCTTTTACCACATTTCTCCGGTGAACTGCCGTCTATGATAGCTGCAATGCACAGCATAGACACGGATCATAAATCTCCTTTGTCTTTGCCGCTTGCCTGTTTCGTTGTTCCACTGCTTTCGAGCACGTGTAAATAACATCGATCTGTACGGTTACACACGCATACCATTGCACTGAAAGAGTGCATTCCCTTGGCGGCCGCACTCTTAAGAGAATAGTTTTTCTCTCTCTTCTTTTGTTCTTAACCCTAACCTAGGATGGAATTCATGTCAGAGTTCTATCCTCGGTTTGAAATATTCTCTATTCCGGAAGATTTCTTGTTTTTAATGGATCTAAGGATGTCCGTAAGCTCATCCTTGTGCACAAATACACTTGTGTTTAGTTTTTTAAGCGGAGAATCCGCTTTATTGTTTTCGTGAAGCAGTGAAACTTCTTATGATTGATGAATCTTACGATTGGTGATTTCTTTACACCACCTGCCATTTGGGGGTATGACACTAGGTGCCACTAAGTTGTTGTAAGAACGAGGTTTCCTTCGGTTCTCTTATTCAACTTGTTTGTTACTGGTTTCCAGCTTTACTTTTAGTTGTTGGTATTTAGGGCAACCTCTAAAGTTAGCCGGGTGACCGGTATTTTTACAGAGGACGTAGGATAACTTATTCTTATCCAGGAGCTGTTCTTTGCCGATTGGACATTCCTCGACGATATACTTATTTTGGTATTTGACGCATCGAAAAACGTATTGCAGTTCAGCGCAACATAACCAAAGCGTTGACAGTGTATACATTGCAATACGCAATCGGACTTCTTTATTTTCTTCCATCTTATTGTTTGGTGACTAATATATTTAATATACTTAAGTCAATCAATTTTACTATTGGGACTTAGAGACACAGTGAAGAAAGCCAACTTACGGTTGCTATTTATAGAATTTGCAGTGGAAAACGGTTTCACACCTGTACATTTTAAACTATCGTTTTCGAAGCGTTTTAGTTCTTCGAGCATCTCTTCGGGAGCAAAGGAAGGATCAACTCCTTCGAGGAGCATGGAAACAGTTTTTCCCGATTTAAGAGTGTACGTGTAGTACTCGCTTTTCGCTTCACCCAATGCAGATTTAATTTTACGATAACCTTTTAATCATCGCACATTATACTCATGTGTACATTATTATAATTGGTTTCGTCTTGAACTTTTTACAAGTCAACTCACCCAATGTTATGAGATCATTTGCCTCCATATAGCTGATGATAATAGGCGGAACTTTTTCCTTTTTCTTGACTGGGTGCTGTTGATGCGGTCCCTGCTGTTGGTGTGTTTCTTGCTTTTGATGTGATACTTTGTGTTGCGGTTCTTTTAATTGTCCTGTTTTCCTGGCATTCGCTGGTTGTTGTTGTCCTTTTTGCCTTTGTTTTTCCCGCTGCTGTTTTTTTTTTTCTCTTGCTGTTTATTCTGGCCCAACTTCCCTTTTAATTCAAGAACTTCCACCACTTGCTTCTCTAGTTCCTGCCTTTTTTATGTCAGTTTCGGCAGTGAGTTTATTGAGGATCTCGGCCTGATGCTGGTATTTGCTATTGGTTCGCTTCTTTGAATTGGTTTCCAGCTCCTGAATACTGAACATCTTTGCCGTCACTATTGTCACTCATAGACTCTATGTCCTTGATTTTTTTAGATTTGCGATGTTTAGCTTGGGGATTCGGCTATGGATTCTGCCTTTTCTCTAGCACCTTTTTGAAAGCAGTTTGTTCTTCGTCCATATAATGGATTACTTGTCGCTTTGTACATTGTTATATAGGTGTATATTTCGATTTATCTTAATATCCACTGCACTGCCTAACACATATACACACAGGATAAATATTCCTTATGGGCACACTCGCTTCCGTTCACACTTAAACGTGCTACTCTTTTTGTCTTCACTCACTCGCGTACTCGATGCACTTTTTTTTTCTTTTACGTGCGTCTGCTTGCGCCCGATGCTGATGGCGTTTGTACTGTGACTGCGTCATAAGGCAATCTCCGTATATACATTGTTGACATATTTTATAACTTTTGCTTTACGAATCCTTGTTGCTTAGCATTATGACAATCTGTATAAATATCTTTAGCAATAGAAAGAATCTTCTCTCCGCTGCGCTTAATATAGAATTATTATGGCAAGTTCCCCTAGACGAATTCCTAATAACAAAGGATTTGGATTACATACTATGTAACCTTCACCAGGGACCATAAACGTTGCGCTGTCTATTTTTCAGCTTCGCCATGTATATCATAAATCTCTTAGCGTACACATTGGCCGGCGACCTTTTTCTTCCAGCAATAAAATACCCAAGCAGCTGCATTCAATTAGCGCAATCGATGCTGAAACCAATTTCTCTGACTCGCACCAAGTGCAAACAAAAGAACGCTGTTCCTCCATAGGCTTCCTGCCGATACCATAAACAATCCATATCGTTTGTGGTATCCTAAACGCATTTTTCATTTAATGAGTGGCTGCTATTTATCCAGCTGACCCTCATTACCGAACGATGCATAGGTCGCTTTCCCCTTTGTCTTGTAATTGCCCTGACTCCATTCCTCATGACCTCGATGCATAATCAAACACAAACCCATTAGCATCCCACGAGATTCGATTTGTTTGTTTCAACGAACACACATCTCCTGGATGCACATTATGCCCCTTCTTGGTGTTTCAGATTCGTTATCATGGCTTCGAACCATGAAAAGAACCGACGTACACGTATACATGTGTAACATGACGATCTCCTCTATGAGCTCCGGTTATCACCACCGTAAAAGTGAATGCACCCAAATTTCCCTTGTACAACGAATGAATATCGTTGAATTTAATTCCATCCGCCGACCGCCACGGTCGTTGCCGCTCTCGCTCCTCGTCGCGCGCTGAGGACGCGAATATACCCCCGAGCCGTGGCTAGTGTTTTGTTAAATACCGTAATGTAACTTAAAGTCAATAAACGTACTGTAAATCGCGAGTGTGAAACTCGAGCAAAAATAAATTAAAATCGGCTGATCAATAAATCAAAACAAATGTTTTATTTTCCTCTTCTTGGTGTTGGATAGTTGCAGTGAGCGCAGAACTACGGAATATTTTGAACGCTATCCTGGTATCCGCGAGGTACTTACTTCCGGTGTTGGTGTTTCCTTTGTTTCGGCGGAATCGTTTAGTGCCCGTCGGAACGATTAATTTATGATGGAGGAAGAAGTGAATCTAGTGCCCGTGCCTGGTACACACTTCTTCCCCACAGCACTATTTGTAAACACTTGAAATATTATATATAATAACATATGCGTATTATATTAAATTATATTATTGTAAAATAAAATATTTATAAAAAGAAAGAAAAACGTGATTCTTGAAACTTCAATAAGTGATGTAACTGAGCCGAGTTTACTCTACTCAGCGTCGCCAACCCAACCGGGGAGGCTCAGTTTCCTTCACTGCTCAGGTGCACCTAAGGAAGTTCTCGCTTCAAAAATAATCACTTGGATATGAATTACCTGACGAAAGAGTTTAAGCACATGACAATATATCAATATAAGGAGTATATCCTGATTATTATTAATTTAAGTATCTTTCTTCGTAAACAAATAGCAACTTAATAAATATACCAATTACTGGAATTACAGCCCGTGTACAGCTAGCTCTTGATCGATTCTATTCCGAAGTTTTGGAATTATCTTTTGAGCTTTCCCGATTAAATAGTAAGTTTATCGCTCAATCAACAGTATAGCGCAGATACACCTGCTAAATTTTGCGTACGCACGTCATGCACATTGCGAAACCTCTTCACAGGCCTTGTTAATGAGGTGAATAATGAATAATAATTATCACGCAGTACTAAATTATATACTCGAATTTAATAGTCTGTAGTGATTCCCATTAGAGTTTTAGAAGAACTAGTATCATATATCACGAATGTTATTTATGTCACATATCGAATCGATCGATTTCAATACAAGTGTACAATACTTTTTCTATCCAACCAAATTTTCATGGCATTGAAACGGTGAGTATAGATCAGGGTAAGATCTACATCACCAAAAATATTGCTAATGGTTCGCTTAATGTACTTTAGTGGCTCTCACAACGTGTTAGCGTTTATTTCAGTTTAGCTAGTCGCTTCTTTTATGTGGATGATATATTATTCTTCCAAAACTGAAAGCGATTACACAACAGACCATTTTCGTACAAATTCACAACTGTTACACATAAAATAACATAGTATAGTAGATTCTAATTATCCAGGATTAAGTTGTAAACGACCCCCGTTTACAATATATACATATATACATATAAATATAAAATGTCCAAACCAACTGAAAAATTCAATTTTGTGCTTCGACAAACATTTCGGAGTACTTAACCGCAGTTTTTAATATCGTATTTATTGGAATAAAAAAAAAAACGGTCAAATAGTTACAATGTTAGATGAATGTGTCTAGTTTCGCAATGTACGAGAGTGAATGAAATATAAACTTAACTTTTTTTTATTTTATTGGGACATGATAAGAATACAAACATAATTTTACGTAACATAATTTTTCTGCATAATTTCCTGATTTTGTGACAGATTTTCCCAAAGGATAGATAATTTTTTCCCTTTATCATATTATTATTATTTATTACGATGTAATTAATTACACAATAACTTAATTCTAAATAGCGCTAGCTGCTAGGGGTTTCGGCTACCCTTTATCATAGAATATCAACCGGGTATTTAAGAATGTTGAGCTCGGCCTGTGGGGGTATAAGTATGGATGCCGACGTACGACACGGATTCACTGAAATCCCCAACGATGATCCGTCGAAAATTGTTCACCCGAGATTATCCAAAAATCCAGGAAGGTGAAAATAAAACTCTAGAGCGATGGTTTCTTGTTAATTGTTTTTTATTGTTTAACACTACGATGTTTTTTTGTTACACAAAGTTTTGTTCCACAGGGGAGGATTCCTAATGGTGATATATCTAAGATTAGTGTCTCTAAACTTCACTTAAACTATTGCACATTATTATTTTGAATAAAAGAGTTTAAACTCCTTTTCCTTTTTACCGTTTTACTGTTCGACTGATTTTTTGTTCTTAATCGCGACACCCGATTAATGTACTTGAAATTAATCAATTCTAAATTAAATTCGCACTCCACTGTGTTTGACACTCGATCTTTTAGATTTTTTTCTTAACGGGATAGAAAAACTTTACTATAAAACACACGTTAAACTTGCTTGTGCGCGCGCTCCAGTGGCTAATTTCTAACTGGTCCCAATTAGGGATGGAAATTGGGATTTCGGATTTGCACTACAAGCAACCAATCGAGATCGTACTTACATTGGTCCTCTCTCATGTTCCCCGCCTATCGAGGTGAATAAACCCTTCGGTTAATTTGATAGTCGACGGACTAGAGAGAATGAGAGACCGGAACGTAAAGTGCAATGATCCCGGGGTGGATTTGGCTTTTGCGTGTGTATGTACCAATGCAACTCTGAGGCTGTCCCAGTGACCCAATTAGGATATTGTGGTGCTCTCAGAGTGGAATGGACTCTAAAAGGGGAAATGAGATGTGAATGGAAATTGGTTTGAACCCCATTCACCTGCAAAAAGAGATCATTGATCCCAAGCGGAAAGAGTGTCTGGGGGAAGTCGAAGTGACTCTACTGATGTTTGGGAAATAACAGCGTGAGAACCAGACTCAAAGAGGCTGAAATAACCCCAGCGGTTGCATGAAATTGATTTCACTCGGCTATCTATAAGGCAAGCAATATCTAAGGTGTCGATGTTGAATGGGGGTTTTGTCCTACAGCGGTGTGGAAACTTCGGGATAACTTTCCATTGACCCGAACTTGTATTCATTTATTTTGAATTCATAGATGATATTACATCGTTTTGTTCGAATTGCCGCAATACTGCACCTCGTTATACTGAGAACAGTGCTCATGAGTTTGTAAACGAGACCTTTTATTCACATTGTGTCAAAAAAGCCAAAGATCTTTTAATATTCGAATTATTCAAGTTTAGATCTAATTTCATCTGACTTTATTAAAGTTATTATCTTTTCCTTTGTCATCTTTTTCAATTGATAATGTATTTTTGAAATAATAGACTTATAAGTTTTATTTATCTTCTTGCGGAGGATGTTTCCTCATGCGAAGTTTTAGAATGAGTGATTCTCGATAGTATAGTGGTTAGTATACCCGCCTGTCACACGGGAAACCGGGGTTCGATCCCCCGGTGGGGGAGCCCCCGGCGCAAGACTAATGACCTTGCCCGGAAAAAAAAAAACAAATCATTATGGAAAATTTAACAAGCCTCAGGACTTGCTAAATAAGGCCAAGACCGGTTCCCGGTTGTAGTGCCGATGATGATGATTCATTTTTTTGTCTTGCTTTTTGCTGTTAACTACAGCCAATATTTTAAATTGCTTAAGTACAGGGTGTTCTATTTTTAAAACATAATACCTCGTTGACAGAGAATTTGTTGAAGCGGTACATACATATAATTCCGGCGTTGAAAAGTTAACTTGTTACTCCTCCAAAATATAACTCTGTACAACAGAAGATTTTGGCGATATAGGGGTTGCAACACGATTGAAAAAAACAACTATATATTACGTGAGATAAATTAATGTTCATACTATTGAGAATTTAGACAATAATTTCAGTATTAATTTGTTGTAGAATACGAAATTGTTGGAGAGGTGTTACTATTTTTAATTGTGGTGCACAGAAAACTCTCTGTAGTTTTAGTGTGACTTATTGCAGTGTTTGAATGATAACGTAGAGGTTTTATGCGTAACAAATTGAGAGATGTTCTCAGCCCACAACGATTTTTATTCTATATACATATGCTAGATGATTATTCGTAAAGTGTTTCAACCTAAGAAATGAAGAATGTTTTTCTGGTGAATTGTGCTTTTCTTCTTCTATTTTCATTTTACTATTTCCTCTTGATTTCGGCGCAAGGCTAATAACCTTGCCCGTAAAAATTAATTATTATGGAAAATTTAACAAGCCTCGAGACTTGCTAAATAAGGCCAAGACCGGATCCCGGTTGTAGTGCCGATGATTGATGATCTTGATACGTTTACAGACATATTCCAAGACTCCACATTGGAAACTTTCTAGCATTTATTATATGATATAATTCTGTTTGATCTAGAATTTGATTTAGCCTAATGCAAGCTATCAGCTATAAATAAATTAAACTTCTTTACTCAAATAATATTTCAGGTAATTCCTTGTATTTACCTCATACATGGCAGTACCCACAACACTTATTACTCTCTAAATTCTTGCCCTTCATTCTCAATTCATTTTTGAATTCCTTATACCATATATCATCATCATCGGCACTACAACCGGGAACCGGTCTTGGCCTTACTTAGCAAGTCCTGAGACTTGTTAAATTTTCCATAATGATTTTTATACCATATATATATTTCAGTAATTCATTCGGAATGTGAACCTGCCTAGTCCCTAGTTCCACTAGCCTTATGCAAGGAGTGCCAGAAAAAAGTGGAAGATTAATTACCCAACGGAAGCTTTTCTCACCAATCCTGATGCCATATTCTCTTTAGACTCACATAAAAGGTTGTCATTTGAATGCGTTGTTGGTCAAAGCTCAGTTATTGTGAATACCAAATACGTAAATGTTGGTTTCGTAAATGTGCCTGCATCAGATCGTAACATTAATATATCGTCATCAACATACCGCCCGAATGACCTTATTTTTATAGTGTCGCCTTTCTCATGCAAATTCTGTAATGTCGTTGTCAGTCAAAGGGCGCATTAACATTAACATTCGGTCCTCTACGCGGTAAGTCACCAACAATCCGCTTGCTGATTGGTTTCTTCACAGACTGTCGTAACAAATTTATTTGGTGGAATGTAGTTGTGCCAAAGTAAACTGTTACACTTGACTGATGTGGCAGGTAATTGTTATTGAACTCTGATCTGTAGATACGCGAAATCGATGACCTAAAGTTTTGCATAAGACTTCTAGAAAATTCAAACTTCTCTACCCGACGTGATGTAACTTTTAAAATATGTTAGCGTCGAGTACAACATGTTAGTGTTCATTATGAAGTATGATTTGACTTTAATCTTCGGTCAAATTTAACCGCACAAAGTAGAACAACAAAAAAAGAATGAACACTGACTGACCGATAAGTGATCATCGCATCTATGCCAAACACACACACTCAATTTCATAATGGTGATGATGATGATCGCGATGATGGTTACGGTACGTTCCAATAGCTGCCAGTCTGAAGTCTACTCTCTAAAGGCAAACGGATAAAAGGTACGACTGCAACTTCCTTAGTTACAGGTTGTTCGTTGCTAGTTTCTGGTTGCTTGGGCGGTTGAGTTGTTGGCCAAGATACCGAGAGATCCCTGGCTGCCATTCTGCTGCAAGTAGGCGCATGCGTCCAGTTTGTCAATTAGATTTGTTGCTATTGCGATTCTTCTGCTCTAGGGTAAAACGATATCTTCTTCGATTTTGCTTCTTCGGTGTTGTTTTCTGATTTACTTGTTTTTTTTTCATCTACCTGCATTTTCTCTATCAAATGGACCTCTTGAAGAATGTAACTGTATCTTGCATGTTGCATGGCGGCTTTTTCATTGCTTTCTGAACGACGGACACTGACTGACGATGGACCAAAGACCGCTGCTGGATGCTTGCTAACAGCTAACCAACGGAACGTCGAGTCATGTGGCACGCTTGAATATCTGTTGAGGTCTGTTTTTTATCCCCTTCCTCTTCTATTTAATAATCCGATTAAGTGCAACCGGTTGTATGTAGGTTGATAAACCCTTCAGCGCTCATGTGAAGATATTTTATAGTTAGCGACTAGGGAAACGTTCTCAGGTGTTCATTGGGTTTGGTGAGATTGGAATGTGTACTCCACTCAGTAAGTTCAGCTATATCTCCATTTATGGACAATGGACGATGGAACTTTAATTGCCTTCTGACATATACTACCAATTGAAGAACTTGTATTCCATACACCACAATTATTGTAGCATAACTCTTTTTATTTGTAGGATTATGTATAACATTTATAAAATATATGTATGAAATTTGAATGGATAGGTAAGGAGGTAGCTGGTGGCATATATACCTTAGTTATTCGACTGCAGTGTCTAAAAGGTATGTAGATTCAATGTGTGACAGGTGGTGATGCTAAGTTTAGGTAGGAAGCTCGTACACTTCAACACAAATTTGCGGGAAATACAGTTAGACGCCCGCATCCAATTAGTTGTCCCACCAGATTCAAATGTCTTCACACAGTTATAAGTTTTATGATTTTACTACTTTTGCGGTCCCTCGTGATTCAATGTTAATTGAGATATTGACTATTGTATTCACAACCTATTGGTCCTCGGGATAAGGTATGATGATCTGAATGAGAGTAGAAAACCTAACAAGCGTTTCTTTACATACCAACTAAATGTATGTAAATATGTGTGACATATTTTTTCGCAACAGAATTTACTTAAGAAGAGAATTCAGCAGAGTATAATAACATCGAGTATATACCGGAACATTCTAAAAGAACTGTATGTCCTTTTCTCGAAAATGACGAATTTATAGTTCTGTATCGGCGTCCTGAGACGTTATTTTTCGCCGACCAGTCAAGCTTCGAAACATGATCAAGGAATTTTTCCCAACCGTTTCACAGAGTTTGTAGCTCAATATTGAGGACTGTCAACCAGTAATTGTATCGAACTGCCACAATATTAAGAGTCGACCGTTGAACCGATGAGTGTACAACCAAGCGATGAGTGTACAACCAATTTAGCCACTGAGCCAGCATAAATAATAACATTAAGTACATTTTAAATAGTTTACGTTTTATTATAGGGAAATAATTGATGTGCGGAATGCATTCGTTGTGTTATTCCTTTACCTCACTACAATTGTACTCCTGGGCAAATCAATTTCAACAACATTTCAAAATGTGTTTTTTGTGTTTTCTTCTTGAATCTTCTGATAAAATGTTTGTGGTCGTTAAGAAACCGTAACTTTTTTTTTTAATATAAGTAAGTAGAACATAGGGCTTAGGAGGTGCGAAATAAACACAAAACCCAAAGTGTGATCTTACCAGTTGTATCCGAAAAATACTACGATAAGTAAATACTACACTATAATAAGACAGACAGTCTTTGCGTCAGTAAATTGTAAAGTAACGGACTTCTTAACTCAATCCAAAATCACTTTTTAACTAAACTCAATAAAACCTTATATTTACTTTATAGCGAAAAATAAGTAAATGAAGAACAAGAACAAACAAAAGCAGATTAGTTAGAGGTCCAACAACTTTAGAGACTTTTTTTTGTTAGAGCTGTAAATAAATAAAGGCATATATACGTCCCAAAGCAAGGGGAAAAAGAAAAATGTTTTTCAGAAAGGCGAAAATAACAAACAGTCAAAACAAGAGTTCACGGTCGTTTACTATACTACTACTACTATTTATTGCTCTGTAGGAACTCGAAAGTATAAAATATAACATAAGATCGCAAGAGAAAAGATGAAGAAAAGTGAGCAAAAAGAATTTTGGAAAACTCTTTAAGCTTTTTAAATGATTGATTCCCGGTACTTTTTTGACAGAATGTAAAAATAAAATAGTACGTTTATGAGAAATATCATGGGTGCAAGATGGATGGACATTAGGGGGCTTCATTTAGTAACTCAAAAAAAAAAAAATAATTAGCAGACTTTGCTTGTGCTGCGCGTCTCAATGACGTTGAAGAGGTATATGTCAAATTTCAAGAAGATTGGGTAATATTTAGGGCTGCACATTTTGATCAATTAAAAGAACATCGTTGTTTTATTAGTAACGAAATGACTCTGGTGTTTTTCTTAAAAAATTGGGTTTTCCCTTTTATTGGTTTCATTTCCTTATTCTTTCCATAATTTTCTAAATTTCCGGTCATATTTTCCCGAAAAATACGTTCATTCGAAAAAGGCAATCGTACTAAAGCTGCGACTTAGCAACCGTAAAACTCTGCAACTGTAGCATATTTATATCATTTCTTGGCCCATGGACTAAGTATTGCCAAGTGCCAAAAACGAACATATGTGAGTAAAACAGAAAATTTCTTTCACCTCTTATTGTGGAATAAATGTTTTGCGAAGAGGGCAGTTTTAAGTCCAAACATTTCCTTGCCATCCACTTTGCTCGATATAGAGCCGCAGTTGTTTTTAGACCAACCTCCTGGGTACAAAAGTGAGTTTCGTGGGATACCACCCTGTGGGGTAGGAGGTCGCCACGCTGGCATGTGCGAGAGTTCTTCCGCCAACCCACCCGCTGCTAAACAAAGTTTTATCGCATACCACCGAACGAAACGGACAAACACGAACCTCAACAACGCACCGTCCACCAAAGGAGGGGGGAAAAGTGAAACACGGATGTACTGTTTATTTATTGAAAGTTTGCTTTATTGGTTAATTCGATTTTTTTTATTTAAAACTTTTATCGAAGAACTTCACAACACATCTTATTACATTTAATTTGCTTTACTGAATGACATAACACTGGTGCCACAAGAAAAATTACTTTTAATACAAAATGTAGTATTTAATTAATCTAATCCCGACTCCAGGCTGTGTGCGTCCCCGGACGCCCTGGGAGCGGAAGACGGGCCGACCGGCTCGGTCGGGGGATGTAAAACGACTCAGCGGTATCAATTCGCTGGCAAAGGAAATTTGGCCAGTAGTACTGGGTCTCTTAATTTAGGGATGCTTTTTCTATCCCAAGACAAACGTAAAGTCTCTCTTTGGGCGTAGGTAACCAGATCTCATAGAGAAGATCGAAGTGGTACACATGTATGTATGAACATTGGTTCTTTCGTGGAACAAGGCCATGAGAACGAATCTGAAAACAAAGAAAGGGAATAATGTGCATCAATGAGATGCGAGTTCGGCTAAGTAAACAATCCGTATCTCATTGGTTACTAATGGGTTTCTGTTTGCTCATGCCGCTAGGTCATGAGAAGCGGATCCAGAAATATTGTAGGACAAAGGGATCATATAAATCATTGTCTATGATGTGCCTTGTCGCTGTATATATAGACCGCAACGCTGGTGGATATGGTGCTAATTGGTTTTAACATATTCACGGGGAATTGGTGTTTATGGTATCGCTGCCCAGGGTAAGTATACAATTCCTGTTTGCATTTGGCTATGCTATAGGTTTTGGTTTCAGTGTCGTTTGCGCCAATTGTGTGCAGCTGCGTTGGATTGTTTATAGTAGGGAGAGAAAGGTCGCCAGCCAATGTGTATGTAAAGGGATTTATTGTACATATGATGAGGCTGGGAATAGGCGACGCGATGTTTATTATCCCTATTATGATGGTTACATTATATGTAAACCAAATTGTTTCGTTTTCTGGAATTCGTCTAGGGAAAATGCATATGATAAGATTGGGATTTGCTTGGCAACCGAAGGTGCCCAATTGCACTTGGGATTTATGAAGTTTGGACAGAATTCTTGTAGTTAATTTTGAATTCGAATTAATGAATGAAGGTAAGAATTCTCTTCCAGGAGCTTTTAGATAAGTACATTAGATACTTGATGCGTGAAGCATTTACAGGTGCTAATGCAATTGCATTAGCGGAAAACTATGAAGATTGGGTTGTAGTTATGGGGGTTCTTCTGGTAAGTAGACAGTGAGGTTTGGCGGAACCGCCACAACCCCATTTATTGGCTTAATTCAAGCAACATAAGTACCTACAACTAAAGTATATATAACTTACAAACTAAAAAACGTAAAACTAACTTAGCTAAACTTAACCTTAAGATTGGTGGTGAGAATGCTTTAGGAGGTGGTGCCTGAGAGTATGGGTACAGAGGTCGAAGTCGAGCAAGGTGGAATTAGAGTTGACATATCTCAGCATCCGCGAAAGGTGTTCGTTGAGACCATAAGACGTACGGGGGAATGTGAAGAAGGCGGGTATTAAGCGTTTTTCGACGGTTTGTGTTTGGAGGAATTAAGTTAAGATGCAGGCGCACTCGACCGAGGCGGAGAGGCCCCGATGAATGAACCGGGACCCTGCGCTCCTCAAGGGTTCTGATGGTGATTAATTTGAGAGGGTTAATGTACGGGGGCAGGATTAGCGGGTTTTCCCATCTTAATCCTCGAAGAGTAAACCGAACGAAGCGACGTTGAATACTTTCGATTCTACGGATATGGATCTTGTGATAAGGAGACCATACCTGGCTAGTATATTCAATCAGTGGACGGACAAACATAAGGTAAAGGGATCGAGTTACGTAGGGGTCGGAGAATTCCTTAAAATTCCATCGTTTCACGATCTTCGTTTTTCCGAGCAAGGTTATTAGCCTTGTGCCAACCTTTCTCAGGATGTCGCTGCATGCATTGGTTCACTACTTGGAGGGTGCCAAGGTAGCTATCCAAGGGTGTCACGGGGAGACTGCATGTCAACTTGGATTGAACAGGCTCAAGGATCGTCCTAGCCTTCGCCGGGTTGAAAGCGGAGACTTTTCCCTGTATGTTCACCCCCCCCCCCCCCCCCCCCCCATGTCATAAGTAGCAAGTATAAATAGGAGCAGGCTCAGGTGGCTACCTTGAGGGACCCCAGAGGCGGCAAGGAAAGGGTTGGATATCATGAACCTGAACCGAACGGAAAAAGGCTATGCCTTATATAGGAAGAAATTCATTTCAGCAATGCAGGTTCGAAGCCGAGGACGGATAATTTGAAGAGGGTTAGATTGTGGAAGATTTTGTCGAATGCTTTACTGAACTCAACAAGATTGGTTGTAGTTTATCGACCATTGAGAAAACAGTGTTGCTTTGGTGAAAGAGATTCGCATACAGTATTTTCGAGAATTTTGGGTATATGAGACAGTTTGGCGATAGGGCGGTAATTCACGACATCATATTTGGGACCCTTCTTGTGGTTAAGGGGGATGAAGGAGGTTTTCCTGATGTGAGGGAATACGCCCTGAGAGAGTGAGAGATTGAAGATTAGTGAGAGGGGAGCGGAGAGAATGGATGCGCATTTCTTGAGGAGGATTGCAAGGATACCATCAGGGCCCGGTGTAAACTCGTCTTTGAGTTGCAGCAGCTTAGATTCAATTAAGGGCGGATCAAAGGAGTTGGGGAGAAGGGGCCTGAGGGAAAGCTTAGGTAGGTAGTTGAAGTGTGACGGGTCACGAATAAAGGAGTCATTAGTGAATGACTGATTGAAGAGAGAGGCGAAAAGGTTAGCAATGGCGACTGAGGGAAAGCTTAGATAGGTAGTTGAAGTGTGAAGGGTCACGAATAAAGGAGTCATTAGTGAATGACTGATTGAAGAGAGAGGCGAAAAGGTTAGCAATAGTAACAGGATCAGATGAGGTATGAGTGTTTAAGGTAAGCGATATAGGGTAACTATCGGATTTACGTTTATGACTGACGAGCTGGAAGAAGGTTTTGGTGTCATTTGTAAGATTGGTCTGAGTTTTGGTGAGATAGTTGCGATAAAGGGTGTTGAAAAGATCCGTGAATTGGAGGTAACGGCCAAGAAAGTTGGGGTAGTCGGATATAGTTCGATTCCGAGAGAAGGTGACGCATAACCTGTTCCTTTTGTTAGGCATGGAATGAAGCTTGTGATTGTACCATGGAGGGGAAGAGATTGGTGTTCTTTGTCTAGAATAGGAAACGAACAAGGAAATAGGTTAAAGGATTTCGGTATATAAGTGGGTCACAGCATCTTCAACGGATAGGTGATCGTAGTTGAAATCAAGGCGGCCTAGGTAGTCGTTGATGAGGCGAAAGTTAGGTTTATTGAAATCGTAGGCGTAGTGATTGGGGGGATGAACAAACGGTGGCGAGTGAACTCGGAAGAAGGTCACGAGAAGAGGGGTGTGGTGGTGGTCAATAGATGTAAGCACGAAAGGGCTGGGTGAGACAGATGTGTTGATAGGGTCTGTTGTAAAGATGAGGTCTAGCTGCGTACTCAAGAGGTGTCGAACGTTCCTGATCTAACAGAGGCAGGAATCATCTAGTCGATCAATGAAGAGACATTCCGTGGCGGAGGTGTGGTGGGAAGTGAAGTGTGGTTGATCGTCAGATAAAACGCAATTGAGTTGTGGAAGATTAAAATCTCGGAAGACGAAGATGTCGTCCTCGCATTACTCAGTTAGATTATGTGGTCGATAGCATTAAGAGCTAGCTCGTAAACTTCAATAGGCTGGGATGGCAAGATATAGAAGCACATGACAAGCATTGATTTCCGAGGAAGTGATTTTGACAGTCACAAAGTCCAGCTTAGAGGAGATAGGGAGAGCTATTGGTGATGACTCGAGGCTGTTATGGACAGCGATGAGCACTCCTGTGGGGAAAGTCAGTAGTATGATTGAGCAGGTCATCGCGGAAGATGGTGAACATGGGGAAACAGTTCCAAGTTATGAATGCTGGGGATTAAGTTCGTTTCGCTTAAAGCGAAACTGCCAACAGGTAGGGAATGGGAGTTTTTCAGAATGGATTGGGTCTTTGAGTGAAGACCTCTTACTTGCTGATAATAGAGGGTAAGGGAAGGTGTAGTAACTCTTTGTAACGTTTTTTCGTCTTTTAGATCATTTTGTAGTAGTTGTCTTTCGTCTTTTAGATCATTTCGGATGTAGTTACATAATCCTTCTTCAAGGCCTTGAGCGAGACTATCGTCATCCAGCATTGCTTTATATGATTTTTGATTTAGTCAAACCCCCAAACTTTGATTATTCCGACAAATCTAGATGTCAAGACCACTTTTCAATATTAATTCATGGGGGTGATGACAGTAACATAGTGGTTAGTATACCCGCCTGTCACGCGGGAGACCGGGGTTCGATTCCCCGTCGGGGAGCCTCTGGCGCAAGACTAATGACCTTGCCCGGAAAAAACAAATCATTATGGAAAATTTAACAAGCCTCAGGACTTGCTAAATAATGCTAGGACCGGTTTCCGGTTGTAGTGCCAATGATGATGATGATGATGACAGTAACAAGGCTTATAACCTTGCCCGTAAAAATAAATTGTTATGGAAAATTTAATAAGTCCGAGACTTGCTAAATAAGGCCAAGACCGGATCCAGGTTGTAGTGCCGATGATGATGATGATGACAGTAAGCCGACAATATTCGGAGGAATCCCCTTTTAATCTTGGTTCATGCCTTAAGATTAAGATTTGAACGTAATTTTTTCGTTACTGAAGGCGAAAACTCGGCCTCTTCCTCACAAGGTTCTCATAATAATAGAGGTGGATCTTCCAATACAACTAACTATTTTATTAATTTCGGTGATAGCTTCGCAATGTTTATTCATATATGAATTTATTTTTCTTCTTCTGAGAACAAGTTTTTATTTTGGAGGTTAAAACTTTGTCTACTTCACTCATTGACTATCTTTTCCTTATGATCTAAGAAATTCTTTATCTTGTCGTAGTGTGCTAGTCATGCCCATCACATTTTCCCAGGAGAATTACAAATAACGACTAAATCAACATTCCAAGCCAGTTATTTTATATTTGGTTTATATGTGTCTTTCGATTTCTCTTTACCCAGATCTTAGTATTTTTTATACAACTTCTGTATAATAGCAAGGATATTCTCCACCCGATATTTAGCATATATATTTGCTTTGCTCCTTCTTATAGTTTAGTAATATCTAGTATTAGCAGCAAAGTAATTAATATTGAAAAGCATGGTTTTTGTCTCCTTTTACAAAACTGATTAGAATGTGTAACCTTGAAATATTAACCAATGCCTTAGAATTTGGCTCATTTATCTTTCACATACCGGAGACACGGTGGGTAACCAAAGTGATACAAAATTACATCTTTGGGAAAAATTAAGCACATTTAAGAGAGGTTCTTATCAAGAAGTTTTAAACCGTTTTTTTTTTAATTTCTTCATTTTTTGATAGCTTATAGTTTTTGCGAAAATAATTTTATAAAAAAGTTACACCATAACGAGGTCAAGTGAGGTCGTTTATTTTTCACCTCGAGGCGTCTTGTTCAGTACGCACTCAAATGTATACTAACAGAGCAATCGACCCGAGAATGGTTATGCAAGCTAATGAGACATACTACTATAGAACGTGACCTAGTAATTAGACCTGTTGGTGCCATCTGTAGGTCAGACCGAAGACCCACCCTCGTATAGCATTTTGAAACTTTAAACGCGTTTTCCCCGAAACTAGGTTTTTCACATTGACTTCACGATATCTCAAAAACTACTCGATGGATCGTTTCTTTTATTTTTTATTTTAAAGTAACTTAAATTTATAGGCGTCTGAATATTAAAGTAGATGATTTTTTCATACATTTTTTTTTTGTATTCAAGGTTAAAGAGCACAAAAAAAAATGCGAAAATCGGTACCTAAAGTTTGCATGTCCGCTTGATAAATTTTGACTTTTATGGATGATTCTAGTAGGGGCTCCAACCGCACTCATATAGTTTTTGGAAATTCTTCGATTACTGATTTTTGATCATTTTTGTAGGTGTTAGAGTGGCCAGCAGTACATGTTTTTGAAACGGTCACATTACAAGGCGTGTCAACAATTATTGTCACTATATTTTTTAATAAAAAACTTTTTTTTTGTATTTTAGAACATATTAAACAAGTGACAAAAAGTTTGAGATCCTTATTTATTTTCTTCTATGAGAAAAAAATTCGAGAAAATGTCCTTTTTTGAGGATCTTAGATGAGAACCTACCCTTTTTGGTCTCCGATCTTAAGTCCATTTTACAAACCGCCAATAATACATTTTATCAAAAAACCACACTGGGAATTAATGACGGATCGCGCTTAAACTTCACACCAGGATAGAGGACACTTGTTCCAACTTAGCGATAAAATTAATGTCTACAATCCCTTTTAACGGGCTTTTTAAATGATCAACGCCCGGTACTTATTTGAGAGAATATATAATGGATTCAAATAAAGTTTATTATAAATCGTTAAAAATTGTTGTGCAGTGAGATGAGTCAGTATGATGTTGTTTCGAAGGGCGGTCTTCCAGGTTGGTGTTGATCCGTATCATGACTTCCGCAACTCTCCTTTTGAGATTAATATTGATTTTATGTTGTTTTTAAACTCCAGCTGGTGAAACGACATTCCGTTGTTTATTGCCCCTGGTGTGAAACTAGCAAACATTTATCTGTATTGGAATAATTTGTAAGCTTTCGTTGAAATTCACTTATTATTATTATTTTTTTTTTTTTTTTGTTTCAGTAGAAAGGTGGAAATCTTCAAAAGATACCGATCCAGAGGCATGCCGGATTTTTATCGACTAAAACCACATTTCCCCAGCCACATATTCCCATTGATCCCCGCGAAACTTTCGTTTAGATATTCCATTGCGGGGCGGGACGGAGTTTCCCTGTTACTACGCTCGTCATGCCGCAACTGCTGCATCATGTCACATAGAATATCATTTGCTATGGACCATGCCTGTTTGGAACTCAGTACGTATTCTATTACTCCTCCCGGATTAACTGTTCGTTTCATATGTCTCTCCAAAATCGTTCGTGCGGTCTCGAATCTCACGCACTCTGTGAGTACGTGTTCCGCATTTTCTATTTTGCCTTCGCAATACAAGCAGTATGGGTGATTCATATGCTTATACTTGTGCAAGTATTGTCGAAACCATCCATGTCCTGAGGCAAGCGGTAGTTCAGCTCACCATGTTTTCTTTTCACCCAGGTTTCTATATCAGGTATCATGGTGTTGGTTCATCTCCCTTTGGTTGAAGAATCCCACCTTCGTTGCCATTCTCTTAGGCTTGAGAGCTCTAATTGTGACCGCATTCCCCGACGATTCTCTTGGGCGACCTCATGCAACGCAGCGTTTTCTTTAGCTGCAATGTCAGATGGTGTCCTCCCGGCCAAAACATTGATTGCTTCTGAGGATACCACTCGGAATGCGTAGCTTGATCTTAATGATGCCAGCCTATGTGCTGAGGTCACTCCCCACTGTACGGCTCCTGCCCATATGTGGGCTGCATACATTATAATGGAGGTGTTGACACTAGTTATCAGTTTCCCTTGTGGGGCCGGGGTGCACCAACAATGAGTAGCAATCTCGCCAAGACTTTGCATACTCTTGCCGTTTTTTCATTCGATTTCCTCAGGTGTTTCTTGAAGGTCAATCTGTTGTCGAGTATAACACCAAGACTGGGACTGGATCTGATTATTTCTCTGTCTATTTTCAAATCAAGGTGGTCAACTTTCTTGCGGCTGCTTATTAAAACTGTCTCCGTCTTATGTCCACCTCCTTTCGGTCCAGCCATATCTAGCGAACATTTAATGCTCTGGATTGCTTGGGAACAAATATTCTCCAGGTCATCTAGATGTTTAGCTACGGCTACTATTGCCAAATCATGTGCGTACCCAATGATTCTAACTCCTTCTGGTACATTCACCCTGAGCACACCATCATACATGACATTCCACAACAGTGGACCTAATACATATCCCTGAGGTTTACCCGCTGTTATTTTATATTCCTGTGGTCTTTCATCTGTGTCATAGAGCAGTCCTCTATCCGAGAGATACTTTGCTAGCATACGCACCAAGTAGGGTGAGACTTGTAGATCGCCTAACGCTTCTAGAACCCGCTTCCAGTTCATCGAGTTAGATGTATTTTTAACATCTAGTGTCACCACCGCGCAATATACACCACAGATAGTGCTTTACCGGTTGGTCTATCTTTCCGGAACCCATACTGATATTCAGAGGGCCCCGATGTCCCCTCAGTGAATTGTTCCATACGAGTGGCAATTACTCGCTCAAGCTGTTTCGCTGTTTTGTCCAGCATGCAAAACGGGCGATAGAACGACGGCGCTTCTGGATTCTTGGCTCCTGCATAAGCCGCTGTTTTTTTTTTCCATCGTTTAGGAAATTTTCTTGTGGCGGTTCCGCCAAACGCCACTGACTACTTACCTAAAGAACCCCCCTCCCTACAACCCAGTCTGTATCAACTTTCTGCTAATGCAATCGCATTAAACACCTGTAAATGCTTTACGCAACAAAATTCACGAAATGTATTTACCTAAAAGCTCCTGGAAGAGAATTCTTACCTGCATTCATTTATTTGAATTCAAAATTCCTCTTAAGAAATCTGTTCCAAACAGCATATCCCTGAAAAGAAAACAGTTCGGTTCACATATCATGTAACCATCCCAACCAGGGATAATGATCATTGCGTCGCCCATTCCCAGCTTCATCATGTGTACAACAAATCCGTTTTCATACACATTGGCTGGCGACCTTTCCTCCCAACAATAAACAACCCAAGGAGCTGCATATAATTAGCGCAATAGACGCTGAAACTAATTTCCTTAGCACGCAATGTGCAAACAAAAGAACGCTGTCCTTCAAAGGTTTTCTGGCGATACCATAAGCAATCCACATCGTTTGTGGTATCCCAAATGCAAAACCCATTAATACCATTTCTTCGATGCGTCGCGTCTATTTATTTAGCCGCGACGCACATCTCAAACAAAGATCCAATTAGCATCCGACGAGTTTCGGTTTTGTTTGCTTTACCGAACTCGCATCTAATGAATGCACATTTTCCCTTTCTTTGTGTCAGGTTCTTTCCCATGGCCTTGTGTATGAAAAAAACCAATGTGATCTTCACTCACACATACACATACATTGCCAAGTCTTTCTTCCTTGTTTCACCAGGAGAGAAACACTTTATCTCTCGGGAAAACTCACCCCAAACGATTGAATATCGTTGAGTCAAACTCCATCCGCTGACTACTACGGTCATGCCGACTTCCGCACACGGTACCCCGTCGAGTTTCGTGTAGTTAGAGTATTTTGTATTAATGACAGCAGAAATAGAAAGTGATGTACATCCAATAGACTTTATATTAAATCTGTGATCGAAAATAATGTGTAAAAACTCGTTAACCAATAAAAGACCCATTCATGAATGACAGTCAGTGCGTTTTATTTTCTGTGCTACGGTATCGTTATAGACTTCATCAAGTTAAAGATTAAACCAAGCCGATTTGTGTAAAATCTAAAGTTCCCCCTAGAAACAGCATCAGTGTCTTATTTTTCTTCTCTCGTCTGGTGGACGGTGTGTTGTCGAGGTTTGTGTTTATGTTTGCCCTCTGTTAATCAACGGTGGAACATTCGTGACGGTTGAGGACGACGTAGAACTCGCACCCTTGCCTGGTGCCAAGACGCGTCGTCCACAGTCCTGTTTGAAGGCAGGTTGTGAAGAGACTGCTGAAGACTTTTTTGTTAAAGCAGTCTTCACTACAGCGTTAGGAATACCATTCAGTCCAGGGGTCTTGTTTTTTGCAACAACCCTTACAGCCAAGGGCCCTTCTTCGGTGGTCACGGGAGGTATTTCTCTTTCAGTTAGGCTCCATTCCTCTTGCGCCCAACACCTCATCACACTCCGGAAAGAGGACTAAGATTCTGGCTATATCACTTTTACTTTTTTGCATTTGGCTATTGTTGTTGTGTAGTCTTTTCGTAACTAAGGTGTAGGCGTTGCCCCATGGGTTGTTATTCAATTCATCCCTTAGGGAGCAGAACGCGTCATATTCACTTTTGCGGATCACATTCCTCAACTCCTTCCGTTTGTTGACGAATTGCCCATGCAACTGTGGGTAGGTGTTTCGGTTTCTTGCTCTTTGTTGCTAGCGTCGTAATCTGTTGCACTGCGATCGCACAGGGGCGATTTCAATTATTGTGTCATTTCTCAATTCCGTCTAGCTGCCTTCCTGGGTCCTGACTGATGACTTTTTTTTTTTTTTTTGATTTGATGGCCGCCACATATTTCATTGCAGACAACTGTTTGTTCAAATGGTTTGTAAGCCGTAATGTTACAAGGGCACCTTATTCTTCTTCTAAAATAAGGCAAACAACAGCAGGCACCTTGAAGACAAACAGTAATATCTCGTATCGATTGTAAAACTCGTTACCATATGCCACTCTATTTCGCAAAAACAAACTACTTTTACGGATGTACGCCTCTATTTAACCATAACGTATCCCACTAGGCATTATTACTCTAAACCAATTCTTTAAAATTATGCGGTAGGTATGGCAGTTCAAAAGTGGGTCATTACCAACATTATTTGTTTTTCTGCTTTTTTGTTTTCTATCAATTTGAAGGTGCCCTAATATCCAATAAAACTCGCCATCCCCTTAATAAAATTTATTAACCAATGACGCCACACAAATCTGTATTTCAACATTTGAATGTGATTGTTTAGTGACAAGAAGAAACAAATAAAGAATAGGTGGGGCACAGGGATATTAGACGTAGGTTGTGCGAGAAATAAAAACTCCGTTCATGCGAACCGTGAGCCCACTGTAAACAAAATAGTAAATTTATGTACCATCGAGGTCAGTTGGTTTGAAATTAAGTAATAATCGTTAAGGTTAGGCTATGTGACATATGGCATATGGCAATTGCATGATAGAAGCACAGGCATCCAAAGATACAACTCCTCTCTTCATGGACAGTTCGTGCAGAGAATTTTTACACACATACATGTCCATTGAATGTTGTGTGCTGGGGTGAAACATTACTGTTCTTTTTGTTTTTGTCGTTTGGTGTGTTTTTTATTTGGTTTCGATTATACATCTATTTGTGGCTATTGCAAATAACCTGAACAAAAAACTATCTAGTATGCAGTTTAAAATAAATAAATTGTCTCATAGAGAGCGTTCAACGACTTTTATAGTCATCAGAGCAGAAAATATCGTGTCTGGATTGCATGTAGAACGTGCAGAACCATTTGTTTACCTATTTGGTTACCCAAGGTGTAAAGAGTTTTGTCGTGTTTGCATTGATAGCTGTTACTGTTAAGTTAGGTTAATTAGACAAGGACGATTATAGAGTGATACCACCTAAAATAGTTCATCACGGTCGACGCTATCTGGTTTTCGAGAATGTGCGAATATTCTTGTGCCTATTACCGGTATTTATTGTAGGAGTAGTTGAACCGTATCTTAAATTAGGCATGATCCGCAATGCAAATTAATAAATGACAATAAATTAACGTCAGATGCTATATATAAAAAAAATGGGTTTATTGCGTTCAAAGCACGTGACTGCACAACCAAAGCGTAGTCAGTACAGCCGTTTAATAAAGTATTATCCGTCGTATTTACCATACTTCTATTATGTAGGAATTCACGATGAACAGTATAGACATGGTCTTATTCTGTTTTTTTTTTTTCGTTATTATGCACATAAAAGAAGTCTCTACACATACGTCCAAAAGTTGAGTGAGAGAAAAGAAAACGTTAAACGGAAGGAATAGTCAAATATGAAACTATACAGTATCATATGTGAAGAGATGTTGGGAAAAAAAAATAATCCCTAAAGATCGGCATGGCTACGCGTTGCGACTTAAGAAAAACGATGGAGAATTATAAAAATATTTTTTCCTGTGGCCACTGGAGACGACTATTACGAAATCCAACCACCGCACGAAACATTAATTTAACACCACTAAGTAAATGGAGAGGTGAAGATCTTGTGTAGTATTTCAAACGCAATTGTTACACCTTTACAAAATGTGTTGACATATCGAACAAGCATCCATGACCTATCATTTGTTTATTACAGCTTAGCTATTGCAATATAGCGTTAATGTTTATGTTGTATTTCAATTAAGTGGATTGTGCTATCGAGTAAGTCAAGGATGTACTTTGAAGTAGGGCTCCGAGCATGCGTACAGCATTCAAGCATTCATTCATTTGTGATCCATAGAGGCAGAGAAGCAGTCCTGAGATAAGATATATTTTACTTGTGATAAAATAACTTCGTTTCTTTGAGGCAGACTTCTCAATAATCAACACATGTTCACCTACATTATGTTTTGTTTTGATTTTAATGTTGGGTTAGCGAAACTCCCATTTGTTAGGCTCAATCGACCAGCTTCTATGAATTAATTGTAAGCCTGGCATAAAAGGTGAGCAGTTAAGAAAAATGATTTAGGAAACGGAATTTAAAAGTGGGATTGTTGAGGTTAAAGTAAAAGAAAATATATATATTTAAGTTGACACACCGCAGCGTGCGAGAGTAAGGTCCGTTACACCAGTAGAAGGTGTAATGGTGTTACACGTTAACATTATTACAACATAATCGGTAGACAAATTTTGACTTTCAAAAACGACTTCAAGCTATCCACAATCAAACCCGACTCTTAAAAACGACTTGCAATATATCGTCGTTCAGCCACTGTCGACTATACCTGGATACTCGATTCCCTCACCGGTATCTACTCCGGTGGTAGTTTTGGTAACATGTTTTTGGATGACCTTAAAAACAAAGATTTGGATTTGGATTGCCCTTCCGTTTATTTGAATATTGCCCAGTTGAATAGACGAGATGCCTTACGAACGAAGGAGAACACCTCTTCAAAAGTATGTGGAGAATTACATCCGCACAAGTTTAGGAGAAAAGTAATCCATTATTTTTACATCTATTTCGGATTGTCCGATTTAGATCCTTTTATAATTTGACAAAATGATTCTCATAATCTTCTCTTGATACTGATTTCTTATCGCTACGGATGTTTTATATTGGTAAAAACTATGGTAATCGCTTGATGCTAGGACCCAACTATAAGCAGGATGTATCAAAACTTCCCAACCAAGCTCTTGGAATTTGTGACGACATGTTAGAGCGGATCACCTCTTTGATTTGTTAGTTCTGTCTGCTTCTGGTCAATCGGTAGCTTCAAATAGTCTGATTTTGCGCATATGGGAGTAGCTCCTAGTAGGGGAATCCGTTATAGTACCACGAAATGCACAGGAAAACGTTGTTGGTCGTTAGACCGGAGTTAATCATCGCCTGAGCCGTTTCGCCGTCCTTTGATCCCGATCGATTCCGCACTATATTGTCGTAGTTGACCCATATTTCATCTTCAGTAACCATCCATTTAAGCAGTGAATTTATTTCGTTCCCTTTGGTCAAGGGCTCGCAGATAGAAATTCCATCTATCATATTTTATTTTTTTGTCAATTCGTGCAACACCTAAATATCGAGCGTCTTTTGGTATCGGACTTTTACCATTTTCATGATTTTATCGACGTTTTCAACAAAACTTCCGGAGCAGAATCGATGAAACTAAAACTGGGATCGCAATCACCATTCACAATTTAATCCGTCTGTTATGCAGGTTTTCCTTTTTCAAAAGAAATTTGTAAAGTATAGCGAATTTAGTCTGTGTGAACTTCTAGAATTTTCTGTCCACTGAATTGAGCAATCATAAAATTGTTAGGGTCAGTGTAACAAGCTTCACTTATGTAAGCGCATTGAATCACTCCATGTTTCGGTGATTATCGCGTGATTGAATATAAGTGCTAAGGTCGAAGAGAGAAGAGAGTCGGCTCATTGGTAGAAATACCAGGTGTACCGGTATGAAGTGAGCGTAAAAGTAAAAAAAAGTAAAAAACATTTTATTCGAAGTATTGGCCATTGCTTTCTACACATTTCGACCACCTTTCTGGCAATTTGTGGATACCACACCAATAAAACCGGTCGCCTTTTGAGGCAAACCATTCGGAGACCCAATTTTCGACTTCTTCTTAGGAATTGAAATGCCGCTCAGCCAATGCGTGTCCCATCGATGAAAACAAATGGTAGTCGGAAGAAGCCAAGTCTGGTGAATACGGCGGGTGGGGTAACACTTCCCAGCCGAGAGCTTTTATTATTTCTTTGACGTTTTTTCTGTATGACTCGGAGCATTATCATGCAACTAAATTACGTTTCCGTGTCTTGTGGCCCATTCTGGTTGTTTTTCGATCAATGCATGGTTCAAATTGATCATTTGTTGTCGGCAGGGTTGCGCATCAACAGTTTCGCCAAGTTTTAGAAGTTCATGATACACCACCCCCTTCTGGTCTCAGCAAACACAGAGCATTGTCTTTTTTCCGAACAAATCAGGCTTTGCAGTCGATGTTGTTTTTGCGTTTAGGATTTTTAAAATAAATCCATTTTTCATCACCAGTCACAATTCGATGCAATACTGACTTCCTTTCGTGTCGTAGAAGCAACGTTTCACATGTGGTGTTTCGCTTTTCCATCTGCTTGCCATTCAATTCATGTGGCACCCAGTTTCCACACTTTTGGATCTTTCCCATAGCTTTTAAACGGTCAGAAATTGTGTGTTGTGCAACATTTAACATTTGTGCCATTTGTTTTCGACTTACAGTGTCATATTGATCCAATATTGCTTGCAATTCGGCGTCTTCAAACTACTTTGGTGGTCTTTCACGTTCTTCATTTCGCACATCAAAATCATTATCTCTGAACCGCTTAAACCATCTTTTGCATGTTGCTTCCGATAGAGCATGATTACCATAAGCCTCGGCAAGCATTCGATGCGACTCTGCAGCACTTTTCTTCAAATGAAGACAAAAAATTAATGCTTCCCGCAAATCATCATATTCTGGTACAAAATTAAACATTTTTAACAGGATTAAAAAAAAAGATGTTGTTTGTACAATGACTTGATGCATACTAAATATGTTTGACAGATGTCATAGCAACCAAATAAAAAAAAAATAAGGGCTCGTTCACACCAAACGTTCCCTATCGATACATTTGTATCTTGACGCTCACTTCACACCGATACACCTGGTATTATGTAGTGCTCCAAGAAGCCCTACCATTTTCCTCCCACATATATATCTACCCACCTACATAAATCCCATCAAAAAATTCCATTCATATCCCCTAATCAACATTGAATTCAATGTCAAGCTAATCGAACCAAACGTTCAATTCTCGAACATTGAATTCAATTTCTTAAAATCCAAAAAGCACAATGCAAATCTTCAATGTATGGTATGTGCAATTAACACTTTTTAAAACCTAGAATCCTAAGCCTAAAATGAACACGTGTCTAAACAAAAACTTGTCCGTTTGATCCGCCGACACACAATTCCGGCAATTTAAACATCACAATGCATACGCATTGTAACCAAATGTTTTAAGACTTGCAAATAGACACAGATTCGCAGATTCTAATTTCACGCCCAATTCCCACGGACAACACAAAGTCCATCTGAAGTGCATGCAAACTCTTGTTTGCATTAGCCAGATGGATAACACAAACAAACCCCAAAAAGGATCGGTGATAAGTGGCGTCCGGACTTCAAAAGATAAGGAATAAGAAAAGATACAGATAGCAGTCAGTTGGATAGAAGTCAGTTCAGTTATCAGTGTGTCTTACGCAGTTATCAGATTGTCGTACGGAGCGAATCATGAGCTACGGTGCTGTTCCGACATCGGATTTGGTTTATTGTTTTATGAGAAATAGCAACCACTCTTGATTCATTAATTTTCGTTAGTGCGTAAACAAAAAAACTCCAAATTAATATTTTGTCAAAGTGATAAATAGTTGAAAATCTAACTGTGTAAACGCCTATTTTTGAATTGTACATAAGATTTGTTTTCGTTCATGATGAAAAGCTAAGCTAAACCCCGTCGTTACTTGTGATTGGGTGTTTTCTCGTAATGTGTGTTTCAATTATTTCCTAACAAGTAGAACGTCCCTGGACAAAGAAAAAAGCTTTGAGCTAGCGGAGAAAAGGAGCTTTCAATTTTAAAACAAAACGGTAGCCCACTCTTCCCCGAGAACCGGAAGCACGGTGGTGAACCAAGGAAATAAAATTATAATAATCGTAATCGATATTCATAAACATTCTGCAACATATCGGCAAAAATGTTGACATTAACGAAATAGGGATAAATGAATACAATATTGCTGCAATATTATTTATTTTCTATAGGTAAAAATCTCTGAAAATACTATTATCCTTTACTTTTGTGACCGTCCAAAACAATGTAGCCTCTCTACTAATGTCTGCAATTATCCGATATTTTCAAAAGAAGGCTGTGGTGGACACAATTCTCTGGCTTTGAAAATAATTTTACACAAATTCAAGCGCAGTAACAACTTTTCCAATTCTGCGCTTTGTTTAAGGGGAAACTGGTTGTAATAAGAATTATTTTTTAAATAGTCGCACTTCATCATCGCTTTTCTAAACTCACGATAATAAGGTAAAAAAGCTTTTGTTATTTACAGATTTTGCCTTGTGAACGGCAATGCAAAGTAATGTCCTGTACGGATATTTGAACCCCAGTACAGGTTAGATTGCGTTTGGTTTCATATGCTACTTGGAAGTGCTTTCTCAGGCGGTGAACTGGATAAGGCAAACTGAGGTTAGGAAGGACAACATGAAACAAAGTTTGTGGAAGGTTCACAACAGTTGGATATCATTGATATTACAAGGCTTCTACTGGTTTGGGCAACATCGATACAAAATGCAAAAATACCTCACAACAAGTGAATGAAATAAATGAAGTGGATGAGATTTGAGTGAAGTGGAATTGATTAGTTGAGTTTCGAATACATTGGAATTGTACCCGAATGCAATTAATCTGAATTGAATGCATCGAAATTGAAAATTGAAGGAAATGTGTAATGAAATAACGTCGTTCTATTAAGTTTGACAAAATTTCCATTGAATCAAATTTCTTTAAACAATATTTGTACTCACTTTTTTAAGAGTCTGTACATCGATGTTGACCTCTTGGAAATACTGAGGTCATCATGTTGATTGTAAATCTCGTTTCTTGATTTCAATTTGAGAACCTCTTCTAACTAGTCTAGAAGCAGAAAACGGTTCATTTGCAAAACACCTGTGTGTTGTGCGCACTTGCTTTTATCGTACCAACGACGATGGTAAAGATGACGCGAACGACGACCGAAATGAAGACAATCCAATAAAACGAAGCCAACTGTATATCCCCACGATTCCAAGGTAGTAACACAAGTTTCACAATAAACCGTACAACTGGAGAGTACCACATCACATCCAGCAACAACAAATGGTAAAAATTACCTCAAACCTATCCGACAGTTAGCTGGTCTTCCGAAGGACGCTTCGAGTTACAGCTATCTGACTATATATGCACCGGTATGGGCCTAGTATTGCCCCAGGCGACCGAGTACACGACTTTTAATAATTCTCCACCAAAATAGGTTATTACACAGGTTAGGCTGGCGAAGACTCTTTCACAAGGTGCACGATGGGAAATCACTTGAAAGCATACGTTTCTCCAGCACGTACTTTGGTGTCTTTGGTGTCTTTAGTGTCTTGTGAAAGGGCTCTCCATATGACCACTTGAAAATATCTCTATGTAAGGTGTGTGTAGGTTCATAGAATGAAAGGCTGCGAGAGACTCTTGTGGGGTTCGTGAGGTTCCTGTAGATTTTTGTGCGGCCTACAAAAATTCATATGTAAATAGTTCCTTGTTTTCGATGAAAAGTGCACACTTAACAGGTTCTGTGTATGTTTGCGAAGTTGCCGCAACAGGTATTTGCTACTTTTTTGTTTTTGACATCGTCTCTGCAGCTGACTGCCTCGGGAATGATAATCCAGTGTATTGCACCAAACACAAGCTCTAGTGCATTGGCCATTTATTAAGTTTAACTATGGCATGATATCTAAGCAGTTTAAGACCAGTGTCTGTGTGAAGGTTCCATACCTGTGGTACTTGGATAGCGAAACATAAGCAATATTCTTATTCGTTAGACGCTTGATGCTGGAGCTAACTGTGACTTGGCTTGTGTGAGCAATATTTCGTCGTCGAATTGACGCCACGAAGTTGAGCTTAGCCGCAAGTCTACTTGTATGCCCAGATTTGGTTGGCCGTACTACAAGTAAAACACATCATATCGTGACGGCCTTTTGGGCCCGTATCTTTTTAACTCAATACACTTAATTCTTTTCGAAGGACACAGTTAGCATTTTGCTTACCATAGATGGTTTGCTTGGTATGACTCTATATCAATACAATTGTACTGTGCACCGTGATCGTGATTAGCATATTTTGTCACCATTCGCTTGGATGACTATAGATGTTGATATTATCTAGGACCATTGGGTGGGCGCTAATGCGCCAGTTCGGGAGTTGTGTGATATTGGCGCAAAAATGATGCAGCCATTGTATATCCTTATTTGGAAGCCTTTTAAATTGATTGTGTGTGTCTTTTAGTTCGAGTTGACATCATAAATTTGTCTATAGCAGTATCCGACTAGAACATTACATATCAGTGACTTCATTTATTACAAATTGTACTGGGTGCGGTTACTGTGAGACTTGGTCTATAATGTGAAATCGTGTCGTTTTTTAATTTATGATGACTGATATTACTGTGAACAAGGTCGCGTTTTGACACAATGTATAAACAATTTACAAATTATATATTTAAAAAAATAGAAATAGTTACTGTAAAACCACAGAGTTATTAATAAATACAAATCGGCTACCTCCGAACCCTAAAATATTTCAGATTTTGATATAACTACAGAAAACACTCACAGGTACCGTTCTGCATGAAAAGTTCCGTGACGGTTCACTGGTCAATTTATTTTCCATAGCACGCGTCCCCAAAAGGGACTTTATTGACCCTTAAGTGCGAAAGCATAGTTCGAGTGGAAGAAAGACATTGGTTTTGAGCGTTCTATATTCGTGTAATTCAGCTTAAAACGATTGCCTATGATTATCCATACTTCTAAAGTTTTGACGAGTGTTGCGGGCAAATAATGTATATAAAGAAGTGTGATGCATTTACCCATTGCAATTGAGCGTCTTCTATGACCTGTAGAAAAGAAGTAGGCAGGATACCATAGTGTTTGCGAGGATAGTGAACACCGTGTGATTCGAACTGGCGCTATGATGGTTAGGATTACTAAAAGATTGAACCAGTGCTCAACACATCATACCATTGCCGGGTGTAAGAATTCGATTGATATTTTCAAGAACACTGAACTGATGTGGAACTGCTATGTCATTACTATGATATACGACAGGGGTGTCAAACTCGATGCCCGTGACAAACGACCAATATATCGGCACGCAATAATATTTACCGGGGTACCGGTGTGAAGTGAGCGTCAAGATACAAATGTATCGATAGGGAACGTTTGTTGTGAACGAGCCCTTATATATATTTTTTATTTGGTTGCTATGACATCTATCGGAAGCAACGCGCAAAAGATGGTTTAATCGGTTCAAAGATAATGATTTTGATGTGCGAAAGGAAGACCACCAAAAAAGTTTGAAGACGCCGAATTGCAAGCAATATTGGATCAAGATGACACATTAAGTCAAAAACAAATGGCACAAATGTTAAATGTTGCATAACAAACTATTTCTGACCGTTTAAAAGCTATCGGAAAGATCCAAAAGTGTGGAAACTGGGTGCCACATGAATTGAATGGCAGGCAGATGGAAAATCGACACACCACATGTGAAACGTTGCTTCTACGACACGAAAGGAAGTCAGTATTGCATCGAATTGTGACTGGTGATGAAAAATGGATTTATTTTAAAAATCCTAAACGCAAAAAAAAAAATGGGTACATCCAGGAGAAGCGTCGTTCGGAAAAAAGACAATGCTCTGAGTTTGGTGGGACCAGAAGGGGGTGGCGTATAATGAACTTCTAAAACTTGGCGAAACTGTTGATGCGCAACCCTACCGACAACAAATGATCAATTTGAACCATGTATTGGTCGAGAAACGACCAGAATGGGCCACAAGACACGGAAAGGTAATTACCTTTCTTTCCTAAGTGTTACCCCACCCGCCGTATTCACCAGACTTGGCTCCTTCCGACTACCATTTCATCGATGGGACACGCATTGGCTGAGCAGCATTTCAATTCCTACGATGAAGTCGAAAGTTGGGTCTCCTAATGGTTTGCCTCAAAAGACGACCGATTTTATTGGCGTGGTATGCACAAATTGCCAGAAAGGTGGTCGAAATGTGTAGAAAGCAATGGCCAATACTTCGAATAAAATGTTTTTTTACTTTTCCATTTAAAATTAATGTTTTATTTAAAAAAAAAACACACCTCATACCGGTACACCTGTATATATAATAAAATAATACCCCGACGTGTAATAATATAGCTACTACTACTACTACTATTTATTGACCCGAAAGTTCATGACCTCACCGACTCGACTCCGCCATTGTTCTCTGTCCCGTGCGCTCCCCTTCCACGTTCGACCATCCGATCCGATCTCCTCGAGGTCGAACCTAACATTGTCCTCCCATCTCCGTCGCGGCCGCCCTATCGGTTTCTTTCCCGTTGGCTTACCGTCAAGAATTCTATGCACGGTCCTATCGTTGGCCATTCGCGCCACGTGTCCGTCCCATCTTCATCTTCGCGACTTGATTAGTCTCATTATTGTAGGTTTGCGGTATAGCTCTTCCAATTCGTGGTTGTGGAGTTTCCTCCATTGTCCTGCCTCCTCGTCATATTTGCTGCCAAAAATACGCGTGAGGAATAATATACCACAATTCGATAAATACGGTACTTAAGTATAAATAATATCTAAATTATGTTACTGATTTTTTGACAGATGAAAAACCTACTTTTACCATATATCGTACGAATATTGATTTCTTTTTTGCGGCCCACCTAAAGTTAAACCTTGTTTGTTTGGTGTCAAGTTTGACACCCCTGGTATACGGCATTTTTTTTCGGTGTTGTTCTTCATTATCTGCTAGTGTATTGTGTGTATCTGTTAGAAACGCCACAATACTTTGTCTCTATGTTAAAAGTCGAAAAACTTGTGCCTGGGTCCGCTTTGTCTTTCATTGGTTATGCGTTCTTATATAGTGCTAATTCAAGGTATTATATCATGCCGAAGGCGTACAGAATTTCGTTGTTTTTGTTTTTCTTTTTTAACAAAAGTATAAAGATTTTTGTTTAACTTTATTTGCTAAAACTTACATATATTTGAAGTGTTTAACAAAATCTTTAAACAATTTTTTAAAATGGCGGATATACGAGTACTTTGCTGAGCTTAATTTCCAATGTGCAATCTGAAGGTGGAATTTCTTCACACCTCATTTTTGATCTGAAACAAAAAACAAAATAATTTATTATTATACCTATCCATAGGTCGTTCTGGTACAAAAAAAAGTTTCAATAAATGGCAACAGCTTGAAATTGTTTGTTTTTCAGTCAGTACTAAAATGAATTTTTAACAATATCACACAGGTTATAAAACTTAACAGATAAGAGAATCCATACAGTATACCACAGATTATGTTATTAAGAAGATATGCTTGGTCTTAGAGTATTATAAACTTATATTTTACTTTTTTTTTTACACAAACACGCGCCCAGAAGGGGATTTTGGAGTACCCTTAAATGTCAGGCCACAACTGCGAGCGGAAGGAGAGGTAGTGGATAGGGAAAGGAGGTATCGATGTATATGATATAAAATGTCTGGACATTACAACGACGAGGAAACACATGATCAGGTAGAGTATTCCATATTTGTGTGGTTCGTCTAAAGAATGACTCTCTATATTTACTTGTGCGCCTGAAGTTTACTTTTAACGTGAATTGATGCGCATTCTCAGATTGACGGGTATCGCGGGAAAATGTCTGAGGATACGGAACAGGTGATAATACCTATAGAAAAGAGATAGGCATGATACGTTGCGTCTATGATCTAACGACGGAATTGCTCGACTCACAGCTGGGTCCCCAATAAGTTTCAGTGCATCCTATCGAGCACGTGTAGTGCAGTTTTGGATGCGCCTGACCAATTATGGGAGTTGAACTCCATTTTGGGACAAATATACGCCTTGTAAATAGCGGCTAGGTTGGATGGAGTGAAGTAATTTTTACATCTCTTAAGGAACCTCATACATTTGGCCGCACTTTTCGCATCTTCAAAAATGTGGTCATTCCAATTAAGAGTCGAATTTATTCGAGTGCCGAGGATTAATAGTTCCTGGCCAACTGCCATTCATAGACAGTGTATTTGGGGTTTGCCTTTGACAACAGGAGATAATCCCCATTGATATATCTTGTTGAAGTCGGAATTCAGTGTATTAAGCATAACCTGCTGATTGGTATTGACGTTCGAAGAGTTTGGTCGGGAATGTTCGTATGAGTATGAGAAACTCGACGTGCTATCATCAGCAAACGAGTGAATTGGGTTGTGGGTAATTGACAAGAGATCATTTATAAAGATGGGGAAGAGAGTGGATGAAAGTACCGAACCTTGGGGAACACCTGCATTAATTTGATGGGAAGTAGATTTGACACCATCAAGAACCACTTGATATTGAACGACCAGAAAGATTGTCTCTTATCCATTGGATCAGGGAATTGTCCACCCCATATGAATGTAATTTTGATAAAAGGGCTGGATGCCAAACTCTGTAGAAGGTTTTCGAGATATCCAGTGCGACAACCTTGCTTTCGCCGAAGTAGTGCATGGAATGGCTCCACTTTTCGGTAAGGTACGCCATCAAATCTGTGGACCCGTTGCTACGAAACCCATATTGGCTGTCATTAAGAAGGTCATTTGATTCCAGATATTTCCAAAGTTGACGGTTAATCAATGATTCCATTACTTTCGAGAGAATAGAAGTTAGTGCTATGGGTCGATAAGAAGAAGGGGATGATTTGTCACCCTTTTTGGGAATTGGCTGAATGTTCGCTGACTTCCATCTATTTGAGAAACGGCCAGTAGACTAAGACAAATAGTAGAGTTTCCGCAATGGTTTAGCCAGTGAAGAGGAATTTCTCTTCAAGAGAATTGGGGGAATGCCATCAGGACCAGCGAATTTGTTTGCGTTTAGCTCTTTGAGCGCGCGGGCAATATGCGTTCGTGTGGTGCGCTGCTTCTGCTCAAGTTAAGGTGGAACTGATGTGGTATCCGGCAGCGTTGAGCTGGCTGCAAAATGTACAGCAAGTAGATTCGCCTTCTCTATTGCAGTGGTGACTGGTTTGTCATCCCCTATAAGCGATGGAATGGATGAAGACACCTAGTTTTGAATGTTCTTCACAAATGCCCAGAAGTTTTTTGTCTCACTCACTGGTTATGCAAGAACTTGGCACGTTGAATATACGCATTGCAGTCGTTTCTAGCTCTCTTAAATCTTTTCCGGTTTTCCTCAGTATTGTTTGATTTATATAACCTGGAGCTCAACTCATTAGCGTTAATGACTTAGCACCCGGAATCGAACCATATATTTCTCTTGTGTTTGATACTCTTTAGTTTGTGTGGAATAAAGGTTCGCATGCCAAGTAGAATGGTATCTGTCAATGTGTCCGCTCTAGAGTTAACATCGTTATTGAGGAAAAATAACGACCAATTTAACTTCCTAAAAAAGTCTTTCAGACCACCCCAGTTAGCTTTCTCATTGAACCATACTGTTCTTTTGTGAGCTTTATCGTTAGCGTTGCTGTTGGTTAGAAGAAATTTAGCTGACACGATGAAGTGGTCTGAAGTGTCCAAGGGCGAAGAAACTTCAATTGTGTATTTGTTTGGGTGGGAGGTGAGAAACAGTTGGCGGACCCGTGTTGGCTCATTGACGAGTTGAGATAAATTATTTGACGCAGCAAAGAGCTGAACATACTGACCCTCAGGTGTTGTGTGTCCGGAGTGACGAAACCACTGAGAGTTATGCATATTAAAATCACCCGTTTTAACGAATCCTGTGTGGGAATATACGGTCAAGATCTTATCGATAGAATCAGATAGAGCATCGAATTCGTTAAAGGATGCGTTTCTATCCAAGTTTGGGCTTCTATAAAGAAAGCAGTAATGTATGATATGCTTACGAACGTGACGTTTTAGCCACGAGAAATTAAATTCTGGTTTGGAGCAGATCCCATATTGGGGCAAGCTGATAAGCAATTTCACTTCGTATGTATGTAGCTAGACCAGGATATAGAAAGAATAAAGGCACTAAGTTATAACCGGGTATAGTAAAATCAAAAATATCTACATCAGTTATTACCCGAGTCTCGCTAAGTGCAGGTATTGCTGGTTTCTGGTTACAGACGTGGGCAGACACAGAGGAGAAATTGCATCATATGCCACGGATGTTGCAAAAATCTACCTGAAATTCCCGTTCCATTGAAATGGCGACACAAAAAACCAATACCGACTCAGAAGAGGATGCAAGTTGGAGCTGGCGATAGAGAAGCAAAAGCAAACACTACAGGTGTGATGTCCTTGTAGTAGGTGCCCCACTAGATCCGTGCCGAAATCCAGGTCAAATCTCGTTTGTGACGAATATTTCGCCACTCAAAACACCAAAAAGCCTCAAAAGATTATAAATCAATCAAGAGTAACGATGCCTGAAGGACGCAACAGAGGTGCGAAAAAGAGGAAAAACAGACACAAGGAAAAGAAAGGGTATGAATTTTCCTTTTGCGTTTCGCAGTAAGAGCCTATTTTGAAATTGGGGATAGAAAAAGGACTAGTGTTTAATTCATAGTAAGCCACAAAGCTCGAACTATTGTTTTGCGGACTGAGTGACTACTTTCTGTTCCTTTGGCCATGGCTGCCCTAATGTGCATCATTTTCTCAATATTGAAGATACATCTGAACATCGTAGAGGTCTTAACATTTTCCTGATATTTCCGACTTTAAAATAAAGTAAAAACTGTTTACGTTTCAAGGCGGGCTAACTCCTTAAATGCGTATGACTTAATATGGGAATTGTTTGTTTGTTACAAAATAATAATCACAATGGATGGTGTGAAGTAATCACTTCAAAAATTCCATACAATGAAAAATGTATTACTTTCGAGTGTCAAAAATTGATATTTCGTCCGGAACTCAGACGACGGCGAGGGCACAGGGCCATTTGCCGGACTGTAGCTGCAATATATTGTACATCACAGACGACAGTAGTAGCCAAGAAAAGCGACGCCAAAGCTTCAAGAATATAAGCGTGGTTCATCGGCAGTGCGTTCGAATTCGTCTTGTTTCTGCTGAATTCTACTCGCCAAAATAATCACCATTGGTTGCAGACCAGCAAGGTAACAGAGAAGGCAGAACTACTTGCGTGAAGCAAACTTGGCAAACTCAACGTTGCTATGCGGTATCACAACAATTTCACTTTTATTCGAACGCAAGCAGTACACCATCAGCCAGATTCGGTTTCAAATTCCCACTGCTGCTGAACGAACAACATATTCACTTTTCCAAGTGGCATTTCCCTTACATTTTTGAGAAAATGTACATTTTCGCCCAGAAAACAGCTGCAAGCGCTCTCTCATTTGTCTTTTTCAACTGGTCAATTTCTATCTAGATGAATGTCATGAGTATGAAACCGATTCCTAAAAAAGCCGATCAACTTTTCTCCTTTTCCGATAGACACATAATATTAGCTTCTATTCTTCTACAAACTATGATTGCGTCTCAACTCAAAATATCTAGAAACAAATAATATTCTTAGTGACCGCCAAAATGGGTTTTGCAGGAGATCTGATATTTAGCGAAGAGTGAAGCCTGTTTATCCACTGGCATCCGATAGAATTTGATACCCAGCCTTGCTGTCGAAGTTGCAACTGTAAAGAGTTGACCATATACTGATTCTATAAATAAGAGGTTGTCTTTCTGGTTGATCAATTTGGTTTGGATGCTGTTATAACGTTTCGCGACGATATTGAATAGAATTCGGTTTGAACCAACATTATGGCGGTTAGAAACCCAATAAAAAACTCCTCAATCTACTACCGTGTGCTGGAGGTGAATTGTAATTTACTCTTTACTGATTTAAAATGCTTTGTTAATTGCAACATTATAATTCTAATGTTTTACTTTTCGTTTTCCTTTTGGGTTCTACTCACTATTGGATAGTATATTCGTATGTATCTGTTGGAAACGCAAGCTAACTTTCACTGATCTACACTAAATTTGAGTAGGATACCTTACGGAGCGCCGTGTGTTCTTCGGCATGTGTATTAACACCTCCTTTTCGAATTCTCTCGGTGTTCTTCCTGTACTGTGTCGGCATTTAAGTGTACCAAAAAACCTTTTGCGTTGCAAATGATTTGTTATGCAAATATATCTGAAATGTGTTTGAAATATTTCAAAGCTATTGATATAGCTATATATTAAACGGGCGGTTTTGCATGCAAATATTTTTTGTTTCTTGTAAACCATTAATAAATACTTTTATATTTCGATTTGGTAGTGATACTTGCTTGGTATATACACGTTGCCAGCAGTCATGTGAGTAGGGCCTTATAAAGTCTGAGTGATAGGTGGCATTCCAACGCCGTGCCGCCCCATAAAATACGACGGTGCGGTTAAAAGTTTCCGACCTGATAAAGACAAACAATTTTTTTCGCTTTATTTTTCAACATAATCGCTATCAACACTAATACATTTTTCATAACAGTGTGTGGGGGTACGAAGTCGTGGCACCGGCACGGGTGCGAGTTCTACTTCCTCCCACTATCAATCCGCAGTTCGGGCAAGGTTCCGCCAAACCGAATCGTCACTAAATGTTCCACCGAAACAAAACCAGGAGAAGAGGAGCTGCTCGCTGACATTGTTCCCAGGCTGTGAAACAAAACACACAGATGGCACCGAAGCAAAAATGAATGAAACGCGCTGTATATTGTTTATTGGTTAAAGAGTTCTTTATTATTTTTGATCCTTGCTATTGTATTTTATTTATTTGAACTACATGCACTTAGTAACTTTTGTTTGGCGCGGAAAGATTGTTTATATTTTATTAGTGCTCGGCTTACGCGCTACCTCCACGTTCCTTTTAATATAAATTACACCATTGTTATACTAAAACCACGACACTAATTTAATTCTATAAGTTGCTGTTTAATTCGACTGTTATAACTCGACACACTCAGGGGTGTAGACAGATACGTGACTACAGGATGGATGCGTCCCCGCGACGCCGCGGGGAGCAGGGAAAAAACGCAACCGGCGTGTCTGGTCGTTAAGATACGACTCAGCGATATTCAATCGTTGTCGAAAGAAATTCAGCCAGTGAAGCTGGCTCTCTTAAATTAAGGATGCATTTCCTGTTCCAAGAGAGACGTCAAGTCTCTCTTTGGGGTAACCAACAGATCTCATACAGAAGATCGCCACAGTACACATGTATGTGTGTACACTGGTTCTTTTATGGATCAAAGCCATGGGAAAGACTCTAAACAAAGAAAGGGGTAATGTGCATTCATGGGATGCGAGTCTGGTAAAGCAAACAAAACAGAAGCTCGTAGGATGCTAATTAGATCTGTAGGGTAAGATGGTCTGTGCGTCGGCATGGACGCGGATTCTACCATCCACCCACTACTTCCATTATCGTAATCCACCAATTGTGATTGTTCACCGGACACAAAAGGAAAAACGCAAACAGAAATCGACGACGCAGCGCCCACAACAGGAAATGGAAGTAAAACGCACTGATTGTCTATTATGATTGGTTTTATTTTACGTTCTTTTTTATTCACAAACAAATTGTAAGTATTTAATTTAGATCACAAAATCACTCTAGATCACTCTACTTGAATTACATTATATTAATTGAATTACATTATATTAACTCGATACGCGTTCGACTCGAACTCGATGTTTTTGTTTCACACCGTACCGGCGCCGGTACGGTGGATGGCGGACGACCTGTCCGCTTGATGGATGTAATGCGACTCACCGATATCCTCTCCAATAAGGATATCATTTTTACCTACCTAAATAAGGATATCGTTTTTACCTTAACGTAAAGTCTCTCTTGGTGGTATAGGAAACCAGATTTTGTAATAAAGGTCATGGTGGTATGTGTGCGTGAAGATCCCATTATCGTGTTTATCAATGCATTCCAGGAAGGATAAACAAAACCTACAGCTAGGGAAAAAGAACAAAGGGAGAAGCGACCTAATGCATCGGTCTGTGCGTAGGGTCAACTAAATAGATAAGCTGGAATTCATTACATGGGAATTGCATTTAGGATACCACAAATGATGTTTATGGTATCGCCAGAAAACCTTTGAAGGACAGCGTCCTTTTCTTTGCACATTGCGTGCTAAGAAAATTCGTTTCAGCGTCTATTGCGCTAATTATATGCAGCTGCTTGGGTTGTTTATTGATGGAAAAAAAGCTCGCCAGCCAATGTGTATGAAAGGGATTTATTGAACAGATGAATGAAGCTGGATATAGGCGACGCAAGGGTAATATTTCCTGATATACGGTTGTATTATATATGAACCGATGAATTTTCTTTCAGGTAATTTATGATAAGGTAATAAAGAACTCTTACAGGAATTGTATGCGAAGAGATGCAAGAAAAGGTGAGAATTCTTTTACAGGGATTTTTTTAAGACTATAGATTTGATCTATTTAATGCGTGAAGCATTTAAGGTGCTAATGCAATTGCATTCGCGAAAGCTTATGCAGACTGGGTAGCAGTTATTGGGGTTTTTTCAGGAAGGCGAACCGTTGGATTTGGCGGAACCGCCACAGATCTTTGTTTGAGATGTGCGTCGGGGCTAAATAAATAGACGCAACGCATCGAAGAAATGCTGTTAATAGATTTTGGCTAGATTACCGGGAAATGGTGTTTATGGCATTACTGGTAAGGGTAAGTATTGAATTCCTATTTGCATTTGCTTATGCTGTAGGATATAATTGGTACCAAGAGATGCGTATATTTGTTTTGGTCCCTTGGGTGTAGGTCGCCAGCCAATGTGTTTGCTTGGTAATTTATGATACACATGATGCAGCTGGGATAAGCCAACTCAAGGGTAATATTTCCTGATTATGCGGTTGTATTATATATGAACCGATGAATTTTCTTTCAGGAAATTTATGATAAGCTTGGAGAAAACTCTTATAGGGGATTTTAAATGCGAAGTTATGCATGCAGGTAAGAATTCTCTTTTCCAGAGGCTTTTGATGCGTGAAGCATTTAGATGCTAATGCTATTGCATTAGCGGGAGCTTATGCAGACTGGGTGAACGTTATTGGGGTTTTTTAGGAAGGCGAACCGTGGGGTTTGGCGGAACCGCCACAGATGCTCTAATGCCGTGATACCATTTTTATAGTGGGATTCATCAAGTTCTTCAAAACTCGTTTACAGCATCGATGACTTCCTCGTTGCTGTAAACATTTTTAACTTCGAGCCATTTTTTTAAGGTTGGAAAACAGATGATAGTCACTGGGGGCTAAATCTGGTAAATATGGTGATTGGGGGAACAATTCAAACTTCAATTCGTTGAGTTTACCCATCGCAACGACCGATGAATGAGCAGGTGGCTTGTCATGGTGAAACAAGATTTTTAGCAAACGTAGCACCCACCTAGCACAGAACATTTCCATACTCAAATGTTCATGTAAAATATTACGTACACGTTCAGTTGACACCCCAGTAGTCTCAGTTATCTCTGTCACTTTTAATCTGCGGTCCTCTGCCACCATTTTATGAATTATTTCAATCATTTCGGGAGTTATGACTTCAATGGGGCGTCCTGAACTCTGCTCATCAGAAGTGCTCGTGCGACCTTTCTTAAATTCAGAAACCCACTATTTAACCATTGAATATGATGGAGAAGAGTCTTTTAGTGTGGAATCCAGTTCTTTTTTAATTGCAAGTGGTTTTCATCATCATCATCATCGGCACTACAACCGGGAACCGGTCTTGGCGTTATGTAGCAAGTCCTGAGGCTTGTTAAATTTTTCATGATAATTTGTTTTTCCGGACAAGGTCATTAGTCTTGCGCCAGAGGCTCCCCGACGAGGAATCGAACCCCGGTCTCCCCCGTGACAGGCGGGGATACTAACCACTAAACTATCGAGGAGCAAGTGGCCTTTTAGGCCTTTTAAATAGAAGTATTTAATGACCACGGTTTTTTTATTTTCACGTAAACAATTGAGGCATCTTGTTCATTAGGCTCTAAAATGAATACTAACAGAGCAATCGACCCGAACAACAAGTTAATGAGACATAGTACTATAGAATACAAAGTTTAGACCGCTGGTGCCATCTGTAGGCAAGGCCGGAAACTTTTGACCCAATCGTCATAGAGGCTTTTTGAAATGGTGAGGGGAAGTTATTGGCCATTTTTCGGAACTTGGCTAATGGATCTGTCCGAGAAAAAGAAGGTACAGGGGAAGCCGTCCCAAGGTGAGATACCTCGATGAGAGGATGACTATGTTCCGGGCGTTTGGCTGATGGCCAAAAGTGAAGTTATATTAGGTATGATGGTACCTTCTGAGATAAGGATTTCTCGAAGTAAACTAGTTCTCCATTCTGATTTCCTCGGGACTGCCTCCCGGGAAACATTATGCAAACGTTTATATAAGAAACTATCATTCGCCAACTCCCAGGTTGTGATGTTACTACGCTCTATAATAGCATTTTGGCCGAATGTATTTTTCTTGATTTGCGTCCTGAAAATGGTTACCTTTTAAAGATGTATTTGTATGCCTTGCATTTAATTGTGCAACCCTAGTGTTCCACAATTTGTGTATAGCACTTTACACACACGCACATATATCACACACTTAACATTATATTATATATCACACATTAACATTAAACGCAGTTTGTTTTGTTTTTAATTTGTTAATTTTAAATTTCATTAGTTCATCAAATAACGTCACACATTCTCGACTCTAAATATTTATTCAAAATTACATGCACTGCACGACTCTAACACTTATCTTTTACTTCCGTCTTCGATGACGGGTAATATTCACGACACCCGAAATTTTAATTTTAAGTGCGATCGGCTTTAGCTTTTACGTCCATTTTTGACGATGGTTTGTATCAGACTCTCCAATCAAATGTCCAAACTGGACGACGTTCATACGTAGACACACCCTTATCTATCTTTCGATCGTGTATACCGAAAGATGCATCCATTGCTTACACACAATAGATCTTTTTTGATACACATGTATTCGCAGTACATTTCCTGAAAATAATAAACATTGAAAATGTTTATCATCTGCGAGACCTGATTGTGTGGATGCGTGTATACAATTCTTAGAACCTTGTATTTATACAAGTGTTCATTTATGGTCAACGATGGCAAAGATATTTTGTATACTTTATTGCTTTGTTTTGAGTAGCACATTATTTTCTTTGTGCCGTTATAGATTATTCGCAGATGTGGTATCTGGATTCCATAATTTGCCCGTATATGCATTTTGTATCTAATGCACTTTTACGGGTGCTCATTGGATTGGATATGTTGATTTGGATTAATCAACATATGGGGCTTCACTTAAACGTGAATCCTGTTAATGGTGGGGGGTGGCCCCCAAAAAGGGTGAGGTATTAGGGGAGGGTAGGCTTGCGTGTAACACTAGATTCAACCTGCAACTCTTGCTATTGTGCAGAACGGCACAATTACTGAGTGGCAGGTAGAGTCCCAAAGCTTAGCCGCCCGGTGAAATATCATCCCATTAAGCTATAGATAGGATGCATGTAATGGTTGGGAGAAATCCTTGATCTTTCGGACCCTGGGTGATGGATCGGGTCGAGAAAAAAATAGCATCTCAGGGCGCTATATCAGCGCTACAGGTTTCCCTTTCCTATTACTATTACTATTTATTGGCCCCTATGAACACGGAAGTTCACGACTCGGCTGCGCCATAGTTCTCTGTCCTGTGCAGTCTCCTTCCACGCTTGACCATCCGATCCGATCTCCACAAGGTCAAACCTTACATTGTCCTCCCATCTCCGTCGCGGCCGTTGCCGGTGTCTTTCCCGTTGGTCTACCGTCAACAATTCTATCCAGGCTCATCTTAATCTTCGCAACCTGATTACTCTCACTATTGTAGGTTTGCGGTATAGCTCTGCCAATTCGTAGTTGCGAAATTTCCTCCATTGTCCTGCCTCTTCGTCATTATTACCGCCATAGATACTCCTTAAAACTTTATTCTCAAATACGCGGAATTTGTTTTCTTCTCGTTTTGTGAGAAACTATGTTTCGGATCCGTATAAAATACTCAGAATAATTATGGTTCTAGAAACAGGGAGCTTTATATTACGTGATAGCAGTTTGGAATTCAGCGGTTTACTGACTGCGTGCCAACTAGCGTTGCCGGAATGTAGTCTTCTGTTAACGTCCTTCGATATTTCGTTACTGGCCATCAGTATTGTTCCCAGATATTTAAATTCTTTAACTTTTTCAAATATCTTTCGCCTGATGTTTATGTGCGTTCTCTGAGGTCCACCTACCCTCGCGGTAATCATATATTTTGTCCTGTCTTCATTTATTTCTAGGCCCACCTCTTCTGCTGCTTGAATGATTATTTCACAGTTTTTACTTAGAGTTTCTACAATAGATTGATGATATTCCTCTGTAGTTTTCACAGTGTGACCTGTCCCCTTCTTTGAAAATGGGGACGACTATTGAGGTTTTCTATTCTTCCGGAGTGACTTCCTTATCCCATATTGTATTAATCAGTTGGTGGATCTTTCGGGCGGTTGCTTCCCCTCTATCCTTTATAAGCTCTGTCGGTATGCAGTTGACTCCGTGACCCTTGCTGTTTTTTAATCGCTTTATTGCGTCTACAACTTCGTTGAAAGAGGGCTCTGGGATCTGAGGCTCGGCTGTGTGTACGTCTGGTGCGTTTATTTGTGGTTGATGGGTGCGCACATTGAGCAGGTTTTCAAAGTACTGCTCTTGTCATGATATTGTTTGTTTCTGTGACCAGACAACCGTTTGCGTCTCGAATTACTTTGGCTCTCCCTCGGTAGCCATTTCTAATTGAGTTTATGCCGGCATACATCATCATCATCATCATCGGCACTACAACCTGGAACCGGTCTTGGCCTTATTTAGCAAGTCCTGAGGCTTGTTAAATTTTCCATAATGATTTGTTTTTTCCGGGCAAGGTCATTAGTCTTGCGTCAGAGGCTCCCTGACGGGGAATCGAACCCCGGCCTCCCGCGTGACAGGCGGGTATACTAACCAGTATACTATTGAGGAGCTATGCCGGCATACATACCTCTGATATTCTTTGCTCTGGAATTTTCTAGAATATTTTCGATCCGAGTCTTCTCCCATTCGCGTTTTTTGCGTTTGAAGAGTCTCATTGATTCATTCCGAATCGTCGCGTATCTTTCTGTGTTGACTTCTTGTGGGTTTGCTGCGAGCCGACTCCTAATTTTTCCCATCACTAGAAGATGATCGGAGTCGCAATCTGCTCTTCTATATGATCTTATGTCAAGGATGTTCGAGTGGTGTCTTTTGTCTATGAGGAAGTGGTCTATTTGGTTCCGCGTTACGCCGTCGGGTAATTTTCATCTGGCTTTATGAATTTGCTTTTGCTTGAACGTCTTACTTTTCATTAACAGATATTTTGGCGTTGCGAAATGATAATTATAATTCCATTATCATTTGAAATGTCATCTAGACTTTCTATGCCTATAGTTGGTTGGAAGATATCTTCCTTTCCAATTTTCGCATTGGGGTCCCCGAGGAGGATTTTAACATCGAATGATGAAATTCCATCAAATACTTCCTCTAGGGTCTCGTAGAGGGTGTCCTTCGTTTCTTCGCCGGTAGATTCTGTCGGGGCGTATACGTTTATTATAAGTACATAATTGTAATTGTAATTGGGCCTGTATTTTTAGCACCAACATTCGGTCATTAATAAATTTCACCAATTTTACATGGGTCGTAATCTTCTTGCTTATGATGAAGCCGGTTCCGAGGTTATGCGTATCGGTACCTCCACACGCCAGTGCAAATCCGTTGGTTTCGATTACTTGATGTGGGAGTCGGACTTCCTGAAGCGCGACGATCCCCATTTCATATTGTTTCGCGTTTTCTACGACCGTCTGTATCGCGCCTGTTTTACATAACGTTCGAACTTTCCACGTGCCGTGCTTAATACATTTTTAGTTAACGAACTCTGAACCTGTAGCGCAACTCTACTATCTAGATTCAGATAACGGTACATACATTTGACCATGTGTAAATATGCTATCTTCCGAATTATGCTATGAACCAACCCTAACGAAGCTTTGGTCTTGTGATTTATTAATTGTTATGACATGCCTAGATCTCCTTTGGTATCTAGAGTAATTGTAGGAGTGTATAGTGTTGCGTTTTTAATCCCGTCAATATTTCAGACATTAATTTATTCTTTTGTATCTTCATCTCTCTTAATCTTGTTCCGGTACAGAGTCCTCTCCGATATACATAGGTTTGTCAACAACATTAAAATAGATCCACAGTTTGTTGGAAGCTCTGCTGTTGGTAGACCAGATGGAGACAAAGATAATAGATATGCTGGCGGATATTGTGAACATTTTTGATATACGTATACATGCGTTTTTGGTGCCCTGATATACTGCAAAATTTGTTTTGTAGTCCGGGACTGTATTCCCAAACTCCACAGAGCGCTCGAAATGTTTGCGGCCCGAACATTTTTTTAACTATAAATATATATATATATATATATATATATATATATATATATATATATATATATATATATATATATATATACATATATATAAACATTCCCCTTTCAATGTTTTATTATCTTAAATCTAATTAGTCCGAATTGGGTCGCCAAAAGAAAGTACACCTAAATGAAAGAGCACAAGATTATTGAAATATTATAAATATTCTTGTACACTACAATTCAAAGTAAAAATGATTGCATCTGTATTTCACTGACCTGACCTCTCTCAACAAGCATATCACAGTAATTAATCAGCCGCACGATTAAATTTATAACTCATTTTTATCGCACTCGCCGCGCCCTACTCGTCTAGAGTTAGTTCTCGTCACGCTGTGATATACCCACCTGATGCAGTCGCCGCCGCTTCGAACGACATTTAATGTCCGGCTACATGCAATTCAGTGCAGAACGTAAACAATAAAATAAAGAGTAAAAAAAGATAAATAAATAACACGATGTGTTATTCACGATCTTGTGTACGGACTAAGCTGTTCCAACAACAACAAACGAATCTAAATAAACTCCTCAATACGTTGATATAGTTCAGCCGTAAACACGTCGCCAAGTGCTACATACGTACTACGTAGTACGTCGAGCCGTTGTGGCTGGCGACGACGACACCATGTAATTAGAACTGCAGATACACATTTTTATTCATAAGTAAACAAATTGCAAAAAATTACCCAAAACAAAAACGGTTGAAAAGTGAAACGTGAAACGTAGCATAATTTACTTACGGACAATGTATGCCATCGTCACGATGAAGGCAGTTCGAGGTCAAGGTGGCCGCTTGATAATGATTAAACTTTTTTTTCGGATTATATCTTCTTTACTTTTGAAACTTTTCTCTTCCGCTACCGGCCTCGTTCTACCATCTGATATTCGTCTCTTTCGAAATGTATTTACGTTCTGTGTTTCAGGATTCGGTTTCCGGACGTAGTCAGCGCAAGTTTGTAATGATTTAAAAAGCGAAAAAAAAAAAACAGATACAACAAAACCGAAATGAAAGATATTAGCTAAAAAGTCGCGCACTTAACTCGCAGCGTTGGGACGTGGACACAGTAATTCCAGGCGTGATGTTGTTTTTCTCTTCGCAAATAATTACCAAGTGCTGTAAGCATTGTTATGGTAAGTAACGGGCGGCAACAAATTTTCGGTTCCACCCGACTGCTCTTTCATGTGTAGAATCCTTTCTGTGCAACAAACTCGGGTGTCTAACACCCGGCGATGGCCAGGGCGGCTGTAAAATATCAATTAAATTAAAGAAGATGCTTTGTTCAGCGATAAGAACCTCAATGGGCTAATGAAGCGTCGTCAAGCTGATTATAATTCAGTTACGCTTGTCAGTCAACACAAGACACCATCCTGAAGATGTCTGTGAGTATACGCCTGTATGTGCATCTTTTTATCTTTAATTTACCACTTAACTTCGCTTGACTAGGCGAAACGAAGTACGATACACCTGTCAGAGGAAGTACTTAAAGTTGCACGAGAGCCTTGACGAAGGTCTCAATAACAAAGTCATTATCTATCATACTTTATTGGCTACAAAGAATGTGGTTATAAATAGTAAAGAAAGCTTAAAAAAAAAAAAACACTGAAACTAAAGTTACCATAAACAGCAGCAGCACTAAGTTCATTTGTTAATCAACAACTTTTTTATTTGAGCTTGAGCAAATTGAAGTTTTTCGAATGTTTCCGTAAATACGGCAATGTTGTCTTCAAGAAAGTAGCACAAAATAAGATAAATCACTAATTTGGGTTGAGGCGTGTTCACCTAATGAGGGAAAAAAAACCTTCTCTAATTCTGTCATTTGAGTCGTAATGGTTGTAAAACTAATATTGGTGTACTCAACCCTCGAGCTATTCACCTCCAGCTTGTTAGATTTGTTGCTTGGAATTACTCGTATATTACCACTACTTATGACGAATCATACTCAAATAGAGGTTTTTTGTGCTGGTAATAAAAACCGCCATAGCAAATCTGGTAGCTAATTTCCACCACCAGAACTTTCAATTGCTCTACGGGGCAAAAACATCACCTTTCTAGTCTCGTAATGCGATAATTAGTTTTATTTATAACTAAACATTCGATTATCAAGTAGATTTTACCAATATTTTGGATATCCGTGACATTGATAAATTAGCACCAGTTTTGTCATTTCGCGCTGAACAAAACATGTATAGTTAATGTATAATACGCCCCAGAGATTGTATTTACCGAATTTAATGAGAAAAAAAAATTGTAATTGTAATTAGAAAAAGAAATACCCTTAAAAAAACGCCCTATGCATTTTGAAGTCGGTTGAATTTTGCAAAAGTCATTGTCCGCACTTAATTTTTTAACAGCCAAACAAATCAAATGAGATGATTAGGAATGTTAACTATTGAGGGTGTATTGTATTCGTATTCTCAAACAAGTGCACGATGGTCTAAAATTTTCTGATAATTATTAAAAAACCACACGGTCGGATTCCTTGTATCAATCGCAGTCTATTCGGGCTGTTGATATTGAGAATACAACATCACTTTTGTCAACAAAAAAAAAACAGAAAGGAAACTGGGGGCCAACCTCAGTTTTAGTGTTCCATGGAGATTTTACTCAACCATGAAGAAAAGTTATTCCACAACTACCTTGCGTATGACGACCGTTACCGTCTACATTCCTATACTGAATACAATAATAGTGGTACAAAACATGATTGTTTTGCTTGGATTTGGAATTGCAATGACAAAAAAAACGGCCAATGTAGAAATTAGGGTGATTGTTTAATAGGTTGGCAAACTCGCTTTGTGTTTTCAAAACTGTATTAGATATTCACCTTCATCACTAAGTGCTATGCTGGGGCTGTGTGTAGCTTTTCCTTGTTGTAATGGCGTTTTTGGAGATTACACTACAAACATCCTTTCGACCCAAGGCAGTATGGCGGTATCGTATCTATTCATTATACTCCTGTTTAAAACTCCCTATCTTCCGTTTCTTATTGTAGTGACATGATGGTAATGGGCAAACTGTTTGACGCATTACATTCATACCTTCCTTCGACTTGATGAACCGGCCATTCACTATAAGCTGTGTTGTATTTTATTGTTTAGTTTGTAAATCGAACCTTTTTCGTGTTGCAACGAGATGGTTTTTATCCCTTGCAAAATTTGATTACATCTGATTACACCACTGTTGGTGCGATGTTAATGCGGCAACTGGCTGATTGTTTAAGAAACTACAACACCACCGTCGGGAACCCTGAATATTTTTTTACCCATTGGCAACAACAGATCGTTAATATCTAGAAAATGTCTTTAATGAAAAGTAGGTTCCTGGGACACTCTAAAGTAAATAAGAAATAAATTGGAAGTAGTCTATACCATCGATTTAAAGAACACTATTTTTCGATTTTAATGTGCATAACTCTCAGTGGCTTCGTCACTCCGGAACAACAACACCCGAAGGTCAATATGTCCAGCTTTTTGCTGATTCAAATAGCTTAACTCAACTTGTCAATGAGCCAACACGGGTACCAGATATATATGGTCATTTCGCCAACACACTGGACCTGTTTCTCACCTCCCACCCAAACAAATACACAATTGAAGTTTCTTCGCCCTTGGACACTTCAGACCACTTCATCGTGTCAGCTAAATTTCCTCTAACCAACAGTAATGTTAATGAGAAAGCTCCCAAAAGAACAGTATGGTTCTACGAGAGAGCCAACTGGGAAGGTCTGAACGCCTTTTTTGGGAGGTTAAATTGGTCGTTATTTTTCCTCCATAATGATGTTGACTCTATAGCGGGCACATTGACAGACACGATTCTACTTGGCATGTGGAACTTTATTCCACACAGAGTAAAGAGTATCAAACCCAAGAGAAATATGTGGTTCGATTCTGGGTGCAGAGAAGCCATTAAGGCCAAAGAGTTGAGCTTCCGGTTGTATAAATCAAACAATACTGAGGAAAACTGGAAATGATTTAACAGAGCTAGGAATGACTGCAATGCGTATATTCAACGTGCCAAGTTCTTGCATGACCAGAGAGTGAGACAAAAAATACTACACTCTCCCACAGGTAGTAGAAACTTCTGGGCATTCGTGAAAAACATTCAAAACTCGGTCTCTTCATCCATTCCATCGCTTATAGGCGATGACAAACCAGTCACCACGGCAATAGAGAAGTCGAATCTACTTGCTGCACATTTTGCAGCCAACTCAACGGTGCCTGATACCACATCAGTTCCACCTCAACTTGAGCATAAGCAGCACACCATGAGCCAGATTCGCTTCCGAACGCGTACTGTTGCCCGCGTACACAAAGAGCTAAACGCAAACAAATTCGCTGGTACTGATGGCATTCCCCCAATCCTATTGAAGAGATGTTCCTCTTCACTCGCCAAACCACTGCGGAAACTCTTCTATTTGTCTTATTCTACTGGTCGTTTCCCAAATAGATGAAAGTCAGCGAACATTCAGGGTGACAAATCATCCCCTTCTTCTTATCGACCCATAGCACTAACTTCTGTTTTCTCAAAGGTAATGGAATCTCTTATCAACCGTCAACTTTCAAAATATCTGGAATCAAATGACCTACTCAATGACCGCCAATATGGCTTTCGTAGCAACAGGTCCACAGGAGATCTGATGCCGTACGTTACCGAAAAGTGGAGTCATTCCATCCACTACCTCGGTGCAGGCAAGGTAGTCGCATTGGCTATTTAAAAAGCCTTTGACAGAGTATGGCAGTCAGCCTATAGCGTTTAAAATAATAGTGAAGAAGATCGTGTGATTCGAACTGACACTATGACAGTTTGAATCACGAAAAAAATTGAACCTAAGCGTTACCCATCAGGTTACTGACCGTGTTTTGAATTTGATTTCAAAACTCGACTATACTCCACTGATTTGAATTCTTATGTTATTGCTAAGGTATACGGTTCTGATGTATTTTTCTTATTCGATTTTTCGTTCGTGTTCTTCACTATTTTGCTTGTGAATTGTGTGTGTATCTGTTAGAGTCGCCACACCACTCCCTCCGCAGTAACTTCGTTACGATCAGATTCGTATGCGAACGACGGACGAACGAGAGAACGAGAAAACGTCGGAGGCTGGGCTCTATGCGGAAGTCGTGACCGTGTGTGAAGTTCTGCTTACTATGGGAAAGTGTATGCTGTGCGTGTACAGATCACATCGTAGTCACCAATTATATAGCGTTAAGCAAAGATAGTGAAGAAGGTGAATTGAACACAAGATGAAACCGTTGAAAAGCGAAGCAATGCAGCATCAGACTACTGACCGTTTTTTGAATTTGATTTCAAAACTCGACTATACTGCACTGATGTGAATTCTTATGTTATCGCTAAGGTATACGGTTCTGATGTATTTTTCTTATTCGATTTTTCGTTCGTGTTCTTCACTATTTTGCTTGTGAATTGTGTGTGTATCTGTTAGAGTCGCCACAAGCCCTTTTGTCAAACTGGCATTCATGTAGGGTGGACAATTCCCTGATCCAATGGATAAGAGACTATCTTTCTGGCCGTTCAATCCAAGTGGTTCTTGATGGTGGCAAATCTGCCTTCCATCAAATTAATGCAGGTGTTCCCCATGGTACTGTACTCTCACCCACTCTCTTCCTCATGTTTATAAATGATCTCTTGTCCATTACCCACAACCCAATTCACTCGTTTACCGATGATAACACATTGAGTTTCTCGTACTCATACGAACATTCCCGGCCAAACTATTCGAACGTCAATACCAATCAGCAGATTATGCTTAATACACTGAATTCCGACCTCAACAAGATATATCAATGGGGGTTATCCGAGTAGAGTTCAATGCCTTAAAAACTCAGTGCTGTCACCTGTCGTCAAAGGTGAACCCCAAAGTAAATATACTTTTTTTTCATTGAAATTTCGTAATTATCATTCAGAAACGTTTGAATGGAGATGATCTAAGACATGGGGCCGAAATTCGTCTACTAGGCCGAGCAATCGTGAAATTGCGACGAAATGATTACTGTCGGTAAAGTTGGTCTTTGACATAAGGGTTAAGAGATGCAAAAGATACTTCACTCCATCCAACCTGGCCACTATTTACAAGGCGTATATTCGTCCAAAAATGGAGTTCAACTCCCGTATTTGGTCAGGCGCATCCAAAACTGCACTACACGTGCTCGACAGGATGCAAAAACGAGCAGTGAAACTTATTGGGGACCCAGCCGTAAGTCGATCAACGTATCATGCCTATCTTTTTTCTATAGGTATTACCACGGTCGTTGCTCAACTGAACTTACTCAATGTGTTCCGCCCCTTCAGACATTTTCCCGCGATACCCGTCAATCTGTGAATGTGGATTAGTTCACGTTGAAAGTGGACTTTAGGCGCACAAATAAACATAGAGAGCCATCCTTTAGCCGAACCACACGAATGTGGAATGTTCTGCCTGATCATGTGTTTCCTTGCCGTTGTGATGTCCAGACATTCAACACCAATATAGATAGACACCTCCTTTCCTTATCCACTTCCTCTCCATCCGCTCGCACTGTGCTCTGACATTTAAGGGTACTTCAAAATCCCCTTTTGTGCGCGCGTTGGTGTAAAAAAAATATACATAACCGTCTTAAGTGGTTAAGGCCAGGTCTTTGTCGCTTAAACTGAGCTATTACGCTTGCTTCTCTACATTAGAATAGCACAGACTCAACCGAACATTACACACCGAATTTTGCGCTCAAAATATCCAAACATAATTTTATCCAACATTGTCAATTTATAATTTTAGCGAAATAAACCTTGATACATTTTTTCTATAATATGTGCGCTCTTATGGTATCCTACCAAACAAGACGAACATGAAAGTGAAAACAAGAATATAAAAACAAAGAAAAGAATAAAAACTATGAATGTCATAATACTTTGGTTGTCTACACCTGGTGACCTGTGCGCGAGAAAACAATCCTCTCTGGTGCTGGACATAAGCAAATTGAAGTCGTTCAGTCACCTTGATCGCTCAACACACACAAAATTGTTCTTTGATATAAGTTAATGAAATAAACTAATAGTATTTAATTCAGAGTTTGTCCAACCACGGGTAACTGAAGTAAAATACTTTTACACGAATTGTGTAAAAACGCGTATTTTAAATATAAAAAAGCAATGTATACATTTAAATCTTGGTGAGCAAGGTGTGCTAGAGCATAAACTTTTGATGCTCACCCTAAAATGTCTCCCCTCAGTTGTTTAGCGCAACTCTTTAATGGCTATTAAAACGCATGCAACACAAACAGGAAACAATTTCACCACAACTTGATAATTTTATGTAAAATCCTAAAATCTCAAATGGTCAAAGCAATATTTGTTTTAGATACACACAATGTTTCCTTAGTAAGTTACTGACATTAATGGTTCTTATCGTTCGAACCACTGTTATTCTTTATGTTCCGGTGGCGGACAATAGTCCAACACTGTCTTTCACCAAGGATCATGGAAAGCGTTACTCATGTACTCTCTGATGTTACTTCGCTGTAACATTTGACGTAAAAGCAACCGTAACTACTATTAGGCAATAAGAAATTAACAACGCATCAAATACCAAATGGTGGTAGTTAGCGTAAAGTACGCCGTTAAATTGATACTGAAAATGACATAAACCTGGGCTAGTACATCACTATTTTCATTGTACAAGTATCCAGCACTAAAGTAACTTGAGACAAGAAAAGTTTATTTACTGGCAGTTATGCGAATTTAATGGGCACTTGTTTGCTTCTAGCATTTTTTTAGCTTTTACAATAGTTCTGTCAGAGCAGATAGATAGATATACAAATATTGTATATTGAAATATATGACATTCGCATATGTATCAAATATCTGAACATGTATATGTATCAAATATGTGAACATTGTTCTGCCATATTGAGTTGTTGAATTTGCAAAACCAAACCATTGCAACCTAAACAAAGTCAAAAATCAAAGTTCGTAACTAAATTTCAAAACCAAAATTGTATTCGACACACACTTGCTTTAGAGGAAGAATGAGCAATAGGAGGATGGTAGGTGTTGATGGTTTTCTTGTGCCTGGGGAACTTCTCAAAAGTTACAAATTTGGTTACTGTGTTGTCAAGTACGGATACGCATCCAGGTGTGATGGTATCTCTATCCATAAAAGGTTTTGGCTTTACACAATTTATTGTGTGTCTTATGCAAACCAAAAATGACTACGAAGCACACATGCACAGGTGTTTAGTATATCCTTAGAGGAGTTATTCAAGCATTGGGACAAATGCGGCTTTGCTGCCTGACTAGATTATGAAGAGTTTAAAGTTCGTTTGTGATGTATCTATTTCTCAAAAAGTATTTGATTAAATGTTTACCTTTATGTCAAGCACTCAAAATTACATTCTATGAATCATATTTTGCATATTAACTTACGAAATACTTGCCAGAGAGGGAATACACCTATTAGGGTACACTAAGATTTGCACTATGTCTTTACTGTCCTTTTTGTCTAGTTAAGACTTGTAAGATATGCAAAATCAATCTTGAATACATTTCGAAACATGAAATTGTTCACTCTTTAATATTTTAATATTAATCTCGTTCGAAATCGATTAAATTTTCTGCAGCGTTTTTTATTTTGACTTCATAACGCTATGAATAAATAAGTTTATGGCGAGAATTATAAAAAAATGAGTAAATCTTAAATAATTTAAAATGATAATGTGGTAGATCAGACTAGGCTGAACATTATGGACCTAGATTATGGGATTACAGTCTGGGGAAGTATAACATTTAAAGAGTATACTAAAACAAATTAAAGCAGGAAAAAACAAAGAATTAAGTGTAAGCATATCAAAAACAGAAACAATACATTCGCGCATGTGTTGCAATCTTTGCATATGTCGTTATTCGATACCGTCGGCGATATCCTAAACAAGCACGATAGTATGAGAGTGAATCAAATATAAACGGTAAGCTTACTTTTTTGCTTAGCAACAAGTTGCGAACTAGATAATATTGTGCGTGGCTGTTATTTGGTTTATGAAGAGTAGGGGAATTGGCTAGGGTAGCGGTCGCGCTCGACTTTGTAGTCAGTACAGCCTTGAGTGAGCAAGTGGTACATACGTCTGTTGCGTAACGGATTAGTATAAAATGTTTAACAAATGATAGTGTTAAACCCTCGGAAATTTTTTCTCGATTGAAAACACAGTTTGGTGATGATACACTGTCTCAGAATCAGAGAATTTAAAAGCGGGCGATAACGTATCGCAAACGAAAGTCATAATCGACGTTCAAGGACAAGTCGTACAGATGACAACATCCGTGCCGTTCGAGAGCTTATTGAAAGTGATCGCCGCTTAACTGTTGGAGAAATCTTGCTATCACAGTCGGCAAAAGCGGCATATCGAAACGAAAGTCGAGGTATGCCCATTCGAGATGTCATCCTTCTTCATGACAACGACTGGCCTCACACCGCGTCCATGACAAGGGATACACTGGAAGAAATGGGCTGCGAAACCCTCGAACATCCCCCTTATAGCCCAGACTTGTCCCTGTGATTATTTTTTATTCGCACCCTTGAAGGAATCACTTGGAGGAAAAAAATTCTAAAGTAATGATGAAATCGAGCAGCACGTGCGAAATTGGCTGACAACTCGCCCTAAACCTTTCTACGTACAAGGGATATTAAAGCTTCTAAATCGGTGACAAGAGTTTGTAGATCACACAGGAGACTACAATATATTGAAAAATGTTGATAGTATAGTTAGTGTGTAACATTATTCAATAAATGTATAAAAATAAATTACCGTTTATATTTGATTCACCCCCGTAAAACAAGTTGAACTGAATGAAAGGTGTGGGTTGTTTTTTACACTAACGTGCACACAAAATGGGGTTTTAGAATATCTACCCTTAAATGTCAGAGCACAATGCAAGCAGAATAGACACTTAAATAGGGAATCCCAAATAAATAGGGACATCTTTACATCGCGTACATTCTTGAGGAAAGACATACATCCGTATGAAATGCTGTGCAAAGAGTAGCGTTAGCTTGGAGAAAAAACAATTCATTATTTTTAACTTTATTTACCATGCTTCGGATTGTGAGATTTAGGAAAATACGCACCATTTAGTTCTAAATTTGTTGCCACTTTAAGCCGTTAAGCTTCATAACACTCTCATATAAGCCCTATTGTATTGGCAAATAACTTGACAATGACTTTTGCAATGCTCACCGGCTACTGATTTCTTTTCATTAAGAAAGTCTTGTAATGAGAGAAAGACATGGCATTTGCTTGGTGCTAAGTTTGCAGTATAGCGTGGATGCATGAAAACTTTTCAACCAAGCTTCCAGAGTTTCTGGCGATGGAACTCAGCACCTCTCATATTGTTCAATTTGATCGCTGATATCCGAATGTAATGTTTAGCCATATAGTAGCAGCTCATAGTTAGGATTGTTTTCCAGTCCCACAAATGCACACCAACTTCATTTTAGCCCCGGTTTGTTCACCGTTTGACGCCTTCAACGCGCCTTGACCACAAAATTGTTCGCAATATATTGTCGTACGTGACTCTTTTTCCATCCGTTTTCACGATTTTATCGGCATTTCAACGATAAGCTGTTCTGTGCGAGATGTATATTTAATATCGAATCGGAATTCGCGAAACTAAAACTGTACAGAAATGGCTGTGATTATCGATGTTTATAGGCACACTAAATAACTTCAGTCGATGGACTTGTCATTTCGCCTTTATCAAAGCCGGTCCGCATTGACTATGAATGTTTTTCATCAGCATCGTTTTTGAAAAAATTGGATCCGATCATTCCTTCAGCCCATAAAGCACACCAAACGCTAACTTTTTGCGGATGTAAGGGATTCTCAATAATGGCTCGTGAATTTTTTTTAATCCACTTCCGACAATCGCCATTTAAGCAAAAATGAGCCCTGTCATAGAACACCATAAAATGAAAGCACTGCGCGATGAGTTGCTCGAACTGAAGATTCAAAGTAAATTTGAACAACTTGTAAACGTTGCTCTGATTTGAGTCTATTTATTATAAAATGGCTAACCAAACTAACCATACCATCATCGCCATTCAAGCAACAATGGGTTTCGTCACTGAAGGTTATAGAATGAGCGAAGCGCGCGATGAATTTCAAAGTGATTTACTGTTTCCAAAGTAAATTTGAACAGGTTGTAAACGTTTCTAAGGCGAGGGTATATTTATTATGAAATGGCAAACCGAAGCCACCATAAAGTAACTGTCAGCTGGCAAATCGACTGCCTATGAAAAGAGAGTAACCAGCCTAAAAATCTACACCTCGAAATGAGATACTCTATCACTACTTGCGAAAAAATAGTGGATTTTCCCCAAATTTATAGGCCGTGGTGTGGATTTCTGCATGGAACCAATCATCGAATTCCTATCAAGTGCATAACACCTGAAGCAGATGTTGTCTTTTATTAATTACGAATCTTCCCATACATGTCACTCCGAGATAATGGCAACGTCCTGCCATTACATTCGATCACAAACCAGAAGTTCTTACAGAAGATCCCTGATACGGACACCTGATACGGATATTTCGAATAATTTTTTTCTGTTTTTCCCTCATCAAAGCATAGCCACCCATATACGTACGAACTGATATTGATTATCAGTTTCTGCCCAATGCAGCCCCTATTAGAACGTGGAACTTCGCTTTTCATGACTAACATTTAAGTTCGGAGGCATCTCGCTTAAAATTGTAACTTGGACAAAAATGCATTTTTTTTTTTGTGCAGGAATACAAATCCTTGGTAGGCACCAAATTGATGTAGGTTTATGCTGGTTTTGTTGGTAAAGTTTGCACGCACTAAAATTGCCTTCTTTGCCTTCGTCGGTAAAACGCAGAGCTACTAGAATTTAAGCATTGCAATATCTATTGTGCTTGCTTTGATTGATTGCTCCAAAGTGAAAGCAGTTTGAAATTATTTGAGCATATTAAAAGAGACAAGTATCAGTTTTATCTGTAAGAAGGCCTGGCTTAAAGTGATTTCAATTAACATTCACTCTAGGTTATACGATGTAATCTGTTTAAAATTTAGTATTTACGTTGACATCTCACATTATAGACAAGAGAGTAATGATGCTGAAGCCGTGAGTTCAGAGTGAGATATTGTCATTAGATATGATTAAGTGTCTCTGAAACCATACAACTCCCTCGATGGATTTTATATAGAACTCCTCGCCATTCTTGCTTTAGTTTCTCGTGTAGTAATTTGATACTTAATGAATGTTGAAATAATGCTATTAGACCAAAACGCAGTATCATTAATCATCTAACAATGTTGTGCTGGATATGTTTTGAACCTTTTAAAGCGGTGCTATCAAAAGAGGTATCAAGCCTCTATGCCTAGAAGGAATCCACATCATACTTATTATTCATCATATACTTGGCATTAATAGTTTCCCGCTTCTGATAATTTCACGACGAATATAATGCTATCACATAACAGTCAGACCGCTGTTAAAATCTTCGATTTGTGTCATCTATAAAGAGGTGCCAACTACTTCATAGTGCGACTATTAAGACTGCCATCCTTAATTACACCATTTAAATAACCAGTGTGGCACATATTAGGAAGGATCAATCACATCCTAATGAACTTCATGACGACATCTTTATTCCTAAAGAGTCCAATCCTAAATGAATCCAAAACTAATTGAAGCCAGATATCTGATTAAGTATGGAGCGAATAATCTATAATCTCTGCAGCTGTTTTAATGAAGGAGTAAATGTACTTTGAGGTACCATGGAGTCAGATATTAGCCTTAAACTCCGCAAATCCTTAGTAAAATTACTTAAGGTCACTAAACAATTGTTGCTCTGTTTTCTGTTGTTATCTTAACACTATGAATTATTGAAATATATTGTCAAAACATTCGTCAACATGATTATTTCTCTGTTTATCACCAACTTAAATTTTGAACGCAAAATTACCATTGAAAGTGTTATTGGGGGAAAATTAACTGACCTGACCCTATTGATTCCTTATTTTTAGGTATCGAAGAAGCTCTTGTTTCTAATAGATATCAACTAAATTAAACCCTCGTAAATATAGTCTACTTACTCAAGCTAAAGTTCGGCTCCGCACACATTATGAGTGATGGAAACGCGCCACTCATATCATTAATGGCTTTAGTGCAGCTTTTTAAAAGGTCAGGTATACCACGTAGATCCGTGGTTATAATTGGCCGCCAGTACCTATTAATAAACTACGTATTTGTGATAATAATCGAATGTGAACTGCGCGGTTTGTTTTTAAACATTAACTTCAGAAGCCCACAGAAATCATTCCACCAACCAAGCCATTTGTGCATAGAAGTCAACTTTCATTGATATTTTATCCTGTCATTCGTTTTTCGCCCACATCGTGGTTTAGCGTTTAAGTATAACAGTATCATAAAATCTCTTTTGTGTGCTCGTATTTTAAAAAGTCCCGATAAGGAAGCCTATGGATCGGATATATGTTTATATAATTAGTACAGAATACTAAAATATATGTTTAGAATCGCTACATTTTTACATAAATTATTCTTTAATAATGCGCTCACTTAAAAGAGATGTTTTAGCGTCAATGGATACAGCGCGATTATGAAGCTGAGGATGAAATAGGGAAATTAGAGAGCTTGAATAAAATAAAGAAGAGAGTGCAAAGAATGGGTTGAATGGCCATAATGTGTGGGTACTGAATATCAACAGGTTTAGAGTATGTACACCAGATAACCCTATCATAACATTGATTAATCACACACTTGTAGGAAAACACCCCTAACCAAAGGCGAGGATGACCATCACAGACAGTTTTCCAAACACTAACCGCAATATGCCTTTGAACTGACCAATATATCAAACAATCGCCGCTAATCCACTTTTGCCACTTTATTGTCATAATCTTCTCATTGGAAATTCAAATCTGTCAACTGTCGCGAACATATATCAAAATAATAATTGCTAAACAAGACAATATTGCTGTGAGTTCATCCGCTGCGATGTTTTTGAAGCTTATAGTCGGTTTTTACGAAAAGACTAATTAATGGATATTTTCTAACGCTATTTTTCACTGAGGATACAAAATGAATAAAATAGTTTCGGAGATGAGTTTGTGAGTGCTCTTCACCAAATTATGTTTCGCAGTCCTAAAATGTTCATTTGTTAAGTCAATCAGTTCAATAGAGTTGTGTTTCGCTTTGGATGTCGCTACCTTTACTTCTTTTTTGATTAGGCGGACGGACGTCGTGACTTTTTTTTGTTCAGTTTGAATGGCACTGTCTGTCTTATTTTTCTCCTGAATTTATCCACATTAGACCCATGTCACGTTGACCTGCATAAAGTATTTGAAATTGTGGTTGAGAATAGGAGTGTCTGGCTAGGCGGTTGCATTTTGGTTGCATTCAAACAAAATTTCAAACATTTTCATGTAAAAGTGCTTGCCACATAAGTCGATTTTAGAAAATAATCACGTATTTATAGATTTATTTATTTATTTTATAAATTATCAACTATTTTATTCAATTTCTAAATATGGCGGTGGTGCTATTAATAGTTTACGGCGATTCCAATTCCCAACCATAGTGAAAACCACACCACCAAAAGAGAACCGAAAAAAGAAATCATCAGAGCCGTATACCAGAGCACTAACGTAGAATTCCAGCGAGTTGAAACACTTACTAACCATTTGAAATCGGTCCGAGTCCCGTTCTTCACTATTTTGCAAATGTTATAAAATTCTAAGCATCTTCCAGCTGAAAATGAAGGGACACCCTCTTTGCGAATTGAATTAACTGAAATAGCAAAAATTAAGATTTCTTCGGCTAGAATCGTTCATAGACGGCGGAGCATCTTTTACAGATAATTGGTAGATACATCGTACCGGTAGATTTGATTAAGATCTGGATTTGGTTTCAACTTGGTTATAATGATAACTTAATTGAATTCAAATAGTTAGAATGACACGTTGTTGTTAAGAAAGGTACATCTTACTCGTATTATGAGTACTGACCAGAGTGTCCGTTTGTCCATTCAATTAGGGAATCGACATCTGCAAAATAATTATAATAATAATTTGAATTAGCTACAGCGTCAATATCATTATGGAAGCAAAAGAGTGATGAATTTGAACGCGTAAAAATAACACTCTGTTAGATATGTTTATTATTTTTTTTACGAAAATTGTTAACGACAATGTTGATGTCACAACAGTGATCTGAAGGGCGAAGAGATTTCCTTTGTTGGACGGGTGATAGAGTTTCAGCCTGTTGAGTCCATATTTACTACTCGATTGAACCGGTGACACTCGAGATGTCTCAATGGCAAGCTGAGTTACGTATTAAGTATTAAGTATAAAGCAAGTTATGCACATCGAAGTCAGTATTCGATTTTACCTATAGAATCGGATGGGAAATCGAATTAATTTAAAGAAGCACTGGAGGGGAGTTTGATAAGTCGATGACTTTTTGAATAAACGATTTTTTTTTTCGGCAAATAAGCATTTTATAGCACATAGTCTTCTTTTAGCTCGATACATTTAGCCCGATTTTTTTTCCAATTTTTTTTATTCCTTCCAAATAATAGGATTCCTCAAGCCCCTCAAATAGGCAATTCGATCCAAATCTCTTACCGCCCAGCCATTTCTTCAGGTTTGGAAACAGGAAAAAGTCGCAGTGGTCTTAATTTGGAGAATATGCTGGATGGGGTAGCAGTTCGTAGCCCTATTTTTGGATTTTGTTTGATTATGCTTAATCAGCACACGAAATTCACTTTCTCTTAGTTCAAATGCAATACTGTCGAACCGAAAGTTAGTCCTGAGAACTTATAGACTGGGTTGGTGAGAATACCATACTGTTGTCGAAGCTGATATCCTATATGACTTGATATATTCGCTGTTACGTTATCAAGTGAAAAGACAAAAACATTATGAACAAAATGAAATCCAAAATGTTGAAAGAAACTAGGCGGGTATGAATTAGTACAAAAATTGATACACAAAAAGGTGTATATTAAAACCATGAGTATGAACATCTCAGTACAAGAACGGAATACCGACAATGATATGTATATGGAGAGTACTCTCCAGAATGGGTTCATTCCCCCAGAAGCGGTCCATTTCTTGGATAAAAAAGCACTTATCCAAGACAAACGTAGAGTCCCTATTATTTACCACGCTTCCCGTTGTGCCAGGAATAAACGAATTCTCCACGATAACGATATCTCTAATTTTCCAGAGCGCGTGTGTTTTAGTATGGTGATCGGTGAAAGAGATAAATCAATAAAAGATCGATCCCATCCCAATTGGTCGTGGATCAGTGATAAAGAAAGGACTACACGTCCCCAAACATAGTATGCCTCTCAGGCGCACCGCCTTCCTTCCTCCTATCCTCAATTCCCAATTATTTAAATTTTTTTTTTATTTTCGTTTTTAATTTAATTTTAATTTTTTATTTTTATTTATTTTTATTTGTATTCCTTGTTTATGTTTGTCCGTTTTGTTTAATTATTTTATTTTTATTTTTTATTTTATTTTTTATTTTTTGCATGTTAACCCCCTATATCTGTAATTAGAAAAAAAAAAAAATAATAATAATAATAATAATGATAATAAAAATAATAATACATGATGTAGAAAAAAAATAGAATACATTTAAAAAAGAAAACATCAATTATTGTGGCATGTTATAAAAACAGTTATTGTACGCCGTATTTTAGAGTGCTTGCGTTAATGTAAGAATGATGTTTGTAAAATAGAAGTTAACATTTAGTCTTAAGTGAAATATGTAATTAATTTGTTAAATAAATGTGGATATAAAACAAAAAAAAAACGGAATACCGTTTAGCTATGTGGTAGATGAACGAAACCAGACGCTATACTATATGCAATGGGGTAATATAATAATTATGAGAGGGCTTTGTCCACTGCGAGCTACCGCTCGCCTACCTCTACAGTATTTTCGTCTAACGTCTTTTTCACTTCTTTCCTATTTTATTTTTAATAATCTTGATTCAAATTTAACAACTTCCCATCCAAATTCAATCTAATGTATAGAGGTTGTATTGAAGCCGCGCACACTACTCGGCTTGGTTCCCACATACGGCATCAATTTCTACTGCTTTCGTACTTTCGCAATATGGCTTTGTAATATGTTTTGCCATGTATTTCATAATTTCGGTTAACTGATGCAAATGTCTCAATGACGCCCTTTCTTCTAATCTGTTGTACAATATAGAATTTTTGTCACCTGAAGAAATTTTTTTTATAGAATCCAAATGGATGTCTGATATTGTTTGCTTAGGATAACCGTGCCCGACCTGCAGTCGAAACCCACACACGCTGTTTTAGCACAATTTTCTAATTATTCGATTCTTGATAGGTTTTCACATTTTTGGAGCATTTGCAAACAGATGTACGTATTCCATAATCTATTCAATTTAATAGTTGTTTGAACGGATTGAATTGAATTTGAAAGAGGTCATTATTATTTAATAGATGAAGAAAATGAAGAGTGCTTGTCAAGTACCTACCAGTGTTATATTTTATTTGCATAATAAATATATAGAATATATAACTGGGTTGTACCCATGTGTGTGGCTGTTGTTGGGTACGTTCCCTCTCTTACCAAAATGTTGTATCACTTCCAAGGCTTCAGCTGTAAGAAGCTTAATCGTCCTCTGAAGCTTCCGATTTGTTGATTTGTGTAATAGTACAATAATACAACACTATGTCCCAGATGTAGACAAGAAATGCCATGATTAAGGAAAGATTCATTACTGAAGAAAAATATGATTGCAGAAGCATGTTTACTTCCAAGTGAAAATTTATGAATGAAAAGTGAAGAAAAGTCCATGGTTTTCTAACCGTTACCTTAAAAATATTTTATCTGTGCCGTAGCAAACACTTGCAGAGTAGACTAGCTTACAGAACATTTTTAGCACAGCTACCTTGAAGCACGAAAGTACAAAACGGGAGATAAAGAGTAATAATTAGAAAGGGAAAAATGAAGGGATAAGTAGGTGAAATAGACAGAAAGAGGGGGAATGTAATAAAGACAAAAATGAAAGCAGAAGAAAGGCAGTAAATGAAGGGGCATGATAACGAGAAGATAGAAAAATGACAATAAACGATAACAGGAAAAAGAGAGTCGAAGAAAAGAAAATAGGACCAAAGTAGCTCGTTGGCCTCATTACTCTTAAGACATTCCTTTCTGTGAAATGGAACTTTCAATATCCGAATATACAGATCAGAAAATTTACATTCACTCCTGAAATAATTTTCGTCAACAGAAGTACGAAGTTGACGCCATCGTACACATGCTATTCATCAGTGATTACTCACCGCTGATATTGTTGTAACTTCACTAGATTCGGACGTCCCTAACAACTTATTTGTTAATCCGCATTCTTTGCGCCCTATAAGGGCAACCAACGGCAGCTTATTACGGCTGAGAACAGATAAAAGTAGAAAACTTAGGCATTGTAGGCTAGGTGAATGTACGAATCGCGTATACGCACTCAGAATTATTTATTGCTATTTAAAATACCACACTACATTCAAGGCCTGTAAACTACGAATCTAGCCACAGATTTATACCTCATTGGTGGGTCAGTAGTTCAGTAACATTTACTGTAATACATGGCCAGGCAATAAAAAAAGTGTAGGAGGTATTCTTTTATCCAGGTGGACATTTGGATGCGAATGCCATACAACGAGCCCACTAAACAGTGTAATTCTCTTACAAAAGCCATTAAAGCAACCGCAACCGGGGATGCGTGTTATTCACAACGCTAAGCTGTCATTGGCAATTTCGAATTGACCACTACCGTCGCACAACAAGTACACAAAACAGTCGAAGGCTTTGCATTATTAGACCACTTGAATTACACGAAATGGAAAAATGAAATTAAATATACATCTATTGTAAAAACATTCTACATGCAATATAACACAGGTTAGAAATGTGCCGGGAATTGAATGAGACGATCTGAGGATTACGTTTGTAACATGCAGCAAAATCGAAATTATTACCCAAAAAAGGGTGTTTGATGTTATGTAGTTCCAAACCTGATAAATTATATTATGTGGAAACAAGAAAGACGACTAAGCGCATTGGATAAGCGATTACAACAAATTTCCACTTTTAATGGAGTTTTAATGTAATAATTTTCATATACAAACATACCAATCATATCGAATGGGTTTTAATAAGGCTCGAGGCATGCGTCTGTGCCAAACGACAGCTGTAATTGAAAATTCATTTTAGCACCAATTCGTGCATTTAATTCCGAAGATGACAACTCTTAATTGAAGCTAGTATTAGGTGCGGGATGAGTTGCAATTAAATTTTATCTGATGTTGTATCGTTTTCAGTGAATAGTTGTTTAGTCAACTATTAACCCTGGTTGACCGAGTAACCTACACTAAACGAATTATAGACTGTTTTAGAGAATAATCCAAGTCTCAATATATTGATGTACTGATAGCACGCTTAAATATCCATCAAATTAATGCAGTATGTTGGAATTTAATAGGTAATCATGCTTCAGAAATAACACCAATTACTGATTTCACTTTAATTTTGCCCAATGACACAATTATGTTGTTACAAATATTTTTAATTTGATCATGAACAAATCACGTTTCCGATGAAGCTGTCATTTAAAATATGTTTATCATTAAGTAAAGTAACATCAGTTAGTGGTACAATTTATATCACTCTCGCTCATAATAGCTAAATCCATGACTGTTTTGTTTTAACCCCCTTTACTATGGGTCTAAAATTAATGATCCCTTATCCTTCTAAAAGAAATTCTGAATCATATCTTCACTTAAGAAAAGAAGTCAGTGAAAGTGGATGATGTTTAAAATCGAAATCTACGTTGAGGCTATGGCTATGGAGGAATATAAGACCAACACATTTTTTTTTTGCAAAACTGTATTTATTAACCATAATTTTAGAATTCGTACATTTAAGTAATACAGTGACTTAAAATTAATTTTGTAACAATTGCTTACATGTAATTATTATAATAATATATACATTTTCCAAACAATATTTTATGAGATATAAGATAGATGCGTGTTTATAAATTTAGTGGTATTATCTTCCTGGAAAAGGTCAGAAAACCAGGAATTTGTTTTTTCAACTTTACTTAATCTAAACTTAATCCTAATTATATAAATAACTTAACCTAATTTAGCCTGATTACAGTATGATTTTCATAAAGCCATAAACAAAGTTTTATAATTATGTATGATGTGGAATGAGGTCAGTTATGGGTTAGAGGTAGAGTATTTCTCTCTGGTTGTTCGTTGGAAAAGCGTAGGATGTTGGAAAATGGTTGGACGTTACAGTATTTGAACTGGTTAGGGGTAACTTCGGTGTTGTGGTATATGATCTCATTTGAATCATTTACCAGTCTGCCTGAGGCGAAGATAGCTCTGGTGTGGCGACTGTTGGGGTAGTTAGTTCGGATATCTAGAGGGTTCTCTAAGAGCGAGGTTATTATGGGATTGGGATTATTTTGTAGGTTTTCGATAAATTTGATAGACAGTTCGAGGAATCGTCTATCGAGGCGCTCGATACCAGCGGTATTGTAGAGTTCGACGTTACTATAGTACTTATAGGAGTTAGGACGACGATGTAACCCAGAGACATACCTAAAGCATTTTCTTTCGAATACTCGTAATTTCTCCATTTGGGAGGGAGTGATATGGTACAACAATGGGCACGCGTACGTGAGTGTGGGCCTTATAATTTGTTTGTAAATGAGCAGTTTGACTTTGTGAGAGAGACTATTAGCTTTCCACATTACTCTTCTACAGAGATTAAGCTGAATTGTGGCTCTTTGAAGGGAATTTTTAATGTGGGAGAAAAAAGACCAGTTATTAGAAAAAGTGATTCCCAGATATTTTAGGGTTTTGGAGGGTTTAACAGAGTGTTGTTCAGTTGAATCTTAATGTTGTTGTGGCAGCGTCTAGTGTTGTTTGTACAGTGCTCGTTTTTGCACTTGAACACTATGAGTTGCGTTTTATTTGGATTAAGGAGGATTTTCCACTTATTAAAGTATGTTGATAGGTTAGGGAGGAAGTTGTTAATGCGGTTTCTTGCAGCCTTAACAAATTTGCTGCTAGAGTAAATTAATGTATCATCAGCATAATTCAGCATCACAACATTAGGAGATACGGGTTGGGGAATATCCGCGGTATATAACAGATATAAAATTGGCCCTAAAATAGAGCCTTGGGGAACACCCGCGGTGGTGTGGGTTCCTGAGACAGAAGAATTTATTCTCACAACGAATTTTCTGGCAGAAAGATATGAGGCTAAGAGCTTTGTTGTGTGAGAGTTTAGATTAAATATGGAGTGCAGTTTGTACAGAAGCCCTGAGATCCAGACGCAATCAAACGCCTTAGAAATATCGAGAGATATACACACAGTAGGGCTTTGGTTTTGGAGACCAGTTGTAACATCGTGTGTGAGTTTTAGTAGAGCATGACATGTGGATTGTCGCTTACGAAATCCGAACTGACAGTTAGGGATGAGGGCATTCTCATTGGCAATTGAGAGAAGATTTTGGTAGATCTTGCGTTCCAGTATCTTACTTAGTGTACTTAATAGGGATATTGGACGATAATTGCAAGGGCTTTTACTACTACCGGGCTTCTTAATAGGAATTACTACCGCAGTTTTCCAGTTCTCTGGGAAGTGCGATGCATTAATTATATGATTAAGAAGAATGAGGATGGGAAGTAGATACGGTGGGGGTAGCCTTTTAAATAGAAGACGTGGGATTCCATCTAATCCAGTTGACTTTTTGTTATTTCCTGATCTTACGATCTCGGTTAATTCGTCCGAAGTTAGAAAATTTGTAGTGTCTAGGGGGTGTGAAGCTATGTTTGTGTTGTTGAATTCACCGATGAAAGGAGTAAAAGATGGGAATAATCTGTTTGAGATGTATTCGTTTACTGTGTTCTCGAAGCCGGGAGTTGAGAGAGAATTATTTTGCTCATGGATCTTTGCAAAGTGTTCTGCGAGGCAATTTGCTATGTCCGAATCGGACTGGGCAATATTATTGCTGATTCACAAAGTATGCACAAGAAAACCTTACAATCCAAATAAAGAATTTCTCGCAAACGAACACACCAACATCGTCAGCAATACCTTGAAATGGTTCAAGCATAGATAGAGTCATCGTTCAATTTAAACACGTGCTCACACAAACGAGCGCTGGTAATTAGTCACACCCATGCCTAAGTGAGTGAGGATATGAAATAAAAACCCTCCAAATTGTCCCTACCACTCCGATCTAACGCCAACTTCCATAGCGTTAGCATAATACGTTAAGCGCGTTGTCTGGTCAGATACAGATGTCTGAATCGGACTGGGCAATATTATTGCTGATTGGGTTAATGAGATGGTCAATTCGGGGTTTATATTTACGACCAGTTAATTGGTTGATGTTTTTGAAAAGATCCCGATTTGGTTTGATATTTTTAAGTGTGGAGATGTAGTTTTCATCTGCGAATTTTTTCAACTGCTCATTTATCAGAGTGGATAGGAGTTGGATTTGGCTTTTAATAAAGGGGCAGTATCTTGTATGAAGTTTACGGCGGAGCTGCTTTTTAAGGCGCAATAATTTGGTTAGGATGCTGGGCAAAGGCTTTCCTAAATAGTTATGAGGAATGGTTGTCGGGATATTTTTGCTGAGAGCCTCCTTAAGAATTTGCTCTATTCTTAAAGATGCTTGATCGATTTCAGTAGGGAGTAAGTTAGATGCTTCAGGGATATACAAGTCAGAGAAACTTATCGCTATGTCCCTATTGACTTTTCTCCAATTTGTTTTGGTAAAGTTTGGGACAGAGTTTGACGAGTATAGTGGATCGAGAGAGGGGATTTGGATCGTGGTGTGAACGGAACCATGACCAGAAGGAAATATAAAGGAGACTGTAGGTGGACCCGCTGAATAAACATCGTCGGACTTGAGGAAGAAGTCGATTGTTGACCTGGCTGAGCTAGAGACACGAGTTGGCTGTAATGGGGAGTCAATGTAAGTATATGGATAAGACTGCAGGAGGGCTAGCAATTGGCGACCATATTTGTTGCATTAATATGCCGGTACCTCCATGAGATCCATTAGTTCTGGGGTTAGAAACTAAGGTATAATTGGGAATTAAGACCAACACTGTTTTTGATAGTTATATAGTTTGGATACAAAAGAGAATTGCATGCGTTAGTGCCTTCTTCGCTTCTGACTTGTTGTAAGAACAAAGCAACACGAATGTATTTTGCATCGAAACACAGTGGTCTAATGTTTCAGGGTTTCAAAGACATTCTCCGAAGAGGAATAATATAGCGCACTTAAAAGGTCGTTAGAGCAGGTCCGTACTACAATGGAAGTGTATAGTAAAAAAAGTTGAGGTGTGAGTGCCTGTTGAAAATGTTGAACTCATTATTTCTTGTTTACAGGGATTTATATATATATATATATATATATATATATATATATATATATATATATATATATATATATTTGCCAGGCACAGACGTAAAAAAAGTTGAGGTGTGAGTGGCTGTCATTATTTTTATTTTGTCCTATATTCTGCCTTTATAAATGTTGAACTCTTTAAGTTTGTTGAATTTATTTGTAACGTATGTGTATGTCCTTATACTTTCTTTATGTATCTAATCTCAGCAGCAGGGTATACTATTCATTTTGTTTCAACGGGTGAAATTTGATTTTAATTCGGTGACGTTGATTGAGTTTCGATCCATAAGGAGCTTTCCGAAATCTTCTCCCATTTTTGTTTTTGATAGCATTCCCCCACAGAGTAATTTTTCCTATTTCGAAATATAACAGAATTTTCTTCAGCTTTGGTAAAGTGGGCTTGGGGTTTAAACTCGTTCGGTTTTCCACTTATGGCCTCACCGGTCACGCTAATCACAGCTGTATTGCATGCTGTAAGCTTTTTAGTTTAGTTTTAAATCCTCCAATAAAATTACAGTTTTTACTTAGGACTAAATTTTATATCCTATTTATTTAACAAGTTTCGTTCTCATATTAACTTACTGGCTCTTCGCAACGACTCTATATTATATAATATCTATTTTGTTTTCTTATCCCTTTCAATTACCTTTATTTTTTGATTAAGGTGGTAATACTAATATGAAAACGGGAATCCCTTTTATTTTTTTCCAATATACATATATTTTTCAATTTTTTATATTTTTTTTTTGAGTTCGATAACAAAAATTAAAAAACAAAACAAAACGTATAAACAAAACATAAATAAAAAATAAACAAAAAAAATAATAATTAAGTATGGTAAGTGGGAAAGGGAAGCGCTATGCCCAAGGGGCATACTATATTTGGGGACGTGGAGTCCTTTCTTCGTCACACACCCACCATCAGTTGGGGTGTGTTCAATCTTTTATTGATTTGTCTCTTTCACTGATCGCTGTTATAAAACGTAGGCGGTCTGGAACATTCGAGATATTGCTATCATAGAGAATTCGTTTATCCCTGGCACCACGGAAAGAGTGGTAAAAAAACCCATTCTGGAGAGTACTCTCCATACATAGTACATATAATTGGGCATGCTGTAAACTCTGCAGTTTTGGGTGGATGTAGATGTTTGGCACCTCTAACGTGGTTTTGGGTGTCCGTGATTTTTAGATTTAGGTTGGGTTATGGGATCATGTCAATCCCTAATATCATGCTCAAATTGCCATCAATTCTGCATTTAAGGAATCCATCACATGTGTAACTGTGAATATATTGTATACCTGACGTTCTACAACACAGGGTGCGTTGAACAGTACTTGGAGAACTTTTCATCCGCAACTGTAAATTACACTGGTCCGATCAAAAGTGACAGTGATATTATTGTAATTTGGTCACCACGGCACAACGCCTGCGGTTAAAATACTCAAATTCGACTTAAACAATTCAATTGCCATTAAACAAAATCGAAACATCTGGTTCAAAAACTCTAGACACCAATTTTTATGTGTTATGCCTACCTTTAAGATAATAAGCTCTTTATTGTCCATCTGTAAGTATCTTAAATATGTTTACATTTTAACTCGAACATTAAAGGGTTATATGTGTCGACAAGTGTATGAACATTCACCAGCAAAGCAAGTGACGATAGATGTGAGCTCATTTTAAATTTTTTATTTTTTCGAATGTACTTACATACCGCTTGGTTTTCAATTCAAACTCATTTTAGCTTTCCTCCCACGACATATCGTTACCTAATGTAATCAGATTTACAATGCGCACCTAAGCTCCAGACCAATTTGCACTAAAACTAATAAGATCGTTTTGTAAAGTCGCGAAATTGCCTAAAAGGCAATCCCAACCGTATAACCCGAAAATACGCACACATCAGCAATCATCTCCGCTTGGGAAAAATAAATAATATGTGTTACAAAAATTGTCTTGTTCACAAAGTATGCACAAGAAAACCTTACAATCCAAATAAAGAATTTCTCGCCGCAAACGAACACACCAACATCGTCAGCAATACCTTGAAATGGTTCAAGCATAGATAGAGTCATCGTTCAATTTATACACGTGCTCACACAAACGAGCGCTGGTAATTAGTCACACCCATGCCTAAGTGAGTGAGGATATGAAATAAAAACCCTCCAAATTGTCCCTACCACTCCGATCTAACGCCAACTTCCATAGCGTTAGCATAATACGTTAAGCGCGTTGTCTGGTCAGATACAGATGTGAGGGAACACCTGAGACGCGAAGTGCAAGGCAGCATGGTATATGCCACCTTCACTATAAAGTTCTACAGCCAGTCAATTGGTCATTTGCTTCATTATCTTTATCTATTTCAAGATCGTGATTCAACTTCTATCCCATACCATTTAATAACAGATTTTGTAATTTAGGTTACGTAGGTGGTGTAAAATTAATTTTACATTGTTTTATTTTCCCATTCGTATTCTTGCTGTGTGTAAGGTGTGCGCCCAACCCATCAACCCATCATGACAGGCATTCGGGGAATACCTCCCACAATTCAATGAAATGAGTTCTGTACTTGTTACTCAGTTACAATAACGACAAATATTCGCGCAGTTGGGCTATTACGAAAGACCCACAGTAAAATGTGCATGTGCGAAAACCTACCACAAAGCGAAATAGATCAGACGATTTCAGTAGGACATAAAATAGCCCATGTATTCTAGATATCCCAGTGCATTTGAAAAGAAATTACATTCACACTTGTAAACTTAGAAGTAGACGCGAGTCCAATGGGGAAAAACTTCTGATGCTCCAGCACAGTTTATCTGATTTTAAACGATGTCAGCGGGGTTTTTCTGAAGTTTGCATTGAAGATATCGCCTAGCCATGACGATACTCGCAAAATGCATTTATATCAAAGTTCCATCAAACATTGATTTTACCATCTAGGCTCGTACTTTGAAGTAAGCTTATTGAAAGAGTTGATAAGAACTCATACGATGTCATGTGACATCGTATGATGGTAATTTATCCTGTTTTTTTTTTTTTGCGCACACGGGTGCGTACTTTCAATTGGCGTTTCGAACATTGAGTCGATTGGGTAATAAAGTTACTATGATAACACATAATTCTACTAGCTTAGCGGCTTCTATTGAATTGACATGTGCTCAGTGTCAGTGGTCTGTAACATGAAAGTCTGAACGATAAACTAACTTTCTGATCCTGTTTATTCTTAGAAAACGGTTATAAATCGATATTTGTATCAAGGCAAATACAAACTGTTTTCAATTACTAACTGCAACCACCTGGAATTAATTTTAGCAGACCATTTAGAACATGAAACTCCCTTTCTCAAGATGAGATATTTCATTTTAGGCAGCAAATTTATGTACACATTTTTTAAATTCATGTTCACATTATATATATCCAAATGTTAAGCGATCAATATTTTGTCAGTGCATAAAAATCTTGCTGATCTAATTTCATCATCATCATCATCGGTAGTACAACCGGGAACCGGTCTTGGCCTTATTTAGCAAGTCCTGAGGCTTGTTAAACTTTCCATAATGATTTGTTTTTTCCGGGCAAGGTCATTAGTCTTGCGCCAGGGGCTCCCCGACGGGGAATCGAACCCCGGTCTCTCGCGTGACAGGCGGGTATACTAACCATTATACTATCGAGGAGCCTGATCCAATTTACACAGTGGAAAATGATTGTGCAATTATTTAATACACATCATCATCACCATTATCATCGGCAGTACAACCGGGAACCGGTCTTGGACTTATTTAGTAAATCCTGAGGCTTGTTAAATTTTCCATAATGAGTTGTTTTTTCCGGGCATTAGTCTTGCGCCAAATTATTTAATACTACTGTTACAATATTTCCGTTTCACATTCCACTTCTTAATAGAGAATGAATAAAATGAATTTCCTTATCATATAACTGTCCAAACTAAACTTCTTTTCATTGACTTAATGAATTGCGCAATATTTCAATACCATCCGCAGGTATTATGATACAATATCATGTATTTTGCTAACAATGTACTGAACTTCTAAGAATTTAACTTAACTTGTAAATGAGCTAACCCGAGCAGCAGGTATAGACGACGGTCACTGCGCTAACACACTGGAGTTGATCCTAGCCTACTTCCCTAATAAACGCAAAATCAACGTTGTTTCGCTATTAGGCACTTCAGACCGCAGAGTTGGTTTAGCTAAATTTCCCTTATCCAACAACACTGTTAACGATAAATTCCCAACACAGTAGTATCGTTCTACAACAAAGTTTACTGGGGCAGTTCAATGCACTTTTACCGAAGTTAAATTGCATGCTATTCTTCCTCAAGAACGATGTTAATGCTATAGATGATCTAATACCAGGTATGATCCCTGGTCTGAAGAATAAGAGATATTAAACCCAAGTCTATATGAGGTTTGATTTCAGGCTAAAACAACCCATTGGGGGAAGATTTTAGAGAACTGGGAATGGCGTAAATACACAAAGTTCTTTACAACCAGAAAGTGCGGCAAAACATACTACACTTTCCGTTAGAAATATCTGGGCATTTGTGAAGAGCATCAAAAATTCTAGTTCCTCACCAATTTCTTCGACAGACCAATCATGAATACAATAGTGGAGGTGAATCTGGTTGCTGTACATTTCTCAATGAACTACTACATGGGTTCCGGGTTTTTTTAATAGGTGGTACCACTAAAAAATGAACAAACTCATTTCGGGAGGCTCCTCTGTCACTATTGTAATTTATGTATGAAGTTGCGTGACATTTCGTCCATTCGTTTACAAGCTACAATTGTTTGAGTGTCGCTACTTTTGCCTTTGTAAAAAAATGTCAAAACGGGGATATCGCATCTTTATCAAACATTGATTCTTGATGGGAAAAACTTCTGAACTATCATTTCAATGGTTGCAGAAATGTTATCCCACATCTGCTCCTTCGAGATTTAGTGGTTTAGTGATTCATTTTGCACGATTTTTTGGAGATGAAAAAGCTATCCAAAAACAAGAGCCCGTTGATGATTCAACGGCCGGTTTGGCTTTGTTGCAGCGCAATCGAGATGACTTTTGTCGACGTTTTGTGGCGATGAATGAAACATGAGTCCATTACCAAACGTCTAAGTCCAATAGGCAGTCTATAGAGCGACTGGTAACTCACTAAAACCGACCAAAGCGGGTAAAAGACGCAACGCTCGGCAGGGAAGGTTATGGCCTCCGTTTTTTGGGATGCGCATGACATAATATTCGTCAATTACCTGCAGAAGGAAACCACAGTTGCAGGAGAGTATTATGCAGAGTTTTAGACAAACTGAACGACGAAATAAAGAAAAAATGGCCCCATATGGCAAAGAAAAAAGTTCTGTACCTTCACAATAATGCACTGTCACCGTTTGGACCAATTACGATTTGATTTGGTTGCTCACCCACCATATTCTCCAGACTTGACACCTAGCGACTATTTTTTGCGTTTTTTTAAACATATGTTTGTTTCACTCTCCCTACGGCGAAAGCTTTTCGCCCTAAGTTCTATTTCATTGGTCAGTTCACAAATAGATAGAAGGCAGCAAATTTCCAACCATCACCCCCCTTCTCATATGTACATATGGCATTCCCTTGTACTCTGTTGAAAGATATGAAATTTGTTCGGTCTCTTTGTCTTTTTGTCTACTCGATCAGAAGCAAGAAGAAGATCTGTTTCACACTTGTCTCGCCCTATAACTATCACCATTTAATAACATTCTCGAAGGAATATAATAAATAATAATGTAATCCGTGAATGTTGGTTCGACTCGACTTCTCCTTTCGACTGACTTTTTTTACTCCGAAGAAAAGTTTTTAATCCTGTGTTGCATCTGACTCCGCTGCACGTCGATAGGGTGTGCATTCATCCTATACGCTGTCCGTACGCCGCTGAAGGTCATTTTTGCTGTGTAATTTAGAACGCATGATATCGTTTTCGGCTAAGCTTGTTATATTCGGACACAGTGGCAGTTTGTTTACTAAATGTTTCAATAGAAAAGCTACCATTATGTGTGTCGCAATGTATAGGGTGGGCTATACATTTTTGCAAATGGCAACACTTCATTTCTTAAAACCCGTTAGAGGGAGGGGCGCGCGAGTGGTGGGGAATTGTTTATTACGTTGTTGTTGGAATTGTTTATAAGTTTATTACGACCCCCCCCCCCCCCCCCCCCCCCCCCCGCCCAATGGCTTTTAAGAAATCAACTGTTGCCATTTGCAAAAATGTATGGCCCACCCTATAGAAACGGTGCAAGTTGTCTTCAATGGCTTTCTGATGATCTCTCTCCACATTGGGTCGAATTCCGCGAAGGAAAGCTCACTTAAAGAGAATCGTAAAATTGTTTATGTTTGATGTCTCTTTAGTTGCTCTGTTATCGCCTAGCAATTTGGAGGGCCAGCACGTGACGATAAGAAGTCAATAAAAGAATGCATTCCGGCAACGCTAGTTGGTATCCAGTTATTAAACTACTATCACATAATTTGAAGTTCTGTATTTATAGAACCACAATCATGCCTATTGTTTTATACGCATGCGAGACATAGGCTTTGGCATCTTATGTGATAGGGAGCATAACTTCATCCCACATCTTGATGACATTACCCTAAGGGCCAAATCTGCCCGTGGTTTTGTGAAACGCTGATGGAAAGAATTCTTTAATCCCTACGTTTCGCGATAACTCTACATATCCTTTGTCCGTCTCCTTGTTGAATATGCTACTCGGGTCTAGTCCCCTCACTGTTTGTCCAATATTCGCAGGATCGGTACCGTGCAACGTCGTTTTTACCGTTTTGCCCCCCGAGTATTGAATTGAGAAAACCTTCTGATTTTACCCCCACACACAAGCCGTCTCCACCTTAACACACTTGAAGAGCGCAGAATTCAACCCGACATCCTCTTCATCCACCAGCGTCTCTCAGATTCAATCAATTGCCCAAGTCTGCTCTCCTCCAGCACATTTTACACAAAACCGCTAAATCTGCGAAACCCTCGTCTTTTCTATTTGCTCGCCCATCACACTTCTTACGGCTCGAATGACCCCGTTTCGCGAATGCTGCGGTGGGGAAACTCACACCCCACCGTCTTGACTTCGGTCACACCTCTCCCGCTCTCAAACGTCGCCTCCTCTATTACCCCGCCTGACATCACCCCGCTCTCCGCCTACATTCTCACAACTCGCACTCATATTCAGACCCTAGCCTCCGGCCTATCCCCGCCCTTCCCTCCCCACCACTTATATAATACTATTGTATATCCATCTTTGTTTAGTTCCCCACTCCCTACTTTTTACGATACTTTAAAGTTTTTTTTTTTTTTTATTACACGTCTCTCGGGAGAGGCGAACTTATAGCGGCGAGAGGGCGCCCCGAGATGCCACCAAATAACTGTTGCAACTCTTTTTGCACAGTTGCAGGTTGTAACGCTCCAAGAACATTCGCGCGGGGAGGGAGTTCCACAGCTTCCCCGCTCTGTAACGGGACGAGTTCTGATGCAGGCATGTTCGCGGCGTCGGGAGATGAACCGCAAACTGGTACGATCCGTCGGATTGTTTTGTGGGGCGCATATAAACCAAATTGTGTGGAACAATATCACGAATCTCCGAAGGACAGTAACCGTGATAATATCTGTAAAACGGACAGAGGTCGGCTACGCTCCTTCGATGTGATAGCGACTGTAGTTCAGACGACAGCGCCGAGTCCCCGATCAGACGGATCACTCGTGTCTATATGCTCTCAAGTATGTCGAGGGTATGTTTAGGAGCCGAGCTCCAAACATGAGAGCAATATTCGAGGGCGGTGACTCTTATACAGCAGAAGAAGTTGGGCTGGAGTAAAATATTTCTTGGCTCTAAAATGATAGCTCAGTTTTTCTGAGGCTGACCTAGCGATGCTCGACACGTGTTTATGCCACGATACATTCCCACAGACCGTGACGCCGAGCAATTTCAAGCTTTCCCCATATTCGAGGGTCTGGCCATTCATTATCAGCTGTGGAACCGATGATCTGCTTTTCTTTGTGAATGTTGTATACTGTGTCTTCGTTGCATTGAAGTCGACGAGATTGGCCTTATCCAGATCTCGATTCAGAGAGTCAATCTGTCAACATCTCAGTTGATGCGACGTTGATGCACCAATCGGCCAATCATCCGAAAAAGATGAAACAAGCGTACTATCATCCGTAAAACTGAACACTTTGTTATCCGTTGCCTCCAACAAATCATTTATGTGAAGCAAAAAAAAGAAAGTTGGAGCCAAAATAGAACCTTGAGGCGCCCCCGAACTAAGAGGATACAGATCCAAACATTCACCGTCCACAACAATCTGATCGATCGATTTTCGAGGAAGCTCTTCATCAAGTCGCAAAGCTGCTGTGAAAGTCTATACGAACGAAGTTTGCTTAGCAATGCTCCGTGCCAGACGCGGTCAAAAGCCTTGGAGATATCCAATGCGACCACTCTTGACTCACCATGCCGCTCAATCGCAGTTGTCCATATATCGGTTATAAGTGTCAAAAGGTCTCCCGGGGACCGCCTGCCACGGAGTCCGTATTGACGATCATTCAGAAGTCCGTTGCACTCTAAATACTTAATTAACTCAGTATTGAGTTAATTAAGTATTTACCTTAGATAACATAGACAGTAGTGTTATCGGCTGGTAATTTTGTGGGAGACGCTTTTTCCCCTTCTTTGGGATTGATTGAACTGGAGCCACCTTCCAGCAGGTAGAAAATGGTCTCCGTGCATAAGATAAGCGGAAGAGTCAGCCGAAAACCGACGACAGTCCTGGAGCACAGTCGCCTCTTAGGACAAGCCGGCCTAGCTGTGAGTATATTCTAATGCCCTACTCACAAGGCACAGGTTAATCCCTACAAGCATGTGACGATGCTATGCTTGTCCAAAGCGTTTTAATTTTATGAGCATGTGTCTTCAGATAGTTGTGCAGATGTGGCCACGTGGGAGTAAGGCCGATGTGCCATAAAGTAACGAATTATGAAGTTTTCAGAGGTTTTCCGCGCGCTTTGAGGATTCATAATGTCTCTACAAAGCCACTGGTTACCGCCAATTTTAGAAATATCTGGAATCCAACAAAGTCCTTAATTACCCCTAATATGCGTTTTTTAGTAACAGGTCTACAGGAGACAGGAGGGCGACTTTTGTCGAAAAGAAGAGCCGCGTCATTCACTATTGCAGTGAAAACAAAGTGGATGTCTTAAAAACCATGCACCGAGCTTGCGGCACCCAGCGCCATTCTCAAAATTACTTTCTTATGAAGTTGGCCGTACAATTATTTAATTGATAGGATACTGTCTCGTCAATCATTTCGAATTTAAAACTTCAGGCGAACGTTCTACCCGTTTATATGTTTACTCGTCATTAAAATTTCTCTAAGGCATTCAAAACTATTGTATATCAAGACCTGTTTTTTTTTATTCTCCTCCTTTTCCTCCATTTACATTGTGGTTTCACATTAAAGGTTAACTCAAAAATATTCTTATGCGCGTGTTTTATATAAAATGACCAGTCAGAGGCTATTGTTTACTTTCACGTAAAACCAACGCACTTGCGACAATTTCTGGTTGGGAATTTTTGTTCGTCTACTACTCATTAGAACGTAGGTGCAAAGTATCCTGGGTATCTTTTTGCTATTAGTACTATCACCGTTAATACTCAACTGAACTTAGTGAATGCATTCCATTTCCCCAAATGTTTTCCCACAATGCCTATCAATCGGAGAGTGTGTAATCGGCTCGGGTTAAAAAATAATTTCATACATTCGGATGAACATAGAGGATCGATTTTTAACCGAGCCGCACCATTGTGATTGATTGAATACTCCTTCGGCTTACGTGCTTTCTCGTCATTAACATATCGTTCAATAAGTCCCCAGACTAACTCAGAGATGGCACTTGTAATGAAAAATGACTTTTAGGAAGTACTAACCTTCGATAGATGAAACAAGGATTCACCGTTTCACTCCGGAATGCTATCGACAGTCAGCTGAGTAGAAGCTGCCGGTGAAAGCCTTTCAAAGTATCCGTCCATTGTTTTCAATATGGTAAAAATAGCATCCCTTAAATTATTATTACCAAAGTACATGAATACGTCTTTTCTTATTCGTCTTCCTCTTTTTTGCCTAAGCATTTTCATGCAAGTGTCTTAAAATCCCTGTCAAGCGTCGCGTGCGTTATGGCTAAAAAAACTGATAAGAAATAAAATAAATATGATATTTGAGGTTATGAACGTAATATTACTGATTTATTGTTGTTTGCTGGTTGATCCACAAATGTGCGTGGCCCGACTTTCGACAGTTTACTTTCTTCCTTATACGTATTCATAATTTCTATAGGTAGTCACAATAACAATTTTAAGAATTACCTTACATTGCTAATATGTACGAGTTTGCGCCTTTCCGACACCTTGACACACGTTCCTTAAACTTTCGCCTACTACCTTAAGGCAGTAGATATTTTAGGTGAAGCTTTTTTTATCTTCTGCAAATAAATATTTGCTGCAAAAAAACAATCTAAAAAAAAAACCAAAAAAAAAAAGGAAAAAAAACAAAACACAAGACGAACATAGACAATTTACACGCCCAACAAAAAAGAAACATTTTACATTTGCTTTTGCGTGCCCCACTCCCATGTGCAAAAAATCTAAGCACACTTTTAAACTTAAGTGTTTTAGACCCATGCACAAAATAGAATTGAAACCAAAATCAAAAGAACAGAAAAACACATCGAAACGTTTTTTGTATTTGGTTTTTTATATTCACTCATTTCAAATGTTGTGTCCTAATTTTTCAGTTACTACATTTACACTTGGTTAACAATACTGAGTTGACTTGGTCACACATAAGACTGGCCGCTTTATATATATATACATATAAATTTATTTGGATTTTCGTTCTTGTTATTGCGATTTTTTTATACGTTATTGGTTTTTTTTTTGTCTTTTTTTCATTCGCCAAAAACGAGCAGAACACATATACCTAGCTATAGAGCCGCCAAGAGATTGCGATTCGCACATGTTGAGCTTTTTTTAGTTTTTACTTTTCTTTTGCAACTCTAGATATCCCAAACTCAAATTTCATGTAGTCCCACGATAAGTGTTAAGCTCAGTGGTGGGTCTGTGCCGAGAATTGACCTTCAAAAAATAATTAAGCAAAAGAGAAAAAAATTAATAAAAAAAGAATAAAATTCGAATAAAAATTCCCAGTTGTTTTGTACGAAATTTGTGCACAAGTTTGAAGCGAAGACAACAACTAATACAGCCTTGTAGCGTCGTGCGGTAAACAAAAAAACCAAAAAAACTGCAAAACAAAAGTACGAAAAAAATTGGCGATGAGAAGAGAAAAACATTCGCACACTGTATCTATTTTGCTTCTTCTTCATCTTTTCACTTAGCGTTCTCAAATACAGAGAAAAGCAGAAAGACCCGTGACTGCCGCTGCCGCCACCGCTGGTGTCGTTTTGCCTGCTGCCGCTCTCTTCGTCTCCATCAACCGCCTTCGCCTAAAACTCTGTCGCTAATACTGCCATGCCGCGCTACTACTATAACCGCTGCTGGGATGTGGGATCCATTGTGAAATGTGTGCCGTAGTTGATTATGATCAGTATCAAGGTTCGGTGTTTTTTTCGCTTATTCGCGACCGCATAGCTCCAACAATTTTGCAAAACCTCCTTAAAATATAAATTCGTACTGTGTTCTTGTAAATCCCTCCTTGCGTTGTATATACAGTGTGTAAGAAATCGAAAGTTCAGTTTGTGTAAAACTGATCATCCTTTGAAATGTAATTAGCAAACGAATCGCATAATTTCGGCAAAACACAATAACATAAGGTGCTTGAAAATTAAGTGAAAAGTAGTGTGAAACTCCACATTGTTGAGGATTTATGTAATAAGCAACAATCAACGACTAACAGGATAACGCGCAAGGACGATGATGATGAATACGTAAAATACTTGCAGTAATCTAATTGTTAGAGGTACTACCTATCAATGCTAATTACTGACCAAATTTTTCCCTCTTCTCACTTCTTTCCTTAATTATAACATTCAGCACGATCTGTCGTCATCGCACACCACCTCAGAAACGACCCTCTCCATTATTGCCAATCAATTGGAATAAGGGTGCGCGCTTTACTTCCTTCCGCACTAAATCTGAGTAGTGCAGAAAGCTCTGTACTTTTTTTCTGAACTTCTCTTGCGGACTAACAGATACACCACTTAGCTACACGATCGTTTGCCTCGTGTAAATTAGGTTTTAAAAATAAAACGCGAGTGTAAAGCTTTTTCGCAACAAACACACAATTAGGGCCATTGTACTTTTTTGTCCGCATTTTATTTTCAATGTTACATATATGTTGTTATTTTATATAGTTGTGTAGTGTTATTTTATTCATTGTAATTCTTGCTGTCGCAGACGCGTACACAATAAAGTCAAGTCGCATAGATACCTCATAGTCTGTTAGTAACTTATTTCACTGGAAGGGAGCTGCGAGTGGATAGGACAGTAGGGTAGGGGTTCAAGCATGTCAACTGAATGAAACTAATTAGTGAAATTACCAGTTAATGTATTTAGATGAATTCTTTGCACGGACCCATTTATGACATGAATGCCTTTTAGGGCTTTAGAATTCTTTGTTGTGGTACATACTTGCTTCAACATATGTACCTTCACACTATTCGTTGAACTAATCTCGCTGTCGTAAGACAGATCTAATATGTATTGATGAATATAGGTGGATTCGCATTGCGTGCTAGAACGCTCCAGCAGATATATTCTAAACATTTCAACAGGTCAAACCTACAATGAAACTTGGGCGCCGAAATGTTAACCTACTGGAGAAAACCCATAAAGTTTTTATATACAAAACTTCAATAAAAAGGTTTTTTTTTTATACACGAAAGGGTTTCTAAGGTACCGTTGAAAGTGGGTTAAACAGGAAACATTGCCTGTGCTAGAGATTAGAAGGCGTTAAGAAATGTGACTATATTATTGTAAAATATATGACTTGATTGACAAGATGTAGTTGTTTATGGTCTTGGTGTACTTCCCTGAGATTTAATGCTTCGATATCAATGTGACCACACCAAATACATGCAGATACCAATATTCTATAATTCTGATGCACGGATTATATGTCAAGTTAATTAAAATATTTTGTGAAGGAATTTTCGTTTGTCAACAGAAATTCGTACGGGGTTGGCCATTACCCTTGCGGCAAAGGGATCTAGTGTCAACGTACAGTAAGCTACATTTAATTTGGCTGTAATAAATATGATGTATTTTAGATTGTATATCAATTACGGAAGTATGTCAAATTATGTGAATGCAATACTGAAAGACAAACGCTTGACACCAAACGCCTACAAACATCCGCAAGGCGATAAGAAAAGAAGGAGACAATTTCTCACAACTATGTTGTTTTAAGTCCCACAATCGTCCTCTTTCACTTTATCGATATACGACTATGTTCAACTTTGTTACCTTTAAAGCACTAGTCAGTACAGCGGTTATGGAATGCGCATAAGATCACCTCAAGTTTTTGTCCCGATAAGGGTCATACTTTTACTGTTCTTTATTTTCAAATGGCGAAGCCAAATAAATCCGAAAAGTGTTAATCGTATTCCGCATATTGAAATCGGTTTGTCCTTACTCATGTTGTTACCATGGTATTTGTAATGGCTGACAATAAAATGGAAAATATTGAATAATGGGTGACTGTTTAGAACATTGGCCAAATCGCTTTGCCCTACAGGCATAATATTTGCGACAATTTGTGCTGGGAATTATGTATCAGATGTTCACTTTCATCGTTGCTTACTGATGTGCTAGAGTTCTATGTAGTCGTTCATTTTTGTAATTGGATTGCTAGTGATCTTGTTCTGGTAAAATTGTCGCCACGTATAACGGATAACAGATATATAGCATTAAACTATTATCACACCTACTTTTCTTCATCATTGTCCTTTTTTTATATTTTTGTTATTGTGCCTGTCTTAACTCCCCATCCCAGTGCTTGTCTCCGCTCTATATCTTATGTTATATTATGGTAATCCTTTTTCGATGTGGACCCTATGAAAAAAAATGCATTTTGTCGTACAGGGATAACATCAGTGTTATTTTGTTTTTGAAAAACTGTATAAGATGTCCGCATTCGCATTTCCTTAGGGGTATTGGGCTACGCTTATAGAATATAGAATATGGAATATAGAATATAGAATATAGAATATAGAATGTAGAATATAGAATATAGAATATAGAATATAGAATATAGAATATATAATCTAGAATATAGAATCTAGAATCTAGAATATAGAATATAAAATATAAAATATAAAATATAAAATATAAAATATAAAATATAAAATATAAAATATAAAATATAAAATATAAAATATAAAATATAAAATATAAAATATAAAATATAAAATATAAAATATAAAATATAAAATATAAAATATAATATATAAAATATAAAATATAAAATATAAAATATAAAATATAAAATATAAAATATAAAATATAAAATTTAAAATTTAAAATATAAAATATAAAATATAAAATATAAAATATAGAATATCGAATATCGAATATCGAATATAGAATATAGAATGTAGAATGTATAATATAGTATATAGAATATAGAATATAGAATATAAAATATAGAATATAGAAATTAGAAATTAGAAATTAGAGATTAGAATTCAGAATATAGAATATTACTGTTTAGTGGCCTGTAGGAACCCGAAAGTTCATAACCTCACCGACTCGACTCCGCCATATTTCTGTGGGGTACGAAGTCGCGACGCCAGCATGGGGGAGAGTTCTACTTCGTCCCACTCACTACTTCCCCTATATGTTTCACCGGGCTCGGTCCACCGTTGATCAAAAGAATGAAACAAATTCAGCGACACCGCCACGTTTGCCCACAACCGAATGCAAAGATTAAAACATTGTCCACAGATAGCAGTTAATACACACTATTAATTATTCTGGATAGGTTCCTTATTTTAATTGTTACTCGCTGATAGTTACTTTTTTTCGATTAATTAAACAAATAAAACATGAATTAAATGTTACTGCCATCTTACATTTATCTTAATTTAAGCGCACTCGTTGAATCGTTCAATTCACGATTTGGTGATGAATGTTAATTACGCGACTCGCCGTTGACTTTTCGCGTGTCTGCAGCGCTACATACAGCGGGAGTTATGTGACCAGCGTGGTCAACGGATGGTAAAGGTCTCAGCGAGAATCATCTCGTGCAGAGACGATTCGCTTATGGGGTGAGTTTGTGTCGATGCTTGTTTGGAGATTCAAACAAAGAAGCAATTCTGGGTAAAGTGCTTGCAGCTGTATCGATAGTTGCAAGTCATTGCAAGGCAGATTAGATGGTTATACAATGACGGATTGTATATACCATCTGTGTCAATGGAGCATGGTATCTATGGCGACGCAAGTGTCGAACGTTAGTGTGAAAATCTACACTAATTGGAAATTCGGTTTTGGGTCGCTTATGCAAAGACGCATTGATACATGTATGAATGCCCTTGTAGAAAAAAAATTTTTTTAGGAATTTTAGGTAATGCTTGTATGAATTAATTGTCCTTGGAAAAGGAAATATTTCCAGGTGCCCATGCGATTGCATTGGCGGGGGACAACGGGAGTTGGGTTGCGGATGTGGGGGTTTTTCACGTAAGTGGGCCTTGGGGTTTGGCGGAACCGCCACAGTTCCCTGTCCTGTGCCCTCTCCTTCCACGCTTTACCAGCCGATCCAGTCCCCTCAAGCCGGGCAGAATATAGAATATAGGATATAAGATATAGGATATAGAATATAGAAATAGAATATAGGATATAGGATATAGGATATAGAATATAGAATATAGAATATAGAATATAGAATATAGAATATAGAATATAGAATATAGAATATAGAATATAGAATATAGAATACAGAATATAGAATATATAATATATAATATATAATATATAATATATAATATATAATATATAATATATAATATATAATATATAATATATAATATATAATATATGGTATAGAATATAGAATAATTGTCGATTGCTCTATTGGACTTTGCTGACCACAATACATGCACACTGTTTTCCTCTTTTTTCCGATTTTTTCTTTAATAATTTTTATAATTTTTACTTCAACGTGCCCGCTAATTATATTAGTTGGAGGAAAATGAGATCTATTATTTTAACAATTATTATTATATATAATTTGTTGTCATTGTGAAGGTAAATCTAATAATGTCGCTATCATAGAACCCAGGCGACTGGCCCTGATTCATAAGGCATTTTCACGATTTACGAATGGGAACATATTTTTACGATTATTTCATAATTTTAACACGCGATTCGAGTCAAATATGCACCATTGTGTTTTATTATATGTTTTATAATTTGTGTTTGTTAAACGTAGCTTCATTACAACCTTCATGATGACATTTAAAAATGTCGTCTCATAAAAGCCCTAATCCCTGTGGGAGAAAAACTCGACGAAGCGATTTTTACAATGTTATCTTGTCACTGATTTCTAATGACTGGGGAAATTTTGTAGTTATAAAATTTGTTTTGATGCCTTGATATTTTTTTCTTCTCTCGTTGGTCTGTGACATGGATGTGGTAATCCTCTTAAGACTGAGGTGGACTGAGATCTCCCTTGATATCAAAAGTACAGGTGGTCTTCCCACAACACGTCATCCTACAACAGGGTTTCGCTCTAACACTGTAAGAAAATTATGAACACCTTTGTACAATACTATATGTACTGGATAACATGATTTTCGTTTGACAAATTTGAAAAATAAATTACTTTAAAATAATGACAGGGAGGAATAATGGAATATAGTCCTTTTAAATGAAGGTTTATTAATAAATTATAATTTATAGTAACTTCTGTCAAATGTCTACCCGGAATTTCTCATTTAAAATTCTCGCGTAAGCTTATTTTCAAATTTATTTTTCCCACTAAGTTAGCACCACTGTGAGGTATAATAATGTAAGAGGTATCTGCCAATTAGCTTGTTTAAAGCTGCTGATGTTGTTGGTTCACCTTAACCACGTGTTTCCATTTTTATAATGAATAATTTGGTTGTGCAGATTTTGCATTAATTTTGGTTTCCGATGGAATTTCTTGTGCGGAATCGTTGAAAACGTAGGTTAAGACCCATGGCGGTTCAGTTCTATCGAAAACACAAGTATATGAATGGTGCAAAGCATTCAAAAGTGGTCGTCAAGACATTAATGATTTCCCTCGCGCGACCCCTCTACGAGAGGCTGTGATTGGGAAAAATATCGCTAAAGTGAAGGAATTGATCCTTGAAAATCACGTTATAGCTTGTGAGAGCTAGCACAAGAACAAAACATTTCACATGAATCAGTTTCTGAGATTTTGGTCGATATTTTAGAGATGAGATGCTTCGCAGCAATGCATGTTCCAAAAAAGCTGTTTTTTTGCAAAAATAGCATCGAAAAGCGATACCTGAAGACATGTTTTCTTGAGTCGCCGGTGACTCTACATTCATACAACGTATAATAACTGATAAAGAGGCATGGGTCTATGAGTATGACATGCAAACAAGTCTACAATCATCCGAAAACGAGCCGAAACCGAAAAACGATGAAAAGAGTCGATCAAAAATTAAGGTTACGCTCACTGTTTTCTGCGATTATCGTGGTGTGGTGCATAATGAATTCCTTCCGCAAAGTCAAACAGCGAATAGGGAAACCTACTTAGGCGTTATGAAATGTTTACGAGAAATTGTTCGGGGTCGGATTTGTCGAAAAACAATCTTGGATTCTACACCACGATAATGCATCATCTCACAAAGATGCCATTGTCAGCAAGTTTTTTACCAAAAACTCAATCAAATTGATCGAACAAGCCCTGTGACATTTTCTTGTTTCCCAAACTGGAATTGCCAGTTCGAGGAACACGTTTCTAGTCAATTGAAGCCATAAATGAATTATCGAAGAAGGAGCTAAAATCGATACCGACCACGGCCTACCAAATGAGTACTGTGGATTTGATTAATCGTTGGCATAAGTGTGTTGCTTCAGAAGGACCCTACTTTGAAGGCGATAAAATAAATTTAATTAACGATTAATTCAAATTTGTTGTTTTATTGAGAAATTCCTGGTAGACATTTGACAGGGTGTATATAACTCTATATTGATGTTATAGCAGGTCATGCATAGTTTACGTGCCACCCTGATCGAGACTTGTTATCTCAGATATTAAGTGTGTGTTACAGAAAGTCCCGCCGTGGCGAAAGGGATGAAATTCTATTAGACATCCTCGTATTTTATCGATCTTTGGCGAAAAGCAATTGCTGCCGAGGGCCCACAACAGGTCTTATTTTGCGTCCTTTTAATTCCATGGTCTGGGCACAAATTGTCTTAAGCGCCTTTACTATCCGGTTTATTTTTGGAGCAATAAGTTTTAGTCTCGAACCATGTCTGTTAAAGATAAAAGATCAACGGTGATGAAAAAAGAAATTTCTTTAAATGAAAAAGTCTTAATTGAATGAAAAATAAATAAAAAGTGCAGTTGCTGCAGGATCTTCGGTATATACAAAATATACCGCTCCTCCCCGAACGCCAATTATTGAGAAAATGGAAAGGACCTCAGCATTTACATTCATGATTGCTGTCAAAAAGGAATTTCATTGGATGGCAACATGTTTTTTTTTTTTTTTTTTTTTTTTTTTTTTTTTTTTTTTTAAACGCTAACGCGCGCTCAAACGGGAATTCTGAAGTACCCTTAAAAGTCATAGCACAGCGCGAGCGGATGGAGAGGAATCGGATATCAGATAAGGAAAGGAGGCGTCGATGTATATTGGTCTTGAATGCCTGGACACCACAACGACTAGGAAACAAATGATCAGGTAGAACATTCCACATTCGTGTGGTTCGGCTAAGGAATGACTGTGTATGTTTATTTGTGCTCCTGAAGTCCACTTTCAACGTGAACTGATGCGCATTCACAGATTGACGGGTATCCCGGGAAAATGTTTGAAGTGACGGAACACATTGAGCAAGTTCAGTTGAGCAACGACCGTGGTAATACTTATAGAAAAGAGATAGGCATGATACGTTGCGCCTGTGTTCTAACGACGGAATTAATCGACTTATGGCTGAGTCCTCAATAAGATTCGCTGCTCGCCTTTGATCCTGTCGAGCACATGCAGTGCAGTTTTGGATGCGCCTGACCAAATATGGGAGTTGAACTCCATTTTTGGACGAATGTTGTAAATAGTGGCCAGGTTGGATGGAGTGAAGTATCTTTTGCATCTGTTAAGTATCTTTTGCATCTGTTAACGAACCCCATACATGTGGCTTTATTACTTTTCGCAGCTTCAAATAGGTGGTCATTCCAGTTAAGACTCGAATTAATTCAAGTGGCGAGGATTGATAGTTCCTTGGCTTCGTCGATGCAAGTGCCGTACATCGACAGCATATTTACTTTGGGGTTTGGCTTTGACGACAAGAGGCAGCACAGAGTTTATAAAGCATTGAACTCTACTCTGTTAGATAATCCTCACTGATATATTTTGTTGAGGTTTGAATTCAATGTATCAAGCATACGCTGCTGGTTGGTAATGACGTTTGAAGAATTTGCTCGGGGGTGTTGGTATGAGTATGAGAACCTCAACATGCTATTATCAGCAAACGAGTGAGTTGGGTTGTGAGTAATTGACAAGAGATCATTTATAAAGATAAGGAAGAGAGCGGGTGAGAGTACCGAACCTTGGGGAACACCTGCATTCATTTAATGGGAGACAGATTTGACACTATCAAGAACCACTTGAATTGAACGGCCAGAAAGATAGACTTATCCATTGGATCAGTGAATTGTCCACTCCGTATGAATGTAATTTTGATAAAAGGGCTGGATGCCAAACTCTGTCGAAAGCTTTCGAGATATCCAGTGCAACAACCTTGCTTTCGCCGAAGTAGTGCATGGAATGGCTCCACTTTTCGGTCAGGTACGCTCTACTTTTGTTTTCTGAAGTGTAACCGAACCAACTCTCTTGGGAAACGGTTAAATAAACTATATTACATTTATTTAAAGTTTGTGAGTGATATTCATCATCTGTTGACTTATTTAGTGACACGGTGACTTTATAACGTTTTGATATCGAGAATTATCTATTTTCGCCATATTTAAAAGGTGTTAGTACGGGTATTGAAATGAGCAAATTGTAAGAATAAACATAACTAAATTTTCATTGGCCAATCTTTTATGATATTTTATTTTACAATGTCTTTGGTTGAATGATGCGTGACAATGACCTCTAACGGAATAAGAAGCAAAGTCTACGTATGGACTGTTAAACCTAAGCCATTTTCAAACACAGCCTTTACGGCACATATTTCCTAGTTCTACCCAGATAAACCAGTGTACCTATCTAGTATCTATCAGTAAAGAACAAGTGTTTACATTTAAAGCATTATAACAGCCACCTCACACACTGAACTTTTTTTTATTCGAAAAATTGATAAATTCACTTTTCACCGTTTGAAGAAAATTTGAAGTAGCACACATTTTACAATATATTTCAAGCCCTTACATCGCTATACAAGCCCGAAATTAACTATCCATTGAATAGAGGCAGCCCATAGACCAAAACGCACACGAAATAGAAACGCCGAAATACATGACTAATCGAAATGTGCGGTGTGAATGTGAAAAAACACCAACAAAAAAAATAGAAAGAAGTAAAGAAAAAAATGTACACGCACAATTGAATCCGCTTCATATTTTTAGATAAAGAATCAAGTTGTATGGTGTGTTATTGTTCTACGCACACCTACAGTGGGTGCTAACATTTGCACGAGAAAGATTTGCCTACCCCAACTACTAGGCCATCAGACGTACTTTGTGAAATGTGCGGGTTCAGTGACCGCTGGGAATTGCTGACGATTATTCATTTCTTCCCTCCCACAATTGCGTACTCCTAAGGCTGAAATTAAACATTCGTTATTAACTTACTATATTAATATAAATTGTTTTCTCTTATATTGTTCTATATACGAATTTGTTTTCCATTCTATTTGCTGTTGTTATTTGATCTCCCATTTTAGTGGTTGGTGGATTATATTAGTAGCTTAAGGGTGCTTTCAAAACACCTGATTATATTAAGTAAACTCTAGAGAATTGGTTTGCTTTCATAGTTTTTTTATAAGAACTTGATTTGTAAGCGAAGAAAAGTTAAAATAACATGGATATTTTATCCCACTTCTCGATTCAAATTCTAGATTATGAAAACATAATGTAATACACGATACGATCGAGCCGATAGAAGTTTTCAGGGGTTACTCCGTGTCTTTCAGTCGGAAATTTACTAGTTTTATAGGAACGTAAACAAATTCCAAACATTTTGTTGATGTTGGGAAGAAATGGTAACCGTAATCTGCTGATTACAATTGCACAAATAAGGGGTGCTTGACATAAATGCAGAACAGCCAATGTGATGCGTTTTTATTGCCTTTGAGAGTTTTAAAATGTGCGTCATTATCCGTTTTAATCTGCTGCCATTTGCCCTCTCTCATTATTATTATTTTCAAAATTGCCAACTTTTCTTCTACATTCAGTACTCTTTATTTACACTTCTCCGTTCACAATGTACTCGTACGTTGATATGTAAAATTAATATTCCATTCGTACGGGGTTACCTCTATAACAATAGTGCTTATGCAGCTAACTAAATGACTTATTGCGTGTAAAACTAGAAACGCATCTAATATAACATGTGACATGATATTGCGCTAATATTTATTCTCCGTTTTACCTGCACAGTGAAAGGTGAATGTACTACTTTGAATATCGTCGTGCATGTACGATTCATAAGTATCGATTAATTGCCGATTCGAATGGCGAATAGCAACTGGAAGAACTAAACATGCTTCTATAGTGCATTTCATTCTATTGTGCGTCAAGTTTCTAAAAAAAGAACTGCTTCATTTCGCCCTCTTCTTATTGTTCTATAATATAACATTAACTTCTAGTCTATCGCAGATTATAAGGTTTTCGAGTAACTGTCAACTCTGTCGTGCCCTTGTTGCTCAATGCACTATTTTGGTGAAAGCAATCCGACGAACTTTGATATTTTCCATTATTGGCAGAATCGCATCGCGATAAATCTGCGTTTCATTAAATTGGAGAGGAAACTAATTTGTGATTATGTTTTCTAGCAATTTCCATGGTTTTTTTAAACAAGGAAGGAACAATACAATTTTGGGTTCAACATTGCTTCCTCCGAACTTGGGCCAAGCTCATTGGTACGCACCAGTATTAAACCTGCTTGTAATTTTAAACTTAATTTACTCCAGTTTTCTCTTCTTGCAAAGTCTTGCTCAAACCGGAAACTACAATCTACGATTAAATATCTTTCATGACATTAATTGCTTCCGTCCTATTCTTTAGTAATTGGAAACAAGGACGGAGGACTTCATAAATGGGTAACAAGACGGCGGCAATATGCAGCTTCGGTTTTTTAGTGGAATTCTGCTACTACTCGTGGTTTATTGAAAAAGAACAACAAATTACCTAAGTTGCACTCATTTCGTTTTAAACACTTATACCTTCTTTCAGGGGCTATTTAAGCAACGGAACCACTCAGAACGCGTTAAAAGCTACTGATTGGGAAGTTAAAGCAGACTTTTTAGGAAAAAAGTAGGGCTCCAGAAATAATATAGTTTTATTTTGATATATTTAAGTTTGGTAAATATTTGACCAACTGCATATTTTTAATAAAACATGGATCTTATTTCACTATGTCTTACAGAGTTATCTATAATTTTTCTTTTATAATAAACTCCTTTAGAGATATTTACATAAGATTTCATATATATTAATCTACATACTATATTCCTCATAATCTTACTTCACTTTCAGTAGAAAATGTTTCTATTGGGATGTACCGCATGAGATGTCCGATTTTCGCTGAGTCGGATATAAGAGGTTCTCGGCCGAACATCTGTGCCAGAATGTTAAATTTTCTTTTTTTATAAACTAAAGTGGTACGCGTGCTCGGTGTGTGAGAATTTTAAGGTTCGTTACATGTGCAGTTTTTTTTTCTAGGAATTGTTTACCATGCTATCGGCAGCTCACATTCAAACCCTCTTCCTTTATGAATTTAAAATGGGTCATAATGCGTCATGTGTAATGAAAACCATTAATTACGCGTTTGATGATGTAGCGGTAAACGAACGCACTCTACGACGTTGGTTTGGAAAGTTCCGTTCGGGAGATTTCAGCCACGAATATGAACCACGCGGTAGGCGGAAACGGTAGTTGACGACGATGTTTTAAGAGCAACGGTGGAAGTGGATCCAACGAAATCGATACGTGAGATTCCACAAAACATGGGAATATCCCCAATGACAATAAGCCGACAACTTTCTTTTATAGGAAAGGTAAAAAAAACTCGATAAGTGGTTACCCCATGAGCTGGACGACTCCCAAAATTACGGCACCTGGAAATCTGCGCATCGCTTAGATTAAGAAACCAAACTGAACTGTTTTTGAACCGGATGAAAAGTAGATTCTGTATGATAACCGTAAAAGACCTGTGCAGTATGTGAATTCAGGTGAAAAACCAAAACACACCCCCGAGCCCATCTTCACAAAAAAAAGCTATGGTGACAATTTGGTGGACATCGAAAGGGCCAATCCACTTTTCATTTCTTCAACCAGGAGAAACGATAAACGCTATATATATACAAATATTGTGAGGAAATCGACATATTTCATGCCAAATTGGGTGAAAAGCAACCTGCGTTGGTCAATAGGCACGGCCTGATCCTTTTGGATGCCAATGCTAGACCCCATACCTCACATGTAAGGGTGCAAAAATTGTTGAAGTTGGGATTGGAAAATTCGTTCGCATCCACCGTACTCTCCTTACATTTCCCCAATGGACTACCATCTTTTCCACAATCTGGATTCATTTTGCCGGCAGAAGGTCTTCAGGAATCGAACAGCAGTTATAAAAGCCTTTGAAGATTTCATTGCCTCAAATAGTCAACACTTCTACGAAAAAGGAATATTTGACCTTGCATCACCTTGGAAGAATGTCATAGGTGCCAACGGATCCTATTTTGATTGAATAAAAATTTACGGAAAAATAATATTGACTTTTCAATTTGTACTATAAAATCGGACATTTCATGTGGTACAACCCAATATTATCCTGCACAAGAACTTGATCGCCCACTATAAGGCAGAATTAATATAAATCAATCGATGTAAAAAAGGTTAGATTCTATGACATAAAACGCCTTACCGGCGCTTACGTGGTGTTTTCTTGCTATCAGCTGTCACTCTTTGTGAACGTGTTAGATTATCTTTATTTTGTCGCGATTTTGTCGCCTTTCCCACTTTTGTAAAAATAATTATTGTGGCAAAGAGTTTTGAGGGGTATACATTATAACATTCAAGCCAAACTTTGCATCTGTATTACTGTAAAAAGAGTAAATATTATAGCATTGTTAAACAAATTAACTAATTACAAAACTTTGTTACTAGATGATTGTTGATGCCATTTCAAAAGCAGACCCGATTCCTTGGAGACGAGTTCTTTACAATTTCGTTTACTGTCACGGCAATCCTCTCGGAGATGCGAATAGTGAACTAGTTTACATGGTAAAATATTTCTCCCGACTGTATCGGAGAATGTACACAAGGTGGTACTTCACCTGTTGCGACATTTTGCGATGCAGTTTAAGTCCGAAATATGGTCAGTTCCATCTAAAAAGTCTTTTCGTATTAAAAAAAACATGATATGCATACTATATGCATTACAAGTTCCTTAAATTTTATTTTAACATAAGCTAAGTGATGAAAAGCTGACCCGAACTGTACTCGTATGAAACAAAAATGTTCGTTGCGTGACCTGGGAGCAGAGGTGAGGTCTATGCAGAACTCAAGTGCTACTAATAATTTCGCGGCATTTATAGACCTCGTTTCCACACAGCACCAATGCTTCGTACTTGTGTATAGCCATCGACATGGGCGTAAGTCTCTAAGAGTAACAATGTTTCGAACAGTGTAATCCTTGCATGTGCACATATGCAACTGTGTTTTGAATGTGCAGTAATGCGTCGCCAACAGAAGTGGTATTTCATAGGAGCATTAGGACCCAATCTACTTTCATCAGTCTTCAGTCGCCTTCTTCGACAAGCTGTCCTAGCTGTGGGTATACACTAAGATCCTGTGGCGTTGCTAACAGATACACACACAATACACAAGCAAATAGTGAAGAACACAGGTCGAAAATCGAATAAGAAAATGCATCAGAGCCGTATACCATAGTGATAACATAACAATTCCACATCAGTTGAATGCACCTGAGTTTAGAAATCGAATTCCTACTCGCGGCAGTGGCCTGATGTGTTGAGCATTGGTTACATTTTTAGTGATTCTAACTGTCATAGCGTCAGTTCGAATCACACGTTCTTCACTATCGTCGCAATACGCGATAATCCCACTCAGAGCTAAATTGTCCCTTATCCTACACAATCTTCTTCAGCGACAGGATTCGCTTTTACTTCGGTGGATTCGTCAACAAGCTGAATTGTCTTCTGGGCAGATGCAAAAATAATAGTGATATTAGGAAGCATAACGTCCACAAAGAGTGATTGTATAATGCAGTTTTCAGACTGGCGGCGTCATTCGTCCATATTTCCTCGAACGTCGAAGCGTGACCGCTACCGCGACATGATGAGGGAATTTTTGTGGCTGCGACTGAATACCATAGACTTTTGTGACATGTGGTTTCGGCAGGATGGTGCTATTTGCCCCACAGTGAACGGCGTTTTGCGTGTGAAGTTCCGTACGCCCATTATCTCTCGAAACTGTGACTACTACTGTCCCCTCAATGTCATGAATTTGACTCCGTTAAACACTAAAGGTAAATATTAGTGAATGCACCAATGCCGTGGATGAGCAATTATCCCGCCAGGTCATCGAAAGTGTAGGGAAGCGCAACGAGGTTTGCCTACAGAGCCGTGGCGGACACGATATTTTATCCACACCTAATTACCTCTGATCAATTAATCGAATAAAAAAATAGTTATTTAAGTCGCTATTTTACTCCGTGTTTTACGCTATAGTACAGGTTTTATGGGAACACCCTTTAAATGGAATATGCAGGTTTTAACTTTGTATTTTCTTAGAAACGTATGGAAAGATGCTACGTATTTTTAAATAAAAATATGGTCGTTATTTGTATGTCTTCGTGTGCCAAAAAACATTTAATATTAGATTTTAATTATATTCCAGGGCTTAATACGTGTTATTGAATACAATAGTAAGAAAACAAGAAGTGTTTTAATGAAGTATTGATTACGTTTAAATAAAAGAAAACACTTCAACAGAATAAAACATTGAATAGAAATTTATTAAAGCTGTTTTTTATCGATGTTTATTTTAATTTTAAATACGGGAGTATTGCACCTAATTAAAGTGAAGCATTCTATAGATCATTATGGATTGTTTGATTTCATTGTTACTATTGTCTTTTTATTTGATTTATTAATTTGTTCCCGCGTCTTCGTTATTTTTTCTTTCTTTTTTCATTTTATTTTATTTAACTTCACGACATGACTCTTACAAATTGTTGTCTGTTTTTTAAGGTATTTGAGATGGCAGCTGCACACATTGTTTGACTATTTTAACTTGTACCATTATTTTTACCAATATAAGATTTTTTTGTTTGTTTTTTTCTTGTTTACCATTGCTGTTTATAGTATAGTAATTTGTCTACTCTTAATGTTAATACTTAATTACGTTAACCTACTTTTAACTTACCACGTTTCTTTACATCGATATGATGAACCCGGTTCAAGCAAAAGTATTCTCACAAGCTGTATACAAACTACAAACTTTCCAAGATATCTGCACATTGGCGTTGCTAATTTAATATGCCAAATTGTGTCGTATCAGTTTAGTTTATTCGAAGCTTATTGTTCAGAGCGTTTCGCAGAGAGAAGTAACGGTTTAAATGTTTTCGTAGTCGAATAAAGGGTCACAATTTTTGGCGTGTGAACTAAGTTTTAGAATTTTGAAATGCGAATGCGAATTAGATAAAACAGACGGTTATTGGTTTTTGTCTAAATATTGACTCAAGAGATTGAACAGCTGCGATGAAACTGCGGTACAGCAATGAACTAGTTCTTTGTATAACATGCTTTTAAGATCGCAAAGACACACCACCATCAGATCGTGTTTATTTAAATTGAATTCACCATATCTAATCATAAATAAGCATCGTTCGAATGTCATTGTTGTATAATCTTATCATTCTTATTTACCTGGAAATATTAGAGATGTTAAAACGAAAGGGGTATATTATTGCCAGGGTGATAAATATTCAGAATAACTTTCCTTATAAGTGGATCAAGGCTGCTGTGCTTCGAAATAATTCACCAATACATCACAGCTTTCAAAGGAATCGAATGTCCAAAATTTTGAAAAATTGATCATTTAATCACTTCATATCTGCGGCACTTTTTGGTATGAATATGTGTCGAATATCGGGAAGCCGGCCCTAAATACACTGGGAGCTCTCCGTGGTGTATATTTTGATAGTATAAAGGTATTAATAACCTTGATATTTGAGAAAGTAAGCCTAACACTAAAGGCAAATGTTAGTGAATGCACCAATGCCGTGGATGAGCAATTATCCCGCCAGGTCATCGAAAGGGTAGGGAAGCGCAACGAGGTTTGCCTACAGAGCCGTGGCGGACACGATATTTTATCCACACCTAATTATCTCTGATCAATTAATCGAATAAAAAAATAGTTATTTTACTCCGTGTTTTACACTATAGTACAGGTTTTATGGGAACACCCTTTAAATGGAATATCAACGGTGCATTCACTCTTACATTGAAGACGTATGTTGCACCTTTGCCTTATGTATTGTTTTGTTGTTCCTTAAATTTCCGTGATATCATTCATAAATAAATAAATGAGCCAATACGAGTACCAAACGTTCATTCCGTCAACCTATTTGACCAGTTTGTCACCTCTCTTCCCAACAAATTTGCAATTGTTGTATCAGCTAAATTTTAAATTCCCCCTTACTAACAGCACTGTTAACGAAAGAACAAACAAGACCAATGTAACTATACTAAAACCAACTGGAACGGAATATAAGCAATGTAAATTTCACGTTATTCTTGACCCATACCGATGTTAACTCTGTAGTTAGTAGATTCAGTAACAGAAGCGCTAGTGCTTATTCCACGAATGTAAGATTGATGATTGAGCCAAGTCGTATATGCATTTCGATATAGTACGGGTAGACTCTTACGGGATAAAGGATTCCTGTTACATAATATAAGTAAAACGATATAGAAAAATGCGGGATGAATTCCAGAGGACGAGGAAGGACTGCAATATACGCCCACCTCAGTGCCTTCAAGTAAAAAACTTACAGATTCGACGACGTACCTTACCAAAACCATATTGTGTGCCCTAGTTGGGTGAAAGCCAAGTTGTGTATCTCAAGCCGTTTGATAGTATTTGACACCCAACCCAGCTCTGTTTTATTTTTATTTTCTTACAAAGTTAAAGATACACTGATAAGAGAATAACTTTCCAAGCAGTTCTATAGTGGGTAATGTGATATCTCCCTCTCATCAAATGAGTGTTAAGGGCGTTCAAGGCTCCGTACTTTCACCCACTATATTCCTTATTTTTATAAATATTCTGTTGTCTATTACCGAGAAGCTAATTTACGCGTTTGCTGATGACAGCACGTTGTGTTTTTCGTACTCATTCGGATATGCTCCTGAATCGGCTTCGAACTCCATTATTAATCAGCAGGATATGCTCAACTCATTTCGAACTCAAAAAGTTATGTCGAACTCAGGGGAATTCCACGCCTCTAACATTCAGTGCATTTTATTTTCAACAAACTTGAAGGATGTTGATGAACTTCACTTCACCATTGAAGCTAATGAACTATCAATTGTTGGAATCGACAACATTGTAAAGTTGTGCAAAGTGCGGACAAATGTGTAGGATTTCTAAAAAATACTTCACCCAATTCCACCTAACCACATTTTACAAGGCTTACAGTGGAACCTAAAATAGGTGACCCATCCTTCTCTTCTGTAGATATTATTACGGTTGTAGTTCAACTGAATGTGGTGAATGCATTCCAACCTCTCCAAACATTTCCTTCAGTACCAGTCGTTCAGAAAATCAATCTTAGACGCATGGCCAAATCAAACAAATGAGGACTACTCTACCCGCTCCTATTGTCCCTAACCATTTTAATACTCGGGCATTCAAAATCATCAGACATTAATATTCCTTTCCTTATTTGAACATTTGAGATTTCCTTAAAATTCCCTGTTTTTAAGTTTACGTTTATGTAACAAAAATCTTGTATTTACCTATTCTTCCTAAAAACATTGTTCAAGTGAATCGGGATGTTTTGCCGGTACACAATAAGGGAGAAAAATACAGGGAAACGTTCTTCTGTCGAAATGCACGCATCTGAGTTGCCCAGTCAGGGTATATGTTTCCTCTCCATTACAATCTACAGACCCTCAAAACCAAAGTGCTTCGCCACCTCCTTTTTCTGCAATGTAGGGTGATATGTTAGAATATCAACAAAAAAAACTTTCTTGTGTGCGAGTATTATTTAAAAAAAAAATACATTTATTCGGAGAACTGTAATTTTGACTTTTATCACTAAGAAGGAAAGAGAGACTCGACTTGTGTGTTGTTCAATAGTCAGTAGATGTGGTTCCTAGATATCCTGTGTAATTTTCCCACATGTTTTATCTTTACATGGTTCGGTTCAAATGGTACTAAAACTAAGAATTCAAATTTAAGTAACGTTTTTAAATGTGCCGCATTTTGTGTTTTTTTATAGGGGTCCAGTGAAAACAACGTGCTTAGTAAATGTGGAGTAATGTACGATTAAATAAAGCACCTTTAATATTAAAAGCTACTTTAAAATTGGTAATGACACAAATTAAAGGATTAGTGTTATTTAACTTAGTGTTCTTTTTGGTCCGCTTCTCAACCGTAGCAGGCTTGCTTCAGCTATGTGTTAGCCTTTGGTGTGTCCTCTTCATTTTGGTCGTATAAACATTTTTGTTCCTTGTGCAATTCTTTGATAAGAAATGGAAAATTCTAAAGATTCTTTTCTTTTATACCCTATTCTATTTAAACCATGAGAAAAATTTGTCACTGATTACGCGCCGTCGAAAAAAGGAAACAACTATAAAGCCCTATAATGCCAATATAGCAAAAGGCACATGGTTTGAAACAGTCATGTCTCTGCGACAAATTCTGTGTTTAACACACAATAAATTTTGTTGTTAACTTATATTTCGAGGAAACCTTTTGCGAAAACAGATGATGAAAGGGCTAGAGCAACCAAAGGAAGGTTACCCTAGAGTAACATTTTGAAAATGGGTGTCAAATAGAAGGGCCCGTTGGAGATGTTGAAATAGAGCAGTGCAAAATTGGTTGCCGAAAATACTAAAGAGATCGGATAGTAGAGGGTGCATAGATCTTACGGATGATTACTATTGGGTTGTACCACATGAGATGTCCAACTTTCGCTCAGTCGGAAATAAGAAGTTCTCGAGCGAACATCTGTGCCAGAACGTTAAATTTTCTTTTTTTTTATAAAGTACCCGAGCTCGACGTATGAGAATTTTAGGGTTCGTTACATGTGCAGTTTTTTTTTTTTTCTAGGAATTGTTTACCATGCTATCGGCAGTTCAAATTCGAACCCTCTTCCTTTATGAATTTAAAATGGGACATAATGCGTCATGTGTAATGAAAAACATTAATGGCGCATTTGAGGATGGTGCGGTAAACGAACGCACTCTACGACGTTGGTTTGGAAAGTTCCGTTCGGGAGATTTCAGCCTCGAATATGAATCACGTGGGAAGCCGGAAATGGTAATTGACGATGTTTTAAGAGCAACGGCGGATGCGGACCCAACGAAATCGGTACGGGAGATTCCACAAAGCATGGGAATATCCCCAATGACAATAAGTCAACATCTTGCTCTCATAGAAAAGGTAAAGAAACTCGATATGTGGGTACCCCATGAACTGAACGAGTCCCAAAAATTAAGGCACCTGGAAATTTGCGCATCGCTTAGATTAAGAAACCAAACTGAACTGTTTTTGAACCGGATAGTTACCTGTGATGAAAAGTGGATTCTGTATGATAACCGTAAAAGACCTTGCAGTGGTTGGGGGCAGGTGAAAAACCAAAACACACCCCTAAGTCCGATTTTTACCCAAAAAAGGTTATGGTGACGATTTGGTGGACATCGAAAAGACCAATCCACTTTTCATTTTCTCAAGCAGGAGAAACGATATTCACTATCAAATATTGTTAGGAAATCGACATATTGTATGCCAAATTGGCTGAAGAGCAATTTGCGTTGGTCAATGGGCACGGTGTGATCCTTTTGCATGCCTATGCTAGACCCCATACCTCACAAGTAACGGTGCAAAAACTGTTGAAGTTGGGATTTGAAATTCGTCCGCATCCACCGTACTCCACTAACATTTCCCCAACGGACTACCATCTTTTCCACAATCTGGATTCATTTTGCCGGCAGAAGGTCTTCCGGGACCGAGCAGAGGTCACAAAAGCCTTTGAAGATTTCATTGCCTCAAAAAGTCAGCACTTCCACGAAAAAAGAATATTTGATCTTGTATCACGTTGGAAGAATGTCAGAAGGGATTCATTTTGCCAGCAGAAGGTCTTCCGGAACCGAGCAAGGGTCATAAAATCCTTTGAATATTTCATTGCCTCAAAAAGTCACCATTTCTATGAAAGAAGAAATTTGACCTTGTATCGCATTGGAAGAATGTCAATGGATCCTATTTTGATTGAATAAATATTTACGGAAAAATATAATTGGCTCTTAAATTTTTACTATAAAATCGGACATTTCATGTGGTACAACCCAATATAATGTAGTGTAACAACATACCCACGAAATTACCATGAAGAATCATATTAGGTAAATCAATTTGCCCTTGTCACAATTAGCAAGTTGCACATAACCGACCATAATTCAAGGTCGATTCTTTTCATTGAGTAAAAGAATCGAATTGCTCCGGTTACGATTTGTAAGTATCACATGACTGGTAAATGATTCACAAGTTAATTGGGTCAAATCGTGTCATTGTATTTACACTATACACCAAGCTGGTGATAGAGAATAGAATATAATAATAACCTTTTTGTATTTTGAGGGAATTACGAATTAATTGTGAAATGGCTTATGAAGCATAATTTGTATGAGTAGATAAAGAAATTTATGAATAATTGAGTGATTGATTGAGAGTATAAATACCCCACCAATTTCAATAATAAATCAATCAAATACCTAAAACGCTTTTGATTCGACCACTGCGGCGCTCTACGCCATAAACTTTAAGCGGGCTACGCTTCATACAGCAACAGCAGGGAAGTAGGTTTTAGATATATCCTTCCAACAGTCGAATTAGTACATGGCAACTCTGACATAATATTACAATAAGTTACAAATTTGTCCTAATAATCAAAGAAATCCAAATATCCTGCGTTGTTTAAGTTTAAAGCATACGACTCTTAGTACTGAATTTTAAACAGATTGTTGGTAAAGATATTCTAATTTGAAATTCATGGTATAAAATTAAGAACCATTCGGAAGAATTCATCAATCGTAAAACTGGGGCTCATATCCATTGGGTGTTCTTGGTGCTGGTTGCTTTACATTTTATTTCGTAGTGGAGTTCGCAAATTAAACTTAGATTGTTCTCTTTGTGCCGGCGTTGGTTTAGAAAAAATTGGGACAGATTCGTTTTAACAATTGATTCATGGTATTGAAAACGACAACCTGACAAAAAAGCATAAAACTCTCTTTCTCCCTCTGTGACTCTCTCTCTCTCTCTCTCTCTTCCCCCCCCCCCCCCCCCCCCCTCTCTCTTTAGAAAGGAAAATAGAGGTTATACATTTTATTTAAAAAAAAAAGAAGCAAAATAAATAAATAATATGTAAAAACGTAGCAGCAATTTTCCTGAAAACATATCAGCACTGTTAAAAAAATTGTTTGACAACTTTTGTTTGAAACAATTTTCGAAATTCTTAATATTTGCTGAAAAAATGCAAAAATAACGTAATAACCGAAGATGGTCACAGTGAAATTTATAATATTGTGACGCATATGACAATCAGTACTAGAATATTCTAGAGAGTCCGAAACAGAGTACTAGAATATTCTATAAAGTAATGGAAAACTGGAGACTAGGAACAGTAGAACATTCAAGGCAATGGAACGGAAGGAAACGAAACGCTGAAACAGTATAAATACGCCGCACACAGAGCATAGGGATGAGTCATGAGTAAGAAGTAGAACGTGAAACAAGCGATAAGTCTCGAGCGAGAAGTAAGCAGTAAAATACGCGATAATTAAGAAAGTGTTTACAAAGAAAACGTTAAGTGTACGGTAAAAAGTAATAATTGTTATTACGGATTAATAAAATGTCACAATCGATTTAACGGCTCTTATTTATTTTAAAATAATTAATCCAGCGAACCCTAAGCTCGCTACAATTGGTGTCAGAAGTGGGATTAATTATTGGTGAAATAAATAAGTCTGTGGAAGTGTATTGTGACGATGGCAGATCGACATTCGGAGAAGAGTTCGCAACCGTTGGACATTTCGGAGATGTTCAGGATTATGATGGCAAAATTGGACGCACACGCTACAGATGTTAATGCAAAATTCGACACCGTAAATTCAAAATTGGATGCGCAAGCTGCAAAATTGGATGCGCGAGCTGTAAAATTAGACGCGCAAGCTGCAGAGTTTAAGGCAAAATTGGATGCCCAAAGGCAGTGTATGAAAGAATTCTGGGACTCGGAAGCGGAAAAAGCTGAGGATGAGGAGGAATTGGAGCCAAAGGAAATGAAGAAACTCAGGAAGAGCAAAGCTATGGCCGACAGCAGTGAGGAAGAGGAGGAAAATGGCGATGATGTGTTACGTGAAGAACTGAAGGATTTCATCGATGATAACCCGATTGAAGAGGACGGCAGTGATGATGAAGACACTGATGCTTCAGGCCGTTCCCTGAAACGGATTTACAATGATGATGACGAGTTGGACGACCGACTCGAAGACGACGACTGTGACCTTATTGAAAAGAATCTTAGTTTGAAAGTCGAAGGCAGAAAGCGTTCCAAGCGTCTGCGTCGTACACAGGATGAAGAAAGTAATGGAGTGGAACAGCACGTCGATGAAGGTTCAGCACGCGAGGCTATAGACGAACAGCTATTCGACGACGAAGACTATGTTGAACGCCGCTCTGAATGCAATCACAGGGAAACTGAGGCGGCAAAACATTTCAATGATGAATTGGAAGGGGGTCACTTTACTGATTTGGACAATGAAATCCGTAAAACGGACATTCCTGAGCGAATGCAATTGCGCGAAGTTCCGGTTACGCCTGTTCCAGAGGGACCCAATGAACTACAAGATGAAGCTGAATGGATTTACAAACATGCGTTTTGTAAATCAACTGTTTCCGATCAGGAGAGATCAACGGATGTTGGAGGTCGAGACCGCTGTTGTAAGCCACCAGATATGGGGGGAAAGATCAAGCAAGCCCTAGATTGTAGGCGTAATCAACAGCTAGAGGTGCCGTTCATTGCGTTCTATAGAGAAGAACAAGTGAAACCAGAATTAACGTGCGACGATCTATGGAAAGTCTGTTACTACCACGCAGGCTGGTGTTTACTGTCAGCTCCAAAGAACAAACTGCTCCAGTTATTTGAAAAGATGTGGAACTACCAGTTGGACACGGTTATGAAATCGACAGATGCTCCAATACCAGATGATACGCGTGTAAGTAAAGATGTAGATCTAGACCGCTTACGTGATGTGCAAACTCCAGAAGAGCTTAAGGGTGTGCACATGCATTTTCTCTTATACTATTCGCATGAGATCCCTAAAATGCAAGAGGAATTCCGTCGTCAGGAAAAGGAAAAATGGCGGCAGGCTAGAGCTGACGCGAAAAGGAGAGCAGTAGAAAATTTGGAAGAAGGTCAAGAACTTCCACCGCCGAACGCCAGGATGAAAGTGGTGCATCACGATCGACTGGTGGCTTTTGTTGGCCCGGGAGACCAGTGAACTTAGTTCGGGACGAACTAATCTAGGCGGAGGGTAGTGTGACGCATATGACAATCAGTACTAGAATATTCTAGACAGTCCGAAACAGAGTACTAGAATATTCTATAAAGTAATGGAAAACTGGAGACTAGGAACAGTAGAACATTCAAGGCAATGGAACGGAAGGAAACGAAACGCTGAAACAGTATAAATACGCCGCACACAGAGCATAGTGATGAGTCATGAGTAAGAAGTAGAACGTGAAACAAGCGATAAGTCTCGAGCGAGAAGTAAGCAGTAAAATACGCGATAATTAAGAAAGTGTTTACAAAGAAAACGTTAAGTGTACGGTAAAAAGTAATAATTGTTATTACGGATTAATAAAATGTCACAATCGATTTAACGGCTCTTATTTATTTTAAAATAATTAATCCAGCGAACCCTAAGCTCGCTACAATATTATAACCATTACTACGAGGGTTGCCTTTTATATTTCGGGATAAGAGAACAAAAACAAATATTGATCATCGAAAATCACTTTATTGTTTTTCAAAATATTCCCCAAGAAGATCTATACACTCTTGCATGCGTTTGAACCAATTGTCGAAGCACTTTTGCCACTCTGATTGAGGTGTCTCCAACACATGCATTCTGAATGCAGCAACCGCTTCTTCAGGTGTCGAAAAACGTTGACCTCTCAGTTTGTTTTTTACGTACGGGAATAAAAAGAAGTCATTCGGTGCCAAGTCAGGACTATACGGCGGATGACCCTTCAAATCGATGTTTTGGGTGCTCAAAAATGCAGTTGTCGCAGCCGATGTGTGGAGCTCGCTTTGTCGTGGTGAAGAAGAGTGATCCGTCTTCGGCGGTTGGTTTTCCTGATTTCGTGGAAGACAACTGGCAAACAAATGGTTGTGTACCACTCAGAATTGACTGTTCTGCGTTGTTCTAGTGGTACGGTTGCGACATGTCCAGTTTTTCCGAAAAAACAGGCGACCATTTGCTTGGAAGTGCTTCGTGCGCGAACAACTTTTGTTGGATTTGGCTCATCTTGAAACACCCAGACAGTCGACTGCTGTTTACTTTCGGGCTCATACGCGTAAATCCACGATTCATCACCTGTCACGATGTCATAGACGTGTTTCGAAGCACCGCGACCGTATTTTTTGAGCATTTCTTTCGACCAATTGACACGAGCATTTTTTTGGGCGATTGACAAATTGTGTGGGATCCAACGCGAACAAATTTTTTTGACAGTCAAATGTTTATGCAATATTGAATGTATGCTGCTCCCACGAACGCCTAAGGTTGTCTCAATCTCACGATAGGTCACATGACGATCTTCCAATATCAGTTCGCGCACAGCGTCAATTTCATCACGAAATTCATCTTGGAGTGAACTACGACCACGATTGAATTCACCATACCATCGATAAACACTGGTCCTTGATGGAGCTTCATCGCCAAAAATTGAATTAAGTTCATCCATGCACTATTGCTGAGCTAATCCACGCCGAAAGTTGTAAAAAATAATCGCACGAAAATGTTGACGATTTAATTCCATTTTTGGGCCGAGATGAATGTTTTAAGTTACTGTAAACAACACAAATAGCGCTCGTATGTCAAAACGTTCTGAGTGCGTATAACCTCAAAAATGTCCAACTTTACGAAAGAGCTGTCAATTGCCGGATTGCAACACTAGGGTTGCCAAATCCCGAAACATAAGAGGCAACCCTCGTACCAGTCAACTTTTTGAGTTTTTTTTTATGTGGATAGTCCTTCACATTTCAATATCTTAAAGAACACATAATTGAACAAATCGCTCAAATTAAAGTAAATTATGTTAATGCATAACGGACAATTTTGCTAAAAGATTGAAAACTTGTACAGTTGCAGGAGGTGATCATCTATTTGGCAATTCTCTTCATTATTAACCACACCATGTTTGCTTGAGTATTCAACGAAAAATGTGTGGTTATTTCTAATAAATTTTGTATTTTATAATGTAAAACTTGACACAATTTTGAACACCCTATATTGTTTAACATACATCGTGTATTATATTAATACGATTGGGTGGATTCATTCGTTGGCCAACCGCTAATGACTGTACATAAGACTGAAAATAAATTTAGAGCATCTACCGCAAGTATTCATCTCCGACAGAATTGAAAATAATTGCTAAAAAATCAAAAGTTCACGCAATATAGATCATTACACTACCCAGTAAGTCAAAAGATAAATACGCACATTTTTTTCCACCCTGGCACGTGCGTGTGACTCACAATAGCGTAGATACATAAAAGCAATACACACTTCAAATGGATTTGTTAAAAAAAAAATCATAGAAAGGTTATTGACCACCAAAGCGGAATGTGCGTGGATGACCTTGATGTTACAGCTGATGAACGACAATTCGTTGTATGCGGATTTAAACAGTTAAAGGGGAAATAAAGCACAGTAAACGAAAATAGAGAAATATCAGCTTGTCGAAAGCCGAGGTTTTCAGAAGGGGAACGATGGTATAACTTAAACACTGATGACATTCGAAAGCCAGGGGATTTTCAATGTTAAATGACGCTGTCAAACCCAAAACTGAGTCGACTCCATCAAGCAAACATTTTATAAAGGTGCCTTAAAGGGGAAATTAGAACTTTATATTTATACTAACCCGCCGTTATCATTTTATATGAGTGTTCCGCTTTGATGATTACACTGACAGCCAACCGTAATTACATCCCAACTAGCTGACGCGTATACGAGCGACCAAAACAAAAACCACAATTCACTTTCATTTGAAAGCAAAAAAAGGAGCAGAAAAAGAATGAAAATAAATAGAATTACACGAAGAGGAAAAAGCTCAGTCGAGCAAGATAATATTTACCAACACACCTATCACCAGATCGTACTACCGAGCCGGACGGATGCCACGATCTGTTGGGCACTTCGTCGCGCACCTCTTCTCAGTTTGTACATAGAAACGTGCGAAAATCTAATTTTAAGAGGTTATACAATGTTGATTTTATTACTATTATTTATTTGTATCGAATCGCTGGCTGGTGTTGGCGTGTGTGGGTTAGTAATGTACATGACGTATTCGCATGCTTCTCAGAACGCCGAATCAACGCGCAAATCAGTTTCACTTTCAGTTATAACTAACGTGTAATACTTTGCGTTGAATTTATATGAGTGCGATTGAACTGAGCCGGCCGTTGATTTCCGATATACTTGTGTCATAATTACACAACTGAACTTACTTCGAGCCGAAGCGACTGTATATTGTTGGCTGATGCTCGGTGTTTGTTCTTCTGTGCCCAAGATTAGTACAGATTTTTATTCCTTGTAATTAGTTGGGTAAAGCCATCAAAGCCTAATATTACTGATAATACGAGTGCGTCAGCTGTAAGAGTTGTCTTTGATTTCTCACACGTGGGCGGTTTATATGTGTGACTGCAACCACACTATGTTTATCTAACCGGTCTGATTACCATTCACTTGGACTTTATAAACGGTGGTTGAATGTTGGGTTCCTACCAGTCTTCAGCGGTAGTGCAGGAAGGTCTTAAGCTACAGATCATGCACGCTTTGAATTTGATTAATAAATTCTCACCATTGGAGCGTTGACAACAAGTCGAAAGAAGTTTGTCGCTAAAAAAAAGCAGTGTGTTTAACAATTTTCACAAGAATGAATATATAATAAAAATATTCATAAATCCATCAGCTCTCGTCACACTGTTGATTTCTTAACACAACTTCAAATCCATCTACCACTGTGTGTGAGGCGAATGTTCTACTTTTAACCGTCATGTAGGACTAATAAAAATTAGCTAACAGACTCTGAAATACTTGTCTGGTCCTTACAGCTGCAAATGTGAATTATGGAATTATAAATCTCAAATCATGTATTTTGCACTATGAGCGTCATGTTTCAATTTGGAGATTTGTGACTTTCATACATTATACATGAAAGAAATGCTAGCTGGGTTCTATAAAAATACTTCTTCTCCCCTTTCCAGCATTTGCGATTTTAATTCAGAAAAATCATTTTCTAATTTAGCCATTCTTTTTTTTTAGAATAGATACTTTACAGTCAGTCTTCTCTATATACTTCTAGAACAAATTAGAGGGCCAAAAAGCCGCCGGTTCTCAATAAAGCAACAATTCTCATCTCTTTTATTATGTAACACCACGAAACTTTTTTAACAACATTTTTAGCACATAAGTCCACTCCTGGAAGGAGTTTTTGTCACATCGCGGACGCTCATCGTTCTCTCTCACAACTTGCATTTAACGGATGGTCACGAACTTATTTTTCTGAATTAATGTGTTCAGGAATTCACCTTTCAAGTTACTTAGCAACGTAATATTGCTTTTCCTTTCATGTACATTAGCCAGATTTTTTTTTTTTTTTTTTTTTTTAAATAAAAATGAGTAGAAATATAACTCTGTCGGCACCACTAAGTTTATTATTGACAGATTCCTCTATACTCTCTCCAGAGATAATATTGGGGCTGTAATCGATTGGGAAAAGGGGCTATTCTGCTCGGGCAAATTTTAAGGACTCAGGTATCAACTGTTTCATACTCATGTTCCAGATCCAGATGAACGTAAAGCCGAAAACTTTTTATTGGTGTTTTTGCCAAATTGTCTTGGAAATAAACAAATCACGTTAAGATTAATTGTAATCGCTTGATTGAATCCCAAAGTTAACTATCCGTACTTTGGACAAGCTTTATTTCAATGCCAATGCATTTTTGTGTATATTATTTATTTATGGCTTTCATGAGATAATCGATATAAGTTATTTGGAATAAGCCTGTCTTATGCCATTATTATGCAGCATTGTTAAATGGCCCCATTTGTTCAAAAAAAAAAAGAAATAACTCTCGTACGTCAGTGTTTTCAGCTTGCACTTCATTTCACTCTATTCATGGAGGGATAATGTAAACAAATCCATCAGTTTTGTCTTTATATGTTCAATATTTCGTTTTCTTACGTGAAAAAAAATGGAAATAAACCTTGCATTGCACCATGCCTGAGTATCTAATAACCGAAGATTCTTTGTTATGTTTTTTTAACACTAACGCGCGCACTAAAGGAAGTTTTGTATAACCGTAAAAGACCTTGGATGCAGGTGAAAAACCAAAACACACCCTAAGCTTGATCTTCACACAAAAAAGGTTATGGTGACAAGTTGGTGGACGTCGAAAGGACCAATACACTTTTCATTTCTTCACCCACGAGGAACGATAAACGGTTTGAGCATTTTGATTTATTCGGCTTAATTGAAGCTATTTACAAAACTATCATCCTTATAAACTAACTTAAGACTAAAAAAACTAAAGTAGTAATTAATGCAAAAAAACGAAAAAAAAACAGAAACAATGACAAAAAAGGAAGGAGAAGAGGACCTCATGGTGGGGGAGGCAGGAGGCTGGGGAAGAGCGAGTGTATGTTGGGGTGGCAAATGTGGCATAAGTGAGACAGCGATCAATGTACGGCAAATGTGTTGGAATGTGTACGGGTTGCGAGGGGATAGATGGTGGGCGGGGCAAGGTCAGGTGGGGAAAGAGAGGAGACGGCGTTTGAGTGCAGTAGATGTAAGGTGGAAATCGAAGGAGGTGGGGTAAGAGTTAGCCGGTCTCAGCATTACCGAAATGGGATCATTAGAGCCGTAAGAAGTGTGGTGGGTGGGCCGATAGAAGAGACGAGGGTTACGCAGGTTACGGGGGTTAGTGTGAAGTGCAATGATGGAGAGCAGGCTTGGGCAGTTGATTGTGCCTGAAAGGAGACGGTGGATGAAAAGGATATCGGCATGAGTTCTGCGCTTCTCAAGTGTGTTGAAGTTAATCAGATGGAGCCGGCTTGTGTATGGGGGGAGAATCCGAGGATCCTCCCAGTTCAGTCCGCGGAGGGTAAAACGCAGAAAACGACGTTGCACGCTTTCGATTCTGCGAATACGGGACGGATAGTGTGGAGACCAGACCTGACTGGCGTATTCAAGAAGAGGGCGGACGAAGGCAATGTAGAGAGAACGGGAAACGTAAGGGTTAGAGAATTCTTTAGACCAGCGTTTCAAAACCCAAGGACAGAGTTGGCCTTAAGAATAATATCATCGATATGCGGGATGAAGTTAAGATCCCGACTTCAAGGCAGTTATTACGGCACCAGGTTGAGAAGTTGTCGAGATGGAGAAGTGAGGAGTCAAGAGGAGACGCTATCAAATATTGTGAGGAAATCGAGATATTGCATGCCAAATTGGCTGAACAGCAACCTGCGTTGGTCAATAGGCACGACCCGATCCTTTTGCATGACAATGCGCCACCCCATACCTCACAAGTAACGGTGCAAAAACGGTTGCAGTTGGGATTTGAATTTCTTCCGCATCCACCGTACTCTCTTGACATTTCTCCAAGGGACTACCACCTTTTCCGCAATCTTTTTTTTTTTTTATACTAACGCGCGCCACAAGGGGATTTTGAAGTACCCTTAAATATCAGAGTACAGTGCGAGCGGATGGAGAGGAAGTGGATAAGGAAAGGAGGTGTCGATGTATACTGGTCTTGAATGTGTGGACATCACAACGACCAGGAAACACATGATCAGGCAGAACATTCCACAATCGTGTGGTTCTAAATTGTTTACATAAGTGTATTTTAAAAGCGAATGCAATATGGTATTGCCATTCGAACACGGCAGTATCTTTATTTGATATGGTCTTTGGAGAATTTTAACTTTCACGCACGACATTGCACATAAGTTTTACTATCATTATTATTTGTTATTTATTAGTATGCAGGAACCCAAAAAGTCATGACCTCACCAACTTTGCTATCCAACCGTACGCTCTCGCGAACACTTTCCCTTCACTCTTCATCTCTTAATCCCACTTTATCATGGTCACGCTTTACATTGCCCGCCCAAACCCGTTGCGATCTTTAGACCGGTTTTTTCCCTTTAGTGATCCGTAAAGAATTCTACGCACGATTCTGTCATTGTCCATGCTCGGCCCATCTTAATCGATATATGACCTACGGTCGGCCACCAACCGGGCCAAGCAGATGGCAGACCGAGCTGTCTGTCTTAGTTTAAATAATAATATATTTTTCAGGTATACTGTGGCAGTATCTCAGATTAACAGTTCCGTCTCCAGAGTTAATACGGGCACAGATAATATTTTTATCGCATCAAAATATAAGAATGCTTTCGGTAGTATGTTTCCCTATTTTTTAAAAATCCATATTGAGTGTGACCAGAAGAATAAGAATAGAACGAGCTCAGATGGTGATTTTAAATGCCTGGAGCACAAAGTAATGAAGAACTACAAGGGACATCAATTTTTTTAAAAATCGTTCATGTTGTGTAAAGTACCCTATGTTTTTTCTATGGTTTTTTAATACACGTGGTCGCAAAGAGGATCATATGATACTCTCGATTATGAATGCATATCCGGCTGAAAGAAGACTGAGAAATTGGAAAAAGTTTTTGAAGCATGTTGATTTACATTCAAAAGTAGATTGTAACAGGGGGAACGCATGTCCTCTCAGAGCATTCCATTCTGATATTTTTCGACTGAAGGACGATTCTTTGTTTTTTTGTTGATCTCAAATATACCTTTAGCAAACTGGTGAAGATGCTCACGGCGGCGAATACTTCAGGACGGATTTCGCGGGCGAATATTTCACAAGGAGCAATGCGCGACTTCTGTCGAACATTTGTGGTAATACCGTTGTGTTCACAAAAATAGCAGTGCAGCCCAAATAAATTAACGAACGTAATGATAGCAGAATTATTATTTAATTTAGTGAACTGTATATAACAAGTTTATTGAATCATATTTTAAAAAAATATGTAAGGCGCAGTAGAAACTAAAATATTATAAGGAGGTTGTTTACACAAATAGCAAGAAAAAAAATTAAATATTCAAAAGCTAAGGTATCGCCTCATACACGGCATTTATTACATTGCCCTACAAGTTTTCAATTAGGTTTAGGTCGGGGGGTTGTGCGAGCTATTCCGTGATGGGAATTCTTTGCTCTTCAAACAATGATTTTGCCTTTTTTTTTTTAAATATATTTCTCTCGGGAGAGAGGAGCCTATGCCACCACATAACTGTTGTAGTTCTTTTTGAACAGTTGCAGGTTGTTACGCTCCTGGAATACCAGCGCGGGGAGGGAATTCCACAGCTTCCCCGCTCTGTAACGGAACGAATTCTGATACAGAGACTCTACCCACTAAAATCTTAATCCATAACCAATATATAACTTTTATCATATTGTTTAAAAAATGTACTAGTAAGTATATGTAAACACTTATAGCTAAAGTATCATAAGTTATCTGTATTGCTTATTGTAAAAATTATTGATGGTCAATAAATACAGAAATGTAAAAAAAAAAAAAAAGATACAGAGATGGTCGCGCCGTCGGGAGATGAACCGCAAATTGGTGCGATCCGTCAGATTCTCTTGTGGAGCGCATATAAGCCGAATTGCGCGGAATAATACCACAAATCTCCGAAGAACAGTACCCGTGTTAATATCTGTAAAACAGGCAGAGGTCGGCTACCCAACTTTGATGTGATAGCGTCTGTAGTCCCGATGTCAGCGCCGAGTCCCCGATCAGGCGGATCACTCGTCTCTGTATGCTCTCAAGTAGGTCGAGGGTATGATTAGGAGCAGAGTGCCAAACATGAGAGCAATGTTCGAGCACCGGTCTAATTTGTGATTTATACAGGAGAAGTTGAGCCGGATTAAACTATTTCTTGACTCTAAAAAGATAACTTAGTTTTCCAAAGGTAGACCTGGCGATGCTCGACACGTGTTTATGCCACAATACATTCCCACAGACCGTAACGCCGAGCAATTTCAAGCTTTCCCTAAATTCGAGTGCCTGGCCAGTCATCATCAGCTGTGGAACCGATGATCTACGTTTCCTTGTGAATGTTGAATTTTGTCTTCGTTGCATTGAAGTCGACGAGATCGGCCTTTCCCACCTGTAGGAATTTATTCAGATCCCGATTCAGGGAGTCGATCTGGCTACATCTCACCTGGTGCGACCTTGATGCACTAATCGGCCGAGAACTCGAAAAAGATGAAACAAGTGTACTATCATACACAAAACTGAACACCCTGTTATCCGTCGACTCCAAAATCATTTATGTGAAGCCAAAACAAGGTTGAAGTGAAAATAGAACCTTGCGACACCCCGGAATTAGCAGGGGACAGACCTGAACATTCGCCGTCCACAACAACCCGTATCGATCGATTTTCGAGGAAGCTCTTCATCCAGTCGCAAAGCTGCTGGGAAAGTCCATATAAACGAAGTTTACTTAGCGATGCCCCGTGGCAGACGCGGTCAAAAGCCTTGGAGATATCCAATGCGACCGCTCTTGGCAGACCATGCCGCTCGTTCGCAGATGTCCATATATCAAAAGGTCTCCCGTGGACCGCCTGCCACGGAATGCGCATTGACGATCATTCAGAAGTCCATTCCACTCTAAATACTTAATTAACTCGGCATTGATGACCTTTTCCATTATCTTAGTTAACATAGACATTAATACTATCGGACGGTAATTTTGTGGGAGACACATTTTTCCCCTCTTTGGGATTGCCTGAACTCGGGCGATTTTCCAGTAAGCAGGATAAGTTCTTCGTTCTGAGGATAAGCGAAAGAATCTGCCAAGAACCGGCGACAGTTCTGGAGCACAACTTTTAAGGACTATTGCTGGTATTCCCTCCGGGCCGGTTGCCTTCGTACAGTCCAGTCTACGTAGAATGCGGGCGGAATCTCACATCCCGCATCGATGACCGTACTGGCACGATTACAGGTGGCTCCAAAAGACCGCGAACACATTGGCTTTATCCTTTGAATTTGTCAGTAGTGTCCCCTGCCCATCACTAACGGAGAAAAGGGGAGGAAGGAGGGAGGAAGTTACTGCTGACACCCCTTGGTATTAACCAGAAGGGACGCGGACCAGTTGGACTCAAGGAGTTTATTAGTCACTCTGTCGTTGTAAGCCTTCTTCGCGGTATCAGTCGCCTGGTTGCACGGGTTCTGGTTCTAACACAATTCGTTCTGGTCACCGCGGTGGGATTAGAGCACCATTGTTTAAAAGCTCTATTTTTCCCGCTGTAATCTGCTCGCATTTTTTATCAAACCAAGGTTTATCAGATGAATATCTTTTGATGGAATGTGGAATGTAGATCTCCATCCCGAGAAGAATAATCTCTTTGACCGACTCCGAGCATGCGTTAACATCGAAGTGTCCAAAGCACACCGCCGACAAAGGAAAGTATGCGAAGAAAACTCGAAAACCTCGAATCTCGTTTCCCAGTGGCGCAGTAATCTCCACGTTATAAATGCCCGGACTGACACGGAGAACCTTTTCTCGAACCGGACCGACTATTTCACGGAGCCTATAGCTTGATGGGATGGTATTTCACCGGGCGGCAGGGCGTTGGGACCCCACCTACCACTCGGCCTTTAGTCGTCTCTTACGACAACCCGGCCTAGCTGTGAGTATATTCTAACGCCCTACTTACAGGGCTACTCATGTTGGTATACTCAAACTAACGGCATTTTCTAACTTGCAAATGGCAACATAATATCGTCGAAAATGTTGCAAGCAAGCCGAAATCATTAATTTTGCTCCCCCATGTTTAACAGACTTGATTTTGTATCGGTTTGTTGTACTTTGGGGCCTTCCTTCTCCATTTCTCTTTGCACCAATCCTTATGCGCCTATGCAAATTTGATTCTTTTACCTAAACGGTCTTTTTTAAGAGGTACTTTGGGCGAACTTCGAACTAGTAATTTAGTTTCCAGTGGCGTCTTCGTATCGTTACAGTGCTCATAGATAGTTGAAGATCGTTCTGTTTTGCTAGGTGAAATATTTTTCAGTCAGTTCGCTTATTTGCCACTTCAGTGCATTGCGCAATATTTTTCCCCAACATGCTCGGATGTCTTGGCTTGTAACTAAATAATGTACAAATAAAACAACATTTACTTACCAAAAAATAATTTTTAATAGTATTTTAAAATAGTTTCCATATTCTGAAAGATGATTGAGCACTGCTATTTCAAATGTAAATAGGAACACCCATGTAAGAGTTCCATTGCCTTTTTTATATCCTATTTAACGCATACAGTGCTGGTTGTACTGTCCCCGACATGAATAAGGCAACTGAATTACAGTTTTGTGTGAATTCTTGGTTGGTAATGGCTAAACTGGATGGGATGGGTATTTATTGTAATTTTTAAAAAATTCTAAGCACTTTGCTTAATTTTTTACTTCTTCGAATTTGTGCTCAATTCTGTTAAAAGTTGAATTTAAAAAAAAAAAAAAAGGATGTCAAACTTAGTTCAATGGTTACAGTCTGACCCAAGTAGTCCACAGAGTGACTCTGTGGGGATTAGGGGTTTTGTGCCAAACACGGACACACGGTTCATTCCTATCCCCATCCGACTGTCACTAATTGTTCTGACATGTACCAAGGAAACACCAACACACAGGACAAGTAAAAAATAGAAAACACACTATTTCTTTGTTTAGTTTTAGTTTTATTTTAAAAGAAAAACACAATTATTGGAATAACTAGTTTGAATACATGGATTATTGTTCGGTTTCATTTTCTTATTGGATACTAACATTTTACGGTAGCACTGCGTGAAAGTTACATTATGAAGTCAATAAAGACAACACAATCTTCGAAGACTGCAGGGAATATAATATTCGACACGGCGGTTGCAAACACTCAAATAGACGCGCTCGCGAAAAGGACAATTAAGAGGGATAGCTGAAGTAACTTTCGACTCACACTCGACTTTGTATGTACGCACCGTACCGACTGGCGGTGGGCGGCGATGCAACCGTCTCGGTCAGTACGACTCGACGATATTCGATCGTTTGGGGTGAGTTTTTGGTGGTGTGGTGAAAAGGAAATGAAATTTCCTTTGACCAGTGACCAATGGAAGGCGATCTCTGGGACGCGGTGGTGTATGTGTGTGTTTGTACACATCACCGTGTTTATCGATGCGTTTAGCCAAGGATAAACTAAACCTGAAACGATAAAAAAAAGAAAAAAGGGAGAAACGACCTAAGGCATCGAAGAGATGTGCTATAAGCAAATATGGGACGAGGGCATCATAAAAGTCTTAGATGAATGGTGCCCTTGTGTAAATATACGAATAGCCATTCGAAAGAGGTGCTAATTTATTACAATACTTTATACAATGAGAATTGTATATCGTATCTTAGGTCGGTGGCCAAAACGAATCCCTTGCTTACATTTGTATATGCCGGGTAATTAGTTGCGGCAGGGAAAGAAATTGAAGATTGTTTGTTAGTGGAAAAACAAACGATGAGTTGAATCCTATGCATGTTTACATGCGTAGAAATATAGTTTATGGCATCTGTAAAAACAAGCTGTCCGACATAGGATTTTAACACAGACAAGAGGTGCCGACTGGCTTAGGATTCATGATGCCATATGCACTTTAAAGAATTATTTCCAGGAACCTTATCTAACGCGTTGTATACATAAATGTCCTTGCAAAAGGAAATGTTTCAGGTATGCTGGGTGGAGATTGCGGTGCAGGTCTGGGAAATTGAAATTTGCCTGGGAACCAAAGGTACCGAATAGGTTTTGGGATTCCTGAAAAGGTAGAAAAGAAATCTTACAGGAAATTATATGCGAAGAGATGCATGAAGGTAAGTTTTCTTTTACAGCGACTTTTTAGATTATACCTTAGATAATCCTAGATGCGTAAAGCATTTAAGGTGCTAATGCGATTGCATTAGCGAAATTATATGATTGGATAGAGTTATGGGTGTTTTTTAGGAAGGCGAACCGTGGGGTTTGGCGGAACCGTCACTCCTTTCTTTTCTCTGAGATGTGCCATTAAGATATCTTGCTAACTTAATGCTGCGAAAACCATATTGGCGATCTTGAAAGAGGTCGAATGTTTCAACATTCCATAACTAATACTCCGTAACCTTCGATAGAAATTAGTTAGTCGGCGAATCAGTCTTTCTACTTTCCTAAAATGATGAAAAATTACCTATTAAATCTATAATGTTCCTATTGTCGATAACTGTATTTGTGGTGATTATTAATACCTTTATTACAACGAAGGATACCATATGACGTGGAGAAGTGAAGTGAATAGAAGTCAACAGGTCTACTAACTTGGTTCAATTTTCTAAAAACAAACGGTGGCAAGTGATACGCCTTTATGGCAAATCGCGCTAACATACCAGGTAATTAAAGTAATCAACAGCAGGCCACAGGTTGGTTAACTGAAATTGTTTACATTTTAAATTTAGGATTATTTAAACATAAATTCAATTATAGCTCCTTACATTATCGTTGTAACAGCCATGCACTCAAAACGAATGTACATCCGCACTTCTCTGCGTTATCCTCTGCCTCCGGTTTCGCTCATACTTTGCTTTTATATTTAAGTATAACACAAATAACTCATTTGTGTGCGGGAAGAATCTCTCATATGAATGGCTATTTAGAAGAGAAAGTTGTTGTACATGACCAAGGTTAAAAGTGTAAAAAAAAAGCATAGACATTAAATTAATGTTAAAACATAAATTCAATTCTCTGTAAAATGATTCCTAATATACATGCAGTGTCCCTGAAGACACGGAAGGACAGGGAATCAAAAGAAGATGGTTCACTCTACCCAGCTGTCCGTACAGCGTAGTTTGACCTTGTAGCTCCCTTACACACCTCTTTTAAAATCATTTAATTTTGTATTTACTGGAGTTGGATTCAATAACGCATACTTTCAAAATATGGACAAGTAAGCAAAACGATTTAAAATTGCATGGCAACTCCACAAACATTAATTAAATCTTCGAATACAATATTGTAATATAACTGATATTAAGTCTAAATTAAATTTATGACATCACATTACTGATACGCAATCTATCGTGAACCTTATAAATACATTTTCGATACGAAGTAAAGTTAAATAAAAACCAAAGCTTAGAAAGTAACTAATCTACAATACAAACCGGATTGCAATCTACAATACATACCGCATTTGACTCAAGCAGAAAAACGACTATAATTATTCACTTTTGTTTTTTAGCTTCAACTTTAAGACATTAATGTAAACTTCATCCAAAAATAACTAACTTTTGTTTCCCGAAAATAAAAGTCAATTTCAATTCGATTTAATGAATAATTCATTTCACCACATGTTGTCAATTTTAAAGAAAATCATTGCAACTATAGTACGTCAAACCGCATTTACTTCTAACTTGCAAAGCTCAATTATTCATTCAACAAATAAAGTGGATAATTAAAATCAATTTAACGCCTCACTTATGTTTGGTGTAGACTTTTACAAAACCTTATCTTTTTATACTTATGTCGTCTACTAGACAAAACATCAGCCCGTGATTGAATTCCTTCGAGGGAGGATTGAACTACATGATGTATTGTTTCTTTCCTTTTTTGTCTAGACATCTACCAGCATAAGTTTTCCTTTAATTAAATCGCATTTTATTCCGCTAGCATTAATACGGAAAGGTTTATATAGGCGGCGACTATTTAGTGCGAACAGTATAAAAAATACGATGACCGAATATTATAATTAGATGAATCGATATATCCCAATAACTGTTTCGTTTGATCTAAATTGAATGAAAATAAATTCGTGTCCATTAAAAATATTTAAATTAGCTCCGGTTATTCTTTTATTTGTATTGTGTTTAGTAAAGAAAAAGTCACATAATCTGTAGATGCGTTCAAATGAATTTATGAACCAAGACGTAAGCCTAACAATGAACTAAAACTTTACGAATTTCAATTTCAAGGTGAATTGACTATAATATAACATTTTTGCCTAAAACTGAGGCATTCGCAGTTCCGTGTTGCTACAACCTTGACAACATTTTATGAACCCATTTAAAGTTTTTGTTTTTTTCATTATCTTTACAAAAACCTTTTTCCTTGTTTGCTTGATTGTAAACCTGGTACATACTGAATGGAAAAATATACACATCTGTTCACTAAATGAGTTTTGCAGAAATAGCAAGGGCATGCGTTCATAACGAAGCCAGTTAAAAAAATTACGTTTAACGGAAGTGGAATTTTTGACTCTTGATATAAAAATTGTTCCCGTGAGTAAGTTATCCTAAGTTATCGTGCCCCGTGATTAAGCCTTTAGAATATACACACAGCTAGGACGGCCTGTCGTAAAAGGCGACTAACGGTCAAGTAGAGATGGAGCTCTATCAACTATCAGACTACAGGTTTCGTGGAATGGTCGGGAAAAATCCTTGGCCATCTTCCCGAGCGAGAATGATAGACTGGTACAAGGTTCACAGACTGATACGAACGGGTACGAACAAAGTTGGTAAAGGTCATATGTCGGTCCCAGATACCGCACCGTCAAGCTGTTCATTCGCGAAATAGTCTGGAGAAATCTTCGACTATGTTCCGGGCATTTGACTCATGATCCGGGCTAAAGTTGAGATAAGACATGGTAGTACTATAGCATTTGCGACGATAGTGAAGAACGTGTGATTCGAACTGATGCTATGACAGTTAGAATCGCAAAAAATTGAACCAATGCTCAACACACCAGGCCACTGCCGCGTGTACGAATTCGATTTCTAAACTCAAGTACACTCAACTGATGTGGAATTGCTATGTTATTACTTGGTATACGGCTCTGATGCTTTGCTTATTCGAATTTCTTTCGGCGTTCTTCACTATTTGCTTGTATATTGTGTGTGTATCTGTTAGAAACGTCACAGTACCTCTTGAAATAAAGGATTCCGGCGGTTCTCCGGATTCGGAATTTTTTCTTTTCGGGGGACTATGGAATCATGTGCAAATGTTTTGAAAGCAAACCAAATTGTAAACAACTTGTCTTCTCCTCATAATCGGGTCCACCCGCGAAACACAGTCAACGTTCCACTGGTAACGCCATTTCTACATCAGAGACATTGCTTTCACCAATACTAATGTAAACGCCGTTCACTAAAATCTGCAAACAGCGAAACCTAATATCCTAGCGCTAAGCAAAACTCAGGTCGACTCGTCAACTGAATTGCCATATCTTCTTCGCCCAAGCTACGATTTACATGCGAGATTTCGTTTTAAGAGTGGAATATGCGTCTTGTAATATTATAATTTGTAATATGATGATAATGATGAGTATTGTAACTACTATATAGTACGTGCCTTGCACTTCTGCTGTGGAGATTTAGTGGGAAAATGTTAGATTTGTTACCTAGTTATTCAGCACGACGTCCCGATGCTGAGCCACGGCTCCAACCGGCTTAGAGAACTCTTGCTTTTGCTGCAGAGGGATCCTTATGTGCCGTCCTTTATTTTCGAAATGTGTTTTAGTTTCCCCTTTGTTGAATCTGCAACACCATTTGCAACACAATCTCGTAAACACTGAGTTGTATATCCACTGAGATCGCCCAATAGGTAACACAACGTTAAATGTCTTCTTGTTCAAATCCAGCAATGTAGTTTGTAGATTATCCAGTGTCGGCTCCTCTGGATGTTCTCCCGATGCGGCACTGATTAGTTACTTTTAGCTTGCCGAACAACCGCTGTTAATTGAATTTGTGCTTATTACACCCAAAAAGCAACGACAGAGGCCACACAAATTCACAGGAAAGAACGGAAATCACTTCAACGTCAACGTTTGCCTTTCTGCAATTTCTCTTCGATGAAAAAAACTACTTTTCACTTTTCTTTCGTCTTTAATCTCCTTTTCTTTTTACATTTTTTTTTCTTTTTTCTTTTTGTTTTTTTTTTTTTACAAAAAAAGGATTAACACACGGGACAATTTCTTTTCTTTTTTCTTCCTTTTTTCCTTGCTACTCCGTTAACAAAAACGTTCTCTTATCTCTCAAAAAAAACCGTCGACAACGGAATTCAAAACCGTATACAACAAACATTGACCCTTTGTCTCTCTCGCTCCCCATTCACGTCCACTTCGAAAACCGAATTCGAACTCGAAGAACTGCACGATCCACACCCGAGTCGGGGCGTGTTCAAAAACTCACTTCTGGGTCGTGCAACTCCTCCACCAGCTTACCATCATACCACCTTAAAACAAATTACATTAAAATTACAAAATGATTAATTGATGGGGTGGCGGACGCACGTAACAGTCTTCACCAGATTCGAATAATGGTTGCAAGTCATGCTGAAGAGTTTTATCAAATTTCTTTATTGTCTCTATCGATCCTTGAATTACTGGTCTAGCTATATTTGAACATCTTTCACGTACCGCCGGGTAGATACAAATCATTCACCCAGCTTCTGAAATTGTCGTGGTTGGTGATTATAACACACGATTGGTACATGCTAAGCATCCCCGTCAAGTACGGAGGAAGGGCGTTGCTAATTGGCTAGATTTGTGGTATTTCTTCGCATCCTTTTCGTGATCAGACGTCTGGCGCTAATCTCACAGATGTCAACAGAACAAATTTTGTCAGAATCAGAAACGCGTGCAATCAGGCGTTTGATGCCGCGAAAAATATTCACAATGACAAAGTGACCAACAAACTGCTTGAGTGCCCAACTGGTTCGCGTCTCTCCTGGAGAATGACAAAGGTTATCAGCAATGATTTCGGTTTTTTCTCCTTTTCTCCATTAGTAACGGGCAGCCATGAGTTCAAAAGAAAAAGCCAATATTTTCGCAAATTCAACCATAATGCTGCTCTTTTGGGACCACAATTATCTTTTGTTTTTCATGTTTAAGTGCGGTTCTTTCTCAAAAGCAGCAAATTTCTTGTTAGGCTTGTGCGTATTTCTTTTTTCTTTTGATCCTATATTTACCAGTTTTTTGCAAACCCCCAAACGTTCGTGAATTATAATCCAGACATCGAATTTGTAAAGTTAAGTTGAGTAGTTATTTGATCTCTTAATTGATTTTTTGTATAAATCACAGTCACATTTCTCCTTCTTTTATAAGATAGTGTCAGCCCAAATTACTTTTATTTAATTATTCTTTTTTCAGTCGAAGATTCTAATATTCAATCCTTCAGTTGCTGTTTGCTGTGCAATTTCCTTCCTCTATTTATTTTATATAAAAAAAATCACTTTTTTCTTTTCTTTAAACGGAATATTTGAATATAATTTTGATGGGTTTTTGTTTTTTTCTTATGAACTTTGGTTTTTATTCATTTATTTATGTATAATGTTTTTTTTTTTTGTTTTGAGTTATTCAAATATCCATTTTACTTTTATTTGCACATGTTGATGTCCATGCGGTTTGTTTCTTGAATGCTTTTTAATTCAAATTAGTTCTTCAAGGGTCATAAACAAAAACAGAATTTATTTATAACAATTATGTCCTGTCTAAAAATTAATCAATGGCATGAATACGCCAGAAACAGTTGCTCTACATACTCTATCTTAGAATGTCGATATATAATAAACTAGTTGCTGCTATAGTAGTAGTAGTAATAGTGGCGAGAACGGGGCAAGTTCTGATTTTTCCACCACATATGGATGTACGTTGAATAATACTTGGCATTCATATATGATTATTGGCTTACTGAGGGCCATGAAGCATATAACATTTATTAGTTGTCAAGATGGTTGCTGCGAAAGAGCTTACTTGTTAAAACCACAGACATCATTGTTTTGGCCAGAACCAGCTTTCTACATGTTTGTTGAAATATCGGTTCTGATCCAGCCAATTGCCCAAGTATTCGACTACATTTTTAATTCTTATTATATACTCGTGACGCCTAATGAAAACTAGATTTTGAGTCGAAAAAAAAAAAAAAAAAAAAAAAAAATCTTGCGATAACCAGAATCACCCACATCCGTGAGGATGTTGGGCTCGGTCTCGCGGCATCTGGAAAGAGAAGAAAAAAGGGGGGGTATCCAAGGATAGTGTGGACAGTGTTAGTCCAGGTGTTCTCTAACTACTTTTATAGAGGGATGGTGGGAAAGAAATCGTACAAGACCGGTAGGTCTTGGGTGCGGTAGTGAACGCAGATCACGTCTTTGGCGTCTGGTAATCTGCGCTTTGGTCGGTGTGTGTGTTTGTGTTTGTGCCGTCTTGTACTGTGCGTTCGTGTGTGTGGTTCGTTAATAGTAGACCCTATGGGATGGGTCCAGGAATCCTCTATTATAGAGGGGAATGTTGTTGGGATGGGTGCTTTCTTCAGTTTTGTACTGAAGAAGAAATTGTGGGGGTTTGATCCGAAGAGATCGAGAGAGAGAAGGGTCAAGAACGCAAGAGTCCCGTACAAGTAGGTTCTCGCTGTTCTGAATGTTTTCGAGGTACTTATATGCTAATTGAAGCAAGTACTCGTCGATAGGGGTAATGGAGGCGCCTTCGTATAGGTGAGAGTTGGGGTAATGACGACCGTCAGGCCTTCTAGAATGATTGGTGCATCTTCTGAGGAGTTTCCTTTCGAAAACCCGAAGTCTTTCCATTTGAGCCGAAGATATGCAGGACCATATGGGAAAGGCGTACGATATTCCAGATCGGATTAGCTGCTTATAGCAGAGAAGCTTAACTTTGGTGTCAACTTTGTTCCCCCACTTCAAGATGTTGTGCAGTTGCTTAGACCGACCGAGGCCCCTTTGGAGAATGTGGGTCACATGTTTGATGAAATTCATTTTTGGGGTATAAGTGACCCCGAGATATTTCATATTGTCCTGTGGTCTAATCGTAGTATCTCCCATTTTTATTCGAATATTCTGTGAATATCGAGAAGTAGGTTGGGAGTGTTTACTACTCAGAATTATGGCTACTGCGCTTCCAGTCGTTGCAGTAGTGTTGAATTTCATTGAATTCCTGCTGCAATAGGCTGTTAGTGATCTCAATTTTCTGTAAATCATAAGATCGATTGCATACGCATTGGTGTTATGTAGAGTACCCATCAAGTCTCTAGGGTATATGCTGGAAAGGATTGGATATAAAATAGCACCGCTTCTTGTTGGAGACCATTCTCCATTTTTTAAATAGTGTTGGTGGACACGGCAATTTTAACAAAGAATCCCTTCTCATTTAACACGTTACAAAGTATATATACGAATACAATAGCTTTTAAATGTCTATTATCCTTCAAGCCATATAGTGTCGAAAGGTCTTTTCAAATCAGTCAGATAGACATTGGTTCATTAATTTATTCCAGATGAGTTTATGTGTGATTTCTTGATCAGCATTAAAATTGGTTATTTAAAATAACGATATTTTCATGAACTCGTATGAGCAAGGCTCTATTTATGACCCTCTCAAAAACATTATTGATACTTTGATTATTGAATATTATACAATAAACAATAAACAACCATTCTGGTGCGACACGGTACAACATAAACCGAAAAGAAAGAATATCAACATTATTTGATTTTGTACATCAGCAAGTCAATACTTCGACGAAATAAATTTCTTAGGGTAAGTCCCCTGAAGAATTTTATCACACCAAGAAATATGCAAAAAAAAATTCGATATCACAAGCAAGCACTAAGGTGAAAGTCTTGGAAGTTTACCTTCGCCGCAAGTGTTAATTCTTACAATAGTTTTAAGATTCCTAAATGTAATTGAACTAGCGAAATCTTTGCCAGCAACTCGAAAATACATTCACAGAAAAAAAAGTATTTAGCAGTAGTAACCACAGAAATACATAAAAATGAATATTACACATCTTCTATCAGTAATTAAAATAATAAATAATTAAAATATAGAAAAATTACTTCATTAGAAATGTTATTCTGAAAATATAAAAAAAAATTATATATAGCTCCACTATCAGCATCACAAAATATTTTCAGTGAATGATGATTGATCTGAAAAAGTTTTCTTGTTATATAAACTCATTACTACTACTATTTATTGGCCTGTAGGACCCCGGAAGATTATGACCGCACCGACTCGACTCTGCCATCGTTCCCTGTCCTGTGCGCTCTCTTTCCACGCTTGATCATCCGAACCGATCTCCTCAAGGTCCAACCTAACATTGTCCTCCCACCTCTGCCGTGGCCGTCCTGTCGGTCTCCTTCCGTTTGGTCTACCGTCAAGAATTCTTCGCACGGTCCTATCGTTACCCATTCACGCCACATATCCGGCCCATCTTAATCTTCGCGACCTTATTACTCTCACTATTGTAGGTTTGCGGTATAGCTCTTCCAATTCATGGTTGCGGAGTTTCCTCCATTGTCCTGCCTCCTCGTCATTGTTATGCTGCGCCGTCCTACCTCTATGATCGAGGGAAGAGCGTAGCATTTGAGGTTGTTGATTTGAAAATAATCCTTTTAAACTTTTGGATAACTTTATTCACTTACAATACTATTTGAAATTTAAGTTGCCTGCTTATGGCTTGCGTCGTACAATGGTCATGGTCGACTGGCAAAATTGAAAACCTATCTGAAAACGTCTTAGTTTTCCTTTATATACCTAAACCCTGAAACACATGAAAGTTGCTCGATATGGATTTTGCTGATTGTATCAATCTGCTGCCAGGGTTTTCGGATTGGGATGCATAGGAGTTTGTTATTTGGGAAATCGTTTAGATTATTTGGGTGTTTGTTATTTCGAGCAGCTGCTATGGTTGATCGATAGTGGTTATGGAAACTTTTGGATTATTTGTATGTTATATCGAACAGCTGCTATGGTTGCTCGATATTGGTTATGGACACTTTTGGATTATTTGTATGTTATATTGAGCAGCTGTTATGGTTGCTCGATATTGGTTATGGAATTATTTAGGATTATGGGATATTTATTTAGAGGGGGGAGGATATTAATGGTAGGGCTTTCTGAAGCACTACATCATATTTACTGCCTAAGACCCTTTAAAACTTTATTCTCGAATACACGCAATTTGTTTTCTTCCCGTTTTGTGACAGGCCATGTTTCGCATCCGTATATAACAATCGGCATGATTATGGTTCTATAAACACAGAGCTTTATATTACGTGATAGCAGTTTGGATTTCAGCAGTTTACTGACCGCATGCCAACTAGCGTTGCCGGAATGTAGTCTTTTGTTAATTTCCTTCGACATTTCGTTACTGGCCGTCAGTATCGTTCCCAGATATTTAAATTCTTTAACTTTTTCAAATGTCTTGCCTCTGACGTAGATATGTGTTCGCTGAGGTCAACCTGCTCTCGCCATAATCATATATTTTTCTTGTCTTCATTTATTTCTGGGCCCACCTCTCCTGCCGCTTGCATGATGATTTCACTGTTTTTAGTTACAGTTTCTAGATTATTGCCCAAAATGGCGATGTCTTTCGCATATGCGAGCACTTGTGTGACCCCGTTCGGGGATAATCCGGTCGTGTTGTCGTCTTGTACCTTTCTGATGACATACTCGAGCACACGGAAAAAGACATGGTGAGAGGTGATCCTGTAACGTCTCTAACAGATACACACGCAATACACAAGCAAAATAATGAAGGACATCGAACGAAAATCGAATAAGAAAATACATCAGAGCCGTACACCGTAGTGATAACATAACAATTCACATCAGTGGAGTATAGTTGAGTTTAAAAATTAAACACGGTCAGTAGCCTGATGTGTTACGTTTAGGTTCAATTTTTGTCATAGCGTCAGTTCGAATCACGCGTTCTTCACTATCATTTCAAACGCTATAATCGCCCTGTTTTTGTCCGTCGCGGATTTCAAATGTTTCTGAGAGGTGGTTTTCTATCCTAACTCGCTCGCGATTTGAATGAGGCCGATATATTTTTTCGGGATTCCGCCAACTACAATATGGTAAAGTATATGCCTTGCGAGTGAGTGGTAGGCTTTTTTGAAGTCAACGAACAGTTGGTGAACCGTCCCTCCGTATTCCCACTTCTTTTCCAGCAGTTGCCTTACTGTGAACATTTGGTCGCTCGTTGACCGGTTCCTACGGAATCCGCACTGGTAGTCTCCCAGTATTTCTTCCACGTAGGGTGTGATTCTCGCCAGTATGACGTTTGTTAGTATTTTGTATGTGGTTGGTAGCAATGATATTCCTCTGTAATTTTCACACTCTAATCTGTCCCCTTCTTTGAAAATGGGGGCGACTATTGAGGTTTTCCATTCTTCCGGAGTGACTTTTTTAACCCATACTGTTTTAATCAGTTGGTGGATCTTTCGAGCGGTTGCCTCCCCTCCATGCCTCATAAGGTCTGCCGGTATGCAGTCGGCCCTGTGAGCCTTGTTGTTTTTCAATCGATTTATTGTGTCTACAACTTCGTTGAAAGAGGACTCTGGGATCTGAGGCTCGGCTGCATGTACGTCTGGTGCGTTTATTTGTGGTTGATGGGTGCGCACGTTGAGCAGATTTCCAAACTACTGCTTCCATCTTGTCACGATATTGTTTGTTTCTGTGACCAGACAGCCGTTTGCGTCTCGAATTATTTTGGCTCTCCCTCGGTAGCCATTTATAATTGAATTTATGCCGGCATACATACCTCTGAGGTTCTTTGCTCTGGAATTTTCTAGGATTTTTTCGATTCGAGTCTTCTCCCATTCGCGTTTTTTGTGTTTGAAAAGTTTCATTGTCTCTTTCCGAATCGTCGCGTATCTTTCTGCTTTGACTTCATCGTATCTTTCTAAGTACAACCGCACACTCCGCGCTCTTAGGAACAAGAGAAATAACTTGTGGAACATTTTCCTCAAAACGCGTTCCTTACAAAACTACTCTAACTATCTCGGTTCCTTTTATAAATATTCCGAGCTCTACAACTCCCTCTACACCAACTACCTCACAAAAACATAATCTAATTTGATTAATGAGTCTCGGCTGTATTTTTAAAGAAATGTTCCACCTCTCTTTCCCTCCCGATATCATAGATATTCAATCTATCCCTTTCACAAGGGATCTTCCCTGGTATTTGGAAATCCTCCTATATTAACCCAGATACATAAAAAGGGATCTAAAAACCATATAAGGAACTACCGTCCCATCGCCAAACTGTCTCATATCTCCAAACTGTTCGAAGGAATTCTTTACAACGTGTTATCTTTCTGTTGTAAATCCATCATCTCATCCAACCAGCATGGTTTCCTTTCGGGTAGGTCGACCACAACGAATCTGTTCGAGTTCTCATCCCATACTCTCCGTGCCTTAGAGAAGGGCAACGAAGCCGATGTAATCACCACCGATTTCAGCAAGGCCTTTGACAAAATCTCCCATAATCTCATGCTTTTTAAGCTGTCCTCCCTAGGTTTCGAACCCCTTTTGATCAAGTGGTTATCTTATCTGAAAGATCGATCCTACCAAGTCAAATTCAGATCCTCCCTGTCCAATCCTTTTCTTCCTACGTCAGGAGTTCCGCAAGGCAGCCATCTAGGTCCCCTCCTATTTATCCTTACCATCAATGATGTTGACTCCATTATTAACACTATGCGGTCCGCTTATATTTAGTGATAAGTTTACCATAAAACCGGTGTTTTTTTTTTTTTGTTAAAACCACCTCAGTAGCCGGCAAAAACCTGGAGTCAAAATTCCAAAATCGAACTTTGACATGGCTCCGGGGTACAAGAGATTTTAAAAAAATAAACGATAATGACATTTTGACAAAAATTTTATTTTTCAAATATTACAATTTTTCAATTTTGAAATATTCTACTTCCTCAAAGTTTCGTAATAAAGAGAATTTTATATTTAAGACTTTGGTGTAAATCTGCAGAAGGTAGTTGATTTTGAGTGTAATAATCGGCACATGTTTACATGAAGCTTACACTACATTTTATTTAAAATAAATGAATTAACCAATCAGACAACTATGAAAATTAAAATCTGTAATTTAAATAGCCTCATATAGATACCATACATTTTTTATTGAAATAGTCCATTTCTAAATAGAAGTTTACATTGCGCTTGCATTACATTTTATTTAAGTTACAAGGTTTTTACAAGTGAAGTTACAATGCTATGTTTATAGAATATTCATTCAATAGTTCTTTTTCAAATGATATGAAGCAAAGCAATCTTTTAAATGTAAGGGAACTTTACAACCTTTACACATAAGATTGGTGGTTTTTCGTATTTTATTTGCATAGCATATACGACACCTTCTCCTTATACGTTTATTGGTTTCAGAAATTCGAAACAATTGGTGCTGTTTTAATTGTCCGGATAGCCTCTGAGTTGAATCAAGATGTGGACCACGTGACGTAGTTGTGATATCCAAATTTTCTTCAGTATCTGGTAAATTACCCCGAATCCAAGCTTCAGATAACTGTAGTAGGAAATCATGAAACTTCAATGTTTTAGTGGAATTCACATTTAAATGTTCGTAAACTCTGAATGCATTAAATAAAGCACAATTGAAAAGGTATCATACTACTTTTTTTTTGACAATTTTATAGTTTTTCTATATATAGGATATTAGCTGAGATATAGATCAGCTCGATCTACTCCTTTCATATGATGATTGTAGTCAATTACACATTTTGATTTTTGTATTGGACGATTGGTTTTTCTACAAATTTTTCCGGTATCAACTATTTCGGCATTATGAATAGTAGAAATCATTCTTATATCTTTACTTTTCGTCGTTTTCCATAATTGTAAAAGTATTTCTCCTTTTCGTTTAAATGCAGTTTCAAAAATTTTCAGCTTTGTCTTTTGCAAAGAGTCCGGCAATCCTCGGTTGCGTCAAATTGTTCCACAAACTCTGATTTTATTTAGAAGTAAAATCTTTGAGAGTTCTACTCTGTTGTAGAAGTTGTCCATATATAAATGATCCCACTTTCCCAATGAAGGTGCCAATAATTCTAAGATTGTAGTATTTAAACTTTGCCCTGCACCAGAATATAATTTAAAACTAGAAATATAACCTGCAGTAGAATCGCATAGCATCCGGATAAAAATACCATACTTTGTAATTTTCGAAGGGTTATAAACTCTGAAATTCAGTCTTCCACGCCATGGTATCATGCCCTCATCAATGGAAATATTTTGCCCAGGTTTGAGATTTTCTTGGAATTTTTTTGAAAAATAGTTTATTATGTGTTGAACTTTGAAGAGTCGGCCAGCATTGACAGGAACATTATTATTATCAGAAAAATGTATAAATGCTAATATTTGTTTAAATCTATTACGGGTCATGGTTTTAGAAAATATTGGAGTTTCAATCAAAGGATTTTTGGACCAATAATCGTTTATCCTTGATTTTTTTGTTAGGCCCATCAAAATTACTAGAGCAAACCACCTTTTGTGTTCGAGTATAGTGACATCAACCCATTTAGAAATATTTTTGTAAACTTTGAACTTATGGGAATTTTGTGCGTGATATTTGTTTGTTTCCGTAGCAATGAATTTAAATAAATCATCTCCAATAAACATGTCGGCGAAATCTTCTATCTTATCTGTATTTTTAGGAAATACATTTGGCCCAAATAAACCTTCGAAATCGTCATTATTTTTAGGTGGATCAAAATCCGACCAGACATCCTCCGTATCTTGATCGCTTTCTTCTGATTCACTCGGCAAGGGTAGCGTTCGATGATTTCTTCGCACTTCTATTTCTGAACCACTTGAATATTCTGCACAATCTGGATTATCTTCTAAAATTATTGAGTCATCACTATCAAGAGGAATATCAGATAAATGATCCACGCATTCATCTATAAAAGTATCTTCTCTTTCTTCTGCCATTATCAAGGGATATGTTTAAGAAATATAAAAACAAAACGCGCACCAGTTTATTAGTCGAATAGATTAAATAGATCAAATATTATATATTCACTATCCCTCTACAATACTCTATTGTCCCTTGACAAAATGTCACATGAATATCAGGTTGCAACGCGCGAAATCACCGGCCATTAACATTTGGCTTTAACATGACACACACATGTTGTCACTGGCTGTTAGTGTATAGCTTGCGTATGGCACCAACGTGTTGTCACCGGCAGCTAACGTTTGGTTTTCACGTGACAACACGTTGGTGTCACCGAACATGAAAGTGTTAAATACTCATCCATCTCCCTCTATGCAGACGACGTCGAACTCTACAAAACGATCATCTCTCCTCTCGACTCCTCACTTCTCCAAAAGGACCTCGACAGGTTCTCAACTTGGTGCCGTAATAACTGCCTTGAAATCAACGTTGTCAAATGTCACTCCACCAGCTTCTCCCGCAATCCCCCCCCCCCCCCCCCCCCCCCCCCAAGTTCCGACTTCCTACTAAACCAGCAGATATCATTTGTACCCTCGATACGTGACCCCGGGATCTTATTTGACAGGGAGCTTAGCTTCATACCGCATATTGCTGATATTATTCTTAAGGCCAACTCTGTCCTTGGGTTTGTGAAACGCTGGACTAAAGAATTCTCTAACCCTTACGTTTCCAGTTGTCTCTACATAGCCTTCTTCCGCCCCCTTCTTGAATACGCCAGTCAGGTCTGGTCTCCACACTACTCGTCCCATGTACGCAGAATCGAAAGCGTGCAACGTGGACTGAACTTGGCGAATCCTCGGTTTCTCCCCCCATACACAAGCCGGCTCCATTTGATCAATTTCAACACACTTGAGGAGCGCAGAACTCATGCCGATATCCTTTTCATCCACTGTCTCCTTTCAGGCACAATCAACTGCCCAAGCTTGCTGTCCATCATTCCACTTCACAGTAACCCCCGTAACCTGCGAAACCCTCGTCTCTTCTGTCAGCCCACCCACCACCCTTCTTACGGCTCTAATGAACCCATTTCGCGAATGCTGCGGCGGGCAAACTCCTACCCTACCTCCTTCGATGTCAACTTTACCGCTACTGCTCTCGAACTTCATCTACTCTCATTCCCCTCCTGACCACGCCCACTCCCCGTCTACACTCTTACATCCTGTACTAAGCGAAATGAATGAATGTGTGATCATTGATGGATAAACCCAGTAACCAACTCGCCAAACATAGCCCCCCCCCCCCCCCCCTCAGTTTTTTCTTTTTAACCATAGTTTATATTCTTATATATAGTTTTAAGATAGTTGTTACGCCTTATCGCTTGTACTAAGCCGAATATATGAGGGTTCTGCCCTCACTAAACTAAACTAAACTAAGCAGATCACTCTGGGGTGTTTACGTTCATCGATCTTCGCCCTGCACTTATCGTCAAACCAAAGTTTGGACTTAATTGTTTTCTTAAATCCTAATACCTTTGGGGCTGTTTGGTTTGATTGTGTCTCTTATCTATGTCCCTTTAGTGTCCACACTATTGGTTTCCTCTTCCTCACTGCTCGCATTCTCTAAGATGCTAAATCTATTCGTTAGTTCGATATCATTCTTGATATTCAGCCAGGACTTTCAGTTTATCAATGTCCAAGTTTTTGCTCATCTTTCGTGACTGCCCATGTGGGTTTACTGCGAGCCGCCTCCTAATTCTGCTTATTACTAAAAGATGATCGGAGTCGCAATCTGCTTCTCTATATGATCTTACGTTCAGTATGTTCGAGTGGTGTCTTTTGTCTATGAGGAAGTGGTCTATTTGGTTACGCGTTACTCCGTCGGGTGATACCTACATATGTAGCTTTATGGATTTGCTTGTGCTTGAACATCGTGCTTTTCACTACCAGATCTTTTGACGCTGGGAACGTGATAATTCGAATTGCATTTTCATTTTGAAACGCCGTGTAGGCTTTTTTTTACCTATAGTTGGTTGTAAGATATCTTCCTGCCCAATTTTCGCATTAAGGTCCCCGAGGAGTATTTTAACATCGAATGATGAGATCCCATAAAATACTTCCTCTAGGGTCTCGTAGAACGTGTCCTTCGTTTTTTCATCCGTAAATTCTATTGGGGCATGTACGTTTATAAATACATAATTGTACGATGGGGTCCGTATTTTTAACACCGACATTCGGTCATTAATAAATTTTACATATTTTACATGGGGCGACATAATCTCATAGTTATGCGAAATACGTTGGACAATTTGTTTTTACTTTATAACCATTAGTTTTTTTTTACACGTCATGGTTGTCCTCTTCAAATTAGTTCCTCAACAGAGCAGTTGCTCGTGACATTTATAGAAGGTTTCGTCGGGAATACCTTTTATTTCGTCGTTTACGCTCTTTCGAATTGAGTGGCTTGTGACGCAAGGGAATAAAGCGAAGGCCCCGGGACCAAAACACTGCGAATATCGAAGCCAAAGGAATGCTATTTCTTGCCAAAAATTAATTGATGGAAACTGAAACAAAAGTTTTTATGACATGACGTTGCTCACACCTTCTTCGATCTACATAACGAATTTCACAATTGTGGATTATGCGCAATGCTTCCAGTCTCATTACTTTGCTAACGCACCCCGCAATTTTCGATGACATTTTTCTATTTCGAAAAGTACTAAAAAATAATGATAGCATGAAAGCAAAATCACGTGAGCAATTTTACAATTCAATTTATTTAAAACAAATGAAAAATTTGAAGACAACTATTTCGTCCGTGACCACCGTTTGGAAAAAGTAGTTTTCAGAGCAACACATTAAAAGAATCAAGTGTTTTTTTTTTAATTGCACACCAAGGATTTCGTGAATACCTTTAACGTTTTGTTAAATTGTATATAATCTCCAATTCCAGCTTCGTATTGTACTCCTTCCTTTTTTTGCAATTGTCTTTTATATAACCGACGAGGTGGAGCGCCTTCAAAAATAACAGCCAGTCAACTCCAAAAACGCGGGCTAACTATGCGTTGTGGGTTCCTGGCTGGTGGTCACTTTTATTTGCTTGTTTGTTTTTATTTTTTTATTATAACTATTTTTTTTAATGTTACTTCTCTTGGAAAAGACGAATTTATAGGGCTGAGTCGGCGCACTAAAATTCCAATTTTTTTTCCATCCAAGTCCATCCGCCAACCTCCGAATTTCAAGAATTGCTCGCAAACATTTCACAGAATCTATAACTTAATGAAATTGGGCAGCTGAGCATTGGGGTCCCATGTTTCACACAGTTACTTTTATCGCAACTGCAGAATTTCGGAGAATTTTTGTAATCTGGTTTTACTTAGTTTAAAGCTATAGGGAACAATGATTTCTTAACCTTTTAACACTTTTGGACGTATAAAAGGCCAACATAAATCCAAACCTAAATCTGAATTTCTTAGTTTCTTTTTTGTTTTTATTTCATTCTTTTCATCTCATTTTTTCTCAAAGGCTGTAACAAACTTTCTATAATTGGTGGCTATGAACGATTCTTATATCTTGAAACAATTTTAATCTTCTTAATTGTTGCTGTGTTGAACTCTTTCGGGATATTTAAACTTGCAAGAAATATTATTGTGTGATCCCTACAAGACTGTGTGTCGAATATGAACAAACGTTTATGATAAATTAATCGATGTGATCATTATTCTGAACTCTGGTTTTTCGTTTTACGTCTATTTCCAATTACCGCGGGCTGAGTACAAAAATTGTAAACCGACATGTGATTTAACTGCCTTTCTACCATATATACAAAAACAATAAAGCTCTGGTGCCAAGATTAATTTCCTCTTTCCTTAATTTACATACACGATGTCATTGGTCTTCATTCGAATCTATTATTCCAATTCAACATCCTATTTCACGTGATACCAGAAACAAGCAATGTTTTTGTTTGTTATTACCTTATATTTATCTAACTTTACCTGTATCGTCCGCGTTCGATTACTTTAAAATCGATTGTGAGAACTCACAATCCTCTGAACCTCTCTGAAAACTTTTCCTAGTTCAATCAACTACCATATTCAGGTGTAGATACGAGTTAACTTCACACACATACAATTTACAACCTGATCAATTGATTATTGTCGACATTCAATGTCTAGCAGTTCACCCGACAAACTTAATCGAAACAATTTGCAAATTCGAAAGTCAAACGTGAGATTATCGCGTCAGCCAAGCTAGTTTTCGTTACTTTACTATCTAAGCACAATATTTGCATATTATGTGTTTCCGTTGTTTACAATTTCTCTCAAAACTTTAGCAAACTTTTGATAAAAATAAAGCAAAAAAAGGCAACAAACACAAACGAACTATTTTAAGCGACTATAACGACTTGTACTTCAGATACATAATCTGTAGTTTTACAAAATCGAATTTGGCAACGCAACAGGATACGATGATGATACGAAATACAAAATCCATGAACGTTTGTGTGGAGAAGAGCACAAATTTGAATTGCGAAAAAAAACCATGTATATACTTTTATCCTATTTATTTTATGGACTATAAATTTAAAGATAAAAAATGTATGGACATCTTTGTTGGACCATTTGGTCTAAATTTGTTATAATTCTGTATCGAAACATGTAGGAAGCGGATTCAGTGAGATACATGTGTTCAGCAGATGACTATAATTAAACTTTAAATTGGTTTTTTTTTCTTTTTCCTCTTTAAGTGTTTAGGTAGGATATTTGATGATGAAATTCGCGAATTAATTGTTATTTCATGTCAATGATTTGCACGCTGAAAGTCTAACCAGTTTGCGAAGGGACTTTATGTTGTCGTACTAATTGTGGGGTAATTCTAGTTTTCATATAAACAGGTTACATTTTCTTCTTCGTCATCGCAACAGTTGGAACTGTTTTTAAATTGTTAGTTATATTCAGTGGAATATTTCATCCTTAACAGTTTTTGTACTGTAGAAGTGTGATAGTGTCATTTCCCCTTAACATAGTTTTGATGTTGAAAGTAAAATGTTATAAATGAGATAGATTATTCAATAAATATAACTAACTGTTAGTGTTTTTATTTATAGCAGAGCGTCTACCTTGCTATTGGGTTCACATGAAAAGTCTGATTTTATAGTAAAAATTTAAAACTCGATATTATTTTTCCGTAAATTTTTATTAAACCAAAATAGGATCCGTTGACATCTATGACATTCTTCCAACATGATACAAGGTCAAATATTCTTTGTTCGCAGAAGTGCTGACTTTTTGAGGCAATGAAATCTTCAAAGGCTTTTATGACCTTCTGCCGGTAAAATGAATCCAGATTGCGGAAAATATGGTAGTCCGTTGGGGAAATGTCAGGGGAGTACGGTGGATGCGGAAGAATTTCAAATCCCAACTGCAACAGTTTTAGCATCGTTACTTGTGAGGTATGGGGTCTAGCATTGACATGCAAAAGGATCGGGCGGGGTCTATTCACCAGCCCAGGTTGCTTTTCAGCAATTTGGCATACAATATGTCGATTTCCTCACATTATTTGATTGTGCTTATCGTTTCTCCTGCTTGAAAAAATGAAAAGTGGATTGGTCGTTTCGATGTCCACAAAATTGTCAGCATAACCTTTTTTGGGTGAAAATCGGACTTAGGGGGTGTGCTTTGGTTTTTCACCTGCATCCAACCACTGCCCAGGTCTTTTACGGTTATCATACAGAATCCACTTTTCATCACAGGTGACTATCCGGTACAAAAACAGTTCAGTTTGGTTTCTTAATCTAAGCGATGTACAGCTTTCCAAGTGCCGTAGTTTTTGGGACTCGTTCAGTTCATGGGGTACCCACATATCGAGTTTCTTTACCTTTCCTATGAGAGCAAGATGTTGACTTATTGTCATTGGGGATACTCCCATTCTTTCTGCAATCTCCCGCACCGATTTCGTTGGTTCCCCATCCACCGTTGCTCTTAAAACCTCGTCGTCAACTAACGTTTCCGGCTTCCCACGTGGTTCATTTTCAGACTGAAATCTTCCAAACGGAACTTTCCAAACCAACGCCGTAGAATGCGTTTGTTTACCGCTACATCCTCAAATGCGTCATTAATGTTTTTCATTGCCAATGACGCATTATGCCCCATTTTAAATTAATAAAAGAAGAGGGTTCGAATTGGAAATCTCGACAGCATGGTAAACAATTCCAGAAAAAAAAACTGTACTTGTAACGAGCTATGAAATTCTCACACGTCTAGCACGCGTACGACTTTACTTTATAAAAAAAGAAAATTTAACGTTCTGGCAGAGATATTCACTTGAGAACATATTATTTTATTTAGCAAATTGCCGTGATCGAAACCGCTGTTACTTAATGTAAATCTCCGTATTTTTAGAACCACAATCATGCCAATTGTTCTTTGCGGATGCGGGACATGGGCATTTAAAAAACGAGAAAGAACAGATATCTTGTACTCGAGAATAATGTTTTAAGGAGTATCTTTGGCTGTAAATAAGATGAAGAGGCAGGACAATTGATGAAACTCGACAACCACGAATTGGAAGAACTTTATACCAAACCTACAATAGTGATAATAATGAGGTCACGAAGATTAAGATGGGCTGGGCGTATATAGCGGGAAAGGGCAACGACAAATCTGTACGCCAAATTCTTGATGGGAGATCCAAGGAAAGAGACCTTGAGGAGATCGGATCAAAGGCCGAGGCGTCGAAGTAGAGCGCACAGAACAGGGCACGACGATGCAGCCTAGTTAGTGAGGTCATGAACTTCCGGATTCCTACAGACCAGGAAATAATAATAATGATAATAATAATTAATAATAATAATTTCTTTTAAATCTCTTCTTAATTTTGCGAGCCGTTTCTGGCGATGGTGCAGCTTTTTTGACCTCCGCTATAGCCTCTTGCAACGCTGCCGGTATCATGGTAATGAGCAACGGTTCGAAGCACACATTTACTCAAAAGTTTTCCAATCAAATGTAGCGCAATTACAGTAACACGTTTAAGTTTCACCACGGATTTTTTTACACACAACTGGGACGCAAATCGTTTGATACCCCTGTAAACAATAACAATATCTGCCATTAGGCAAAATGTGGCGGTAGTCAGTATCACCTGCTTGGAAATTATAAAATGTGAACTTGGTTGTTCCTTTGGAGGTACGTTATCACATGTCATATTCGCACACTGCCATGTCTGAGATTTCATCACGAAAAGTGTTAGCTCGACACAGCATCTGCAAATTATTGTGAAAATTAGCTTTCTATGAGGAATGTGTTTCGTATACCTAAAGCAATTTATGGTCTTTGTAATCCAATGCACAACTCGGTAAACTATAGAAACATTTGAAACCCAGTTATCTTTATTGAATAATAAACGACCAATAGACCACATCCACTACGCATTGAACTGTGATGAATTGATTCGGCATCGTTCTCAACAGTTTGATTTATAGTATGCAACAACTTCGCCTATTTTACATACTTCTTCTGAAAACAACCGAATTTTTGTTTCAGCGGCTTGTAAATTGTCCGATCTTCAGCCGTGAGCCAAATGTCCCAATCATTCAATTACCCGAAAAACTCGCATCGTGCTTTTGATAACCTTCAACGTAAGGATTCTGAGGATTGGTTGGCAACGACGAATGCTTTATTCCAAGCGTGCCATGCAAGTCTATATTGCCACGAATAATTACTGTTATCGATTTCAGAGAATTTTCCGTAAAGGATTTTGAATTTTATAGTATGATGTCATCAAAGGTTATTGGTCCGGTTATGTACCTTCGGTTGAGTTTTGTATATAATTTAATTGGTTGTGCTGAAGTGTAAAATTGGTAAGCATGCGAGAGTGCTTCCACACGTGCTGGGGTCAGCCCCAGGACATAGATATTTAATGGTAGGCGTTTTGGCCTGTAAAAATACACATAAAAATTAGAATTTTTTAATACAATTTCACGCCAAAAAGCGCGTATTAAGATGCATATAGTTGTATTGAAATTTCATGTAAATTTTGGTCTCGTCAGACATTTTTGTTTTTTACACTCTCAGGGAAGATGGGTCTAAACATAATCCTGCGGTGCCGCCTCTAAATAAAAATAGAGAACTGTAAAACTACTTCGTAAATGATGGTGGAATGATTTTATATTAGAAATTATTAACATATTACCCTCAGTTATTAAGTGCGACTGTTATTTTAAAACGTTTCTCTTTACATTTTTGTCATTTTAGGTACAACACTGACCAAGAAGCTATGGACCAGCAATTCTGTCTACGCTGGAACAATCATCCGACTAATTTAACTGGTGTGCTTACGTCTCTTTTACAACGTGAGGCCCTATGTGATGTCACTTTAGCTTGTGACGGTGAAACAGTTAAGGTAATACATTCATTCCTCATATATGCTGATAAACAAATACGGTGAATTAAAAAAAAGTGATTGCTAAAATTAAAATAAGGTTATCAAAATATTCGTATGCTGTATCTCATAAATTTTTTTTACATTTTTAATACAATTTTTTATATCATTATTTTTCTTAGTTTTTTTAACTTACCTGCTAGACGAAAACTTGTTGAATTTTGGCTTATTTATATTGAATTTTAACTTATTGGTCCTCAGCGAACACTTTAAGGTAAACATAGGGTTACTAATGTAATGCCTTTCGACCTTAATCACAATATATGTTACTCACATATGTTTCCATATGACTTCAAAAACGAATACATCCTATGCCATCTACAGAGGTTCTTAATGTATTAAGCTTTCTATTTTACTAAAATTGAAATTCTTGCTTATCCACTTCAGCTGGTTATGTTTGTCAGCATTCCTTGGTTATCATGAGTTTGTAGTGTTTGTTGGCACTTCTCATGAATACGTGGTGATAAACAACAATAAGGTAATTTCCGAATTTCGCGGCCTTTATACATATATCAGATGTAAAAAAGTCGATATTCTTGATATACTTTTTCCCTGACTTATGCCATTTGTAGTCATTTATAATGCTTTGATTAGTTTTGACCATCGAAAAGTTTATACATGTTTACATAACCCCCTGTGACTTCTTTCTATTCCTAAAGTTGATAGAAATATGACCGCCGTTGGTACGAAAAAAAAAAACAAAATCGCTGTAAATGATTTCCATAGGTACTCTGTTAAAATGCTGAAATCGCTGAGTCGGTTGAGGTCGCATCAGGTTCGATTTAACGACGTCTTGTTGTCGCACAGGGTTGGCGTCATTCACCCGCCGATCGTTCATTCAGTCAGTCATATTTATCGTGTGCTCGTTTATAAATAAAACTGAATTCGTAGACGTTAAGTCGTCGTCGATCTATCGCAGTTCACATCGAATCTTGTGACTTTGTGTAATTTTTGTGTTAATTGAAAATAAAAACCTTCAAACACGTGTAATTTTCGTTGGATGTCGTAGTCGAAATCTGTCTTCACAGATGCCAGACAACGATCCGAGAACTACCCGGGACTACATATTAGAACGGAAGAGAAGAGCCATCGAAACTCTTCAAAACACAGCGAAGAAGACCAAAATTTTGGAAAGTCAAGGAAAACACATTGACTACGAAAAAAAATTCCACGAAGCCGTGGAATACATCCAACAACTTACAACACAGGTGAATCAACTCCAGACGGAAATTCACTCCCTAAAGCAACCCACCAAAAACAATGACGATGCCAGTATGGAAATAACGCCCTCTTCCAGCTTAAACCATCAAACATCTCCACCCAAATAACTATTACCAACCCGTAAGGAATCCACCAAACAAGCCAAGCCAGCACCGAGTCCCCAGCCTGCTCAGCCCAAAAATGTTAGACCACCACCAATCTACATAAGAAACGTGACCAGTATTAAGGAAATAATCATAATAGTAGAAAATACCCTAGGACACCGCAACTTCACCACAAAGTTCCTCTGTCTCCATTGCAACAACAACTCTGGTTGATCACGAGAAAACCGTTAAAAAACTTGCGGAACTACGACACCACTTTTTGACCTTCCAACACCATCAGATTAAACCAACAACATTCATCATTGGGCACATTGATCCAACTTGGACCAACGAAGAACAAGCGCCGGAGATCATCAGGATTTGCCCAGAGCTGAAAATCCATAGGCTAGACTATTTTCAACCTCCGTACATGCGAGAAAACAACTTAAGGAACCTACGGATTATCCAAATCCCTCCAAATGGAGACACCAACAAGTTCAAACAAATTAAGTATTTGTTTACGCATAAGATCACTATCGAGAAGCCCCATAAACAAAGCAACCTCCATTGCAAGAGATGCCAAGGCTCGGAACACTTGGCGATAGCTTGCCACCTAAATATACGATGCGGCAGATGTGGCGATGAACACTAATCACGAGAATGCAAAGTCAATCCACAGGGTATGGAACCAGGAAAAATTCAAACCACAAACTCCGATGAATCCATTATAACTACGCAAATCGCTGTGACATGCTGTAACTGTGGAGGTCCACATCCAGCCAATTTCTCCCAGTGCCCTCATATATTGAAAATTCTCCAAAGAAGAATAAAACCAGGTGCAACCAACAAATCCGCACCAACCAAATCCACATCGCAGAACATATTACCACAACCTAGAAGGCCAGGAACATCATATACGGATGTCATCAAAAACAATCAAAACGCACTGACGTCACACAACCCCAACTCCATTGGCCTCAACCTGGACATCATGGGCTACATCAAGAGTCTACAAACTATGCTTCCTGCGTTGAAGCATATGTCGGATATCGAAACAAGGTCAGATTCTCTCACTTATAATCTCCCATATTCTCTCCCTCAATGGCTGAACTAACTATAATCGCCTTCAACGCAGAATCTATATACTCCAACATCCGTAAGCAACACGGTTTTTTTGTTAAAACCTTCTCCCTAGACATCCTTCTTCTCTCAGAAACGTGGCTTAAGTCCAGCCCGAGTATCCATCCCCAATTACACATTTATTTCAAACCCAAGAACTACTGGATCTCATGGAGGTACCGGCATCCTACTAAATAATAAGCTTCAATTCACCGAAATCAGATTCGCCAATGTTTTCAATATCGAATACACGGCAGTTAAACTTTTTTGTGAAAACAAAAAAGTAATCATGTTAACATCCATTCACATCCATCCAATACGAGAACCAGACTTCCCTAATTCTGACATATCTCAAATAATCAGAAAGTCTATCCCCGCACCATTCATAATCAGTGGAGACTGGAACGTTCGTCATATAGCATTCAATGACATCAAAGCCAACAAATACGGTTGTCAACTTTTGGACCTCGTCTCATCTCACCCATATACGTACATGGACAGCCCACTACAACCAACTCACGTCACGAACTCGACGCAGTGAACAATCGACTTCTCTCCCAAGTCGGCTGATGTCTACTCAACGAGCCCCCCACAGTATCCTTCCTCTTTACCCTTGATCATGGTTCCGTTCATACCTCGATCAAAGTCCCCTCCTTCGAACTGCTCTACTCACACAGTCCTGTCGCGTACTTCTCCAAGACTAACTGGAAAAAGGTCAGTAGAGACGTCGCCGAAAGTTTTTCTAACTTGCAAATCTCCAAATCTTCTAACCTAGTCCCTGCTGATATCGATCGAGCAGACCCTCAAGGATGACCTCACCAACAATACACCCACCACCATCCCTCATAATCATTTAGGAAAACCTTTACCCAGCATCCTAACTAAATAGCTGCGTTTCAAAAAACAACTCCGCCGAAAACTTCATACAAGATTCAGCCCCTTTATTAAAAGTCAGATCCAACTCCTGAGCAAACTAATAAATGAACATTTAAAAAAGTTCGCGGATCAGACCTATACCTCTACACTCAACAATGTCAAACCCAACTGTGATATCTTCAAAAACATCAACCTACTAACTGGTCGGAAGCTTAAACCGCGAATCGATCACCTTATCAGCCCACAACAATCTTATCCAATCCGACACGGACATAGCCAATCGCCTCGCTGATCACTTCTCAAAGATCCATCAACAAAATGATTCCCTCTCAGTCCCTAATTTTCGAAACACTGTAAACGAATATATCTCACACAGATTACCCGCATCTTATACTCCTTTCATAGGGGAATTTAATGACCAAACAAGGCGTCAAATCCTTCAGACACCACCACATTTCTAACCACAGATGAATTAATCAAGTTCATAAAATCACGACCCAACAAAAAATCGACCGGTCTAGATGGAATAACACATCTTCTATTTAAAAGATTTCGCCCGCCAAATCTACTTCCCATTCTCGTCCTTCTTAATCATATTATAAATGCTTCACATTTCCCAGAGAACTGGAAAATATCTATAGTAATCCCAGTTAAAAGGTCCGACAGTTCGAATAACACCTCCAACTATCGTCCAATATCTTTATTAAACACCCTAAGCAAAATATTAGAATGTAAGATCTACCAAAATCTTCTCTCGTTTACCAGTGATAACGCTCTCATCCCTAATTCTCAGTTTGGATTTCGTTAGCGACACTCCACTTGCCAAGCTCTACTAGAACTTACACACGATGTCACAACTGGTCTGGGAAACCAATGCCCTACCGTATGCATATATCTCAATATTTCCAAAGCATTTGATTGTGTCTGGATCTCAGGACTTCTTTATAAGCTGCACTGCATATTTGGTCTGAATTCCAACATCACAAAGCTCCTAGCATCTTATCGTTCTGGTAGGAAATTGATGGTCAGAATAAACTTTTCCCTCTCAAAAACTCGCAACATAACCGCGGGAGTTACCCAAGGATTTATTCTGGGACCACTTTTATATCTTCTATACAGGTCCGATATTCCCATTGCTGACGATACTTTAATCTACTCTAGCGGTAGATTGGTCAAAGCGGCAAGAAACCGCGTTAACAACCTCCTCCCGCAGATCTCAGTATACTTTAACAAACGGAAAATTCGCCTCAACCCAACCAAAATGTGGCTAATAGTGTTTAAGGGCAAAAACACTCACTACACAAATAACACTAAACGTTGCCACAACAAAATTAAACTCAAGCTTAATAACACCCTCATAAAACCTTCCAAAACTCTAAAATATTTGGGAGTAACCCTTTCCAATGACTGGTCATCCTCAACCCACATCAAGCCTCAATACAGCTTAACCTCTGCAGACGAGTGTTGTGGAAACCTAAAGGCCTCTCTCTCAAGGTCAAACAGCTCATCTACAGACATATAATCAGACCCACTCTTACATACGCTTGTCAATTTTGGTACCACATCTCACCCTCCCAAATGGACAAATTACGAGTTTTTGAACGAAAATGTTTCCGGTTTATCACTGGCTTACACCACAAAACCAACTCATATAGATACCATAGTAACAACAATCTTTGCAACACCACAGGCATTGAACGACTGGATAGACGGATCCTAGAACTGTCGATAAATTTCATAGAAAACTTCCCTAACAATCTCAACCCGATAGTAACAGACCTACCATCACTCTCCTCCAATACAGGAACTTACTACCGCAATTGTCTCCAAATCAGGACCCTATTCACCTCAGGCAGACTGGTTAACGGTCTAAACGAGGTCGTGTACCACAACACCGAACAGGCACCCGATCAATTCAAGAACAGCAACATCCAACCGTTCTCCAAGATTCATACTTTTAACACAGATCCGAATGGCATCCCCCTCCTTCAAGAATATCCTTGACCAAATCCCTTACTACCCCATCCACATAAATTAAAATTGTAAATATTATTTTTAAGACATCAAATTGTCACTACCATTGTAATACCAAATATTGTAAATTGTAAATAACATTAGATTAAGTTAGATTAAGTTATGTTAAGTAATTTTAAGTAGGCTAAGTTAAAATAAACAAAGTTCCTGGTTTTTCTTCTGACCTTTTCCAGGAAAAATATGTTGTATTCCAGAATACTACCCTTTATTAAATTTAACACTGAATCTCCTTACACATCCTTAAAAACTTCCCTTAACATATATTGCATTCTCACTTAATACATACCATTCATAAACATACACAATATTGCCAGTTACAGCACATTTAATAACCTGCACCTTTTTATTCATTCAAAACATAGTAACTTTGATTTTTGTCCAAATTTTATTCATGTTAAAAGTCACAGAGACCTTGTTAAAAGTTGTTTTGTTCATGTTATAATTTCCAGTAAATTAGAACACAATGTTCTATAAGTATAGAGAAATTTATATTGTAAAGTCAGTAATCAAGGAACAGTTGAGAAGTCAGAGTTCAGTTCAGTTGAATTCGGAAGCAGTTAGTTCAGTAGACTTTGAGTTTTAGTTTGAGTTTTTTTTTTTTGAGAGTTAAGTATTGAGGAAGTAGTATTGTGGATTTGAGAGTTTAAAATAAATATATCGAAGAGACGGAATAATTTCTTTCTTTGATAATGGATTGTCAATGGCAATAAATTGCTCAAACAAACGGAGCGAATAAACATTGCAACGCGAATTGATGAAAGAATATTACATAAAGGTAAAATTAAAAGGTCCCCGCTCTTCCCTCATCCGAGGAAGCACGGCGCCGGACGTTAACAAATAAAATTACCAATATATATCATCATCATCATCGGCACTACAACCGGGAAACGGTCTTGGCCTTATTTAGCAAGTCTTGAGGCTTGTTAAATTTTCCATAATGATTTGTTTTTTCCGGGCAAGGCCATTAGTCTTGTGCCAGAGGCTCCCCGAGACGGGGAATCGAACCCCGGTCTCCCGCGTGACAGGCGGGTATCTTAACCACCATACTATCGAGGAGCCACCAATATATATAAATCCCATTAAATCCTAAGCACATGTAAAAAAAAACGGTGTGAAAAATGTTAACAAATAACATGTAAACACTTATCATGTAACCAATCTATTATAAGTTAACTGTATAACTTATTGTAACTTTTAATTTTCGGTCAAATAAATATAAAAAAAAAAAGGCATATGATTGGTACCACTCATTCGTTCGACTGCGAGACAGGACTCACACAACGACCGGTGTGTTTGATTCGTTGATCGCCGGTGCGGCCATATCTCTCACATCAACTCACTCCCAACGAGAGCTCTGGGCTTCACGAACACATTTCCCCCCGATGCATACCGTGCAGCGGCCCAGGAATAGTCCTTAAATTTTGACATATTAAGAGTACATTAACATTTAGTTAGGGACTGAAAAAAGGAGATCAAAGTCGTGAATATTTTTTATATCACACACCCATGTACAGTAGGGGTGCAAGAAGAATGAAAACAAAACCCATATTTTGTTGGAATCTGATTTCACGGCCCTGGGAGTGCTTGATCAAATATTATTTTTATCTAATTGCCGAGTATTTAACGAGTGAAGAACAACTGTCTAGAGCCTACAGTCCAGAATCTAGACTCAAGGCGAACGCGAGTTACGTTATTAATATAGTCCCATAACAAAATGTAACATATCTGCCTGCTGCGAAAAGCTCCAGACAGCAGAAAACATTTGGAATCGTTAAGTTAAGTAGGTTCAGAGTTAGTTGAGTTCAAGTCGTCGCTGCGTAGAGTCGACTCAATAATCTCTGAGGAGATTAATATTTGTTCTAATTTTTGAGAACTGTTCGATTTTAGTGGAACATCAGTGTATTTACTTAAATATGAATATTAATGTTTGAGAACTTTTGGATATATATAATAACAAAGAAAGTGTTTATGTAAATAAATTATTTCTAATGTAAGGCTTCAGTGTATTTTGTTTAAATCAAAAGATGAAAGCCGTTAGGTCGGGCGAAGCTATATACTGAAGCTGGCCTGAATGCCGGCGCCCAGATTATGGTCATAAGGTTAAATATATCTTTGGAAAAAGCTACGTAAAATGAAGAATTGTAGATCACCAAATGAGCCAAATTGTAGATCACCACCAGTTGGTTTCTCTGAGCGTAAGTGTTCTAGTACGAACCGTTTAGAAAATAGCTTCACTCACCTGAACGTGGGTTCCGGATTGTATGATGCTCCGTTGGTCGTTAAACTGATGCGCAGCACTGTGATCTGCTCGCTCTATCTCCATTATATTCTTTCCTCCCTTAGCGCAAAATACAATTATTTTGAATCTTCTTCAACGTATTTGTCTTTAGGCTCTTTTATCGTTCACGACCGAATGATTCGTTACGCAAGGGAAGACAGTTGAGTATCTTTTACCATTTACACGACATTTGAATGGTTTTCTTTTTTGTACTTACCGCTGTTAAGTTCACTATTGAAGAAATCTATCTCTGGCTTGATATGACAGAAAGGTCACAATTAACACTTAATACAGAGAGATTTCGCCCCGACAGTTGCTCACTTATCATTTTCTAATTGAGCCGCGAGAAGAAATCTCTTATATACTAGACTGGTAGTAAGTATCTTTAGGGTACGTGTTATTGATCCGACGTGTGACTACTGAATTCCCAGACAACGGACGAGGATATCCGTACGTTTGAATGTAATAACGAGCGAGGAGACCCACGCTTTTGAATGTAAACACATTCAATGACGGAGATCTTTAACCTTGCATGTAAACATTCAACGACGTTTGAATCCAGTGTGCGCATCCCTTGAAGATGGTCCTTGCGGATGCATGCTCACATTAGGGTTATGTGTTGATCACACTTTTTTACACCATATTCCTATACTTCGATTTCATAACTCAAATTCGATTATGATAATTTAAATTTGTTCTAAATTTGTTCTTAACCATTATTATTATATAATTCATTCTCAACGTCAATATCTGAGAGTAGGGCATTAGAATATACGAGTACTCACAGCTAGTCGTAAAAAGCGACTGAAGACCGAGTGATAGGTGGGACCCCAACTCTCTATCGCCCGGTAAAATGCCACTCCATCAAGCTATAGGGTCCGTGATTACGTTGGGAGAATTTCCTGGCCATCTTTTGGGGCTTGGGTGATGGACCGGATCAAGAAAAGGTTGGTTTAGGAAGTAAGTCTCTCCCAAGGTGAGATACCACCCGTCACGCTGTACATTCCGCGATATCATCAGGAGACATTTTCGACCATGTTCCGGACGTATGGGTAATGGCCAGGACTGACACGGAGACAAGTCATGATGGTACTTTGTGAGATAAATAATTCCGGAGGTAAACTATTTTCCCATTCAGATTCCCCGGGGGACTAGGTCAGGGGAACATCATGCAAATATTTTGATAAATAACCGAACTTTAAGCAATTTATCAGAGCGAAATCAGGTCCGGCCGCAAAACACTGTCGACGTTCAACAAGTAACAGGGGCATCGGTTTCATCAATACGGATGTAAATATGTCCACCAATATTTGCAAAAAGCCAAACCTGTGATCCTAGCCACTACTGAGACTCGTCAACTGACTCGACATATCTTCGTTGCTCAGAATACGACTTATATTCGAGATTTCTTTTTAAGCCGGTGGAGTCGGCGTCTTTACGCGATCTATTTGGCATGCCAAAAGGAAGAAACGTTACAATCCAATAACTTGGACATTAAGTGGATGAAAATCGTCCTGAAGAATTCTGTCAAATTTTTTTCTTGTCTATACCGCTCCTCGGATGACGATCGATCAGCGACACTTGTCGAACATCTTTAACGTACCATCGACTGGATACAAATCAACCAGCCGGCTTCTGAAATTGTTGTCCTAGGCGATTTTAATCTACACAACTCTGGGTGATTAATACATTCGAGACGAGCGGAGATGTTCGTTGTTTGCCGCAATTTGACTCAACGCGTGTAGGAAACTACGCGAGTGCCAAATACCCGAGGTGGTTATGCGAACACCCTGGATCTGTTTTTGACATCCGAGCCGAGGGTCGTACCGTAGAAATTGCTGTAACACTGGGGAACTCAGATCACTGCCTGGTATTGGTCGCGCAGCCACTTGCATTTCAAACGACTAACCCATCTAAGCAGTTTCGTCATGTATGGGGCTGCCAACTGGGACGATTTGCAAGATTTCTTCGCATCGTTTCCGTGGTCGGATGTGTTTTCCGTTTTAAGGGCGGGGTATGCGTCTTCGTGCGGTCCGATCTGGCTTGCCAGAGGATGGAGGCGTTGGAACCCAATAAGATGGACATCGTGTGGTTGAGGGTGGTACTAAGGAATTCTGTTAAATTTCTTTGTACCCTGGATCGGTTTTTGACATTCGAGCCGGGCATTTATACCTTGGAGATTACTGACCCACTGGGAAACGAGATTCGAGGTTTTCGAGTTTTCTTCGCATACTCGGATGTTAACGCATGCTCGGAGTCGGTCACAGAGATTATTCCTCTCGGGATGGAGATCTACATTCCACATTCCGTCAAAAGATATTCATCTGATAAACCTTAGTTTGATAAAAAAATGCGAGCAGATTACAGTGGGAAAAAATAGAGCTTTTAAACAATGACGCTTTAATCCCGCCGAAGTGAACAGAATGAATTTTGTTAGAATCCGAACCCGTGCAACCAGGTGGTTGATACCGCGAAGAAGTCGTACAATGACAGAAAACTAATAAACTCTTTAAGTCCCCGACTGGTTTGCATCCCTTCTGGTCAATGGCAAGGGCTGTCAGCAGTAACTTCGCTTCCTCTTTTCCTCTGTTATTGACGGGCAGTGGGATGTTAATCGCAAATGCAAAAGAATAAGCTACTGCATTCGGGAATTTATTTTCCGCGAATTCAAACCTCGATGTCGGTTTCTTGGAGCCACCTGTGATCGCGCCGGTACGGTCTTCGTGGCGGGGTGTGAGGTTCCGCCCACATACTATTCAACACATTTTACGTGGATTGGATGGAAAGCAGACGCAATACCAGCAATAGTCCTTAAAAACTGTGCTCCAGAACTATTGTCGGTTCTTAGCAGACACCTTCGCTTATTTTATGCACGGAGGGACCTTTCCTTCTCTCGAGTTCAGGCAATATCAAAGAGGCGAAAAAAGTGTCTCCCACAAAATTAGCGACCGATAGCATTACTGTCTGTGTTATCTAAGGTGATGGAAAAGGTCATCAACGCCGAGTTAATTAAATATTTAGAGTGCAACGGACTTCTGAATGATCGTTAATACGGATTCTGTAACAGGCCCTCTACGGGACACCTTTTGACCCCTATAACTGATATATTAACATATGCGATTGCAGTTCATGGTAGGTTAAGGGCGGTCGCATTGGATATCTCTAAGGGTTTTGACCGCGTCTGGCACGGCGCATCGCTGAGCAAATTTCGTTCATATGAATTTTCCCAGCAACATTGTGACTGGGCGGAGACCTTTTTTGAAAATCGATCGATCCGGGTTGTTGTGGACGGCGTGTCTTCGGATCTGTATTCTCTTAATTCTGAGGTGCCCCAGGGCATCTATTTTCGTTACAACGTTATTTTTGCTTCGCATAAATGATTTGTTGGAGTTAACACATAACAGGGTGTTCAGTTTTGTGGATAATAGTAGGCCTGTTTCCTCTTTTTCGAGTTCTCGGCCGATTAATGCATCAACGTTCCACCAGCTGAGATCTAGTCGAGTCGATTCTCTGAATAGAAGTCTGGACAACGCCCTGCAGTGGGGAAAGGTCAATCGCGTGGACTTCAATGGGACAAAGACACATTTTTAACATTCACACGGAGAAATGAATCATCGCTTCCACAGCTGATGATGAACGGTCTGGCCCTTGCATCTATGGAAAGCTTAAATATGCTCGGTGTCACGGTCTGTGGGAATGTGTCGGGACATGAACACCTATCGAATATCGCAAAATCCGCCCCAAAGAAAGTTTTGTTATCTTTTTACAGCAAAGAAATATTTTACCCCAGCCCAACTTCTTCTCCTGTACAAATCTCAAATTAGACTTGCGCTCGAATATTGTTCTTATGTTCGGAGCTCTGCTCTTAAGCATACTCTCGACCTACTTGGAAACACACAGAGGCGGACGATCCCCCTGATGGAGCACATGGCGCTGATATCAGGGCTATAGTCGCTATCACATCGAAGGCGCGAAGCGAACCTTTGTCTGTAATACAAATATTATCACTGGGACTGTTCTTCGGACATTCGTGGTATTGTTCTGCGCAATTCGGTTTATTTGCGCTCTGCAAAACAATCCGACTGATCCCATCACCCGATGACACGCGCATGTCTGCATCAGAACTCGCTCCTTGTGGAACTTCCTCCATGAACATGCATCGTTTATTATGATGATGCTTTTTTTATTACGATGATGCTTTTTTTTAAATGAGCTTCTATGTTAGATATTTTTTTAAAAGAATTGTGTCAATCTTGCAACTTGAAGATTATCTTTAAAAATTGTACTCAAATAATAACTATATATGCTTAGGATCTTTTTTATTCGAAACGCGACACAAAAGGAATTTTGGAGTACTTTTGTATGTCCATGAAGAGGGGCGCAGCAAAGTATGCTGTTAAGGTAAAAGAGCTGCAGTCAAGTTTAAAGTTAATTAATGAAAAAAGTATCCTATGAAGTTATAAGAAGAGCAATAAGCATATCTCGGAAGCCTTCGCGGTCTCTATTTGATGAAACTCATTACTTTTTTTAAATAAAACTCTTCTTTAAATAATATAACAATTGACATATTATTGAATCAAATTTAATGGCATTAATGACATGTATTGTCTTTTAATTTAAATTTCTTTTTCGAATAATATTAAAACCTTGAAAAACGGAATAAGAACAAAGAATATTAATGAATGAAAAAAGGAGATATTAAAATACAATGATAGAAGAGAAAAAAGAAAAACGAACAAACGGTGGACCTAAAAGACACAACGTTCTAAGCGACGCTCTTCGTTATAAGGTGTGGGGGTACATGGTCCGTGTGCCGTCATCGGAACAGGTTCTACTACTACCTCACTATTTGTTCGCCGAACACTTTACGAAAATGATGTATCGTCAACAGAAATATTTGAGTTTCTCACCTAAAATCACTTTTCCCTGACACTTGTATTATCCTTTTTCCTTTCACAAAGAAAGTCAGTCAATCCATTGCTTAACGCAACTGGGGCGGTACGCCAAATCCCACGGTACACTTGTGGGAAGGATGTATGTACCAGCATGGGTACATGATTCACTTCCTCCTCCATCATAATTCCGCTGAAAACAGTTCTCCGGACACAACGACAGGACAAACAGCAAAATATTCACAGAAAATTGTCACCAAAGAATGAAGGAAAACGCACCGATGGTAGTCTCCGGGATAAAATGCACTGATTTGGTTGGTGATCACCGCTATTGTTTTATTGTGTTTTAATTATCGACTTTAGAATTTTACACTATTGTTTTAATTTTATGTAAGACACGTTAATATTAAATTTATATGCACTCAATACCGACTCGCGGAGACTACGACACAAACGATTATTTTTTTATTATCGCTTCCCTGTGCGCACCAGGGTAGCGATGGAGCCGCGACCCGCTCGGGTCGAAGGATGGAATTCGACTCAACGATATTTTGCTAGTTCAGAGCTCACTCGCTCTTCGTGGTCATGATGGTATGTGTGCCTAGAACAAAGAAAGACATAAACTGCATTCCTAGGATACGATTTCGGTAAAGCAAATAAAACCGTAATCGTCGGATGGCAATGGAATCTTTGTTGGACCATGTGCGGCTAAACAAAGAGACGATGTTCCGATGTGAAAATGTGCTAATTGGTTTTAGCGAAGTTACTGGGAAATGGTGTTTATGGCATCGCTAGAAAGGATACGTATTGAATACCCATTTGCATTGATTATGCTTGGATTTCGATTGATGCCAAGGGACGCGAAATGCGTATTTGCTTTGGGTTGCACATTGTGCTGGGAGAAAAACGTCGCCAGCTAAATGTATACATAAAGAAATTTATCTTATACATGAATGAAGCTGGGAATAGGCGACGCCATGATAATTATCTCTGGCTGGAATGGTTACATGATATGTGAACCGGGGTTTTTCTTTTCAGGATAATTTATGATAAGGAAAGTAAGAACTCTTACAGGGGATTTGTAAGCGAAGGAATGCTTGAAAAGGTAAGAATTCTCTTGCAGAAGCTTTACGACTATAGCTTTGCTCCAATTAATGCGATTTGCATTGGCGAAATTATATGGGAAGATGGGTGTTATGGGGTGTTTAAGGAAAGCGTACCGTGGGATCTGGCGGAACCGCCACACACTTACTTAAAAACCCCCATAACCTCATCCCAAGTCGCATACGTTTTTGCTAATGCAATCGCATTAAGCACCTGAAAATGCTTCACGCATTAATTAGATCAAAGCTATAATCGTAAAGTCCCTGTAAAGAAAACTTGCCTTTTCATGTATCTCTTCGCATACAATTTTCCGTAAGATTTCTTTCTTTGCTTATCTGGAATTCCGAACCAATTCGACACCTTCGGTACCAGACAATTCCTTTTAAACAAAATGATTCGGTTTGCATACAATGTAAACGTCATGACAGGGACAATAAATATTGCGCCGTCTATTTTCCAACTTCGCCATGTGTACGATAAATTTCTTTACGTACACATTGGCCGGCGACCTTTTTCTCCCAGCAATAAAATTCTCTAACTCGCACCATGTGCAAACAGAAGAACGCTGTTCCTACATAGGTTTGCTGCGATACCATAAACAATAAATATCGTTTGTGGTATCTGAAAAACATTTTCTTCATTTAATTAGCGGCTGCTATTTATTTAGCTGACCCTCATTACCGAACGATGCATAAGCAAACCCATTAGCATCCGACGAGTTCGGTTTTATTTGCTTTGCCGAAATCGTATCCTATGTGTGCACTTTATGCCCTTTCTTCGTTCTAGGTTCGTTCTCATCCATGAAAGAACCATGCACATACACACCACTGCACTCAAAGAGTGCATTTCTGTGGCGGCCACACCCTTAAGAGAAAAGTTTTTCTCTCTCTTCCCCTTTCTTAACCCTAACCTAGGATGGAATTCATATCAGAGTTCTATCCTCGGGGAGTCGTTTTACATCAGCAGACCAGAACGGTCACGCGATCTCCCGCTCTCCGCGCGTGGCGGAGAAGCGCGGATATACTGAGACATTGTCATAGTTAATTTTATTCGCCATCCATAAAGTCGAGCGGTGTTTTGTTGATTTATTTTTAATTGAACCAAACGTTTACGAAAAAAATTACATAAAACTCATAAATCCAACGATGTGAACTTCAATTTAATTAGTCATTTCCAGTCCGGTGTTCGATCATCATGAAGTGTAATAAAATAAAAATTAATTAAGAACTGCGTGCGTTTTACTTCCTTTTCCTGTTGTGGACGCTGCGTCGACGATTTCTGTTTGTGGTTTTCTTTTTGTGTCCATCGGAACAATTAATTATGATGGAGGAGGAAGTAGAACTCGCACCCCAGCCATGCCATGTCATTTCTTGTGAATATTTTTCCACGTGGATCATTTCACCCTGCTTCGGAACTAATTTGTTTCAGCACTTCTTTGATGCGCTATTATTGTTGTACGGACGGACAGATCATATAATGTTATGGTGGTGGGGTGCATATCCTTGGTATCAATTTTGTGTAACACGTGGTATTTAATTTAACATTTATTTAATGGCATTGATGTTTATATTAAAATGGATAAGGTCAAAGTGGAGGTATTTATAACAGAGAAAGGAATGGATAGAAAATGGAACTGAAACTGAAATGAAATTTCCTTTCTTTGGGGCATTGTCATATCAGAAATACTCGTGACAAAATCCCAAAATAGAGTACAAGACAAAGAGAGTGCACATTCCGGTAGGTTAACATATAGGTTTGACATGATTGTTCGAGGCGGTTCCGATTTCCGTTTAAACGCGCTTCCACAGATTTCAACAGTTTCTCTTGAGATTTCTCGTTCGACTCAAATATGGGACACTTTTAACATATATTTCGGCTTCCCTGAATTTCAATTTAGGTTAAATTGTGTGAACTGTAGCACGATAGGAATATTGTTTTATGATTACAATTTATTAACTTGTAAATGGATTTTCGCTTCTGATTAACATGATTTTTATTATTTTCGTGCAACATTTTTTATTTAATTACTTGTTTTATATACTTCAATTACAGGCACATCAAACAATTCTGTCAGCATGTAGCCCATATTTTGAAACAATCTTCCTCCAGAATCACCACCCACATCCCATAATTTATTTAAAAGATGTTCGATATACAGAGATGCGATCACTCCTGGACTTTATGTACAAAGGTGAAGTGAACGTTGGCCAGAGCTCCTTACCGATGTTCTTAAAAACAGCTGAAAGCCTACAAGTATGATTCAAATTATATGTAATTCGAATAATCAAGCATTTATTAATTTTAATTATTCAATTATTTTTTTTTGGAATCCATGTTTCATAGGTTCGAGGTCTTACAGATAATAATAATTTAAATTACCGAACTGAATGCGATAAGCCCAGAGAATCGGCAACATCATCCCCATCAAGTAAAATGCATTTTGAGCGGGAATCAAGGGAGCGAGAACGTGAACGAGAACGAGAACGTGAAAGGGAAAGGGAACGTGATCGAGAAAGGGATCGTGAACGAGAACGTGAGCGTGAACTACACCACCGTAGTAGCAGCGGTTTAAGTTGCGGTGGTAGCAGTGGTTTACGTGAGGGTTTAAGTGGTAATAGCGGAGTTGTTTCTGTTGGTGGTAATAATGGTGGTGTTAATACTAGCCTTCAATTAGCCGCAGCAACCGCCTTAGGATTAAGCGAAAGATCTCCAAGCGTGGGTGGCATTACTGGTACTAGTAGTGCAAGTGGGGGTAGTGGCGGCATTACCAGTTGTACTGGGGGTGGTGTTATTAGCAGCGAACGAGAACGTGAGCGTGAACGTGACCGTGCTGATAGTCGTGATGAACTTATGCAGCTAGACTATAGTAAAGATAGAGATCGTGATAGGGAAATGTCAACAACACCAGTAGACCATAATATTAGTAGTAATAAGAGAAGACGTAAGAACTCATCCAACTGTGATAATTCGTTGACCTCGACACATAATGCTAATGTACAGGACAGACATTACACTCAGGATTCTCAGGTATGTATAGTTATCAATCGCTTTGTAACATAATAGTTATAATTTTAATTAGCTTTTACAAATGTGAAATATTACATATTTAATTATGGGTGTACAACTTTGCTTCCTCCGTTTTTTTCCGAAATTCGAGGCTTTATTGTAAAAAACTGGTTATACATTTATGATTCAAAGTATTGTCCATCGCTGGCCACTACTTTCTCCCATCTTTCGGGCAGCATACGAATCCATTTCTTCATATTGAAGCAGAAAATTAAAACCTCCCGCAAATGACCAGAATTTGGCTCGTAAGCTGACATGTTTAATCGAGAATAACTTTCTGACGCAGACACAAATCGACTAATATATCGATGGCGTTATGTTTACAAATACCTAAGCTTATTGTATGACATCTATGATCTATTTATTTCAACTACCACTTACCGCTACAGCCATCTGTTGCAAAACGGCGGAAGCAAAGTTGTACACCATATAAAATTACAAGAGTTCCATATCATTACCATCGGCACTACAACCGGGAGCCGGTCTTGGCCTCATTTAGCAAGTCCTGAGGCTTGTTATATTTTCCATAATGATTTGCTTTTATCCGGGCAAGGTCATTAGTCTTGCGCGAGAAAGAGTTCCATATATTTGTACTAATTAATCAATCGCCTAGTGTGTACCTTTTCTTAATATACACGAATATTTTTTTCCGAAATCAAAGTTTGCTCTGCAACCTTAATAATAAATATGTAAATGTTTTTGAAAAGAAACAATTCTCTTTTTGTATACATTTTGTTAGATATCTCTGACTAGTGTACTTCCATATATTCTTTTCTGCCTATCAATATATCTTCACAATTATTTTAGCTCTTAAATTGTGTTGCCTTATTAATTGGGTTTTTTGATTAACGATTGACAATGACGAGACTAAAAGACCTCTATCTGCGTTTTTTGTATTATATCAACTAGGGGAATTGAATTCCAGTTAAGAATAATAATATGCCTTGTAAATTGAGACTAGTGAAGCATTTCCTGTACCTCTTAATAACGTCTTACCATTCACAGTTTCCGTAGTTTCGAATGTAGGCCAATCCAATTATAAGTGGAATTAAATCGAGTGCCAAGAATTGATATTTGTTGGTCTCGGCAAGGCAAGGGTTATTTATGGAAAACTTGCTGCGCTTGAACTCGGTTGTGTTGGCTGGTGATAACACTGGGTTTTAATTCTATTCGGGTATAAAACCCCTTTGTTACATCTTATGAATATCGCAGTTTAATAAGTGGAGTGTGGCGTTTCTAACGGATACACACACAATAACAAGCAAATAGTGAAGAACACCGAACGAAAATCCAATAAGAAAATGCCTAAGAGCCGTATACCATAACGATAACATAACAATTCCACATCAGTTCAGTGTACTTGAGTTTACAAATCGAATTCGTACACACGCCAGTAGCCTGATGTGTTACGCATTGGTTCAATTTCTGGTGATTCTAACTGTCATACACACACAATATGCAAAATAGTAAATAGTGAAGAACGCCGAAAGGAAATTCGAATAAGCAAAAGCATCAGAGCCGTATACCATAGCGATAACATAACAATTCCACATCAGTTGAGTGCACTTGAGTTTAGAAATCGAATTCGCACACGCGGCAATGGCCTGATGTGTTGAGCATTGGTTCTATTTTTAGTGATTCTAACCGTTATAGTGTCAGTTCAAATCACACGTTCCTCACTGGCATCCCAACGGGCTATAGGAGCATATGCGAGTAATGAATAATTCGGTTCGAAGACGGAGCATGTTCGAATGTGTACAAAAAATTCAAGCTGCCGTCACGAGTAAACGTGTACATCCGGTTATGAGCAATGCGCAAGAGATTGGTTATAAAAGACGAGCGGAACGAATGAGAGTACAAACCATTGTGGAGTACGAGCAGGCATTTTATGGGAGGCAGATTTGTCACCATTTAGAACTACTTGAATAGAGTTGTCAGAAGAAAGTATCGTTAACTCCATAGGAAGCAATTTCGACAACAGGGCTGGACTACATTCCAAACTCTGTCAAACGCCTTTAAAATATCCAGTGCAATAGCTTTTGTTTTTACCAAAGCTGTGGATGTAAGGGCTAAACTTTTCGGTAGGATATGCTATTAGATCTCCTGTGAAACTGTTGAGACGAAACCCGTATTGTTGCTTGGATATAGAAAATGTAGCTGACCCCTATATACTCAGTTGATTTATAGCGTTTGCGACGGTAGTGAGGAACGTGTGATTCGAACTGACACTATAACGGTTAGAATAACTAAAAATAGAACCAATGCTCAACACATCAGGCCATTGCCGCGTGTGCGAATTCGATTTCTAAACTCAAGTGCACTCAACTGATGTGGAATTGTTATGTTATCGCTATAGTATACGGCTCTGATGCTTTTGCTTATTCGAATTTCCTTTCGGCGTTCTTCACTATTTACTATTTTGCATATTGTGTGTGTATCTGTTAGAAACGCCACAGATTAACTCTCTTCGGGAATGCGTCACCCACAAATCGCATTGAACACTTAGTACAGTCAAATTTAAACTTTAACGACAATTACTATACGGATTCTCATCCCCAATAAGTAATGCTATCCAAGACAAATACCAGCTTGTCTTTATACAAGTTGTAGAAAGACAACTTTTATAATATAATTAATGATAAAAAACGGTAGCAACTCTACAAATACATAACGATTATTTGATGCTGCAAAGTATGTAATAAATACCTCAATGATACCTTGCCCAACTCTCTGACCGAATTTTTTGTCGCCCGGAGTGTGTACAATCATTAAAACCAATGCATATTATAAAACAAGATTAACTTTGTTTGCTTATTCTTAGGAGCCCGCGACTTCTACTTATTCCAAAATACGTAGATATGCATATATCGGGTTGTTCAATAGGGACTCTGTCAATTTATTCAGTAAACTCAACATTTCATCATGGTTAAGTACACGAACGAACAACGTCTGCAAATTATAAAAATTTACTACCGAAAAAAAGTTGTCTAGTCCCTATTGGAAAACCCGATACAAGCAATAAATATGTATGATAAAATCATCCTTTAAATAAGCTTCACGCAAACTTCATTAGAATTACGTCATTATTCGTAAAAGTACTTTAAGATGACTTCAAAGTTCAATGGATATATAAAACGACTAAAAATAGTATTTAAATCCAACAAACTTTCAATTTTCAAGAGAAAAATTGTAACGTAAAAATCCCCCTACAAATCGATTTATTAATTGCTTCCCCAAATATTATTAATTATGTTAATTGTCTCGTCGAAGAGAACCGTGCGTACATGTATGTATATCCTGAAAGCATTTCACTCTTGTTGTATTTATCATTGTTCTGGATCCATTTCCAGTGTTTGAACTAAGTCTCACACATGTTTTTTTAGTCTCATTTAGCATTTAGTAGAACAATTCTCTTCTAATGTATTGTCAACACAGGGGTAATAAATTTAATTAAACGTTTAGTAAATGGATGTTAAGCCAATACCATAACATTATAGTTCGAAATCTATACAACACTTGTGCTATAAGAAACGCCGACTCTCGGCAATGTCTCGTGGCTGTAGAAAGCCCTTGAAGGGATAGCAATCCCTAACTGTTCACGTACTTTTAGTGGAGGTGTGAACTTTCACGAAGCCCAATTTGTGTGAAGCTCACGTAAAAGTAAAAGTAAAAACTTTTTATGATCAGACTTTAAACATTATCCTATCTTATCCCGAAAATAGCTCTGCTCTCATTCAATTTAAGAATACTTTTTACAAATTATCATAAAATAGTAGATCCTTAAAATGTATATTCACAAATATCACAAGTGCAACTCGAGTGGACTGCCATAAGTAATTGCCCCTTTATTGTGGTGATTATGTAGATTGATTCAATCAATACATTTTAAATAAACACCAAAGTAAACCAATATTCACTTTTTAATTCAGAAGTGATTTAACATAAAATTGTAGTCACATGTTTGGAGTACAATAACAACGACTTACTAATGAATTTGTATGTTGATTGACGTTATGCTGTATTATGCACTGTATTGACCTGTTGCGTTAATTTACATTTTATTCACATACTAAACGTTAGATGCCCCAAATTACACAACAAGAGCTATTGAGAATAGTAATATGAACTAAGATTTATATCTTTTCCGATCTTAAGTATTTTCTTTCGTCTATTCGCATAGACATTTGAAGGTGTAAGACAATCCCTTTTTTAATCTCTGAATAAAAATATTTTTTTTTTACCTGGTGTCAAGGCGCACAATGGATTAAATATTCTTAAAATTTCTTAATTCTAATTAAAAATGTTTGGGTAAAAAAATGGCGTTTAAATAGTTGGAGAAGTATGCGCATGTTTCCTTTTTCTATAAGGCGGTGTTCCAAGAAAGGATATAATATGGTAAAGAAGAAAGTGTCAATATGGCCATGCATAAATTGTAGATGCAGATGCAATGGGGAAAGTGGTGACAGTGTGTTATAAAAGAAATTTCGGGGACATTTGCCGTAAAATCCTTGTCAGCGTGCACAGTAAATGACCATTAAGCCAACACTATAACATTGTAGATCGAAATTCATACAAATTTTATGTCATACCAAACTCCTACTGTCCGCTTAGTCAGGACAATGCAGATAACAATCGAAGGAAGGGCAGTTACACAACGCCGTTAGGCAAAGCTAGAATTGGAACTCCCGTGTACTTTTCTAAGCACAACTTATGTTACACCTGAATGATTATTTAACCAACTAAGTCATTATTCATCACCTGATAGCTTTCGTTCGGATCCTCAATTGTTGGCGTACGGTTTTTTTTTTATGGTGGAAATCTTCAAACGATACCTCTGGACCGATCCAGAGGCATGCCGGGTTTTTACCGACTAATACCATCTCCCGCCAGGCTCATATTCCCATTGATCCCCGCGGAACTTCCTTTTAGATATTCCATCGCGGGGCGGGACAGAGCTTACCTGTCACTCCGCTCGTCGGGTCGCAACTGCTGCATCATGTCACATAGAACATCATTTGCTACGGACCATGCTTGTCCTGAACTCAGCATGTATTCTATTACTCCTCCTGGAGTAACTGCCCGTTTCATATGTCTCTCCAAAATCATGCGTGCGGTCCCGAACCTCACGCACTCTGTGAGTACGTGTTCCGCATTTTCTATTTTGCCTTCGCAATACAAGCAGTATGGATGATTCACATGTTTATACTTGTGCAAGTATTATCGAAAGCATCCATATCCTGATATTAGCTGAGTCAGGTAGTGATTCAGCTCACCATGTTTTCTTTTCATCCATGTTTCTATATCAGGTATCATGGTGTGGGTCCATCTTCCTTTGGTGGAAGAATCCCACCTTCGTTGCCATTCTCTTAAGCATGAGAGCTTTAATTGTGGCCGCATTCTCCGACGATTTTCTTGGGAGACCTTATGCATTGCAGGGTTTTCTGTGATGGCAATTTCAGGCCAAAATATTTGTAGCATCTTCGCATACCGTTCGGAATGCACAGCATACTCTTAGTGATGCCAGCCAAAAAGAATGCGCTGAGTTCACTCCCCTCATGTACGACTTATACTGTGCGGCTCCTGCCCATATGTGAGCTGCATACATTATAATGGAGGTGTTGACACTGGTCATGAGTTTCCTTATGTGGGGCCGGGGTCCTCCAACATTGGGTAGCTATGTCAGGGGGAACATCATGCAGATATCATGATAAATAATGGAACTTTGAGAGGTTCGTCATCGCATAACCGGGCTAGCTCTCGAGGCTCGGCCCACGCTCGACTGGTGACGGCATTTTGTAACATCAGGTGCATCGGTTTCACCAATACTAATGTAAACGCCGTCCACCAATATTTGCAAACAACGAAACCTGATATCCTTGCCCTAACTGAGACCCAGGTCGATTCGTCAACTGATTCGACATATCTTCGTTGCTCAGGATGCGACTTACATTCGAGATTCCGTTTTAAGGGCGGAGTCTGCGTCTTCGCACGGTCCGACCTGGCTTGCCAGAGGATAGAGGCGTTGGAGCCCAATACCAGGGACATCATATGGTTGAGGGTCGTGCTGAGGAATTCCGTTAAATTTCTTTGTTGTCTTTACCGCTCCCCGAATGACGGTCGACCGGCGACATTTTTCGAACATCTTTCATATACCGTCGACTGAATACAGATCAACCACCCAGCTTCTGAAATTATTCTCCTTGACGATTTTAATGTGCACAATTCCGACTGGTTGTTACATTCTAACAGAACCGACGAGGCGAGGAGGCTGGCGGAGATGTTTGCTGTAAGCCTCAACTTGATTCAACTCGTGGGGGAGTCAACGCGAGTACCGGATGCCCAAGGCGATTATGCGAACACCCTGGATCTGTTTTTGACATCCGAACCGAGTATTTATACCGTAGAGGTTTCTGCGCCACTGGGAAACTCAGATCACTGCTTGGTAACTGTCGCGCAAGCACTTGCATACCAAGCAAATAACCGGCCTAGCCAGCTTCGCCATGTATGGAAGTATGGGGCTGCTAACTGGGACGATATGCGAGATTTCTTCGCATCCTTTCCATGGTCGGAGGTGTGCTTCGGAAACTCCGATGTTAACGCTTGCGCGGAGTCGGTATCAGAGATTATTCTCCTGGGGATGGAGTATATTCCACATTCCATCAAACGAAGTTCGTCTGATAAACCTTGGTTTGACAAAAAATGCGAGCTGATTACAGCGGCAAAAAATAGAGCTTTTAAGCAATGGCACTCCAATCCCATCGATGTTAACAGAACGAATTTTGTTAGAATCAGAAACGCGTGCAACCAGGCGATTGATACCGTGAAGAAGGCTCACAACGACAGGGTGATCAATAAGCTCCTTCGGTGCCCAACTGGTTTGCGCCCTTTCTGGTAAATGGCAAAAGCTGTTAGCAGTAACTTCGCATCTTCCTCCTTCCCTCCGTTGGTGACAGACAGCGGGACGTTAGTCACGAATCCAAAGGATAAAGCTAATGTGTTCGCGAATTTATTTTCCGCGAATTCAAACCTCAATCCCGGCCTTTTGGAGCCACCTGTGATCTCGCCGGTACAGTCTTCCATGCGGGATGAGAGATTTCGTCCGCGCACTATTCAACGCATTCTACGTGAACTGGATTGTAGGAAGGCAACCGGCCCGGATGGAATACCAGCAATAGTCCTTAAGAACTGTGCTCCAGAACTATCGCCGGTTCTTGGCAGACTCTCCCGCTTATCTTATGCACGGAGGACCTTTCCTGCCTGCTGGAAAATCGCTCGAGTTCAGCCAATCCCAAAGACGGGAAAAAAGTGTCTCCCACAAAATTACCGTCCGATAGCATTACTGTCTATTTTATCTAAGGTAATGGAAAAAGTCATCAATACAGAGTTAGTTAAGTATTTGGAATGCAACGGTCTTCTGAATGATCGTCAATACGGATTCCGTGGCAGGCGGTCCACAGGAGACCTTTTGACACTTATAACCGATATATGGACATTTGCGATTGAACCGCATGGTGAGTCAAGGGCGGTCGCATTAGATATATCCAAGGCTTTTGACCGCGTCTGGCACGGGGCATTGCTGAGCAAACTTCGTTCATATGGACTTTCCCAACAGCTTTGCGACTGGACGAGGAGCTTCCTCGAGAATCGATCGATCCGGGTTGTTGTGGACGGCGAGTGTTCGGATCTGTATCCTGTTAATTCGGGGGTGCCCCAGGGTTCTATTTTGGCTCCAACCTTGTTCTTGCTTCACATAAATGATTTGTTGGAGACAACGGATAACAAAGTGTTCAGTTTTGCGGATGATAGTACGCTTGTTTCCTCCTTTTCGAGTGATCAGCCGATTGGTGCATCAACGTCGCACCAGCTGAGATGTAGACAGATTGACTCTCCGAACCAGGATCTAGATAAAGTCCTGCAGTGGGGAAAGGCCAATCTTGTCGACTTCAACGCAACGAAGATCCACAAAGAAAACTGGGTCATCGGTTCCACAGCTGATGATGAGTGGCCGGGCCATCGAGGCTGGGGAAAGTTTGAAATTGCTCGGCGTCACGGTCTGTGAGAATGTATCATGGCATAAACACGTATCGGGTATCGCCAGATCAGCCTCAAGAGCCAAGAAATACTTTACTCCGGCCCAACTTCTTCTCCTATATAAATCTCAAAATAGACCCGCGCTCGAATATTGCTCTCATGTTTAGAGCTCGGCTCCTAAACATACCCTCGACCTACTTGAGAGCGTACAAAGACGAGAGATCCGCCTGATCGGGGACTCGGCGCTGACGTCGGGACTACAGTCGCTATCACATCGAAGGCGCGTAGCCGACCTCTGTCTGTTTTACAGATATTATCACGGGTGCTGTTCTTCGGAGATTCTTGGCATCCTTCCACGCAATTCGGTCTATATGCGCTCCACAAGATAATCCGACGGATCGCACCTGTTTGTGGTTCATCTCCCGACGGCGCGAACATCCCTGTATCAGAACTCGTTCCGTTACAGAGCGCGGAAGCTGTGGAACTCCCTTCCCACGCGAGTGTTCCCGGAGCGTTACAACCTGCAACTGTTCAAAAAGAACTGCAACAGTTATTTGATGGCATCTCGGGGCGCCCACTCGACGCTATAGGTTCGCCTCTCCCGAGAGAAGTCTAATAAAAAAAAAAAATTCTCGCCAAAACTTTGCATACTCTTGCCGTTTTTTCACTCGTTTTCCTCAGGTGTACCTTAAAGCTCAACTTGTTGTCGAGTATAATACCAAAATATTTAATATAGGGACTGGATCTGATTATTTGTCGGTCTATTTCCAAATCAAGGTGTTCAACTTTCTTGCGGCTGCTTACTAAAATAACCTCCGTCTTATGTCCAGCTAGTTTCAGTCCGTCTATATCTAGCCAGCATTTAATGCTCTGGATTGCTTGGGAGCAAATATTCTTCAGGTCATCTAGATGTTTAGCTACGGCTACTATTGCCAAATCATCTACGTACCCAATGATTCTAACCCCTTCTGGTACATTGACCCTGAGCACACCATCATACATTATATTCCATAACAGCGGACCTAATACAGATCCCTGAGGTACACCCGTTGTTATTTTATATTCCTGTGGCCCCTCATCTGTGTCATAGAGCAGTCTTCTATCCGAGTGATAGTTTTCTAATATACAAATAGTGCCTTACCGGTTGATCTACCTTTCCGGAACCCATACTGCGATTCAGAGAGCCCCGATGTCAAACGGTTTTCCTGTTGTGTCCAACTTGCACAGCGGGCTATAAGACGACGGCGCCTCTGGATTCTTGAGTCCTTTTGGAATAAGCACAAGCCGCTATTTTTTTCTACCGTTTGGGAAATTGTCCTGTTTGAAGGCAGGTTGTGAAGAGACTGCTGAAGACTTCCGGCTTTTTTGTTAAAGCAGTCTTCACTACAGCGTTAGGGATACCATCCAGTCCCGGGATCTTGTTTGTTTTGACAACCCTTGCAGCCAAGAGCACCTCTTCGATGGTCACGGGATGTATCTCTCATTCAGTGATACTCCACTCCTCTTGCACTCTCAATACCTCATCACACTGTGGGAAGAGGACAGCAGCGATTCTTGCCATGTCAGTTTTACTTTTTTGCATTTGACTACTGTTGTTCTGTATCTTTTCATGACTATCGTGTATGCGTTGCCCCATGGGTTGTTATTTAATTCATCCCTTAGAGAGCAGAACGCGTCATTTACTTTTGCGGATTACATTCCTCAACTCTTTCCGTTTGTTGAAGAATTCCGCATGCAACTGTGGGAAGGTGTTACGGTTTCTTGCTCTTTGTTGCAAGCGTCGTAACCTGTTGCATTCCGATCGCACATTGGCGATTTCCGAGTTCCACCAATACACTGGTTTGATAGCCCCTGCTGATTGTCTTTTTCGTGGCATAGAAGCATCACATTATGGCGCAAGGCTAATAACCTTGCCCGTAAAAATAAATTATTATGGAAAATTTAACAAGCCTCGGGACTTGCTAAATAAGGCCAAGACCGGATCCCGGTTGTAGTGCCGATGATGATGAGGAACATCACATACGGTAGTTAGCCACTTCATGACTTTTCCAGCCTACCTGTTCGCATGGGAGGTTCTTCTCTTTCCACCTATTTTTTTGGGCTTTCTTCGCCAATTTGCCTGTGATGAACCTCCTGTGCGGTAATATTTCGTACATCACGGCTTGGTGGTCACTATGGGCGTAGGTGTCCAAAACTCGCCACTCCATACTTCTGCCAACATGGGGCTGGCAAATGTGATGTCGATTTTGGACCGACCTCTCGCGTTTATGAAGGTGTCATCAACACCAACATTAAGTAACACCACATCTAGGACTGCGAAGGCTTCCAGTAATGCCTGGCCTCTACTGTTGGTCCTTGTGCTTCCCCATTCTACTACCCAAGCGTTGAAATCTCCAACAACTATAAGAGGGCTCTCATCTCGTAACCGTATTGCCGCACATTTCCCGGTGCTCCCATCTCTCTAACCCGTCCAAATAGTACTCGGCGTTTTTCTTTGTAAAATAACTGTTCATGAAGGTGATTGCCTCCTCATTTGAGGAAAATCTTTGTCCTCCGAGCGCAATTTTTAGATTAGGGAACAAAAAGAAGTCGCTTGGAGCTAGATCTGGTGAGTTATGCGGATGGTCAAGCAGTTCAAATCGTAATTCGTGGATTGAGGTGTGAACCGATGCGTTGTCCTGGTGAAACAGGATTTTCTTTTTCTGCAAATGTGACCGTTTTCTGCAATTTCTGTATTCAATTGGCCAAGTAATAATGCGTAGCGTAGTATGCTTCTGTGAAGGTTTTTCCCTTTTAAAGATAATCGATTAAGATAACTCCATGACTATCCCAAAAAAAAGTCGCCACCACTTTCCAAGCCGAAAAAACAGTTTTCGTTTTTTTTTTTTGGAGCCGATTCCCCCATTGTAGTCCATTGCTTTGACCGTACTTTTCTTTCCGGCGTATTGTGGTGTATCCAAGTTTCATCGACAGTTATTAATCGGCGCCAAAACTTGCGTTTATTGCGCCTAAATTGCGCCAACAGAGCGTTGAAAATGTTCATTCGAACACGTTTTTGGTCTAACTTGAGCAAACGCGGCACCCACGCGGACAGTTTTCTCATGCCTAAATCTTGATTTAATATGTGACAAACATGTTCTTGGGACATATTCATAGCCTCTGCTCTCTCTCTCTCTCTCACTTTAATTCGGCCGTCGTCTAGCACCATTTGGTGAACTTTAGCGATGTTATCGTTAGTTGTTGCAGTTTTTGGACCTCCCGAACGTTCATCGTCTCCCAAGCTCTCACGGGCACGTTTAAATTCATCATCATCATCATCATCGGCACTACAACCGGGAACCGGTCTTGGCCTTATTTAGCAAGTCCTGAGGCTTGTTAAATTTTCCATAATGATTTGTTTTTTCCGGGCAAGGTCATTAGTCTTGCGCCAGAGGCTCCCCGATGGGGAATCGAACCCCGGTCTCCCGCGTGACAGGCGGGTATACTAACCACTAAACTATCGAGAAGCCACGTTTAAATTCACCTGCCCAAAATTTAACTGTGGTAAATGATGGTGCAAAGTCCAACTCATATTTGATTTGCGTAGCCGTATTACCTTTCAAAAACAAAAATTTAATAATAGCTCGATACTCAATTGTGTCCATTTTCACAAAAACACACATCGACTCACTCAAACGAGTGTCAAATAAAAACTATTCCTCCAAAATGGCTAAAATTTTGGTGAGTAACTGTCAAAAGAAGCACAACTACATTCAACTCGCTTTTATTGACAAGTGCTGCTATCTTCACGTTGAGATCGGAAACTTTTCAGACCACCCATGTACATCAAACGCTTCTGAAAAGTGCAACCAATCATCTTTATTTAACAGTTTTCTTTCATTAATCTCCAAAACTGCAACCCTCTATCGAACAACTCCGTAATGCGGCAGCCTGAGGTTCCCGGTCCCAAAATCATCATGGAATGAGAGAGTGCCATAATAATTCATAGATATATTGTGAATGAAATTCTCCAGATTTTCAACAGGCAACTATTTTGAATATAACTTAGTACTTCGTTTTTCCTATGTAGGAGCGTAACCACTCACATACGAAATAGTATTGCTTATCACTTTCTTCCACAATATACATAAGCCGTGTCCTAATCTGCAATTCGACTTTTCATTCTTAAAACTTCACGTGACTGAATGTCCAAAATTAAGATATAAGTGCATCGTTATTTCGCATCGCATTTTGCGATGGCAATGAGGAACGTAATTTACCGAAGCATCAGACCATAGCTGCGTGTGTGCGGGAATGTGTTAGTATAAGGTGTGATTGTGCCGTTAATGTTCTGGTATATGGCGCTGATGATTATTTCGATTCTTTTTCCGTACTGTGTTCTTCATTGCGTGCGCGTAGTCTGTTGGAATCTCCAAAAACTCAGTGCCCTTTTCGAGCTTAATGATAAAAATTCAAGTATTTTAATCTTCTATCTGTTCATTTAAATCTTATTGTACGCTATAATATATGTATACTTATTACTATGTATATTATTTTATTTAAATAACAACTTTTTAGTTGTTGAATTTAGTTAATGAATTCGTTTGAATTTTCAGGCATCCTCACACAGTAATTTTAAATCAAGTCCGGCGCAGAAAACAGGTAGCAACTCAGAATCAGAGGACACTGGAGGTGGTCGCCGAGATTCTCCGCTGGCAGCGAGTCAAGCAGTCGGTGTTAGCCAGTCGCTTAGTATTAAACAGGAACTTATGGACGCGCAACACCAACAGCAGCAACACCACACATCCCTACCACCTGAATTGTTACCGGTGAGTTGATTCGTATTATTATTAGTCCAAGTTCCAAATTACGTAATTGCTAATTATTTAAAGCAAGAACAATACCAATTGTCTTTGGAAAACGAAAAACTATTTATTTTTAGTTTTGTTAAGGTTTTTTCTCTGGACCGATTCAATGGTTCCAAACTTGTAATTTGTTTTTTCTCTTTTTTTAATTTAAATTGTACATTTTTACGCATTTTTAATAAGCTAAGCTTTTGTGAACATGAAATTAAATTGGGTCCATTCTTAAAAAAAACTAATTTTAGTCCAAAAGTTAAAAAAAAAATGAGCGAAGGATTATTGAGATAAACAAGTCAATGTAATCGGCCGAGAAAAAGAAAAAATCTAAACAAAATCAATTTTACATCTCTTCTTTGATTAACTCGTAATAAACAATCGAAATTTTCGCCTATTATTTTTTACAACATTTTTATGTTTGTTTATTTTTGTTTATTTTACTTTTTTTTATTTCGTTCTTTTTTCAAAATTTTTAAACAAAAAAAAAAATCTCGGCAACGCTGTTAAACTGCACAGAAAACTGTTATTCTCGATAATCCTCGACTCGATATAATTATTCCATCAATAACAATGCTGACCACATCAGCAACAATATCTACAGCTCACAATGAGCCCAAAATATCATCACCAGTTCCTCTGGCATCGTCATCACAATCACTTCGACATTCTCCGAATTCATCTTGCTATTACCAAAAACAAGGATGCCAACCCACCACGATATTTCATTCTCAAAATCGCCCGCCGTCCAGTCAAGAGCAGCATTTTTTAAATTCCCAACAATTTCTCTCAGACGAAATGAGAAAAATCCAAACGCGATTTGATGAGCTGCAACACCATAACCTAAAAACTTGGCTGCCACAGCAATCAGATTCATCGTTGCACTGTTTCCTAAGACACCAAGAACAGCAGCAACGATTATCTTGTCCTATTTCTTCAGGAACAAGCAGAACTGAAGGTGCCGTCAATCTGAATGATTTTCCAAAACTTCAACAGAATTATTCGTATGCAATTAGTAACAGTAATGTTCCACAACAACCAATTGCTCACACTAATGTAGCGGTTACACCACCGGCGTCGGCAAGAAAATCAGGACGCTTCCGTTCGAATTGGTTGTATCAGTTCGACTGGCTACAATATGATGAAACTGCCAACATAATGTATTGTAAATTCTGTCGCAAGTGGTCAAATGACATTCCAGACATCAGGACTTCCTTCGTGGAAGGAAACTCGAACTTCCGTTTAGAAATTGTCAACCATCACAACAAATGCAAATCACATCGTTTATGCCACGAGAGAGAACTGATGGAGATCGAAGAAAAAAAGCAACTGGAATCAGAACTCTTTTCCGATAAAAACGACGTTCACAAGAAGGATGTACCTGTCACGGATCCCAAAATAAAGTTCGAGGATATCATTAAATCCGATACATCTACAGATGTCACACCTACGCAAGACTAAAATTTCTTTAATAGCTGCATTGTACAAAAACTTATACTTTAAGAACATTCAAAACATAGATCATTTTGTAGTCATCGTGAGCGTTTTGTAGTCATTGTGATATCATCGTTTACTCAAATAATATGTATTTCCAATTTTCAATTTTGAGGATCTAGTTCCTCGAACCAGGTCCGAATTATTTCTGGCAATTCACTTCAATTATCATTCTTGACAAAACAGTCTATACACATCAGGTAGCATGAACCTCCTGAGGTTAATTCAAAGTCCAGTTGCCAAAACTTTACAAGAATAAGTAGGAAATTTATCACCCCAGCCACCACAGCAACTATGAACGTTCGCATGTTCCAATCTCTGTATCGACTGCGTCGTCCCGGCTAGTTGGCGTGCTTAAACAAAAACCTTTTTTTTTTTTTTCAAACTTTCAAAGTATAATATGAGGCCACCTGTAGCTTTTCTATAAACAATTTATTATAGAATTGTGCAACATTCATTTCTATTGTAATCAGATGTTTCCATGGTAGAACAAAATGCCTTTTCTTTTTTGAGGCGTGGATGAGCATTCAATAACTTTTACGAAACGAGCGGTTACTTTAAAAGGTTTGGTAAAAGAACCACTCTGGTAACAATACCCAACATTTTTCCTGCTCATGGCACACCTCATTTAACAAAATAGGGTTTTTTTTTGGTTTCGGTAGGAAGGTGGAAATCTTCAAAAGATACCTCTGGACCGATCCAGAGGTCAGCCGGGTTTTTACCGACTAAAACCATCTCCCGCCAGGCTCATATTCCCATTGAACCCCGCGGAACTTCCTTTCAGATATTCCATCGCGGGGCGGGACAGAGCTTACCTGTCACTCCGCTCGTCGCGTCGCAACTGCTGCATCATGTCACATAGAACATCATTTGCTACGGACCATGCCTGTCCTGAACTCAGCATGTATTCTATTACTCCTCCCGGAGCAACTGTCCGTATCATATGTCTCTCCAAAATCATGCGTGCGGTCCCGAACCTCATGCACTCTGTGAGTACGTGTTCCGCATTTTCTATTTTGCCTTCGCAATACAAGCAGTATGGATGATTCACATGTTTATACTTGTGCAAATATTACCGAAAGCATTCATATCCTGATATTAGCTGAGTCAGGTAGTGATTCAGCTCACCATGTTTCCTTTTCACCCTTGTTTCTATATCAGGTATCATCGTGTGGGTCCATCTTCCTTTGGTGGAAGAATCCCGCCTTCGTTGCCATTCTCTTAGGCTTGAGAGCTCTAATTGTGACTGCATTCCCCGACGATTCTTTTGGGCGAACTCATGCAATGCAGCGTTTTCTTTAGTTGCAATGTCAAGTGGTGTCCTCCCGGCCAAAATATTTATAGCATCTTCGCATACCGTTCGGAATGTACAGCATACTCTTAGTGATGCCAGCCAAAAAGAATGCGCTGAGTTCACTCTCCTCATGTACGACTTATACTGTGCGGCTCCTGCCCATATGTGAGCTGCATACATTATAATGGAGGTGTCGACACTGGTTATGAGTTTCCTTATGTGGAGCCGGGGTCCTCCAACATTGGGTGGCAGTCTCGCCAAAACTTTGCATACTCGTGCCGTTTTTTCACTCGTTTTCCTCAGGTGTACTTTAAAGCTCAACCTGTTGTCGAGTATAGCACCAAGATATGTAATATAGGGACTGGATCTGATTATTTGTCGGTCTATTTCCAAATCAAGGCGTTCAACTTTCTTGCGGCTGCTTATATCTAGCCAGCATTTAATGCTCTAGATTGCTTGGGAGCAAATATTCCCCAGGTTATCTAGACGTTTAGCTACGGCTACTATTGCCAAATCATTTGCGTGCCCAATGATTCTAACCCCTTGTGGTACATGGACCCTGAGCACACCATCATACATTATATTCCATAACAGAGGACATAATACAGATCCCTGAGGTACACCCGCTGTTATTTTATATTCCTGTGGCCCCTCATCTGTGTCATAGAGCAGTCTTCTATCCGAGAGATAGTTTTCTAATATAGGCACCAAGTAGGGTGAGATTTGTAGATCGGCCAACGCATCTAGAATTCGATTCCAATTCGCCGAGTTAAAGGTATTTTTAATGTCTAGCGTCACCACCGTACAATATTTTTTTGCCCCACCTAGCCATCGTGTTCCAACTATCCCATTGTGAGCGATGTCGCACACCACAAATAGTACCTCACCGGTTGATCTACCTTTCCGGAACCCATACTGCGATTCAGAGAGCCCCGATGTCCCCTCAGTGAATTGTTCCAGGCGAGTGGCAATTATTCGCTCAAACGGTTTTCCTGTTGTGTCCAACTTGCACAGCGGGCTATAAGCCGACGGTGCATCTGGATTCTTGACTCCTTTTGAAATAAGCACAAGCCGGTGTTTTTTTCCATCGTCTGGGAAATTGTCCTGTTTGAAGGCAGGTTGTGAAGAAACTGCTGAACACTTCCGGCTTTTTTGTTAAAGCAGTCTTCACTACAGCGTTAGGGATACTATCTAGTCAATTGACAACTCTGTTCAAAAAATCAATTCGTCAATACTGCTATTGTTAACTTCAGGAAAATTATAGTTATAGCAATCTCGCCTTCCGACGATTACATTTATGGTCTTCCAATGACTTGCAGACATTTCGTACTTTTAGGATCGTAAATATGTGTAAAAATTTCCATATCCTATAAAAGACGTGACATTTGCAATGGAGATATTGATGTGCTCTGAGACAGTCCTTCGACATTGACAAACCAACATTGTATTAGTTTCTCTTGCCGTTCCTACCTTTCTCATTTTTCTTTAAAGCTCAACATGCTGTTGTTATAGTGCCAAAATATTACATTAAAAAAGCGGGATGATATTTTTTTCTTTTTGAAGCAAGAATCTAGTTAAAAGTTTCGTGATGTTTCATATATGTTTATCGTTACAATTATTTTCAATATACTTTTTTTGGATTCTTAATTATACTTTCTTGAGATTTTTTAATATTCAATTTTTGTCATTTTTAAGTTTGATTCTTTTTTATTTTATTTTATAGGTTAAAATAATAATAACAACTTGTAAAAATCTTACCTTTCTATAGAAAAATTATTTACTCAACAATCCCTTTTTTAACCCTAAACTGGTAAACATATTGTAGCGAGGTTAGAGTTCGTTGGAATAATTATTTTTAACAGCCGATAAAATGATTTTGAATTAATGTAACACTTTATTAGTCCGTTAATAACAACCATTGCTTTTACCGTACACTTAACGATTTCCTGATTTATCGCTTCCGTACTTATCGCGTCTTTTACTGCTTACTTCTTACTTATCTTCCCGATCTGCGTGCGACGTATTTGTACCGTTTTTCCTCATTCTGATTCGGTGTTTCGTTTCCGTCCGTTCCATAGCCTCGAATTTTCTATTGCTCATAGTCTCCAGTTTTCCAGTACTTTCTAGAATATTCTAGTACTTTGTTTCGGACTTTCTAGAATATTCTAGTACTGATTGTTATATGCGTCACAATATTCTTGTCAACTTAATCCGGTAAACTGGGATTATCCCACTTGCACGTTTAATCTTTACTACTCAAGCATGCGTGAGCAGCTGGAATTAAAAGTGTGTCTCCCTACTCTTTAATGATGAAATTGAATTATGATCAGGGTCCCGTGTTGTAAAAGGAAATCGTTCTTTCGGCGGGAGATTTAAGAACGTCTGGGGTGTAAACTCCCCCAGTTTACCGGTTTAGGGGTAAAATATGTTTTTTTTCACTTCGAATAGTACTATGAGGCATAAAAGTTTTATTAAAGTTCTCATGTTCTAACTTAAAATGTCTTTCAATATTGTATTTTTTAGTAAATACGGTGCGATTGCACAGAAGACATACACTATTTCCTTTTACCTGCACGTAACAACACTCTTCGTTCCAATTATTTTGGAAAATGTTGAGAACGATATTGTTTACTAGGTCTTAGCCGGTCCCGCCTCGACCACACTGAGTATTTTTTATTGTTAAATTTTTTACAAAAAAAAAATAAATATGATAAAGTTACAATAAAAGAAAATTTTAACAGAAAATAAACTAATAAATCACTTACGGGCGCGGAGTTGGCCACCCCTGATGTAGTGTATCCTTTCATATATTCAATATAAAAAATACCTTCTGGCTATTTTAAATCCTGTCATTCTTACCAGTTTTTAATGATCTGAGTTTGACCACCAATGCTCACCAGATCACGAAATTGTTTAGACATATGTTATGTATGAATGTTCGTAAAAGTTCCCATACACAGTTTCTATGTGAGATTTGCTCCACATATAAATTTACAATATTTTTTCCTCCAACAAATGGGACATCTAGTTTTTTTATTATAAGATAGATCCTCTATATCGATGGTATAACGCAAGAAAGGCCAATCTCATCCCAGATCATCATCGTTCTTGCGCTACACCAGCGATATAAGATGGGAAAAAGAAATGAATCATCATCGGCACTACAACCGGGATGCGGTCTTGGCCTTATTTAACAAATCTCTCCACCGGTCCCGATTTCGAGCCGATGTCATCCCGTTTGGCACTCCCAGGTTCTGGGCGTTCTGGTCTACGCCATCCATCCATCGCAGGCAAGGTCTGCCGCGCTGTCTCCTTCCATACATCCGACCACAAAGGACTTTCCGGGCAGGATCCTCTTCGCTCATTCGTGCTAGGTGTCCCGCCCACCGGACTCTACCGACCTTGATTTTTCTTACAACATTAGCTTCTAGGTAGATTGCGTACAACTCATGGTTGTAGCGACTCCGGAATCGTCCTCCCTCACTTACGGGGCCAACAATTCTCCTTAAGACCTTCCTCTCGAACGCGGCTAAGAGTTCAGAGTGCCTTTTATTGAGCACTCAGGTCTCGGACCTATACATGAGTACTGGTAAGATCATGGTCTTATACAGTAGCATCATGATGTTCTGGATAAATTTCGGGATTTAAATAACCTTGATAGACCATAATAAGCCTTGTTGGACTTGATCAGCCATTCGCGTATTTCTTCTTCCATATTATTATCGGCTGATACTATTGGCCTAAGGTAGTTAAATGATTGCACTACTTCAAATTCGTGCTCCACTACCCTGATAGTTTGACCAACGCTAGGTCTTCTCTTCGCAGTAGTTGCCATCATGTACTTAGTTTTTCCCTCAGTAATGTGCAGTCCCAGTTTTGTGCCGCCTGCTCGATCTGGGTGAAGGATTCCTGTACAGCCGATTCGGTTCTACCGATGATGTCGATGTCATCTGCGTAGGCAAGTATCTGGCTGGACTCGGTGACAACAGTCCCTCTTGTTGTAAAGCCAGAGTCACGGATTGCTTTCTGCAACGCCAGGTTGAAGAGGACGCAGGCCAGACCGCCCCCTTTGATCATGGTCAACTCACAAAGTCATATCAATTTGTTTGAAATGGCGAACTCTCTCATGGCATTATATAGTTTTACCCTGGCAGGCTGTCCTAGGCGGCTTTAAAGTCTATAAATAGATGATATAATGGAATCTTAAATTCCTGACATTTTTCCATCGCCTGTCTAAGGGTAGTGAATATCTGATCAATTGCTGATTTGCCTGGGATGAAGCCACACTCATATTCACCAATGATGACTTTAGCGTATGGGGCTATCCGATCTTGAAGGATAGTGGAGAGTATCTTATAGACTGTACACGGCAATGTTATACCCCTATAGTTGCTGCACAGTGTGATATCTCCCTTCTTATGTATGAGGTAAATTATACCACGCCGCCAATCTTCCGGCATCTCCTCTTGCTCCCATACGTGCACCACGATCTCATGAATTGCGTGATGTAACGCTGTTCCTCCTTGTTTGATCAGCTCAGCTGGTATGCCATCAGCTCCGGGGGCTTTATTTGATTTGAGCTGTCTAATGGCTTTAAATGTTTCATCAATGCTTGGTGGCGGCAGCATTTGGTCTTGATCTTGCATTGGTGGAGCCTCCAATTCTTCCGTTAGCTGATCATTTAGCAATTCATTGAAGTGCACTTCCCATCGCTCCAGAATGCCTTCAGGATCGGTGATCAGATTACCCTCTTTATCTTTGCAGTAAGTGCAGCGTGATGTGTACCGCGTCATACTGCGGATTATTTGGTAGGACTTCCGCGCCTGGTGCGGACATCGCTCTCTACTTTTCTCTATTTCACAGACAAGGTTTTCCTCCCAGGCACTTTTCTTTTGTCTGTGAAGCCTTTTTTCAGATCTTCTGAGCTCTTTGTATTTCTCCTCGCGCAGCCGCGTCTATGAGACTGCTGCATTGTCCGGTATGCAGCATTCTTACGTTCAGTTGATAGTTTGAACTCATCATCAAACCAGTCGCTCCGATCTCTACGACTACTGCCTAAGATGGAGTTGGCAGTACTAATGACAGTATTCTTAAGGCGTGTCCATTTCTCTTCTACGCCCCGCATTCTGGCCCCAGGACTTACTCTCCCTCCGTGGAGCTCTTCGAGCGCAAGTCTTAACGCATGACCAAAGGTGTTACTAGTATTCTCATTGCGTAAGGCAGTCGTGTTGATTCGAACCTGATCCGCGGATGCAATACGTCTCCGTAAGGCAATCCGCACTCGGAAAACTGTACGAACAAGATGGTGATTCGATCGAGGTTGACACATCGGTACGTTCGTACCGTCATCAAGCTCGAGGAGTGGCGGTAATCTATCAACACGTGGTCAATTTGGTTGCGAGTGGCTCCATCAGGTGATACCGAGCTGGTTTTGTGGATATCTTTACGCAGAAGCCTGGTACTTGCAACGACCAAGTTTTTCGATGTTGCCAGTTCGATGACTCGTAGTCCATTGTCATTAGTGTTCGCACGCAAACTATGGGAACCTGTGTAGTGCCTGAAAACCGGCTTCCGACCTATTTTCGCATTCAAATCACCAAGAACGATTTTCACATCGTATCTTGGGCAGGCATTGAGGGCCCGTTCGACGTTCTCGTAGTATTCTTCTTTTTCGTCGTCAGGGGACTCCTCTGTAGGTCCGTGAACGTTTATGAGGCTTATGTTTTTGAACTTGTCTCGCACGCGAAGAGTGCATAGCCTTTCATTTATTGCATTAAAGCCGATGATGGCAGGATTCAGTTTTTGGCTGACTAGAGAGCCTACCCCGAGCATGACAGCTGTAATAAATGTCATACTCGTTTCTTTGAATAAGACCACTCCCCGTTCGTCTTATTTCTTGTAATGCTGTTATGTCAGCCTTATTATCCGACAGGGCATCGGCTAGCTGCTGTGCAGCTCGAGCTCTGTATAGTGAGCGGACGTTCAATGAAAAAAATGCTTAAATCGTTTAGCCATTTTCGTTTCCGTGGTCGTCGTCGTGTATCCGGTCCATATACGAGGCTTGTTAAATTTCCGATAATAATTCATTTTTACGGGCACGGTTATTAGCCTTGCGCCAACCTTTTTCAGGATGTCGCTGCATGCATTGGTTCACTACTTGGCGGCTGACAAAGTAGCTATCAAGGGGTGTCACGAGGAGACTGCATGCCAATTTGGATTGAACAGGGACAAGGATCGTCCTGGCCTTCGCTGGGTTCAAAGCAATCAGTAACTTTGCCTTGTATGTTCGCACCCATCCCCCCAAAAAGAGATGAATGCCTTTAGAAAAAATGGACGGCATTTTTTATTCTAAAGCAATGTTAATTATTTAAATGTTTGAATAATTTACACAGATCCCTCTTTTGAGACAGTGTTAGTTCAATAAAAGAGTGTTACAGAGATTGGAACCTATTTGAATGTAACGATACAATGTGTCTGGTGAATGCGCCAAAGTTGGCAAGTCACGGATTGTATGTGCCTTGGCGTTGTCTTAATTAAATATAAATTATTTCCTGTTAAACACTTTCGACGTCTTTCTGTTAATTTCATGGCATTGGTCTGGGGGTAGCAGCATCTTCCTCCCTTTGAGAACTTTTTCCCATGTGCTGCCATCATCATTACTCAAAAGTGATTAGCAGAGGAGAATTAACTTTATTAATTATTTTTTTCACTCAATTTAAGATGTATTCTTCCCTTGAGCTATTTTTTTTTATAACCAGCTTTATGGGTATATCTTTAAGCTGTTTTCTAATCGATCTTCAAGTCACCATCCAATTCAAGACTGATGCGGTGTCGATCTCTTTGAACCTTACCCATAATTTTATAGAGTTTTTCGATGATAAGTCGATCAGGGAGAATGAGGAGGTCTTTTATTAAAATGAAGTAATATTGTAAACTATGCAATAGCTTTTAACACCATGCATCAATCTCGATATCATTTGCCAAACAAAAAGAATATTTATTTAAATACAGGTCAAAGTTATAACTCTTTAAAATCAAGCAAATAGAAACATGCTAAATATCCAGAATATTACTTACGATAGATCATTTCCTATAGCAAAGTTGTAATCAAATATCAAATTCAAATACAATTCGGATCTTGGTATAAAACACCAGAAAACGTCCCACAAGGATCAGACCATTTTCATTTGCTTGTCCACCTGGGCTTTTTCTTTTAGCTAAATTCATTGGTTTCGAAATCAATATTTTAAGATCGCACACGGAATTTTCATATTTTTGAGTGAAATCATTTCATATTTTACACAATCAATGTAAAAAAGAAGCTCGCAAAATGGAGACAACTTTCATAAAAGATAAATAAAGTCTAAAGAAAAATACTGATGAAATAAAAATTAAATGAATAAACGTCAAAAAATATGTATGTAGTAAAATAAAGATAAAAATAAAAATGTAATTGAATGTATATGTAATAAAATTGATTAATTGATAAATGTACATTATCAGCTTCGACAGTGAGTCAACAAGTCGAATCTGTTAGATTAAAATGGGATTATGTGAAATGAAATGATTAATTGTAATAAATGGCCGACTTTGGCCAATATCCACATTAAGTTTACAATTTAACTCACTTCTTATAGTTATTAGATTTTTACTTTCACTGAAGTTAAATGAACACACACTTAGAAATAGAATGGATACGCCTCAAGTAGAGGGGAATATGTAAAAGAGAATACATGTTTGTAATTAATTAAATCAAATATTTGATTTTTACACGAATGCATTAATAAAACTATGAAAATGATTACCCGGTAACCATATTCAATTCATGGGATTACATTTAGTTTAGAGTATCGGACTTATAATTTCAACTTTACTTTAGTAAATTTCACACCCATCGAATTACATGGCATTAAACAACATATTTTTTATGTTCGTGGGCAAACTACAACATTGGAACCAAACGTTCAATATTTAATAAAAATTGCTAATATTTCATGAAGAAAATGTGATCTTTAACAATATAATATGAAATTTGTATAGTGTTCATTCCGAAAATTTATTAATTAAAAATACCCATTAAACTTTTGTTTATTTATAATGCATAGTCTGGAGGTATAAAATTACATCCCGAAGACATGTCAAACTTATTATCCTCACACGGTCTTCAAGCAGAATCTAGAGAGGACCAAAATGATGTAAAACAAATGCAATTGGACCAATCGGATAACATTGACGGTGAGTACAAACCTTCAACATACTTTCAAGTGAACATTTTTATTTGAAATTTATTTTCCAATAACATTTAAAACGTAATCATGGGAATGTTAAGTATATTTGAAGTAGTTTAGTTAGTATACCATAATTTTTGGCAAACAAATATATATATTTTTTTATACTAGTGCATTTAGTTTGCATAATATCTTTTTTTTTCAATTAGGAAGATAAAATATAACAACCAAACATTTACCATAAAGTGAAATTTAAAATATCGAATGGACAACTGAAGTGATTTGAAACGTTTAAAATTAATTATTGTAAAAAGGAGGTAATCATTCTATATATATTTATTGCAGAGTAATCGGTTCATTAGAAACATGACAGCTTTTGTTTCTACTACCAATGCACCATAGTAAAGTATAAGGCACCCCGAATGATATTTTCCAATTCAAACTATTCTTTCAATTTCTTTATGTCTTTAAATTGCTATCATCCTTCCCGCCTTGTCGCCGTCGTTATTTGAGTTGACCGCCATGGTACTCTCCCAGATTTTAAGATTTTCAAGATTCAATAATTCTGTCCAATTTAGAAAAATTTAAAGAATTATAGCCCTCTGTGCGGAAGACTATTTTAAAAATTATTATAGCAATAAAAAAACCCATTTGATTGTTGATTTTCAATAAACTTTACATTTCAATTCAGTTTTTCTATTCATGCAAGCCAAACCGATTTTTTAGTTTTCTTCCTTGATGGCATATATTCATTCTGTAAAGGCATCCAAATTTGATCACAACTTCTACCATAAATGACAGAGTTTAATTTGCTAACACACCCTTCACCTGTATATTTCAACCCCAAAGTTCATGACTTCACTAATTCGGCTCCGCCACAATTTACAGTTCTGTTCTGTTCCATCCTAGTACAAGTGCTTCGTGCCTGATATCAACTCTCATAAATGGGACTAATGATTATTTAAATTTAAAAAGTTAAATTTGGGAGCCCTTTGAACACAATACCTGAATATTGGTGCATTGAATATGTAGAGTATTTGTTTAATCTTTTTAGAGTCTGTAGACTGTACATTATCTGTTTAGTCTGTTTAGTTAGTAGATCACCAAACATGTTGGCTTTTAGCTAAACTACAGTGATTTGCAGTGTGCTATAATTACTCCAAGGTAGGTAGGTGAATGTAGGAGTAATGGTAATAATGTCATAGATGAGGCCACTATATTCTTGTACTTCGTATGCCCGTTTCTTTTCTAAATGCGTAGCAAATGCTGTCGTGCCGTCTGGTTGTCATAACGTAACGCTTTTTGTATAATGATATCCCTCGTATAATCATATATTTATCTCAATCGTAATTATATTTGGAAAAGATGTTAAAACGAGTTAGGGGTGGTTTTAGGTTGTGGGTACACTGCTTCTCTATACCACGGATTTTTTAGTGGTATGTGAAATCATAACTCAAGCACTCAAGGACAGCTTTCTCATCCCTAAATCTTGATTTAATATGTGACAATCACGTTCTTTAGACATTTCATAGTCTCTGCTATCTCTATCACTTTAATTCGACGGTCGTCTAGCACCATTTGGTGAACCTTAACGATGTTATTGTCAGTTGTTGCAGTTTTTGGACGGCCCGAACGTTCATCGTCTCCCAAGCTCTCACGGCCACGTTTAAATTCACCTGGCCAAAATTTAACTGTGTTAATTATGGTGCAGAGCCCAACTCATATTTGATTTGCGTAGCCGTATTACCTTTCAAAAACAAAAATTTAATAATAGCTCGATACTCAATTTTGTCCATTTTCACAAAAACACTGTCAAATAAAAACTACCCGCCCGAAATGGCTAAAATGTTGGTGAGTACTCTCAAAAGAAGCACCACTACATTCACGAGTGCTGCTATTTTCAGACACACAATACACAAGCAAATAGTGAAGAACACCGAACGAAAATCGAATAAGAAAATGCATCAGAGCCGTATACCATAGCGATAACATAACAAATCCACATCCGTTGAGTGTACTTGAGTTTAGAAATCGAATTCGTACGCGCAGCCAGTAGCCTGATGTGTTAAGAATTGGTCAATTTGTGGTGATTCTAACTGGCATAGCCTCAGTCCGAATCACACGTCCTTCACTACATCGCAAACGCTATAAGATCACCCTCGTAGTTCGGGATATAATGGAAGTTGATCGACAGGAAGAGTGAGTAGTTGCGTATCACTGCCTTCCATCGATTTAGAAAGGGTTCATTTGAGTAACACGGGGAGTAGAGCTTGCGCAGTTGTCTTGCGACTGAGGAAGAACAAATCTTTAAACTTAACTTATCAATACCGACGAATTTGGGAATGTTCTTTAATTGCTTGAGAAATTGCACCAGATCGAAAACGAATTCGACTTATAATTTTATAACGCTTATACTATAACATAATATGTTATGGCTGAGGGGATGTATGGCTGATGCAGTATCGGGGAGCATTCACTTTGCCGTAAAATGCGCAGTGAATAACTATTGAATTTATGACGAGAGACACAACAGTCTATAGACAGTCTCCGCAAATTCCCAGAGATATTAACTACGAGTATGACAGTGCAAATCGTAGTCATATTTCAAAAATGAACCAAGAGACAACAACTGTCCGAAATATTGGAGACAACGCACTGCTGAGCACACCTAGAATTTTTATTTATCCAAACTCGAAAAACGGGGCTTCTCGGCATGAGCGACATAATTTTTTGAATTCAAATTGGTTGAATTGACCAGTTTTTGCTATCGTGATGATTGGACCCTCAGTTTACTACAGCTGTAAAATATTGATAAGTTACGGAGCTTGAATTTAAAACGTTGGATGACATACGATTGAAAAGAAAGGTCTATTGGGAAACATTTAATTAGAATACGGATGAATATTTCAAATATCGTTTGGAGCCCCATAATCGTTATTCATTTTCCTTTTCCGATATGATTACATGACTAATCGATTAACCAATGTACATTCTAACAAAAAAGTACTGAGATTTGATCATTTAAAAACCCACTTAAAGGGATTGTCAAAATTATTTTTGTCGCTAAGTTGGCGCAACTATTTTTCTTTCGGGCGTGGAGTGTGTGGGCGAGCGTCATTTAGTTTGTTTACAGTGCTCGATTTTAAAAATTTTACAATAAATAAAAATATTGAACGAAAAATTTGACTTGAATTTTCTAATGCAAATGGAATTCCGCTGCCGAATCGCTGAAAATTTTACAGAAGGCTTACGATGATTCGCTTTTATCAATAACACGTGAAAATGGGTAGTACAGTGCATTCAAATATGGCCGAGATGTGGTTGAAGAGTTGCCTCGCTCTGTCGGCCATTAACATCTTCAACTGAAGTTAACATCAATAAAGTGAAGGAGATTCTGCCAGTAAATCATCATTTACGTTTGAGAGATATAGCCACTGAACCTGTGTCTCGTAAGTCAATTCATGCCACGGTACGATTGTTTTGCCATGAAACGCGTGCTGCTCGACTAACTCGAAAAGATCTGAATTTTTTTCAAAAATTCAATCACGTAAATGTCACTGAAGAAATGCTAGAAGAAGTCGATTCCGGCCCCACATTCATAAAAAGCATTACAACTGAGGATGGGACATACGTTTACGTTTTTGACATGCTTGTCAACAAGTTTCGAAGTGTCGCCTTCTAACTGTACCCAAACCGAAAGAACTACGTCAAAGTAAAAATCGCAAAGCATAGCTAGAGCACAGTTGTGCCAACTTAGCGACAAAAAGATTTTGACAATCCCTTTAAGTTGCCTTTTTAAGTGGTCAATTCGCGGCACTTTTTTGACAAAAGGTATTTTTATGTTAACAGAATAGATCAAACACAAACTACGTGACTGTGTTCAGAAATAGCCTGCAAATGTTTAAATGGCTGAAATTATTAGGTGTACAAATAAGTTGCCGCCGTTTTCTATAAAAAATTAGGAATTTATTGTGAAAGAACGGTACATTACATTTTATTCAAAGTATTGTCTATTACTAGACACTATTTTTTTCCATTTTTCTGGTAGCATCCGGATACCACATCGGAAAAACTCTTCAGTTTTTGGGGATATCCACGAATCGACCCATTTTTTTGTATCTTCATATGCTAAAAAGTGCCGCTCGGACAGACTATGTGCCATGGATAGAAATAAGTGATAATCAGAAGGGGCAAGGTCTGGTGAATATGTCGGGTGGGGTAGGACTCCCAATGAAGTGTTTCCAAATAGTTTTTCACCGGCACCGCAACATGCGGACGAGCATTATCATGGAGAAGAATAATTTTGTCATATCTGGTGTAGTAATCGGCGCGTTCTTCCTTGAGTACTCGGCTCAATCTCATTAATTGTGTTCGGTAGAGAATTCCAGTGATGGTTTCATTCGATTTCAGCAATTCATAATACACGAGACCAATCTGATCCCACCAAATACGCAGCATGGGTTTTTTCCCATGAATATTCGGTTTCGCTGTCGATGTTGAAGCATGGCCAGGGGGATTTTCTCTTCTTTGGGTTATCGTAGTGGATGTATTTTTCATCCCCAGTGACTATACGATGCGAAAACTCTTTTTTTGGCTGCCAAACAGCATTTCACTTATGCAAAGTCGGCATTTAACGTCTCTCGGCTTCAGTTCGTATGGAACCCAATTTTCTTCTTTGGAATCATCCCTAACGATTTTAAGCTATGCGAAATTGCTTGTTGCGTTACATCTAATGTACGTGCAAGTTCTTTTTGCGTTTGGGATGGATCTTCCTCCAATATTGCTGTCAATTCCTTGTCTTCGTACACTTTCGGCCTTCCACTTCGTTCCTTGTTTTCCACGTCAAACTCACCGTTTTTAAACTTTTGAAACGAGTCACGACAACTTCTCTCATTCAAAGCAGCCTCGCCATACGCTTCTACAAGCAATCGATGCGCCTCAGCGGCAGATTTCTTCAAATTAAAAAAGTAAATCAAAAGTTTCTGCAAATGTCGCTTATTTGGCACAAACTGGCCATATTTGCACACGAAAATAAAAAGTAAACTTGATACAAAGTCACTAATATTTTGAGGTTATGTTGTTATAGTACGTGTTCAAACTCACAATATTACGTTTGACATTTGACAATTTCCACATAATTTTCTGGTGGGGCCATCTTTTGCCAAACAGCGGAAACTTATTTGCACACCCAATACTTATCTTATTTACTACTATTTTCGTAGGATACTTTTTATTTTGTTAGCTTCTTTTATTTTAACAATTTACAAAATAGTAGTATGTAGGTTTTTCTGTGGTTAAATATCACGCATTTAGCAACATTACGATTTGTTAATCTCTATAATGATGCTAGAAAAACAAAACTCTTAATCTGAGATCACTTTTAAACCTATTTGTTTTATAATATTAAATGTGAACAAAATCCTTAAAAATAACTTCATCCATTTTTTTATGATTAAACGTTCTATTGAAAACTCCTATTAAAACTTCTATTATATTAACATTTAGATAATAATTAGGTTTTTACGTAAGTCCACTCTTTAAACACTTCAGTTGTCTAATAAAAATTTTATCAACAGTCTCGACTTTATGGTTACCATAAAATCATCAAAAAATAGATAATTTTGTTTGAAAGTAAACATTCTAGTTTCTCAAAATAAATTAATTTTGTAAATATAAATTGCTATAGTTTAGAGAATAAATGCCAAGCAAAGAGTATTTTTCAAAGTTTATAAATAATATATAACCTATTTTAGTTAGTTACACTCCTCTATGAAGTAATAGTTTGTTATAGAAGTACTACATATAGATAAGTAATAACAATGGGGTGGTTTTGACTTGTTCTCCCTTTTGTTTGCTTATAAATAATAAAAACAAAAATATATATATATACACATTCTGATATAATTTGCATGCAATATTTTTAATATACACTTCTCTTTCCTTTAAATATATACTCTTAAATATAATCTTTTTATATTATAAAGAGCTATCATAGTAAATATTTGAACATATATGTTTCTGAAGTAAGTATATAAGTACAATCAATATAAACTACAACTGGCGCCAAACCATATTAATTTTTATAGCAAAACCAAATTTCATATTGAACGAAAGAAAAACAAACAAACAAAAATGAACAGAGAATAAACAAATCAACACCTCTCCTCCTATGAGAATGTGCATGCTGCATGCTAATAGAAAAAGAAAAAAATATTTTCTTATAGAGTTTATAAATTGCCGAAAATGTATGTTGTGTAGTAAGCTAAAGATTATAATTTATGAAAGATTTTACAGCTTCGCTTAGATTTTATTTTTATATATACATATATATTTTTTTTTATTAGGGGTACCTTTTCAATTAATTTTTTCGTTTTTCATGTATATATATATATATATATATATATATATATATATATATATATATATATATATATATATATATATATATATATATATTATTTTTTTTTACTGTTTGGTTTTTCTTTTTATTTTCTTTTATTTATTCCTAACAACTGAACCTACACTTGACATAACTTCATAATGAATATTATATCTCAGTTGTTCTTGTTATTATATAAAACGACACAAAAAAATCGAAATAAAAACATCTTTAATATTGAGAATATAGTGTCATAATCGTAGTTGATCGCCATGGTACTTCCCAAAATGGTACAAATGGAAATTAACTTGAATTACACTCTCCTTTCCCAAAGATTGCTTTAAATTTAAATAAATTATGCACGTTTGCTGTCACATTCAGTTAATCAATTCTTAATTTGTATTTTATTTTATTATTATTATTATTTTATTTTTGTTCCTGGTCACCTTTTTTATTAATATCTATAATTTTAACTTTTTATGTTGGTTATAAAACAAAAAATTAGATTATTAAACAAATATATTGACTAATTTTGTCTTTAATGTTGCAACTGGTGTATCACAAAAAATTATGTATACATATAACTTTGACTTGATTGGAATTGGTGAATTATTTTTTGAATATGGAACTACAGACAATGTTTTTTTTTTTCGTTTATACCTGGATATTCATGTATGGAACTACATGACAGTAAAATATATATCTATATATATGTATGTTAATTCCTTTAAATACATTGGCACTCTGTATTATTAAAATATGTTTTTTTTTATGTCATTCGTGTAAGTTTAGGTATACATTTTATTTTGATATACATATATATATATATATATATATATATATATATATATATATATATATAATATTTTTGTTTTTTTTTTTTTTGCTTTTCTTAATTTTGTTTTTTTTTTGTTTTTAACATATGAAAATACGGTAATCTAATTTTGATTTCGCGAAGTAGGGTTTTCATTTAATATAAATACTTAAAATTCAAATCTGCCACAGTATATAAATATAAATCAGTTTTATATATTTATTTGAATTTTATTAGTCCAATTCAAATTAGTATTTATTTCTGTGATTTGTGTTTAAAGAAACTTTTAAGTAAGATTTAAACAAAAGCACTACTACTTGTATTTTTTCTTAACATAGACGTAATTAAATCTGAAAGACAAACAAATATATTTTTAGACCTAATTTTTTTGAATTTTTGTAAATTACCTTTTTAATCCTTTGAACATATAAAGGTACGAATCTTTTTTATCTCTCTATATCTCTCTCTCTCTCTATTTTAACTCGCTTTTTTGTAGGTATAAATTACTCTATTATAAATTTTTTTTTTTTGTTTTCGTTATTTCGATGGGATCAATATGTTTCTTTTAATATGTTTCGCATTGTACTCTTATATACGTTTTTGACGCACAGAAATTTTGTTATAAACTTTACAATATAAATTCAACTAAAATAAAACTATCTAAGATACATGCTTAAGAGACTTACGCAAGTACACAATTCCCTCATATTTCTGTATTCACAACAAAAAACATGAAATAAAAAGAACTGGAAATGAGTAAAATGGACAAATGAAACAAACAAATTTGTACTGATAACCACTTGAAACCTACATAAAATTTTAATAAAAAACAAAAAGGGAGACTTATAAAAAGGAAGAATGTATAGTTGCAACATTCAAAGACCAAACTGAAACACTGATATATCATAAATCTAAAAAGAATATTACAAAGGCAATGATTCTTATAAAATTTCTGTTATAATTACTTCTGAGCTGAAAGAAGATTAAATGTTTTTTTTTTTTTTTTTTGTTAATTTTTTATTTTATTTTTTGTTGCACCAAATTTGTTTTTAACCTTAACTCCTTTCCTTGTCTCCTGTGTTACCGAGCTATTGCCCATATGAAAATGAATCTAAGTGTGTAAAGAACAAAAAAGAAATGAAAACATCGAAACTGAAAAATTTTGCTTTTATTGTCATGGTTTCTATCCTGCTTATTTTTACTTGGTTTCAATGAGTTTTATCTTTATTTCGTTTGATACAAATGCAGATTTCTTTTAAATTTGTTACCTTTAGAGAAGTAATTAGATAATTATATAATAATTCCATTTTTTTTTAATTTTAAAGTTATAAATATATATATACATTTAAGTGTAGATGTCTGTTGTTAAAAACCTTGAATATATTCTTGTTTTAATTTCATTAGAATTCCATATTTTATTTCAATGACGCAATTAAAAGTCAACAATATAACGTATATATTTTGTGCAAGAATTTGCAAGAAATACAGTTTCGGAATTTAGTTGAAAAATGTTTGTTTTTTAATACAATTTGGAAACATTCCAAATATGCATATTTTACTTGATTTTGGTATCGAAGTTATCCAAATTTTATAAAACGTTCAAGACCACAACTATTCAAATATACACCAAATTACTCGTTATAAGAAAAAGGTTTATTAATAATTTTCACCATGCTGAAAAACAAATCACATGTCATGGTTAATAATCATATAAAGTAACAATTTAAATTTGCATTTTTCATATAGAAAACATTATTCATAACAGCATTAAATAAATAAAGTATTAAGAATAGTTAACTTCCTCTATGAAACATAATATCCGAACGAATAATCAGTGTAGGAACGTAAAATGTTCGACATTGTAAAAATTATAATAGTTTCTTAAGCTGAAAACTACGCCTTCTCTCCTTTCGTATTTAAGAATAAAACACTATTATTTCATTTTCAACGATTGAGTGGGAATTTTTAATTTTTTGTAATAACTAAATAATAACCAAACCAGAATAATAATTACAACGTTATAAAAATAAAATTAATAATATATCAATAATAATCGAGCTACGTAAAACACGTTACACGAAAAGTTCATCAATATAATAATAACAGAGGTAAATACTGTGGATATGATAAGGCGGCATATAATTAAATAAAAATTAAGCGAGTGGAATGAAATTGAATGTGAGTCTGCAACATATTCACGGTTAATAATGTCTAAACTACTACTCTCACATTGCCTTTTAACAGGATTGAAACTGTAATCTTCAAACTTTGTTTGAAACACAAATTCACTATATTATAATGAAATAATATACCCGCAAAAATAATTAAATGCAGTTAATTCCCCTTAATGAAGATCGGATCAAGTAAGAAAAGTAAACCCGTTAATAATAATTTATCTAATCCGATTGGAACAATGGAGGAAACTTTGAAGTCGTGAGTTGAAAGAACTAATATTTCCATTCAAAAAGAAACATTTTGCCTAAAATTACATTGGTTTAACATAAAGATTAAATAAATATTGTTCATATGAATCCTATTATTCAACTTTAGCGCCATAAAACTCGTTTTTACTTCTTTTTTATACCTGATAGCCATTGTTTTTAATAAGCTTTCGACTTACTAGCTGAATAGAAGCAATCGTCCAATTTATATACCTCGAATTATAACTTCCTGATGCCATGCGGATCTTCTAAGACACACATAACTTGACTAAAATCATAAACTATCGCTTTCCGTCTTACTCGTTCGCGTTTTAGGAATAAAAGAATTAATTTTTTTGTCTCTTCATAAAAACTCTAAAATTTACAACTTATGTGAACTGTCATGATCTAGTCAAAACATTTAATTCACCCATATTTTGAATGGGAATAGCCATCTTTTGTATAATATTTATATAAAACATAGATTTTTGGAGGGTCTTCACCGTCCTCAAGATATACAATAGGTGTTCAAGTAGAAACTTGGTTCTCAAGTTCGTTGCATTAAAAACATTCTTGAACGCATCCAACTCGCTCGCTATTTGGGATATATGTAGCTTAGTCATTGCAGTTATATAACTGAGTTTTACTCATTTACAAGCTGTCATTCCGTGTGCATCAGTTGTATAAGAGATAAGCAACATTTGCGCCATTGCGTTCTATTCTATTTTCAGATTACAAAAAAAAATGATGCTCAAGCTATGGAATTAATTAATTCGACTTTGGATGAACGTTTTGTGAGTCATTCTATAGTAAAAAAGTGGTTTGCCTTGAGGACAGATGCAGTAAAAAAAAAAACTATAAATATCTTTCCCAATAAAGTTGAATTTGACAAAAAAAATAGCCGAATTTTTACTTGCACACCTATTAAAATATATATTTTAGGGTGAATTAAATAAATTAGACCTATACGATGAATTATAATCTTGTAATGAAGTGAAAATCACTGTCGCCATTTGATTTGATTGACGAGTTTGTTGCGGTTGGTCAAATTTAATAAATGCGCTAAATATATTTATAAATTTACTAATATATATGTAAATTTTGTATGACATTATTTCAACCTGTAATCCTTCCATCGTCAAAAAAAGCTATTGATTAAAAAAGGTATAAACTTATTGGGAGAATTTAATTTTGTGTATAGCACTAACGACCTTTTTTGTTTTACAAGGACTATATTACTAAAAGTTGGCGCAAATTTAATAAACTTGCCCGTAAAAATAAATTATTTTGAAAAATTTAACAAGCCTCGAGACTTGCTAAATAAGGCCAAGACCGGATCCCGGTTGTAGTGCCGATGATGATGATGAAATTCCTAAAAGAGGAATAAGAATAAGCTTTAGATGAACTGGACTATTCTTTTCATATGAAACAATTGTGATTTTATACTGCTCTTACAAGCATAATAACTAATAACTTATTCCGCATAGCTTTTAATTATATGAACATATTCAGGATTCTAAACAGCTAGGCAGACTCAATTATCAGTACTGAAACACACATTTTCTTTATATGAGTGAAATTTCTCGAATTGAAAGACGATGTATAGTCAGAAAGATAGGAATTTTAAACTAAAATCAAATCTTTAGTTCAATACAGATTATTCACATCACTCATTGCTATGTGTGTTATGGAAAAACGTAATACTCATAAAATGAATTCCATTCGTAAAATTTACATCGACAAAAAAATATATCTTTTAAATTCAAAAGCACAAAGAAGTGTATTAAAGAGGACATATAGTATATAGAGACTGAAGTCCTTATTTCTCCGCAATTATTTCTCCTAAATACAATACAACATTCGACATCTATTTTCTATCACAAAACATTCAAAATTTATTTTCGGTTACTTTGATCAATTTTATGTAAAACAAGACCTAATTTGTTTCATTTATTCATTTTCATTTTAAAACTTCCAAATATTAATAGGCAATGGTTGTTTCGGGAAATATTATTTATATTTTTCAATTTATAATATTTATTATTTTTCAGTAGTTATTATTCATTTTCCTTTTTTCAATAATTTCTGGTATTAAAAAAAAGAAATAATATTATTTTTGATTACCGGATTATTTTATTTTTGCCATAAAACAACGTACTTATATTATATTACCATCAAAACATAAACTAAATTAATAAAGTAAATAAAAAGTAACATAATAATAATGAACACACCAAAACAAATCATATTATTAAAAGCAGATAGTGTTTGGTGTTAATAAAAGTCAGTATAATGTAAATAATTGAAAACTAATGGAGGTTTTGAGGTTAATGTAACGCAACGAAAAACAAAATTTGGATAACTTCGTCGATAGTTTATTTAGTAAGAGTTTGTAGTTTTCTTTGTTGGTACTCTTAATACTATATAAAAAAAGGAAATATATATACACCGATTTGATTTGTTACCTGATTTGACTTGAATCGCCAAAAATTACTACTCGTATTATATCCACGCAATGCCTTTATAAATGCATTTATAGTTTTCAAAACAAAAAAAAAAAACAAAAATTAATAAATAGATAAAACAAAAAAAGCAATATATAACCTTTGCTACTCCGTTGATTTTGAGTTTTTGCCATTACGTTTTTCTTTTAAGTTTTTGAATATACCCATCCAATATACATATATATAATATAATATAATATATATAAATACATACATATATATATATACATTAAAGTACCTAGAAAAGTGTGATTGGCATGAGGCCATTTCTAGAAAACCAAAGAAATCACAATTAAAGCTAGAAGCTAAATAGAATATAATTTGCCTATTTTCAAGATCAGAATTGCCTGTGTAACAAGAAAAACAAACCAAATTGTTTACAGGTGATGATGTGAATGACGATGGTTGCGATAATACGAGCGATGATTATTACCACTTTATGAAAACTGAACAACTGAATTTGGCTTTGCGTTGCCATCAGCAAAATATTCCAATGCCATTAATTAATCGCAATATGATGGACTCTAATGGAATAGTGAATGATTCAACGTCAACAGTTATAAATATGACCTGCAAACTGGGTGACGGTGCTAGTAAAAATAGTCAAAGTACAAATAGTGGTAATAGTATTGGATCTAAAGTTTATATAAAACATTCACCTACTGAAGGAAGTCCAATGGTTGAAATAGCACACACGACGATGGCACCATCATCTTCTGTACAACAACAACATTTAAATTTAGCCTTGCAACACCAACAGGCTGCTGTCGCAGTTTATCAACACCAACAACAACTCCATCAACATCAGCAACAAGGTCATCTAATGCATCCTCTAACCTCATCCACATCATCGACTATTTCGTCATCAGCCTCTACAACACCAAATCGCCGTGATCATAATATCGATTATTCGACATTATTCGTACAATTATCTGGAACTTTACCAACATTATACCGCTGTGTTAGTTGTAATAAAATTGTCTCAAACCGATGGCATCATGCTAATATTCATAGGCCTCAGAGTCATGAGTGTCCTGTTTGTGGGCAAAAATTTACTCGTCGAGACAACATGAAAGCTCATTGTAAAATAAAGCATGCTGATATTAAAGATAGATTTTTTAGTCATTATGTACAAATGTGATCAATTTTTTATGTAGTGAATTAAAGACATTAAGGACAAATACGCAATAATCGATATACTTAGCAATATTAATATAATTACAAGTATTTAGGTGCAGACTTATAAGTAGTTACAAGTTAAGTAAATGAGCCTTAGACTATATTCTAGAGAAAAAAATACAGAAATATTAATATTTTATGACATTATACGTCTTTAGATGAATTTATAGTATTCATATTGTACATACATACGTTTATAACATAACTAGTTTCATCCGTGAACAAATATTAATACGGGTTTTTATTGTTACCATAATAAAGGCAGAACTTTTATTCATTAATTATTTTTATAGTGTTCAGTTTGATTTTAATCAACTAATGTCTTCAGATAGTGCGATTGTGTTGATTGTTTTTGTCAATTCATTTTATAAAATCATTGCCTTTGAATATTGAAAACAAATAAATATTTAGGGTCTTGGATTAACCACTAATGAGATTCAACAAACAATAAATGCAAGTTAATACCTACTGGATAGAACAAAAATAAGAGATGGATAAATAGCTGAGTGAGTGCATGTTTTACAAACAATGAGCATGTCATGGTATCACATCTTAGATATAAATAATCACAGGCAATTCATTTACCTGTCTTTTGGGTACGTTGTCCTCCCTTT